>JASFXZ010000012.1:12251904-17251904 GCA_032209605.1 Mactromeris polynyma
CTTTATGCCTGTATAAATTAGATGAAATGGAAACAGATCGTCTTGTTTTGTTGATCATTTATGCCAATATATTTCAAAATCCCATAGGACAACACAATTCTGGGTTGGACACGAACAATATAATCATAGTATCATTAACGCGTACGTCGGAAAATGAACAAAGAAAAGTTGAATCCTGCACCGTGGCCTATACCACTTAGATATTGATACCTTCGTTGCACGCCACACATTATCGTCTTATGGTGATTATCTCTGCCAAGTTATTCTAAACATCCCACGGTAGTAAAGGTTCTGGACCGGACACGATTTAAACACGTCCGATGCACCGTGACATTGACATTTTAGACATGGGCACCATTTTTGTACTCGACACATTATCTTCTCATGGTGATCATCTTTCTCAATTTACTTTAAAATCCCACCGTAGACAACAAAGTTCTGGGTAGGAAACGATTTAACACGGACGGACGGAGAGACAGACGGACGCACGAACACAGAGGTAACACTGTAGCCCTTCCGACATTTAATGGCGGGGACATACAATCGCATTCCAGTCACATGGTTTTGCAACACCCTGGTATGGATTTCAAACCAAATGAAACCCATTGTATGCCATGATAACATAAACCAACAAGTCATGATTTGCCTCATAAATTTAAGCACCGGAAGAATTGTATCGGTTGCATGTATACAAAATATTCGATTCATACGAATAGAGGAATAACTTACAAGGCGTTGAAACGCTTCACAATAAAGAGCTTCCATTTATATGCTTTCAACAATATGGAATGTTTATTTTCTCGAAATATCACGCAACTTAGCGGAAGCAGATATCATATGACACAGTTAAAAAAAGTGAAATAAAATGTTTCAAAATACAATAATGTAAATATCACACATATGTGGCTATGAGGTGAATAATATGCATTAAGGAAAGTCTCATATTTTTCGAAAAACAGGTCTGGTGACGTTTTCAAGTTGATATCTGTCGTCAAAATTCAAAGCTGCATTATTTCAAATACTGACTTTTCTGATAGCTGCATAAAATTCATTTTCATTTATGTCTAAAAAGCATTATCACCTAAAATGTAATTACGCATCACTTTACCCTATATATCAACAGCGTGAACGTTAAGCTGATGCGAAATTTGAAAAGTCGCAATGTAAAAAAGTGCAACTATACAAGAACAGAAGTGAAATGATTTAACCCTTTACTATTACTTCTTTGCAGCATTGTGATAGATTCTGTATCTAATGGCTGTAACTCTATCGCTACTTCGAAGTCTCCATCATCAAGTCTAATAGGCATTGCCTTAAAGGCGCTTAGCATCGCTAAATTACTGCTACATTAGCAGTAGTTCTACCAGTTCTCGTTTTTCTGCGATTTAAGAATCTAGTTACTGTTTTCAATTCACGATACGCTGATGACGTTGGACTTAATCCGAACAGCAATTACACGTACAAAATCTGATCACCGCCAGTTCATTATTACCATCATTTGCTGCATTGTTGGCGTATTTATTGACCGGATGAGATTGTCACTTGATCCCTACATTCTTAACCCTTCCTAGGAAGCAATCATCTATTTCATTTTCTATTAACCTAAATGAATATTTGTGGTTTCCAATCAAATGGCCGAATATAACTACTAATGCTTTACTTTCTTTATAAATTATCTTCAATTTCCAAAACCCGACGTGAAAAAACGCGACCAAACTAATACAATTAAGTTAAATGGTGATACAAACATAGACTAAAAGGAATGTGATAACGCGAACGGTTAACGGGAACTCCCAAGCATTTCAGCATAACCGAAACCTAATTTATATTTGAAATAGATTGAAACACGTTTTTGTATCCTTTGCAACTATATTATATCATCTGGCTTATTTCTGTAGGCGCGTTCTTAATTAACATTGTTTAACCACCCTCATATTTCATGTTATACGAGAATCGAGAGAAATAAAATATTCTTGTTGTTGTTCCTAGATAGCAGTCATTTATATTTATGTACACACCTTGTGTCCCTCTGACCTTTGTAGTTATCTACGTGAATGCATATGTCCTTGTCTCCTTGTGTTTCGGGGCGGCTCTTCACTTTGCACGTGGCATTGCTCGACTTAATTATTCAGCTTTCGTTGCTTCATTTGCGATCTAGTGACTTAGTTTTTGTCTAAGATTAAGAGTGATGTAAAGGTAGGTAAATCAAAGTCCTCATTATTTCTGGTGCTCGGCTCATTAAGGCTGCTGAATGAAACATGAACTTCCCTTCAGTTGTTTCAAAGATCGCGAGTTCATTTTGTTTGGTTATTACTCCAAATTAACAAAGTGAGAAAATAAACTATGTCCTGTTGTATATTCAGAGCTTTGCTTGCTTATATTTGATCAATAACAGCATTCGTTATACCGTGTATGTAGATTGTTTGAACTATTATATTGATACTGAATATTTACGCAATTTCAAATAATCTTGTTATTAGATACAATGTAATATTGTAACAAAGGCCCTGTAGAAAAAAAGAAGGAAATAAACAGTAAGCAAATATATCGTATTCATGAAAGGGTTTGGGATTAACCTAAAAATGTCAATGGAGATGAGTTCTTGACGGATAATTTGTCATATGGCTATGCGAGATAAGACGGTATGGATTGGCAGTCGTTCATATTATTTATTTGCATTTATGAAACACAAGGAATATTCAAGGACCTGAATATATTCCCAAATCAGAAATTTGTACCAACCATGACAGTTAAAGTTCATAGTGTAATATCAAATCATTCTATGTTTGACACTTCGGTACCCAATAAGTGCGAATCTGTTCACGATATTTTGACGGGATAACAGTTTGAATATCAGAAATATTTAGCAAAATGATCAGCAATACATCATTTCTGAGATTTTTACATTCTACAATGCTTAATCATGTGCACTAAAATCAGTCATGTGAGAATGCAATTATAAAATATCTATGATTTATCGAGTGATTTAAATAGTTTTATGCGCTTTTGAATCGAAATTTCTCCCATTCATTTCGGTGAATTCTTATGCACCATACAGGTGAAGTGATTGTTTTCTTTAAGAAAATTAATTCCATACCCTGTTAAGTTGAAAAGCTTTCAGATTATGTGTTTTATTATTTATTTTTAAATTTTTATTTTATTAATATATTCCGTTTTACCCACGAATTATATAGCTCCAGTAACACAATAATGAAAAATGGGAACTAAATTGAGTTATTCAAAAAAGGGGTTAGGTAGTGTTTGTTTCTGTCTTTCCCATATATCTAACATATATCTATTGAAACTGAATGTACTTTTTCAAACAAAACATAGCCAGCGGCAAACTTTGAGAAATTACGTAATCTCAACTGTAGATAATCACAACAATTTGATGACATTTCTATTTAACAAACAAGACTAAACCATTCTTATCTCAAAATATTGATTAAAACATTTATGTTTCATCACCTAAGATGCAATTGTAAATCTTCCCCCCATCAGATAATGGTTAATGTTGATGTAATTAAGGGTATAAATGACTTAATTTGCCTGACTTTACTGCACATGTCACTTCATTAAGGGCACATTTCAGGCAATCGAATTAGTTTGTCTCTGACTGTCTCATATGCGAATCACATTATATTAAATAAATCCCAAATGGGATTTTATCTGATTTTGATTCACATATGAATTACTAGAAGAAAACTTCCCCAGGATGCTGCTCTCAGTTTGCCAAGGTCATGTGTCATCAAAAAGGAAATGTGTTATGCGACCTTCCGTGCTCATAGTCATTGGAAACATCTTGAAGAACTCTAACCAAATGTTAATTGGAATTTTATAGATTTGGCGTGCGCTTGCGAAATAAAAAATGGAGTTATTTGATTGTGGTTTGATGTTCATGACATTTAAGCGTGGACAAAAAATGAAAGGCAAGCATGTTTTAGACTATAAGATCTCTCCATCGTAATGCTTGGTTTATTTGATAAGATCATCTGTCTACATACAGCGACAATACCCACGTTTATCTACATAACAAGGATGTTTCAGCATTACGTAACCTTTAGCTAACAAATAAAAGTCGCGCATTTCTGGAAATAAAAATTACATGGAACAACATTTATCATTTGATGATTTACCCTATTGCAGCATTACTTTATCCTTGTAGGGGGATTTTGTCTTTCTTTAAGTTTCATTTGCACTTAACATTCGTATTGTCAGGGCTTCTTAAGTGTGCACAAACATTCTAAGCTTTTGTTTATATTTCCTTCATTTGTCACAATAAAATGCGACTGTATAAGGCTTTTGTAATGTGCTTGATACATATATGGTATTTCCACTTGGCTCAGTTGGTCGAGCGCTTGGCTGTCGCTCGGAAGGCCGGTATCTTTCCTATTGCAATATTTGGCTACGGCCCCTTGTCCTTCCTTTCTGCTTCATGTGGTGTAGTTGTCAGGTGTCTTGCGAAGAGGCAAATTGGTATTGGATAATAATTAATTTATTAGAAAAACGTCAAAAATGACGTTAAACTCAAACTATTTATATATAATTTGCTTGACACTGGAATACACGGTCCAAACATTTTCACACATTACATACACAATTTAATTTTGCAGTCGTTTACTTTATGTAGGGTCGTAAAATTACATTGTAAATCGTGTTCAGTAAGTTTCTTGCGTTGCTATTTAAGAATGACATTCACATAACATTCTCAATACCTTGGTTTACATTGTACAGAATATACTCAGCGAAGAGTCGAAAGTGTCTTTCTTTTTAATAGCACTTATTAACTCTATGATTCAGAAGACAAACTTAGCAAAAATACTGCAAATTGAAAAGTAATCATTCCCCATGTTGTTGCCACGTGAAAACATAAATTTTGGTGTTTTCATTAATAAATATAAATGTTTTCACCAAGAATATCCATGAATATTTTATCAGAATTTAGACATAGAGACTCGGCATCGGCTCTTATTCTACTTGTTCTCTATAATACTTCTATCGTGACAGCGATAATATTGATAAATTACATCAATATACCAAAGATTCCAACTAATATATCATTTACTGAAAGAAAAAGAATTGACAAATAGGTGCTGAATAAGCCAAACAGCTTTCACTTAAAAGTTATGTGTGAAAGAATCTGACATTTCGTCCTTTATAAGGGCAAAATTTGGAATTGCTCACAGGTCGTTAATCGAAATTCGCTAAAACGATGTTACATTCCATATCTCTTAAAAGAAGGGGTTTGTCTTCATTCTGACATATTTTTTATACACAAGGGATCAAACAGGAGATGTTGTTTTGATAAAATAGGAAAGTTGCGAGTTTAACTTACTACCACAACAGCGTGTTTTTCTCACGACTGCATTTTCTTACCTAACTTGACATGAATCGTTCCCGAATTACATCTGCTTGTTCGCGGTCAATCTGTTGATCTCGCAGCACTGTATTACCTGTTATTGGACATTAAAAGCACCATGCTCTATTATCCACAATGCATATCCGATCTGTATCATGTATGCACTACGTGACGGGTATGAATGTACACAATGGAGTAGTGTTTATTCATAATTAGTTTTTTTGTACACGATGTCTATATTTGTCAATATTTTTCAAAACAGTCTTTATCGGCTGACCACTCAATCCCTTTGCTTACAACTCAAAACAGCTCAACTTTATAAACCAAACTCGATAAACTGGCCTTTCAAAAATGAATTTTCTTTTATATTTGCAATTTCTGTATACATTGTATTTGGGAAACATCCAATATTTACATGTTGTGCGGTATACTTTAATGTGTTCATGTGATAATGTCACGGTCTCTGATTATAATACGTAACCACAATATAATATCAATAACGTTCACAATAGCTTGAGACGCATGATAAAATGAATGTTATCGTTCTGTTTTTAGGGTTAGATGCTCACGATGACACAGTACAAAGTGGATATGAATGCTCTGCATTCTCCGAACAATACTACGGTGACTAATGGTTATTCCCTAAATGAGATGTATGCGTATGACGTATACGGAAACGGCACAGATGGAGGAGGAATGGACGGCTGGGTGCAACATGACTTTAAGACATTTGATGAAACCACAGAAGCGATAATAATAACAATATTTTCAGTTCTTATAATATTCGGAGCTCTTGGAAACGGTCTTGTGTGCTTCGTGGTATTCCGAAATTCTCATATGCGAACCCCGAGGAACATATTTATCATTAACTTGGCTATTTCAGACTTGACAGTATGTTTATTTACACAGCCGCTTAATCTGTACAAATTGCTCAATTCACAGTGGCACTTGGGAGCTTTTATGTGTAAGCTTTCTGCGATGCTTCAGGGGACTAATGTGTTTGTTTCCACGATAAGTATAACAGCAATAGCTCTCGATCGCTTCCAAGTAATTGTTTACCCAACAAAAGACAGCATGAAGAAGTTAGGTGGTGCGGGGGCCTTGGTTACAATTTGGATAATATCATTACTAATGGCAAGTCCCTTGATTATCTTTTCTGTATACATTGAGGAACAGTTTCCTGAATTCCATTTTATCCTTTGTTATTGTCTAGAAGACGTCACATTACGGGCTGAAAAAGGCGCCTATTCGGTAGCCTCGATGGTTGTACAATACATTTTACCGGTAATGACAGTGTCTGTAGCACATGCTAGAATATGTAACAAACTGAGATACCGTATGGTTAACCGAAGAATGCCACGGAGTTCTGGTCCTGAGGTAAATAGTCCGCCACTAGCAGGCAATCGTTCAAAGAGCTCAGAGAACAGGGCTGCAAGGAAACGGAAGACAAACATCTTACTGGCATTTATTGCTATTGTATTCGTTTTCAGTTGGATGCCACTAAACATCAGCAACATTCTTGTCGAATTTCAGTTTCATTTATTCCGAAACAAGGGTATTGATATCAACATGGTGTTTGTGGTGTGCCACATGCTGGTGTTGAGTTCAGCGTGCACAAATCCGGTCTTGTACGGTTGGTTGAATGACAATTTCCGAAAAGAGTTTGTCAAGATTTTGCACTGTTCTTGTTGCAATGTACTTAAAAGAGATTGGTCGTGTCTGAAACGATCTCGAGACCGCGGCATACCGGTTATCACATTCTCCCCTGACGAGCATGGCGGAAATGTCAATGGGGTACGGGGCTCTGGTAGACGACCGACGAATACATCTCATATGCTCATGACAACTGAAATTGAGCAATCGTGCCCTGCATCAGCCGTTTCGTTGTGAGTTTCAAAGACGTGTTTGCTGTTTTCAGTTGAACTACGCACAAACATGAAAATTCTTCTTAACAGCAATCAACGTATGATGTGATCTAAGCATGGCCTCTTTAAGAGCACTAATCGTAAATGTTTTTATGATGTGATAATTATGACACATGACGTTTGACAATTTTGTCGAATGTGGGAAACGAACATGTTCGAGCGTGCCAAATGAACGATTTATTAGATGTTAGTAGCGTAATATTATGCCAAACTTAACTTGTTGTATTGCCAGTAGTACACCTGACACACAATTCTTCATCTTCATTTTGTTGATTTTGCTAATATGCTAATTACACCAATAATATATGCATACGCCTTGGCCAAGATATAATGCAAAAAGGTTTGTCACACAGGGTCAAAAATAAAAGTGTTCAGAAAGCTAAATTACATACTTTTCATAAAAGTAAGGTGATACTATTAAGAGAATTGGGCAATATTCATTAGATTTGAGCTCCAGTTTTATTTCCAGTGAGGTTCTATGTTCCAAGAAATGCTGAAATTCTGAGCAATATTTAAGGATACTTTTTATATTGTGTCAGAATTAATATTTCTTGTATTTTATGAGCTAGAATTGTGGCACAGGGTCCAAATAAACAATTACGGGCAAAAACAATTATGACATAGCTTATAAGATTTAGTAAAAATTTGATTATAATTTTGTGAAATTGACTTCTTGTAAATGTAATAACTTTTTGAAAAGACCAATTAAACAATAAAAAGTGCTATTGTCTAACACTGAAATCAATAGCAAAAGTGGGCATGCCAATGTCCCAGCAGTATCTTGATACTGAAAATTTTGAGATTACATCTTGTATCCAATCAGAAGTGTCTACGGATGGGACAAAACACCCTATATTTGCATTATTAGAACAAAAGGTACTGTAAAAACTTAGTTTAAATGTCTGTGGATGCAAACAGAAATATAGCAGAAGACAAAAATGAAGTATTGGTCGCTTAAATATTTCAAAATTTCTAAAAGACGGCATAACATGTAGTTTGAGTATAAGAGTTTTTAAGTAGTTTTCATTTTCAACAGTAATACGTTGAAAATACCTGGAAATAAAAATGTGTCAGTTAGTATATGTTCTTAAAGTGCCTTGGTAAACACTGAAGATATGTGTTTGACTAGCTGAGTTGGTAAAAAAAGTGGACACTATGTAAATGTATCATGTGTCATAAATGGAAAAGAGTCTACGGATGGGACATAAATAGATGTTCGATGATGAACATTTTTAGGCATACGACATTCACTTATAATATTCACAATAGTTCACAACTGTATTAACTGACACCATACTTCAGTATTTTAAGGAAATTTCAACTTAGAAACTTGTTTAAATAACATTAACTGATAGATATTATCTAAAATTAAAACTCTCTCAAAATAATGTGTAATAACTGACAGTTTGTTTATCATGGTACATACTTCTGCCACAAGTTAACAACATAATTAACTAAACTAAAAGGTTATGTGGTAATCATGTTAAAGAAACTAATTAACTGCATATGTATCATGATAAATTGTCATACCAGATAAATATCTTAACAAAGAAAATTGTCTGATAGTGTTCCTAAGTGCAACTACTTTCAGAACAGACAATTTATTCAAAATAAGTCTTAAGTGGGTAATGCGATAACTGTCTAGTTAACTACATAATTTTGATATAACTTTTAAGTGGTTAATATGTCTAGTATCCAGTTAACTACATAATGTTCTTGTTTATTATGTGGGTAACTAGTTAAGTAACGTGATAACCACATAATTTTCTAGTAAACTATCACGTTAACTAGACATGTTATGCATTAGCTACATAGCTTTTCTTGTTTAAATTATCAAGTTAACTAGATATTTATCAGATTAACCGCTTAACAGCTATAAAAAAATGTTAATTGAAAACTATGGTGGCATATTCTGCATAACATAACTAAATAAATATCTCACTTAATACCAAAATTATCTTGAAAAGAAGAGACCTTATGTCGTGAAAATAAAATTGCGAATAGTATTTTATTTTCCGCTACATACTTTCATTTAGAAAGAAAAAATCATGATAGTGTCCACTACTGCAAATGACAATGAATTAAGAACTGAGATATTTTTAGCGAAAAAATTGCTGTTTTCATGAAAATAATTATGTTTCAGATAACTAAAAATAAAACATTATTATCGGTTTGTTCTCACTTTTAGGTGCTCTTCATAATGAAATTATTCGAATATAAAAACATTTTGAATCACTTTCATGAGAAGTCGTATTTCTCTGAAAGTATACCGTTTCGCAAAAACTTATTTGTATCCAAAAACAAAATGTTTTCATGAAAACATTTTTCTTTTCACGAAAGATTTGTTTTTCGCGAAAACTTTTATTTAGTAACTGTATGCAGAAATGGGCAGAGTAGGACCGTTTGACTGTTGTTACCATTTAACAGTATATTTAATCAAAATAGCGGTTAAATGTTATATAATGACATAATATGACAATATTTTCATGATTATTATCTGGCTACGTGTATGTAGAAATAAGCCATCATAGAAAACATAACACTGTTTGTCATTTGTGCCGAGTCCATTTTTGTTATTGTTAATTTTGATCACATCTGAAATCATAAATGGGCATTCGTTATGTATATAATGATTTAAATGTCCCATCCGTAGGCATTTACTATTCTTACTGTACTACATATTCTTAAGCATAAATTCATTCATTATATACCTTTTTATATTGTGCTGATACAATATAACCTAGTCTGTATTTTGGCCACATATTTGGAATCCCAAACTTACATACAAAGAAAAAATTTTTTTAGGCATGCATTTCAAGATTTTTGATAACATATCAAACTGCCAAACTGGCTATAGTACAGCAATGAGTTATTTTGGTTATCCATAGTCAACATTTGAATGGATGCTACTTTTCCTGAAGAAAAGATGGTTCTATCCACTTTTGTCATGGTAATATAGTGCATTTTTGTGTGTCTACGGATGGGACATGGTGTCTACGGATGGGACATGGACATATTTAGTTGCATTCTTACAAAGTACAATCGGCAATTAATACAGCATGTTATCATGTTTGCTCCCCAAAGGGATATACACAATCTCACTTATTAGTTATATGCCATGTATGTTCCTTGTAGGAAAATACATCCGTCTACGGATGGGACAAACTTTCCAGAATTTTCGGGTACATACTTTGGTGTTTCATACTTTTGATAAAGTAGGTACTGGTATACATGTCTTAATGAGTGGTGGAACTCACTATTTAGATCCATAGGTACTCAAAAAACATTATACTAAAAACATTTTGGACATTTTATAAGCCTATACAGAAAAAGGTAGATTTTGGTAACGAAGCAGTGGGTTCAGTGATTTAACTTAGTACTCGGTCAGTTGTAAAGCGATTTATATGAAATAATCTTCTACAGAAAGAATGATAAATTGTGTATTGAATGACAAAGATAATACACATATTAATTATCCAGTACTTTTTATTTTAAATATTGAAAACGTGGTATTTTTAAAATGACACAAGGTAACGATGCTTTTGGCCACATTGTGGCTATTTCGACCCAAAAATAAAATAACGCGTCAAATAGAACAGTTGAAGTATATATAAGTTGGGTAGAGGGATATGTTATACATCTCTTAAAGCATTAACAACAAACTTTAAACATTACATGTACAGAAAATGGCATGGTAACAACAGCCAAAGGGGAATTGTCATTATATCTTTGCCAAGGCGATAGCATCTGCGACCAAACTTAATGGAAATATATATATCCGCACCAAGAGCTCAAGTTACGAAACCCATTTGTAATCGCTTTGAAAAATCTAGAGATTTGTTTTTGAACACATTTTGAAAGTTTCTTTAGAATCGGGTTACTGTTGAAGTAACAAATTGACGGTTATGTAAACGCTATTTCTCATTTTGTTAAAATGAAAGGTAAAAATCTGGAAGGGCAGGTTTCTAAAATTTAAAATTTGATAGCCTGTTTCATATTTATACTACAGGTATTACACGACATTTCATATTGTCTATACTTTCACGTATAAAGGAATTGCCTTTTTCTTTGTTCACATGCGTTCAGAAAGATGGTAAACTAAATGACATTTTGGAAGGTTAAAAAAGTTTAAATTATTGTTTGGAATTGAGGCAGTAATGAAATATATGTTTAATCAATATCAGTTTAATGTGTGGGGAGTTACTGTTTTATGTATGTGGCGTTCCCTGTAGGAACATCTCCTCTTTCTTTCATCAGCATTTTGAGATACATACATTAGGGTTTCAATACCTGAAGTTGTTCTGTCATTTACTGAAACCATATCGTCTTATGTATTCACTTTATTACTTTAATTATCTTTGCTTCTTAGTGGATAGTGCATTTATTGTTTAGGAAATGTTTCCGCTCATTTTCTATATATATATAACATTACTCACCTAGTTAAGGTAGAATATGGAATACCATGGGCATGAAATGTTTTGCTTAATGCCCATTTGTGCAAAGGTGTTGTCTCTAGGACGCTTACTGATATCTCATGTGTAGGGTAAATTTTCTTCATTATATGTCTTTCCTAAAGTTCAAGACTAAATAATCCTAAAAAATAATAGACAATACATTTAAATCTGTTAAGTGTTAGTTGGAGCAGCTTAGGTCATTAATACGAATGTTTTGTTTCCAATATTAATAATAATACAGGCCCTTAATTGTTGGTTTGATATGTTTTACTCTATGTGATTTACTTATATGCTAATAAAATGCACTGTTAAGATAAAAAAATATTGTTACATCTATATTGCTCTCGAAAGTTTATATTAGAAAATGTACATAATAAATTGATATTGTAAAGCGCGTTGGATTGGTTGGGAATAATTTCAAAGAGCCACACGTCCTGTGTTTATAAAATAGAATAGAAATTTCGAACTTTCAAGGAACAGAACAGGTCCACTGTACACTATAGGATTGGATTGTCTGATGACGGAATTCTACGTGAATTACCAGACAAAACATGATAGCAAGGTTAAAAATACTAGCCCTTCAACATAACTATATACATCGAAACGCACATAGACGAACTCACTTAGTTGTTGAATATATGTTTTATCTATCAAACACTGAAGACAACGTTTACTTCTAAATGTATCACTAAAATTTAGTTTTATACTTCCACTTGTGGCCAAATCGTGGCTTGAATTAATACTCCCTGAACATTTCGTACTTAGTGTTTGCCGAACAGTTTTCTGAATCATTATTACATATGAAGTAATATTACAACTGAATTTGCAAGAGAGAATTCTGATCATTAAAATATGCTTTAGGCTTTCAGCTTGATCCCCAAACCATTATCTGTGGTAAATGTATGTATATTTTATGTGAGGTATCTCTTACATTTAATTATTTATTGATGAATACATACTTCAAACCAGCTTAATTTTGAAAAGGAACACATGTTTGTCATTGTAACTATGGCCAAAATGAATAACTACGGTCAAAAGCATGGTGAGAAGAAGGCGTTTTTGTAAGTTCTCCAATTTACTTTTTAAAGTGCTTTCAATGTAATAGCTCGTACGCATTAAATCCATTTCTTAAGAACACAATGAAAACAGATTTAAAACAACACGTTATACACGTGTCACTACACCAATATTAGCGTTTGTCAAGACTTGAACAAATCGTTAAAAATGTCCGGCAAAAATTGTACCGTCCTTCATTTCGAATATTTTCTGACGCCCATTTTCCATTTATAGCAATTGTTATCATGCCAAATGCATGTTTTGCTTATTTTTCCGTTTGACGGTGATTTAATTATCCAGTTCGTAAGACCCCAAAGCTTTACTGAGTTATGAAATCAATTTCTCTTAAATCAAGCCAATTATTTGAAAATTAGAAAAAAAGCTTTCTGTCAGATTTGAGAGACATTGTTGGTTATGTGCAATGTGAGTGTCAGTGACCAACATACCAAAAACGCATTCTCCAACACGCATCTGTAATTAGTCAGTCGGAATTATCAGTCGCTCATCCTTAATTTCAGCAAATTTAAGTACTTTAGGTATCCAACAACGAGAAACGTGATACATTCCAATGATATAGGTGATCAATTCACTGTATTTTGTTAGTCATAGTTGCAATATGATTACATATATTTCAGTAGGCGGAATAGTTGAATTAAGAAGATGTTGTGCGTTATTCAAGAAGCTCATTGTCAAATACTGCTGGATATTTAAGTCATTCAGTTATAATTACACCAATACAACATGTTTAAACACACTATTTATCTACCATTGGCCTCGAATATCACATACAAGTACGCTAGCACAACCATTCTTTTGTTTTCGATTCCTGTGTGATTTCTTTGCTCACAGAAGAACATATTAGTATCAGACCGCGATATTGATCCGAACCCCTTTCGAAAACTACGTTACACATTAAACAAATGCTCAAACACTTTTCACTCGGATCGTCCCCAGAATAGCCGTTTATCTATTACGACAGATAATGACCCAATATACAACTTATCTATTACAATTTTCTGGAAATCAACATTATAACCTTGGGTGATAATTTTCTTGTGAGAGAAGGTAATTTTCTAATTTAAAGCTGCTGATCTGAGGTATTAGATTTGACGGATACGGAAATACTCGGTAATAATATGACCGGTATAAATGGCAAATCATTGGAAATGTTTCATTCTAAATCAAAAGCAATATTTTGTGATGCCTCTTTGCGAATTCACATTTGTGCCACAATCACTCTCGGGCTAAAGGTGAGTATCTTATTTCAATGGCATATTTGAAACGGTAGAAGATTATATAAGCTTGTTCCACGAGAAAACCTGTATTTAGAGACCGACATCCAATTTCAGAATTTTACATTTTCTACAATATAGATTCTGATTGTATATAACACCAGATATATTAAGACCGAACTTCTACGTATTTTTATAGCGGTTCCAATATTAGCGACAAGATAGAAAATATAACGACAAAATGATGACGTCGCCTCAGAAACTCTGGTCTCAAATGTAGGTTTCGTTTGTTGGACACCAACTCACTTTGAGACAATATCATAAGCTTCAAGTTCATGCAATATTTCGTTGTCGACGGCTTTATAGGTGTTGGCAAAAGTTCCAAACTGATCCAGAATGATTGCGAAGTAAATAAACTGGCTCAAAAGTCCATATTACTACACAGCGAGACTTCAGCACAACATGTTCAAGACACAAAATAAAACCAATCCGGATAAAACGCATTAAAAGGAGAGGAAAGTAGGAACACGACTGGACAGCTTTACTTAAATGAAAGCACACATGGAAACTGCAATATACCGGTTTAATGCATCAAAGCTTTGGAACTGTAAAGCATAGTGTTATAATTGTCTAATAATGACAATTATTGGATTAATTGACTCTTTAATGTTATCATATTTCAAATATAATCATTTGTAATAATACGCATTCTATTTTAACATGGGTAATAGATACTGAAGTGAGCGACAACCTTACAACAGTCAATTTTTTAAGAAAATATTTATACAAAACAAATAGTGTCGAGAGAGAACTGCTACGCTAAGGCTTTTCAATTTGTTTAATGTTTGGTGGTGTCTAAAACAGTAGTCCTTGATATTTAATATGGATCTTGAAATTATTTGGCCGTTCAAAAAGTGATGAGGTATGTTATAACGGAGTATAGTTGGCCTTGGTATCACACTCGGCAAAAACTATGTTGCTTTCAAAATAGTTGATCAGTATCTAAAAGAAATTGCTGTTCATTTTACTGTTTTAGAAAACTGACAGCTGCATTATCATAAAATCTCAAGTTGTCTGAGTAACATTGACGTTTATACCCATGCTAAAGAGCATCTTAGGATAACATTGTCCTACTGTTAAATATAAAACAGAGATAATAGTTATAAAACAAATGAACGTTGTAACAAACAAAACTAAATAAAATGTCAAAATACCACATAAAATCTTCACAGCAAAATGTGCGTACGTGCTAACAATCACAAAGACAAAAGGGACGCAATACATTAACATAAAACGTCGGATGTAAATAAGAGTTTAGCCTTGGAACGGCCGATGTAAAACACTAAATATAAAACAAACTACGTTGCAAACAAATCGGCATACGAGAAAAATGAAGCATTGTAACTGCAAATTCAATGGTGTTAGGTGGGCAAGCAGCTATACAAGAGGTAAGTGGTCTTCGTTCAATTTTAACTCTAGTCAATAGCAAAAGAGGGAATAAGTTGCTACAGGGAACGTAAACATACACAAGACAATGTTTCCCCACACAGACATCCGGGACAACAACAGTCCGTAAAACATCAGGCATTCGAGGTGGTGCAAGGGTAAAACACGCATGGGAACAAGAAATGGCCTTGCCGACCATAGAGGACAACTAAAGCGAATTTATGAGAACAAACAGGGCGGATTAATGGATGGAATACAAGTCAGGACAGGTCAAGAAAACAATAGGCCGAAAGGGGGAAGAGAAAATAACATGAACACTATATCAAGTGAAATAATTGTACATTGGGAAAGGGAACTTTAACGTACATCTAAAACACAAATAGAAATTATAACCATACAGTGATTCATAGCCTTTGAATAGAAAAAGACCCTATAAGAATCACAAACGTCTTTCCAATCCTGCCATCAATGGTAGGGTTGATACAATAGTCCTTATGTCACTTACAATAATTAGTAGGTAATGTAGGAAAAATGCTAATAAATGAATAATTTGTAATTCAAAATCTTAATGAAAACGGTATCAAATAATTAAGTTTGTATGACCTGATTATGATTTATTTGGTAAAGGCACGTCATTTATCATCCCAACGAGAACAAAGACGGGTTGACACATGTTCACATCATAAGACGGCGAAGCTGGTATAGCTAGTGATAGAAACTATAGCAATAATAAGAAATCGTTCATCACAATATTTCCTTATGATAATAGTATACATTAACAAGTTTTACTTCAAGTTGTATATCAAAAGAGAGATAATAAGTTGCTACAGGGAACGCCACTTACGTAAGACAATGCCTCTCCACACAAAACTCCGGAAAACAACAGTTCATAAAACATAAGGCATTTGAGGAGGCACAAGGGAACAGTTGCGCAACACGAAATTTACAACAAATTATGGAGGAACAATGGCAATCCAATATGGCATTCAGATAACAAAATGTGTATTATTATAGCCTATCCAGCTTCAGACACTTCCAGGCATGTCCAAATTATAGTTATTGTAAATGCTGGCTATAAAAATACTCTATCATCCATACAAATTACATCTAACCGTTTGCTTCAGCCGTATATTTCCGATTACAGAGCAAGTTAACATTCACGTAATGAACATTGATGGATTGCTGTTGAGTAAGTAAGACAAAACTAAAACTATTCCAATTTCGAAAATGCATTGAATACATTTATGCAAATCTTCAGCGGAATTATATCTACTATAATGTACATAAAGACTGGTGCAATAATTTAATATATTTATTACAAAATTCAGTAATGCCAGATTTAGTGTCTGTGCAATCGGCAGTAAAAAGTTTGAACAATTTAGTTGTTGGACTGACATATAATTCATATAACTAGTTTATATACATTTTGTCAACATGTAAGTAAGTGGTGCTGTACAACAATGTCATCATACATAGGAATCAGTCATATATTACACAAATTAGTGTGAAATAAATCGTCGGCGGATGAACTTAAGCAATTATCTTTCGAAAAATAAAGTATTTCTTTAATAAAGTATTTAATAATCGTTAATATTTCTTGCAATTAGAGCTTCTTTAACATATAATGTCAGTTTAATCCTTTCAAATTCATTTTTAAGAACACGGCTTTGGTATCGTTAACTTCATACTACACTAACAGTATTCATGTTTTGGCATACTTTTTAAGTAAACATTTAATAAAGTATTTTCTGATTCAGATAAGGAATACTTCTCAGCCTCTCAACCAAATGTTCATGATTATATATCATTTATAATGTCTATGGCGTTGTAGCTTGCATTACGTTCTTAAGTGTTGATTTAAGTGTTGAGATTACGGACATACAGTGATAACGTTTTCTCATTTCAAACTGTATGAACGTTCAAGCGAACCCCATTAAACTTAAAAACAATCTCTGACAATGGTAGGCAGTTGATAGGCAAGTTGAATAATGTCGTCTGGATCATAAGACAAGAAATTAAAAGCATCTTAGCCAAGATCATTATCATCAATTCTTGCAACATCAATCACTTAACACTCTATTGATTTCAATGATATCTTGTCGATTTGCGACATCTCGGCATAATCATTTACGCATGTCTGATGAGATATGAAATAGAATTGTGATTGATCGAACAAAGGTTGTAAAAAGTTATATGTGATATTGTAAACACTGTTATAATTTACTTTTCGCTGATTTAAATGTTTAGCCGACCTAACTTTCCGTAATTAACTGTTCATCATTTATTTCCGAACATGCAACTAACAATTTAAATATGCGCCGCTGTACGGTTTCCAACCTCTTCTTTAAGCGACGTCATTTTAAGAAAACGTCACCATGTACTGACAGAAGACATATTTGCCCCCTATGGCAATATGAAAACGTGGTGACCATATCCTGCTTTCAAATAGTGTCATTACATGTTGCGTTTTCTAGAAATGACGTCACTTACAGAAGAGGTTGTAAATCTCATAGCAGCCCTCAAATGGTATTTAGGAGACATTGAGCTAACGTTTATGATATAGTCTCGAATACATGGAGATACGAGTGATGGATAATTTTTGACGGCGATTTATCATACACATACAATAAATTTGGCAGATTTTACCGTCGTGTTTAAAGAACGTATAAGTACATTTTGAAATGTATTTTCAATTTTGATTATGTGTTTTTGTCTTTATCCTTGGAAAAGATTCAGTGGAAGAACACACATCATGGATACATTAAAGTACGTTTAAGTCCTAATAAGAGTTATTCCCATACATGTTTACCCTTGCACCCATATTTCCATACATGTTTACCCTTGCACCCATATTCCCATACATGTTTACCCTTGCACCCATATTCCCATACATGTTACCCTTGCACCCATATTCCAATACATATTTACCCTTGCACCCATATTCCCATACATGTTTACCCTTGCACCCATATTCCCATTCATATTTACACATGCATCCATATTCCCATAAATGTTTACCCTTGCACCCATATTCCCATACATATTTACCCTTGCACCCCTATTCCCATACATGTTTACCCTTGCATTCATATTCCCATACATATTTACCCTTGCACCCCTATTCCCATACATGTTTACCCTTGCATTCATATTCCCATACATATTTACCCTTGCACCCCTATTCCCATACATGTTTACCCTTGCACCCATATTCCCATACATATTTACCCTTGCACCCCTATTCCCATACATGTTTACCCTTGCATTCATATTCCCATACATATTTACCCTTGCACCCATATTACCATACATATTTACCCTTGCACCCATATTCCCATACATGTTTATCCTTGCACCCATATTCCCATACATATTACCCTTGCACCTATATTCCCATACATGTTTACCCTTGCGCCCATATGCCCATACATGTTTACCCTTGCACCTATATTCCCATACATGTTTACCCTAGCACCTATATCTCCATACATGTTTACCCTTGCACCTATATTCCCATACATGTTTACCCTAGCACCTATATCTCCATACATGTTTACCCTTGCACCTATATCTCCTTACATGTTAACCCTTGCACCTATATCTCCATACATGTTTACCCTTGTACCCATATGCCCATACATGTTTACCCTTGCACCCATATTCCCATACATATTTACCCTTGCACCCATATTCCCATACATATTTACCCTTGCACCTATATCTCCATACATGTTTACCCTTGCACCTATATCTCCATACATGTTTACCCTTGCACCCATATGCCCATACATGTTTACCCTTGCACCCATATTCCCATACATATTTACCCTTGCACCCATATTCCCATACATGTTTACCCTTGCACCCATATTCCCATACATGTTTACCCTTGCACCCATATCACCATACATGTTTACCCTTGCACCCATATCACCATACATGTTTACCCTTGCACCTATATCTCCTTACATGTTTACTCTTGCACCTATATCTCCATACATGTTTACCCTTGCACCTATATCTCCATACATGTTTACTCTTGCACCTATATCTCCATACATGTTTACCCTTGCACCTATATCTCCTTACATGTTTACTCTTGCACCTTTATCTCCATACATGTTTACCCTTGCACCCATATTCCCATACATATTTACCCTTGCACCTATATCTCCATACATGTTTACCCTTGCACCTATATCTCCTTACATGTTTACCCTTGCACCTTTATCTCCATACATGTTTACCCTTGCACCTATATATCCATACATGTTTACCCTTGCACCTATATCTCCATACATGTTTACCCTTGCACCTATATCTCCTTACATGTTTACCCTTGCACCTTTATCTCCATACATGTTTACTCTTGCACCCATATCACCATACATGTTTACCCTTGTACCTGTATCTCCATACATGGTTACACTTGCACCTTTATCTCCATACATGGTTACCCTTGCACCCATATTACCATACATGATTTATTGCACATTCTCAATGCCTACGTTTTGTAGACTGTGGTTTTCTTGGGGTCTGTGTGGAGAGACATTGTCTTGTGCGTGTGGCTTTCCCTGAAACAGTTTAATCTCTCTGTAAATACATTTTCTCAAAATATCTGCGTGATCCAGTATACTTTACCATGTTAAAGTACCATAGACATAGTTATGCATGCGCTACTTTTGTTGAAAATGTTGTATTTCGTCTTGTCGACAGGTTAGTTTAACGTAGCTTTCCCTGTCTTTACAGTCTTGGTGTGCCGATATTTCCAATTGCACTCAATAATTGCACATAAATTGTTGACCTCAGATCGCGTGATGGCAGTTTTGAATATGTTGTTGTCGTAATTAGGATTTACGACATCAATACCACACACGGAAGGTCGTGCAAACATACGAGTAATTTTATACGGAAAACGCTCCAAGGTCAATCATGGCGTATTTTGTAAACAACTTATGATGCCTTCAATTTAACAGATAATTCCACAGACGAAACCGAAACAACTGAAAACCATCGACCAATGAGCTTGAAATTGATTTGTACAAATTTTGCGGTTTCAATTGACAAAACTGACCCTTATTTGCCTTCAATGTATTCCGATGAGATTTTTTTTAAAATATTTGTATACGTATAGCAGCATGTCCCCACATTGTTTCCAAAATTTAGAACGACTACGTCTGCAATTTATAAATTTTAAATCGTTAGTACTACATTATAGGTAAAAACTGTAGCTATCATGTATGCGTTTGACTCGCAAAACGAAAATTGAGATATAGGCATCGTTTAGTGGCAAAACGTCTCGTACGCAAATATGTCGCTGGATGACACTCATGCTTTGCACAGGGACGTCCTACAAATTTGTTGGTGATCTTCGAGGTTAATTCCATTCAATTACTAGCACACTGGTTGGCACTGAGTCATCGTCAAACCAATGACAACTTTGATTTCGGAAAATCGTGACATCTATGTCCAATAAACTAGCTTATTGGTGTTTTTCGGATAATTTGACTTCTTAAGAAATGTTTAATGGAGATAGATTAAGTTGTTTCAGGGAACGCCACATACACACCTACACAGATCCCAGAGAAACAACAACCAACGAAACATAAAGACTTTGGAGGTGCAAGGGTGTACATGTATGGGAACGGGGGAACGAGGGATAGTCTGTACAAAACAACTATGGAGAATTCAATAAGACATTAATATACGTGTAATTTGAAAACACTGTCTGACACACAAAAAGCAGGGGCGCAAGGAATGGCCTAGTCGACCATAAGGGATAACTAGATGAATTAAAGATAACAAACAGAGGAGGATTAATGAAAGGAAAATATCACAGGACAAGTCAAGACAGCTGGCAACTATTTGCCGAAAATGGGGAGAAAACATGAACACTATATAAAGCTAAAGAATTGTACAGGGTGGAAGGAACATTTAACATACATTTAAAGCACAACAAATAAATAATAACCATTCAGCGATGGAACTGTCAGCAAAACTACTGGTGTTTAAATTGTTTTAACAGCTAACCTAATACTCAATAGCTAAATGGTCATTGATTTCCAACATATATTCATAAATAGACTAAGTAGGCAGTAACTAATGATTAAAACAATTAACCATTACGTGCATAATAACAGATACACTGTGTATAATCCAGCACGATGGAACAAGCAAAGTTCTTGACACTGCGATCGTTAATCGTGCGAATTAAATTGATATATTCTAAACTAAGACAATATTTAGAGTTGAACTGTGCTCACATTCCTGACCATTCTAAGTCGGTGGTCCTATATCCACATATATTTATGTTTCGTCCCTTTTGAATTTGTAGTTCTTTACTTGAACGTGTCTCCACGTGCTTTTAGTGGTTGTTTACTTTGTTTTTGGCACTTCCTGACCGACTTCTTCATCCATATGTATATAATAGTCGAGAAACTAAGAAACATTTTTGGAAATGATCAGCGCAAATTGAAAGAAGCAAAGATGCTGTAATTTTATTGATGAAGATTTTGGGATATTGCATGAACACATTTTAATACAATCAATAAATAAAGATACTCATATAATAACATTGTGTTTCTGTTCATTGATTTGAACTTATGTATAAACTTATGGATATATACTCATGACACTTATTACCGGTGCGTACTGATCATCGGAGGAAATAAAAAATGTCCGACTACTCTGCTAGATTTCGTCGCACGTTTGTTTACATCGTAGTATTAAGCATTTTTACGTCTTCCAGAAGAAAATGTTTTTGCAGGCAAAATATTTAAAAAAAACTATTGGAAAGCAATATAGAAGTTCAGCATACCTCTTTTTCTATGAAAACAATAGCTCAATCCCATTTATTTTAGATGGAATCATTATAAAACACAATATTTGTCAAAATCATGTAACCAGCAATGATGTCACAAACATCTTCCCGCCTCATTTAAGCAACATACTGTTGTTAACATCTAACCAATATGATTAATTGTCATTTTATGGTAAATAAACTTGATTATAGTGTATGCCATATTTTCTCTCCTATAGTCAAATAATGTTATTGATATCACCAAATGGGGTTATGGCAACAACAGTGGACATTGGACATACTTAAAATATGAAATTCCTTATGAGGGATAGCTTATTTCTCTGCACTCGCTGTGTTTAAGGCATTGATATCACATTGGAATTTGTTAGTTGTTCTGTGACATGCGTTAGATTTTTAAACACATTCGCTTATATTGCAAATTTGAATCGTTTCAAACTTTCACAAAATAATTTGATCATTTTACGTACTGCTTGTGTTTGCAAAACATCATAAAGATGTTCAACCAAGTTTCAAGTATAAATTACTTTTGACCTTTACAACGGTTTTTCGAACAAATGTAAATAACAATGGCGGCGAGTGGCTGGCAATTTCATGTAAAATAGAGATTTAAGTACAAGTTAAGTGTAAAGTACATTTGCAGAAATGATTTAGTATTTTTATGCAAAATGCATTGGTTGGAATCTTAACGCATTGGTAATCAGTACAACCGATATACTTCAACAGTAATAGAATGCAGGGTACAAATAGTTTGTAACATGTTTAATGAAATGTAAAAAGGCGTAAATAAATGTACATCAAAACAGAATTACAGGACCATTGTGGCATTGTCCGTTGACCTTTCTGAAATTTCCATAATATCACAACTTAGGTATTTTTTAAAAAAAATTATGCGATATTTATCTCTTGTCTAAATTAAGAAAATATACGAGGTATAATAAATAATATGTTAACATGTTTTCTTTAGAGTATAGCAGAGATATTAAAACTTTTGAATCGACGAAGGCATACAATTTATCCCGTAGTCCCCACCGCACTTTGTGTTGAATTCATTTGTCTATCACAACTATTGAAAACATATTAATTACTGTTGACCTTGTCGGATTAGCATAACATTGATAAAATAACATAGTTTTATTTTTGATGCATGAAGTATATAAAACTGCGACAATAATTCGTCAGTAATTAAAAGAGTTGTTACTGTCCGCAAGTATGTGTAGCACAACCATAGATACGTATTTCTAAATTCAAACAATATATTAGGAAATAAAATGGCATGCGTTGAACGGGCAGATTTAATCAAATCAGCGTCCTATTTCCAAACGACGTTCGGCTGTCCAAGATGTGCTTCTACTTATTTGCGTTCGTACTGCTTATGCCTCATGTAGCAAAAGCGAGCACAATACGGCTGCGCCGAAAACTATCCCAAATGTCAGACATTTGTTACTGCTAGGTTGGTTTATATCTGGTATGTCTCAAATTAACGGACTTTGAAATCATGACAACCAGACGTGCGCAAACACTGATATATGGGCATGCTCCAGAGACAAATATGACAATCACAGGTTTTAGCGTTGCCTAAACAATCCTTGTCTCGGTTACAAAACAAAAACAACATCCATTAAAATATTCGATTGAATGTGCGTTTAATAATTATTGTAATTTGCAAATATGAGTTAACGATAGCCGTTATTTCAAATTGAATCTCGTTAAATTGATCATGAAATCTCAACATGAAAGAAATGTGGCACCATGTTTTTGATGTTTACAACAGGAAAGTCCCATAAGAAAAATTACCCGATCAGAAAAATTACATGGCTTCTCCATTACTTTTACGATGATCAGTGTAATTAAATGAGGATATGAAATCGACTCTCAAACTTCATTTAGGACAGAGAATGGGTCATTGATCAGAAAAAACATTGCACAGTTTGTAAAATCGAAAGTTGGAATAGCTTCTGATTACTGTCTCAAGTTAAAGCATAAATAAGAACTTTAGGCTGTATCTAATACTATCAAATTTCTAAATATTTAGAGAATAGTTGTAAGTTTCGGTGTAAGATTGTAAGTAAGTTCATCTTCTGAACAGCGAACGTAATATTTTTCACGAGTGGCGTAGTCACGTGTTAAAATATAAGTCAGATGCTCACGAGATGAAATAACTTGCGATCTTACACCGAAACATACAAATATTCTATGTCTTTCATGGTTCATTTTGGTATCTTTGTTTTACAGTTTACTCGTTTATTATATTTAATATCCACGTTGAGTGCCTCAATATTTGTTTCGACATCATTTACTATCCCACGCTCATCTGCACAGTGTATAACCCAATGTGTATACCGCCGAGAGATGCGTCTGCGACAGAGGGAAGCGTTCCAGACAGTTGAGTTCAATTTCTGAACAATTATTCGTAATTTCGATGTTTCTTTTAGGTCTGAACGCCAATGATTGTCACAATTTACTATATAACAATGAAAGCGATATCTTTGCGGGATAAAGCTGGTATCGTCCGTTTGAATTTGACATATAGAAAAAAGGTAAAAAATCGCCTTCAACTGCTCAAGTTATGTCTGAAAGTAAAAAAGTTCTTATCGATTGATCGTGTAAGCATGTGTCCATGAATTTCGTGTATTTCTTGTAAAGGCAGAGTTGTAAATATGTACTGTAATAGTTTATGTTGCATAAAGAGTGCTTTATCGGGTGGGGAAATGCTCGTGATGAAGTGGACCACATTCACAAATCACAGTTTATGCAGCAAAAGGGAAGAGGCACACACAGAGGAACTCATAAATGACAAACAGACAAGGGGTCATACGAGAAAGGGACAAACCAATACCGAAATGGTGGAGACACAACAATACAAATATTCAACGAACTAACAAACAAACAAATGGAATGAATCAGGACTATACAACAGAACATGATAAACCGATTAATAACAATGTTAACAATAACACAGGATTAGTGATCAAAGTCTGACAGTATATTTGGTGTCGGTAAGACAGAACGAAATGTGCAGGTAAATACGAAATGTTATTTAACTTTACTTCGGTCTAAATAGTATTTGAATTAATAAGCATTTCATTTTATTCATTCGAACACATTACCATAGTTGAGTAATACAAAAGTAAAATAAACCTTTTATACCGATCTTTATATTCACCGATTCTTTACAGTTTCTCGCAGTGAAAATATGTTGTAAATGACTTCATATCGTATGAGAAATAGAATTGTGTCTGTTTCCCTCATGGATTAAGGATAATAAATGTATGAATAAGTCGAGCAGAAAAATGAACTGCCACCCATAAAAACTCAAGGAGACATCGATATAAAAATAGACAAGGGGGATGCAAGACATTAACATAAACAATGATAAAAAAGGAATACCGTTGGGGATTTTAATCTGATTTAAGAGTGCACTCAATCCAATCTTTTGCTTATCCTACAATCACCGAATTGAAACGAACTGTAAATAAGATAGTCCCTGCTTGATTACTCCCAAACTAAGAGACGGCGACTGCAGAATAATGCATTTAGTACATCGATGTATAAATAGTGGACCCGTGAGGCCAATCAAATATGCAGTGGATGACGTACCAGAACCCAGAGCAACTGAAGAGAAGCCGTTATGGGCACGACAAGATGGACGAATGCACGATGCATCTTCCTTCCGTTGCTGGTTTGGAAGAGATCGCCATAATAGAGTGACATAGAACCTGTCATGTCGCTACAAAAGGAATTGTGGGGACTAACTGTTAATATGCATTGCGTTGCAATATGTGTGGATCATAATCTGTTGCTGTGAAATACGTGTCGCAGATGTGACCTATACTTACAAATGAGAGATACATTTCGCTAGTAAGATTTGGAACATGTTTTAAGAAAATTGTAATATATGTAGCCTTGTTTTAGGGGCTTTTTTTTAGTTAAAATAACCATTGCGATCATTAAAGGCATGCCCTGATGTGCAAACTGTTGCAGAATAAACAAGATGTGCAATGTAAACTCGGTAACATAATTTTTAGGGGATATTTCTCCATCTAAATGAGGATAATTCACTGTTACAATATATTTTAATGAACTAAGTGACGTATTTGAAAACATTACAAACAATGAAACGCCAGAATGCTGACCTCTGTAAATATTTCAGTGATGGTACATTTGATATTTCTTTCTTTGAACGAACTAAAATGGCAGACACTGCCCGAAAACAAATTATAATTATGTTTTACATATTTGGCACTATTTGTTAAATATTTGTTTGAAGATGTTAGAATATTATTTCGACATTGTCGCCAGTAAAACTCGGCACGGACATGAATCAACGGAATGGATCGGCGAGCTTTATTCTAATATAAAAACAACATGATAGATTGCATTCCTTCAGACTAATATTGCATGTATTAAGCACATTAATCCTCCAATTACAGCCACACTCACAAAAAAGAAAAACATTAAAAGTATGGAACGAATCGTGGTAGGCGTCAAGAAAATTGCGATATTCTAACTCCTTGCATCACAGATGTTTAGTATGATTGAGATTTGTATTACAAGTGCGAGACGAAATGGCACAAAAACAAATGATAAGCATGTACTTCGGACAATAATCGATTAATTTATTACCTTATATGTAAACAACTATGTTGTTTAAATTGACTTTGGACTTTCCTTTAATGAAGCGACCGATACGCCTATCCATGTTATTGTCAAGTATAGTGGATCTTTTACGTACAACAATAATACGTGAATAGCCTATGGGTCCACATCAGTTCGGAAACTGGTTGAGAATTCGTTAGAATGTTGATCAGAGTGGTATATCAAGATTCCGTTCAAGGTTTGCACAGAATGATTTAAGTATTAATTAAAATAACAACGAATGTCACCCCAATGCTATGTCCCTAAGCGTACCCCTATGAAAAGTGTCAGTGCTAGGCAACGATGCGATATTTGGAATGAATCAAACTATCAAATGCAGTTTTAAAACAATCTCTGTGGGACTAAATTGTTTCTAGGTATGTATTTGCCTAGTATTCTCTAAATTATTGATGACAGTGCAATGGCAGTATGAATAAGCAAGGAAGGACGAATAATAGTCACCAAGTTGGCGTTGAATTCGTTGGTGGATCTGAATAGGACGAACGCTCATCTAAAGGTTGGTGTCATAACTTCAGTACGGTAGCTGTTGTGAACATTAAGGAAAGTGGCATTCCTGAGTTCGAGCTCGACGAAGATCGGTAGTTCATATTTATATGGTGAAGCTGACATGATGACCCTAATGTGAACAACACAATAATAAACGTTTCCTCGATAAATGCTTCCTTATTTAATTATCTGAGAGGTCTGAAAATAGTCATTTGTGTAAAATATATGTAATATACGAGGTTTATATCTGTTGATATAGTGGATTTGATATCTATTTTCTATCTTCAAGAGCAATACATTAATTATGTATACTTAACGTATCAATCTTCTGAACTTAACAAGTCTCTTGGATTGTCTTCCGATTTGTGTGTAATTTAGAATAAATCGAAAGTGACAAAATGGGAGGTATATATATAAATATTGTCAAGAACAAAACAATTTAACTGCTTTATAAGCAATGTTTAATTGCTAATAAATTTGTTATACGAAGGAACCGAAACGTCATAAAAGGAAAATAATTCTGAATTTCAGAGGATATTAATAATTATTTATATTATTATCATTATTCGTCTTGGGAAATAGGAACGAAATAGTCTTGGCGGCAAAACATCGTCTAATCAACTCTTTATTTAAAGTGTGCAATATCGAATGAACTATTTCAACAAAATTACGACTGTGTCTTTTATAAGTGAAATGGTTAACAATAAATTCCATATTTTCTACTGCGAAAATATGCAAAACATATCAGCAATGAAAGGATAGACACTTGAAGATTAGATTTGAGTTCACAACTTAACGTTTTATGTCCCAAAAGGAATTCGAGTGTTTTATGAAGCAGCTAAGTTAATATCAGAAACCTCAGATTCCATTAACACTAGATGTATGTTATGATATATGTCTTGATTGAAGGCGCCACATTTGGGTTGCTGAGTTGTACAATGCTAGATAACCAATCACATTCAGCCGTAAATGTATCATTCAAAACAAACATATTCGACGATTTAAGATTTATAATTGAATTAAAAAAATGTTGATTTACTTCTTGCAGACGTTTGTGAATCGAAAATCTGATGATTTTAACAGATATGTTATCTTACTGCAACACAAGCCAATACAAAACCTTAACTTTATGAAGCATAAATAACCTTTGTTTAAAAGTAGAAATATTTATATTTATCTAAGGTTGTCCAATAACCACATTTATCTGAATGAGTAAAGGCGTTTGAGAAATGACACTCTTAAAAGGCTCTGCGTTGGGTGCAGTCGTGTTTTTGTGTTTTATTTTCTTATTAAACATATTTCTTTTAGTTATAAATTCCATTTCCCTTTCAATAATATCTAAGAATTTTTATTAGTAAACACATTATCAAGTTGACTTTTTTTTTTTTAAATTGCACTTTGATTTGACATTTTAAGGTTACTTCTATTCTGATGTTACTATTATAGTTACGGGGAATAAGGTCAGTATAAGGCTGCTTGTTCCTCCGTGCTCGATTAGTTACTGTATGTCTGTTGAAATGTACGTGATGGTTGGTTTATTTTAATGATTATTTACTGCCTACTTAGTCAATTTATGTATATATGTTGGAAATCAATGACCATATAGCGATAGGTGTGAGGTTAGCTAGCTGTTAAATCGATTTAAACCCCCAGTATTTTTTACTGACAGTTCCAAGGCTGTAATTCGCTATATGATTGTTGTTTCTGTTTGTGTTATGAATGTTTTATGTTTCCCTTTCCCCTATGCAATTCTGTCACTTTATACAGTGTTCAGAGTGTTTCCTGCCCAATGTTGGCCTATTGTGGCCAGTTGTCTTGAATTGTCCTGTGAGCTTTTCCATCCATTAATTCCCCCCTCCCCTCCTTTTACTGTCCACTTTGATACTCTTAATTATTCCTTATGGTCTGTTGGGCCGTTCCTTGTGCCTCTGTTCCTTAATATGTGTAACGTTTGACCTCCTTAGGTGCGTTATGTTTTGTGGATTGTTGTTTTTCCTGAGGTCTGCGTGGGGAGGTATTGTCTTGTGTATGTGGCGTTCCCCGTAGTTACGTATTCTCTCTGTTTTACACACACATGTAGTGTAAAGATGAATACGTACGAGGGAAATATATTGTGTATTGCTGTTTGTAACCTTAAAAACAGAATGTCTAACCATAGAAAGCACTTTGATGGTATGAAATACACAAATGCACGTTTCGATCAGTTTTTAAGGTCTATTGTGTCTTTATTGGAATGGTGACTAGAAAAAAATGCTTTTTTCGACAAAAAATGAACACTAATGCATTAATTTGTCTTAAAAAGAAACAAATAACGAAGAATAGAAGAAACAACCAAAGAACCAGACAACTAAAAAAAGTACACTCGTGATGTAACAATGTACCATTTTACGGTTTCAAACAAATCAATCGAGAAATCATAAACACGACAATATCAGATTTCATTATCTCGCAATTTTGTCACATTTTAGCAAACGTGTCCATAAAATGGCACCACCGGTGTTTCATCATAACCGCGACATCTTACTGTTTAAATAAACAGTCCATATGTCGTTTAATTAAGACCAGCCGTTTTTTGCCAATCGGAACTGCATTGTCAATAATGGAGTAACAATAAGTTTTGACACTAATTCTTACAAATTTTGAACTATACTCTATAACTTATTAACTGTAAAGGTGTTCCCTTGTTATGTTTCATGATCATTTGGCAAAGTATCAGATTAGCATTCGTCTTAATTCATTGTCCTTTTGTCTTCAATGTTAAATGTATCGAAGGGTCGCACACATTTTGCTGTAAAGTTACAACAGCCGGCTACAATGCTTCAAGTGTAAATGTGTGATAATATTATGGTGTGATTACGAAAATGAATGAGAATATAAGCGATATGTCTATAGGAGCTACACGTCGAGCAGCCCATTCGACTGCTAGATTGGTCGTTATATGATTGATGAACCAATAACGGCGTTAATCAAAGGGTTATGATATGACGGACAAGCGTATAGAAATGATCACATATACTATAGTGTAACCTTTGATGTCAAGGCGTAAACTCGCTCATTTTTGCATATCAAAACATTTTGAGTATAGAATATAATAAATTCTTAAGCGACATTGATTCACATGTTGCCAAATGCCATGATAACGATTCAGATAATACTTCATATGTGCAAGACAGCTTTTCGGGAGACTAACGGGGATTGCTTTATAAAATAAACCTACTACATTTCGCGAACATATTTAGGCATTATATCTAACACAGAAGATTACAGTTTGTTATTAACAATTGTACCATAAACCATAATGACGGCATTCTCCCGAATAAGTTTCCAGACGTTGTTGTGTGTTATACAAATAAACTGTATACAAATAATATCAGAACTCTGATCATCAGTCAACTTCCAGTATGAACCGAACAATCTCTCGGTAGTTGAACTACATATTGGCCAGAATTCTGTTATCAGGGTAAATAGTCTAGCCACTGAGTACGCTCATCAAACATAGTCAGTCACAATTGTTCTTGGGTTGGCGACTTCCTGGCTACAAGTTACAACTACTGATTCAAAATTACCAATATTACATACAGATTATAAGTGTGTATCATGATATCTTACAGTTCATTCATATCATATGTAGGAGTAGCTATACTTTGTTATTCAATTTATGAATACTGTTATTTTTTAGGAAAGACACCACTTGCTCTGAGAGACGAGCTTTGGGAAACATGTAGGGCATTTAAGGAACTTGTGAGTCCATATATAGCCTGCTACAACAAAGTGACGCACGCAGTCACTGACCTTCTAGAGAATTGCTTGTATTATATCAGCTCAATTATTTTGTCCTGAAACAAAAATATATTTAAGCAGATTATAATATAAATAATATTCTGCTAATATTACTCAGAAATCGAATGCACCGAACAATATCTTGGTCAGAAATTGTCGTTAAAACGTGGCAACTGTTATGTCTATCTTACCATGCCCTATTAAATATGCTAAAGTTAACAGCAGAATATTGTTCCCATTATATTTCGTGCATGCTACTTCCGACAGCTAAATTGCACAGGGGAGCGAAGCAAAGTGCTCTGCATTATCAAGATAAATCGAACAGACAATGAATATATCGAAATACAGAAAAATATAGGTGATTTAACAATGTTGATGCGAAATATTGTCTGGAAGTCAAAAAAGAAATAAACAAAAAGTCAATCAGGCATCCAAAGGTTCTTGATTGTGTTAACATTTCCGTTACTGTGCGTTTGCTTGCGTCTCCTTTCTCATCTAATTCTCATACAATACTCGAGATATTTCGAATTGTATCAAGAAATGATATTTCAGCACTAGTGCACAAATAGTCACGTCGGTGATGAGTTGATCTACGTCTGACAGATGCAAATGCTCACGCTTTATGAAAATCTGACGAGTGCTAGGTACGTGGGTGAACGCCTGGATTCGGTCCTTGCCGTAGGTTAAGATAACATCAGAGGGCAGACAATGATAATTACACGGGCAGACCCTATAGACAGAACAGCAATCACATGATTTAACGTTGCCTGAAAAGTCTTTGTCGCGGGTGCAAATGATTATGTAAGTTTTTTATAATGAATGTAATTTTCAAATACGAGTCAACGATAGCCGTTATTACGGATAAAGTATCGTTGGACAATATGGTGCCAGGTTTTAGATGTTTATAGCGGAACATTTCCACTTGATAAATCTAAAAAAATAAAACTGAATTTCCATTATTTTGTACGATGTTTAGTGTATTAAAACCGAGGTTATCAAACTGACAATGAAAGTTTGGAGCCATAAATATGTCACTGCTAAAAAATATTGGGACGATTTAAACGGGATTATATATTCAAATTAGTATATTTCAAACGGTTATTTTACATTATGCATGAAAACGTTATTAAAGTAAAGGACATTTAACAGTCTTCATTGACACTGTTCAATACATTATTAAAACTCGTTAGTTAAGATGTCACAGTCCCCGTTATCCATCTAAATCTGAAGTTTATACAACCCAATCTTGACAACACCAGTCTTAATTGGGTGATAAAAATAGAAGCCTCTTAATAGGCATTATCGAATAGTGTCAACTTTCCGAAACATCGTGTATCTTTTGTTGGGTTTTTATTGTCTAGGAAGTAACAAGATTAAGGCAAAAATCGCATGGAAAGAGAAGAAAGTGTAATGCAAAACAAATCTACAACATAAAAGCACACATAAGGACCCTCAGCATTGCCAACGTAAATAAAGTCAGACAAGAAGCAGCTGTGGCAACTATGTTAGGTCATAAGGAAATTCCCTCATATATTTATGCTGAAAAGTTTAAAGGGACCTGACTCCAGATTGTAAATTGCTATCAAATAACCATGGATGGAAAGTAATAACAAACCTTCGAAATTCAGGAATACCACATCTGTGAAACCTCGGCAATCATTGGTCACCTTGCTTGAACAGTCTCAATCTCCAGAAGTTTTGACCATGTTCAAAATAATATCGATATTCCATTCCATAGTATTTTCTTTTTGCCACCGATGACCTGACCTTAAAACCACATTTACATGGGTTGAACAAGAGATTAAGTATTTGAATGTCGACTAGACCATTCCTTGCTCCCCTATTCATATAAATTAGGAATCCAAATTATTCATTTTAATAGGGATGTCAATTTTCGGTTATTCTGCAAACCGGTTAACAGTTTAATCTTCCGAACGATTAACCGATTAACCGCTTAACCGAACGTGACACTCGTTACGTATTTCGTATTTTGCCTTGTATATTTTCACCTACGCTCCCACACAGCGCTTTGATTCCACTACCGTTACATTCACACGCTGCTGTATTACCCAGTATATTTTGATATTTGACCTTACGAAATCACCGTTCGTTCCAGATACTAAATGCCATTGGTCGGCACGATCACGTGACTACTGAGTTTAAAATAGATGGGTATTTTCCAGTGTTAAACCAATAAAATGTGTACACAATATATAGCCTTTTGCGTCGAAGGAAATTTTGACTATCTAGCTTATCGGTTTTATTTCATGTCATTTAAAAGTTAAGCATTTACAGGAGGCAGTGTTTTGTTCTTTCATCGAGGATTGTACTGATACGCATTACAAATAGTATGGTGAATTTGAGTAACAACATGCCAAGTAACGATATGACGCATTTTAAAATATACGCAGTTTCCGCATCGACAGTTATTTAAATTACCTTAAATCACTACTCATTTACAGGCAACGGAATAATTTTTGCATGCCGTCGAAACGATAGTCACTTACGTTCAATTTATTTAGTTTTTCTAGCAATTTCCATAGTCACAGCGGCATTTCTATGACAGTGAAAGCTGTCTTTTCAATGCACACTCGCATAAGCTTTATTACACATGTTTACTGTCCTACATTTTGGACATTAGCGATTCGTTGTAAGCGGCTCGCTGAATGGCTGTGGACGCATGTCGACTCGCCTGTCTAAATATAGAAAATATCAGTTGTGCGGGAGTTATAAAGCAGAGGGTGATTATGAAGGTATCGCAATATGCGCCCGATGCTAAAGGAGAGTAATTTTCACCATGACACCGGTAAACTATACATATATTTTGACCGTAGAACTAGTTCGGATAGTTTTATTTCTGCAAAATATTGAACATAAATCATAAGAATAAAAAGAAATATCAATAATTGCTATTATTTTTAATTAAACGTTATAATATGATACATGATAAATTTAATTATTTCAAATCACAATCAATTTAACAGACAGTACAAAATGTTCGAATTCAGCAATGTTAAAACACAAAGTTCAGTACAATAACAACATCTTTTATCTGTTCTATTAAAATATGCCTAAAACGAATTTAGTGATTTTATTAACTGAAAACCGCATGTTCGAACGGTTGGTTAACCGGTTCGTCGTTTACATCCCCGATTTAACTGATGACCTTGAAAAAAACTCAAAATGATTAAACACGTCATGATCTTTTTTATTCTGAACGAACTGAATTTGCATTTTCCGTATCACAGTTGGAGTGGCTGTCAGCAAATTAAAATTGTGTTTTACAAATTTGACACCATTTGTTAATATTTGTGTGATGGCGTTTGAATTTAATTTCAGCAGGGATATGAGTCAACGAAAAGGATCGGCGAGCTTCATTCTTATACATGATTGATTGGATTTCAACGGCCTGATATTGCATGTATTAAGCATATTAATCCTTCAATTACAGACTAATTCACCAAAGATTAATTTAAAAGTATGGAACGAATCGTTGTAGGCGTGGAGAAAATTGCGACATTCTTACTCCTAGGATCCCCGATGTTTATTCCAGATAACCATTAGTGCGTATTTGTAGCACGAGTGCTTGCATGATAATTAATCTGTGAACAACTTGTTCAACAGTTCATCATGATAAACACGATATCGATGCAAGCAATATGATATTTTATCATGTCCACAGAATGGGTAACAAATTGCACTAAAAAGACCACGAGCGATAATTGCAAAATTCCAGTACTTCAATGACCTTGAAAACATAATGAAAATCATATGACGTCAGCGATCTGCTTAAACCATGGGATCGGAATTCTACTCCCAATGAAATGACGAGACGCCCACAAAGAGCTTTACCCAGTGATACAACATGAAAAAAGGGACAGTCTGTGAATTTCTATGGAGATAAATTATACATCGATGGAAACATGAGCTCACCACCAAGAGTTTCACATAGAGGTGTCAGGAAAAGTAACTTATTATTGTATCATTAATGTTTAATTTGTACTTTGGATAACGTATTATCTAATACGTAAAACAATTTATTCTAAATTGACTTGGGACTTTCCTGAAATGAAGCTACCGATATGTCCATGTCATTACCAAGTATAGTCTATCTTTCACATAATACATTTGATAGGTGCCACGTCAAGATTCAATTCAAGGTTTGTATTGCATAAAAAAGAGATTAAATTGATGCAGGGAACGCCAAGTATTAAAGTCAAGTATCATATAACAATAAATGAATTGCCATCTCAGTGGAAGGTTTTGATTCACAGTGCATCGCTATGAATGGTGCCAGTGCTAGACAACGATACGATATTTGGAATGTATCAACATATAATATGAAGTTTTATAATAATCTCAGTGGCACTAAATTTGTTTTCAGGTATTTGCCAAGTATCCTTCCGAATATTGATGCCAGTGCAATGTCAGCATGAAATATTAAGAAAGAACATGTAATGGTCAACCAGTTGACGATGAATTTGTTGGCAAATCTGAATAGGTCGCACTCTCGTCTTAATGTAGGTGTCACAACTTGAGTTAGAGATCTGTAGTGAACATTAAATAAAGTTAAATTCCTGTTATTGAGCTCGACGAAGATCGTTAGTTCATGTTGATACGGTAGGGAAGACTCTTTGTCATGACCGTGCCTCCCAGCACAGACCCCAAAGAAAACAACAGCCTACAAAATGTCTTGCACTAAGGGTAATCATGGACACAAGGAATGGAAAGAAGTCGATATTGAAAGGTTGCATACAAAATACGCAGCAGCGGCAAAAACACAAGGAAAACAAAGAAATATATACATGTATACGTGTTAAATCTCCCTAATGTGAACAGCACAACAATAAACGCTTTCCTTTATTACTTGAAAAAAAAGGCTGAAAAAAGTCAGTGTGAAATATATGTAATGTACCAGATTTATGTGTTTTGGTATATATAGCGGATTTAAAATCTTTTTTCTATCTTTAAGTGTAATCATTTAATTATGTATAAATCAGCTTTTTACCACTACACAATTATCTTTGACTGCCTTCAAATTCGTGTGTAATTTAGAATATATCGGAAGTGACTGTTAATTAATGTACAACATAATGGTAAGTATATATTAGTATTTGTTTTCTAGAAGAAAAAGTGACCGATTTATAAGCAATGTTCACTTGTCAAGTAATTTGTTTTACAATGAAAGCGAAACGTCAGAAATGGAAAGTAATTCAGAAACATCAGAGACTATACAGTCTTACTTATATTATTATACTTATATTGTCCATGGAAATAAGAATGATTATTCTGGACAACATAGTCAGTATATCGACTTTATCTAAACAAAATTATGAATATAATAATTAACAATAATATACGAACTGTTTTTTCTTTTCTGGGTATTATGCAAAACACATCACCAAACGAAAGAATGAACACTTTGTTTCGCAATGTTTCGTTTTATGTCCCAAAAGGAATTCAAGATGTTTTTTGAAGCAGCTGGTTAATATCAGAAACTCAGAGTCCATTAAGACTAGATGTGTCTTATGATTTATGCTTTGATTGAAGGCGCCACATTTGGGTTGTTGAGTTGTACAATCCTAGACAACCAATCACATTTAGCCATAAATGTATCATTCAAATCAAACATATTCGTCAGGTTTAAGATTTATAATTGAAATAGGAAAATATTAAATACTTGGATTCCATTAACACTAGATGTGTGTTATGATGTAAGTCTTGACTTGGGTTGTTGAGTTGTACAATGCTAGATAACCGATCACCCTTTAGCCATAAATCTATCATTCAAAACAAGCATATTCGTCAGGTGTAAGATTTATGATGGAAATCGAATAATGTTAAACTACTTCCACTCAGACGTTTGTGAATCGAAATTATGTTGATTTGAACAGATACGTAATGTCATTACACCACAAACCAATGCAAAATGTTAGCTGCATCAAATATATCTATCCCTTGCGTAAATGTGATAATATTTGTATTAAGCTTAGATTATCCGCTAACTGGAAAACTGTTTGTTAAGTAAATACTTTGTGAAATGATTTGCAATTTTAATTGGCTTATAGATACATGTAGTATAAAGAAAAACGCCATTTTTATTTATTTCATTTCATAACGACATAATTGTTATTTGCCAAGATTCTCATAATAAGACATATTTTCTATGAAATTAGTAATTGATTGTATTTTATTTTACAAAGTAATAAAAGATTGCAAAGACCACATAAACAGTATACATAATGTTTTTAATCTAATTAAATCACCATCTTTAGATTTAAGCAATTGCAAAATAAGGAAACATTGCAAAGGTGCAACACATATAATAATGATATACCGGTAGTGTGTTAACATTACTTAAACCGCAACAAATACAGCACATTTACTGATAATGGCATAAAGACAAATAAATATACATAGAAAGATCAAATGTAAAGTAATGGTAACGGCCATCTACAATTGCATATAAACAAGTGATCGTACTTCAATAAGAAAGAAACTCGGATATTGGATCATATTTGCACATTTCCTTGTATTATGTCTGCCAGTGATCGGTTTTAATCAACAAACTATACCCTTATGCATTAAATAATATTATGAACGAAAATCATAGAATCAGTTTTTGTCTTAATCGATACTTTATAGCTCCAAGGCTGTAATTCGCTGCATGGTTATTATTTATTTTTGTGTTTTGAATGTATGTTATATTTCCCTTTTCCCTGTGCAATTCTTTCACTTTATGGTGGTCATGTTATTTCCTGCCCATTTTCGCCCCATTGTTGCCAGCTGTCTTGATTCTCCTAGTTATTTATTTTGGTCTGTCGGGCCATTCCTTGCGCCTCTGTTCCTTAACGTATGTTCCCTTTAACCTCCTCAAGTGCCTTATGTTATATGTTTTGTTGTTTTCCCGGAGGTCTGTTGGGGGAGGCACTGCCTTATGTATGTGGCGTTCCCTGTAGCAACTTATTCTCTCTCTTTCATTACTATATAGTCTCATATGGTTGAGTGTGTAGTCAGTAACTTTCGCGCAGACAGCAGGAAAATGTATAGTAAAACATCGGTACTTTTATTTCATATGGTGGTGCAATACAGGCTGAATATTGCAATTTACCAATATACCTGTATATCTTGAAACCCTCAGTTTTGCCATTATTTCTAACCAGTATTGAACTATACAGTATACCTAATTTACTTAAAGATGTCCCTTTGAATTGCTACGTGGTCATTTGGCAAGTATCAGGTTATCATTCGTCTTCATTCCATGTCTTCTTGTATTCTGTGTTGAATGAATTGAAGGTCGCAAACGCGCTAGTACAATTAAAGCTACTAGCAGTTGTATCTTCCGTCTGCTTACAGGGAATGATTGTATAATAATGATACGGTGTGATTACGAACATGAATGATACGATAAACGACAGATCTACGTACATGTATATTATCTTTACGTTGTGCAGCATATTCGAACGCTAGATTAGTTGCGTGTATAAATGGTAATACAAACTTGTTAAATGATAGATTAAATCAATAAATTATATAAAACCATATGTAACCAGTTTTTGGGCGAACTTTATTCGCTGCACCTCGTGTTGGTTCGGAACACTGTGATAGTACTAATGAATCAAACTCATTTTATACACTTTTCGTCTCTTCTTATTCTAGTGCATATTGCATGACATTGACAAATAGGCATGATGACTGACGCAGCGACACATGGACATTCCTTGTAGATAAAATGTTATATAATGTTTAAATATTTGAAATGCATAAATATGTACACAGTAATATAAATATGTGTGAATGTTCGGTAAAACAGTGGTATGGAGACTTTCCTTAATGACGCATTTTATAATTACATTCCGAGTGTCAATATATTCTAAACTATTCATAGCTTCTATATCATGCCGTATTTCAAATACTCAACACTGCCGCCTGACGGCGTCGAATAAAATATCGACAGCGATTTTCACTGTTTTCACATGATGTCAATAGCCACGATAACGGTTCAGATTATTGTACATATGTATATGTAAGACAGTTTTTCGTGTGAGAAACGGTGATTACTTAAACATATCCACTAAATGTCGCGAACATATTCGGGCATATTTCGAACTCGGAAGACTATACATGAGTTTAACAAACAAGAGAAACCATCACGATTCCAAGTTCCACGAATACCGACGGACTCAAATACCAACAGAAGAAAAATGCAGTGCTCCATCATACAGTCAATAAATCAGGCATTTGAAAGTTGCAAGGGCAAATACGCAAGGGAACAGGGGTGCAAGCAATGGCCATGAACTCTTCTTTGGTTAGCGAATTCCTGTCAACCAATTACAACTAATATTTCATTATCACAAGCACTTCATATAGATAATAGGTCTTTATCATGATAAAAGTCTATATATCTTGCAATCTCAATAAGATCATATGTCTGGTTGGAGTAGTTATACTTTATTCTTCTACGAAAAAGAGAATGTTTTATAGAAGCACCGCAAAGCCAGAGTCGTAATCAGGGAATTTGTAGGGCATCTAAGGAACTTGAGTTAACATATTGTTTGCTACAACAAAGAAACGCGCGCAGTCACTGCCCTTCTTAGAGCATTGTAGACTTCATATCAGCCTAATTATTGTGTCGTACGAAAAAAGATTTTCATTAATTAAATCGAAATTACATTTTCATTACTTCATTACTTACAGGTGTCTACCTCGTCACGACCTTTTTAATATATTTTAGTAAACAACGAAGTATTCACCGCGTTCTGAATCCAACTACTGAAGTACACAGGGGAACGAAGCTGTTCAATGTTCATTGTCTTGAGAAATTGAACAGACATTGGATATTTCGAAATAATTCAAATTATAGTTAATTTAAAAATATTCCGCCGAAATAATGTCTGAATGGCAATATATGAATATTTGTTCTCAAGATTAGAATGTTTTGAAAAGTCAACCAGGTATGCAAATGTTATTAACATTTCCTTACTTGGGAATTGTTTATTTCTTCTCTCCAATGTAAATATCATAAAGTCCGTAAGAGATCATCGAATGCAAACGAGAAATAATAGCAATTTTGCTATGGTCCCGTTGGTGACAAATAAGGCATGACATGGGGTTGCCTGTTTCACGGTTGTAAGATGGAAATGGTTATTGTCCATGGACATCTGACGAGTGTTAGGTACGTACGTGAAAATAAGTTGCTACAGGGAACGCCACATACATAAGACAATGCCTCCCCACACCGACCTCCAGGAAAACAACAATCCATAAAACTTAAGGCATTTGAGGGGGCTCAAAGGTACATACGTAAGGGAACATGGACAAAAGGAATAACTAGGAGAATCAAAGAGGACAAACAGGGGGATTATTGGATTGAAAAGATCAAAGCCTGGATCCGATTAGTGTCGAATATTTTGATAACAACAGATAAAATATAAAATCCTTCTTAAATCAGTAAACTTTAAAATCATTAAAACCAAAACGAATGCAGAGAATGACATATGGACAGACTCCGGAGACAGTATGGTAATCGAGGGTTTTAGCGTTGCCGAAACAAACTGTACTCTTTCAGGCAAAACAGAACACCATCCATCAAAATATTCGATTACGGTTTTTATAATGAATGTGTTTTTCAAAAATGGCTTAAAGGAAGTCACTATTTAAAATTAGATCTCGTTAGATTGATCATGAAATCTTAATACGAAAAATTAAGGTGCCAAATTTAGGATGTTTACAACACGACTTTCTCAAAAAAGAATCACTCAATCAGAAATGAAACATGGCTTCTCCATTATGTTCATTATTTTTGTACGGCGTTAAGTGTAATTAATTGGGACTATGGCGTTGTTTGTAAAACCTTTATCTATGACTCGACCAGTAACTACATAGACAAAACCTTAGCAGAATATAAATAGGATGCTTTGTATTCATATAAATATGTTTTAACTCATGACAGTTACGTATGGTGTAGAAATTAAAATTACACAATAGAAATAATCAGTTTTCAATTACTATGTATATTACAAAATTTAAATAGCTATAATGGTTCCCAGTACCTATTTAAATGTAAAGCACTCGTATATATACATAAACATGTACAATTCTAACCATAGCAGCGGCACCGTCAGAGTCAATATTGTTTCTCTCTGGTTTGAACATGACATGGCTACATCGAATATGGTCATATTTGGAAATACATCGTCATATTTACCGGAATTACTTCAACATGCTTTCATATTACAGGAAGACTCTGGTAAATAAAAAACTGTAGCATCTCTTTTAAGATATAAATGAAACCAACCAGACATCCTTAGAGACAAAAGAACAGCTGAGAATTTGTCAAAACTGTGAGATAAAACAAATTAAAATTATGACTAATAATGATTATCAAACTTCCCTTTATTTGCTTCTGATTACGGCTAGATACATGTAATCAAATACATGTTACTTCGGATGTGATATAAGAGTCAGAAGTTTAGTGAAAATTGCACAAAAAGTAGAAGTATGTGGATTAATTGTTGTGGTATGTTCATTTGACTTACGTGTATTCCTTACTTAGGCAGAGCTCGGTCCCTTGAGAAATGTTTCAGTCAATAAGTAATCCTTTGTTTTGTCAAACGTAGATTCATCTTGGCGGAAGAAGGAAACACTAGTGATAAAATTGATTAATAAGAATGTAACTAATAACACAGGATTAACTATCATAGTCTGACAGAATATTTGTTCTCAGTAAATGGAGTTAGTTGGCAAGGAACAACGGAATGTACAGGCAAATCTCAAATACCAAATTTAACTTTACATAGGTTTGGAATCTATGAGAATAAACAAAGAAGTCGAGCAGCAAGCCGAATACTAAATGAACAGTCACCTCAAAAGCACAAAGAGACATGCAAATACTAACATAGACGTAAAAATTAAAACATAACAAGACAGAAACTTACATAAGGCTCATTCACAAGCCACTGCGGTTTCCATAGACCGCAGGTCAACGCACGGTTTTGGAAACCGCGGGAAAAACTCTTTGATATGGAACTTACTGTCATCGCTTCCATATTCTTCATATGCCTAACAACGCTTAATTGATAAACACATAAAATAAAATATTTCCAGTATTTTTCCTGACAGTTCCATGGCTGTAATTAGCTGTATGTTCTTTTTCGTGTTTATAAGTATGTTATATTCCTGGTCCCCTGTGCATTATTTTCACTTTATATACTGTTCATGTGATTTTCTGGCCAGTTTCGGCCTATTGTTGCAAGCTTTCTTGGCTTGTCCGTGATCTTTTCCATCCATTTATTCCCCATCCCCCAACTGTTAGTTCTTTTTGATTCTCCTTGTTATTTCTTATGGTCGGCCAGGCTTTATGATCGCTTATTACCATTTTTTTTTAAATTAATTACGGACAACTAGGAACTTACTAAATTTGGTTACCTTCATTCTTGTACAAACCTACGCTTCCACACAGCGCTTTGATTCCACTACCGTTACATTCACACGTAGCTGTATTACCCAGTATTTTTTTATATTTGACCTTTTTGACCTTTCTGATGTAACCAATGATTCGGTTGCAGCAAACGAAATCACCGTTCATTTATGATACTAAATGCCATTGGTTGGCATGATCACGTGACTGCTGAGTTTATAATATATGGGTATTTTCCAGTGTTAACGCCAATCAAATGTGTACACAGCCTTTCGTGTCGATTGTATGTCATGTCATTTAGCATTACAGAAAGTTTCGTTCTTTCATCGAGGATTGAACTGATACGTATTACAAATAGTATGGCGAATTTGAGTAACAAGATGTCATATGAGGCATTTTAAAATATACGCAGATTCCGCATCGACAGCTGTTTAAATGACCTTAAATCACTACACATTTAAATTCATGAGAATAATTTTTGCATGCCGACGAAACAATAGTCACTTACGTTCGATTTTCAGCAAAAATACATTCAGCAAATACCATACGATACAACATACGTTAGACATGGAAGTAGAACAAGGAAAACGAATCATGGTATTTTATTGTAAACTCATCATCCTACTATTTAAACATTACGGCCCGGTTTTCGCCAATCGGAACTAGATGACCAATAATGAGGAACAAAAGTCCATTGTGACATTGTTTCTTACTACACTGTATTGCCTTAATTCGCTTGTCGTTTTGACACGCAATCCTGTGTCGTTTATTTTATGTTGTCATAGTTCGTTGACGATGTTGGGCTGTTTTGTTTCCTTGTCCATATCTTTCCGGTATTGTTTTGGTCCCCTCCCTTTTCTTTTGCCTAAATCTGTTGGAAGTTCTGAAATGTGAGTATGGCCTTCCCTGTTCTAAACGTTTTCAAAATTTCTGATATTAAACAATATTTTGAACCTGATTTAACATTTGAGGTTTTACGTACAATGCTTTATAATCATTTGACAGGTTTGACATTATCATACGTCTTCATTACGTGTTTCATTGTCTTCAATGTTTAATGAACCGAAGGATCTTACACGTCTTGGCGTACTTTTAAAGCCACCAGCTGTTATATCTTTCATATTCTGAAAGGGAAAATATTCCATGACACTGACACGGAGTCATTTCTAATATGAATGATGTTATGATAAACGATAAGATAAAGTTATTCAGATTATTAAAACAATATGCATGCTATTCGCATGCTACATGGGTTGCGATTGTGGTAATAATGGCATGTAGTATGATTGATGTACCAATCACAGAGTTCAATCCAACTGATAGGATATAACAGACAAACGAATACAAAGAATTGATCACAGGTGGAATTGCGTAACCTTTGATGTCGATGATTTAACATGCTTAATGTTTCGCATTACGACGTAACGAAACCTATATCATAGTTCTGTAGCGAATGTGTGCATTAAGGAAACTTTGATTGATGACCACGTCAAAATCCATTTTAAACATTATAATGTAATGGGTCGTGGCACGTTATATTATGGTTTAATCATTTTAGAACTAACAAAACATGTTGCAGTTTGCAAATTCTAAGTATAAAAAATGGAAATTGAATTTGTAAATTAAATTATTTTTTGTTTGCAAATAATCGGAAAGTTATGTAATGTAATTTTTTCCATTACGATAGAAATTGGAAATCAGCCGAGAAAATTCCTCCAAAATACTCTTACATAAGATTCATTTCTACTCAATATCTGACAGAATAATGTCTCTAAAACAACAAGGAGGACTTACAAGAAACGTCATGATACAAGTTCAGAAAATGTAAGTGTTGCTATGCGCGAAAACATCTATTGTGTTTTGTGGCAGGTAACACGCAATCATTATTGTTGGTTGACATTCTTTCAATAAGTAATTTGCATATATTTACGTTTATATTATTCCCGGAAACGACAACCTCTTCCTTACCCATAAATATTTGTTATCGATGTCAACGATAGTCTGCGGCAAGCATTTTCAAACTTAAGAGCATTCTTTGGACAAGATTCGGTTGTTTAAGATTGTTTCTAAACATGTTGAGTATACCATTAATAGGTTATACCAATCATTGGTGTTTCTCAAACCTAGTTGTAACTACATTGTACTTGTATCATCAGTAGTTCTTTAGAGGGACATATATGGTGTTACCTCATTACTCCAGATACCATCATTTTGAGCCCACAGATTCGGGAGAAGTGATAGTTAGTAACACTGGAAGCAGTTATCAAAAATGATTACTATAAGACGTAATAACTTGTTTCAAAATCGATGTAAAATGCATACCGTTACATTATAAATGACCATTACAAGGTACAGACAGGATCGTGATCTCATATACCATATTCTTTACAAAGAACTTACATCTTTCTTATTTTGTAAGAATAGTCATGTTTTTAAAACACAGTGCTCAGGAGTTCTTATTTAGAAAGACGATACGTTAATGACATTGTAGTGCATATCAGGCCTTTCATACAACATATCGAATGCAACAACATAAAGAGACGAGACATAAGCATTCATTGACCTAGAGCTCTGTCTGTTTTTAAATCAGCATAATTAATTTCTTCACCACATAGAGATATTCAGACAGAGGAGTAGAATTTCTAATTCTTTAGTCGTAATAACATGTCAATTCTAAATTCTCACTTGTCTCAATCTTTGAAATATATTTGTTTAATGCTTAATATCGTCGCCATTTGTTTGGTGCGCGCAGAATATGTGACTATTGAAGTTCACAGGGGAGCGAAGTTTTCTGCATTTCTTCGATAAATCGACCAGACAATGAATATATAGACATGCGACAAATTATAGGTAATCTAACGATGTTCCGCAGAAATAATGCGTAAAGGTCAATGAAAAAAATGTTTTTTAAACATTCCGATGTCTTGAAACGTCAACCCGGAATGCTAAGGTTCTCGTTAGTGTCACCATTGTCCTTAATTTCAGAAAGTACTATGGTACTGTATCTTCTCTCCCGTGTAATTTTCGTGGGTGATTATTTGAATGCATTGTATCTAGACTGTCGAACCGAATTACCACACCCTTAACCGTATCATATTTTCATACTTGATTCCATATATTTAATTTCTGTAAAGGCATTAAAACTAGTTCGGTAAAAATTACGAGGCAACGTGTAAATGCCGATGAAATAGTCTCAAATACGTAGTATTGATATCTTGACACTTTAATAAAAAGAAAACGAAAAACTGAATTCATCTCGTTGATTCTGTCAATTGGCAATTGCGTCTCTGCATGTCCTGTTCGGTAAATACCCGGCATCGTGTTAGAAATACACGAACTTAAAAACATCTGTGCTAAGAAACAACACTTGACTCATCTGACAACTGCGTATTTCTAGTTTGAGTAGGTTTTCGCTATACGTTTACAGATTTTTTTGTCATTCTGTAACGCTCTTTCTTCGAAGATATTTAATTTGATGTGTATCCTAAGTAGTTCGTAAAATATCAAATGAAATATGATCGCTTGTGTTCACACGTGTTTACGCCAAAAGTGTGCTGATAATATCATTTTTCTCAGATCAACAGACAATGAAATCATGACAACCAAGCGAGTGCAGACAATGATATATGGCAAACTGCGGAGGGAGACAGCACAGCTATAACAGGTTGTAGCCTTGTCGAAAGGATTTCTCTCCTTGCATTTAAATCGCAACACTTTCCTCCAAAATATGCTGTTGCGTGTTCGTTGTAATAATGAGTGTAATTGTCAATAATGTGCCATTGATAGTTAAAGCTATTGTTGCAAAGTTTACATTTTCTGAGAATCAGCTGCTAATTAGTTCACTCTCGAGCTGATGGAGGCTGATGTCTGTTTCTCTTATGATATTTTTAGATGCGCATTTATGCCATTTTGTACTTCAGTATCGTATTGTGTTCTAGTTTATTACATTTCAATATACAAATAGCGACTGATCCTCAGTTTTACTTTGTAAATAGTGTTGAATCGAATGTGATATTTATTGTACTATGATATTAGATGTCATTTTGGTTAGTAAATATACTGTTTTGATGATGTAGTACTGTGCATAGATGAGATTGAAATAAATAATATATGTAGTTTAAGGTGGTATTAAAACATTTTGATCTCGACAGAGGTTTTATTTTGTTTTAAAAACATGACAAAACTGCATGAAAACCAGATGAAAATAAAATTGTTTGTCATAGCAACCGCGTCTGAAAGTAGCTATGTTGTATATTTCTAGATCGCACGGGAAATTACCCGACGTTGGAATAAAGAAGACATTCTTGGTTTTATCTACCAGTCAATAACAGTTAACATGTTTTTATCAGATAAATAGTAATATAGTAAATGAATAATTAAATTAACATTAAAGTGTTATTTCACGACTGATACAATGAGAACTATAAGACCTATGGCTAATCACACTACGCACTGGTATTAATCGGCTGGGCGGAAAAAGCAGATTCTCCAAAATCTACATGTTCTTGAATCTACTTCAACTTAGTTAATAAATGCTTATATGGACATAATTTCCTAGCGGACTATAAGTTGAGTCGCTTGAATTAAATGAACTTAGTCAGAGCACGGTGAATTCTACTAACGCAAAAAATCGCTACTCACAACGTTGCTACATAAGCCCTGCACAAGAGCGTAGATTTCTATCGATGGTACTAAATCTTCCTTTCCCATTATAAAGAAAATTTATGGTTAGGATTACTACGGACCTCTATTGTTAGACCCGTGGGAATACTAAGTTTGGTTGAATATGATTAGATTTTACACTTAGGTTTGGATTTTCGTTCAGCCCATTATTTACTGTCTTAAGTAACTGTTATTAGCGTTTAAGAAATTATTCTTTCAACATGTTTTGCTTTCATTACCTCTTCAGTTTCTGATTATTATCACAATACTTTTTAAACTGTCAATATGACATTTAATAAATAAACAAAATTGATCTTTGATATTGATTGTCTTTGTTTGTTTACTCTTCATTTATGTTATGTTAAACATATAAAATCTTAATCTTCTTATTGTAACAAATTTGCTTGCTTCAGATTGCGCCGACCATCTGTTTTGAAAGATATTTCTTTTGTAACAATTTGTAGCGTAATTATAAGAGGTTATGTCTGTGATATTTAAAGCTCATTTGGAACCGTGTATACGATCAGTGCCAGTGAATACCACTTGGACTATCATAACATATGTATCATTACAACAGATATATTAGTCTGGTATACAGTTTAAATGAAATTCGAAACATACCAATTTACTTACGTGGTGACAAATGTGAACTGAAAAGGGCATTGAACAGTTACATGATATAACTGTACTTCATTTGCACGAAGCATTTTTAGCTCTTGTGGGAAAGTAAAGAGGGCATATTTAAACTTAGATTCTACACCGACTGTACGTAGATCGTAACTGGACGCTCGTGATCAATACCAATATATAAGATTGTTATACCTAACCTCATACTTATCCTTCCATCAACCTTATAAAACAAAGACATCCAAGCTGTACAACTCCTAACTGAAGAAACGTCGATGGTAGTGCATGTCGATTATAGATGAAACAATATACACTATAAGCCAATCACATATGTAAACGATGACCTTTCAGAAGTTACAGCAATTAAACAAAGATAATTGAAAATTTGACAAATTACATACATCATGCGCCTTCCTCGGTTTGGCGCTTGTGAGTGGCCGCCAATGTGGCGTTGTTTATAAGCAAGTGACTCTGCCATTATTATGTTGTATCTGCAATGGTAGGCAGTATAGACAAGAAAAAATATTGGCAGGATTGCAAAACAAGGATTAAAAGTATCTTAGCCAAGATCATTGTCATAATTTCTTGCCACATCATTCACATAACACTATTGATGTCACAGATATTGTGACCATTGGCGATATCTCACCATAATCATTTACGCATGTCTGATGTTAAATAACCAATTTATTGTTTCAAGAAGTTATATGCGATTGTGGTGACATTGTTATTACATGTATCTTTATTCAAAACAAACAGAAACCCTCATGAATTTCCATAAATCACGGGTCCACTAACAATCTGATTGGTGTTCAACGGAAGTAAAAAACGAAGAGAATAATTAGAATTTTTTGGAGTGATTCGAACAACATTACACGTCCTGTCTTTGTTGTTTTAGCAATGTATGAGTATACTGTAAGTGAAAACATGTACAGCAATGAACGCGTTTGTCCTTAATTTTCCTTAGTTGTCCTTTATGATCGACCAGGATTTTCCTTGTGTCCATGTTCCCTTGCATATTCACCCATGCACCTCCTCAATACCTGATGTTTTGTGGACTGTTTGGTTTCCCGGATGTCTATTTGGTGAGGCATTGTCTTGTGTTTGAGGCGTTCCCTGTAGCAAAGTATTCTCTCTTTAACATTAAAGATTTCAAATATTATCGACTGACGTGCTTATATAAACACAGAGACATCTGGTAAAACAAACAAGACAACATTACAAATCGCTCAAAATATATAGCTGCTTACTTCAGAATTTGTTTCTTAATCACAGTTGACAATAAATACGCGCTCAATATAATATGTTAACATTATACATTGTAAATAAATTGTAAATGTATATATTGTAGCACCTCGTTATCTCTGGTGTTATTATCTCTTGTTAATGTGTAGTGTAGTTCAATTTGTCTACTGTAATATATTTAAGGTATTTTGACCGAGCTGGTTCAATAACACATTCAGCAAATACCATACGATAAGTTAGACATGGCAGTAGAACAAGGAAAATTAAATCACCAAGAGAAAAGAAATGCTTATTAATAAACAGAATTTAAAAAAGGGATAACATTAAAACGAACCGTATTATCATAAAAGATATCTAAAATCGTGAGTATTATTTACAAGTATTTCTACATGTATTGTTTATGGCACCAATGATCTTCTGTTGTAACCTTATCATCCTAATATTTAAACAACACGGCTGTTTTTCGTCAGTCGGAACTAGATGACCAATTATGAGAAATAAAAGATATTGTTGACATTGTTTCTTAGTACACTGTATTGCATTAATGCTCCTGTCGTTATGACACACAGTCTTGTGTCGTTCATCTTATGTTGTCATGGTTAGTTGACGATGTTGGGCTGTTTTGTTTCCTTGTCCATATCTTTCCGGTATTGTCATGGTCCCCTCCCTTTTTTGACTAAATATGTTATCTGTATAAAAAAGAATAAAAGTACTCGAAAGTATGTTGTTCGACAGAGAGATAGAAAATGATAAACTGCAAGAGAAAATAAAATCACTGGAAAAAACAACTTCGATCTAAAGGATGAAAAAGATCAACTGAAGCCAGATCTCGACTCCGCAATACAAACATCTAATTTATCGATGAATAGATTAGAACAATACTCCCGCAAAAACAACGACATAGATATTGCGCACAGAGTTGGTAAAAAAACGGAAAAATAAGCAACACATTATTGTGATTTTTCAATCACGTATGCTTCGTAACAAAATTATGTACAGTAAAAAAATGTTGAAAGGCACTGGCATTTTTTATAAGTGAGGATCTCACCAATTTAATTTTTGTGAACTATATATTTAACTGTAACATGATGCGATATAAAACTCATTTATAGTTAATCATATTCATGATTTTCTTGAATAAACAAACACAATTCATGAAAATCCTGACTATATAGCTGAAACAAAAATAACACATTTGTATATGGCATTTGATATTTAAGACAAGTAACTGTATATTTTGTTTCGTGTGTGTGGGGGTGATCGTGTGTGCGTGTGTGCGTGTGTTAGTGGATGTGTTTGCGAACGTGTTTAACGTACCCTATTGTGTTTCCTTGCATTGTGTTTTTTTCGCCAAGGTTACAGATTATAGGAATCATTTAGTGCGTTCTATTCTAGCGTACATGTATGCAAGTGTGTGTGTTTGTGTATGTGTTTGTATAAGTTTTGTGGGTAGGATCGATAGTGAGTGCCTATATGCGAGTGTGTGTGCATGCGCATATGTAGGCGTGTAAATGCTCATAGATAGGTTTGATTATATTTTTCTTTTTACGATAACTATAGATACTGAAATACGAAGTTTGGGAATTTAGTTTTGTAACAGTTAAGCGTCACTGTCAATAACAAATTTAAATCCGATTTTTTAATGACTTGTATTATTATGATTTTTTCATTAGAATACGGGTAATAAATTATTTATGTGTTTATGTGTCCGTTTCAGTATGATTTCTTATGTGCATTCAATTACTTTAACCATTTTATGGTAGCCACATACTGTCTAGGTTGTTTTCTAAAAAATCATGATTTGGACGAACAAATATTTTCTCTGTGCTATACTAATTGTTACCATGATGGAATCTAGTACTACGTACTGGTATTAAGCTATGTACCACGTATATACATATATACATGTATATGCATACACTGTATTTGTTGGAGATATTGATCTTAAAGTATTAACTACGGCCCACATAGTTTTTAAATGGGCCTTATGGCTATTTACATCCAATTAAGACGCAGATTTCACTCTGAAATCAAATATTTAAAAACAAATTACAATTTGAAAAATCCAACCAGACACAGTAACATCATTTCAAAACAATACAACCTCTTTTTTGTCTTTGTGAGCTTAGTCTTTCATCAAATAAAAAGAAATACTTTGCGCTTAATCATATGCAACATGCTTTTTGTGAAATTAGAAAACTCTATCTTAATTGACAAACATGAATTTTAATGTGTGTACATTTAATACTAAAGGACTGTCATCTAGAGAAAAGCGAATGAAACTCTTTGAATTTTTAAAATTAAAGAAATATGTTTTTTACAAGAATAACATTGTATCGAAAGCAATGATAAAGACATATGGAAAAAGAATGGAAACATGACGTATATTTAAGTGGAAACAGCACAAGCAGCAAAGGTATAGGGCATCCTCATAAACGAAAGTTTAAACTACGAAATACTCGAGTATGAAGAAATGATATGTGGTAGACTGCAAATATTAAAACTAGAAATAAACGTCGAAACAATAGTTTTAAATGTCTATGGTCCAAACAGCGACGACAGCACGTTTTGGTGCACTTGAAAATACAATATTAGAAAATAACAACGAATCACTGTTAATCGGAGGAGACTTTAATGTTATTTTAAATTTTGATATGGATAAATTGAACGATAGAAGAAATACAAACAAATAAAAGACTGAGAAGTTATTTCAAACTATGATCTTCATGATATTTGGCGTTTATTCAATCCAAAAAATAAAAGCTACACTTGGCACTCGAATACATCACCTCCGATATTTTTTAGGCTAGACTATTTTCTCGTTTCTCAAACTTTAACCAATGTCATTTCAAAATTCACAATTGCGCCAGGCTATAGATCAGATCACTCAATTGTTAATTTAAAAATAGACATGTTAAAGCCAGAAAAAGGTCTGGGGTACTTCAAACTAAATAATAGCGTACTCCTTGATTTTGAGTATCAACATATTATACGAAGCTCTATTAATGAAATTGTACAAATTAATAATGAAGCAACCCCAAATACCCTCTGGGAAGTAATAAAGAGCACTAAAGGAATTAATCTATAAAATTCTCAGTAAGAAAAAAGAAAGAAAATATGAAAGAACAGACTCAAATAGAAAACAATATCAAAAGGATTGAAAATGAATAAATAGATCCCCTGGAAATTATACACTTTTACAAGAATTAAGTACTCAAAAAGATAAAATGAACTACTTCTTGGATGAAACAATCAAAGGCATTATATTAAGAACAAACGCTGAATGGATTGAGGGAGCCGAGAAAAACACAAACAACTTTCGAAAGAAAAGATTATAAACAAAATTTAACATAATGGCTAAGTCAAGACGAAAACAAAAGAAACTATAAATGAAATACATTCCTTCTACAGCAATTTGTATAAAAAAGATAACCAAATTATAAACGACGCAGATTTTTTCCCAGATATACATATGGCTAAATAATGAACAAAAACAAACATGTGAAGGACTATTGACAGAATTTGAATGTGGTAAGGCTTTAAAAGAAATAAAAAATAGGAAAAGTCCGGGGTCTAACGACCTAAACACAGAATTTTATAACATTTTCTGGAATTACATAATACAATACCTTACAATTTCCCTCAATTACTCATTTGAAAATAAAGGCCTTACGTAACTTCAAAAACAAAGCGTCATTACTCTTCTTCCGAAAAAAGATAAACTATTGACTGAAATTAACAACTTGCGACCCATATCACTCTTAAATATAGATTATAAAATAGCATCCAAATCAATAGCTAATATAATGAAAAAAGTACTTGACAATATAATAAACAAAGACCAAACTGGATTCATCAAAAGAAGATATATTGGTGAAAACACAAGAATCTTATCTTCTCGAACTTACAAAAAGCCTTTGAAGATCATGACTATGTCTTCAAATGTTTAGAATACTTAGATTTTGGAGATATGTAAATAAATTGGATAAAAAGACAAGGCTGTCCACTTTCGCCTTATTTATTTATCATAGGTAATGAACTATTATCACAAAATACAAACAATAATAACAACATAAAGGATTAAACATTCAAAATACCGAAATAAAACAAACGCTTTTTGCAGATGATGCAAGCTTTTTCTTAGATGGCACATACAGTACTTTCCAAAATCTCATCACAACATTTAAAAAAATCCGTCAGGTATCTGGTTTAAAATTAAATATATTAAAATGTTCGGTTCTAAGAATAGTAACTTTGCGTCATTTGCTGATTTGTTATTGTTTTTATGAAACGAGTCGACGAGTTTCATAAAAACAATATCAAATAATCACGAATGTAAGATTCTATTTATCACATAACACCATAAATCTTTAAATAAACAATATTTTAAATAAATGCCGAAATTCAGAACAATTGTAAACAATATGCTGACATTTAAAGTGACGTCACACTGGCCATTTATGACGTCATAAGTGACGTCACACTGGCTATTTATGTAACTAGTTACATATGATATTTATGTCACTGCTTTATGCCACTCCTGGAGTACATGTTATGTGATAAATGTTCTTCTCATACTAGCAAAGTATTTCATCAGTTAAAATATAACAAAAAAGTGCCAGAAATTGAAATCTTTAAACCGTACATATCTCGACGTATTTGTATCGAAAGAATGATAGCAACTCAAAAAGATAAACTAGAAATATTTGAAACAAAATGGAAATATTTTATATCTAACCTGATACTGTAATACATGCATATGCAAAAACACAGAAAAAAACATGATAGCATATGATTGTTTAGGTTTTATATCTTCATATTCTAGCTCACAGTGACTCGGATTTTATTCCACCTTTAAAATTTGTATTGGTTCATCATAAACAAAAAACCCATTTAAGTATACTATTGTAATCAATTATATAATGTCATTAACGTCCATAATATACTGCTATACAATATCTGTAATTTTTCAATATTATTGTATGTGCACTGTATAAACCTAAATGAATAAAGAAATCTAAAAAAAACTGTTGGAAGTTCTGAAATGTGAGTGTGGCCTTGCCTGCTCTAAAAGCTTTCACTATTACTGGTATTGGACTATATTTTGTACCTGATTTAACATAAAGGTTTAACGTACAATACTTTATGAACATTTGACAGATTTTGACATTCCCATTCGTCTTCGTTACGTGTCTTATTGTCTTCAATGTTAAATGATCCGAGGGATCTCGCACGTCTTGGCGTAAAGGCACCAGCTGTTACATCTTCCACAATCTGAAAGGGAAAAATATTCCATGACATTGACACGGTGTCACTTATAATATGAATGATGTTACGATAAACGATAAGATAAAGTTATTCAGATTATTAAAACAATATGCATGCTATTCGCATGATTCATGGGTTGCATTTGTGGTAATAACGGCATGTTGTATGATGGATGTACCAATCACGGAGAATAATCCAACTGATAGGATATGACAGACAAGCGCATACATAGAATTGATCACAGGTGGGATTGCATAACCTTTGATGTCGAAGATTTAACACGCTTAATTTTTCGCATTAATTACGACGTAACGAAACCTATATCATATTTCTGTAGAGAATGTGTGAATTATGGAAACTTTGATTGATGAACACGTCAAAACCCATTTTAATTATTAGAATACAATGGGTCGTGGCACGTTATATTTTGGTTTGATCATTTTAACAGTTTGCAAATTTTAAGTGTAAAAGTGGAAATTGAACTTCGTGTTTTACAAATGTGAACGATTTGTAAATTAAATTATTATTTGTTTGCAAATTGTTTGGAAATTGGAAAACAGCCGAGAAAATTCCTCTTACATAAGATACATTTCTACTCAATATCTGACAGAATAATGTCTCTAAAACAACAAGGAGGATTAACTAGAAACGTCATGATACAAGTTCAGAAAATGTAAGTGTTGCTTTCCGCGAAATACATCTATTTTGTTCTGTGGCATGTAACAAGCAATCATTAGTTTTGGTTGACATTGTTTCAATAAGAGATTTGCATAATTATATGTACGTATATATTATTCCAGGAAACGACAACCTCTTCCATACACAAATATTTATCATCGATATCACCGATGGTGTGCAGCAAGCTTTTTCAAACTTTTAGAGCATTCATTGAACAATATTCGGTGGTGTTAGCTTTTTTCTTAACATGTTGTATATATCATTCATTGATTATGCCAATCATTGGTGTCTCTCAAACATAGTTATAACTACTTGACTTTTTGTATTATCCGTAGTTCTTTCTAGGGACACAGATGATGTTAAGTAAACCTCATTACTTCAAATAGCATCGTTTTGAGTCCAAAGATTAGGGAGAAGTACTGTCAGGATTGTGGTCACCTATAATCTATAGATCCTTTTAAAATAACTTACATCTTTCTTATTTTGTACGAATAGTTATGTCTTTTAAAACACAGTGTTCATTTTGAAAGACGATACGTTATTAACATTGTAGTGCATATCATGCCTTTCATACAACATATCGAATGCAACAACATCAAGAGACGAGACATAAGCATTCACTGACTTAGAGCTCTGTCTGTTTTTAAATCAGTATAATTGTTTTCTTCTACACCACACATAGATATTCAGACAAAGTATAATTTCTAATTCATCAGTTGTCATTGTCGTAAAAACATGTGTCAATTCTAAATTCTCACTTGTCTCAACCTTTGAAATATATATTTGTTTACTGCTTAATATCGTCGCCATTGGTTTGGTGCGCGCAGAATATGCGACTATTGACGTTCACAGGGGAGCGAATGTTCTGTATTACTTCGATCAATCGACCAGACAATGAATATATAGACATACAACAAATTATAGGTAATCTAACGATGTTCCGCCGAAATAATGCCTAAAGGTCAATGAAATAAATGGTTTTCAAACATTCCGATGTCTTGAAACGTCAACCAGGAATGCAAAGGTTCTCGTTAGTCACCATCTCATTTCAGAAAGTACAATGCTACTCCAAAATCTCTCCCATGTAAGTTTCGTTGGCGATTATTTGAATGCATAAGTTCTAGACTGTCGAACATACTCGTGCTATTGCATCAATCGAATTACCACACCCTTAACTGTTTTCTATTTCCATACTTGATTCTATATATTTTATTTCTGTAAAGGCATTAACACAACTACGGTAAATATTACGAGTCAACTTTCAAACGCTAATGAAATAATCTCAAATACGTAGTATGGATAAATTGACCCTTTGATGAAAAGCAAAAGAAACATTGAATTTATTTCGTTGATGCTGTCATCAGGATTGGTTATTGGCAAGTGCGTTTCTGAATGTCCTGTTCGGAAAATACCAGGTATCGCGTTTGAAATACATTAACTTTAAAACATGTGTGCTCGGAAACAACACTTGATAAGAAGGTATATCATTTGACAAATGCGTATTTCTAGTTTGAGTAGGGTTTTTTTAAACCGCACTTTGAATTTTGTCAAATAGTAACGTTCTTTCTTCGAAGATATTTTATTGGATGTGTATCCTTAGTAGTTCGTAAAATATCAGATCAAATATGATCACTTGTGTTCCCACGTGTTTACGCCAAGATTTTGCTGTTAGTATCATCTCAGATCAACAGACAATGAAATCATGACAACCAAGCGAGCGCAGACAATGATATATGGGCAGACTCCGGAGGGAGACAGTACAGCAATAACAGGTTGTAGCCTTGTCGAATGATTCTCTTCTCGCATTTAAATCGAAACACTTTCCTCCAAAATATGCCGATGCGTGTTCGTTGTTACAATGAGTGTAATTGTTACTAATGAGCCAATGATAGTTAAAGCTATTGTTGCAGATTTTACATTTTCTGAGAATCAGCTGCTAACTAGTTCACTCTTGATCTGATCGAGACTGATAACTTTTTTTCTTATAATATTTTTTAGATGAACATTTGCGCCTTTTTTGTACTTCTGTATCGTACTGCGTTGTGTTTTATTACATTTTTAATATACAATTTGGGACTGATCCTCAATTTTACCTTAAAATATTGTTGAATCGAATGTGATATTTATTGCACTATGATAGTAGTCTCTTATAATTCTATTCAGAATTACTTTGTACTTTTGTGTTGCTACTATATTGTTTTAATTATGTTGTACTGTTCATAGATGAGACTGAAATAAAGAATTTATGAGCGCTGCTATGGAATTTTCAATCTCTTCAGTAAGCGACGTCATATCAAGAAAACGCAACATGTGATGTCACTATTTGCAAGCAGGAACATATTTTTACTCCATATGGTCACTTCGTTTTCATATTGCCATATTGGGGCAAAAACTGCTTACTGTCAGCACATGGTGACGTCACATATGACGTTTTCTGGAAATGACGACACTTAAAGAAGAGGTTGGAAATCGTATAGCGGCGCTCATATATAGTTAAAGATGTTATTATGAATTAATTTTCGCTAGATTTATCATAGATATAACCAATTGGAACAATACATATGTATGTTTTACACAATGCTTACAAGATTCCCGATAGATGAAAGTATTCAATTAAACAATTACATTTTTTTATCAGCGCAGCCGTACTAACATACATTGCTTTTAGATTGACAGCGTTTGGTAACACCATTCAAATCTTACGTTAACCGCTAAACAAAATCTTTTCAACCGAACAACGTTTGTAACCTTGACGCAGATTGGTTACTTTTTCGTTATGGCCTATATATTTGTTTACCATAGGTAAACAAATTGACATATATATTGTTTAAATTTGTATTTTCCTTTTCTGAAGCAAAGTAATGAACCTTATTATTGCAATGGTGTTATATTTGCAAAGAAAACATTTTAATCACGACAGAGGTGTTATTCTTCTAATTGAAACATGACAAAGTGGCATGAAAACCAGATGAAAATAAAATTGTTTGTCTTATCAACTGCGTTTGAAAGTAGATATATTGTATATTTCTAGATTTATCTAGTGAGTTGTGTTTTAGTCAATCCCACGGGAAATTACCCGACGTTGGAATAAAGAAGGCATTCGTGGTTTTATGCACCAGTCATGAACAGTTATAATGTTTTAGTCAGATAAATTGTAATAAAGTAAATGTAATAAGTAAATTAACATGCGGACTATAGTTTGAGTCGCTTGAATTAATCGAACTTAGTCAGAGCACGGTGTTCGTTTATTTGTAATATTTTTTGTGAATTCTACTTAAGCAAAAAATCGCTACTCACATCGTTGCTACATAAGTTACGTACAAGAGCGTAGAACTCTATCGATGGTAATAAATCTTCCTCTCTCATTATTTAATCAGAATCTTTCAATTGGCAATTTATGATCAGCATTACCATTGACCTCTATTATTAGATCCTTGGGAATACCAAGTTTGGTTGAATATGATCACATTTTACACTTAGATTCGGGTGCTTAAGGAATGTTTCTTTCCACATATTTTGCTTTTATTATCTCTTCAGTTTATGATTATTATCACATACTTTTTTAAATTGTCAACATTACATTATAGACATGTATTTGATTCGGTTTTATAAACTGAAGAAACAAAAATTGATCAGTGATAGTGTATGTCTTGGTTTTTTTAGTCTTCATTTATACTGAATACACAAAATCTTAACATTCATATCGCAACAAATGTGCTTGCTTCATAATACGCCGACCATCTGTTTTGAATAATATTTCTTGTGTAACACTTAGTAGCGTAATTATCTGAGGCTATGACGGTGATATTTAAACCGCGTATACGCTCCGAGCCACTGGAAACCACTTGGTCTAACATAACAAATATATCATTAAAACCATATCATTTAGATGGAATTCGAAACATACAAAATTACTTCCATGGAGACGTATGTGAATAGGCATTGAACAGATACATGATATAACTGTACATTATTTGCACCAAGCATTTCTAGCTCTTGTAAAGAATGCATAAGCTTAGATTGTACACCGACTGAACGTAGATCTCAATTAGGTGCTCATGATCAATACATAAGATTTTTATACCTAACCTCATACTTATCCTACCATCAACTTTATCAAACGAACTGTGAAAACAAAGACATCCCAGCTGCACAACTCCCAACTGGAGAGACGTCGATGATAGCGAAAATTGGACAAATTACAAACATCAGGTGTCTTTTGTCCGTTTCGCATTTGTGAGTGACCGCCATTCAATGCCTTGTTAATAAGCACGTACATGATTTGGATTGGTTTCTCTTCATCAATGTCATATTCATTATCATAGCGAAAGCAGAAGTCTGGTCGTGATCCTTTAACAAGGAATAAATTTATCGTCGGAAACTAATCATGAAGTTCAAATATTGTTAATATATTGGATCGCAAGACAAGAAATAAAGGTATCTTAGCCAAGATCTGTAACATAACTTCTTGCCACATCATTCACATAACACTTTTGATGTCACAGATATCGTGACTATTGGCGATATCTCACCATAATCATTTACGCATGTCTGATGTTAAATAACCAATTTACTGTTTCAAGAAGTTATATTCGATTTGGTAGACATTGTAATGCAATGTATTTTTATTCAAAACAAACAAAAACCTTCATGAATTTCCATAAATCACAATCTGATTGGTGTACAACGGAAGTAAATAACGAAGAGAATACTTAGGATTTGTTGTGATTCGAACAACATTGCACGTACTGTCTTTGTTGTGGTAGCAATATATGAGTATACTGTAAGTGTAAAATGCACAGCAGTGAAGGCGGCATTCACAAAAAGGAAATTAATCGGACAGATACAAAAAAAAAGAAAATGGAGGAAGCCCACGCATAAATGGTTGAGACTAGAAGACTAAACAACACATCATCAACGAATTCGAAAACATGATTATGGAACGTCACAGGACTGCATGACAAAGCAACAGGAGTGAGTAATTATGCAGTATAAATATGGGGGTTTCAACCGTTGTATCGAGATGCAAACCTGAAACCCCCCTTTCTGTCCTCTTTAATCATCCTTAGTTGTCCTTTATGATCGGCCATGTCATCCCTAGTGCCACTCTTCCCTTACGTATTTGACCTTGCACCTCCTGAATACCTGATGTTTTCCCGGATGTCTGTGCGTCTGTGTGGTGAGGCCTTGTCTTGTGTATGTGGCGTTCCCTGTAGTGACTTATTCTCTTTTTAACACTAAATTTTCAAAATATATTGACTGACGTGATTATATAACGGTAAAACGAACAGGACAACATACAAATTGCGCAACATATGCACCTGATTACTTGAGAATTTGTTTCACCGTTGACAATATATATGCGCTCAATATAATATGTATACATTATACGTTGTAAATACATTGTAAATATATTTATTGTAGCACCTCATTCTCTCTGGTGTTATTCTCTCTTGTTTTATGAGTGGAATATATCAATTTGATTAATGTCCCGACGGTTTTGCGGTAACGTTGCTATGGACTTGAACTAGGTGTCTATGACTGATATATCAAATTGGGCAATAAACTAAACTCTGACTACTCAAGGCGGTGTAACGTTTCAACCAAACTTAATATGGCAAATAAAATAACACACAATATGATGAAATACAATGCAAAATATATAAGCATAATTCTGACAAGCCTGCGGGTGATATTGGTCGTTCCAACGGGAAATGGATGAGTCGGATGGAAATAAAATAGATCTAATCAATTATAGATTATAATAATAATAATGGCCGGACTATTTAGCAATAATCTGGATCTAGATCTTTATAGAAGTATAGTTGTCATTATGGAACAGCGTACGTGCAGCATGGCGTCAGATTGAAGTGATAAAGAATTTTTTTGTGGTAAATCCAGATGCAACAATTATACAAAATGTAAATTAGCATCGAGGTAGCTTTTAGACAAGAATTTGGAAAAATGGCATCTTAAGATGAAATACAATAGTTGTGAGGTTAAATACTGAATGATATTAAATTGACTATTTAATCGGTAAAGGTGTGCATTTTAAATTAGCACAAATTTCCATTAATAAATCGAATTTAGGATATGCTATTATTACACTTATATAAATGCTGTACCTGAATGGATTTATTTAGACAAATAACCAACGTTACAATTAAAATAAATTAACAAAAATTAATACTTATCGTTTGGTCTTAATTGCGGGGGAGGTATTACCGGATTGTTCCGTTACATAATTTTATCAACGAGCTTTTAAAAATTCGCCCATATGAGTAACATATTATTACCTATTCGTATGTCTAGAATTCGAATACTAGTATCACAAATAAAGTACTTTTATAATCTGCATAGCGTTGAAATTCCTTATCTCCAGTGGTAATTACCAAAGTGCCATAACGAGAAAAAAGTTGAGCAGTTCAATGTTCACATTTAACCAATTTCTCGTACATCCATTACTTTTTACATTTTCAAGATGTTTATTACAAAAAAAGAAAAATGTTTCTCGCATGCGACGTTATTTGCCAAATTCTGAATTGTATTCAGGCATTGTAGTCTGTTTAAATCTGCTGGACATTAATCGACGAAATTGATTGCCTGTGTTTCTTCTGCTACCAATACAACATGATTTATTGACAAACTACTAGTGCATGTATTAGGGATATTAATCCTTCAATTACAGTCTCGTTCACACAAGAACACAATACGAGCATCGAACAATTCGATGCAGGCATCTGTAGAGTATCATTCTGCAATAAAGTGTCATAATGCCAAAATATAAAAAAGTTCGTAAATTCCATTTTATGGAAAATACAAAAAAAACGCATTCAAAATGTGTGCCTAAATGTAATAAAATTGAACTTTCGGTTGGTTTTATTGACTCATTCACTACATGTTTTCTGTATAATTTATATCGACCTTTCGAACAAAAAATATCGATATTTCTCATTATTGGCTTGTTTTCTGACAACTTTTACATTTGTAATGTGTGATTGTGAGTATTATTGTTTACTTCCACTGTTTTGTAAAGTATATTGGAAAAAAATCATTGACCTTCTTACATTTTACATAAATCTAGTATCGGATGTACTGCATTAGCGAGTATGTCTAATATTATCATTCATTTATTTGTCATGAACTTTGTTATTAAAATGATAGAAATAATTTAAAAATGAAATGACAAGAATGTTTTCTAAAAACCGAGCTGCCCGGCCTGTGTATCCGTATCTTTACCAACCCGCCTGGCTAACTCAGTTGGTACAGCGCTAAATTGTGATCTGGGTTCGGATTCTCGGGTTGGGCAGGAAATGTTCGTCCTTGACATTGGCTACGGATATGTCCTCCACATGTCGTGAATTTGTTATTTGTTCGCGGAAGAGCAAGTTAGTACTGGTTGATAATTAATTTCAGGAAAAATCGGTTAGAACAATTGGCCGCCGTATATGATTGAACAATTGTTGCAAATGAATACTTTATTAGCATAATATTACTTTATTCGAACGTACTTTATAAATTAGCTAACAAATGTTGAATACCAAAACGATAACAAGAATAATAGTTACAAAAAACAACACCGGGATGTTTAAAAGCACGAACATCGACAATGAAACTGCGCAAATAATCGACAGAACAAACATGTTTCGCATGTATTGTGTTACATTTAATTTTGCATGCAGAATGAATGTTAACTTCCGTTTTAAATGTGTTTTATATTGTTACATGAACATACATTCTGTCAGAGAGCTCTTTCAACACCTAATCTTAATCACGATCCGAGCTCATAAAGTTTCGAAATGGGATTTATTCCTCTGGGAAGATAAACAAAAAACAAGCCATGAAGTAGAAACTCGTGTATTAACGCTCTGTGATAAAGTCGGACTGCGGCAATTTCCTTCGAGGTAAATCTGAAAATAGTCATTGCGTGAAAATAAATGTCTTATACGAAGTGTAAAAAGTTTAAATGTAGTAGATTTTAAGACGCTGTTTTCCAAATGCGATGAATCACATGAATAACTACTTAAAGTATTAACATGTACGTCCTTTGAGGCTCTCTGCAGCTCTGTCGAAGTAAATTCAGAAACAAACATGACATACTTTACTTCAAGCTGTGCAAATGAGTATATTATTCTTAGATAAATAACTTGATTATTTGCATTAAACAAAAAGGAATTAGCACAACTGAGAATACTTCAAGGACTAAAAAACAGAAACATCTTAATTGCAAATCCGTACATAAAGTTATTTGCGCACAGCGCTCGAATCCCCATGATGTGGAAAACAACACAAGTCTAAAATTTACATCTATACATAATGGCGTTTTAGAATATTTCAGCAAAATGTTATCGAAAGAAAATGTATACAAAAACGTTAGCAAACCAGAAATATCTTGAAAAAAAGATGGTTGGTCCAATTTGAACGTTAAGATTTGTAATGCAACATAACAAAATCCGAGATGCTACGATTGCTTGTCACTCCAGATCCAAAATGGATTTCGGTAAATTAACCGAAATTCAGTGGATTTCGGTAAGGTAATGCAATTCTTATCGAAAGGTTCACCAATCCACGTCAATGTTACAAACGTTGTTCGGTTGAAGAGAAGTTGGTTTAGTGGTTAACGTAAGATTTGATTGGTTTACACAAAACTGGCATGCGCAAAGCAAAGCCATGTTAGTACGGCTGTGCCGAAAAACTTTGTAGATTCATATTATGTTAAACGAAGTAGGTGTGTTCTTTTGAAGCAAGTGTGGCATATTTTGTTACCGTTTACTTGTCGACTTTTGAAGGAATGACTATGTAATCAAAGCACTGACAGTTCTAAATTATTTTGAAGTTTTTTAGTTTGAATTGATATGAGTTAAAGTAATAAAAAATCAATTCTGAGGATACATCAGAACATTACAGGCGCTGTGTGTCATTATTGTTTTTAAGTTCATTTCATTAACAAATGTCAAAAGTTATAGTTCGATACGAAGTTTTCATGTGAACTGTGAATAAGAACGTTTTTATTGAACTATTCAGTATGTATGTAAGCTGCGTTTTCTCCGCTCTGTCGCTAAGTCTACAACAGAATTTAAACATATCGCTTACAGTTTTCTTAATAATTTAGTTATTTATTTTCGTATAATTCAGCACAAAAGTTTATCTACTGATATTTTTATGTAAATATATATCGTTTTTAAGTAGTTGCATATATTTTACAACACAATTTATTCTTATTATCAATGATTTAACGGTTTTAGCTAATTTAAAGATGAAATATGTCGCACTCGATGTGTGAATGTGAAATCTGTCTAGCTCTTTGTATATATGCATGAAAGAGAGAGAATAAGTTCCAACATGGAACGCCTTGGAAGACTAGTTTTGTATTTTCTTCTCGAAATTATAACATTAAGAAGTACACAAGGACATACAAGTAAGGTATATACATTTAATAATTAGCGAATGAACGAAACAAAAACACATATAATAATGCTTCGTAAAGTATTTGAATTAACAGCTCGTATCGCTTCCAATTTGCAAGATGTATATTTTTACACAAAATTAGCAAACGTATAATAACGTGACCCTATTAGAAAGTATGTGTTAATTATGCTAAGTTTGATCATATTGGCCAAAAACAGAATTATTTTTCTATTAGTCCATAGAACATTTTAAAATATAATGGTATGTTCATTATCGGGCAAGTTACACAATTTGCAGAATCTTAAATTATGTGGGGTATTCTTCAGTAATTGTTATGTTCCTCTTTTGGATTATTTTATACAAACTTAGGTTACTTGCTATGAGAACTCAATACCGATTATTCGGTAACATGCCTTCGCCATTCTGCAATAGCTCGAGTATTACAGGCCAACTATTTATTAAGATGAATATTATGCATTTCCTAGCTTGTTGGCGTATAATTTCGTTTCCATTACATGTCAAAGTATTATCTTTATATACATACATAGCGACAGTTCCTGACACAAATCGACCTTAAAGATAAACAAGATTTTATCGAACAAAAATATTCTGTATCATTACAAGACATTGAACCCATTGTCCTAAAGTAACTGATGCCATGATTGACACCGCAGTAAATCACAACGTGACTCCTTAAATCAAGCATCACCTCATCATTGAACTGTTTGAACAATAATTGTGTTCGTCCCAATACCTGATCAATTACTCACATTACCAAATAAATCTTTAGTTTAAAGCACAGTATTAACAAGTCAAGAAGTTACTCAACGGTCAATATCGCGAACAATAATTAATGAGTTCATAATGAAGATTAAGTTGGTACCAGGAACGCCACATTCGCAAAGACTATGCCTCCCCATACCGATCCAAGGGAAACATCAGCCACACAACAATAGGAGTTGACACAATATAAGGGCAAACACCTATGGGGAAGGGGCTATAAGGACTCGTTTGACTACCCAAAACAACCAAGAAGAGTAGAACAAGGATGAGAGTAAAGAGAATGAGGGAATCCATAACAGGACAAGTCAAGAAAATAAGTTGGCCACAGACTGACAGACAGGGGGGGATACAAGCATTATGTCAGCCCAAAACATCTTATACGCGGATGGGGAAAATTTACAGCCTTGGTGTTGTTAGTAATTCAGTATTCCAAAAGTATCTAGCTTTGTTTTTGTTTAGTTGAAGTTTTCCGTTATAGTTTCATTGGCTTTTACTCCGATAGCATGTCAAGTTCGTTATTTGCAATGTATAATTATATACGGTTTCATAGGTGTGCTGACACTTGGATTCTGGCAAACTTGTATTTGTTGAATAGTGAAAACGACATATTTTACGTTGTTTTGTTTAGGCAACACGATGTCAAATATGACTGTAAGCAAAGTTTTAGCGACTTTTTAGTATTATTTACATAATTCATCTATGCGTCCCCTCCTTAATTATAATTTCGTACAGTAAGGGTCTGAATGGCATGACACTATTGTGTTTATGTGACTTGGCTCGGAATGTCGAAACCATGAATTATATCACAAATGCTCGTAAATCGTAAAACTATCGCCACTAACCAATGCTGCTATGTGTAAAGCCCATAATGGCATTGGTCTCCGTCTTAATCGCTGTAAGTTGTAACATACACTTGTTTGCATAGATACATAGTCTGATTGTTTTGACACAATATACTTAGGTTGTGAATCATTTCTTATAGTGTTGTTTGAAACATTTAAATAGTTTATAAGGCGAAGGTAATTTCTGCTTAAGTAGAAGCCACGCTGGTAAAATATTGTAAAAACGATTGGATATCTTAGAAGGTTCATTCAGTTTCCTCCATCTATATCAAATATATATATTGTACAGTGTGGCTTCTACTTCTTAAGCGTAAATACAGATATATAAATCCGAATAGGCGAGGATTTACTTTTATTACTACAGCCAATGCTTTTTAGTTCAGATCAAAATGGTAAAAGTGCATAAAGTGTTACCCCAGTGTATTTTCGGCCGTTATTTTGGAGTTTGGTTAGATTATAGATAATACAGGTGTTTTGAAACAGAACCAATCTACGGCTCTTATTTGGAAGTTTGGTTATATTGTAGATAATACAGGTGTTTTGAAACAAATTGTATGTACGCTCATTAATTGGAAGTTTAGTTATATTGTAGATTACATGTGTTTTGAAACAAATTGTATGTACGCTCATTAATTGGAAGTTCAGTTATATTGTAGATAATACATGTGTTTTGAAACAATTGTATTTATGGCTCCGGAGATCTGCGTGGGGAGGCACTGTCTTATGTATGTGGCTTTCCCTGTAGTTACGTATTCTCTCTCTTCTAATACAGAAGTTTTTTAATATTGTCAGCGCACGTCGCAGCTTCGATTGGTCGTGGGCAAGAAATGATAGCCAAATAAATGATAGATTACGGAGTCCAATCAGTGATAGGATATAACAGGAACCCGCATCAATGAAAAGAACACCGGTGCCACCTTTGATGTCGATGTATTTACATGCATAGTAATCAGTAATCGCGATGCTGTGATAGCACTAACGTAATTTAAAACCGAATTGAAGAGAATTTAGCTGCTGATGCACGTGTGCGAGTTATTATCAATAAATTGAGCGCAAATGGTAGTGGGTACTAAGTACGTTATTGCAAAAGTGTCGTTTCATGATCCATATGGACGGAAACCTGGTGAATAAAACAGCTAGCATTTTTCAACAGTACATTCTGCACTAATTCTGCAGTTATATATATATCTATATATCTATATAGAAGGAGGCGAACAATATGAATGATACGATGATTACTACTGAGGCAATCTATAAGGATGACATCATTGCGAGAAAGAAATACTAACTCGAGCTGTATTTTCTCTAAGCTACTTGTTATTTTTTCACTAGTTATACATGTATATTTTCCTTTTCGTTTACTTTTGTTGCATTTTGTGTTTCTCCTTCTTTATTTTGTAAGTAGGTAATCTAAGAAGCGACATATAAGTAGGAAATTGCTCAGGTTATTGCTGATATATGCGCTGGACTGTATACATCCCATTGTCATAAAACCTACCACATTTTGGTCCACTACCCTTAAACATCGGATTGGTTCATGATTGTGAACATGAAAAGTTGCCGCAGCCAACTGGAAGTCCTTTTGCAGCCCTTGTAATGGTGCCGGTTGCAGGTCCACTCGTAAAATTCCATTTTGTTCAGAATATGCTATCTGGGACGTTTTAAATATCGCAAATGAGCTAGGCGACTTTGATTTCCGCGTTGATACTTTTTTCCAATATTGCTTAGTCCTTAACATAGCTTTGTCGACTACTCAATCAGACAGACGAGACGGACGCAGTCATTAAGTAAAAGTGTATATAATTTTTATTGAATCAGCATAGTGTCTGCAACAGCTCAGAGAGAGATAAATATACAGACAATTGATAATATTCCAGTCGGAAATAGTCACTATTGTTTAAATGTGTGTACGCTGCAAAGTTTCTCCCAAGTCAATTATTTTTGTCTTGCATTATAACCTTGTTTCTGTCTGGTACGCGCAATATATCTGTCTTTAAAATTTACTTGCCAGCAATAGCCGAATCGTCTGTAACACACTGTTAAATTGACAAGACAATAAAGATTGTAGTAACAATAAAACTAAAGGTATTTCCACAATTTCCATTACCACAATGTCTGAAGGTCAAACAGTGAGCATGTGAAATAGTGAATCACATATACTTAGGACAACGTTTTGAAATTGGCCTCACTTATAATATATAACCCAATTGTTTTTCGTACAAGTAAAGTTGAAACATCGATGAAGGCACAACAATAGCATACAGGTTTATTTCTAACATTTTAAGTCAAACGTTCAACAATTTCAATGTCGTTCCACGCATCATGAGATCGTTCCTGACAACATATGAGACTAATTATTTTCTTATACGTCCCAATTTGTAATGCACTAGTAGTTTGACAAAAGTTTGAATTTAATGTAGATTTTGTCGCCAGTGAATCTCGGTACGGACATGAATCATCCGAATGGATCAGAGAGCTTTATTCTAAAACCAAAGCAACATGATTCATTGACTTTCTGTAGACTAATATTGCATGTATTAAACGTATTAATTCTTCATTCACAACGACATTCACCACGAATGCATTAGAAGTATTGTGAAATTCGATCCAGGCGTCAAGGAAATTAATATATTCTAAATCTGACTTCGCAGATGGTGTTTTTCTGGAGACCCATTGCTTTGTGCATAATGGCTATAGCTTTTATATGAGCATGCGTGTCTGATATTTCAATATGTTGAATGTCACTCTTTAGAATGGACTGTTTTATAATGTTTTTAATGTAGATGAACGAAGACTGTAATTAATTTAGAAGTGACAAGAGGGATTTCTAGTACTTGATTGGTCATCACGCCTATTTATGTCTTCGTTACAGAGCGTCTAGCAGCGACAGCTGACGATTTTAAATCTGATTGATACCAGTTTCTGAAAGTATATATTTTCTAACATTGACATCTCTGATCTGTTTCATACAAAGTCGTCGTAAAATGAGAGATAAGCACATGGATGGAAGGCCACATTCACACGGGGCCTACCGGCACTAAATCTCAAAGATGTGAAACACATGCGCGGATTCAGTAATTGACGTCAGGGGGTCCAGATCCTGGTAGTGCATCAGATCTAAGTCGGACCTAGAGTTTGGGACCAAATTATGTGGAGAAGGTATGGCGAATAACAAAGGACTGTACAACTTTTTACTTCCAAGACGATATGATGGCTTTGCGAACGGCCAGCATAAATACTTAAAATCGGTTTGGCGACATGACAACCTCACGCTTAACTGTAATACCGATAATCTGACACGTGCCGTCCAAAATTTTAGATAAAATTATCAACAAATATTCACTGTTGTAAAACTTATTGTGATCGTTTGGTTTTTAGACTATTTTCAAGGTTAGTTTAGTAGTTTGTAACGAATTCAGTGTTCGCTGGGAATATTCCGTATGTTTACTTATAAAGTTTTGTAGTTATGCATCACACACCAGTAACCCTCCTTCGTCCTTGGAAAGACGACTAATATTTGTATTACTGTTGTCTTATTTGTTTACAAATTACAAATGTATAATGAATTTGACAATGCCAAACTACTCCACCCGTTGGTATTTTTTTTAATGTGTATGTTTTGGATTGCAATGCTCATGTGCATTCAACGTTGACATCGAAATACAGGTTTGTTTACTTTCAACATATTGAATGTGACGTAAAATGTTATTGCCGATATATTTTCTTTCATGAACTAGAATTAAAGAATGCGATTAATTTATACTCATACATCGTATATATTGAATGTTGATAAAAAGTTATAAAGAATACAATCAGTAATCAATATTTTCCTATCACCTCGCTTTCTCCAAATTTACATACATGTAGCTGCAAAAACTGGATGGAACAATTTTACTCCTTTTCAGAAATATGTGCAAAACCATACGAATGACAAAATATGCAAACACCATATGCGTGTACAAATATTGATACGAAGAGGTCAACCGATTTATTCAAAACAATAACATTGTCTATTATGCACATCTCTTTTTTCTGAATACGAGTTATTCTCTTCCATATTAAGCCATAACTACATGAAATATTTCTGATGAAAATTAATATATGACTAATTATTTACGATTGACTAAGCGAGTGAATGCGCAATGCCACAATTGTATTGATCATCATTCTGATAACTTGTCCCTGTTTCATGTTATACTGTCCGATGTAGTCCATATATTCGTGAGCCTTAACAGGGCATTACCATTGATTACATCAGCCAACTTGTGTTTTTAGTGTGACGTCTTTTAGCATATTAGTCAACTATCTATTTATCCTATACGCTTACTTCCTTTGTTGATTCTTTTTGTTTAATTAGCGATGAAATGTGAGGTTAGATAGCTGTTAACCTGATATAAAACCCCAGTATTTTACTGCTATTTCCAGGGCTGTAAATCACTATGTGGTTATAAAATTTCACTTAATGTATTCGAAAAACTCTCTCTTACGTTCCTGTTTCCGCTTATAGGATTCTTTTTTATGTACGTGGCCAACTTGTTTTCCTAGCTTGTCCTGTGATGGACTCCCTTTCCTCATTTTTGTCTCCTCCTTCCATTTTCCTCAATTGTTTCTTGAAATCAATCAGACCATTCTTTATTGCCCCATCTCCATAAATGTTTGCTCGTGTACCTCCTATACTCTTAATGTTTTGTATACTGATGTTTCGCTGGGATCTGTGTGGGGGAAGCATTGTCTAGTGAATGTGATGTTCTCTGTACCAACTTAATCATTCCTTTATATATGTGTACAGCTTCGAAATTACCTCGGACGAAAACAAGAAAAGATGCAGAATAATACGTCCTTTTAATTTTAATGTTGTCATACATAACAGCAACAACAGCAGTTAAGGTAACAGCAATACTGACAGCAGACACAGAGCATCACACATAACTTTTTGGTGGCGATACACAGACTGTTAAAATTATTAATAAATGATATTTTACATATTTAGAGAATACCTTTCAGTCGTGGCTACGCCACTCGTGAAAATATTGCGTCCTCTGCTCACTCGGTGAAATAACTTCGATCTTTCGCCGAAACACATAAATATCCTCTAATAGTATGTATTTCCATTTTTTACAAATTGCCCATAAATTGCTTAAATTGGATTTATTCCTAAGGGGAGGTAAACCATAATGAGACGTGTAACTTATACTCTCTCAAGCACACAAACGATTTGCTGGTGTATTCAGGCAGTAGGTAATGAACATCATGTCGTTAATTCTGAAAGTAGTCATTGCGTGATAATTAAAGTCTTTTAAACAAAAGTTTAAAGTGTTAATTTAGTACAATTGTAATAGTATTTCTCCGAGTGATAGAATTAAATGGTATGCAAGGTTTGTGTAATTATACAGAACATAACTATTCAAGATTAAAACATTCTCCTTTGTCCTTACGCACGTTCTTAACACAAATAAAAAATTGCAAGAAGTTTTCAAGTACTGTTATTTAATATGTATTCATCTGACTAAAGGAATGTGTTCATTTATATGAAATGGAAATTACAGTATAAGTAAGAATGGTGTCAGTACTAAATCAGAAAAGTAGATATATAATGTCACTTGATATGATAAAATTACAGATATTGCAATAATGAAATCGAAGAACAGGATAAACAAATTAAACGTAAAGGTTATAAAAACTTGCTTGGCTCCGTTAGCAAATGTGCAGTTGTTTTCATCAGGGGCAAGTTTATACGACTGCATATTTAAACAACATGAAGATTCCACAGCGTAAAACCATTAGCCAGAAACTCATTCTGTTCAATACAGAAAAAAGCAAATCAAAGTCGGCAACAAAACGATGGCATCACAATGATAAGATTTGATCGCGTAATTTAACGTTTTATGTCCCCAAGGGATATAGAGAATGGTTCACGGGCACCTTTATTTAACATGAGAAAGTATGATTCCATTTTAACAAATCTTTTAATATGATTTGAATGATTAATATCTTGAAGGAAAGATGCCACGCTTAGGTTACAGATTAGCGCTATGTTTGACAACCAATCGTCTTTAGTTACAAATGTGTCATTAATAACGAATCTATCTGTCTGGCTTTCCGCTTAAAATGGAATTCGAATCTAAGAAAGTTCACCCCTAAATGCATGTGAATCGTACGACGCAATTAAATGACATGCTTAAATAATGTATAAATATAAGAAATATGCATATACAATAATACCACACATCGAGACAAAGTTACAATGAATCGTACGACGCAATTAAATGACATGCTTAAATAATGTATAAATATAAGAAATATGCATATACATTAATACCACAAATGATGCTTAGGATAGTAAAAACAGTACACTTAACAACGCTTTGTGTTCATCTTCTCTTCGTCTGTTCTATTCTGCCACTTATAGATCTTTCTCTTCTCTAGCATTTGTCTCGTTGTGGCTCACACAATCTTCAGTTGTTACTGATATACTGGTATTTCTGTTTCTTCAATCACTTACAAGCTGCACATGGTGTTATTATTCTGTTTCTTCAATCACTTACAAGTTACACATACTGTTATTATTCTGTTTCTTCAATCACTTACACGTTACACATGCTGTTATTATTCTGTGTCTTCAATCACTTACACGTTGCACATGCTGTTATTATTCTGTTTCTTCAATCACTTACACGCTGCCATTCTGTTATTATTATGTTCACCTGATAGTATCTCTTTTGTTTTTGCAAATTCATTTTGATACATTTTGTTGTGTGTAATGTTTATACAGCCTGTCGTACATGATTTGACTATTTACAAGTGTATTGTACTGGCTCCTTGCTAGTTTCCCTAACTGCATTCATCAGTTAGTAAATCTGCTTAAAATTTAATATACCTAAGATCTGATATTTGTTTTTTATGTAGGTTTTACAAATATTTGACCTTTTGTGTTATGGATAATGAAGTACTAGAACATATGACTTTAAACTCAATTGTAGTCCTATTTCAAAAGCAAAGATCGCAAAGATGTTGTATTCGTCGTTGTCATGTCAGAAGCGTTATAAACGTATAACAATGATTAACAGAAATAAAATACGTATAAATATGGTCGTTAAAATCAACATTGTCTTCATTGCAAACAACATGATAAATACAAAAAAGCAACATATGAACAATTCTTGTTTGGTATTTTTTCCGTTGACACAAACCAATTGATACTGATCATTATAACCAATTACAACATTACATTAAACATTATGATCAAAACAATTATAATAAATGACAGCATTTCGCTGTCTTACCACAGTAAAACCAAATTGCTCACGAATGGTGTATTTCGTCATGAAGCAGAACTGTGTTTACATGAATGTTTTAAGTTCTTCAAAGCACGTGCTTGGTATAGTATTTAGCATTTATTGCGTCTGTCACACTAAAATCGTATTCTTCTGATCAACAACACGCCAGAAATACATAAATATTGCCAGGCAAGGCAATCAAAGGGGATAAAACTTTCTACTCGATGTTGGCCACCAATCATCATCATTAATATTGTGATTTATAAAGTATTGAAACAATAATATATTTAGTAAACTATATGTCTCATTGTCTCCTATTTAGAAGTAATGTTATCATGAACTGATGTAGGTACAGCGAACAGCAATGACCATTGAACAGTGCCCATGGCAATGAGTACAGTTTGAACACTTCATTATAACTATGCTGTTTATCTATACAAAATTCGTTCATACTAAATTTGTTTTAACATACAGGAAGATATTGTCAAGGATAATTAAACCCTTACCAGTTTGCGTAAGTGTCTGAACAGTAAGCATAAGAAATGAGCGTACCGAATATTTACATGACCGTCCTACGTAATTATTAATCTATGTATGACGAATGATCGTTACGAGTCGGTTGTTATGGTACCATTGACAAATATGGTACTAAAACATTCGCATACAATGAATATTTTTCTAAGAAAGCTTATTCCTTGTATTTCAAGTAAGGTTTTCCAGCAACTAGTAGCGATTGACACCGCGTTCAGAATTCATGTCATTATTGCTGAATGTTTTGATAATGATAATTTCAATAGTTTGCATTCAGAACGAGGAAACGATCAACATATTTACATATATGTCTGTAATATCGGGATCTAGAGGGGAATCGAGGAAAAAATTAGTTTGTCAAAAATTTGAAAGTACTTGTTACTCCAAAGTGTTTCCCAGGGCAATGTGTGGATCATTTGATATAAAAAAACAAGTAGGAGTATTGTATGACTTAAAATGAATGTACAATAGTATAAATCAGAACAGTGTTTTTAAAAAGGACACACAAATGGTATGGTTTGACAAAGAAACCATCACCTTATTTGTTGAATGAACGCTTACTATTTCTCATGTCTTGATCTTTATCGCGCATTATTACTGTCATTCGGTCTGGTATATGTAATATAAATGTCTTTCAAATTCACTTGAGAGCAATAGTCAATCACTGCAAGTCGACTAGACAATGTAATACAATCCATCTGTACGTTCATTAAACATGTTTTGTAAGTCTCTTAACATTATTTGATTTCAGGTTTGACATCCCAAAAGTAGAACAAAAGAGAGAGAATACGTAATGAACAGTCCAAAATGCAATAAGTATATTTTATGGTGCGTTTTCATTGACCTGTATACATCCATATTATTATATATAATTATATACCGGCGATTTATTTATCTCGTATACATGGGATTAAGTGCTAGAAATAAATATCGATTTAAAACAAAAGAACAAACGTTCATTTTTACTTCTCATTTGAATGTCATTCAGCATAACATAGATTGTCCCTGACAACACATTAGTATGGTGGTTTTCCTATGTGTCTCAATTCGATTCCAGTTCTATCGCCGGTAAAACTCTGCACGGACATGAATCAACGGAATGGATTGGTAAGCTTTATTCTAAAACCAACACAACATGATTTATTGACTTTCGGTAGACTAATATTGCTTGCATGTATTAAGCATATTAATCCTTCATTTACAGCCATATTACCTAAGAATACATAACAAGTATTGTGAAATTCGTTGTTGGTGTCAAGGGAATAAATATATTCTTAATCTGGCTTCACGGATTCTTTCCCTGATATACGTTTGGATATGTATAATGTCTAGAATGTTTATATGAGAACAATTATCGTATATTTTAATACATTAAATGGCGCACACTAGATTAAACTGGTTTTAACCAGTTTTTACCAACGATGATCGCTTCATGAACTTGACTTAGAAATTACTAAGAGATTTCTGGTGAAGTCATCACACTTATTTCTGTCTTTGTCATATACAGTCTAGTAGAATTGGCGGCTGTTAACCTTGCACCAAGAGGTGTATGCCATTTTGTTATGGATTCTACTAGACTAATATCTATAATTTCTAAATATGATGGGTGTCAGTTTCATACAGTCGGGAATGTTCCGTATAAATTGCTTGACAGAACAAGGGTCATGTGAAGTTAAAACTCATCAATACAAATATATGTATTACTGAAAGTACAACCAAATCTTATGTTATATATATATGATATTGCTCTTAACTACAAATTATATTTGTCTTATATGTCCTGCCAAATGATTTAAGTAGAATATCGGAGCTTCAGACGACTGTATACATGTTTAATAAGCTAAACATTCTGCAGTCGATATTTAGAAAAATACATCGAGTCTCACGTTTAGTTATCATTGTCTGTACAATAGTGAACTTGCAAGAAAATGAAAAACACCTGACCTCCTCTGACTAGACCGTCTGATGAACATGGTCATTCTATTCTAGATAAAATTATCATCTATATGCGCTGGTGTGAATGTTTGTGTCTTGCAATGCAGTTGGCTTTCTGGAGATAGAGAACTATGAAGTTGTTCGTCGCTTATTTGGCCAGGGCTAAAGTAAATTAATTGCCTTACAATTATCCCGAGCACACTTTTCCACAACTCATTAAAATTCTTAAAATATCCTTAAGCAATGGACGGTGTAGTGATTTTTGACTGCCCACGTATCAAGTTACCCCCTGTGTTACCTCCCTCATTTCCTCATTTTGTGTTAATCTATATGAATATCCCCATGCATTAATTTAGAAAAGCAACAGCAAATGACATTAATAAAATTGTTGAGCATCAAAACAACAACAGGAAAACAGCATCAGCAGGTATTAATGAAAGCAATTATATTCGTATCAACAGGCGAATTGATCTAATACTTTACAATGCATCATTCTCCACGACGGATATCAGTCAGAGACGGACCAAAATGCGAATGTGTGAAGAATAATTGTTGACATTTACATATCAACAATAAAACTGAAAACAACCAGAATAAAACAGTGTTATCTTAACTCAGTGATTTGATTCATTATGGCACAACCAATGAACGATATTATTCAGTAAACGCGTGCTTAACCAAATGGAACTTTTGTGTCTTATTTAAACGAATGCTGTATTTGTGCTAAGGAGACTATTAAATTTGGTAAATCAAATTGTCTTGCAGTGTGTCTGTTGTTATGTACGTAATGGTTAATTGCTTTTAATGATTAGTTACTGTCTACTTATTAAGTGAGAGGTTGGCTAGCAGTTAAATCGATTTAAACCCCCAGTATTATTACTGACATTACTGGCTGTAACTCGCTGTATGGTTACTATTACGTTTTGTGTTTTAAATATATGTTATAGTTGCCTTTCTCCGGTGCAATTATTTCACTTTATATAGTGTTCATGTTATTTTCTGCCCGTTTCGGCCTATTGTTGTCAGCTGTCTTGACTTGTCCAGTGATCTTTTCCATCCATTTGTCCCCCTTTCACTGTTTGTCCTCTTTGATTCTCCTAGTTATTCCTTATGGTCGGCCAGGACATTCCTTGCGCCTCTGTTCCCAAACGGATGTACCCTTACACCTCCTCAAGTGCCTTATGTTTTATGGATTGTTGTTTTCCCGGAGGTCTGTGTGGGGAGGCACTGTCTTATGTATGTGGCGTTCTTATTCTCTCTCATGCATAGTTATGCAGAGCTTTTGAAAATACCAACCGGCGACAATGTGATCATTTGCAATGATAGATCAAAGATTGGTGGAAATATTAAATTTAAACAAGAATGGCCGAATTAGCAAACTTCCATCATACATAATTTACAATTTTTTGGAAATATCATAATCGGAATGAAAATACAGTCGAACATTTGATAGTTGATTGAACGGTAACACTGTTTCAGAAAATTGTTCACCAAAACAAATTGTTATATCTGCAATTTGTTTTCATTAAAACATTAAACATGATTATTAAACAATCATCGTCTCGGATATGTATATGCTTGTTATATCTGCCAAACAGTAGTTATCCTTGCTTTCAAAACAATGCGTTTTGAATAATAAGCAATTTCTGATTAGTATTCCTCTATAGTACATATAATATATACGTTTTGTTTTATCGTCCGATAACACACCTACTTTTATCGTAGTACATGTACATTGCGTAGATGAAACTGGCGTATTTTACATACTGTGTCCGTATTCTCTTTAATTGATACGTTTAGGAGCAAAACAAAACTACACACGTGTGTTTTCGAATTTTATGTTATCATAACGTTTCTGGTCGGTACTCTTGACATTTTGGCTCGGTCACATCCATATTACTAATAAATATGTGTTAAGAACATCCCGATTAAATGGAATTAATTCGAATTAATTAATATACTTTATATTTATTTTGACAATATATTTAGGCTAAATTGAAAGTAAAGAAAAACAACGACGATTGTGTACATCAAAAGAGTTACTTACTTAACGTTTACAGTAATATTTGATAACATTCTTTTAATTTAAGCAACATGTGTTATTAAAAAGAATTGATGTACGTGCGTGTGCAGGTTTAAACAACAACTGACGTGTGTGGTAAAAATTCTAACAATTATAACATTATCTTTCAATCACAAAGCAGACACCTTTGATGCATATCATTCATGAAATACATAAATACTATCATGCAACACTCATCAAAGAGTATCACATTATATATTCGTCGTTGGTCGGCAGTCATGGTCATAAACATTGTAATAAATTTCAAAACATATACGATAGCAGTGTTACAACCCGTTTTGTAATAAAAACCCGTTTTGTAATAAAAACCCGTTTTGTAATAAAACAGTTGATGTTGACAGAAATTATTTCATTCATCATAAAATAATTTGAAACCAGTCTGCAACTGTGAAATAAGTCTTATTTCACAAGAATTAAAAGGAAAACTTGTGCAATAAAGTAATGGTTGTAATACACGTACCGTTTAATTAGGCTAAAACCGTTTTGTAATAGAAAAATTCAAAACACAGAAATCATTAAGTTCAATAGTAGAGTACAATAAACCTATGAACACATGTATTTCACATTTGTAGACTGGTTTCCAGTAATTTCATCATGATGAAATAAGATGTTTCTGCCAATTTCGAATTTTTTATCACAAAACGGGTTTTTATTACAAAACGGTTTGTAACATAGCAGCGTGTTTTCATCCGCAGTCGAAACTGATAATTGTGTATCTGCAAATAACAATATGTTAACTGTACAAATATAATTTGTTTGGAAATATAGAACTTGGTATTGACAATCAAATGCTGAACCAGTATTTTAACGCAATAATGACGCATTATGTCTGATTTATTTCCTTTTGTTTCTTTTTAAAGTCCACGTTTGATACAATAGTACAGAAATCTCTCAAATAATCATCTTAACATGATCGGGGTGCTGTATTCGGTGATGAATAATTTAGGATCTGAAAATAGTCAGTCATTCACTGAAAATAAATGTTTTATTCAAAGTTTAAAATGATAAGTAAGTAAAATTGTAACAACTTCCCCTGATTCATAGGATGGAGTATATATATTGAAAGAACAAAGAGGCTTCTTTGAGTGGCTGAATTTCTCTTTGTTTAATTTTTCATCAAGATGGCGATGACGATGTCCAATAAGTAATACGTAAGAGATTATAAAACGGATTGTATTCAGTATGGAAAATTCAAACACCAACAGCAACGAAACCAAGGGAGTTGTGTGATTTTATCTCGCGAATTAACGTTTGATGCATGGTAATGTAATATTGAAATCGGTCTCACCCATTATTAGGAAATATATCAAATCTTATATATAACTTATATATTTAATGTAATTAATATATGACATTGTTTGATCCTAACATCATCGGAAAACGGCAATAAAGCAAGAATCCATGTTCACTTTATTTAGAAGTAGTATTTAGTTCGAACTCGCCTGTTAAGAAATTGAACAAAGAAAATAAAATACTAGTACCAATTACTATTTTTCATGATATAAAAAATGACATATTCGACTGGCTTATTTCTTTCGACACTAAATCGTTGAGCACGTATTTTATTCGACTGATGTCTTGGTAGTAAATTGGGCAATAAAGATTTCACAGCGGTAAACGTGTGCGAAGAAAGGTACATGACCAAAATAAAACAATTGTCTCATTTGATTTTAACAATGAACAGTATCTCAGTCGTTGGAAATAAATACTTGTGATCATTGAACACGATCTAAAAGCAATTCGTATTATAAATTTTAGTTTTAGATGCGTTAGAAACAAACAACTTTAAAATAAGAGGATGCCTTATTGCTTTTTATGATATACAGTAGGCGGTCCGGCCTTATGTATTAAGCAATAAAATATGTAAATCGTCCTGAACTATTACGATATAGGCCATACTGTTTGCCGGTCTCCTCTCGGTATTTGCGTGGGGCAGATTGCCTGTCCAAGTTATTGGAAACATGGCGAAGTGTATGATAAAAACCTACCTCTTGTTCAGTTTTAATAGATAATTTGAGTCAATGTGCCTCATAAATAACAAGTTGTTAAAATCTCCGCGATTACTTGACTAATTACAGGACCGTAATTACAGTGTGACCTTATTTCTTTTAAACAAAACGTTTACTTTGTTTAAAATGATTAGTTACTTGGTGGAAGGGTGACAAGTTCGGGTTACCGATTAGTGCAGTGCTTGACAATCAATCGTTGTTAATCGGGGAGGTATCATTATAAACGAATATGTGCATGTCTGACTGTCTGTTTGAAATGGTGTTCGTGCAGATGAAAGTGCATCACTCAAAAAGACGCGTGTCCATCGTACAACGCAATTAAAAGAAATTGATATTAAACGTTAAATAATGTATACCTTCATACTATTAGTGTAAGTAACATAAATATAATCCAAAAATGTTCAGCAATGAGCGTATTTGACAGTTGTAGGTTAACCTAGCTATTAAATGTTGGCCTGTGTTTCGAAACAAATACAATGCTTAGCTCTACAGACATGCACAGTGACAACACCGTGTATATTGGCAACATGCTTCAGTAAACAGAACCGTCTGCGGATCGTCTATCCGGCGTTACAACATCACGTGTACGGAACAGTTACGGAACAATTATTACCATTATCAAGACACTAGACACACACATCTGATGTACATTACGAAGAGTATACATAATATATACTTGCGTATCTTACCAAAGAGTGCAACCGCTCGGCGTCACCACGGGTTCATTTCCAATCGTGGACGAATCTAATTACTGTGTACATAAATAAATAATAAGATAAAGTTGACATATCGTGAGATGTCAACTTGAACAATATGTCTGGAAATATAAACCTTTCCTTTTGGCAAACAAATGTAGCAATTCAAGCATGGTGAACTAGTATAGCATACGGAGTAACAAGTCATGTCTCAATTAGTTCTGCTTTGATATAAGCTATAACTACTTGACTGTTTCTCAAACCATTTCCCGAGCAATTAGCTTATAGAGGACTTATCATTGACCATGTGTATCAATGATTCGACAATATCATTCCATTTTACAATTACACTTATGCAATGATTTGTATCTCGATTCACTACATGTGGATTGAACTGTGACTGATCCTTATGCAACTTCTTCCAATCGGCACTCAACAATCATTGCCGTGAACAGTACTTGAACGATTCCATAACCACTTCCGTGTTTCATAAATATCAGAGCGAAATAAATGGAACCATTCTCCATGTTTAATGTTGACACATTATGCTTCATGATAATTCTTCGTTTTTTTTATCTTATTATCGTTTGTCTTCATTAGTTTCTAATTGCCACTCGTTTACAATTTCACCCAACGGTCGCTAATATTTTCCAGTGGCGTAAACTATTTCGTCGTTCAATTGCTTCTCTAACAAGTCATTGAGAAATTTAACGAAGATAAATGACAAAACGACTTTTTATTTTCCTTTTACAATGACCCAAATAATATGCAAGCTAGTCGCATGCTCGATTGGTGAGCGGTGTATGGAAATGAAAGCGCGGCAAATGATGGATGTACTAATTACGGAGTTCATTCAAAGGAATACGATATGACAGACAACCGCGTCGACAAAAAGTATCACACGTTAGATTGTGTATTTTTTCTATACTGACGCTTTAAGTCGTTCCCGTTTGCACATTAATTACAATGCTACGATAATAATAGTACTGTTAATAATGAATAAACTGTAAGGAATTTGATTCATCTGTACATTCCTGTGTTTTTATAAAAACATATGAATTGATGTAACGATGCATATTATTTTTGATTATTTTTTATAACTTACTTGTGATAAAAATGACGCTTATATCATCAATATGTGTGGTACAATTAAATTTCTAAAATAGACATGGTAGACTTTTGATCACGCAGATATTAGCTTAAATACACACTATATGTAATCGGCAAATGAAAAAAAAGAGAAAAGGTTTTGACAAAGGAAACCAGCCGTTGTGTTCTTCATATGCAACATAATTGAGCATGTTTTCATTTAGTACCCATTTTATTGCCTGCTTTGTTTTGTTCTATTTATTTTAGTTGTACACCAAGAAATTCTAGAAAACGAATAATTGCTTCAACAATAACATGTGTGTGGTCAATCGTGTTTGAAACGACTGAATTGTGTACTGTTGATACCAAACATACATTTGGTCACTCCTTTCAACCAAGTACACGCTTTTGACTGTGGAGCAGCAAAGTTGGCAAAGTTTTACACATTAAGGTAAAACTTCGGAACCAAAACCTGCTCGAGTTCAATTTTTCTAACTGCCACTCCTTTAACTATCCGTCATCATGTTGGCTTATTAAAATAAAGTTGTGTTTGTGGAACACGAAAAATCGGTCAATGGCGCTACCGGGAATCGAACCCGGGTCTACGGATTCGTTATTAAGTATTGCATATTTTCTTTAATCGTTAACCATATAAGTTGTAAGCTGCGATGCTTTCAACAATTGTTTATCCGAGGTATAATATGAACAGGATGACATTTGGACTGATAAGACGTTGGTAGTATGGCATTGCCTCAGCATATCTTCTGCTGCAAAGACCGATAGATACATACAGACAAAATATAATTTCTGCTTCAGAAGTCGTCATCATCAAAGTTATAATATGTGAAATGTTGCAATAAATATATCTCTCGTGCCTTGACCTTTATCGGGTTTTCGTACACTATCGTCTCCGTTTTATCTTATGAGCCCACAACCTGTGTCACTTGCTATGATTGTCAACTCGTCTGCATTATAGTGTTCAATTAGACCAACCAATGAATATTGCAATGTATGTTAAATGAAACAAGAAACTATACGTGATGTATCTGCTTCTAATAAAGTTACACATGTATTTTTTTTATTTTGTAACACGTATATTTGCCAAATCGTACAACGGTGATTTGTGACGCCAAACAACGTGTGTTAATAATGAGCTGCTTAACCGGCAAGGCTGTGTTAGTAGTTGGTTGCGCGCTGTCTTACCTTTTCACCGTAGCCAACAATGGGATTTTGGAAATATTAAGTTACTTTTAGAAATCTACAGCCACATTTCTGGTACTTTCATGGACTTGAACGTCCAGATATTTTGCTATTCAAGGGTTTGAAAATGTTGGAATGTTGAAAGCGGTATAACTTCAACATGCTTTTGTGGAAAAGACTAGTGTCCAGTCATACAATAGAGAACCTTATTCGACGTAATTGGACAACTGGAAGAACGTTTGATCTCGCCAAGTTGGGACATTTATGTGTTATAACGTTTGCAATAAACCTTTTAAACACCTCTGTCATCAGGGTGACCCTTTCCTGACAGCGGCGTGGACGCTATCTGTAGACGGACTAACAACCGAATATAAACTTTTAGCTGCACTCCGATAATGGCATTTACTGACATTGTGTACCGTGGTGCTGTATAACCACCGTGACATCGACGTCATAGTCATCCATTGGATCGATAATGCATTCTTGAAGGCGAAATCGTTGGATTCAAATTGTTTTAAGCTATAAATATTGAATAGGTTTACGAAACGACGAAACTAACATAGAATGGGGTTGTTGTTGCTTAGGATAGTAAAATATACTAAACAACGCTTTTCTACATCTTCTCCACTACCACTTATACTCTTTTTCTCCTCCATCTCCGCCCATCCTAATACTTGTCTCGTTGTAGCTCACACAATATTCACTTGTTACTGCTTTTCTCGGAGGTCTGCGTGGGAAGGCACTGTCTTATGTCTTATGGCATTCCCTGTAGCTACTTATTCTCTCTTTCCGATCACTTAAAACTTTGGAAATGCTGATATCATCCTGGTTTGTGTTTTTGTTTACTAACACCAACTTATTGATAATGATCATTGTAACAAATTACAACATTGCATTAAACGTTAGGATTAAAAAATATAACGAGTACGTAAAATGATAGCATTTAGCTTGCTTACCACAAAAATAACGAACTAAACTCGAATATTGTATTTCATAATGAAGCAAAGCTGTGTTCACGTGAATTTTAAGATGGCACAGAACATGCGTGGTATTAACAAGGCGCAGCCTTCTGGTGCACAGCACGCAAGTGATACATAAATATCATCATGTCAGGATTATCAAAGAGGGTAACATTTAATATATGTTGTTGGCCACCAATCATCATCATGAATAATGTGAATTATACATATGTTGTAACCTGTTTTTCAATTTTCTGCTCCTTTTGAAATTCTTTTAGCACGGACTGGTGTATGTACAGTGAACAGCAGTCAACCTTGAACAATTTCCATGTCAAGAAGTACAGGTATAACACTTCAACATAACTATGACTTTTATATGTAAAAAAAACACTAATGGTAATATTTGACAAAGAAATCATCACTGTATTGCACAGTGTATAACCCGATGTTTTCCGATGAGTGATGCGTCTGCGACAGAGGGAACGCGTTCAGATTGGTTTTCATTTTCCGACCAATAATTTGTAAGTTCGATGAATCTCTAGAATCTGTTTTCGTCTGAACGACGGTGAATGTCTAAATTTACTATAACAACAATACAAACCGATATCAGCTCCTCCGCCTGCAACGTTATCACTGCAAAATTTGCAAAATACCCTCTGCGGTAAACGTCATCATATTATTATATACCAGGGTCCCTTTGAAAGGATCAAGCGACGGTTTAACCAACAGACTGGCTACTCGCTAAAATTGTTCGTAAATGATATATGTTTTAATCTATATTGAGTAAAACTATTCAATTCTATCGCAACCCGATTGAAATCAAGCAGTTTAAGGCGATTTTTTTACATTTTCCATGAACACTATATAAAGTGAAAGAATTGCACATGAGGAAATGGAAAATTAATGTACCTTTAAAAGATTTTAAAAAAAATAACCATACAGTGATTTACAGCCTTTGAACTGTCAGTAAAAATACTAGGGGGTTTAATCGATTTAACAGATAGCTAACCTGGCACTTAATCGCTATACGGTCATTAATTTCCAACATATACACTTAAATTGACTACGTATGCAGTAACTAATCATTAAAAACTATTAATCATTACGTACATAACAACAGATCCAGCACGAAGGAACACGCAGCCTAATACTGACCTTGCTCCCAGTAACTAAATTATTAATATCAGAATGTGAAATAACAATAAAATATCAAATCAATGACCTAAATAAAGTCAACCGGAAAATTTAGTTAAAAATAAGACAAATCTTACATACTAGTGGTAGGGAAATGGAATTTAAAGTAAAGACAAATAGAAATAAAAGTTAAAATATATCTATTAAGAAACTAAAACAAAAATAAGACTGTACCCAATTATTATTAAGATGTGTTATAAAACAGCATTAAAGAGAGAAAAGTTTTCTTGGTAATGCCAAAATGACGCGATACGTATCACTAAATGACGTCATAATAAAGAAAGAGGCTTGGTGAAACCTAACTGATATAAGTGACCCAATGTACGTAATATATGGAGAAAAGGATGGCCGATTAATAAAAACTAAAAATGATCAACCCAACTAATACTTCGACATACATAGACAAACACTAAAAAAACACTGAACAAAACAAATGAAACAAGGAAAGCACCAAAGTAAACCCGACACATCATAGACACCACAACACTACAAAATCACAAAAGGGACGGATAATAGTTTTATGATACTCAATGGAACATATTCTGTTGGTTCCACAGCAAAGGTTAATGCCTACAAAGCCCGAACATAATCCTTTAAGACATTATCATCTGTAATATCCTGCCAGATCAAGTATGATATCCATATATATCTTCATTTAGTATTAAATAAAAATAGTCATTATGGTCTGCCAAGCCACTCCTTGCATCTCTGTTCCCTAATGTATGTACCCTTTAATCTCCTCAAGTACCTTATGTTTTATGGATTGTTGTTTTCCCGGAGGTCTGTGTGGGAAGGCACTGTCATTTGTATGTGGAGTTCCCTGTAGCGTGCATTAAAAACAGGTGTGAAAATCTATAAAGTATTGATTTACTTAAAATCTTACCTGCAGTAGTTCTCATTATGTCAGGAGTATAACCCTTCCTTATGGACTTATTACTACGTTTCACAAGTAACTGATCAAAGTTACAACTGTTATGAATTTAACGAATTTTATTTTACACATCTCCATAAAATATGTTTAAGTAATTTCTATCTCTAACATACATGTTGATTTGACACTATTTCCATATTTTAAAATAGTATCGGGATATTTATAGCAAACTTTACGAAACGTCTTACTTAATTTATGATAACGATAGCCTTGTTTTAGAAGTTTACCTGTAATTAGAAGGTTACGCTTATTAAAGTCAACTAGATTATTGCTTGCCCTCTAGTACTGTATAAGCTGAGATACATGTATGCCATAAGAGGGACTTCTGGGAATATTGCCATCTAGTGATGGAAAATTTATAATATATCGAAATTACGAATTATTGGTCAGAAAATGAACACCGCTACTCACCTGTCTGGAACGCTTCACTCTGTCGCAGACGCATCTCTCGGTGGAATACACATCGGGTTATGCACTGAATATTTCTCAGGTCTTGATCTTTATCACGCATTGTTACTGTCATTCGGTCTGGTATGTGTAATTGTCTGTCTTTCAAAGTCACTTCTGAGCAATAGTCAATCACTGCAAGTCGACTAGACAATGCGGTTTGCAATAACGAACTATCATATATTAAGTAATGTAAACATTTCTGTGGTCACATTGTCTAAAGACCAAGAAATAAATTGAAACAAATTTCTTTGCCTATTGACATTTATAAAACAATTCACCGAACAGTACCAACTTTTTGAAAGTGAATTAATTACTGTACTATTTTAAGCGTATAACCCAAAAGCTCGTACATTAATTTTAAAAGACTTAATTAAAATAAAATTGCATTTATTTAACACAGCAGGTGATCTTCCCCGACAATATACATAATTAGAATTATGGCTTTCTTATAAAACCCTATTGGTATATGCATACAATGGCAATTAATTATTTATCACAAATGTTCCAAATGTGATTAAGTGCTAGAATGAAAACATCGATTTATAAGCAAAACATAGAAGTTCGTTTCTACTTGTCAATGTTCATGTCATTTCACACAACATAAGATCATTCCCGACAATAAATTAGAATAATGGTTTTCCTATCTGCGCTGTTTGTAATGCACTTGTAGTGTGCATATAAACTCTGTGCTGACATGAATCAATGAAATAGAATGGTAAGCTTTATTCTAAAACCAATACGATATTATTGATTGACTTTCTGTGAACATGTACTAATATTAGTTGCATTTATTAAGTATATTAATCCTTCATTTTCGTCCGTATCACCCAAGAATACATAGCCGGCTTCAAGGAAATAAATATATTCTTAATCTGGTTTCATAGATTGTTTTCCCTGAAACTCGGTTGTATGAGTTTAGTGTCTAGAATGAATATATGAGAACATTTGTCTTATATTTAAATTCACAAAAAGTCACACACTAGAATGTACTGATATTTTGTAAACTCGAGATGAACATAACTTAGAAATGACTAAGGGTTTTTCTGGTAAGTGAGCGATCATAATTCGTATTCCTGTCTTTCACTTGATATAGTGTTCATGTTATTCCCCCCTTCGGCCTAATGTTGCCAGCTGTATTGACTTGTCCCATCCATTAAATCCTCATTCATTCTCCTTAGTTGTCGATTATGTTTGACCTGGCCATTCCTTGCGCCCCTTGTTCCCTTGCGTATTTACCCTTGCTCAATGCCTGATGTTTTATGGAATGTTGTTTCCCCAGAGGGATGTGTGGGGAGCGTTGTCTAATGTGGCGTTCCCTATAGAACGTATTCTCTCTGAAAGTACAACCAAAAATTATGTTGTATGTATATGGTATTGTTTTTTAAATACAAATTATATCTATCTTATATTTCCTGACAAATGGAGCTGTAGACGACAGCATTAACGTTTTAAGTAATATCAAATAACATCCTTATTGAAACCACCGACAATAAACATTTTGCAGGACATTTTCAGAAAAGTACACTCACATTTAGTTATACAAAAGTTAACTTGCAGGAAAATGAAAAACATCCGACCGCCTCTTGATGGGGCTGTCTGATTTTCATGATCTTTATATCCGAAATTTCAGACAAAATTATGCACTGGTGTGAATGTTTGTGTCTTTGTGAGTAATGCTTTGGCGTTCACACGTTGCAATGCATTTGGCTTGCAGAAGATAGAGACCTATGAAGTTGTTTGTGTCACTAATTGGGCCAACACAAACAGATCTTAAGTAAATTAATTTCTTTACAATTATCCCGACCACACCACTTTTATGATGTCACAACACATTTAAGTTCTTAAAATACCTGATGATTAAATCAATTTCAAAGTACCGCGAGGGTAACTCGAATATGATTCCAAGCTACCCCTTTTACAGATAATTTCCCTCATTCCCGTATTAATAATTATCTATATACATTTCTCATGTAATAAAATAACAACATCAAATGATATAAATAAAAATGTTGAGCATCAAAATAACAACAAAAAAACAACACCACTAGCAGGAACGGCAACGATTGTAGCATCAACAAGAACCGTAACAGCGTGTTATTAACGTTTTTAGTTTGAAAATTGCTTTCAATGGCGTATGCTTCTTAAAATATTTTTGTTATTCAATTAACTTGTCATGTTTTCAAATAATTGAAAATTATCACATTGGCTCGATCAGTGAAGGATAATCTTAACTGCGGGGAATATATAATTGGGTTCAGAATACCGGGGGATAACTTGAATAGGGGTAGTTTGAACTCTACCGGCGCAATTCGAATTATGCAACGGTCTTGGCATAAGTGAAATGTTAATTACTTATCTTCTATTTAGGCACCGACTAAATTACTACAATTACTACTATTAAAGGCAATAATATTCGTATACACTGACGGATAGATCTAATACTTTACAATGCATTTCCACGGCGGATATCAGTCAAATGGGTTCAACAAGCAATATATGAATAGCGTGTGTTGACATTAAGATGTCAACCATAATATTGTAAATAAATCTCGGTGCAAGCAAAGACCTAAATACCACAGCAGCCACAACAATGACAATGACGACAATAAGAACAATTACAAAACCATTGCATAGTACGGTAATACTAGTATTGCGTATGCAACCTACTTAGATCAATAAAAAGTCATGATTTCTGTGTTTTCTGTGTAATGTTTTAAAGTTATCATCAATTACTTAAATGGAGTTATATATTCCTGTCTACGTTTGATTAAAATTAAAAATGTAAAACATTAAAGCTAACATGAACATAAATGAGTATACAGTGATACAATGGCAGTATTGCATTGGGTTATTGTTTCCAATACTGAAATAAACCAAGTGTTTACAAGATGTATATGTGAAGCATCGTCATCCAATATTAAATCAGTCTCTTGAGGACCCAATATATTGTACTTAAAGCGAGAAAATAAATAAAATGCAAGAACATGAATTACATATTTTTAAATATTAAACAAATATATCAAATTAATCCAGAACACTGAAATGTTTATCTGAGAAAATTTCGGTGTTAGCCTCGGCATTGTCGATACTAAAACAGAAATAGATAAATGTAAATATTTATATTTAAAAGGAAGATATTCCCCATGGGAAATTAAAGTCTATTCTTATCAAAGATAATGGAATCATTGGTAATGCTTGCTTTACTCTTTCATACGGTGATTACGCCCGGAAGTAATAATAACAGTTGTACCAATCCAATAAATAATATCTATATGAAGACTGCAAGGTTAATATAACACTACCTACCAGAAATGCGTTCTATTCAGAAGAGAAAAGGGCAGTCAATGTGAGCAAGTAAACAATGGAATCTATTTGATAATATTTGATATCGCAAATTTAGCTTTTTATTATATATGTTATTATATAAATGACGTCGATATATTCATGGAGCACATATAATATAAGATAGTCAAATACTTCTTAAAAAAATCGTTTACATGTTGTTAAGGATTAATCTAGAAGGAAGGATGCCACGCTTAGGTTACTGATTAGCGCCATGTTTGACAACCGATCGTCTTTCAGCCTCAAATGCATCATTTATAATGGATGTAATAGTTGATATTATCTCCGTTTAAAATGCAATTCGATCAGATAAAGTGCACTCTTCAAGACATTTGCGAATCCAACGACGGTATTGAAACAAATAATGTTACGGTTATATGATATGTAATATGATCTCCTGTCTCAACATAACACAAACCACATTAAAAGTAGGATACAATATTTGCTGAGAATAGTGGAAAGAAAATGACAAAACAATGGTTGTGTTTGGGAGCGCACTTATTAACAATTCAGACAAAAAGGATATATCAATGTTTGATGGAAATATTGAATCCAAGCTAGAATCACCCTATTAGCAATTTGCCATCATATATAGTTCACAAATGTTTGGACATTTTAAAATCGGAATAGGTCGAACCTTTGACATTTAGTTGAACGGTAATGCTGTTTCAAACGAACGTTCACCGATACAAATTACATAATTGTTATGTCCGCCATTCGTTTCCATAATTACAAAAATAAACATTATTTAATGATCATCGCCTCTACACGAATGTTACCAAATATTAGTTTATACTTGCCGTCAAAGCAAAGCTATTTTAACGATGAGCTATGTCTGGTTGTTATTCCTCTGTAATAGGTAATACATAGTTTTGCCTTAAGCTCATACCAAATTTAATTCAATGTTTTGTTTTTGGTTTTTTTCTATGTTTAGCGTCCTCGGGCGGATCTGTTTTTTACTGCCTGGTCAAAAAACCAACCAACCCTAAAGAACCACTGGTGCCAAAAATTACCAAACTTAAGGCTGTTTATGAGTGTTACATGTTACGAAGTGAAACATTTAAATTTGTGACTGTTTAAGGTTTCAAGTCAGGAAACATTGACGTGTTTGGAGTTTAGTTTCTATGTTCTTGATTTGAACTGATTTTTGTTATCTTTTTCACTATTACATATGGTCTCATAGAAGATTGACGTTGTAAATAGTGTTATTTTCCCCCCGTTCACTAATTGTCCACCAGGCCATTTATTGCGCCTCTGTTCGATTATGTATGTACCCTTGAACCTCCTCAAGTGTCCTATGCTTTATGGATTGCTGTTTTCCCGGAAGTTTGTATGAGGAGCCACTGTCTTATGTATGTGGCGTTCCCTGTATCAACTTATTTTCTGTCCTTGATTATTTTGTATAACTTGTGATAATGACGCTTTTATTATCAATATATGTGGTACAATTAAATCTCTAAAATAGACATAATAGACGTTTGATGACGCAGATATTAGCTATAATACACACTACAAGTAATCGTAAAATTTCACATCAAATGAAAAACAGAAAACGTTTTGACAAAGGAAACCAGCCGTTGTGTTCTTCATATGCATTTTCAAAACATCGCAAAAGGTTTTTCATTATAATAAATCATTAATAAAATAAAATAATACATTTAAATCCGGTGATTAAATGTAGTGGTTTAAAGAAAACATATCATTTAGAAGAGATGTTCTGAGTATGAAGAATTTCATATTAGAAAAAGAAAACAAGGTTTCAGGTCACCAATAGTTTCATTGAAAAATCGTTCAGACAGTGTACTCATAAATATTTTGTTCGGACAAAGTGCTAGCTTAGAAATATATCAACAACTTTTATTAAAAACCGAAATACCACGAAGGATACATTTGCAAATTGAATAAATATTTTGTAAAAGGCATCATAGACCTGTCGCAGAAAATACTATGCAAAGTTATTACTATTTGTAGTAAGGTATGTATTATAAGCGAACAACAATAAGTTGACGAACATATAAAGTTTGTTTGGAAATATAGTACTTGCTGTGGAATGCATCATAGACCTGTCACAACAAGCGTTGTAAGTAACACATGATTAACTAGTCTTTCCAACGAAATAATGACACATTTCGTCTGATTTGTTCACGTTTGATAATTGCAATAAAACAAAAATCAACAACAGGAGAAAACAACAACAACACTTGCGAAAATAAAGTAGTAACAACAGAATAACATCACATGGCTATACATGTAAAACGAAAATCAGCTTGACAAATTGAAAATAATTGTTTAACGTGGTAGTCCATTGGTTTTCTTAGTGACATATCACCATGGAAGGCATCATGTATATAAAAAGATTTTTGATGTTTTAAAGTGCTCATAAATTCCAGAAATGGGATTTATTCCTAAGAGAACGTAACAATAATAAGCAATGACATTAATACTCTCTCAAATGAACACCTTAAAGTTTTGCTGATGGATCGGGGTACTGAACTTGGTAATGAATACTTTAAGTGTCGTAAATCTGAAAATAGTCACTACTTTAAAATAAAAGTGTTTTTACGAAAGGTTAAAATGATAACTAAGTAAAATTGCAATATCATTTCCCGGATTGACATAATGTAGCATATATAATAGTCGTGTAATTATACTAAACATTAGTTAGGAAGAACAAAGATGCCTCTTCGCGTGCTGAATTTCTCCAGGTTTAATTGTCAATCAACATGGCGATGACGACGTTCAATAAGTAATACATAAGAGATTACAAAACGGATTGTATTCAGTATGGAAAAATCAAACACCGTCAGCATCGAAACAAAGGGAGTTCGGTGACTTTATCTCGAAAATTAACGTTTGATGTCCGTACAGCATGGCAATGTGCTTCGCTGAGCACCTAAAGTTAACACGGACAACCAGATGTGTTTTAAAGAAAACGTTTACTTTGTTCAAAATGATTAATTACTTGTTGGAAGGATGACATGCTCGGGTTACTGATTAGTGCAGTGCTTGACAACCAATCGTAGTTAACCGCTGATGTATCATTATAAACACATCTATTTGTCTGGCTTTCTGTTTGAAATGGAGTTCGTGCAGATGAAAGTGCACCACTCCAAAAGACGTGTGTGTATCGTCAAACGCAATTAAAAGAAATTGATATTAACATATACCTTCACACTATGTGCGTACATATCATAAATTATATTCAAGAATTGGCAGCAATGACTGTAGACTGGGAATACTATACAGAACATGACATTGATGAGTACAGTTCTGTGCAATCATATGAGCAACGCAGACAGTAATAATGGATTCTGCAATATGAATACTTTTGAAATATCTGTAACATTTTAGGATGGCAGTAATTCAAAATATAATATAGGTGTAGGTTACGTCAGTAGTTGCTTTGACGTATTCTGAAGATAATTATTAGCGTTCTACTAAGCGGTTGAAACAACACTGCACATAGGTCAAGTATGGCACAATTTCTGGGTTCGTATATTTTGTTTCAATAAATAAAACATTATTACAAGAATGTATTTTATGTATATGGCGTCCACTATAGCAACTTATTCTCTCTCTTTTAAACTGATCACCGGGTGATGAAAACTTATTAATGCGGATTCCCTACATGCATGTACCTTATGGTCCGTTTTCTTTGTTTTTAGTCCTTTTCTTATTATTTTGTGTCTGGATCTGTCTAGGGAAGTTTTGTCTTTGTGAAAATGGTCGTTCATGCTCTGTCCTTTTTCACTTCTAGAATTTCATTTCATGAACAATTACAGAAAAACAGAAAATAATTACAAGATTTCACTAACATCTTCTCCACGATTGATGGCTTTACACTGGCTTATCAAATTAAGGTTGATATAAATAACAGTCTTAAAATACGGGTTGTATTTCGATTTACCATTTATTTTGATAAATATTCTGACCAGTATTTGAATGTCGTCTGTTGATCGCTAAACGTCGCTGTTAAGAAAAACGTGCACCTTCAAATTAATATCTTAGATGTTAAACTCGCTGCTAAATGCTGGCCTACGTTTCGAGGCAAAGACAAAGCTTAGCAATAGACATGCACAACGACAACATCGTGTATATTGGCAACATGCTTCATTACACAGAACCGTGTTCGATTCGTCCATAAGGCGTTACAACAGCACGTGTATGGCACAACTACTAGCACTCGTCGGATGCACATTAAGAATGCCATACATGAATGTGTGCTTGCATAGCATATCAAAGGGTACTCACTGCTCGCTGTCAACATACTTAAAAACGAATATTCATTTGTACATGAATAATTGATGATAAGGTTAAATTGACATATCGTGAGATGTCAACTTGAACAATATGTCTGTAATTATAAAACTTGCTTTGGGCAAACAAGTGTTGCAATTCAAGCATGGTGAACTAGTAAAGCATACGGAGTAACACGTTATTTCTTAATTATTTCTGCTCCCAGAGACTAGCATTAACTGTTTGAGCCTCAAAGCATATCCCGAGTAATTAATTCATAAAGGAATCTTCATGAACCATGTGTAGAAATAATGTGTGACTACTTATTGTTGTGTACAAATGTATTGCAATAGCCATAGCCAATAGCGAAATACATCAATAGACTTACTTAACAAAATAAATATGCAGAACTATTATCATATGAGAACTAACGTGCATTAACCCCGAAACACTAAAATACATTCAACATCGAAACTTTAAATGAATGCAATATATTTCATAACACTACGATATACTTAATGTTCATGAATATAACAAGGATGCGCGACAGCCGCTGACTGGAACTTTTCTTGTAGCATATCCTGCTCGATTTCTCTGTTCATTTTTCTGACATTGGGTGTTCCTAAAACAATTCCGTGTTTTACTTACCTTCACTGTTTGTCCTCTTTGATTCTCCTAGTTATTCCTTATGGTCTGACAGGCCATTCCTTGTGCCTATGTTCCCTAACGTAGATACCCTTTAACCTCAGACCATAAGGAATAACTAGGAGAATCATAGTGGACAGTGAAGGAGGGGGGGATAAATGGATGGAAAATATCACAGGACAAATCAAGACAGCTGGCAGCAATATGCCGAAACTGGGCATGAAATAACCTAAACACTATAAAAAGTGACAGAATTGCACAGGGGAAAGGGAAATACAAAACACATTCAAAACACAAACAGAAATAATAACCATACAGCGAATTACAACTTTGGGACTGTCAGTAAAAATACTGGGGGATTAAATCGAGTTAACAGCTAGCTAACCTCACACTTAATCGCTATATGGTCATTGATTTCCAACATATATACATAAATTGACTAAGTAGGTAGGCAGTAACTAATCATTAAAAGCAATTAGCCATTACGTGCATAACAACAGACATACTGTAACATTAATCCAGCACGACGGAACAAGCAGCCTTATACTGAACTTGCTCCCCCAAACTAATTTAGTAACATCAGAAGAATGTGAAATAACCTTAAAATGTCAAATTAATAATGCAATTTAAGGTAAAGTCAACTCGATAATGAAGTTAATAATTAAACCATTCTTAGATACTAGTGATAGGGAAATGTAATTTAAAACTAATAGAAATATGTCTATTAAGAAAACAAAAACAAAAAAATACGACTGTACCGAATGAATATTAAGATGTGTTAAGAAACCAATATCAGAGCGAAATAACGGGAACCATCCTTCATGTTTAACATTGACACAGAAGGCTTCATGACCATTCTTCTTCTTTTGAATTGTATTATCATTTGTCTTCATTAGTGACCGATTGTCACTCGTCTTCAATTTAACCCAACGGTCGCTAACATTTTACCAGTGGCGTAAACTATTTTGTCGTTCATATGCTTCTCGTACAGTTCTTCTGTTATTGGGAAATTTAACGAAGATAAATGACTGCACGATTTTTTGTTTTCCTTTTGCAATGACCTAAATAATATGCAAGCTAGTCGCATGCTCGATTGGTGAGCGATGTATGGAAATGAAAGCACGGCAAATGATTGATGTACTAATCACGGAGTTCAATCAAAGGAATACGATTTGACAGACAACCGCATCGACAAAAATGATAACACGTTAGATTGTGTAAACTTTTTTATATTGACGCTTTAAGTTGCTCAAGTTTGCACATTAATTACAGTGCAACGATAACCATATAAATGTAAATAAAAAATGGAGAATTTTGATTCATCTGTGCATTCCTTGCGTTTTAATCAGAATTTAAATAAATTGATGTGACTTTGCATGCTACGTTTGGTTATTTTTCTAACTTATGTTAAAAATACGGTTTATTTGATCAATTTGTGTGGTACAGTCGGAAATGAATTTCCTGAAATTTTAGATTAGAATTTTAATTCTTTCATTGTGTAGATTTTGACTAAAATACACAATCGTCAAAATGCACACCAACTTTAAGACAGAAAAATTATCATTTAAGAAACTTTGTCAAAGGAAACCAGACGTTGGGTTCTTCATATTCCACATTACTGTGAATGTTTTCATTTAGTATCCTTTTTCTTTCCTGTTTCGTTTGTGTTATCTTTATATTGATTTTACACTGTGAAATTCTAGAAAACGACCAACTGCTTCAACAATAGAATATGGTGGTCAGTCATGTTTGAAACAACAAAATTATGTGCTGCTGGTACCCAAAATATATCTGATCAGTGCTTGATTAAACCATTTTTAAACCCAGTACAAGCTCAGAACGACGGAGCAGCAAATTTGGGAGTTTTCCACATATAGGTAAGGTTTCTCAAACACAATCTGCTACAACTCTATTGCAATGTTCCTAACCGCCTGTTCCTTCTACTTATCCGTCTTTATGATGACATGCTAATCGTCGCGTATTTATTCTCCATAATCGTTATCCATGTTGGGTTGTAAGCTCGCGATGTTTAATGGTTCTAACAATTGTTTATATGCGGAATAACGTGAACGAAGTGGCATTCAGACTGACAAGACGATGGTCATCTTGAGCTTCTATAGCATTATATTACCTCTGTCAGTAAACCCTCTGCTGCAATGACAGATATATACATACAGACAATATATAATTTCTGATTCAGAAGTCGTCATCGTCGTTATAATGTGTGAAATGTTGCAATGTATCTATCTCTTGGGCATTGACCTTCATCGGTTTTTCGTGCAATATCGTCTCCGTTCTGTCTTACGAGTGCCTAATATGTGTCACTTGATATACTTGTCAAATCGTCTGCATAATATTATTTAAAAGAACAGGCGATGAATATTACAGTGTAACTTAACTTAAAAAGATATTATACGTGGTGTTTTTGCTTCTTACAAAGCGATACATTTGTTTTATATTTTGAAACTTTCCAAACGTATGCATGGATCATGTGTGAAGCCAATATTGAGTTGCTTAACCGCCTATCCTATGTCAATAGTTTGTTGCGCTCTGGCTTACATTTTACCCGTACAGCTAAGTAAACAAGAGGGTTGTGCAAGTATTGAATCAAATTTAAAAAACTGACCACATTTCTAATATAACCATAGACTGGATGCATAAGTTTTCGGCTATTCAAAGGCTTTAACTGATGAAATGTTAAAAGAAGGAATAACTTCAACATGCCTCTGTGGAAAAGCTTAGTTTCCCGTTAGAAAATAGGGAACCTTATTAGACGCCACTGGATAACTGGAAGAACTGTTGATCTTACCATGTTGGGACACTAACGTGCTACAACGCCTATTTCAAACCGTTAACAACCCTCAGTCATTCGCCTGACCGTATCCTGACAGCAGCGTTAATGGCAACTGTTACCCATGAATGGATAAACAATGAATACACAAATGAACTATCAGCAGCACCGATCGGGCTTTTACGGCTTGTATGTTGTTATGTTGTTTTTGCGATATTCTTTCGTGGTAGGATTTATAGCAGCACTTATCTTAATGGTTTCTAATTTGCAACACTTTGACAAAAACATTTATGTCAATAACGGCACCAAATATTGTTAGAATAGCTGTTTTGGATTTGTTCAAACGCAATGTATTAAATGGCGTCTATTAACTCTTGTTTGTACATCAACTTCTATTTTACGTCATCTACTAAATAGCATTTACACGTTCATTAAAAATACGATCTGACATAGTCAGTGAAAATATATAAAAATGGGAGATAATCAGTGCGTAAAAAGTAATAAATAAGTGGAGATTTACCTTCCCTGCATTGACATAAAGTAAAGCGAACATAGTTGTTGTTTCGTGTAATTAGCTGTAATTAACTATTCACGATGAAGCTATAAAGTATATGGTATCATTAAAGTTTTAATGTATTTGTTACTTCGATGTTGACTTTTAAAGACCAATTTTCTTTAAAGAGCACTAAGTACTATTATCCTGGAACACACCAGGGGCGTAGCTTTGATGAAATGAATGTGTAGGCCAAGATGTAGGGGGGTCTGGGGGCATGCTCCCCCCGAAAGAATGTTGACCCTAGAATGGCAGAGGTGCGTTTTGGCGTATATTTGGTACAAATAAGAATGTTTCATAGACCATATATATATCATGACATTTTACTTAGATTTGTCTCGTGACTGGAATAAATTCCGACAAATCAATATCACTGTCTATTCTTGGCAAGTCTTGTTTCTGGTGTTCCATCTACCCCTACCCCCCTCCCCTCCGATTTTTATTTCATTTTTGGCATTTTTGTTTTTTCCACTTTCTGTGGAAATGTGTAGGCCGCGGCCTACGCGGCCTATAGGAAGCTACGCCCCTGCACACTATAACATATACGGTCTCTGGTTTATCTATTACAAGTATGACAGTATATCAGCGTAGATCTAATTCATAATAACAAAATGTAAAGAAGCGTAAAGAAAACTGACTCTCAACTTTATTTATTTTAATCGGACAAAGTGCTTACTTATTGCTGTACTACAAGGGAAGATAAATGCTGCGTGGAGTTATCTTTAAGCGCTGTGGAGAGTTTGTCCGGAATCGGGCCGTATTTACTGATTTTTACACGGTACTTACCGTCCGGTTCGGTCTTTAGCATTTCCTGTTTTGACAGGTAGATAGCCGTTGTTTGTTTACATTCGTTTTCGCTCGTAATCTAATGATTATCATTGGCCTGATACCTCAGGGATGTTGTTGAACATAAATTGATGACATTATGTAGATGACATTATGTAATTTATATGAATTTCTTTTTGTTTGCACTTACGTCAACTCAGAAAAATGTTGCGCAATGGTTTGAAACTTTTGACAGTTGCCGTTCACATTTTGTTCTAAGATTTCCACCTTCTCATGAGCTAAATTTATTGTTTATTGTGATTGATAAAGGAAACAGTTCGTAACTATTTTGTGACTGTGTTTGTACCCACTGCTATGTTTAACTTTCCCGTTTAGAAATATAGTTACATAGATCCGCAGATTTTTGCTATTTTAGGCAGTGGGTACCAGTCTGCCGTGCGTTCGGTTAAGGCTAACACTCGCACGAGTAAGAAACTGTGCACGCATTTTGCAACCGAACGCTCTGTTTGCCAAAAAGTACGCACCCACTGTGCGCCCACTCGCTCGAGCATCTCCGAGGTAGCTAGCGAAGGGCGTGTACTTTTTGGCAAACAGAGCGTTCGGTTGCAAAATTGCGTGCACAGTTTCTTACTCGTGCGAGTGTAGTTTCTTACTCGTGCGAGTGTTAGCCATAACCGAACGCACGGCAGGTAATTCTTTAAGCAGCCGGTTAGACACAACTACTGAACGGATAGCCTGCCTTGGATTCATTAAGGCTATCAGTCCAAAACGTTATGAAACAGTGCACAAGTTTTGCTATTGACCGGTGTGTGAGCGAAAAGGGTTCCTTATCACTCGCTATCGCAACTCAGAGGTAGCACGCGAATATTTTAGCCGAACACTGCGTTCAGTTACGACTAACTGTAGCTCGAGTTTTGTTTTGTATCCCTGGCCCACCGTATCACAATGAGTGCACACGGGGAACCAAATTGTGAAATGAGCGCAGGGCTTGTTTCCTGCCATAACTGTCTTTGAGGCAGGGAACCAGAACAAAAATGAGGTGGTCAATACACTTGTTCTGTCCTGAACAGTGAGCGGGCTATCGTTTGCCATAACTGAACGCAAGGCTGCCCAAAGCGGTTTTGCTAGGCATAAGGTAATTAATATGTATAGATGCTTACATGTACTTATTTGTTATATCTTTGTCACTAATTGCTGCAATTAAAGCAATTGCACTTTAGAACTTAAATCTTATATAGAACACTGACTCTAATTCTTTAAGCTACATGGTGCTCAGAAGGGAGCTAATCTTTCATTTTAAATATAAATGATTATTGTTTTGTTTTTAGATATTAAAATTGCATACCAAGGATGTTTTAGCCTAATATGGCAACTGGAGGTGCACCTGACTTGAGTTCCATTCAGGACAATATCGAAAGTCAAAATGATGAGGTTGGATTTATTTCATAAAATCTACTGACATTATGTACCTTTTTTAGCAATTTAGTAATGTAGTAGGCAATAGGAAGCGCAGTGTAAGTGTATTACCATGGAGTCCTTGCTTGACATGTAGTCCTAATCCTATAAATATGACATTACTTGATTTTTTTTCAATTTTTCATATTTTCTGGCACAGTTGCAGGGGTTCGACTTTTTTTCAGCGGTCTTTTGATAATATTTGACTGGATTTTAACATTTTATAGCCAAATGACCTGTCAAAAATGGACCCTTCAGCCAAAATCCTGAGTGTCAAAATGTGGCTTTTTAAAAAACCCAGGTGTCAAAAGGGTCAACTCCGGGGTCAAATGGAATCCCTGAGTTATCTATGCTTGACAATAAGTAAAAAGTGAAAAATGTGAAACAGCTGGTGCTAAACATGTAGCTAATTACTGGTACTATCTGCAATGTGCATTTCAATCTTAGCTTTTTGTGTGTTCTACAAACAAGGAAGAGAGTCAAAGGTTTTAGTTATCTTTATGTGTGTTAGAATTTTTTACAGATCTTGGCATTGCAAGCAATTTTTGATGACGATGCTGATAGATTGGAAATCCTTGGTTCAGCAACGCAGGTGGATGATGGGGCATTGTCTAACCTGAATACGCTCAAGGTCAGTGTCTGGTACAAAATTTTACAGCCCTATTATTGGCATAATCTAAATGGAATCCGGTAATTAAACAGTCGGTAAGTTTTCTTCAAACATCAAGAACTATCAGAAACGGTTTTGCCCATATTTATGAATTGTACATTCTATAGATTTTTAATTGAGCAAATATTAATTCATTTGACTCTAGCCACGGCACAAAATTTTAATATGAAGTTTTATCTATTAAACCATATAAATGTTTTCACATTTGTTAAAGATTCTACACATGTTCGAACATTTACTCTAGATGTATGTGCCTGTTGCCTGTCCAGGAAAGCTACACGTGGACTGTTATATACCATTTCATGACGACAATAATGGAGCACAGGGAGTCAACCAAGGTGTACAACTTACAAGATCTGATTCAGGTATTGGTGATGTTATGTCTGAAGTTTGATGGACTTTTCTTCAAAATAATTATGAATTATAATGCTATAGTGTAAATTGTTTTCAAGGACACTGAAACTTCTAAAATAAGGCTAGCGTTGATTCTGAAGGAGTCTGTCTTTGTCTTGAGATGGTCTGATTATGGAGAGTTAAAATATTGAAGAATTGTGTGTTTGCAGTTACGCAACCAAGAATTTTAACAGTGGGTTGGCAGGTAGGTTTTTTTTAGTTTAGTACTGTAATGGCTAAAAGACCGAAACAAATATTGTTTTCATCGCTTGAACCTGAAAAAATGAATTGAGTTGAAGCACTTTTCATGAGTCGGTCGCGTAACTAACAAATTATTTTTAAAAAATAGCCTTATTAATGAGATGGTCTCATTTTCAAAGTCGTCTTAAGGTGAGATTTTACTGTATATAGTGTTAAACGAACTTCTTTATTTTCTCTGAGGGATAAATGTCGTTTTTTGGTTGCTTTTCTGTCTGTCACAAATCTTGTTCATTCAGTATAGTCTAACCTCCATGAGGGATTTTATTGCTGCATGGCCAACATATTGCCATAATGAGACGATGGACCTGACACATCAATACGTCTTGTCGTATCAAGGATACATCCAGCATAGGCATAATTATACCCCCACAAACGAAGTTTGAGGGGGTATATAGGAGTGAGCTTGTCGGTCGGTCGGTCGGTCGGTCGGTCGGTCGGTCGGTCTGTCGGTCTGTCGGTTTTCATGGTTTCCGGACGATAACTCATGAAAGGCTAGACAGATTTGAAAAATTTTTGGTACACAGGTGTAACATCAGAAGATACAGGTCAAGTTCGATATTGGGGCTGGTGGGGCCAAGGTCAAGGTCACTGTTACTAAAAATAGTTTCTCTTGGTTTTCATGGTTTCCGGACGATAACTCATGAAAGGCTAGACAGATTTGAAAAATTTTTGGTACACAGGTGTAACATCAGAAGATACAGGTCAAGTTCGATATTGGGGCTGGTGGGGCCAAGGTCAAGGTCACTGTTACTAAAAATAGTTTCTCTTGGTTTTCATGGTTTCCGGACGATAACTCATGAAAGGCTAGACAGATTTGAAAATTTTTTGGTACACAGGTGTAACATCAGAAGATACAGGTCAAGTTCGATATTGGGGCTGGTGGGGCCAAGGTCAAGGTCACTGTTACTAAAAATAGTTTCTCTTACTTTCACTTACTAGCAAATGGTTTGTTTTTAGTTGTAAACGACTTATCTTTCTGTGACAATAACTGTTATTTCTAGCATATTGTTTGATATATTTTGCATTGATTTAGTTCCATTTTGCCCAGCTTTTTGTGAGCAATTCTATACAAGTTCAGTTTTTTATTTCACAGGAACTGTTGATTAGTTCTTACTGTTCTGTTGGCAGCATTTTTGGTTTATTACATCCAGATACTAGCAAATGGTTTGTTTTTGTTGTTGAAGACTCGCCTTTCAGTGAAAATAACGGGATTTCTTTTAAAATCCATTGAAATAAGGCATAATATAATGTTATATCCAGGTAGTTTGATTATTTGATTAAATCTGTGAAACTGCAGTCAAGGACAATGGAACAAAATGTCTTGATTGCGAATATAAATTGTATCAATTTAATACGCTTTGTTGCTATATTTGTTCGAATTTGAATGCAAAATGTTCAGATCTTGGGAGTTAAAATCAAATATATTGGTGTTACTAGTTCATACTCTAGTCGAATGTATCATTATATTTCTTTGTGACAAAGTGCTATATATTACTGTTCATTTTTTCTATTTTATTGATTTTGACCTGACTCCCATACTGTGGTATTCATATCACCTCCGAAATATTAAAATGTACACAATTCTTATTATAACCCCACTTCAAAATATGCAATGGGGGCTATATGGGAATCACCACTTGTTCCGTCATGTCACATAACATGGTTTTCCATGAATTATTTCTACCAAGCCTAGTTGTGTATATTGTCGGCACATTCTGATTGTGGTCCTGTAGTGATAGATAGTGATAGATAATTTCATTGTCTTGACTGGCGGCCATCTTTGAATTTATCAAAAATATGTCTGACAAAGCGGTATTGTGGGGGTATTAATCACCTTCAGTGATAGCTCTAGTTGAATTTGTTTGTGTCTGATTCAAACAATCTTTACGAAATAACATGGCATTTTAATCTGTCGGGTCTTGAGTGGATCATTCAGCCATGTCTTAAGGCAATGACACTCAATGGGGACATACGATAATCTGAAATTTTAAGTCACCGCCCAGTTGTGTTTGTTTTCAGGTCAGCGTATGGTATTTAGTTTCGAAGTGACCTACCTTCCACCAATATGTCTACATGTTACATTGCCTCAAACCTATCCGTCATACGATCCACCTGTATTTGTTCTGTCATGTGTCTGGTTGTCTCCGGCTCAATTAACCATGGTGTGTCAACACCTTGATAGACTTTGGGAAGAAACCAAGGGTGATGTAGCTGAGCCAGGAATGCCTATTCTGTACACGTGGCTTGATTGGATACAAGAAAACATACTCAGGTTAGTGTACTTTATGAATGTGGACTGTCTAGCAGGCTTTGCCTTAAATTTTCCAGAGCACTAATCCATTTGGGGAAGTTGCTCAGCTGGAAATCATTCTTACTAGCCCGAACTTATATTGTCGCCTTAATTCTATACTGATGTATGTCATTTTTTTGCAATATTGAGTGTTTGGTATCGTTTTGTTCGTCTCTTTGAGCTCTAAATGATGGTGAGATTTGTTACCCTGTAGAACTGTTCTAAATAGACCTAACTCCAATTCCACAAAGACGTAAGACAACAAAGTTATTGACTCTTCAATCTTTAAACGTTTATTTCTCAAAACTAATAAAATGCTACTTACGTCAGTGTAGAATTAAGGCGATGATATTACACTTATTCATTAACATCAGAAGTCACACTTATGTATCAGTACTATTTAGTTAAAATCACTAATTGGTTTTATCTTTCTCTATTTCTGAGAAAAGAATATTCATTAAAATTAAGCTGCTGTCTGTTCCGTTAAGCACTTTAAAATTTCTGCTAGCCCAAAATGAAAGTTACAAACCCCGGGCTTGGGTTAGTGGGTTACCATGAAGACTGGTCTAGTATGAAATTTATAAGGTGTTACAACATCTTCAAAGAAAGGAGGTCTTGTGAGAAGTATTTGTCTGCCCTGAGGAAACTAGTAATGCTGTTGGCATTGTTACTAGTAGGATGATCAACATAGAGATTAATGCAGTGATGGTTTACATGCTTGTAACTGCGTTGGGGAACAACTGGAAGCATGGGTCTCTGCCAAATTCCCAAAAGATGAAACAAATTGTACCATCATTTTGAGTTTTTCAGGCAGGGCATATTGGATTGAAGTCTTGTATCTTTGTTTGGTTTCAGCGAGCTTGGAATCACCTCTCATTTATCTGTTTCAACTTTCCAAATCGATGACGATATTGATGACTGTCGGGTTGTTGTTGACTTTGATCTTGATTTCAATACGATTGTTAGTCACATGGTTAGGTAAGCTTCATAGAAATGTTGTCATGTAAGTCATTTTACAATAAATAGCGACAGAAATCAGGACTTTACAAATATGTCAACTAAACCGGTATGTCAAAATTACCGGTGTTAACACAATGGGTGTCGACTGTACTTGAAACTTGAAAAAACTGATTCAGTCAGCTGGAAAAACACTTGTTTTTGAGAAATTGTTGGTCATATTGAGCCTGAGTGTACGACAAAATCCCCTCTGGACAAATCCCCTGTGTGCTGCAAACAACGTTCAGTTATATCTCCTTATCTTCATGGTTGTATGAACTGTGATATAGTCAATTAGCTTACAGGTAGGCTTATTGTTTTGTAATAATACTTCTACGTTTCAGAAACAACAAACTACAATTACAGAAAGAGTTTTCACAGTCAGAGCAAGAGTGTAGTATATGTTATGATGTAAATTTAGGCACCAAATTCTTTATCTTACCTGAATGCAGCCATCATGTTTGTCGTGAATGCCTCACTAGTCACTGCCAGCTCCTTGTCAAAGAAGGGACAGTTCTTCAGATTAGGTTGGTGTGTTAAAAACTCTTGTCTTAATAGAAACACTGTTATCTCGGATATACATTAATCTCATCAACTATTAATATTGTCCCATTATAACAAAGTTATTTGATAGGGAAAACTACTCTATGGTTGAAGCCAAAGTTGTGAATGGAGTGTTTTGTCATATAAACAAGGTTCGCACTGGTCTTGAAAAGTCCTGTAATTTGATGCCTACTCCTTGAAAACAACTTGAATTTGTAACAGCCAAAAACTCATTGAAAATGTCGTGAATTTTGAAAAGAACGAATGTTTTTTGTAAATTGCCCTTGAATTCTTCAGCTGCGAATAGAAACAGGAATAAAAAATAACAAACAATGATGAAAAAATGACAGCTATCTTTGATAGGGCCTGCCGCCGAATAGCCAATAGTTTGGTAGTGCAGTACTCTCAAAGTAATTATTACATTGTGTAATGGTACCCGTGCTGCAGTGATGGTCACCTCAGGGAGTGGGGATGGGGTTAAACTTTAAAAATACACTGGACCCCTTCTTCTCTATACCAAATAAATCAACAGTTCTAGTCCTTGAAAATTGGGGGAAAGTACTTGAAAAGTCCTTGGAAAATACTTGATTTTTTATCTAAAACATTTTATCTACTGAAAACATGGGCAGTACCTATGTATACATAGAGGTGGAAGGTTATTTTGTGAACTACAGTGTAAGTGGCATAGTTCGTAACATGGACATTTTAGCAAATTCTAGAATTTTGCGAAATTATCAGTTTGCATTATTTTCCATAAATTTACAGAAACGTGTTTAAATACAGTCTTACTTCATTTATTTGACCACCTTCTAACCAAATCATCTGTAAAACATTATGCCCCCTGTGACCTTTGACCCCGTGAACCCCAATATCAATAGGGTTCCTCTGCTACCCAAAATGAATGTGTGGACCACGTTTGAGGATGATAGGATAAGGGGTTCTTCAGTCATTGATCGGAAATGAAAAGGTTATGGACCGACGGACATACAGACAGACATGTGCGAACCAATGTGCTCTCTCTTCTTTGAAGGGGGACATAATGAATATCAGGTCCCGATGTATCTTCTGATGCACTTCGAATTGAAATGGGATATTCAATACCATGTATTATTCATATAATAAAATATCAAACCCGATGAATTCGAATGAACAAGGTCCAACTGTATATTACTACTAAACATTAACCACGCTCCTTATGGCAAATTATCTGCATGCAAAACATCCAAAATAGCCAGATCACAAAATAATGCTGCAACGAGGGTTCTTTTTAATAGTATGTAGATTATATGGCAATTAATTTGTGCTTTCAGATGTCCTATGTATGAATGTAAGGCAAATATACCACCTCATGTGCTCAGAGAAATACTGACCTCAGAAGAGTTTGATAGATTTGAATCTTTGTCACTGCAGGTTTGGTTTTTTTTGCAGGGGATAAAATTGCATCTGTAGAATTGTCTTGATAACAGGTTCTGAGACTGTTTTTGATAATCCTTGTTAGTGAATGGGTCCCATCGATGTACACTAATAGTTGTCAATGATTTTTACCCATTTTTTTCAATAATCGGTAGAAACTTTTGTTATTAATAAGAATTGATGATAAAATTTCCCTTAAAAATACGTAAATTTATTTTTGTTTTAACTTATTTATTTTACATTAATAGTGGTACAAGATATTGTTGTTTTACATTGGTTGATACTTATCACTTAGTAGTGCTCATACCAAATTCAGGGATTGTGATGTTTATGATCAAATTCTGTTCTAAGCAGGGGCATGAACCACAGGACGTTTTATGATTTCTCTCCCTACTTCCCTTCTAGAGTTCTCTCCCTTTAAACAAGAACTCATGACAATCTCCTGTGCCATGAACTTGTTGAATGCACTTTTATAAATTCAAACTTAGTTTTAACAAATTGTTTCATCATTTATTTGATATTCTTGTGTATGGGTGGTGACATGGGCCTAATTCAAAAATAATTTATTCGGACTTAGGCTTTGACAGCTGTGATGTAAAATTTAATATGTGATAAAACTGTTGTAAAATCCTGTTTTACTATAAGTATGCTGTGATTCTTATGACATATTTAAATCTATTTTATTTATGATTTATTTATCTATTTTTAAATATTTGTCTCAGTTAGTAACATTTCAATATAATGTATAATTACCTTTATATAACTTTATAAGAATCTTAAAATTACATTAATTCTATATTTGTAGCCACGTTATATCTTTATATTGTTTTTTCATAAAGTTTTAAAGGACCCCCTTGGAAATAAGAGCTGTTCAGCAACTTTAATGGGTTATCCTTGGTATAAGATCCATGTATTGTATTCTTAAAATAGCTATGTTATTGCAAAGTGTCTTATTGTTACCTTTTTGTATCAATTTCTTAAACTTGTGTTGTATATGTATTAGCTTTAACTATTGCCTTTAGTTAGTATTATTTCGTTTTATTTTTACCTAAGCTTTGTAATATTTTTATAACAATCATTGTGTTTTAAATTGCATTGTATGTACTGTGTAGACTATTGTAAGTGATCTTGTGCTAAAATAAATCTATCTGTTTCAGTCTTAAAAAATATATGTGAATAAGGTCCCAGCCTTCGTTAGAACAAATGGTGGTCTTATTAATGAGATTTTATTAAACATCGATTTTACTTATCTATTTTTATCCTTGAAATTGAAAGAATTGTCCGGTATTCGTACATTTCTGTTCATGAAATGAACATGAATGTTATTTATTTTTCATGGTTTTGCAGATTTTGTGTGTATTTCAGAAAGGACTGGAGGTGATGGGTGATGTTACCTGGTGCCCAAGATGCAATAATGTGGTCATTATGGAGCCGGATGAAAACTTGAACCTGGCACAATGTCTTAAATGCTTCTTTACGTTTTGTACTCTTTGCATGGAAAAGTGGCATCAGGTTAGTTAAGTGCGTAGTATTAATTGGTTGAAGGTTATAGACCAAATATCATGCATTGTACTTCTCTCTTTGAGTGTCATTTAATTGTTTTTTAAAAAGTTTGAAATATCTTATATTTGATCCTGATCCTTAAATTTGATTCTTTGTGAACAGGGTGTCAGAGTATTATTTGAGCGCTGATATGTGATTTACAACCTCTTCTGTAAGTGACGTCATTTCAAGAAAACGCAACATGTGGTGTAACTATTTGCAAGCAGGAAACAATATTTACTCCATATGGTCACTTCATTTTCATATTGCCATGTGTGGAAAATATCGCTTATTGTCAGTGCATTTTCTGGAAATGACGTCACTTAAAGAAGAGGTTGGAAATTGTACAGCGCCGCTTAAAGTTAAAAAGTAAAAAACTTATACATGTATCAATCTGTCTGTCCAATATGCCAACAGGGTGAAGTCTGTAATGCTGAGGAGGAATTACAGGAAAGAGCGCAGACGTTAATGCATCAGGAGTTAAAACAACATGAAAGAAGAAAATTAGAACAAAAACTACAAAACAAGGAAAGCAACAACTATATACTCCAGTTTGCAAAACGATGCCCTAAGTGTAAAGCCCCAATAATGAAAATTGGCGGGTAAGTGTTGTGTCACAGGAAATTGTCGTGAGTTCTTTCCCTTTATTTCCCATCTACAGTTCTCTCCCTTTGTCCCTTCTATATATGTATATATACGTATGTGTATATATTTATACATACCATCTAGAGTTCTCTCCCTTTGCCACTTCTTTATATGTTTACATATATACATATATATATATACATATATAGAATGGGCAAAGGGAGAGAAGTCTTGATGAGAAATAAAGGGAAAGAACTCCTGACAATCCCCTGTGTGTTGTGCTACTAAATCTTTCTCTATGTTTGATCACTTCTTGTAACTTTAAGTCCTTCTTTACATGGTTGCAGGTTCATGATGTCAACTGATGGTCAATAATTGTCTGAAATGTATGTGTCAGTTTAAGGATATAAATTTGTGCTATTGATAAACATTTTGGAACAGGCAGATTTATTTGTAAGATTTGTTAGAAGCATTAAGAGGTGAACTAATTTGACAAGTTTAAGTTACAATGGCTAATACTCCAAAATGTATTCAAAACATTCTGTATCAGAAACTTTATACGTAATCAAATACCCCCTTAGTTCAATTTCAAATTGACAAACTTTTAAATAAATCCTCATGGCTGTGGAAAACTCAGCTCATGGGACAAAGTGACTGACTAATGAAAAGCGGTCAAATACGTATGCTTTAGTTTCATATTTGAAATACATGCAAGGATGTAAGCATAGTTCAGTAAAACTTCACTGAAAGACCACCTCAATAATAAAACCACGTTGAAATTAGAATACAATTTTCAAGTCCATGTTTACTGTTGTATTCTTTATATTCAACCTCAATAAGAAGACCACCTCAATTAGAAGAACAATTTTCAAAGCCAGAGGAGGTCATATTATTGAGAATTTACTGTATAAAAGTTAAAGAATCCGACATGGATATGTTTGTTAATTCCAGAATTTGGTGAAAACTTCCTCATTCACAGGTATCCATTTTATATATTTTACTATGAAACAATGGCAGTACTCATTCCCACATTAGCAAACATTTTTGCCTGCAAAAATATCTCAACTTGCCAATTCACAAATTATTTGGCTTGCAAATATATCCACTTTTTTTCAATTTTTACAATTTTCAGCTGTAATAAAGTTATTTGTGGCTCTTGTCATGCCTCAATGTGTTACGTGTGTGAAGAGCAGATTGATAGTTACTCGCATTTTGGTGGCAATGATAAGTGTAGCACCTTCAATTTCGGTGCAGAAGTCATCGATAACACTGATATCAGAGAACCACTGGCTGTGCGTGCCCAGAACATACAATATCGTCCTCTGCAGCCTCCAAATGAGGTAAGGATAAACAATAGGAATTAGAGTAAAATTATTTTTGTTTCCCATCTCACTAGCCTGGCTTACCTGCCCTTACCATTTCATTATCAGTACTCTTGTATGCAGAGTATGCTGGATACCAGACTACCTTGTATGCAGAGTACACTGGGTACCAGACTACCTTGTATACAGAGTACGCTGGGTACCAGCCTACCTTGTATGCAGAGTACACTGGGTACCAGACTACCTTGTATGCAGAGTATGCTGGGTACCAGACTACCTTGTATGCAGAGTACGCTGGAAACCAGACTACCTTGTATGCAGAGTACGCTGGGTACCAGACTACCCTTCCCAATACCTAGTCACAAAAATTGCCTTTGTTTAAAGAAAATGATAATAAATATGAAAGCAAAGGTCTTGAAAATTTGTTTCTAATTATAAAGACATTATTTTGACCTGTACATCAAAATGATAATATTGGATTCAGATATATTTGTATTTTTAAAGCTGAAATGTATTATTCATATTAATATGCTAGAGGCATAGACGGTCTTTATATCAGACATTGTATAGATGTAGTAATAAATGAGATGGCCTGTTTTGCACTTTGGTTAGATCGCTAGACTGTCACCTGGGAGGTTCAGGTAAACTTGAAAAATAGACTGGATCCCTTCTTCTATATACCAAAACAATCTACATATATAGTCCTTGAAAATGGGAAATAAGTTCTTGAAATGTCCTTGAATTGTTTTTGGGAAGTGCTGTATGAACCATGCATGGGTGTCATTGCCCCTCTGCAATGTATCATTGACATTGAATAATAGTTTTAAATGATATTTCATTGACAAGAAGGGTAAGAATAAGTGAATGATCTGTAGCAATAACTTTTGAAAGAGTTGTTGCCCTTGAATATTAAAAGTTTTCGATAGGTCAACTACCAGTCAGGAATTTGTATTTTTGGCTTCTGAATTATTTAATATGATACATAGAATTAACAGTCATTGAATATTCACTCTTTTAGAGGTCGATGGCTCCTACAGTAATACAATTGGTAAGAGTTGCTGCCCCTGAAGCAACACAATCAATATTTGGAATATTTCACTATCAGATGAAACGACTTTGTTGTATGTGTATAGCAATATGAAGGAATGAATATTTTTATGTTTCAGGCCAAAATTATTCAAGATAGGCTTAAAATTAACCCGGAGCTGAAAGCACATACACTTTGGTGTCCAACTTGTAAGCAGATTAATTTAAAAGGAGACCCTTGTAACCACCTACGATGCTGGAATTGCAAAACTAATATTTGCTTCTCGTGCAAACAGATTCTTAGGGGATCTGTCGGGAGACATTACTCGGGAACAAATGTATGCCAGCAACATACGCCTTTATGACACTGCAACATACGCCTTTATGACACTGAGTATGATCATTATGTAAATTTAGATTATATGAATGTATGCAAAACTGTTGTAGAACTACTTATTTAGAGGTGAGAGACTACTATGCTTGTATGCTTCATATGCTCAGTACATTTAAAAAGCACATTTTTGTACCTGTGATGTGTCTTTTAAATGTCATTTTAATGTGTTTTAAAACTCATTTTGATATGAGAATACCCGTTGATTGAAAGAAAATTGGCATTCATCATTGTGCAAATTGTGTATGTTACAAATAATTATTTCACATTTTAGGTATATTTGGTATACATGTATCATAAATTTGATGTATTTATTCTTTTTTTGTCTATTTTTATTTTTACACTCTTGCATACCTCTTGTTATTCTTTGATGTATGTTTTCCCAATCAGATTAGCAAAATGTCTGTGATAATTATGGTGATATTATACGTGTATTGTGAATACTGGTATTCAATGGTCTCTGTCTGTTGGAAAGTATTGCATTTTTGTATAGACATTTATTAACAAACAATTGCTGTTAGAAAATCTGTTGGTTTTTTTTTTTAAATTATATTTGTTACAATTAATTATATAGCCTGGGTCATTAATGTTTCCCACATTCGTGTGAATTTGGCCATTGTTACTATAGTTACTTTAACCATTCAAGAAAGTTGTACCTTATGGCATTAAGTATAGTTGCCACACAAATATCTATAAGATTATTAAATTAGTTAATTAATTTTCTGTAATTAAAATTTGTTGTTGTTCCTTTGTTTCGAACATTGTAATAACAAGCTAACTATGCTTAGATAATGTTATATTGTTCTACTCTTTGTATTGCCTTGAAATTTGTACACAAAAATAATGGAATTTCAGTGTTGAATAAACTGAATAATTTATTGGAGAATGTGATTTTATTATGTTAACCAAATGTCAACTGAACTGTTTTAAATCTGTGCATCGTATTGTTTGTATTACTTGCTTTTTACAGTTGCAGGTTCAAATCCTTTCACCCCGACCCCTATCTGGCTGGCTTTAGAAATGTTGGTGTTTCTACCCAGGTGCCAGCCTTGGGTCTTCCTCCACCCTAATAAATGGAAAAGTCACAACATAAACCTGGATGTGTATGTGACTTAAAGCCCCATTACAAAAAGAAAATTAAATTGACTATAATTACTGATTGAGGCTTGCAAGATAAGCAATTTTTGTAAAATATCAACAACTAATATTATAAGGTTATCTCCCATCTCACATACTTTCTCTATATGTAATGATTATGTCAATCATAAATCAGAATTGCAATCTATGATGGTATGTCAGACTCTTGAGAAAGCATACCAAGTGCTTGAGAATGTATTAACATACTTAGACATTTCACTAATAAAGTGACACATCTCAAGAGCTCAGTACAGGCAAATAAATAGTATCTAAGTATATTCCGCAAATCTGCCATTATTTAGAAACTTGCATTTTAAGTTTTTAATGCAATACTTTTAATGAGTTACAGGTTTGTAGAATTAGTGTTAACTCTTTTATACTTAGTTCCACAGAAGAAGGGAATTAGACATCTTGAACTGTTGGGATAGACAACCTGCTTGATTAAACCCCGATATAAACAAACTGTCTTCGTCCCCTGGGTCAACTTACCTCTCCCCCCCCCCTGGGGCAAAATATTCATATGTGCATTAGATTAACCCTTGTTTATATTCAGTACAATAACTATACATGCCTCATTGACCTGACATGCTGTCAATGGTCTTGTTTCTATGTTTATATATAATTTAGTATGTAATATTTGTCATTTGTTCAATAAATTTATTCTACAACATTTATAACTATTTATAGACTTATGGTGCAATCAATCAAAAATGATAATTTATTGACCATTTCTGTCAAAGATAATTTGGTTTATAGATACTTTAGTGTCAGATATTTGTAATTATTTAATAAAATGTTGGTACAGTACTTGTAGTTATTTATACTTTTTGATGAAATTCATTAGTACATTTTCTGTACACCATTTCTTCATAAGACTATCATGATAGAATTGTTCAAAGCATCTCTATCCTTAGATTTTAGGTTGCCCAGTGGCACAATGGTTAATGCTGCTGACTAATAATCCAAAGGTCATGGGTTCGATCCCTCGTCCAGCTGGGTAAAATCATAAATGCTTTCAGTGTTTTCCACCTAACATATACTGTTATGTTACCACTTACCAGGAAAGTACTGGTTAGTAGATAAATTTACATTAAACCATTACATATATCAGACGGTTGCCATAGCAACAAGTACAATCCTGAAAACATGGTTAAAACGATATTTGAATCGCTACTTGTCATTTTCTCTCCCTCTCATATTGGATGTACATATCCAGTATTCCGAAATGAATATTAGGGTGCAACACCTTGGCCTTTTTGTAAATCACCCCGGTATTATGTTCTTCTTACTAAGCCTTTTGTTGTCATGTAGACTTGCTGTTACGTTAGCTTTCTGTGGGAGTTCGTATTTTGTTAACTTATTCAGAATTCCCCTGGCAGCATTGAAGTCTTAAATCTATATATGAGTACTGCTTGGGTGTTACTGTATGTATCAAAAAGTGGGCCGCATGAATTACAATCTATCACGGCGAATGAACCCCTACAAGGCCGCTTAGACCCCCGTATTTAAGTGCCCTTTTCATGCCAGAGCCCTGTCCTTATTAATTCCTGACTGGAGCACTGATACTATACATTATGCAACTTACAAAATATATAAGAAAAACTATCGGCAATTATGTACATTTATTTTATTCATGCAACAATAATACATAGTCCAAACTTAAAATGTTGAAAATCCGCGAAACTCTACTTCGCAAATTAAATTATTTAATACAAGTACCAAGAATTATAAAATTACTGCAAAATAAATTCCATAATTACCACTGATATTTTTAGATTCTATAAAAATATTTCTGCTTCATATTGCTTTGTGAATTTGATGCAAAAGCAATTTTAATTTAATTTCGTCATGCGGCAGGTATTGTAGTTTTGCACTAAACCTACGATATACACCGAAACGTTAGCATGCTATGAAAGTAAGTGCGTAAATAAATAAAATAATTACAAATGTAACTACAGTGAATTCGGGTATTGCTTGTCATTTATCAAAAGTACAATTGAATGAAATCACCATACGCCGACCCGGAATTCTGAAGCTCAAACATGCAAGCATTTAAGTTAACTGAATATAAATATCGTGAAAACTTGGTATTAAAGATATAGTGTGCTCATTTTTTTGGTTCATTTGTTTACCTAAACAAACATGAAAAATATACTTTATATAGTAAAAAAATCAGTAAATACGAGGGCTGTCCCACTAAATCGTAGACTTTAGTTATTTCTAAAGTACTAATGAACTAAATTTCTCCGACGTTAAATTCATCTTGTGCAAATGCGCACGAAATTACAATACAAAATAATAAAAAATAAAAATTCTACAAAACATTTAATAATACGTATGCATTATCAAAGAATACACTTATAACCTCTGTATTTGTCGAAAAAAGTAGTTTGTATCATCATAAAATGCGGGTCTTCTACAGGTTGTGTATGCAAGTAATAGGATCAAACAAGCGCGTTTTAATTGGTTATACATTGAGATGATTCTTATTAAGGATGTTTAGGCTAAGTAACAACAATACTGGATGAAGCCCATTAAAAAAATTAGGGTTCCGATGGGCCTGATACATCTTTAAAACTTAGGATTTAAACAAGAACGAAAATTATTGAGATATTTCTTTATCATATTTTTGGTCGTATAAAGTGATCGTATCTGAATGAAAATCATAATTTACGATCAGTATACATTTTCTTATTAGAGTATGAAAACATCAAACTATTCCCACATCTGTAAGAGAATCATGTCCACTATTTAAAGTCTTAAAGATCATTATAATATATACAAATACAAATACAGTCGGATCTCGCTTATTCGACAACCATCTATTCGAATACTTGGTATCATCCGAAAAAAGTATCAGGTTCCCGATGTGTCTTCTTACGCACGTCAAATAGAAATAAAGCTATTCGAAACCGAGGAATAATCGAAATAAAATTTCGAACCCGATGAATTCGAATGAACGAGATCCGACTGTATATTCATATAAATGTGAAAACTTCATGTATATTCATATAAATGTGAAAACTACATGTATATTCATATAAATGTGCAACTTAATATAATTCCGGTTAAGTGTCCCTTGTATACAGATAAAATTTAATCAAATATTTAGATTATAATCACGGTTTTATAAGCAGAGTGTCCGCCAGTAGGCGAATGAACGTCATACTGCAGTGTGTGAGCTTCCGTTTGATTGTTATCTGTTTATATCGATCGTTTTGTTCATTCAATACACAAAGCCATATTGCTAACCAGACATTTCCTAATCTAAATGTAAAGGTTTATGTCATATGATAAAGAAATTATCCTGATATTATGAATATGTAAATACTGCTAATAGATCACGCTTATACACGATTTGTTTGTCCCACCATCTCATACCCGAACAATCTCGGGATGGCAAGGCAGAAGAGGTGAAGGCAACTGCTTTGAATTACTGTATAAATACAGTCAATGCGAGCACGCGGCTGCATCTATGTCATTTGAAGTTGCTCTAGGCTCAAATTCATAATATGACAGCAATAACTACTCAATCAAATCTACACAGGAGTAACACGATTATAGGAAAGAATAAGTGGTTTTCATCTTCAATGTTATACAGAACACACAGGAAACGATCAAACATATGTTACACAATAACCTAGCGAAATTTATTTAACATCCGTTTCTGAATCGTTGTTTTATTCTTGGTCCTAAATTTCTGCAAGCTTTCCTAAAGTTCTTGTCCAGCAGAGCATAAACTATAGGGTTGATTATATTGTTTATAAAATATAGTCTGTAAAACGACTGAAACAAGGTAAAGGAAGGAACGTCCATGTGTGTCAGCATCGGTACTTTAGTCGACAGAACAAGATACAAAATGTATGTTACAATAAACACTAGCGTAAGAATGAACCAAATTAATGTCTTGTATGGAAATCTTCTGAGTCCAAAACCGGAAGCAGACCTACTCATATTTCTTTTGCGCGCGCTGGCATCATCACGTGATCCTAATGAGACGCTGCTTTGCTGCTTGATAAGTCGTTTCTGGGATTTTGACGGTTCATCTACACTCGCGGCTTGTCTCACGAGGGGAGGTCTTTTTTGCTTGTTTGGAGAGTCGTCTGGCTTTGGGCTTGAAGGTCCATTGACCACATTCATTTTGTCAGACGCTGAGCTCTCAGATCTTTCAAGTGGATTTCCGCTTCCGGACCGAAGTTTGCCGAAAGTCTCCGAAGAAAAGTCGGAATTTTGATTTTTTCCAGAATCTTTCCGGAAGTTGGTTGGTACTGAACCCCAATGCTTAGCTATTTGAAGTCCGATTAGAATGTACATTACAATGCAAGCCACGGAGACGCCAACTAAGAGAATTATAAACGTGAATTTATACAATTTCCGGAGAATATGATCCTTAAAGCGGTCTTCTGTTTCACACACATACACTGTCGTCAGGTTATTGTTTATATTTGTCATATTGTCCTGTTTTATACCACACATCACTGCCCCTGGAACGGACAGAATAACCGACACGAAGAATGATAAGAACACACAGAGCCGAAGTGCAAGTTGTGGAGTTATTTGTTTGCGAAATGGCTGACACACCTTTCGGTAACGATCGACAGAAATGATCAGCAGAGACAAAGCCGCGGCGCAAGCGGCCCACACGTTGAAGAGACACTTGATTTTACACATGGCAAGATTTTCAAAGGAGAAAAACTTCCGATGTTTCATAATCTCCGCCGGGATGAGAAAAGCGCTGGTCAGCAAGTCAATTATTGCCAGGCATATTACAAACACCCGAAAGTTATTGTTCTTGTACGCTCGACCAATCGCAAACACTAACAGCACTAGGATATTTCCAACAACACCAATACAGGTGAACAATCCATAGACTATTGTCACCGGCAGCAATGCTTTCGAGTATCGTAGATTCAATTCCTCGTGGGTCTCCATTGAAAATATATTAAAAGTAACTGTTCCGTAAGTAACATAAGATAGTCCCAAAAATCACCTTGCAGTTTCACTCAAATTCCCGACAAACTGTGCAGCAAATGGCGACAGAAAAAAAGAGACATATATTTCACATCGATGTCCTCACTCTAGCGCTCAATGATCGCTATCAACAATTCAAATAATGAAATACAATGATAAGTGTCCGGAAGGAATGGTTAATAAAGAGACTTAAAATCATTGTCGCACAGGAAAGGTTGTTTACGGAGATATAACGTTCCATACTTAAGAAACCATTCAAGTGTTTGATACTTGATTAATATAGACACAAATATATGGACATTTGTATTACAATATCTAGGACTGAACACTCTCTTTGTTAACTAGCTCGATTACTGGTTGCAGTATAGTGGCGTAGTTTCAAGCTAAACATGAACCTCAACTGATGAAACTGTTGAGTGAGGTCACTTACATTGTATTTACGATTGAAGATTTTCATAAAATTATATTTTTTAGGTTAGCTAGCTGTTAAATCGATTTAGACCCCCAGTATTTTTGCTGACAGTTCCAAGGCTGTAATTCGCTGTATGATTATTATTTATTTTTGTGTTTTGAATGTGTGTTATATTTCCCTTTCCCATGTGCAATTATTTCACTTTATATAGTGTTCAGTTTATTTTCTGCCCAGTTTCGGCCTAGACTTGTCTAGTGATATTTTCCATCCATTAATCCCCCTTCACTGTTTGTCCTCTTTGATTCTCCTGGTTATTCCTTATGGTCTGCCAGGTCATTCGTTGCGCCTCTGTTCCCTAACGTATGTACCGTTGAGCCTCATCAAGGCCTTATATTTTATGGATTGTTGTTTTCCCGGGGGTCTGTGTGGGGAGGCACTGTCTTATGTATGTGGCGTTCCATGTAGCAACTTTTTCCTTCTCTTTGATCCTTGTCCTCAAATCTATTGATGTAAGTCCATTGGTATGAATTGTGCTTTTAGCTATTTTTTTGTAAGATAACGACCATGCATAGCAACACTTCAAGATTAACATCCCTTAGGAGACATCCACTTTGATTGTTGTTGAGATATTGTTGCTTTAGTGTTATTATTATGTTTATGAAGTTATATTGACGTGATTGTGGTAAAACATATAAAACGTCATTTACTCCTCATGCTGCGTAAGTTATATATTGTATATTAAAACAATGACGGCAATCACATTGTACGTAGTTCAAAGCAGGAAGAACGAAATGAAACAGGACGTAAACTTGTTGATATTAATTGTGCATTGTCACATGCTCGTCTGAAAAAGGACGCGGTCGAGTGTAACAAATCAACAATATACATCGGACCTGCAAGGGTGTACGTCCTGGCAATAAGTTTTCAGTTTTACGGAGACGTTATCTACTGCTGCCTACGTAATTGTAATACCACGCCCGTAGAACCTGACATGATTCCACAACCAGTCACATTACACAGACACCGCGTCGCCTTATTTCCAGAACCCCGTACCTCAATTTTTGGCGGTTTTGAGTGTTTTGTTTCGTTGAAACATGGACTTTACCACGTTTTCTGTAAGTAGACCTGTGAAACCAGTCGATGCCTTAATCGGAGAAAATATTAAGGACGCCATAACACGGATATAATAGAAGCATCGGATCCCCTCCTTCCATTTCCAACACAAATAGAGGACGTAATTCTTAAAGAAGTGGATAAGCACGGACAACCTGTATAGCCTACAATGTATCACAGAATATACTAAATGTATCTTACGAAAGACCTGTTTGTTCAGTTTTTTCCTAAAAATAATTACATTTTGAAATGAATTACATTGAACACAAAACTGCACACACGCTCTCGTCGTAAATGTCCATTGGTGTATGTGAATTATATATATAACATCAAAATGCTCTTCGAACAAACCCTTCTTTTATTCGTGTAATTTTTCAAAGAATTAAGCGGAAATGATTCAGATATTAAAGTGAATTCAAACATAGTGTTAACATCGTGTCTAATGGTTTTAGTTCATTATGGTTCTATTTAGGAGATGCCGTATTTGAAGTATGCCTAAATATCAAACGTTAATGCCTCTTTTAAAGACTCTTCAGGGTAATCAAATACGTGTTTTCTTATTTTACTGCGAAATAATGCGCAAGTTGTAATAAACTCGATTAGAATCGATGTGTTGTGATATGTTACAGTGATCATTAGAAATAATTTTAGCAATCTGTCTCCAACATTGATGGCGTTGGCACATTTAAGTGTAGCGATTAGTAATATTTTAGGCACATGCGTGGCAAGTAAAGATGTCTTATGTTGTTGAGAATGCGCTGCGATAAATTGCCAAGCATACGCAGATCAAATTCTTGTTAAAGATTTTTGGGGCGACATCTCTAAAACAGGCATGAATGTATGTTGTAGACTTTGATGACATACCTTTTAAGCTTAATGTTCATCTCCTCATTCTTGATACGCTCTGTACATTTGTTTGTATCCAGAAAAACATTTGGGCGAATATATTAAGTGAAAAACATAATTTTTTAGGAACCTGCAATTCTTCCACAGCTCACCAAGTAGGTCTGATCACCCCACGTGTGTTGTTAAAATTCATCTGACATGGCGAAACTATGCTCATTCGTAATAGGTCCAACACAATGACTAGTCGACCAGGCCCGATCTCCCGAAGCATCTCAATCTGAGCTAAACCTCTATTTCTTGTAATAATGATGCTAGCAAGCCTAAATCTACCTTACATTCCAGCCCTTTCATTTATAGCTATGTTTTCCACAACGCAAACAATAGCATCTTGAATATCTCGTTGAGACGGACCTCGTGTGAGATGCTTAGTGATATCCGAAAATCTAGTGACCAGCCCTGCGTTCAGTAAAGGCTATCAGCCCTATCGTTTCGTAACGTTTTGCAATTTGGTTCCCGTGTGCAGCCAATGTGATACGGTGGGCAAGGGATACAATACAAAACGTTCGCCACTGTTAGCCGTAACTGAACGCTGGGCTGGTTAGACATGGTCAGGATTCAGGCATCGTGTAAACATTTGAAAACAAAAGTTGTCTCGGTCTGACCTAGACGGATTCGTTTTGGGCGAATCCGTAATCTAAATGTTTCGTCCCAAGTCTTTTCGTAAGTTTATATGTCCAAAACTAAGTTTGCAATTATACTGATGTATTGAAGATATTACTGCATTTTGACAAGATTCCAAACTATACTGGAAACCTTAAACAAACGCATGTTACTACGCTTTGATCTAGCTTAGTTGGTGACATGTATCTCTATACACTTATGCCAACATGTTTTGCAAATTCCTCTGGAGGATACGATATAGCGTGATACATAAGACGTACTAACTGTGGACGTTTGTTTGTGTACTGATTAACTGATTCCTCTGTGTATTGTTGAGCCAGATTTTATCGTAGTTTCAATTCTAGTTCATGTAGAACAATGTACATCAGTTATGATTGACGTCCATTTGACCTACCCATTGATTTTAGGTTCAACGACAAAAACCAGAAAAGTATTAATTCAAGTCAAATGATAAAGAAAACATTTACATCGCCTTTGGTGAATGATATTCTCTTGATGAGCGATATTATAGCTGTGGGTTTCTTAACCTTGGGTTTGTATGCTCAATCAATGCAACACTAGCAGCCACACCTCTCCGTAAGACACCAATACTGCTGTTTCCAGGAGACGGATTGGAGAGTGTTCATCACAATCACAATTAATACATTATACATATAACCCTGTAATTCATACCAGTCATGACATCGGATTTGACAATGAAGTTTGCCTTATTGTTTAAAATGTCCCTTCAATTGTTCATTAAGCTTAACGATTGTTTGTCAAATACGTACATAAATATATTATATATACAATGTTGTTCAACAGTCTAGTACCTATTAGCACGATGTGCATTTATATAGTACAAAAGTCAAGTAATTTCCACGACGTGCGTTTCGTAGATTTATATTTATGTACATCATGTTGTTAGACTACTTATGTTTTTGTCAATCCATTAAGATGTATAACGATGTATAGCTCAATACACGTACATCTAATATACTTCTTACTTTTGAATAATGTTTCGAAGTTACTTAAACGAATATACTGGCGACAACTTTAGATTTTGTACACGTGGGTGGGGTAAAATTTCTATCACTTTAACTTAAGGAAATATTCAATTCTTCATAAATACACATTGAATGGAGTTTAGATATAAATATTCTGCTGTCAAGAAGTTTTCTTGTACATAATATTCCACAGATGTACATCTGGTCATTTTCATATTGGCACTAAAAAGACATTTTTGTAAAAATGAGGTGGTGTTAAAACAGACGATTTTCGAGTATTTCTGTAACTTAGATTTTGTTAGACTTTTGATATGTTGTTCTATATAGATTAAACTTTCATAAATAGTGAAAATCATTTCTGTTGCAATTATTTGAAGGTTTGGCCATTTTTTACGTAGAATGACTGGACTAAATGGGGAAGCAGAAGCGTTACACGCCTTCGGATATGAGTGAGTAGGCGCAGTATGACCGCCGCATATATGGGTCACAGAAGATGGAGGCATTGGTATTATAGACGGCTGAATTTTTGCATAATGAATGCGGTAAACTTACTGACGTTTCTCAATGTTGCATCACTTTTCGATGAGAGAAGTGATTCGAGCGATACATTATTAAAACGTATGTTTGTTGACGTTTGGCCAAGGAATGATTCTCTCTCAAGTTGGAAATATTCGCACTCTAATAAATAATGTTTCTCTGAACCGACTTGGCCACTATTACATAGGCTACATATCCTGTCTTGAACATAGGTTCCATCATATCGACCGGTTTTATGGGTAATACGTGGTTCGCGGTTCTGAATTTGAATAAATTAAGATAGTCGTGTTTTTCAAGATTAAGAAATTAAGTTTCGAGCTGGTGAGTGTCTTTGAAGCTAGAATAAATGAGGCCTTTATTTGACTGCTGAAGCTTATCGTGCCATTCCTGTTTAAAGTGATCAACTAGAGTACGTTTTATTTCTTTATGTATATTTTTCTGGGTTATTTGAAGTTACAAATCGTATAAACTTCCGTAATTATCTGACCAGATTAATCAATCATATATTAATTTGATTTTCATCAGGGACATGAACTGCTTATATGTCCGTGTTTTCATTGATTAAGACCTACATGAACTTAGCTGATTAAATTTGTTTAAAAGTTCTAAAATGAGTAGACAGAGTTTTGAGTGTAGGACAAAACCCCCTCCGGACAAAATCTCCTTCGCTCATTTTGTACAAGGTGGACAAAATCCCCTTCATGAATTTTACAAGGTGGACAAAATCCCCTTCATGAATTTTACAAGGTGGACAAAATTAAATTAATTCAAATATATTGGAAAAAAACATAACATTGCTAGTACTGATACGCACAATATGACTAAACTCAATAATGAGACCAACTCGATATTAAGACCACTTTATGGCGGACACATTGGTGGTCTCATTATCGAGTTTTTACTGTATATAGTTTTGAGTGAAGATGTAAGCTGTCTCCATGTAGCGACATTGATTTACATTTCAGCCTCGTGACGCAAAGCTGGAAATACGAGGTAATGATTTCCTATTCATACAGACGACACGACTTACGTTACAGAACGAGAGAGGCATTAAATTGAATATACGATATTCATCTGTGCACCAAAGTCGGCTTGAAATATTTTGTTCAAACATATACATGTATAACATTGATTTGAGTGAATCTTCTTGTTGGGTTTTGAACATACACATACGCTTTCACCAACTCTAGAAAGATTATCAATTCTGAGCAGTGGTCTCGTCTGTGGGTCAGTTTTGTTCAAATATACGAAACTTGTATTATTTCAATAAATACGTAAAAACGTTGAAACTTTCATACATTGAAATCTAAAACTTATGCAGCACGCACACTGCCCTGAATTTTTGTAAATAGGTATGTTTGCATTTCGAACGGTCAACGGACTACACATATTGTATAACGTTAGGGCAAAATATCTCTATGACTTATGAGCTTAACAACTTTCCTGTGTCTGAAGTAATTATAATCAGTTGGTAATATCTCAGAATTATCCAACAATAACCCACCTAATTAGCAGGAATTTACACAGTGAACAATCGCGAGCATGGACTGGGGGAATTTCAAGTGCGTGTCAATAACAATTTTCTCCAGAAATTTCATTTCAGACTTGTCATAATTGTATGAGGTACATTTCTCAGTGACATGTAGTCAAAGCCAATATACGACAATACTCCATTATCGTGTCTTTGTGGGTAGATATATAACCCATAAATCTGTTGCAGTTAAGCACAGTTGTAGACGTCGTAGAAGTAAAAGAGAGAGAATAAGTTGCTACAGGGAACGCCACACACATACGACAGTACATCCCCACACAGACCTCCGGGAAAAAACAACAATCCATAAAACATAAGGCACTTGGTGAGGTTGAAGGGTGCATACGTTAGGGAACAGCGGCACAGGGAATGGCCTGGCATACCATAAGGAATAACTAGGAGAATCAAAAAGGACAAACAGTGAAGCGGGAATTAATTAATGGAAAAGATCACAGGACAAGTCAAGACAGCTGGCAACAATAGGCCGAAACTGGGCTGAAAATCACATGAACTCTATATAAATTGAAAGAATTGCACAGGGAAAAGGTAATATAACATATATGTACATTCAAAACACAAAAATAAAACTATCATTAGTTTTTTATTTATTTATTTTACAAGACTTATATTGGACCACTTAGGAATACTGAAAACAGTACAGAAACAAATAGATATATAAAATGTAAAATTTAAGTCAGAATCTCTGATGTTCTTCACGCAATATGATGGTTCGGACCAACGTGCTATAATTTAAATAATATAAAGCAAGGTTCAAATAGCGATATCTTCAAATATTGAATATCAAAATAGTAACTAGTTTGGCATTTTTTAATTACTGTATTAGCTCAATCAAGTAGTCGAAAACATATCATTGTCTGAACAAAGGTATTTAAGATGCAAGAGCTTAATTAATACATTTACTTGTAAAAAATATAACGTTATTGTCAGATAGGCTATACTTTAAATAATTCAAAGAGCGGTATTAAATAACGATAACTTCAAATATTGAATATCCTAATATCAAATAGTATGGCATTTTTAATTACTGTATAAGCTCAATTGAGTAATCGAAAACATATGCTTGTCTGAAAAAGTATGTAATATGCAAGAGCTTAAGTTACACGTGAACTTTTAAAAAATATATTCTATAAAGTGATTAGTGATACTTGATAGCGCAGAGCAAAAGCTTTAAAAGTGTCAATAATTGATATATATATAACACAGGAGAGCGAGGCATGGAATATACTCCACAGAAAAGTTATTTTTTGGGTACAGTCTTGAACATCAGGGATTTTGAAGGATGAAAACGCTGATTTTTGCGTGTGCATGCAATAACAGCGCTGTGTCGTACTATTTTGTGTTCATTTTTTTCAATATTTTTTCAGTTAAACATGATTTCAGTCAATTCAAACGGTTTCCTGGCAATATTTTTCAACCAGTACTATATTGTCCTTCCGCATGCATATCCAGAGGTGAAGGTCAATTACCACAAGCTCAAGCCTCGGTCACATGACGCTCTCGGCGTACGGACTACCACGGGACGCAGGTCCGTATGGTCCCCCGAGTCCTACGAAACCCCTCAAAAACATATAAAGCACCATTATCGACCTATTCTAGGAACAAATCCCATACTGTACGAATTAAATGTAGGCTACTGTGGTGTAGTCATACACACAAAACAAAGATTTAATCATTTAAATATGTCTTTATTATATTGGAGTAGTAGACATTGTATAATGTATAATAAAATATGTTAACACAGAATTCAACAGACCAGGTGATCTTATGTTGTCACAGTTACTATGGCCTAAGGGTCATCATGATACAGTAACCTAATCACGTGGGCAGAGATATATTGCAAATGTCAACCATACATGTGTGTATCCATATAATATTCCCAGAATGAACTCTAGTTACGGGCGTTGCACTTGTTAATGTGCAACTTAAGTACCTTGATGCATATTTACTGTGACCTACTTGTTGACATTGAGGAATGAGGATTGATCCTTGGTGTGTGAACTGAACGTGATAATATCTGCTGTATTCTGTATGTTTAGGGAGAGAGGTTTTAGGCTCGGAACTGTACGCTACTGTTGTCTTGAGTACTATACTAAATAAAGTTATAATCATGTAAACGTAAATGGCTGTTTGTGGTTCTTGTAGTATGATTAGTCCTTAAGGTACTGCAACGATGAGAACGCTAACGACGAGACGGGACTACGCCACACTACATGAAAATGGTAAAATATTTAGTGACAATGCGGTCTTTTTTTTTTAAATTGCGCTAAACTGTCTCCTTTTATTTGGTGATATAGGAAGGGGGATTTTCATTTTCTATAGCATACATGTTCATACATGTACTTATTTGACATTGCTACACATTTTCCGTATATTTGCAGCTACAATATATGCCACTATTTTATCCTGATAATCCAATAATAAAGAAACAAGTAACGTCACAGAATTACAATATTGAAAAGAAACACAATTAACAATAATCAAATTACAATACTTATAAAGAAAAAAAAGCTGTATTGTTCGAACTATTTTCTTTTTGTTCTTCGTCATGACCTAAGCTTTAAAATACGGACGAGGGTGTTTAAAATGTTTCGATAAAATGGTAACAATATTTCATATAAACCATAGAATCTGACTGTTTTTGTACGAATGATTATACATACGAATATGAAAAAACTACCACACTTTTATTGAAAGATTTTGAACGCCCCTCGTATTCTTAAGCATTCATAGCACGCTTGTAATATATACTCATTTCATTTAGAAACGCATAATAAATATTTTATCAAGTTTCATTGACTTAGATAGGGACACAAGAAAAGGACATTGCACAATGATAGTTCATGTTTGTGCAACATGTACGCAACATCTCATTACAATCAACAGGTATTTTCATAATTATAAAATGAGTTTCAAAATGCAATAAAATGACGCTTTACAAACATTTTGCATGACGAACTGTGTGCGTTTTAAATGTACTGAGTATAGAATGGTTGTTGATATAAAAACTAAATTGGATATGGCAGCGGATATCATGTTAAACAATTCCGTATTTTATCTTTCAGTGTAGGTAACAGAGCTGAACAAGAATCTCTGAACTTTTTCACAAATATCGCGTACACTATTGGATTTATCATGTGATTAAAGAAATATATTCTAAAACAAAAAGAGAACCAAGCGAATTCACTTGTCGTCATATTCACAATTTCAGACACTTTTAAAGCCATAATGAGATGAGTCATGTATGAAAGGATAAAAACAATCGTCAAAATGAACCAAACGATTGTTTTTGTAGGAAATCTATGTCTGGATAGCATAGGCGTTTGACTACGCATGCTTCTCATACTGAATTGTCTGGACGCTTGTTTCTGTGATGTTTTAGTGTCTTTGCGACGTAGAGAATCGTGTTGTGGTGATAACGGTTGTGCAGCAAGACAAGCCGAGTCGTCTGCTTCTTCAGATGATATCCGGTCCGACCGGGAGAAGTTTTGATGGCATTTATTCGTTTCCAAGTTGACGGAATTCGGATCATACACATCCGAACTGTATGACACTTCGTAAGATGAATTCTTTCTTAACCTCGCAATTGCTCTGATCTGTTTTATGGCCTCTTTCATAACAAAAGCGTATAAAACTAAGTACGTAAATGATATTCCCACCAGTAAGATGATAAATACGAATTTATAGATGACTCGCCAAATCGAATTTCTAAATTTGTCCTCAGTTTCACAAAGGTTAATCACCGTCTCTCCACCATTTATGTTTTTCATATTTGATTTCTTAATACCGCACATCATTGTCCCAGGAATAGCTAAGAGCACCGGAAAGACAAACGCAACCACAAACAATACCCTTACAGCAAGTTTAGGGGTCATTTGTTTCTTAAATGGTTGTACAACTTTGCGATAACGATCAACCGATATAACAAGTAATGCTAGACATGAGGCGGCTGCACCAAACACGTTGAAGAAACATTTGGCTTTACATGACGCGGCATCACCAAAGGCAAAATAATGTCTTTGTTTTATCATTTCTGCTGGAATCAAAGTCACACACGTTATTATATCTATAACCGCGAGGGTGAGAACAAATATTTTAAAGTTGTTTCGTCGATAGTCCCGACTTAACGTGAATACAAGAATAATTATAAGGTTACCAAGGAAACCAAACAAAACAAAGAATCCAAATGTCACAGTCAGTGGTAACAATGCAGACGCATAACGTGAATTTAATGCGTGTATACTTTCTGTCTGGTTAGGCCAGTATAAATGTGTGGTTGAGTTCATATAACTTGTGTCTGTATCATTATGCCACTTTGAAGTCGCCATTTCGACCGAATCCGCCATATTTTTGTTGTTAGCGATTTTCAGGGCGTTGTTTCCTTACTGACGACCATGTCTCGGCGTGCTGATATATCTCTGCAGTCTCTTGTAGTCTATTTGTCTACAAAATATATTAATAATCCATCAATACTTTAGCTAAGGCGTTAAAGAATCATATGTTTGTTTAAGGTTTCTAGACCTACCCTATGTTTTGCCCCGACCCTAGAACAATTAGTTTGCGTGTTAACATTTTTTTCCTTTTGAAAAAATTACCTTGTGTGAATTTTAATTAGGTTCATATTGCTGCCCAGTTATAAGACGTTTTCCGAGTATTCCCGCTATAGAGCGTTATATTCACCTTGATTTAACATAATCCATATTATAAAGGATAGGGGATTTGTCTTTTAACATAATATTCATTTAAATCATATGTTTAATTTGTTGCGTTTAAAAAAATTCCAACCTACCTTCCCTATTTGGGGGGGCGGGGGCATGAAACCTAAAACAAACACTTTTTTAAGCCTAAAGATCATAATGCCATAGATCCCAGCGGCATAGCTGAACCAGATAATCTAAGTGAACGACATTCCATAGTGCGTATGTGACCACTATATTAAAATTATCTTGCAAATCTTCGTAAATCAACTGAATTATTCATATAATTATCTAGATGTTACATTGATACAATCATTGGACATGTCCTACATCTGCCGGCATAACACTAAAGTGACAAACATCGTGAACTTTATTTAGTAACTGGGGCCATTTGTAGGAATGTACTTATAATAAGGTCATGGTGTACATATGTTGAATAGCGAGTATTTAAGCTATATTTTTGTTGTAATAACCGTTTGAATTACTTCAATGCATTGTTTTTAGGTGAGATAAACTTATGAATAGTAAGTATATGCATTTTGTTTGTCAGAAATATTTTTGTATAATTGCTATAAAACATGTAAATATGTTTTGAATGCAATAAACTATTTGTAGTTGTAGTTGTAGTAGCAAAATATAATTAGACCAACTTGTGGCAAGACTATCACAAACTTATCGAATAGCGGTGATACAACATACTACACCGTTTATTCTGCAGTGCAGCTAGAAATTGCAAAAAAAAAATCTTTTATCGATTCATTCATTAAACACTACTCAGTCGGCTTAAAATAAATTATTTCAGTAATTAATCAATAGTCGCTCGATGCAAATTGCATTCAAATTATCTAAATATAATTATCGCTACATGTTAACCAATATTGATTAGCCCATTATGCTGAAGCTGTTAAATTCCGTTTATTTTTCATCAAATTGCTGCGCCTACTTAATTTGGTCCGATAAAAAGTGATGTCATTTTTTTCGTTACCTCGATAACATAAACAGAACCCAAAATTAATTTCATAAATCTGAATCTGTTTAAAATTATTTTATAATCATCTAATGGTACAGAACTGTGTTAAGCCATATCGTATTGAAAATCGTGCTAAATTAAACCAAGTGCACTAACCTTTGAATACGCAAATTTCTTTTAAATCACACATCACACTATATGATATTGTATCTGAAAGTATACATACACACACATATACATGTATGAAAATAAGCACAGCACAGTATAAATACTTGGGATACTTCTCGCTGTATAGTCAAGATGATAGACAATATCCGAGTGTCGCGGTCACGACTCTGTCTTAAGTACGGTGTCCACTTATTAAGATGTAACCGATAAAGATGTATTGATAACTATGAGAAAGGGAACAGGGCACTTAAATCCGGGAGATGTTGATTCAAAAGCTGAGAAAAGATAATAAAGACACTTGAAGTAAGCTGCGAAATATCCGGGCGTATGTGAATGGTATTCATTGTTTTTCCAAGAAAACACTTCACCTTGTATTCCATTCAAGGAATCCACTTAGTTGATAGCGAAGTTGATCATAATCTAGTATTGGTTGTACATTTGTTGGTCTTATACCTTACTTGAATGCAGCGCAATTACATGACAGTGTCGTACATTAGAATACTGCATGATAATATTGTTATAAAAGAAAGAAGCGTGTGGTCCTTTCCCCTCATTCACTTTTCCCTTTGAACAAAGGATGATCCAAAAATTCGTGGACAATCCAAATAAAGACAAGAGTTGAGCTTTCTTGTCGTTATTATAATGTTTACGATACAAAACAGGGTAATTATCAGTCGAGTTCCTACTCATTCTGTCTTTGCAATTACTTTATTATGCAGAAGTATAGATTCCGTAACAAAACAATGAGCGGTTATACAGTTCTGTATAAGAGCCTTGTAAAACCCCAGACAATTGAAAAACGGTCGTGACAGATTCAAAGAAACCTTCCTTTAAATGCTTACGGACGTACAAATGTTTGATTTTCTTTTCTATCAAAGAAGGATTGCAAAGCATACGGACAAACACAAACATTTCAATACATATATTTTGGAATGTAATGGTCTATACAATATGTCCATACGTTCGAGGTCAATAAACAACACACTACACAATGAACAAACTTAGGTGCGGTACTGCGTCATGTAAACATCACATTTGACATGTCTCGAGTCAAATTTAAAGAAGCAATAACATCCCTGACCCAGACATGAACTTTACAAGATGACCTGTTTTCGAATAACTCTTATAAGGCTTAATATATATACGCGTGATATTACAAAGCAATTCATGCAAACTACTGTATCTGTATAGTGTATTACTGTACTGTGTATACTCTACGTATTTTAAATGTTATTTTTATATAGTATGTGATATTGTATATGTGCAATGATGAGATGAAAATAAAGATACTACTACTATGATAGCTGGACAATTTATCAAACTGACCAAAATATTACACACAATCACTTGACGTAATTGGACTAACTAGTTTCACAAAGACTGGTGTTCGCCGGTCACGTGAGCGGCTAGGAAAAATATCACGCCGGTTGCAGAAAAAAGGAATTAGTAAAGCTTTGCTATCTAACCTAAAAAAGTTTATTTATGAAAGTGTCACCCCTAATTAAAAGGCCATTTTTTTCTGACTTAAAGGAACATTTTAACTTCAAATTACTACCTTCAATGCCAGGCACCAGGCTGATTGACAAACGGTAACCGTCATTTATTTGGGTAACCGTACGGAACGGAACCCTATTGGGAATCGAGAAGGTAGATGATGTCGAACATTCAAAGCCTTTATTGGTGTTTAATAGGGTTTGTAGGAGTGCAATAAAATTTAATAGAACTGCGTAGAGGCAGACATATTTGATACTTTTTGATCAGAATTCATACACTGTCGACGGATTGAAGAAATCTGAACAGTCCATGTCAGTATTACCTCCCTTGACTAATAATCCACGAAATAAAATACAGAAAACCCAGAATACAGTCAAGGTACTTGCGGCTCACGTTACGTAACGTTTTGCAATTTGGTTTCCCGTGCGCAGTCAATGTGATACGATGGGCAAGGGATACAATACAAAACGTGCGCGACTGTTAGCCGTAACTGAACGCAGGGCTGTATTTCAAAGCGGTTAACATTATTGTCAATAAGACTTGCAACAACCTTGTACTAGATGTTTATACACATGTTGGAAAATTACCATAATGAATACCACGGAGAACAGTGGAATAAGGACCGGAATGGTTTCTTAAATTGTCGCAATAAAGTTGATTGAAATGCTAATGCATACAATTCTATTGACATATGGACAACCCGTATTCAACATATACAATGTACACTGTTAAACATAAGCTGATGTTGTGTTTGTTGTCCCCCGTCACCGGGATACACACATGGGCGAGCAAGATTGTTTCACCTTGAACCCACACACATTTATAAAACGCTGATTTTTTGACAACACAGCGTTCTAAACCCGGATACAATGTTGATGACAACTCCACCGGGAGTCGCTAAATAAACATTTGCAATATTTAGTCGATCAAAATCCGTTTTGTGGTCGTATTAGGACGTTAGAAGGATCCGGATTCACTAAAAAAATCTTTAATTTAAATATTGTGATTTTTCAAATCTTCACCTTCATGTTAACAAAAATATTGCATCACATATATATAAAGAAATAAAATATTTATCCATGGTTTGTTAAATGACAGTGTTTAAAAGCATACGTTTATAGAAACAAAACGAGTTTCACTTTTAGATGTCAAATTTGAAGTTAACCTGATCACCGGAATATTGTTCCCGAAGTCGAACCTAGGAAACGTCATTTTAACATTTCATTCAAACCGGTCTGAAATATTTTTAAAATGTTGAGCGTACCAGCCCTGCGTTCAGATACGGCTAACAATTGCAAACGTTACGAAACTGTTTTGTATCCCTGACCCACCGTGTTGCATTCACTGCATACGGGGAACCAAATTGCAAACGTTTTGAAACGTTAACCGCAAACACCTGAACACACGACAGATTAGCTGTCTCGACTGCCAATATGACTTTCGAACTTTTATTCAAATACTCATGACCCATAACGGACATACAGAGTAAACAATCAAACGAATACAGAGTCCATTCTCCGCGAATTTGATTAATGAGCGCTGCTATTGGATTTACAAACTCTTCAGTAAGTGACGTCATTTCAATAAACGCTACATGTGACTTCAGTATTTGCATACAGGAAACAATATTTACTCCATATAGTCACATCGTTTTTATACTGCCATATGGGGCAAATATTGCTTACTGTCAGTACATGGTGACGTCACATGTGACATTTTCTGGAAATGTCGTCACTTAAAGAAGAGGTTGGAAATCGTACAGCTGCGCTCAAATTATAAACATGTCAATGTTCATCCAAAGTCATTTGTCCTCCTCCGTGTCTGATGCCACGCGAGGAAGTTGTCGGTTGCTTTCGAAATAGAAAGTTAGTATACGGGTTGACAACACAGAAACATTATTTAGGTCAACTGACCGATGTGTATCACATAAATACTGTTGACACACGCTCTGTTGTAACGCTTTTAATGTAAAGTCGTTGTTTTTTAGTTCTTTAAACATAAGCTTCAACAGTACACCTGCTTTTATTAATTAATTCCAGTAGACCAAACTGCACCCCTTATAAATGCATTGCGTCTTGCAATGATATGTTGCCATCTGACAGCAACAATATCGTTTCGTAACTGTTTCCTAACCTTTTAAGTCAACCAAAAGTCGGCTTCGAATTTCCTATGTGTCCTCAAAATTATTTGACTAAAATTAAAATCGAGACTTATAAATTTTGTGAATTGAACTTATAATATTTTTTAACAATTGTTTTAGAATATATTCTTTATATAATACCTTCCACGAATTACATATCTCAGAAGATGTACGGACCGATCAATATTGAACTAATTCATTGTTCGTTCTTTCTTTACATGGCACGAAATATTCAGTTTGTTTACATCTGAAGTTGTGCGTTTATGCTTCACACACCAGTAATCATTCTTAGTCTTTAAGATCCGTAGAAGGACGACTACTATTTTTATTACTGTCGACTTAATTGTTTACCAATGTTGATAGACATGACAAAGTCAAATTGCTCCATCCATTGGTATTGCACATTTTTAACTTTGACATCAAACATATATGTTCATTCATTTTAAGTACAAGAAAGATTGTTGATTTTCTCGTTTATTGTACAATGTTTATATTATGGTCCATTTTAGAAATACTGAACAGTACAAAAGTACAAAAGCAAATAATTATGTGGAAATACCCGATGTTTCCCATGCAATGGGAGAATTTGGACGAACTTTATGTACAATATTCTTTAAACAGATCACGCACAATGTCAAAAAAATCAAACTCATAACAATGCTTATCTCCCCTTGCGAAACATTAAACACTGCCTTCTCGAATGTCACGTGACTGTGACTATTTGAATAAAAAGACGGTTACACTTTGAAAACATGCTCGTTGATTTGTTCTATTAATTTCTTTTCATTTAAGCACCTTCATTAGCTTTATTTCTCTGAAATATAACCAGAACAACGCCAATATCTGATATACAAAATGATAATAAAGAAAACTGAACTAAGAGAATACTGTAAAAATGTTTGCGAATGCTGAGTTCTCTAAACTTTATAAAGGGAGAGCACTGGGTAGGAGATTGTGTCAATACTGCTCGGTCAATACTGTGCAGTAAGAACTGAAATATCCCGAATGAGCATTTTTGTGTTTACCAAAGGGGAAAATGGTATTTCGGGCAATTCAGATTCAATCGAATAATCGAGAATAACATCGTCTCAGAAAAAAATATAAAATAACATTAAACTTGCATAAAAATTATAACGTAATGTTAAATTAATAGTTTTGAAATTTCATTTCAATAGAGAATGAGTGATATATGCTAGAAGGAAAATCACAAACGGACATTTTAGTATATAGTCATTGTTTAGTAATGCACGTTTTGGTTGAGCAACCAGTTATATATTTTTTCAAGCATTAACATAATTATAATAATATACATGTAATTAATATAAAATATCACAAAATCACAAAAATCTTAGGAAACATACATACGTTGCATAATAGTATAATTTCTGAAATCAAAGCATTGCTTCATTGGTCACTTAAACTGTACGCTTATATCTAATACAAACGACGGTCTTTAGATATACATGTATGATATTAAAATGTAATAACTTTCATTATTATACTCCACTTGACATTCAAAAGTGGGTGATATTCCGTTTAATAACATTGTAATTATTATTCGCAATCAAAGGGAGAGAACAACAGAAGACAATAGTTTAGAACCAACAATTCCAAATATAAACAGTAAATAACAGGCTCAGCAGTTGTTATATCGGACATCTGCATCTTTACCGTCTATAACATGTATTAATTTTGTTCGGGTTTATAACATAGATATAACGCAGCGGAGAGGGTAACTGAACAGATTACCAACCCACGCAAAATGGTAACAGCTGCGGTTGATATTACTTTCCTTGGGTTGATAATTCGTACCGTCACCTTAGCAGTCATGTTATTTTTGCATAACAGTGTACTCAACTCGGAAAAGAATCATTACAGCTTCAAAAGAACAATAGTAACCTATTATTTAGTGGACCTTTCTGAACGCCCCTCGCATTTTATAGATACCGAGTATACTGCCAATTGACATGCAAACAAACTTAATTGAAAGATAGCCATAGCTGATGTTAGGTTAAATAATTTCGAATTTTATCTTTCAGTGTAGGAAACAGGTCTGAACAAGAATCTCTGAACTTTTTCACAAATATCGCGTACACTATTGGATTTATAATGTGATTAAAGAAATATATTCTAAAACCAAAAGAGAACCAAGCGAATTCACTTGTGGTCATATTTACAATTTCAGACACTTGTAAAGCGAGAATGAGATGTGTCATGTATGTAAGGATAAAAACAATCGTCAAAATGAACCAGACGACAGTTTTTGTGGGAAATTTGTTTCTATGTTGCAGAGGTGCTTGACTTCGCATGCTATTCATACTAAGTGGTCCGACTTGAGACGTTATTGTGTCCGTTCGTCGTATCGAACCGTTTTGTATCGATAATGGTTGCACAGCAACAAACACAGAGTCGTCTGCTTCTTCTGTTGATATATGGGCCGGCTGGGAAATGTTTTGGTGACACTTTTTAGATTCCAAGCGTACTGAATCCCGCCCGCACACACTTGAAACGTACGCCAATTCGCGAGACGAATGTCTTCTTAAACTCGCAATTGCTTTGATCTGTTTTATGGCCTCTTTCATAACAAAAGCGTATAAAACTAAATACGTACATGATATTCCAACAAGTAAGATGATAAATACAAATTTATAGATGACTCGCCAAATCGAAGTTCTAAATTTGTCTTCTGTTTCACAAAGGTTAATCACCGTCTCTCCACCGTTTGTATTTTTCATATTTGTTTTCTTAATACCGCACATTATTGTCCCAGGAATAGCTAAGAGCACCGGAAAGACAAAGGCAACCACAAACAATACCCTTACAGCAAGTTTAGGGGTCATTTGTTTCTTAAATGGTTGTACAACTTTGCGATAACGATCAACCGATATAACAAGTAATGCTAGACATGAGGCGGCTGCACCAAACACGTTGAAGAAACATTTGGCTTTACATGACGCAGCATCACCAAAGGCAAAATAATGTCTTTGTTTTATCATTTCTACTGGAATCAAAGTCACACACGTTATTACATCTATTACCGCAAGGGTGAGAACAAATATTTTAAAGTTGTTTCGTCGATAATCCCGACTTAACGCGAAAACAAGAATTATTATAAGGTTACCAAGGAAACCAAACAAAGCAAAGAATCCAAATGTCACAGTCAGTGGTATCAATGCAGTCGCATAACGTGAATTTAATGCTTGTAAACTTTCTGTCTGGTTAGGCCAGTATGAATGTGTTGTTGAGTCTATGTCACGTGTGTCTGTAGCATTATGCCACGTTGAAGTCGCCATCTCAATTAACTGGTCATATTCCAAAGCTGAGCAATGTTCGCAATGTTTGGGTTTCACGACCGATCATGTCACTTTGAGTTGATATGTTTCTACCACATGCTGTTTTCTCCAACCCAGCAACAATTCTGAAAAAATAACCAACTCATCAGAATTTCTTATCCTAACAATATGCATGCAATACATTTAGCTAACATCAGCCAAAGGATTGGGTATGTCTAAAGTTCTAACCCGTTCTCTACCGTCACCTATCGTTTGGCTCCTGATCTTATTTCGCTCAAAATACAACTGCTAAGGAACTAACCGACCGAAATCAACTTTAATGTTGTAATAATGATAATGGCATGATGGTCTTTTATCATAATTGCTACGATTCACTTAATTGGACAGTTTAAAAAAGTAGTTGCTATTGAAACCATCACGGAAAATGTTTATAAAACTCTGCTTCTCTGCCAGAGATATGTTACCAGTGGTCATACAATTTATGATTTGGTAAACGTAATATTTTGGTGATTTTAAATATGCTAAATATATTTTATTCGTCAAAAGCTATGGGCAAATGGTCCCTGTTTGTGCCATATAACTAGTAATGTTGTGCGTTATTTGCAATCAATAGTAAGAATTCAAAATTATTTGGCGACATTGAGCATTTCATGATACTTTACAACACGTTCAGTTCGTCCAAAACATGCCGTCAGCTGTAGGGGTTAGTTTTGATATGTATCTTAAGCTAAAGGCCATAAAGCCATTCTACTGTGAAGAAAATGTTCAAATTCAAAAAGATGCGATATAAATGGTTCAACAGCACAACAACAAATTGATCAAACTAATTTCATATGTCAGAAGATACTGAGTGGAGTTAAAATACAGCTCCCTTTTTAGGTGTTACTTATTAGGTAGTGATTATTCTGAGCATGTATGACCTTGTCATCTGCTATAGTCATTTGGTGATTTAAGCTGTACTGTAAAAGTTTTAAAGGTTTGCAGATTGTGAAATTATGAAAACCGAAAACTCATACCTGTATTACTATCATATTAAATTATTGTATAACATTCTAATAGCAACGATTAGCCAAACTATTTGGTTCATTATTCAGTGTAATTTGAAATTGGATAAGGAATATTTATTTTCAAATTTAAAAAAGTAGATTATGTATTCATAAATCAACATTGCCAACATCTACCCCATATGAATCCCTGAAGTAATTATTGAATTGAATGATCGGTACAAATCATTCCCAATACCCGAAATTAATCACCTCAACAAAATAATCAAATTTCAACTGCTCTTGAATTGGGAAATAAAATCAATTTCAAATTCATACGATTATCACAATCAGTGCTATAATATCATCTCACCTTCTGTCTGTCATCTAACTTTCTGTTTAACCACGGACCACACAATGTGACTACATATCTGAAAATATACGTACATACAGGCATATAAAAGGACGAATATAAGCACAGCCGAGTAAAACACGTTGGACTCGTCTTGTTGTAGATCGTTTACTGTCGATGTCATGATACTGTCATTAACATGAGAGATGGGTGCACTGAGAATACCATATACGCCAAGCACGGGCAACCCACACGGACACGTTGAGTACGAAATAAACTCAAGGACCTGGAGGGGCGCAACATGAAAGTTGAAACAATGGGAATGGGAAATTGGAACCCCAAACCGAAGAGCGTACACAACAATTAAATTTGATTGGATATAAAATAAAACTAAAAAGGTGATATGAGAAAAACAATAAAATTAACAATAGTGAAATAGAATATCAATATAAACCACTAGTAAAGGGGAATGGAATTAAGTACAACACTGGACTGCACGGCAATAAAACACGAAGAGTAACTAACAAACTCCCAAACTTCATGGTCACAACTTTGGAACTGTTTGAATAAATTCTTGGAGGAGGACTCAAAGAAGAAGTTTGACGGCATGCCGACACCGTGCTTAATATTGACAAATTATTCCACATTTACAGAAAAATGACCAAGCTGGAACAAAAAAATGATACGAAAAAGTGATAAAAAGTAATCCCTAAATTTAATTAAATAAATAACTACATGTGTACAGTATAATAGTCAGAGAAGGCACGATGGTTTTGTTACAAGTGCAACTGATAATCACAAATTGTTATGCACCAGTCAATTGTAACCACGCCCCCCCCCAGGTCCGGGGGTATACCGGGGATAGCGGGGGAAATGGGCCGTGTTTTTACCTTCCAGGTGGCCCCGCAGTGCCGAGTGAATGCGGTGGTTTTGTTTTAGCGCCGAAAATAGCGGGGAATGGGCCTTACCTAGGATGTCCCCGGGGTGCGGGGGGCATTTGACGGGGATTTTACCAGCAGTTAGTCCCCGTAGGGCGGGTATTTTACCTGGGATTGGGTGGACCGAAAGTCAAAGTCCCGGCTATTCCCCGGACCTGGGGGGCCGTGGTTACAATTGACTGGTGCATTAATAATGGGGGAAGGTGGAATGTTTTTACTCCATAAGTTGTTGATTTAAGAGCAAAAATGATGATACTGCAGTAATTAATCAAATATACAGTCATATGTTAATGGAAGTCATTGCTTTTGCCCTGATAGCCCTTGTCCAAGAGCTGACAGATGCGACCCTTTGACATACCCGAATCGTGAACCATTCCAGATAAAAGAATGTCAATAGATATACCTCATTGCAGACAATCACAACAAAAATATAGACCTTTTTATAAGTTTGTAAACTGAAGCAGCCACACAAAATGATGCACTGGATAAAACTTGTAAATGAATTAACAGTTCTCGAATACTTTGATGATCATGTTAAAATAACTAAATGTAAGTTATTGTAACCAATTACTGAAGCTTATGCTTATGATTGCGATCTCACCGACTTGAAACAACATATTTATCTTATCTAGTTCTTTGTCAATCAGGTTGTCAGAAAGCAATTATCAATGTTTGGGTCCAGCTTAAAATATTTTCATAAAATGGGACCCTATCCAAACTGTTCACAGGATACTAGTAACATGCCATTCAGCACTGTCAGTGCACGTTCCTCTCCAGATACAATTAACAGTACACATACCCTAATGTCTGACATTTCTCTGAACAATTAACACTAATTTGTCAGAATATTCCAACGTTTACATGAAAAGTGAGTAGACCCAAGGGGTTTTACCGACAAGCACTTCATATCCCAGCATAATTATGTTATTATTTGTTATTTATAATGTGAGTCTAAACAGATTATACGATTCAGGGCATGCAAAGTATTATATTTAAATTGAGCTAATTAGACAATCTTAAAACTGGTTTTTGGACGCATGATAATGTAGCGCATGAATGCTAATTTTAAATACATGTATGCTAAGTAGGGCAGCTTGATAGGAACCCAATTTGTCAACTCCGGTGCCCCTTTTTCTTGGGATTGGCTTTTGTGAATATTTTCAATGCTTTTCGTACATCTACAAAATGATTGGTCATACGGAATTGTCTCCTTGACTAGAGTTTCAGAAAATGTGATACAAATCTTTGTTGCGTTTTAAGTACGTTTCCATGCCGCCATATTGTTAATTAGGAGACTATACTCGTGCTTAACTGACTAGGTGTCAGTTTAGAACTAGCATGCCTTATACAATTTGTAACCTTGGTTGGCATGTGAATATATACTACTCAAAGTTTGCTAAGCACCAAATATATGACGCATGATGTTATGTATGGCTTAGTACTGCTTTGTACTTTTTCATGTTTATTTGATTTAAGATAACTATGTTGAGATGGTCCCCAATATATACAGAAACCAATAACAAAATTGTGACAGGTCCATGTAAACACGTACGCCTCGTTTTGCCTGAGATTTTGGTACATTGCACATTGGGCCCGTTTTATCAATATTCGTACGAACAAGCGTTCGTAAGATACGAAATGTTCGTAAGAATTGTCTTACGAAAATACTTATCAACGCGGTCGTAAGTATGACAGTGATCTTACGAATAAGGATGTTCGTACGCACAGTAAATAATTACGCGCTCTTCACTGGGAGGTAAATGAGACGTATCTCGCGGGTGTCATGACATTTCGGACCACGGGCATTACGGACCAGACGCTTCGGGCCATATTTAGGGACATTACGGGCCAAGCATTTTTTAAAATAAGACCTTCAATAATGTTAAACTTTAACTTTAATATTGTTGCGTTAAGATGAGCCAGATACATCTTTAAAGCAGCGTATATGTTTGCATATCACGCGCACAAATATCTTGGTCTCTTATAACTTATAAATTTTAATAAAAAATGAATTTTCAAGACTGCATTATTTATAAAAAGTGATTTCCTTATGACTCATCAAAGAATGCATACAGGCATTATATTTTGTTCCGTTTATAGCGAGCGAACTTATTCAAAATACTGAAAAATGGAAATTCTTTATACGACAGATAATACGAATTCAAAGCTTATAACATGTAAAATGCAATTATATTCACAAGTAGATTGAAACGTTTGCATTGAAATAAAATGTATTTAATTTGTAATAAAAAACGACTTGAGGTAACCTTATCTCTCTTTATAAGTTAAATCATGATTTTATATATTTTTAACAAATTGTTAAAATGAACTAAATAGAACATTCTTCTATATTTAAAATGAAATTTTCACGTTGTAACACAAAACTGTAAAATTATTGAATATATAGTAAAAATATTCACATTTGTTTTTAATCAGAAAGAAGCCTTTTCCAGACCGCTGTTATTTTCCCAATATTTCACTATATTACCACGATATTTTGTGATTTAAGTTTTAATAATACTAACCGATATTTAGACATGCATTTTTTGTCTTCATCTAAACATTTCAAGTTTTCATTGGACCATTTTAAAACCACCTTACATTTTAAAGTTTAATTCTTCTCACTTATTAAAAAAACTTTAAAGCGGCAAGGCATATTCATGTAAAAGAACTAGGCATACTAACTTCTCAAGGAAAGACGAGAACAACTTCGGTGGGACAGCTGCTTAAAAGACTGGGACAACGAGACAGGACACTTGTAGATATAGATATAGATATGCCTGCCCTATATTTCTTAAAACATCATGGGTGATCAGGTTTGCTATTGCAGGTCTGATGACTAAGATGCGAATGTTTATCAAACAGGGGCTGGTCATAAAAGGTTCGAACTGAAATATGAAAGTACTGTAGTGGTGTGGCGCTTGATGAGGTGCTCGAAGCCAGGCACCCCTCTTCACCAGTAGGGCGCTCTACCGACTGTACTAACCAGTTAGCTGTATCATCCCCACTCCGCTGCTCCTCCCACTTACGTCACTATACTGCTGCTACGTTCATATAAATACAGGAGGATGTGCACCCAGTGTGGGGCTCGACCCCCAACTCTCTCGCAAGGTACTCTACCGTTTCGCCACACGCTACACAGCTTAAGAACTAGTATATTGAGTGGTATTCTATCTCAGAAGAATAAAACCTTGCTTAAATAGTTTTAACTGGAAGATTTAATTTATTGAGGATTTAATACTTTATTTTGCAGTCAAATGTCATTGAAGATGTCATTCAGCTAGTGATGGTTATGATGCAGACTATTGTTAAAGAAAATGTGAAGCACTGCTTAAAGTCACAACCACTGTAATTCTAATGATTTATAAGAATTCATAAATAGGAATAATCAAACAATCAAAAAAAAATGCCAAATGATAATAATTTACCTGTCTTCATATACATGTATATCCATCCAGTTCATGTCTTAACAGTTAATGTGAAAAGTTAATATCATTTTGTTACGAACATTACGAATGCCTATAACCATTTGTAGCGCCTGCATGCGTACGAAAATTTTAATAAAACGCTCTTGAGATCGTAAGAACGTTTCCTTTTTTTGTTCAGTGTATATCGAATGACAATTGCTTGACTTTTAATCTACAAATGAAAAATTAAAAGCATGATATTTGATATTCCTTTTATACTTAATTTCGGATTTTTTACGTAATAGAAATAATTTGGCCAATAATATCATTATATTTGATTATGATCGAAGTTATTAATGTGCAGTTTGACTGAATTCATGTCGATTATTCTCATTTATGCTCGGCTATGATACGTATTTTGTTATTTGTCCCAGTTATAATTCATACAACTACTGATTGAAATTATCGATAGGGAATAATTATAATAACTACTTTACCATACGCAAGCTATGAACTCTTTTCAAATGTAAAATTAGGTGTATTCAGAGGTCATCTATTATGAACATGACTAATGCCAATATCAGGCGACATTTAAGTGAAGCAGAAATGTGGCGTGCTGTAGGGATGGTGGGGCAAAGGGCCGGCATCATGAGGTTGGGGAGGTCTTTGGTGTGCACCTTACTATAGTCACCAGAGCCTGTGCAAGGTATCAGCATTTTGGTTAACATGTCAGGCGACATGGTGGGGGCAGAGAAATGGTCCGTTCGAGGGCTGATGACAGGTTACTGCTAATTCAGGCACGAATGAGCCGTTTTTTCAACCGCCTTCGAGCTTAGCAGAGACCTTCAAAATACATCTGGTGTAAATGCTTCCGCTCAGACCATCCGATCAAGGCTACATTAGGGTATACGAATCCCGCTGGCACAGAAACGTCACCAGACACAATATTAGTGGGCCGTGAACCATATTGGCTGGACCAGAGAACAGTGAAGACCAGTCCTCTTCACCGATGAGTCCCGGTATTGCATTGACTACCCGGACATGCGTTCCAGGATGTCGAGGAAGGAGACCAGGGGAGAGATTTTATGCAGCTTACATCGAGGAACTTGACCGGTAAGGTTGGGGGTTCGGTGATGGTCTGGGGTGGCATCAGCCGGGATGGATGCACCGTGCTATGTGCCTTTGACCGGGGCACTATGACTGACCAGCGATATAGGGACGAGATGCTGGATGTTCATGTTATGTCCTACGCTGGTGCAGTCAGTGACAGCTTCATGATCATTGATAATAACACGAGTACCTGGATACTGCAAACTTTGAGTAGTATATAAAAATCAATTAACACTTATTCAAGCTTGATACAATATTCCAATCATGCAAAACATCAGTAAAGAATGATTCCAAGGATACAGTCCACCAATACTGAATGGTATATCGATTCTATTTGTATCAATCAATTTGTTAATCTGAGTGCTTAACTTCAATCCAATAGTGATAGAGAATTGGCTATTAATATTTCATTATCAGTGAGTAACGTGACGGATCTGCTAGATACATCTTTTCACATACCTAGACATTCATTTTTATTATGGAAAAATACGTCTGTTTCAATGTTTCCAGATGCATGGTTGGCAAGCAAAAACGTTCACCACCTATGAGAATAAACATCAAATATTCAAAAGCAACCTAAGCAAGCGAATGTCAATTCTGAAAGCATTTGCACGGAATAACGTAATGTTGCACACTCTCGATTCATTACAAAACATGTATCTAAATCGGACATAATGTTGATGATAATTTCATCCGGAATACCTGAACAAAACAAAAGAGAGAAAGAATAAGTTGCTACTTATCACAATACAATCACACTGTCATCTGAGTCTACTTTGAAAGTCCGTTGTGTCCTCCAATTGAGACCAGCACAATGGAACAACACGGCTTCACAAACATTAATCTATTATTAACTTCAAAACTCAAAATTAACAAGAAATATCTTGAAAAAAGAATGTGAAGGTTAAGGTTTGTTGTGCAACATAAACAATGGCGAGATGTTAGGATTGCTGGTAATTCTAGATCCAAAATGGATTTCGGTAAATTCACCGATATTCAGTTGATTTCGGTAAGGTTACGTACCCTTAATCGAAAGGTTAACCAATCCGCGTCAAGGTTACAAACGTAATTCGGTTGAAGAGAGGTTGGTTTAGTGGTTAACGTAAGATTTGATTGGTTTACACAACACGGATATGCAAATAACAGAACGCCGAAAAACAACAAGTAAAATGTGTCTCATAACAGAGATATTAAGATTCTGACCCACATGAACGTTAGAAATCGAAAAACTCGCACGACTAAGATTCTCGTATATTAATGGTTCAGCAATTGGGCAACTCAACCCGGTTGGCTCCTTGGGTGAAGCACTTGTTTGCTTAACCGGAGATCGAAGGTTCAAACTCCAGGTGAGGTTCATGTACTCCGAGACAATTGTCGGACGATAATACATTTAATTTTTTTAAGTCAATTGCGGTTTATCTCAGAGTCACGTGGGAAGATTGTCAGTTGCTTGTGGAAGGGCTTGCAGTAAAACATCATTTAAATACCACCTCAATAATAAGATCACCTCAAAATTAAAAACACAATTTTCAAGTCCATTTTAACTGTTTTGCTCTTTATTCAAACTCAATAATGAGAACACCTCAATACAAAACCAGTTCTCAATGGTCCCAAGGGTGGTCGTATTATTGAGGTTTTACTGTATGTAAGGGTTCACTTAGTAGGGCATTATAATGGCTGTAAACTGCGTAAAATCTCCAGGAGGTTAACTTGTTTGTTTCACTTTCAGGCCGATCCAAATCAATTCTATACTTTGATTTTGTATTTCTATTGCATTTCAAATCTCAAGTGTATGTGCTAATCTCGTTCGTAATTATATATTAGGTTACTACTTCATTATTCAGTATTCTACGAGATTAAATTAGTTATAGTTCAAAATTTCTAAATTTTAGACAATTCAATTATCTCTGCAACAGTGCAATAAATACTTTCACACATGGTTTGAAGGCAATAATTGAAATTTTGTAGCAGACAAGTTTATTATGAACAAGCATTTATCGAATAAAATTTCAACACGTGCTCGGAAAATCCGTCCAAAACACTTGAAACGTATGCGGAAATTCATCTGATAAGTCGGTGCAAAATGCACCGACATCGCCCGAGCTTCAAAACATCAAGAGAGGCATAACTCTGACAAGCATCTTAATGTCGAGTAACCGCAGCTAATGAAAAAAGTACACAGAAAAACGGTAAAATATTATTACATTTGTAACTAGGGAACAGTTTTATAAACGCAATACAATCAACTTTTACGAACCGAAGCAATAATGCATATAACTTTCCTAGTCTCTATAGAGTACATCGCAGATTTGACGATTACGATGGAATCTTATTGTTCACGCGATTTTAATCAGATCGTATACATATCGATCGCGTAGCGTCGGAGGGATAACAGAATCAAATGTTAAGTCATCATAAATATCGAATCGGAACAGCGATATATCGAGTAATGACAACGATAACAAGAATTATGAATGTAGCATTATGCAACAGCTTAAGAAGCTTAGGAAACTAAATTAAATTGAGTGAGAGACAATCAACTGTCTGTGACCAAATACTGTAAATCACTTTATTTTCGCGACAACGTAATTTTCTCGTTAATTCGCGAATCCGAAGACTCGCGAATTCAAAATTCTCGCGAAAGTACGCTTGTCGCGTATATATAATCATGCATGTAAGAATTTGGAGCATATCCGAAATTGTTTATACTCTGTTATGTATAACTAGCGATGTGAGTGTATAACGATTTGAATTGTAAATATGTGATCAAACAACAAACCTTTTCCGTCAATCTTAAATTCGCGACGGATGAAAGACTCGAATTCATCTTTTCGCGAAATACTTCTAGGCAAGACTTTCGCGATATAACTCAGCTATGATTTTAGAACTCGACCGCTTCATACACAATGTACATTATAACGACGTGTGTTTGGAATGGACAGAGTGGGTTTTGATTCTTGATATTCAGTCTGTTAGAAAAAAACCTATCATACACCGTATTAAGACTTTACCGAATGGCGATCGGTAAAAGTCGACACAGTTTAGTAGCTAAGCTTAATTTGTGGTTATTTTACGAGACTGGTGGTCAATGTGACCGATGGTCAAACAGATACATAATTATACACAATTATTGTAATTAAGGGTATACGCGTAGAATTGTGGAGCAATGTTCTCAAGTTAATGGCATTCATTATAAACTCGATTATTTATTTATTCTAGTCGCTAGAAATTTCCGCGTACAATGGATTTCAATTCAAAATTATAAAATTATGCATTGCAATCATTTGATTTAGAGTTCTGAAATTTAGCGTAGTTCAATAAAGTGTACAGCTTGTAACATAGAAAGATAGTTTATTGCAAATTCAGTAGGCCAAATGCCCATATGAACATAATTACAACACTTATCCTATTACAGTGTATCGCAAATGTACAGCTTATAACATATTTACGACCGATAAGTAATCGTACAAAATATATAATAAATATTAAAAGAAGAATTAAATACAACAAACTTGGGTTCGAACTAACGTCACAGAATTTCAACACAAAGTTTTAATGAAGTCAATTAGAAGCACAGATGTTCAACTCATTAAATGAGTAAATTCCAAATGTCGATTAAGCATGAAACATTTCGTGTAAGAATTAACAGAGCTTGAAAATGATCGAAAGTTGAACACGCTCATAATGTTTTACGATTCTTAATGAACATGTTTGATTAAGTGTAACGATCATAAATGTACACTAGTTTAGAAATAATCTTACCCCCAAGGTATCCTCATAAATTCCACCTTGCTGGTTTATCTAACTAACAAGACAACTTGAAAATTGTTCTAAGTTCACAAAGACGATTTTATCATTTTCTAAACAAATCATTCAAGAGACTTCCTTCAGAAAATGAGCTTGCCGATTCATAAATTAATATTCATTGAATAAAATCAAAGATAATCTTCTCTATTCCTACCATGCCAGCGCTGGAAAGCAATTCACAAAGTACTGATATACAGTCGAAACAATTTACGGTAAATCTTTTCGAATAAGTTATAAATAGACTTTTATAAGTCTTGATTTTAATATAAATCAGGCTTTCTAGACGATAACAAGTGATATTAACCTTCAAATCGCTGATTTATTGTACTTTGTAACAGAATATTAAATTTTGGAACAAAATACTACGTCTTAACTTTTCGTGTAGCATATTTCTTATGATTAAGCGAGTGTAGTTGTTGATTTATCAGTATTTGTTTGCCGTACAGGTTAAAGTTTCAGCCTGTTGTAACGGGCGTCATATCAAGTTCGAAATCAGATCTCAGCACATGATTGTATTGTTTTAAATTGGAACTAATGTAGCTGTATGCAAGTAACATTGACAAATGAATTAGCCCAGTTTGCATGATATGTTTTAAGCAGATAAGACCAGCTAATGTGTTAAGAACAGACTCGCTCTCCGCTGAAAATCATACATCGGATTATCAAGCAAATCTGTTCTACCCTCCTCCCAAATGCGATTTTATCTCTGACACATTCCCCGCCATAAGTCAAAATTGAAACATTAGAGCCTTAACACCAATTAAATAAATAAAAATGTACAGTAAACCCCCACTTAAAGACCACCTCGACATTACCAGCCATAAGTCAAAATTGAAACCTTAGTCTAACACCCATTAAACAAATAAAACTCTACAGTAAAACCCCACTTAAAGACCACCTCGACATTACCAGCCATAAGTCAAAATTGAAACCTTAGTCTAATCACCCATTAAATAAATAAAACTCTACAGTAAAACCTCATTAAAGTTCACCTCGACATTCCCCCGACATAAGTCAAAATTGAAACCTTAGAGTCTTAATGCCCATTAGATAAGTAAAACTCTACAGTAAACCCTCACTTAAAGACCACCTCGACATTAGAACAGCCTGAACAGTAGGAACACATGTTCATGGACTAGTTGGTATTTCGTTTGCCCATATTTGAACTCAACATTCAGACCACCTTACAACTAATACCTCCTCTCTTCATAATCAAACATAATCTTATTATCACAGTTTTACTATAATTTGTTGTGTAAAATGCTGAACTCGTCTGAGAATATCAGTCCCTAAAACACACCAATACCGTTATGTAATCATGGCAACGCATATTTTCTTTTTAGCAGATTATGCAGAAGGCAGAAGATGTATTCCCATGATAGAATCTGAAGTATGAATTTCTACATTTGTTTTAGCTCTTTCCGGTGTTTATATCACTACTTGTGCCTTTTTCCAAACCATTGTTTCGTTTTGTTTAAAACTATTTTATGGATTTCTGATTTATTCGATAACTTAAAGTCCAGCAATATGCGCCTGTAAATTGCCGAGTCATTTGCAATATTTCGGAGAACGTGTATAGTCGTTTAGCTAGGGTCACTGTGACAGTTAAAAATCGGCGCGAAATTATTGTCGCTTACGACACCTGTATGAAACAGGATAGTGCTATATTGTACAAAATAAACTAGAATTGAAAACTGGTAAACTATATGCAATAACATGTCCTAGTACGTCTACGATAATCGATAAAATCGAAAATAATCATTATCAATAGTGTCACATCGACGATTACTGATTCCAGTACTGGGAATCGATCATCGCTGTCGGTATCGATTATGTGACAAAAGGTAGCGGACATACTGGCTTTTTTTCCTGCTTTTTGAACCCAGATTTAAGTCTTTCTATTGTTTGAATGAAACCTCTATACTTTATTGTACTCGTTCATCATTGCTGTTCATACAAATACATGCAGTAATTAGAAAATATAATCTTCTCCTTAATTTGTTCAATTACTGCATTCTATTTGAGCAGTTATATCCTGTAGGTGCAATCAGATTAATTTGAGATTATGAATCGATTACTTCCGGATTAACTCGATAACCGATAATATAATCTCTGTTATGAACCTCGAGACTAACATTACAGTATAGTTGTTTTCGTTCACCCAATAGGCACCAAACGGGGTTTTCGTAAGATGTGCGAATATTATCAGGTGGATATTGCATCATCTTTTACGTCATCAAGTTGTTTACAAACCAGAACGAGGCAGATTTCCCAGGGACAAGGATCTAATGAGAAAGCTTCCAGACGATCCAGATCACTGACCTTCTGTTTTAAGCAAATGTTTCATTGCAAAACGTTGTTGCTTCAGACTTTGTTATGGTTTATTAATGAAACAATATGTAAGTAAACTGTGTTCTGAATGAACTTGCAATGACTTTTCTGCTTCGGGGCACGAATCTACGATAAAACAGCATAAATAAAATGACCCTGATAAGACAGGTCCATAATAATAATAATAATAAATTCTTTATTTTCAGAAGGTTACATATTTAAGGTTAACAATAATTTGTACATCTTTTTTTTCATAATGGCCTTCTATTAACAATATAAACACGCACAAACAAACAAGAATTCACACACGCACACGCACGCTCACGCATGATTAATGAATATATAGATCCGAGTTAATTTTTGTAGGGATATATTTTTCAACATTTTGCTAACAACATTATTTCACTCTGTTTAAACTCTTTATTATTTATTTGTCCCTACTATGGACTTTTATATGAGATTAAACATGATTTCATTTAACATACCGGAAGATATCATTCTATCTACTCCATTTATCTTTTTAAAAGATAGTTCTTGTTTCAGTTTAAAATGAAAAATATGTAAGTAAACTGTGAACTGAATGAACTTGCAACGACTTTTCTGCTTAGGGTCACGAATCTACGAAAAAACAGCATATATAAGATATTTCTTGTTCAAATATATTTATATATATATGTGTGTTTAACTTGGTTATATTTATCAATATAATTATATATAATGCATAACTGATTTCTGCACATTATACTTATTTATACAATATTTACAAATATTTCCGGATATAACACCGGTTATTGTTAATATAACACAGATATCTGTACAATAAATAACAAATATAATGTGTTTAACATTCAATTTCAATTACAAGAGACTACGATTTCCAGGAAACTAAAGCAATCAACATTGTTAGATAGGAAGAAAGAAATCGGAAAGAAATTTTCGTAGTTATAGTATTATGACTGACAAGGTATAATCGCCCTATTCCAGATAATTGGCAATTATCACATACCATTAATAATTTCACAACCAAACACCGTCTAGTTAAGTCATAGACATGAGCCGGTTGATATACACTGCTTCCATACACAAACTAAAGAGGGACGTATCATAATAAGCAAGTACCCAGGCTCCTGTTCACAATGTATCAGTTTTCAGGATCATAATCAAGATCAAATATAGGATCTTTAAAACTTTGTAAAAAAATGTTGTGAAAAGCTAAATATTTTTACTTAATGTTACAAATATAAACATCCTGCAAAACCTTTGAGACATTAAATGCACATGTCGTGCTTATTAAGAAAAAGATGGACATTAATAAGTTATGACCGATTTTAGAAAATTGATCCTGATTTGATCTAGATCAGTTTCAGTTACAAGTATAATAAATTAATTTATCAACATCATGGTGAAGTTTTGTATGTTTTTACAATGTTAATTAGAAGATTTAGGTATCAGCTGATCCTTTGTGAAAATGTGCCCTGATCAACAGAGGTAATCCAATTTTGTTTACAGTGTATTTTTCCAGCTGTTTCTGTAGCCGTTATTCGGGAATATTCCCAACGCGAAAAAGTATAGATTTTACCCAACTTGAATGTAAATTCCCAAAAAAGTCTGAAGAAATTGACATAGTTACGGGCTATTCTCTAAGGCCGTATATTTAGATAACAATTGGCGATTAATTAATCACCACATCCTTTACTTTTATTCCTAATATATTGCGTAATTTCTTCACTTTTTCGCACAAAAATTCTCAATTTGAAGGGTATGGGCCACCTTCCCAAAATAATCCAAATAAACCTTGATTTAGCATGGCTTTAAACAGTTTCAGCAATGTGTTGGTATTTATACCGAGTTTAGTTGTTCAGTAGATTAACAAGTTCTATGGCATTTTTCGACAGTCGCATCGCCTTAATACGAAAACTACTTTTTCTGGAAGTGGCGCAAGAATATCTGGTAAGTGAATCGGTTAAAATAGTTCAACATCTGAGCGTAACCTACTTAACATACTCACAACTGGTAGAAATCGTTACTACGCAATTAGACTTAATGCAATAATGATTCGTATTTGCTGTGAATTCTGTGATTTCAGCGCTTTGATTTTCAACAGTATTTCAGTTATACAAGGCGGTCATTTGACCTAACTAGTGAAACTGGGTAGCAGGAACTGTTTTGTGCATCCGCAAGCAACTGATAACTTGCCCACATGAATCAGATGTTGAGGGCAAATGATTCTGGATGTATTGTATCTGTCAAGTCATCACTGAAAGCATGCGTCTCTTTAGGGTGTCGAACATGCGACCTCAAAACTGACAGTAGAGTATTTTACCGACTGAACTAACTGGGCGGGCTTATAAGCTGCCTCGTTTTTTAACACGTGACCAGGGAAGCAAGCTGTAACAGTGGTGATATATATATTACTTAAGCACGTGAAAGCCATGTTCAATTTTTTTCAGAATCAGAATGATTCGTCAAAATTTGATGGAACTATACAAATCACGCTAACACCGAAAGGAATTGCGTTAGTTAAAGATATATCTGGCTCATCTGAACATAAAATGTTTGAATTGCCTTTATCCAGTATTGTTGCTAAAACGACTCAAATAAGAATCATTGCCATGTATAACCGATTGCAAAATCTTTTTTTATCATATTAATAACAATCAAAACCTGTAAAATAGCCAGCTTTTTTATGATAAACAAACATCTGTCTTCAACAAATACTGATTAAGACATTATGAGTTCATTCTTTGTTAATGCATGTTTATTGATGTTTTGACTATAGGAAATATAGAATCCATGTTTGGTTAGGTAAACAAATGAACAAAAAATGAGCATTGTATTACTTAAAGTTTAAACTTACTTATTTTACATAGATTGCGAAAAAAAGTAATCGCAACCAATACTAATTGCTCTCGATGGGTGCTTCATGGGTTACTAACCAGTACCCTAGCTAATTTCGTGCTCAGACCAGCTCAACGTGGAGCTCAACTCATTAACTTCCGGATCAGGAGTCAAGGAATTAACCCCTCTCTTCTTGCGTTGACTTAATCTAATAATATAAAACTCGAATGTTATAAAACTGTTATTTTAATTAATATCCGAGCAAACGAAATTTAAATAGTTTGCCAAGTATCGAGTGGACTTCGTATGATAATACCACCCAATACAAAACTTTGTACAAGTATTATACATACTTAACTAAGTTTGGTTGGCAAGTCTATTTCAATTATGAAAGATACATGGAACAAATCGAAATAACACATGTCGTACACTTAAATAATACTTTGTTTAATACCAGCATTTTGATATGAAGACGTATTTGACACGGGGCAGCCCCGTTTTTTCAGCACCAAAGCATTCAGACATTTCTAAATGCGGCAGCAAGGGTATTGTTAAAGACGGACACTTTTATATACATTATATATATGCATGTTTTATATTCATAAGAACGAATTTAGTTGCCGTCTAGATTGAGTTGTCACGGTACGGACAAAGTCACAGTGTAGAATCCTTGCAATTATAAATGTTCACGAAAATCTTTATACAAAGCCATCTGGTTGACAGTGGTAGTCGACACAATTCATGAGACAGTCATGAGTATGTCGTAAAATAGTACGGTGGCATAGAGGTGACATGTGTGAACTTATTTCTATCTCGTTCCCACGACTTAGTACGTCATGGTCACGAGATAACTATTTCGTTGGAACGTGATAGTTAAGTCGTGACCACGAGATACTTAGTCGTGGCCACGAGATAATACGTCGTGGGGAGGAGCTAGTAAGTCGTCGGAACGAGATAAATAATAATTTTACACATGTCACCTCCTTGCCACCGTATAAGAGCCATACATGGTTATTGTTATATATGTTTGTAAGTTTCCGACAACAAATACATTTGGATTTTACTTGACTTGATGAAATCGTTGCTTCAGAAAACAATCTACATGTAATAAGATAATAAAATAAGCGTAACTTACCAGTTTTGATACGTTGTCCATGTTCTGTAGACAAACTGTTTCTAGCACAAATGTTGAAAGTTTCACGTTTATTTAAGCAGCGATTCGTCACGAACTTTATGTTTATAAATTTATATTTTATTTACTTTATACTCTTTATACTTAAAACTCATAAACGGATACGATCAAATTGATTTCTTGCTATAAACAAAATCACAGTCGACATTGTATCATATATTCCATCATTTCTCTCCTACTTCTAACGATAAAGAAAAGAGTTCCCATAATTCTGTAGCTATATACTCGCTACTAGTCACACTGCAATACACATTAATTCACAAAAAATTGTGTTGAATGTTTTCTTCAAAGTACCTCTTCAACACAAAATCGCCGTAAAGTCTACAAGAGTAGAATATTTGACAGGGGTTTAGCGAAAGCGAAACAGCGAATATTTTACCGTAAGATCTGTTATCTTTGCTGCTGATAAAATTATAATATAACTCGTGAATTGTGCCTTAAGTCACAAATAACTTGAATTTCTAAAGCATTGTTTTAGTCTTGACCTTAAGTACAAGCAGTGTGTGTTAAAAATTCTCGTTCAACGCTGATGTTTTTTTCTCTCACGAAGAAAAGTCATCGCAAATATATCAGAATTTACGCAATTAAAATTATTATCTACAATGTTTGCAAACCTGATAAATAATCCTGTGAAGTTAAAATAACCGAATATTTACAAGCATTTAGTTATAATTAATATCAAACTTTATTCCACTGCGAATCGCATTGTTTTTTGATCATCACACGCCTTTTGATCAAAGTGACCAATTTGTATTTACATAAGGCAAAACTTAATGTACTCTGCGCATGCGCGATGTCTTTACCACACCCAGTGGACAAAACGTATTTACTTTGATGAGATAATCAGTTCGTTCGCCCAAAAACAAATTGGAAATTAACAAATACCCTCATAATTTAAACAGATTTAATGATTAACTAGCATTTCACTTTTGATGAGACTAGATAGTTTAATGCAACCCCGCGGTCGCGTGACTAAGAGCATGTTGATTCAACATTTAGCTGCAATGACATGCAATATTCCACATAATTCATTGCGTACTCATTCAGTTCATGTAATATAAATCTCATTTCTGACGTTTGACAGATTAGTTTATCTTATAGAATTCTAAAATGTTCGAATGAATAAGTCAAATATCAGAACACGCATACGGAAATTTAAAAGTTATGTCAATAACAATCGAAATGAAAAACAATTGAAAACAGATGTTTTAGTGATTAAATTTCCGAGTTTAAGTTAAGAGTTAAACAGTTTAAAGTTTAAGTTAAAGAGAACAATATACATTTACATGATACACTTAATTCTTATCTATTGTTTTCTGAGATACACATTACACTATTCTAAAAGGTTTACATGACATTACTAGAAGTCATTAAGTATGGCATACCAAGAAACCTCAATGATAAGACCACTGTTGATTCTTAAGAAGATCTATCTTAGTTAAAAGGTTGTCTGATTATCGAGTTAAAATGTGGATGAAAAAATTGAAATTGGCAAATGAAACTTTTGATTATTGTATTTATATTACAGTAAAACCTCAATAATAAGACCACACTTGAGACCCTTGAAACTGGGTTTCTTATTGATGTGGTCTTAATATCGAGGTTGCACAAAGAGCAACACAGTTAAAATGGACTTAAAAAATAGTTGTCTTAACTTTGAGGTTGTCTTATTGTTGATGTGGTCTTTAAGTGAGGTTTTACTGTATACTATAAGTTCTCAATAATAACGTGTGATATTTTACGAGATGGTATTAAAGTGAGGTGATACTATATGGTATGCATACAAACATATTGGTACCACCAATGTTCCAAACAAAACAAGCCATACTAGAAGGGAAACATATTTAACGGCCAAATTATTCGAATAATAAATACAGTAAAACCTCACCTACAGACCACCTCAATAATAAGACCAACTCAATATTAAGATCACAAATTTCAAGTCCATTTTCACTGTTTTGGTCTTCATTCAATCTCCATATTAAGACCACCTCAATAAGAAGACCAATTTCAAAGGGTCCTAATGGTGGTCTTATTATTGAGGTTTTCCTGTATAGCCATTGGTCGCAAGGCGAGAAGCGTTACGATTAATTAAGGACATACATGAATGAACAAGTTAATGCGGTATTTATATAAGACATGGTATTCGTTGTTGAACATAAACTGAAATGAACTGAATGAGTACATACACCAGGCAAACTTAATAGCAATATTCCTAGGCGAGGCTACTCATCCGCTTTACATCAGGATCCGTACAAAGACAACAGAGCAATGCAGACGTATAAAAATTTATATTACATCCGTTAATATGTTTTATTGTGTCCGTATTGAAAAACAAAACCCTGACAGTTAATTACACTGGAAACGGGGTTTGGCATCTGATACTAGTAATACATAATGGATGAGTAAACAGAAGCATGGCGCTAATGCGGGATTTTATAATCGGGCAATACGTCAACGGAACGCCCCCTCTCCACCCTCGCGGTACGCTGTAAGGCGAAGGTATGTTTGGCAAATAACGTAGACTTGATATACAGTAATCAACATTTTATATCTGTTTTCTATAAACCAGAAGTTGGTAAATTAGAACTGTTGTGTGTGTGTAAATATATTAATGCAGATATGCTTACAGCGTAGCAGTTGTTTTGAAGAAAAATATTTACCCTGGTTATTTATGTATGAGTTATTGACTGAGAAAATGGGTCAACGAAGAGTAGACTCTAAATAATAAGACCACACTCGTTCTGGAGATGATGGTCTTCAACAAAATACGGATCAACACATTATGAGTTCATTCTTTGATAATGCATATTTATTGGAGTTTTAACTACAGGAAATATATATTTCATGTTTAATTAGGTAAACAAATTAACAAAAAATGAGCAAAATATTACTTTAATTTCGAAGGAGTCTTGAAGTGAGGTTTGACTACATATGATTCATAAATTCTATCATTTTTTATCCACATTATGTATGTCAGTTCAAGAAAAGCTATGTACTTCAGTATGTATTATTTTTACTTTTAAAATAACTATACTTAAACTATAAAATATGTAAGCATTGATATATAATGTATGAAAAACGTTATTGTGGTTACACGCTTGAGTCGAACTGAAAGCATAATAATGTTATCCGGTATTTCATCGCCTTGAATATGTGTGGTTGATTTAACTACTGTATGTTTACTTTAACTGCCAAACGCATTTTCCGCCCTATAAGCTTAGTTGTTAGACTTCTAAACAAGGTCGTGTGTTAGAATCCCGGTAGTGGCGTAACAGAAGATAATATGCCGAAGGTTTCTTGCCTTCCACCTTCGATACAAGTGGATAGGTTGTTGCTCTTGGAGGAACAGTAACACAGGAACATTGGTTAGGCAAACGGATCGTCGTAATTGAAGTGAATATATATTATTAATGTTAACGTCATCTTATCACATATTGTTTGATTAAATACAATCTTAGAACAAAACTCTGAAAAACGTATCTCCAAATGTGTACGGATCGTTAAATATTGGCGTAAACATTTAAACAACATTTGTGTTACGGTAACCGTAATCGTATTACATATTGTTGATTAAATACAATCTTAGACTCTGAAGAATTTGTCTCCAAATATGTACAGATCGTTAAATATTGGCATAAATCATTGTCGGTTCTTTGTTTACATGGGCATGAAATATTATTGTGTTTAATTCCCGGAGTATATTAATCTTCGGTATGTTAATTTACGGAAACAATTGCTTAAACATGTATATGTTCTATACCAATGCTCGTGTCTATTTGAAATGTTCACCAAAATGCAGGTATATTACGTTAAACTGAAATACTGCGGCTGAAAGGTACATATTCTTATTTTTTTGCCAAAATACCTTTAGTGATAAATATGAGAAAAATGGTGGTAAATTTACTTCATACAGATGAACTCTACAATACTGCATTGTCACTATTCTTACATGTTTACCAAAATAAGACAACTATCCGATACCGGTATTTTCTCCTGACCTACGCGCCGAGTTAGCGCCAGCATAGGAAGTACCTGTATTGGACTCATGTTTTGCTGTTCATGGACTTTTTTAAGATAAGATGCAATGCACTGTTTTATAGTATGTCAGTGAATGCCTTTACACCCAATTGTCTCAAAGTTATTACGTAGCAGATTGTGATAGAAACTCAGACTATCTACCTTGAGAAACGGCGTAAAACCGAACTTTTTCACATCGAAACCAGATGTTCGCCGGGTATTCTACGCTCAGTCACTTGACAGCAAAACGTGTTTGTATCTTAAATGAAAACCGAATAATATTTAAATAAACAGCTATTAACAATACAAACCGCCCCCTTTGTTGATACGTTTACGTCATATTCGACACAATAATCGCGCAGTTTGTAAATGCAAGCACGTACAATATTACAATTATCAAACCTAATCACCCGGGGGATATTACAGTTAGATAACGTATTACCCGTCCGGAAATTATATATCACCCGATACTTCATAAGGGAATCATAATATTGCCTTGATGATGTCCGATGCGGGTAGAATTTACATCATAAAATGGATTAACTAATTATTGTCCAATGACATGCTGGTTGTGAAATAATGACTCATCTTTCTATGAATATAAACATGAGTTAAGGCGCCATAACACTGTGCTAGTTTCCCGACCAATGTCATGCGTTAGGGATAAATTTGATCCGCGTAATAAGAATCCATCTGCTTACGCCAATTCTCACTGTCTGTCTGACTGACTGGCCGACGAATATGTAAGTTAGTAAGTTTGTAAATTGTTTATTATAGAGACGTGTGTACAAACCATTTACATATACTAATATTATAATATAGCAATAGACACCCGGCCCATTGGACCTATATGTCACCTTAAATATGGATAGTTAACATAGAGTGTAAATAATTATACAAATTAAAAGCAAAACATGTGTATGAGATCACAAAATTATAACAGGGAATCAAAAAGCGGTAAATAGATACACACTGTATTCATATCAATATATTCATCTGTAGATATTATATCATGGATTATCATATAGAGGACAACCAGTTAAAAATGTGACTATCTTCAACAAAAAACGTTCGGCACATGTTACAATGTCTTTGATGTGGTGATTCCCCCAATATATCGTCCAGTTTCTATATATGTATTAACAGTCGTAATAAAGAAAATATTGAGTTCATGTACATGTAGAAGAATCCATTGTGTGCATGGACATACCGCAGTCTAAAATCGTTTAATGAGTATAATAACAGGGATTCCACTAGGTGCTGAATCTCAAGAGTCATTTTAATAATGTCTGACTCGATTTTACAATTTTATAGCCAAACTACCCATACTTCAGAGAAATGTTACCCTTCAGTTAGAATCCTAAGCCGGGTCAAAATGTGACATTTTGGACATTTCAGGGGTCACAGGGTCAAGTCCAGGGTAAAATGCAACCCCTAAATAATGATAAAAATAATGATGTATTGCTTTTAATGGCCCAATAAGGGTATGTTTTCTCAATCTAAACCATAAAAATGCAACATATACTTTTGTAAGAAATGCTTTAACTCGAATTGTTTATTAGTAATTTCTGGTTTGTCTTTGAAAAAATCTATGAAAGATGTTGTTTACAAACGCATTCTGTCTGATGTTGTCGCAATTAATGTAAATCGTCGATTTGCTTCCGTGACTTTCCGTATACGATATAAATATTCATCAGAGCACAACCTTTGATGAGTTCATACCAAACTACAACAACAACAACAAATCACATTTTAAACAGTGACCATGTGATGTGACGCTACTCATTTATGTGTACCTGTCGGATGCAAACTGATACAATGAGCGTAAACAAAAACAAAGGAAACTAGGTTAAACTGACCGGTCGTCAAGATAAGAAATTACTGATATTTGCATCGATATCGTATCCTCCGGAATGGCTAGTTCAACAGAAGTACGTGGATAACTAAGTCTTATGGTACATTTAACTACGGAATATTCTTGATAATGGATATTTTTTAAACGTATTTACGATTCTTATAGGGACTTTAAGAAGGTGACATATTTCGGCATATACCATTATTTTCGATGTGCCCTCTCAAAAAAGAACAGCAATATCAAAACGACGACAACAACAGATAACAATCAAAGAAATTCACCCTAGAATATCACAAACATACTCAGAAACAGATAATAGTAATACATAAAAAAACAGATACTCTCCTTACAAAAACTTTGTTAGCATGGTAAAATCTCGTTTTGACTTGTATGCCTCGACGTATTATTTATGTATTAATCAGAACACTTTTCGTGCAAAATGGAAGGCATATTAATACATTTAAAACAATTACAAGTGTCACTATAGAATAAGTTTGTGTTAATTTTGTATAAATAACTCTTCATGTGTCATCGGTTTGTAAAAGGGGGGGGCGAAGCTAATTAAGAAATAACCATGTTGATCAACCTCCAGTAAAATACATAAACACGTCTGCCAAATTTCATAACGTTTATTCATATAATAAATATTTACGCTAGTAAATTTATATTAATCATTTTTCTCTGACAGATGCTAATATAAGGTAGCTTATGGTTTCCTATGTTTACAAACCCATCTCTGTATCGTAGTGAATGATTTTCACCTCCGTTTGTCCAAATTTTGAACTCGACCATTAATATAAGGCAAACCTATATATATCATAAACATAGGAAACCATAAGTTAACCAAACTTCATTAATAAAACCAAAGTTTTTTCATATTTTGACTTGCTCATCAGACCATCTCGCAATTGGGATCGATTTTCTTCAGAGCCAAAGGTGGTCGTATTACTGAGGTGCCATTCCATTACTTATATACTGTTTTAATTTTTTTAAGATGATGTCATGTAATATTCTATTAAAATATATATTTAGATCTATAAATGATAATTAAGTATTGACGTTGCACTATACGACTCAATCATATATACGAATGCCCTGAGGATAACAATTAGATAAAAATCAAGAATATACTTGTGTTAGAAAAAAGAAACTATGCATAATGATAAAGTTGTAGTAAATATTTTATATTGGTATATGCTTATATAACCAATAAAACCAGTTATATGTATACATATTCTTTTAAACTGAAAAGTGAAATTTTGAACAATTACATTTTTGAGTAGTGCTATTTATTCGAACAAAATGAATGTGGAAAATCATAAATGCGCTTGAATGTAGAAGAAAGGACTTAACAAAGGTTTTAACTAGTGAACACTCGGTACACGTTCTATTCGTGATACAATCATTTAAATCAGAATGGAACTTAGATCTATTCGAGTTTGGTTCCAAGTTTTGATTATACTGTTAGTATGTTATGTTATTTTGTATCATTCCTTGCAATCTCGGCATCTTCGGTATGTTCTGATGGGATTGTCTTTTGATAGAAGGAACTTAAACATAGAAAACGAAACTATACGGCGTTTACAAGAAGACATTAAGTTAGAAGAGAATATTAAAGTAGCAGAGGAAGACAACGGCGGTGATTTTCTGCATAAAAATTTCAAACAAAAACAGACGTCCACGTACACGAACATGGTCCGGAAAAATATAGTGCATGTGGCTTTGCAAGTGAACAACAAGAACGCAGGAGAAGAGATAACAGGGAAGACTGAAAACGTGGACTGCATTGACCATGTAGTTAAACTACCACCAACGAATAAACCAAACAATGACAGAAAGAAACGAATCGTGTGGTTTGACGCTGAACATAATGGACATGGGCTTAGAAATAGTGCCAATTATGCTCGCTTTCGACACTGTAAAGGGGTAGCCAGAAACTGCAAAATGTTGCCTCACCATCTGGTAAAGGACTCCCACACTGTCGAACCTATTAGAGCAGATGCTGTGATATTTCAAGGGTGCCATTTACCTATACTTTCAGCGCTTAAAAGACTAGACAAAGATCAGGTATTTGTGCTAGCGGTGCGAGAGAATTGGTGGTCAGAGAACGCATACAATAAATTCTACGAGACAAAAAACCGAAATGCGCTGTACTATGTGAATAAATTCAACTGGACGATGACATATAGATATGATTCTGACATACTCTTTCCCTACGGATACATAATCCCTAAATCAAACTTTAAAGATACGCATCGTTATACTTCTATTTATAAAAACAAACGTTTCGAAGTTGCCTGGTTAGTCAGCCATTGCTCTACTGGGTCAAATCGCGAGCAATATGTGAACCGACTGAGGAAACATATCTCTGTCCACATATATGGCGAGTGTGGGTCTTTAAGTTGTCCTAAAGGGAACCGTGCTTGTTTATATCACATCATCAAAACTCACAAGTTCGTATTGTCATTTGAAAATACTTACCACACTAACTATGTGACTGAAAAACTGTTTAACTGGTTCCCTCAATTAATTGTCCCAGTAGTTCGCGGTGGAGAGACAGATTATTCCCGACACGGGGTACCAACTGGGACGATCATTAACGCGGATGCGTTTGAAGATCCGAAGGCATTAGCTATGTATTTAAAGCGGATCGGGAGCGATGAGGAGAAATACACAACCATGTTGAAAAAGAAAGCCGGATTCAAAGTGATTTCAAAAAAAGATATGCAAAAGCAGGGTTATTGTAAATTATGCGGAATGCTCAATACGCTAGACGATCATAGACAATATTATAACCAAATTGGTGGCTGGTTTTCTTCAAAGCTAGACAGTAAAAGTTTTTGTAAAACGAGAAAGTAAGTTTTGTAAACACTCAAATAACTCATTTGATGATTTATGTTAGAAAAAATGAAGAAATTAAGAATTTATCATAATAAGGTATTAAAATGATATATATGTCAGTATATATGTATTTGCACAGTACGTTGTGACATGCTTGGTCCACAAACGATAAAAAATCATAAAAAGTTAAAACGCCAATATCACGGACATATAAAATAATGTTGTGTTTCCGTACATAGTGTGTACAATGCTACTATACTTGGTCCACTGTAGATGTTGTATTGACATGTAACTTTGTATTTTTTTATGAAATGGAAAGTATGCATGTTTCAACCACGCTAGATTCACTCTTTTGAAGGCAAAAACTACTTAGTAAACATTTGTACACAAAATGTCCCCGTAAATACGTACAACAACGATCAATAGTGTCCGTGATATAAACACAATAATTGTTCGTGCCCATGTAAATAAAAACCGGCGATGATTTTTTCCAATATTTAACGATATGTGCATTTTTGGATATACGTTCTTAAGAGTTTTTTTTATATTGTATTTAATCAAGCAACACATACTAAGATATAGTAATACTAATTTTGTTTAAATGCCAGTTTATTCCCTTTAAACTTTTTATTTAGATATTCCTGCACTTCAGAGCAATACTTTTTAGGAGACTCGATGATTGGACTTTGTTGAGAAATGGTTGCTCTAGAGACCTTACATTGATTGAGAAGTACATTTTTACTACATGAAAAATTCATACATTTATTGAAGAGAGGTACTTTCTCAAGGAAGGGCCCACTCTGGATCCCTAGATCAAACATAGATCAGGTAATAGTATCAATAGATATTGATACATACATTGTAATTATTGTTGTTGTTTTAAATAAGGCGTCGCATAATTTCCAGAATCCCATAACTTGTTTAAGTCATTTTGAGAGAAAAACAACTGTAAGGTTTTACCCTCCTGTAGAGAATAGTTGCATACGGGGTTATGGAATTGTATTTTATTTAATTTAAGTGCATCCCAGAACACAATATAGGTAGTGCAGATAGAGAGAGAGCTTGGAAGTACGGTTTCGACGATACCAAATACTCAAAACCGCCAAATATTTAGTTACGGGATTCTTGAAATAAGGCGATGAAGGACTCGGGATATTTTTGCCAACATTTTGTTGGTATAACTGGGATACGTGGTGGCTATTCAATGCAAATAGTTCAATTCTCTTTTAAATAAATGACGGCGATAAACATCGTATGTTAATAACGGTGACAAACGGATGCGTTTCAGCTATTCAGCATAAGATTTTCATTGAACTTTATAGAGTCACCAAGAACAATACAAATAATTATATTATTATGTTTAATTAAAGGAGTTCATTATATGTTTGCAGTGTTTCGTCTAGTTTCTTTTTGCATATACTTTATGTTTAAAAAAAAGAAGTCATTGATATTTAAAATTCTACATTTGAAATTATAAAATGATTTTTCAATAAATATTTGAAACTAACACATTTTATGAAAATGTAAAACGATAATGGGTTACCAAGTGTATTATGGGTAAATGTTTTCAACTTTCACTTTCCGTATATATTACATATGAAACACAATAAATCAATTTTCATCTTAAAATCAAGCAAGGTGACCAATTATTTTCATTCCATATTGTCATTCAGACAATGACTCTCATATAGTATACCAAGTTGTATGAAAATCTCTGCGCTAGAAAAAATATAGTTAACTTGTTTCAATTTTGCTCTATATTCATATGAAATATTCAAGTTTTAATCTTCGTTATCATAAAAGCGAGCAAGGTGACCTATCATTTTTATTTCATATTTTGGTTAGATACATTACAATAGACATAGTTTACAGGAAATCTCTGCGTTAGAAAAAATAGCCTTGATGATAGATGACTACATGAGAATTTGTATTTATCTTCAGTCTTAGCATTGTAATAAACCGATGCCCATGCATAAAAATGTTAAAGTAGAAACAAGAAAGTAGGAACCTGAGCATTTAACGTTTGATTCACTGTATGTACATATGTATATAATGGATGAAACCATATTATTTAAATCATAAATAAAATTATGCCATGTTCTGTTCTGTTCTGTTATATCATTGATTCACTGTCCGGGAGAGATAATGGGATTGCATCAATATTGGTAAGATTATGGACAAAAGTTTTGAACCAACAATTTAATATAGTAGTGTTTGTTCTTGTTAAGAAAACACCATTATTTGCATAATCTGTGGACTACGTCTCTAATATGAAAAACAACGGAAGCTATATAAGGTGTGACAGCACGTGACCTCTTATCCGGAGGTCACGTGTCTCAAAATCAAAGTAAAAATAAAAAAATAAACCAACTAACCAACTTGATGCAGATTTACAATTCGTATTACTCTGATCACATCAAAATAAGAATACACATTATAAGATAAAATGTATTTCGTCAAGATGTTTTTATTTGCCCGCAGGTGTTTTTACGTATTGCAATTAAGCATATTTGATCAGTTATTGACATCGCTTTTTATAATACCTATTTTCCAATTTAACTGGTTTTCTCAACTTAAGCATATTGAGTATCAACGAAAAATGTTAAAAAATAAAGTACATGTGCTTCAAGAATGGATGTACAACTTAAAGTTCTTTTACCGGCAAATTTCCGGTAGTGAAATGTGGATATACTGAGCAAACTTGTGATATGTACGTAACCTGTTTTAAATTCCATAACGATGTCGAAATTTCTGAATGGTCGAATCTTTGCTTTGGTATTACTTTTTATGATATATAGATGCTTGATTGAACACAGAGTTATCGTTGAGAGGTATGGTCAGAATACGAAGACTTTAGCAAACACGCAAATACACTTGCATTCCAGTTTGTACCATGCGACGTTTGTAGGGCAACCGCTGAACGCTTCTAACAGAGGTATTGCGGATTATGTAGAAAAGGAAAATTCTAAAGATTTACGTACTGAATCGGACATAAAAGAAGACACTAGTAAAATTGGAGAACTTGTAAAAATAAATCGACAGAAAGACGCAGCAACACAACATGCTGTACATAGTGATATTGCCATCGACAGAGATTCGGAAAAACTAGATGTTGGTAAAGATATACGAAGGCGTGAAAAAGACGTTATCGAACTTAATCGTGATAATGAAATAAATTTACGCGGTCATATCAAGCATAAAGAATTAGGTACGAGAATAAGATTTCCAATTGTGCATTACCCTGATCGCAATAGTTATTTCAAAGACATGCGATTAACAGATAAAGATGTGAGCATACGTTGTGTACAGCAAGTTGTTCAAATACAATCGCAAAATACGAATTCTTCAGTCACTCCAGAAACCTCTGGGAAAAAGAAACAAGTAGTTTGGTATGACAGTAAGGATCTCGGTCATGATCTGAGAAATAGCATTGATAGTGTAAATTTTAACAGGTGTCCAAAGTCTGCGAGAAATTGTGAAATACTGAACCATTATATAGTAAGTGGAAATACGGGTCCTATCCAAGGGGATGCTGTAATCATGCAAGGTAGTCATTTACCAGATTTGCCGGAATTGTTCAGAAAAGATCCTGACCAAGTATTTGTTCTTGCCGAACGAGAAAACTGGTGGGCAAATAAGTCATTTGAGAATTTTCAAGATCCACATTTTCAGAATGCTCAATATTTTGCTAATAAATTCAACTGGACCATGACGTATAGGAGGGATTCTGACATATATTTACCATACGGACAAATCGTATCTAACGAAAAATATACAAATACCGTAAATTATTCAAGAATTTTCTCTTGGAAGAAGTATAATGTCGCTTGGCTGGTAAGCCACTATGATACACCATCCAAAAGGGAGTTGTATGTAAAGGAATTACAGAAATACATAGATGTGCGTATTTTTGGGGAATGTGGAGATTATAAATGTGCAAGGAATGATGAACATTGCTTTCTTCACATAAGTAGTACTTTTAAATTCATTTTATCGTTTGAAAATACGTACCACACTAACTATGTCACCGAAAAATTGTTCTACTGGTTTCCAAAAAGCATCATTCCTGTAGTCCGCGGTGGTGAGACAGACTATTCAAAATACGGGGTACCAAGAGGTACTATCATCGACGCGGAGAAGTATAAATCGCCGAAAAAACTCGCAAAGTTCTTGCTGACGTTAGGCAGCAATGAACAGTCATACACTGACTATTTAAAACGAAAGGCTGGTTCCAGAGTTGTACCAATGAACAGGCTACAAGCAGATGCTTATTGTGACTTGTGTGAAAGGCTGAATAACTTGGATTCCTACAGACAATATTATCCACATGTAGGAGTATGGTTTGGCTCAAAGCTGGAGAACCGCAGATTCTGCATGGAATGGCCGAGCAATAATTGATTAAATTAATCATGTAGTATTGCCAATAGTGGGTTTTCATCTGGCAAACATACTCCTATAGCAGTATTATAAAGATGTATTTCATACAACAGTGTTCACAACCAGGGGCATGTTATGGCTGACAGCTTAGGATTCACAACTTCTGCATAATAACTGATAAAAATGACTGCCGAATATTATAAATTTGCGTAAGGTCAATAGTGATTTTTTCTCTTGGAAAACATCAAATCACAATATCATAAAATGTAATTATGTGTTCAATATAACTGATTATTACCAGATGAATGCAAAATAAAGGATGACACGTGTACTGTTAATCAATTTGGAGACTATTGTTACTTCTTTCATTCGTCATTATTTTTATTATGTAACTGGGTAAAACTTCCCCTGATTAATTATACATAATACAAACTATATCGGACATGGCTACCACTCAGTTAATTACGATGATGTACTGTATATATATAAATATATTGTATAAAAAGATGATGTTATTTTCTACGCAATATAATACAATGCTTCACCACGCAAAATCATATTCCCATTAATATGAGATATGCATTGATATTATATAACCGTATAGAGAACGAACCAATTACCAGGACAGATATGCACCAATACAAAACTATCAGTGATATTGAGATAGGAATAATTCAGTATTAGTTTCATTCATAGATATTGCTTCCATTTTTGAATATTACATAATTGGCTGCAAGTAGCATTGCTGGGGAAAAGAATAACAATTGTCATCAGTGTGACGTTAGCAGTAGCAGCACAGTAACAACTGTTACAACGGTATTACTGTTATACAAGTGTGTGCTGTAATTGTCATAACATTTCTACTACTGCAAGCAGTAAACTATACAAAATCCATAAACAAGAAATATCTTGAAAAAAGATGGTCGGCGCAATCTGAAAGTTAATATTTGTTGTGCAGCATAAAAAATGCCGAGATGTTAAGATTGCTGGTCACTCCATAATTATCCAAAATGGATTTCGGTCAATTCACCGAAATTCAGTGGATTTCGGTAAGGTAACGTTCCCTTTATCGAAAGGTTAATCAATCCGCGTCAATGACAACTATAATATCGTTGGAGCAAAGGAAAATTTGACATTTGAAAGTCTAAATCTTTGTTTCAGTCTTGTAATGTTTATGAATGAGACCCCTTGTTAGTAACCCATGAAGAACACAAAATAGTGATTACTATTTTATTTTTTTCAGTCGATGTGAAATAATAATGTTTTAACAAAGACTGGGCTTACGAATAAATGTCTGGAGTCTGATTAATAATGCAATGAGCAGAGATAAAGCGTACACTGACACTGTAAAAAACGTGAAATGTTAATGCGGAAAATTTAAGGATACAATACAAATTATGTAAATTTGAAAATAACAAAAATAAATCACTTAATAACATACTGAACAGTGAGTTTAGTCTCCAGAAATATGTTAGAACATTACGAATACCATAAGCCAACCGATGATATAAGGCTATGTTCAAGTTGCCTTAACAAGTGATTTAACTGAACAAAATTACACCATGTACATTGCGCACTATACAAGACCCGGTCGATTGACGGTTGATTTATACTGTATGTATAGCGTATTTGAAATTTGTGTCATTCTCTGAGAGTCTTGGCCCCAATGTCATATCTGGGCGAAATTGAGTTATTAACATGTCTGAATGTAGGGATATATGAAGGTCACTACAAAACAATATTTTTTGCAAAACGACATTTTTCAGTGAATTACTGCACTTTAAATATGGTCATCAAGACTACACAAATTTATCAGTTTCATAAATTTAATTAGATCTACAGCAAGTAGGTTATCATATACACTACTAGTTTGCAAATATATGTTTTATTATTCTTTTCCTTAAGAAAAGGGGCCATCTCAATGTTTACTGATAATTGTTTTGCTTCTGCTCGCCGCTAAATCATAGATATTTTACTGAAATGTTTTAATTATCGATTGTAATTAATGTGAAACATGACGTCATAATGTGAAAACACGACGTCATCTTTATTGCGTTTCTCTCAGAAACGAGGCTCGGTGCATTTGGGGCAAAATTACAAGAGACTGCCACATTAACAATGGATTGTTCCAATATTTTGCTCCTAGTTTAAACGAGAATTCTTTCAAACGGTCAGCCGGTTAACCGAGCAGGAATACTAACTCTTCATTAACAAAGAAAAATTTTAAAATTCATATAACCTTCACCTATGTATACGTGACAAAATTAGTAGTTAGTACATGTTAGTACGGGAAGGTAACCCATGAACATGGGTGTGTCATCGAAGTGCCGTACATAACTGAGATTTCAATTAGATAAACTATACAATAATTAATTAAAGTACTCGAGGACAACAGCAAACAGTTTTACCTTATAGCACTTCAATTATCCGTGAATTGCAACAATAATCATCACATTGATTACCCCCGTACCGTAACTGACTGTGTACGAACAAATAATGAAGAGCTATCGGACACAACACGTGAGCGATCATTCAAAGAGTGGATTAATAGAGACAGTGTTGGATTATGAAACAGTCAATATCAAATTGATGGATGAACGATACTTTGGTGGAATAGAGTATACCCACTACACGATTTTTTGTTTCTATAATGTCGATTTGCGAGGATGTAAAAGAGAGAAAATAAGTTGCTACAAGGAAGGCCACGTACATAAGACAGTGCCTCCCCACACTGACCTCCGGGAAAACAACAATCCATACAACATATGGCACTTGAGGAGGCACAATGCCACATACGTAAGGGAACAGGGGCGCAATGGATGGCCTGACCGACCATAAGTGATAACTAGGAGAATCAAAGAGGACAAACAGGGGCGTTAATAGATGGAAAAGATCAAAGGACAAGTCAAGACAGCTGGCAAGTATAGGCCAAAACTGGAGAGAAAATAAGATGAGCACTATATAAAGTGAATGAATTGCATAGGGGGGATGGAAATATAACATACATTTAAAACATAAAAATAAATAATAACCATACAGCGATTAACAGCCTAGAAACTGTCAGTAAAATTACTGGGGGTTTTAATCGATTTAACAGCTAGCTAACCTCACACTCAATCGCTAAATTATCATTGAGTTCCAACGTATACACATACATTGACTAAGTAGGCAGTAACTAATCATTTAAAGCTATAAAATATATAAAACCGTCAACATTTTAATTCGCCCGCTTTGTCTCCAACTTCGGTAACGATAGACACTGTACGAAACAGCTCATTTGCATAAGGAAACGTTCTTACATTTTACCTGTTCAAGAGATTTTATGGAAAAGACATGACTGCTAATAGTTAACGATATTTGTAATTGTTCATAAATTAATTGGACCAGATTGCGTTTTTTGTTATTTTTAGAGATAGATTTTTGTTTTCCCCATTTCCGTTCATTTTAATTTGATGATATTCCCCTACCCATTCTATATTTCATGTTTACCCCGAGGATCTGTGTGAGAGGACTATGGTTTTCCCTGTTCGACTCTTTCTCTCTTGTAGTAATACATGGCAGTCAGTCTGATTGAAGTGTCCATTGTATTCCAGTATTTCTCTTCCGAGAGCAATTAGTCATGTCCACACACATAAATCAAAGACAAACGACGAATGATTACAGATGTATAGCAATCAGTGAAAAAACAGCTGAGATTACTAAAACACAATAGGGAATGATCATTACGGCCAGTCTATGAATCGGACGCTTTCAAGGACTCTCGAGTGAGAAAGAAATGTGACGAAAATGAGTTTTTTTAAATTTGTGGCGTGTGGTCATCGTCATTTTTGACTCGTCTGTTTCAAAAACAATGAAGATACATTGTCGTAGTTTGTTCGTCGAAGTCTGCGTCCACATTTTGTTAAATTTAGTGTCGAGCCCATTTGCTGAGGAAATGAAAGTCCCGCTGCCACCAAACTTAAATACAATTTGTAGTGCGCCTAAAGGGAGATAATTTCGGGGCTATGTAAAGGGTGACAGGAATTTACGATCACTGCTATTCAAAATATAATATTGATGTGTTAAGCTTTGAAAAAGACATGTATGTCACATTCCCACCAAACTTGAAGTGAACTTGTATTATGGGTAAATGGCTTCGACGAGATAAAGACGGGATTGCATATAGGGTCACATAGGTCAAGGACATTGGTTTAAAAAAAAATATATTGGTTTATAGTCAAATATTTACACTTAGAAATGAACTACTTGCATCAATTATTAAATGGAAACAATGTGGAAACTTTAAAGTTAATGAATGGGATCACTGGGGTCAAGGTCATTGTTACTCTCAGGAGTGCATTCGTTTTCAATTTTCATAAATTTATTTCCATCAAATGTTTGAAACGTTGTACTTAAATAGCTTATATCAAGGGTTCAGTGCAAGACTACGGCAACTCTCATATCAATACATAGGAGTTACGATAGCCTTGCGTTGAACCCCAGATATGGTGACCAATGATGGAATTGTATACGAGGCCAAATGGTTCAAGGTCACTGTTACAAAGATGGAACATATATGCCTATTGATATCTAAACGTTCAGGAGTTATGTGCATGCTTTTATTTTAATAGGTCTAACTCACACCAAAGGTTGGTGAATTGGGTCAATGTCACCGTTACTCAAACATTGCGTTTCCCTTATTTTCATCAAACTTTGTATCTACTTAGTTTAACTCAACTTTGATTGCCTTTTGGATCAGTGGATTCAAGCTCACTGTTACTAAAAATAGAATGCTAGTATATTCGCAATTATTTCTCATCTAAACCTTTCGTTTTAATGATGTTGGATATAGTTTGAATGTCCTAGATTGTCTCATGCTTTATGATGAATTATTCCACAGACGAGCGTCTGCTTCTGCCTGCGGCGCTCTTATTATATTTTCAACAACTAAGTGTAACATATGTTGACAGTGTTCATCATGTTTTGTGTAGTACTATATCACATGTGAGCATTTTCATATATGGGTTCTACAACACTTGTATATAATATTTAATGGACATTTTCCAGTACATGACACGTTATATTACAACTATGTAAAATTCATTAAAAGAACTGAAATGTTATCAATATCAAAAGACGATAACTGCCCTTAATATCAAACCAAGTTGAAGGTTAAGATATGTTGTGCACATAAAATATTGACGGGATGTTACGATTGCTGGTCACTCCAGTAAATTCACCGAAATTCAGTGGATTTCGGTAAGGTAACGTACCCCTAATCGAAAGGTTAACCAATCCGCGTCAAGGTTACAAACGTTGTTCGGTTGAAGAGAAATTGGTTCAGTGGTTACTGGTTACCGTAAAATTTGATTGGTTTACACAACACTGATATGCAAATAGCAAAGCCATGTTAGTACGGCTGCGCCGAAAACTCGAGGGTTTTATATTGTATGACGTCTCATTGCTATCAATGTCAACCGCATGGTCTACTCGGAGTACCCCCATGTTCATCAACTCAAGAAAATAGTACATGTAAAGTCCTATGAGTTTATAATAGAAATAATGGCTGATTTGTCAGGGATATATCAATTGTGGAATGGCGGGAGTCTTGATATAAACGGCTTTTCTGGATTATTTGTGTCATTTTTGGCGAATGAGTTTACCCCAATAGTCGCGAAATACGATAAAACGGAAAACGTTCCGTCTTGCCTTAGAAGCGCCTCCCAGGTCCTGCAGTCCTTTGATTTGTATTTGGGCTTTAAGGCACATAAACAGTCAGGATCAAGTAGTGATTGTTTCCAGTTAACAGGTTGAGGAAGATACCTGGTGGGCACCTGAGTAGAACCTCAGAACTTCCACAAGCCAGCTGGGTAGCTTCCTCACATTCGAATTGTACATCCGAATGGGATTCGAACATCAATAGTGAGCGGCAATTGATTTGAAGTCAGCGACAGTAACTACTCGACCACGGTGGCCCCATCGATCAGATTATTAATATACTCAAGATGTTTGGATAAAAGTAATGCAAGACTAGTGCTGCAAATACATACTCGTTTTTTCAATACAGTTCTTGGTTATAATAGGTTTTGACATTTACATATATACAAATAGTATATGACTTAGATACATGATATCTAAATACATTACCAACGCTTGTCATTGTATTACTTAGAGGAAAATGTTGTATACATGTAGTTCAATATGTTTGAAATAAAACTGATGTGTATTGGCCAATTTCTGATATCAACCTGCCCAAATCAGTTTGCTTAACTATCAATCTAGTGATGACATAATTGTTTTTCCAACAATAACCAATCGCTCAAAATAGAAATAATTGTCATCAATCTTTTAAGACAAACTAGCCAGTTCAGGAGAAACAATTTTCCACCATTTAAGATCAATAAAAGCTTCCTATACAACATGTATGGGGTCTGTCACAAAATTAACGTTAGTGCCAAACCGAATGCGGAAAGCAAATCTAAAATGGAGCGTCTGAGTCTCAGGAGTGTTTGAACGACCCTTGTAATGAACACATGAAGTATTTATCAACTTTGTGTTAATGACACACGTTTACTGTCAGATAATTCCGTATTTATACAAAACTATCCCCAGAGAATGTCAATGGCGTCTAATAGTAGATCTTACGAAGATTTATATGTTCATACTGACTTTTCTTCCTCTGGACGATATAAGATAAAACATAGAATATAGCGCAACAATTCCTGATCAACCCTCACTTGATCAACAACCTCTCTTCAACAAACTCTCCAATATTCCCGTAATAAAAATGCTTGAGCAACAACCTCTCAAGCATGTGTCTAAAGTTGCAACATCAAAAAGATGTTAGTATGGAGATGTTGCAATCTAACCTCTCCAGAGGGACCTCGCTTAAACAACAACCTCTCGTCAACAACATTATCATCTTTCCGCCATAACATTTACAGCTTAAAACAGCTCAATACAGTAAAACCTCACTTAAAGACCACCTAAAATAAAAAGACCAACTCAAACTTAAGAACACAATTGTCAAGTCCATTTTCATTGTTTTGCTCTTTATTCAACCTCACTATTTATAGAGACCGTCTTAATATTAAGACCAGTTTTTAGAGTCCCGGTGGTGGTCTTATTATTGGGATTTAACTGTATTTACAGATTTGATTAGTACGGTGGATAGTTCTATACATTTTGTAACTGTAGGAACGGGTTGTAATAGTATCCGTGAATGTGTTTATTATATATATTTAATCATATCCGATATTTGACATTTTAATGTGCTATCGTAGGCTCATTAGTATCATTTACATTCTGCAAATAATAAATAATTAAATTTATTTCAACGAAATGTTCCTGTATCGTGTTAACCGTACTCCAACAAAATGGAATATTGTTAGGGATAATTTAATGACACGCAAAACAACACGTGGGAGGTATGGTGGGCGAGGAGGATAGCGCCTGACTCCTGGGACCTTATTCACAAACATAAGGCAGACACCTAGACTTTAAAATGTTGTATGTTCGTTATACCCATACGTTGTTATACCAATATTGATTTTGATGAAACTTGGCATGAGTGTAGACATTCTCGACAGCTCTCGGGTATTTCCGTACCACTTCGTTACTCGGATGACACCCTCTAGTGTATATAAGGCGGGGCACTATGTAGAAAAAACTCAACATTTTGTGCGGTCAAGAAATAGTTCTCGTAAAACGGATTTATAATTTCAATTACTTCGATAAATTCACGTAAGAGATGGATTATCGTTGTCATTTCTGGTTAAAAACTCACATATTTCAGTCTTCGTATAGCTTAAATATTACATTCATCAGCACTCCAGCGTTCATGCCGCCATCTTGTTTTCATGACATTCGAATGGTATTTCCGAAAGTAGTGCCTAACGTACACCCGAGGCACTTGACGTAGTTGGCCGAGGATTTCCGATTGGAGTGCAGAATGGGTCACAACAAAACTTCATCCGATTAGATTCAACAAAAACGAAAGGCTGGTGAATTTATTTTTTGGAAATTTAAAGTCTAACTCTGAGTTTCAGTCTTAAAGGGTGTTTTGAATAAGGGCCCCTGATCTGAAGGAGGTAAGATTGAATATTGCATTGGGCAAGGTTGAACCGAGAAACTTCGCAATCCCTGAATTTGGCGCGAGTACTGGTAAGAGACTAAGAAGGGTCTTTTGTAAAAGAGAGAAAATAAGTTGCTATAGGGACGCCATATACTTAAGACAGTGCCTCTCCACACAGACCTCCGGGGAAAACAACAATCTATAAAACATAATGCATTTGAGGAGGTTCAAGGGTACGTACGTAAGGGAACAGGGGCGCAAGGAAGGGCCGGGCCGCGACCATTATGAATAGCTAGAATAAGAGAACAAACAGGGGGATTAATGGATGGGACAGATCACAGGACAAGACAAGACAGCTGGCAACAATAGGTCGAAACTGGGGAGAAAATAATATGAACACTTCATAAAGTGAAAGAATTGCACGGGGGAAGGGGAAATTTAACATACATTTAAAACCCAAACAGAAATGATACCCATACAGCGATATACAGCGTAAACTTGAAACTTGGTACACATTCGATGTAAAATAAATATGCACTACGTTAAATAAAAACACAAACATTAATCATGTTTAAATTAAACAAAACCAAAATGAAGTGAAAATGTGTTACCTCACTTTTAGTCTAAGCCGTTGTTAAAATGTAAATTATTCAGTCCAAAAAAATCATGCAACAAGAAGTTAGGATGCTCACTGTTGTATTGAACTTCGATTCATAAATCACATTCTAAAACTAGAGGAGAACTGCTTTGCTTAAACGTTTACTCTATATGTTCCATTATTTTGAAGAAGGCCAAATATCATAGGATTTAGTGTTATGTAATGCTTTCCAATGTCTGGCTACTTGAAACCTCAATTATCCAATAAAACACAAATCGAAAGACATGACATTTTAATGGATAAGAAGCTTTCGATTTATATATGAAATTGAATTTATTTTGATTTAAAGCAGTTACCAATATTTCTCTATGTATGTGAATGACTAAACACGACTTAACCATATAAAACAGCTTGTGCCACTTGTACAATTCAAGTGTTCTCCATTTATAAATCGTTTATTAAAAAATAATATTAAGATATAGACGAATCAATGTAGGTCAAGTATACATATACCCTTCATATCCACTTACACGCGTCTATGACTATATCAATATTAGTATGGGTAGAATTTTAGGGAATGTAGTTAAAATCGCATACAGTAACTTTCTATTATATAATTCGCCTTTTAGTCAATTTAAAAACGACCATTACTAACTTATTCCTAGGTCACGTGAAACATCCGGGTAGTTTAATGGCCCCGTAAGGGTCAAACCTCTGAGAGCCCGTGTGTAATCAAAAGGGATGCTGTATGGGCGCGCACGAATTTTCGAAGATTCTTTTACCCACATGAGCGCCATTTAGCCAGCGGCTGAAAGTTGAGTATGTACAAATTTCAAGCTTCGGTAAGATGACACCTATGGTTGGTCCCGGCCCGTAAGACTAGCCCAGAACCTCCTGGCCTATGGGCCATGGGACGTGACCATTCCGAACACCGGGATCATCATGTGACCGAAACATTAAGTAACACCTTTAGATTAGTACAAACTAGTTTGCATTATATTAGTTTCTATACATGTACATCTATTCGTATACTGCATGTTTATCACTTGTATAATTATATTTACGTACACTGCTACAATGTATTATAATGTACACATTGATTTGTCTGTTGTTAAAATCCAGGAAAGCGCGTATAAAGTTTTCTACCCATGATAATTCCAGCCGCGTCATCGTTTTAAATAGTTTTGGCAGTTGATTTGTCACATCGGTTTAACAGCTATCTTAGATAATGTGGTTATAAAACATAGGTGAATTAAGCAAGAATTTTACCATACCTCTATGTTCTTATACGTTGTCAGTTGGTTTCGTGTTTTAATATCTTAATGCAGTTTGAATATTCAAAATTGTTATTCAATCTCTAACAGCTGCATAAAGATACCATAAAACAAAGGCAATCGATAGATATTGAAATGAATCAGGGTTCCGTTCAAATTGGCTGTTCTATACATACTGAAATAGTTTGCCTGAACAATGACTCACACTGAGTATTATTTTACTCCTTGATTCAAATTCGGATAACAAAAAATCACCATCGCACCTGGTTCATTCCTTCATACACCGTTAAATTTTGGAAACCTTTCATAAATTTGTAATTCATTTGAAACTTTAAAGTGTCAAATAACTTGTAATAAAAACATATAAAATACATTAATTCCCATTAAATTTTAAATATTAGCATATTGATAAAATATTACGAATTCTTATACGGTTGTTTGTGAAATATAAATCTTTTGGTATTTAATTTCAAAACCGTCAAAATAGTTTAAATAAGTTTACATTAAACTTGTTTTATGTTGCCTTGATCGTGCAACAAGTCACAACTACGTCTTATGTTAATCACTCTAGATGTTTGTCTCTCGGGTTTCTAACCAGTACTTGTGCGTAGTTCATGAATTCTGAAGACATTGAACGTCTCTCTGATATACCCCCTTTCGTCACAATGTCTCCATTGTGAAGACATTAAAAGTCTCTCGCCTACACACCCCCTGGTCACCATGCCTCCATTGTCAAGACTTTAAAAGTCTCCTGCCTACACACCCCCTGGTCACCATGCCTCCATTGTCAAGACATTAAAGTATCTCGCCTACACACACCCTGGTCACCATGCCTCCATTGTGAAGACATTAAAAGTCTCTCGCCTACACACCCCCTGGTCACCATGCCTCAATTGTGAAGACATTAAAAGTCTCTCGCCTACACACCCCCTGGTCACCATGCCTCCATTGTCAAGACATTAAAAGTATCTCGCCTACACACCCCCTGGTCCCCATGCCTCCATTGTCAAGACTTTAAAAGTCTCTCGCCTACACACCCCCTGGTCACCATGCCTCCATTGTGAAGACATTAAAAGTCTCTCGCCTACACACCCCCAGGTCACCATGCCTCCATTGTGAAGACTTTAAAAGTCTCTCGCCTACTCACCCCCTGGGCCCGTATTCACAAACGTTTTAAGACTAAATCTCAGACTTCGACTTTAAAATGGTAAATTTTCATTTCGTTCCTACGTTATTGTTGCACAATATATTTTGATAAAACATGGCTAAAGTGTACAGTAAGTAACAAGAAATATTCTGACAAAAATTCATCCGTTTAAATATAATGGAAAAGAAATGCTTGTAAATTTACTTTTTTGCAATTTTAAAGTCTAAGTCTGAGATTCAGTCTTAAAACGTTTGTGAATACGGGTCCTGGTCACCATGCCTCCATTGTGAAGACATTAAAAGTATCTCGCCTTCACACCCCCTGGTCATCATGCCTCCATTGTCAAGACATTCATTTTGTACAATTGTCAAGTAACCAAACAATTCCATGAGTTTCCTGCCAGGAGCTGCTAACTTATTTAATTCACTGCAAGCTCACAGGAATCAAGAAAAAAAGGCGAAGCATTACAATCCACGATTTCAACTTCCGGTCTTTCGTTGAAAAGCCTACGTTTAACGTGTCATAACAGGAGTATATGTCTCGAAGTACATAACGGTGTGTTAGCGCTATGGACCAGTCTCCTTTACATAATTACCCTCATACTACCAAATGATCTCGGAAAACACGCACAAGCAAAATTAACTTAATGCAGTTTTTGTCTGTGTACATCAGAACATGCGTTAATGGTTACCATGGTTCGCGTTTACCGAGGTCTACCGTGTCTGACAACATCGAAATTAAATGTCTATCGAAAATTGTTACTTATGGGACTAAGAACTAAGTGGCACTGTACATGTACAAACACTGGATGCCACTGGAGTTCAGAGGTTCCGGTTTTCAGAGTGTTTTATACAATAAAAATAGAAGCAAAAAATTCGGTACCACAAAAAAAGTCCGGTTTCGGGCGTATTCCGGTTTTTAGAGAGTCCGGTTTCGGGAGGTTCCATTGCAAAAGCCCTGGATCCCACAAATTGTTGGTTTACTTCGCTAACGTGTTCCTAAGATTTCCATTAACGTTATCAGACATTTATAGTGTCATGCTATTAACCGAAATTCGACATCGTTTTTATGGGGCACGGATAATCGTAAGCATTCTATTATGTGTAAAAGTACCCAAGATGCATTAGCAGTTGATTGAAATCGGAACTTATAAATAACATATTGAATTCCGCCTTGTGACTGCTCATTATCGCGCTGTAATCGAAACAAAGAAATTCTATACTTTGATGTATTAAAACTTTCCGCAGTATCGTGAACAATATAATGAGAAAACATATCAACATTAGATTTTACGGAATTCTGATTAAGCAGCATAAAATATTCCAAATACGACATACGATTCTATGTAATATTTGTTCATGCAGTCTTATCGTGCCGGGAACGTGCGACCAGAATGTTGTTTAAACGCTTCCAGGTTGAACGGTTTACAAGGGGAATAAGTCCTGTACGCATTATGACGGCAGTCCGGGTTTTAACTAATCCTTTCCTTTCCGACATTTTTCTCAAGCATGAAGATTGGCTCCGTCACAGAAATAATCAAGAACTTTATCGGTGATGTGGAGTTGGCAGGATAACCTTATCCAGAAGGACGGATAACTAGACTTCCTTTCCTACAAATGCACAAAGGATGCAGTTTTTGCGTAATGGTTTCCATTATGTTGCCCCATCAATTGCTGGTCATGTTTCTCCCATATTGAACGTTAAATGCACACATTGCTATGCGCTATCCGATCAAATACATAATTATTTTACAAGAATGCGATTTTATTAGCGCGATCTCCAATTACACTCATAAAATGTTGATTATTTGTAGGAATGCTTTATTGTCGCGAAAAATGCTGACAATGGAGTAAAAGTCTCGACTTTCAGAGACTGCAAGTGTATTTCAATGGATTTTCTGGAAATGTAATGGCACACCACGTATTTTATGGCGTGTTAAAACCACAGATAATGTTTCTTTTGTTGCGTATCATTCCATTTTTTGATTAAATTACCATCAAACAATTTATACACGAATCAAAACTCTTTTTACACCGATAAAAACCCGTAATTTTGAATACGCAAACGTAACGATTATAATGAACTCGTATATCATTAAATCCCCCACGAGGAAACTTAATAATTTTCTAGAACATTGATCAGTGTAATGTTCAATAGACGTTAACCGATGATATTAACACAATGTCAGATCCTATTGTCACAATGACTGATGCTATTGTCACAATGACCGATGCTATTATCATAATAACCTATGCTATTGTCACAATGATCGATGCTATTGTCACAATGATCGATGCTATTGGCACAATTACCACATTGTGCAAAAACATTGTTTGCAACTACAGACAGACGTTTTTTGGCACGTCAAGTTGGGTCACTTTTTAATTTATTTTGTGATCTTTACACAATACAGCTTACGGCTTACTTTGTTCTTAGATATAAAGTGCTTACTTTGTTCTTAGATATAAAGTGCTTTCTTTTTTCCATCAGTCGGAGAAGCTTTCTCGAAATCGTCTGCTGTAACAAAAATGACGTCATAAACCAGGTGGTTATCCCCACACTGCAACGGCAGCATATGATATCACACACTAATAAAAAATGCAGACGAATTTGGTTTAGGTCTAAATATCATGTTCTTGGTGGAGGGAAAAATATCAGACGAAATGAGAATTTCAGTACCTAGATGGTTTTAGCGCAGACGGTGCATGCGTAACTAAATCCTTGGTTACATCATTGTGCATGTCTCAGTTTGATTAAATAATATCGTATCTGCATTAATCAATTTACGTCTGCCAATGGATATGTTGTTTCCCATTTTATGACTTAAATAGTGGATAAAAGTCGAATCAATCGACTGACGTCAATTATGCAAACATTGCTTATTTGTGTGGCAATCTAGTGGTTGTTTCGTTCGAGATGTTACAAAACAGCTCTAGATACAGTCATGGACATATTTGTGATTCTTTAAGTATTCGATTGAATTTCATTTACATGTAATTACTAAATGTAAGTTCAAATGTATTTATTTCAGTCCGACAATTGATATATCCTTCAATCATCAGTTGTGTCGTCGTTTAGCAACATTGCTCAACTTTACTCCACGTCATTAAAAAACGCGACTAAAAAAGTGTTCACGTCAACAAGATGCATTTATAAAGAAATAATTATATTTTAATTCTCGAATATAATTCCCTTAACATAATCAACTATGAAATATGACTTAGTGTAATTTCCCTTCTGTTTATTGATTTACACATTTGTAACAATAAAACACGTTTAACACTTGGAACAAAATGAAGGCTAAGTGAAATAGCTGCGTTTTAAGGGCGTTACGTATTTAATAGAATTATAATATTCTGTTCAACAATCCCAGAAAATCTCAAGTTTTTAAAGGAAATTTTAGATGACCTGTTCATATTTTCAGATAGAATTACATCATCAAACATGCGTAAGGAAGACATCCCAATATCAATATCCTCAAATCTACGTTATGTGTCGTATAAATATATTTATTGCTTTATCATTAAGACTGCATAAAACCCCGAAGAAAATGTCTAGGGTGTCCTTACGATATTATATGACTTGTGCTATAAAAACGTATATGGTTAAAATGCTCTCCTCCCATATTGACATATACAGTCGGACGTCGTTTATTCGACAACCTTCTATCCGAATACTTCGTATTATCCGAAATAAATACCAGGTCCCGGTGTATCTTCTTATGCACGTCGAATTCATATTAGCTTTTCGAAACCATGTATTATTCGAAATATAATTTCGGATCCGATTAATTCGAATGAACGAAATCCGAGTGTACTCGTATATGTAATATATATAAATGACAATGGCATATTTATTGTATCATTCAAAAGTACTTGAAAATACTTTGCTGCTACATACAACTTGTTGTGCATACACAATATCAGATAATTTATATCTAAATCAACACTTAAGTATCAAATATCCGTCAGACAAGAATACCATAAAAGTACTACTGAGAGACAGGAGGATGTTATGTTTGTATCTAACTTTTTCTATCACACACTCAATACATGTTCTTGTATTTCTTGCTGATAGTGTCATATTTTCAAAATAAATACAGTGAAAAACGATGTTACTGGTTTTTAACTTCATTCTTACCCAAATCTACGAAAGCCTGGTGGTGACATTTCACGTTCAAGAATTCGCGAATTTAACTTCATGAATTCACGATTACATCTTCGTGAGTTCACGATTCCATCTTCGTGAATTCTCGGTTTCACCTTTTAAACTTCGAACTTTCGTACAAATCTAAGTATTTTACCACTAAATACAAGGGATGTCAACGAATGGCCATTTTGGTATTCGAACATTCGTTCAACCTTCTAAACGAATATTCGAACGTTCGACCTTCTTATTTAAAATAATAATAAATTTGAAATTCGAAGTTTAACTTAATGCTTATCTATTTTGTGTTTTAAACTGATCACTCAAGTTGTAAAAATCCCAGTGATTACTAATAATTTCAGGGCCCAACTGTCATCACTAGAGTGTTATATCTCTCTTGCCCCAAATATACAACAAGACATGTCAATTTATACCTGTATATATTATTGTCACGCGTAAAATGCCATTCAATGCGATAAGGTACATCATTAAAATTTAATGCACATATGCATTCAGCTTTTATATTGAAAATACATATTTTATCGAATATTCGAATGCCGAATCAGTAATCGAATATTCGGACGTTCAAACGAATGTTCGAATATCCGAATACTCGTTGACTTCCCTACTAAATATTCACACATGATGTACAAGTAACAAATATGATGATAAAGATTGGTACCAATATTTATAAACAGAAATAAACGAAGACTGGCAAATTAGAAAATGGTGACATTGTATGGTATATTGAGTTATTATCTAAGATATAATCATTGTACATGTCACCTAAACCAAATGGGTATGCCACAAAACTTAAACTGACTGATGATTTACAAGGTAATGCGTCATTGTACAAGCGCTTGATGGTAATCAACTATTGATATTACAAAACTTCCGTCATAAATATTTGCTATGTAGATTAACTCCACACACAGAGTAATATCCGTGTTCTTCAGAGGGAACATAAAGCTGAAACTACATACTAAAATTTAAGTTTTAATATGATATCTGAGCATTACCAACCTACTTAATTTATTGGATATGCAATTGAACAATTACTATATGACTACCACGTGATAGAGGAGGAGTTTGACAACGCCCCAGGGGCAAATTATTAACCATCAATAATACTCAGTAAATTTGCGCAGTGAAATTCACCATCGTCTATTGCATTAATAATATCAGTATCAGGATAATCATAATTTGTTATTTGCTTCCAAATTCACTGGTAACTCACGAAACAATATTCAGTAACCACATAGTTTATCACTATTATACAAGCAATAGGTCTTTTATTTGGCACAGCCGTACTTACATGGCTTTGCTATTTGCATATCAGTGTTGCTTAAACCAATCAAATCTTACGTTAACCACTAAACCAACTTCTATTCAACCGAACAACGTTTGTAACCTTGACGCGGATTGGTCAACCTTTCGATAAGGGGAACGTAACCTTACCGAAAGCCACTGAATGTCGGTGAAGTTACCGAAATCCATTTTGGATCTGGAGTGACCAGCAATCGTAACATCTCGGCATTAATTTATGTTGCATAACAAATCTTAACCTTCAAATTGCGCCGACCATCTTTTTCAACGGATATTTCTTGTTTTTAGGAATGTTATTATAGTTCTTAAAGCACCATTTCCATTCAAATCAAAGTATCGTACATAATTATAGATGTAGATGTATTATAGAGGTGTTTGTGGCTGAAAACATTGGCGTATGTATGTAGGAGGCACCGACTGATTCTGTATAAAACATTATCGTATAATTGCTTGTTAATCGAAACGGTATCATCATAAATAAATGTTATCTATAAAACTATAGTCCTTTCTTATCTACCCAACCGTTATAAGCATTGGTCCAGGATGAGGGTATTTTAAAGGTTGGCCTGAAATGAATTTTGAGTATTTGGTATCGTTGAAACCGTCTTTCCAAGCTCTTTCTATCTGAACTACCTATATATAACCATTATCTCAAGAGAGTAAAACTTAAAAGTTGTTTTTCTCAAAAAGACGAAACACAAGTTATGGGGTTCTGGAAATAATGCGACGAGCGGTCATGTGACCTGACTCGTATTGCTGTGTTACCAACTAGTACTGATCGGTGACTATGGCCTTCCAAAAGCGACTGACAACGCCTTTGCATGAATTTAATTAACTTCATGCCTTTTGGGGGAGTATTATCAAAACAAATAATAATGTGCAAAAATGTACATAAAATGATGTGTTTTGATCATGGAACATAAAATGATTGAATAGAAATCGTGAATTTGTGACTCGTGCAAATAAAGGAGCGATAGTCCTACGGAGTTGTCTCCCTCTATAAATTACAGAGATTATATACTGGTTTCCCGCGCTACTACTGTATAGCGCTATATTTCTGCGGTGCCAAATTTTGGCGTTTTGTTTTAGTTTTCCTTATTGGTGGTGTATTTGGCGTATTTGCGATTCTCCGCCAAAATATTTGTTTTGAACATAGGGGATATCAATTACTTAGCTTGTTGGCAAATAACGTTATTCGTGTTGTGTTTTTATCAGCAACTTCGATCAGAATGTTCGGTTTGACAGTATCACAAATTTAATCTATTACGGCTGAAATTAAGTCCAGCACCTTTAAAATTAGATGATTTCATTTAATGAAAATATGTGTTATCAGTTAGACGTGGGTGTTTCATCAACATGTCACTAGCATGGGTGTGGTCTCATAAGAACGATATGATAATTTCACAATAGTTATGATGAATGTAATGGGTTGATTGGACATTTCATTATCTAAAATAACGATTCCACGTGGTCGAAAACCAACACAAATTGTTAACTAGGGAGAATGAACACCAGATAAAAGTCAAAAATTCAAACCTCATTCTCTGAAGTACTTCACTCTTAGGGGCAATAACTTTACAATTAAAACATGCTTTAATAATTTAGCGAATCAAAATGTCAAAATACTATATTTTAAATTGAACAGGCTTTATGATAAAGTATATCCTAGCTCAACGCACTGGAAAACTAAAAGAACTCGCTCAGAATGTCTGTATATAAAACGACATAGTCAGTCCACCTCTTCAGGAAAAATATTTTATCTTTTGTATTGATGTTTCTGTGATGTTCAGTATGCGGTCAGTCCCCTGGTGACCAACCAGTACTAACCTGTTCTTCCGTCAGCAACTGGCAACTTTCCGACATAAATTAAAGGTTGCATTGCAATATGGTGACTACAGTATAAGAAGATTTACTGACATGAAACACAAAGTGAAACTTACCATGTATTAAACAGCCATAACTTCCTGGTTTGTTTAACAATCATCACATAATGATCCATTTCTTAAACATACCTTCTTTTTGAAGAAATGTCCATTCAGAAGTATATGATTCTTCAAACACAAATTCACAAAGATGGTTAAACACACGCGGAAAAGTGGGCCTTAATATCCGTGTTTAATTTTCATGAAATGTAAATTGTATACACTTTTATTCGATTTTTAAATGCCTAACAATGTTAACATGGTGATGTATCCTGTATGCACAAACCGTAGAGTTTACGTGTTCTTAAGGAGGATTGTCATTATTTAAATGTGTTGAACTGTAGGAGATGGAGTACCGTGTTTTGGATTGATGTGAATGATGTTTTCGAGCATTCAAATACGTTTCTACAATTACGATAAGTGTGTGTCAAACTATGTCTATACAGTTAAACGTCACGTAAAGACCTGTGTGTCAAACTATGTCTATACAGTTAAACGTCACGTAAAGACCTGTGTGTCAAACTATGTCTATACAGTTAAACGTCACGTAAAGACCTGTGTGTCAAACTATGTCTATACAGTTAAACGTCACGTAAAGACCTCCTTAAAAATTAATAAGATCGTATTTTGATGGACCAGTATTTATATTTCCTTGCATATTTTAACTCGATAAACAAAACATAACATATAGTTTATTGGCATAAATATTTGCATAAATATTTGCATAAATACGTATAACCAAACAAAAGTATTAACAAATTTACATAAGTGGTGAAATTTTGTTTTTGTTTCAAGAACAAGATTGCATAATTGGTAATAAGTTTTGACAGTATGTTTTAACATCTTTATCATTCTAATTTCTTTCTTTAATAGTTTAACTCGATAATCAGACCACCTCACAAGTAAGGACGACCCTCTTCTTAGAAAGTGTGTAAATGACAATGATCAATATATACCGAACTTTTAGTAAAATTATAAAAGTATATCTACTTCGCTATGTCGAAAAGAAAACCAACTCATCTGTGAAAACGACATGGTACTTAAATTATTATTTGTGTTAAATATAATGCCGAGATAATACGTATTGTGTTGCGTTGCGTTTATTGTATTGCAGTGTATTGTTTAGAAGAATGCATCTTAATCACAAATGACTCATAAAAGGTGGGCTTCAATGTCATGCACGTTTGAAATTCATTGATTTTCATTCTTTTTGTTCAACCTGTACTAAGTACTAAGAAGTGAATGTTTTCATAGACTTTCTCCTTATAATAGCTGAAATGTGTCGTTGTACTTTGAAGGATTTATCTTGATATTTTGATATAATTACACCCCGTATATTATACATGTCATATCAAAAAAATGTCACACTTGCAACTTAAACTGTTGTCCAGTTAAAGAAAACCAATATACAAAATTAACAACACATTGATCGTTGAAAACTAACACTTCGCCGTGTTTCGGAATTCGCGTGTCCACTGTTTTCGTGAAGTTCTGGCTCCGTATACTCCGGACACTGTTCTACACTGTTCTACATGTCTATTTACCAGGTGGTCAATGACTTCCACATAAATATCGAAGTCATGCTCATAATAGTAACTCAGACACAGTGTTCAATGAGTTGTGTTCAGTGAGTAGTGTTCAGTTATTGAGTAGTGTAAGTGAGATGTGTTCAGTGCGTAGTGGTCATTAATTGAGAAGTGTTCAGTGAGTAGCGTTCAGTGAGTAGCGTTCAGTTATTGAGTAGTTTAAGTGAGATGTTTCAGTGCGTAGTGGTCATTAATTTAGAAATGTTCAATGAGTAGCGTTCAGTGAGTAGCGTTCAGTGAGTAGCGCCCAGTGAGTAGCGTTCAGTGAGGAGCGTTCAGTGAGCAACGTTCAGTGAGTAACGTTCAGTGAGTAGCGTTCAGTGAGTAGCGTTCAGTGAGTATAGTTCAGTGAGTAGCGTTCATTGAGTAGCGTTCATTGAGTAGCGTTCATTGAGTAGCGTTCATTGAGTAGCGTTCATTGAGTAGCGTTCATTGAGTAGCGTTCAGTGAGTAGCGTTCAGTGAGTTATGTTCAGTGAGTAGAGTTCAGTGAGTTGCGGTCAGTGAGTAGCGTTCAGGGAGTAGCGTGCAGTGAGTAGCGTGCAGTGAGAAGCGTTCATTGAGTAGCGTTCAGTGAGTTGCGTTCAGTGAGTTGCGTTCAGTGAGTTGTGTCCAGTGAGTAATGTTCATTGAGTAATATTCATTGAGTAGTGTTCATTTGGTAGTGTTCAGTGAGTAGTGTTCAGTGAGTAGTGTTCAGTGAATTGTGTTAAGTGAGTTGTGTTCAGTGAGTAGTGTTCAGTGAGATGGGTTCAGTGAGATGGGTTCAGTGAGTAGTGGTCAGTGAGTTGTGTTCAGTGAGTAGTGTTCAGTGAGATGGGTTCAGTGAGTAGTGTTCAGTGAGTAGTGTTCAGTGAGATGGGTTCAGTGAGTAGTGTTCAGTGAGTAGTGTTCAGTGAGATGGGTTCAGTGAGTAGTGTTCAGTGAGTAGTGTTCAGTGAGATGGGTTCAATGAGTAGTGTTCAGTGAGTTGTGTTCAGTGAGATGGGTTCAGTGAGTAGTGTTCAGTGAGTTGTGTTAAGTGAGTTGTGTTAAGTGAGATGTGTTCAGTGAGTAGTGTTCAGTGAGAAGGGTTCAGTGAGTAGCGTTCAGTGAGTAGCGTTCAGTGAGTAGTGTTCAGTGAGTAGATTTTAGTGAGAAGCGTTCATTGATTAGCGTTCAGTGAGTAATGTTCAATGATATGTGTTCAGTGAGTTAGCGTTCAGTGAGTAGCGTTCAGTGAGTAATGTTCAATGAGATGTGTTCAGTGAGTCTCGTTCAGTGAGTAATGTTCAGTGAGTTGTGTTCAGTGAGTAGCGTTCAGTAGGTGAGTAGTATGCAGTGAGTGAGTTTTTATCAAATAAAAACATACCTGAACCCACTTGATTCGATACAGTTTATGGTACAGTACATGTGAGCATGTGCTTACAATAAGCAGTTATAATCTAACTACAATATCTTCATTTATTCCGATTCAATTATTTGATGATCTTTCGTTTAGGGAGGAAATTAAACAGCATTAAACGGATGGTATTCAAAATTATTTGCACCAGTATCTTCGAGAAGTGAGAAACAGGTAAGAATTACAACAAATACAAAATTCTCGTTGCGAGACAAAGAAAACAAGGAATCTAATCCAAGAATATTACAATGCAACTTCTATAGAGCAGTCCTCTTTTGAGCCTCTCTTCAGCAAAATTTTCCCATAGTAAAACTCTATAACCAATTAAATCTCTTGAGAACAACAACCTCTCATCAACAGACAAATTGTGTACATCCCGGAGTGTGTTGCTCTAGAGAGGTCGCACAGTATAAGCGATAGGATACAAACTATAGAAGAGCTGTACATATTTATCCTGTGATCATCATACGTGATACTACCTCTGTTCGAGGGTTTAATTTCAACAATTTCAAGCTGCTCTTTTGTTACAGAAAAATAGCACAAAACAAGGGGATGTAACCAATTCAAAAATTCTGCATAATCTACGATAGATCATGGAGTTATCGTTCTTAGTAATGTACACACATGACGGCCGTAACTGTTTTCAATGACAATTTCGTGATTTAACTTGATACTGGGGTGTAACACTGATTATAAATGAGGATTCAAGCGTCCAATGTATAATCATTTTTAAAACAACTACAAATATGTGAATTTAGGGTCTGAATTCATGTCTGTCACTGACGATTAACGTTTGTTCTGTCACTCAAATCATAAGGTCTCTATATACACATTCTTGTAGGCCGGGCTTGAGCAAGTTCTACAGTCCGTCCACCATGAAATGTAGTCTTGCAGAACATTGACCATCTATCAGAAATCACTATAAGACACAAGAAAGGTACAAACAACTCATCACTACGGGTTTCTGTCGTTATTTCGCCTTTATCAGGTAAACTAAATCAAAAATTGACATTGTAATGTCATTGCACCAGTTCATTTAAGGACAGCTTCATAATGGGAAGTTCACTGAAGAATTACTGTCTACACAATCATTCAAATAAGTCATGAACACGGGCGCGAACACATGCTCGCACAACGCATTACGAACTAGGTACTATATGGAACACCCGCCTATGATTGACAATGACATTACCAGTTATGTACATAGACACTATTATTGGTCATTTGCGGGTTATACGTAAGTATTTTGTATAGACAGAAGTAAGCCTCAGTAGATTTTTCGGCACAGCTGTACTAACATGGTTTTACTATGTGCATGTCAGTGTTGCGTAAATCCATAAAATCTTACGTTAACCACTAAACCGAAATCGATTTTGAATCTGGAGTGACCAGCCATAGTAACATCTCGGCCTTTTTATATTTCACAATAAATCTTAACCTTCGTCCATCTACAGAAATGTTCGATAATCAGCTGACCCACTTGTTCTCGGTTCTTCTTGTAGGTTAACGTGGCCGAATCCCTTTGCAGTTTGGTCCATGTTTTCCATTATTGTGTTTTCCCTTTCAAAAGCTATCGCAGCACCTAATGGAAACATCTATTTAGGGTAATGGTTGGAGGATAAATGAATTGAATGAGTGAGCAACAAATTTTCCACATTATTATTGCATCATTGTCATCTTCAATAAGTTTGATAGTGTATAGGATGCTTTAGTCCGGTGTAGTGATTAAACTAATTGGTAAAATAACTCGTTCCCAGTGTGCTATTCAGCAAGAATGTGAAAGTATGACATATTAGGTAATGACCTCTAAAGGTTAACATTTGCTCGGCAAACGAGCGTCTTTTAGAACTGTAATTGCACGAACGTTTAATTCATAATAGCGTTCGATGAATTTACCGAAACCCATTTTCGATCTTGAGTAACCAGCAATTGTAACATCTCGGCAATTGTTTATGTTGCACAACAAATCTTAACCTTCAAGTTGCGCAACATAACAAATGCCGAGATGTAACGATTGCTGTTCACTCCAGATCCAAAATGGATTTCGGTTAATTAACCGGAATACAAAGGATTTCGGTAAGGTAACGTACCCTTTATTGAATGGTTAACCAATCCGCGTTTATATTACACACGTTGTTTGGTTGAAGAGAAATTGCCTTGATTGTTAACATAAGATTTGATTGGATTACACAAGACTGATATGCAAATAGCAAAACCATGTAAGTACGGCTGCGCCGAAAAAAATAAATAGGGGCCATGAAAAATACGGTCTTAATAATGAGCAGGTCTTAATTTCGAGATGATCATCAAGTTTACAGTATTGTAACACAACAAAATAGAGAAACATGCTTGTAAACATTGGTAAAATACACTTAATATTCATAACATATAGTACGTAGTTTAATCGACGCAGTACACCTGTGCTCTGATGGTTTTACAAAATTACCGCAGATTGTTTTGAATCAAATAAAAAAAGTTTCCCCTGAAGGCAATATTAATTATTTATCCATGATATAAGATCATATCTTGGCACTGTAACAAAATCAAACGAATTATGTTACGATATCCCTAGACATTAAAAGTTTCGCTTTCAAAACAATAATGCAATATTCACATGGTATAAGCAGATCAATCGATGTCATAGAATTCTATACATATCAAATTGTGGCTAACGAAAAATAATAAGTCTTGTTTTCATAGAAAATTAAAACTATAATACACCTCAAAATTTGCTAAGGACCACATTATATAAGTGTTAGCTTATGCTCTTTTGACTGATGCTAATAAAAATAAAAAATAAAAAATTCTGAATATTTCATTTTTTAATTTCTAAATATTATTGAATAATCCATTTAAGCTGACAAGTTCCTAAGTTAGACATGGACTGAAAATGGACTTTATTGGAACTAGGGTGACTGGATTTTTAACCAAAAAATGGACCTCGGGCCATTTTTATAACTTAAAAGTAAAATTTGATGACTGTTGTCACTCGAACAACATGTAACCTATTTGTATACTGTGATGGAACAGTGGACGGTATTCTGTTGGAATCCCTGCCCCAATCCTCTACGGGTGCGACGGTCATTTATTGGACTGACTGAATCAAAAGGGCATACAATAACAATGATACGGAAATGGGGACCACAGCCAAGTGTGACTTGTACAAAATTACCATTACCGAAATGATACGATACAAAATCAACCAACAGTAGACTGCAGCATTTACATTGATCATTGACTCATATTCGCTTGGAAGGGAGACAATCCAATCAGAAGAAATGGCTTTAAACAAGACCGGTTATCAAGGGTGATCGTTCTTGATATTTACACGAGAAAGCTGCCCATGGGAAATATGTGATGTGCAAGAAAACATGATTCAACGCAGATACATGGTTGGTATTCACAAACCTTTAGGTTAAGGTTTTCCTTTAAAGTAATAATTTCCTTAATATCCACAAGATTTTCCTTAAATCAGTATTTAAAACTACTAAACTGGTATTCACTAAATGTCTTATCTTAAGATTGTCCTTATATGTTTTTTCCTTAAAAGATAAGGTATGGTCGATTTTCCTTCGATGAAATTTATATTTTCCTTAAAAGTAAGACTTTCCTTGGCTAAGGAAATACTTATGTGACACTGGTGAAAATGAACAATGTAAATTGATGCGCAAAAAAGATTTGATTAATGTGACAACCAATTTCAATATACACCATAGCGCTAGTCTACCAGTAGAAACATTAGAACCATTTTAAAGAAATCAAAACGTCCACGTCTTTATTATCAATACTCTTGCGTCATTAAACCTTGAATGGCGTACCCACACCCACACTGGAGGTAGTAACACATTTCATAAGTATGTTATCGTCCCTTCTGTATTCTAAGTAAAGTAAAACTTCACTCAAAGATAACCTCAATAATAAGACCACCTCAAAATTAAGAACACAATTTTCAAGTCCATTTTCACTCTTCCGCTCTTTATTCAACCTCAATATTAAGACCATCTCAATAATGATACCAGTTTTCCAGGGTCCCAAGGGTGGTCGTATTATTGATGTTTTACTGTATATAACACATCCTATAGAAGGGACATTAACCTACTTATGAATATTGTTACTCTCGTGGTTACCTTGAAGTTCATTTAAACTTGATGTCAACAGTTGCCCTATAAGACAATTATACGGACCAAATTCTATATTATACATTGTACATCTGTGTACTATTTGGTCATTATATCCGCGATTGAACAGTTTATAATAAATAGGGGAAATAGTGAGGGTTTATTCGTTGTTCATGATTTGGTCAATGTGTGATTACTATTTGATAATGGTCACTTTACTCAGATAGTATTCCTAATTTGGACAATTCGCAATTGGTTCTAGACGAAAATCATTTACTATTGACCTTTCCAAATTGCCGCTCATCTAAATGTATAGCTCCCAAACGTATTGAAATAATGAATGTTTTATTCCCACGTAGATATCAAATTCTAAACCATTTATTCCGGAATATCTGAAAGTGAAGTAAGATTGTCAATAAGAAACTTAAACATGTGCAGCTTTCTGGGATAAATATCAAGAATGATTTCCCTTGATTATCGGCTTTGTTTAAGCCATTTCCTCTAACTTGGATTGTCTCCCTTCCTCGCGAAAATGACACCTGTCAAACTAGTCAATAATCAATAATCGATATTGGCTCCATGCTATAACCGAATATACTCGGATTTAACGTCTCTTGATCATTATCATTAGGGACTAACTTAGCCACCCCACTGTGTTTCGACAGCATGTTGAAATTGCCTTGGGCAGTAGTTTGACTTCTTGGAGGTGTATAGAACAACAATGACTTAAACGTGATACCTCAAATAAATCTTCAATCATGGCAACAACTAAAATGTCAGTGGAAACAGAAAATGTCTTGTAAAAATATTTTTTTTGTAAATAAGTTTGTTATCTCGAAAGTATGTGAAAATTAATACTGGTATTCAGGTAAATTGTCGCAGATTAGTTTAAAGATGAATTTATAAGATCGGAAAACTAGCTTATAAGAACAACAAGAGTATTGCAGTAAACAGGAGTTGGCATTTATCCTGAACATTCTATGAATACTGTGTATATATGTAGAAAAATATCAAATCTCGTGTTTTTCCCCCCGTTATGTAGGTTAATTAGGTCCTTTGTCTGAACACGGACCTATATAGGTCCGTGGTCTGAATAATTACAATATCTCTATTTACAATATATATTAATACAGGTATCGAATTAAGCGTGTTACATATAAATAGCATCACGGTGTTAAAGTTAGTTCACACCTTTACAGATCATGGGGGGAAGATAACTTCGTTCAAATGCAATTATTCTAGATTAGTTTACATACACCATTGATACTCTCACTCAAGTTACAGTAAAACCTCAACAATAAGACCACCCTGGTGATCCTTTAAAACATATTATTGAGGTGGTCTTAATATCGAGGTTGAATAAAGAACAAAACAGTGAAATGGACTTGAAAATTGATTCTTAATTTCGAGGTGGTCTTATTGTTGAGGTGGTCTTTAAGTGAGGTTTTACTGTATTAAAAAGTTATTAAACAGATAGTTTACAACTGTGTATGTTAGTCTTATAACTGAACAGAAATATCGATACACCGAAGTGTACCAATATTTAAATCGTCGTATCGTTGATTTTCTGATGAACTTAGCTCATCGTTTCGTTTTACTTCTCTTCAAAGAATACAGGCCACTTTAAAATTACGATCAGGTTACTCGCAGTGAATAATAAATCACTATAGTGTTGCTTTCCATACAAGAATATCCTACTAAAGGCAATATAATATCAAAGACATAGATCGCTGATCAATATCATCAAGCAATATTATATTGGTCCCAGACTCGAGTTACGAATTGAGAAAAAATGTTATTTAAAGGACGTTTAGTTAAACACTTTTTAATACTGAGTTGTTAATCTATTCATCTAACACACATATCCCAGCGAAGTATGATAAATATCTAGATTTTCAGGTATAACAGTAGTAGTTTATATTCTAATTTTGTTAACATTATCACAGACATAAATGAAATTGTCCGTGATATCTGGGACCAATATGTATATTCCAGGTGATATTATAGTTTGGGATCGGTCGTCATGAAGACAAGACAGACTAAGTAATCTTAATGAAACAAACTATCAAAATATATTACAGTTAAAACAATTTCATTTTACATTCTTGTAATTGATTCACGAGAAAAATGTTGTATTTTTCAATCGTTTTCTTTGTTACATTTTTCAAACCAAGAACGACCACTCAGATCGATGTGACGCGCACCTGTCATGGTTGTCTCCCTTTATTTTCAAGGATTATGGGTACGTTGCTGCTTGGCAGCCATATTGGATTTGGTGATCTTCCGTCAAGAATACTTGTATGTCAAAACAGGGCTATCTGTAGAGCCCCTTGTACAATAAATACAATCGTGACCCGAAGTGTACAACGTCTATGATTCAATAATAAAAATGAGTGGAAATGATAACAAAAAAACGAAGCGCAGGAGAATGAAAAAGCTCCTGAATGTCACTAAGGCTACAATCCCCGGGCCGGAGGTCCCGTTGACCAGAGCCGACTTAAATGGCGAGGTAATGTCTATCGATTACTGTTGAACATAAGTATTTACCATAAACTATGATTACTGCAAATAAGCAAATATTCTGCGTAGTTAATTGTCTTGAGTATTGAAGATGGCATGCATGATGTCGGACCAGTATAAGGGTGGCCCAAATTTTAAGCAGAAGTTTTCGGTGATCAGTTTTTAAACTAAACACACAGTACGATTAGAACTTGCTGTCACCCAGTGATGCCCCATGCATATCATTGAGTGTTTGTGAAAAATGGAGTTGTCATGGGATTTGGCACCATGGTATATGAGTATGTACCTGATTGTGATCTAGAAACGTCTTCTTTCTGCCACTGACTGAGAGTTTTCAGTGTTACGATTTCAAAACACCGCTTTCACAGTTCAATTTCTTGTACATTCAATCAATTGACATTTGCAATTTATCATTTACTACATTTAAGATCATCTATTAACCTCCAAGATAGTATTGTCAGAGTGACTATACTTTTAGGGAGCACTTTTACTATGGGTTCCCTTTACAATGTGTCCGCCCCCATGGTATTGCAACCCTAATTCTGCGAATACATAAGTGTCATTCAGTTGTACAATGTGTTTTTAATGACTACAGTTATTTGTTTCAATTACTAAAATACTATTGAAGTTTAAATTGGACAATAGATAAGGTTAAATGTATAATATGTAAAGACTTAAAATTAGCAACTTAGGGGGCGGACAACTTGTTAACTCCGACTACTTTTAGTTGTTTGACTATGTCTCCTCCCCTCATTTCAGTCAGACATCCAGGTTTTCAAAATTTCAGTTCGAATGTCAACTTGGTGGCATTTTGCCAAAAAAGTAACTAACTCACTTCTGGCTTTTATTTTTTAAGTTGTTCAACTTTTCTGGCAATATGCAGTGTATTTAAGTGTTACTAGCTAGTAAGTTACAGGCTTTTTGTTGTCTCCATAAGGCTGTTTGAAGTGTCTTAGCAGTGATTTCCCTGGACTTTCAAAATTGAGGGTCATTGCAACCCCCTGGTTTTCATTATCTGTGGGTAATTTCCAAATATTTGGGGTCATACAGGAATAGGCTAAATCGAGTGTACACTAATGTACTTAATCTATGACACATTCAGCATGTAATTATCAATTATTATGAAAGTGAAAGTACATTTTCGGAAAATCATTTAAGGTCAACAACCCGAGGTGATTACCTTCTTCAAGAAATTGCGTTCACAAATATTTTTTAGGGGTCATTTCTCAGAAAATGCGACAATGATGCAAGATTTGTGCATCATTGTCAGTGAAAACACTGTCTTAGTAGATAAGTGATACTTTTGTTTAGGTTTCACAATCACACCCATTTGACCTGTGTTCCATATTTGTACATTGAATGTGCATGTTTTGAAAGTATGAACCAGGCTAGGACTGGGTATCATCTGTTGATATGCTGTGAATGTGATGATACTTAATATGACTTTATGTGATGATTTGTTTTGGTAATGAGGCTTTAAAATTAAAGTCACATAAACAGCCATGGTGATCGTAGAATTCTGGCTGAAGTGTCAAATTTTCTCTAAATCGTAGGAATTTGGCTAAAAAAATCATCAAAATGACCCTTGAGAATATCACCTAGTGGAAATATTGATGTTACTTGATGGGATTGTACAATCACTTTTTCTCTTCTCATCTTATGTTAGGTTTCGTATTTGTGTTGGGAAACAATCAACAAAGGTTGCCAGTAAAGATTAGCATTATGATGTCTGACTGCTGATTTCTTTCTTTCTTGAGTACTGATACAGTTAACGAAGTAAATGATCTCATAAGACTAGTCAGTGGTACTGGTAGGTCTCTGTTACAACTGCCGTCTTGGTTTTATGTCAGTGGTAGACAACTGCCATCTTGGTATCTTTTTTATGACTGAGCGTTAGTCACATAAGCAGCTAGGGTAATGTAGTGACTATTCCAGTTATTAGGGTGGAGGAAGGATGCAGACGGACTCTGGGTTGAGCCACTGACCTTCTATCAGCCAGGTACATAGCTTACTCATTTAACAATTTCTATATCCGGGGTGGTACGCAAAGCAAAGTTATGTCAGTCTTCAAGATCATTTTTTAAAAGGACTCCCATTCGGGCAGACGGCTTGCAATTTCAACTCGTCGGAATTCACTTTCACTTGCCGGAATAAAATTAACAGCACTGTCAAATTAACAAAGAAACATGATGTTTTGATGGTTGTTCTGATTTGTTAAATCAGACACAAATGCTGGTAACGATAGTTAATGAAAAAGGGCTTTTACACAAGCAAAATTGACAAAAATCGAAAACCAGTCTCAAAGTATTGTGTATTACGTCATCAATTTTTGTGACAGCTTGGATAAAAGCTAGTCAGACCGAACCATGAACACAACTTGCCAATTTGGGCAGACAAAATGGATTTTTACTTGTCGTGGGCTTCGGGCAAGTGGGTCATCATGAAGACTGTTATGTAACTAGCAATTTACAAAATTGTGCACCAAATTCTCAAATGTTGAATTAAACTTACACATAGATCTATATGTTGAGAAAATGATTCAGAATGGAAGAAAAATCTATCTTTTGTTATACTGTAACAAAACAATGAGTAGTCTTTATAGCTCATTATGTCAGCACTTAAGTTCTAGTATCTGGAGTATATTCCACTATCGGATGCCTCTGAGTTGATTGCTTACAGAGGCTGATGTTTGCTTACATTTTTACATAACCCCAGATTCATTTGTAGAATATTAATAATTGCTACTTTCTCTCAGTTTGGCTGTGTGCCAAATCATCTATATGCTGTTATCCCCCAAGTGTAGATTGTGTGTATTTGAGTACCGGTATGTTCTTACAGTGGCATGCTGTTCTGTTGCTATACTTCACTGCCAAAGATAAGTTGACTACAGGTAAAAATCATTGAACATAGAGGTAGATTTGTCTAAGAGTGCTATCATTTATACCAAGCTTTGTTCAGATTATTTAAGGACCCAAGGTTTTAATACTGAGATTCCAGATCAGTCTCAAAATGCATCCTTACCATTGGTCAATTTTAGACTGTGCAGAACCAACCAATCAGAGGTTTTAGTCCGAGAATGGTTCCTAAACCCAGTTTATTACTTTAGACTGAGACCCAAGAATTGAAATAAAACGTCCTCTTTGTTACTTATAGTGCAATTAGATCTTCTTGTAAACTTTATTCTCATTAACAAGCCTTTTTAACTAACAATAATTATTAAATCTAAGAAAGCTGACGTTATGTTTTGCTCTATATGTTCTTGGAAATCTGAATATATATATATTATTATATATGTACGCAAAAGTTATCTATAGGTACATGTGCTGGTAGTCATCATGATATCCTTGAGCACCCCTTCAAATGATATGAGGGTTTTGTACATCCTGTTTTCATCATTCATGATAATGGCAGTTTATTATATTCTTTTCAATATATATGTCTCTCTCTCAGCCTCTGCAGGGCACTTGTTTAGTCATTAAGGGGGCTGTCTATGGGTACCATTCCCTAACAGAAATGTTTGTTTTCCCTAATTTTGATTGAGAATACCACATACAAGAAGGAAAACAATTCATGTAAGATTAGTTAGGGTTGATCGACATTTCTATAAATAGTTGGGGACTTTTGTCCAAAAACAGGGATTCCACTTCACTAGTTGCTGAATCTCGAGGGTCATTTTGATAATTTTAGACCCAATTTTACCATTTTATAGGCAAAATACCTACAATTTAGAGAAAAATTGGCCCTTCAGCCAGAATACTAAGGGTCAAAATGTGGCTTTTTGGACTTCCATGGGTCAAAGGGTCAAATGGAACCCCAGCAAAAATGCTGCATATATTTGTCATAATGAAATAAAATAAGTATAATGAAGTCTTAAATTTATCATATATAAATTTGACTCAAATTTCCCCTTGGAAGTCGTCTTTGAAAGACGCAAATGTAGATATCCATCCCCAAAATGTGTCTATGCCCTGATATTACACCTATATTATGTAGTGCAGTATAGTTTGATGCCAATTATTGTAGATGCTTGTCTTGTGTGTATTTTGCTGTACATACTAGACTGGTTACCCAGTTTCTGTGTGTGGACTTTTCTTCGAGGCTGTACCTTTACTATGATGGATTTATTTTGTATGCAGTTTGAGGTAACTGTTTCATTGTCTGATTTAGCGATGACACTACTTTTTTTCAAACCCAGAGAATTAATCACAATCCATTTCATATGATTTTCTCAGCTAGATATTTTTTCTCAACACATCAGAGATGAGAACTTAACCTGTTACATATATCAGCGAATGTTACCATCTTTGTAATAAAAATTAAAACTGATATTTGAGTTACTAATTGAACATCTGATGTCAGACACATTTTGCTAACTGTCTCGCTGTACAATTCCACCATTTTTACTCTGTGTTTGTTGTTGTTTTGATTGTCATAGATCATATACATGTCATAACATCTTTCTAATGATAAGCAGTAGAGCCAAATTCATCAAAATATCTGGTAGTGCTCTGAAATGTTGAGTAAAAGTTTTGACATTACCTACCTGCATACATGTTGTAGTAAGGTAATTAAAAGATTGCCTTTAAAATTGGAAACTTAGGTGTCAATCCATGTTTTATGTAGAGCATCACACATTCTGCCTTTTTTGAAGTCATTGTGTCTGACCTGTATTATGTACAGTCAATCAGACCTCTGTGACTCCAGAGGAATAAACATTACCATTATCACCTAAAAAATTCATTTATGACACCCAGGTGTATAAATTTATAGTATTAGTTTGGGTGAATTGGAGTCATCTTGTGGTCATGACTCATGTAGCCTGACTATCGTTTTCCTTGACACTTACTTGTATATTCATATATGAACCTTCAAGGTTGGTGCTACTACTACATGTAGTCTGGTTTCAACCTTCATAATCATATAACATAGTGGAAGGGACTAGTAATCTGGACTAGGTTGGTGCAAGCATTGCAGAGTTATGGACCTTGGACATAGACAAAATGTGAACAATGAGTCAAATGACATGTTTGGTACAATAGAGCTAGTATTTCACTTTGTTTGTGTAAAATTATCTACTTACAAGTATGATTAGTCACCACAGGAAGTTACGACTGTTCTTATTTCCTGTGACAAAGTGGTATTGTGGGGGTGGGTTGTTTAATCATTTTACAATGATAGCTCTTGTAGGGAGTTTCGTATTGGTGATATGAAGAATAATTGCAAAACAAAGACGAGAATTTTCCGCTGATTCGCAAGGGTAGTTTTGAAGACAATTTAAGCCATCATAGATGCTTAAAAGCCAGGAGCTTCAGTAGCCCCTGGACCCCTTGCTGAATTTTCAGCTGATTTTGAAATTGCCTGAAAACAAACTAATAAGCAGAAATTAACTAAAAAGTATTGGTATTTATAACTATTATTCGTATCCATTCATTATCTGATTCTGAATGCTTGAATTGATCTTTATATATATTATATCTGATACATCAAGTATTGTTTATACTGCAAGGAGGAACCTTCCTCTATTTTCAGCTGATATCCTACTTGTTTCCTCTTTTCTATACACAGTACAGTCATGTATTCCAATATTACAAATATATGTGTACAAAAATGGTACATTTATTATGAAGTATTCTTTGAATTAACAGATTTTTTTGTCTTGGAGCAGGGGTTCCACTAGGTGCTAAATCTCAAGGGTCATTTTGATAATTTTGACCGCATTTTACCATTTTATTGCCAAATGACCCATATTTTAGAGAAAAATTGACCCTTCAGCCAAAATTCTAGGGGTCAAAATCTGGCTTTTTGGAAAGCTCAAGGGTCAAATGGAACCCCTGTTAGGATTTGTGTCCCTGTGTTTGTACATTCATTGTTTGTGTGCTTGGCTGTATCAGTGGCATGCTTAAGTGCTTGCATCATTTTATCCAGGAATAGAAATTGTCTATTGAATGATATAAAAATAGACTGTATGTTCACATTTTGTATCAGTAGACCTATCTCCATGAGGAGAAAATTTGTGAACCAGTCGATAATTGATTTGTAACTATAGAAGTTATTAAAAATGCAGATTATATTATCTCTCAGTCTACACTAATTGCTTTGCAATGATAACTTCTTGGGTTACTAATTAAAATTAGTAATTAGTACTGGGGTCAAATTAAGAGATTGTGAATTTCATGATCAAACCTCATCCAATGTAGGGCTTGAACTCTTGACCTTCAGAGTCAGACGCTATAGCCCTTGACAACTACGAGGTCACTACCCACATTGCTAGAATAACGGAATATTACACAAGGCAAATGTCTGTGTATTTTTGTAGATCTCCGGCTGTATGTACAACAGATGTGTCTGATTATTGTATACATCACACTGTGGCTCTGTTATAATATAATAGATTGTTTGATCAATCTTAAGATGATTTTCTCCCCTCTTTTTAATGACCTTGGCTTTATATGAGTGATTGTTTTTATTCAATCAGTAATGATTGTTACAGATTAGTGGCCTGGTGGCTGCTGTGTATTGTTGAAAATGTTTGTGCAGATGTGTCGATAATATCCAACAACAACAGTGGTATAAGTCTAGAGACTACTTGACACTACTTGAGACAATTAATGAAATTGCACATTTTCAGTTTAGTACCAATGATAGTGATTCAGCAAAAAATCCCAATAGCAAGAAAAAAATCCAATTGAGATCAATCAACTTCTGTGACAGGCTTCCTCACCCAGATGAAACTCACTGACCTGATTATCATGTATGGGTATTTGTTTATAATTTTTCCCAATTTTGAAAAATTTCTGTGGAATAATCAAAATCCAAAAATGGCAAAATTCCTAGTAAAAGGCTATGATTTTTCAACTGTGCATTTTAAAAGTATTTTGATAATAGCAACTTATTTCAGATTAAAAAATACTGTAGAGGAATTACCCCTCCTTGTATGCACAAACATGATGAAATCATTCTTTGTACAAATCTATGGCCCTTTTTGTTTTTTGATTTTATATAACATGATGTGGAAAACATATGGAGGGCAGACAGAATATGTATGCATGTTGCCATCGGATGATCCTAAACATTTCTGACTTTTTTTCATTCACAACTCTTGCTTGATCTCAATCATATACAGATTTTTATTCCATTACTGATTTTCTCTGCTTGTTCGGTACAATTCGGAAAAAAACAATCCATTGACTGATTGAGAATATGTTTTAAAGCATAAGTTTATCAATCTGCTTAACCTGTGTTTGTTCTTTTGTACTTGGTGAACATACTTTCTCAGCGCAATGACTTCTCTTTGATTTGGTAGTTTGGTAGGCTTGTCTTGATTTGCATTCACTCGCAGTCATAATAGTGACTTGCTGTGAGGTGAAATCAAAATGGGTCTATCTGCAGATAGAAAAGGGAGAAGATTTGCTTGTTTCGCTTTCACCACTGAAAATATTGGTGAACAGTATTTGGCAGAGTGCCAGAAAATACATGTGTTTTATTACATTTGTTTGATATGCCAAGCTGTACTTGCTTGCAGTCTTACCTGTCATTGAGTATTCTATCATCTATACCAAGTATGTTGTAAAAATATATGGGTGGGGTGTGTTCTCTTTCTTGACATGATGCTTGTAATTAATTTACCTGTACCGTCAATCTGCATTATATGCAGCCAATTAAATTGTATCTGTGTTGGTTTTAAAAAGGTAATTAACTGCACACAACATAAAATGAAGAATTTAAATCTTTAATTGATGAACCAAAGCAGCTGCAGGATTGTGCTGAGCTGTAAATACGAAACTAATGCAGGGATGTAGCCAGAACTGGTAGAATGTATATGCAAGAAATCTAGACAGTCTTCACATGCTTCCTTGGAAAATTCTGTTTTCTAAAACCTGGTTGCGTTTTCACAAGCAATAGTTACAGGTTCATAAACATTATATCTCATTGTTTATCATGTGTACACAAATGAGTATTTTGTGTACATGTAGCTACATGCCTGTTATGATCATTGAAATATACTCACAATTGTCCATTTTCAGACAGGGTAGTATCTAGCTGTGTGTATACCGTAAAAGTAGATTTTTTGCTGGACAAAAAAAAATTTGCATTGGCAAAATTCTGATGTTTTGCAAGCAGTAATGTTCCAAGTACACAGTAGCAGTTGATCAATTCTTTTCAAACAGTTGATAGAAAAGTTATAGATTGAAACCCTTCATGCTCAAAACCACGATCATCACCATTCTTCATTAACTGCCTGTACTGATTTATCCCATCAAGTTGACATAATTCACTGCCTTACCAATAGCATGTATTTTTCTATTTCAGGCATTAAATATTGAGAAGCTCATGGATGCGCAAGATGATGAGAGTGCTCTAAAAATGTTGAATTTTTCCCGTGGTTCAAACCCTTTCTTGGACAAAGAACGCTGCCTTTTATGCAATTGTGAAAGACCAGACCCTCCGGAGGCTGATGACATCAAATTTGGTAATAATAATAATAAATTCTTCATTTTCAGGAAGTAAATCATGAAGGTTAAGCAATAAATGAGCGCTGCTGTTCAATTTACAAACTCCATTGTAAGTGACGTCATTTCAAGAAAACGCAACATGTGATATCACTATTTGCAAGCAGGAAACAATGTTTACTCCATAATTTTGTTATGGTCACTTCGTTTTCATATTGCCATATGGGGCATATATATATTGCTTACTGTCAGTACATGGTGATGTCACATCTGATGTTTCTGGAAATGACGTCACTTAAAGAAGAGGTAAGAAATCGTACAGCAGTGCTCAAATGTATAAACCTTAATTACAAGATGGCCTTCTATTAACAAGATATTCATTGAGTAGCAAGCACAAACATGCCCAACACGCATACATAGGTTCATGTGCGAAAAAGAAAATGTACAAGTTCAGCATGCATTGATATGGAAGTCTAGCAATATTTGACTTTCAAATTTTCATTCTATTGGTAATGTAATATATGTATTTTATTATATCTTGGTGATCACCCATCATCTGTAGTTGACAGTTGTCGTGACGTCATTCTAGAGGTCACTGTTTTGATCCATTTATATGAGATAACTTTCTACCTGATCTACATGAAACATGTAGTCTAAATGTGTGACCTCTATGTTGTATTTTAGACTGTGTTAAATCATAGAAATCTTTGTGAATGCTCGAGAGTTTTTAACTGATTTCATGAAACATCTTCAGAATGTTAATCATCATAAAGCTCTGAAGAGCATTTCAGTTTACCATAATTTGTGATTGTGGAATTGTTCCTGCTTTGTTAATAATTTGGTTAATTCTTTATTTCAGATTGTTCAAAGATTCATTTATTAGATGATTCTGAAGATAAACAGTCTTTGGAAAACAATCCTCTATCAAAGGTAATATTCTATAAGCTTATAACTTGGTCACTCTGAGCAGTGGTTGAATAACAGTGGGATGTCAGTGGTCATTAAGATGCCCAGTCGTTGACAGACACAAAAATATCTTGCTTCATTGTTTTATGTCCTAATTTTCCTACCAGACTTGTGAGACGTTTGACTCAAATATGTCAAGGACAATTGGAGAACATTTGGAATTTGTGATGTAAATACAATATATTGTAGTTGAATGTGGTTCGTGTGGGTGTTCCCTGTAGTTTTCAAGATCAAGGAAGGTGACTTTGTCTGCCATGCCTCACATTGCTATATTTATAGTTGCATTAATTTTAAAAATACTTCTGTCTTGAATAGCAACATTGATCTTGAATATTGATATTTGTGAGTGTCAACATGTAATGCAAATTATGTACAGTTTTGCTAATGATGTACTGTTAAGTTTTATTTAGTGGATTTTGTTAAAGGAAGTTAAAACACACAACTTATGACAAACCACTTCAACTAGATACTGCTTAATCAGACTAAATTTGCAAAATGAAAAATTGTGTTATGTGATCAATAAACATGTACATTTACAGCCCTTTTTTATGGCAACTTTGGAGCCGATATTGGGCCCCATTCCCCATACAAAAAAATTATTTTTTCCGTACTTAGAAAGAAAATTCCCCTTCAGTTGAATTGTTTAAAATTTTAGCCTTATAAATACCCAAATTTGGTGATTCATGATGCAAATTTCCCCAATCAGATGGACCCGCATACTTTCCCATAAAACTCGAAAAAAATGGCTGATTTATAATCGTGCCATTTTGTCTTCTTTCAGTTACCTTTGTGGGTGTGTCCTTCGTGTAGAAAGGCAGCTGATCAAGAGATGGAGAAGAAGCCAACTTTAGAACAATTCCTGGTTTGTATAAAATAAGCTAAACAATTTCATGGTCCATAACGTGGATATGTCTGAAAATTCAGTTCAGTTTTGCTCTACATTTATTTTTTTAAATTAGTCAAATATGTTTATTGTATTGTGCTTTGTATGGTGTTGTTTGCTGAGTTCGTCAATAAATCCCTGCTGTTAGCGGACACTTCCATGTTTGTTGAAATAAAGGAGTTGAAAAAACTTTCTATCACAATCCCAGAATCTGGCACCAGTACTGCTTTGTGACCCAGGTAGCAATTGTCAGAAAGTTCATATCGGATCCAAAATAAGTATTGGCAAATTGTACCGACTATTCATAATTTTGGATATTTTCCAATTACAGGACCAAGAAAGTGATTCATTTTTGCCAGATGTGAGTATTAAGTCTGGTTCTGAACCGACCACGCCTAATGGCAGTATATGTACGTGTGAAGCTTGCACGGAAAGACGGTACATGTAATTATTTTTTTAATATCTCTTGGCTCTTATTCTTACTGCCGCTTAGTAGCAAATCATTTTTTTTTTAAAATATATGAAGTACTGGAAAATTTGTCGATTTTTCAGTTGTGCACATTTTTGTAGATCAGTTTTGAGCTTTATGAGGTAAATTCATTGGTAAGTATGTTGATAAAGTAAATGTCTATGTTTTCTTTTTAATATGTACATATATGAGAGATGTCTTCCGGGTATACCCGGAATTCCAGGTTCTTTATGTGCTGGAAAAATTGTTTCCTGCGCCAAAAATGTAGAGCATGTTCCTGATGGTAGAGGACAGATAGGGCTTTTATCTAACATCCATTTCATAAATGACTTGTAATGAAGCCTTTCGTTGGTTGATATCAGAACAATAAGCTTAGTGACAGTCATCTTGGCCAATCAAAATGCTTGATAGACACCTAGAAGTTGATTACAAATGATTTACAATAGATCAAATGATAAGAAGGGTGGAATTGACAAGAATTAAGGATTTATGAACTATCAAAAGGCTGTTCTTCACCATATTATGAAACAGTTAAAAATAAACTGTGCTATATTTCATCAGTTCTATTTTGCTGGACTGCATTGTACAAGTTTTTCCTATGATTTGCTTTGAGCCAGATTTATAAATATGATAACATTACTGACCTTTGATTGGATCAATCGCTCATTGTATCTTGTTGTCATATATTGTTACATTTACAGTATGATCGAATCAGAGCACGAACAAGAGACGGCAGAATTACAACTATGCTGGATGGATTTACGGAAAGTTGTACGCTGTCTCTATGGAAACAGAGAGGAGAACAATACAGAAGAGCTCAATGTTAACAGAATTCCTGCCGATGATCATGTGATAGAGTTAGTACACAAGTATGTACTTTTTTTACTATTTCAATGGCTTACTTTTCTGCTAGGCTGGAGATCATGGGTCCGAAACACTCTTGTGAAGTTCATACTGTGATAGTTAGACTACAGATAATGCATCTTATGAACACCGCTGTACATTTTCCAACCTCTTCTTTAAGTGACATCATTTCCAGTAAACGTCATGTGACGTCATTATGTTCTGACAATATTTGTTTCCTGCTTGCAAATGGTGACATCACATGTTGCGTTTTCCAGGGGTGAGAATTTTCCGCGGATTCGCGGAATTCCGGGATTTTTTTGTCTCCCAGGCCGTTTTTGAGATCGATGTAAATCCGAGGAGAAATTTTGATGGGGGGGGGTAGGGTCAATGCTGTTCATAACGCACTCATTATTAGAAAGCAATATTATATTCTGAACAATCACGCCCGATCATGTTTTGAGAAAAATCGATGTGAATTATCGTCCGCCATTTAGTTGTTAGGCTAAAACATCACTGAATAGGTGCCGAAAGCGTTGCCGAATTGGTTCCGGAAAACGTCCGAACGGCTTTTAGTCTGTACCAACAGTCGCGCTAGAGTTACGGTTCTTGTCAGTGAATCAAAATGGCAGAAGTTTACGATAGAGACATCGCGAAATTGTTTAACCTGACAACACCGCCTACGGTTAAATCTGAATTTCGGATGCATTTTGGACATCCAGTATACGAGTTTAATGTCGGCAAATTACTGAAAAATCTGAAACTGTAGGTAAATTATGCTACACTAAATTAACCCATTCTGGAAACGCGTCGATTATAAAGTCACACTTAAAATTAAATTGTCGCCATCCGTCTGTTTCGGGAGCGGTTCTAGGTCTGCTTCTGTTAAAAATGTGTTTGTTCACTACAAATGTATAGACACAAAACAGTAAAGTACATGGGCATAAAACGAACATTAACACCAAGACTTGCTAAACATATTTCAAACTTAATGCAAGCCCTGCATCAAATTTGATATAGGCCTACACTGAATATGGGAGCCAAATTGACTTTCATTAAAAGACTAAAATCTCCTGGTTAAAACCAGTGCTGATACCCGCCTTGTCATCACAGAAGACTCTCGGAGGAGATTAAAAAAATATTCTGAAATTCCTTTAATTACTGATGGTCGGTAATGCAAGTAGTAATAAGTGGTCAAATGCTACATACACATGAACCACACTTTGACACTGGAAGAACTTAGGAAATATCATCTTCACATAACTTGTCAATGAGTTGACTTTTTGGTGAGAAATTAAGCCTATAGTATTTTTGTTGCTACAGATATGATTAAATGCAATCCTAGGCCCCTAAAATGCTTCAAACCAAGGAGCTTCAGGGGGCTTTGCCCCCTGTGACCCCCACCAAAGCGCTGCCCTGGACCCGCCGCATAAAGTTCAGGGATTTTTGCTTGAGAGCATTCTCACCCCTGGTTTTCTTGAATGACGTCACTTACAGAAGAGGTTGTAAATCCCATAGCAGCGCTTGTATGTTAATCATTATATAGAATTAGATTTTATCGTCACAGGTTGAGATTTTACCGTAATAGGTTAGGAGTTTTCCCATTATAAGTTACAATTTTACCATTATACATTAGGAGTTTTCCCATTTCAGGTTATGAATTTACCATTAAAGGCTATGTTTTTGCCATTATAAGTTACGATTTTACCACTATTGGTTATGAGTTTCCAATTAAAGGGTATGATTTTACCAATAAAAGTTACTAGTTTTACCATTATCAGTTACAAATTCACGATTATAGATTACGATTTTACCATTATAAGCTATGATTATGAATATACCATTATAGGTTCTGGATTTACCATTATCAGTTACAAATTCACGATTATAGGTTACGATTTTACCATTATAAGCTATGAATATACCATTATAGGTTCTAGATTTACCATTATAATCTATGAATATACCATTATAGGTTCTGGATTTACCATTATAAGTTATAATTTCATTATTGTAAGTTATGATTTTACCATTATTGGTTATGTTTTTTCCATTTTTGGAGTTTGAGCTTTCCTATTATAAGATATGATTTTATTATTGTAAGTTACGATTTCATTATTGTAAAGTTATGATTTTATTATTGTAAAGTTATGATTTTATTATTGTAAGTTATGATTTTATTATTGTAAAGTTATGATTTTATCATTGTAAAGTTATGATTTTATCATTACAGGTTATGCAGCAGAGATCCCCATCAGTTATTTCTACGTCTTGAGTCCCAAGTTCGAGAATTTGTGATAAGGATGAAAGTGAAACTGCTGAAACAATTAAGTACAGGTTTTAAAACGCCGCCACAAGCGAAGGAATTTATCAGCCTTCTTCTCGAAGAGTATGCTCATCTCAGTAAAGTTGCCAGAAAAATGACTGGTCTTTTGAAAGAACTGGTATGTTTATCGTATTTTCTATATTTTCAAATTTTATGCACCATTTCTTTTCAATAATTATATAAGTATTAAGTATTCCGAAAATCGATTAAATACTAATTTATTAAGCTGTATGATTTCTAACCTCTTCTTTAAGTGATGTCATTTCCAGAAAATGTCACATGTGATGTCACCATGTACTGACAGTATGCAATATTTGCCCCATATGGCAATATGAAAACAAACTGACCATTTAGAGTAAATATTGTTTCCTGTTGTGTTTTCTTGAAACGACGTCACTTACAGAAAGAGGTTGTAAATCCCACAGCAGCACTCGGATGTTGTTTTGAATTTCATTTATTTTAAAAAAATGTCACATTTCAATATTTCAGCAAAACCACTTAAAGAGGTTCAAAGTAACGTGGGATTTGCACAATAAGCATTTGTTCCAGTCTATTTGCTTCTCAGAACCTTCCATCAAAAACAGCCTGAATCTGCTCATCTCACAACTTAGGTGAGTTACTAGAATTTACCTGGTCTGTTAACGAATGCCTGCATATAGCCCATCTGGTCAGTCTTAAAGATTAAACATATTCATCAGATCCAGTACTGATTGTTTTAACGAAGCAGGTTTAATCGAAATAGCAAAAACATCTTTCATTAAAATTGAGTTTAAGTGAAAATACTAAAACTAAATCTTTTTTCTTACAAATCAGCTGAACATGACTCTGAATTAATAAACCTGCTTGTAAAATTTACTAGACGTCTTAAATGATAAAATATGTACCCGGTCAGGGATTTCCCTGAAGCAGAAATCTTGAGTTCCTGACACCCTTTTCTCCCTAGGGACTCCCATCTCAACTTACTGTGCATCCCTGGAATCCCTGAAATAACCTTTTGTCAAGTATAAACTGCATATCTGGGACCCTACAAATTTACTAAAGATCCCCAGTTTGTCAAACACGAGGGTCCAAGGACCCCTAACTGAAAAATCCTAGGGAAAACCCTGCCGATGCTGGAATAGATTCTGTAAGCTTGTTGTAAAAACTTCAGAGCTTATAATAGTTTGCTCACTGCCACGCCTACTACAAAGTTATCATATCTGAAATGGTAACCATGTTTTTTTCTCATACAGACTAGGTGCAGCGTCCAAGGAAGCATTCACTGAGGACACATATCCCAACCTTCTGCACCGCTATCTGAAGTTTGAAGATGAAATGTCAGTTATCAATGTTGTATGGAGAGATTGTCATCAACTAATTGAATCGTACAACGAGGAGCAGGTATGATCTTGGCTTGAAATCATGAATATGTATGATAAAAAGCGTGGTTTTTAGGAAGGCGCGACCCTTTTCAATGGATAAACCTTAGAAAATTGATTAAATCTTTTCTAGTAATTAATGGAAAGAATAATACGATTGAACAGAAACTCTACTAAAGACCGTTTATTTAGAAAGATAGGTGCTACCTGATCGATATAACATTATGCCATTCATGCCAGAATAAGTTTATCTTAGTTCACTGATAAAAGGATGGTTCATTGTCTTCTTGTTCCTAATGATTACTTTGATTAAATTTGCAGAGTAAAGAATGCTTTAGAGTGTACAATATCTCTGGATAGAATCAATTTGTGAATTTGCCAGAATGATTTATGAGAAATATGTGTGCTTCATTTACCCCAATTTGTTTTGTTTATAAGTACAGAACAGAAGTACTCCTATGTTTCATAACATGTGGCAGTTTTCCGAAAGTTGTCATCTACAGACATAATTATATATTCAAATTTTCAGTCTGCACTCAAACTAAAGCAGAAGATGTTACGAGAAGATTGGGAGTTCTTCAAGACACAACGCAAGCTCTTGGAACAACAAGTCTCGAAAAATCCAAAGGCCTCACTTTCTCACAAGTAAGAAACAAAAAAATACCCGAAACTTTGGTCTGAATTGTCTGTGCTCATTTTGATATTCACCTAATATGCTAGAAAAAGTCTAGAAACACAATTTTTTCTCTCTTCGTGTTGCTATTCGTATTTATCCAGTTAACTATTTGCAATTATATCGGTTTCTGTAGAACTATATTCACACCATTGTATGTTGTATGGAACAGTAAATATCTGATATTGAATGACATTCTAAATAAATCTGCTGGTAAAGCCTACTATCGCTTGAAGATGCATTGTGATGAAACTGTTGGTCTAAACCATGTGTTCACTTTTGTTTAACCAAGCTCAAACATAGCTGAATAAGGTTACAGGAATTTTTCATTTTTCTTTCCTTTACTGTGCATCCCTGGGACCCCTTAAAATAAACCTTGTCAAGTATAAACTGCATATCTGGGACCCTACAAATTTACTAAGGAACCCCAATTTGTCAAACACTAAGGCCCAAGGACCCCTAGCTGAAAAATCCTAGGGAAAACCCTCGGTTATCACCTAAGAAGTGAGTTTATGTTTAAATGAAAATTTCATGGAAAAAATGACATTGGATAAAATATTTCATACTTGTAGTGATTACAGCACCATTTAGACCCTTATAACATGTAATTGTATGATGTCAGGGCTCTAGAAATCCACTAGCCCGACGTCCTGTACTAGTCTAATGCTGAATCGGGTTACTAACAGTTGAGTTGAAGTTATTCTCTGACAAGTCTGTTTTTAAAGCTAACCCACATCAGCAATTGTTCATTTGTAAGTCAAACCTTAGAATCCCACAGACACATTCATATGATTATTAATTTTAGATTGTGGAGCTATCGACCGACATTCTCAGACAACGTGCTTCCTATGTCAGACAATTATATATTTTCATTAGTCTGGGACAAGTGTCTTTGAATAATAATTCTAGATAAATAATAACAAACATACCAACAATGATGAAAGAATGTGAAAAATTACAGCTATTTTGACCGGGCCTACTGCCGAGTAGGCAATAGTATGGTTATACAGTATGGCACGGTGGTCAACAGGTTTTATGGCCTCTTAAAGTAATTTTTACACTGTAATTTTATGCGTGCTGCAGTGATAGTCATCTCGGAGCGATAAACTTGAAAAATACACTGGATCCCTTCTTCTCTATACCAAAAAATCTAAAAAAATTGTCCTTGAAAATGGGGGAAAAGTACTTAAAAAGTCCTTGAAAAGTACTTGAATTTTTATCGGCAAGTTCTGTATGAACCATGAATTATTTTTTTATCAGTTTAACACGAGTTTGTTATGTCTTTCAGTCTGGAAGCACAATTTACAGAAACAATGAGATTAATGCTGCAAGGTAACAAACCATCACAGGATGAACTTACTTGTCCTAGGTGCAATAGAAAAAGGTAAGAACCATTGCAAGAGTTTATATCCTTCCAATGTTCAGATAATATTTACTTCATCATAAGTATATGTACAGTATTCTTTTCCGAAATAATACCTGTGGAGAGCAGCTCCCGCATTTGGTAGATACTCAACATTCCTCCCATGATGTTACAACCTATAATTGCATCCTGTGAACAGCAACTTTCTACAAACATCACAGTTGTCCGTCTAACAAAAAACTGCGAGTTTTAAACAAGAGATTTTGCAATGTGGTGCAGTTAAAAAACATTCATTTTGCATATTAAACTATATGTACAAATGTAGTAATAGTTTAATTATTTACTTTTATTGATTTTATTAAGCCTTAGAATTATCAATTCATGAAATTTTTTAGATGTTATAAATGTTCTTTTGAAGAACAAGTAAGTACTGATGGTAGTCACAGGATGGCTGGTTAGGTCTGCTGAATGTCTTGCATACATATAGAAAACAATTTGACCCTGTCGGAACAAATCTGCTACCTCTATGCTAAGACCGTTAGTATGTTTTTAATTTCAGATGTCCCTGTGATGAATGTACCATTACTCATATGATAACCTGTGGGATTATCAATCCTGAAGTGCTCGATAGTACGACTGCTCCAAATCCATTAACATCTCATCATAACGCTAACTTCATGCATGATCCGAACCGTTATCGAATAGATGTTAGTCCACCGTCCATGTCAAGCACCACTTCAAGCAGTGGATCATCGAGTCCCATCATGGTTGATCCTGAAAGACTTGCACTACCATTTCCAGATAATGATAATAGGTATGGAGTTTTTCTCCGATAATCTAGTATGTTGTTGATGTTGTTTTTAGCAGAATTATGGTACTATTGAAGTCAGTCTGTTCTTACTAAATGCACAAAATGGAAAACTAAACGCATGGGATCTTTCTTGACTTGTATTGAATTCTGGCTTTGATTAAGCTCGGAGCATCTTCAAGATTAATGAAAATTGGAAAAGAAACTTCAGAGAGTGGAGGCCGAAGGGCTGTGATTCCCTAGCTAAAAGAGTGACACCTTCACTCCCGGCTAAATCTTTTAGTACTAGCAGTTTATGTTTTAAGTTTCAGTCATGCTTATAGTATAAACGCAGACTTCGACACTTAATCACTGATCCTTTGCTTATTATTCATATAAATTTCCTTTAAGAATTATGTGATTGTTAACTATTTTTTGTATTTTGTGCCATTCTGTAGGAATGAAGAAATTCGTGAAGAGATAGACAATCAGTCATCTGACAACGATGATGATGATGGTGGAGATGATGAGGATGATGATGATGACGACGACGATGATGACGACGACGATGAGGAAGATGAGGATGATGGTGACGATGCAGATAATGAGGAAGAAGCAGATTCAGCTGATAAAGACGAGTCTGTACTTATCAATGAACATCCTTTGAAGGTAATTATTATTATAGGATAGATGGTGGTGTGGATTCGTAGGAGTTTGTTTACATCCTTGTGAATTTTGTGAAATAGAGAGTCACGAAAATATCAGCCAGTGTAAATTTGCTTGTCCAAAGAAGTATCTATGTGTCGTACTCTACTGTTCAATATAACAATACTCATTTCGATAATGTTGCAAACTTATCGGCATGCGAAACGTCTTGACTAGCAAAAATATCTTCTCCTCTAGTACTTGGTGAAATATGTTAGTTTGTCTTTGATTTCTCTAGAATTTTTATTTAGATGCATTAAGTTAAGTAAATTTAAGGAAATTTTGTTTTGTCTGTTGTATTTGTCATAACGAGTGTGTGATGTTGTAAAGAACTCATTTGATGGAGTTATATTGTAAACCATCTAAATTGTGAAAAATTTAAAGTAGCTTTTATTGGACAAATTTTTTCGAAACAAATCAATTATTCTCCTTCATAACTGGATTATACTCTTTCAAAGGTCTAAACTAAACCTACGAATAATCAATGCTGAATTTCCATTTTAAGCCCTTGTTAATTTTTGGGAATTGTTCACGTTGTGATTGGGCATGGGTCCCTTTACTGGATCTCAACGTTATAAGGTTTTTAGGGGGTATTTATTTCTGCTGATAGATGCCAAATGCAAATACCACTATTTTTAATAGAATGACTAGGTTTACAGTATGTTGTATGCAATTTTATGGTGTCTTGTGTCTTGGTACAGCATCATGATTTAATCAGGTTAATAAATAATTTTTGTCATGTGGCCTATGTTAATGTACTAAGACTGGAGGAATATTTTCTTATTCAGGGAATGGTGGAGATTGCCGGGATTCCATCAATGGCCCTGGAGGATGGAATGAGGCGAACTGACTTCAGTAAGGTTGAGAGTTGTAACTGTGATCATTGTGTGTCCCAGGCCAAGTTTGAACAAGTGGTAAGGCCTGTTTTAAAGCAGCAAACTATTTTTTCATGTTATTAATATGCCGAAAATACTTTGTTTCATATATGGTAAAGCATGATTCTCTATCCAACAAAGATAGTTTCATATCACTGAATGCAACATATTTTGCAATAAATAGGCATTTGTCTCTTAGCTTTCTTCCGAGAACCTGTATTTTGTTGATGATATTTACTTTTCTGTCTTTTTGCTGAATTATTCTGTTAGACTTATTTTAAATAATTATATGAGAGCAATTACTTTGTCTGTAGAATGCTTTCGTTAATTTAAATGATTTTTTGTAACAATATGTAATGGTCATTTCAATCTGAATCCTTTTATATAGTTAATTTCTGTGGGGCTGAGCATTTATGGGAATAATACAAATGCTATATCAAGTATTACAAAGCATGAAAGCAATCAAAGTTGATGGACTTCTTTGTTTATGTGCAGTAAGACTAGTCTTGCTTTCAAGCCTCTGGTAAGGTGGGTTGCTTTTATTCCTGTTATATGGCATAATCATTTTCTCTTTGAAGGATAGCAAACAAACAAACAGTCATTATTTCAATCAGTATTTTATGTCTCTGTAATAGGAATTATCCTATTAACAGAACAGTATAATGATTGGAGGATATGGGGGTGTGTTTGTGCAGCTATAAATGTTTTGTTTACAATGTAATTGAGTTGTTTTTCTTGTGTTTGCAGATGAAACCTGAAGACAATCCTTGCCAGTGTCATGTTTGTCTTAGACAACAAGGAAAAGCAGTTTCTACTACCTTACCGCAGCATATCCCTTCTATCGTGCCACCCCCTGGGGAGCTACACCTGTATCCCCACATACATGGCTCCACAGGGCTGCACACATTAGGCAGAGGTCATGTTCGCCCCATTCTACAGCCTAATCTTTATGATCTGCATCTTCCTAACCAACATCATAAATCTATTATTCAGCAGACCAAGGTTCCTATCCAGTTGGACTTTGAAACGCCTGAAGATCTTAACGATCATTTCTATCATTCATACGGTGACTGGGACAACAGTACGTACGATCCAAGATTGCACCTGGGTTCCGGGAAGTTTGAAAGTGAGCTGTTGCCCCCACCGCCATTTTCAAGTCCCTATACTGCCAGTCTGCTGACAGAACCTCTTAACCTCCCGGGTATGTTGAGTTCACCGTCAACTGGTCCAGTGTCATCGGCGCCAAACTCTAGTGCATTTGTGTCAACATTTGCAAACCATACCTCTTCCAGTACTTCAACGCAGTCAGCGACTAAAATCACTGATAACTTATCTGTGTTAACTACGAAGGAGACGCTCGGTGAGCAACTGGCAAATAAGCATAATCAGTGCTCCAATCAGTCTGCACTGCCTCCTCACCATAATCCCCCATGTTCGCGACCTGCCACTCTTGGAGGGAACAACGCACCGAAGGTTCTAGAGAAAGGACACAGCCAACACTGCAAGAAACACGGTTCTCAGGGGAATAATAAAACTGGTAAGCTATATAAGGCATTGTTTGTAAAAAACGAAGAATTGTTGTCATAGTCTGATCGTCTGCGTCGGCACCCACAAAATTGTTAAAGATATATATTGTCCATCTTAACCCTAATCTTTTTTAATAGGCTTCATCCTGTTCATTGGAAAATTTATCGTGATTTGATCTAGATCAGTTTCAGTCATAAGTATAATAAATCAATTTCTCAACATCATGGTGAAGTGTAGTATGTTTTCATGATGTTAATTAGAAGATTTTTAGGTATTTTTGTGTATGTTTAGGAGAACTACTGGAATAGATGTTCAATTGCTTCAAGAAAATGGCAAATATTTTTATGCATCAAGTTGATCAAGATCAGTTGATCCTTTGTGAACATGGCACTTGTGTATTATTGAACTCCCTCCGTCCAAAGTGTAGTTAACCTTAATCAACTTTACATAAGTTAAATTTACATGAAAATGACGTTAGGTCGCTGTGGTATAGTGGTTAGCATAACGGACCGGCATTCCGTAGACCCAGGTTGGAATCCTGGTAGTGCCATTAAGCGATTTTTCGTGTTCCTCAAAGCATGACTTTATCCCTCTGTTTCAGGTACTTCAACTTCTCATAACCATAACAACAATCAGAAGAAGGTTACACAAGAACTGGTTCAGACTAAAGAAAGGCGCCAATTCTTACAGCAATGTGCAAACTCGCTGAAACAACCCAACCACACCAGTCATTCTTGTTCACACGCTAATAATGCTTCAAGCAAAGTGGCCAATCACTTAGGTACTTTGCGAGATTCCCATCAACCAACGAGCAGTGCGGGTACATGTCCCAATGCAGTTCAGCTGCCTACGTCTGTCAACAATGTAAGCGTCGGTACTTCAACGGTTTGCACAGAACCTGACTGTGATGGAAACCATGATAATGATAGCTTTGACGATAACTGCTCTGAAAAGAGTTCCTCCACATCCAACTCGACGAGCCAGAAGGAGGGCAAATACTGTGATTGCTGTTACTGTGAATTCTTTGGACACGGAAATGTAAGTTAACAACAGATAGATGACATGTTTAATACGGCAAAACTGAATTTGCATTTTTTCAACCAATACTGAAATTTTGAAGTAAGGTTTAATTAAGATGAAGATTTTAAAGTTTATTATACCACTTTTTATTAAAAAATCTAAATTTTTGACTGTGAAACTCGACAATCTTTTATTTAATTTTTGTCTTTGAGTATATATTAGGGATGCCGATATTTGGTTAAACTTCTGAACGGTTAACCGAACATGACATTTGTTACGTTTTTCATATTTTGCCGTGTATATTTTAACTAGTTCGGAAAATGAATTACTGGTAAGTACCGAACACAATTCATAAAAACAAAAAGAAATTTCAATTATCTTTACGAAAACATTACTTAGTATTTCAAACATTATAATATGATGTATGATGAACTGAAGTATTCCAAACCACATTTAATTTAACAGATCTTTACACTCTATTCGAATACAACGATAATAAAACACAAAGTTCAGTACATTTACATCATCATTTATCTGTTTATTTAAATATGCCTAAATGTTCGAACACCGCAGAGTTTTCAAACTGTCATTCGAAATAAACGACAATTATTAAATATACGTGTCAAACTGTTAGTTGCGGATTATCAATTCTGCCCCTTACGCCTCGGTTTCACACTTCAATGACAAAGTATGGAGATTGTGACTACGGATATCTTGCTAGATTTTCACACTTCAATGACAAAGTATGGAGATTGTGACTACGGATATCTTGCTAGATTTTCACACTTTTCAATGACAAAGTATGGAGATTGTGACTACGGATATCTTGCTAGATTTTCACACTTTTCAATGACAAAGTATGGAGATTGTGACTACGGATATCTTGCTAGATTTTCACACTTTTCAATGACAAAGTATGGAGATTGTGACTACGGATATCTTGCTAGATTTTCACACTTTTCGATGACAAAGTATGGAGATTGTGACTACGGATATCTTGCTAGATTTTCACACTTTTCAATGACAAAGTATGGAGATTGTGACTACGGATATCTTGCTAGATTTTCACACTTTTCAATGACAAAGTATGGAGATTGTGACTACGGATATCTTGCTAGATTTTCACACTTTTCAATGACAAAGTATGGAGATTGTGACTACGGATATCTTGCTAGATTTTCACACTTTTCGCTGACAAAGTATTGAGATTGTGACTACGGATATCTTGCTAGATGTTCACACTTTTCGCTGACAAAGTATGGAGATTGTGACTACGGATATCTTGCTAGATTTTCACACTTTTCGATGACAAAGTATGGAGATTGTGACTACAGATATCTTGCTAGATTTTCACACTTTTCGCTGACAAAGTATGGAGATTGTGACTACGGATATCTTGCTGGATTTTTCGATTTTTCCAAAATGAAAAGTAGATTAACCGGTTAGTGATTACTGATGGATAACCAGATGTTTGAACGGGTAACCGTTTACATCCCTAGTATACCATAAAAAAATTCAAGCTTTTGGACTTACCTACCAAAATATTTTTGAAACTATTACATTTTCAAATACTATAGATCCTTACTTGCCTTCTTTATTTCAGCCCCCAGTGGCTCCTACCAGTAAGAATTTCCTTGAGATGAGGGATAAACTTAGATTAAGGCTCAAGAAAAAGGTAGAAGTATGTTCATTTTTACTACTTCCATTTCTTCTTGGAGATTCTTGTGCATTTTCCGATGGGGTATTGTGTTTAAAGCATATTTATACAATACTGTTAGCGTAAACATTCTGGCATTATGTAATATTAAGAATGTTGTAGTTATTCGGCTAATACTTCTATCAGCTAAAATGATGGCATTTTATAAATTAAATTGTATTTTCGAACATTTTTAGGTTTACAGCATATCATCAAATTATCATAGCCTATTTTATCGCCGAACTGTGGTGGCTCTTCATTAAAAAGTCATCCGTTTCTTGATATGACCATGTGTTGCTTTATACGCCAGCAGTCTCTGAACACCACCATTTTGAGCTTGGAAGTCACGAGTTTGAAACCTATGTAAGGGGCATATATGATAATCTGACAGAATAGTATGTAATTAAAATCACTGGCATGTACCCTCGGATGCTTGGTTGGAACTTTTCAGTTGATTTTGAATGAAATATTAGTATTAGTTGGAAACTTATGAACACACGTCAGGTCACCTCTCAGCTATTTCTTTCTGAAACACAGTTAAAAATGGTTTGAAACACTGTTAAAAATGGTTTGAAACACTGTTAAAAATGGTTTGAAACTCTGTTAAAAATGGTTTGAAACACTTAAAAATGGTTGAAACACTGTTAAAAATAGTTTGAAAAACTTAAATATGGTTTGAAAAACTCAAGAATGGTTTGAAACACTGTTAAGAATGGTTTTAGCCAAAATTAACAACGGTCTTTATTGCATGACTTGTAACTGCTACATATTGCAGTTATGGATGATTATAGTGAGCCGACTAACATTGTTCATACAAGAAGTATAATGGTTGTCAGTGTTGAAGTATGGATTTATTGCCTTATATTGTTTTCCAGCAAACTGAAATCAAGCCGGAAGAGCCTCCAGCCCCATTCAAATGTGTCAGCCTACCACCCCAGGGCAATCCAGTCCCCATACCTCTGCCTCCTACATCCATCTCTCCTCCATGTGAGGACCTACTGGAGAAGAAAGGTCTGGACGAACTGATAAAGTACATCAATGGTACAGAAGAAGATGACAAGAAACCGTTAAGTGCTAAAGCTGCAAAACGAGCTAGGCAGAAACAAAGAAAGGTAAATCTTCATTGGATTTATTTTATTCAAGCATTTCTTTGCCCTCCCCCCTTGAAGAAGAGGATGTACATTTTCTTCTCCTAGTGGTTGGTCAGTCCGTTGTATGTTTCTGACTGATTACTGAAAAATTGATCGGATTACTTTTGTAAGACTTTCATAGGATGATCAGCTGTGGTCAGCAGATGACCCATGCATTTTTGGGGTGTAGGTCAAAGGTCACAGTTGCTCTGAGACTGGAAAACATTCAGATTTTAATTAGAGAAGTCCTTGACCTCAAACTTAGTAAGACAATTGTCTGTTAGTACAACATTTGCACATTCGCACAGGTCTTGAAGTCATTGAATTTGATGCTGCCTGATTTCCTGCAGTTGTTAGATGACCCTTGTTGTTCTGGGAATAAGTATGACTTACGGTCAAGGTCACAAAATCCATTTATCTCCGACAAGCCATCATGGGGGCATACATGTTTTACGAACATTTCTGGTCCTACTTGAAAAATGAAATTTTCGATATGAGACAAATCTCAATTTTATGACATTTTTTTTAACCTGGGTCTTGGACGACTCGTCTTCTGTGTGTGTGTCGTGCTGAATGATATGTTTAAATTCAAAATAACAAGTGTTTTATTAATGGTGTTTATTTATGTCAGGCTGAGGAAAAAGCGAAACAGGAGGCAGAAAAAATACGAGAGGAACTGGAACGTGAGAGATTAAGACTGGCAGAAGAAAGACGTATTGCTGTAGAAGCTGAAAGGAAGAAGAATGAATCATTAACAAAAAAGCAAAGAAAGCAAGCCGCCAGAAGAGCCAAGTCTTCCAGTAACAGTCCCACACCTGTAGCTTGTGATGTTTCAAACATTGAAAATGATGTAGAAAAGATAATAAACAAGGTACATGTACTAACAATATTTCTTCCAGCAATAATCTGCGAGTAAAAAATTAAATTGTGTTTGAAAAATTGAGTGCCTGAATCTTGACCCATAGGTCATGAGTTTGAACTCCGCATTTAGCTGGTTTGATCATAAAATTCATAGTACTGGTCAGTAGCTCTTGAAGCATCTATTGAGAGTGATAGGAATAAGTGATTGGAATAAGTTGTAAGAATTTGTTTCAAAATCATTGTTTAAAGATATTTAAGCTGAAACTAAGCTGCTCTATTTTTTTGCATAAAATGTGCTTATGAAATTAGTGCTCAAAATATGATAGCATGGTTGCTGGAAGATTTTATTTAAAATAGAAAAACAAAGCCAAGATGTTCGATTTCTTATTCTGTTTTATTCTGCCTGAACCTTTCTTCTTCCTTACATCCTTCAATACAATAATTTTGTTTTCTTAGCTTCAAAAAGTCTGTATTGCAATTTTTGATATTCGTTAATTCGTGTCCTGTTCTTGTCCCCTGCTTGTATTTCATTTGTTTATAATTGTATTTTCAGAATAAGAAGAAGGGAAAACACAAAGATGAACTTCCTGCGTTACAAGTTAACATCACATGTGAGTTTGAAAATGGTTCGGAAACAGTGTCAGTCAGTTCCTCAAATCATAAGCCTGTTTGTCACCATGGTACTGGTGTATTTGCCGGTCCCAGTCCCCTCAAGACAATTGCTGCTAATCGTCCAAGTCCCCAGGGTGGTCATGCAGTCCTAACTCCACCCTCAATTGACAATCGTATTGTGATAAACTCTCGTCAAAATAAGACACGGGAGATACAGAAGTCACATGTTGGAAATGGCGATACTACGGGAAATGTTACAATTAGCAAGGAGCAGATGTCACAGATGACCCCCCAGCACCGAGAATTTATTCAGAAAAAGACCCAACAGTTCATCCAAATGAAACTGCAAGAAGAAGCCAAGCGTAACGAGGCTGAACGCCAACGTCAGCAGTTACAACAACAACATCAGTCAAAACTGACCGTGTCAGCATCAGCATCTAGTAATAAAAGTCAGAAACTGCATATTAAGACTATGCAGAATGAGAAACTGTCAGTGAATCAAGATTTGTCCAAGAAGACTCTGGATATTGATAGTCGATCACAAACAATTCCGCTAAAAAACAATGTGAGAATAGCTGTAAAAACTTCTAATTCTTTGACACCGAATGGTTCTCCGAGATTGATTGAGCAAAATAATAACGTTCCTAGACAAGGAAGTGGTGGTCAAAGTTTGGAGAAGAAGAATGAGGAGAACAAGCTTCACAGTACGACATCTACAGTCAATTCAATTATTCGCTGCGGCACTCTCCAGCAACAAGACATAACCCCTAAACCACAGCAGAAACAGTCTCAACAAGTTCAGCGTCAAAATCATGTACAAAGTCAAGCATCCCAAGACATGGCACTACATGCCAACCATACAATCCAACAGAATGGAATGATGAATGCTCCGGTCAAATGTCAGACCCGACAAGCTCCTACTGGTCAATCCCAGAATGGTAAAATCAGTACACCAAAGACGGATAGAAAACAAGAACAAGGGAAAAGTCGACAAGAAGAATCTCCTCCATCAGATCAGGTCAGTGTTAATCATATTTTTTGCCTCAATTTCAATTATTCGCCAAGAATTGATAGTTTTGCTCAGGAAAGCATGGAATAGGGTGGCTGACATTTTCTCTAAAATTCCTTTGGATATTTGTTGTCGTTGCTGTATTTCATTTTGAGTATATTCACTATACTTGTTATGACCAAAACTTATTGAATTTGAAGTGATAGAGGTTAAACATTACATCGTTTAATTCAGTCGTACCATTTAGAGTCCTATAAACATTGCTCAAAATTCGAACAGCATTAATCTGCAAAGCCATTCCATGCATTCTCTAATTACTTTACATCACCATGTGCTGTGAATTGTAGTGTGGGCCTTTTAATTATAAGATGTAATGAGTAAAACAATGGTTTTTCACTAGTTTGTCGTAACAATGGTTATTCTCGGAATATCACACATGTGCTAGAAGGCTTGTTTGCGCACTGAAGCTGTGAAACTTTTACCCCCTGAAGCTCAAGAGTAATTTATTTTGCCACCCACAGTCCTAGTTGTTAATAAAATGTGGCTGAGAGAATTGATCAATATTTACAGTCAAGCAAAAATTACACACCAAATATGGGCATGAAATGTTTTACGCAATTGAGGTTTCGCAGTGAATCATTAACAATATGTAAATGTCTATTGTAGAAATGGTATTATATATAGAATTGGAATCTGTTGTAATATTTATTTAGTGTATTTGAAACATATTTATTTTACATAGATTGTGAAACAAGTTATTACAAGTTTATTAATCTATGAGACATAGTATACCTGCTTCCTGGGTTACTAGTCAGTTATTGAGGGATTAGACAGTTTACAAATCAATCCCGCCCAAGGATTTGAACCCGAGACCCTCAGATTAGGAATCACTTGTCCGGCCCCTCTACCGCCTAGTCTTACATCATTTATTTGCCATCAGCTGTTTCAGCTTGAACCAAAAATGCTGATTATCAATGCTTTATCTGTTTTGTATTGTCTTTGGATGTATGCAATATGATTGTAACCCCTTAAATGTTTGTCCTACCCCTTTGGTTCATTATAAATAAAGGAATTTATGACGATAGATGTATTTCATTAGTGTTATTGGACTGCGGTTGTTATCGTATAGATTAACTCGATTGTTTACAATTGCTCGGTACTCGTTTTAAGTCGGCAATTTTAATATATGCATGAATTCTTACAGGTTGTTTCTTATTTGTAAATATTCTTGTCTTACATAAATGCTTCTATTTTTTTATGGGTTTGATAGCAGTAAATGTGTTCTAGTTATGTTGGTTGTCATGACAAAATTTTTCATTATTCAGGGTAAGAGCTCTGGAGGTAGAACTAAAAAAGTGAAAAGGAAAAACAAAGGTGGTGGAGATATCAATTTTATTGGTAAGTGGTTATAGTCTGGGAGCGGAATGTGTTTGCGAAATGTTGGAAGCAACACTGATATTATCAGCATGCGTTTTACATTCTCTTAGTTTGCAAGGCATCTAAGCTCAGTTCATCTTCCTGTCAATCTGTATGTCTAGCCTGAACTATTGTTCGAGTTTTAACAAATATACAGGCAACTATGTGCTTTTCATGAATGCCTGCTATGCTGAATGAGGATACAATGAATACTATTTATATATACAGTAAAATCTCGGTAAACCACCATTGAGACCTTTGAACTCTAGTAATCTTATTGAGGTGGTCTTAATGTTGAGGTTGAATGAAGAGCAAAACAATGAAAAAGTTAGTTTTTTGTACTTGTATTTAGATTTTCCAAAAATACTAATGCTTGTGCAGTTAAGGCACACATAGAAGTTGGAACATAAGATTAATTGACACTGATCGTAACATATTAACCTTTGTACCTTATGTGTCATGTATATTCCAGATGAGGTATTTATGCCAAAATCAGAGAGTGATATCGAAGGTGGTGAAATGGACGAATATGAAAGAGAGATTGAAGAGTTTAAAAGGTTAGAATTACGAAAGGTTTTATTCTGATAATGCAGGCTCTCCAGTGTTCCTAGTTTTCCTAGTTTTTTTAAAGTGCTCCTATTTTTTCCTAGTTTTCCACAAAGCTCCTAGTATTCCTATTTTTTCATCAGCAGAGCAGTATGTTGGATAAAGTCTATAAGTTTTTAAATGGGGTTTTGGAGATTTTCTTGCTGGAGGAGACAAGAGGATATTTTGTTGACAGACTCCTTTGCTGAAAGTGTGATCTGGTGGTCTGGTATCACTGATGCATAGTCAAACCTTCTCAGCTGATGACTGAAAAGGTTGGCCTATGCTTCAGTGATACCTGCAAGTGGCTACGGAAACAAAAAAACTGTGGACTAAATGATCAAATTGCCTTGGTTTATGGTAATCAAATAAAAAATGCTGCAAATGTAACATATTTCCTTTCAATAATTCCTACTTTTATTATTGACTTCCTATTTTTTCCTACTTATTTCCTAGTTTGCTGTGGCTTTCATTCCTAGTTTTCTCCTAGTGTTTTAGTATATACTGCTGGAGAGCCTGGATAATGTATTATTTTTGTCTTGAAATTTGCATGTGAACCACTTTGGTCCTCATCCTTTAAACCTGTTAAAAAAATTTGTCTTGTCAACATTTGTGTTGATTCTCAGACGTTGTAAATGTTTAAACTTTGGCCTAGTTTAGGTAGTTAAGACAGTTATTATGCCCCACTTCGAAGAAGAGAGGGCATATTGGTTTGCACATGTCGGTTTGTCGGTATGTCCATCCGTTTCCGATCAATAACTCAAGAACCCCTTGACCTATCATCCTCAAACTTGGTCCACACATTCACCTTGGGTAGCGGAGGAACCCTATTGATTTTGAGGTCAAGGTCACAGGGGGGCATAATGTTTTACAAACATCTCTTGTCTTAATTATGTATCTATGACCGATATTTCCTTCTAAACAAAATGTATGATTTAAGTGGTTGATTGATAAAATAATTTGACAAATAGCAAGGCAATAATACTGTCTTGCAAGATTCACCAAATACAGATGAATACACGATGAGTTTTTTCTTTGCATATGTATTTTTGGTTTAATAAATGAAATATATTATTCATATTTGTTTTGGTAATTAATTGAACAAAAACGAGCATAATATAATAATAAGAAAATCAATATTTTCAGATTTTGTGCTGATTCATCGACGCCTGCTAAACGTGAGAAACTTCAAGTGAATGTCAATATTAAAGATATATTTTCCAAGAAGAAGTCTGGCCTTACATGCAACTGAATGATTGATATAAATGTTTGTCATGTGTGATTTATTCATTTTTCTTCAACAACAGTTATTGAACTATTTCTTTCTTTGTGGACTTAATGATAATGATAATTTTGAGTAGATTGTTACAACTTCCGTTTGCCAATTCCTTTAATATTTTGATTGGTTGATTTTTATGTGACAAATCAGCCAATTTTTATCAAATTGTATATCTTTTTTATTTTATGTTTGTAAGCAACAACTACATGTTAGAAATAGTCCTGGGACATAGGCACATACATAGTTTTGGGTAGAAATATGTTACTACAGTAAAATCTCAATAAAAAGACCACCCTCGGGACCCTTGAAAACTGTTCTTCTCATTGAGGTGGCTTTAATATTGAGGTTCAATAAGGAACAAAACGGTGACAATGGACTTGAAAATTATGTTCTTAACTTCGAGGTGGTCTTATTATTAAGATGGTCTTTACTTGAGGTTTTACTGTAGTACTGAAATTGTTTGCATAAACTCATTTGACGATTGTATAGGAAGAAAGTCCTACAGGCACACTCGTTCACAGCTTGTGTAATTGGCTTACAAATAATCTCGAAAAAAGAACCCAGAGATTCACTGAAAATCTGAACAATAATTTTATCCTATGTTAGGTAATTTAGGGTTAAATGGTTAATTTTTACCATAGATTGTGGTGCAGTTCATGAAGGCTATGTTTACAAAGTAAGAAATATTTATTGCTGTAAGCCTTCTGTCGGTATCTATAAATAAACAAATTTCATGTAGTCTTTGTAGGTGATATTTGTTTCCTATTTATTCAATATTATAGATACAGTCAAACCTGTCTTTAAGTAACCAGTCAAGGGAGTGATCAAGTATGACTGCTTAAAGCAGATGGTTGCTTAATAGAGGTTTTACATATAGTGAAATATCAGATTGGGCAACTGGGCATTGGCTGCTTAATGGAGGTGACTGCGAAGACAAGTATAGCTGTGTAACATAGATATTACAGTGCAATCAGTCGGAGTAGCGAAGATTAGCTGTTGCTGATGAGAGGTTGTTGCTCTAGCGAGGTTTTGAAGAGATTGCGCTGTATTGTCATAATTTCCTTCGAATGAATTAATTTTCCTCTGTAAAAGTCTTCATTCTATCATCATCATAATCTTGTTGCTTTCTTTTGAAATAAGATTTATAGGACTGCCAATATAATACAGTAAAACCTCGATAACAAGACCACCCTTGGGACCCTTGAAAACTGGTCTTAATATTGAGTTGTTCTTAATATTGAGGTTGAATAAAGAGCAAAAAAATAAAAATGGACTTAAAAATTGTGTTCTTAATTTCGAGGTGGTCTTGTTAATAAGGTGGTCTTGAAGGTTTTACTGTACATAAATGCTGAAACTTAGTGAACACAGTCTTTGAACTCTCATCTCAAATTAAGGTTGTACTGGTTATGTAGATTTTCAACCCTGGACCTGTTGTTTAAAGTGGCATTACATTGTTTCTCTCTTCTGAGCTCTGAGCTGGCTATATGGTAGTTTCAACCACCCAAAGTGCATTTCATGGAACAAAAAGACCGGTTAGTTTGATATTGGCATGTTTTTTAAAGCGAAAGTTGCTGATTTTAGTCATCAAAATGATAGTAGGGATTTTGACAGTCCATGGAGAATATTTTCTTGTTTATCTTTTTGATAACCAACGTGGAATGACAGGTTTTGTTACATCAAAAATGTTTTTCATATGTCTGTACTTGTCTAGAATTCATCTGTGGCAGCAAATTTCTTAGAAGATAGTCAGGTGTTAAACATCATTTATTGCAAATTATGTCAAATTGAGTGCGATATATGGTATTTTCATCAGAAAGAACAATATTGCCTACATAAATTTACCCTGGTGTAAGTGCACATATTGCTATTTCTAGAAATATACGTATTTATCACGATTCATTTATCAAAGTCAGTGACTCCTGCAATTATCTTGTTTTGTTCAATATCGCCTTCTGGCTAGGGACTGTAATTAGTTGAATTAATTGTAAACAAAGCTTTGTTATATTTTCTCTATTAGTCTATTGGCTACAAATCATGGCTTCACATTTCCAATGAAATCAGTAACCAGTTATTAAACCTGAAAATAGGATTAACTTCTGATCGTTTGCATAGTGACTGATTTGTGTTAGACTTTTGTTAGAAAGGAGTGGTGTATTTATACGAAATATCAGCTAGCTATTGGGGAAGAATTAGAACACATTTTTAAATGTGTATTTGAAATATCATTATGCCAAGCTGGGGTTCGAAAGTTAAGGAATAATCTGGATTTAGAGGCTCCATGGTCACTTAGATTGAAGTAAATCTGATGATTTTTGAGGGTAGGGACCAATTCGCAAATGGTACGAAAAGTTACGTGTACGAATGCATTTCAATAGTCTAGATCATCAGACGCCTGCATCTGATAATTCTGGGTCATTGAAGCCCACAACCCCGGTAAATCTTCGGGATTGAGAACATTCAGCTGTTAGAACCCCTAGCCAAGATATGAATTAGATAGGATAACTTGGGAGTCTTAATTTAATTTTAATTGACAAGATTAAATCAGTTCTAATAGTTTATGATTTTGTTGGTTTAAAGGTCAACTGTCTGTGAATAGCAACATTTTATTCTGTTCGTTACACATAATTGCGCAGTATTTTCACTGGAAAAACATGGCAATGTTTGACCAGGTTCTTACATGTTTATGGGTTGCTTATTTTCTTTGTGTGTGTTTCTGAACACAGGACAGCAATTAGATTCGCCTTATGTTTTTATTGCAATATTGTGAATTGAATTGTCTGGTTATATCATCGGACTACCTATAGCTTGGCTATAACAACGGGATAGTCTAGGCATTTTTTCAGTTTTTGGGGAAGAATGGCAGGACCTTTTGATAGGGGAAATTTGCATCATGAATCACCAAATTTGGGTATTTATAAGGCTAAAATTTGAAATAATTTTACTGAACAGGAATTTTCTTTCTAAGTAGCGGACAAATATATACTTTTTTTTCTTTTGGGAATGGGGCCCAATATCGGCCCCAACTTTGCCATTAAAAGGGGTGTATAAATAAAATTCTGTTTGTTTCAGTTGCCCGTAATTCTGGAATATGACTTAATATAGAATCGGCAAGATAGATGGATATTTTCTATATTTACTACTTATATTCATAATATATACATTTATATTACATTAGTGGATCTGTATGGCTCATTAATCATCTGTTCAAAAACCTATCATAATCCATATGTATGTATGTGCGCGTGTTTCATTTTATGCAAGAGTTTTTCTCTAACTTTGTATATGGGTGTGAATCTGGCATTTTGACTTTAACGGACCGGCAATCTAGACCCGGGTTCGAATCCCGGTAGCGCCATTGACCGATTTTTCGTGTTCCTCAAAACATGACTTTATTTTAATCACTTTTAGTATGTTATTTACGAACTGGAAATTTGTATGGACTGAATTGCAACTCTGGCAGTTCGATCTGCCTTAAGACAATTTAGAATGGTACACTGGGGACTTGTTTCCCAGGCAAAATAGGCATCTACCTATCTCGCTACATGTACTTGCAAAAAGAAAACTTGCTATTGTAGCGAAATCACTGGCCTGTTTTTTCAACAGTAGAAATTTTGTTTGGTGATCTTAAGTGAAATGTTTGTCAGTGAGATCAAAATGTCAGATTACAAATCCAATTATTTTGTTAGTAGTTAACTTGAAATGCAGAAAATTAATTGATAAATTGTGCATGAAAATTTTTGTTGTAAGCTAAAATTGATTGTCTTTGTGCTTGAGTGAATTGTGTCACTATTTGAACATTTTCTGATTGCATGGTTTGGTCGACTATATTGATGATCATTTAATGTGATGATCAAGGAGGCTGCACAGTACAATATAGATATAGGCCAAATTTTACTTGTATGCTTCATAACAAAGTTGTTCTGCGATTTTATTGTAAAAACTTGAATGTTGGGGGCATTTGGAGGTGTTGTTGTTGAACGATTATTTGCTAGGGGTCTTTGTATATACCCGAGTCATTTATGTACTGGGGGACTTGTATGTATTGCTGATGTTGATACGATGACTTAAAGGAGTAAATACCGGATTTTCATATTACAAGGAAATGTTTGCACCTGCGCTAATTTCAATTTAGAAATGAGGTGTAGAGTTGTTTTTTTATGATTTCGTCACTGTGTTATTGATTCAAATAGTCTTGTGACAAAAATATGCATGCATACAAAATTGACAATTTCTATGTGGGGGTAGAAGTTGTCTTTTCTTGTATACGGGTTAATAACTGTGTATCTTATTACGGATAAGTGCATATACATACTTACTTATATGCATGTAATAATGGTGCACAGTTGGCCAAAAACTACTGTGGACTTCAAGTAAAAGTCCAGGGGTATGTATTATGATTTTAGATTTGAAAGTACCTCGTTTTGCGTGGTTCACTAATTACTGCCTGCAAGTACGATAGGTTTGCTTTCATCTTTGAATTGTTTACGAAGGAAGTTACATTGTTGACAATGGTAAGAAATAAAACACTTTAAAAATGTTGTAGTCTTTGTTGTTTGTATGATAATGATGCTCACAGGCCGTCAACCAATTCCTATTTGAGCGCCGCTGTACGATTTCCAACCTCTTCTTTAAGTGACGTCATTTCCAGAAAACGTCTCATTGTACTGACGGTGAACGATGTATGCCCTATATGGCAATATGAAAACAAAGTGACCATATGGAGTAAATATTGTTTCCTGCTTGCAACTAGTGACATGACATGTTGCATTTTCTTGACGAGACGTCACTTACAGATGATGTTGTAAATCCTCTAGTAGCGTTCATATTCATATATTTTTAAGACATTTTCTATATTATCAAAAACCTACTATATTTTTCTTGAGAAAGGTTGTTGATAGCTCTTCAAAAGCTTGTTTTAATTGATACTGCCTCGAGATACTATTTATTTACAGTTTAATTATGTCCTTCATCCTTCAAAGCATCTCACCGTCTTGCAACTTGCAACATTCATACAATAAAAAAACGGACTCCACACAAACAAAGATGATGAGTGAAAATACGAGAGCACCGCCTGGGAACAGCCAGTGACAAACTCCTCGTTATAAGTGGTAATCTTCTTGTCCATACTATGGCACCTAGACCTTTGGTATTTTGTGTGTAGCATTGGTTAGTGGTCCTCTTGCAATTAAGTTCCGTCAAAAAACCTGGCGAGTTAGTAAATCGTGACCACGAGATAACTATGTCGTGGTAAAGTGATGGTTAAATTGTTGCCATGACATTAAGTCGTAGGAACGAGATAGTATGACGTGGGAACGAGTAAGTAAGTCGTGGGCACGAGATAACTATGTCGTGGTAACGTGATGGTTAAATCGTTGCCATGACATTAAGTCGTAGGAATGAGATAGTATGACGTGGGAACGAGTAAGTAAGTCGTGGGCACGAGATAACTATGTCGTGGTAACGTGATGGTTAAATCGTTGCCATGACATTAAGTCGTAGGAATGAGATAGTATGTCGTGGGAACGAGTAAGTAAGTCGTGGGCACGAGATAAAAATAAGTTCACACATGTCACCTCTATGCCACCGTATGAAATCGTAGGTAACGGTTTCATAATTGATTCATAAAATCGTGAATTGTTTGATCGTAAGGTTTCACAATATCAGCAGGTTTTCGGAATAATGAATTGATGTATCAAGAAATTACCATCTGTCTTCTTGATCAGTAAATACAAGTGATTGATGTAATTATATATTCGTACTGGTAAACAACGACAATAAATCAACAACAACATTCAGTAATTCAGTGTGTGCAATCTTTGACATCAATCTGTTTGTCGTAACAATGTAACAAGGTCTTTGTCTATCTAAAAGCTGTATCGACTATCAATTGCAAAAAATGCAGTTTTCATGCAACATTAAACGTGTTAATGAAAATGTTTGATAATGCTGTGGAAATGAAACAACAACAACTTCAACAACAATTTCAACAACAACTTCAACAACAACTTCAACAACAACTTCAACAACAACAGTTCATTGCAGTGTGGCTCATAATAAACCACGATTTGAGATTTAAAGTATCCAACAAGAGAAAGTTGATGCATCGATGTCGCTGAGAAAATGTTTAGCCAAATAAGTATTATGAAATCTTTTAAGGTAAAAGAGCAATGTAAAAAAACAAAAAACGAAAGTGTCGTACTAACACAAATAGAATTTTGTAAATATTGAACATGCTAGATTACTGTGTAAGAAATGCACATAAACATTATTGATGTAAATAAAAAACAAAGGGGAAAATCTTTTTTTTTCTTTTGAAAGCAATGTCATAAACAGCCTTTAATAAAAAAAAATACAATGCATATAAGATGAAGACATTCAACATTAGAACATTATTCTCTTCATTTTACGCCAAGGTACCTGCGTCTCAATATTAAAGATGGTGTTAAATTGGAAATATAACAATCAAACTAACTGCTGCTGGCCTATAGATACGACTTTCTATGCCTCTGTTTCGAACAATAATACACAAAATAACCTCAATTGTTGCATCCTAACGAAATGCTCCGTTTCTTCACAGAGGTGACCCATCAGAAGCTATACAGGTAATGAACATGTTGTTCAGGGTTTGTCCAAACCACTGCACAAAACTTACGTTAACCACCAAGGCAATTTCTCTTCAACCGAACAACGTTTGTAACCCTGACTTGGATTGGTTAACCTTTAGATAAGGGGTACGTTACCTTACCGAAATCGCCTGAATTTTGGTGAATTTATCGAAATCCATTTTGGATCTGGAGTGACCAGCGATTGTAACATCTCGTCATATTTTATGTTGCACAACACATCTTAATCTTCAAATTGCGCCACCAGTTGCATGATCGTGGATCATCTGCTGTGATGTCACCTGTTTCGGTTGGCGTTTCCCCTGCGGGGTCATCCTGCTTGACCGTTACTGGGTGAATCTCTTGCTCTGTCTCTGGATGGGTTATCTTCCCACGACCCTTTCCCTTCTTGTGAGGCCTTACGAATTATAATTATGCGATGCGTACACCTTGTAGGCTAGGTGACTACTGACGAATATGCGTGTGCTGATCATGCGACCCATCTCCCCACTGGTGCGACTTGTTGCGATCGATCGTCCGAGCGGTCGTAGGTCACCACGATTGATCGTACGATAGGTCGTAGGTAACCACGATTGATCGTACGATAGGTCGCTGATCGCCACGATTGATCGTAGAGTGCCACTAGTCGCACGATTATCTACGATTGGTCTTGCGATCGATCTTCTCCAATCGTTGGTGAACGTACGACCACTCGCACCACCGATCGTGTGATGACCTACCACCCGTCTTAAGAGCAATCGCAGTATGGTTTGGTCGTACCTCGGCCCAAATGCCACCAATCGCACGATCCAGAAAACGTACGATCCGGTGTGGCGGAGGCTTAACGCGCAGAAATTTAACTGGTTTCGTGCACAGCTTCCAAATACCAAGGGAAGTAACTGCTGCTGAGGAGTTTGTGAGAAAACAGTATAAGTACTGTCAACTATCAGTGAAGTTATGACCAGATAATACAAAATGATTTCTTAAAGAAATACCGAATATAAAAACTGACATCTGGCTAAATGTATGTTTCGGATCCATCAGTTTGCGGCCAATTTATCGGAGGCTGTATGGTGGTATATAACTAGCGTTCAATGAAATTCTGGGGCAAAAATCCACCCTGCAGCCGATTTTCCAATTCGTATTTGATAGTGTATGGTATGGTGATTGGTGATGCACGTTTCATGTTTGATTGGTTAGATATGGATGTTTCCATGTATGATCGTTTTAATTAATCTCTGGAATGTTCTGAGTACACCCACATATGTTGCCCCGAGGCATCAATCAGCAAAGTGTTTGTTGTACATGTTTACTTTTATTTAACATCAACACAATAAACTGTGATAAAATAACAATTATTAATATTGTTACAAACATGTACATGCAATATAATCATTTCAGTAAACAAAATCAATGACTATACATGTATATTATACTTAAAATAAACAGGCAATTTAAATGTTCTGACACGATGTTTCATTAATCCATAAACCAGATGACAAATTGCTTATACCGTAAATGCGCTTTATTCTAAATCATTTCAGCGAATAATTGATTTGATTCCACGAAAGAGTATAAATATAACACAACGATTTACACACAAATAACTATTTACTCAACAAATCACCGTATACGTTTTAAAAGATCTTATTTTCTATTTGCGTTGATTTATCGTCGCCACCGTTTTCCCACATGAGCGACGCCTCCGATAGAATGTTAGTAGTTTTAGATTTTAGGAGATGCCCCAATTCCATGGCAGAAGCACCCCTGGTTCTTTTACGTGCCCGATTTAAAGCATTGTACACGGGGCCTCGGTTTTTCAAAGTCACGTCAAAGATCATTTCAAACGTAAATGGGTTTTAGTAAATGTGTTACAGCCGTTGTTACGGTATTTCGTGCGTCGATTATCACGGTCTAAAAAGCACGGCTCGGTTCAAGGTAACATTAATGTCAATGATTGAGCGCGGTATTACATATCGTCTTGAGGCATTGAAGTTTAAACTAAAATCAACAGAGTTGTAATGACCCATTAAGCGTATTTTTGTCTCAATCTCAAAAATAATGTTACATATGCCTGCTTAAGAAATAATTTTACACCTATTGATGAAAGATTACCAGGAATTTCTGTTTCGTCTTTGAAATAAACGCCTATGAAAGACATCACATTATGTTCACATAATACGCCGAGTTTGACCTTATCGCGTTTTCCGTAAATTACCGATGTGCTTCCGTAACATACCGAATGCGATTTAAATTCAACAACAACTAATCAGATTTAAACTGCGATCACGTGATGTGACGTCAATTATTAATGTGTACCTCATGGAGGCAAATATATACATACATGTACAATGTATGTCGACAAATTAGTGTAAAATAAGCACGAGAAAGTAGGTTAAACTAACCGATCGACAAGATAAGAAATCATTGTTTTTGCATCGATATCAAATTCTCCGAATTTTTATGCGTAAATTTAAGTAGGTAAATAACTAAAATTGCAGGATATACTTAAATCTGGGAACACTTTTTATAAAATGTACATGTTTTGAACAAGCTTGTATTTACGGCCCTTATTTGGACTTTAAGACATATATCTCTTAATTTACTCATATAGTACCCTTAACCAGTAAATACAAATGTGTTTCTTTGTATTTTTCATATAGCAGCTGGTTGTTTATCCAAACCTATTAAAAAACGTATATTATTTATTGTATCATGTCGGCCTTGTTGCACTGTAAGGTGAGTGAATCGTTACGCCCTCAACACATGTTACATTGTATCCGCAATATATGGACATATTTGTATTACATGTAATTATAAAATGGACCTGTCTGTTGCGAAAATTGCATCCATCGTGCCTTAAGTTTTCGCGAGTACAAGCTAGTTGGTAATTGAAGAGAAGCGATGTTGTAATTCGTAAAGCATGTAGATTTGTTTAAAAAAAGAGAGAGTATACGTAACTACAGGGAACGCCACATACACAAGACAGTGCCTCCCCACGTAACGAACAACTTTGGTCGACACTTCGATACGGTCATTTACCATGGAATATTGTGTATTCCACGTACACCCGTTCGTGAAGTTTTGTAAATCAACCAATTATTTAATTATCGTAAGCAGCAGTCTTTATACTGCTCAACTGAATACATATACCACTCAGCTGTTATTTCCCTATTTTTGTTACAGATTGAATTAGTATGGCAAACAATTCGAGGTGTTTGAATAGCCGCGACAAGCTTTAACAACACCATGTACACATCTACAGAAACTTGTATCGTTTAAAAGCTAAAATGGAGTGAAATATTCATATATACCATGTCATTAAACTGAAAATAAATATCAATTTCACATTAAAAGGTTACCCCAACCGATTCGACCCTATTTGTTATAAGGTATGATATTCGGATAAGCTTGAACAATAAATATGCGTCCATGCCAAATTTCATAGACATTTTTAATTTATTTGGCTGTGTCGTTACTTACTGATTTTGTTTTGTTTTTGCGTTTTACGAAAACCCCTAAAATTACGCAAATATTTCATCTCTCCTTGTCAGTTGTACTTTAAAGGGGCTCGGACTGAAGGTCATTCCCAGATTCCCTTTAATACTTGCAAGTGATGCTGGATTGGGCGATGCGATGTTAAATCTTTGTAACAGTGACGTTATATACAGAAATAATTCCATTCTAGCCAGAGATTCACCCAAACATGCCCGTCTTCCGGTACTATACGGAATGAATTCCTTTGGTATGTTCACACAACCGGTACTGTCTAAAAACCGATCTGGACGGAATGTATCCGGTTCTTCCCAAGTCTCCGGATCTTTTAAAACAGAATGTAAATTAACGAGAATTGTTGTCTCCTTTGGAATTAAAAATCCCTTAAACATTGTATCTTCATGAACTGCATGCGGTACCGAAAGGGGGGCTACAGGGGCAATTCTGAGCCCTTCTAATATCGTCGCTTCCACAAACGGTAATCGTGTCCGGTCTTCCAATGTAGGTTGGCGTTCTTTCCCTATGACGTCATCAATGTCTTTCTGCAATCGATTTTGTAAGTCTGGATCCTTTATCAGGTACAGAATTATCCATATAATACAAGTGGCCGTAGTTTCAGATCCCGCACTGAGCAACTCGCCCATTAAAACTCGCATGTGAGTTTCAGTAAACAGATTCTCCTCAGCATTTTCTTTTGAACAGCTTATCTCGCGTCTGTACATGTCCAAGACATTGCGTCGCTCCTTGCTTTCGTTATAGGATTTCGAATGACGCGAACATACGTCATTTAAAAATGTCTTCGGTTTCTCTCGGATTTTTTCGAGTTTCTCCAAACCAAGGAAATCGCCCGGAAATTTCTTTAGAATTGGAAAGCAACTCATTAATAAGCTGGACCTTGTGAACAACTCGGCTGCTTCACCAACGCTGCTTAGACAGGCTACAAACTTAGGATCATTGTAATCACAGCGTTGTCCGAAAAGTATGCCGGCTATAACGTTCGCTACACTTAGATTAACAATTTCTCCAATATAGAAAGGTTCTGAGCGAGTTTTAACTTCATTTGTAAAATATTGTACCTCTTCGTTAATTCGCTCCTCCATGGTCTTTTCCGTCCAACCGTAGCCGAACTCGTTCAACGCCATTTGTGCGAACTTCCGGTTCTGCCGCCAAGCCTCGCCGTTGGCAAACACTATACCCGGGTCCTTGAACATTAACTGATGAAACTCAGAGCGTGGTCGCTTCGAAAATACATCTCCCTTTTTTACGAGGGCTTCGTGAATCACATCGTAACCGTTCAAGATTACCGTGAACTCGTTTCCAATATACAACCCGTATATATCACCATACCTTTTCCTAAGGGATGCGAATGCTCCCATTGTATCTCGAGTTAGCATTGATGGAATGTTACCAAAAATAGGGAACACTAGTGGCCCCGGAGGAGCGCCTTTGAGCCTGCGTGGCACGAGAACCCATAGACACACAGCTGCGAGAATAACAATATAAGTAGTCCAACTAAAACTTCCTAATATTTCCTCTAACATAATTGTTCCTTTATCCCTTATTTAACAAAACTATCCAATGAAAATTCACTGCTTCAACTGTACAATACTTCTAGCGTAAATGAATTTACACCAATCCCTGGTAATTAATAAATGCACTCCAGCTTCCGACCTCTTCACTTATAGGAAACAATTGCGGCGTGACTGAGCCTTTCAGTTTCTTCTAAAAAGATCCTAGTAATTAAATAACGCCCACTTATTTGTACAAAATTGCCCTTCAAAACGACAGTGAACAATGAAACTCACCCTATAAATATAAATTCATTAGGATTATTTTGTCACGTAAGAATATATTATCAATTTAGTCATTTCTATTTTAGTTTATATATCAATTTATTAATGTTTTACATCATCATCGACGTAAATTAAATAATTCCCTTTCTGGTCCGTTTTTTGTTATTTACGTCCTGGGAAAATGTTCATTTCAGAAATAATATCTTTCCTTGTGGCGAAATAACTTGATTTACCGTTAAAGTTCTCCACGCACTACTCAATACGTTGCGTATAATTCTCACATTTAAGTCCGTTTCGTCAAGTTGAAATTCCAAAGTTTATTCACATTTATTTGATAATGAATCCACATAACAAATGTCCAACAATTATCTATTATATATAACCTGTCCACTCCCCATTCTTTGTAGTGTTGTCAACGCGGCTCTGAAGTCGATATTGTCACAATATCATTCGACTTCAGCGACAGAGCTACTTATTTTCGTTTAGTAATAAAATAAAGTGTGATTTGCGCACAATCATGGCCTCATGGCGGATTGGTGTATCAGTTTGTTCCGGATAATACCTTAAAATTCAGCCCGGGTTTCCACAAGAAACTATCGACTCGGTTTATCATAATCGCGTACCGCGTAGTTTGTTACCATAAACTGAAATATATTGTGAAAAATGTAAATCGAACACTGTTAAAGCATCCCAAAATGCGTCCTATTTATTATAATCGCGTAACGTGTATATTGTTCCTATAAACTGACATATTAAATGAAAAGGGTAAATCGAACACAGTGTTAGCTCTCTAAAATGCGTCCAGGCTTCTTGTATCATCGATAACGTAGTTTCTTTATCATTCATAACTTATTTTCAAGGTCTTATTAACTTAGATTATTACTACAAACCATATCTGTCGCCGTTGATCGAGCGAACATTGTATTTTAATGCGAACATTCAATTACACGGATTGTCCCTGCAGTAACAAAATGAGTGAGTCTATTAACATTCATATGAATGGGAAATCAAACAAAGATATCATTGTTAAATTATTCCCATCTTTTGTGATGCATTATATGCGGGGGATTATTGCAATATTTATTTATCTACTTTCAACACATATATATATACGTAAACGTCAGAATGATAATGTTATATTTCAATTATTATTATCGATATTTCGCCGCGCTACCTGGAGATTGCTCGCTATCAATAGTATTTAGAGCCTTAGTTTACTAACCAAGGACTTCCAAATGAACCTATTGTACTTATCGCATAAAGCAGTTTGTTTACACCATACTAGTATACGCGTCGCACGTTGCAATTTTATTATGCGAATCGAACTACTTGTTTTATGTCACGTTTGGTATAAATGTGTGTCAATAATCACGTATCAGGAACGTTGAATTATAATTCCTTGTTTAAAAGAGAAGGAATAATAAGTTGCTACTGGGAACGCCACATACATAAGACAGTGCCTCCCCACACCTGTAAACCTCCGGGAAAACAACAATCTATAATACATAAGGCCTTGAGTAGGTTAAAGGGTGCATACGTTAGGGAACAGAGGCGCGAGGAATGGCCTGGCAGACGTTACAGAATTACTAGGAGAATCAAAGAGGACAAACAGTGAAGGGGGGAATTAATGGTAGTTTTTCGACAACATGATTGTATCTATTTTGAAATCGACTAACATCCTATTTGGACATATTTGGTAATATACTCCTGCAAATAATCTGGTGAAGTGGATGTGGCGAGTGCTCTGACAAATCGGAAATGACTACAACTTGTGCATACTATTAATCAATGGTCCAATTGTTTGTTATCATTCATTACTATCAAATAGGCGTGTGAACAAGTCATTCATTCAAAATTCAGACTAACGGATTTAGAAATAAATAAATAAACCCTGAGGTGATTCATATTACCACAAAAAAGTATGGTGTTCTGGTTTGGACATTTAAAAAAGTATTTGAAGCTACCTTTTTTTTCATATTTCAATATCACAAACACTGAAACAGACTATAACTTGGAGTTTGGTGTTTTATCACGAGTACAAAGGCCGTGATATTAATCATAGGTTAATATGTTGACGAAAAGAACGATTTACATTTTGTAATCAAATTGTCCTTAATTAAATAGGGCAGTATCTGGGGTTATTTCGACATTCAAGTCTGTCATTGCAAAACGTTTTGTGTTTTTTTCCGGCGTAGCCGTACTTACATGGTTTTGCTATTTGCATATCAGTGATGTGTAAACCAATCAAATCTTACGTTAACCGCTAAACCAAATTCTCTTCAACCGAACAACGATTGTAAACTTGACGCGGAATGGTTAATGTTTCCCACTGTCTACATCCTTACAAAGGGTCAGCTCCGAGTACGAGCCTGTCATAAGTATAAGCTCATACGTCCTCTGCCTCTGATACCCATGGGGAACCTGTCTGCTGCTTCCGTCCGTCCAAACGCCCGCCACCCGCCCGCCCGCCGTCTGTCCGTCTGTCCGTCTTTCACCTGAAATTGCGAGCCTGGTTCTATTTAGTTAGAGCTGTGTTATGAAGGGGGCACCTGTGTCTCCAGGAAATATTTCTTGTTCGTCCATAATTTAACTCGGTGGTCAGCACTGTAAGGGTCAGACCACCTCGCAACTCAGACCGGCTTTCTGTGGAACCAATGGTGATCTTATTATTGAGATTTCACTGTTATATCAAACATTAAAAATGATAAATAATAAGTATTGTGCGTAGCTTCTTGGTAATTATTCTTCAACGAAAAAAATAGACGTGCATGTATGTCCATTGAAACGTTGGGTATATCACGATAAAGCATATAGTCTACAAATTCGCACAATTCACTGTCCCGAAAATTCTCAATTTGAAATTAAGTCAATATATTTCAATCGATGTAAACTCGACAAACTAGACACCCATCCGCTTCATTAGTGATACAATATATGCGCGGATCCAGCAATTTACGTTAGGGGATCAAGGGGACCAGCTCCTGGTAAGGAAGCGGATCTTGTGGTGCTTTTCTTGTAATGTAATACGCTAATTTCGGTCAAAAAAACAGTGAGGCCCTTGAATTAGGGACACACTCTTGATCGAGGATTAGATATTGACAGCCCGATTCAGGCTTATTTTGCCAAAATCTCGGGGGTCCGGATCCTTCGGTCCCCAACCCCCTCTGGATCCACGCATGTAGTAATTACTTGGTCGATGTGCATTCGATAATCATAACTATTTTACATTCAACGATATTCATTAAAATTCTGCAATTACGTAAGCCGTTCAGAATTGAATGTTTTTCATGAAGTCCACAAAAGAGCTTTTGAAATGAATAGAGAAAACAGATCGATTGAAATAATGGTTTAAATTGGTTTTAAACAAAAGACTGCAGGCTTTTAATAGGGTAACCATGCAATGCTATCAATGTTAAATGACGAATGTTTTGTGCACATGAACACAAATACAGCGTAGGTGAATACTGCAAAATAGATGTTTTAATATTTACTTTGTCTGAAGTGCTTCTAAAATAAATAATTAAGTTCGCGTGCAATGAATTAGATCGTTATCATTGGGATTTTGTATTCTACAACAAATTATATCTTGAAATGACTGTTCGTGACTGTGTCTGGGGGACAATGTCCGGGGTCCCACGATATTGATTCTGGTTATCGCTGCTTTGATAATGAAGTGTATCAAAGATGAACATCCGATGTTGTATCTCGGTTAGTTTGATTCGTAATGAGGACACCAGCGTCAATTAACGTATGTATCTATAGGTCATAATTCGTTTGAAATTAATACCAAGGTGAGGGAAGTAAGGGGATTATGGAGAGACCCTTTTCCAGAATCTGCGATGGTACATGTACAGTTACTATACTGTCTACGTTATCAACTTCGGTTCTTGAGGCGAAATTGCACTTTGCTTCTAGAAGAAAATGATTATTGGGGACACACATTGGATGGTCAATTTACTTCCATACATGACTGAAATATACTGTTGGAGATCGGTATTTGTGGGGTGCCGTTTAACTATTTAATATCTCTATTATATATCTACAAGATATCTGACGATACATAGTATTTGAATTGCAGATATTTCTAGGATTCGAGTGATAAATATCAAGTATTCGACCAGTAGATATCAAGTATTCTACCGGTAGATATCAAGTATTCGACCAGTAGATATCAAGTATTCTACCGGTAGATATCAAGTATTCGACCGGTAGATATCAATTAATCGAATTGCAGATATCTAAGAAAATGAATACTGGATTCTGCAATTCGAATGCTAGATATCTAAACTGATTATGAGATATCAATTAATCGAAGTGGTGCTATCCAAAAAACAATCTGCGCACAATACAGTATCTTACAAAGTTATGGTGAACCGAAAGTGATCAGGATTCATTTTAAATGTTTGATGGAATTTTACTGTTGCTTCTTTTACATGTGAACGACATGGTTCATTGTCGTGGAATATGTTGGAATGGTCATGATGAGACGACGTTAGTTATTTAAAGAGAACTAGTAGCGAATCCGTGGTCCAGTGGTAACGCGCTGGACTAGTAATACGTGGTTCGCATGTTCGATCCCCGCTCCACCACTAACAGAACTAAAAGTATTTCGGATGAGACAAAAACCGAGGTCCCGTGTACGATGCTTTACACCAGGCACGTAAAAGAACCAGGGGTGTTTCTTCTGTGTCATGCACTATCCCCCAACTTGAAATCTAAAATGACTAACATTCTTCCGGGGTCGTCGTTCATATGGGAACCCGTTGGCGACGATAAATAAACGCGAATACACACGCAAAGAAAACTAGAAATGCTAAGGAAGCTTTCATGAGATGACTTAATCAGAAGGATCATTGATGAACATGATTTTCCGGCGGCAATATTTAAAATATTTGGATGGATCTGAAAGATAAATTGAATACGGATGTGATTTTCCAAATATCTCATTTGAAACTCGGTATTTGTTACGTACGCGTGTCGGTAAAAATAATCTTCAAATTGGGTCACAAAATGGAGATTTATATAGCTATATCAAAGTTCAATATGTGGGATATAACCTTGTTTATTTATATAGTACTTAGACATTACCGGAGATATATTTAAATACGTAACCAATTCATGATGTAGTTGTGTACAAAGTATCTGTTGAAGTGCACTAATGTCACTAGATTCAGGACAACAGTAAATATCGTATTTGGTTTAGGTCCTCTTCAATCAGATAATCATTTCATAGGTGTTTCCAGACCGATTGTTTGAGGATAATGAATCTACCTGAATCTATAATTTCGAATTATTGACCCCCCCGTCTACCCGTCTAGCTGCATTATATGTATGTATTTACTTTCAAGTTTCAAAGTTTATTGGCATCACGGCAAAGATAATTACCTTTGGCCTTTTACAAACGTTATGGCAAAGACAGTTATGAAATGGTGAGGTAAATACAAAAAAGTAATAAAGTAAACAAAATTAATATGAGATTCACATAACATAACATGAATATGAATGAGCTCAATACATATGTATTTACTTTATTTTGTCCTGGGATAAATAGTTAAAGTTATATTAAAAGTACTTTATACTTGAGGTTCAATCAAAATAATGTGAAAACTATATAAATCATTATGTTATGTTGTTTGTTCTGGGTCTATGTTTAAGAGTTCAATGCACATTTTCTTTTACCGATATGTTTGTTTAACCTAAATAATTTCAGTACAGTTGTGTGGAAACAGTAAGACGTAACAGAGACATGGTCTGATGAAACTTGGGGTACATGTGTACTAGAGCATCTGGCGCTCAATCCAAAGGTGAAGGCTCGTGTGTCATAGCATTCGATTTGATATTTATTACAGTACTGCCTTTTTACCGAACGTACAATAATTCTGATAGACGTTAGGGGCGTACCTGGACAATTTTGAAGTGTACGCCAAGTGTGAGCATCGTTGGTGCGAAACGAGAAGCAACACTGCGATTGGGGGATAGGTGTGGGAGGGGCACTCACGCCGGTGGGGGTTTGGGGGCCTCCCCGAAGAAAATTTTGAAAATTAGGAGGCAAATGGTGCGTTTTCATGCTATATTTCAGTCTTAATATGGAATTTTGTTTGTCATTAGCATACTTCAGAATTATATGGCCTGTTTACTTATAATAAGAATTATATGGCCTGTTTACTTATAATAAGAATTATATGGCCTGTTTACTTATAATAAGAATTATATGGCCTGTTTACTTATAATACGAATTACATGGCCTGTTTACTTATAATAAGAATTATATGGCCTGTTTACTTATAATAAGAATTATATAGCCTGTTTACTTATAATAAGAATTATATGGCCTGTTTACTTATAATAAGAATTATATGGCCTGTTTACTTATAATAAGAATTACATGGCCTGTTTACTTATAATAAGAATTATATGGCCTGTTTACTTATAATAAGAATTATATAGCCTGTTTACTTATAATAAGAATTATATGGCCTGTTTACTTATAATAAGAATTATATGGCCTGTTTACTTATAATAAGAATTATATGGCCTGTTTACTTATAATAAGAATTATATGGCCTGTTTACTTATAATAAGAATTATATGGCCTGTTTACTTATAATAAGAATTACATGGCCTGTTTACTTATAATAAGAATTATATGGCCTGTTTACTTATAATAAGAATTACATGGCCTGTTTACTTATAATAAGAATTATATGGCCTGTTTACTTATAATAAGAATTACATGGCCTGTTTACTTATAATAAGAATTATATGGCCTGTTTACTTATAATAAGAATTACATGGCCTGTTTACTTATAATAAGAATTATATGGCCTGTTTACTTATAATAAGAATTACATGGCCTGTTTACTTATAATAAGAATTACATGGCCTGTTTACTTATAATAAGAATTACATGGCCTGTTTACTTATAATAAGAATTACATGGCCTGTTTACTTATAATAAGAATTATATGGCCTGTTTACTTATAATAAGAATTATATGGCCTGTTTACTATAATAAGAACTTTATGACCAGTTTACTAATAATAAGAATTATATGGCCTGTTTACTAATAATAAGAATTATATGGCCTGTTTACTTATAATAAGAATTATATGGCCTGTTTACTTATAATAAGAATTGTGTGGCCTGTTTACTTATAATAAGAATTATATGGCCTGTTTACTTATAATAAGAATTATATAGCCTGTTTACTTATAATAAGAATTATATAGCCTGTTTACTATAATACGAATTACATGGCCTGTTTACTTATAATAAGAATTATATGGCCTGTTTACTTATAATAAGAATTACATGGCCTGTTTACTTATAATAAGAATTACATGGCCTGTTTACTTATAATAAGAATTACATGGCCTGTTTACTTATAATAAGAATTATATAGCCTGTTTACTTATAATAAGAATTATATAGCCTGTTTACTATAATACGAATTACATGGCCTGTTTACTTATAATAAGAATTATATGGCCTGTTTACTTATAATAAGAATTACATGGCCTGTTTACTTATAATAAGAATTACATGGCCTGTTTACTTATAATAAGAATTACATGGCCTGTTTACTTATAATAAGAATTACATGGCCTGTTTACTATAATAAGAATTATATAGCCTGTTTACTATAATACGAATTACATGGCCTGTTTACTTATAATAAGAATTATATGGCCTGTTTACTTATAATAAGAATTACATGGCCTGTTTACTTATAATAAGAATTACATGGCCTGTTTACTTATAATAAGAATTACATGGCCTGTTTACTTATAATAAGAATTACATGGCCTGTTTACTTATAATAAGAATTACATGGCCTGTTTACTTATAATAAGAATTATATGGCCTGTTTACTATAATAAGAACTTTATGACCAGTTTACTAATAATAAGAATTACATGGCCTGTTTACTTATAATAAGAATTATATGGCCTGTTTACTTATAATAAGAATTACATGGCCTGTTTACTTATAATAAGAATTACATGGCCTGTTTACTTATAATAAGAATTACATGGCCTGTTTACTTATAATAAGAATTATATGGCCTGTTTACTTATAATAAGAATTATATGGCCTGTTTACTATAATAAGAACTTTATGACCAGTTTACTAATAATAAGAATTATATGGCCTGTTTACTAATAATAAGAATTATATGGCCTGTTTACTTATAATAAGAATTATATGGCCTGTTTACTTATAATAAGAATTGTGTGGCCTGTTTACTTATAATAAGAATTACATGGCCTGTTTACTTATAATAAGAATTATATGGCCTGTTTACTTATAATAAGAATTATATAGCCTGTTTACTTATAATAAGAATTATATAGCCTGTTTACTATAATACGAATTACATGGCCTGTTTACTTATAATAAGAATTATATGGCCTGTTTACTTATAATAAGAATTACATGGCCTGTTTACTTATAATAAGAATTACATGGCCTGTTTACTTATAATAAGAATTACATGGCCTGTTTACTTATAATAAGAATTACATGGCCTGTTTACTATAATAAGAATTATATAGCCTGTTTACTATAATACGAATTACATGGCCTGTTTACTTATAATAAGAATTATATGGCCTGTTTACTTATAATAAGAATTACATGGCCTGTTTACTTATAATAAGAATTACATGGCCTGTTTACTTATAATAAGAATTACATGGCCTGTTTACTTATAATAAGAATTACATGGCCTGTTTACTTATAATAAGAATTACATGGCCTGTTTACTTATAATAAGAATTATATGGCCTGTTTACTATAATAAGAACTTTATGACCAGTTTACTAATAATAAGAATTACATGGCCTGTTTACTTATAATAAGAATTACATGGCCTGTTTACTTATAATAAGAATTATATGGCCTGTTTACTTATAATAAGAATTACATGGCCTGTTTACTTATAATAAGAATTACATGGCCTGTTTACTTATAATAAGAATTACATGGCCTGTTTACTTATAATAAGAATTATATGGCCTGTTTACTATAATACGAATTATATGACCTGTTTACTATAATAAGAATTATATGGCCTGCTTACTATAATAAGAATTATATGGCCTGTTTACTATAATACGAATTATATATGACCTGTTTACTATAATCAGAATTATATGGCCTGTTTACTATAATAAGAATATTATTGTAGTAAATAAACCATATAGAACATTAAAATAGTGTGTTTCAAGTACCTGTGGTTTAAGTGAAAATTCACTATTACATTTGCAGGAGTTGGCACAGTTACCTCCCTTAGCAAAATATTGCCATTTGCTTTTGGAAGAACGCATTTCGGTAACAACTGTCCATGTCGACAAAGTTATGAGTCGTACCCTTCAGTGTATCTGGTAACACTTCTTTCACCTTTAAATGAATATAAGAATTGCAACTATTAGCTTTAGATCTATTTAACAACATTATTAGCAAGAGTCGCAGACTAACGGGGACATTGCTCACGCGAAACAGCGTGATTTTTTATAAAATCTTATTTGACTTGTTTGGTTTGTTGCGGCTGGGCATTGAACCTGCAACCATCTGTATATTAACCGAACACCCTTACCAATGAACCACCAAGCCTATAAGTATATCTCATTAAATTAAATGATCTGCTAGTGTTGAAAGCAAGTTAGTCCCGCCACAGACGTCACATCTCTATACTGTCGCTGTTACGAAGACGCGTGGAAAAACCAGAGCTCAGAGACACAAAAAATAACACACTGCATAATAAGTGGATTTTACAGAGATAAATATATTTTCACAAAATATCAGGGGGCGGGGGGGTCCGGACCCACGGTCTCGCCTCTGGATCCGCGCATGAATATAGATGACAAATATTTTCTTGGACCTCTAGCTGTTCCTAGAATTTATAAACATATCTACACTGAACAAAATTCCTAATCGGTCAGTTTATATTGTATTATAATTTTTCTAATAATGCATGTATTCACGCAAAATTTCACATACCGACATTTGAACAGGTAATGCAGCGAATTATTGATTTTTTTTAGCCGGCTCGCTATGAAATTAATTGTATTAGGCGTATTGACGTTTATAGCATGTTTTGCACGTGCGGGGCATGGACACATATTTGCACGTGTTCGTGTACACTTTTGTCATTGCTGATAAAAATCCTTTTTGAAAAACACAAAACATGGTGAGAATGACTGAAGAAGAACGCGCCCAAGCCGTCGGAATGATACTGGCCGGAACTCATTTACGACAGGTGGGTTTTATTTTTTGAAATTTCATAAGAATATTGACATTATTTGTTTGTAGTCATTATATTGAAGGTTCTTGCCACCTGAAATAAGTTGAAATGGAAATAACCACCAATTCTGAAGAAATAAAATCAAGTTATTAAAGTATTTCATTGCACAGTATGCAGATTTCTGTGTGAAAAGAGTATGACATGTAGAAATTGCGCAATTTTACATTGATTAAACATCATATTATTATTCTGCAAACAATTCTTTTAAATTAAGTACTATACAAAGATTTGGGCATGACCGATTGATAGTTTCAGTCCAAAATGTTAGATGGATGTACAATAAAACCTCGATAATAAGACCACCATTGGGACTCTAGAAAACTTCTTATTGAGGTGGGCTTAATATTGAGGTGGGCTTAATATTGAGGTGGGCTTAATATTGAGGTTGAATAGAGAGCAAAAAAGTGAAAATAGACTTTAAAATTGTGTTCTTCATTTTGAGGTGGTCTTATTATTTAGGTGGTCTTAAAGTGAAGATTTACTGTACATCCTTAATCATTCAAAATTTTATTATTACTTCGCACGCAACTGAGTCAAATGTGAAATAGATTACATATAGGACATATAAACCATGGATTCGAAACAGACTGATATTGGTGAAACGATAAGAAGAAATAATTTACCCACAATCCTTAGCGCGCGCTCTGTAAGTATCGTTGATTTGATCCGATTAAACGACGCTCATTCAGTCTTACAACTCAGTATTGAACCAAAAAACGCAAACAAGCAAACCACAAGATAAACACAAAATTTATTATCTAAAATACATAGCTGTTGTAAACATGATGATTACGGCGGTTCAAAATGTTTAAAACACCTCGGTCATTATAACAGATTATTTTCGTAGAATTGTACGAGGTGTTTGGATCTCGGAAGAAAATCTTACCGCTCGCTAGAGTTCAAACAAGTCTAAATACATATATCGGCCTGTTTCGAATCCATGGTTTTATATGTCCATGGCTAGGTTTTGCCCTATATATTGGAATACTTTATGCAAGTCTTTTTGTGAGTACTTCAAACTAAAACACATATTTTTCAAATTTATTTTAGAATTTCTATAGCTGTCGAGGGAATGTAATGATGAGTTGTGAGTTTAGGGGACCAGGAGGTGATTTCCCCTGGGCATTGATCAAAAGTGCCCTTGTATAATTATTAGCTTCAGGTATGTAGTAATTAACACAACAAATTAGGACTAGCTTTTATTTTAAACATAAATTTATAGTTATTCTGATCTACTGAGTCTAGTATCAGTGATTTTTAATAAAAAAAATGTTTACTGCCTGTTTCAATTGGGAAAATAGGCGCGATAAATCCCAAGTTTGGGAAAATAAGGAATTGGTTGTTTTACTTATAAAAATAACTTTTCAGCTGTGACTGGTTTTTGTTATATATATGAGGTGATGTAAGAGCAAAGATTCAAGGCAATGGTCTTTTATAAAAGGTTACGGTAAATACATAAAAACCTGACTTAATAAAAATAAATTCAGTCATAGGGGGAAAAATGAACAAAGAATTGGGGGGAAAATGGACACTTTTTGGTAAGGGGAAAGAGCCTATATTTGGCAGTAAAATTTACCCCAAAAAATCACTGAGTATGGCTACAGAATGTATACACAATGGCAATGGTTGAGTGGTTTCCATTGTTGCCTTCCAATCACTTCCCCTGCACCATTGCCCGATCGAACTCCACACCGGACATAGAATTTGTGAGAAATCTCACTTCAATACAGAGGATCAGAAGCTTACTCAGGTGATATTAGCCTGGGGTCTTCCTCCACATTGTAGCGAGCCACGGCCGTGGTCCAGTGGTTAGTTCGCTGGACTTGAAATCCGGGTTCGATTCCCGGTCACGGCAGGTCATACCCTTCCATGAAAATTTGACAAAAATGTTGATTTTCCTCATGTGGAGAAGTTGCAGGCTCCTTGTGGAAGGGTAAGTTAGTACTGGTTAAATTTCAGTCCAGGAAAAACTGGTTAGAAGAACATTGTAGCTGGATAAGTAACTACCCTACCCAGACTGTGTATGTGACTAAAAACCCCATCACCAAAAAAGCAGTAGTCACTGTATTATTATGATAATGATACTCACTTATCATTATGACCTATTAATTATAAAAGGAAGTATTTAAACCTATATTGCCTGCATTATAGTGAAATATACTTGCACCTTAAAGAACATTAAATGAGATGTTCACTGCTGATCCTGGAATTTGCAGTAAATTATAAATCATAAAAAATTCTTTCTCATTTTTTTAGGCTGGTCATTGCAGTTAACTGTAACACTTTAATATACAATATAAGACCTGTGTTTATTTGAAGTATTCTTTTACAGAGTGTTAAAAAAGTTTGTTCACAAACTTTGAAGTCAAATAAAATGAGAGGAATGCTACGTGTACACTGGCTTCTTTTCCATAATGAAAGATACATGTACTCCTTTTTTCAAGAATATCTGTTTTATTTAGAAATCTCACACAGAAATTAACTATTGGTCCATAGCGACATAGATGGAAAGAATGTATAGAAAAATACTAAAATTCAAACTTTGTGAATGAATTTTTTAACACCCTGCATGTATAATAGATTGCTCCATATAAAGACCATTTTTTCTGAAAAAAAAACAATTAAGTAAGCAAACTATAAAATTAAATTCCATATGCCATGATTTGTTGATTTCCTGGACAAACCTTGTAAAATTTTATTGTTTTATTACATGGAGGAAATCTGTTGGACTGATTTACAGAGTTAAATTTGACAGATTGTCATCTCCAAGTTTCATTGTTTGTATGTTAGACAATGACAATGCTACTTAATTACCGATGCTAATTGATAACAACAGCAATGTGCTGTACTTTAATTATTGTCTCCTATAGATTTATTACTTGCAGCATGGAGGCTGGTTTTGTTAATCTCTTCAGAATCTGCATGGGGAGTGACTTATTGTCTGCTAGAACCCCCCAGTGGCTTGTTTTACTGTCTGGAATCCAACTTCCCCATGATGGTTCATGACTATAATATCTTTTTATCATTTAAAATTTATATTAAAAAGCAGTATCTAGAATTTCATCGGATTGGGCAATTTGATTTAAAGTTTAACCTGCAATACCATGACTTGAATGTGCTTCGGCCATTCCATGATGTATATAATTATTTAATTGTTCTGCAGTATTCATTTGTCCTTTATAGAGGCCATACACTTTTTTACCATTTCTACCATAGAAAAATGTAATAGTATCTTGTAAAATAGTCGCACATGCCAATATATACTCAGTACATTTTAAAAGCGCAGAATTGTTCACCACCCAAATTTCATTTTATTACTTTTGAAACTCATTTTTTATGAAAATACTTGTTGATTGTCATTGAATTTAGTATACATGTTGCGTACACATCCAATAATATTGTGTCAAGTTCTTTTCTTGTATCCTAAAAGTCGTTAAATGAAAATTAAGAAATCCCACATTATGCGTTATTAAATGTATATGAGATCGCTGAATTGTAAACATTTATAGTGAATGCCTTATTTGTCAAGTCAAAGAATGTATTCTATTCATTTGCCGATATAAAAAAAATGAATTTTTTAAACTTTTCTTACCTACACATCTTGATTATGTTATCCATCTCAGTTTTTTTAGTTTTAAATTGTCAATCAAAGCTTCTATTTTGGTAATTTCTGGACAGATTTTTATCAGATATTTTTCAGTATGATTTCGGGGAATTCTATATTGAATTTGAAATAATAAAAAGACTTCAAACAGCTGAAAATGAACAGATATTAATTTTTTAGAGTGTAGGACAAAATCCCCTCTGGACAAAATCCCCTTCACTCATTTTGTACAAGGTGGACAAAATCCCCTTCGTCAATTTACAACTAGGACAAAATCCCCTTCATGAATTTTACAAGTACGACAAAAAAACCTCTGATATGGTTTTTTTCATAATTGATCTATTCAGATGTTGCTAGTATTCTGAAGCTTTCTATTAAGTATGGTATGACCATTATTTGACTCGTTTATTATTTAATAGTTTGATGAATAGTGGGTTTTACAGTTTATTCATTTAATTCAAAATTAGACATTGTGTTTATTTCAGTGATACAACAACAAAAACAACATTCATACATAACATAACGTATAGTTTATAGGCATAAAATATTTCCATGAATAAAAACAAACAAATAAACAAATGTACATGTATAAGTGGTGAAAAGTTCAAGAAATTCAAATTTTTTGATAGTTGGCCAATTACGAAAATAATTATAGTTGAACATTTTAATCTTAATTGTCTATATTTAGGACATACAAATAAAGCATCAAAACATCAAATAAGTTCAAAGAAATACTAATTACCTGCACACTTACTAATTGCATTGCTTGATTAACATGTTTGCTATCAGTTTGATTGGTAATTGCCTAATTTATTAATTAACAAAAGATTGTAATCCAATTATCTGATTATTGCTTTAAATGAACAGAAGCAAGTTTATCATACTATAAGTCAGTAAACAACAACCATCAGTAAGTTTTTTGACATCAAAGGGTTGCAATTATCCAATTAATTAAGTAATAATTCTTCTAAATTGTTAAACAATTTTACAGTTTGACATTAAATAGATATTGTTTGTAGTTACATAAATTGAAAACATGACTGAAATAGGAAAAGTGTGAAGTATACAAAATTCTTAACTTTGAAGTGCAAACTAATTAGTCTCGCCTTTAATCCAATTAATACAGCCAATTAATTAATCATTGCCTTACATTTTCTGAACTTAAAATGCACATTTATTGATATTGAAATATTAATATTTCACAAAAGCACATGAAATAGAAGATGTGAGTTGAGTCTATAAATTGCACTTGCACTATAATTATACAATGCACGTTTTCATATCATATGGGAGATTTTGAAAATTTCTTTATAGACGTGGGACATTTTCTGAGTGTAGGACAATATCCCCTCATGAAAAATCCCTTCATGAATTTTACAAGTAGGACAAAACACCCATACAGAAAACCGGTGGCGACAATAAATAAATGCAAATACACAAAATATGCATATTTTTTCTTCTCATTTTTTCTAACATTTTTTAATGGTACTTATATTGTATGTATGATGTTTATTTGTGTCTTGTGACAGATATGTTATAGATCTGTAACATAATGTAACAATATGACTGCATATAGGATCATTCATTATGGTTGTAATGTTTTCAAATCAACAAAAATTAACTTCAACAGAAAAATTACTTCTAGGAAATTAACAGCATGAATGCCAGCATTTTTGTTGATAAAAATGCCACTAGTATGTCACCCAATATTTGCTTCACCACTTGTCTACAATACAGACACTGACACTGATCTGGTTATATTTGCCGACTAAGTTATAACAACACAAAGCTAGTGTACATGTCATTTATTTTTATAAATGACGATCAAATTTCTATTTGACAAAATGACAAATTTCTATTTGACAAAAAGACAAGGAACATATAAAAATACTCACCAAGGACAATACTTCAACTACCACTAAAAACTCCATCCCACAACATGTTCCTGGTGTTATCATGGCTTCCATTTACAATAAGATACAAATATCAGATAGGAATTCTAATACATAAAGCTGTAAATACCCTTGCCCCTGAATATTTTTGTAATTTAATACAAAAATCTAAAAACAATACATATAAACTACGATCTGAAACATATACAAATTTAACATGTAAAATACCACATACGCAATATTTGAAACGCACGTTTGGTTATTCTGGTATGGAATGAAATTCCCGTAGAAATTAGACAGAAGCAATCTTTGAACGCGTTTAAAACTGCTTTCTTTAAATTATTGTATGTAAGTACATATGGCGAATCATCATCACCTAAATCAGGATAACGTATTATAATTTACAGAAAAATAAGTACTATGTATGAAAGTTCTGCTAAATTTCTATCTTGATGACTGTTTCACGCAATATTTATGTGTCTATAGTATAGACGTTATTTACTTCCCCATGTATTCTATTATATGATGTCAATTTTCTCTTTTTATCTAAAATTATTTCATTTAATAGAAATTAATGACCATATAGCTATTAATAGCGATGTAAACTAGCCGTTAAATCAACCTACATCCCCGCTATTTTACCTGACAGTTCCAAGGCTGTAAATCGTTATTATTTCTAATTTTCTATTTCTATTTAAGTTTTTAGATGTAAGTTCCCCTTTCCGCATTAGCACTTCTTTCATTGCTTATGATTATACATGTAACATATGCTCCATGTTCTTTCCCCCAATTCGTCCTATTATTACTGATTATCTTGAATTGTTAAATGATATATTCCAACCAATAATGATTTCCCCCCTTTTGTCCCACTAAATTCTCCTTAGTAGTTCTTTATGGTCGTACAGACCATTCCTTGCACCCAAGTCTACCCTAGCACCTCCTCGATGCCTAATATGATTTCCCGGGAGTCTGTGTGGAGAGACAATGTATTGTGCATGCGGCGTCCCCTGTAATTATTTAATCTCTCTTTCATACATATTGTTAATGCAGATTTTGAAAATGAGTTATGATTTATTGGTTTAGCATTATAAAAATGCTTATATTCTTTGTGTTCTCTTTATATTGTAATAATTTATGTATGTATGAAGGCCTCTTGTTAGATAAGTTTATGTATGTATGTTTTTATGTTTATAGCTTAAGGAGTTACCTTCAATAAATAAAGTTTATTATTATTATTATTATTAACAAATGGTCAAGTTGCGAACCAAACAGATTTAGCTACGCTAAATTAACATTTGCTTCACCACTTGTCTACAATACAGACACAGCTGACACTGATCTGGTTATATTTGCTGACTAAGTTATAACAACACAAAGCTAGTGTACATGTCATTTATTTTTATAAATGACGATCAAATTTCTATTTGACAAAATGACAAATTTCTATTTGACAAATAGACAAGGAACATATAAAAATACTCTCAAAATCTTAAATATGGAGGCAAAGGTGGGTAATAAACCGCCATACAAACAATTTGATGCCTAGCACACATTTTTCTACCCCACCCCAAGATCAGTGTTGGTAATACATAAATTGAACTAACTATACACAAAAGTATGAAACAGTGTAATCACCCAATATATTGTCAAATTTTTGACACCCATATACCACATAAATTGATTTGTCTGCGTCTGTCACTTAGATATATCCTTGTTTCCATGGTGATATTAAAGTATTATTTTAAAAGAACCTTCTTTTCTGTCTATATGCTTTTAAAATCTTATATTGAGAAAGTATAAGCTACATCCACAAAAAAGGCCTCTTCCATAAAGATCCCTTGGATTTGAAATAAGAATGAAAAGGGGGTAGAAAATCATCTAAAAGAAGGGGAATAAGGGACAGGAAAATCATGAATGGGGTGGGGATTACATTGCAACCTGTCCAGGACAACACCCTTTACAAGATGCCCATTTTGATTGTTGTTTTAGAGGTTGTTACAAATGTTAACTCAGTTAACAGACTTAAGGTCATATCAAATTGTTTTACCAGATACAGTGTGGCACAAAACAAGGGTTCAGCGCAAGACTATCGTAACTTCTATATAAATATATAGGAGTAACGATAGTCGGGCATTGAACCATCTAAAAGCTAGCATTATAAGTCTTACATACAATTCAAATGATACAGAACAGTTCAATCCTTCATTTAATGATTTACAATGAAAGATATGAAATAATACACATTTGTATAGAAAAGTGACTTAATCAGCATAATATGATAACCCAGCCAATGTTATTAATTGACAAAATCAAACAATAGGTTATATCCTTTGTAGAAGTGTGTTTCAGCATGCAAAATAATGATGTAACTTGCATTTTACAACACAAATGAATCTCACTAGGAACTTTACAATAAAGGCAAATAAACCTCATACTAAATCTAAAATTTGTAATTGTTGTGAATATTTCAAGATATTCATATTACAAGTAAAGTTTCAAGCTGTATTCATAATTTTCCTGATACAGGCCCAATAATCAGCAGATATTTATTTATATGAGGTATTTTTTAACTAATTATAAATTAACAATTTAATAATTATAATTTTTAATCAATGTTTGCCATGACTTCTTGTTGTACCGAAATTGTTTTATTTGTACAAGTAGTTTGCAAGTGGACATACATTACGGGAGTGTAGGACAGAATCCCCTCTGGACAAAATCCCCTTCACTCAATTTGTACAAGATGGACAAAATCCCCTATACTGTGGACATGAATTTCTGAAATAAGGAAAAAAATCATGTACAAGACCACATGAATAGATATCATTAAAAAAATTCTGTTGTTTATGTTGGGTCAGAATCATCATTAAAAATCTATTGGGTTCAAAACATTTGTTTAAATCTAGTGGTAGTTGATATTTATTATTTTCTGCATTTTTTTAGTATTTGTCATTTTTCCTGTGTTTCCTATTGCAGATTATAAAATGTTTACTTTAAGGGGTGTATATTTTTTGTGTTTTGATAATAGATGCCATTTGTCACTAAATTTGCTGATAGTGCTTCTTTAAGGTTCAATTTACAGGTAGTCACCTTGTTTATTGTCAACAACTTTATTTTTCACACCTTCCCAGAAGGACCCCAGACCCTACTTTAAGTGGGCGGAGCTTCCTTAATTATACAAATCAAGTAGATATTGTTTCCCAATAAATCACATAATAGCCTTCTGATTGACCAATGAGATTAAATTAACAGTCTATCACCTAATTAAGTAGCCACACCCTTCAATTATTAGCCAATCAAAGAGTTTTACTCATTGTAACTGTACAATTTTAATTGTTTTCTACAGAATTGCTCAAAATATGACGCCTATAAATAATTGAAAAATTAAAGAATGGTATTAATTGCATTTGATTGTTTATTGTAAACTTATTAAGAATACTATTCTGTCTGATTATCTGATTGCTGAAGTTTTTGCTGGATATTTTCTAAACTTGTGTGACTTAGTTGACTGTTGGCTTCTGATTGTGACTTATCAGAAGTTTAAATTGACTAATTAGTGTTCATTAATAAGGGAGTTAATTAAAAGAATTCACTAAGGATGGCTTCAGTGTCCAGAGCTTCCAGGAAACAGGGGATCTTTATGAAAGGTATAATTTTTCAGGTTTAATTAATTTGATTAATGAAAATGTTAATATTATAATGTTATGTTTTGATGAATCAGCAAAATTATTATAAATTAAATATCTAAGCTGCTAAAAGACCTACTTGGTAAATCAATGCATAAATATTTGTAATAGAAGAAATCAATCATAATGAACGATATTGTTTATGTTGTAATTTAAATGATATAGAAGATGAATTTCACTTCATGTGCATAATTATGTCCTTGTTTCGAACTTTTACATAGGAAATATTTTAAGACTTGTTTTTTTAAAAGTCCTTCTTAGTTTGAAATTTTAGAATTGCTTCAATCAAATGAGACAAAAACTGTGCCTTACTAAACCGACACTAAACCAGAGAAATATCATGTTAGAATTAATTGAGTTTGTTCCCATGTCTTTTGATTAGTATTATCTGGTCATACAATCACTCGTAATATACATATGTAATATGTATTGTAAGAACAACAATTTTACTATGTAATTGATGTTATTCATTGATATATATTTATTTATTTTCCACATCACATGATGATGTATATATTTGCTAATGAGCTGTTATTGCTCAAGTCAATAATAAACTAAATATTCTGTTCTGCAAAACTATTTGACACAGAAAAATATTCTTAATCTAATTATAAAATCATTAATTGACAATTATTAAATCATTTTACAAAGCAGTTGTCTTCCAGGTTTTAGTAGATCTGATTGACTTATTTTATTGCTTAATTACTTAATTAATTAGTACTACAATGTAGTTAATATGCAATTTATTTAACTCTACATACTGCTGAAATGTAAAGTAATATATGGTATGTTGATTGCTGATCTAAGCATTCTGATCTTAGTAAATCTTTTTTGTCAAAGTATTCTTTTGTGCATTTTGTCCATTTACTGAATGATGTGTGCATGGGGTTATAACATGTACAAACGCTCGGAACTCAAATCTAAAATCACAAAATTTACTCTTTATGCTTTCGAAAGTGACTCGTGTTGAAAAATGTAAGATTAATGTTAAATGAGGGCTGAATATTCTTTGTGGCCCTTTTTCTTAGAAATTTGAGTATGAAAATGAGCTGTGTGAGTCTTAGTGTGGAGTGTTGTACGAAAACAAAATGATAACTCACATAATTATATTGCACTCAATTGAAAAGAACATAATCATATGGTGCTTTGACATTTTCCATGCATTTCCAAACTCAAATTTCAACTGTCGGACTCACCAAAATACATTGGAACAGTAGTAGAATCATGTTTTGAGGTTTTTGCATAAATTATCTATATACTAAGAGAAATATAATTTAACCCGAGTAATGCATTTCCTATTGTAGAATATTACGAAAAAATATAACACTAAATAGTTTTTAGACCAATTACAAGAAGCTTCATAAAAATTGTATGATAATGATGATACAGTATTGATTAGTGGCTATTTTCAGCCAATGTTTTGCTACATGTCTAATTGATTCAGTGTGATAATTACCTTTTCTCTGCTTGTTTTAAATGTAGGCAGTGGTTTTAATATTATGTCGATATTATAGTGGGTGGAATATTTTATACTGAAGTAAACATTGTAGGTGTTGATCAATATGAATTGATCGTGAACAATATCAATAATTTTTGCTTAATTTATGTTTTACGTTATTAATGTGTCTGTCTATAACAAGAACATAAGTCGATTACTCCCACAGCAAGTTTAAATTTAGTTCATGGTTTTGCGTCAATAAAGCCTTGGTGATTCAAAAATAACATAAATAAGCATAAATATCAGATCAAAGAAATTGATTTTAAATTGTGAATTACTGTTAATTGGGTTTTGCACTTAATTTCTCTGCCATTTTTAGCTTTTCCGTTACTTAAAAAAGGTTACTTGAGGTCATGGTTTGCATTTAATACATATCATAGCTAGGTGTCAGAGTTTTATTATTAATTGATATTGCGGCCGTCTACATCATAGAAAATAGGAACAATTTAGTGAAAAGCAAAAGCGAGACTTCTATGAAAAAGTTTTCAAACTACCCTATTTTAATTTTTCTCCTCAGTATTCACAGAAAACAGTCTCTTACAGAAGTTTGCTAGATTTTGATCTCGATTCTAATTCAGTAATTAATTTTTTTTGTTTTCATGTATTTGCTCAATCTTGCTGATGCTGCAAAGTTAATGAATTCTCTCTAACATACTGAATTAATGATGAAATTGCATGCCTGGATGCTTGCCTTTCGGTAACCTTGAAATTTCAATTATTGTTTTATTCACATTTCTCCTTAGGCTTATATTTTGTAACGGTTGTTGAACTAGAAACCAATATTTCTCTCGGAAAATAATAAGATTAAATCTTAAGGTGAAGTTAAAATGCCTTGTCTTGTCCTTGAAGAGTTTTAGTCTGTTGTTTTGATCAAAACCAAATGCCATCAGCGGAGTGTTAATTTAATGAACGGAGCAAAGATCTCTCGATCTCTCGATCCCATGACCTTGAACTTGAGATACAAAGTATTTCCATGTTTCAGAATCATGAGGGACAAATTTGTACAGAATCGATATGTTTCAAATCTCACATTGTATAGATTTACATTAGCCTTACCAGTTAATGATAAAATTATTGAAAACAATTAAATCTTATCATTCACTACATTGATGATGTTGATGTACACGAAAGTGGTTCAGGGTTCTAGAAATATCTTTCAAAGAAACTTGTCCCTGACTAATGGAAATCTAAAAGATGACTTGTTCGACTTAGGGAGCTAGTTGTCCGAGATTATCGGTCCATTTAGTAACAAATAAACATACACAATGATAGCTCCACAAAATTAATAATCACATGTATGTATTTGTGGGACTCTAAGGTTTGACTTACAACTGAACAACTGCTGATGTTGATTAGCTTTAAAAACATGCTTGTCCGGGACTAACTTCAACTCAACTGTTGGTGGCCCAATTTTCACTGTTTTACTCAACCTCATTATTAAGACTACCTCAATAAGTTTTCTAGAGACCCAATGGTGGTCTTATTATTGAGGTTTTACTGCTCGCTATGATAGATTTGCTACATTTAAAAAAAAAATCTGAAATCATGATCCAAATTCCGATTAAAAATGACTTTAAGAACATTATGTGTATTGTACATGACAATTGCTGAAATTAAAATAGATTTTGGCCTCCTCCGTTTGCTACCAGCGGATGATTAGGAATTCTCTTAAAATGTTTTTATCCAACGGAACTAACAGAATTTTAGATTCTCTCAAATTGTTTAACCATGTCTTTGATGTCATGATTATTGTAGCAAGCTTTAACTGCTACACTGTAGTTCGTCACTTGTTGAGAGGAAAAATTCATACTATATTCAGGAGTATAGTGAAACCTTGATAATAAAACCACCATGGGTTCCGTAGAAAGTCAGTCTTTTTTTGTGTGGTTGTAAGCATTGGTCCATGAAAATAGAGTCGTATTACTGAGTACGTCTTATATCATTTAGGTGGTATTTTATTGATGTTGTACTGTGTACAGTAAAGATTCTCTATAGTGACCTTCCTCATGAGAAAATAAGGGTTGCTATACACAGGTGGTCACTATAATTATGGCATATAGAATCTTTATAAATGCAGGATACTTAAGGTTTCAAAATATTCTTAAATAATATTCTAAAACATTTATTTGTTATTCTCTCTCTCTTTCACAATTAATGCTCCACCATAATTATTAATAAGATTTAATATTATTTCACTAAAATATTAAAATGTAAAACAATGCAAATTAATGTGCACTCAAGTAAGTTTAAAACCTGAGTAAAATCGTGCACTAGGACATTATTTCAAATGTTTTGTTTTACTCTTCTAGGTCAGGTGAAGTTACAGGCATACATGAACTATGGTCTCCTTACCGTCAACGTGATTCAGGCTCGGCAGCTCAGTTGTATGTGGAAACAGTCACCTAACACCTTTATCATGATGACCTTGATTCCAGAAGAAGCCGATGTAACGCCAACCCGCTGTAGAACTGCTATTGTCACTGATACAACCAACCCTTCATACAATGAGAAGTTTTCGTTGTAAGTCAATTTTGATTTTTTTTAGGGATTTTGTCCTCCTTTGCAAAATTGAGTGGGTGGGGTTTTGACTTGGGGGCCGGGGATTTGTTCAATTGTACCATGATGAATAACCCTTAAAAGTAATTCTTACATGTGAATGTCTCTCATCCTTGTTTTTGTGAATTTTGTGTTGTCTGCAACAAATTTCTATTTTAAAAATTGGAATGCTCTAGGCAAAACTTAAGGAATTTTCTTGTATTTGAGTTTTCTGGGAAATATTTCTTTATTTAATTTATTTATGAAGCATAACAAGTGATGCATCTTTGAATTTGTGTATTGTAAATATGGCATCTATATTAATTATCACCATTGATTTTTATGGGATGTGGGGAATGCCACTTCCTAATCAAACAGTATATCACATGTCAACCATAGTCTAATAAACAACATCTCCTTATATGGTCATATGCTCTACAGGGGTCTAACAGTATGCCACTGTAAATATATGACACTTAATATACCTGTATATTATAGTTGTTGCTACTGTTGGACATACTTGTTGCTATGGTAAACATTCCTAATTTGCTGTATATAGTTGCTAACTGTCATGATGTGTTAATTGGATGACTTCTGTATATATTGTCATAGTGTGACATACTGGGATTTGATTATCCTCAAATTAACTGGCAGGTTAACAGTAACATCAATACATATTTTGGCTCAAACTATCCATTGTTAATTTGTTAATACAAAAGTTATTTGACATTATAATAGAATCTGGCAGCATTAGCATTGAATTTAGTTTGTTATGTCCATATTGTATTATGTTATATACCAAGCACCAAGGGAGGTAACTAATAAAAACCTGATGAAAGTTATTCCAAATTATCTCCCCTGTATATATATTTTTCCTTTTACTTTATTGAACACTGTACTCAGTTTTTTTGTAAAAAAAGGTGAATGTCAGCTATATTTATTAAGCCGGCTGTTCATGAATTATAGCTTTGACAGTTTCCATCATTAAGAGAGCCAACAACCAGTCATGCACTTGGTCAAAGTCATGGCTCATTTATATATAAAAATTGAACTCTAATTCGAGTCTCACACTCTATTCCTAGACCATTATTCCCCCTTATCACATGTCAACCATGTTTAGTACACAAAGAAGATATCTGGGGAGTAAGGGGGACACCCGTAAGAGCCCTTAGATATAACAAACTGTTACGTTAAGCTTTATACTAATAAATAATTATTTCTTGTTACAGTGAAATTGGTGATGATGATCTTCACAGACGTTTGTTGTTGACAGTATGGCATAGGGATCATTCTGGGTAAGTCACTGTAATTGTTAGACCATGTAAAAATGTAAGGAGTACCTGTTATGAGTTTTGTTTAAACAAATCATGGACTTGCTGAGGTGGTACTAATTGGCAGGTTCACCTAATTACGATGGCAGTGTACGCAAAATCAAATGCAGAATAGTACCCTTGCCAACAATGCTTGAGTGAGTTTTTAGAGGTTTTATGATTGAATTACAAATACTTGATGCTGAAATATGTGAGCTGGTTGAAATATTTAGCTGACACTGATTAAATATTGACAGTATATAATATGTGTTTGTATCCCTTCCTTGATTTATCCTCTCCAGAAATTTTCAAAAACATGAAAGTTTTTTATTAGCGCTAGGGTAATATACAAGACATTTTAATAAGTAACAATTACGTTTTTTTTCTGATATGCTGAATGAATAGTCTTGGTTGTTTTGTGCTAAATTACGCCTTTTGTCCATTTTAGTTTCCATGAGACACTTGGATGTACTTCCTTCGGTGTTCGTCATGTGGTCAGCGGTGAGAGAGAGATTAATGGATGGTACCATCTCCTTGTTGACGATATTGGTAGAAAGAAGCATCTTCGTGTGACAACCAAGGAACGTCCTGCTGTACCTGTGATGCAGAGCCACAAGCCCCGTAATATTCCCGCCGTGAATCGTGACGTGTCAGACCTTGACAGACATGACGTTACTGTGCATCGTTCTCACTATGGTGGTTTCGGGTTCAGTGTTGTGGATTCATGCCCTGCTAAGATTGGTCGTGTGGATGGTGGGTCTCCTGCACAGGAAGTTGGGCTCCAACAGGGTGATTTGGTCATCAGAGTGAATGGTCAGAATGTTTCACGATCCACGTCTGTCAGTGTGGCTAGATGTATTAAGTAAGTATCGTTTTTTAATTGATTTTATTTATTTCATTTAACTGAATTGTTCTCTAGTCCACCTCATGGAAAAATCAGAAAAATCAGTACTGGTGTTTTGTTAGAAGGTATGGTTGCGACCTTTGAGGAGTTCCAACCTACAACTTTTGGGTTGAGGCACCAACATACCGGCCTCTACTTGGGTTTCGAACCTTGACCATGAACACTTATTGCAATTTATATGCAACTTTATAGAATATTTATTGGAATTAATTTCTGTTTAGTTAAAATTAACATTACATTATTTTAAGATCAGTTGTGATTAATCTAAACTGGGGTCAAACACTTGTCAGAAACATAATATTTGCAAAACTTATATTTACCAGCCTTTGGTTCTCATGAATTCTAAACAAACTTTTGTCTTAATACTTGTTGAAACATTATGCTTCCTATATATGGTAAAATGTACATGGACGGTGAATCTTTTTACTCATTATAGGTTTTCCAATGAATATTCATTGGCTACTTAATAAATAAGTAATATAATAAATAAATGACAATTTTGTACCCAATTGTAATGTATTTGATTGTAAAACCTTTTTTTTTGTTGTAGAAAAAGTAGTGGTTCAGTTCATCTTGAGATTCAACGTCCGGGTCATTACGCCACACCTACATCGCACCAAAGGTCACCTTTGAACTCTACCACCAAGGAGGGACGATCAGACAGTGATGACTCCGGTAACTCCATGCAAGACTACTGTGATGACAAAGCAGCCCTCATCAACTCAGCCATTGTAAGCTTAAAACCCTTTCGTTTGCTCAACAAACTTCGATCTAGATCTTGCTTCAGTTTGTCCACCAGTCGATCTGTGAGAATTTAGATAGTGCCATATTTGTACATCTTGTACATATGTGCCTTGTGAATATGTGACTGCACAAAGTGTTCTGTATTATGATGGTGCTAAATAGATATTGACATTTATTGACCAGTTCACGAAACTTATGAACCATTCATTAAATATATCAATGAAATATAGATCTGTTTTTTTCATTAGCGATGATAAAATAATCAGATATATAAAAAGAACTTTGATGGGGGAACTATCTATTATTTAATGACTGACTTTGCTTTTATTAATTTATGATTCATGAGTTTCTGTGCTCAGTTAATAACTCTGATATCACACAATGAATGAAGTGCTTTGTTGTTGTTCGTATTATATTATATGTGTATTTATGACATTTGTTGAGCAGACAGATCTTGAAGACCTTACATAGTTGGTAAACAGATGATAACATATTATTATGTAAATGTATAGTTTGTAATAAATATTTTTTAAAGCAACCTTCTTAATTGTCAAATTATTCAAAAAATAAGAATCGGTCAAAGGTCAAGGTCTGTCTGCTTGTGTCGTATAGGTTGAATAAAATGTGTTTTGTAAAAATGTTTTTTATCAAATTCTCGAAAGTTTTTTAAAAAATTCTTCATTTGTCGTTACAGAGTATTGATACTCGCAGACAGGCCGCCCTTCACCGTATCTTATGCCTGGAAGAGAATTTTGTTGAACTTATGAACACTGGTATCCAGAAATTTTCCCGCCCATTACGTCATGGCGTCATCTCTAATTCCCAGCATGCAACATTATTCCAGAACATAGAAAAGGTAAGTCATGTCAATTTCTGTGTTTCTTCCTCTTTGTCCAATGCACATATTTTGGGACTTCATGTGACTTGCATTTCATGCAGTGATTCTACAGGAAATGTTGACTGCTTACTTAATACAGTAAAATCTCAGTAATAAGACTACACTTGGGACCCTTGAAAACTGGTCTTAGTTAGGTGGTCTTAGTGTGAGTGATACAAATGGTAACATACATGTCATTAAGCTGAAGTGTTAACAAGCAATCAAATGTAATCACTTAGTGTATTCACATCTACATTCTTACTATGTGCATTTAATTGTTTTCAATATTTTGTTTTCTTATGTAAAATGTTGAAATAATGCAATGATTTAATCATAATTACAAATTTTCTCTGCCCTTACATTTTACTTGTCTGTCGGATTCTCTATATTGGAAAAAAAAATATTAATGATAATTGTTCACTATCAAATATTCATGCATATTATTGTCTGCAATGCAGTGCATATCGCCCGAACTATCATTAGCTTGTCTGTTTTGAGAATAGAATGTTGTCATAGCTTGATCCTTGTCTGCAGCCACGAAAATGTAAAACGTTTCTCAGTTTCTGAGATTCCCAATGCTTACATCTGCATCTATAATTGTTGTTATCATTATTTATTTTATTTTGTTTCACAGATTACCTGTATGAGTCAGTATCAGGTCAGACAGATAATTGACAATTTACCGTCCTACGCTCCATCTGACGAGGACACCGATACTTCCTTCTGTGTGGAGAGTGATCTTACTGGATGCATTGGCATGATCTATTTATCTAAGGTGAGTTTTCCTCAATACTTTGCTCATAGTTTGCGTTATAAACCTTATCTGTGTACATCTCCGTCTGCTTTCATTATTCATTCCTTATTTTATTATACCCTGGTCTTCATAAAATGAACTAGTGGCTATAAAGGAATCACGGCATAATCACGTCCGTCTGTCTTGTCAGTCCGTCTGACCCAATTTCGGTCCATATCACGGTTGGAGATAAATGTCATAAATTATGTCACAGGCACATGATGCCTATAGTTTCAATAATTCATTAGTGATATAAAAAATGACATGAGATCATAATTGCACTGCAGTGACAGCATATTCTGTGCCTGAGGAGTTGAGAATGTTTTTTTAAGATCCCTCGAAGGATTTCAATATGTTATGGTATTATCATTTGTTGATTTTGTTGCTTAATAATTCTTGTACTTACAGTATATTTTTTTCAATTTCAGTTGTCTGTGATCATCGGGGCTTATACGATGTACTCAAAAGGTATGACCCATACCGCAGCTTTGTTGTCTGACCTTGAGAAGTCTGATCAGTTCTGTGGATTCTTACTCAACGTTCCCAGTGAAGGGCGAGATCTGACCTTGTGTGATTTTCTCAACCGTCCCCTACATCATATCCAAGAGTTGTATGGTTTACTTCAGATCATCTCCACGACAACTATGCCTCACTCCGAGGAACGGGCAATGTTCTGTGATATTTTACTAGGTAATTTTCATATTTTCATTACCATGTGTTTTTAGGGGCTAAAATTTATAATAATCATAAATGTCTTAATTTTTAATAGTACATTTTTAGGTTAAAACATAATGGCTGTAATCACTGAATTGCAGTTAATATGCAATTCACTTAAGGGAATGCCTTTATTCATTCTATTTGTAAAATATTTTTGATGCTTTTGCATTAAATAATTAAATAGTGACTTATGAAGTAATTTTAGCAAATGTTTCCATGTGACTTGAACAGGCGAAACTACATCAAACAATTCAATGATGGTACAATAATTATATACAAATAGACGGTTATGAAAGAACCATGATGAAACTTCTTTTTTAACAAAATCTTACAATTGTTTGGCAACCATAGAAAGTATAAATATTTTCATCTAAATGATAAATGTTTAATGTAATTGTATTTTTATACTTTCAGGTCTTCAGGGTTTTATGGATCAGATTGCTTCTACGGAATTGGTAACCAGCAAACTCCACATTCTACCTACAGTATACGCAACTGTCTCCAAGGCAACCAGACGTCAGGTTCCAAAGATGGGGTCGCTTATTCTGAAACATGCTTCATCAGAAAGGTCCTCATCCAGTGGATTCGGGAGTGGATCCTCGCAGCATTCCGAAAGTGTGTTTTCCGACTGTCATGAAAGTTTGTCTACATTAGTGTAAAGTGAAAAAATGTGATTATTGTGATACATGGCTTTGTTGAATCCGACGTGTATGATTGTGCTATGATCTTTGTTTTCTGCGAACATAAAAGGCAGATGTGCTACTCTAAAGTGTTTCCTATGGACAAACGGAATGCTTTCTGATCTCTGTTCTGCTTATGTGTATAAAAACGTTAATTGTCCAGTGACTGTTAATATGAAATGTTAAGACTTTTTGTTAAGTTGTGTATATAAAGATATGTAAATTTATTGTAAATACTGTTTCAAGTGCTATTTGTGTACAATTTGTGTGTGTTTTATCAAAGTGCCTATAATCTTTCTCTGATTCTTTCTTTGAATATGTCTTTCTTTTTGTGTGTCGTGTAAATTATGTACTGCGTTGAACTGTATTCTTTCTTTATTTGAATTATGCTGAATAAATATTTATAAAGTGAACGTTTCTTGGTGTCATGACTTATATTGATGTGAATGTTTATGTAAATGAATTTGCAATTATTATAGATTACCAGGTGGAAACATTTGTTGAAATAAAACACACAGTTGCAAAGAAAACTTCAAAGTTTACGAAGCTTGGTATCAATAGAAAATATACAAAGTACAAAGCAAGATTAGGGGCTTGAAAAAACTTGAAATGAATGAGAATAACAAATATAAGATGAAGATGATATTTTTCTCTCACTGAAATTAACACATCAAAATAAAAAGGCCATATGTGCACCACTAACCAGTTGTCTGTGATGTAGATATGTTGTAATTATGTCTGTTTTCTTATGGCAGACATATTTCGTCCATATTTATGTTGTGACATGTTACTTTTTGCCATAATGAAAGTTTTATCTTTTTATACGAGTCTCTTTTTGTTTCAACTGTACCAATTAAGGAATCACAGATATTATAACATGAAACTGTGGACATTTTCTCAAGGTTTCTTCCTCTAATTGCATTCTTTTCAATAACCAAACATTTATTGATTTTCCCTCTCACTTCCAAGGACAGAGACAATACAATACTTCCGTTTGGATTCAGTCTAAGGGAGACAATTCAAATTAAAAATATAACTGACTGAAAAAGACCAGGGGCAATTTTTAGAGTTAAATTTCATCCTTAGTCTTAAAATTACATTTTCCTGGTTTATTTAACATACATGCTATTATATGGTCAAAGAGAAATAAATGAATAGTATTATAGTGTCATTATCATTACAAAGCCTAACAGTTTTAATGTGGTTTTGGAATTGCATCTGTGAAGTTTTCAACTGTAGTGAAAATATTTAAGATTCACTTAAGATGCTTCTGTAATACGGGCCCAGTTCTTATGGAAAATATATGGCTTTTAGTACCATCACCATAACAACAAAATGCAGAATATTTCCATCTTTATTGTCATTTACTGACATAATTGAGTAACATATATCAATAACACAACATTTTTTATGATGTAATTTGTCATTTATCTGCAATATGTTAAATGCTTATGTGATCTTAATACAAAATAGGTTACCATGGCAACCAACAATATAAGTTACATAATCCAGCCCACAATATCATTTGACAATGATTTCAATAATTCTTCTATTAAGATACTAATAAGAAACATTGTTTTCAATGGTTTGAATGAAAAGGAATGTATTAATATCTATTTATTTATCTGCTTAGGAGTGTATATTTTTTAAGAAAAAGGAAACAACTTGAATATCTTGTGTCGAAATATAGCACTGAATTTCAGTAAAATTAGGTGCAAGTGGTTGTGCAAAAGTATCAAACAAATCCAGACATCTCAACCTAACCAAACACAACAATAAAAATCCAGCGATGGATATCCAATATTTTCCAATAATGAAATGAAAATTGGACAAATATGGTTGCTATGGTAACCACAATTTTAAAAAAGGATAAAAACAAAAATATTATTACCCAAAAAATTTAATATAAAAACAGTAAATTGCAATATAATCCCTTTTGGTTAACTACAAAGTATTTCCTAGTGTCAAATTGTACAAGTTTACAAAAAAATAATCATAAAATGCACAGCACATATCAGACAATCAAGTTTTATCAAAAATTTACTAGATTTTCTACAAGTTAACAACAACTAGCAAATTTAGATACATGTGATAAAAAATACAAAGTAAACATTTAGACTTCAATAGTCGGTGTACCTTAGCATCCAGAACTGTAACACATAAAAAGGTTTATAAGGTTGCTATGACAACCATTACCTAAACCACTGTTAATAGTGATCCAATTTTCACAATTGTTTTAGAAAAAGTTCAATGTATTGCCAGATGTAGTATACATTTAATCATGTTCTATTAGAAAGTAATAGTAAACATTTAATAGACTAAAGTTTACTTTGTAGAGTAAAATCACCTCAAATGTATATACCTCGCAGCTTTTCCAGAAATAAATCAACACTGGTCAATTCCAGACAACTGAAAAATTCAGCTCAATATCATTTATAGTGTGAATGAAACCATTTCAAAATCTCAATAATCACTGCAGATTGGAACATACAGAAAACAACAAAAGTGAAACATGCACTAATAGTCAAATTTCAGAATACTGTATAGCAGGTTATATTGGTGGGGCTTCAATTTGGCGCTATGGGTTGTCAAGGTCTAATCTGCCAAAAAGTGTAACTAAAATTAATGTAACCTTCATAACCCATTTCTTAATTTAGAAAATGGCGAATGCGGAACTCTTAAAAACTTAAAGCGCTATACAGTAGTATCTTTTTCCAATCATGGAAAGTCTAAATAATTTGTTATTCTCATTTATATTACAAATGATAACTGTCTATACAACATTAAAGTTTTTGTTCTGATAACTATATGAAGCTGCACAAGATGTAGAGGAAGAGATGTATCAGATATATGAATGATGTATATGAAACTCAGGAAACATCAATGTATAAAAACAGTTGCTTTGCCAATCATTATAGTTAATACATGATATCAATCTTCATTCTGATTAGGTGCAGGGGTTCAGTTCAAATGGTTATCATTTTATTTTAAGGATTTTGTAGAATTTCATTCATTCGGATGGTTTTTGATATTTCTGGCATAGGACATGCAAATTCACTATAGTGGCAAAATGGCACAATTTCTCGAAACAAGTACCACTGCCGAATAGCATCCATTCCAGATATTGTTAGTCTATCAGGGAGATCAGCTATATCAACATTCACATACGCAATTCCTGGTCTTGTTGACGTCAATCTGAAATTAATTAAACCAAGATTAAAGAATAATGTGTTCTGTACGTGGATTACACAGACATATAACTACACATAACAAGAAATATCTTGAAAAAACATGGTCGGCGCAATTTGAAGGTAAAGATTTGTTGTGCAACATAAAATAATGCCGATATGTTACGATGGCTGGTCACTCCAAATCCAAATTGGATTTCGGTAAATTCACCAAAGGAAATGTACCCTTTATTGAAATGTTAACCAATCCGCATCAAGGTTACAAATGTTGTTTGGTTGAAGAGAAGTTGGCTTAATTGGTGGTACGTAAGATTTGATTGGTGTTTACACAACATCAATATGCATATAGCACAACCATGTTAGTACAGCTTCTAATGTATAACCAAATAATGACGAACTACAAACAGAAGTTAATTGCAAGTGTGTATTAGGCAATTGATTTCTTCATTATGAAGGCATCTGTAGTCGGTGTTCATTCTTGCAAACTTGTTAAAAAGAAAAAAAGAGAAAGGCAGCCAAATTCAAAGTAATAAACATGACAAAAAAAAGAGTTGATAATCTGTCAATAAATGGTATAATTATGACTCAATCGAATCTGAAATTATGGTATTTATTCAAACTTTGCAATGGTTTGAAGTATTCAATGAAGACCAATCAAAGATCACCACTGGCTTCTCTGAATCATCTGCTAGCTGTGGGATGACCCTTACGAGATGATACTACAACAGTATTGGCGATATCTCACATGCTCTCAACATTACAATGTTTCAATCGAACCTGTATGCATCATAAAAGTATCATAAACTACTTGAACAGAGCCACTTCACTATGTAGCAAGTACTGATTACTGTTCAATCACATGACTAAATCCATACTATAGATTTTAAGGTCATTGAGATAATTAAATGTTCACAGGACAAAAATTCATCACCTTTACAAAATGACAGAAAAAGATGTAATAATTATGTAATACCCAACATTGTTTTGGTTTCATTTAGGGCTATTAGATGCTTATAAATTAGGGTAAACTGTATAGAAAGTATTTAAAGAAATTCACATTTGCTCAATATTACCTTCCATAAATCGATGTGTAAGTCAGGACTGAATTTGGTGTGACTGACCTCCATTAAACTAAACACAAGTTCTTCATGCATACAGCACGTAACACGCTTCATTCCATAGCTGAAAAACACATCTCTGTTTATTCAAATCATTATTGTTTAGCAAACATTAATTAATGGAAAGTAATTTCATGAAGTAAATGAAAATCTGAAGTAAATTTTAAAATCAATCTATTGGGATTACCAGTTATTACAGAAATGCTATATGAAAATATACAGTTTAGCGCTGTCTAATTTAAATGCAGCATAAATATTGTGCAAGCTTCCATATTTATGAGGACCGAAGAAAATAAATTCACACTGTAACTGTGTTGTTCCTGTTTTGCCCACTGCAGTTGTCCATATGTAACGTCACTGGCTTCTCACCATAGCCATGGTGTCCAAATTGGTGATGCAGCATAGATATCACACTATTTGCTCTTTTTCCTACACATGCATACTGCTCATCCACCAGGTAGAAAATGTGAGACCCTATGAACTATATTTACATGTTTAATGTAAACTAAGAAAGTAAAACAAATTAAACAATCAGGTTTTCAACTGTCATCACAGTAAGAGATATAACCAAACTTTGAAACTGATCACCATTTCAAAATCATTTAATTAAAAATTGTGAAGGTGAATAATATTCTATACATTTGTTGACGTTATTTATTGCACCGTCACCCTGTGACAATTGTCCAACGTAAGATGTTCAGATTACCTTTTGTTCAAAGTACAACTGCTTTAGCCTTATCTGTTATCATGTACATTTATTAGTATACCATACTTACTTAATAATATATAGATATAATGTATTTAGCAATGCACCTGATGCTTTATACCAAACTACAAAGCACTGGCACTTCCTTGGAGTCTTGAAAAAGTGGGGCCCAACCTGTTTTGCATAATGAGGGAAGAGCAGTTGCTGGGCATAGTCAAAACTGTAATGTAGTTGGATATCTGTGCTTCATGATGCTTGACCTCACAAAAGAACAAACAAGACATATCCCTTGAAGTACCTGTATTGTCCAAATAAACAATATAAGGGCAAAATTCATGGCAATACACAATTAAGGTCAGTTTTCCCTTTACCAGAACATCATTGCTGACCATTGAAAGGGCATGGTGCAAGTGTTTGCATGAAATGTGTCCTGTGCCAATTGCTCTTTTCAGGGGTTTCGGTTTCAAAGTACAGATCTTCTACAAGATCATTTTCATAATCATCATTGTCAAAATTATCATCATCAATAACACAATCATCCCTGTCATGAATACCTTCTTATCGGCATCAAACTCAACGTTGCCAGAGTACAACTGGTAACTGGTTCACAGACTCTAGGTTCATCAACAAAATCTGGAACCAAAACTAATGGCTTATTTCATCGTAAAGGATTGTACCGACAGTGCTTCCAAACGAAAACTGACTAGAGGTTGTTTTCAAACTAACTGGGGTTAAACCTATTTTAAAATGTTAGTTTAGATGACTTATGTAAAAATGCTTCCAGGCAACGTATGTCAGTCCGCCATTTTGTTGTTTCTGGACAAGAAAATCATCGTCTACATTGCCAAGAAATTCCACAATAATTTCTTGCAACAACACAATTTACATTCGCATTAGTAAGATAAATATAAAGAGCATTTACCTACATACACGGTGCTATTACAGACTTGGTCGTGGCAGTGTTGGTCAAACGGACAAGATGGCAATGCAAAGATTCCCAGATATGGTGCTATTAAGGAATCGGACATGGTGGTGCGGGGCAATCACGCCATGTGGCATTGCACAGAATACCCATATAGATACGATGCAAACAGGGAGTTGGGAAGGGTCGTGCAGGGCTATCAGACAATGCTGCATTGCATAGTTCACCCATGCAGACATAGTTGTGCAGGGAAATAAGGGACTCGGGCATGGTTGTGCAGGGCAATTAGGGACTCGGACATGGTTGTGCAGGGCAATAAGGGACTTGAACATGGTTGTGCAGGGCAGTCAGGGTAAACAGTCAGGGACTCAGACATGGTTGCAGGGCAGTCAGGGACTCGGGCATGGTCATGCAGGGCAATAAGGGACTCGGACATGGTTGTGCAGGGCAATCTGGACTTGGGCATTGTTGCGCAGGGCAATAAGGTACTTGGACATGGTTGTGCAGGGCAGTCAGGGTAAACAGTTAGGGACTCAGACATGGTTGCAGGGCAGTCAGGGACTCGGGCATGGTCGTGCAGGGCAATAAGGGACTCGGACATGGTTGTGCAGGGCAATCAGGGACTTGGGCATTGTTGCGCAGGGCAATAAGGGACTTGGACATAGTTGTGCAGGGCAGTCAGGGTAAACAGTCAGGGACTCAGACATGGTTGCAGGGCAGTCAGGGACCCAGGCATGGTCGTGCAGGGCAATAAGGGACTCAGACATGGTTGTGCAGGGCAATTAGGGACTTAGGCATGGTTGTGCAGGGCATTCAGGGTAAACAGTCAGGGACTCAGACTTGGTTGCAGGGCAGTCAGAGACTCGGGCATGGTCGTGCAGGGAAATAAGGGACTCTGCAATAGTTGTGCAGGGCAATTAGGGACTTGGGCATGGTTGTGTAGGGCAGTCAGGGACTCGGACATGGTTGAACAGGGCAGTCAGGGACTCGGACATAGTGGTGCAGGGCAATTAGGGACATGGGCATAGTCATGCAGGGATATTATAGACTAGGACATGGTCGTGCAGGGCAATCAGGGACTAGGGCATGGTTGGGCAGGGTAATCAGGAACTAGGACATGGTTGTGCAGGGCTGTCAGTGACTCGGGCATTGTCCTGCAGGGCAATTAGGGACTTAGGCATTATCAGCAGGGATATTATGGACTCAGACATGGTCGTGCAGGGCAGTCAGGTACTTGGGCATGGTCGGGCAGGGTAATCAGTCAGGGACTCGGACATGGTTGTGCAGGGCAAGCAGGGACTTGGACAGGCGTGCAGGGCAATAAGGGACTTGGACATAGTCATGCAGGGATATTATGGACTCGGACATGTCGGGGAATGGTCAGGAATGTAGAGACTTTGCTCGGTCCAAATATACAATTCAGTACAATGAAAGTACTCACCAACAACAGACACTGCTCTCAGGTCTGTATAAACTTGTAGTTGAACTCAGGTGCTTGGGTGATGTGTTCACTTCGTGTACTCTGTGACGACTGCACTCTAGCCCGGATCTGGAGAGCCGTCTAGTGTAGCTAATCCCAGACTGGTTCTGTAGCGGGTTCCAGGGGTTAGAAATTGCACAGACACTACAGATGTGCTTCGGAAATTGTTGGTGGGCACCCATGCTGGTTCACGGATCCTATCGGTCTACCTGGGGATCCTACACAGATCTGACCCAGGTTTCATGATGATCACTGTTTGACAGCAAGATCCCATGCAGCCTGGCTTCCTGGGTTTCTCACCAGTACTAACCAATGATTCCTGGGATCAAACCAGTACTGTACGCTATGGAAAGTGTCCGCTATGACGTCAGACCTCTCGGCATGGGACTCATGGGGCACTCAGGGACACGGATATGGTTGTGCAGGGCAGTCAGGGACTTGGACATGGTTTTGCAGGGCAGTCAGTGTAATCAGTCGTGCAGGGATATTATGGACTCAGACATGGTCGTGCAGGGCAGTCATGGACTTGGGCATGGTCGGGCAGGGTAATCAGTCAGGGACTCGGACATGGTTGCAGGGCAGTCAGAGACTCGGGCACGGTTGTTCAGGGCAGTCAGGGACTCGGGCATGGTCGGGTAGGGTAATCAGTCAGGGACTCAGACATGGTCGTGCAGGGCAATCAGGGTCTCAAACATGGTTATGTAGGGCAGTAAGGGTAATCAGTCAGGGACTCGGACATAGTTGCAGGACTTGGGCATGGTCGTGCAGGGCAATTAGGGACTTGGGTAGAGTTGTGCAGGGCAGTCAGGGACTAGGACATGGTTGTGTAGGGCAGTCAGGGACTTGGACATGGTTGTGCTGGGCATGCGCAGTCAGGGACTTGGACATGGTTGTGCACGGCAGTCAGGGACTCGGACATGGTTCTGCAGGGTAATCAGGGACTCGGACATAGTCGTGCAGGGATATTATAGACTCAGACATGGTCTATAAAATCCCCGCACGGCTATGCCCAGTCCCTAATTGACTCAGGGAGTCTGACATGGTCGTGCAGGGCAATTTGGGACTCGGAAATACTTTAACAGGGCAATTAGGGACTTAGATATGGTTGTGTAGGGCAGTCAGGGACACGGACATGGTTGTGCAGGGCATGCGCAGTCAGGGACTTGGACATGGTTGTGCACGGCAGTCAGGGACTCGGACATGGTTCTGCAGGGTAATCAGGGACTCGGACATAGTCGTGCAGGGATATTATAGACTCGGACATGGTCTATAAAATCCCTGCACGGCTATGTCCAGTCCCTAATTGACTCAGGGAGTCTGACATGGTCGTGCACGGCAATTAGGGACTCGGACATAGTTGTGCTGGGCAATTAGGGACTTGGGCATGGTTGTGTAGGGCAGTCAGGGACTCGGACATGGTTCTGCAGGGTAATCAGGGACTCGGACATAGTCGTGCAGGGATATTATAGACTCGGACATGGTCTATAAAATCCCTGCACGGCTATGTCCAGTCCTTAATTGACTCGGGGAGTCTGACATGGTCGTACACGGCAATTAGGGACTCGGACATAGTTGTGCTGGGCAATTAGGGACTTGGGCATGGTTGTGTAGGGCAGTCAGGGACACGGACATGGTTGTGCAGGGCAGTCACGGACTTGGGCATAGTCATGCAGGGATATTAAGGACTCGGACATGGTCGTGCAGGGATATTATAGACTCGGACATGGTCTATAAAATCCCTGCACGGCTATGCCCAGTCCCTAATTGACTCAGGGAGTCTGACATGGTCATGCACAGCAATTAGGGACTCGGACAAAATTGTGCTGGCTTGGGCATGGTTGTGTAGGGCAGTCAGGGACACGGACATGGTTGTGCAGGGCACTCAGGGACTCGGACAGAGTCGTGCAGGGCAATTAGGGACTTGGGCATGGTTGTGTAGGGCAGTCAGGGACACGGACATGGTTGTGCAGGGCAGTCATGGACTTGGGCATAGTCATGCAGGGATATTAAGGACTCGGACATGGTCGTGCAGGGATATTATAGACTCGGACATGGTCTATAAAATCCCCGCACGGCTATGCCCAGTCCCTAATTGACTCAGGGAGTCTGACATGGTCGTGCAGGGCAATTTGGGACTCGGAAATAGTTTAACAGGGCAATTAGGGACTTAGACATGGTTGTGTAGGACAGTCAGGGACACGGACATGGTTGTGCAGGGCATGCGCAGTCAGGAACTTGGACATGGTTGTGCACGGCAGTCAGGGACTCGGACATGGTTCTGCAGGGTAATCAGGGACTCGGACATAGTCGTGCAGGGATATTATAGACTCGGACATGGTCTATAAAATCCCTGCACGGCTATGCCCAGTCCCTAATTGACTCAGGGAGTCTGACATGGTCGTGCAGGGCAATTTGGGACTCGGAAATAGTTTAACAGGGCAATTAGGGACTTGGACATGGTTGTGTAGGGCAGTCAGGGACACGGACATGGTTGTGCAGGGCATGCGCAGTCAGGGACTTGGACATGGTTGTGCACGGCAGTCAGGGACTCGGACATGGTTCTGCAGGGTAATCAGGGACTCGGACATAGTCGTGCAGGGATATTATAGACTCGGACATGGTCTATAAAATCCCCGCACGGCTATGCCCAGTCCCTAATTGACTCAGGGAGTCTGACATGGTCGTGCAGGGCAATTTGGGACTCGGAAATACTTTAACAGGGCAATTAGGGACTTAGATATGGTTGCGTAGGGCAGTCAGGGACACGGACATGGTTGTGCAGGGCATGCGCAGTCAGGGACTTGGACATGGTTGTGCACGGCAGTCAGGGACTCGGACATGGTTCTGCAGGGTAATCAGGGACTCGGACATAGTCGTGCAGGGATATTATAGACTCGGACATGGTCTATAAAATCCCTGCACGGCTATGTCCAGTCCCTAATTGACTCAGGGAGTCTGACATGGTCGTGCACGGCAATTAGGGACTCGGACATAGTTGTGCTGGGCAATTAGGGACTTGGGCATGGTTGTGTAGGGCAGTCAGGGACTCGGACATGGTTCTGCAGGGTAATCAGGGACTCAGACATAGTCGTGCAGGGATATTATAGACTCGGACATGGTCTATAAAATCCCTGCACGGCTATGTCCAGTCCTTAATTGACTCGGGGAGTCTGACATGGTCGTACACGGCAATTAGGGACTCGGACATAGTCGTGCAGGGCAATTAGGGACTTGGGCATGGTTGTGTAGGGCAGTCAGGGACACGGACATGGTTGTGCAGGGCAATTAGGGACTTGGGCATAGTCATGCAGGGATATTAAGGACTCGGACATGGTCGTGCAGGGATATTATAGACTCGGACATGGTCTATAAAATCCCCGCACGGCTATGCCCAGTCCCTAATTGACTCAGGGAGTCTGACATGGTCGTGCAGGGCAATTTGGGACTCGGAAATAGTTTAACAGGGCAATTAGGGACTTAGACATGGTTGTGTAGGGCAGTCAGGGACACGGACATGGTTGTGCAGGGCATGCGCAGTCAGGAACTTTGACATGGTTGTGCACAGCAGTCAGGAACTCGGACATGGTTCTGCAGGGTAATCAGGGACTCGGACATAGTCGTGCAGGGATATTATAGACTCAGACATGGTCTATAAAATCCCTGCACGCCTATGCCCAGTCCCTAATTGACTCAGGGAGTCTGACATGGTCGTGCAGGGCAATTTGGGACTCGGAAATAGTTTAACAGGGCAATTAGGGACTTGGACATGGTTGTGTAGGGCAGTCAGGGACACGGACATGGTTGTGCAGGGCATGCGCAGTCAGGGACTTGGACATGGTTGTGCACGGCAGTCAGGGACTCGGACATGGTTCTGCAGGGTAATCAGGGACTCGGACATAGTCGTGCAGGGATATTATAGACTGGGACATGGTCTATAAAATCCCCGCACGGCTATGCCCAGTCCCTAATTGACTCAGGGAGTCTGACATGGTCGTGCAGGGCAATTTGGGACTCGGAAATACTTTAACAGGGCAATTAGGGACTTAGATATGGTTGTGTAGGGCAGTCAGGGACACGGACATGGTTGTGCAGGGCATGCGCAGTCAGGGACTTGGACATGGTTGTGCACGGCAGTCAGGGACTCGGACATGGTTCTGCAGGGTAATCAGGGACTCGGACATAGTCGTGCAGGGATATTATAGACTCGGACATGGTCTAAAAATCCCTGCACGGCTATGTCCAGTCCCTAATTGACTCAGGGAGTCTGACATGGTCGTGCACGGCAATTAGGGACTCGGACATAGTTGTGCTGGGCAATTAGGGACTTGGGCATGGTTGTGTAGGGCAGTCAGGGACTCGGACATGGTTCTGCAGGGTAATCAGGGACTCGGACATAGTCGTGCAGGGATATTATTGACTCGGACATGGTCTATAAAATCCCTGCACGGCTATGTCCAGTCCTTAATTGACTCGGGGAGTCTGATATGGTCGTACACGGCAATTAGGGACTCGGACATAGTTGTGCTGGGCAATTAGGGACTTGGGCATGGTTGTGTAGGGCAGTCAGGGACACGGACATGGTTGTGCAGGGCAGTCACGGACTTGGGCATAGTCATGCAGGGATATTAAGGACTCGGACATGGTCGTGCAGGGATATTATAGACTCGGACATGGTCTATAAAATCCCTGCACGGCTATGCCCAGTCCCTAATTGACTCAGGGAGTCTGACATGGTCATGCACAGCAATTAGGGACTCGGACAAAATTGTGCTGGCTTGGGCATGGTTGTGTAGGGCAGTCAGGGACTCGGACATGGTTCTGCAGGGTAATCAGGGACTCGGACATAGTCGTGCAGGGATATTATAGACTCGGACATGGTCTATAAAATCCCTGCACGGCTATGTCCAGTCCCTAATTGACTCAGGGAGTCTGACATGGTCGTGCACGGCAATTAGGGACTCGGACATAGTTGTGCTGGGCAATTAGGGACTTGGGCATGGTTGTGTAGGGCAGTCAGGGACTCGGACATGGTTCTGCAGGGTAATCAGGGACTCAGACATAGTCGTGCAGGGATATTATAGACTCGGACATGGTCTATAAAATCCCTGCACGGCTATGTCCAGTCCTTAATTGACTCGGGGAGTCTGACATGGTCGTACACGGCAATTAGGGACTCGGACATAGTCGTGCAGGGCAATTAGGGACTTGGGCATGGTTGTGTAGGGCAGTCAGGGACACGGACATGGTTGTGCAGGGCAATTAGGGACTTGGGCATAGTCATGCAGGGATATTAAGGACTCGGACATGGTCGTGCAGGGATATTATAGACTCGGACATGGTCTATAAAATCCCCGCACGGCTATGCCCAGTCCCTAATTGACTCAGGGAGTCTGACATGGTCGTGCAGGGCAATTTGGGACTCGGAAATAGTTTAACAGGGCAATTAGGGACTTAGACATGGTTGTGTAGGGCAGTCAGGGACACGGACATGGTTGTGCAGGGCATGCGCAGTCAGGAACTTTGACATGGTTGTGCACAGCAGTCAGGAACTCGGACATGGTTCTGCAGGGTAATCAGGGACTCGGACATAGTCGTGCAGGGATATTATAGACTCAGACATGGTCTATAAAATCCCTGCACGCCTATGCCCAGTCCCTAATTGACTCAGGGAGTCTGACATGGTCGTGCAGGGCAATTTGGGACTCGGAAATAGTTTAACAGGGCAATTAGGGACTTGGACATGGTTGTGTAGGGCAGTCAGGGACACGGACATGGTTGTGCAGGGCATGCGCAGTCAGGGACTTGGACATGGTTGTGCACGGCAGTCAGGGACTCGGACATGGTTCTGCAGGGTAATCAGGGACTCGGACATAGTCGTGCAGGGATATTATAGACTGGGACATGGTCTATAAAATCCCCGCACGGCTATGCCCAGTCCCTAATTGACTCAGGGAGTCTGACATGGTCGTGCAGGGCAATTTGGGACTCGGAAATACTTTAACAGGGCAATTAGGGACTTAGATATGGTTGTGTAGGGCAGTCAGGGACACGGACATGGTTGTGCAGGGCATGCGCAGTCAGGGACTTGGACATGGTTGTGCACGGCAGTCAGGGACTCGGACATGGTTCTGCAGGGTAATCAGGGACTCGGACATAGTCGTGCAGGGATATTATAGACTCGGACATGGTCTAAAAATCCCTGCACGGCTATGTCCAGTCCCTAATTGACTCAGGGAGTCTGACATGGTCGTGCACGGCAATTAGGGACTCGGACATAGTTGTGCTGGGCAATTAGGGACTTGGGCATGGTTGTGTAGGGCAGTCAGGGACTCGGACATGGTTCTGCAGGGTAATCAGGGACTCGGACATAGTCGTGCAGGGATATTATTGACTCGGACATGGTCTATAAAATCCCTGCACGGCTATGTCCAGTCCTTAATTGACTCGGGGAGTCTGATATGGTCGTACACGGCAATTAGGGACTCGGACATAGTTGTGCTGGGCAATTAGGGACTTGGGCATGGTTGTGTTGGGCAGTCAGGGACACGGACATGGTTGTGCAGGGCAGTCACGGACTTGGGCATAGTCATGCAGGGATATTAAGGACTCGGACATGGTCGTGCAGGGATATTATAGACTCGGACATGGTCTATAAAATCCCTGCACGGCTATGCCCAGTCCCTAATTGACTCAGGGAGCCTGACATGGTCATGCACGGCAATTAGGGACTCGGACAAAATTGTGCTGGCTTGGGCATGGTTGTGTAGGGCAGTCAGGGACACGGACATGGTTGTGCAGGGCACTCAGGGACTCGGACATGGTTGTGCAGGGCAGTCATGGACTTGGGCATAGTCATGCAGGGATATTAAGGACTCGGACATGGTCGTGCAGGGATATTATAGACTCGGACATGGTCTATAAAATCCCTGCACGGCTATGCCCAGTCCCTAATTGACTCAGGGAGCCTGACATGGTCATGCACGGCAATTAGGGACTCGGACAAAATTGTGCTGGCTTGGGCATGGTTGTGTAGGGCAGTCAGGGACACGGACATGGTTGTGCAGGGCACTCAGGGACTCGGACATGGTTGTGCAGGGCAGTCATGGACTCGGACATAGTTGTGCTGGGCAATTAGGGACTTGGGCATGGTTGTGTAGGGCAGTCAGGGACTCGGACATGGTTCTGCAGGGTAATCAGGGACTCGGACATAGTCGTGCAGGGATATTATAGACTCGGACATGGTCTATAAAATCCCTGCACGGCTATGTCCAGTCCTTAATTGACTCGGGGAGTCTGACATGGTCGTACACGGCAATTAGGGACTCGGACATAGTTGTGCTGGGCAATTAGGGACTTGGGCATGGTTGTGTTGGGCAGTCAGGGACACGGACATGGTTGTGCTGGGCAGTCACGGACTTGGGCATAGTCATGCAGGGATATTAAGGACTCGGACATGGTCGTGCAGGGATATTATAGACTCGGACATGGTCTATAAAATCCCTGCACGGCTATGCCCAGTCCCTAATTGACTCAGGGAGTCTGACATGGTCATGCACGGCAATTAGGGACTCGGACAAAATTGTGCTGGCTTGGGCATGGTTGTGTAGGGCAGTCAGGGACACGGACATGGTTGTGCAGGGCACTCAGGGACTCGGACAGAGTCGTGCAGGGCAATTAGGGACTTGGGCATGGTTGTGTAGGGCAGTCAGGGACACGGACATGGTTGTGCAGGGCAATTAGGGACTTGGGCATAGTCATGCAGGGATATTAAGGACTCGGACATGGTCGTGCAGGGATATTATAGACTCGGACATGGTCTATAAAATCCCCGCACGGCTATGCCCAGTCCCTAATTGACTCAGGGAGTCTGACATGGTCGTGCAGGGCAATTTGGGACTCGGAAATAGTTTAACAGGGCAATTAGGGACTTAGACATGGTTGTGTAGGGCAGTCAGGGACACGGACATGGTTGTGCAGGGCATGCGCAGTCAGGAACTTTGACATGGTTGTGCACAGCAGTCAGGAACTCGGACATGGTTCTGCAGGGTAATCAGGGACTCGGACATAGTCGTGCAGGGATATTATAGACTCAGACATGGTCTATAAAATCCCTGCACGCCTATGCCCAGTCCCTAATTGACTCAGGGAGTCTGACATGGTCGTGCAGGGCAATTTGGGACTCGGAAATAGTTTAACAGGGCAATTAGGGACTTGGACATGGTTGTGTAGGGCAGTCAGGGACACGGACATGGTTGTGCTGGGCATGCGCAGTCAGGGACTTGGACATGGTTGTGCACGGCAGTCAGGGACTCGGACATGGTTCTGCAGGGTAATCAGGGACTCGGACATAGTCGTGCAGGGATATTATAGACTGGGACATGGTCTATAAAATCCCCGCACGGCTATGCCCAGTCCCTAATTGACTCAGGGAGTCTGACATGGTCGTGCAGGGCAATTTGGGACTCGGAAATACTTTAACAAGGGCAATTAGGGACTTAGATATGGTTGTGATAGGGCAGTCAGCGGACACGGACATGGTTGTGCAGGGCATGCGCAGTCAGGGACTTGGACATGGTTTGTGCACGGCAGTCAGGGACTCATGGACACTGGTTCTGCAGGGTAACTCAGGGACTCGGACATAGTCGTGCAGGGATATTATAGACTCGGACATGGTCTAAAAAATCCCTGCACGGCTATGTCCAGTCCTAATTGACTCAGGGAGTCTGACATGGTCGTGCACGGGCAATTAGGGACTCGGACATAGTTGTGCTGGGCAATTAGGGACTTGGGCATGGTTGTGTAGGGCAGTCAGGGACTCGGACATGGTTCTGCAGGGTAATCAGGGACTCGACGGTAACATAGTCGTGCACGGGATAGACTTATAGACTCGGACATGGTCTATAAAATCCCTGCACGGCTATGTCCCAGTCCTAATTGACTTCGGGGAGTCTGACATGGTCGTAACACGGCAATTAGGGACTCTCGGACATAGTTGTGCTGGGCAATTAGGGACTTGGGCATGGTTGTGTTGGGCAGTCAGGGACACGGACATGGTTGTGCAGGGCAGGTCACGGACTTGGGCATAGTCATGCAGGGATATTAAGGACTTCGGACATGGTCGTGCAGGGATATTATAGACTCGGACATGGTCTATAAAATCCCTGCACGGCTATGCCCCAGTCCCTAATTGACTCAGGGAGCGCTTGACATGGTCATGCACGGGCAATTAGGGACTTGGACAAAATTGTGCTGGGCTTGAGGCCATGGGTTGTGTAGGGCAGCTCAGGGACACGGACATGGTTGTGCAGGGCACTCAGGGACTCGGACATGGTTGTGCAGGGCAGTCATGGACTTGGCATAGTCATTGCAGGGATATTAAGGACTCTGGACATGGTCGTGCAGCGGATATTATAGACTCGGACATGGTCTATAAAATCCCCGCACGTGGCTATGCCCAGTCCCTAATTGACTCAGGGAGTCTGACATGGTCGTGCAGGGCAATTTGGGACTCGGAAATAGGTTTTAACACGGGCAATTAGGGACTTGGACATGGTTGTGTAGGGCAGATCAGGGACACGGACATGGTTGTGCAGGGGGCATGCTGCAGAGGTCTAGGGAGCTTGGACATGGTTGTGCAACGGCAGATCAGGGGGACTCAGGACATGGTTCTGTCAGGGTAATCAGGGACTCGGACATAACTCGTGCAGGGATATTATAGACTCGGACATGGTCTATAAAATCCCCGCACAGGCTATGCCCAGTCCCTAATTGACTCAGGGAGTCTGACATGGTCGTGCAGGGCAATTTGGGACTCGGAAATACTTTTAACAGGGCAATTACGGACTTAGATATGGTTGTGTAGGGCAGTCAGGGACACGGACATGGTTGTGCAGGGCAATGCGCAAGTCAGGGACTTGGACATGGTTGTGCACGGCAGTCAGGGACTCGACCATGGTTCTGCAGGGTAATCAGGGACTCGGACATAGTCGTGCAGGGGATATTATAGACTCGGACATGGTCTATAAAATCCCTGCACGGCTATGTCCAGTCCCTAATTGACCTCAGGGAGTCTGACATGGTCGTAGGCACGGGGCAATTAGGGACTCGGACATAGTTGTGCTGGGCAATTAGGGACTTGGGCACTGGTTGTGTAGGGCAGTCAGGGACTCGGACATGGTTCTGCAGGGGTAATCAGGGACTCGGACATAGTCGTGCAGGGGATATTATAGACTCGGACATGGTCTATAAAAAATCTGCACGGCTATGTCCAGTCCTAATTGACTCGGGGAGTCTGACATGGTCGTACACGGCAATTAGGGACTCGGACATAGTTGTGCTGGGCAATTAGGGACTTGCGGCATGCAGGGATATTAAGGACTCGGACATGGTCGTGCAGGGATATTATAGACTCGGACATGGTCTATAAAATCCCTGCACGGCTATGCCCAGTCCCTAATTGACTCAGGGAGTCTGACATGGTCATGCACGGCAATTAGGGACTCGGACAAAATTGTGCTGGCTTGGGCATGGTTGTGTAGGGCAGTCAGGGACACGGACATGGTTGTGCAGGGCACTCAGGGACTCGGACAGAGTCGTGCAGGGCAATTAGGGACTTGGGCATGGTTGTGTAGGGCAGTCAGGGACACGGACATGGTTGTGCAGGGCAGTCATGGACTTGGGCATAGTCATGCAGGGATATTAAGGACTCGGACATGGTCGTGCAGGGATATTATAGACTCGGACATGGTCTATAAAATCCCCGCACGGCTATGCCCAGTCCCTAATTGACTCAGGGAGTCTGACATGGTCGTGCAGGGCAATTTGGGACTCGGAAATAGTTTAACAGGGCAATTAGGGACTTAGACATGGTTGTGTAGGGCAGTCAGGGACACGGACATGGTTGTGCAGGGCATGCGCAGTCAGGAACTTGGACATGGTTGTGCACGGCAGTCAGGGACTCGGACATGGTTCTGCAGGGTAATCAGGGATTCGGACATAGTCGTGCAGGGATATTATAGACTCGGACATGGTCTATAAAATCCCTGCACGGCTATGCCCAGTCCCTAATTGACTCAGGGAGTCTGACATGGTCGTGCAGGGCAATTTGGGACTCGGAAATAGTTTAACAGGGCAATTAGGGACTTGGACATGGTTGTGTAGGGCAGTCAGGGACACGGACATGGTTGTGCAGGGCATGCGCAGTCAGGGACTTGGACATGGTTGTGCACGGCAGTCAGGGACTCGGACATGGTTCTGCAGGGTAATCAGGGACTCGGACATAGTCGTGCAGGGATATTATAGACTCGGACATGGTCTATAAAATCCCCGCACGGCTATGCCCAGTCCCTAATTGACTCAGGGAGTCTGACATGGTCGTGCAGGGCAATTTGGGACTCGGAAATACTTTAACAGGGCAATTAGGGACTTAGATATGGTTGCGTAGGGCAGTCAGGGACACGGACATGGTTGTGCAGGGCATGCGCAGTCAGGGACTTGGACATGGTTGTGCACGGCAGTCAGGGACTCGGACATGGTTCTGCAGGGTAATCAGGGACTCAGACATAGTCGTGCAGGGATATTATAGACTCGGACATGGTCTATAAAATCCCTGCACGGCTATGTCCAGTCCCTAATTGACTCAGGGAGTCTGACATGGTCGTGCACGGCAATTAGGGACTCGGACATAGTTGTGCTGGGCAATTAGGGACTTGGGCATGGTTGTGTAGGGCAGTCAGGGACTCGGACATGGTTCTGCAGGGTAATCAGGGACTCGGACATAGTCGTGCAGGGATATTATAGACTCGGACATGGTCTATAAAATCCCTGCACGGCTATGTCCAGTCCTTAATTGACTCGGGGAGTCTGACATGGTCGTACACGGCAATTAGGGACTCGGACATAGTTGTGCTGGGCAATTAGGGACTTGGGCATGGTTGTGTAGGGCAGTCAGGGACACGGACATGGTTGTGCAGGGCAGTCACGGACTTGGGCATAGTCATGCAGGGATATTAAGGACTCGGACATGGTCGTGCAGGGATATTATAGACTCGGACATGGTCTATTAAATCCCTGCACGGCTATGCCCAGTCCCTAATTGACTCAGGGAGTCTGACATGGTCATGCACGGCAATTAGGGACTCGGACAAAATTGTGCTGGCTTGGGCATGGTTGTGTAGGGCAGTCAGGGACACGGACATGGTTGTGCAGGGCACTCAGGGACTCGGACAGAGTCGTGCAGGGCAATTAGGGACTTGGGCATGGTTGTGTAGGGCAGTCAGGGACACGGACATGGTTGTGCAGGGCAGTCATGGACTTGGGCATAGTCATGCAGGGATATTAAGGACTCGGACATGGTCGTGCAGGGATATTATAGACTCGGACATGGTCTATAAAATCCCCGCACGGCTATGCCCAGTCCCTAATTGACTCAGGGAGTCTGACATGGTCGTGCAGGGCAATTTGGGACTCGGAAATAGTTTAACAGGGCAATTAGGGACTTAGACATGGTTGTGTAGGGCAGTCAGGGACACGGACATGGTTGTGCAGGGCATGCGCAGTCAGGAACTTGGACATGGTTGTGCACGGTAGTCAGGGACTCGGACATGGTTCTGCAGGGTAATCAGGGACTCGGACATAGTCGTGCAGGGATATTATAGACTCGGACATGGTCTATAAAATCCCTGCACGGCTATGCCAAGTCCCTAATTGACTCAGGGAGTCTGACATGGTCGTGCAGGGCAATTTGGGACTCGGAAATAGTTTAACAGGGCAATTAGGGACTTGGACATGGTTGTGTAGGGCAGTCAGGGACACGGACATGGTTGTGCAGGGCATGCGCAGTCAGGGACTTGGACATGGTTGTGCACGGCAGTCAGGGACTCGGACATGGTTCTGCAGGGTAATCAGGGACTCGGACATAGTCGTGCAGGGATATTATAGACTCGGACATGGTCTATAAAATCCCCGCACGGCTATGCCCAGTCCCTAATTGACTCAGGGAGTCTGACATGGTCGTGCAGGGCAATTTGGGACTCGGAAATACTTTAACAGGGCAATTAGGGACTTAGATATGGTTGTGTAGGGCAGTCAGGGACACGGACATGGTTGTGCAGGGCATGCGCAGTCAGGGACTTGGACATGGTTGTGCACGGCAGTCAGGGACTCGGACATGGTTCTGCAGGGTAATCAGGGACTCGGACATAGTCATGCAGGGATATTATAGACTCGGACATGGTCTATAAAATCCCTGCACGGCTATGTCCAGTCCCTAATTGACTCAGGGAGTCTGACATGGTCGTGCACGGCAATTAGGGACTCGGACATAGTTGTGCTGGGCAATTAGGGACTTGGGCATGGTTGTGTAGGGCAGTCAGGGACTCGGACATGGTTCTGCAGGGTAATCAGGGACTCGGACATAGTCGTGCAGGGATATTATAGACTCGGACATGGTCTATAAAATCCCTGCACGGCTATGTCCAGTCCTTAATTGACTCGGGGAGTCTGACATGGTCGTACACGGCAATTAGGGACTCGGACATAGTTGTGCTGGGCAATTAGGGACTTGGGCATGGTTGTGTAGGGCAGTCAGGGACACGGACATGGTTGTGCAGGGCAGTCACGGACTTGGGCATAGTCATGCAGGGATATTAAGGACTCGGACATGGTCGTGCAGGGATATTATAGACTCGGACATGGTCTATAAAATCCCTGCACGGCTATGCCCAGTCCCTAATTGACTCAGGGAGTCTGACATGGTCATGCACGGCAATTAGGGACTCGGACAAAATTGTGCTGGCTTGGGCATGGTTGTGTAGGGCAGTCAGGGACACGGACATGGTTGTGCAGGGCACTCAGGGACTCGGACATGGTTGTGCAGGGCAGTCATGGACTTGGGCATAGTCATGCAGGGATATTAAGGACTCGGACATGGTCGTGCAGGGATATTATAGACTCGGACATGGTCTATAAAATCCCCGCACGGCTATGCCCAGTCCCTAATTGACTCAGGGAGTCTGACATGGTCGTGCAGGGCAATTTGGGACTCGGAAATAGTTTAACAGGGCAATTAGGGACTTGGACATGGTTGTGTAGGGCAGTCAGGGACACGGACATGGTTGTGCAGGGCATGCGCAGTCAGGGACTTGGACATGGTTGTGCACGGCAGTCAGGGACTCGGACATGGTTCTGCAGGGTAATCAGGGACTCGGACATAGTCGTGCAGGGATATTATAGACTCGGACATGGTCTATAAAATCCCCGCACGGCTATGCCCAGTCCCTAATTGACTCAGGGAGTCTGACATGGTCGTGCAGGGCAATTTGGGACTCGGAAATACTTTAACAGGGCAATTACGGACTTAGATATGGTTGTGTAGGGCAGTCAGGGACACGGACATGGTTGTGCAGGGCATGCGCAGTCAGGGACTTGGACATGGTTGTGCACGGCAGTCAGGGACTCGGACATGGTTCTGCAGGGTAATCAGGGACTCGGACATAGTCGTGCAGGGATATTATAGACTCGGACATGGTCTATAAAATCCCTGCACGGCTATGTCCAGTCCCTAATTGACTCAGGGAGTCTGACATGGTCGTGCACGGCAATTAGGGACTCGGACATAGTTGTGCTGGGCAATTAGGGACTTGGGCATGGTTGTGTAGGGCAGTCAGGGACTCGGACATGGTTCTGCAGGGTAATCAGGGACTCGGACATAGTCGTGCAGGGATATTATAGACTCGGACATGGTCTATAAAAAATCTGCACGGCTATGTCCAGTCCTTAATTGACTCGGGGAGTCTGACATGGTCGTACACGGCAATTAGGGACTCGGACATAGTTGTGCTGGGCAATTAGGGACTTGGGCATGGTTGTGTAGGGCAGTCAGGGACACGGACATGGTTGTGCAGGGCAGTCACAGACTTGGGCATAGTCATGCAGGGATATTAAGGACTCGGACATGGTCGTACAGGGATATTATAGACTCGGACATGGTCTATAAAATCCCTGCACGGCTATGCCCAGTCCCTAATTGACTCAGGGAGTCTGACATGGTCATGCACGGCAATTAGGGACTCGGACAAAATTGTGCTGGCTTGGGCATGGTTGTGTAGGGCAGTCAGGGACACGGACATGGTTGTGCAGGGCACTCAGGGACTCGGACATGGTTGTGCAGGGCAGTCATGGACTTGGGCATAGTCATGCAGGGATATTAAGGACTCGGACATGGTCGTGCAGGGATATTATAGACTCGGACATGGTCTATAAAATCCCCGCACGGCTATGCCCAGTCCCTAATTGACTCAGGGAGTCTGACATGGTCGTGCAGGGCAATTTGGGACTCGGAAATAGTTTAACAGGGCAATTAGGGACTTGGACATGGTTGTGTAGGGCAGTCAGGGACACGGACATGGTTGTGCAGGGCATGCGCAGTCAGGGACTTGGACATGGTTGTGCACGGCAGTCAGGGACTCGGACATGGTTCTGCAGGGTAATCAGGGACTCGGACATAGTCGTGCAGGGATATTATAGACTCGGACATGGTCTATAAAATCCCCGCACGGCTATGCCCAGTCCCTAATTGACTCAGGGAGTCTGACATGGTCGTGCAGGGCAATTTGGGACTCGGAAATACTTTAACAGGGCAATTACGGACTTAGATATGGTTGTGTAGGGCAGTCAGGGACACGGACATGGTTGTGCAGGGCATGCGCAGTCAGGGACTTGGACATGGTTGTGCACGGCAGTCAGGGACTCGGACATGGTTCTGCAGGGTAATCAGGGACTCGGACATAGTCGTGCAGGGATATTATAGACTCGGACATGGTCTATAAAATCCCTGCACGGCTATGTCCAGTCCCTAATTGACTCAGGGAGTCTGACATGGTCGTGCACGGCAATTAGGGACTCGGACATAGTTGTGCTGGGCAATTAGGGACTTGGGCATGGTTGTGTAGGGCAGTCAGGGACTCGGACATGGTTCTGCAGGGTAATCAGGGACTCGGACATAGTCGTGCAGGGATATTATAGACTCGGACATGGTCTATAAAAAATCTGCACGGCTATGTCCAGTCCTTAATTGACTCGGGGAGTCTGACATGGTCGTACACGGCAATTAGGGACTCGGACATAGTTGTGCTGGGCAATTAGGGACTTGGGCATGGTTGTGTAGGGCAGTCAGGGACACGGACATGGTTGTGCAGGGCAGTCACAGACTTGGGCATAGTCATGCAGGGATATTAAGGACTCGGACATGGTCGTACAGGGATATTATAGACTCGGACATGGTCTATAAAATCCCTGCACGGCTATGCCCAGTCCCTAATTGACTCAGGGAGTCTGACATGGTCATGCACGGCAATTAGGGACTCGGACAAAATTGTGCTGGCTTGGGCATGGTTGTGTAGGGCAGTCAGGGACACGGACATGGTTGTGCAGGGCACTCAGGGACTCGGACAGAGTCGTGCAGGGCAATTAGGGACTTGGGCATGGTTGTGTAGGGCAGTCAGGGACACGGACATGGTTGTGCAGGGCAGTCATGGACTTGGGCATAGTCATGCAGGGATATTAAGGACTCGGACATGGTCGTGCAGGGATATTATAGACTCGGACATGGTCTATAAAATCCCCGCACGGCTATGCCCAGTCCCTAATTGACTCAGGGAGTCTGACATGGTCGTGCAGGGCAATTTGGGACTCGGAAATAGTTTAACAGGGCAATTAGGGACTTAGACATGGTTGTGTAGGGCAGTCAGGGACACGGACATGGTTGTGCAGGGCATGCGCAGTCAGGAACTTGGACATGGTTGTGCACGGCAGTCAGGGACTCGGACATGGTTCTGCAGGGTAATCAGGGACTCGGACATAGTCGTGCAGGGATATTATAGACTCGGACATGGTCTATAAAATCCCTGCACGGCTATGCCCAGTCCCTAATTGACTCAGGGAGTCTGACATGGTCGTGCAGGGCAATTTGGGACTCGGAAATAGTTTAACAGGGCAATTAGGGACTTGGACATGGTTGTGTAGGGCAGTCAGGGACACGGACATGGTTGTGCAGGGCATGCGCAGTCAGGGACTTGGACATGGTTGTGCACGGCAGTCAGGGACTCGGACATGGTTCTGCAGGGTAATCAGGGACTCGGACATAGTCGTGCAGGGATATTATAGACTCGGACATGGTCTATAAAATCCCCGCACGGCTATGCCCAGTCCCTAATTGACTCAGGGAGTCTGACATGGTCGTGCAGGGCAATTTGGGACTCGGAAATACTTTAACAGGGCAATTAGGGACTTAGATATGGTTGCGTAGGGCAGTCAGGGACACGGACATGGTTGTGCAGGGCATGCGCAGTCAGGGACTTGGACATGGTTGTGCACGGCAGTCAGGGACTCGGACATGGTTCTGCAGGGTAATCAGGGACTCAGACATAGTCGTGCAGGGATATTATAGACTCGGACATGGTCTATAAAATCCCTGCACGGCTATGTCCAGTCCCTAATTGACTCAGGGAGTCTGACATGGTCGTGCACGGCAATTAGGGACTCGGACATAGTTGTGCTGGGCAATTAGGGACTTGGGCATGGTTGTGTAGGGCAGTCAGGGACTCGGACATGGTTCTGCAGGGTAATCAGGGACTCGGACATAGTCGTGCAGGGATATTATAGACTCGGACATGGTCTATAAAATCCCTGCACGGCTATGTCCAGTCCTTAATTGACTCGGGGAGTCTGACATGGTCGTACACGGCAATTAGGGACTCGGACATAGTTGTGCTGGGCAATTAGGGACTTGGGCATGGTTGTGTAGGGCAGTCAGGGACACGGACATGGTTGTGCAGGGCAGTCACGGACTTGGGCATAGTCATGCAGGGATATTAAGGACTCGGACATGGTCGTGCAGGGATATTATAGACTCGGACATGGTCTATTAAATCCCTGCACGGCTATGCCCAGTCCCTAATTGACTCAGGGAGTCTGACATGGTCATGCACGGCAATTAGGGACTCGGACAAAATTGTGCTGGCTTGGGCATGGTTGTGTAGGGCAGTCAGGGACACGGACATGGTTGTGCAGGGCACTCAGGGACTCGGACAGAGTCGTGCAGGGCAATTAGGGACTTGGGCATGGTTGTGTAGGGCAGTCAGGGACACGGACATGGTTGTGCAGGGCAGTCATGGACTTGGGCATAGTCATGCAGGGATATTAAGGACTCGGACATGGTCGTGCAGGGATATTATAGACTCGGACATGGTCTATAAAATCCCCGCACGGCTATGCCCAGTCCCTAATTGACTCAGGGAGTCTGACATGGTCGTGCAGGGCAATTTGGGACTCGGAAATAGTTTAACAGGGCAATTAGGGACTTAGACATGGTTGTGTAGGGCAGTCAGGGACACGGACATGGTTGTGCAGGGCATGCGCAGTCAGGAACTTGGACATGGTTGTGCACGGCAGTCAGGGACTCGGACATGGTTCTGCAGGGTAATCAGGGACTCGGACATAGTCGTGCAGGGATATTATAGACTCGGACATGGTCTATAAAATCCCTGCACGGCTATGCCAAGTCCCTAATTGACTCAGGGAGTCTGACATGGTCGTGCAGGGCGATTTGGGACTCGGAAATAGTTTAACAGGGCAATTAGGGACTTGGACATGGTTGTGTAGGGCAGTCAGGGACACGGACATGGTTGTGCAGGGCATGCGCAGTCAGGGACTTGGACATGGTTGTGCACGGCAGTCAGGGACTCGGACATGGTTCTGCAGGGTAATCAGGGACTCGGACATAGTCATGCAGGGATATTATAGACTCGGACATGGTCTATAAAATCCCCGCACGGCTATGCCCAGTCCCTAATTGACTCAGGGAGTCTGACATGGTCGTGCAGGGCAATTTGGGACTCGGAAATACTTTAACAGGGCAATTAGGGACTTAGATATGGTTGTGTAGGGCAGTCAGGGACACGGACATGGTTGTGCAGGGCATGCGCAGTCAGGGACTTGGACATGGTTGTGCACGGCAGTCAGGGACTCGGACATGGTTCTGCAGGGTAATCAGGGACTCGGACATAGTCATGCAGGGATATTATAGACTCGGACATGGTCTATAAAATCCCTGCACGGCTATGTCCAGTCCCTAATTGACTCAGGGAGTCTGACATGGTCGTGCACGGCAATTAGGGACTCGGACATAGTTGTGCTGGGCAATTAGGGACTTGGGCATGGTTGTGTAGGGCAGTCAGGGACTCGGACATGGTTCTGCAGGGTAATCAGGGACTCGGACATAGTCGTGCAGGGATATTATAGACTCGGACATGGTCTATAAAATCCCTGCACGGCTATGTCCAGTCCTTAATTGACTCGGGGAGTCTGACATGGTCGTACACGGCAATTAGGGACTCGGACATAGTTGTGCTGGGCAATTAGGGACTTGGGCATGGTTGTGTAGGGCAGTCAGGGACACGGACATGGTTGTGCAGGGCAGTCACGGACTTGGGCATAGTCATGCAGGGATATTAAGGACTCGGACATGGTCGTGCAGGGATATTATAGACTCGGACATGGTCTATAAAATCCCTGCACGGCTATGCCCAGTCCCTAATTGACTCAGGGAGTCTGACATGGTCATGCACGGCAATTAGGGACTCGGACAAAATTGTGCTGGCTTGGGCATGGTTGTGTAGGGCAGTCAGGGACACGGACATGGTTGTGCAGGGCACTCAGGGACTCGGACATGGTTGTGCAGGGCAGTCATGGACTTGGGCATAGTCATGCAGGGATATTAAGGACTCGGACATGGTCGTGCAGGGATATTATAGACTCGGACATGGTCTATAAAATCCCCGCACGGCTATGCCCAGTCCCTAATTGACTCAGGGAGTCTGACATGGTCGTGCAGGGCAATTTGGGACTCGGAAATAGTTTAACAGGGCAATTAGGGACTTGGACATGGTTGTGTAGGGCAGTCAGGGACACGGACATGGTTGTGCAGGGCATGCACAGTCAGGGACTTGGACATGGTTGTGCACGGCAGTCAGGGACTCGGACATGGTTCTGCAGGGTAATCAGGGACTCGGACATAGTCGTGCAGGGATATTATAGACTCGGACATGGTCTATAAAATCCCCGCACGGCTATGCCCAGTCCCTAATTGACTCAGGGAGTCTGACATGGTCGTGCAGGGCAATTTGGGACTCGGAAATACTTTAACAGGGCAATTAGGGACTTAGATATGGTTGTGTAGGGCAGTCAGGGACACGGACATGGTTGTGCAGGGCATGCGCAGTCAGGGACTTGGACATGGTTGTGCACGGCAGTCAGGGACTCGGACATGGTTCTGCAGGGTAATCAGGGACTCGGACATAGTCGTGCAGGGATATTATAGACTCGGACATGGTCTATAAAATCCCTGCACGGCTATGTCCAGTCCCTAATTGACTCAGGGAGTCTGACATGGTCGTGCACGGCAATTAGGGACTCGGACATAGTTGTGCTGGGCAATTAGGGACTAAGATATGGTTGTGTAGGGCAGTCAGGGACACGGACATGGTTGTGCAGGGCATGCGCAGTCAGGGACTTGGACATGGTTGTGCACGGCAGTCAGGGACTCGGACATGGTTCTGCAGGGTAATCAGGGACTCGGACATAGTCGTGCAGGGATATTATAGACTCGGACATGGTCTAAAAATCCCTGCACGGCTATGTCCAGTCCCTAATTGACTCAGGGAGTCTGACATGGTCGTGCACGGCAATTAGGGACTCGGACATAGTTGTGCTGGGCAATTAGGGACTTGGGCATGGTTGTGTAGGGCAGTCAGGGACTCGGACATGGTTCTGCAGGGTAATCAGGGACTCGGACATAGTCGTGCAGGGATATTATAGACTCGGACATGGTCTATAAAATCCCTGCACGGCTATGTCCAGTCCTTAATTGACTCGGGGAGTCTGACATGGTCGTACACGGCAATTAGGGACTCGGACATAGTTGTGCTGGGCAATTAGGGACTTGGGCATGGTTGTGTTGGGCAGTCAGGGACACGGACATGGTTGTGCAGGGCAGTCACGGACTTGGGCATAGTCATGCAGGGATATTAAGGACTCGGACATGGTCGTGCAGGGATATTATAGACTCGGACATGGTCTATAAAATCCCTGCACGGCTATGCCCAGTCCCTAATTGACTCGGGGAGTCTGACATGGTCATGCACGGCAATTAGGGACTCGGACAAAATTGTGCTGGCTTGGGCATGGTTGTGTAGGGCAGTCAGGGACACGGACATGGTTGTGCAGGGCACTCAGGGACTCGGACAGAGTCGTGCAGGGCAATTAGGGACTTGGGCATGGTTGTGTAGGGCAGTCAGGGACACGGACATGGTTGTGCAGGGCAGTCACGGACTTGGGCATAGTCATGCAGGGATATTAAGGACTCGGACATGGTCGTGCAGGGATATTATAGACTCGGACATGGTCTATAAAATCCCTGCACGGCTATGCCCAGTCCCTAATTGACTCAGGGAGTCTGACATGGTCATGCACGGCAATTAGGGACTCGGACAAAATTGTGCTGGCTTGGGCATGGTTGTGTAGGGCAGTCAGGGACACGGACATGGTTGTGCAGGGCACTCAGGGACTCGGACATGGTTGTGCAGGGCAGTCATGGACTCGGACATAGTTGTGCTGGGCAATTAGGGACTTGGGCATGGTTGTGTAGGGCAGTCAGGGACTCGGACATGGTTCTGCAGGGTAATCAGGGACTCGGACATAGTCGTGCAGGGATATTATAGACTCGGACATGGTCTATAAAATCCCTGCACGGCTATGTCCAGTCCTTAATTGACTCGGGGAGTCTGACATGGTCGTACACGGCAATTAGGGACTCGGACATAGTTGTGCTGGGCAATTAGGGACTTGGGCATGGTTGTGTTGGGCAGTCAGGGACACGGACATGGTTGTGCAGGGCAATTAGGGACTTGGGCATAGTCATGCAGGGATATTAAGGACTCGGACATGGTCGTGCAGGGATATTAGACTCGGACATGGTCTATAAAATCCCCGCACGGCTATGCCCAGTCCCTAATTGACTCAGGGAGTCTGACATGGTCGTGCAGGGCAATTTGGGACTCGGAAATAGTTTAACAGGGCAATTAGGGACTTAGACATGGTTGTGTAGGGCAGTCAGGGACACGGACATGGTTGTGCAGGGCAGTCACAGACTTGGGCATAGTCATGCAGGGATATTAAGGACTCGGACATGGTCGTGCAGGGATATTATAGACACGGACATGGTCTATAAAATCCCTGCACGGCTATGCCCAGTCCCTAATTGACTCAGGGAGTCTGACATGGTCATGCACGGCAATTAGGGACTCGGACAAAATTGTGCTGGCTTGGGCATGGTTGTGTAGGGCAGTCAGGGACACGGACATGGTTGTGCAGGGCACTCAGGGACTCGGACAGAGTCGTGCAGGGCAATTAGGGACTTGGGCATGGTTGTGTAGGGCAGTCAGGGACACGGACATGGTTGTGCAGGGCAGTCATGGACTTGGGCAAAGTCATGCAGGGATATTAAGGACTCGGACATGGTCGTGCAGGGATATTATAGACTCGGACATGGTCTATAAAATCCCCGCACGGCTATGCCCAGTCCCTAATTGACTCAGGGAGTCTGACATGGTCGTGCAGGGCAATTTGGGACTCGGAAATAGTTTAACAGGGCAATTAGGGACTTAGACATGGTTGTGTAGGGCAGTCAGGGACACGGACATGGTTGTGCAGGGCATGCGCAGTCAGGAACTTGGACATGGTTGTGCACGGCAGTCAGGGACTCGGACATGGTTCTGCAGGGTAATCAGGGACTCGGACATAGTCGTGCAGGGATATTATAGACTCGGACATGGTCTATAAAATCCCTGCACGGCTATGCCCAGTCCCTAATTGACTCAGGGAGTCTGACATGGTCGTGCAGGGCAATTTGGGACTCGGAAATAGTTTAACAGGGCAATTAGGGACTTGGACATGGTTGTGTAGGGCAGTCAGGGACACGGACATGGTTGTGCAGGGCATGCGCAGTCAGGGACTTGGACATGGTTGTGCACGGCAGTCAGGGACTCGGACAATGTTCTGCAGGGTAATCAGGGACTCGGACATAGTCGTGCAGGGATATTATAGACTCGGACATGGTCTATAAAATCCCCGCACGGCTATGCCCAGTCCCTAATTGACTCAGGGAGTCTGACATGGTCGTGCAGGGCAATTTGGGACTCGGAAATACTTTAACAGGGCAATTAGGGACTTAGATATGGTTGTGTAGGGCAGTCAGGGACACGGACATGGTTGTGCAGGGCATGCGCAGTCAGGGACTTGGACATGGTTGTGCACGGCAGTCAGGGACTTGGACATGGTTCTGCAGGGTAATCAGGGACTCGGACATAGTCGTGCAGGGATATTATAGACTCGGACATGGTCTATAAAATCCCTGCACGGCTATGTCCAGTCCCTAATTGACTCAGGGAGTCTGACATGGTCGTGCACGGCAATTAGGGACTCGGACATAGTTGTGCTGGGCAATTAGGGACTTGGGCATGGTTGTGTAGGGCAGTCAGGGACTCGGACATGGTTCTGCAGGGTAATCAGGGACTCGGACATAGTCGTGCAGGGATATTATAGACTCGGACATGGTCTATAAAATCCCTGCACGGCTATGTCAAGTCCTTAATTGACTCGGGGAGTCTGACATGGTCGTACACGGCAATTAGGGACTCGGACATAGTTGTGCTGGGCAATTAGGGACTTGGGCATGGTTGTGTAGGGCAGTCAGGGACACGGACATGGTTGTGCAGGGCAGTCACGGACTTGGGCATAGTCATGCAGGGATATTAAGGACTCGGACATGGTCGTGCAGGGATATTATAGACTCGGACATGGTCTATAAAATCCCTGCACGGCTATGCCCAGTCCCTAATTGACTCAGGGAGTCTGACATGGTCATGCACGGCAATCAGGGACTCGGACAAAATTGTGCTGGCTTGGGCATGGTTGTGTAGGGCAGTCAGGGACACGGACATGGTTGTGCAGGGCACTCAGAGACTCGGACAGAGTCGTGCAGGGCAATTAGGGACTTGGGCATGGTTGTGTAGGGCAGTCAGGGACACGGACATGGTTGTGCAGGGCAGTCATGGACTTGGGCATAGTCATGCAGGGATATTAAGGACTCGGACATGGTCGTGCAGGGATATTATAGACTCGGACATGGTCTATAAAATCCCCGCACGGCTATGCCCAGTCCCTAATTGACTCAGGGAGTCTGACATGGTCGTGCAGGGCAATTTGGGACTCGGAAATAGTTTAACAGGGCAATTAGGGACTTAGACATGGTTGTGTAGGGCAGTCAGGGACACGGACATGGTTGTGCAGGGCATGCGCAGTCAGGAACTTGGACATGGTTGTGCACGGCAGTCAGGGACTCGGACATGGTTCTGCAGGGTAATCAGGGACTCGGACATAGTCGTGCAGGGATATTATAGACTCGGACATGGTCTATAAAATCCCTGCACGGCTATGCCCAGTCCCTAATTGACTCAGGGAGTCTGACATGGTCGTGCAGGGCAATTTGGGACTCGGAAATAGTTTAACAGGGCAATTAGGGACTTGGACATGGTTGTGTAGGGCAGTCAGGGACACGGACATGGTTGTGCAGGGCATGCGCAGTCAGGGACTTGGACATGGTTGTGCACGGCAGTCAGGGACTCGGACATGGTTCTGCAGGGTAATCAGGGACTCGGACATAGTCGTGCAGGGATATTATAGACTCGGACATGGTCTATAAAATCCCCGCACGGCTATGCCCAGTCCCTAATTGACTCAGGGAGTCTGACGTGGTCGTGCAGGGCAATTTGGGACTCGGAAATACTTTAACAGGGCAATTAGGGACTTAGATATGGTTGTGTAGGGCAGTCAGGGACACGGACATGGTTGTGCAGGGCATGCGCAGTCAGGGACTTGGACATGGTTGTGCACGGCAGTCAGGGACTCGGACATGGTTCTGCAGGGTAATCAGGGACTCGGACATAGTCGTGCAGGGATATTATAGACTCGGACATGGTCTATAAAATCCCTGCACGGCTATGTCCAGTCCCTAATTGACTCAGGGAGTCTGACATGGTCGTGCACGGCAATTAGGGACTCGGACATAGTTGTGCTGGGCAATTAGGGACTTGGGCATGGTTGTGTAGGGCAGTCAGGGACTCGGACATGGTTCTGCAGGGTAATCAGGGACTCGGACATAGTCGTGCAGGGATATTATAGACTCGGACATGGTCTATAAAATCCCTGCACGGCTATGTCCAGTCCTTAATTGACTCGGGGAGTCTGACATGGTCGTACACGGCAATTAGGGACTCGGACATAGTTGTGCTGGGCAATTAGGGACTTGGGCATGGTTGTGTTGGGCAGTCAGGGACACGGACATGGTTGTGCTGGGCAGTCACGGACTTGGGCATAGTCATGCAGGGATATTAAGGACTCAGACATGGTCGTGCAGGGATATTATAGACTCGGACATGGTCTATAAAATCCCTGCACGGCTATGCCCAGTCCCTAATTGACTCAGGGAGTCTGACATGGTCATGCACGGCAATTAGGGACTCGGACAAAATTGTGCTGGCTTGGGCATGGTTGTGTAGGGCAGTCAGGGACACGGACATGGTTGTGCAGGGCACTCAGGGACTCAGACAGAGTCGTGCAGGGCAATTAGGGACTTGGGCATGGTTGTGTAGGGCAGTCAGGGACACGGACATGGTTGTGCAGGGCAATTAGGGACTTGGGCATAGTCATGCAGGGATATTAAGGACTCGGACATGGTCTTGCAGGGATATTATAGACTCGGACATGGTCTATAAAATCCCCGCACGGCTATGCCCAGTCCCTAATTGACTCAGGGAGTCTGACATGGTCGTGCAGGGCAATTTGGGACTCGGAAATAGTTTAACAGGGCAATTAGGGACTTAGACATGGTTGTGTAGGGCAGTCAGGGACACGGACATGGTTGTGCAGGGCATGCGCAGTCAGGAACTTTGACATGGTTGTGCACAGCAGTCAGGAACTCGGACATGGTTCTGCAGGGTAATCAGAGACTCGGACATAGTCGTGCAGGGATATTATAGACTCGGACATGGTCTATAAAATCCCTGCACGGCTATGCCCAGTCCCTAATTGACTCAGGGAGTCTGACATGGTCGTGCAGGGCAATTTGGGACTTGGAAATAGTTTAACAGGGCAATTAGGGACTTGGACATGGTTGTGTAGGGCAGTCAGGGACACGGACATGGTTGTGCAGGGCATGCGCAGTCAGGGACTTGGACATGGTTGTGCACGGCAGTCAGGGACTCGGACATGGTTCTGCAGGGTAATCAGGGACTCGGACATAGTCGTGCAGGGATATTATAGACTCGGACATGGTCTATAAAATCCCCGCACGGCTATGCCCAGTCCCTAATTGACTCAGGGAGTCTGACATGGTCGTGCAGGGCAATTTGGGACTCGGAAATACTTTAACAGGGCAATTAGGGACTTAGATATGGTTGTGTAGGGCAGTCAGGGACACGGACATGGTTGTGCAGGGCATGCGCAGTCAGGGACTTGGACATGGTTGTGCACGGCAGTCAGGGACTCGGACATGGTTCTGCAGGGTAATCAGGGACTCGGACATAGTCGTGCAGGGATATTATAGACTCGGACATGGTCTAAAAATCCCTGCACGGCTATGTCCAGTCCCTAATTGACTCAGGGAGTCTGACATGGTCGTGCACGGCAATTAGGGACTCGGACATAGTTGTGCTGGGCAATTAGGGACTTGGGCATGGTTGTGTAGGGCAGTCAGGGACTCGGACATGGTTCTGCAGGGTAATAAGGGACTCGGACATAGTCGTGCAGGGATATTATAGACTCGGACATGGTCTATAAAATCCCTGCACGGCTATGTCCAGTCCCTAATTGACTCAGGGAGTCTGACATGGTCGTGCACGGCAATTAGGGACTCGGACATAGTTGTGCTGGGCAATTAGGGACTTGGGCATGGTTGTGTAGGGCAGTCAGGGAATCGGACATGGTTCTGCAGGGTAATCAGGGACTCGGACATAGTCGTGCAGGGATATTATAGACTCGGACATTGTCTATAAAATCCCTGCACGGCTATGTCCAGTCCCTAATTGACTCAGGGAGTCTGACATGGTCGTGCACCGCAATTAGGGACTCGGACATAGTTGTGCTGGGCAATTAGGGACTTGGGCATGGTTGTGTAGGGCAGTCAGGGACACGGACATGGTTGTGCAGGGCAGTCACGGACTTGGGCATATTCATGCAGGGATATTAAGGACTCGGACATGGTCGTGCAGGGATATTATGGACTCGGACATGGTCTATAAAATCCCCGCACGGCTATGCCCAGTCCCTAATTGACTCAGGGAGTCTGACATGGTCGTGCAGGGCAATTTGGGACTAGGAAATAGTTTAACAGGGCAATTAGGGACTTAGACATGGTTGTGTAGGGCAGTCAGGGACACGGACATGGTTGTGCAGGGCATGCGCAGTCAGGGACTTGGACATGGTTGTGCACGGCAGTCAGGGACTCGGACATGGTTCTGCAGGGTAATCAGGGACTCAGACATAGTCGTGCAGGGATATTATAGACTCGGACATGGTCTATAAAATCCCTGCACGGCTATGTCCAGTCCCTAATTGACTCAGGGAGTCTGACATGGTCGTGCACGGCAATTAGGGACTCAGACATAGTTGTGCTGGGCAATTAGGGACTCAGACATAGTTGTGCTGGGCAATTAGGGACTTGGGCATGGTTGTGTAGGGCAGTCAGGGACTCGGACATGGTTCTGCAGGGTAATCAGGGACTCGGACATAGTCGTGCAGGGATATTATAGACTCGGACATGGTCTATAAAATCCCTGCACGGCTATGTCCAGTCCCTAATTGACTCAGGGAGTCTGACATGATCGTGCAGGTCAATTAGGGACTCGGACATAGTTCTGCAGGGTAATCAGGGACTCGGACATAGTCGTGCAGGGATATTATAGACTCGGACATGGTCTATAAAATCCCTGCACGGCTATGTCCAGTCCCTAATTGACTCAGGGAGTCTGACATGATCGTGCAGGTCAATTAGGGACTCGGACATAGTTGTGCTGGGCAATTAGGGACTTGGGCATGGTTGTGTAGGGCAGTCAGGGACTCGGACATGGTTCTGCAGGGTAATCAGGGACTCGGACATAGTCGTGCAGGGATATTATAGACTCGGACATGGTCTATAAAATCTCTGCACGGCTATGTCCAGTCCCTAATTGACTCAGGGAGTCTGACATGGTCGTGCACGGCAATTGGGGACTCGGACATAGTTGTGCTGGGCAATTAGGGACTTGGGCATGGTTGTGTAGGGTAGTCAGGGACACGGACATGGTTGTGCAGGGCAGTCACGGACTTGGGCATAGTCATGCAGGGATATTAAGGACTCGGACATGGTCGTGCAGGGATATTAGACTCGGACATGGTCTATAAAATCCCCGCACGGCTATGCCCAGTCCCTAATTGACTCAGGGAGTCTGACATGGTCGTGCAGGGCAATTTGGGACTCGGAAATAGTTTAACAGGGCAATTAGGGACTTAGACATGGTTGTGTAGGGCAGTCAGGGACACGGACATGGTTGTGCAGGGCATGCGCAGTCGGGGACTTGGACATGTTTGTGCACGGCAGTCAGGGACTCGGACATGGTTCTGCAGGGTAATCAGGGACTCGGACATAGTCGTGCAGGGATATTATAGACTCGGACATGGTCTATAAAATCCCTGCACGGCTATGTCCAGTCCCTAATTGACTCAGGGAGTCTGACATGGTCGTGCACGGCAATTAGGGACTCGGACATAGTTGTGCTGGGCAATTAGGGACTTGGGTATAGTTGTGTAGGGCAGTCAGGGACTCGGACATGGTTCTGCAGGGTAATCAGGGACTCGGACATAGTCGTGCAGGGATATTATAGACTCGGACATGGTCTATAAAATCCCTGCACGGCTATGTCGAGTCCCTAATTGACTCAGGGAGTCTGACATGGTCGTACACGGCAATTAGGGACTCGGACATAGTTGTGCTGGGCAATTAGGGACTCAGACATAGTTGTGCTGGGCAATTAGGGACTTGGGCATGGTTGTGTAGGGCAGTCAGGGACTCAGACATGGTTCTGCAGGGTAATCAGGGACTCGGACATAGTCGTGCAGGGATATTATAGACTCGGACATGGTCTATAAAATCCCTGCACGGCTATATCCAGTCCCTAATTGACTCAGGGAGTCTGACATGGTCGTGCACGGCAATTAGGGACTCGGACATAGTTGTGCTGGGCAATTAGGGACTTGGGCATGGTTGTGTAGGGCAGTCAGGGAATCGGACATGGTTCTGCAGGGTAATCAGGGACTCGGACATAGTCGTGCAGGGATATTATAGACTCGGACATGGTCTATAAAATCCCTGCACAGCTATGTCCAGTCCCTAATTGACTCAGGGAGTCTGACATGGTCGTACACCGCAATTAGGGACTCGGACATAGTTGTGCTGGGCAATTAGGGACTTGGGCATGGTTGTGTAGGGCAGTCAGGGACTCGGACATGGTTCTGCAGGGTAATCAGGGACTCGGACATAGTCGTGCAGGGATATTATAGACTCGGACATGGTCTATAAAATCCCTGCACGGCTATGTCCAGTCCCTAATTGACTCAGGGAGTCTGACATGGTCATGCACGGCAATTAGGGACTCGGACATAGTTGTGCTGGGCAATTAGGGACTTGGGCATGGTTGTGTAGGGTAGTCAGGGACACGGTCATGGTTGTGCAGGGCATGCGCAGTCAGGGACTTGGACATGGTTGTGCACGGCAGTCAGGGACTCGGACATGGTTCTGGAGGGTAATCAGGGACTCGGACATAGTCGTGCAGGGATATTATAGACTCGGACATGGTCTATAAAATCCCTGCACGGCTATGTCCAGTCCCTAATTGACTCAGGGAGTCTGACATGGTCGTGCACGGCAATTAGGGACTCGGAAATAGTTGTGCTGGGCAATTAGGGACTTGGGCATGGTTGTGTAGGGCAGTCAGGGACTCCGACATGGTTCTGCAGGGTAATCAGGGACTCGGACATAGTCGTGCAGGGATATTATAGACTCGGACATGGTCTATAAAATCCCTGCACGGCTATGTCCAGTCCCTAATTGACTCAGGGAGTCTGACATGGTTGTGCACGGCAATTAGGGACTCGGACATAGTTGTGCTGGGCAATTAGGGACTCAGACATAGTTGTGCTGGGCAATTAGGGACTTGGGCATGGTTGTGTAGGGCAGTCAGGGACTCAGACATGGTTCTGCAGGGTAATCAGGGACTCGGACATAGTCGTGCAGGGATATTATAGACTCGGACATGCTCTATAAAATCCCTGCACGGCTATGTCCAGTCCCTAATTGACTCAGGTAGTCTGACAGGGTCATGCACGGCAATTAGGAACTCGGACATAGTTGTGCTGGGCAATTAGGGACTTGGGCATGGTTGTGTAGGGCAGTCACAGACTTGGGCATAGTCATGCAGGGATATTAAGGACTCAGACATGGTCGTGCAGGGATATTATAGACTCGGACATGGTCTATAAAATCCCCGCACGGCCTTGCCCAGTCCCTAATTGACTGAGGGAGTCTGACATGGTCGTGCAGGGCAATTTGGGACTCGGAAATAGTTTAACAGGGCAATTAGGGACTTAGACATGGTTGTGTAGGGCAGTCAGGGACACGGACATGGTTGTGCAGGGCATGCGCAGTCAGGGACTTGGACATGGTTGTGCACAGCAGTCAGGGACTTGGACATGGTTCTGCAGGGTAATCAGGGACTCGGACATAGTCGTGCAGGGATATTATAGACTCGGACATGGTCTATAAAATCCCTGCACGGCTATGTCCAGTCCCTAATTGACTCAGGGAGTCTGACATGGTCATGCACGGCAATTAGGGACTCGGACATAGTTGTGCTGGGCAATTAGGGACTTGGGCATGGTTGTGTAGGGCAGTCAGGGACACGGTCATGGTTGTGCAGGGCATGCGCAGTCAGGGACTTGGACATGGTTGTGCACGGCAGTCAGGGACTCGGACATGGTTCTGGAGGGTAATCAGGGACTCGGACATAGTCGTGCAGGGATATTATAGACTCGGACATGGTCTATAAAATCCCTGCACGGCTATGTCCAGTCCCTAATTGACTCAGGGAGTCTGACATGGTCGTGCACGGCAATTAGGGACTCGGAAATAGTTGTGCTGGGCAATTAGGGACTTGGGCATGGTTGTGTAGGGCAGTCAGGGACTCCGACATGGTTCTGCAGGGTAATCAGGGACTCGGACATAGTCGTGCAGGGATATTATAGACTCGGACATGGTCTATAAAATCCCTGCACGGCTATGTCCAGTCCCTAATTGACTCAGGGAGTCTGACATGGTTGTGCACGGCAATTAGGGACTCGGACATAGTTGTGCTGGGCAATTAGGGACTCAGACATAGTTGTGCTGGGCAATTAGGGACTTGGGCATGGTTGTGTAGGGCAGTCAGGGACTCAGACATGGTTCTGCAGGGTAATCAGGGACTCGGACATAGTCGTGCAGGGATATTATAGACTCGGACATGGTCTATAAAATCCCTGCATGGCTATGTCCAGTCCCTAATTGACTCAGGTAGTCTGACAGGGTCATGCACGGCAATTAGGAACTCGGACATAGTTGTGCTGGGCAATTAGGGACTTGGGCATGGTTGTGTAGGGCAGTCACAGACTTGGGCATAGTCATGCAGGGATATTAAGGACTCGGACATGGTCGTGCAGGGATATTATAGACTCGGACATGGTCTATAAAATCCCTGCACGGCTATGTCCAGTCCTTAATTGACTCGGGGAGTCTGACATGGTCGTACACGGCAATTAGGGACTCGGACATAGTTGTGCTGGGCAATTAGGGACTTGGGCATGGTTGTGTAGGGCAGTCAGGGACACGGACATGGTTGTGCAGGGCAGTCACGGACTTGGGCATAGTCATGCAGGGATATTAAGGACTCGGACATGGTCGTGCAGGGATATTATAGACTCGGACATGGTCTATAAAATCCCTGCACGGCTATGCCCAGTCCCTAATTGACTCAGGGAGTCTGACATGGTCATGCACGGCAATTAGGGACTCGGACGAAATTGTGCTGGGCAATTAGGGACTTGGGCATGGTTGTGTAGGGCAGTCAGGGACACGGACATGGTTGTGCAGGGCATGCGCAGTCAGGGACTTGGACATGGTTGTGCACGGTAGTCAGGGACTCGGACATGGTTCTGCAGGGTAATCAGGGACTTGGACATAGTCGTGCAGGGATATTATAGACTCGGACATGGTCTATAAAATCCCTGCATGGCTATGTCCAGTCCCTAATTGACTCAGGGAGTCTGACATGGTCGTGCACGGCAATTAGGGACTCGGACATAGTTGTGCTGGGCAATTAGGGACTTGGGCATGGTTGTGTAGGGCAGTTGCATACACCGTTCTCAAGATTTATCATATAGTGCTCAAAGCACAATATATAAAAGAAAAAGTATTTTGTGGAAAATCATCAACAAATTTTAATGTTTCATAGAAAAAATCTCAACCGAGTGTCTAAATTTTGACTTTTTGCACTGACTGAAATGATTTATTTCTGTGTTACATTATATGCAGTAACAGCATAATGGCTTTTATTTAGTTCTTGCACTAAATTAGTTAAGAGCAATATATGGATATGAGCACTTGTATACTTTATGCACTCAATGATTTCAGTGCCATAAACCAACATAAGTACAAAATATTCAAATATCTTATTCATCAGGCGCGTAACTGCACCGAAATCTATGTGCATGCCTGAATGAGCGGCAAAGCCGCCAATATGCTAGGGGTGTCTGGGGGCATGCCCCCCCCCCCCAGAAAATTTTGAAACCGTTGAATGTAAATGGTGACATCTGATGCCTTTTTAGCCGGATTTTTCGAGAAAAATTCCGGCTTATAGATTGGCGAAAACCAGGCGGGCGGGCGGATGTCCAAACTAAGCAGATTGACCGAGTTTCATTCGTCAGCGCAATATTGATACCTCTTTTTGTTTACAATTTCTCTACCTAAAGCAAGAAGCTTGTGCGCTGATCAATGATGTGGATAGTCTGGTACCCGACTACGAAACGGAAACACTACTTTAGACGACAACGATAAATCATAACAATAAAATCTAAATATTCAAATTACAGAGACATATTTCGAAATTTACTACTTCAGATATGTTGTAAAGTTTTATCATTATCCTAACACGTCTGGTCCGACCACAATGAATGATTAAAAAGTTGAAAACTTGACGTCACTACTATACAGTGGATGACATCATCCACTATGTAGTAGTGACGTCATGTTTATCATGAAACATACAGTATAGGCCTAGAGTGTCATGTTATTGATTCTGCTTTTAAATGGGCCGTTTTACTTATATAACCTTTTCGTGTATAATATACAGAAAACATATTTTAATGTACTTTAATTAATTATTGATATGAAGAAAAGTAAAATCGCGAAAATAATGTGCAAGCCCGGGCTTTTTGGCGTAAAGGCAGCTACGCGCCTGTTCATCATAAGATAATTCAAAAAAACTATTCTTGGAAATATATTGTATTTTCCCCTATAGTTAAGAAAAATGTTGAGAAAATAAAGAAATTGTGCGTAGATAACAAATAAAACAGTTTTTACATTATCCTGAAAATTTCTTAAATTACAGTTATTGAGTTTTGCGCTAGGGTGACGATATACACATCTCCTCATGGTAAGAAATATTCACTAAGAACATAAGAACAACCTTTAGCAGAATTAAAAAAAACATAAAATGAATATAAAAACTGTATTATATAAAATATAAGTGCTTTCCGATGCTCTCCTGTTTTTTGGTGCTTTCCGGTGATTCTATGAACCTCAAAAATTCACATACAAATTCAACAAAGTATTATTCTGAAAAATCATTTAGCCAGAACTGTGGGTAAAAACTATTATAATATGATATGATATATAAGTGCTTTCCGATGCTTTCCGGTTTTTCGGTGCTTGCCGGTGATTCTATGCACCTCAAAATTTCACATGCAAATTCAACGGAAGTATTATTCTGAAAAATCATTGAGCCAGAACTGTGGATACAAACTATTATAACATGATATGATATACAAGTGCTTTCCGATGCTTTCCGATTTTTCGGTGCTTTCCGGTGATTCTATGCACCTCAAAAATTCACATGCAAATTCAACAAAAGTATAATTCGAAAAATCATTGAGCCAGAACTGTTGAGAACATAATACGATACACATCTCCTTATGGTAAGAAATATTCACTCAAGGTTTGGCAAATTTCATAGAATTACAAACAGTTTCACAAAAAAACAGAAAAGCAGACGGACACTGCGACACATACAGATTAAGTGGTCACTATTTGCTTCCACTCGATGAGCATTATGAACTGATTAAATCACATTTAAATGAAAGAAAATCTTACTTTAATTCCGACGATTCAAATAATAGCTCTATGTCGTTCAGTTCTAAGCTGTCGTCTGCCCATCATGGCAACAAGACTTCGTGGTCAGTTTTCTCTCGCCAACCTGCGGAAATTGGAAAATAATATTGGCAATAAGAATATAAAACGCACCAGTAATTGGGAGCAATTTTGTTGACTGTAAAAAATAAAATAAATAATTATTCAATGCGACATCTATGCTTGTAATACAATTATTTATCACGGACATATAAATCATGGCAGATATGATTTCCCATGCGATATAATTCATGATAAAGATAATGCGTTTTTCTCTTATTTTATTTGTCTTACGCCCGCATTAAATGCTTTTAAATAACATAAACTTTGCGACAAGTAACGCATTTTGTTAGAAAACACAAAATTCAAATCATTTAAAAAAAATTCTCACCTCACAAAAGATGCGCCTTGCCCCGTTCGACTACAAGCACCAATTGACTCAGATATCGTCTGCTGCTACAAGTTTGAATCGAGCTTCAGCGTTCCTTGGGGCGACCGAAAGGGAATATACAATAAAATATTACACAATTAAATAGGTTTTTTTACTTTTCCGTATTTGTGTCATATGAATATGGCGTAAAATATTCATTATTAATTTCATTTTGACTTCTGATGTTGTTTTTATTGTTTCAATAGCAGTTACAATAATTCAATTATGCAAGCCAACCCACTTCGATCCTCTTTGAAAAAGTGCTGGCGCGTGCTGTAGAAATGATGAAATTTACCAGTGAGAGACAGGTGACAGATCGATGACACAATGAAATGTACAAGGTATTTAAAAAATAACTGAAGATATAAGAAGAAATGAGTTATGTATATATTATAATTAAAGAAAATTACAATGCCTTTAAAAATCTCTATACTGAAAAGATGTACAGTGCTTTTAAATTATATTTGATTATATTGAGCCATTTAGAATGAAATAATACTGATGAGGCCCTATAGTAATATTTTGTTGTAGGTTTTTCCATAACAAGTTACAGTTGAACCGCTATAAAAGGTAGTTATGATTTAGAAATGTACATGGAGCAGTATCCACTTGCGGATCCGGGGGGGGGGGGGGGCGTTCGGCGCGCCCAATCAAATTCCACAACCTTACATGTATATCTGAGTATAGCTTGATATGAAAAATACAACTATAAGATTTTCCAACAAGCGATTCTGATTTATTGTAACATAATTGTATCTGTAAAGATGATGTTTTACGCATTTTGGTATGTTGTCCCCTTGAGACCGGACAGTCCCCCCTTGATACCGGGCAGTCCCCTTGATACCGGGCCGTCCCCCTTGATACCGGACAGTCCCCCTTGATACCGGGCAGTCCCCTTGATACCGGGCCGTCCCCCTTGATACCGGACAGTCCCCCCTTGATACCGGGCAGTCCCCTTGATACCGGACCGTCCCCCTTGATACCGGACAGTCCCCCCTTGATACCGGGCAGTCCCCCTTGATACCGGACAGCCCCCCCCCCTTGATACCGGGCAGTCCCCCTTAGAACCGGGACAGTCCCTTGATACCGGAGCAGTTTTATAGCTTTGAGCAGTTATCCAGAAATGAGCAGGGAATAATTTCATATTGTTTTGGAGTCGGGTCTCTGAACTTTCAGCGTACACATGGTAGAGGAGATGCCCCAGTTCCAGAAGCACCCAGTGTTCTTTTTACGTGCTCGATGTGAAGCATCATACACGGGTTTTTAAAGTCTCGTCCGAAAGACTGTTAGTACGGTCAGTGATGGAGCGGGGAATCGAACCAGCGCGTTACCACTGGACCACGGATCCGCTACACGTAATTACGTGTGATATTGCATACGTTAAATACTATGGCTGAATTTGCAAAACGAAGGGTAGTAATTTAGAACATTGTGCTAAAAACAATCGCAAAGAAATGATTACAAAATAGTATGAGCTGGGGCCGTATTCACAAACAGTTTACAAACGTTTTATTTTCTAGCCTTTTCATTAAATCCAAACAAATGAATTTCTGTCTGAATATCTGTTACCCACTTCACACACAGTTTGTATGTATATGCATTGACTGTCTTTGTGCTGTTTTGTGTTTTATAACCAAAGGCACGTACGTGCCGAGTATGTTAATAAAGATATATATATATATATACTGTTGTTGTAACAACGTTGCAGAGAAAAATGAACATGTAACATTTTAAAAACTAAGTCTGATTCCGCCTTATACATTTTATAGATAAGGCCCCAGACATTTTTACATATACATGTACATGTATAAAAAGTGTATAGTAGGGTTATGATCTGTTCAGGCAGCATAACATTGACAAATTGGTTGGATCAGTCCATGCCAAATTGTAGGTTAGATCAATGATCACAATCTTGGAGCTTGTTCGGTTCTGAAAAGGAACATATAAATGCAAAAAATATGTAATACCAGCGAGTTTATTACAAACTATAATGGATACGTGTCAGAATCTCAACGCAGACTGTCCGGATTCGAATTATTATATTTTTGTTTAGCTCGAAAGCAGCATTCTTTTCACGAAATATTCGTTGGTGTATCATAGAAAACTGGATAAATATATGTGTAAACTTAAAGCTATTTTGGCAGAAAAGTTGGAAAAGCGTATCTTTCTGTCTTGGCAAGGCTGAGAAATTATTTCCAAAGTTCATTTAAGCATCACCAATTATGATTATACGGCAGGTGATAATGAAGACAATTGCGCTGGTGGTTTTAAAAAGCCTACCACAGACACTGCGGAAGAGCCATGATAAACTTTACATAGATCCGTAACAGTATTTTGCAATTTAATTTATTCGATATTGCTATGCTTACGCCATTGTTTTGATTGTTCAAAAAAAGGAAGATATGTATGCCAAATGATTAGTGTATAACAGGATAAATGACGCAAATGCTCACTAGAAGTGAATAAAAATAATCACATATGTTAGGCTCGAACCTGTGACCTCTACAGTGCAGAGTGAATGCATATCTCATTCAGCTACAAAGGCACATACATAGATACGAAATTGAATACTTGAATTGTTCATGTTTCGGTAAACTTATACAACACATCATTATACTTTACCATCAGATGTTAGCCCAACTATACATATATGCAAAGAGGTATTAAGTTATTACACCAAATTCTTCATGTGTCGACGCAACTTTTTTCTAATGTCGCATTCGTTTTTTTTAGGTTTTGAGACACAGGGTATTTCGACCTAAAATGCGGTTTCCGTGATGTTTCCAAAACAACGCATGTGTCTGTAATCATGTAACGGGACACCAAATAGAATCAATCAGACAATAAATATAGAAAATAAAAAACGCAATATCTGTTGACAGGAGGTTTATATAAATATGTACATCATTTATTATAAGTCCGACATGTGTTACTACAGTACAGAGAATAATAAGAATGATACCAGAATCCTGATTATTTAGTATTTTTAGCCAATAATTGAGTGCTCTTTCTTTACATATCACTGACAGGGGGTATCGACCAAGTTCTCCTAACATTGCAGCATTGGATGTTTGAGTACGGACTTCTAATATGCATTTGCAAAATTTGATATGGAGTTTATCAATTTCCCTGTAAGAGTAAGCTCCCCATATTTCACAATTGTAAAGAAGTATAGGTACAACTAGTGAATCATATAACGACAATTTCATTTTAATATCTAGATTAACCCTACTGAATACATATAAAAGGTGATTATATGCTTTAAGAGCTTGTTCTTGTAATGCTTTAGCCGCATATATTTAGTTACCAGTGTAGTAAAATTTAATTCCAAGATAACAGAAACTATCTACAACTTCAACTTATTCTTGGTTAATAAACCATCTAAAAACAGTATTACTCTTTTTACTTTCAAAAATACATATTTTTGTTTTATTTATGTTAATCTTTAATCCCCACTTACGTGAGTATTGGTATACATTATTTAGTTGATTTTGTAGACTATTAGGATCTGTGGTAAAAAGAACAATATCATCAGCAATGATGCAGTAATGCCAAAAGATGAATTGTTTGTATGAGCATATTTCATTGGTAGATGTATGATGTGTGCAGAAATGAAATATAAATAACTCAGATGATTGCGTTGTGCTGATTGGCTATACAATACTTAGGTAATTTTCTTAATATCACCGGAGTTATAAAAGTTTGATTCTGAGTTCGGACACCAGTCTCAAAACTCATTCTCAGGATTGGTTGTTTCTGAGCACAGTCTAAAGATTAACTAATGACAAGGTTCCATTCTGAGACTAGTCTCTGTCTCCAAACTGAGTCTTGTTATAGGCCTACCCTCAGGTCTAGTATGTTAGATAATTTATGCGACTTTTCATATTGTCCTATGATCATATGCCCATTTATTCCTTGCTATCAATGAAATTATCAGGAAATGTTCTCATATCTGAACTTAGGATTTTGCCCAACTTTCTTAGAATTTTGCCCAACTTGTGGAGTCTTGTTACTTTATACCGTGTTTTCCGAGCAGATTCTCCCGCGCGACAAAATATTACAAAAATGAGTCCAATTTAAATCGCGATAATTCGAGTTTTTCTCAATAAATTTTAAACCGTTTGCATATATATGAAAACTAGATAGGATAACCTTTCTACTGATATACATTTTGAATATATTTAATGATTAATAATGATTAATAAAAAAGTAAATAGAGGGCGCCGTGTTTTCCAACACAAAAATATCTGAGAAAAAAAATCTGAAAAAATGCCCATTTTGAAATAGGTATACATATATTAATACCCAATGGATTTTTATTGCTTTGATATATTCTAAAACTATAGAATAATACCTTTAAATCGATACTTTAATCATCAAGATCTGATGAAAAACAAAAAAGTTAATAGGGGGCGCCGTGTTTTCAATCTTATTTTCAGTAAACTCTTGGTAGGCGCAGGGGAATAAACCTGTCCGGATGCCGGATACTGGCAGTAAGTGACAACCACATAACCTGTTGATGTTATAAGCGGCCAGACGGGTCTGACATTTCTAATGAGATTCGATATTACTGCCTTTTGAGAGTTCACGTGTAGTCCCGTTCTTGTCAGAGAGGGTGAATATTAAAATCTGTTTCAGTGTAAATTTCTGTAGCAACAATAATATATCAAGCATGCACTGTAATCGGGATTTCAATGTAGACACACTCGATTCGTACCAGAAATTTTCGTACTGACGATTCATATAAATTATAGTTAATAGTTCCAGGGAGCATGAAGTAGTACCTCTGATAACGAAAACAAACATTGGATGATACGCCTCCAATTGTGCATTCTTGGTTTAATGCATTTAAATATTTCCAAAATCACACTGATTTGGTAACATCAGTATGAAAACAAGATGACTCATAATTGAACTCGCCAAGAAATCTAGTTTGAGTCGATTTAATGTTTTCTTTAACAATTTTGCTGAGATTCATCCTAAAGGAAAGACTAATATACTCAGTGACAAGGTTAATGCAGCCTTTATTAAGTTATATGTGCCATAACTACCATACTCAAAACTTGATCACAGTCTATGTTAAATCAATAATATGTTTAATTGAACCGATGATAAGCAAATGATATTGATATAAACTGTGGTTTAAACACTTATATAAATTAGCGCTGCTGTACAATTTCCAACCTCGACTTTACGTGATATCATTTCCAGAAAACGTCAAATGAGACATCACTATGTACTGACAGTAAGCAATATTTGTCCCATATGGCAATATGAAAACCAAGTGACCATAATTATGAAGAAAATATTGGTTCCTGCTTGCAAAAAGTGACGTCACATGTTGCGTTTCATTGAGATGACGTCACTTACAGAAAAGGTTGTTAATCCCACAACAGCGCTCAAATATTCTTGCTTAAATTTTGTCTCTGTTATAATTATGCATGCAAACTATGATTTTATTACTTCAAATTTAGGATGTTCTCAGTACATTTTGTGAATAAACAGCATATAAATATAATTATTGTAGTGTGTGATGTAAATGATTTAATGTAATTGTCTGAATTGGTCAAAGCTAGTTTATGATAATGCCGTATTTTCAATGCAAAAAACAAATACAAACACATTATGTCAGTTTTTATTCAAACATTTTCATATTGAATTTGTTTTAGGTCAATGGATGTGTTTAGCCTGTAACTGAAGAGTCTGAGAATATATGCCCATTCAGTTATAATGTAAGCCTAAACTACCTGTAGATGATTATCATTATGCAGTGCTTATCAAAATTATTTTCATTGCATTTTAATGTTTAACTGTGAGTAATGTTTTATTTCTAGGAAAGTGGCTGTTGTCTGATATTTCTGTGTCAAGTTGACCATAATAAATTTGCAAAATGGCAGACCAGAAACCAATAAAAATGGGAACCAGGGTTGAGGTGATAGGGAAAGGTGTGGTTGGAACAGTGGCTTATATTGGCACAACTATGTTTTCATCAGGTAATATCATTTGTGGCTGAGCATAAGTGTCAATTTTTAGTAAATATTTTGATATTTTAATGGTAACAGAAAACTACAAAATTAGTTGTTCAGTTTATTGCACTTCGCTTATATTCTTATTTAATGTGTTTTGTTTTATGGTTTCAAATATAAATTGATATTTGGGATCATTTATAAAATAATTATTACAGATCATCAGACCTTTTTGAAAGGCTAAGTTTTGTTGAATATTATGAAATATTCACTCATATAAACTTCGTTATTGTTAGCCACTTGAATAAAATGTATTTGGTAATTTTATAATAAAGGTAAATGGATTGGTGTGATACTTGATGATGCTAAGGGTAAGAACGATGGAACGGTTCAGGGGAAGACGTACTTTACTTGTCCAGACAATCGTGGCATATTTGTACGTCAGTCCCAGATAACTGCTATCGATGATGGAGGTCCACCACCTGCCCCCGCTGAGACACCATCTAAACCAAAGTCTCTTCCAACACCGACACCATCATCTGGTTTACCAACGCCGTCTCAGCAAAGAAGTGTCAGGAAATCTGGTCTTCGGCCACCAAGTTACGCCGGAAAAAGTAAGAATAATATTTGGTGTATTATGAATCTTGCTTATTGATTTTATTACTAAATTTTATTTCAGATATCTTTTTTAGATTTAATTGTAAATATTGTACATGTAGCCAATAAGGATATTTACAGCTTTTTTGTATATAGCGTTTGTCGTTTTGTGCTGAGATGCAGTCGTTTAAAAATGTTGCAAGTTTTAATGAAGCAAGTATGTAAAATGAATACTAAAATAAGATGCCTTAGACTGCTGTTGCATGATGTGCCTTGTGTTATTGTTGTTTTAATTTTATTGTTGTTATTGTATGAACCATAGTCTTTTGCCATCTATCAGAAATTGTTGTTTGCAAAAAATCTTATTATTAATAATTACAGTCAGACCTCGTTTATTTGACAATCTTTTATCCATATACGCGGTGTCATTCGAAATAAATATCAGGTCCTGATATATCTTCTTATACATGCTGAATTGAAATGTGTTATTAGAACCCATGTATTATAAAATTTCGAATTCGAATGAACGAGATCTGACTGAAGTGTATTGTCACTTGATGGTTAATACTTCACTATGGCCAAGTACTTTTGTTTAAATGAAGACCAAAACAAAAACTATTGGATTGATAAATGTGTGACGTCATTCTTGACTGAGAATTGCTTTTCTGTTTTTTACTGAAACTCAAGCAGTAGGAACTGATTTGAATTCGAGTTCAAGTCTTGTTTGGGTGTTTCTTGAAGGTATGAGCAAAGTCTCAGAGACTATGCACCCAAAACACTCTGCATTTATCTTACATTATTCAGTTGTAGACGAACATAATTTTGTTTTTTAATTTCTGTGCATTTGTACATTTTGAATAACGATATCTGCTGTATTATTTTGCAATTTTTTGTCTGTTTGCATTTGTGTAACAATGTTTTAAGATACTTGCATTTCAGCCGCTTTAAGTATACACCTATATCCGAGATTTTGATAACTTGAGATCATTCTCCATGCTCAAGCTAGTTATCATTCTCAAATTATGTCTGCCAAATACATACTTTTGTTTCATGTTTTAATAGCTATTTAGAGTAAAGTAGGGTACACATGTATACATGATAAATTTCTTTATCATACAAACACATGAGTTTTGGGAAACTTGATCACAATTTGAGTTGAGATCAATCTCAAGTTATATAACATTTGACACAGGACTTGTGATTATAACCATTACTCAATATTCGGTCCTCAAGATTTATAAAATTATTCTGCCGAGTGTTTAATGTAGCAATTTGAGTGTGTAAAGTGAATTAACTTTGGGACTGCAATGATGCAGGTGTCTCTCGGTTCGGTTTCATTTACTACCCTTTCAGTTTTCAGTTATTTGGTTCGGTTATATAAATATATGATGTACATAAAATTCTCTGTGACTGATTAATGTTTAATTACTTGTAATGACTAGACATGAACATTTGACGGGGTAAGTAGAATTCGGACAATATGTTGTAATATAAAATAAAATCGAGCCATGACTGGATAAAGAACTTCATGTCCGGTGATAACAGCAAACAGTTCTAATAGCTGTGTAACTAAAAGATAATGTGTATAAACTTACAAGTTTCTCTGACTAGAATATGGCATCAGGAATAAAAATCTGACATACTGAAACCAATATTCTTATGATAGTACCGAACTGAACTGTGAGAAAAAAGAGCAGAAAATGATCAAACTTCAGTTAATCATTGCAGGACCGATTACAATGCATTCTGGGTGCTGAGCGTTCTTTTTTATCCACCTTCTATGAGAGATTAGAGTTTTAATGGTATTGAGTTCTGAGTATTGGGTATAATTTCAGTCCTAGGCTTGTTTCATGGCTTGGACAGATCGCTTCTGACTTAACCATTTTTGAGTATCGCAAGTTTGAGAATCCTTTTGACTTGATAGTGATACTTTTTAGAATTGAAGAATAGAATAGAATTTTGTCAAGATTTCAAATTCAGAACTATGTACAATCTATTATTTTGTATTTTTGTTGTTGATTATTTTTGTGAGTTTTGCATGACACTACTGTAGTGCTACTTGCAAGCGTTGCGATGTCTTTAATGTTGCAGCCATATTGCCGTGCAGACTGTTATTTATTTATCCATGCTGATTCACAGATCTGTTGCTTCAGAAATTGAAGTTGATGGCTTTCTTATATTTTTGTGTGCTGGAATTATATTTTCATGTTGTTGCATGTTTTGATTAGTGTTTCAGAAGCATGCTGGTAGAAAAAGTAAGTAACATAACAGCCATTGTATGTGTCGGAGTTAAATCTGGACGGACATTACACCAAAGCTAGACGTTTTAACAGTACAAAATGTAGTCATGTAATAGTATGATATTTCTTGGGCATCACACTGAAATAATAATTATTAAGGGATGTTGATTTTTAGTATTTATCCATCTTTCAAATAGTTTTATGTTCGGTTTCTGTTAAAAAACTCTAGGGTCTATGGTCCTTGGAAATGACCTCCTGGTTATGACAAGTAGATGACCCCTATTGATTGTCTCAGTGACATTGACCCGGAAGTCTATTGATTTTTGGTCAGAGGTCATGGTCACAAATTAGAAATTTCATTTACACCCTTTTCCAATATATTAACTTGTCTGTATCAAGGCCATCATACGGGGCCTTGATCATGTTTGTGAGCTTGACTTTGTGTTTAATCTGCTGTTAAGTCGTACTACAGCCACTTTACTATAAGGCCCACTTAGAAGATCCAAATGGTGGTATTTAACCTGATCACAAAATCTTTGTATATTGAGTTGAAGGTAAGGTCAAAAGGCTAACTATGCATACAAACTAAGAAATGATTGAAAATGTAGATTTCTGCTGATTTTGCGAAATAAAGTACTGGTGAATTCATTGTGATCCATAGTGTACAAACGAAGAATTTTTTTACTTCAACTGTGTACATTTTTTGTGCATTTGAAAATTTGACATCCCAGTTTTACTGACATTACAATGGTTGTTATATATAGCACTTTATTACATTGTATTTGATGTATTGAATGGCATGCTGTGTAAGATGCAGTGAATATGGAAGCTCTACTTTCTGTCTTGATATAGCTGTGATTGCTTTGAGAAGAATCTGTCATCTGGATGGATTACATTATTCCTTGAATATTTGCCGTTTTTGCATTAACCTTCTTGCCCAAAGCCTGGGGCTAGTGACTTAAATTCCGGGCTTGTAGAAATTCCTTGGTGCTAGCCAAAGGGCAAGTGCTTACTTGTAGTTAACATATTTTCAGATTGTCGTCTATTACTGAAATAGTCGAAAAACGTCATAATGTCCCCCAACAAAACAGAAAGGAAATAGAGAAAGAATCACATTTCTAAACATTATATTGCTTTGATATTTTTGATAATATAATTTAGGTAGGGACAATTTTTACGAGTAGGTAGTGGAAGGGAAACATAGAATCTACTTTTTCTTACTAAAAGGAGTAATCAAAAACATTCTTTGATTATATATGTAATACAATGTACTACTAAACATATTCACTGAAAATGCATGGTTGTCATGGAGATACTAAGATATGATATCAGCAACTTGGAATCAGAATTTTATCTAGAATGGTGAAAGCTACAATTCTTTGTACTTATGAAAAAAAGCAGATCATTCCCTCTTTTAGCTTACTTACTAAAATGACTTGAGAATTATCAGTGCAAAGAAATGCAGTTTTATTTTGTGTAATTTTTTACACTTTTTAGGAAATAACGAGTTTTTGATTTAGACGTCATTATTATAATATATTCCTAATTATAATTCTCATAATTATTTTATACAGATTTTTTTTTTGTAAGCATAATATGTTCTGTTACTGGTGCATTGCAATTTTTTACGGTAGTAACATGTAAATAAGCCATTCTTGTTTCAGATTCTCGCGAGTGTATTATTACTTTGTCCTTTACTCGGCTTACGATTACAAAATAAGAAAGCATCAATGTCTTGTGCAAGAATATTTATTGACTTATAATGAATAACACCAATATATTGCATGTTTCTCCTATTGTGTTAATTTTCTGATCTGCATAATTATGTCTTATTACTACAAAATGTCTATTTGCATTCTTTGTACAGTATTTCCATGAATCGTGCCCTCGGATCAGTCTGTGAATGATATACAGTCAGCCTCGGTTAATTGACATCCTTTTATCTGAATACTCGGTATCATCCGAAATAAATATCAGGTCCCGATGTATCTTAGGCATGTCAAATTGTGTAACTATGTGTTATTCGAAATAAAATTTTGTACCCAATGGATGCGAATGACTGAGGTCCGACTGTATATGTATGTCCTATATTAGTGAACTCTCCCATACAAGAGACAATCTCACTTAACATGCTCATGCTCGTTGTGTCTTCAGCTAGTCATTACTTGCTGCGACTTTGTAATTGGAACGAGCATGTGACTCACTTACTGCAAGCTCGAGATCCTCTAAACACATATTTTGTGATGCACACATCATGGTAACAATGCAGCTTGCTCATCGCTAGCTCGTGGCGAACTTGTCGCAAGATTGTATTCTTTCCAATCCTATCTTGAGTTTGTACATTCAAGGGTTCAGTGCAAGACTATCGCAACTTCTAAATAGGAGTTATGACAGTCTTGCGTTGAACCCTCGAGTCGTGCTCGTTGCTAGGGAATGATGAGCTAGTGGTAAATACACTGTGAGTTGAGTGTTGGAACAAGGTGGTTGCTTGGTGATCTGTAGAATTGATGTGTTAAATTTCCTAATTCCGGAATTTGTAAATTCATCTATTTGAAATGAAGGTTTTAAAGTTTTTTGATAGAATTATTCATAGATGAAAGGTAGCAATATTATAGTGGATAAGTTGTTGGCCGCTCACGTCAGGTTGTGCGTTCGAATTTTACTGCTGTACCTGCTCTTGATAAATCTGGACCCGAGATTATAACAGATACTTACACTCGGCACTCAAATCTCAAATCATGAAGTTTACTATAACGAGTCTGATAGCAACTAATATTGAATTTTAAAATGTATGATACAGTAAAAGGAGTGCTGAATCATCTTTGTCACCCATTTAATTCGGGATTTGAGTGTCATATGAGATCTTGGAGTTATGATTAAGACTTAGTGTTAAGTGTGTCATGAAAACCAAATAAATACTCCAATATCTCATAATCACCACAAAATCTCAAAAAGAATATTTAGGTCATATTTGACATTTTTCACTCTCGATTTCCAATATCGGACTAGTAAGAGTAAATTTTGTGATTTGAGATTTTGGTGCTGAGCGTACATATCCGTTCAATTTCGAGGCCCAGTACTGGTATTTGCAGAAAGCAGATGATACTTACGTCATTTAGATAAGCATTAAACTTTCTTTTAATGATGGCCTTATTTATGGTTATTTTACATTGTATAGAGATTATTTAATGTGTCTAATAGGAAATTTTCTGTTTTTTTTCAGGCAATGAGTCGATGGTTGATACAGATACCCCTAAACGTGCAACCAGTATCCCCAAGGATCTTTCATCTGTGGCTAACCCCACTCCAGCCAAAGCTTCCGGGCTCCATAAACCTGCTAGTCGTGAGAAACTCACACAGAAGAGTCCATCCCCTGACACTCAAATCCAGTCAAAGAAGCCGGTTGAAGAGCCCTCGACTCCAGCATTATCGAAGGTGAGACTCCGGACATTTTATCGGTTTTGAAGCATTTATTCGTTGATTAAGTTTCTCTGATATATAAAGGTGTATTTGATGATGAAAACTTATAATTCAAAATTCTAATCTAATCCACAAAATTAATGTCATGTTTGATTCAATTTTCACGGTAGCTCCATATTGTACATTTACTGTGCAACTGGTCTTATCATGTCAATGTTCGTGAATCGCCGATTTCAGATGATTCATGAACAGACATCGTTGCGAATCACTGAAATTGTTATATTCAATAGCATTAAAAGTATACTACATTTACTTCTGTGAATGAGAATTATTACACTGGCTAATAAATTCGTGATTTTTTTGAATTCGCGAAATTTGCAAAAATATTTCAATGTGTGAAATTAACCACTTATTGAGAAATAATAGGTTTTTATTACAGGAAATTGTGTTACAAAGCATTATGATAATACTCTGTTACGATTTACCGACATTATACCTTTACAGGTGGATCTGGACACTGACACGTCCACCGATCTCTCAGCTAACTTCCAAAACTCTGTTCCTGATGATTCTACTAATAAATATAATGAGCCGGTTCTGGACACTGACACGTCCACCGATCTCTTGGCTAACTTCCAAAACTCTGTTCCTGATGATTCTACTAATAAATATAATGAGCCGGATCTGTACTCTACCGTTACTGTAGGCAACGTAGTAAATGATTTCAAATATAACCTTGCACCCCTTTGACCTGGAAACCGATTTCATAAAAGTTTTCACTCAAAATCTGTCTCAAACATTAACTTTTGCAAGAACATACATTTTAAGTTATAGAACTCAAAGCGCTGATATGTGAATTACATTGTCATATAACAACTGAAGCATCAAAATCAATCCTAAAACATTTTGTGTCAAGTTTGATAACTCAAGACCAAGGTTCCAATCTTTTACGCTGTCTCGAGCAAGATATCGTCGCCCTATTTCCAGAACCCTGTAACTAGAATTTGGGTGATTTTGAGTAATTGGTATTGTTAAACCCTTCTTTCCAAGCTCTTTCTATCTGTTCTATCTATATATTTATGGAATGCACATAACATAAATAAAATGCTTTTCCATAAACCTGTATGTAACAATTATCTCAAGAGGGTAAAACTCCCAAGTTGTTTTTCTCAAAAAGATGAATAACAAGTTATGGGGTTCTGGCAATAATGAGACAAAATATCTGTGTGTGTAATACTTCATATAAAAATTAATGATCAATTGTATTGATTTGTAATGCATTCTTGTATGATATGTCTGGAAAAGTTTAGTTTGAGACAGATTTGAGTTAACATTGTTCATGATGCAGGGAGGTAAACAGTAGTTTCATCAACCCTATACGCCTTATGACAAAGGTTTAGGTGCTTCTTGATATTATATGATGATATTTATGGTCGGATACGGTGAAATTCTGAAAATAAGCCACAGCTTATTTTACATTTTAGTAAGGGATTCGTGGCTTACTTTTGAGGGACAATTATTATTCCGAAAATCTAACATCCTATTGAAGTACATGTAAAATGTAATTCTGTTTTGTTTTACATATCTTTATATTTTTGAGTATCTTTTTCTGCAAGAAATTTATGGCGTATCTTTTAGTCCGGCGGTATGCAGGTACAAAATATTTTTTTCTAAAAATGTGTTGTGGCAATGATTTTATGTGTTGTATAGAGTTGATGAAACTACTGTCTGTGTGCACACCTATGACTTAATGTACAGTGGAACTGCGGTAAGAAGACCACCATAAGACCACCATAAGATCACCATAAGACCACCATTGGTTTTGAAGAAAGTCGGTCTTAGATGTGAGGTGGTCTTAATGCTGAATTTAATTATTTGAAGAAAAAAAAATGGGTCATGAATATAATTATATCTTATTTATTAGGTGGTCTTAAATTTAAGGTGGTCTTTAAGTCTGGTTTTACTGTATAAGTTGGTGTGATTGTGCTGCAGACATCCGCTCATTCCCCCCTTCCTCCTGGTTATAGAGAATTGCATTTTATATTAGTCAGATTACATGTGTTCTGTTGCTTTTTTGCAGCATTTGAGTACTTGAAATTTTGCTCTTGTCATAACAACAGTAAACAAGCTTAAGAATTGTCCGTGGATTTGATGCTCACAAGGGTTGTTTTGATACAATTTAAGCCGTCTAAGATGCTTAAAAGCCTGGAACTTCAGCGACCCCTTGCCAAATTTCACCTTATTTTTAAATTTTGCATTTTAAGTCTTGAGTTAAAATATTAATGTACTTAAATTTAATGAATGAATAGTTGTCATACAATATTATTTGCAGCTGACTGGATGATGTTTTTTTGTGAGGAATCGTTGATATTAGAAATATTAATGGTTCTTTCTGTTGTCATGACAACAATAGCGAATGGATGCACATTGCACTCAACTTTGTTGTTGAATGTGTGAAGAGTTGTGTTGGTTTCTAACATGTGTGCTCTGCGAGGCTTAGTTTGTTGCTACAATACCTTGGTATTATAATTAGGGAAATGTTAATGAAATAACCATCAAATGTTGTATTATCAGTTAGTAAAAGCAAGTACAGTTGGACATCGTTGGACTGCATGTATATTTGACTAAATTCTGGCCAATTTCGATAATATATATATAGCATTTCAGACAATTTATATCTTTGATATATCATCGTTATACTTGCAATCTAAGGCGTGAAGTCCACACTGATAAGGTGTGAATGATGGTGCAAATTAATTCAGATTTTACATCTTCATGACACTATCATGCCTGATATTTAAACAGTAGAATAAAGATTTTTATTTGAACCAGTTTACAAAATAATAGAATATTCCCATCCTTAATTATACTACCATGTACCTTGGTAATAAAATCTAGGCAGTTACTGTTTCCCCACAATAATCCCTCTTCATGCCCCATTCCCGAACCCCTTTTCATCCAAACTCCCTAATATCCAAGTCCCCACTGTGCTTTATGTATCTTCAACACCGCAAGACTATAATCGCTGCAAAGATATAAATTAAGCACATGTGGTAACAGTAGGATCAATGTTTCTTTCTTGTAGCAAAATTATTAAATTCCAAATTGAAATTGTATCAAACATAAAACAAAACAACATCCTTGTGCTTGTTCTTATTAGAAAAAAACACACTAGTTCAGTTAAGTATCTTAAGTTACATTAACCACTTGTGTCAATACTGGATAAGTTGTCTGCTTACAGTATAATTCGGAAATGCTTTGAAACACAGATTTAAAACAATATGACAATTAAACTATGTTCCAAGAAACAGTGACTTAATTGGTTACGAACATTCCAAGGTTCTTAAATGACTATAATTGTTTTACAGGTGTCGGCTGCCGATATGAGCGCACTTTCTGCCAATATTGACAACCAGATGACTAATCTACAACAACAACAGGAAATAGAAGGTTTGAAAGCTGAAGTGAAAGATTTGAATGAGAAACTCGACACGTTGAAGATAAAGCGATCAGAAGACAAGACAAAATTGAAGGAATTTGAAAAAGCTAAAATTCAAATGCAACAGGTATGCCTTGATTTGACCCTGTGACCCCTGGAATTTCTAAAGAGCCACATATTGACCCTCAGGATTCTGGCTAAAGGGTCAATTTTCGTCTAAATTATAGCTTATTTGTCTATAAAATGGTAAAATCCAGTCAAAAATTATCATAATGACCCTTGTGATTCAGCACCTAGTGGAACCCCTGAGATAATGATTTTTATGTGACAGGTAACATATACTCAGTCGATTTAAAACGCACAGTTTATACCTGTGCAATGTTAGTAAAGCGTCATTTTGTCTTAATATGAGTTTCACCTGATATGAAAATACCCATTGATTGTCATAAAATACATACATGATGCATAATGATGAACTAATATTATGTCATATGCTTTTTTTGTGCCACTATGTAAGTCAACAAAACTTTGGAAATTTGTATTGTGCGTTTAAAATGTGCTGAGTATATATAAGTGTTATGAAATGTATTATATTATGTAGCAGATCAGTAGTCCAGTGGTGACGCGCTGGACTTGTAATCCAGGGATTGCAGGTTCGATTCCCTGCTCCATCACTGACAGTACAACAGTCTTTCGGGCAAGACTTTGAAAAACCGAAGTCCCTAAAATGACTAACAATCTTCTGGAGGCATCGCCCATATGGGAAACTGGTGGCGACGATAAATAAACACAAATTCATTATAGTATACTATATCTGTTACTGTGACAAGCTAGGTAACAATAGGTTTGTTTACTGTCTTGGTGTAGTGTTAACATTCTACCAAACCATGAAAAGTTACCTTTAAAATACAAAACGCTGAAGCTGCTGTATAATTACCAGAGAATTCTAAACTGCAGAAACTGATTTTTGATTCAATTTTCTGTGAACTGTTAAAAGATTCTAAAACAATAGCATTGATATGAATGTTTCTATGGTTACATTGACTGTGTATTTGTTGCCACAGTTACAAGAATACAAGTCCAAGATGCAGGAAAGTACTGCCGATCTACAGAGACAACTGCAAGCTTCCAAGAAGGTATGTTACAACTTTTGAGTTTTTAGTTGTTGTTTTTTCAGCCACTGTTACAATTGGTATATGAGCGCTGCTGTGGGATTTACAACCTCTTCTGTAAGTGACGCCATTTCAAGAAAACACAACTTCGTTTTCGTATAGCCATATGGGGTAAATATTGCTTACTATCAGTACATGGTGACGTCACAGCGGTGCTCATATGGTGTGTGCATTACATGTGGAATTCAGACCATACTATAAACCATTTGTTTGGGTATTGTTTCCCCAAACTATTATAAATCCCGTTTTGCTGCCATCTGTTAAACATGAAAACTGCCCTGTAGATTATTGCTAATGATGTCGAGCCTAACAACGTTAACTTATCTGAGAACATTGTCAAAACTGTCTTTGTTAAGAATGTGACGAGGACTGAGTTTGCCAATAACGTTACCCATGTCCAGTAAAAAGTAATTTGGTACGGTAAGAAAAAATATTTTACTAATTACAGGAAGCACGAGATAGTCAAGAAGCTTTTGAACAATACAAGGAAGATATGTCTGACTTGACCGAGACAGTTGAGATAGCTACACTTGATAAGGAAATGGCTGAAGAGAAGGTAAACATTATTGAAATACAATTTAATTACGGATACATGTAGTAGAAGTGAAGTTCATTACTTCTGGACTGATCTATTATATATGTATGTAAAATGTATGTCACGTTTCTATTGAATTTGAAACTGTTGTGCATATTGAAAATATTGTAAGACAATTTAATTACTGATAGAAGAAGTGATGTTCGATATTCCTTGACTTAATTCTGTAGGTTGTCTGGCACTTTACCTTTATAACAGTCAATCTCCTACGCAGTGATCTACCCTTACAGATATCGGAGATCTCTGGTATCGTCAATTTTTTCGTCATATTATGTTATTTTCTTTTACTTTTTTGACCATTAAACATCTTATATAGGTGATATAAAACTACTTTAATATGAAAATGTCAAATTAAAAAAAAATGAGCAAAGATAGTGTTAAGTATATAATGCCTGTTGATATTTTTAGTGTGAGACACTTCAACAAGAGTTGGAACAAAATAAGGAGAAATGTGAAGAACTGCAGGTGGATTTAGAAATACTGAAGAGTGAAATTAGTGATAAAGGTAGTGTATAACTATATAGAAATCTTTATATGATCCATAGAATTATATTGTCCAAATGTTTCATTTTGCAATACTACACAGATTTTGGAGTTTTTATCCAAAATTCCTGACTAACCCTCATATGTACAACAGTTCTTGGTTGACTCTTCATTCTACAGCGAAACATTGTGAGCCTTAAAATAGTGTTTGTGGTAAATATCAGTATGAATCGTTATAGTCAGAATACGACTGTTGTGATAGTGGTTGTGGTAAATATCGGTATGAATCGTTATAGTCAGAATACGACTGTTGTGATAGTGTTTGTGGTAAATATCGGTATGAATCGTTATAGTCAGAATACGACTGTTGTGATAGTGTTTGTGGTAAATATCAGTATGAATCGTTATAGTCAGAATACGACTGTTGTGATAGTGGTTGTGGTAAATATCGGTATGAATCGTTATAGTCAGAATACGACTGTTGTGATAGTGTTTGTGGTAAATATCGGTATGAATCGTTATAGTCAGAATACGACTGTTGTGATAGATTTTTGATGAATTTTGAAAACTACAGGTACAGAGGGTGTGGCAACTGACTTCACTGTTAAACAACTGAACCAGCAAATTGACAGACTCAAGGAGGCTCTAGTCAAGTAAGTTACGTTGTTAGTTTTAGTTATTTTGTGTTTATAGTGATTTTTTACAACAGTGTTTTAGTTATGCAGGGGAAGTTGGGGTGGGGGGGGGTGAAATTCACTTTATTATTTCCTCATTCTGGGTTAAAGTCACCTCTCACAGCATCGTTGATACTTTCAGTCAAAAACCCATAAAAACACAGAAACATGGGCCTGCCTGTGATACCACATATCTCCAAGTACTTATCAGTCATTTCTATCCTTCTTTTTCTGAAAGTTACTAAATACATGTACTAGGTTTGGATAACAGAAATTCACACTTTGTCATGTAAATCAATTACCCATAGTACCTCTCTTGAAACAGTTTCCCTCCTTCAAGGGCCTCACCTCCATTTCTCTAAAAATGAAAGTACAACATGGGTCTATATCAACTTGACCTTGTTTAAGCCTCGGTCACAATGAAACCCACAATATAATTTTGTCGTACAAAATTTACATTTTTCTGTCGTACAAAATTTCGTAGGACATGAACAATGTTGTGGAAGTGTTCAAATGAAAATTTAGATACTTTCACGACAGAAACTCGTGCGACACTCGTGATAAACTTGTCGTGAGCTTGTCGCAATAATTACCAAACTTTTGGCATACAAGACATGTCATCTTTCCTATGAATGACTTGTGAATGTCGTACGATTGTCACATGATATTAACACAACACCAGTAAGACAAAAAGTCGATGAATCTGGAAAAAAAGTGGGCGTCTTGCAATGAAAAATCTGTCATGGCTTGAAATTCGCACTGTCCTATTTTATGCCATAACAGATATTTTGTCGCAAGACACCCATTTTTCCTACGATTCTTGTACAACATCGCAAGACAAGTCACGAAATCCCCCAAATTTAAGTTGTGAATCTGCATATTCATGTCGTGGTTCCATTGTGACCTAGGCTTCAGCTACAAGATACTGGCTACTTAATATTTGTATCAACCAATTATGTAAGTAAGAGTATTGTTAGGGTATGCAAACACACCAGAATAAAGATTCTACAATGCCATTTATTATATTCACATATGACCTTTCAAATTTTCTTCTTTAGGATGCGTGACCTTTCAAACCAGGAAAAACATGAAAACCAGAAACTACAAAAACAGAATGAATCCATGATTACCGATATTAAACAATTGAAGAAAGACAAGGAACGTCTAAATACTGAAACAGCTGCGTTGAATGAACAAGTGATTGAACTACATGAACAAGCGGACGCTGCTCTTGGTGCTGAAGAAATGGTTGTTCAGTTAACTGACAAAAATCTAGAACTGGAAGAACAGTTGCAAGAACATATGGATGAGAAAGGGGATTTGGTAAATTAATATTTTTTTAAGAAAAATTAATAGCTGGCTGTCCCTTTTTTTGGCAAATTTGGGGCCGATGTTCCCCAAAGAAAAAAGTATATATTTTTCCCCCACTTAGAAATAAAATTCCCCTTCAGTAAAATTATTTAAAATTTGGTGATTTATGATGTAGATTTCCCCTATCAAAAAGACCCGCCATACTTCCCCTTAAACTGAAAAAAAATGGGAATTTATGGACTGGTCTGCAATAACTCACCTGAAAAGGTGTAGAATTTGTTATGGCATGCAACCCAGTGTATGCTGTATATAAATATCAAACGAGAACATTTTGTGCTTTCTGAAGACAAATTTTTACTGGAGAGTTTTGGCATGATTTTGACTTGTACAGCAGTCCTCTTAACGATCACAATAAATACTGTAATAAGAAAAGTAATGACAATTATTTCTTTATTTTATATTTGATTACACATTGAGGCATGTATACAATTACTTAGGAACATGTTTGTTTTCTCTATGGCCTTCTAGATTACTGCTGGCAAAAGATGTCAGGATTGGCTATTTGTATTAATATTGCTGGTCTGGATATTGTCTAGCTTGAAGTTGGAAAGTGTAAAACGTTTTGTTTGTATATCAGCGTTGCTATGGGATTTACAACTTCTTCTGCAAGTGACGTTATTTCAATAAAACGCAACATTTGATGTCACTATTTGCAAGCAGGAACAATATTTTCTCCATATGGTCACTTCGTTTTCATATTGCCATATGGGGCAAATATTGCTTACTGTCAGTACATAGTGACATCTCATGTGACATTTTCTGGAAATGACGTCACTTAAAGAAGGGGTTAGAAATCGTACAGTGGCGCTCACATTGACTTTGCTATGTACTTCTGTCTACAGGAAGCCATGAATGACATGAACGAAGAGCTACAAGAGAATGCAAGAGTTACAGAACTTGAGCTGAGAGAGGAAGTGGATCTTGCTAATGCTAAAACTCTCGAGGTAAAGTGTGTGTCTGGATTCCTTATACTTATCTACTCACTTTTATACTGATTTATGTGCTAATTTATGATGGCAGTCTTGTTGTTGAGATATTTGTTTAGAATTGTCTGTACTTTTCCCAGACTGTGTAGAAACTGACCCCCTATAACTGTTCAGGGTTCTAGAAAAAAAATTCAAAGACACTTGTCCCAGACTAATGGAAATGTAAATCTAAAATTAATAATCACATGTATTTGTTTGTGGGATTCTAAGGATTGACTTACAACTGAACTATTGCTGATGTTTGCAAGCTTTGAAAACAGACTTGTCCGGGACTAACTTCAACTCAACTGTTGGTCCCTGATTCAGCATTAGACTAGTCCGGGACGTCGGGCTAGTGGATTTCTAGAGCCCTGTTACTGTGTTTGACTTAGAGAATGGGGCCTCAAAAAAAGGCTTGGAAAGGTTGCTCATTTGATAAATGAGAACTCTTGAAGAAATTATTTCTAGATATAAAATGTTGATGATGTTGCAATATTTCTGTATTTTGGTGTCCTGGTTTTTAGGCTGTAAGAAAATTAGAAGCATCACAAGAAACCATGTCTGATTATGAGAAAACAATCAACAAGTTCCGTGATCTTGTCGCACAACTACAGGTTGGTTTAACCCCTTAATGTTAATGTTTTATCCCATGTTAGTTGAAACTAGCAGATCTCTCATATTTACATAAAGCGTAAAATTTCTGAAAACAGTTTGGACAATGATTAGTCTGTTGCTATAGTTTTATGTCATGAAATTATTCATTTTCTGGAAGTTTGTCTTGTAAATAAGATGGTTTGTTTTGTAATTTGGTTTATATGGTATTTTGAGACTTGAAATTGATTATAGAATAACTTGATTTGTTACGGAATAGCAAAGTTCTTGGAACCCGTGTAAACATGTACAGGAACAGTATTGCGTGAAGGGTAAACGTCCGTGTATATCTTGAATTACACCGACAAAAATGCTGTACTCCAGTACATTTTAGTGGTCAGTGGAAGAAATATCTTTTTCAAGAAAAATGTAACCAAACAAATATGAACTAAAATAAAATTTCTTTAAAAAAAATAATTAATTTCCTCCCTACCTTCTCAAATTCATAAGGTAAGGTCAGGAGAGGGCTAGCAGTTTTTGTAATTGTGACCTAATTGTAATAGTTAAAATGTTTTTAATCACCTTTGGAATTAATGCAGGAAACTATCAGAGATTTGAAAAGCCGGGAAACAGAGACTGGAACTAAAGCAGAAACTCCACAGATGGAGATGTTTGACTTCAAAACCAAGTTTGCCGAATCGAAAGCGTTTGCTAAGACTATTGATATGGAGCTGAGGAAACTCGATGTTACACAAGCTAATGCTCACGTTCAGTTACTTCAATCATTCATGGCAGAATCGTTCCTTAGGAGAGGCAGTAAGTATTTTTCATGTGATTTGAGGAAATAAGTCAATTAAATTTGTTTAGAAAATTTCAATCAGGACAGATGGACCTGACATATTGGGAAAATGGGAGACTGGGACAACATTTTCAGATTAGCTAGTTTTTGTATAAATCTGGTTTCTTATTCATACTGTAAATTTCAGCTGTTGGCATTGATGAGTTACTGAATTATTTACCGTTCTAGAATTTTGTTTAAATGGCTTTACAAATCAATATCATATCAGTGACAATTCATTAAGCTTTGCCTTGATGTATAACCACACAATGTGACTCGGACAAAGAAAGTGGCGCATAAATTTGAAGTATCAATGCTCAAAACATCACTCAATTTCAAGAACAACAATGTATCATTACCTCTGAGTCTGAAGGAAAGCAGCCATATTAAAGGTTGGGTCTGAGATTTTCTGGACTGGTTCGGAATCCTGGCTTGTATCCTGTATAGATTTGTGTCCAGATGTGCAATAATTGATGGCAACAGATAATGCATCTGGGATAGATTTGATAGATTGATTTCCCTTGTATATTTGAACACTTTACCCAAAGCCTTTTAGAATAGTTTTAATGAACCTTCAAATTTGAATTTTTCTACTCGTTATAGGTGATCATGATGCTATCTTTGTGTTGTTGATGGTTCCCCGTGTCATAAGCAAGTCAGAGCTTCTCTCCACACAGATCAGAGATAAGGTAATTTACAGTTTCTATGATGTATAACTTCTAAATTATCCTGTGTTTAGCCAATTTGCTTTTAACCTGTGTTTAGATGATTCGTTAATAATTTGCTGTTTGTGTCCAATCTGTGACAATAGTCTTAGTTCTGGAGAACAGTGGAGAAAAATGAAGTTAGACTTGATTTTTGTGTTTAGATTATTACAAAGCTATGTAAAGATATGTACTTGTGTATAGATTTCTTTGCTTTACACTTTGAGTTAAATTTATTTTTTATGAAGACTGGGTTAGTATACAAGCACTGAACTAATCAAGGTTTATTATACCCCCACAAACGAAGTTTGAGGGGGTATATAGGAGTGAGCTTGTCGGTCGGTCGGTCGGTCTGTCGGTCGGTCGGTCTGTCGGTCGGTCGGTCTGTCGGTTTTCATGGTTTCCGGACGATAACTCATGAAAGGCTAGACAGATTTGAAAAATTTTTGGTACACAGGTGTAACATCAGAAGATACAGGTCAAGTTCGATATTGGGGCTGGTGGGGCCAAGGTCAAGGTCACTGTTACTAAAAATAGTTTCTCTTACTTTCACTTACTAGCAAATGGTTTGTTTTTAGTTGTAAACGACTTATCTTTCTGTGAAAATAACTGTTATTTTTAGCATATTGTTTGATATATTTTGCATTGATTTAGTTCCATTTTGCCCAGCTTTTTGTGAGCAATTCTATACAAGTTCAGTTTTTTATTTCACAGGAACTGTTGATTAGTTCTTACTGTTCTGTTGGCAGCATTTTTGGTTTATTACATTCAGATACTAGCAAATGGTTTGTTTTTGTTGTTGAAGACTCGCCTTTCAGTGAAAATAACGGGATTTCTTTTAAAATCCATTGAAATAAGGCATAATATAATGTTATATCCAGGTAGTTTGATTATTTGATTAAATCTGTGAAACTGCAGTCAAAGACAATGGAACAAAATGTCTTGATTGCGAATATAAATTGTATCAATTTAATACGCTTTGTTGCTATATTTGTTCGAATTTGAATGCAAAATGTTCAGATCTTGGGAGTTAAAATCAAATATATTGGTGTTACTAGTTCATACTCTAGTCGAATGTATCATTATATTTCTTTGTGACAAAGTGCTATATATTACTGTTCATTTTTTCTATTTTATTGATTTTGACCTGACTCCCATACTGTGGTATTCATATCACCTCCGAAATATTAAAATGTACACAATTCTTATTATAACCCCACTTCAAAATATGCAATGGGGGCTATATGGGAATCACCACTTTTTTCGTCATGTCACATAACATGGTTTTCCATGAATTATTTCTACCAAGCCTAGTTGTGTATATTGTCGGCACATTCTGATTGTGGTCCTGTAGTGATAGATAGTGATAGATAATTTCATTGTCTTGACTGGCGGCCATCTTTGAATTTATCAAAAATATGTCTGACAAAGCGGTATGTGGGGGTATTAATCACCTTCAGTGATAGCTCTAGTTTGTTGTTGAAAAGTTGTTGGTCGACCCCCACTGTTAGTCTTACTGGAGAGACATCTGTCTGAAATGAGAAAATGAAAATATAACCGTCTTGTCTTAGGAGCTAAACATGATGGGAGTTGTAAAGATGATTTTTGAAAGCATTTTAAGGCCCAAAGTGGCCCTTTTGATCCTTATTTAGATATCTGTTTTGTATTTCAGTATGAGATGATGACCTCGTATGATCGAAGTACTGTTCTGAAATCTCACGAAGCAGAACAATGTAGTTTTGCTAATCATTTGATTATGATGTTGAATCTTCTGCAAGCTTCTATGAGACAATATGACAGGTACTTACTTAACAAGACTTTTGATAGACAAGGTTCGCACAGGTCTTGAAAAGTCCTTGAATTTGATGCCTACTTCTTGAAAACTACTTTAATTTGTAATGTATTCCATCCATTAAATCCCCACCCTTTTGTCCTCTTTGATTCTCCTAGTTTACTCTTATGGTCGGCCAGTCCATTCCTTGCCCCTGTTCCTTGAGCCTCCTCAAATTCCTTATGTTTTATGGATTGTTGTTACCCGGAGGTCTGTGTGGAGAGGCACTGTCTTATGTATGTGGCATTCCCTGTAGCAACTTATTCTCTCTCTTTTAGTTGTATTCCTTACATTTTACTTTAGAGAATGAATAAGAATTACCTGAATGGAATAATGTGTTTGTGTAGAAGTTTTCCAATAAGAAAGACTTGTCTTAGGGAGGTTCCACTCGACATTGTTTAACTCTAGAAACATTGTTTTTGTTGTATCACCATTTCACTGTTAATGTATTATTTTAGTGCATTGAAAACCTGCAGTGTGGACTTATTCTTGAAGATCGGAACTCTGCTCCCAGAAATGGCGGCACATGAAAAATCTTTGGATTACTTTATTGACCTTCTCCGTAAAGATCAGGTGCAGCCATTTTGTTTGATTGTCATTTGTATACTGTATGAGTGATTTTTTTGCGATTAAATAAGCAATAGAATATATTGAAAAGAGAAATACAAATATATTTGTCTTCCGTTAATGTGAAAATTCATACTGGGTGATTTTTTTGCGACTATCTTAAATTTGCAAAATTTGCAAACCTTTCAACTTCCCAAGTTTTGTCACTTTTACATAAATTCTTGTACACATCAGAGATACCAATCAGTCTTCTAAGCATTGGTGTTGTTTTCATTTTGGATATGTTTTTCTTTTTGATCAGAGTTATATAATTGTATGCATATGTTTCAGTTGGATGAGACTTCATCTGTTGAACTCCTGGAGAAGTCAATCAGTTTCTTCCAGGTATTTTATTCAATTAAAATCTTATATAATAAATGTACAATGCATGTTAATGTTTATTTCGACCTACTATCTGTTCCAACCTGTTGTCTTGATGACTGTCTTAACTACCTTTTACTTACATTTTAATTACTGCAGTTTACTGGGGAAAAGAATTATAAGAATCTATCCTTAGCTTCCGGTGAAGATTGGAATATCGGACCCAAGGGTAACTGTATAGGCGACCATGAGGCCCTGTCCAGTAACAACTGAACTAGTTGTCCAAGAGCCAGATTAATGCTTCCATGACTTTCTTGCTACAATAGCACAAAGTTACAAACTGGAGCACAAGGAATAAAGTACACTGGAAACATTTTTACAAACTTCACACACTGACTCGACAGAGTTACGAGGTTCACACAGGTCTTGAAAAGTCCTTGAATTTGATGCCTACTCCTTGAAAAGTCCTTGAATTTGATGCATACTCCTTGAAAAGTCCTTGAATTTGATGCATACTCCTTGAAAAGTCCTTGAATTTGATGCCTACTCCTTGAAAAGTCCTTGAATTTGATGCCTACTCCTTGAAAAGTCCTTGAATTTGATGCCTACTCCATGAAAACTACTTGAATTTGTAACAGCCAAAATCTCCTTGAAAAGAACTTGAAATTTATAAAAGAATAATGAGAATAAAACTTGGTGAATTACCCTTGAATCCTTCTGCTGCTTATAGAAAAAAGGACAAAAATAACAAACATACCAACAATGATGAAAAAAATGTGTAAAAATGACATAGCTATTTTCGACAGGGCCTACCGCTGAATAGGTATGGTAATACAGTATGGTATGGTAGTCGACAGATTAATGCCCTATTAAAGTAATTCTCACGCTGTGTAATTTTATCTGTGCTGCAGTGATGGTCATTTCAGGGGGATAAACTTAAAACATACACTGGATCCCTTCTTCTCTATTCCGAAAATATCAACCTTTTTAGTCCTTGAAAATGGGGTAAAGATACTTGAAAAGTCCTTGAAAAGTTTTCTGGAAGTTCTGTATGAATCATGAGTTACTTTAAAGTTCCGAGTGCAGAATGCTAAGTAACTGTTATATCATCGGCTCTGATGGGATTGTTTCTGTATTTCAGCAACTTTATGCAGTGCATCTGACGAATGAGCAGTTGAATTGTACATCATTCATGAGTGACCAGACACGTCTAGTACTGAGTGCTTGTGACAGTATTAGTACCGATATTGGTCGAGTCAAAGTTCTTATCCAGGTAAGTGGCATCATTGTTCATTTGATTTAGTGAGCATTCTGATTGGGCAATAACAGTGCAACCCCCACTCAGAGCAAGAGCATTCGAAAGACACACATTTGGATGCTGTTGAAAAGATACTACTCTTGAGAGGTTGAATTTATTGAGGCGCTTTAGCGTCTCATTGCTATCATTGTCAACTGGATGGTCTACTCGAAGTACCGCCATATTCATTGTCTTAAGAAAATAGTACATGTAAAGTCCTCCGATTTTATTATTAATTTGATGAGTATAATGGCTGATTTGTCAGAGATATATATTAATTGTGGAATGGCGGGAGTCTTGATATAAACGGCTTTTCTTGATTATTTGTAGCAATGTATTAAGTTACAAATTATTAAACTCTTAAAAAGGAAAGACAATATATTATTTAAAACGAGCTTAAAGGCGTTTTTGTAGGAACGTTACTTTGGAAACCCAAATTTGCAGACCTTTTATCGTATTTCATTCTTTTTGTAGCCGGGACAGGAAAACACTGAGATATCAATCTTGTTACGAGATCTGGAGAATTACAACAATGATACCAGGATGTGTGCCAGAAAGGTACGTCTGTATACTGAATTTAACCATTCATTAGACATACCCTATAGGTGTATTATTTGTAGATAAACATTCCTCGTCTTTGCCGATTGTCTTATTTTATTGGACCAGTATTAAGATAGATGGGGGCAGATTTTTCATGGGTGTGTAGAGGAACCTCGATTTTTAGCAAATTGGGACCACATTTTCTGTGTCACCTATTATATTTATTTTGATGATAGTGTCTTGACAAATTAATGGTTTGAGTTGTGTGATTTTGGTAGATGTTTGATGAGATGTTGTATTTGTGTGAATGTTGCATGCTACATTGATGCAGTGCTTACAATCTTGTTAGCTGGTTCTTGTATTGGTAGGGCACTTGTTTGGCCCTTTTTTGAGGCCAAGTGTGGGGCCCTTTTCCTCCTCAAAATGTATGATTTTCCTCTTTTCCTATGTAAAAATATTATCTACGAAATTTTCCAGGAAACATTATTCCAATTGTTAGAAACTATTGAAAATGGAATAAATAAGAGAATATCCCCTTCCTGAGTGTATGTGCACCAGTGCTCCACAAAGCTCCCTTATGCCCTGGCTGGGTGTGTGACCAATGATATCTGCTATTTTGAATGTTTGGATTTGTCTATCCATATCAACCTTCTGTAACATATTTAGCTGTCTTGGAATGATATTAAATCAATGATATCAGGGGTTCCACTAGGGGCTGAATCTCAAGGGATCATATTGACAATTTTATTGCCAAATATCCATAATTTAGAGAAAATTGACCTTTAAGCCTGGAATCCTTAGGGTCAAAAAGTGGCTTTTTGGAAATTCAAGGGGTTAAAGGGTCAACTTCAGGGTCAAATGGAACCCCTGAATATGGATGGGTGTGTCATACATTTTTGCTGAGTAAGCTGTTTTTTAGTTGTATTGCTTTCCATGCTTTGTGATGTTGCTATAACGTGTGAATCTATGATAGATGCAGAGACAAGATGAGGTAAAACAGTAAAACACCTTGCGCAAACATGGGCAGTTTATATTTTTTGACCAGTTGACACTCGGAATCTGATGATGGCTGAATTTATTAAAATTGAATTCACATGGTGCCAAGTCTAATGCTATGACTTAGTTGTAATGATTTTTTTTTTATTGGATCAATGAAAAATTCAAGTGTGTGTTCTATTTTTTTTACAAGTATTGCGGAATTTTCATTTTTTGTGTGAGATTTTTATAAGATGAATTTGGGCTGTGATCACTTCAAATGATCGAACAAATATAATCACCTCGAATATCATTTATTCTAAGTTTTGCAGAAATATTTAACCCCATAAATATTTGCGGGAAAAAAACAACCCCATAATTATGTTTAAACAGTACTTCAATCATTACTGGTCACATATGATATAACCCCATGTAGGCTGATTGGTGTTTTAATGGTGTTGGCAATTACATCAAATGTGGGCTATTTTCATTTATATATATATATAAGGTTGGTCCTGTCAAATTAGTGGATTTCATAAGTTTATCATATTGAAGTATTTTTGATACATTTCTTGTCAGTGATTTAGTTCAGTATAGGTACTGAGGTTTTAATATTCCCCACTTCCTTAGTTCAGTTTGGTGTTCCAGGTCAGTTCTGTCTTGTTGCGTTGAGTTTTTATTGAGTTCAGTTTTGCCATCGACAGCTTGATACTGATACGTTTTATTAGGAGGTCGATTTCATTTGGTAATAGTAGGGTATTCTTTGTCCTTTCATTTAGAATGTAAAACAATACCCTTTAGGGCTTTAGAAATGCACTAGCCTGATGCCCGGACTGGTCTAATGCTGAAACGGGCTACCAACTGTTAAGTTGAAGTTAGTCCCAGACAACTAACATCAGCAATTGTTCAGTTGTAAGTCAATTCTTAGAATCCCACAAACACATACATGTGATTATTAATATTAGATTGTGGAGCTATCATTGTTTATGTTTATTTGTTACTAAAGTGACCAATATTCTCAGACGACTAGCTTCCTATGTTGGACAAGTCAAATTTTACATTTCCATTAGTCCGGGACAATTGTCTTTGAAAAAAAATTCTAGAGCCCTGCCCTTGCATGATCTTTAGTTTTGATTGATGAGTTGGTTATAAAACTAAGATAGGAAACCAGTCTCTGGAGGCAGCTTGTCATTGGTTAATTTTATGAATGAAGCTAAAACACAACCAATCAAATGCTTGAATGCTGAGACTGGTCTCCGAACTCAGTTTGATAATCACAGACAATGGTTATGATAATACACTGCTATATTTTGCTTGGATTTTATTGTTGGTAGATTTTATCCAGCATAAATTTTTATTTGTAGATTTTCAGTTTCATATGATTTTCATCATCCCCATCATCATAAACATTGACTCAAACACGCACTCTTGAAAAAGATATTTAGTCGGGAATGAGTCTTTCTTTGCTGTCGTTCTGACCTACTACTTGAGTCTGTTGATCTTTTTATATTGTTGATCACCATTTTATGCAACTGCCTAATTTTTTGCTAAAATTTGAACATTTATTTCAACACAAATTCAAAATTCTCATTAAGTTCAAGAAAGCATTAAAGTAACAGCGATGTCCGTAAATTCTGTTGCAATGTAAAGTACAGTAAAACCTCACTTTAAGACAACCTCGATAATACGACCACCTCGATAATACGACCACCTCAATAATACGTCCAAAAATTTAAAGTACATATTTATTGTTTTGCTCTTGATTCAACTTTGTTATTAAGACCACCTCAATAAGAAGACCGGTTTTCAAGGGTCCCATGGGTGGTCTTATTAATGAGGTTTTACTGTAATTGAAAAGTGAAAATCGTCCCATTATAGGAAATGATGCGATAAATAATTCAAAATGATTTACAAAACCTGACAAGTGGACATTATCTCTCGTCTTGATTAATTGTGTGTGTCGCCCATAGTTATTGTTGTGTAGATTATTGTATGACATAGTTTTTTTCAGCTGTATAGCAGGGTTATGTCCACTGTGGTAGGTATATAAAACTGCTGTGTAGTGTCTTTGTCTGAAATCTAAATGTCTTTGAGGACTTTTCACAAGGATTTCTCTATTCAATTTTAATCGAAACTACAACAAGATTTTTTTGCTCACCCGAGCACAAGGTGCTCAATGTGAGTTCATATCACAGGTACTTGAAATAATTATTGTAGTAAATAGTCATATTGAACATTAAAATAGTTTGTTTCAAGCACCTGTGGTTCATATGGTGACACTGTGTACGTTCACTGTCTGTCCATCATCTACAGTTGGTTTGTTAACACTAGAGAGGTCAGAAACTTGGCCAAATGAAAAATAGTCAGAATCTTGTTTTTTGTACTCAGATGAGCAGTATGAGGATTAAGTGCAAGAATATCGTAACTCCTGTATAAATACAAAGGAGTTACGATAGTCTTGCGTTGAACCCTCGATTAGTCTATACAAGACTATTGTGGCTCTTTTTTGATGATTTTTTTTGGCGGTGAGACATGAAAATATTTTTTACCATTAAACGTGGCTTTATCCATTTGAATGAAAAGCCACTTTTATCAATAAAAGTAACTTATAATGTAATTGCCAACCATTTGCTCTTTTGTTTTTTATACAGCTAGAATTTATTTTATGTTTTTACTTAAAATTCAAAAGTGATTCTAATGATTTGAGATATCCTGTTTATATTCGCTGCTTGTCTGGTAGACAGTTCTAAGTTTCATGTCTCACTTCCTTAAATGCCATCATAATATTAGAAGTATATTAGTCAGTATAAGAATAAGAAATATTTGCTTGTTACTTCCGAGCATTTAAACTATAATTGTGGAATGTAAGTACTGGTTGCCCATTGAATAGGCTAGGCCAAGAAGATATTTGTGTTCAGGGGGTTCAGTTCCTATTTAGACAATTTTTTATCTTTCATTATATACTTAACGCCATTAAAAACTTTTTCACTTAGCCTTCATTTTGTTCCACGTGTTAAACGCGTTTTATTGTTATAAATGTGTAAATCATTTATCAAAAAGAAATCAAACTATGGCCCTAGTATTCATATTTCATAATTGATTAAGTATAGGAAATTATGTTTGAAAATTAAAATATAGATATTTCTTTATAATGTCATCGTGTTGACGTAATCAATTTTTAGTTGCGTTTTTAATGGCGTTATAAATTAAATAATATATTGTTTCATTATTGTTTTCTTATGACGTCAAAACTTTGATTGGCAAAAACTTGACCTCATAACGAACGTCACTCATGCAGGCTTTGTCATGGCCGCGCTCATATTTATTTGGCTTGAAATTTAATCTATGTAGATGTCAAATCAGCTGTGTGCCACATAAAACGGGTCATAATTGTCTCCGTATTAGGGTCAGGTGCCCCCTAAACATGAAGATTCTTGGTATTTGCTCTCATTAGAAAACTGAGTATCTTACTTTCATTTATAATCACTGTAATAGGAATTACTAATTTTCAATCTATGCTAGTTTATAGTTGCCATAGCAATCAGTATACCTACAGAAATTCAAAGTTTTCTCAAATTCACCAAAAAGTAAGAAATTTATAAAGGGCAACCCACTTTACTTACTGAAACAACCTACCCAGTTATTTCAATGATGAATTGTTACGGGATTTCATTTTTGCAAAATGTTATTACCAGTAGCTTATTAGCTCAATTACTTTGTTTCTGGTATGGTATAAAATAGCATAAAATTAAATTTATTTAAAGCTCAAAAGGTTACTGTTGCAAAAGTGAATGATTCCACTTTAGCCTACATGAACTTGAAATCACCTTGTGAAAAGACAAAACTTTTAAATTAACGTCACTATCAGTCAGATTTTGATGTATTTCTATGTAACATTTTTGCTGTGATTTTTCGCTAAACATAGACTTTTTCCTTATATGTCATAACATAGATTTACAGGTAGTTGCCAGTTGTTGTAATATTCACTAAAGTTAACATCGAAACTTTGCAGCATATTTCTTTTGGTACATTTGTTATAAATGTATCCATGGTTATATGGTAGAAGAATTAATATTTATGAACACATAGTTATGATTATAAGAAATACATAATTATAACTAGGATCTATAGTGATTTTCCTGTCAGAATAACAAAAAGAAAGTACCATGTTATTGTTGAGCCTGATTGTGGCAAGATCGACATAGTCGTCACATGACGGTTTGGTGAATGTGTGTGAGTCCCGTCCGATTTGATTTTGTCTGGAATCTGTCATTTATTAAATGCTCACCTTGATGAGACGGTGTGTCATGCACAAGACCTATGTCCATAGCTCAAAGGTCAAGGTCACATGTAAGAGGTCAAATGTAAAAATGGGTTCTATAGATACGCACTGTATAGCATTATATAATCCTATTCTCTTCATCTCTTGACAATTAGCGGGCTCGACATACTTAGGCATCTAGTGACCTTAAATTAATGAAGACTCTTGAGTTAAAAATCTCCACCTTGAGAGTAGATGGGGATTAAACTTTTCTTTAACAAATGTTTGAAATATTTTTTTGATGTATCATGAAATTGAACTGATGTCTTTAACAGAGTACAATTTAATGTAATTCCTGGTATATCTTTTAAGTACTCAAAGAATTAAAACACTTGTATACATTTTTTAAATTAACAATAAGTGTTTTTTAGTACAAATTTAGCCGTCTGAAAACCACTTTAAAGCGTTTTCCATCACTAAATTAATTTCTGGTAGATAAGAACTCACTGATACTATGATTTTGTTAAAATTAACAGCTAATTATAATTTCTAGTTTAACCATTTCTACTATATTTTGGTTTCTGTGGGAAAGTTAAGTTGTTTTTCTAAATTATGTCAGTAAACTCAATTTTCATGTTTCAGCAAGTAATGACTTCCTTCCAGGCTGTCCCACATTTTTCTTTTGATCGTTTTACTTAAAAGCCTTGTGTGACTAATTATATGCTGTGTGCAAAATGGGTAACTGATCTTTAATCCTGCACCAGTAAACTTCATCTCTAGCCCGTCCTAATGTAAAGAATGATATGAGCGCTGCTATGGGATTTACCAACTGTTCTGTAAGTGATGTCATTTCAAGAAAACGCAACTTGTGAAGTCACTCTTTGCAAGCAGGAAACAATATTTACTCCATATGGTCACTTTGCTTTCAAATTGCCATTTTGGGCAAATATTGCTAAATGTCAGTACACGGTGACTTCACATGTGACGTTTTCTAGAAATGATGTCACTTAAATCGTACAGCGGCACTCATATGTGATATTCATATGGAAAAATCATAAGAATAGAAATGACCCTGGTTTCATAGAAGGTTATTCCTGAAATCAATATCATACCCTTAACTCAGAGACCTTGGTCTTGACCTGATTGGTTAGTCCTGAGCACATTCTTAAAATGGTTCAACAGTGATGTTGAGTCTGAGACTGGTCTACAAGTTTAGCTTTATAACCTCCAACCTGCATTGACTGCAGTTCTCATTGGTTTTACTGTAAAATATGAAAGCTGGTATGTACTTTAGACTGAAATGATAGTAGTGTCATCCTCAAGAATGAGACGTTAAAAGTTTGTTCTAATATCTGTATATAATAACTATTACATGATTTACGTAATTGAGACAAAACTCAGTTTGAGACATACTGAGAAACTTATGCTTGGCATGTTTGCATGAAAATAATATTTATATTTGCTATGATCAATTTATGATAAATAATGTGAATGTGTACAATGTTGGGTTGTTTGTTTGTATAAGAGCTATATGGATGTGTGCTTCTTTAATCTTGACTTGTTATTCTGCAGGTGAAGAGACGGCTCCCACAAGGTGACTTCACAAATACAGCAACACCATTAAACTTCAGTAAGGAGGTAAGTATGCTGAACCAATAGACAACATTGCCTCCTGTTAATTTTTATCTAGATCTGGGCCTGTATGACAGAAGCATCTTAAGTGAATCTTAAATATTTTTAGGGCCCCCCCCCCCCTCCCCCTTCAAAGAAGAGAGGGCATATTGGTTGCACATCTGTGAGTCGGTACGTACATCCGTCTGTCCGTAACTCTTTTGTTTCCGATCAATAACTAAAGAACCCCTTGACTTATCATCCTCAAACTTGGTCCACACATTCATCTTGGGTAGCAGAGGAACCCTATAGATTTTGGGGTCACAGGGTCAAAGGTCAAGATCACAGGGGCCATAATGTTTTTACAGACATGTCTTGTTTTAATGATTGAGTTTGAGTGAGTACAAATGTCTTATGATGCGGAAAGAATGTTATCAATATGAGGTTCAAACACATGACCTTCAAAATGAGTGACTAACACCTTATCCATTGCAACAAGGCTCCCCACATTAACCTGTTATAACAATTTTATGTGTTTGTTCTAGGTTCAAGAGTTGATTCAAGAGGGTGCTGGGCATATATTGAAGGTAGCTAGGACACTTCAGCATCTTGCTAGTGGAGCCATGCAACAGGCTGCCCTGCTAACTGGTTAGTATTGGAGTACTGGCAGGTTTCACACTTGTCACTGTGTATCTTGTACATTGGTAGGGGTTCCACTTGTAAATATCTGTAATTTAGAGAAAATTTGACCCTTTAGCCAGAATCCTGAGAGTCAAAATGTGGCTTTTAGGAAATTCCAGCAGTCAAAGGGTCAACTTTAGGGTCAATGGAACCCCTGCATTGGCCTTGAAAATCTTGCATTTTAAGATTTAATCCTTACAATTCTGCAGATTGATTGATATCTTTGAAAATTTGAACATTTTTGTCAAATTATTTATTAGTTGTTACTGGATATCCAAAATGTTTGACTTGAGATAATTCTCAATTTGGGATTTTGTCTGCCTTGGGCTTGTTAAATGTTTGTTTACTTTCTACGAGATGATAGTTACGTGGAGCTTGTAGATGTGTCTATGTCTTTGCATTACACATTCTTTGTTAGTCAGACTGTCCAGTACAAAATAGATGGTTGAAATAAAGGCCGCTGATTGTACAGATTGCAGCGAGCGTATACATATTTATAATGTTAAAGACTTACTTGCACCCAGGGGTATTATGTGTGCTGCTTGTATATGTTGATGTTTATGTTATTGTATGTCACATTTATGTTGTATTTGCTCTGAAGTTTCTGTCTGTTAATTTGTTCAGGTCGTCCAGGTAGGTTGTCTATGTTACAATTGTCCGACCACAAGGGAAGATTGCCTAGTTACTAACTGTATTGCAATGATACAGCTTGTATGAGATAAAATCTTGTCTTTTCTTGTGGTTGGCCATTATAGTAGATAGCTAATATTTTAATTTGCAGTGCACGCAGCATGGTTAGGTTTAAATGAGCGTCATATGTGTTCTAATGCTTTTAAAAATGACTTGTATTTAAAATAATACATTTTTCATTTACCAAACGCTTGTATGAACGTTGAGAGACGATTTTCCAAGGAATCAGAAAATGGAATTGTAAGATACAGCCATTTTAAATCGATGAAAACAGTTTTTTTAAGATCAGATTTATTTGCTCTCTTAAAATATAGTTGTTTGTGGAGCTCTATGTTTTGATTTGAAAGCAATTCAGATCTTGTTATGAGTGACTATGCTTGCAAACTTCTTATATATTTTGTACTATTTTGTTTATGTTTTATATTGTATAATTAGTGAATATTTTGTGGATGGATTTGTACATTATAATTGTGTTATTATCCTATGACTGTATAAAGGCTAATGTCAGTTGAAATAATCTCATTTTGTGTATTGGATGGTGAATGAAACCCCACTGTTTTGTCAATCATGTCCCATCATAAAACTCTGAAATGTTCATATAATGCTAATGCGATGTCTCATTTTTATATGACCATTCATAGAACGGGACGTATTATAGTTTCACTTGCGGCATACAAGCGGTTTGGCTGGCAGGCTGCGTCCAGTAAGTTGTCCAATAAATAACTTTAGAAGCATTTGTCCAGTCATCACCAAATTTGGTCGAAATGTGTGTGAGCATAATATCTCTGAAAAGTTTGATAACCATATGGCTCTATTCACTCGGGAGTTATCGCCCTTTCATTATAGAAATTACCTACAATTTGTCTTAAATAATCTTTTCACACTCCAGTGCAATAACCGTAGAATGGGCATATTTTGTGATAGTCAGCTATCTTGTTTCCATGTCGGAGCTACCTGTATTGCTGCTGATAAGTAAAATTTTGTAAATAATGTATGTATGGTATAACTCCTATATGCCCCACTTTTATGTGACAGAACTTTGGTTAATGTGTGTATGTAATTAGAATGCTTTGCTTGTTAAAACGCTGTATACAAAGACATCAATGCTGTCATTTTTATCATACCAGGTTGTACAATATTGTATTAAAGTTCGGCAGCCCACCAGGTTAGCTAAGTTTGTAGAGTGCTGGGCTAATACCCAGAAGGTCCGGGTTCGATTTACAGGCAGGACTGGTTATATGTCCTCTTGCTGTGATTCATGTGGGGTAGTTAGCTCCTGCTGGCAGAAGGGCAAGGTAGTACCAGTTGATAATTATTGAATGGCTAGGTCAGCTGGTTGGCATATATACCCCTAACTGAAAAAAGTTGAAAAATGGCTTGGACCCAATAAAAACAAAATTCTGTTTTACTATTGGTACGGATGCCACTGAACATGGATGTTAAATACTTCCGGTTGAGAGAATACTATACAGTTAAACCTCACTTAAAGACCACCTCAAAATTTAGAGCTCAATTTTCTAGTCAATTTATACTTTTTTTCTCTTTATTCAACATCAATATTAAGACCACCTCAATAATAAGAGCAGTTTTCAAGGGTGTCAAGGGTGGTCATATTGAGGTTTTACTGTATATCTTTTTTTACTTGGAAAAAATAACATTCTCTGAGAATGTCATATTTTGTTTAATTCTGCTTGTAACATTTGTTTCAACGACAGTGAGAACTCAGGTCTGTAGCATTGTAAACTCAAACACATAATTTCATCATTAGTTCTATGATGAACTTTTGTTGCTACATATGACATGAATCTGCAAGTTCTCAATACCATGCAGTTATCAACACTTCAATTGATTCCTTTGTTTTGTATGGTTAAAGAAATTGCCAGTGACTCGCAGTCATTGAACCAATCTCATTTCTGCTCCCAGTACTGAGTTCTTACTGTGCTTGCTCATTCAAATGGATTAGTTCAAGACTATGGTAACTATTTCAAGTAACGTAAGGAGTTAATATCGTCTTGCGCTGATCCTCATTTTTGTCATTATTTCATAACAATTTATTTTTCGTTTCATTAGATGGAACATTTAATTTAGAGCAATACAAAGGTAACGCAACATTGCCTGGAGTTCTGCAACCTGTTCTGAATGCATTGTTTTATGTCTAGAATTCTTCTTGCATATATTGTGTGATATGAATGGTATCCTTGAACTCCAATTAGCCATCTGACCTGTTTCTAATTTCCTATTTCTCCAAAATGGTAGATGACCTTGACTTATGAGAAAGGTCAGGTGACCTTGACTTTTGATAAAGGTCAGTAGACCTTGTGTTTTGAGAAAAGGTCAGGTGACATTGACTTATCAAAAAAGGTGACCTTGACTCCTAAAGGTCAAGTGACATTTACTTGCAAAAAGGGTGTGATGACATTGACTTACAAAAGGTAAGAAGACCTTGACTTCCAAAAGGGTCGCATGAACTTGACTTTCGTAAAGGTCAGATGACATTGACTTTCATAAGGTTTGGATTACTTTCCCATGACAAGGGTCAGACTTACTGGACTATCATAACTTATAAATGTGGCTATGAAATCTGATATATCATGGCCTATCCTACCTATTTCTTGAATGGTACATTTTACCTGTTGTTCTAATTAACTGTCATTACTCTTTGCATGTTTGCATCATGCTACTTACTTAGTCACATAGAACTTGTTCTGATATGGTCTTGATATTTGGTCATTATAAAACCTTATTATCAAGTTTTAGACCATGAACCTCCAGAATCACTGGTACCCTTTTTATAATCACTACACATATATATGTATATATAATCACTATTGTGGATGAATATTTTTAATGACATGAATATTAAAGAGTTACCTGCTGACCAATGAAATGATTTGTTACGGTTTGATACTCCTCAATTGAAGTCCAAAATATGTGAACACTTTTTACTCGGAGATAAATAGCTTTATTTCATTGGTCGAAATTTCCTTGCAGTATTATATGGAAGCAACTATTTCATTTATAATGCTTGAAGATGAATGATTACTAGTTAAATATCCCTTAGTCGATAGAGATTCATAGCGTAATGAACAAGTTTGGGTATCAGAGGAAGTAGACTGTGTTGGTTTGTGTGTAAGTTTCTAACATAACGTCGCTCTCTGTCTGAATTGTGCTTGTAACGTTAAGTATTGTTTTAATTTTAGAACCGTTAGTGTTACAAAGGGATGATTTTGTTATTGGTAATACTATTCACAGATTTGAGTGTTTTGTTGTTTAAATAGTCGAGGGTGAATGCCAGACACAGGCATATGTGTTTGATTCAGTATGTTAGATAGGTTGTTTTTGTTTGTGTTGTGATGTTGGTGATGAACACAATCAGGTATTATGTGCAATTTAACTGTGTTACGTTTGCAGATAGGTATAAACACAATTCGATAAAGCTTTCATTATCGATTTATCCATTATATTGGGTATAGGGTGGGAAGGTTGTTTAAATCATGTGATATCATTTTTGCTCGCTGTTAATAGGTTGTATACAACACCCCTATAATCATTAGTTATGTAAACAAGATAATGAAAGAAATAGCGAATTTGAGTTTTATATTAACATAGTGGAGTCATTTCCTTCGCCTTAAAAGCTTCGTAATACAAGACAGGGAAATGTGTACCTGTTGTATTTGTGTGATATCCGCACTGATTGTTACTTGAAAGGATTTTTGTTATTCAATGTTGTCACTTATCTACTTCTATATTATATTTTGTTACTATGGTCTTTGTGCCAAACATTCTTTATGTAAGATTTTATGAATGTGTTGATCAGTGTTGAAATTTGGATAAGTCAAGGTATAGGACCAATAGAGATCAAGATATCCGAAAGCAGACAACACTAATAAAAATATACATGCAATAAAATATGTGCAATATAGACTGCATAGAATAACATACAATATGAATTGATACAGTCTTTAAACGAAATAGCATTAGCCGTGCACTTCACATTAGAAGTTAACATTTTGGCTGGAAAAATGGTTACCATAGCAACAATGTTTGAATAGATTCTTCAAAAATTCAAAGATGTGATTTTATGATTATATTTTATGATTATTTCAGCACCCCAAGATAAAGGTGACTGGAGATGCACTTGTATTATTACATATTACTGACTGTTTATAAAATGTTTCCCTCCAAAAAATGCTTGAGCTCTAAAAGTGATACGTTGTGATTCTGTATTAAAGAGCCTTGTTATGATTCTGTATTAAAGAGGCATTACTGTTTTCTCGCTTTTCTGATAACTAATATAGTTTTAAACATTCCAAATTGCATTTTATTTTTAAAGAAAAGCTTAGCTAAATTCAATCATCAAAACAAAATGTGGGATTTTGACAGATCGGAGAGGAATTTCCAATTTATTGTTTTGATAATAAACATGGAATGACTTTAAGTTTCATTACATCAGAATCATTTTACATACATGTTTTAAGGTCAGAAGTTGTCGCATTCAACAGTTTATGCTTCGAGTTTTTTAATGACAGCAACATTTCTTCGAAGGAAGTCAGGAGATAATGTCTTATTTGTGGCAAATTATGTCAAATTCAGTAAATAAAAATATTTTTGTTGACCAGAATGTCATTCCTTACCAAATATGTAAATAAAGTGTTTTAAATGCATTAATATCATAAAATATGTAATGCCACTTAAAATAATATGTGGAACATAATATTACTTTTGTTTTCTATAAATCATCGGAGCTTTAATTCGTACTTTGGCTCAAATAATACAAGCATTGATTTCTTTGGGAGACATTTTTTAAACAATTTTGCTATAAAAGCTAGTAAATGCGAGGGGTTATTGGAGGTGGTGTATTTAAAGTAATGAACATATTGTTTACAGGATATTTATTACTGTATCACTTTTGTATCTTGCACGCCAGTATTTAGGTACATGTATTTATCAATATGACATAAATGATAGAGGGATTAAATATACCCGTGTACGCTAACTCAAAAGGATATGAGTTCCGCTGTGCGATTTCCAAACTCTTCTTTAAGTTACGTCATTTCCAGAAACGTCACATGTGATGTCGCCATGTACTGACAGTAAGCAATTTTTGCCCCATATGGCAATATGAAAATGTAGTGACCATAATTATTTTTGAGACAATTTGAGTCATCTTAGATGCTTAAGAGCCAGGAGCTTCAGCGGCCCCTTGGGTCCCTTGCCTAATTTTCAGCTGATTTTGAAATATTGCATTCTCAAGCCTGATTATATAACATATGCATGACTGATTTAGGGGACTTTGTAGTGTGTTACTTCGAGTGAATGTTGATAAATGAATGAAAATAATGTGGTTTTGCTTTTTCTTCGTTTCTACATTTATATTTTCAACCTATCATCTCATTGCATGGGATGTTTGTATTTCATCTGTTTAAGGCATGCTACAGTTGGTGTAGTCTAGCATAATACAAACTTAATTTTTTATGAACTATTTTGTAGTATAATGTTCACACTTATAAAAGTATAATTATTGTCATAAGTTACATTATAAGTAATTAAAATACACATGAAGTATGTACAGTCGGACCTCGTTTATTTGATAACCTTCTATCCAAATATTTGGTGTCAACCTAAATAAATATCAGGTCCCGATGTATCTTTGAATATTTCAGAACTGGGCTATTCGAAAACATGTATTATTCGAAATAAAATTCGGATCCGATGAATTTGAATGAAAGAGATCCGACTGTATTATTTTAAATTTTAAACTCTGGCACATCGTTAAAATACATGTATGTGACAAACTTTTAGTTTGGTTGATTCCTTTCTTTGATAGCATTTGGTAATATTGATTTGGTCTCCATGATAACTTGAATTATGAAAATAGCGTTGCGTATATCAGGAAGTGTAGAAACATACAATTGTATGTTGCATTACAAGGGTCCGCTATGAATCCTTGGGTCTTCTAGATAATTACATTAACAATTTGTCGCATTATTTCCAAAACCCCATAACTTGTTCCTCATCTGTTTGAAGGAAAAAACTTGAAAGTTTTACCCTCATGAGATAATTGTTACATACGCATTTTATTGAATAGATGTGCATTCCAGAACAATATAGGTAGTACAGATAGAAAAAGCTTGGAAAGACGGTTTCAACAATATCAAAACTCAAAATCGCCGAAAATTGAGTTACAGGGTTCTGGAAATAAGGCGACAAATTCTTATTTTTAATTCATGCCTCGCTGTATTTGCGCTTGAATATATATATATTTGGTCGACTTTGTTAGCTTTTTTGCTTTTTTAAGCACTTCAATATTTAGCTTTGTCCAAGTTTTAGTATTATAAACAGATACACTGGTAAACAGTAGAGTGTGGACTGATCATCTTTGGTGTCATGGTTACGCAGTCTGGCACTCACCAAATGAGGGCTAAATTTGTTCAATTTTATATTTTGAATCAACAGATAGTTCCTACATCTACACTATTTACCTCCCTTGTTTTTAATCACCAGCCATTTTGATAGGCAAAACTGATTAGCCTGTATAGGAGTAATTTCCAAATATGTGATAATTGAGAAAATACCAAGAGAATTTGCTTGAGACAACCACTTTTTCTTCAACTTACTGAGCCAACTGCCCTCATGAGCATAAGTTATTTCTTTTATATACGATTAGTTATCAGCGTTTAAGGAAATTTCCCTATCAACACGGCCGACAATTCATAACAAGGGAGGTAAATATTGTAAATGTTGGAACTATCTATAATTAGATGGAGGCTTCATGACATCCAGTCTAAAATACTTAAAAATAAGATTTAACTGCATAGAAAAAGACTCATTTATGAATATATTTCATATAAGGTCATTCATCATCTATATATTTTTTTTTGGCTTTAAACATTGGGACTGTTTTACAAGGATGAGTAGAAACCAGCTTGTATGTTATAATTACTTGTTATAATCAAAGTTATGTATATTTTAGACACGGAATGTTTGTTACCAAAGAAACTAGAAGAGATTGCTTACCAGGCATCAGATAAAGTGTTTGGAAAGGAGGATACTGGCCCCTATGATTGTCTTAGGTAAGGGAAAGGGTCTGTGGTGATAAAACTCCATTCTCAAATCTCATTTTCAACATATTTTGGTCAAATATATTATTTACATTTATTGTATGAATATGATGCGTTTATTAAGGAAACAATTGAATTATTAAGGAAACAATTGAATTAATTATGTTGGACTCAGAATGCTGTTTGATTAATTTCATGATAGTATCACAATAAACTTGAACAAATAATTTACACAAAAATGTGATTTTTGAGATTGACAACTAATCTCAAGTTTTATAATAATTTCAGACCTGGATCTTATCATCTACTTTGAGCACTATTCTAATTTTCTAATTGATCCCTTTAGTCTGAAAACTTTGTTTGTTGGTTATTAAGTTATGAGAAAAATCAATGGAAATTAATATCCTGAAATTTAATTTATATCACTGATAAGTTTCTTAAATTTATTGTCTTGCTAACATTTTAATGATTTATTTTAACTTGTTCAGGTTGTCATTTGGTGTGGTTGTTGGAACAATGAACAAGACGGCAAACGCCATGGAAAATGGAGAGTATGACTTTGATGGTACTGTGGACAAAAAGGTATGTTATACATAGACCTTAGTTTAAACTTATTTTTTTTAAATCGGTTTTCCCTAGGATTTTTTTGTTGGGGGTCCAAGGACCAACATGGTTTGCATTTTCGGGGTCCCTGGACATTTTTAGGGGTCCCCATTTCAAAATATGTCCAAGGTCTTCTGTGACTTGTGACCAGCCGTTTATTGTCAAAATAAATGGACCCTTGATAAACTCCTACTGGATGAATGAGCCACAAGAAAATCTGCTAGTTAAATCGTATTAAAGTGGCGTCTGATGCAGATTGTATACGAACTTATTGGAAAGTGGAAACATATTTTGCGGGTCCCGAGGACACACAGTAGTCTGCAAATATGCCTACCAGATGAAAAAGGGGCGTCAAAGATGCAGGTTTTTTTCGTCAGGGAAAACTCTGTTACATTGATCGTGAAACAAACTCTTAAAACTAAAACTACTCTTATCTTGATGTCTGCTTCCTGCATTACAAACCAGTACTTGCACCGAATTCGTTTTCTAAATTTTCAAGGCTATTTTCCTATTTTGCTCTTTATTCAACCTCAATATTAAGACCACCTCAATAATAAGACCAGTTTTCAAGGGTCCCAAGGGTGGTAGTATTATTAGATTTTACTGTATTTCACATATGAGGAGATAAGAGTGTTACATGTATATATTTTTGAAATATTACAGCCAACAGCACCAGTGACGCTGAGAGCTGCAGCGGTGAAGGCAGAGATCGCCGACATTGAAGCCATCAAGTTAAAGATGGAGGGCAAGGAAGAACAAATTATTGATCTTCGTCGGCTACTTAAAATGAAGGTACGGTCAAGGCAATGTTTTAGGTGTAGCTTCTATTAATGATGTCTCTCTTATAATTCTGCTTCGGTCATTGTTCAACTTGGTGGGTCTTACAGTCCAGGACTCTAAAAATCCAATAGCCGACCTCCTGGACAAGTCTTATTGCTGATTCGGCATACCAGCAGTTGAGATGAAGTTACAAGTCTTTTTTTAACATTGGACATTCTAAATATAGAATGAAAATCATCCCTTGAAATTGGTGACAATTCAAATTGCCAACAAATTTTCTCAGACAAATAGCCTCCTATATCGTACAAGTCAAATTTAACATGTTCACTTGGCCGGGACAAGTGTATTTTTAAAAATAATCTAGAGCTCTGCAGTCAGTCCATCATAAAACATAAGTAACTACAACCAGGAGGGTTGTACATTCAATTTGATAATGTTCGATGACCAGCACGTTTGCTGATTTCATTAGCATTTTGCAACCCACCTTTCATATTTAGTGGCTTATCAGTTTGTTACAAGAAGAAAATATGTTCCACAGCCTTACTTTAAGAGTAGAATTGTCCACTAATATTGACATAAAAAACACCGGTCCTATCTTCAACATTACTCAGTTGAGTAATATTTGATATTTAAATCATATTCAAAACACCAACTAAGCTGTGCTTGACCTCTCGACCTCTTGAATTAGAATACCTGCTATCTTGAAAATATCTCTCTCTTCCCATTGGTTGATGAGATTCACTGTTGTTGTGATTGGATTTTGGCCACTTTGCCTTGCTGACATATTCTGACTGGTTATTTTCTGGCGTTAACAGCAAGAAGAACTGAGTGAGCAACAGGTGCGTATAGGACTGGTGGAGAAGAAGCTGGATACAGCGTCCAAGGATGCTAACGAGAAAGTGGAGGATGTACAGAGGAAGCTGGAGGATGCACAGAATCTCCTAAGGAAGAAAGAAAAGTAAACTGTTGTATTATTGTATATATCAGGGGTTCTAAGATTCCGAATTGATCCGGAAATCTGGATTTAGAGGCTCCAGGGTCACTTGTAGGTCGATGTAAATCTAATGATTTTTTTGGGGGGGAAGTAGGGGGCGAATCTCGACTGGTACAAAAAGTTTTGTGAAAGAATGCGTTTCAATAGTCTAGATCATCAGAAGCCTGCATCTGATAATGCTGGGTCATTGAAGCTTCAATCAGAGCAGCAAATCTTCAGGATTGAGAACATTCAGCTGTTAGAACCCCTGATATATTCCAACCTGGGGCCTTATTTACGAACTCTTAATGACCAAAACTCAGACTTAGACTTTAATCTGTTAAATGTTCTTTTTACTCCTATGTTACCAACACAAATTTTAATAAAAAATGTCAAAGTCTACAGAGAGTGACAACAAGTATCCAGACAAAATTTCATTCATTCAAATTTAATGAGAACAATAGGCTGGTAAATATGAGTTTTTGAAATTTAAAGTCTTAGTCTAAGTTTTGGACTTAAAGTGTTTGTGAATATGGTCCCTGTGCTTCCTGACCATAAAAACCATATTTATAATAAATATATATATACTGGGAGTTCAGCAGAAAGTTCTCCTAAAGCTGTTTCTGATAGAGAAGCAGTTTCAGGTTTTGCCTTGAACGGGTTCTGCCTCATCTTCTTATTAAGACATTTCTGGATACTTGCAGTTGTTTATAGACCTTTCGGTCAATGAGGACCATATTTTCTTTCTTTCAAACGTGGTTTTTACTTACAGGTAGGACTGTAATTTAAGCTTATTTATGTGGATTTAAAATATTTGATTGGTTGCAAGAAAATCTACTATGATAGCTGGTTGGTTACAACAAAATCTACTGAGATATTTGATTGGTTGCAACATAATCTTTCAAGATATTTGATTGGTTGCAACAAAATCTACTGAGATATTTGATTGGTTGCAACATAATCTTTCAAGATATTTGATTGGTTGTAACAAAATCTACTGAGATATCTGATTGGTCGCAACACAGTCTTCTGCGTTATTTGATTGGTTGCAACATAATCTTTCAAGATATTTGATTGGTTGTAACAAAATCTTCCAAGATATCTGATTGGTTGCAACACAGTCTTCTGCGTTATTTGATTGGTTGCAACACAGTCTTCTGCAATATTTGATTGGTTGTAACACAAGCTTCTGCAATATTTGATTGGTTGTAACAAAATCTTCCAAGATATTTGATTGGTTGTAACAAAATCTTCCAAGATATTTCATTGGCTGCCACACAATCTTCTGATATTTGACACACTGCAACAAAAGCTTACCAGATATTGGATTGGCTGCAACTACAGCTGTTGTTTTCTCTATATGTTCCAGGGAGTTTGAACAAACAATGGATGCTTTACAAGCAGATATAGATACCTTGGAGCAAGAGAAACTGGAATTAAAGGAACGTCTGAGTGTGTTGTCGAAGAAAACTCTACTTGAAGGACTTACCAGACAAGCTGGACAGTCAGGTAAAGTTTGTAAAAATGCTTCCCAATTACAAATAAATAAGTCCTTGATTTTAACAAATTGTATAGATATCAGGAACACGCTGGTGGTTTTAAAAAGTAAGGCAAAGCCTTTAAGGTATTTGATGGTATATATTAGAAACTAAGATTACTTTCGTAGTATATTATTTGACAAAAATGTAAAATTATGTCTATTTTTAGCAGCAGCATCGGCTGGTGCTCTGTCGCCTACCAACAGTTTCTCCGTACAAGATTCACCTGCACTTCTTGCCCAGGTAAGGTGACCAGTTTCTACTCTAATATGTGTACTTTGTATGTTAAAGGGGCCAAGAGTGGCTGAGTGATTAATATCGCAGACTTTCAATTACTTGCATGTTACCATTTTACGTTCGAATCTCATTAGGGGTAGAATACTTTAATAAAAGAAGAGAAATGTTCAGGGGAAATCTATTGCTTTGCTATTATGGTAATTCATAAATGTTGAAATATTTTTTCACATACAAAAAAATATTGATTGATGCTGAAGATTGCATTAGAAATGAATCAGTTATTCTACTTTTTATCCTATGTGTACCTTATTTAAATGCATTTTATAACTAAGTTTATTCTGCTAAATACCTTTTGCATTGCAGTTTTTATTGACAATGTTATGATTTTTGACATGCACAATTTTTCTCGCTTTCGATTTTTTTGCTCTTGGTCTTGAGGCCTGACTTATTTAAACTAGATCAATGTGTCCTTTGTTTTGGAAATTAATGTAAGGTCATATACTTCCTGTTACCTAAAACTGTAACAAATTATTTTACAATATTATTTAAACAGATTGATTCCCTGAAGGAAGCGTTACATAGTGTCAAGGGAGATAACGTAAGATTATCTGCGGATCGAATGAGGGTGAGTTTGTTTTGCAGAAATGTTTATTTATGTCGTTTATAGTCCTTATACTGTTAAACTTATTGATAAGGAGCTCTCTTAGGACCTTGAAAAAACTCCTTTATAATTATTATGTTACATAAACTGTTTTAGGATCAGATGGCTAAGCTGCCTCCAATACGTGTTCCGAAGAAACTGATAGGTATCGGGAGTCAGGCTGGTGCCCTTGCTATGGCAGACCTTCCGGAGGGTGTACCCGGCAAGATTGAACTTGGCAGTCTGGCCAAGAAGACGTGTGATCTACTTCAGGTTTGTCAATCACCACTTTCTTCTCTGACAGCATTTACTTTAGTGATGAATTATCTTCCGGTCAATTGCTCTGCACCTAATTGGAGATGTCTGCAATAGAGGCATATTTATGGATATTTTAAATAGATCATGAAAATTGTTGCTACTGGTGGAAGCTTTAAAGATAACATATACAGTATTATCTACTTTTGATTGTTCAACACTCTGGAAAAAAGCAGCTATTTTATGTGAACTTCGCATTTTAAAAAGCAGCTATTTTATGTGAACTTCGCATTTTAAATCCTTGTATTTAATCAATTGCAGTTACATCTGTCGGAGCACTTTATTTAGGGAATGTATTTACAAGACTCGGGAAACACTTGCCTACCCCATTATTTCAATAAATCAAACAATTTCATTGATTACAATTTCTATCCCCCTTTTCACTGTTTGTCCTCTTTGATTCTCCTAGTTATTCCTTATGGTCTGCCAGGCCATTCCTTGCGTCTCTGTTCCCTTCCCTTGAACCTCCTCAAGTGCCTCATGTTTAATGTATTGTTGTTTTCCCGGAGGTCTGTGTGGGGAGGCACTGTCTTGTGTATGTGGTGTTCCCCGTAGCAACTTATTCTCTCTTTTAATTTTATAACAGACAGTACAGAAGATGAGCTCGTGTCCCAAAGTGATAGATATTAGTCAGAGAAAGCCGGGAAACGAGCCTGTTTCCATGGTAACTAGCCCACAACAACAACTGGTCAGAAATACTGCCAATCTAACAGTATTGGAGAAGAGAACACAAGAGGTACATTTTAAACATTTATTGCTTGAATCATTACAGAAATTGGAAATTATGATAAACTTTTAACCAAAAAGATGAAATTTGAAGCTACTTTTGTGGGTGATATCTTAAAATGTTTTCTTTGTTTATTTCAGTTGCAAGTACAGGTCACCATGCTTCTGGCTGCTAACAGAACTGGTGGACAAGTTAGAACTGACTTTTCTGTGTTCCCCACGCCCGAGTTTGCCAGAGTATGTACAATTTTGATTTGAGCTTTGCCACAACCAAAAATGTATTAGTGACCAATTTTCAGGTTTTTACATTTTCAAACAGATATATGCTTCAACTTTCATTTAATACCAAAAGTATCAAAATCGGATGACTACTTTTCTTTTTATAGCAAATCCAATATTAAGAACCAGATGTAAAAGTAACATACACAATGATGACGTCGCCTCAGAATGTACTTAATTCTTAAAAAGATCTTCTTCCTTTCAAATGAAACAAAAAATTAAGCAATACTTATAAATATTTCCTCATTCTTACAATTCTATATATCACAATTAAACCTCCAAAACATCTTCAGACAAAGTGCTGACATAAAACGTTTGATTCAGAAATACTTGACGTTATAACCAACGTCTCTAATACAGGTTTAGTTGTGGCGCAGCTCATTTCATTATAATGCGGTTTTTTTCAGCAGTAGATAAGTTATATGATAAATTGATCTATCCAGTGCTTCTGTGTTTCCAGGCAGTGTAAATGCCAAATAAGGAAATGTGGGGTTCTTGTATCAAGCAGGCATGAGAATTTTCCGCAAATTCACAGAAATCCGCAAGGGCCGTTTTTGAGACAATTTAAGCCATCTTAGATGCTTAAAAGCCAGGAGCACTAAGCTGCCTCCTGGACCCCTTTGCCGAATTTTCAGTTGATTTCAAATTTTGCATTATCATTCCTGATCCAGAGAGCTGCAGACATTTCCATACTGAACTTAAGTTTCTTGTGAATTCCAAAGAATGAATTGTATTCATCGATTTGAAACTATTTCACAGGAGCTATATTATATGAGCACTGCTATGGGATTTACAACCTCTTCTATAAGTGACGTCTTTTCAAAAAAACGCAACATGTGATGTCACTATTTGCAAGCAGGAAAGAATATTTACTCCATATGGTCACTTCGTTTTCAAACTGCCATATGGGGCAAATATAGTTTACTGTCAGTACATGCTGACGTCACATGTGACATTTTCTGGAAATGACATCACTTTATGATATCAATATTCTACAGTTTTGTTCCTAATTTATTCAATTTATCATATTAGTTTTCAGAAAACTGTAAAAAGTCTCTTTTACCGATATCATGTTTAACAAATCATGTAATTTAAGATCTTTCTTTAATGTCCTATCTTTATTTCATACCAGTATAAGTAAAACCTCAGTAATAAGACCACACTTGGGACCCTAGAAAACAGGTTTTCGTATCAAGGTGGTCTTAATATTGAGGTTGAATAAAGAGCAGAACAGTGAAAATGGACCTGAACATTGTGGTCTTAATTTTGAGGTGGTCTTACTATTGAGGTAATCTTTAAGTGAGGTTTTTAATGTATAGTGATTGTTATGTGTGGATGTTTACGTATTGCAGGTTCTCCATGAGAAGACAAGAGACAGTGTTCTAGTCGGCAGAGTTATGGTTCCTGCGCAAGGTGGCAAAGGGCAGACAATCCCGATAAATGTTCAACCAAACCAACTGCAAAACCTGCATTCAAGGCTTATTACATAGAACTATGTGCAATACTTATATACATTATACTCTATGGGTAGATGAATGGATAACGTATTTACTTAAATTGCTTACATCGTAAATTGCTTACATCGGTTTTTTTATGGTGAACTGGTTTTCTTATCTATTGTATTTCAAATTCAGTGTTCATGACTATAGATATTTATCATGAGTAAGTTATTGTGGTATTTATTGATGTATCTTCCATTTCTGTGAAATATTCTGCTATAAACCTTTCCTTCAACCGTTCAGTTTAAGCTTAATCATGATTCCATTTATTGGCAACTGCTTTGACCTCAAATTTGATGGAGCATAGTGAATGAGCAATGTTAATGATTGGAATATTTCTTGATGAATAATAGTGTAAGTTCTGAATGTAACCGTAGTAACATGAGAGCTGCTTTTTAAAATTGTTAATAATTATTTTTTGCCTGATTCACCTTGTATTAGTCTCACCTGTTTGGAGAGCATTGTTCGGGTACATTCAATTTGGTTCAGAGGCTTTTAAATTGTTACATCATTTCATTGAACTTAAGATAAAAAAATATTGTGTAACTTTAAAATATACTATGAAAGATTGTTAATTCATTTTACTGTATAACTTCAGTGGATACGGGATGTTAGTTACAAGATTGAATGTATGTTTGATCTGTTTGCATTTGAATGCCACTGTTCTAAAGATTTCCTACCTCTTCTATAAGTGACATCATTTACAGAAAACAACATGTGACGTCACCATGTACTGACAGTAAGCAATATTTGCTAAATATGGCAATTTGAAAATGAAGTGACCATAAATATTGTTTCCTGCTTGCAAATCGTGACATCACATGTTGCGTTTTCTTGAAATGATGTCACTTACAGAAGAGGTCGGAAATCCCACAGCGGCGCTCATTTTGATTTCTTAAAAACAGTAATATATCCGACATAAACCTTCATGGTTGCCAAGTGACGGTATTTACCAGTTTTCGGAAGGTTTTTGTATTGGCCATGTTGCTGTAAAAGCATTTTTTCTCTTAAAATAAAATACAAGTGTACAAACTCTGTAAAATCGTTTCGATTAGTGACTTTATTCATACAACTTGATTGACCAGCAAGAAGTAGAAAGATGCATTGTTCATATTACTTTCATGGGTTAATAAATGGACTGTTCCATGGCAAAACCTGTATTAGTGACCAAAAGTCCCATGTTCTGGTTTTTACATTTTTTAACAGATATATTTTGCTAGTTTCATTTAATACCAAAAATAATAAAATCAATTGTCTACTTTTCTTTTTTATAGTGATTCCTACAGTAAGAACTAAATACACATAATTACTACATAATGATGACTTCAGGTCTGAAACGCTTGACACAAATGTAGATTTATTCTTAAAAAATCTTCTGTTTTTCAAATCAAAGGACTAAAGGTCCTGGGAGGTGCTTCCAAGGAATGCTGCACGTTTTCCATATTATCGTAATTTATTAGTAATTTTTACGTGACTATTCGGGTAAAATCATTCGCCAAAAATGGCACAAATTATCCAGAAAAGCAGTTTTTATCAAGACTCCCGCCATACCACAATTGGAGACTCATGAAATCTATAATAAAACAGAGGACTTTACATGAACTATTTTTTTTGAAAAAGATGAATATGGCGGTATTTCAAGTAGACCATCCGATTGATGATGATAGCAGTGAGACGCTAAAGCTCCTCAATTACACAACTCTTAGAAACATTTTCGCGTTCATTAAATTCATTAACTCAAAATTCTGCCACTGAAACACTTCGGAGAAAGTGCTTAGATTGTGACGTCAAAACTTCCATTTGGAAATACTCGACGTCATAATCTTTGTCTCTAGTGCAGTTTTTGTCATGGAAATTGTCAAATATCTCTGGTACTTTGAATCATGATGCTACAAAATTATCTCCTTAGCTTGTATAAATTTCAAATGTGGAACGCTAATGTTTTGTCTCTATCTAGTTGTTAATGTGTACCATTTTATTAAAGCTTTTTGTGAACAAATCATTATTTTTATGTGAATCGCCCTCAAGCATGATTGGTTGGTGACCACAGAGGGATTCGAACACAGCCCTTGGGTTGAGGAGCTGACATATTGTTCGCTTTGCTCTTGCTTTTATAGCATGTCATAGGCTTTAAGACAGTGGATCTTGCATCGTAGGCTTATTGTGGTGCCGAATTTCAATGAAAATTTACCAGCATTTCTCAACAATGGCGACTTTGAATGTTGATTGTGCCCCTTTGGTAATGATTATTATACCGAGGGTATTTTGAAATCATACATTTTTAATGATACTATTTTTGCTATTTATTATATTTAGTCAGTATAAGGCCATCCATAAATATTGTTTGTTTGCAGAAACCCTTACAGATCATCTTGGGGGTAGGGCAGGTTGGTCAATTTTTAAAGATCTTTTTCCAGAAATCGTGTGCTGAGTAACCAAGAAAGATAGATTAGGGACCAATTTAGATGAGTTGGTCGATGTATCGCAAACAAATGCTTTCAATGGATGGCCCCACTGAAATTACAGTATGAAAGATATTGTAAAACCAAACCATGAAATACAAAGTATCTTTGGATTAAGTGCAGCTTATTCCTTCCATTGTTGTGGTCATATATGTTAACTGGTCCCAGGAAAATGAAAGAACTTAAGTTTCTGCTCAAACTTAACTTCAAAATTTAAATGATATCTTCAAATTTCCAAAGAGTTGTTGGAGTTTCTTTATATTGAATGTTTAACATGAATTTTCATTGAACATTTTTTCTAGAATAGTTTTCTAGAAAATGTAGATGAAATAGAATTGAGGTCAATCTCAGTTAGTTGAATACCACAATATTGTTTTTCTTAAATAATGCTGTTAGTTTTGACTTTTGATAAGAAAGGACATTTTAAATGGGTTAATATACAGCAAAAAGCTAATCTTTCAACGCAGTAAACGTTTTTATAGTCGATAAATAAAAAAAAGTGAAACTAACTTAAGTTCTTTTATGAACCTGGAGCCTGGTTTTTCTGTACTGGTGATTCTGTGATTATATAATGTTTCCTCTTCCACAGTTGCTTGTTGTCTCTGCTAACTGTATGAATGTACCTTGTCAAATATAAGTCAGTAATACAGTATACAAAACTGGTGTTTTTCTGTCATATTTCAACTATTGGTATTCATTAACAATGTTCCATTTTATATGCCCGGAACGGGCTAATCAGTTTTGCCTATCAAAATGGCAGACAGTTAAGAACAAGGGAAGTAAATATTATAGAAATGTGAACCATGTATTGCATTGTCAAAAAGGGAACACATGACACAGATGTAAATGATGAATGAAAATTGGAGCAACGCCTCAGAATGGTGAAACATGTAAAAATGTGCTAGTCCTTGATGAAATATGTATGAACATTTTTATTGTCGAGGATGCTAAAAATAAGGCAAATTCTTTTAAGCATTCAACATATACATTTATTTTATAATACAACAGAATTCATTTAAAAAGTACATATATTTATTTCACAAAACACGGGTATCAATATAAGCTTTCAAAAGATTTTTTTCCATTTCAATTTACACCTAACCAAGCACTCTTTGAAGAGAGAAAGACCACCGGATATCTGTTAATATGGGACATACTGAGTTGATCCTGAAATATTCTTCGCCATTGTCTTACAGCAACTGGATACTTTAATACAATACTTCTCATAAACGAACACAAACATATCTTAATATCATCTAATTTCCTTTTTGAACACATTTAGAAGTTAAGAAATTAATTAAGCACATACAACTGAAAAAGACGAAGATCTGATGGGGAATAATTTGAGGATCGGTCTTGACTTATTTAGTACCTCTATATTAATGTGAGATCCGAATTTTAAGTATTTGGAAATTTGATTAAAGTTGTTCTCTATCACATAATGTTAAAAATTAACAGATAGTTCAGTTTGTAATACATACAGTCAGACCTCGTTTATTCGACAACCTTTTATCCGAATACTCGATATCATCCGAAAGAAACATCAGGTCCCGATACATCGTATTATGCACGTCAAATTGAAATGGATTATTCGAAATTAAATTTCGGACCCGATGAATTCGAATGCGCGAGGTCCGACTGTAGTTCTCGATCTTGAAACCTTAACTCGTTGTGTACACCGGGCCAGGTGTATAACATTCACTTCTGTAAGCAACTGACCATGGCCCCACATGAATCACAAGCGAAAGACACATTAATCAAAATGTATTTTCCTCCCATCAAATTAGCATAGAAAACAAATGCTTCGTCTGGGTTTCAAACTCGCCACCTCTTGGAAATTGTGCGCTCCGAGGAGGGACCAAATCATTCTTTAGTCTCACCATAATTTATGGTAAAACCGTTTGTAGATATATGAGTTGTGTCACGCCAAACCCTGCACCTGTATCAGTGACCGAAAAAGTCCATTTTCAGGTTTTTACATTTTCTAACAGATATTTGTTTCAACTTCCATTTAATACCAAAAGTATTAAAATCGAAATTCTACTTTTCTTTTTATTGCAATTCCAGTATTGAGAACAAGATGCAAAATTTAGCTACGTCTCGTCTGAATGTACATACTTATTTTGTTTTAAAAAATCTGCTGCTCTTCCAATGGAAAAAAAATGCAATACTTTTAAGTTTAATGCCTTCAAAACATCTTTGGACAAGCGTTTACTTTGTAACATCAAAACTTTGATTGGGAAGTACTAGATGTCATAACCAACGTCATTAAAACAGGTTTTGTCGAGGAGCAGCTCAAATTTGTTGAACAAATACGAACATCTAGGCTTTTCCCTGCAAAACAGTGCGTGCATCTTCATTCATCGCTAACATTTCATCACCTATGAAATCCATGCTTTCTCCACAACTGTCAAAGTCTTCAGCATCTTCAGCACAGATTGAAGGAGGAATCCACGAAAAGGTGCCGGAGTTGCTTCTTTGATAATAGGGGTGTTGTACTTCTGCTGTGGCCCCTAGATGGTGTCCACCCCTCGAAGCATAATACTCGTCGTACATTTCATTAAAGGATCCATTCCATTCCTTAGGACTTGCTCCATGACCGGAGTCGTTAGACAGATATCGTCCTCTGTTTTGGTTCTCAGGAATACACAGGTGATCTGTCACGAGTGTCTGGTTTTCACCATCAGCAAGCGTGTCTGTTTCGACCATTGCATTTCTTATACCGGACACGAGGCTTTTCTCATCTGAGAGTTTGAATGATTTATCAACAATGTGATTTCTACTACAAACAGAATATATCACTAACAGATCACAACGAACTGCTTGCAATTTCGCCATTTCAGCGCGTAACTTGCAATAAACATCAGTTGTAAATTTATGCACAAGATCCTTCACCAAAAGGCAGACAACAATCTTCTTGCACTTGTTCTGGTTAGCATTCTGGTATTTATTACAACAAAGATCAGGGCGGATAGAGTTTCTTCTACTGTCAGTACTAAACTCCCTTACTAGTTGTTCCAAATTATTGCAAGTATCTGAAGTATATGTCACATGTCGATAGTTCACTGTTGGTCGGTGGCAGTATTTAAATTCCCTGTGTATTAGTTTCTTAAATGTTGCGCCAATATCTGAACTACTTGAAGCATCGACGCACAATATGGTTGACTTCTCTGCAAATCAAATAAGAACACAGACTAATGTAGAAACTATCCAATGTTCAAAACATGATGCAGCTTACATAGTTCTCTGTATCAAAAATGAAACATGTCTTTGCATCGAGTTTAAATTTCAAAATCAAACTGCATTGTGAAATGGCAAGCCTTCTTAATAAGTTGGGGGGGGGGGACTAATTTCACTGTTGAAAGATTTCCTTCAAGTTCTTCAGCGTATAAGAGAATACTGATATTTGATACACGCGTTGGCATGGGCATGTACAGTTCATCAGTGAACTTGATTTTCTAAGACGTCGTATCGTAGTTTTTCTAGTTAACACTATATTATCAAATTTTCCGTACACAGAGATGACCTGAAGATGCCTTGAATGTTTTACAATACGTTTGTGCTCATTAAATAACAAAGAATTCACTCCTTTAATGTATTATCAAATCACACGTGTAGTACTACATGTATTACTGGACGAATGAGTAATATATTGAGCTGTCATCTAGACCAATTAGCATCACCAAAGGGGTCTCTGTAACAATTTCTACTTTCACTTTCACTTTGTGTTCGTATACTGTAATATATATACTCAGTGAAAGTAGAAATTGTTACAGACCCCTTTGAGCATCACAAGCAATGGTCCATCAAAAAGGTTAAACTTTAACATTTCAAACACCGAGCACTGAATGCTAGCAATGGTAGCTTTACACCCAACGATATCAATATTGAATAAGTAAGCTCAAGAAATGCATGTGTCGAAACCAAAGCGTTTTGCATCTTTGTTTGATAAGAAATCAAGAACAATAAAAAGAACATTGATGTGTAAAAGACATATATATAAGGAACACATTTGAAATACCTAAATGCACATTTTGCATTCCAAGCATTATGAATACAGATAAATACTGACATAAGCACATTTTCTCAAGGTCCCAAGATAGTTTCTTATACATAGCCTTTACTGTATTACTATTCAAAATCACACTTTTATGTTGTGTTTCGATGAAAAGGACACAATATATATCTTACCTGATATACCGAAACAACAATCTTCAACGTGAAATTGTATGCCACAACGAGGGGCGATTACTGGAAACAAATATACATGTGTTGTTTTGTATTGGAGTTATACAGCGTTTTCAACAGTATTATAACACAATTCATCATAGATACCCAGGCTATTCATAACATTATTTTATATGATACCCCGGGCAACTTCGTAATGCATGAATATTCATTTGCATTTCTCGACCAATGAAATGGACGATAACAAAAAAGCAGGAATCTCCTTTGTGAAGAGCTCTCCGTATACATATACTATTATATACATGTACATATACTATTATATATACTATAGAAGAAATAAAGGGAGATAACTCGTGACAATCTCCTGTTTATCCGACAGTCTTCAGAACAGTTCTATAACTTGGTAGAACAATTAGGAAAGTATGTAATCACAATTTCGTGTATTAATCTCATATTGTAATACATGTACCATAGGTTTACTTGGAAATAAAACATGGTTGAAAAAATATTCAAATTTAAGACTTATTTAAGACTTCTTTGAAGTAAATAAACTTGCATACCTGTAACAAATATTATGACACAGATGGTCAGGAAAAACAACACAATTACAGGAATTAACGCCACTCTAATATTTGTGGTGTCTTGTGTCGGTTCTGGTTCTGGCTCCTTGGTCTCTACAATGAGAACAAAGTACCTCACATAAAGATCACCTCAATAATAAGACAACCTCAATAATAAGACCACAATTTTTAAGTCCAATTTCACTGTTTTGCTATTTAACTAACCTCAATATTAAGACCTCCTCAATAAAAATACCAGTTTTCAAGGGTTCCATGGGTGGTCTTACTATTGAGGTTTTACTGTATTATATTCATTGTAAGTATCATCTATACTACGGCCAACATTCACAGGGATAAATTCATGTGATACTATTAGTATGTATTTCGGTAGTGGAGTATATGATACATGGATAATTAACAATTACATTGAAATAATAATTACAACATGTGCATAATATCCATGACGTATACACCAACACCTAGGATAGCACAAAAACGAGTAGACTCTTATTACCATATTGTTTATTTCGAATAACACATGGTTTCGAATAGCCCATTTCAATTCGACTTGTGTAAAGAAGATACATCGTCTTCGGATACTTATTTCAGATGATACTGAATATTCGGATAAAAGGTTGTATACTGACAATAACGTACAAAAGAATGTTTCGAAAATTTAAACAATAATATGCAAGTTAGATATGAGGACGACACCTTATCATTCAGTTTTTGGTCTGTATTATATTCGTGTCCAAATACCGAGCAACCATGTTACATTTGAGCCCGAGAGTTTTAGGGTGTTTTAATGTTTCGACTGTCTAACATGATATTTGTAAGATACATTGCTGATCAAAAACTATTATTGCATTAAACAAATGAATATTATTTATAACTGTTATTATTGGCCTGTGTCACGGAACCAATAACCTCCATTACAAGAATTTACTTAACATTGATTCCAGTTTTACTTAGATTTGCCACTGAACATATAGTTTTTTCTCAAATTATTAACTTTTACAACAAGCTGACAATATTGATGTAATATGAATACATACCTATATTCCATTCGCTTTGATAGCATGTATTACAGAGTCCCTCGTCATTCCGGCACACACAGCGATCATTGTTATGACGATAAGGGTCATAAGGCTGCATCTGATGACAAACAAGACAACATGAATATCGACTTGAGCATGTCAAAAGAAAACAGAGTAAGTTTGAAACTTGGCTAAAAAGAAATCTGAAGTATACGTGGTAGAATCCAATACTGGCTTTAACACCACGGGGGGAGTGCGCTTAATACATTTTTTGTCAATGCTAGTTTGAAAGAGATCACCGAGTCTGAGTTCACTGTACTATCACTCAGTTTGTTCCAGTCAAGTGTTATTCTCACAAAGAAAAAGTTATTGTATAAGTCACTTTTATCACGGATTGGCACAAAACATTTGGCATTGTTATTTATTGAGTTTTCACAAAACGTATTCTTCAAAAATATTTTACTTCAAACTTATCGAACATTTATCATTCAAACCAGGAATAATTTTTATCCGATACATCAAGGTCATACAATATCGATCACTAGTATACTGCAGCTTGTGCATTGATTATTGACCATTTTTTTGGCGTGGAAGGGAGACTATCCAATTATAAGAAATGTCTTTAACAAAGTCGCTAATAAAGGGAGATAATTCTAGATGTTTCCTTATGGTTTAGTTTTTTAGTTGTGATAGGCTGCAGACGTTAGGTGTTTAACCATCGTTGCTGAGAAATTTGAAGTTTGCTGTGGTAGAGTTTTGTGGTGGATGATGCTAGATAATGTTAGTACAGTCAAACCTCACTTAAAGACCACCCCAATAATAGGACCACCTCAAATTGCGAACACATTTTAACAATTAATTTTTATTGAGGTGGTCTTTAAGTGAGATTTTACTGTACATCTTATTGGACCTTACCTAGCGTAAATCGCCTTTGGCTGCCTAGGAACTATGTCAGTCGTGTGATGTATAAGAACTATATTCCACATGTACAATACAATGGCCATTATACTACGTGTTTGATGGGTTTTACTGTAAAACAAAATACTTACCGTTACACGGTAGTTTCCAGGCTTAACATCATGAAATACAACATGCGTCTGAAACAACAACAACATACATATATACATCATAGATCCACTATGCCTTGATGGGTTATCGCTCTATTGGTAGGATACATATGTGCGACGCATACAAAGCGCTTACGCTCCCACACAGCACTTTGATTCCACTACCGTTACATTCATAATATGATGGTATCGGAATAAGCGCCCGATGCTAAAGGAGAGTAACAAAGTGCTCAGTTAAGCTAAGGACGACGCATCTCTTGCGATGAAATCAACACGTACTCTCTATCAATAGGTGGTCTGATTAATTAAATCCACCTGAAACTGCTTTACTTATACTTGTGCAAACGCATGCTATTGAACGAATAACATTCAATATACAAAACATGTATTTGATATATTGTGAAGACCATGATAGATTGTTATTCAACTTGTAGCAATAATAAAATGTTTGTTAAAGTAACAAAGATAGTTCTAACTCTTTCGTGGATATACACTCAGTATATTTTTGTCTTTTAAATGTCATTTCAGTGAGTTTAAACCTCATTTTGATATGAAAATACCCGTTGATTGAAAGAAAATCTAGTGCTTACAATAAAACAATGTCATGTTAAGTTCTTATCATGCATCCCTAGGTAAGTTCATTAAATTTGAGAAATCTACAGTTTGCGTTTTTAAATGTACTGAGTATATATCCTCCAAGCGTTTAGACAATTGTCTATCCGCTAATCTTCCTCAATTAAATCTCTCCAGAGCAAATACCTCTTAACAACAGCCGAAATGTTTGTCTACCAAAGGGTGTTACTCTGGAGAGGTTGTACTTTACTTCTATTAATACTTTAGAGCTACAGTAAAACCTTAATAATACGACCACCATTGGGACCTTGAAACTGATCTTAATATTGAGGTAGTCTTAATACTGAGGTTTAATAAAGAACTGAACAGTCAAAATGGTCTTCTAAAGTGTTGTCTTAATTTTGAGGTGGTCTAATTTATGAGGTGGTCTAATTATTGAGGTGGTCATTAAGTGAGGTTTTACCGTACATTGATTCAGTCGCTGATTATCGGTTACTTGGCAAGGTAAATGATCAAGGGGAAAATGTATAAAAGAGATACAGTAAAACCCCTCAATAGTTAGACGACCTCAATAGTAAAACGACCTCAATATTAAGACCACCTCAATAATAATACCTCAATAATAAGACCACTTCAATAATCAGACTTCCTCAGTAGTAAGACAACCTCAATCATAAGACCACCTCAATAGTAAGACCACATCAATGATAAGACCACCTCTATAGTAAGACATCCTCAATAGTAAGACCACCTCAATAATAAGACGACCTCAATAGTAAGACGACCTCAATAGTAAGATCACCGTAATAGTAAGACCACATCAATAGTAAGACCACCTCAATAGTCAGATCACTTCAGTAATAAGATCACCTCAGTAATACGACCACCTAAAAAAGTTAGCCCACGTCAATAGTAAGACCACCTCAATAGTAAGACTACCTCAATAGTAAGTCCACCTCAATAGTAATACCAACTCAATAGTAAGACCACCTCAATAGTAAGACCACCTCAATAGTAAGACCAACTCAATAGTAAGACCAACTCAATAGTAAGACCAACTCAATAGTAAGACCACCTCAATAGTAAGACCACCTCAATAATAAGGCTACCTCAATAGTAAGACCACCTCAATAGTTAGACCAACTCAATAGTAAGACCAACTCAATAGTAAGACCACCTCAATAGTAAGCCCACCTCAATAGTAAGACCAACTCAATAGTAAGACCACCTCAATAGTAAGACGACCTCAATAGTAAGACGACCTCAATAGTAAGCCCACCTCAATAGTAAGACTACCTCAATAGTAAGCCAACCTCAATAGTAAGACCACCTCAATAGTAAGACCACCTCAATAGTAAGACTACCTCAATAGTAAGCCCACCTCAATAGTAAGACCACCTCAATAGTAAGACTACCTCAATAGTAAGCCCACCTCAATAGTAAGACCACCTCAATAGTAAGCCCACCTCAATAGTAAGACCACCTCAATAGTAAGACCACCTCAATAGTAAGACCACCTCAACATTAAGTCCATTTATTCAACTTCTTCATTATTAAGACCATCTCGATATTAAGAAAAGTTTTCAAGGGTCACAAGGGCGGTCTTATTATTGAGGTTTTACTGTAATAAGATAAACTAAGCTGTAATACTTACTGAGTTGCTGATTTTACTTTGTTGAAATGGAAATGACGTAGACAGGATAGCTATACGGAATTGTGTTATGTTGTAAACTTTAGGAGGTGCATCAAATGTTACATTGAGCTCCTGCTTGTACCCATCATACGTGTAGTTGTTAGTCTTTGAATACCAAGAATCCGAGGACTTTCCTCTGTCTGAAATATAAATACAGCGAAACCTCACTTAACGACCGGCTCAATAATAAGACCACCTCAATATTACGACCATACTTTTAAGATCATTTTGACTGTCCCGCTCTTTATTCAACCTCAATAATAAGACCACCTCAATATTAAGACCAGTTTTCAATGGTCTCGTGGGTGGTCTTACTATTGAGGTTTTACTGTCTTTTGTTCATTTGTTTAACTAAACAAAAATGAAAAATATATTTCCTTAAGTTAAAACATTAATGAACATGCATTAACAAAGAATGAATTCATAATGTATTGAACCGTATTTGTTGAAGAAAGATTTGTGTACATCATTAAATTTAAAAAAAAACTTCTATTTTTTTAACAATCAGGCTTATTTAACAAGTCTTGTCTGTTAGTAATATGGTTAAAAAAGATATTTCCATTCGGTTATATATTGCAATGGTATAAGAGATGTTTTAGCCAATGTAACAACACTTCTGGACAGATGAGCCAGAAACATCTTTAACAAGAGAAATATATACAGGCCACAATGCACGTGTCAAGTTTCCATACATTGCTGTGTTGTGAGGTTTGGACGTTGAAATCCTTGACTTTCCCTTTCCCCTGTGCAATTCTTTCACTTTATATAGTGTTCATGTTACTTTCTGCCCACTTTCGGCCTCTTGTTGTTAGATGTCTTTACTGGTTCTGTGATCTTTACCATTCATTAATTCCCCCTTCACTATTTGTCCTCTTTGATTCTCCTAATTATTCCTTATGGTCCGCCAGGCCATTCCGTGCTCCCCAGTTCCCTTACGTTTGGGCCTCCTCAGGTGCCTTATGTTTTATGGATTGTTGTTTTCCCGTGCGTCTGTGTGAGGAGGCACTGTCTTATGTTTGTGGCATTCCCTGTAGCAACTTATTCTCTCTTTTTTGTAATATTGTGAATATATAGGGAGAGGTTGTTGCTCAAGATATGACAGCTATGGAGAGGTTGTTGCTCAAGATAGGGCAGCTAGGGAGAGGTTGTGGCTCAAGATAGGGCAGCTAGAGAGAGGTTGTTGCTCAAGATAGGTCAGCTATGGAGAGGTTGTTGCTCAAGATAGGGTAGCTAGGGAGAGGTTGTTGCTCAAGATATGACAGCTATGGAGAGGTTGTTGCTCAAGATAGGGCAGCTAGGGAGAGGTTGTTGCTCAAGATAGGGCAGCTAGGGAGAGGTTGTGGCTCAAGATAGGGCAGCTAGAGAGAGGTTGTTGCTCAAGATAGGTCAGCTATGGAGAGGTTGTTGCTCAAGATAGGGTAGCTAGGGAGAGGTTGTTGCTCAAGATATGACAGCTATGGAGAGGTTGTTGCTCAAGATAGGGCAGCTAGGGAGAGGTTGTTGCTCAAGATAGGGCAGCAGGGAGAGGTTGTTGCTCAAGATAGGGCAGCTAGGGAGAGGTTGTTGCACAAAATAGGACAGCTAGGGAGAGGTTGTTGCACAAGATAGGGCAGCTAGGGAGAGATTGTTGCTCAAGATAGGGCAGCTATGGAGAGGTTGTTGCTCAAGATAGGGCAGCTAGGGAGAGGTTGTTGCTCAAGATAGGGCGGCTAGGGAGAGGTTGTTGCTCAAGATAGGGCAGCTAGGGAGAGGTTGTTGCTCAAGATAGGGCAGCTAGGGAGAGGTTGTTGCTCAAGATAGGACAGCTATTGAGAGGTTACACTGTATACAACCAAAATATCTTGTTTGGGAGCCATCTCAATCTTATGACCAGCAGCAACAACAACAAGAACAACAACAGACAGTAACAATACGAACAACAGTAATCATTAAAATGAACATTACCACACATTATTGATTTGACATCCTTGTATTCTAAAAATGAATCGTTTGTTCTCGGCAGACTGATGAGTGTTACTCTGAATAATTTTCCACGTGTCACATTCAACGTCCCAGTAAATATTGTCTGTATTATAAAATAAGAAATTAGAAAATTACAGAACCAAGTAGTTTTTAATATACGATTAGAAAGATATAGAAACTCAAAAGCACTGTCAGCTAATAAGAATTAAAATATAGAAAACCATTTGAAGTTGTCTGTAAATTAGAATTAAAAATCATAGGAATTCATAAATGACTGTTTATCAGTTAACTACGAAACTCATAGGAAGATAGAAATATATGTGTACACTTGTTGTATCAATATGAAACATTTATTCTGACACACGTGTAAGTTATCTTACTTTCAAAAATGTATAAAAACATTTCAAAACACTAAACAACCGCAAACAAAACCAGGATTCAAAACTCTACAAGTTCTTGTCGGGGAAAGTGCAGTGGTTTGGATTAGAGCGTCTGACTCCTGATCCGAAGTGCGTGGGTTCGAGCCCCGCGATAAGCAGGGTTTGATCATGAACTGGACAAATCCCTAAATTAGGCGCGAGTACTGGTTGGTAGCCAGGAAGCAGTCATCGAGAGTGGTTATATATAAGTATAAGTTGTAAGAACTTGTTTCACAATCGATGTATAATAAATAAGTTTAAAAAAAAGGTCTTGTAATTACACTCTATGACTGCTGTCTGGGTAACTAACAAGTGATGCCACTCATTTTAAGGATCTTACGCACCTATCAATATTTTGCCCCAGGGGAGAGCGGCGGGCTGACCTAGGGAAATTAGACAAATTGCCTTTGAGGGCGTCTAAATCATCACCTTAGAGCCATGCATTTTGTCAAAATCCCCACAGTGATAAATGTCTAATTCCCCAATTCCGGGATCTGTAACAAAACCCTACCCAAGTCTATTTCACGGGACCTAGAATCACTCGGCATGTCAAAGCCCCACCTATCTAGAATAGTCTTCTGACTATAGTACCGTATATCACGGCAAACCCCCTCTGCCATGGGGCAAAACATAAACACCGCTCAATGCGCGCCGCGAGTCGAACTCATGACTTGCGGATCAGGAGTCAGGTACTCTACCCCTCGACCACAATGCCTCAAACTACGTTGATTGGAAGCATTTTCTGCATCCACATAACTCTACATCATGGTATATAAAATTAATATTGTCTCAACTTAATAGATCTCGAAGATTTATATCAAAATTCAAAAATCTTACAGATATTTTATCTCTTGATACCGGTTCATTAAAAACCATGACATCGCAACGGAAATCACGCATATATCCTTCAACCCGAACTTCAAATCCTTCAATGCCGTGTGCGCCATCTGGATAAAATAAAACAACAAAATAAAACGCTGGTAAATGAGGAAAACAACAAACTAACATGAGTTATCACTGACTGCACTTTTAAGAAATAATGGGGAAGTTAAAGGTACATAGTCTTATTTTTTTTGACAAAATATCTTTAGTGATAAATATGAGAAAATTGGTAATAATTCCCTTCATACAGATGTACTCTAAAACACAGCATGATCACCTTTCTTACACGGTTCCCAAAACCATAAACACAAGTGTCCTAATTGTGTCATTCTCTGAGATTTTCGGCCCAAAGGACATATCTGGGCGAAATTGAATTATTAATATTTCTGAATGGAGGGATATTTGTAGATCACTACAAAACAAAAAATACTGCAAAACGACATTTATTTAGGGAATAACAGCGATTTTAATATGGTCATCTAGACTAGATCTACAAAAAAATCAGATTTTCATAATTTCATGCAGCATATATGTTTTCATATACAAAAATCTGTTACAAATAAATGTATATATTATTCTTTAATTAAGAAAAGGGACCGTCTTAATGTGTACCGATAAGTGTTTTGCCTCTGCTCGACGCTGAATCATAAATCTTTTACTGAACTGTTTGAACTAGCTGTTGCAATTAATGTGAAAACATGAGGTCATCTTTATTGCGTTTTTCTCAGAAACGAGGCTAAGTGCATTTGGGCCAAAAATCTCAGAGACTGCCAAATAGTTCTCGCATAATTTGTTCAGTTTTACTTTACCATGGACCGTGTTCAGAAATTTGACAAAAACAATGTTATTTTCTTGAATAAAGTTCACCTAGACGGGTATATTCTATCCTGACATACGCGCCTAGTTAGCGCTAGCATAGGAAATACCCGTCTCGGACTGTTGTTTTGAAGTTAAAGGAAACATTTAAGAAAAGTTATAATGCAATGTTTTAGAGTATGTCTGTATGAAGGCATTAACATGTCATTTTCTCAAAATTATTACATAGCATATTTTGAATGCAAATCTACCTTTAAACATTGCCTAAGTTGATAAGGCTTAATAAAATACCGCTCCTTGCACATCCTGGTATGTGATATCAGTACATTTTAACTGCATGTTTCCAGATAGTAGAATAGCAGAACAATTTTGGCACAAACTTTGTGTAAATAAAGTGGGCGTCTGTATCAGCGCCAAAAATTCATCCGGTGTAGTGTATCATTTTCAACCCACGTCTACATACATACTAATATTTCTGCCACTAGTTTACTACTTAATTAAATTGTATCGTTATTTCAAACCCATCAAAATTAAAATATTTGTGTCATTCTCTGAGATTTTTAGCCCAAATGACATATCTTGGCGAAATTGAGTTATTAACATTTCTGAATGCAGGGATATTTGTTGGTCACTAACAAAATTATTGCAAAACGACATTTTTTAGGGAATTACAGCACTTTTAATTAACTAGATCTACAAACGTTTCTGAGTTTCACAAATTTGATGCAGCTAATATGTTTGCAGTAACAATACTATTTTACAAATAACTGTACATTATTCTTTTCCTTAGGAAAAGGGGCCGTCTCAATGTTTACCGATAATTGTTATGCTTCTGCTCGCCGCTGAATCATAAATATTTTACTGAAATGTTTCAACTAGCTGTTGCAATTAATGTGAAAACATGAGGTCATCTTCATTGCATTTATCTCAGAAACGAGACTTAGCGCATTTGGGCCAAAAATCTCAGAGACTGCCAAATAGTTCTCGCATAATTTGTTCAGTTTTACTTTACCATGGACCGTGTTCAGAAATTTGACAAACAAAATGTTATTTATTGCTATACATTGTTGTATATACTTACTGATAACTTCAAAAGTGAAAGAGATCGTGTCAATTAACTAAACCATACAATCTACTTAATACGTTTCTTCATTTAATACTAAAGGACTGTCATCTAGATGCTATTTTCTCCAATCAAATCGTCTCATTTGTTGCATATTTAAACAACGCGCTTCATATACAACATTTGATTGGTCTAACATGTAGGTCAAAATCAATAGTATACAGCTACGACGAAAATTAAAATATTGACCGTATCATAACAAAGAGTGATTCGGATGATGTGGTTTCGGACACATTTTTAGGAATTGTATAAGCTACGTACGAATATCTTGAAGTTTCCACTGTATATTGAGACCTGACTGATTAGTACCATGAGCGTCAAGTTTGCAAAACGACGTCAACTTAAAATTCTCAACTTTAGGCTGTCTCCAAGCTGTGTTGTTGTATAAAGGTGGATGGACACCCTGCAACGCCTGGAAGCTGCACTGCCCTGGAAAATACAAGCAGCATGACATGATTAGAGTAAATAAGAAATATCTTTAAAAAAAGATGGACGGCGTATATAGCATAATTTCTAAAGAATCGCCCTATTTCGGAACTCCGACTTCGCCAGAGGGGTACGCAACGGAAAACTGAATTATATTTTCGAAACACCCCGTTTGGTGCCTCTCCGCTTAAAATATGAACCAATCAAATCGTCTAATTTGTTGAATATTTACACAACGCGCTTCATATACAACATTTGATTGGTCTAAAATGTAGGTCAAAATCAATATTATACAGGTACGCGGCATCAGCGTGGTTTATAAATGTAGAACATCACTTTTATTTAAATAAGTCGCAAATTGACTCCTTATAATGATGATACAAATAGAACAAATACAGGTAGAGTAAAACATCACTTACAGACCACCGCAATAATAAGACTACCTTAAAATTTTAAGTCAATTTCACTGTTTTGCTCTTTATTCAACCTCAATATTAAGACCATCTCAATATTTAGACCAGTTTTCAAGGGTCCCAAATGTGGTCTTATTATCGAGGTTTTACTGTAGTAGAATCAACAGATGAAAGAAATAAATGAACTTATAAATAAGTGAACTTACGCGGTTCGTAATAACATGCTGTCGTGGATTTCAGGATATCACCTTGGAACTAAAATAGAAATGTAAAAATAATAATCACTGAGCACTGCTTTAGGAAAACACCTGCACACTGCATTAGCAAAATCCCCAATACATAGTTCCCATATCTACAATATTTATCATATATATTGCTAATGTATCATGTTTAGTTTGGCCAAAGACTTAAATAAGTATGAATAACAAAACAGACAGTGAGTTTCATATTTTATTTTGACAAAAATATATTGTTTTTCGATAGAGTATCTGCCGCTAACATCGTATCGAGGCGTCATATCTGGTTTGCGTTCACCTGCTCTCGCGAGATTTTATTTTCCGTTCCGTTTATTTTAGATCACCCCTCGTATAAAGTTCAGTGGATCGGAGCGTATGAATCCCACTGTAAATATAATGCTTATTTACTATCGAAGCCAACACTGCTTATCAGATTGGTCTGCAGTGAAAATATTCCCAGAAACGTAATTCCAACAACGTGGTGAATATAATGACGACTATATGTTTGATGTCGATGCTGGATTCTAAATTTAAATAATACTTCGAAGGCAAATGTGGAGTGCACTTTTTGATGCCCACCAGATCAACCTTCCCACGATCTGTACTGATAAATAAGAATATTTGATTAAATGAGATACGTCGTGGGTCTGACCTTGAACACTATATATACTGGTTAAAAGTGCTAACCCCCTAGTAAAGGACTGCAGCCACGAAGGGTAAAATTTGGCCCCATTTCAGTTTTGTGCCAAAAAATGTATGTCTAAGACTGATTGACCAATTTCTGACAATAGAACGCAAATTTTACAGATTTGAAAAGACGTGTGTTGCTATAGCAACCACACATTCCACTCAGTAGCATATAACATCATGTCGTTAAGAAAGTGGACAAATTAATATTTTAAATAGGCGAGTTCACAAAAAATGAATTTCTCATAGTTTGTTAAGAGCTCCCAGATAATCCTTTCATGTTTTGTTGATTTTGAGCACAGGAATTGAACCATTGAAAAAGGTCGGTGTAAACCTAGCCCCATATACGTGTCTCTGTCCGACTTTTACACGCGTCTTCGTAACAGATGTCCGTGGCTGGACTAGTGTAAACCTATCAAACACACGTTCATCGCGACAGATCACTTTGTCCTGACGTAAGTGAAGTATTAAAATACGCCATGGCGGGTACGTTCGTATGACCAGCATTTAAATCACGTGACATGATTCTCATTTACCACGTGATACGTCTAACATAAGTCGTGAAGCGGGAATTATCCGAGGTGTCCCGAACAGTCCACTTAACTTTCACTAACATACGCTTTCGTATTGTGATGCGTAATTTCTGAGCAATAATGTTAAGTGGCTACAATAGCAAATGTTAAGAGTCAAATTCAAAATACCAGCAACGATAATGGTTTATACGTATTGTAAACGAATTGGTAAATTTCATTTTATTTTAAAAGCGTATGTATCGAGTTACAGAAATGTATACAATCTCAAATGCTATGTTTGTGATGGAAAACAGCTGTAGATTTGTATTCTAGATTTACACACTCGTTGGTAATATGTGGGTGGTGCAAAAATGAACTCAGCATTGGTAATAAGTTTGTTTCAAAGAATAATTTATTTTTATTATAGTTTATTTCTTTTTTAAAACATACATACAGAACATATACAAGATAAAGCATATATACATGTACATATAAATGCATAATAAACGTGACAGTTGTTTAAAGATATACCACATTGTACGTGGTTCTATATCAATTATATTGCTAGTTAATATATTCAAACACAGTCAAAAAATGAAATGTGACAATATGACAAAATTGTTTGTTTGTAAAAAAGATAGAACCAGACACACCTTTGATATCATATTGTCTAGAGTACTAATACAGTAAGAAAGAGACAAGAGACTAGATCATTTCGATGAGTTGTCGAAAAATCAAAGAATAATATTTGTAATGAGACTTTTAAACGCGGAAGGTATCAAAATCAACCTAAAAATCAAAGAATTTATAATAATTGTAACTAATTTGTGATTCTCTTTGAAAATTCATGTATTTCTTCTACATGTTGTATAATATAGATTTTTGTTTGCTATAACCTGTTTTATGCAATAAATGATATTGTACTGTATTATATAAACAGCCAGAGACATGTAATGGCTATTCAAGGTATATGGGACGAGAAATATCCAAGGCGGACACCTGTGTCGCACCACCAACCTTCTGCATAAATTGTCTTCCTTACATACGCATCTTTGAGCCCGCCGCGGTGACGGCAAGTGATTTACAAATCAGCGAACATAGCCCCTGGACCGGAATACGTTTACAATATGCTAAATCAAACAGCTTAATCCGTCATAAACCAATTCTAGTATGTAGTTTTAGGGGACTTGATGTGTATCCTTAATTTAGAACTTTTGGAACTATTTAATGAAGGTTCCGAACGTATTGTTGAAATAAATGTTATAGAAGTTATATTATACGTAGATATATTCCGAACGGTGACAAAACATTGTCGTTGTCAGTATCCCCAGTTGATTGCGTTCGACGATCATATCGAGGGCTCAACGCAACATTGTCGTAACTCCTATTAATTTATAGGAGTTACGACAGTGTTGCGTTGAGCCCTCGATATACTCGCTTATTCATAATTTGGAGCGGTTGATCGGAAACATTTGTTAAAACAGTACTTCCGGAGAAAAAAAGGAGTGATTAGGTTCGAGTATCATTTCCGTTTATTATTAAAACAGAAGCGTTGTATACATATATACAAAGAACAGCTCCCTGTGTTCATCTATTATGACACATGTACCACAGGCGGTCGGCGCAGGGCTAGGCCCGAAAACAGCTTCCAAATTAGTCAAAACGGAACATACAATATACCGATATCTAGGCGTAGTCACCACACATGGCCAAGGGGATTACGGCTTGGCTAGGACAGAAAACAGTGCTCAAATTAGTCCAAACGCACACACTAACATACACACATTCAATTGCCTTATAAAATTAATTGTGACAGCTGCATATAGACAACTTAAAAGCAAAATTAAGTTGCTCTTAACATGCAAGCTTATATAATACCTTAATACGTTCGTATTTTTTCTCTTCTTTTTCTATCAGTTACATTTTATATTTTCTCCCTAATTATATATGTATATTATATACTGACACCAAAAAGAAACTGTGCACTGACTAAGAAATAAAGTTTGTAACCATTTAGATGAAACATATAGGCAAATTTGGTAGCAGAATGTGACAGCTTTTATTGGCTACATGATGCATTATTGTTAAATTAAATTTAGGTCATTCTCGGTATAATGATAACGCTTGAATGACGTAGGGGTGAAAAGTAAAAGTTGCACACTTTTCTTTTTATTCTAAAATGTGTGTTTGCCCTCTGATATACGACAGTACATATGGACATTTACATTTGACCGCAATAATACTTGCGTTGATTCGTAGGAGAGGAGGACTTAACCGATACTGATAAATGGCCACATGTACTGTCGTATATCAGAAGGCAAACGCACATAGTACAATAGCAATATACTTTATCTGTCTATTTAAATATACCTAAATTCTCGAGCACTCAAACGAGTTTTACGACTGTCATAAACCTTTTCATTAAATATTTGTAGCATACGTGTCAGTGACGTATTATCGAGTTTGGCCACTTTCCCCCGCAATGAAATGAAATGTATTTAAAATATATGGTACGAGCGGTAGATTATTGATGTGTACCGTGGTAAGGCTATACGTTTGGCTCCTAGCAGAACAGTTTACATGAATCAGTTACGTAAACTTATGGTTCGGATCAGATTACTGATTGAAAACATTTGCTTCTCAGATTAAGCTTACTATAATGTTTGTGAAAATGGGTCCGGAAATACTTCCGTATTCTGCGCATCCGTGTGTGTTTCAATAAGAGGCTTGTATAAAGGAACGTATATCTACGGTATTATTTTGATGTAATAAAGCAATTACATGCATATCCTGTTTTTTTTCGGCGCAGCCGTACTAACATGGCTTTGCTATTTGCATATCAGTGTTGTGTAAACCAATCAAATCTTACATTATCCACTAAACCAACTTCTCTTCAACCAAACAACGTTTGTAACATTGACGCGGATTGGTTAACCTTTCGATAAGGGGTACGTTACCTTACCGAAATTCACTGAATTTCAGTGAAATTACCGAAATCCACTGACCTATATAAAACGAATTTTGATGTTACACGAGACTGACCTATATATAATAGATGTATATGTGTGTATTAACTATTCCGTTCCGTTCTGTGCTATTCTTCCATAATTAAAACTAATTATCAGACTCTAATAAGTGAGATTAATAATATCCTTATACACTATTTGCTATTATTATTATATATACATTTATTTGTTTACACCACTGAATCTAAACATTATTATGGTAAATAACGTATAACTCGATAACAAAAATTACATAATTACACATTTCTGGAACAAACAATCTTCATTACGATCAACCAAATGCATATATAAGTTGAAATATAGCTGAATATCATTTTCTGGCATTTTCAGAATAACAGATATCTGACAACAACTACTACACAGCTTACAATAAACAAGAAATATCTTGAAACAAGAAATATCTTTAAAAAAGATGGTCGGCGCAATCTGTAGCAACCAAGATTTGTTGTGCACTATATAACACTGTCAGTCGAATACTAATTTAGTGTGGCCCTGTGGCTCAGTGGTTAACGCTGCTGACTACTAATCCGAAGGTCGTGGGTTCGTTCCCTCGTCTCGTCGGATAAAACAGAAATGCTTTTCAGTGTTTCCCACCTAACATAGTACTGGCATGTAACCAGGAAAGTACTGGGTAGATTCCAGGAAAGTACTGGTTAGGACCGTATTTGGCTTCAAAAATTGTCTGTTTGACCTAAACTGCAGGCAAAAAGTCTATTTATGGTGTGCGGGGGACATACCGGGTCGACCAAAATACCATAAAGTGCATTATAAAATGTGCGCGGCGACGGGCGACCTCATAAACACAGTAATACAAATACAAATACTAATTTAGTGACAGCGTTAGCAATCAGTGAGCCAGGATCCCATGCTACAGCTACCTCTGTGAATATCTAAACACGGACAATTAGATAATTAAAACAGGATTATCTCAGTGAGTGGAGTAGCGTTTCTGAAAATGGTCCAAATTCTTGTCAGCACTTAAACCATACACGCATGAAATGAGATTCTGTTTTACAATTAAAACAAAGCATTCTGTTGTTTGCGTTTTTGCTTCACAGTATTTAGTATGTTAATGATAAAGTTAAAAAATTATCTGCACCAAATCTACCCGGATGTCAGCTACGTCGATTACAGACGACGCCGAATATGACCTGCTTTCTTTGTGTTTACTGTACGGATCAGCCAACTAAAATTGAGTTCCTCTTGGTAACGATTAATAGACGTAAGCGCGCTTTTATTAAAAATAATTAACTTAATGTAAATAAAAATGACATCATTAGTTTAAGTTGTTTAGGGTTTCAACAACAGAATACTCGTTATAAAATGAGTATGATAATTAATCAATTGTTTTGAAAATTATATAATTCGATTTTTCACCCGGTGAGATTCGGGGACCATATTCACCAACTGAAACTCAGACTTAGACAACACTTTTGGGCATAAGCAATCGTATTTACCAGCCTTATGTTTTTCATTTAATCTAAACGAATGAAAGTTTGTCAGCATATTTGTTGAACAACCTACTATAGACTTTCACCAGATTTTCTTAAGTTCCATACTGTTATAACAGCAAGGAAGAAAAATGAAAATTCAGTCTTACAGGCCTCTTTCTGTCTTTTTTGAGAAAACTTTAATCGCTTCAACGAATTTTCATAGTTAAAAGAACAGGATTTTCATATCTAAATTTTAGATAAACAAACATTCTAATCTACATTTCTTACATGAACGATTTTTCGTAGGTGCTTGTGGAGTTTTTTTTCTGATTTGGTAAACATCATCTTTTTGGCTTTGGGAATGGGTCAGATAGTCTGACCCTTGGGAATTATAGAAAAGGCCTGTCTAAGTTTCAGTCTTGAAATGTTTGGGGATAAATATTATACTCAAGGTAATGGACATGCCTGTAGTTAAAGTAAATGGTGGCTTTTTCTTAACAAAATGCGAGCAGTACTGTTTGATGTAAATGTTGTGTATGATATGGCATGAGTTGGATTGAAAAGTTCAATAATATCCATACCACTACCATACAATGTTTGTCAGTTTATTAGAACATTATCTGTAAATATACTGTATGAATTGAAATACGCGACTTTATAGCTTTTTGACAAGAACAGCATATATCGAAACTTAAACTACGTTAATTGTACAAAGAGACACATTTAAAGATATATTATGCTCATTTTTTGTTGAGTTGGTTACTAGTACCTAAACAACAACAACAACAACAACAACAACAACAGCACGTGAGAAGCTTCCGTGCCAACACAATGAATCTCAATACGTGTATTCTTACTCACCTTATCTGACGAACAATGTTGCGAATCCGAGAATTGTAGAAATATCACGAATATGGGAAACAAAACTAAAATCGAAGTCCGCATATCCACGTTTACAGATTTATTTTTGAATATGTGGCAAATACTTAACAAACACGTTCACAAGACAGTATAAAATCAAATCCTGCTCGGTAGAAGATTAAGTCATTGAAAAAAAACGGTGTCATGGTTACCCTTCATTCTATACGTTACACAAACAATTAGTATTTACTTGTACACCCTTTCAAAAACGTCCAACCGGAAACCCCGTTATAAAACTGTTATATTAGTAAACAAAACGCAGTACTCATCTCTCTACATGTAGGTTTAGGTTCACTAACCGTACGCTACTTACAAAACGTGTGCCCACTTATACATATCCATACACATCTCTCGAGCGTTATAGTGAATGCTTGTGTCGGTCATTCTAATACACGGACGAATTATGTATACACTTTTATTTTCAAACAACCAGGAGTACATATTTACATACTTGTATATAAACATTTACATTACTTATACATTTACACATACAATAAACATACATACTTGCACATATACATGTACATACATTAGAACAAACATTAGAAAATCATACTAGAAGGTCATATACCCATGTGGTACATATTTACATACTTGTACATAAACATTTGCATTACTTATACATTTACACATACAATAAACATACATACTTTCACATACATACATTAGAACAAACATTAGAACAAACATACCACATATGTATTTTAATTAAATATAATATGAGTTGTGTAATATAATATTAGTGATGTTTTTTTTGTTGTTTCTAATGTAAGCAAATATATTTGTTATATCGTAGATTTGATTTTGTTGATGATTATGTGTAGAATTGCAATCAAGTAAATTTATAATTATCAAGTTACATAGATCGCGAAACAAGTTTACATATGTAAATTAATCACAACACGATGACCGTTTCCTGGCTTGTTAACCGGTGCTCGCGCTTAATTCATGGATCCTGAAAACTGCAGTTCAATAAACAGGAAGGAACAGGTTTCATGCTGATAGTTTGTATAACATGTTATGGTCTATAGGTGTAGGTAAGCTTGTCAGTGTGATGACGACACCATCTTCTATTGAAAAACAAACCTGTGACACTTATTTGCAATCGCACCTAATTTATTTTCGCGTGAAATTATAATCTATACAGTCCAATGTATATCTACATAGACAACCTGTCAATAAGACCCACGTCTTCAAGATACTAAAGTCAGTCTTTACGACAGCTTCCACTGTACTGTGGATTAATAGTTCGTATGTAAGGCCTGAACAATATGTTTGTTTCAGGTTTCATGCCCCCCCCCCCCCCCCCCCTAACATATGGTAGGTATGTCGGAATTTTCAAACGAAGCAAATTTAACATAGATATTAAATATAATTTAATATATACATGTTAAACTCGCACAAATCCTCTTTTCCTTTTAACACGGATAATGTTTAGTCAAGGTGAATATAGTGCTCTTTAACTGGAATACCCGTAAAGCGTCTAATAACTCGGCAGAAATTTGAACCTTAAGAACTAATCGCACAAAGAAATTTTACCAAAAAGAAAAAAATGTTAACACTCGAAAAAAGTGTTCTAGGATCGGGGGGGGGGGGGGGGTAGGTCGGGAAAGGCCTATCTTAACTTGACATAAAGCGGTGGTCAGTGGTCATCCATCGCTTGACTAGATATTCTAAAACATTTCATTTCTGTTGAATTGATCCGATTTTAAAACTGCAGTTGCTTTTTCATAAACAATGCATCCTTTGACATGTGTGTATATGTAATGAACTACATTACCAATCGGGTAATCGAGCCAGTGTGACACAGAGATCCGGAACTAATATTCCCTTCAGACCTTTGATTATTACTTGAGCCCCTAAAATGATTCGTTTCTTTCTCAATGTAAAGTGATGTTTTCAATAGAAAAATTGTCGACGACACTTAAGCAACGTTTGGGAAGTTTGGTGTCAAATATCAGACGGTTAATTGCGTCAATGTTTTATGAATAAGTGTTATTTGCAATGATGTATTCATTGAATTACATGATTACACACCGATGTCCCCGGAAGAACAGGGTACTACCGTTATCCTTTGTGGTACAACGTGGTAGATTCCTTTGACAAAGATCTGTCACAATCACTACATTACTAGTATTCGAAAGCAGTTGAGAATGTACGCTATGTTTGTTGTTCAATATTTTACAAAACATGATTCATTGACTGGTCTCCTCATACTCATAGTTTGTTTACATCCGTTTTGGAGCAAATAAAACACTGACTCTACCGTAGTTTAGGTTCAGTGCGTACAAGGGCAATCTTAAACCAGCGTGGCAGTTTCTTTAAAATTATAAAAATGTTCGAACAATCGACACCTCTGCTTACCCCCAGTGTTCCGCGTACACCCAACACAAGACGCTTGATGTGGGCAATATGCACTCTTCTCTTTTCTATATACCCTTTAAACAGAACCACAAATTTAACTGTATTATAAAACAGTTTGATATCATTATCCTTGGTGGTATTCTGATTTATCCAGATGTCAGTTGTGAATTCGGATATTTGGTACCGAATGCGCAGCTGTTAGTTGGTAGCCCAGTTGTGCCTTATTGGATTCACAGCTGTTAGTTGGTAGTCCAGTTGTGCCTTATTGGATTCACAGCTGTTAGTTGGTAGTCCAGTTGTGCCTTATTGGATTCACAGCTGTTAGTTGGTAGTCCAGTTGTGCCTTATTGGATTCGCAGCTGTTAGTTGGTAGTCCAGTTGTGCCTTATTGGATTCACAGCTGTTAGTTGGTAGTTCAGATGTTAATTCGAGAATTCAGAGCCAGAAATCAGCTGTGGATTCAGATATGGGTACACACAGCTTTTTGTTGGTAGTTCAAATGTGCATTCCCTAATTCATAGCTGTTAGTTGAAGCATCGACGCAACGTAAGATTTAAATGAGGAGGCTAAAATGCAACAGTTACGATCGAATCAACGTATACCAGAGGAGCGTTTTTAGGTAGGGGGAAGTAAGCGAGAACATTAGAAAATGTAGCTGTCTAAAAACGCGTGAACGCTTCGCTAGCTGTAAAATACAAGACGGCACTGTTCCGCATGAACGCCATTTTGTTTAGCAAAGCTAGCACTGACAGATGAGGCTACCTATCCAAAGATAAGGGCTCATTTTTATACGTTTAAGAAACGGCACCGCTACTTTCCCTACGTAGCTCTAGGTAGCATTCTATTTTTCCTATGTCTAAAATACGCACCATCTGTAAATCAGATTGAGGCTAAATTGCTGCCGCTACCAACGACGCAACGATCGTACATTAGAATGAGGCTGAATTGTGGCCGTTATCAAATTATGCAATAACCGTACATCAGACTGAGGCGGGATTATTGCCGTTACCAATGACGTAAAGTTCGTACATCACAATGAGGCTGGCGTGAAGCCATTACACCCGACACAAGGTCCGTACATTAAAACGAGGCTTAATCGTGGCCATTAGAAATGAATCATCACACGTACGTCAGAATAGGCGGAAATTAGCCTTTACCAAAGACACAGCGTCCGTCATCAGAATGAGGCTGAATTTCTATGTAACATTCAAGCAACGTCCGTACATCAGAATGAGGCTGAATAGTAGCCGTTACAAATGACGCAGCGTCCGTACATCAGAATGAGGCTGAATAGTAGCCGTTACAAATGACGCAGCGTCCGTACATCAGAATGAGACAGATATGTAACAAAGTGTGGTGATTTGGATATCTTTCCGCTCATTTCGCAACTTCCGCTACAGAACCAATGTAGGATTAGCGACGCTTAACGACTCCCCAGATCCGGGCTACAATGCAGTCATCACAGAGTACACGAAGCGAACACATCACCCAAGCACTTGAGTTCTACAAAGACTTTATACAGACATGAGAGCAGCTTCTACCGTTGGTGAGTCCTTTCATTGTACTGAATTGTATGTAGGACCGAGCATAGCCTCTACAAATCTCACAACGTCTGTACCATCAGCATGAATCTGAATTGTGGCTGTAGCCAATGACACAACGTCTGTATATCAGAATGAGGCTGAATTGCAGCCGTTACTAACGACGCAAAGTAAATACACGAGAACGAGGCTAAATTGCAGCCGCTAACAACGACGTAACGTCCGTACATCAGAATGAGGCTGACTAGTAGCCGTTACCAATGACGCAGCGTCCGTACATTAGAATGAGGCTGAATAGTAGCCGTTACCAATGACGCAGCGTCCGTACATTAGAATGAGGCTGAATAGTAGCCGTTACCAATGACGCAGCGTCCGTACATTAGAATGAGGCTGAATAGTAGCCGTTACCAATGACGCAGCGTCCGTACATTAGAATGAGGCTGAATAGTAGCCGTTACCAATGACGCACGTCCGTGCATCAGAATGAGTCTGACTAGTAGCCGTTACCAATGATGCAGCGTCCGTACATCAGAATGAGGCTGAATAGTAGCCGTTACCAATGACGCAGCGTCCGTGCATCAGAATGAGTCTGACTAGTAGCCGTTACCAATGATGCAGCGTCCGTACATCAGAATGAGGCTGAATAGTAGCCGTTACCAATGACGCAGCGTCCGTGCATCAGAATGAGTCTGACTAGTAGCCGTTACCAATGATGCAGCGTCCGTACATCAGAATGAGGCTGAATAGTAGCCGTTACCAATGACGCACGTCCGTGCATCAGAATGAGTCTGACTAGTAGCCGTTACCAATGATGCAGCGTCCGTACATTAGAATGAGGCTGAATAGTAGCCGTTACCAATGACGCACGTCCGTGCATCAGAATGAGTCTGACTAGTAGCCGTTACCAATGATGCAGCGTCCGTACATCAGAATGAGGCTGAATAGTAGCCGTTACCAATGACGCAGCGTCCGTACACCAGAATGAGGCAGACATGTGAATGTTGCCAATGACACAATGTCTGTTTATAAGAATTAGGCTGAACTGTAGCTGTTACCAATGACACATCGTCAGTACATCAGGATGAAGCTAAATTGCAGCCGTTACTAACGACGCAACGTGTATACACCAGATCGAGGATAAATTGTAGACGTCACCGAAGACGTAACGTTCGTACGTTAGAATGAGGCTGAATTTGCATTTGTAGCCGTTACCAATGACGCAGCGTACGTACATCCGAATTTGCTGAATTGTGGCTGTTACCTATGGCACGACATCTGCGCATCAAAAAGAGGCTAGATTATGGCTGTTACCAATGACGCAAAGTCCTAATGTCAGAATGAGGCTAAACTGTGGCTGTTGGCATTGACACAATGTCCGTATATTTAAATGAGGCTTACTTCCGGCCTTTACCAATGAATCAGAATGATGCTTAATGTGCATTTACCATTGAACAACGTGTGATGCGAACTTGTTGCTGTTACCAATGACACAATGTCCGTATATCAGAATAAGGCTAAAATGTAGCTGTTAGTCACGATACTACGTCCACATATCGGAATGATAAAGAATTTGCATTTATCACTTTAGTGTTGTAAATCAAGGGGAAAAAGTGCGCCCGACGTTGGATTCGAACCTACGACCCCATTAAAACAATAGTGCGGCGCTCTACCGATTGAGCTAATTGGGAGGCCGTCTAACTCCACATCTACAATCCAACCCCTTCCGAGATTTGAGGCTCAACCACCGTGGGCCGTAAAACGAGGCTGCCACCATTGAAGTAATTAATGGGACTTGAACCCACGACCGCCTTAACACTAGTCCGGCGCGCTACCGACTGAGCTAACCGAGTACCCTACACCACTACAGTAGCAACGTCCGTACATTAGAACGAGGCTGAATTGCAGCCGTTACTATCGATGCAACGATAAACACGAGAAAGAGGCTGAATTGTTAACGTTACTAACGACGCAACGATAAACACGAGATCGAGGCTAAATTGTTGACGTTACTAACGACGAAGTCCAGCCAAGGACGTTACATCTCTATACTGTCGCTGTACAGCGTCCTGCTAAACCATTCACAAAAGTTAATAGAAGTTGGACACCGTCGGTCTTTCCACGAGAACGAGGCTGAATTGTAGACGTTTCTAATGACGCAACGATGAACACGAAAACGAGGCTGAATTGTCGAAGTTACTAATGACGCAACGATAAACACGAGAACGAGGCAGAATTGTAGACGTACTAACGACGCAACGATAAACACGAGAACGAGACTGAACTGTAGACGTTACTAACGACGTAACGATAAACTCGAGAACGATACTGAATTGTAGACGTTACTAACGACGTAACGAGAGAACGAGGCTGAATTGAAGACGTTACTAACGACGCAACGATAAACAGGAGAACGAGACTGAATTGTAGACGTTACTAACGACGTAACGAGAGAACGAGTCTGAATTGTAGACGTTACTAACGACGTAACGAGAGAACGAGGCTGAATTGTAGACGTTACTAAAGACGCAACGATAAACACGAGAACGAGACTGAATTGTAGACGTTACTAACGACGTAACGATAAACTCGAGAACGAGACTGAATTGTAGACGTTACTAACGACGCAACGATAAACAGGAGAACGAAACTGAACTGTAGGCGTTACTAACGACGCAACGATAAACAGGAGAACGAGACTGAATTGTAGACGTTACTAACGACGCAATGATCAACACGAAAACGAGAATGAACTGTAGACATTACTAACGACGCAACGATAAACAGGAGAACGAGTCTGAATTGTAGACGTTACTAACGACGCAACGATAAGCACGAGAACGAGGCTGAATTGTAGACGTTACTAACGCCGCAACGATAAACACGAGAACGAGGCTGAATTGTAGACGTTACTAACGCCGCAACGATAAACACGAGAACGAGGCAGAATTGTAGACGTTACTAACGACGGAACGATAAACACGAGAACGAGGCAGAATTGTAGACGTAACTAACGACGCAACGATAAACACGAGAACGAGACTGAATTGTAGACGTTACTAACGACGCAACGATAAACACGAGAACGAGACTGAATTGTAGACGTTACTAACGACGCAACGATAAACAGGAGAACGAGACTGAATTGTAGACGTTACTAACGACGCAACGATAAACACGAGAACGAGACTGAATTGTAGACGTTACTAACGACGCAACGATAAACACGAGAACGAGACTGAATTGTAGACGTTACTAACGACGCAACGATAAACACTAGAACGAGGCTGAATTGTAGTCGTTACTAACGATGCAACGATAAACACGAGCACGAGACTGAATTGTAGTCGTTACTAACGACGCAACGATAAACACGAGAACGAGGCTGAATTGTAGACGTTACTAACGACGCAACGATAAACACGAGAACGAGGCTGAACTGTAGTCGTTACTAACGACGCAACGATAAACACGAGAACGAGGCTGAATTGTAGTCGTTACTAACGACGCAATGATAAACAGGAGAACGAGACTGAATTGTAGACGTTACTAACGACGTAACGAGAGAACGAGGCTGAATTGAAGACGTTACTAACGACGCAACGATAAACAGGAGAACGAGACTGAATTGTAGACGTTACTAACGACGTAACGAGAGAACGAGTCTGAATTGTAGACGTTACTAACGACGCAACGATAAACAGGAGAACGAGACTGAATTGTAGACGTTACTAACGACGTAACGAGAGAACGAGGCTGAATTGTAGACGGTACTAACGACGCAACGATAAACAGGAGAACGAGACTGAATTGTAGACGTTACTAACGACGTAACGAGAGAACGAGGCTGAATTGTAGACGTTACTAAAGACGCAACGATAAACACGAGAACGAGACTGAATTGTAGACGTTACTAACGACGTAACGATAAACTCGAGAACGAGACTGAATTGTAGACGTTACTAACGACGGAACGATAAACACGAGAACGAGACTGAATTGTAGACGTTACTAACGACGCAACGATAAACAGGAGAACGAGACTGAATTGTAGACGTTACTAACGACGTAACGATAAACTCGAGAACGAGACTGAATTGTAGACGTTACTAACGACGGAACGATAAACACGAGAACGAGACTGAACTGTAGACGTTACTAACGACGCAACGATAAACAGGAGAACGAGACTGAACTGTAGGCGTTACTAACGACGCAACGATAAACAGGAGAACGAGACTGAATTGTAGACGTTACTAACGACGCAATGATAAACACGAGAACGAGAATGAACTGTAGACATTACTAACGACGCAACGATAAACAGGAGAACGAGTCTGAATTGTAGACGTTACTAACGATGCAACGATAAACACGAGAACGAGGCTGAATTGTAGACGTTACTAACGCCGCAACGATAAACACGAGAACGAGGCAGAATTGTAGACGTTACTAACGACGGAACGATAAACAAGAGAACGAGGCAGAATTGTAGACGTTACTAACGACGCAACGATAAACACGAGCACGATACTGAATTGTAGACGTTACTAACGACGCAATGATAAACACGAGAACGAGACTGAATTGTAGACGTTACTAACGACGCAACGATAAACACGAGAACGAGACTGAATTGTAGACGTTACTAACGACGCAACGATAAACACGAGAATGAGACTGAATTGTAGACGTTACTAACGACGCAACGATAAACACGAGAACGAGACTGAATTGTAGACGTTACTAACGACGCAACGATAAACAGGAGAACGAGACTGAATTGTAGACGTTACTAGCGACGCAACGATAAACACGAGACCGATGCTGAATTGTAGACGTTACTAACGACGCAACGATAAACAGGAGAACGAGACTGAACTGTAGGCGTTACTAACGACGCAACGATAAACAGGAGAACGAGACTGAATTGTAGACGTTACTAGCGACGCAATGATAAACACGAGAACAAGGCTGAATTGTAGACGTTACTAACGACGCAATGATAAACACGAGAACAAGGCTGAATTGTAGACGTTACTAACGATGCAATGATAAACACGAGAACGAGGCAGAATTGTAGACGTTACTAACGACGTAACGATAAACACGAGAACGAGGCTGAATTGTTGACGTTACTAACGGCGCAACGATAAACACGAGAACGAGGCTGAACTGTAGTCGTTACTAACGACGCAACGATCAACACGAGAACGAGGCTGAACTGTAGTCGTTACTAACGACGCAACGATAAACACGAGAACGAGGCTGAATTGTAGTCGTTACTAACGACGCAATGATAAACACGAGACCGAGGCTTAATTGTAGACGTTACTAACGCCGCAACGATAAACCCGAGAACGAGGCAGAATTCTAGACGTTACTAACGACGTAACGATAAACACGAGAACGAGGCAGAATTGTAGTCGTTACTAACGACGCAACGATAAACACGAGAACGAGACTGAATTGTAGACGTTACTAACGACGCAACGATAAACACTAGAACGAGGCTGAATTGTAGACGTTACTAACGATGCAACGTTAAACACGAGCACGAGACTGAACTGTAGTCGTTACTAACGACGCAACGATAAACAGGAGAACGAGACTGAATTGTAGACGTTACTAACGATGCAACGGTAAACACGAGCACGAGACTGAACTGTAGTCGTTACTAACGACGCTACGATAAACACGAGCACGAGACTGAACTCTAGTCGTTACTAACGACGCAGCGATCAACACTAGAACGAGGCTGAATTGTAGACGTTATCAACGATGCAACGATAAACACGAGCATGAGACTGAACTGTAGTCGTTACTAACGACGCAACGATAAACACGAGAACGAGGCTGAATTGTAGACGTTACTAAAGACGCAACGATAAACACGAGAACGAGACTGAATTGTAGACGTTACTAACGACGTAACGATAAACTCGAGAACGAGACTGAATTGTAGACGTTACTAACGACGTAACGAGAGAACGAGGCTGAATTGTAGACGTTACTAACGACGCAATGATAAACACGAAAACGAGAATGAACTGTAGACATTGATAACGACGCAACGATAAACAGGAGAACGAAACTGAACTGTAGGCGTTACTAACGACGCAACGATAAACAGGAGAACGAGACTGAATTGTAGACGTTACTAACGACGCAATGATAAACACGAAAACGAGAATGAACTGTAGACATTACTAACGACGCAACGATAAACAGGAGAACGAGTCTGAATTGTAGACGTTACTAACGATGCAACGATAAACACGAGATCGAGGCTGAATTGTAGACGTTACTAACGCCGCAACGATAAACACGAGAACGAGGCAGAGTTGTAGACGTTACTATCGATGCAACGATAAACACGAGAAAGAGGCTGAATTGTTAACGTTACTAACGACGCAACGATAAACACGAGATCGAGGCTAAATTGTTGACGTTACTAACGACGAAGTCCAGCCAAGGACGTTACATCTCTATACTGTCGCTGTACAGCGTCCTGCTAAACCATTCACAAAAGTTAATAGAAGTTGGACACCGTCGGTCTTTCCACGAGAACGAGGCTGAATTGTAGACGTTTCTAATGACGCAACGATAAACACGAAAACGAGGCTGAATTGTAGAAGTTACTAATGACGCAACGATAAACACGAGAACGAGGCAGAATTGTAGACGTACTAACGACGCAACGATAAACACGACAACGAGACTGAACTGTAGACGTTACTAACGACGTAACGATAAACACGACAACTAGACTGAACTGTAGACGTTACTAACGACGTAACGATAAACTCGAGAACGATACTGAATTGTAGACGTTACTAACGACGTAACGAGAGAACGAGGCTGAATTGTAGACGTTACTAACGACGCAACGATAAACAGGAGAACGAGACTGAATTGTAGACGTTACTAACGACGTAACGAGAGAACGAGGCTGAATTGTAGACGTTACTAAAGACGCAACGATAAACACGAAAACGAGACTGAATTGTAGACGTTGCTAACGACGTAACGATAAACTCGAGAACGAGACTGAATTGTAGACGTTACTAACGACGCAACGATAAACAGGAGAACGAAACTGAACTGTAGGCGTTACTAACGACGCAACGATAAACAGGAGAACGAGACTGAATTGTAGACGTTACTAACGACGCAATGATAAACACGAAAACGAGAATGAACTGTAGACATTGATAACGACGCAACGATAAACAGGAGAACGAGTCTGAATTGTAGACGTTACTAACGACGCAACGATAAACACGAGAACGAGGCTGAATTGTAGACGTTACTAACGCCGCAACGATAAACACGAGAACGAGGCTGAATTGTAGACGTTACTAACGCCGCAACGATAAACACGAGAACGAGGCTGAACTGTAGTCGTTACTAACGACGCAACTATAAACACGAGAACGAGGCTGAATAGTAGTCGTTACTAACGACGCAATGATAAACACGAGACCGAGGCTGAATTGTAGACGTTACTAACGCCGCAACGATAAACACGAGAACGAGGCAGAATTGTAGACGTTACTAACGCCGCAACGATAAACACGAGAACGAGGCAGAATTGTAGTCGTTACTAACGACGCAACGATAAACACGAGAACGAGACTGAATTGTAGACGTTACTAACGACGCAACGATAAACACGAGAACGAGGCTGATCTGTAGACGTTACTAACGACGCAGCGATCAACACGAAAACGAGGCTGAACTGTAGTCGTTACTAACGACGCAACGATAAACACGAGCACGAGGCTGAATTGTAGACGTTACTAACGACGTAACGATAAACACTAGAACGAGGCTGAATTGTAGACGTTACTAACGACGCAACGATAAACACGAGCACGAGACTGAATTGTAGTCGTTACTAACGACGCAACGATAAACACGAGAACGAGGCTGAATTGTAAACGTTACTAACGACGCAATGATACACACGAGAACGAGGCTGAACTGTTGTAGTTACTAACGACGCAACGATAAACACGAGAACGAGACTGAATTGTAGACGTTACTAACGACGCAACGATAAACACGAGACCGATGCTGAATTGTAGACGTTACTAACGACGCAACGATAAACACGAGCACGAGACTGAATTGTAGACGTTACTAACGACGCAATGATAAACACGAGAACGAGGCTGAATTGTAGTCGTTACTAACGACGCAACGATAAACACGAGCACGAGACTGAACTGTAGTCGTTACTAACGACGCAACGGTAAACATTAGAACGAGGCTGATTTGTAGTCGTTACTAACGATGCAACGATAAACACGAGCACGAGACTGTACTGTAGTCGTTACTAACGACGCAACGATAAACACGAGGACGAGGCTGAATTGTAGTCGTTACTAACGACGCAACGATAAACACTAGAACGAGGCTGAATTGTAGTCGTTACTAACGATGCAACGATAAACACGAGCACGAGACTAAACTGTAGTCGTTACTAACGACGCAACGATAAACACGAGAACGTGGCTGAACTGTAGTCGTTAATAACGACGCAACGATAAACACTAGAACGAGGCTGAATTGTAGACGTTACTAACGATGCAACGGTAAACACGAGCACGAGACTGAACTGTAGTCGTTACTAACGACGCAACGATAAACACTAGAACGAGGCTGAATTGTAGACGTTACTAACGATGCAACGTTAAACACGAGCACGAGACTGAATTGTAGACGTTACTAACGACGCAACGATAAACACGAGAACGAGACTGAATTGTAGACGTTACTAACGACGCAACGATAAACACGAGAACGAGACTGAATTGTAGACGTTACTAACGACGCAACGATAAACACGAGAACGAGACTGAATTGTAGACGTTACTAACGACGCAACGATAAACACTAGAACGAGGCTGAATTGTAGTCGTTACTAACGATGCAACGATAAACACGAGCACGAGACTGAATTGTAGTCGTTACTAACGACTCAACGATAAACACGAGAACGAGGCTGAATTGTAGACGTTACTAACGACGCAACGATAAACACCAGAACGAGGCTGAACTGTAGTCGTTACTAACGACGCAACGATAAACACGAGAACGAGGCTGAATTGTAGTCGTTACTAACGACGCAATGATAAACAGGAGAACGAGACTGAATTGTAGACGTTACTAACGACGTAACGAGAGAACGAGGCTGAATTGAAGACGTTACTAACGACGCAACGATAAACAGGAGAACGAGACTGAATTGTAGACGTTACTAACGACGTAACGAGAGAACGAGTCTGAATTGTAGACGTTACTAACGACGCAACGATAAACAGGAGAACGAGACTGAATTGTAGACGTTACTTACGACGTAACGAGAGAACGAGGCTGAATTGTAGACGTTACTAACGACGCAACGATAAACAGGAGAACGAGACTGAATTGTAGACGTTACTAACGACGTAAGGAGAGAACGAGGCTGAATTGTAGACGTTACTAAAGACGCAACGATAAACACGAGAACGAGACTGAATTGTAGACGTTACTAACGACGTAACGATAAACTCGAGAACGAGACTGAATTGTAGACGTTACTAACGACGGAACGATAAACACGAGAACGAGACTGAATTGTAGACGTTACTAACGACGCAACGATAAACAGGAGAACGAGATTGAACTGTAGGCGTTACTAACGACGCAACGATAAACAGGAGAACGAGACTGAATTGTAGACGTTACTAACGACGCAATGATAAACACGAGAACGAGAATGAACTGTAGACATTACTTACAACGCAACGATAAACAGGAGAACGAGTCTGAATTGTAGACGTTACTAACGATGCAACGATAAACACGAGAACGAGGCTGAATTGTAGACGTTACTAACGCCGCAACGATAAACACGAGAACGAGGCAGAATTGTAGACGTTACTAACGACGGAACGATAAACACGAGAACGAGGCAGAATTGTAGACGTAACTAACGACGCAACGATAAACACGAGAACGAGACTGAATTGTAGACGTTACTAACGACGCAACGATAAACACGAGAACGAGACTGAATTGTAGACGTTACTAACGACGCAACGATAAACACGAGAACGAGACTGAATTGTAGACGTTACTAACGACGCAACGATAAACACGATAATGAGACTGAATTGTAGACGTTACTAACGACGCAACGATAAACACGAGAACGAGACTGAATTGTAGACGTTACTAACGACGCAACGATAAACACTAGAACGAGGCTGAATTGTAGTCGTTACTAACGATGCAACGATAAACACGAGCACGAGACTGAATTGTAGTCGTTACTAACGACGCAACGATAAACACGAGAACGAGGCTGAATTGTAGACGTTACTAACGACGCAACGATAAACACGAGAACGAGGCTGAACTGTAGTCGTTACTAACGACGCAACGATAAACACGAGAACGAGGCTGAACTGTAGTCGTTACTAACGACGCAACGATAAACACGAGAACGAGGCTGAATTGTAGTCGTTACTAACGACGCAATGATAAACACGAGACCGAGGCTGATTTGTAGACGTTAATAACGCCGCAACGATAAACCCGAGAACGAAGCAGAATTGTAGACGTTACTAACGACGTAACGATAAACACGAGAACGAGGCAGAATTGTAGACGTTACTAACGACGGAACGATAAACACGAGAACGAGGCAGAATTGTAGACGTAACTAACGACGCAACGATAAACACGAGAACGAGGCTGAATTGTAGTCGTTACTAACGACGCAACGATAAACACGAGAACGAGACTGAATTGTAGACGTTACTAACGACGCAACGATAAACACGAGAACGAGGCTGAACTGTAGACGTTACTAACGACGCAATGATAAACACGAGAACAAGGCTGAATTGTAGACGTTATTTACGATGCAATGATAAACACGAGAACGAGGCAGAATTGTAGACGTTACTAACGACGTAACGATAAACACGAGAACGAGGCTGAATTGTAGACGTTACTAACGACGCAACGATAAACACGAGCACGAGACTGAATTGTAGACGTTACTTACGACGCAATGATAAACACGTGAACGAGGCTGAATTGTAGTCGTTACTAACGACGCAACGATAAACACGAGCTCGAGACTGAAATGTAGTCGTTACTAACGACGCAACGATAAACACTAGAACAAGGCTGAATAATTGTCGTTACTAACGATGCAACGATAAACACAAGCACGAGACTGAACTGTAGTCGTTACTAACGACGCAACGATAAACACGAGAACGAGGCTGAACTGTATTCGTTACTAACGATACAACGATAAACACGAGCACGAGACTGAACTGTAGTCGTTACTAACGACGCAACGATAAACACGAGAACGAGACTGAACTGTAGTCGTTAATAACGACGAAACGATAAACTCTAGAACGAGGCTGAATTGTAGACGTTACTAACGATGCAACGATAAACACGAGCACGAGACTGAACTGTAGTCGTTACTAACGACGCAACGATAAACACGAGAACGAGGCTGAATTGTAAACGTTACAAACGACGCAATGATAAACACGAGAACGAGGCTGAACTGTAGTCGTTACTAACGACGCAACGATAAACAGGAGAACGAGACTGAATTGTAGACGTTACTAAGGACGCAACGATAAACACGAGACCGATGCTGAATTGTAGACGTTACTAACGACGCAACGATAAACAGGAGAACGAGACTGAACTGTAGGCGTTACTAACGACGCAACGATAAACAGGAGAACGAGACTGAATTGTAGACGTTACTAACGACGCAATGATAAACACGAGAACAAGGCTGAATTGTAGACGTTACTAACGACGCAATGATAAACCCGAGAACAAGGCTGAATTGTAGACGTTACTAACGATGCAATGATAAACACGAGAACGAGGCAGAATTGTAGACGTTACTAACGACGTAACGATAAACACGAGAACGAGGCTGAATTGTAGACGTTACTAACGACGCAACGATAAACACGAGAACGAGACTGAATTGTAGACGTTACTAACGACGCAACGATAAACACGAGAACGAGACTGAATTGTAGACGTTACTAACGACGCAACGATAAACACGAGAACGAGACTGAATTGTAGACGTTACTAACGACGCAACGATAAACACGAGAACGAGGCTGAATTGTAGTCGTTACTAACGATGCAACGATAAACACGAGCATGAGACTGAATTGTCGTCGTTACTAACGACGCAACGATAAACACGAGAACGAGGCTGAATTGTAGACGTTACTAACGGCGCAACGATAAACACGAGAACGAGGCTGAACTGTAGTCGTTACTAACGACGCAACGATAAACACGAGAACGAGACTGAATTGTAGACGTAACAAACGACGCAACGATAAACACGAGAACGAGGCTGAACTGTAGACGTTACTAACGACGCAACGATCAACACGAGAACGAGGCTGAACTGTAGTCGTTACTAACGACGCAACGACAAACACGAGCACGATACTGAATTGTAGACGTTACTAACGACGCAATGATAAACACGAGAACGAGGCTGAATTGTAGACGTTACTAACGACGCAACGACCAACACGAGAACGAGGCTGAACTGTAGTCGTTACTAACGACGCAACGATAAACACGAGAACGAGGCTGAATAGTAGTCGTTAATAACGACGCAATGATAAACACGAGACCGAGGCTGAATTGTAGACGTTACTAACGCCGCAACGATAAACCCGAGAACGAGGCAGAATTGTAGACGTTACTAACGACGTAACGATAAACACGAGAACGAGGCAGAATTGTAGTCGTTACTAACGACGCAACGATAAACACGAGAACGAGACTGAATTGTAGACGTTACTAACGACGCAACGATAAACACGAGAACGAGGCTGATCTGTAGACGTTACTAACGACGCAACGATCAACACGAGAACGAGGCTGAACTGTAGTCGTTACTAACGACGCAACGATAAACACGAGAACGAGGCTGAATTGTAGACGTTACTAACGACGTAACGATAAACACTAGAACGAGGCTGAATTGTAGACGTTACTAACGACGCAACGATAAACACGAGCACGAGACTGAATTGTAGTCGTTACTAACGACGCAACGATAAACACGAGAACGAGGCTGAATTGTAAACGTTACTAACGACGCAATGATACACACGAGAACGAGGCTGAACTGTTGTAGTTACTAACGACGCAACGATAAACACGAGAACGAGACTGAATTGTAGACGTTACTAACGACGGAACGATAAACACGAGACCGATGCTGAATTGTAGACGTTACTAACGACGCAACGATAAACACGAGCACGAGACTGAATTGTAGACGTTACTAACGACGCAATGATAAACACGAGAACGAGGCTGAATTGTAGTCGTTACTAACGACGCAACGATAAACACGAGCACGAGACTGAACTGTAGTCGTTACTAACGACGCAACGGTAAACACGAGAACGAGGCTGATCTGTAGACGTCACTAACGACGCAACGATCAACACGAGAACGAGGCTGAACTGTAGTCGTTACTAACGACGCAACGATAAACACGAGAACGAGGCTGAATTGTAGACGTTACTAACGACGTAACGATAAACACTAGAACGAGGCTGATTTGTAGTCGTTACTAACGATGCAACGATAAACACGAGCACGAGACTGAACTGTAGTCGTTACTAACGACGCAACGATAAACACGAGAACGAGGCTGAATTGTAGTCGTTACTAACGACGCAACGATAAACACTAGAACGAGGCTGAATTGTAGTCGTTACTAACGATGCAACGATAAACACGAGCACGAGACTAAACTGTAGTCGTTACTAACGACGCAACGATAAACACGAGAACGTGGCTGAACTGTAGTCGTTAATAACGACGCAACGATAAACACTAGAACGAGGCTGAATTGTAGACGTTACTAACGATGCAACGGTAAACACGAGCACGAGACTGAACTGTAGTCGTTACTAACGACGCAACGATAAACACTAGAACGAGGCTGAATTGTAGACGTTACCAACGATGCAACGGTAAACACGAGCACGAGACTGAACTGTAGTCGTTACTAACGACGCAACGATAAACACGAGAACGAGGCTGAATTGTAGACGTTACTGACGACGCAATGATAAACACGAGAACGAGGCTGAACAGTAGTCGTTACTAACGACGCAACGATAAACAGGAGAACGAGACTGAATTGTAGACGTTACTAACGACGCAGCGATAAACACGAGCACGAGACTGAACTCTAGTCGTTACTAACGACGCAGCGATAAACACGAGCTCGAGACTGAACTGTAGTCGTTACTAACGACGCAACGATAAACACGAGAACGAGGCTGAATTGTAGTCGTTACTAACGACGCAACGATAAACACGAGCACGAGACTGAATTGTAGACGTTACTAAGGACGCAATGATAAACACGAGCACGAGACTGAACTATAGTTGTTACTAACGACGCAACGATAAACACTAGAACGAGGCTGAATTGTAGACGTTACTAACGACGCAACGATAAACACGAGAACGAGACTGAACTGTAGTCGTTACTAACGACTCAATGATAAACACGAAAACGAGGCTAAATTGTTGACGTTACTAACGACGCAACGATAAACACGAGAACGTGGCTAAAGTGTTGACGTTACTTACGATGCAACGATAAACACGAGATCGAGGCTAAATTGTAGACGTCACTAACGACGCAACGATAAACACGAGATCGAGGCTGAATTGTAGACGTCACTAACGACGCAATGATAAACACGAGATCGAGGCTAAATTGTAGACGTCACTAACGACGCAACGATAAACACGAGATCGAGGCTGAATTTTAGACGTTACCACAGACGTAACGTCCTTTTAGATGCGTTACCAGCGACGCAACGTCCGTACATTAGAATGAGACTAAACTGTTGCCGTTACCAATGACCCAACATTCGTACATTAAAATGAGGATGCATTTTAACCCTTACCTTTGACTTAACGTCCGCACATCTGAATGAACTGAAATAAAGCCGTTACGGAAGTCGCAACGTCCGCACATAAGGATGAACCGGTTGCAGTTACCGATGACGCTGTCACATTGGACATTTTCTCTGTTCGACACTTGAGTTGTCTCTCCACATCCCTCCTAGCTTCTTGATGTTGGATGATGCTGATGAATCGCTGAGACAAGAATATATCTGCGCAGGTGTGTTTACCTTGATACAAGATATGTGTAAGGGAAACAGCTATGATCGCCTTAAATAAGATTTGTACGCGTTGTCTTCCTTGAATGATTTCTGATAGATTCAGAGGACAAAATATGCTTGCATCTGGAGAATGCATCGTTTATAGCATACAGTCGAACCTCGTTTATTCGACGACCTTCTATCCGAATACTTGGAATCATCCAAATTAAGAGCAGGTCCCGGTGTATATATAATTATGTATCTTCTTATGCACGTCGAATTGAATTGGGCTATTCGAAACCATGTATTATTCGAAGTAATATTTCGGACCCCATGAATTACATGTATGCTACGTCTACTTTAGAATTTGTTCTTTCTGAGTTGTTAATCCCCTCGTATTTTTTCTTATTTCAATTATACATGTCATGCCTCATTTCTATTCCTAGCTTAATCCTTAGATGAAGTGTCTATTTTGCATTAATACACATGTTATTGGGGAGAAAATATTAGGTATTATATAAAACAATAAAAGTAAAGTGTGTGTTTTGTTCTGTTCTATTGTGTAAAAAAGAATAAAATTCTAGATTTTTTTCCATCGCAAGCGATTTTGAGTGAAGCCATGTAACATTGTAATTTTGGACATACACTGAACACAATTTCTAAACGTCCACTTGGTACTTCGTCGAAATATAAGAACAGAGACAAATGTACCCATTGAACAGACGGGCAACCTGAAATATTAATAAAAGAGGCCAATAATACAAAACTTATATATTTACATTATTTATTTTCTATTCTATTTGAATTGATTAATTAATTTATAAAGTTAGTCATATCTGTCGTATCGGAGTACCAGCATCAGTCATACCGACGGCCATGGCGCGTTCTTCAGTGGTCTTTGTTGGCATGATTTTTGTTTTTCGTGTTGGCCCTACAACGTGGATTGACTTGACATGAAATTCACCGCTTACTACATAGTACACGTGATCCTCATGCCAAAAGTTGAAAATCGTACTCACCGTCACGCGTGATCAACCATGACGATAAATAGGTATTTTCTTTTTAAAAGTCGATAGAGTATTATGTGTAATACTGGAATGCGAAATTTTATGTCGGCAAATAAACCCGTTTTCTAAAAATTGTATTTTATTACATGGACGTTGAGAAAATGTGTTCAGTGTAGATATCAGAAAACATGTCTGAGATCTCCCGTGTACAGGTATAATCATCAAATAAATACATTAAATAACTTGCATAGATCAAGCATTTAGATGACTAAAAATTTAATGTTTTATCTATGAGTATTGTAGGGTAAAACGTGTAACATTTCTTTAATTATTGAGGAATCCTAATTAGTTGTAGATAAAGTTTAAACGTTCCGTGATCGGGTCCGTGTCCTTTGATCTTTATATCATCAAAGTGACGCGTTTTATCGCAGTATGATATATACTTGACCAAGGTGTTGGCTTTTATTGTTCAGTAATGACTCGTTAAAGAAACACTCATTGTAGACCGGTCTATGAATCTAGTATTTTGATTAGATCCGTTCACAGATCGGGACGGTTTGTAAGCAATTTGACCGGATAAAATGTCATTTAGATGTTACCATCTGGTTTGTAGATAGGAAGTCGTTATTCGTACGGGGTAACATTAAATCATTCATTAACAGTATAGATTTCAAATTAATTGATTATGATGGTGCTTATATAAAACCCCACGTACACAAGGTCAACAATCTACTTGTACACATGGGGAAATGTCACGTTGATCATTTTCGATGTTTTGGGTCGAAATTTGAAAAAATGCTTAAGTAAGATTATGTTAAAGAGTACATTGAACGTCTAAACAGAGTTTTATTACAATTTACTTCATATTTGGTCTGGTAGGTTAACAATACTGTCGGCTGAAAATGTATCTAATTATTTCCTTTTATCTGAGCCGACTAAAGATGCATTTGTGCACGTTTTGAGTTTCATTTAAATAGGATTGTTTAAATGTTCAGCAAGATTCAGCACATATTGTGTACGCTACTTTAAACACTAACATTAACAATGGTCAAGATATAAATCACAATGCAAAAGTAATCTTGTATTTGATTCGAGATCAAAGATGCAACTTGACTTATAACACGTTTAAAATGTACACTAAAATTCGTATAATATCTAGGTATTACAATACTGGGGTTTATCCAGTGGCCAAAATGTGTCAGCTGAGGTCACAGCAACCGGTCATATAACCAGGTAAGGTCTCAGCAATAGGCCATATTGGAACGTACCCCCGGCGGGACCCGAAGCCTCGACCTTCCATTCGCAAGACGGATGCTTCAACCGATCGGCCCCGGGAGACGGAATGCCGAAAGTACCATGTGACCAAATTACCCCACAAATTGATGTATATACCAATTAATACCAAGGATATTTTCATACGTGCTTGTGTTAATTGTGTATCAAAATTATTGAAGCTCAAACATTTGATTAATTACTAGAGAAATGTTTCCAAAATGCGTAAAGGCCTAATTACAACTTACGTCAAATATGATTAACAAATTTAACAGATAATGGCCCGTACCTGTCTTTGTGTTAATTCTATGGGAAGATACTAATTAGCCATATAATGCCATAATATCTTATTGAGAGATCTTTCTAATTGAGGGGTTGTGTCACCGGGCCCAACTCCTTCCCGTCTTCTGATATCGGGGTCAAACATGGGGTTATCTGCGTAAATGATTTAATATCAGCTTAATTGTTTTCATAAACAACACAGAATGACATTGGACTATCATGTGATCTAAACAAGAATTCGCAACTTGACATGTGCTACTTTGAATGTATATCTTCTGATTAAGGTACACCAAATGCAACGAATTGATTACTGTTGAAGTTGATTTCAAGTTAACCCCTACCAGTTCAGATTACCCCCCCCCCCTCATTCCCTTATTTATGTTTATCTATAAAAACGTAAACTTGTAAATTCCATGACATTACCTAGGGGTGCAAGATGAGAAACATAACATTTTATTATTTTATTATACGCAATGATAAACGCTCAATTTTCTTTCAGTCAATTTATATTTTCATATAAAATGAGTTTTAAACACACTAAAATGGCATTTAAATGACATATCAGAGGTACAAAAATGTGCGTTTTTTAAAAGTTCTGAGTATGCAGTTTCCATGCATAAATTGGGCATAACAACAGCAAATGATATAAATGTTCAGCATCAAAACAACAACACGAAAACGACATCAGCAGGAACGACAACGGTAGAAGTCACTACAACAACCATAACAGCGATGTAATTACCATTTTATTGATGCTTTTGTAGAGTGAGATTTGTATATTTCGTAAAATTTTATACAGTTAACTTATCATGATTTCAAATAAATAAAAATTATCATAATTGCTTACTCAGTGAGGGGGGTAATCTAAACTGCGCGGGTGTAATATGAAATCGGGTTCAAATTACCCCCGGAGTTAATATGAAATTGGGTTCAAGTTACTCCCGGTGGTAATATGAAATCGATATCAGATTTCCAGGAATAGCTTGAATAGGGGGTAGCTAGAACGCATTACATTACACTGGTACTAACTGTAACAGTTTCATAACACATGTATCGTACATTCATTTTTCAACACCATAAGAAAATATAACACCCCAGAAATATCTTGAAAAAAGATGGTCGGCGCGATTTGAAGGTTAAGATTTGTTGTGAAGCATAAAAATACCGAGATGTTACGATTGCTGGTCACTCCAGATCTAAAATGGATTTCGGTAAATTCACCGTAATCCAGTGGATTTCGGTAAGATATCGTCCCCGTTATGGAAAGGTTAACAAATCCGCGCGTCAAGGTAACAAACGTTGTTCGGTTGAAGAGAAATTGCCTTAGTGATTAACATAAGATTTGATTAGTTTACACAACACTGATATGCAAATAGCAAAACCATATTAGTACGGCTGCGCCGAAAAGAACGGAAGATACAATATCAAGAAAATGTCAAATAAAATATGCAATTCAACGGCAACTATTTTACATTGAGTAATTGACAAATCATCGCGAATCGAAAAAAACTGATGTGTCATCGTTAGATTTCTGCATTTTTGGTGTAAACTGTTCTCATGTCATCGCTTACATAGATGACTGTCTCATTAGGCTATAATATGCTTGATATCAGGGAAGAAACCTAATCTTTCTTTAAAGAATAATTATCATATGATCATAATTGCAATATTTTGTTTCAGTAATTCGTATTTCCCGTGTTTATTTCTCATTAATTATGTGTCTTAATTGAAATATACCGACACACCGTTGACAGGCTTATACATATGTCAAAGTAATTAGATTCGTCATTGCACATGAGTATAAAACGTACGTTGTATGCATCAGATTACATTGCGCACTTTTTGGCACTAATTAAATTATTTAATTGCTTGTAACATGCAAATTTTCCACTGAAATAACTTTAACAGTAATGCACTGAATAAAGTAATTTCAGGAATGCGACGTTTTAAGAAAATTAGCAAATTTCTTCCAGTTTCTATAGTTACGCATTAACTGAAAATATCAACCGAGAAAGAAAAAATATATATCCCGTCCGTTAAGCTGATTCAGTAGAGAATCCGACTTCCAAACGTGAGATCGTTGGTTCAACCCCCGGATGAGGCGTATCGTCTTCGTGTCACTTTGGCCTTAGAAAATGCATTCAAAGTCATGCGTCTTTTATGAGTTGCAATTTTGAAAAAAAATATACAAACTCGATGTTTGCTTGCTACGCATTTCGTATATTGTCTTTGTATACTTCACCAGACAATGTTATTGGATACTAAACATAATTATGATGACGTTATTGAATTGTACGCCAAAAGTATCATCACTACAGCGAAACAGGATAAAAAAGATGCAATAATATATTACTGGTAAATACTGCAATATAAACAAACAAAAGAAGTGTACCAGTAAAAACTGTTAAGCATTTAAATTATGTTAAAAGCAGCTTAAATATTTTAATGGAGAAAGCACAGTAAATTAATAATTGTTACTGTACATTATTCATAGTATTTAGGGCCTTTGGATAAATGAGTTATGTTGTGAAGTCGTCAGTTGTTTATGGAAGAGCAGGTTAGTACTTGTTGGCAACCCAGGAACACTGGTACCGCCATGCATAACTGAAATACTGTGTACTACACCGGCGTAAAATCCAACACAACAAATATACAATAATGTGACGGTTGAATAATGCAAAGTCACCTAAATTAACAACCAATTATTGATAAGTCTCAATGCTCTAACATTAATTTTGCAATGCTGTATTATATTAAGTATTATCACCCTGCAAACATGATATACCAGATGTTATAACGCTTATTGGATCGTTCTATATCAAACTTTGGGCAACCTTGCAGCCCCAAGCAGGGCTGATCGTGTGATATGAGAATAACTTATGTCCAAATGCAACTTGATGTCTAGATCCAGAGAACAGATATATTTGTACGCTGTCAATCATTTGTGAACGATTGCAGTCCGGCCAACAGTTTTTTTGCCATGCTTCCAATATGGATAGGTTATGAGTATAAAATATGTTGTTTATTATTTGTATGTTATATTTGATAGGTATTTCCTGGATTCACACGCATTTATTGTACGGGTGCCAGTGTTCTCAGTGTGGTAAATCAATGAGACAACGGTTTACTGAGATGATAAATGGAATTATGCATGTAGTAGGACTGACACAGAAGTGAATTATAAGAAGACGACCAGTTTAGCAATCGACCCCTCTGTACACCCCAGTAAGATCTGTCCAATAGAAGTGACTCAATAAGCGCCAGTATCACAGTGGAAAATGGAATCAAGCTTTCAAACATACACCGGGGTGTCTATTTGGTCACACTACGTTGGTGCTTTCTATTCATATTGACATTAACCTTAATCAGCATATATTTTTGTAACATCATGGATTTAATTGTAGTGTTTAAAGCTTACAGTACGGGTCAGCATGAACTTCTACGAGTCTTAAAAATAACAAAATTAACAGTGGCCAATAAGAAATGTAGTACATTGTATGATATATTGGAGTTCTTTATCGTCTTGGTCGGGTCCTTTTGATTTTTCTTATCGTTCCCTCCTTTGTAATTGCTGCATATATCTCGTCAAGGCTTTCTAAGTTATCTACCTTATTACTTATTTGCTCCCTGACTATCACCCGTCCTCTCCATTCTCTGTATCATTATTTCTGTTTCACCTCTTTCCCTTGTGTTTCACCTTCTCTCTCTTGGTTTTTGTAAGTATGACACACTCTTTGCCAATCGACTGTATCCATCTATTCTACCCCCTCCCTCTCTAGCTCCACGAAATACTCTTCTCTATGTCACTATCATCTCACCATCTGACCGTCTCTCTCCTTCCTATCCATTCTTCCTCTCTAGCTCCACGAAATACTCTCCTCTATATCACTATCATCTCACCATCTGACCGTCTCTCTCCTTCCTGTCCATTCTTTCTCTCTAGCTCCACGAAATACTCTCCTCTATATCACTATCATCTCACCATCTGTCCGTCTCTCTCCTTCCTGTCCATTCTTCCTCTCTAGCTCCACGAAATACTCTCCTCTATATCACTATCATCTCACCATCTGACCGTCTCTCTCCTTCCTGTCCATTCTTCCTCTCTAGCTCCACGAAATACTCTCCTCTATATCACTATCATCTCACCATCTGTCCGTCTCTCTCCTTCCTGTCCATTCTTCCTCTCTAGCTCCACGAAATACTCTCCTCTATATCACTATCATCTCACCATCTGACCGTCTCTCTCCTTCCTGTCCATTCTCCCTCACTAGCTCCACGAAATACTCTCCTCTATATCACTATCATCTCACCATCTGACCGTCACTCTCCTTCCTGTCCATTCTCCCTCTCTAGCTCCACGAAATACTCTACTTTTGTAGATTAGGTTATATGCTATCAACAGACAAACTTTCATAAAATTCTGAATGCTTACAAAAAATGATGAAACTGTAGCGATCGTCTTTAAGTACATGATTATGACCGTTTTAAATATAATTTATTGATACAAGTTGGATTTGGCTATCTACATTTTCGTTTTGATTACGAAAACGAATATCTCTGGTTTAGTAACACGTCGATATCAAACTAAAAGAAGGTATTTTTATAAAATAAAATGCAATTTAGGTGGTTTGAAAGTAACAGGTAACCATCTGTGAACAGAGAAAAAGCAATATCGTTTTATACTTTTAATCTCTTTTTATCAAAACACATACCAGAAGTAAAGGGGTCATATTAAATAAATACCTTGCAGATCAATACAGGTGCCGAGCAAATTAGACATCTTTTAAAAATCAATTACAAATAAATTAAACCCTGTAGATGACTTGTTTTGTTACGCAAAACGTTTGTACACTGACATTATCAACCGTACTGGGTTTCCACAAATGCAGGCAACATGTCAACAATCTGGTCTCCGGTTATGAAACATAACTAATGACTATTGTTCCGCAATTGTTTTAGATAAAATACATTAAAAGGTCAAAGATAAATAAATATTTGATACGCTTGATTCAAGCTAAGCTGAAACTAATTGGGCTGATTGTTTCAACTAAAACGGTATAAGTTTACAAAATAATGAATACACACCAATATAACTTCAACTGTGTATGTTATAATAATAGGCACTAGGCAAATGGTTCGCCTTGTTTCAGGCGGGGCTACGTTAAACTCTTCAATGACTTGACTGGTTCTGTGTCAAGTGATTAAAACTTACATTCATCTCTTGTGAGATTAGAGAACTTGAGGATGATATCGTTATACTCAAATACCATTTTATTTTCGTTGTCTTGTATTATTATATATACAGCAAAATCTCCATAATAAGACCATCTTTGGGACTCTTGAAAACTGGTTTTCTTATTGAGGTGGTCTTAATATTGAGTATTGAATAAAGAGCAAAACAGGGAAAATGGCCTATAGTCTGAATCTCCCGAAGTATCTCAATTTGAGCCGAATCTCAGATCGTTGAGATTTTTCGCACATGAGACCGGACTCAAAGTCTGTATTACGAAAAAAGGAGATGAAAAAAATCCAGAGATCCAAAATGAGATTATTGCAAACTCAGGCTAAGATTTGATCAAAATCTCAATATTGAGCTGAGATTTTTATCTGAGATGCTTTTGGAGATCGGAGCCTATTCTACCGCACACAACTAAATGACTTTGGATGCATTATCATTAATCAAAGTGTCACGGAGGAAGTGGTATCACCCGAGATTCAATCCTACGACCCAAGTGCTAATCGAACGGACTAGAACTGGTTCGAACTAAACGGACGATGAAGCGTGAAGTGAAGCTCTAGTTTTTATCAAAATAACGACAAGCAGAAATTAGCCAACTGGTCTAAATTTATATTCTTCGCAGACTAAATATGAACCCGCAAATAGAATATGAGCGCCACTGTATGATTTCTAGCCTCTCCTTTAAGTGACGGCATTTCCAGAAAACGTACTGACTGTAAGTTATATTTGCCCCATATGGCAATATGATAACGATGTGACCATATGGAGTAAATATTGTTTCCTGCTTGCAAATAGTGACATCACATGTTGCGTTTTCTTTAAATGACGTCACTCACAGAAGAGGTTGTAAATCCTATAGCAGTGCTCAAATCATGATTGTCATCTTAACCAGAATTTCATTCAGCAATACACGAACGACCAATGAGAGGTTATAAATCTACAATCGGTCCTCGTTCATTCGAATTCGTTGGATCCGAAATTTTATTTCGAATAATACTTGGTTTCGAATAATCCATTTCAATTATACGTGCATGAAAAAAATACACCACGACCTGATATCTACTTCGGATTGAAGGTTGTCGAATAAACGAGATTCGACTCTATTTGCACTAGATATAATTAATGACAGTAAGTATTATCTTTTCGTTCGGTTCATTAAGGAATCATATAAGGAAGACCCCTAACAAATAGCTACGTACGGGATTTATCGTTTAATCATACAAAAATCTATGTCATTGTTCTTATACCGCGTTTAACATATCAGTTACCGTCAATTGTTGCCGCGACCATTTTGATTGACAGATTTCGCCCTTATGCCCCGCCACTGCCGCGGATTAATTTAGCAGTCAAAAAGCAAATATGATTTAAAACATGTTCACTTAACAATCAAACGGACATTTCTATCAGGCCGTATACTTGTACTAGTATAAACGTAGATAAAGAAGAAATATTTCGGAAACAGAAATCTACTTAACTGCAGTTTTGTTTTCGGAATGTTTAATTCGAGCAGTAAAATTTAAAAAAAGTACAGTAAAATATCTTAAGGTATCGATTAAGAAGTTTAGGTTTTGTTAAACAATACTGAGAGCGAATTCGAGAATAGTTTGATCGTATGAGCTTACTCACAAGCGTTCGTGAATGAATAAAACACTTGATTCGACACAGACGCTTACAGTGTGAGCGGAAACTTGCTGTGAAACATTTTATGAATGAAAATTGTCTGACAGACATCAGGAAGTGTAGAAGATAAGCGTCTTACTGCGGAAACCACCAACAGACGCGCTATTGCTTCATTTAGTAGATATACTTTGTTGTCAAGGTATCAGCGAACTGTGAGGATTTTTTTTATGGATTTATCTAAAATTTAAATACCTTGAATATTTCAGAATACTTAGTTACGTATACGGTTACTGAAGACAAAAATGAAAAGTTTTAAATCAAAATTAAGCGTCTGTATGAATTTGTCGGTGTTGACTGTGGCGGTCACTTTGACCTTCATAGATCAGATTGTCGCACAACGGTCGACACGATGGGAGGAAGGGAGTCTGAGACTCGTAGGGGGCCGTGCTAAGAATGAGGGGACAGTGTTGATTTATCACTGGTCACGTTGGGGCGCTATATGTGATGATTACTGGGATATTAAGGACGCAAATGTCGTCTGCAACGAACTTGGATACGCTGGGGCGAAAGAAGCGCATAGACGGTCGAGATTTGGAAAAGGGCGACGTAAGTCTTTATTTTATTTTAGTAGCATTTTACTCTGCCAAAACATGTGACATACATTTCGATCAAATAAGATGAATGTATATTGTGATATGAGTGGGTCATAGTGTTTCGGACATGTTTTATTTCATTGATTATTGAATTGTTTTAAAAAGATCGCGTTATCTGATGACAATGTATCGGCTAATTAAAATATTCTATAAATACAAGTGTCATACGTTATGAGATATAAGCTATTAAGTATTCATACATTGTATCGTATATAAAGATCCAACTGTTGTATTAAATAATTGGTACTAAATATTGTATTGATAGTTTTATGAATGAAGCAGCGCTAATGACTTGTGTGGGAACGGAATACCACAATTGTTTGGTTGAAATTCTTTTTTTTTCGAATATACAATGTATATCAAGACTTACGAAAAACAATCAATTTACCTGTTGACAGTAATCTCTGTAGTTGTCTTCCTGTGTTTGGACTCTCAAAGCCTTTTCGGTCTCAAGAAAACTTTCATTATCCAAACAACCCGTATGATAATACATTTGTTATGCAATATACGCGTCTGAACGGTTTTCGGTAAATCTAAGTTGATGGATAAATGCTCACAGTGAGGCAGACGACCAATAAGGAAGACGGTCTCAGCACATTGAAACGGTAACTACAATACGTTGTTGATAAAATAAAGCAATAGGGAGATTGATAAGGGACATTCTGACCCCAAACTCTCACATACTTAATCAAAACATCCGAAAGACTATACACAATGGGTAGACGAGATACTTATGTCCGTATACTGGTTAGAGAGAGCTGTGTGTCTTTAATGGATCATTTGCATAAATCAGTAATTAATTAAAGGATGAAATAGTGGTAAGATGTAAACACTTTAATCCATTTTTAGCCATATATTGTCAACATAAACAGATACAGACACACAGCTGTTGTTCGTCTACTAGAGGTCAGTTTTTGCTGGTATAGCAAGGGCTTTAGGCGACAACAACAACCAGAATCAGGTAGTGACCGCTCCAGCTATAAGGGTATAAGATGAACCCCGTGTGCTCCTTATATATCATTATTTTGACCACACGCGGACTCATACATATTCTAAAATCGGTCTGGAATTCGAATCAGTCGTTGTGAGGAACAAATGATTTGAATTCGCCGAACAGTGCCCGGGATTATAACGGATACTTACACTAAGCACTCAAAACACAAATCACTAAATTTATCCTTATGAGTCTGATAGTGACTCATACTGAGTGCACAATGTATGATAATGTTAAATGAGTGCCGACTATACGTTGTGGCCTAAGGTCTTACAGATTTGAGCGTGAAAATGAACTGTCGCAGTAATTATTCAGTCTTGAGTGTGGAGTGTGGCATTGAACTCAACTAAGTAGTCCTTCTACCAAACAATGATCAAACGAAAATCTCGAAGGAAATGGACCACAAATAATTTTCAGCACTCATTTGAGATTTCTGTACATTTTCCACACTCAAATTTTCAATATCCGACCAATGAGAGTCCATCATGTGATTTGAGATTTGAGTGCTGGGTATAAGTATCCGTTATAATCCCGTGCCCATAACCACTCGGCCACGGAGGCCACTCAATGCACAGACATAATTATTGCTACAAAGTCAACATAAACATCTCGATCAAAGCATTTGCAGAGGAGAAATTTCTATGAGAAAATAACAATTATCGCGATAATAAAATAAACGGCAGTCAGACGGATATATATTTTTTCTTTCTCAAATTAAGATTAAGTCAGATAACTCCACTAGTATGTGGTATTACCTCATGGACGGTTGATAGTTTTGAAGTAATTCATTCTAGTTAAGGCAAATTCTTAGAATGTTTCCTACGCACAATTTGTCTGCAAATAAACTAGCGAACCTTTTTAACAAGAAAGAATAAACACATACCCATCATTAGTTATTAACGTCATCATGCCTTGAACATACTCGTGAGTTGAGTGGGTTTTTTTCAGCGTAAATTTGTTTTATATTTCATTTTTATTATGTGGTGGGTGGATGAAGGTAGTTGTTATTGTAATTCTCTCTTTATATCACCAAATACAGTACCACCTCTTCAGCGCGGCCCTTTCGTAAGCAGCAACCTCTCTAAAACAACATTATCATTGTTTTGATATTGTAATATTTAGTACCAATTTGACCACTCTAGAGCAACAGCAACTTAAGAACAGCCGAAAGTTGCATCTCTCACATGTTGTTCCTATAAAAAAGGATGCACTGTACTTAAATATAACATTTATTAAATTCAAGATTTTTAGTGATTTTTAACATATACTGAACCGCTTTAAAAACGCAACACTCATTATAATAATGATATCTCATTTAATTCATGAAGCTGATTAAAAAGAATTTTATTTTTAAAGTAATCAATCATTATTCACCAATCTCCTTGAATTTCACCGTCATAAGTCCAATGGCTCGAGAATGCGAGAGTATTATCCACGGTGACCCGATTTTATAAAGTGTCAGTAGCGCGTATGGCCTCCATGCGACTGTATGCATTCACCGCATCTTCTACGCATAGACAAAATCAAATTTCGGATGGTGTTCTGGGGAATGCGCTGCCACTCCTGGATCAAAGCTTGTTCCAACTGTTTCAAATTCGCTGGAGGGGGTGTTCTAGCATGAACACGTCGATCCAGTTCGTCCCAAAGGTGTTCAATAGGTGCGAGGTCCGGAGAAAGTGATGGCCAATCCATTACGTTAACGTTACTCGCTTGTAGAAAGTGTGTAGTGAGTCTTGTCGTATGTGGGCGGGCATTATCGTGCTGGAAGACAGCGTTGAGTAGGCCTAGATGACGTTGCATGAAAGGCAAAACTACAGGAGCAAGTATGTCATCTCTATAACGCTGAGCATTCACATCTTGTCTAAGGACGACGAGATCAGTACGATGGTTCAATGTTATACCGGCCCAAACGAGAATACTTCCGCCTCCCCAACGATTATGTTCTAGTACACAACAGTCTGCATATCGCTCCCCACGTCGACGCCAAACACGACTTCTTCCATCAGCCGTACTTAAATTGAACCTGGACTCGTCTGAGAAAAGGACATCGGCCCACTGCTGTCGTCTCCATCGCCGATGTACTGTAGCCCACTGGAGTCGATGAGCGCGATGTCTTGCAGTTAAGATGGACCCTTTGTAAGATCGACGTGCGTAGATATGCCGCTCCTTTAGACGATGGCACAGTTTCCGGGTGAATTACACGTCTGCGACGACCCACGATGTGTCTGGCCGTAGAAGATGCACTCAAGAACCGATCCCTCAGATGCCGCGTCCTGATGAAGGTGTCCTGATTACTCTTGGCTGCCCGGATCGAGGTCGATCTCTGGTCATTCCGGTCTGCTGGACTATGTTAACTAGCCGAGAAATAGTGGACGGGTGGCACCGGAAGTGTCTAGCTACCTGCCGCATGCATACATTAACACGGAGCACCCCAATCGCTTGATTACGCTGATTTTCAGTCAGCCTAGCCATTTTGATTCTATTGATTTCAGAAAGAGTGGATGTTTTTTTCGGTTGGACTATCGATTGACTGCCATCCCACGGAAATTTGCAAGAATTCCGTGCGCAATGCCATTTCTTGAAAATCAGCACGTGGAGCAGCAGGAAATTGTTGTAAATTGGTGAATAATGATTGATTACTTTAAAGATAAAATTCTTTTTAATCAGCTTCATGAATTAAATGAGATATCATTATTATAATGAGTGTTGCGTTTTTAAAGCGGTTCAGTATAGTTATATACAGTAAAACCTCACCTAAAGACCACCTCAATAATAAGACCACCTCGAAATTAAGAATACAGTTTTCAAGTACATTTTGACTGGTTTGTTCTTTATTCAACCTTAATATTAAGACCATCTCAATAAGAAAACCAGTTTACAAGGATCCAAATGGTGGTCGTATTATTGAGGTTTTACTGTATTTGAATATATTATGAGTATTGGCCGGTTACTAATTGGAAAATAAGTTGATTTTTTATTAACAAAGTCATTGACGGAAGTATGAAGTACATCGGAGAACTTTCACAAGTACTTGGATTCATTTAAATAGTAATTAAAGCTTGATCATGTACTGGTCAAAAGTGTAAACACACCAGTACGATTTTACACGGTACTTTAAAGCAACGTCTGTTCATTCTGATTACAGTAAGCTTTAACATTCATACTTCAAATAATTGGAACTACCTAAAAAATAGTCTGTTAACTGTTAAAATCGTGTACATCGTCTCAGATCATTAATACATATCGTATTGTAGTTTGAAGCTTACCAGAATACATATGGCGCGTCAGCTCCTCGGACCAGTACATAAGCAATGCAGTTTAAAATTAAATATGAAAACATGATTGGTATTCTGTAGTGATCATCCTTTACATTAGTAAGGATTCATCCAAACAGAATACGCATTTTTGTCATGAGATATTTACAAATCTCGATGATTCAAGAACTGATGTTATGTTAATTGTGGGCGTGTGCATTATGGGAAAAGTGAGTCAGAAATTGCTATGAGGTAAAGTATTTTATATTTTTTTGCTCAATGCAGTCTGGCTAGTGTGAGTTGGCAATTCTACAATTCAGACTGGCATCCCATTCATCAGTATGGCACATTGTTGTGAACTATCAAATAAGCATCTTGATTTTTTTAAAAAGTCGGTATAGTTGTCTTTGATGCAAACTACTAATGCGTATAAAATGCTTGTTTACCCATAGCAATATTTAAAGAGAGATTGCGTCGACATAGCTCATTCGGCTGACATTTGTCGACATCTTTTTGTTATCCTAATTTCAAGTTCCTAAACGGCTTTGCGTCGTTTTTATTGAAAATGTATTTAAATATTTACATGCATACATGCAGAACAAATTTACGGATAATAAAATCTGCCATGTGTGTGCAATTTATGTAAAATGTAAATGCCAAAATGCACGATGTCCGATATAAAATCACATTGACATGATACCTGCTTAATATGATAGCTGTTTTGAAGAAAACTACAGTGTTATCTCAACAAAGTGACCGTATCTTGAGCAACAACCTCTCTTGAACAACAGTATCGATTCCCCCTCAGTAAAATTTCATTTTACATCTTTTGGACAACAACCTCTCAACAACAGCCGATTTGTTCGTCTCTTAAAGGATCAGGGCTCTAGAAATCCACTAGCCCGAAGTCCCGGACTAGACTTATGCTGAATCGGGCTACCAACAGTTGAGATGTTGTTAGTCCCGGACAAGCCTGTTTTTTAAGCTAACCAACGTCAGCAATTGTTCAGTTGTAAGTCAAACCTTAGAATCCGCAAAACACATACATGTGATTATCAATTTTAGATTGTGGAGCCATCATTGTGTATGTTTATTTGTTACTAAATTGACCGATATTCACGGACAACTAACTTCCTATGTCGGACAGGTCAAATTATACATTTCCATTAGTCCCGGACAAGTGTCTTTGAAGAATATATCTGGAGCCATGAGGACGTTAAACTATTCAGGTTTCACTGTATTCGATTTTCGTTTCTATAATGTTCACCCTTCTTACATTTAATATCTACCTCAGCAACTTTGAGCTGATTATGATGCAAGTTTTCAATCATTCCGGATCTTAAAACCGCAAAATTGCATAAAATAGCATGTGTTCCTACTGAGTATCTCAGCTGTTTGATCAGAATTCGCGTTTTTGTGGTTTCGCCATTTTCCTGAACACAATTACGTGCATGTATCTCCTACGTGTGGGCACGCTCGTGCTACCGTGGTTATTTTTTCGGATTGCGAGCGACAAATTGTTAATGAAACGGAAAATTTACCTCGGGACTTCATTAACATGATACGTTTATGTTCGGACATTTTATAATACTATGTACATGAATAGCTATCATATACCATACTCTGTAATTAATGTATTAATGTAACATAAGTGTTACGTAAGACAAGTGATAAATTAGCTGTAATTTGATACTCGAATTAATGTGTTTTCAAACTAGAACCGCTGTGTTTCGTTCCGCTCCCTAATTGTCTCAACGTCTGATTAGATACATATGTAAGAGTTGAAGCCATTTTGTCTTAATAAGTTTAACACGAAATACGTTACGATTAACATATCATTGCTGTTCACATTTTTGCGATATCTTTGTTCATTAATTGGCAAAACATGACTGAACGATATACAGTAACCATCGAATATTTACCATAAAGTTACATTCTTTCAAAAGCGAGTGACTTTGATCGTCATCTGAAAATTGCCGAATGTGCCCTTTTGTTAATAAAATACTGAAACCAAGAATACATAGGTGGTATATTGCTTTTTAAATTCGGAATGACTGCCACCCCTTACCCAAGATACAAATTTAAACAATGAAAGAAGTAGACATGTAATGCTTTCGACTTTATTCGACTTTTAAATCAACAAATTTTACCCATTTTGAAAACGTAACCGGTAATTCTATTTGTAATGCAACGTAATTTAATTTCAACGTCGTCGGACGTTACCGATATGATTCAATTCGTAATGCAACAAAATTAACGGTTTTAAGAACGTAAGTGATGTAATTCAATTTAAATTCAATGTAATTTACACGTTTACAGAATGCCATCGATAGAATTCAATTTAATTGAAATGCATCGTGATTTACACGTTTAAAGAACGTTATCGGTATTTGTAATGCAGTCCGTAATTTAATTTGCAGGTTTTCAGATTTCTATTTGTAATACAGCGTATTTTCAGGACGTAATTCAATTTGTTCTTCAACGTTATTTGCTCGTTTTCAAACAACGTTTATAATTTCATAATTCGTGTTACGTTTTTTTTAAATTTGAATCGTTTATTTCAATAACTTATTATGTACAAATACAGAATATTTTGTCATATCAACGACATATAATACTTTTAACAAGTTTTAGTAATATGATCGTACCATGCAGTATGTAAGAAGGTAGAGGAGATGTTTCTAGTAATAACATCGAATATGTTTATCTACTACGAAACGAAAGTGATAGATTAACAAGATGTATTCGTCTATTAGGAAAATTGAGAAAGTAGTTAGAAAAAAATAGAAAAGTGTACAATAAAAGGTTTTCTATTCGCGAAACAATTCACGAAATAGAATAGAAAACACAAGATGTACCTTCCACATTAGCGATATATTAATGTATGTATATCAATTACGTATAAGAGCTTTTCTCAGATAAGTGCTAAATTTAATTCGTGTTACGTATCACTAGCTGCTCACTGTCACGTAGCCCGTATTATTCAGCGTATTATCTGTAAGACAATTCCCACCAATATCGATACATGCGCTTAATTGAAAAATAATCTGCATTTTCAGACAATTCGATATCGAATTGTTCACATTTCTAACCCTTGTCGAAAAATTATCGAACCAGAAACATGCATTTTTATTTTAAATATTCTACTTTGACTAAATGATATCTGCTTCGTAAACGATTCGCACCTAATTGAATTAAGCTTAGGGTATTATACATGCTAAATTGGGTATATAAAATAAAATATAGTTCGGTTCTATTGAAAAAAATATTTCAAAAATCATAGAAAATTATCTTGACGGCATCTAACCATTCATAAACAGATAATTACCGCTTACAGAAACTTAAACATGTAATCAGGTAATACAATCCATTGTCTATTCGTACAAGTAAAGTTTATCGCCATGTTTAAGGTTTTCGGCTACCGTTCTCTTAATGTCTAACCATTCATTATGTCAGGTCAGCAGTTCCGATCATAAAATGGCAACATAATTAATAAGATATTCACTCATGTAGTAATGTGGATTGTAATATATTTTTCACATAAACTATTAGATATTTATTATAATCAGCAGTCAGTATCAAATTAATCTTTGGACTGAAAACAAAATAATATCCACTAGCTGGATTTTTAAAAGCTCAAAAGCAAATACTGTTTACTTATGTATCACTGACTTTATATTAGTACATCTCAAAGATGATCACCGAGCGGATTTAAACTTCCGATTGCAAATAAAACAGAAGCAGACAGCTTTAAACGTAGGTAGTCTCTTTTTTTAAATCAAAATATGCTAAGATATTTTGAGAAAGTGGCATGTTAATGCCTTCATACAGATGTTCTCCAAAACATTACATTGTAACTTGCATGGAACTGCAAAACACGAGTCTGATACGGGTATTTCCCACGTTGGCGCGTATGTCAGGATAGAATATACCCGTAATGGACTCTTGTATTTGTGGTTTTGGAAAATATGTAAAGAAAGTGACAATGCAGAGTTGTATAGAGGTAGAAGGTATAGAAGGTATTTGTCACTGATTATTACATATTTACGACCAAGCATAATTTGACAAAAAATAATGACTATCCACCTTTAATTGAAGAAATTTGCGTTACTTGACTTACACCAAATATTGCGTTGGTTACATAAACATCAGCTCGGGTGCTGTTTTATTTTATAAACCATAATATTAATTATGTTAAATTGTCCCGGAATTTTGTCATGGCGATAAATAGAAAACTTGCAAAGTTATGTCTTTACCCTTTTTGAAAGATAAGTAGATTTGTTTTTGTAATGTTATTCAGCTTAGGTCGTATCCACCTAATAAGCATTTTAAAGACATTAATATGCTGCAATGTAAACCATTTACCTGATATGTGAAGCCGTAGCAAGGTATGTTCATTAAAGGTATGTAACGGTTCTAATCTCCAAAACGGATTATAGTACTATTAGATTGACCGCGAAATGGTGCATGATCTTTCAGGACCGACTCATGTCAATTTAGGTACTAACACGCACCCGTGTGTCATGTTTGATTTACTTTTCTATCAAAACACAATTGCGACTTTTCTCCGTCAAAGAAAACGGAAAAGCAAGAACAACTGTGTACACCCATTTTGAAATGGATTGGACCAAGTAATATATTCGTGCGTTCGTGGTTAGTATAAAACAGCGCTATACTATAACATTTATTACTTAACTGTCATGCAAATTAAGCCTCCCGTGGGAGAAATGAAATAAATAATTATGGTATAACAGACAGAAAGACGTCATTCTGGTAAAAACAGCGCTACATTCCAAAGCAAAACCCTTTTGAATGCGCACAGTTTGTCCATTGTAGGGAGGTTGTTGCTAAAGAGAGGTATAAATAACAGTAAATTCATACCAGAGGAACGAATGATACGGTTGTTGCTGAAAAGAGGGCCACTGTTTAGAGGTTGCTATGTACTATAATAGTTATCAGAATTATTTTTTGCAATATTGTGTTGCCCAATTAATGCCGCGATTATAAGTTTTGATCTTGAGAAACTAGTAAGTACTTAAGTCAGACACAGTTTTCGTACAAGTGTACTTTGTAAAATGATGGTATACTTTATTAGAAATATATTGTTAATAAAATAATAAAATAATAATTAGTTGAATTGATGACATTTGTTTCAAATAAATATAAAAAAATATCATTACATACTTATTCCATTTTCCGTTTATGTTTCTTCTGTGAAGAATACTACAAGTGTCTGTACAGTAATAGTTTTTATATTAGGAATATATGTGTATCCTAAGTGAGCTATAAATAGATATAGTTTATTGCTTGTTACTTCAAGTGTTCGTCTGTCTCAGACACTTAGACACATCATTGACACACAAGTAGTTGTATCTGCTCTTTTTAATCACTCACCAACATTTCGGTTACTAAACAACAATACTGTTCTGTTGTTAGTTTCAAATGCTCACTCTAGAAAGTTATTTTCTACGAATGAATTATAATTATAACTATATCATTACAATAAACAAAGTGTTACTTCAACAACATGTGTCTCTTTCTTCCATTAGATGTTAAATTCTCAGTCATTAACTTTCAGTCCGATTTTATTGCTTAACTGTTTGAATTTTTACTGTCAGTTTGAAATGCGCTACACAGAAGAATCAGGCGTGAAGGTAAAGTGGGAGAAGTCTAATCAATTAAGGAGCGTTGTTGCTTATGAGGCGTTTTGGAGCGCATGCCGTATTAAAACAAGACAAGGCGTTTGATAGACAAATTAAGGCGTATCGTAAAAGGCGCTTTATGATTGTATTGTAGAAAGTTGCGCCTCATATTTAGTGGGAGACAAATGGGCGTGGTTGGTAATGAATTAAATAGGGGTTAAAGCATTGAAGAGAGGATAAATCTACAAAGTGATGAGAAATAGGGAGCGTAGCGAGTAGTAGTGGGCCTTATTCACAAACATTTTAAAACTGAAACAGACTAAGACTGTAAAGAAGCAAACGTTATATTTACCAGCTTTATGTTTTTTATAAGATCTAAACGAATACAATTATGTCTGAATAATTGCTGTCACTCACTCTACACTTATGTCCTTTTTTATCAAAATCTATATTGATGTAACAACGTAGGAGCAAGACGAATATTTGATATTTTTAAGTCTAAGTCTGAGTTTTATTCTTAAACTGTTTGTGAATAAACCTCTGGTATTCAAGACGGTTCTGAATAGGTCGCACTGTACTAAATAATTTTCCAATGAAGCAAATATGAATATTTATCTAGATACAGGAATACATTAACATCTTATTCAAGCACTTGTTAAGTGTTTTACTAATGTAATAGTTCTGTAGAATGTAGGTTTAAACACCGGCGTGTTTGTCCTTTATCATTGAAGTTCATTGACTTTTGTATGTTTTCAGCGTTCAACCGTTCAGGTGAGTTTCGGTATTAGTCAGCTGACAATCAGCTGTATTGTAGGCTTTCAGTATACGTGTATTATTTCTGCTGTTTATTTATTTATTTTATATGCAGTTCCTGTAAATGGCTTATAGCTTTTCTGTATGATTTGTATTACTTTGTATTTTGCATCCATAGGGCCCGTAGCTATATCTACAAAGGTACTCTCCTTTAGCATCGAGCGCTTATTCCGATACCTTCATATAATCACATAATTTAACGGTAGTGGAATCAAAGCGCTGTGTGGGAGCATACTAAAAAATGGTGAATAGAGACATCCACGCAGCAAATAAATGATGTTGCGATTTCTTGCGCTATTTCCGGAAACTGAAGAGATGTTGCCGAAATGTTTTCCGTTTGTCTAAAAGTGTAGCTAAGGGCCTGAATTCAGTACGAAAATATACCAATCCATTGACAATGTTAATGTCCTTATTTTCTAAATGCAGTTATTTGAATATAGTTCTAGCTTTCTTTTGGCTTTACTTGTATTGCGGAATGATTTACTCGTATGTACATGTATTGTATTTACGCGTGGCAGAATTATATGTTTTACAGGATGAATAGATCCCCATTGTACATCAACATTATTATTTTCTGTTTTAGTTTTCTTTTATAGTTTTACTGTTGTACATGCATGTGAACCATTGCTATACATTGTACATAGCATGACTATTGTTAGTAGGCATGCTGTAGTGTTTTTAGAAGAATTATATCTTTGTAGGAGACAGAGAAAAGAGAAGAATGTAATTTATTTCCCGGAAAAAATCGTTAAGGATAATGATACATTATTAACCCATGAACCAATATATCCTTTTCAACAATTAGTATTGTATCATATTTATATGAAATGTTTTCAATGATTTCCACAGTGTACGGCAATCCGTCATGGAGATGTTCATTTTTATCATCAGGTTATTTTCTACTCCGACCATCTAGTCATTATTTTTAGTTTTTGTATGAGTATTCACGGAAATATTACTTAAGGACCAACTTGATTGTATTAAAATAACTGATCCCTTGCGCCTCCTCAGATGCCTTATGTTTTATGGAGTGTTGATTCCCGGAGGTCTGTTTGGAGAGGCACTGTCTTATGTATGTGGCGTTCCCTGTAGCAACTTATTCTCTCCCGTTTGAAGTCATATTTGCCGTACGGTCATGTTCGCTTGCCTCTTCAAAAGGTCATACAACGAAAATCAACAGAACATGACTTGCAGAATATTTTATCCACAAAGGTCATCGACTATCGTGGTAACAACTTTGAACTCGGTGAATCTTCTGATGTTACAAACACATTGTGAAGATCAATTGATCGAAACATGGGGAATGCGGTGTAAAAGATCGTCCTTTTATCACGGATTCTTTCTGTAGACCTTAAATCGGGACGAACCATTGCTACGTGAGCTCTGATTGAAACATGACCTACCAATGGACATTGTGACTGGCTATGATAGTCAACGCGTATCTTATCTCGTTTGTTTTATGAATGGAGGATCCGTCGCTCAAATAGAACTTATTCAGCGTAAAATAGATGAACGATAACTTGTATTAATGACCCTTTAAAACAATGGGAGGGGAAACTAAAGGAGAACCACGTGACAGACAGGAGAAACTTCCTATGATTGGAGAACAAAATCAATTTGTAATGAATATTCTCATTTTTGTTATAAATCTGACAGTTCCATGATATATCGCTTAATCATTGTCAATCAGACTTTGATAATACAATTCAAACTATGTTCTTATCGGACTTAACGGACGAAAAAACTAATAGAATAACTGTCCACTTTTATCCAAAGTTAGGTATATCCGAGACAGAGGTCAATACATTAAAGCGGTGTTAGTGTAAGAATGACCGAGTCAGTTTGTGCGCATTTATACTCGTTTAACGCTTGTCTGAGCCACTTTTGAAGTCTTCCACTAATTCAATAGGGAACATGTCGTATGTCAAGTCATTTTATTTAAAAATATTAATTGTTAAGACACTAGATTTTATTAGTTGACAAATTTTAAAAAGAATGCTTAACAAATCACTTGACCTGAAACATTATACCCGACTATGGAATGTCATTTGAATAAAAAGTCAACTACTTCAGTTGCAAACGGCTGTCATTGAGAGCATTCTTAACTCTTAACTTATTAACATTAAAACAGACGTTTCCTTGATTCGTTGTACCTGTGGCGTTAGAACATTTGTAAGCCATGATATTTGTGTCAACCCCCTGTGCGGAATTTTATGAATTTCTTGCGACACGCCCATTGAAAAAAACACGATACCTGACGTCGCTTTCTGCGCCATGTGCACAGGTGTTTATATATACGTCGTGTCTCTGTCGGTCGGTTATAAAGCAGCTGTCTCATGTATTAAAGTCATTGCCCTTATTGTCCATACTTCGCATTTCATACATGGACAAAACTACTGAAAATATTTACCTGTATCGGGTAACTTTGCGGTAATAATAAGTGGCATTTATTTAAATGAAATAAAATTAGTACAATACAGTAAAGGTGTATTAGCCGAGTCCGGAATATAACTATCATGAAGAGAAGTGGGTTTAGTGGTTAACGTAAGCTTTGATAGGATACCCAACACTGATATGCAAATAGCAAAGCCATGTTAGTACAGCTGCGCCGAGAAATAGAGAAAATAACATTACGGTATGAGTTTTGTAAAATGTTCGTCCGTCAACTGATTCGTTCTGATACACAGTAAAACGACAACTTCAATGATAAGACCACCTCAAAATTAAGACCACACTTTTCGAGTCCATTTAGAGTGTTATGCTCTTTATTCAACCTCAATATTAAGACCACCTCAATGATAAGACCAATTTTCAATGGTCACAACGGTGGTCTTATTGCATGTATTGAGGTTCTCCTGTATAGTACATACTGTGATCCAGTCTGACTTAAATACGCTTAATTTGATAGCATAGTTACACAATCTACGCGCAAGTCGCTTTAAATTCTTGAATTGTTACAAATAGACATTTGATCCCTACCTCTTGAATACCTTTTTATCCGACTGGTACTAATTACTTTGATCATTATTACCCGAGACAAGTCTACCGTGAATGTTTTATCTGTCTTGATGACAGAAAGATCTAGTTTTGCGGCCAATTTGGTCACAATAAATCAAAGGAAGATCAGCAATATTCAATGAGCATATTGTGAATATATAGTCCGTGTCTTCATTAATGAATACTACATCGAATCTAAGGCTATATCGTATATACGCTTGTCTGACAGTGTTTATCAGAATGAATGAAAGGAAAGTGTCGAAACGCGAATGTTTAAGACAGTGATAGACCATGCCCCCCTTTCCGTTACGAAACGGACGCAATGCGATTGGTCCCGTTCACTATCTCAACAAAATATCGTATCGCATATACTTAGGACGAGTGATTTTGTATGAATAATATAAAAAAACGCCATTAAAATGGACAGATGCATAATACTTTGTTCGGTATCTATGCCATAGTGTGCTTTATATCGCTCTAAACTGCGACTGAGGCTTTCACATCATGTGACGTCCGTTGGAACTCCGATCGGAAATTATGCTATATAATTGAATTTTGTCTTTCGATAACCAATAGCTCTGCAAGTTAACACAAAACTAATCGAACTACCGGAAGCACGCTTTGATAGAACACATTACCAACTCCACACGATGAAGAGTTGTTCAAGTGACTGTGGGACGGTTTGTCAGAAAGTCGCTAGCAACAGGATTAGATTGAGAACGAAATTAAAAAAATCAGAGGATCAGATAGATGCCCATTATCTGAATGTATCATCCGACTAACGAATTAATGTTATCCACATTAACATAACATTAACCGATTGTATTTAAACTTTTAATTAAGAAGCATTTCGACCAATATTTAATTGAAATAACCGAGGAGTTCCGAATGTAATGTCAACTAGTAGGGTATGTAAAGTACGCCCGCTATTGCTAGGTCGTAACAGTTCGATCCCCCTCGATAAAAACAGAAATTACTTTTCAGTGTTTCCCACCTAATATAGTACTGGTATGTAACCAGGAAAGTACGGGTTGGATGCCAAGAAAATGGTCACTGTACGATGGGTCTCACTGGCACTGTGCATTGACCGTGGGTTCAAAAGTGTCTGTTTGGCCTATACTGCTCTACTGGCAGGTCAATTCCCCCCTTCGGCTTCCAAAAATCCGTAAGGTGTGCGGAGGACATACCGGGTCGACCGAAATACCACTAACTACATTAGTAAAATGTACGCGGCGAGTGTCGACCTCATAAAGACAGTAATTTGCATTTGCATTTTTGCTAGGTAGTCACTTAGTATTCGAATGTATTCATTCCAACAATATTTGGATATTATGGTATTCGCATAGCTAAGAAAAATAAGAGTGATATCATTTGAACAACATGACATACGAAGTATTTCCGTTTCGATCGACGCCATGTGAAATAACTTTATGCTACAATTATTTCAGAGTTAGACTTTGCCCGTAACTTTCCGGTTCTGTTTGGTGCAGAGCTTTTTGGACAATAAATTATAAAGTTGCCAACCAAGGCTTACATGCCAGGTGGTATTTTAAGATTTGATGGCCATGAGGTGAAATTTAGTATCGTAATTCTATAACCGTTTCTAATTAGTGTCCTTGTAAAACACTGAGAGAAGGAAGCTAGAAGACTACCTGTAATTAATTATCTACAAATGTATTAATTTCATCGTGAATTTTCCATTTAAATTAGTGTTTTATGAAGTTCTATCTTCAAAGGAATTGTTTTGTGCATATGATGAAAACAAAAGCGCACCTGTTTGATGCATACCCGTCCTTGGGCTAAATGTGCTTGAAATTTGATCGTCGGTGGTTCAAAGGCTTTCGAAAATATTGGTTTCGTAAATACACACTTCATAAGTAGTGTTATATAAGTAGTTAAGAGTTTTAACAAACCGGTAATTAATTACGATTCATTAGGTGAATGTGCGGCACGAACTAAAAATATGATGAAAACAAAACTATGTGGTATGTACGGTGGCATAGAAGTGACGTGAGAAATTAATTTTATCTCGAGGCCACGACTTACTAACTCGTTCCCACGACATACTATCTCGTTCCCACGACATACTTAGTCGTGGCCACGAGATAAAACTAATTCCACTCATGTCACTTCTATGCCACCGTAGTTGTGGTATGCATTTTGAATATTCTAGTTGGTTGTGTTTCAATTCCTATGAAATATAAATTGTCGATTTCTTCCAAAATCAAATGGTCGGATTTTGTTTGATAATCAGTTACATGTTTATCCAAGTATACGCACAGAGCGATATTTATCATGCAAATATTCCAAAAATGTGTGAAAAGTAAATTCATTGTACTGCAAATTCACGAATAAAATTGACATTGTTTACTTTACTCCTACTGCAGTTATTCAAGTGAAATTTCCCAGCAAATGTGATTTGTAACAAAAATGTGTTTTCGTTTTATTTAAAAAAAACAAACAAGCAAATGTTTAACAAAAAAAAAGCAAAAATCGTAAACTCGATAAAAACGCAGACGACGCTCGAAACAAAATTTACAAGAACGCATCGAAAATGTAGAAATCGCAGACGACACCGGATGTTATACAAATAAAAGCCAGACGCCGCCCGAAACTCACAGAATTCCAATGCCATCAAACGCATCCCGATTGAATTTAACATGTATACATTTAGCATCTAATCGCTTCGTTTACAATTTAACCCTTCTCTACTGAACCACATCATGCATATACCGGGAGTCTTTTAACTTTGACGAGTATGTAAATTGAATGTAATAGGTTCTCGATTTAACAGAATACGCCCAGATAGAGGAATGTTAGTAATTCACTGGTGTACGTGTATATTCTCAGCTTATTGTTGAAACAATAACATGCCTATGATAGTTTGATTCAAAAATAGTTTTCCTTATTAAGAGTTTTGTGTTACAAACCTTAAGGACTCACGATGCGTCATTTGAGAAATACGCTGATGAGTGTTTGTATCACGAGTGACTTGGCAGATAAACTAGCATTTTAATGGCAAATATTTTTTTGCGTTGGATATCCATTCATTTTGAAGTATTAAGATTTGTATTTCGAAACATTACATTTGATTGCTAGTTGTTTGCTCTGGATATGTACGTAAAATACTGTTAACGACTTCGAGACCGGATGATCGGGGGTCTCTAACGACGTTCTACTAACTGTGCGATCCTTGTCGGTGTATTGAAGAAGAATAACAATTTGTTTAATTAACGCGTTCCGTACGAATGTTCTCTTTGATAAATATTTCAGATATTTGAACGATTTAGTACAACTGATCGTCGCTATGGAGGAATCACAGTATTATTAAACAAATTATTATAAACACTAAAATATCAAACCCTTATTTGGAAATAACTGACTGAAGAAAAAAAACAGTATTTCTCACTTGATGAAAGTAAAATATAGTCATAGTAATATTAACATGTATAATACAGTATACAGTAAAACCTCAATGATAAGACCACCATTGGTTCTGAAAAGTCGGCCGTTGTTATGCGGTGGTCAGATTATCGAGTTATAACATGGTTCCAAGAACAATTAATGCCTGGTCAATGAAAATATTATCTTATTTATGAAATGGTCTAAATTTCGAGGTGGTCTTTAAGTGACGTTTTAATGCATCTGCTCGTAATTATACCTTTAGTAGAGGTGAATGTTAATCACAAATTGGACACATTGAGACTACAAAATGTCAGAGTTCTTGATACGCACAGTTCTTGGCATAGTCGAGTCTCTATAAAATAGCATTTCTTGCTCATTAACGAAAGTACCACCAGCCAGATTAAACACGGTTGACATCAGATCATGTGAAAACATACCATCTTTATTCGCAGACAGTTTTTAGCAAGTGGCATTACTTGATAACGTCTTGATTTCTTTGAAGTCTATGAGGATGGATGCCCGCGAATTAAGTCCCGATTAAAGTAATGCGTGTTTACAAATTACGACGTCTGAGTTGCAGCGGTAAAAACGAATTCATTCAATTGTTTTAGAAGGAAAACAGGTGCTTAATGAGCAGTAATAACGTTCATTCTTGTTTATTTATCGATAAATCACTTCACATTACATACATTTCAATCCAGAAGTCATTCTATTGTTTTTACATTCAATTCTGCTGATAAGTGCAATTTTTCCGTTTTATTTTCGTAAGCACTTAATTCTACCAAACCCTGGAGGTGAATTAAACGATGACGTAGATGTTTTTACGACGTGCAATTGCTTACTCGAGGAAATTGTAGGCTAAATTTGTTTTTGAACGTTTGTTATGATAGCTTAAGGGGGTGGGAATGAGTACAAAGTATTATAAATAATTATACGTACAAATAAACTGGTATGCATAACGGTGAAACAAAACCATGAACCACGGAGCTAAGGCAAAAAACAAAGTTACAGGTGCCAAGATAGCAAAAAACAAAGTGTATTAAGAAATTATCGCGGTCTTATAGCGTAACAGCTTAAATCCATTTGATGCCATTATATACGTACACACCTAATTACATGTTCGGTGCTATTTATATGATGTATTACTTGAATAACATGCTGAACTCAAAAACATCGCAACTTGTCGAGTTATGAACAAATAGTTTATTAAGCGTGCTAGTATGTTATGTAGCAATTTTTAATCATACATTAAAGTAATATTATGCTCATTTTTTGTTAATTAGTTTACCTAAACAAACATGAACAATTTATTTCCTATACTTAAAACATCAATAAACATGCATTAACAAAGAATGAACTCATAATGTATTGATCCCTATTTATTGAAGAAAGCTGTCTGTACATCATAAAATTAAAAAAAAAATTTTTTCAACAATCAGTCTATTTTACAAGATTTGTCTGTTAGTAATATGGTAAAAACATATTTTCAAGCGGATGAATACATTGCAATGTGTTTTAGCCAATGCAACAACAATACTGGATGAAACCAATTCAAACAGTTTATGTTCAGATGGGCCAGATACATCTTTAAGTACGTTAAGTAGCAAGAAAAGGGGCATAACTCAGTATGAAAAGGGCCATAACTCAGTATGAAAAGGGCCATAACTCAATATAATCCCTCTTACAGGTCAGTTCATGCGTAATACTCATCTAAATCTACCAGAATTTCGGATCTTCAGTTAATTCTGTCTTTGTTGGCTGATAAAGCTTTTATTAATGTTGTTGCTATTTTGAGTTTGATTTTGGGTGGCAAATAGTCAAACTGTTTTGTTTAGTTTTGAATAAATTTCTTGCATGTGCCTTTAGATGCACGGTTTTTCTTTCTTGTTATGTTTACTAGAAGGCGATTATTATAGTTCAAAAATTGTTCTTTGAATGTTGTACACATTATATACAGGCAGATTCTACGAAATGGATAGGATGGAGACGACATTCTTCGGTTAAAATTGTGTTTAAATGCAGGAAAATTCTCCATGTTAGAATCATTACAACCATTTTATAGACCTATTATTGATCAATCTTTAATTACAAGCATATTTGTCTGTCGTTCTGCACACTAAGTCACTTATTCACCATACGAAAAAACTATGAAAATACTCTCAGAGTTCACTCAAATTTATATTTCAGCGTAAACAGCCCTTCTTCACGAAGGAAAATAGTTTCACTGTGCCCTATAAATAAAATACACCTTTTCCTTTTGAAAAAAAGCTTTGAAGCCGAGCTATCTATTTATAGTGACTTTTCAGATTTTTTACTGTTACAATTCGCTGTGTAATCATTTAACACCGTATATATATATCTTAATACTAAATACACAAATGAAACATTTAATTTAACATTTGAAGATTTGAACACCTTTCAGGTAGAGTTTGGTTGTCAGGGTTACATTGTCGTGGAAATGAGCGTCATATAACCATGTGTCTATCAAGGGGATGGGGTAACCGCGCGGACAGATGTAAAAGTTACTGGTCTTCTGCCGGTGTCGTCTGCAACCCCAAACCATCAACTACCACAACCACCACCACAACGACAACAACAACAAGACCCAAAACGACAACAACAACACGACCCAAAACGACAACAACAACACGACCCAAAACGACAACAACAACAACTAAAAAGGCAACAACAACTACAACCACCACTCCAAGACCAACTACTACGAAAAAGCAGACGACAGAACGACCGACTACAACAACAGCGGCTCCTGCAACTCCGCGACCTGTCACAGCTCTCCCACCCACAACAACAACAACAAAACCAACAACCAAACGACCTACTACAACGCCTCCTAGGGCTTATCGCCAATGGCTCTTCAATAGAGAAATGTGGCGATACTACATGTACTTCCGGGATGGATCATTTGTAACTTCTAGACCGGACCCAAGGTAGTGTTTATCTTCCCTCATTGTCACTTCTGTCCGGTTTATTGTATGTTTTCAACAAAGCAAGACTTAGCAGTTAGCTGTTGGTTTCCATCACCAACATTACAACAGTACTTCACAGACATGCTTGCCTTGCTTTTTGTTTAATCCATCACATTAAAAGAACCAAAGTTATGTTTTGAACACGACTTATTTACGACAGAAACGATTCAAAATTTCTCACCCTTCAGTGGAAACCGGAAGTAGGTGTAAAATTTACTTAGTCGAGATAATCGTTTTTGTGCATAAAACATATTCAAGTTGTTCCAAACTTACCACCTACAACGATACCATTTTTTCATTGGACAGATATTTCCAAAGAATGACAAATAAGACAACAACAACTACAACTACAACAACAACCACCACGACTACACCGCGTCCAAGACGTGTCAACGATAATTCTATATCTAACACCTTAGACAGACAAGATGGCGGTGATGTAGAGGTAGAAAATGTGATAAATAATATCATAGATACTAATGCAGCACCAAGCTCTGGTCTCACACGACACGAGAGTAATACACACAGGTACAGTATTTACTGCAATTCGAAAGTGATTTGTATGGTGGCATATTTCTGCCACCAGTTAACTACAGTACTTAATTAACTAGATAAGTATGTGGTTATCACGTTAAAGAAACTAAATAACTACTTAATTAACTAGATAAGTATGTGGTTAACTAGATAAATATCGTGATCAATGTTCGTACCTGATCACGATACTTATCTTGTTAACCACATAATTATCTAGTTAATTAAGTAGTTAACTGGTGGCAGAAATATGCCACCATAGATTTGGGTTATAGGTATTCCTTGGACTAAACTGTTCTGTGTTACTGTGGACTCGAGCATTTTCTTTTGCATAAAGACAAGTCCACTTGGTAAGCCAATGTACCAGTCTGTAAATGGGTTAATGGAGTCCCACAGCTGAAAACAGTAATTCTTGCACAGGTACTAAATGAACGAAAAAGCTCTGGAATGGGTCCTGGCCCTTATTCATAAACATTTAAAGACTAAAACGTTGACTTTAAATTTACAAAAGTTAAATTTACCAGCTTTTCGTTTTCATTAAATCTAAACGGATACATTTTTGTCTGTTACACACTATATATATTTACCAAGTTTTATCAAAATATATTCTGTAATAACAACGTAAAAGCAAAATGAACATTTACCATTTTGAAGTCTGAATCTGAGATTCAGTCTTAAATGTTTGTGAATAAGGCCCCTGTCCCTGATTGGAACTACAGTCGAATCTCGTTCATTCGAAATCATCGGGTTCGAAATTTTATGTTCGAATAATACATGGTTTCGCATACCTATTCGACGTGCATAAGAAGAAACATCGGTACCTGATACCTATTTCGGATGATACCGAGTATTCGGATAAGGGATTGTCGAATAAACCAGGTTCGACTGTAGAATATATTTTAGTGGCTTCATAACAATGACTAAAAAATTACGACAAACTCCCTTTTTCGAATAGTAAAATCTCATTTCTGAGTATTTTCTAATATTTTAGACACGGTCATAACCGTGGCAACAACTTGAAGGAGGGGTATGTCCTTGACCAGCCAGTAATGGCCGCAGACGACACAACCCGTGACGAAAACACCATTAGTGATGATGTTTCTGAACTGGAAGTAGTAACACAAGAAACGTCAGTAAACGATAAAGCCGAGCAGCCACCGGAAGTAAGTGTACAGAATACGAAACTAATTTTAAATAGCCTTAAGAACATTTAATTAAGGCAACAACTTCAGAAAATCATTATTGTGTGTTTTTGGTCGATTTAACCATGTAGAAATTATGAACTTCCAAGTTTCTTACTTTGAGTCTGTCCCATTTTACATTGTTCAAACTGATAGAGCAGACATTTCTGTGACCATAGACATATCTCCAACAATATTCATCAGTTGTAGTAGAAAAGTTCATGACATCAGACTCAGAGTTTTGATACCAATGCTAAAAAAATATGATAAAAACATGAATTCACGATTTGAACTTCATGAATTCGTAAAGTGGACATCTTGAATTCATGACTTTCCTAGGACAGAAATAATGAAGTTTGAGTATCACCCCGGTATCTCGTAGATAAGCAGTAAAATGATTCATTTCTAGTTTTCTACAATCATGAAATTGTAATCATTTGAATGACCATATAAGGAAATGTTGTGTATTTTCAGTACACAGAATACCGAGTGGTTGGAGGAAGAGAACATGCAAATTATAAAGAGGGCCGTATTGAAGTAAGATTAGCGAACTCCTTTACATGGGGCGTGATTTGTGGTGACAACTGGGACATGAAGGCAGCCATTGTTGCTTGCCGACATTTCAACACGGGATATGCCAGAACTGCCCAAACGGTATGTTGATGTTGAGATCGTAATTATCCAAAATATCAATGAAGAATATTCAAAACGATTAAATTATTTTGCTTACAAGAGTCTGATATGTGGCCAATACTAATAAAAGGCTTACACTCATTTTTCAAAACGAACAAAAGTAAATGCATGTAGAGGTAATAAAAGTATGATATGCCAATGTCATAGCACCCTTGTCAACATAATGCATACATATAAAACAGACCTCCAATTTTTTATCAGAAAAACACGACAGTCCAGTAAAGTCTGATACAATATAAAGTCTTGAAGAACAAATCTTTTAACCAAATCAAGAGGTTAACGTTATCTACAACTTCCCGCATGAGTAAATTCATCACTATTCAATTCCTAACGTTTTCATTGGTTGACGACCTCACAGATCAACCAATGAAAACTTGTATTGCAAAATATTGACCAATAGACACAGAATACACATCAACGGTATTCTCAACTTCATATTTTGAATCGACAACATGTTATATAACTCAAATTCGCTATTTCTTTCATTGTCTTATTTACCTAAATATCGATTATACGGGTATTGTATACAACCTATGCATCCGTTCTTAATTGAAAATATGATTTAAACAACCTTCCCACCCTATACCCAATATAATGGATAAATCGATAATGAAAACCTTATCGAATTGGGTTTATACCTTTCGACATCAACATCAACAAACTGACTTTTTTCTTTTCGTGGTATTTCTTCAGGTCGACCATTATGGCGGGAGTGATATCGATAAAGTTATCGCAACAATGAGATGTACCGGTAAGGAAGAAAGACTTGAAGATTGTGCCACGGAACAGACGGAGCTTTCACCTGGAAAAATCTCGTGCTCTCGTCCACAGTCTGTGGCGGGAATCATCTGTGATGCAAGTAAGATATTGTTTGCTTACAAATAGTATCCTCGATTACGTCATGCTATGGAAGTAAGAGCCTGTTTCTGGTAATTGAAAAGTTTTTGTGAGAATGTTGGTGTTTTAATATTTTAACAATATGTCTGATTGCGGTATCGCATTGTTGTAATATCATGTAAACATTAAATGAGCCCCGCTACACGATTTCCGATCTCTTCTTTAGGTGACGTCATTTCCAGAAATCATCACATGTGACGTCACCGTGTACTGACGGTAAGCAATATATGCCCCATATGGCAATATGAAAACGGAGTAACCATATGGAGTAAATATTGTTTCCGGCTTGCAAATAGTGACATCACATGTTGCGTTTTCTTCAAATGACGTCACTTACAGAAGAGGTTGTAAATCCCACGGCAGCGCTCAACTGGAGAATGTGTTCTCTGTCTTGCAGAGTTACCGGACCTTGTACCAGATGCAAAGGCTGTGGAAGATAGTGTATTTCTAAGAGACAGATACTTGTATTATCTACAGTGTGCCTATGAGGAGAACTGCTTGTCGTCAACAGCTAATGACTTGTACGGTACAAGAAGTAAGTACCGTATTACCCCTAAAGAACGGCCCTCTACTGAACATTAACATGTCTTCAACGACATTGTTTTCCTTTGTTATTTATACAGTACAGTCTCGTGCAAATTACTCATTTGGAGACTTAAATGTTGACCGTTGTTGAGAATTGTTTTACTCTAGAGAGGTTACATTGATAGTAAAGTCTTACTATAAATAATAGTGTTGTTTAAGAGAGGTTGTTGCCAAAGAAAGGACCTCTCTAGAGAAAATACACAGAACAACCAATTAAAAAATTAAGATTCCATAATGGATAATTTATTAGCCAAATTCTCCGAGAGATCGGCCTAACTGAATAGAACTCAGATTATACCTACTATGGTTAACTATTACAAATAAACCATAGCAGTTGTCATCGATGATTTTAAACATAGTAAAACGTCTTTACAAGGAACGCACATGGGACCTTGAAAACTCTTCTTTGTATCATCGTATCACCTGTTCTGTTCTCTATGCTCATTTGAAAGCAAATGTTGCTGTCAGGGAATTAAAATGTTTTCCTTACATCCCAGGATTCCATATGTTTTCTTTAAAAACAATTTCAATTGCATTCAATTGACATTCTGGACGTTTATCTATATTTACAGCATGGGCGTATGCGACTAGGAGACTATTGCATTTTTCAACAATCGCCAAAAATGTAGGTACGGCCGACTTCCGGCCAATCATTGACAGGGGCCAGTGGGAGTGGCACGCATGCCATCAGTAAGTTACGACGTTTATGTATTAGTCCGCTGTTCTTGACTTATATTTAAAAAAAATACAGATACAGTCTAAATCTGAAATGTAGTCTCGCTTGATCATCGATGATTCAGCACAAGACTGTCCTAACTCATATGTATTTATATATAAAGTTATGATAGGCTTGCACTGAATCCTCGTCATGTAAGCTAAATATACTAGTTACTGCAGTCGATATACACCCGAACCTGTCTTAAACGGCCATTCAAATTATTGAACATTCATTAATAGCTTTGGTGTCATCATAACATTGTGACGTCATCATATCACACATTACGTTGCGTTTTGATAAAAAATCTTAACATAAAAGACGTCTAAAAATATCATCTGTCTTGTTCTGATTTGTACCAAAGACTCTAGCATTCAATGCTAATATTGATAAATTTGCGATTTTTTATGTATATATACATGTAGTTCACGCTGATTTGTGATGGACTTTGTTTCTAGAATTAACTTCTCTATAGGTACATGCTTATCTGGTTTCCGTCTTTGACCACATGTTTACAAAGACCACTTTTGTCGTCTCCGATGACCAGTTGTGTTCACAGGTTTGACTGTAGTGACCAAGTCGCTGTTTTCAAGTTTTTATTTAGCCTAAATCTTATTTTCAGACATTATCACAGTATGGAGTCATTTTCTCATTACGATATTATTGACGAGCATGGTAACCAAGTAGCTGAGGGTCACAAAGCCAGTTTTTGTTTGGAAGATTCGAGTTGTGAGCGCGGAGTATTCCCTAAGTACAATTGTCAGCATTTTGGTCAACAAGGTAATGCATGAGTGTTTCTTTCACGATTTGTCTTGTTTCAAATTAAAAAAAATGTACTTGATTCTGAAATGATATGTACATGCATGCAGTGACATTTCAAATATAAAACCACCAGGGATCTGTAAAAAGACGGTGCTCGTTGCGAGGTGGTCAGCTATGGAAGAACAATTAGAGTGCTCCATTATATACGGTCTTTTTAACGAGGAGGCATTCATGTCTGGGTAATGGTCTTAACGGGTAATGGTCCGAGCGGGCAATGGCTCGAATAGGTAAAGGTCGGAGCGGGTAATACTCGAATGGGTAATGATCCGAATGGGTATTATTCGAATGGGTAATGGTCCGAGTGGGTATTACTCGAATGGGTAATGGTCCGAGTGGGTAATACTCGAATGGGTAATGGTCCGAGTGGGTAATACTCGAATGGGTAAAGGTCGGAGCGGGTAATACTCGAATGGGTAATGATCCGAGTGGGTATTATTCGAATGGGTAATGATCCGAGTGGGTAATACTCGAATGGGTAATGGGTCGAGCGGGTAGTACACGAATGGGTAATGGTCCGAGCGGGTAATACTCGAATGGGTAATGGTCCGAGTGGGTAATACTCGAATGGGTTATGGTCCGAGCGGGTAATTGTCAGAGCGGGTAGTGGCCCGAATTAGTCATGGTTATGCTCTGAGTGGGTAATGGACCGATCTGGTAATGCTACGAGCGGTGATCAAACTGTTGAGATACAAGGAGGGGAATCCGACACATTTCGTCGAAGTTTGCATGTTATGAACGTTGGTTTTTGGAGTACTTTGTAGAAATGTTTAATGCGATAAATGTATTTTGGTTGTGTTTATACAGGTATTTCAGTTGGTTGTCAAGATAGTTACCTGTCTGACATTGATTGTCAGTGGATTGATGTTACAGACGTCAAAGCAGGATATTACAAATTAAAGGTAGGTGCATGGGATGTTCCTAAAGTTTGGAACATATTCATACTGGTCAAAACTCTTACCCCGCCATTTTGTATTGTGAAAGTCTTCATATCTTAATGAAAAAGTTATCTGAAACGATGAACGCGATTTTGAGGTTTTACATCATTTACATTTTTTCGATAGTTCAACCTGTATGTTGTAGCTTACTGCTATCAAAATGTAGAAGATGTATCCGCAGTAGCTATTTTATGGTGTCTAACCCTTAACAGAAAAATCTTTGTATTTTGGATAGCCTCGGTCAATATTGTGATAGAAGTAATGACTGAGGTATTCCGAATTTTTTTTGCTTTCAGCGACTAGCGATTAGTTTTTGGATAATTTTGAGTTCTGCATGTATGTTTTATCTCCTGACTTGTCTCGAAAAAAACTTGATTGTAACAGCAAGTAAACCGATGGAAAAAAGTGAATGGGTTGATATGGGCTCACATTTGCGAAGCATCCTAGTCCAGCCACGGACGTCCTATCTCGTACAACAGCTCTGTTACGAAGACGCTTGTTATAGTAGGAGTACAGAGACACGTAGGTCGGGGCTACAAATATCACATCGATTTTTTTTTCTATTTTCAGATTGAGATAAACCCAAGTATGTTAGTAGCAGAATTAAGTTACGAAAACAATGTAGTTGTGTGTGAATTGTATTTCAATACACGTCAAGCTAATGTTTATGGATGTAAACTCGACAGTTTGTTGTAGTGAACGTATACACAAACACCACTGGTATTATATCGAACTATTCACGCAATTTCTTCCATCAATACAAAACATTTGCTACGAGGTATTCAACAATTTTGAATACGCGCCAAAAAATAACTAATTAACGAGAAGAAATTGCAGACGACGCTTTAATTCATGGACGTCAGTTTAAATTAAATATAAGGTATGGAAATAAATGAATATACAGCGTTTTACATTCAAAAGTCGGCAAAAAACAAGCTTTAGTGAAAGGTAAACGTTTGTAAGTAAAGCCAGCTTGATGGGTAGGATTTTTTTGTGGTGTATCAATGTGTACGTGCTTTTCGTGCAGATATCAAACTTGTTTACGTATGGTTTTGCGAAGTGTTTTTGTGATAGAAATGTGGGGGCGTCATTATAATGCAGTCATGTTCACAGACAATCAAGGGCGTATATTGCCTCATTTTCCTTTTGCAAAGCCGGAAGTGTTGCCTTGACATTTTGTATCAGATCACATTGTTTGAACAGAAGAAAGAATGTTCAATTCGCTGGGATATTAGACGATTATGAAAGGAAATTAGTTAATTTCATCACAGTAATGTAGTTTACGAGTACGGTTATATAGATTAACTTAACAAAACTTTTAAGTGTGCACTTTTTAATGTCAAACATCTTCTTTAATGATTAACGTTCCTACACAAAATTTTGTATATTTGGATATTGACTACATGTAGATCGGGTCAAATTAATCGATTTAAATAACACGGTGCATTGAGTCAGGTTGGGCACACTCTTTTCAGTCAACAATATCATATTTAAGTTGGAGCTACAGATCTGATTTATTTTTTCGCATTATCACATTTATTGATTTTATTTGTTCAATATGTGGATTTATGACATGCAATAAATATTATGCCAGTTGTCTACGCTTTTTTTGTTGAAATTTTCAGCAAGATCAGATTAATATTGACCAAGATACGGTCATACTTATACCTGCACACTTATAAGTTTGGTTAAGTGTATTTTTTTTTCTGCTTCAACTTTGGTTTCTGTATGTATTGCTTCATATTGTGACGACCATATTATTAGTTTAAACAAAATTATTCCAAAATGTTCTTTATTTTCATACATAAGTCAGCACGACAATGTCTTGTAGAAGTCTTCCCCTATGTGAAAATAGTGAGAAATCTATTGAAAGAGGTTCTCTCACGAGCGTGTCGTCCTTACGTTGATTTGCCATTCGCAGCATAACGTCGAACACGTTAATTTGATACATTATTAGTTAATAGCACATTCTCCATGAGGCAATTGGCCAAACTATATGAGTTTTTGTCCAACTAACCGATAATGATGCATCGTTATGTACTTACTAAAAAGCAAATATCTCTGATGATAGTCTAATAATGTAGATCAGGGTCCATATTCATATTATACTTTACTTTAAAATGTTCTTTTTGCTGCTGCGTTGTTATTAGTTTAGATTTTGATAAAAACTGGCCAAAGTGTTAAGAGGGAAACAACACTTATTCAGACAAAATTTTATTCGTTTAGATGTTATGAAAACAAAATGCTGGAAAATATATTTTATGCAAATTTAAAGTCTAAGTCTGAGTTTTAGACTTAAAAGTGTTAATGAATAATGCCCCTTAAGTTCCTCCTCCGTTCAATATGTTATTAAACATTATTATACAATGAAATCCACGGGTCACATGACAGATTAAAGGTAAATAGACTTCCGTGCAGCATAAGAGATTTATATGGCTTGTTGCATTGTATCTTGACTATTTTATTCCATCAATTATGTTCTTATTCCTACGTCCAGTAAAGTGGTGCGCCAAAGCACTGGTATTTACCCGGTAACATGGGGCGCCCAAGCACTGGTGTTTATCCGGTAACATGGGGCGCCTTCTCTGGGATTCAGGAACATTCCCGGTAACATGGCACGCTTATTCTCTGGGGTTCAGGGACATTCCTGGTAACATTCACGGCACGCCATTTCACAGAGTTTAGGGACATTCCCGGTGAATGGTACTCCTTCTCTGGTGTTCACGGACATTCCCGTTAACATCGTACGCCCCTGCATGTGTCTATGACTAGATAAATTCCAGCTAATAGGAAAAGAATTCCGCACTTATTAGACATCTGCAGTTTATATAGAGTAACATTTCACAGAATCTATTTATACCGCGATTATCTGAATATTTTTTGTGGAAAATTAATGAGTTATTTCGCACAATGTGACAAACGGACAGGGAGTTAAGAGAGTAAAATATATATCTAATTACAGAAAAATGTGATATTTTTAAAGATTATAAATTTTGTAATAAATTATTGAGTGCTTGGAGAAAATGCTTCGAATGTTTGCCTTAATTATAAACTTGTACATTTTACCCTAAATACATTCTTGAGTATTTCTTTCCACTAATAGAAAGTACAAATGGTTGTAGATCTATATATATATATAGCGAGAGGGAGAGCAAAGCGTTGTGTTTGAGTTTTGGTATTACTGAAGTATTCAGGTATACCACAGCAGGAATGGGAAACAGGTGTAGCAATCTCAGACTGGTCCCGTTTCAAGCTATCCCCCACGATTTCAGATTACCTCCCTCATTCCCTTATTTATGTTTATCTATATACATTTTCCATACATATATTGAAAAAGACAAGCAAATTATATAAATAAAAATGATAAGCATCAAAACAACATCAACATCAACAGCAGGAACAGCAACGGTAACAGCAACACCAATGACCATAACAGCGGTGTAATAGACATGTTATTGATTTTTTCGCCGTTTAAGACAAGTTTTCAATTCTGTATGCTTCATATTTGTATTCAATTAACTTGTCATGATTTCAAATAAAGGACATGTATTATATTAGCTCAATCAGTTAGAGGTTAATCTTAAGTACAAGGTGGTAAAATGAAATTCGGGTTAAGTTATCCCCGGAGTGTAATACGAACTCAACTTCAGACTACCGGGGATGTAACTTGAATAGGGGGGGGGGGGGGGGGGGGGGATAGCTTGAACTCTCTACAGCGGTTGTTGTTTTTGTTCCAGATGGAGTAGTCGCCCTTGATTTGAATTTTCGTAAAATGCACCGATATTATTTGTAAATACGATAGAGACACTTTGAAATTGCTTTTTTAATCTTCCATAGTATTACTATTTATGTATGTATGTGTGAATACTTACTTTGTGTGTTTATTTCAGTGTAAATGATATTCATCATACCGTAAATCACTTTATTTTCGCGACAACGTAATTTTCGCATTAATTCTCGAATCCGGAGACGCGTGAATTCAAAATTATCGCGAAAATATGCCTGTCGCGAATAAAATCATGCATGTACGAATTTCGTGCATTACCGAAATACCTGAATATCTTGCATTTATAAATGTATGAAAATGAAAGGAATACCACCAATTATCGCGTTACCTAATTACCTTTACCATATTCTTATATTCGCGACGGAGGAAAGACGCGAATTAATCATTTCGCCAAACACTTCTCGGCAAGACTTTCGCGAAAATTTCATGTCGCGAAAATAAGGTGATTTACAATATGTCAATGCGCTGTTCAATCGGAATGCCTTGCATTCGCAACAAACCATTGATATGTTTCAATGAAGCGATGTTCAAGCTTTCAAACGATTCGTGTATAAAAGTGTACTTCATCTCAATTAACTAACTAGGATTTACGCAGATCAGATTAATGCAAACCCTCAGTATATTATAAAGATACGTACTTATTATGTTTTCATAGTTTAAACTATTTCCCATCGAAAGTGACACATCCGATAATATGGTACCAATGTGTTGACCGGTAAGGTGTTCCGAATGTTAGCGCATGCGCACAATACCAAAGAGTATATTGTTTTATATAGCTGGCCAGTTTTATTATTGTGTTATACATGGTGATAAATCATGATTTAAATATAAATGTGTATGCATACTAATGATCTATATTGTTGCTAATAAAATCTTACTTATATTCAAGTATATGTGTTGTGTTTGAGACCCAATCCAAGTAGCCACCTCCATACAAGTTTATTGCGCAAATGGAGTGTGTGATATACAATTGAATGAAATCATTGTATATCATATTTTAAGTGCAGTAAAACATTACCTAAAGAACACCACAATAATAAGACCACCTCAATATTAAGAATACAATGTTCAAGTCCATTTTCCATATTTTATAATAATACCAGTTTTCAAGGTTCCAAAGAATGGTGTGATTATTGAGGTTTTACTGTAATAGTAGTTTTCTTGGTACATTTATTATTTCGAAGCATGATGCCAAAGAAAACTGCAAGTCAGTAGTTACGGAAGAAAATTAATTCGATTACATTTCAGCGATTTGAAATGCTTATTCAAGTTCACGTCTTGCTTTAAGTCATTCTTTACTTCAAAAAGTCGTCTGATGTGGTACATTAGCATAATGAATAGGCAAATATTGTTCCAATAAGCATGACCCTCTTCAATTTGTAGTCCTGTAAATTTCGGACAAAAAAGTTGAGCATCTTACTGTGTTATGAAATTAAGTGTCTCCGTGAAACCGAGGCCTGACACATTTTAATGTCCATCATTGATATCGGACGGACCAAAAACAAAATGGCAAAGGGTTCTGTGACCAGTTTTTGAAGAAATGCATTCCCTCCTGAAACGACGCCTCTCTAAGTGACTTTCTCCTTTGAGGAACAGTTAAAATTCCTTCAAGTCAATTCATTTCAGCGTACAATTACCTCCAAGGCACGACAGCGCTCTATAACGGCGCTCGAAACAGCCAACTCCACTCACCGGTTACTCGATTACGCTACGCTTCAGTAAGGGGAGATCACTGCGTAGGAGATTGCGAAACAGCATACTGACACTATTAAAATTACCTCCCTTGAGTAGTCTTGACAATCTAAGAACGGCATATCAAGTTTAAGGAACAATACATATGATAGTTATCCACATCTCTGTGACGACATTATTGGCAGCTGCTGATAACTCATAGTTACTACGACAACCGTTTTCTCTTTTACCTGCGGGTTGTCGGTTAAGGTGTAAATTTATGCATTAGTAAAAAGTATTGTCTCGAATAGGCATTTACCGAGAAATCACCATTACGTATGAATGATAAACAATGATTGCATTATTCTCATATTACACGGAAAATAATAGAAGCTACATAATTGTACGAAATGAAGCCCAAATTAAAATAGTTGTACTTTAATGGCGATAAGTGTATATGTCAGACATTACGCGTTTACGTAAACTCAAAAGAGTCATTCGTGATACATATCAAGGATTCTTTTATTTAAAATAGTGTCATTCTTTTGATTGAAATTTAAGGCCAGTAATCATAATTGAAAAACAGAATAGCCTACTTAATTATTCGAATACACATAAAGTTAGTCAATGACGAGAAAAACCATCATCGCTTTTATTTATACATGTATAACAGTTTAAAATATAGGCCTACTCCTAGTCCAGCCACGGACGTCACATCTCTATACTGTCGCTGTTACGAACGACGCGTGTAAAAGTCGGAGTACAGAGACATGTATGCGGGGCTAGCCTACTCCATACATTCAACTACACTTCAAGATAAACGTCTTTCACGACGTCATACTCAGTAAATACGCCAATCTTGAACATATATCATATGACGTCACATCCGGTGGGCAGATACAAACATGACGTCGGAGTAGAAATATACGTCCAAATAAAGGTTGACCGTAATTACTCTTGCGATGGGTCAAGCTTGCAGTAACGCTCCTCACATGTCCAAAGAGGATGAGGAACAAAAACGACAGATGGGATTGCTTTTAGCGGCGCGATATTCACTTCCATTTGACATCATTTTAAAGGTACATATACCTATTTTCAAATGAAAAATACGTACGTTCTGTACGTTTTCACATCTTTAAAACAATAGATCTTGAAGTAATTCAAGGGGGGAAATAGCGCCCGATGTGGGGCTCGATCCCACGACCCCCTAAACACTGGTACGGTGCTCTATCGACTGAGCTAACCGGGGGCCCGTCTTACCACACACCACTGTAATCTAATGTTTTGTTACATAAGCATGCATGTGATCGTATGTCTATTTGACAGTATCTCCATGTAGACTTACGGTTAACATGACTACAGGTCTCTTTGAAAACATGGCTGGAGTCTATTTCGGATCTATATAAAAAGATGACGGCGACGTGCGGCGTCTCTATCGTTGAAGACAGCTTGAGTCGAGATATGCTCTTATTAAAGTCAATTTATTTTCAGGCAAATGGAATCACGGACAAACAGGTTTCAGGTACTAGTCTTTTTCGCTTTTTCAACTGTTAAGGGTTTCAATTCAGTTATATTTTAAAGGCTCATTATGTATTATAATTTTAATCAAAATTCTCGCGAAAATATGCTTTTCGCGAATAAAACCATGCATGTACGAATTTGGTGCATATCCGAAATATCTACATATATCTCGCATTTATAAATGTATGAATGTATGAAAGTGTTTGCAAGTAAATAAAACAAATACCACCATTTATCGCGTCTTTTATTTCATAGTCCCTTAACCATTATCTTAAATTCGAGACGGAGGAAAGACGCGAATTTATCATTTCGCAAAATAGTTCTCGGCAAAACTTTCGCGAAAATTTTATGTCGCGAAAATAAAGTGATTTACAGTACACATGAGACAAAAGATAAAAGTAGCACGAACATTTTTCCTCTTAAATTTATTGTCAATGTTTTACTCATACTGCAAACCCTTACTTGAAGACCACCTTAAAATTAAGACCATATCTTACCAAGCCTTCATTTGACCTCATTTTTATCGACCAATTTTAATTTTATTTTCACTTTTTTATTCAACAATAAGACCACCTTGCCATCGACTTTCTTCAGAACCAATGGTTGTCTTATTATTGACGTTTCACCGTAAAAAAATCACGTACATTCTGATTTGTACTTTTGAAGATTATGAGAAAGCCTTCGGCACATTTGACAAGAACAAAGCGGGTTGTATCATCTCGAAAGATCTCGGAGCATTACTCAAAGCAGTGGGTAAACCCGCAAATGAAAAAGAAGTGGCGGTCCTGATGAAAAACGCAGATGTTAGAAGTAAGTGGACACATGAAATACGTGCTCGTTTGTTTGAGCAATTGAAACATGCGTATGTCGCAGCTGCTTGCTTGATTAGTTTGTAAATGTATTATAGTGCCACCCCTATTTAAAGGGCCAGTCATTTCTGACTTATATAACACCTGTTTTCTGAGCACATTTACTTCCCGAGTCCTATCCTTTAATGCCAGGCATCAGGCAGGTAGGCGCATGTTAACCATTATTTAACTAGCTGGCGGCTCACCAACCGGCCATATCAGAACGGACCCCTACTGGGATTCGAACGTTCGACCTCCCGCTCGCAAAACGGATGCCTCAACCCCTCTGCCACGGGAGACGGCAATATGCATGTTACAAGCATATGTTCCCGTTGGTCGTTCCTTAGTTTTAAATATTGGGTTTACGCCATTGTTTCAACTTTTTTCAGTCATGCTTTGTGGTCAGTTGACCTAACCAGTTTCCAGTAATCAATTATCAACAAGTACTGAGTTGTCCTTTGCTAGCAGCTGACAATTCATTTGCATGAATCAAAGGTGAAGTATAAACGACCGTAGCCAAATGTCACGGAAAGACATGACCGGCCCCACTCGGAAATCGAACCAGGATCTCCATGCTGTGATAGCCATGCGTTCTACCAACTAAGCAAACTGAGCTGAATTCAATCATGTTATCGAAAGTTACCAAACATCCGGATTTCGCCAAAATGTTTTACAGGGGTGAAACAAACTTTAATTTTATAACCATTAAAGGTTCAATCAGACGTTAATTCCAGTCGCGATTCGACCAGGACTTTAACGGTATATTGCTGTTTGTATGACTCGGCTATAGGAAAACGAAAACTTGTCCAGAGAAGACTATATTGTCAATTACACATTTTTGTTCATTTTCATGGCAACTGAATATTTTTAGAAATTCTATTTCAATATGTCCTTGTAGAAAACGGAACTGTCGACTTTGAAAAGTTCGTGATGATGCTGACTGGATTCATGCGCAATAACGACCCGGAACAGGAAATGAAGGAAGGTGTGACAAATTATTTAGATACAATCACCTGCTAGTGTTGACAAATATTGTGTTTGAATGGAGAAGGACGGGTTGTTGCATCAGTAAGAGGGAGAGAAAGAGAAAGGGAGAGGTAGAGAGTGGATTTAAATGGTACACATAAATGTTATGATCCTCAAAGGAAGATCATTTAGTCGCCGCTTTGTCTGTCTGTCCGTCCGTCCGTCCGTTAGTAAGTGATTCCGTCCGTCCCGCATTGGTGTCCCCGCTATTGCTCAGCATCCATCGACCGGATTTCAATTAAACTTAATGGGAAGCTTTACTACCAAGATTATATACGCATATTGTCTGCATGTTCCTGTTCGATGATCAATCATGTACATAATTAGGGAGCTTCCATCGGGTCTACCGATATTTTCTTGTTACACCTTACGTCCTGGTAACAAACGAAATAAATCGTCTCGTCATTGGCGGCGGCGGTACTACATGTAGTCCTATACATCTGAATTCGTTGCACAAACTCAATTTATTTGTATCAATCAAATATATATTCTGTGATTACAAGACTCGGTATTGAAGCTCATGTCGGAATCTATTTTAGAAATACTGTCTGTGTTTATATAATCGCTATGTACCGTATTTTTTGCAGCCTTTGGTGTGTTTGATAATGACGGCAATGGTTATATAAACGCTGAAGAAATGCGACAAGTCATGAAGAATCTGGGTGAGAAACTTACAGACCAGGAAGTGGCAGAAATGATTCGTGAAGCAGACACTAGTGGCGACGGTATGGTGGATTACAATGGTACGTTTTCACCTTGATTTCTTTGATGATGTACACCTTTGAAAACCCCCAAATTTCAAAACTTTGATACAGATCAAATCAGGATCAATTTTCAAGAATCAGTTTTAACTTATCAACCATGCATAATCCTTTTCTAAATAAAAATGAAACCTTACTTTAATGTCTTAAAAGTTTGTAAAACGTTCATATCTATCACTTTAAGTAAAACATTTAGTTTTGCATACAACATTTTCAAAGTTTGAAAGATCCTACATTTGATCTTGGTCCTGATCCTGAAAACTGACTCTTTGTGAACGCGGGACCAGAGGTTTATTCCAATGTAATGGTTGATAGTAAATAGTTCAAGAGAGAGAGAGAGAGAGAGAGAGTAAGAATGATTGTTTATTGGACTGCTCATTCAGATTTATACATTATGACCGATCTTTTCAATCTGGATGCTCCGATGTTAGATATAATTTACTGATTTTATTTCTACTGAACAATTGTCACAAAATATCATATTTCATTTTTTTTCAGAATTTATCAAGCTGTTGTGCAAAGCCGATATGTCATGATACACGCGATTACAAGAAATAGTATGATAGTTATTGAACTGTTGATAGCTATGAAAATCTTATCAAATAAATTAAAACCAGAGATACTTTCTTTTTCATATTTCTGTCTCGGCTTCTATGAGCAACGTATCGTCCCACATACGGGAATTTGCCCCTTTTATGCATAAATGCAGAAAACACAACACCGCTATCAAAGCGGTATCTGTGAAATGTGTTTGTTATACTAGTTACTGGTGTGCCTACAACGAGTATTCTGTTCTATTTATACATGATCCAAAATATGATGTCCAGGAATTTTGGTTACATCTTGAAAATCTTGGTGTCCAAGGTTTTTGTGTTCATTAAATGCCTGTAACTATTATCACTAAGCATTGTTAGTCTAAAATAATTACAGTTTTACATATATTCCTATCAATTTAATACATTCATTGTTCTCACATGTACAGTAATTATATGTTCGTGAAAGAGGACAAAGTCTTATCTCATTCTGAGTAAAATCTGTAGATCTATATTTTAAATATTATTAGTTATACAGGTTCTTGACAGGGTATATGGCGTCATAAAATTGTTTAGAGTGTTTTAATAACGTATGATATCAGTAATTAAAACGTTTTCCTTTTAAAATATATCGGGAATTACTTGCTGTAGATCAAATATTTTTATTTCACTCACACGTTATATTGCCTTAAAATTAATTGCATTACCCCATAAGGTACCTCAATACACATGGTTAAGCGCGCGCTTATTATTTTTATTTTCAAGCGTCTGATCTCATGGACTTTATCGAACTGAATTTTGCTCAAACCTTAAAAAATCTATCGTTTTGAATATTAATACTAGCACACATGTAATCTGTTCAATATTTATTGAATCATGTGTGAAGATCAATTGTCAATTTCTAGTAACTTGCGGACATCAAGAGATAAAAGTTTTCGAGTCGAGCCGTGAGCGAAAATGGTCACGAGGCACATGAAGGAGAAATGAGTTCGGACGTCATATACCCTGTCAGCGCCGTGTATATAGAATCCTATACGCGAGCCTTTAACCAATGAAATTAGTGGATTTTTATTTGCAGTATTATAAAGATCCATATCCTGCTACCTAATCATTGAATCGACACATATATGACGAAGACACTCAACGCTTATCTTTAAGTCGATGTCCATAAACTGTGCTAAGGCCACACCAAATTGATCAGTAATTCTTCGGATTTTTAGACTGGGGCGTTAGCCCCATGTCTTTAGTAACCGTAATTTTGGAAACAGCCGTGGCAGAGTTAGACACATTTGATACCACTCTTTGTATCACTACGCATTATTTGCTTTCGACCAATACGACCAATCAACATGTCGAATGGATCGTGACATCACTTACCGCCGTTCGGATACATTTCTTGATGTTGTTGACTTCATGTTTGACCCCGCCTAGGTTACTATATATATCGTCGATACGATTCATTCACAAACAATTTCCGCTATCATTCATAAAATTTGACCGCTCGCAGTTACGAATTCGCTATTTATAGACAACGAAGGAAATACCTTGTACCTGGACGCGCTCGGCAGACGAGTTGTAAATATTCTGAACTTGAAGTCGGATTCTGACCATTATTTTACTGCACATTGAATACTGTAGCAAATCGTATAATAGCTGCAGTTACTGTTTATCTCTGTTGTATGGTTTAGAAACAATTCATTCCGTCGCGGAATTATAAACCATTTCCGTGATTCCGTATTGTATTTCCGAACTGTACGGGAATTGCCGATATGTTGCGATTTGAAGGTAGAGTTTAAGGTCGAGCTAGTAGTAAAATTGTGTACTGAGATGAATAGAGATATCGAATGGAAACAGGCACACATAAACTGACAACCATACCGGATTTCGTATAAACTTGGAAAATATTTTTCTAAGAGGATAGTGTTCGCTCTCGTCGTCCCGATACATATATGCGTTCTGCGACTCGGAAGGAAATGGCAGCGATGTCTATGACTATCAGCCGAGTCTTCAAACTAAGATTAGATTAAATGCTAGATTAATTACTTATTTTTTCGGCACAGCCGTACTAACATGGTTTTGCTAATTGCATATTCCGAGTTTTGTATACCAATCAAAACTTACGTTAACCACCAAGGCAATTTCGCGCAATTTCTCTTCAATTTAAAAATATTTGTAACATTGAAGCAGATTGTTTAACATTTTGTATAGTGTATTTTAAGATTGATTCAGTAAGTAGTGTTGTTATTCATCAACACTGGGAATTGTCCAGTGTTGAAATTAATAAGACTTTCTTGGTTTTATGTACCAGTCGCGAACATTTATATTGTTTTAATCAGATAAATCGCTATGTAACAAGTTTATTAACATGGCTGTGTGAGTTCACGACTTATGCAATAAGTAATTTTGAACTATATTGAAACAGACTATACTGTGTCTATGACTAATCACACTACGGAGTTATTTATTATGCAGTCACATTCGGAACACCTCGGCATTATTGTCTCTGCCGAATACTATATTTTTTTTACAAAAATAGGAAGCCAGCCAGACTAGCTCATTTTGGTATAGCGATATACTATCACCCAGCAGATCCGGGTTTGATTCCCACTTTTAGGCAGGTTATGTTCTTCAGTGACACTGGCTACGATAATGTCTTGCACATGTGGAGAAGTTGGTAATACTGGTTGATAATTACTCCAGGAAAACGGGTTAGGTCAATTGACCGCTGTATATGACTGAACAAATGTTGAAACCCTACGTAAAACCTCATCAAATTAATAAAGAAAAGGTTTATGGAAACGTATATCTTTTTCGGCTAAACTCGTGATCAAGCAAATGCCTGGGTATCTGTTTGACAGACCTGAACAGTATGCCGACACTACTAGTATGCGGACACTACCCTATTCAGCGTATTGTGAACACTTCCGGGTTTTTAACTGGATGACAAACAGACAAAGTCAGATTGTGAAACGAAAACATTGGTGTCGCTCTCAACGGGTATTACATCTAGGGCGCCCCAGTTTTTATTTACCATTTGTGTTTATATTTCTCAAAATTGGCGCTTTTTCCAATTCTATCCTTTTAATGAGTAGCAAATACAAAAAAACATTGAGCAATGCTGGTTGCAAACATAAAACTAGACATCAGGCAACCACATAAGCTCACATTAAGCACCTTGTGCGTATGTGAGCTACCCACTTCGACTTGAATGTGGATCTACACTGTTTGCTATGTTTGCCAAATTACATTTCCTTGAAAACTGATCGAGTATTTCTTGCCTTAAACTAAATATTTAATATCTTGACACACCGACTGACAGACAGGGTGATTCTTAAACAGGTAAAAACTGTATAGCATGTCTTTTTATAAATGGCAATTCAAGTTTAAAATTATAATGTTCAATAGCACCATGATAGTCTTGGCTGAACTTCAACAAGCCAACTTCAGAATTTCGTCTGAAAAATCTCCAAACAGTTTCCTCTGTTTTGGACAAAATAATGGTTATATTGTAACGCCTCAGAGTAAGGGGGCTTACCATTTTGTTTTCTAATTTCTAGTTGTGAGGCTTTTCTTTCATGCTATCCTAGATTAATGCATTTTTCCAATCAAGATGTTTATAACGAAGCATCGAATCGTACACATATGTGTTGATCAGAATTATAGACTGACCAAACACATATTGTACAGCTCCATGCTCGCTTTATTCTATCCAAATTCGTTTACATTTTCTATTGTCATCTGTTTTCGCGACTGCATGCACTTATGTATGCATGCAACGAAGACATGTTAACTGTTTGTGCCCTCGTTATATCTTCAAATTTTGAAACACTTTTTCCATTCCAGATCTTTTCATTATTGTACTTTTTTATGTTACCTTCATTGAAACAAATACATTTTATGATACTATGTATTACAGTTAATGCTGATATCATTTAACGAATTCAAGCATACGCAACGTATTTCCTCGTATTCTGTCTAAATTCCCATGTACCCCGACGCTTCCCCCCCCCCCCGGGGGCAAAATATTGATAAGTGCATTAAATGAAATATAGCATATGTATATGCAAACATAAGCGACTTAAATATTTGATATGACAAAATCTGAAAGTCTCTGGCAATATTTCAATACTTTACATGCGCCCAACCCAGTGATTTAGCCTACATGAGGCCCTTATGTGGAGTATATCTGGACAGTAATAATAGTGCCATGTAAGTAAAGAGGCCCATATGGTAAGTTTTTGGCTATTTGACCACAGCGTGAAATGACAATATATACATGTTAATCTGGATCATGTTACTTGATGGTGAAACAAAATTATAGACTGACCAAACACATATTGTACAGCTCCATGCTCGCTTTATTCTATCCAAATTCGTTTACATTTTATATTGTCATCTGTTTTCGCGACTGCATGCACTTATGTATGCATGCAACGAAGACATGTTAACTGTTTGTGCCCTCGTTATATCTTCAAATTTTGAAACACTTTTTCCATTCCAGATCTTTTCATTATTGTACTTTTTTATGTTACCTTCATTGAAACAAATACATTTTATGATACTATGTATTACAGTTAATGCTGATATCATTTAACGAATTCAAGCATACGCAACAAACTGTTGATAAAGACAAGATAGTAGACACGCTCTACATGTATTTAGGTTTTGATAAAGGTAGAAAGTAATTGTAAACACTATAAAACTACACAGCACACAAATAGAGAGATGTTTATTAATTGTGCACCTATCAATATTTCGCCCCAGGGGGAGCGGCGGGCTGACACAGGGGAATTAGAAAACTTGTTTTAGTGGGGTCTTATTCACCATCTTAATGTCAAGCATTTTAAAAAAATCCCACTTCCGGGATCTATTAAAAATCCAACCCAAGTCATTTCCTGGGTATTTCCTCGTATTCTGTCTAAATTCCCATGTACCCCGACGCTTCCCCCCCCCGGGGGCAAAATATTGATAAGTGCATTAAATGAAATATAGCATATGTATATGCAAACATAAGCGACTTAAATATTTGATATGACAAAATCTGAAAGTCTCTGGCAATATTTCAATACTTTACATGCGCCCAACCCAGTGATTTAGCCTACATGAGGCCCTTATGTGGAGTATATCTGGACAGTAATAATAGTGCCATGTAAGTAAAGAGGCCCATATTGTAAGTTTTTGGCTATTTGACCACAGCGTGAAATGACAATATATACATGTTAATCTGGATCATGTTACTTGATGGTGAAACAAAATGCAGTCAAAACGATTTAAATTTGAGCTTGTCCATTTTAACTTTGTAACTATTATCACTAAGCATTGTTAGTCTAAACTAATTACAGTTTTACATATTTTTAAATATAGATTCATATCCTGCTTACCTAATCATTGAATCGACACATATTGTGATGTGAAAAATCATTTTCAGAAGATACGGTTATCGCTTGAACCTGGTAGAAAAAAAGCTATATCATCATATGTCGAGAGAAAGAAACCGAGAACCACCAACTGATACGGCAGGAGAGTGAACATATTGTGTGAGTATTGCGATTTTATATACATTTATAAACGCTTATTTGTGTTATAATTTCAACACCTTGTTCAAACGAATTCGTTGTATTTTGATTATGCTTACATTTACTAGATATTTACAAATTTAAATATGTCGTATCCAACAATGATTATGTTAAAACGATGTGTCGAGAGACTTGAATAACGGTCGATATATTCTGTGTAAAAACTAATAAATATTTTAATTTGTTTCAAATATTGTCTTCATTTAGACAAAGACTGTCATTTACAAATGTTTTCTATATTTACTTACGTTGAAACCATTAAAAAATATCTGAATGCACTTAGAATATAATAACATTGTGTATGAGAAGTGTCAGTGACTAGCTGTCCGGTAACCAAGATATTGCAATATATTCATATGATATCAGCAAATATATCAAGTATAGGTTTCTATCGTATTGATTAGCAGAAGCCTAGCTTAACACTTAATGACAGGCTACCCATCTGGTAAAGCCCCAGTAAAGCTACCGTCACACCGGACCTGCGACCAGGTTACGACGTAACTGCGTTCGAAACAAAATTGGAATCGCGGGCAAATCGTGTGGATGTCAAACAACAATTGCATATCTGAAAGTGAAGCTTTCTTCTTTTCAGAATAATGACTCAGAGACATGCTGTCTCGAACCTCAACCATTCAGACGCAGCACTTGCTAGTGGTATAGCATTAAATGATGGTTTAGAAGGTATGGTGATGCATATTAATAAATCATAACTCAAACGGTTAAATGAAAACTGGTCAGTCTTCTTTATAAGCAGATTAGACCAGCTTTGTTTTTACCCCTTAACATGGGCACCAGAATATCAACACTGTAGCTAATATATTGCTTTTGTCTTTCCAACATGTCCATAGCCAAGCTGAAGTATTATGTTGATCCACATTGTTGTTTGGGTTGAATCTAAACATTCTAGATTATGAAAGCATATCTATTTATAATGCATTCCTTGGTTTGTATGCTCAGCAAAAATAAAAGAAACACACCTCTTATTTTCAGTCTAGGATTTTATTAACTGATCAGATACTCATCAATAGCAAATGCAAAAAGAAATCCTAACATAGAGATTAAATCTGACAGTACTTAGCAGTATTAGATATCCATATTTACTTAGATGAATACCAATTGAGAATTATTTCAAACTTTGAGGTGTAAATTAGTAGTGCTTTTATTTTTGTTGTGTATATATTTAACAAATGTATTGGCACATACGTATTATTCCTATTGGAAGCCACTGTAATGTATTGGCTTAGAAATAGAAACTAGAGATACAATGAGTACCCTTGACGAGTCTGGTAGTGGTGTCGATAGCTTGACCGAAATACTCTATAGTCGTGGACTAGAGCCTGAATATGAGTCAAATGGAAGAGATGGAGTTGATAGTATGGCCGATACAGATGAAACACTCTATAATCGTGTACCGGAATATTCTGAAATGAATTTACTTGCAGCTGTTGCAGGACAGTGTGTTAATCGCATGTCAGGTATAAATTAAGTCTATACATTAATTTGATTAGAAATGTTCTCTTGTTAGCTATTCACACAAAGTGGGTTTGCTCAATTGGTAGAGCGCTGGGTTGTCTCAGATTTGATACTCATGCAGGCCAAGTCATGCCCATGACATTTGGCTTTGATATTTGTCCTCCGTGAGAAGTTGTCTGCTGATTATAGAAGGGCAAGTTAGTAGTGATTGATAATTAATTCGAGAAAAAAACTGTTTGGCTCAATTGATCGCAATGTATAACTAAAATGTTGAAAAATGACAATAAACCTTATAAAAACAAAACATGAATGTGACGTTGTGCTTATAAATACAATATATAACATTAAAATGGCTAACTTATACTTTGACAAGAAAACAATTTCTAGTTTCAGTTTTACTCATTTTTAGCTCACCTGAGTAAAAGTTCAGGATGAACTATTGTTATCGCTCAGCGTCAGTCACCTTCCGTCTGTCTGTCTGTCGGTCCAATTACAGTAATATTAAACTCTTTCTCCCCCTAAACCACTAGGCCAACTTTGACCGAAGTTCACAGAAATAATCCTTTTGTTGCCCCCTTTCAAAATTATATATACTTGCACGCTAATGTATTTTCCTATAGTTTGTCTATGCATGTATGTTCATAGTGAAGAATTGCAGGACCAATTTCTTTATACTTTAACGCTAATGTACCTTGGGTAACCCTCTACTTAGATTGTTCATATTGTTTGGATTCATCAAAAACATGGCTACCGGGGGCGGAGCCATTTTTACCATTTGCATAAAGTGGAAACTTAAAAAATCTGTGAAGAGCCTATGGCCTAATTTTGATATAACTTTTTGCTAACTTTGTGAGAATCTTTCTTCAACGACATTTATTAACTTCTTATATTTTTTAACTTATTTCAGACCAAATAAATGAATTGAATGAGCTATGCCTGAACAACACTGACAATGTCTTTGATGAATATATGGAATTTCATATTACAACAGGTAAGTCATACACATTGTGAAAGGGTTTTTATCAATTGTTCATTGATTGTCTTGAAATTGCAAGTACTGGTTTTGTTACTGAGCCATCTCCTATGAAGTGGTCTCCCTTTATAAAGTATAGATATCTCTACTATCTCAAACATTTATAATAGTTATTTATCATTTATTTTTAATTTTTCGATTTTATGTATTAGATCGTGACAGTTTTATATGTATATTTCTGAGAAATAATGCAAATGAAGGTGGGCAAATGGAAAATAAATTTAATACAAACATTGATAACTGTTTTCAATGTGTAACCGTCATTTTTATTCCAATGTCTTCTATCACAATATATGTGAAGGCAGTTATTATTGTAATGCTAGGAGAGATCAGCACTGTTAGCAGTTTATGATATCACATAAGTGTCTCGAAAATATTGTTGCTCAATGCCATTTTAAAACTAATGAAAGTATTCAGAGCTGAATTTGTAAGGGCTGATCAATATATTAATCATATTATCCGTTGGTTATATTGGTTTTTATAATAACAACATACATGTACACTGTATCAGTGATTTTATGCACTTTTATTATTCAAGTGTCAATAACAATCACAACTTCCGAGACTTTTTCATTTCAACTAGCGTATTTATTTGCTGATATCAAAACATGTATGATTGTATAGATATATTAAAACCTCGCTATAATGAAGACCGCTTCATTTATAATAAAACCGTATTATCATAGACCAGTTTTTAATTTATTTAGACCGCCTCTCAATTAAGACTGACTTTCTTTTGAATTGATATTGGTCTTTTTGAGGTTACTCTGTACTTGCCACCTGTTTTAGACAATGATGACATTGGTGAAATTGATGACAAAGATGTGCCATTACGCGAGTATCAGAAAGAATTGGCCAAAGAAGGATGTGCTGGAGACAATGTCATAGTTATGGCCCCTACCAATACTGGAAAAACAAGAGTTGCCTTTAAAATTATACAGGTACAGTGTTGAAGACTATGTACTAAATAATCATCCACCAATCTCATTTATTTGTTCAGTTTCCATAATTTTCATATTTCCAAATCCAGGCCTTTGAAATTTTATGCCAGTAATAAGAGCAATATATTACAATTGATGAATATTAAGTGCATGGAAGTATGTTAATTTTGTAAAACCCTAAATGTTAGGCACGAACACACGTCCATAAGTATTTCGTCTTGTAATGAGTATATACTTATGTGATACAATGGGCATTGTTTTAATGTACTTGGTCATTACATTTTCTAGGATAATTTAAGGGCACAAAGAAGGCAACAACGAATTGGTCGAGTGATATTTCTGGTGGAGAATGAAGCTTTAGCTATACAGCAAGGCAAAGCTTGTGCAGAAACATTACCAGCTTATAGAACAAAGATCATAACTGGTAGCTTACAGAGGGATAAACAACAGTTTCTGAAAGACTTTGTGAACAGGTATGTGTTATTCCTAGTAATAAGTGCACCCTGGATATTCTTTCTGGTTCTTTGTTTAAATGTGAATCTCACAATATTCAGCCTTGTTTTACTACCTGGTGTTCTTGTTTAAAAATGCTACTGTCATAATATTCAACCTGGTGTCTTGCTAGAATCTGCCTTTAATAATTTGAGTTGCACCATTTGTTCTGTGTTGTTCTTCGACCATAACTTGTCTTGTTATATAAAGTCTTAAATAGAGATACACTTGTGTATTTATCAGCTATTATGCACTATCAAAGGTAAAATTTGATTTTTTTTCTTAACAGGAGAGATATCTTAATTGTGACAGCCCAAGTATTGATGAATGCATTGATGTTGAAGGAAATACCAAGCTTAACAACATTTTCTATGATTGTATTCGACGAGTGTCATCACACAAACAACAATCATGCATTCAATGAAATAATGGGTCGTTACATGGATCTGAAACTGGACGAGAATCCTGATATTGACAAATTTCCACAGGTATTAGATAAAACGTTTAATATTTCGCTCTTTGTACTGGTATTTGCAGATTAAAACAGACTGTTATGTGAACAGTTTGTAAAATTTGATGTCCAGTGATGTGTTAACGTTTTGATAAAATCAATTTACGATATTTAGATGATTGGATTAAAACTGGTTTCGGTATATTTTTATTGCTAAGCCTTCATCGAAGCACCTTTGAACTGGAAGTCAGGAGTTTGACCCTTAGGCATATGATGAAATGATTTGACGGAAGATGATATAATTATTGTATCATACAGGTTGTTTGGAAACCCACGAACACCGGTACAGTATATGATATGATATTTACTGGACAGTACGCGAACCATAATTTAGCAGTATAACTAAATGTATTTCTTTACCTGTACACAACAACTAGCTGTCAACAACGGTCAGTCTTTGGATTTCACCTGATCAGCCGTTGTTCACAGGGTTGACTGTACTGTTAAAAAACCAAATGCCACCGATCAACTCATTTATTATGTTGTTCAAGGAAAGTAAATGTGAATCTCTAACTAATTTCGTCGCCAGATTGTTGGTTTAACTGCCTCTGTCGGTGTGGGTGGGAATGTGTCTGAGGATCTTGCGATAAACCACATGAAAGAAATATTGGCGAACTTGGATGCTAAGCATTTATGTACTGTCCGACAGAACAAAGAAGAGCTGCAGCAGTATGAGAACAATCCTAAAGAAAGTAAACAAACCTTTTGATATTTTAATCTTAAACTTATGAACTAATCAATGTCTTGCCCCAGGGGGTTGTGGGGATATGTACGGGGTAGAGAAGACGATTTTAGACAGGCGGGAATTTGATACACCGAATGATTCTCGATCCCGGAAAATCTACTTTGGTCAGACTTTTGATATATTCTGTTTCTTTATCAAAACTGAATCACAACATTTTGTACCAAACCCATGATATGTTATGAAGGTATTAAAAAAGTTACAACAATACAATTACATCTATTTTGACTGTCTGTATCCATGTCATATAACTGTGTGTTTCTTACAGAACAGAAGTATCAAATTTATTACCCCGTTGATTTAAATGTATTCTCTAGTTATGCATTTTTTTTTCTGTATTAGGAATTGTTACTGCCCGTAAAAGACGACGTGATCCATATCGGGACGCCATTCTTCAAATAATGGCTCATATAGATGAATACATGATCAGTCACCCAGGTAAATCAGTCCAAAATATTTTATGAAATTAGAAAAATGTCTAGTGCTCAGGGTTTGACCCTCATGTTCATTGTTTATTATAAAGTAATTGCTCGACCAGCTTTCGAGCCATTTTAATCTTGAATATGTTTCATATAATATTATTACATATATTTGATTACAAATAGAAAGGTATGACAAAAAAGTAATGCAAAGTTATAGCCCTTGACTTAGTTAAAATACAGCTTACAGAGTATGCAATCTTGTGACGCGCATATCTCCAAAAGAATATGAGCCAGAGTCTTAACACTTAACATGAATGTTCACCAGCCTGGTAATGTTGATGTACATTCATCAACTATGCGCAGAATAATAACCTTTGCTTTCTGACAAAGGCTGGAAGTGGAGGGGGGGGGGGGTCTTCTGTGGCTTATGGACACATTTCTAGTTTATTTGGAGGTTATCTGAGTTGATTGAAAAACATCGAGTAGACATGTGTGCAGGAGTTAAAAACTTCCAAATTTAACCATTATTTAATATAGACAAAGATTCCAAATTACCTCCCTTTGATTTAAAATGGGAGAACATCAGTATTATAATAATGCTAAATTGAATTAAACAAACTTAAAGTATGTTTGATTATCCCTCATTTCGCTATTAGACATGGTCACAATTCCAAAGAATGATGAGTTCATCAAGACCGCATGTCGTGTACCACAATGTGGCGGAACACAACAGTTTCAACAATGGCTGAGCGAATTTGCTAAAGCCATTGGACAAGTTCGATCATCTGATATCTGCAGTTTGTTAAACCCTTGTAGAGAGCATCTGGAGGTAATAGTGCGATATGTTACATGTAAATGAAAACTACATTTACCATTTTGCTGCAAATAATAATGTTAACATATTCAGTATATACTGACTGGTTTTAAAATCCAACTGTGTATGTTAATACAAATGCACATGAGCAAACACTATGTTTAAAGAAAGCCTTTGTTTGTGTCTATTTTTTCAAGCTACACGAATCACCTTTTACGTTACATGGTATGTTAATTATGTGTGGCCTGTTATAATAAGGTTCCATAACTCCTGGTTAACATTTTCAAGATATTGTTCCCTTTCGAATTTCTAAATTTGGTGAACATTTTGCCTGTAAGCGTTGTCTCATATGCTATTGACCAATTGATTTTAAACTTAACAAGTCTTTAGCATGATGTAATTACCTCACAAGTCAGGTTCAATAACTCTTGATGGGCATTTTAATAGCATGCCTCTTTAGAAATTTGGTCGAAGATTTATATATATTTATTTCGGTAGTTGTGTATACAGGTACATGGATAATAAAGACATGCACTAATATTAAAAGAATAATTATAACATGTGCATAATATCTGTGCCATACACACCAACACCTAGGATAGCACAAAAAAGAGTAGACTCTTATTTCCATTGTGGTCCTACATGTTGATGGCATGACATAGAGAGGCATAAAAATCTAATTAAGTCATATCACAGAACAAGAAAATAAATATATCACAAAATGCCACATACCCAATAACATTATCTCAAGATTATATACAATGAAAGACATTATTGCTAATATATCACAGATTACTGTATCTCATTACATACAATCCAATTAAAACATGTTGGGTTTATGCACATATATATCATACTTCCACATAAATAAGACAGAATATCAGGCGAGACAATTTAAAAACCCTCCCTACCGAAATGGATACAAAATATCAGTAAAAGTTTCCTTATAATCAGGGTACTAAAGACATTAGTTTTTATTTCAAAAAGTGTTGTTTTAAAGCATCTTTAAAAGCTGAAAGGGAGTTGATATTAACAATACAATGGGGTAACTTTTTCCTCAGAGAACATCCTATAAAGCAAAACGATTTTGATCCAAAACTTTTGACTTTTGGGAAAGCGAAAGCACCTTTTGAACTGAGCATTGTCTTATAACTATGAATACTGTCTTGAGAAATAAAATAAAATGTTCTCCCATGTAAGATGGTGCTAATCCATTTTTAATTTTAAAAACATGACATAGAATAATCTGGTCGACTCGTTTATGGACAGGTAACCAGTTGACAGTTTTAAAATGATCAATATTTACATGACTTCTGCAGTCGAATCCAATTACAAATCTCAATAATTTATTTTGAGTTGTTTGGAACTTATTTCTGAGAGATAGAGACATGCTATAATACCATATAGAACAGGCATAGTCAAAGTGACACTGAATTAGTGACAAAACAATTAAACGTTTTGTGTGTTGAGTTAGATTGGACTATATGCACTTTTCTGAACAAGAACTGGACCAAATACTTTCACACTCTGCATTTTAAATTGAACTTAAATTAAATTTGCTCTGACTCGTACCTTATGTAACTATGATCCCTTTTTTAGATTTTCATTTCTTAAAATTGATTAGAATAAAAATGGCAGCAACTATATAAACCAGTGTTTGCAGTTTTACAATCAATACCCTTATGTATTCACTTTTCAAGAGTGCCAACCCATCAGTACTATATTACAAATTGCATTAGTTATTGTTAACATGTAATAGAACTGTCAAAACAATTTAAATCATATTTATTGTCACTTGCAGTATTTTCGATCCGATAACAGGGTGTCTGATATGTTTTGCTTTATCAGGTCACTTGGTCGCATGATTTTATCTCATGACATGGCCACTCGACTAGCCGGACTATTTTTCAGTCAAGTATCGCGATGATATATTTTTTCCGGACTCACTAAAACAATGGATTTTTCTATTGAGTACTATCACACGTTTCATCTTTTTTGAATAATGCATACAATATATTGTTCATTTGCCGAAATGTGTTCTGTTTTTATTCAAACGGTGCTGAACTTTACCCATTATTAGACAAACTCGATCTGCAGTTTGACCCGAATGTAGGTGCTTACTGGAACAAGTAGTAAAAAACGCAGTAAACAAATTGTCGGCTGTTTACACAATTCGAACAACATTATGTCGGAAATTGAGTCCAAATGTGCGTTTGAACTCATCAGGGATGACCGTGCGGTCGAGTTTCTCAGTATCAATAGCAGTACGAATCTCACACATCTTCTTAATGTAGAATCCCTGTCCGGTTTCATCCATTTGTGCCGGAAATTCCTTTATAATCGTAAATGACACTGATAGACTGCATGAACAGATCAAACACTTGTTTTCTAGTGCAGTTTCATATATTCGTGAAATAACTGTAAATTACACTATTATTCGCTATGTCATTATAAAGTAAAGACTCACAAAATACAGAATGGCGGGTTAGCACATTTGAATAGTATAGTTAATATCGCTGAAAGTGTATCTATTTTTTCTGGGTAAAGCTGCAAGAATGTGAATATGTTCCCATTTGGTTGAGTACCCCATCATCAGATATCTCTTATAAATTACAGGTATATAACAAAGCATTAATGATCCATGCCGATGCTCGGAGAAAAGATGCTGAGACTATCCTTGAAATGTTCATGACATATCAAGCGGTAATTGAATCCAGAGTGGAGACCGAAGTAGTACTTATGGGACTGTATAATGGTAAGATTCGATTAGTGGTTCAACATACCAATACAGTTTGGTTCATCCCCAGACACACACAGCTGACTTTCTCTGTAACTCTCTATTCATCACCTTTGGGTTATTTAGTTCACAATTTGTTGTTTAGTTTTGTATCAAACATAGTCATTTCACTGTTCGCTTTTGGATTTGATGAAGATGTTTGGACTAATTGCTTCTCTCATTCTTGAAGCACTTATTGTTCAAATTCAGCCACCTGTATTGCTTGCAAGTACTCATTGCACTCTTATGACAGGTCAAAATATTGACTAGTGTAAAATTTTATTATGTTTAGGACTGAATCAGAAGGATTTCACCAACGAGCCGGAAAATCCAAAGTTGCTGAAACTTCAAGAGATAATATGGCATATCCATAGAAACAATGATGATGCACGGGGGATCATATTTGTAAAAACCAGAGAGCTTGCTGATGCTTTAAAGTGTTGGATGAACGAAACTCCTTCACTAACGTCATTGAATGCTATTGAATTTGTCGGCCAGGCGGCTCCTGCAGCACGCGGAGGTAAGTAAGTTTGCTCACTTAGTGAGTTTTAAGAAGATATTAATGATACTCTTGTTTCTTTTTATTGTTTTAATAATTCGAGTCTGTATCACTGAGATGAAGTCAATCTAGACAGTCTGTATCAACGAGATGCAGTCATGTTTGTAGTTGGCATTTTGCAATTTTCTCTGAAACCATATGTGCCTACTGCATATACCCATATTTGTCTTATTGTCTGCCTCGCTGCATTCCCTCCAAAATGTCACAGAATCTTTCTTGACTGACTTCGGTATGCACACAAATAACTTAATATTGATAATAAATCAGTTGTTGTTATTGGTGTCTTCTTGCATTATAATCTTGATTAGTTGTCATAAATGAGCTGGTAGATGTCTTGAAGTTGTAAGTGTCATGTTTTGTTGTTGCTAGGGACAACAAAGAGCAGACAGAAGGATGTTCTAGAATACTTCAAAGGGGGTCGTCATAAAATCGTCATAGCAACATCTGTTGCTGAGGAAGGATTGGACATCACAAAATGTAATCTTGTAATAAGATACGAACATGTGACCAATGAGATTGTGCGACTTCAGTCAAGAGGTAGCTTTAGAGATTAGTTTTATGTACTAAGAACCCAGCAATACAATTTGAATAAGTTTTTATCTTCATACTAATTGAATTACTCAAGAATATTCGTAGGTTATACGTTTTCAATATGTAGGTCATTCATACAATTTTAAACTTGCATTACCATTTTCTACATGTAGGTCATTCACACAATTTGAAACTTACAATGCCAGTTTTCTACTTGTAGGTCATTCACACAATTTGAAACTTACATTAGCAGTTTTCTGCATGTAGGTCATTCCATAATTTAAAACTCACATTACCAGTTTTGTCAATATTTGTTTAATTTTCAAGGTCGCGCTCGTGCCAAAGGTAGTAGATATTACGTCATAACTGAAGAAGATTCTTGGATTGTTGCCAAGGAAGAGAAAAATGCAATGTTGGAACGTCTGACGAATCGAATAATACCCGTGTTGCAAGCTTACATTGAAGATAATCCAAACAATTGGGAAAATGAATTACTAGAAATTCAAACAACAAAAAAGCTTGAGGAGTTAAAGAAGGCACAGGACCAAATCATGAAATTGACCGCTGATGTCAAGGAGCTAAGATGTCTTAACTGTGACAATTTCATCTGCTATTCATCTGACCTTCGTAAAATTCAAAAGTCGCACCATGTATAGCTATTGAAGAAGAAGTCACAAAACGGCTGATTTCAAAACGCGATCCACTTCCACAATTTACTGATGATGAGTTGAAATTTAATGGGGAAGTATTTTGCGGAAATCGAGATTGTCAACGGAAACTTGGCGGAATTTGTGAATATAAGCATGCAGAATTTCCACTTTTGAGCATCAAACATTTTCGGGTTGTGGACAAAAATGGCAAAAGCCAAAGATTTAAGCAATGGAAACTAGCAAATTTCTAACCTGAACCATTTACTCTTGACGATCTCCGTGAAGTCGCTATGCGACGCAGTGCTCGTATTGAATGAGTGTCTTCGTATTAGGACTTGTTGTAAACAAACTTAGCAATGCTTTTGTTTCTGGTTATTCTCATCAAACTTATGACATAATTTGGATTCATTTTTGGCAGACGGCAGATGTATTATATTGACTTCATGTTTCATATCATGCTTTAATTATGTTTATAGAACATTCTATGTTGATTTGGCTTAATGTTCTTCATATTGTTTGAATTTGTCATATACTCTATAGTCATTACCGCAAAATCCTACTATTATGTAGTATGGTTCATCTTTCATGTACTGGCATTAGCTCGATCAGTAGAGTAGGTGACTGCCAATCTGGAGGTGGTAGGTTCAAAACTATAGGACAGTTTGGCTTTAGGTATGGAATTACTGTTTACTTTTCCTTTGTTTCTGCTTATTTTCATCAGAGGTAATTCATGAGATAGTTTTAATTCATTGTTTCACATATTGGCAGATAAATTCTATTGGCTTAATGCTTAATATTATGTTAAATTATTTTTATTGAACACTTGTTATTTGTTTTATTGTGCTTCATATTGTTTGAATGTGATATAAACTCTATACTGCACAAAGCCTACTAGTTTGTAGTATGTTTATCTTTCGTGCACTGACTTGTTGATTTGTTAATGCTTTTTTGTAGTGGTTTGTGCATGTAAGAACTAAAATGCTTTAAAGATGTGTTGTTCATTTTTGCCATATTAAAATGTTATGGTACATCGGATTCTCATTGGTTGGAACTCATTTGCTTGGAACAACCCGGATGACTTGAACTGATTGCAGTGTCCCAATAAACTTCTCTATATAGACTATATTGTTCTACTTTTTTAGTTTGAACTGCTCAACCTCTCGAACCAATTTTCTAGTCCCTTCAACTTAAAATGCTATATAATTCGCACCTTTAGGTCTAACAATACATTTTCTCACCACATAATTGGCTTATGTCAATTTGGCTCAATAGTGACACGGCGTGCGTAATATTGACACATTTATGAAAACTGCACTACAAACTATCAGCTGTGTTAAATAAACACTCATGTGCAGTTGTTTGCTGATAGGTAATTGGCAATATCATTGTACATGTGACATAATTAAAAATCATACCGCGCACACACACATCTGAGTAAGATATGCCAAAATAAAGGTGTGTTTTAAATTTAAGTCTTGCAGTGTGTACAATTTTATTCCTTCAAAATTTCGGAATTACATGTATCTTAATTAATGTCGTTATCCTGCACGTTTATATGTATGCTTGTGTACATTCTACATATTAAAAACTTATATATTGAACACAACTTCGGTTGACTAGAACTACGCTTTACTTGAACACATTTCATATAACAGGTCCAATACTTTATAACATAATATGGCAAAGAACACTATTAGTTTTGTGGATAAAATACGTTATAAAGAAGACTACAACGATTGTGAAAATCCAACTCTGCATTCATGGCCTGTTTGTTTAGTTTACGTTAATGTACGTAAACATTGTTTACTTTTTCATATGTTTTTCATTTATGTAAAATAATATTATATAAATGCGATTGACGAAAATTGATAAAAAAAATATTTCTAGGCTCACAGCAACGTTTATACAATGCTTTTATTATTGACACAAACAACACTGTATATATACTTTAATAGAAATGCATTATGTAAATCATGTGCCCATCTTATTTGATTAAAAAACTCCACCCAAACGTTACGTATATAATGCAATATAGAACATATATGTACATGTTACTAACAAACTTCATAAGATGATTAGTTTCTAAAACATTTGGGTTAAAAGAGAATAAAAAAACAAAAAGAACATTCCATAGCTCAGTAACATTCCTATGAAATAAAAAGCTTGTATTGGAAACAGTATTATATATACAAACTGAGATTAAACACTTGTACGCATAGTCGGTTCCTTCACCAATTACTAAAATACTACTTGAACGTACAATTATTTCAGTGATAACTAATCATGTATATGTAACTTATTCATAAGGCAACGCATATATGTGTTGTTTTGACTTCCAACTTTAATTACATTATCGTTCCGTCTAACGTACGAAAATTCGCTCAAGCAGGATACTTTTATACTGCTACACTACAATGCTATATATGACGGTACAAGGCGAGTGTAGATACCAGGCAATGCTGCCTACGACTGTACACGAAGAGGGTAGGTACCCGACCATCGCATGTATGGTTTTTACAATGCCAAACACAACTGTACAAGGCAAGGGTAGGTACTCGACAAAGCTATATATTCTGTGTTGTCGCCATGTTTTGTGAAAACTAGCAGCAGTTTTACATCTAATGTAATGTAATAAAGAGAAAAAATCATTTTCATAAAATACATTATGATTTGCGTAAGGCACGTTACGTGCATTAATATAGTTTCTGACAAGTTTATATTGTGTGTACTTTATGTTAATCAAGTTAATAAAAAAAATGTTGATTTAATAATAATAAGAGAATTCTATAGAATAACAAATAATTGAAAACCCTATGAGGTGCTGTGTTTGCTTACTGCAAAATGGATTCAGGCATCTAACATTGACATACAATATTTTGAACAGACAGTACAAGTTATGATAGCTTATAAAATATATTCTATTTCCTAATTCATGGGTGACATTAAGAGAGGTTAAAGAATGAATTGACAAATAGGCACAGTTCACTTGCTTCACACCTAACACCGGTTTGAGGTATTTTTAATATAAATACTGAGATCATTTACCGACATAACATCCATAACATGATTGAGTCATAGGAAGACACAATGGTCGAGGGGTAGAGCGCCTGACTTATGATCCATATGTCGTGAGTTCGAGCCCCACGATGAGTGGTGTTTGTTCACGAACTTCACAATCCCTAAATGTGGCGAGAGTACCGGTTGGTTGCCAGTTTGAACTTAAACATGTTGTAAAATATCTCCAAAATATGGAATATAATCATAAGTTTAAGTGAAAAGGTGGAATAAAGAAGGGATGGTGTATTAATGCGGTAGCCGGATCCCCCCAAACAAAATTAAAAACTTTGCAGGGGATAAAACCCCTTCAATGATTTTTGATAAAAACTTTCCGGCAGATAAAACCTTTCCCAAGCAGATATGACTCACTATTTAAGTGATTATATCACTTTTTACCAGCCAGTATGGATGTTTAGTAGACAAATAACATTTTACTGTATACATATCGTTTATCATAATAATGTGTCCTATCAGTACAAATTACGGGAGGGGTTTTGTCCCACCTAATTTACTCACGGGATAGGTTTCGACCATCCAAGTAAACATCAAAGGTAGGGCTCCCTTATATGGATTATATCTGAACAACAGTGCCATGTAAAAGGCCCATATTTTAAGTATTTGGCTATTTGTCCACCACGTGAAATGGCAATATCTGCATGTTAATCTGCATCGTGTTAGGCCTACTTGATGATTAAACAGAATGTAGTCAAAACGATTAGTATTCTATGGTGGCATATTAATGTGGCACTGGGTTTAAGTTGGTAAGTGGTGGCAGTTGTGGGCACTATCAGACAATTTTTCGTGTTAAGATATTTATCTGGTATGAACATTTATCACGATACTTATCTAGTTAACCACATAATTATCTAGTTAATGAAGTAGTTATCTAGTTACTTTAACGCGATAACCAGATAATTATCTACTTAATTAGGTAGTTAACTAGTGGCCGAAATATGCCACCATAGTTTTTCAATTGGAGTTTGTCTGTAGTTTTTTATATCGATTTTAATCATAACTTTGTCATTATTGTAAGCCGTAGATAATTTCTACTATACATATCTTCTTTTCATTTTAATACATTTTACAGAGTACAAATTCACGCACAAAAACAATGTAGAGGACACAATCTCCTCTTATTCTGATTAGAAATCTATCAATGTAGACCCATAATTATATAACGTCTAGATAATCATTAAATTGGCGAATTTCAAATGAACAAATTATTCTTGTTTACATTGAACATTATCATACAGTATTATCTATTAAACCAGTTTCATTTAAGATTCAAAACCCTCTCATTGCAAGGAATTTGCCTGACGACGCAAACTCTATTCAATTTTAAAATATGCGGATTTTCAGAAATCATACCATATATCTCGAAGTACACGTCATGTTTGGGAATACCCACCGAACTTTCCGTTTGTTTCAATGTATTCTGAAGACACATATTCGACGATAGACTCAACGCTTTCTTTACGTCGATATTTATTCATAAATTGTAATAACAATAAATAATGTCACGTAGATCATGCGTTTTTGGAATATTTAAATCAGTGTTGTTGTAACGAAAACGAAAGTAGCATTTTCAGAAAATACGGTAATCGGTTTAACCCGGTATTTAAGTATATAATGAGAAGGCAACCAAGAACCATCAACTGATAAGGCAGGAGTTAATGTGAACATATTGTGTGAGTATTGCAATTTTATATACATTTATAAACACTTATTTGTGTTATAATTTCAACACCTTGTTCAAACGAATTCGTTGTATTTTGATTATGCTTACATAAACTAGATATTTACAAATTTAAATATGTCGTATCCAACCATGATTATGTTAAAACGATGTGTCGAGAGACTTGTATATTAACGGTCGATATATTCTGTGTAAAAACTAATAAATATTTAATTTGTTTCAAAGATTGTCTTCATTCAGACAAAGACTGTCATTTACAAATGTTTTCTAGATTTACTTAGTATTAAAACGTTGGAACCAGTAAAAAATATCTGAATTCACAAGAAGTTATTTATATGATATCAGCAAATGTATCAAGTGCAGGTTTCTATCGTATGGATTAACAGTAGCCTAGCTAAACACTTAAGGACAGGTTACCCATCTGGTAAAGCCGTCACACCGGACCTGCGACCTGGCTGGTTACGACGTAGCTGCGATCGAAAACAATTGGAATCGCGGGCAAATCGTAAAAATAGCGGATTGTGGATGTCACACACTATTGCATATCTGAATGTGAAGCTTTCTTCATTTTCAGAATAATGACTCAGAGACATGGTGTCTCGAACCTCAACCATTCAGACGCAGCACTTGCTAGTGGCTTAGCATTTAATGATGGTTTAGAAGGTATGATGATGCATATTAATAAATAATAACTCAAACGGTTAAATGAAAACTGGTCAGTCTTCTTTATAAGCAGATTAGTCCAGCTTTGTTTTTATCCAATTACATGAGCATCAGAATATCAACACTGTATCTAATATATTGCTTTTCTCTTAGCCAAGCTGAAGTATTATTCGGATCCACATTGTTCTTTGAGTTGAATCTAATCATTCTAGATTATGGAAGCATATCTATTTGTAATGCATATTGCGTGTGTATGCTCAGCAAATAAAGAAACACACCTCTTATTTTCTTTCAAGGATTTGATTACCTGATCAGATACTAATCAATAGCAAATGCAAGAAAAAATCATAATATAGAGATTAAATCTGACAGTAGCAGTATTAGATATCCATATAGTTATTTAGATGGATACCAATTGAAAATTATTTCAAACTTTTAGGTGTAAATTATTAGTGTACGAGGAATTGTTTTTTTAATTTTTGTCGTGTATATATTACACAAATGTGTTGGCACATATCTATTATTCCTATTGGAAGCCACTGCAATGTATTGACATAAAAGTAACATAACTATTATATAACTGACCCAGAGAAACTGGACAATTTCTCTTTCCCTCCCCAGACACCAAAGCATTTGAAGATAATATTAAAGGCAATATAAATGCAGATAGTATGGCCGATACAGATGAAACACTCTATAATCGTGTACCAGAATTTTCTGAAATGAATTTACTTGGAGATGTTGGAGGACAGAATGTTAATCGCATGTCAGGTATAAATCAAGACTATACCTTAATTTGATTAGAAACTTTTTCTTGTTAGCTATTCACACCAAGTGGATTTGCTCAATTGGTAGAGTGCTGGGTTGTCTCATATTTTATACTCATGCAGGCCAAGGCATGTCCTTCTGTGACATTTGGCTTTTATATTTGTCCTCCACCTCTGATTCATGTGGAGAAGTTGTCTGCTGATTATAGAAGGGCAAGTTAGTACTGATTGATAATTAATTCGAGAAAAAAACTGTTTAGCTCTATTGATCGCAATGTATAACTAAAATGTTGAAAATGACAATAAACCTTATAAAAACAAAACATGAATGATGTGACGTTGTGCTTATAAATACAATATATAACATTAAAATGGCTAACATATACTTTGACAAGTAATTAATTCCTAGTTTCAGTTTTACTCATTTTTAGCTCACCTGAGTAAAAGTTCAGGATGAACTATTGTGATCGCTCAGTGCCAGTCGCCTTCCGTCTGTCTGTCCGTCCATTTACAGTTATATTAAACTCTTTCTCCACCTAAACCACCACCTAGGGCAACTATGACCGAAGTTCACAGAAATAATCCTTATGTTGTCCCCTTTCAAAATTATATTTACTTGCACGCTAATGTATGTTTCTATATTTGTTCTATGCATGTATGTTCATAGTGAAGAATTGCAGGACCAATTTATTTATACTTTAACGCTAATGTACCTTGGGTAACCCTCTACTTAGATTGTTCATATTATTTGGATTCATCAAAAACATGGCTACCGGGGGCGGAGCCATTTTTAATATATGTATAAAGTGGAAACTTAAACAATCCGTGAAGAACCTTGAACCTTGATATATCTTCTTTCTAACTTTGTGACAATCTTTACTTCAACGAAATTTGATATTTATTTACTTCCTTGTATTTGTTAACTTTTTTCAGACCAAATAAATGTTGATGACTCCCAGGAACTGCACTTCGATGAATTGAATGATCTAGGCAAGAAAATTGACAATGACTTTGATGAATATATGGAATTTAATATAACAACAGGTAAGTCATACACATTGTGAGAGGGTTTTTATCAACTGTTTATTGATTGTCTTGAAGTTGCAAGTACTGGTTTTGTTACTGAGCCATCTCCTATGAAGTGGTCTCCCTTTATAAAGTATAGATATCTCTACTATCTCCAACATTTATAAAAGCAATTTATCTTTTATGTTTAATCTTACGATTTTATGTATTAGATCTTGACAGTTTTCTATGTATATTACTGAGAAATTATGCAAATGTAGGTGTTTAACTGGAGATTAAATTTAATACAAAAAATGATACCTGTTTACAATGAGTAACCGTCTTTATTATTCATATATCTTCTATCACAATATTTGTGAAGGCAGTGATTATTGTAATGCTAGGAGAGATCAGCACTGTTAGCAGTTTGCACACTGAGTTGCTAATGCAGTGCTGTATATGATATCACATAAGTGTCTCGACAAAAGTGTTGCTCAATGACATTTTAAGACTAATGAAAAAGTTTGTAAAGGCTGATCAATATATTAATCATGTTATACTTTGGTTATTTTGGTTTGATAATAACAACATACATGTACATTGTATCAGTGATTTTATGCACTTTCCAACTAGCGTATTTATTTGCTGATATTCAAACATATTTTATTGTATAGATATATTAAAACCTCACATCGAAATGAAGACCGCTTAATTTATAATAAAACCGTATTAACATAGACCAGTTTTTAATTTGTATTCCATATTTAACTACATAATCAGACCTCCTCACAATTAAGACTGACTTTCTTTTGAATTGATAGTGGTCATTTTGGGGTTACTCTGTACTTGACACCTGTTTTCAGACATTGATGACATTGATGAAATGGAGGACAAAGATGTGTCATTACGAGAGTATCAGAAAGAATTGGCAAAAGAAGGATGCGCTGGAGACAATGTCATAGTTATGGCGCCTACCAATACTGGAAAGACAAGAGTTGCCTTTAAAATTGTACAGGTACAGTGTTGAAGGCTACGTAATAAACATTCATCCACCAATCTCATTCAATTGTTCAGTTTCCATAATTTGCAAATTTCAAAATCCAGGCCTTCGAAATTTTATGCTAGTAATAAAACCAAGCTATTACAAATGATTGATATTAATGCATGGAACTATGTTAATTTTTTAAAACCCTAAATGTTAGGCACGAACACACATCCATACGTATTTCGTCTTGTAATGAGCATACACTTATGTGATACATTGGGCATTGTTTGTATGTACTTGGTCTTTACATTTTCCAGGATCATTTAAGGGCACAAAGAAGGCAACACAGAATTGGTCGAGTGATATTTCTGGTGGAGAATGAAGTTTTAGCTATACAGCAAGGCAAAGCTTGTGCAGAAACATTACCAGCTTATAGAACAAAGATCATAACTGGTAGCTTACAGAGGGATAACAACAGTTTCTGAAAGACTTTGTGAACAGGTATGTATTATTCCTAGTAATAAGTGCACCTTGGATATTCTGCCTGGTTCTTTGTTTAAATGTGAATCTCACAATATTCAGCCTTGTTTTACTACCTGGTTTCCTTGTTTAAAAATGCTACTGTCATAATATTCAACCTGGCTAGAATCTGCCTTTAATAATTTGATTTTCACCATTTGTTCTGTCTTGTTCTGCGACCATACTTGGCTTGTTATATAAAGTCTTAAATAGAGATACATTTGTGTATTTATCTGCTATTATACACTATCAAAGGTAAGGTTTGATTGTTTTCTTAACAGGAGAGATATCTTAATTGTGACAGCCCAAGTATTGTTAAATGCATTGACATTGAAGGAAATACCAAGCTTAACAACCTTTTCTATGATTGTATTCGACGAGTGTCATCACACAAACAACAATCATAGATTCAATGAAATAATGAGTCGTTACATGGATCTGAAACTGGACGAGAATCCTGATATGGACAATCTTCCACAGGTAATAGCCTAAACGTTTAATATTTCGCTCTTTGTACTGGTTAATACAGATGAAATCAGACTTTACTGTGTAAAATGTGTACAAATTGATGTCTTGTGATGTGTTGACGTTTGACAAAAACAATTTACGATACTTAGATCATTGGATTTTGACTGTTTTTGGTATATTTTAATTACTAAGCCTTGATCGAAGCAGATGCGAGGAGTTTGACCCTCAGGCGTAAGTTCTCAGAAAAGATTTGACTGAGTATGATATAATTATCTTATCATACATGCTGTTTGGAAACCTAGGAACACCGGTACAGTATATGGTACGATATTTACTGGACAGTACGCGAACCATAATTTTGCAGTACTAAATGAATTTCTTTACCTGTACACAACAACTAGCTGTCAACAACGGTCAGTCTTTGGATTTCATCTGGTCAGCCGTTGTTCACAGGGTTGACTGTACTGTTAAAAACCCAAACACCACCGATCAGCTCATTAATTATGTTGCTCAAGGAAAGTAAATATGATTCCTAACTAATTTTGTCGCCAGATTGTTGGTTTAACTGCCTCTGTCGGTGTGGGTGGGAATGTGTCTGAGGATCTTGCGATGAAACACATGAAAGAAATATTGGCTAACTTGGATGCTAAGCACTTATGTACTGTCCGACAGAACAAAGAAGAGCTGCAGCGGTATGAAAACAATCCTAAAGAAAGTAAGCAACTTTTTTACATTTTAAACTTATGAACTTATCCATATCTTGCCCCATGGAGGGGTTGTGGGGATATGTTCACGGTAGAGAAGACGATTTCAGACAGGCGGGAATTTGATACACCAAACCCACGATACGTGGGTAAAGGTATTGAAATGACTACAGCAATAAAATTAGAACGTTACATCTATTTTGACTGTCTTTATCCATGTCATATAACTGTGTGTTTCTCGTAGAACAGAAGAATCAAATTTATTACCATGTTTATTTAACTGTATTCTCTAGTTAATTTATGCATTCTATTTTATGTATTAGGAATTGTTACTGCTTGTAAAAGACCACGTGATCCATATCGGGACGCTATTCTTCAAATCATGGCTGATATAGATCAATACATCATCAATCACCCAGGTAAATCAGTCCAACATAACTTATCAAATTAGAAAAATGTCTAGTGCTCAAGCTTTGACCCTCATGTTCATTGTTTATTATAAAGATATCACTCGAACAGCTTTCGTGCCATTTTAATCTTAAATATGCAATACGCATATCTTCAAAAGAATATTAGACAGAGTCTTAAAACTTAACAGGAATGTTCACCAGCATGTGAAGCTGTGCACCTGGTAATGTTGATGTACATTCATCAACCATGAGCAGAATAATAACCTTTGCTTTTTGACAAAGGCAAAGACAAAGTGGGGGCATCTGTGTCCTATGGACACATTTCTAGTCTATTTGAGGTTTATCTGAGTTGATTAAAAATTAAGTAGACATTTGTGCAGGAGATAAACACTTCAAAATGTAACCATTATTCAATATCGACAAATATTCCAAATCACCTCCCTTTGATTAAAAATGGGAGAAACATCTATGACAGTATTATGATCAAGCTAGAATGAATTAAAACAAACTTATAGTATGTTTGATTGTCCCTCATTTCGCTATTAGTCATGGCAACAATTCCGAAGAATGATGAGTTGATCAAAACCGCATGTCGGGTACCACAATGTGGCGGAACACAACAGTTTCAACAATGGCTGAGCGAATTTGCTAAAGCCATTGGACAAGTTCGATCATCTGATATCTGCAGTTTGTTAAACCCTTGTAGAGAGCATCTGGAGGTTAGAGAGCAATTTGTTACATGAAAATGAAAAATATATTTATCATTTTGCTGCAAATAATAATGTTAAAATATTCAGTATATAATGACTGGTTTTAAAATCCAACTGTGTATGTTAATACAAATGTATAATTTATGACCAAACAATATGTTGAAAGAAAGCCTTTGTTTTTGTCTACTTTTTCAAAATACACGAACCACCTTTTACGTTACATGGTATGTTAATTATGTGTGGCCTGTTATAATAAGGTTCCATAACTCCTGACCAACATTTTCAAGTTATTGTACCCTTTCGAATTTCTAAATTTGGTGAACATTTTGCATGTAAGCGTGGTCTGATATGCTATTGACCAAAAGCTTTTAAACTTTACAAGTCTTTAGCATGATGTAATACTCTTTTGAAATTAGAAATTTGGTAAAAGATTTGACTATATGCACTTTTCTGAACAAGAACTGGACCAAATACTTCCACCCTCTACATTTTAAATTGACTTCGCAAAGCCATGATGACTAACTCTGACTTGTACCTTATGTAATTATGATCCTTTTTTAGATTTTCATTTCTTAAACATTCATTTGAAATAAATGGCAGCAACTACATAAACCAGTGATTGCAGTTTTACAATCAATACCCTTATGTACTTATGTATTTACTAATCAAAATTGCCAACCTATCAGTACTATATTACAAATTGCATTAGTTATTGTTAACATGTAATAGAACTGTCAAAACAATTTAAATCATGTTTATTGTCACTTGCAGTAATTTCGATCCGAAAACAGGGTGTCTGATATGTTTTGCTTTATCAGGTCACTTGGTCGCATGATTTTTATCTCAGTTTTTCAGTCAAGTATCGCGATGATATCTTTTTTCCGGACTTATAACTAAAACAATGGATTTTTTCTATAGAGTACTATCACACGTTTCATCTCTTTTTAATAATGCATACAATACAATGTTCATTTCGCGAAATGTGTTTTTATTAAAACGGTGTTGATTTTACCCATTTTACCCGAATGTAGGTGCTTACTGGAACACGCAGTAAACAACGCAGTTAACAAACTGTCGGCTGTTTACACAATTAGAACAACATCATGTCGGATAGTGAGTCCAAATGCGTTTGAACTCACCAGGGGTGACCGTGCGGTCGAGTTTCTCACGAACATAATGTTTTAGTAGCAACAGCAGTGCGTATCCCACCCATCTTCTCAATGTAGAATCCATGACCGGTTTAATCCATTTGTGCCGGAAATTCCTTTCCAGTCGTAAATGTCATTGATAGACTGAATGAACTGATGAAACCCTTGTTTTCTAGTGCAGTTTAAAATATTGGTGAAATAAATGTAAATATCACTTTTTTCACGTGTTCTGTGGCACCTGACATTGGTCGTCTTTTGTAAACAACAGTGGGAAATTGCGTATGAACTAATTATAATGTTTAATTATTTTTTACTCTTTCTAAATTGTTGCAAATTCTAAGATAATAATAGGTTGATGACGTAATGACGTCATTAAATGGTAAAGACTCACAAAATATAGAATATCGGGTTAACACATTTGAACAGTATAGTTAATATCCCTGAAAGTATATTTATTCTTTCTAGGAGCAGCTGCAAGAATGTGATTATGTTTCAATATAGTTGAGTACCCCATCATCAGACAGCTCTTATACATTACAGGTATATAACAAAGCACTAATGATCCATGCCGATGCTAGGAGAAAAGATGCAGAGACTATCCTTGAAATGTTCATGACATATCAAGCGGTAATTGAGTCCAAAGTGGAGACCGAAGTAGTACTTATGGGACTGTATAATGGTAAGATTCGATTAGTGGTTCAACATACCAAATACAGTTTGTTTCATTCCCAGACACACACAGCTGACTTTCTCTGTAACTCTCTATTCATCACCTGTGGGTTATTTAGTTCACATTTTGTTGTTTAGTTTTGTATCAAACATAGTCATTTCATTGTTCGCTTCTGGATTAGATGAAGATGTTCGGATCAATTGCTACACTCGTTCTTTAAGCACTTATTGGTCAAATTCAGCCACCTGTATTGCTTGCAAGTACTCCTTGCACTCTTATGACAGGTCAAAATATTGACTTGTGTAAACTTTTATTATGTTTAGGACTGAATCAGAAGGATTTCTCCAATGAGCCGGAAAATCCAAAGTTGCTGAAACTTCAAGAGATAATATGGCGTATCCATGGAAATAATGATGATGCACGGGGGATTGTATTTGTAAAAACCAGAGAGCTTGCTGATGCTTTAACTCGTTGGATGAACGAAACTCCTCCACTAACGTTATTGAATGCTACTGAATTTGTCGGCCAGGCGGCTCCTGCAGCACGCGGAGGTAAGTTTGTTCACTTAGTGAGTTTTAAGCAGATGATACTCCTGTTTCTTTTTATTGTTATAATAATTCAAGTCTGTATCACTGAGATGAGGTCAATCTAGACAGTCAGTATCAACGAGATGCAGTCATGTTTGTAGTTGACATGTTGCAATTTTCTCTGAAACCATATCTGCCTACTGCATATACACACCTTCGTCTTAGTGTCTGCCCCGCTGCATTCCCTACAAAATGTCTGCTCTGGCCCATGTTCCAAAAACAATGTCTTCATCTGAACCAAATACCGTATAACTGGTAAAAACAATCCATCTTAAGAAGTGTGCCTTAATTGTGAATAGAATCTTTCTTGACTGACTTCGGTATGCACACAAATAACTCAATATTGATAATAAATCAGGTGTTGTTATTGGTGTCTTCTTGCATTATAATCTTGATTACTTGTCATAAATGAACTGGTAGATGCCTTGAAGTTGTAATTTTCATGTTTTGTTATTGCTAGGGACAACAAAGAGCAGACAGAAGGATGTTCTAGAATACTTCAAAGGGGGTCGTCATAAAATTGTCATAGCCACATCTGTTGCTGAGGAAGGATTGGACATCACAAAATGTAATCTTGTAATAAGATACGAACATGTGACCAATGAGATTGTGCGACTTCAATCAAGAGGTAGGTTTAGACATTATTGTTTATGTACTAAGTACCCAACAATACAGTTTGAATGTCTAAAGAATCTTCGGTAGTAATACGTTTTCAACATGTAGGTCATTCATACAATTTGAAATTTACATTACCATTTTTCTACATGTAGGTCATTCATACAATTTGAAACTTACATGACCATTTTTCTACATGTAGGTCAGTCACACAATTTGAAATTTACATTATTAGTTTTCTACATGTATGAGTTTCACACAATTAGAAACTTACATTACCAGTTTTCAACATATAGGTCAGTCACACAATTTGAAACATACAATACCAGTTTTCTACATGTAGGTCATTCCAGAATTTGAAACTTCTGTTCATTTTCAAGGTCGCGCTCGTGCCAAGGACAGTACGTATTACGTCATAACTGAAGAAGGTTCTTGGATTGTTGCCAAGGAAGAGAAAAATGCAATGTTGGAACGTCTGATGAATCGAATAATACCTGTGTTGCAAGTTTACATTGAAGATCATCCAAACAATTGGGAAGAGAAATTAGTAGAAATTCAAACAACAAAAAAGCTTGGGGTGTTAAAGAAGGCACAGGACCAAATGATGAAATTGACCGCTGATGTCAAGGAGCTAAGATGTTTTAACTGTGACAATTTCATCTGCTTTTCATCTGACCTTCGTAAAATTCAAAGTTCGCACCATGTAGCTATTGAAGAAGAGGTCATAAAACGGGTGATTTCAAAACGCGATCCTCATCCACAATTTACTGATGATGAGTTGAAATTTAATGGGGAAGTATTTTGCGGACAGCGAGATTGTCAACGGAAACTTGGCGGAATTTGCGAATATAAGCATGCAGAATTTCCACTTTTGAGCATCAAACATTTTCGGGTTGTGGACAAAAATGGCAAAAGTCAAAGATTTAAGCAATGGAAACTAGCAAATTTCGAACCTGAACCATTTACCCTTGAAGATCTCCGTGAAGTCGCTATGCGACGCAGTGCTCGTATTGAATGAGTGTCTTCGTATTAGGACTTGTTGTAAACAAACTTAGCAATGCCTTTGTTTCTGGTTATTTTTATCAGACTTATGACATAATTTTAATTCATTTTTGACAGACGGCAGATGAATTGTATTGACTTAATGTTACATATATGCTTTAATTTTGATTATAGAACACTTTATATTGATTAGGCATTGTTTGAATGTGCTATATACTCAATAGTCTTTACCGCACAAGTCCTACTAGTATGTAGTATGATTCATCTTTCATGATTTGACATTAGCTCGATCAGTAGAGTAGGTGACTGCCAATCTGGAGGTGGTAGGTTCAAACATTTATGCTCGGTCTCTAGGACAGTTTGGCTTTAGGTATGAAACTACTGTTGACTATTCTTTTGTTACTACTTATATTCATCAGAAGAATGAGGTAGTTTTAATTCATTGATTCCCAGATGGCAGATAAACTATATTAGCTTAATGTTTAACTTAATGTTAAATTATGTTTATAGAACACTTTATGTTATTTGTTTTAATGCGCTTCATAGTGTTTGAATATTATATATATACTCTATACCGCACACATCCTACTATTTTATAGTATGTTTATCTTTCGTGTACTGACTTGTTGTTTTGTTCATGCTTTTTTTGGTAGTGGTTTTTGCTTGCAACAACTGAAATGCTTTAAAGATTTGTTTTTCATTGTTGCCATATTAAACTGTTATGGTACAGTGGACTCTCGTTGATTGGAAATCATTTGCGTGGAACAACCCGGATGACTTGGAAATGATTGCAGTGTCCCAATAAACTTCTCTATATAAACTATATTGTTCTACTTTTTTAGTTTGAACTGCTCAACCCTTCTACATAAAATGCTCTACAATTCGCACCTTTAAGTCTAACAATACATTTTCTAACCACATAATTTGCTGAGGTCAATTGGGCTCAATAGGAACATGGCGAGGGTAATATTGACACTTCGGAAAAATTGCACTACAAACTATCAGCTGTGTTAAACAAACACTCGTGTGCAGTTGTTTACTGATAGGTAATTGGCGATATCATTGTACATGTGATTAAAAATTAAAAATCATACCTCGCACACACATATCTGAGTAAAATATGCCAAAAAAAAGTTGTGTTTTAAATTTTATGGTCTTGCAGTGTGTACAATGTTTCTGCATTCGAAATTACCTTGATGTCGTTATACTGCACATTAATATGTATGCTTGAGTACATTCTATATTTTTAAAAACGTATGTATTGAACACAACTTCGGTTGACTAGAACTACGCTTTACTTAACAAATTTCATCAAACAGGTCCAATACTTTGTAACATAATATGGCAAAGAACACAATAAGTTTTGTGCATATAAACGTTGTACAGAAGAAAACAACGATTGTAAAAGTCAAAATCCGCAAATTTGGCGTGTTTGTTTAGTTTATGCAAAGAGTAATGTGCCTAAAAAAGGTTTACTTATTTATATATTTTTCATTTATGTAAAACAAAATATTGTTTTATAAATGCGATTGATTCGAAGCACACATTTTTTATAAACGTGACAATAGCAACATTTATACAATGCGTTTATTATTGACACAAACAACACTGTATACGCTTTGATAGAAAGGCATAATGTAAATCTTAGACGCTACCAAGTGCACATCTTATTTGATTAAAAAACTCTACCCTAACGTAACGTATCTGATGCAATACAGGACATATATGTATATGTAATAACAAACTTCATAAGAGGATTAGTTTCTAAAACATTTGGGTTAAAAGAGAATAAACATAAAGAACATTCCATAGCTCAGTAACATTCCTATGAAATAAAAAGATCGTATTGGATACAGTATCATACAAACTGAGATTAAACATTTGTACAAATTGTTAGTTCCGTCGCCAATTACAAAAATACTACTTGAACGTATAATTATTTCAGTGATAAACTAATGATGTATATTGAGGTTCTTACAAGAGTGGTCATTATTTATTAAATTTATTAAACGAGTCTAAAATCGGTTTTAGATGACGAGTTTTATAAATTAAATAAAAACAGAACACGATTGTAAGATTCTTTTTATGACATAACAGCAGAAACGGCTGATTTTCGCCAAAACATTAACCTTTACCCCCTTATAAGCAAGCAAATTATGACCTATGTAATTCGGGCTTTGGAAAACAAAAGCTGACGCATCAAAAGTACATGTAGTTATATGAAAATAAAAGCAATTTTCTTTTTAATTGTGAGCCCCAAGATACGACTTCAAATGATTATATCACATATCTATTCAAATCAATAAGACATTACTCTTCTATGAAATAAAATATCCCACTGCACACAAAATAAATATTTAACAATGTCAACATCATTTGCGCTCGTCTTTGTCACGCTTGTTTTGTTCTGACTTCGCACGCACGTGAGTTGTTATGTTATAAATTGTAATTATTCATAAGGCAACGCATGTATGTGTTGTTTTGACTTCCAACTTTAATTACATAATATTTCCGTCTAACGTACGAACATTCGCACACACAGGATACTTTATACTGCTACTCTACAATGCTTTATATGACGGTACAAGGCGAGGGTAGATACCCAGCAATGCTGCCTATGACTGTACCAGAAGAGGGTAGTAGGTACCCGACATTGACATATATGGTTTTACAAGGCGAGGTTAGGTACCCGACAATGCCAAACACAACTGTTCAAGGCAAGGGTAGGTACCGCACAATGCAATACATGACTGTAGAAAGCGATGGTAGGTACTCGACAAAGCTATATATTCTGTGTTGTCGCCATGTTTTGTGGAAACTAACAGCTGTCTGAAATGTATACTTCTATTCTGTGATATGACACATTTGTGGTTTACATCTAGCGTAATGTAATAAAGAGAAAACACTTATTTTCATAAGATACGTTATGATTTACGTAAGGCACGTTACGTGCATCAATAATATAGTTTCTGAAATGTTGTTTGTACTATAGAATAACAAATAATGGAACAAGCACCTCTTGTACTTTATGTTAATTTAATCAACAGAAATGTTGATTTCATAAACAATACGTTTATGCTATAGAATAACAAATAATGGAAAACGCTAAGAGGTGCTGTGTTTTCTTTCTGCAAAATGGCTTCAGGATCTATCACCAACATAGACATACAATATCTTGAACAGACAATACAAGCTTATAAAATCTATAATATTTCCAAATTCATTGGTTGAATTAAGAGAGGTCAAAGATGAATTGACAAATAGGCACAGTTTACTTGCTTCACACCTAAAACCTGTATTTTGAATAGAAATACTGAGATCAGTTACTGATATTACATCCAGAACATGATTGAGTCTTAGGGAGGCACAGTGGTCGCGGGGTAGAGCGCCTGACTACTGATCCATGTGTCGTGAGTTCGAGCCCAACGATGAGTGGGGTTTTGATCACGAACTTCACAAGTCCTAAATGTGGTGAGAGTACTGAATGGTTGCCAGGCAGCAAGCAGTAAGTTGTAAGAACTTGTTTCAAAACCAATGTAAAATGTATTTGTTTGAACTTAAACATGTTGTGAAATATCTCCAAAATATGGAAAATAATCATAAAATTTAAGTGAAAAAGTGGAATAAAGAAGGGATGGTGCATTAATGCGGTAGCCGGATCCCCCAAACAAAATTCATCACTTTTTGTTGCAGGGGATAAAACCACTTCAATGATTTTTGATAAAAACCGGCAGACAAAACCTTTCACAAGCAGATATGACTCACTATTTAAGTGATTATATCACTTTTTTCCAGTCAGTATGGATGTTTAGTAGACAAATAACATTTTACCGTATACATATCGTTTACCATAATAAAGTGTCCTATCAGTTCAAATTACGGGAGGGTTTTTGTCCCACCTATTATACTCACGGGATAGGTTTTGACCATCCAAGTAAACATCAAAGGTAGGGCTCCCTTATATGGAGTATATCTGAACAACAGTGCCATGTAAAAGGCCCATATTTTAAGTATTTGGCTATTTGTCCACAACGTGAAATGGCAATATCTACATGTTAATCTGCATCATGTTAGGCCTACTTGTTGATTAAACAGAATGAAGTCAAAACGATTAGTATTCTATGGTGGAATATTAATGTAGCACTGGGTTTAAGTTGGTAAGTGAAGGCAGTTGTGGGCACTATCAGACAATTTTTCGTGTTAAGATATTTATCTGGTATGAACATTTATCACGATGCTTATCTAATGAACCACATACTTATCTAGTTAATGAAGTAGTTACTTTAACGCGATAACCAGATAATTATCTAGTTAATTAAGTAGTTAACTGGTGGCAGAAATATGCCACCATAGTTTTCAATTGGAGTTTGTCTATAGTTTTTATATCGATTTAAATCATAACTTTGTCATTATTGTTAGCCGTAGATAATTTCTACTCTACATATCTTCTTTTCATTTTAATACATTTTACAGAGAACAAATTCACGCACAAAAACAATCTCCTCTTATTCTGATAATAAATCTATAAATGTAGACCCATATATCGACGGTTCAGTGCAAGACTTTACTTACTCATAGGAGTTAGTATAGTCTAGCGCTGAACCCTCGATATACCGTCTAGATATTCATTAAATTGGCGTATTTCCAATGAACAAATTATTCTTGTTTACATTGAAACAGTATCATACAGTATTATTTATTAAACCATTTTCATTTAAGATTCAAAACCCTCCTTGCAAGTAATTTGCCTGACGAAGCAAATGCTATTCAATTTTAAATATGCGGATTTTGATTTTCTTTAAGTCGATTTTCAAAAATTGTAATAACAATAAATAATGTCACGTAGAACATGCGTTTTTGAAATATTTAAAATCAGTGTTGTTGTAACGAAAACGAAAGTAGCATTTTCAGAAAATACGGTAATCGTTTGAACCCGGTATTTAAGTATGTCAGGAGAATGCAATCGAGAACCAACATGCGAGTAATGTGCTATTTATAGACTTTTGTTTTCCAAAATACAGCTGACACGGATTAATTAACGTACGTCTGTGTAGAATCTGGGCGAACAAATTGTGCGAGTATTGCTATTTTATGTACATTTTAATTGCTTATTTGTATTATAATTTCAACACTTTGTTCTAACGATTGTTTTGTATTTTGATTATGTTTATATTGACTAGATATCTACAAAGTAAACACGTCGTACTACGTTTCTATTTTCAACTAAGGTTAAACCATTGTCTATCGGAATGGCGGATATATTATTTGTACAAACAAATGCACATAGTCACTATTTTTATTCCTTCCATGTTATTGTGTTTAGTAAAATATGTAACTATTATGTTTGTAAACATGTGCTAAAAATAGCAGTCGGTCGTGACCAACCCCTTGCATCGCTTACCTCCCTGTGCGTTTACATACGATTTTAGCTATGCTCGGAACCTGTCCAATTTCTGCGCGGAGGTTGGGCCGTGACGTTATCGTAACGGAAAATAAGTATAAATTCGAAAAAAAGAAAATGAATAAACTTACAAAAAGAAAATCGCATTTGTTTAACATAACAATAAAATATATTGTGTAATCTGGGACCAATATGCACATATTGTGTGGATCAATATGTATATATTGGTTCTAGGTGTAATGATTAAAGTTAAAATGATGTATACTATCTTAAATTAAAAAAACCAATTGTTATGAATTGTTTATACGAGAATTCAGACCAGCGTTCGGAACATACACATTGTTCCATCTGCATGTTCCTAAACGAAACTTTCCGTGTGTATTCTAACACATTTCTTAAAACTGATTGTGTCACGGGTTTTTGTACCTATGTATTTTTTCTTGAAGTTTGAACGTTTGCTGTAGAAGTCTTTTGATCTTATATACTTCGTATTTATAATCAAAGGGTATTTTTTCCAAAGAACATAATGACTTGGCCTTTTGTTTTTACTTACACACTAATATAACGTGTTCAATATTTTTTTTTAACTCCGTATATGTTATTACATCACTTTTTGTTATTAGCTCTATTGACCGAAGGTCAGTGAGCTCATGTCAATGGCGAAATGTCCGTTATGTGGACGTGCGTCCGTCCGTCCATTCTCTTAATTTGTTTGGTCAATTTTGACCGAACTTCACTGGAACATTCCTTGGGTGGTCCTCTTTCAGTGTTGTTGAAATTGTTGTGGTATGTTGCATAAGTAGGACGCATGAGCTAAACTAGAATTTAAAATGGAAAATTTTAAAAGTCTTCTTGTCCAGAAACATCCTTCTTGGTCCTTTACCAAGATTGTTCAACATATGCCTCTGTTGTTATAACTGGCCCTGTCCCGGAGGTCTCATGTTTTTCGATTGACTTATATAGGGAAATCTTTGAAAATCTTTTTCTCTTTGAAAATATGTTTCTCTTAAACCACACGGTCCAGGGCTTTGCTATGTGGTAGGTAGCATTGTTTCGTGGTCCCCTACCAAGATTTTTGATTCATTGGGTCAATATTAGCCACGCCCTTGGATCACATGTTTCCCATAGACTTATATAGGGAAACATTTGGTAATCTTTTCCTAAACCGCACATCCAAGTGGTTTGGTCTTTGGTATGTAACATTGTCTAGTGGTCTCCTACGAAGATTGTTCACATTATGCCCCTATGGTCAAAACCAGCCCCGACTAGTGGCCACATGTTTTCTAAATAGATATATTGGTTATAGCTTCGATAATCGTCTTGTAGACAGTAGAGCGTCTGACTCTCAATGACCTCTCTTTTTTTGTTGTTGCAGTTATTTGACGTATAGGATACCTGGTAATACAACACTGGCAAGTATGGAAATTGCATCGAAAGATGACACAATCAGATTAAATATGGAAGCATTCCTTCCTTATATCTGTAGTTGTATACAGTTGACTGATTTACTGACCCAGATACATGACTATACAAAAGGTATGTTTTGAATTATGATACGCAATGTTTGTGAAACTAATAAATTTACATGGTATCTCTTATTTATCCTTAAATGCTTCCTCATACAAATCCGGGGCTTTTTCTACCAAAGGGCCAAATTTCCAGATCAACAATTACAATTAGTTAGTGACTGAGGGCAATTATCACTTGCAGTAATATCTTCAATGTCTTAAGAGACAGTTCTATGTCACATGCATATGTAATTCCTGAGCTGTAGTTTACACTCTAAATTATTATTATCACCCCTACTAAACCAAACATCACTTAAAACTTTAATGTTTCTTTTACCCAGAGGAACAAATATGTCCAGATTTGCTCAATGCTTTGTTTGTCTTTCAATTATGATCTATATTTCAACAGAACAGAGAAAGGAATTGTTTAATGTATCTAAACAAAATAACACCGAAGCATGCAAAAGAGCTCTACACTTATTTGTAAATGAATTTCACGAACCTGGAAGATTTGTAGCGTTTAAAGAAGCCATGGCAACTCGCGGTAGGTATAATATTCATTATGAGTATTTCTACAGTTATACACTTATATGGCGGGCAGTGGACTAACACGCATTCCTATATTACCAACCAGTTCCAACCTGTTATTCCACATGCAAGTGGCAACTTCCCTTCAGAGGTGGAGGGCAATTGTAAAGGTGAACATCACCTCATCTGGGATTCGAAACTACAACCTCTATATTTTGATGTCGAGAGCTCAACCAACTGAGCTAACCAGACAGACTGCATATCTCTGTCATTTTCATTTATTTGAAATTTACAAATAAACAATTTTAAATTACAAACAGTCTTAAAAAATGGATATGTTTAGGAATTGTCTAAAATGATTGTACCATATTCTTTTCACCAAAATATTTATCCAAAGACAACTATTGCTGTATGTGTTTTGTTTTATTTATCAGGATATCCGGTTATTGTTAAACTTTTGGAAGGAGAAAATGTTCCATTTAATGAAAACTGCCAAAAAGTTATTGACCTCTTCACTTCAACGCTCGTTCCAAATCTTAATCCCGAAGAAATTCTACCATATTTGGAGAGTCAAGGAACTATACAAGCCAATGATGCAGAGGAAGTGAGGGCAGAGGCAATGAATCATGGGAGACACAGAGCACGCTGGTTACTTGTGTTCCATTTGCCTAACCGAGTTGACAACTGGTTCCGAAACTTTATGGAGGCTCTGATAGATGCTAGATACAATGAACTGGCACAAAGACTGGAACCAGATATGTATGAAAGTAAGTTTTCATTATATATTAGCCACTAAATGTTAAAATGGATACCTTAATATCACAGACAGATCAGAACTATGTCCTATTTGATGTCATGGCAACACATCTTATTCACAAGACAATAGATAAAAGAAAAACATTATTTTGCTAACCAATTTTTGTTTTCACAGCTCGCAAAATTTTAGGTAATATGAAAAATGTTAATTTTGTGTAGTCATGGCAATGTCTTGTTCACAAAAAAACTGTGAAATTATGTGTGTTTAGCAGCACGAATTTCTGACACGGTACATGACAGGCTTAGTTAAATTATGATGTGATCAGACATTTATGACTCAAACTTTGAGGGACAATGTACTTTAAATGTTTAATACAATATAATTTACATTGCCTATGATTAAGTGAATAAAATAAGTTACATATTGATGGAATAGAAGGGAAGCTAGATGAAGTGGAGTCTGTAAGCTTAAGCATAATTGTGAAACTCGTAAAAAGTAATGTAAAATAGATGTCGAACAAGATTGCATAACTTAAAAGTGAATCTTTCTTTGTTTCAGAAATTATGACTCAGAGACATAGTGTCTTGAACCTCAACCATTCAGACACAGCACTTGCTAGTGATATCGCAATAAATAATGGTTTAGAAGGTATGGTGATGCATATTGAATAAATCATACTTCAAAGGGTGAAATCAAAACTGATTTGTCTTCTTTATAATTATGCATATTAGTCCAGCTTTGTTTTAACATAGGCATCAGCATATCAATACTGTATCTAATCTATTTCTTTTCTCTTTCCAACATTCCAAAGTTTTTTGGGGATCCACATGTTTCTTTGGAATTTATCTAAACGTTCTGGATTATTCAATTTAACCGCAGTGACTGTTAATATTGAGGCAAATGTTTCAACAATATTTATGGATGTATAAATAGTTATCTATAGAAATACAAAATAAATCTTAATCAAAAGCTATAAACTGGTTTTGAATCCAAATATTAAGTGATGCTAACTGCATAAGTTTCCTTTTATGTGCCTTACCATTTCTTGTGGAACGCACAATTCTCCCAAACTTGGACACAAAGTCTGTTATTCTGCCACAGTCAGTCATTTGTTTCTTAACATAGGTGACCATTATGGTAAAACATGCATGAAAGCATACTGCACATGTAGATGTTGATTGGCATTAACGTCTTATAACTACCTAGTGGTACACTTACAATATTACATAACTTGTATCATTATTTTAAAGGCCATGTCGATATTGGATCAATGACACCCTACAATTATCAATCGCTCATTTTAAAAAAGCTACAAGGATTTAATAAGTATTCAACCATGGTTTGTCATATAAAATATTATAAAAGTTAATTGCAAACATGAATATCGATTGTTTAAAAATAATTAAACCAAATGTCTGCATTAATGTTTGTTTGAAACTAATCCTTGTTTTGTGAGCACTTTCAAAGTGGCATTACATTTTTATTTTGCGATGAATGTTAAAAACATTTTGACTGACAATCTTTAAACGGGAACTACCCACAACACAGAATTGTTTTCTCTTCAGGAAGCACCATTGAAAAGGAAGAATTTGAGGTTGGTGAAAAGTATTCAATGCCACTTTGTGCAGCTCCTGCTCCAGGAAGTATTAGCTCTAATGGCAGCATGATAACAAGGGGAGATCACTGTAATGAAAATATTGACGGTAAGGGAGGTAAATGTGAGCTTTCTTTGAAAATGGATGATATGACATTAAATATGAAACAAACTGAGAGCAAGTTAGCTGGAAATAAACATGTTCTCCATTCCAAGCAATATGACAGTCATGGCGAAGATAGTTTAACACAATTGAAAGAATTGACAAGAATGGAACAAGATGAAACACACCTAAAAAGGCCTGTTGGAACCAAACCAAAAGTAGAGGCTAAAGTCACAAATAAAGGTTGGTTATGTGAAGTATAGCTAGTTTAGAAAGTAGTCAGTTATGTTTGTCTTAATATGTGCAAATTGATTTAGTAGAGTTTACTTAATGTGAACATATTATTCATTCTTAACAGTGAGTAACAGACACACCATTATTATACAATACATGCTAAAACATATGCCATACATCTTGGAATTTAAAACAAAAGACATGGCTGTTGTAATGATATATTTGAAATTAAAAATGATTTTGTTAAAAGACAGAAATGTTTTAACTATTTTGCAGAAGTGATTTTTATTTTATGATGGTTGATTTAAAGGCTCAAAGTGACCGTAATAAAATATTCATTTAATCTCACTAAGTCATTATTTGACTTTTCATATTAAGGATGCATAATTAAAATTATTTGTATGATTTTCAGGGAAACGTATACAGTATGACAGAAATTTTCTACTTTCGCTGCGAGATTCTCCACTTTCCAATACATGTTCTTATTGGAAAGAAATCGAAAAATTCAAAGATATTGTACTCCCGAAAACAATACCAAGAAAACTTGGTTTGTACAAAAATAACCATTAGATGTGTCAAACATATGAAGGAGTGAAAGTTTAATCATCAATTTATGTCATTCATATACAGCACACCTCTCCCACATTGTTTGCATTCTCATCAAAATGCACATCAGCACGTCTTCACATCACCATCATTGAACTGCAGATCTACCATCTGATCTTGTAAATGTGATCTATCTCATCCTGTATACTTCTTACTTTCAACATTGCCACAACCATTATCTAGTCCTGTTTAACTATTTTAACATACAGATTTATTTTTGTTCATTACTAAATAATGCTGTTATCAAATAGTTTTTGTCTTGTGGAGTTTTTTTTTCCAAATTCTCAAACCTTTTCTCATGCTTTATTAAAATTACTTTCTTGTAAAAAAAACAGATTAATTTGTTTATCACTAAACAACGCCAAAATCAAATTCGAACGGGTTTGTAGAGTTTTAAGTTTTCAAAAAACATACTTTCGATCTCTTTAATTGCTTTATGCTAAAAACAATTTTTCATTAAGCACTTAACAAATACTATTCAAATATCATTTACTGCATATGTGCATTCCGCGAGATACATTTTATTTCTTGGGTAAGCATTTGTATATTTACCGTTATTAAGTAAATACAAATGGACTATAATCCAATAAGATTGTGTTTCATTAAGTGCCTAGTTAGACAATAAATCCTTTGGTAATCTAAAACGTAACTCCTGTAACAATCTGAACAATGACAAAACAATGTAGGGAAATTTTGGATTCTTTATTCATCTTTAATGGGACAACATTCAATGTTGCTAACATGTGCACTTAAGACAGCCTCAAACCAACAGGTCCAAAGTGGCCAAAATGTTTGGAAAGATAATGATGGTACTTGTTTTTTAGAAATCATAAAATTGTAATGAATCTCAGGTAAATAATGTGTATAGGAAATAGGTGTAATGATAAATATGTACTGTACTGCATAAATTTACTTCAAGAATTTATTGTCATACTTGCAACATGTTTTGTTTTTACATTCACGTTGACCGTTTCAGAAGCCGCTGCAAAGTCAAGACCATCATCATCAGGAGAGAACAATATTGAAACATATGTAAGATCTGCAGACACAATTCCTAGAAGAGTACTTGTGTCTGGTATTAAAGAATGCAATATAAAGTCAGAAATTCAGCCACATAATTTTAAGAATGACCTTGAAAGTGGCGACGGTGGAAATGTTGAAAACACTGACGAATTATCTATAGCAAATGTTGAAACAGTAACTGAGAAATATGCAATCAATCTGAGTATTGGAACTATGGATACAAAGAGTGACACTGACCTTACCAATGTACTGGATAAAGATAATGGACAAAATGCTGAAGGTGAAAGTCAATGTCAAGCTGAAGATCAAGACCCTGCTGAGTCCTTAAATTTTAATATCTTATTAATTGAAGATACACATCTGTATGCAAATGATAGAAGTGGCGTTGGTAGTTTGGCTGAAACACTCCCTAGTCATGAACCGGAATTTACTGTAGAGGAATTATTTGTAGCTTTTGGAGGAGAGGATATTGACCACTTGGCAGGTATTATTCAATACTTAACATTGAGTTGATTAGAAATGTTATTTTGTTAGACATCCACACAAAATAAATGTATGTAGCAAGCCCGCCCAGTTTGCTCAGAGGATTGAGTTGTGAACTTTCTCCCGGGTTTGATTCCCGCGAATGGCAGGACATGTTCTTCCGTGACATTTTGCTGCGTCATTTGTCCTCCACCTCTGATTCATGATGAGAAGTGTTCAACTGCCTGCTAGGAGAAGGGTCGAAGTTAGTACTGTTTGATAATTAATTCCAGGAAGACTGGTTAGCTCTGCTGACTTGCATATCTGATTCCCATTTTCAGTGTTATCCAATTTCTTGATTAGTATTATTCCCTGTATTTATTAACCCTTTTCAGCGCAAACAAATGTTGATTACTCACTGGAGCTACACTTCGATGAATTGAATGTTCTAGGCGACCAGAAAATTAACAATGTCTCTGACATTGAAGCAACAAATAATGACGATGAAAACATGGAATTCAACATTAAAACAGGTACATCATACAATTCATGAGAGGGTTTTTATCAATTTTTAATTTATTGTCTTGTAATTGAAGCGTATCTGCCAGAAAGCTGAAACTACTGGTTTTGTTACTAAGCAATCTTCTGCGCAGTTGTCTCCCTTTACGAAGTATAGCGACTTATAGATTTTAATAGTCTTCTCCTTAATTTTTATCTTTCAATTTTATATTTTAGATATTACCATTTTCTGGTTGTATTTCAGAGAAGTAAGGCTAATGCAGGTGACAAAATGAAAAAAATGACTACATTATCAAGGTGTTACCATCATAGTATTCAAATATCAAGCATAATGTGCAGCGATTAATGTACCATCAAGTTAACGCCGTTTCTCAACGATATTTCAGTTATATACGGGAGATATGCAGTTTGAGAGTACAGAGTAACTGAGCAATTATTATATCACAAAAAGGTCCCAGACATATTGCAGTTCAATTACTTTTTATCATCCTTAAAATTGCTCAGTAAAGGCTAATAAGGAAATTAATCATATTTGTCTTACACTATTCGAGTTGCAAAAATCACAATTACCTTTATTTTTTCTTCCAACAAGCACTTTATTTGCAGACATTTAGACATATTTTATCAACCAACAATTTTAGTAAAACCTCACTTAAAGGCCACTTCAAAAGTAAGAACACCTCATATAGGTGATAAGACAACAATTTCATGGACCAGTTTTGTACTATTCAACCATATTACAACTAGATAATCAGACCACCTCAAATTTATTACCCCGTTCATTTTAATGTATTCACTATTTAAGTATGCGTTCTTTTTTCTGTATTAGGCATTGTTAATGCTCGTAAAAGACGACGTGATCCATATCGGGACGCTATTCTTCAAATCATGGCTGATATAGATCAATACATGATCAATCACCCAGGTAAATCAGTCCAACATAATTTATGACGTTAGAAAAAATGTTAGTTCACAGGGTTTGACACTCATGTTCATCGTTTATTACAAAGTAAACATAGATTCGACCAGCTTTCGAACCATTTTAATCTTGAATATGTTTCAAATATTACATATATTTGATTACAAAAAGAAAGGTATTACACAATTTTCATGGTTATTCAAATATTGCTCATTTCAATGAAACTGTATTGCTGTCACTGTCTGAATTATGCGTTTATTTTGAGGTTATCTGAGTTGATTAAACACTGAGTAGACATTTATGCAGGAGGTAAAATCTTCAAAGTTTAACCATTATTTAATATAGATAAATATTCAAAATACTGATATTACCTCCCTTTTATTAAAAATGAGAACAACATCTATGACAGTATTATGATGATGCTAAAATGAATTAAAACAAACTTAAAGTATATTTGATTATGCTTCATTTTGCTATTAGCCATGGCAACAATTCCGAAGAAAGATGAGTTCATCAAGACCGTATGTCGGGTACCACAATGTGGTGGAACACAACAGTTTCAACAATGGCTGGGTGAATTTGCCAAAGCCATTGAACAAGTTCGATCATCTGATATCTGCAGTTTGTTAAACCCTTGTAGAGAGCATCTGGAGGTAAAAGTGCAATATGCAAAACTACATTATCATTTTGCTGCAAATAATAATGTAAAAATATTCAGTATGTAATGACTGTTTTTTAAATCCAACTGTGTATGTTAATACAAATGTATAATTTATGAGCAAACAATATGTTGAAAGAAAGCCTTTGTTTTTGTGTGTTAATTATGTGTGGCCTATCATAATAAGGTTCCATAACTCCTGATTAACATTTTCAAGATATGTTACCCTTTCGAATTTCTAAATGTGGTGAACATATTGCACGTAAGCGTGATTTCACATGCTATTGACCAAAATCTTTACACAAGTCTTTAGCATAATGTCATTACCTCACAGGTCAGCTTCAATAACTCTTGAAGGGCATTTAAAAACCATACCGCTTTTGAAGCTAGCAATTTGTTCGTAGATTTGCATATATGCACTTTCTGAACAAGAACTGAACCAAATTCATCCATTTGTGCCGGGAATTCCATTGCAATCGTAAATTACACTGATAGACTGAATGCATAGATGAATCTCTTGTTTTCTAATGAAGTTTAAAATGTCCAAATATTCGTGAAATAAATGTAAATGTCGCTTCTTTTTTCACGTGTTCTGTGGCACTTGACATTTTCTCGTCATTTGTAAACAACAGTGGGAAATTGCGAACGAACTAATTGTAATGTTTAATTTTTAACTCTTACTAAATTGTTGCAAATTCTTAAATCTGATATTGATTACTGCCCATCAGATGTTCCCAAACGCAGATAAATTCATATTGTTATTTAAAATGAGTCAGAGTCATGTGAACTATTTCTTTCGGCGTAAGGTGCTAAATACAAATATAGTTAATACGTCAAAATATATTCAATACGTAACAAAATAATTACGCCACAATTTAGGGGATGTAACTCGGTATTAGTTGAGATTAACGGTATTTCCCCTTACCTAACACAAGAAGTGACAGGACAAATAGAATAATACTTCTAGGTTGGTTACGTAATTTGAGATAGTTGATCAGGCTCGGCTCCGTATTTATCGGATGTTCCTTCGGCTGAAAAACTTTCTACATCCACGTCACTAACCTATTATTCTCTATGTCATTATATGGTAAAGACTCACAAAATACAGAATGGTGGGTTAGCACTATATAGTTAATATCCCTGAATGTATATTTATTTTTTCTTGCTGAACCTGCAAGAATGTGATTACATGTACCCCATCATCATACAGCTCTTATTATACATTACAGGTATATAACATAGCATTAAGTGTCTATGCCGATGCTAGGAGAAAAGATGCAGATACTATCCTTGAAAAGTTCATGACATGTCAAGCGGTTATTGAATATAAAGTGGAGACCGAAGTAGTACTTATGGGACTGTATAGTGGTAAGACTTAATTAGTTGTGATACTAACCAATACAGTTTGTTTCATCTTCAGACACCCACAACTGATCTTCTCTGTAACGCTTTATTCATGATCAACTGTTTGGTTAATCTCGTATTATACATAGTCATTTCATTGTTCGCTTCTGGATTTGAGGAAGATGTTTGGACCAATTGCTATACTCATTCTTTAAGCACATTGGTCAAATTCAGCCACCTGTATTGTTTGCAAGTACTCTTCTCACTCTTATGACAGGTCAAACTATTGACTACTCTAAAATGTTATTATGTTTAGGACTGAAACAGGAGCTGGAAAAAGTTGCTGAAACTTCAAGAGATAATATGGCTTGCCCATGGCAACAATGATGACGCACGGGGAATTATATGTGTAAAGACCAGAGAGCTTGCTGATGCTTTAACTCATTGGATGAACGAAACTCCTCCACTAACGTCATTGCTTTTCAATTTGTTGGCCAGGCGGCTCCTGCAGCACGCGGATGAAACTCACCTAGTGAGTTTTAAGTGGATTATAATAATACGCATGTTTATTTTTATTTTCCTAGTAATTAAAGAATGTATCACTGAGATTAATTCAATCTAGACAGTCTGTATCAACGAGATGCAGTCATGTTTGTAGTTGACATGTTGCAATTTCCTTTGAAACAACCTCAGGCTACTGCATCCACACACCTTTGTAATTCGTTGGATGATATCTGCTTTGAAGTAATCATTGTGGTATACATGTATTGCCATCTCACTAGAGAGCTAGACAGCAATGTATTCAAGTTTACACAAACAGCGCTATGGTCGATGCTCCAAAAAGTGTCTTCATCCAAACAAAATACCTCATTCTTTTAGAACTGACAAAACATCCCATCTTAAGAAAATTGCCTTACTCTATTGAGCATTCTTTCCCGACTGACTTTGGTATTTACACAAATAACTCACCTCAATATTTGTGATAGATCAGTTGTTGTTGTAGTGTCTTCTTTCTTTAGTATATGGATTGAAACGGTAGGTGTCTTGAAGTAGTAATGTTCATGTTTTTGTTGTTGCTAGAGACAATACAGAACAGACAGAAGGATTTTCTAGAATACTTCAAACGGTCGTCATAAAATCGTCATAGCAACATCTGTCGCTGTGGAAGGATTGGATATCACAAAATGTAATATTGTTATAAAATACGGACATGTGACCAATGAGAAAGTGCGACTTAAATCAAGAGGTAGGTTTAGAGATTAGTTTATGTATTAAGTACCCAGCAATACTATTTGAATACGTTTTTATTTTCATACTTATTAAATTTCTAAAGAAGCTTCTGTAGTAATTAGTTTTCTACATGTAGGTCATTCGTATAATTTGAAACTTGCATTACCAGTGTTCTACATGTAGGTCAGTCACATAATTTGGAACTTACATTACCAGTGTTCTACATGTAGGTCATTCATACAATTTGAAACTTGCATTACCAGTTTTCTACATGTAGGTCATTCACACACTTCAGTCTTCTACATGTAGGTCATTCACTCAATTTGGAACTTACATTACCAGTTTTCTACATGTTGAGGTGTTTAAGAAGGCACAGGACCAAATGATAAAATTGACCGCTGATGTGAAGGAGCTAAGATGTTTTAACTGTGACAATTTCATCTGCTATTCATCTGACCTTCATAAAATTCAAAATTCGCTATTGAAGAAGAAGTCACAAAACGGGTGATTAAAAAACGTCAACATTATCCACAATTTATCGATGATAAGTTGAAATTTGATAGAGAAATATTTTGCGGAAATCGAGATTGTCAACGTAAACTTAACGGACTTTGTATATGCATAAAACATTTTTGGGTTGTGTATACAAATGGCAAAAGCCAAAGATTTAAGAGATGGATATATGCTAATTTTGAACCAGAACCAATTACTCTTGACGATATCAGATCTGTGAAGTCGTTGAGCGGTTCCGTATTGAATAAGTGTCTTCGAATTAGGACTTGTTGTAAACTAACTTAACAATGCCTTTGTTTCTGCTTATTTTCATAAAAATAACGACATAGTTTTTATTCATATTTTGACAGACGGCAGAAAAACTATATTGACTAAGTGTTCATTTGGCTTAATGTTCTTCATATTGTTTGAATGTGGTATATTGCTATCTCACTAGAGAACATAGTACATATACCGTACAAATCCTACTATAATGTAGAATGGTTCATCTTTCATGTACTGACTTATTGAAGTGCTTTCAATATTTTTTCTTTTGTGGTATGTTCTTTTTGGAGCCTTCCGTCATGAGCTCAATCAGTAGAGTAGCTTACTGCCAATCTGGAGTAGGTAGGTTCAAACCTATATGCTAGGTCTCTAGGACAGTTTTAATTCATTGCTTCACAGATGGCAGATAAATTCTACTGGCTTAATGATTACTATCATGTTTAATTGTGTTTATAGAACACTTTATATTGATTTGTTTAAATGCGCATCATATTGTTTGAACGTGATATACAGTCTATATCGCACAAATCCTACTATTTTGTAGTATGTTTATCTTTCGTTTACTGACTTGTTGAATTTTTAATGCTTGTATGGTTTTTGCTTGTAACAACTGATATGCTTTTAAGATTTGTTTTTCATTTTTGCCATATCAAAATGTTATTGTACAGTGGACTCTCGTTGGTTGGAACTCATTTGTGTGGAACAACCCGGATGAGTTTGAACTTCTCTATATAAACTGAATTGTTCTACTTATGAACAGCTCAAACTCTCGAACCAATGTTCTGGTCCCTTCAACATAAAATGCTCTACAATTCGCACCTTTAGGTCTAACAATACATTTTCTCACCACATAATTTGCTTAGGTCAATTGGGCTAAATAGTAACATGGCGCGCGTAATATTGACACGTTTGTGAGGTCACATTGTTTTACTTGATTTATATGAGACATAGTGAGAATGTTTGCCTCAATGAATTCTATATCAAGTTCGAATCTGGGTTATGTGGGGTCAAAAACTAGGTCACTATGTCATATTATAGTAAACCTTGTTAATCTTCCAGTGGTCACATTTTTTATTTTATCTACATGAGACTTGGTCAAAATGTTTGCCTCAATAAGATCTAGCTCAATATTAAAACTGGGTAATCTGAGGTCAAACACTAGGTCACAGGATCAAATGATTGAAAATCCTTGTGGATTCTCGGAGGCTGCATTTGCCACATGACACTTGATCAGAATGTTTGTCTTAAAAATGTAAGTCCAGTGTGGTACTGGGTCCTGTTGGGTCAAAAAGTAGATCACAATGTCAAATCATTGAAATCCTCTTGGACTCTCTTGAAGCCAACATGGCAATGTACTCAGGTGAGCGATATAGGGCCACCATGGCCCTCTTGTTTTTATCTTGCTTCATTGAAATGAATACATTTTATGATAATAATTATGTAACTACCAATGTTGTAAGGAGAAATTTAAAGATATTAAAAACATTGAACAACAGTCATAATTTTCAACATTTAACCAAGAAACCTTGAACAACAAGATTTTCAAGATGTAACCAAACTTCCTTGACATCATATTTTTGGTCATGTACTGATATTACAATGTAGATCTATGCAGTTTTCTGCAAATTGAAACATAAAAAAATGAAGTATTATAATTACAAATGCAATGAAATGTAGCTGTGAAATTGTGTCATACTGTAGTGACTAGGATTCAATGGTCGTGAGACAAACACAATTTTACTGGTTTTATCCAGAATATGAATTATTTTGTCAGTTCCCAATAGTTATCCAAAGTTTTCAAAGAATAATACCTGAAGTCCACATATATTGAAATTTAGTTCATTGGTCACTTAAAATTTCATGTTATGAAATTGATGATGATAATACGAAACTTAAATTTGTGCAGGTTTTGCGTTGTAAAACTTCCTCATTTTTAGCTTGGCCCGAGAGATTATGTCATGGCGAATTGTCTATTGTCTGTGCGTGTGTCTGTGTATAAAGGAATGTGTTAGAAAACGTTTTATATTAAAATAAAGTTATATTAAACTGATTTTGTCATTATTATTTGTTATTAGCTGTGAGATTTTGTATAGGTCTATGATTCACACATAACTGCTGTTTTGAAAGAAAAGTGGATCGATGTTGCTGAGCTTCTTTATACAACACATGAATTGTAGAGTTACACTTTTAACTCTTGATGACTGCTTATCACTAAATAGATAGCAGTTGAATTAAATAAGTTTTACAAAATAATGGTGTTAGTAGTACTTGATGCCTTGTATTTATACTCCCTCAAACAATGTTTATCAAGGTGAAGACTAGAATCACCCTGTCATTGGGTTTGTCTGTCGAATATATAACATTATGTAGTTTGTGTGGATAACATCTTCATCAGTTTCAAGGGCTTGCAATGAAATGTGGTAATACAAGTACCATGATACACGCTGTGTAGATGTGCAAGACATATGTTTTAGTATTTTGTCCCTTTGAACCTACGTCTCCTTTTAGAACATGTAATATGTAATAACATTGTGGTTTATGTTTAAAATAACAAATCAAATTAAAACAATCTTTCAAATATATTAGATGGCAAGAAAAGAGAGAGAGGCACATGGGAAATATTTTCTGGAGACGCTTCTTATACACGGTAGCGTATGAGTACATATAAAGTATGAACTTATAACAAAAACTTCTCTGATATTTAAGGTATTGAGTATATATTTGTAGCCCGGGAATAGCAACAGTAAGTTATAACAAAAACTATTCTAGACACCCATTCAGAGATGACCAAGCCGACAGTCTTCCAACGCTTTCAGCGCTTTGATTTTACAAGGCGCGATAATGCCAAACACAACTGTTCAAGGCAAGGGTAGGTATCGCACAATGCAATACATGACTGTAGAAAGCGAGAGTAGGTACTCGACAAAGCTATATATTCTGTGTTGTTACCATGCTTTGTGGAAACTAACAGCAGTCTGAAATGTATACTTCTATTCTGTGATATGACACATTTGTCGTTTACTCGTACAGCTAGTGTAATGTAATAAAGAGAAAAAAACTATATTACATCCATAACATGATTGAGTCATAGGGAGGCACAGTGGTCGAGAGGGAGAGCTGCACCCCCCCCCCCCCCAAACAAAATCCCTCATATCACTTTTTGTTGCAGGGGATAAAACCCCTTCAATGATTTGTTTATGATAACGCTCCGTTACCAAGTAGATATGACACACAACATTTTACCGTATACATATCGTTTACCATAATAATGTGTCCTATCAGTACAAATTACGGGAGGGGTTTTGTCCCACCTATTATACTCACGGGATAGGATTTGACCATCCAAGTAAACATCAACGGTAGGTCTCCCTTATATGGAGTATATCTGAACGACAGTGCCATGTAAAAGACCCATATTTTAAGTATTTGGCTATTTGCCCACAACGTGAAATGGCAATATCTGCATGATAATCTGCATCATGTTAAGCCTACTTGTTGATTAAACAGAATGAAGTCAAAACGATTAGTATTCAATTGGAGTTTGTTTATAGTTTTCTATTGCAAATTTATCGATTTAAATCATCCGTTTGATTCAATGTATTCGAAAGACACAAATTCGACGAAACCTCTCAACGTTTTTGTTAAGTTGATATTCATAAACTGTGATAACAATAAATATTGTCACGAAGAACATGCATTTACCACGCTTTTGTAAAATTTGTGATCAGTGTTGTTGTAACGAAAACGAAAGTAGCATTTTCAGAAAATACAATTATCGCTTGATTCCGGTATGTAAGTATTGCATGATAATGCAACCGATAACCAACGAACGTTTAATGTTTAATCTTATGACTTTGGTTTTCCAAAATTACAGCTGACATGACTATCAACGTCTGGGTAGAGTTAGGGTGGACACATTGTGTGAGTATTGCATTCATATACATTTATAAACGCATATTTGTGTTATAATTTCAACACCTTGTTCTAACGAATTCGTAGTATTTTGATAATGCTTATATTTAGTAGATATCTACAAAGTAAACGCGTCCTATGCCTAAGTACGTTTCTCTTTTTGACTTCCAACCATGATCATGATAAAACAATGTGTCGAGAAAGCTGTATAATGGTCGATATAATCTGTGTAAAACTAACAGGGCTAGTACATACCGGGTTGTGAATCGGACGGCGTACCATAATTGATCATGCCTCGGATGATCACGTGACTCACTACACATCGGGTGCTATTTGCAAATTAATGTTTTGTTATAGCGAAGACTAAATGTAAAATAAACTAATTAAAACGCATACTTTTGCAACATTATTGATTTTTCTGGATGATATATGTATTGCTTCGTTGATGTGTATATATTTAAGATCTCGCTATGCGTAATTAATTCCTAATTAACGATTCGAATGTGAGCGGCCAGACTTGTGAAAAACAATGGCGGATATCATATTTAGTTGTGTGCCTTGCACTAGGTCATAAGTGCTCAAATTGTTCGAAAGAATCAGTGAATTTTGCCTATATTCACGTAATGCGAAACAAATGGCTTCCAATTTGAAAATTACGTCCATGATTATGTGAAGAATAGCAGTTAAGATGATATTTTTCATAAATCATCATTTCTTTGTTATATAAATATAAAATATAGCAATTAATTGTCAGTAAACAAATATTTACACATAAACACGAAGTGAAACGCGTCGTCTGCTTAGAGCGTGTTAGAGCGTGTTATCTACCATATCGTGAAATTTACGCGTAGGTAAAATCGCAAGCCGTGGCTAGATAAATCGATAAGAGATAGCGTTATAAAGTACGATTCATAACCCGGTATCTACTAGACCTGAAAACTAATAAACATTTCAATTTGTTTTAAAGATTGTCTGCATGCAGACAAAGACCGTCATTTACAATTGATTTCTAGACTTACTAACGTTGAAACCACAAATTATATCTGAATGCACAAAAATGTAGATAACTACATTGTGTATGAGTAATGTCAGTGGCTAGCTGTCCGGTAACCAAGTTATTTCAATATATTTATATGATATCAGCAAATATATCAAGTATAGGTTTATATCATATTGATTAGACGAAGCCTTACCAAACCATATAGAGCAGGCTACCCATCTGGTTACTCGACGACTAGACCCATTTTCTACATGTTCAGTACTCATTTTTTGTTACAGTTATTTGACGTATAGAATACCTAGTAATAGAAGAATGGCAAGGTTGGAGTTGGCATCGATGGATGACTTAATCAAATTAAATATGGAAGCGTTCCTTCCCTACATTTGTAACTGTATACATATGACTGATATACTGACACATATACATAACTATACACCAGGTAAGTTTTGAATTGTGATATACAATGTGTACATACACATGCTATCTGTAGTCTAGTGTTAACTGCTTCCTAATACGAATCCAGGGCTTTTCCTACCAAGGGTCCAAATGTCCAGATCATCACTTACAATTAGTTCGTGTTTGAGTGAAAATAACCACTTGATGAAATATCTGCATCGTCTTAAGAGAAAGTAAAAACAAATATAAGGTGATAATTAATTAAATAATCATTAACTGTTTAAAATACCTGTTGTTACATTTTCCCGAATCTGACCAATATTCTCATGGGCGAATAATTAATAGCTATAAAAACGTGGGTATACTTTCTGTTCAGCTCTGATAGTAATGCCATCACCTCGTAGTCGATCGCAATGCAATTGTTCACCTGGTTTCAAGTTTTGGAGAATATCATTATAATCTGGTTCCATGAAAATCTCATATGTGATTCCTACGCTGTAGCTTCACACTTTAAATTATTATGTCCACTTCCAATAAACGAAACATTGAAACCTGAATGTTCTCTTATCCAGAGAAATTCGTCCAGATTTGCTCCGTTTTGTTTATCTTTCAATTTTGTTATGCTCATTATATGAACAGAGCAGAGAAAGGAATTGTTTACAGAATCTAGACAAAATAATACCGAAGCATGCAGAAGAGCTCTTCACTTATTACTGTATGAATTTCACGAACCTGGAAGATGTGTAGCATTTAAAGAAGCCATGGCAACTAGCGGTATGTATAATATTCATTATGAGTATTTCTGCAGTTATACAGTTATATATGGCGGACAGTAGACTAACAAGCATTCCTATATTATCAACCAGTTCTAACCTATTGTTTCACATGCAAGTAGCAACTTCCCTTCATCAGAGGTGGAGGGCAATTGTAAAGGTGAACATCACCTCATCTGGGATTCGATACTACAACCCAGCAAGCTTTCCTGTATTATTAACCAGTCCTAACGTGTTCTTCCACAAATAACTGACAACTTCTCTACATTAATCAGGTGTGGAGGGCAATGTATTATCTTCAGTTAAATTGTCATGGAGAACATTTCCTTTACCCGGGATTCGACACTACGAACTCTATAATGGCTGTCGAGAGTCATACCATCTGAATTTACAAAGCAGGCTGTTCCGTTCTCATTTTATTCGAGACGGATATGTTAACTTGTTGAACTATATGGCCAGGTCAAGTTTTACCCTAAATATTGAATCTTTTTGCAATTGTCAAAATTGATTGTACTATGTATTTTTCCCCAAAATAATTATCCAAAGATAAGTGTTACTGTACGTATTTTGTTATATTGATCAGGATATCCGGTTATTGTTCAACTTTTGGAAGGAGAATATGTTCCATTTGATGAAAACTGCCAAAAAATTATTGACCTCTTCACTTCAACGGTCGTTCCAAATCTTAATCCCGAAGAAATTCTACTAGATTTGGAAAGTCAAGAAACTCTACAAGCAAATGATGCACAGGAAGTGAGGACAGAGGCCATGAATCATGGGAGCCAGAGAGCATGCTGGGTACTTCTGTTCCATTTGCCTAGACGAGTTGAAAATTGGTTTCGAAACTTTATGGTGGCTCTAATAGATGCTAGATACGATGAACTGGCACAAGTACTGGAACCAGATATGTTTGAAAGTATAAAGGTTTCATTATATTAGCCACTTCTTTTTAAACTGGATAACTTAATATCACAGACAGATCAAAATTACGCCTTATATGATGTCATGACAACAAATCTTGTTCACAAGACAGTAAATAAAAGTAAAACATGTTTTTTTGCTGACCAATTTTTGTATTCACAGCTCGCAAGATATAAGGTAATATGAAAAGATGTTAATTGTGTGTAGTCATGGCAATTTCCTGTTCAGAACAAGTAATTTGTGTGAATTTGGGTGCGTTTAGCTGTACGACTTTCTGATTTGGTATATGACAGACTTATGATGCGATCCGCCGTTTTTGACTCAAAATTTGAGGCGCAATGTACTTTAAATGCTTAACACTTTATCATTGTTGATAGAATTTACATTGACTAGGCTATTGAATACAATACGTTAACTGGAGCCTGTAAGCTTAAAAATAATGTTAAAGCCGTAAAAAGTAACGTGGTAAAATGGATGTCACATACCTGAAAGTGAAGCTTTCTTTTTTCAGAAATAATGACTCAGAGACATGTTGTCTCGAACCTCGAGCATTCAGACGCAGCACTTGCTAGTGGTATATGTGATTTAGAAGGTATGGTGATGCATATTTAATTATTCATACATCAAAGAGTGAAAGCAATCCAGAAAATGCTGTGTTTTTATTGTTGTTGTGTATATATTGCACACGTGTGTTGCCATATACCTATTTGTCTAATTGGAAGCTTCTGCAATGTATTGGCTTAGAAATAGCATAACTAGTATATAACTGACCAAGGGGAATTAGACATTTAGTATTTTTTCGGTTCTAAGCCCCCCTCCCCAGAGACCAAAGCAGTAGTTTGTCTACATTCCTATAGTGGGAGTTGTTAATTCCAAACGTCCAGGAACTTTTCAAAATCAGGCCAAACCCTTTTTCCATGGACCCGGAATCATTCGGTATGTCAAATGTCTACCTGTGGGAATCGTCTTCTATCTATAGGCCCGTGTATGCCTCGCGTCATATTATTTCAGTCGACTCGTTTCATAAAAACAATAACAAATAAGCACTCATGTAAGATCCTCTATATAATTATATAAAAAGCTATAATTGCAAACATGAATATCGATTGTTTTAGAAATTTTAACTAAATGTCTGCATTAATGTTTGTTTGAAACTATTCCTTGGTTTCTGAGCACTATAAAGTGGCATAACATTTGTATTATGTAACTAATGAATGTAAAACATTTTGAGTGGCAATCTTTAAATGGGGACAACCCATAACACATAATTATTTTCTCTACAGGAAGCACCATTGAAAAAGAAGAATTTGTAGTTGGTGAAAAGGTTTCAATGCCACTTCTTGCCGCTCCAGCTCCAAAAAGCATTAGCCCTAATGACAGCAATATAACAGGGGCAGACTACTGTACTGGAAATGTTGATGGAAAGGGAGGTAAATGTGACCTTTCCTTGACATTGAATATGAAACAAACCGAGAGCAAGTCAGCCGGAAATAAACATGTTTTTCACGGCGAAGATAGTTTAACACATGAGAAAGAATTGGCAAGAATTGAGCAACATACAATGGATGAAACACACCTAAAAAGAACTGTTGGAACCAAACTAAAAGTAGAGGCTATAGTCACAAATAAAGGTTGGTTGTGCAAAAGTATAGTTCGTTTAGAAAAAGTCATTTATGTCAGTCTTAATTTGTGCCAATTGATTTAGTAGATTTTACATAAAGTGAACATATTATTCATTCTTAACAGTGAGTATACATCATTGTTATACCAAAACGACAGTCTATGCTAAAACATATATCATACATCTAGGAAATGGAAAGAAAAAATAAACATATGGCTGTTGTTATTCCATATTTAAATAAAAAATAATTTTGTTTAAAGACAGGGAATTCTTTTACAGTTTTGCGGAAGTCGTTATTATTTTATGATGGTTGATTTAAAGGCTCAGCTGTTATGAAATATTTATTTATTTCTATAAAGTCATTATTTGATATAAAAAATAATATTTCATTATATTGTCTGATGTTAAATTAGTCGGGGAAACAATATGACAGAAATGTTTGTACTTTCGCTGCGAGATTCTCCACTTTCAAATGAATGTACTTATTGGAAAGAAATCGAAAAATCCAATGATATTGTACTCCGGAAAACACTAACTTAAATGTGTCAAACACATTAGCTCTTCTACACGAAGGAGTGAATGTGTAATCATCGATCTATGTCTTAATTCATATACAGCACGCCTTTCCCACATTTTGTATTCCCACCAAAATGCACATCAGCACATCTTCACATCACCATCATTGAACTGCAGATCTACCATCTTGTCTTGTAAAGGTGATCTACCTCATCCTGTAAACGTCTTACTTTCAACATTACCACAACCATTAGCTAGTCCTGTTTAACTATTTCAACATACATATTTATTTGTTTATTACTAAATAATGCTTATATCAAATGTTTTGGTCTTTCAGATTCTTTTTTTTTTCAAATTCTCAAACTTTTTCTCATGCTTTATCAAAAGTGCTTTCTTGAAATGAAGAATAATTTGTTTATCACTAAACAATGCCAGCATCAAATTCGTAAGGGCTTGTAGAGCTTTCAAGTTTTCAAAACAAATATTTTCGTTTTCTTTAATTGCTTTTATGCTGAAATATTTTATCATTTAAACAAATACTGGTAAAATATCATTCACTGCTCATGTGCATTCCGTGAGATACATTCTATGTCTTGTGTAAACATTTGTATATTTAAGATATTATTATTGTTACTAAAAATAAAAATTGACTATAGTCATGCAGTATTTTGTATCGGATGCAATAAATGGTTTACTTAAACATACAACAAAAGTGCATATTTTACCAAAATCCATTCGGAATGAAAATGCGACTGATTTCAAAGTTTAAGCATGTACTATGAAATTGAGATTCTAAAGTAATAGCTTAGTTCGTGTTTCATTAAGTGCAAATTTACGCGATAAATCCTTTTGGTATTTTGATACGTAACTCTGTAACAATCTGAACAATGACAAAACAATGTAGGAACATTTTGGATTTCATTTGGATTCTTTGTTCACCTTTAATGGCACAACATAGTGCGTTGCTAGGTTTCATTATTACTTCATGTGTACTTGACAGCCTCAAACCAACAGGTCCAAAGTGGCCAAAATGTTTGGAAAGAAATTGATGGAAAAAATGTTTATAAAAATTATAAAATTGTAATGAATCTCAGGTAAATAATGTGTATAGGAAATAGGTGTATGATAAATATATACTGTACAGCAAATATTTACTTCAAATATGCATTGTCATACTTGCAACATGTTTTGTTTTTACATTTACGTTGACCTTTTCAGAAGCCTCTGCAATGTCAAGGTCATCATCAACAGGAAAGAAAAATATTGATACATATGTAAGAACTGCTGACAAAAATACTAAAATAAAACTTGTGTCTGATATTAAAGAAGGCAATATGAACTCAGAACTTCAGCCACCGATTCGTGTGAATGACCTTGAAAGTAGCATAAGTGGAAATGGTGAAAACACTGATGAGTAACTGAGAAAAATGCAGACAATCTGAGTATGGGAACTATCGATACACAAGGTAACATTGACCTTACAAATGCACTGGATAAAGATATTGGACAAATTGGCGAAGGTGAATGTCAAGCTGAAGACCAAGAACCTGCTGAGTCATTAGATTTTGATTTCTTATTAAATGAAGATACAATTGTGTATGTAAATGATTTTGGTAGTGATGCTGATAGCTCGGATGAAACACACCCTGGTCATGAACCGGATTTTACTGAAGAAGAATCATTTGGAACTGTTGAAAGACATGACGTTAATCACTTGCCAGGTATAAATCAATACTTTAAAATGAGTTGATTTTAAATGTTCTTTTGTTAGACATCCACATAAAGTAAATGTACGTAGCAATCCCACCCATTTTCCTCAGATGGTTGAGTTGTGGACTTTCTCTCGGCTTTGATTCCCGGGCAGGGCAGGTCATGTTAGCTCTACTGACTCTACTATGTATATCTGAAATTAATCTTATAATGGTTCGCATGTATGCTCTTTTTTACCGTTTCAGGCAAAGCTGTTCATCAAAATCACGGAGATCCTTCCTGTTTATTTATTATGTTAACCACGGAAGCATGTAGCTCAGCTTAATATATTTTCCATGATTGTGATGAAGGGCTTTACAGGAAACGTTAATAAAGAGCAGATAACTGAAGAATAATAAGATTTTATTATCCTTACTTGGATAAATGAAATCTGAATAAATATGGCAAAATGGCATTAAACCCAAGACAAAACAAAACACGTTTGTAACAGTCCATGTGCTTTTAACTTATATACAAGATATACAATTAAGAAGTCTGACATGTAGTTTAGTAAGTCATAAATGAATTCTTATTTTCAGTTTTATCCAATTTTTATAAGTGATATTCCTTGTAATTGTTAACCCTTTTCAGAGCAAGTAAATATTGATGACTCACTGGAGCTACACTTCGATGAATTGAATGATCTAGGCCGGAAAATAAACAATGTCCCTGACATTGAAGTAACAAATTATGACGATGAATATATAAGGCAATTCAACATTACAACAGGTACATCATACAATTCGTGAGAGGGTTTTTATCAATTTTTCATTGATTGTCTTGATATGGAGGCGCGTCTGCCAGAAAACTGAAAGTACTGGTTTTGTTACTGAGCAGTCTTCTGCACAGTTGTCTCCCTTTATAAAGTCTAGCGACCTATAGCTTTTAATAGTCATATCTTATTTATGTTTAATCTTTCAATAATATACATTAGATATTGACATTTTCTTGTTCTATATCAGAGTAGTAAGGCTAATGCAGGTGATTAAATAGAAATTGAGTTTACAAAAAAAATAATCACTCCACTCTGTGATTTTATTAAAATATCTATCATCATGTTACATAGTTGAAGGCAGTGTGTTCCATTAAGAGAGATTAGCAGTTTGATACAGTGTTGCTGAATATGATATTACATAATTGCCCCAGCAGTACCGCAGTTTTAGGACTAATATAATCATTAAAAGTGTTCAGTAAAGGCTGATAAGAAAATTATCATATTTGTTTTTCATTGTTCGAGTGGCAAACAATCACAACTACATTTATTTTTTTGTTCCCAACAAGAGCTTTATTTGCAGATAAGTAAAGACGACTTCAACATTAAAACATATGTGATAAGACCGCATTTTCATGGACCAGTTCTGTATAATTCATTCATATTTCAAATAGATAATCAGACCACCTCATAATTGAGACTGACTTTCTGCAGTATTGACGGTGGTCTTATTGAGGTTACATGTATTTGCCTCCTGTTTTCAGATATTGATGACGTTGACGAAATTGAGGACAAAGATGTGTCATTACGTGAGTATCAGAAAGAATTGGCCAAAGAAGGGTGTACTGGAGACAATGTCATAGTTATGGCACCTACCAATACTGGAAAAACAAGAGTTGCTTTTAAAATTATGCAGGTAAAATGTTAACGAGGGGCGATCATTACCGATGTGGTGCTCCCCAATTATCAGGTTGTTGAACATTATTAACCATGTTTTCAAAGAAAACCAGGTTATTAGAATGGTGTGTGTCGTTGGGCGGGCAGGCGGTCGTGCGGGCGTCAAAATGGGGGTTTCCGGCGAATAACTGGAGTTCTGTTGATCATATTGTTACCAAACTTGGTGTACAGTAAGAACATATGGAGAACTCGCTTGGAATTGCTTTCGGGTTCGGTCAGCCAAAGGTCAAGGTCACCGTTACTAAAAATAGAAAATTGGTTTCCGGCGAATAACTTTAGTTTCGTTCATCATATTGACATCAAACTTGGTATATAGTAAGTACATTTGGAGAGCTCGCTTAGGGTTGTTCTTGGGTTCGTTCCGTCCAAGGTCAAGGTCATTTAAAATTTAAAAATCAGTTTCCACTTAATATCTTCGCTATGCGTTGGTGTTTTGTTATCAAACTTGGTGTATAGTTTTATCATATATATATAATATATCTAAGTGTGAGTGTGTGTATGCATGTATCACCTCTGGCACCTTTGCAGCATTGATGATCATCATGTATTCATTATACAAATAGAGCATTGGTTACAAATAATTAGGTTTAAAACCTGGTTTGTGGGCATTGCCCATTTCTTGTTTTTAATTTTCTTTTTACTCTTTCTCAACGTATTTTCCCTTTTAATTATACGCTTGTGCCAGTTGTTTGGGAGTTTCATGAGTCCTCAGTGAAGCAAGATGTAGGCCTATGTCAAACCTACTGAATTACAGCCCCTTGTATGTCTTCAAAATGTCCTTTGTTTGGTGGTGGTATGTGCTGGGGCATTATCGAGCAGAAAGACGACATACTCCATTCGAAGTCCATGCCTCAATTTATGCACATTTGGCAAAACTAAATCATAACCAGTAAAGGATCGACCTTTTGGAACATAGAAGCTCAATGAAGTGAAGGTGACTGTTTTAATGTCTTACCCACTGTTTTGACTGCTTCTTGGATTTAGACTCAGACTGATGAATCCATGTTTCATCCCCTTTCACAATATGGCCCAGAAATCTCCCTGTCTCCTATCATGAGACAGAAGGTCATCAGCAATGATATTTCGATTCTATTTTTGGTCGGTTGACAACTGATTTGGCACACGGCAATTTTTTTGCAACTTCTTGCAAAGTGACTCGCCGAACTTCTGACTTGGATTTTATGCAATATTTGAACAGACGTCCACTAAGGTAATGACCGTCCCTCGTATGCAATAAATATTCATCCACGTACCTCATTCATTTGTTCAGTTTTCAAACTTTTCAAATTTCCAAATCCAGGCCTTCGACATTTTTACAAAAGATGAATATTAAGTGCATGGAACTATGTAAAATTTGTCACACTTCACAGACCTGTCCCTATATGTAAGACACGAACACAAATATTTCGTCTTGTAATGAGTATAAATTGGGCATTGTTGCTCATTGCATTTTACAGGAGCATTTAAGAACACAAAGAAGGCAACGAAAAATAGGTCGAGTGATATTTCTGGTGGAGAATGAAGCTTTAGCTATACAGCAAGGCGAAGCTTGTGCGGAAACATTACCAGCTTATAGAACAAAGATCATAACTGGTAGCTTACAAAGGGAAACACAACAGTTTCTCAAGGACTTTGTGAACATGTATGTATTCTTCCTATTAATAATTGCACCCTCGGTATTCTATCTGGTTCTTTGTTTAAATGTGACTCTTACGATATTCAACCTGGTTTTTCTACCTGATTTTTTATAAGTGCAACTTTCACGATTTTCAACCTGGATATGTGACCTGGTTCTTTGTTCAATGCAACACTCACGATATTCAACCTGAATATTCAACCTATTGTCTTGCTAGAATCTGCCTTTGATAGTTTGATTTGCGCCCAGGATGTTCTTGATCTTTGACCATAACTTGTCTTGTTATATAATGTCCAAGAAATATTTATCTGTTATTATACGTTATAAAAGGTAAACTTTGATTTTTTCTAAACAGGAGAGATATCTTAATTGTGACAGCCCAAGTATTGCTGAATGCATTGATGTTGAAGGAAATACCAAGCTTAACAACGTTTTCTATGATTGTATTCGACGAGTGTCATCACACAAACAACAATCATGTATTCAATTTAATAATGAGTCGTTACATGGATCTGAAACGGGACGAGAATACTGATGTTGACATTCTTCCACAGGTAATAGATTTAACCTATTAATGTTTCGCTTATGTAATGGTCTTACAAAGTTAGTTTACTAAGTTCAGACTGCAATGTGTAAATGATGCAAAAATTGATCCCAGCGATGCTTTAACATTTTGACAAATTCAATTTACGATATTAAGATGATTGGATTTTGACTGTTGTGGGTATATTTTTCTGACTTAGCCTTGATCGAAGCACCCGTCACCTGGAGGTCGGGAGATTGACTCTCATGCATATGCTCTCAGAAATGATTTGACAGAAGATGGCAAGATCATCTTATCACACAGGCTCTTCCACTGTTTCATGATGTGATCATTAGAAACCCAGGAACACCGGTATGGTATATGTCATGATATTAATTGGACAGTACGCTTACCATATTTTTCCTTTATTGCTAAATGTATGAATTTCGGACATGATGTTTTTTAGATTTTGTTCACAGGGTTGACTGTACTGTTAAAAACCCAAACACCACCGATCAACTCATTTTTTATGTTGCTCAAAGAAAGTAAATGTGAATCACTCACTATTTATTGTCGCCAGATTGTTGGTTTGACTGCCTCGGTCGGTGTAGGTGGGAATGTGTCTGAGGATCTTGCGATAAACCACATGAAAGAAATATTGGCTAACTTGGATGCTAAGCATTTATGTACTGTCCGACAGAACAAAGAAGAGCTGCAGCGGTATGAGAACAATCCAGAAGAAGGTAAGCAAACTATTTGATGTTGTAACCTAGAACTTATGAACTTATCAATGCCCAAATGGAGTTGAGGGGATACTAGGAAGAGATGACGATTCCATACACGCGGTAATTTGATACATCGAATAATTCTGGGGCCAAGAAAATGGACTTTGAGTAGATTTCTGATTCTGTAAATGCATAATTAGCATATTGCGCTGTTGCAACTGTTTCTTTGTCATTAATGAATCGCAACTGAGAGAATAAGTTGCTACAGGGAAAACTAAAAACATAAGACAGTACCCACAAAGAACTCGAGGAAAATAACAATCCATAAAACATAAGACACTTGATGAGGTTAAATTGGTACACACGTTAAGGAACAGAGACGCAAGGAATGGCCTGGCAAACCATAGGGAATAACTAGGATAATCAAAGACGACAAACAGTGAAAGGAGGAAAATTAATGGATGGAACGATATGTTATGAAATTATTGAAAAATAAATAAAAATTAAAACGTTACATCTATTTTGACTATCACTAAATAAAAGTCTTAACCAAAGGTAGTTTATTGTCCCATTTATTTTAATGTATTCACTAGTTGCTAATGTATATTTTTCTGTTTTAGGAATTGTTACTGCTTCTAAAAGACCACGTGATCCATATCGGGACGCTATTCTTCAAATCATGGCTGATATAGATCAATACATGATCAATCACCCAGGTAAATCAGTCTAACATAATTTATGACGTTAGAAAAAATGTTAGTTCACAGGGTTTGACACTCATGTTCATCGTTTATTACAAAGTAAACATAGATTCGACCAGCTTTCGAACCATTTTAATCTTGAATATGTTTCAAATATTACATATATTTGATTACAAAAAGAAAGGTATTACACAATTTTCATGGTTATTCAAATATTGCTCATTTCAATGAAACTGTATTGCTGTCACTGTCTGAATTATGTGTTTATTTATTTTGAGGTTATCTGAGTTGATTAGTAGACATTTGTACAGGAGATAACACATCAAACTTTAACTATAATTTAATATATGTTCGGAAAAATAGCTAGCCAAATATTCCAAATGCTGAAATGACCTCCCTTGACTGAAAATAGGAACAACATCGATGACAGTATTATGATGATGCCGCAATGAATTAAAACAAACTTAAAGCATGTTTGGTTATCCTTCTTTTTACTATTAGTCATTGCAACAATTTCAAAGAATGATGAGTTCATCAAGACCGCATGTCGGGTACCACCGAATGGGGGAACACAACAGTTTCAACAATGGCTGAGCAAATTTGCTAAAGCCATCGGACAAGTTCGATCATCTGATGTTTGCAGTATGTTAAATCCTTGTAGAGAGCATCTAGAGGTATAAGTACAATTTGTGACTTGAATATATACTTATCATTTTGCTGCGAAAATCAATGTAGTTCAGTATTTAATGACCGGTTTTAAAATCCAACTGTGTATGTTAATACAAATTTATAAAAATATATGTTGATAGAAAGACTTTGTTTTTTCTATTTTTTCAAGCTACACGATCCACCTTTTATTTTACATATTATGTTAATTTTGTGTTATAGAATAGTTCTATAACTCCTGCCTAACATTTGCAAGATAGTGTACCCTTTTTAACTTCTAAATATGGTAAACATTCGTATGTTAGCATGATCTCATATGCTAAAGATCAAAAACTTTTTGAACTTTACACAAGTTTTAAGTATCAAACAATTACCTCACAGCTCTGGTTCAATAACTATGACGTGCACTTTAATATCATGCCCATTTTGAAGCAAGAAATTTGGACGAATATTCAGATTATTTGGCATTATAAGGTGAAGACTCACAACATACAGAATGGCGGGTAAGCATTTTTGAACAGTATTGTTAATATCCCTGAAAGTATATTTATTTGTTCTGGCTGAAGCTGCAAGGACGTGATTATGTTTCTATATAGTCGAATGCTCATACTATACATTACAGGCATATAACAAAGCATTAATGATCCATGCCGATGCTAGGAGAAAAGATGCAGAGACTATCCTTGAAAAGTTCATGACATATCAAGCGGTTATTGAATCCGAAGTGGAGACCGAAATAATACTTATTGAACTGTATAAAGGTAAGACTTTATTAGTGATTATACTAAACAATACAGCTTGTTTCATCCTCGAATACCAACAACAAATAGTTTTGTATCAAACATAGTGATTTCATTGGTCGCTCCTCGATTTGATGAAGATGTTTGGACTAATCACTACACTCATTCTTCAAGCACTCATATGTCAAATTCAGCCTCATTTATTGCTTGCATGTTCTCTTTTCACTCTTATGACTGGTCAACATACTGACTATTGTAAATGTTACTATGTTTAGGGCTGAAACAGACGGATTTCTCTAATGAGCCAGAAAATCCAAAGTTGCTGAAACTTCAAGATTTAGTATGGGATACCCATGGCAACAATGATGAGGCACGGGGAATCATATTCGTAAAAACAAGAGAGCTTGCTGATGCTTTAACTCGTTGGATGAACGAAACTCGTCCACTAACATCATTGAATGCAACTGAATTGGTCGGACAGGTGGCTCCTGCATCGCGCGGAGGTAAGTTTACTTACTGAGTAGATTGGCAGTGGATGATAATGATACCCCTATGTTTCTTTTAATTTATCCAGTAATTCTAGGCAGTCTGCATCACTGAAATGCAGTCAGTCCAGACGGTCTTTATCAACGAAATGCAGTCCTGTTTGTAGTCGATAGTTTGCAATATCCTCTAAACAATCTCTGCCTGCTGCATATACACAAGTATGTCTTCATCAGGAATTTGTTTCAAAAATTCATTATTGCTTTAGAACTTATAAAAACAACCCCTCATAAACAGTGTGCCGTACTGTATTGTGCTTATAGTCTTGCATGACTGACTATGTTACAGGAGCTAAAAATAGATTTTAAAAGTGTCAACATTGTGGTCATCTTACAAGATTGCATAAATCATTAAAATCTGTCGAAAAATATGGCCGCCATGTGGCGGGCCTTGTTTCCTATATGTATATAAATTAAAAACGTCATCTCCTCTTAAACCCCTGAATGGATTTTGATCAAACCTTTACAGGAATGAGCCTTAGGTGGTCCTCTTCAAAAACATTTTGGTCTGTTCATAAGTAGGTCACGGGAGCTAAAAATAGATTTTAGATTTTTTTTGTGGAAAAACCATAAGGTCTAGAGCTTTGATATTTGAGCGCCGCTGTACGATTTCCAACCTCTTCTTTAAGTGTCGTCATTTCCAGAAAACGTGGCATGTGATGTCACCATGTACTGTGAATAAGCAATATTGCCTATATGGCAATATGAAAACGAAGTGACCATATGGAGTAAATATTGATTCCTGCTTGCAAGTAGTGACATATCATGTTGTGTTTTCTTGAAATGACGTCACTTACAGAAGAGGTTGCAAATCCCATAGCAGCGCCCATTTGGTGTATAGCATTATCTAGTGGTCCTCTTAAAAGATTGCATCAATTATTTCGTTCGATAAAAAAACATTGCAGTGTATTCAAGTGAGCCATATAGGGCCATAATAGCCCTCTTGTATTTCTATTTGTCTTTATTTTAAATTATCTTCACCTATCGCCAGTATTTAAGATTATGTCTATTAATTATTAACTACATGTTTCTGGTTGACTTTTCATTAGGTTATTGGTTTAATATTTTGTGGTTATTTCGTATTCTGATGTTAATAATTTAGCTGCTAAGAGCACGGTCATTATAAGGCTGCTTGTTTTCTTCGTGCTGGATTATACACAGAGTGTCTGTTGTTATATACGTTATGGTTAAGTTACTGTCTACTTGGTCAATGTAATATGTGTATGCGTTGGAATTCAATGACCTTATAGCGATAACGTGTGAGGTTAGCAAGCTGTTAAATCGATTTTATTCCCCAGTTTTTTTATTGACAGTTCCAGATATGTAAATCGCCCTCATGTGCAATTATATTATTTCACATGATATAGTGTTCCTATTATTTTCTCCCCTTCCCCCTTTCGGCTAGACCACTCCTGAAACCGCAATCCCATTTATGTTTACCCTTGCACCTACTTATTGTTTATCCTAGCACCTCCTTAGTGCCTGATGCTTTGTGGACATTTGTTTTCCCGGGGGTCGGTGTGGGGAGGCATATTGTCTTCTGTATGCGGTATTTCATTATTTTATTATTGTCATAATGACCGGGTAGGTGCCGTGAAAAGTAACTTTCATGTTTTGCGATTGCTAGGGACAACAAAGAACAAACAGAAGGATGTTCTAGAATACTTTGACGGAGGTCGCCATAAGATTGTCATTGCAACATCCGTTGCTGAAGAAGGATTGGACATCAAGAAATGTAATCTTGTTATTCGATACGAAACGGTGACCAATGAAATAGTGCGAGTTCAATCAAAAGGTAGGTTTAGAGAATATTGTATCAACTAGATGTCCAGCAATACATTTTATAATTTTTAAAACGCTTCTTAGTAAATAGTTTTCTACATGTAAGACATTCATCCAATTATTACTTCTTTTCTTAATGTGTTTCACCTTAAAGGTCGTGCTCGTGCCAAGGACAGTAGATATTATGTTCTAACTGAAAAAGGCTCTTGGATTGTTGACAAGGAAGAACAAAATGCGGAGTTGGAAGTTCTGATGAATCGAATTATTCCATTGGTGCAAGATGACATTGAAAATCACCCAAACACCTGGGAAATTAAATTACTAGAAATTCAAGAGAAAAAAAAACTTGAGGAGGATCGAGAGACTCGGGAGCGAAGCATAATTGTGACTGCTGATGTCAAGGAGCTAAGGTGTCTTAATTGTGACAATTTTATCTGCTATTCATCTGACATTCGTAAAATTCAAGGTTCGCACCATGTAGCTATTGAAGAAGAAGTCACTAAACGGCTGATTTCAAAGCGTGGACCTAATCCAAAAGTGATCGATGATGAGTTAAAATTTGATGGGGATGTATTTTGCGGAAATCGAGATTGTCAACGGAGACTAGGCGGAATTTGTCACTATAAGCACGCAGAATTTCCACACCTTGCAATCAAACATTTTCGAGTTGTGGATAAAAATGGCAAAAGTCAAGGATTTAATAAATGGAAATCCGCTAATTTTGAACCGGAACCAATTACTATTGACGATCTCCGTGAAGTCGCTAAGCGGCGCCGTACATGTAATGAATGATTGTCTTCGTATTAATGCCTTTGTTTCTGGTTATTTTCATCAAAATAACGACATAGTTTTAATTCATATTTTGACAGACGGCAGAAACATTATATTGCCTAGTGTTCATTTGGCTTAATGATCTTCATATTGTTTGAATGTGATTTATACCGCACAAATCCTTCTATAATGTAGTATGGTTCATCTTTCATGTACTGACTTATTCATTCGTTAATGCTTTTGTGACTGTGATTTTTGCTTTGTAAAACCTGAAGTGCCTTCAAGATGTTTTCTTTTTTGCCACATTAAAATGTTATGGTATGTTATGTTTGGAGCCTTCCGACATAAGCTCGATCAGTAGAGTAGGTGACTGCCAAGTTGGAGGTGGTAGGTTCAAACCTATATACTCGGTCTCTAGGACAGTTTGGCTCTAGGTATGAAATCACTATTTACTATTCCTTTGTTTCTGATTGTATTTTCATCAGAAGTATGAGGTAGTTTTAATTCATTGTTATACAGATATCCGATACATTTAATATCATGTTTAATTTTGTTTGACTTGGAAATGATTGCAGTGTCCCAGTAAACTTCTCTATATAAACTATATTGTTCTACTTCTTTTAGTTTGAACTGCTCAACCTCTCGAACCAATTTTCTGGTCCCTTGAACATAAAATGCTCTACAATTCGCACATTTATATTGAAAAGACTTTGTAACATAATATGGCAAAGAAAACACTTAGTTTTGTGCATATAATACGTTATACAGAAGAAAACGACGATTGTGAAAATCTGCATATTTGGCTCGTTTGTTTAGTTGATGAAATGTAATGTACTGAAAATGGTACCATTTTTCATATATTTTTCATTTATGTCAAATAAAATATCATTTTATAAATGCGATTGACGAAAATTGACAAAAACATTTTTTTCCTATCGCATAGTTTATTATAAGCCTTAAAATAGCAACGTTTATACAATGCGTTTATTATTGACACAAACAACGCTGTATATGTAAATCTTAGACGGCACGAAGTGCCCATCTTATTTAATTGGATAAAAACTCCACACAAACGTAACGTATCTGATGCAATAAAGAACATATATGTACATATTACAAATTTCATACGATGATTTGTTTCTAAAACAAACAAAACTTAAAGAACATTCCATAGCTCAGTAACATTCCTATGAAATAAAAGTTGGTATTGGATACAGTATCATACAAACTGAGATTAAACATTTGTACATATTGTCAGTTCCTTCTCCTATTACAGAAATACTACGTGAACACATAATTATTTCAATGATAAACTAATCATGTACATTGTAATTATTCGTACGGCAAGGCAAAGTTTTGTTGTTTTGACTTCCAACTTTAATTACATAAACATATATTCCGTCTAACGTACGAAAATCGCTCAAACAGGATACTGTTATACTGCTACCCTACAATGCTATATATGACGGTACACGGCGAGAGTAGGTACCTTGCAATGCTATATACATGTACATGTATAACAGTACAAGGCGAGGGTAGGTACCCAGCAATGCTGCCTATGACTGCACAAGAAGAGGGTAGGTACCCGACTTTGACATATATAGTGTAACAAGGCGAGGGTAGATACCCGACAATGCCAAACACAACTGTACAAGCCGAGGGTATGTGCACAACATGCCATATATGGCCATAGAAGGCGTAAAAATATACCCGTGAATGATATATTGCTGTACAATGCAAGGATATGTATACCACAATGCAATACATGACCGTAGAAAGCGAGGGTAGGTATTCGATAAAGCTATATATTCGGATGTTCTAGTAGGCATGGGTCATCAAAAATAATGCTGCTGATAGCTGAGATAGGGAAATATTCTGTGAATTTTCAGGTTCTTCATTTTTGTATACGTATGGCTGTCTTACGTTTTAACTTTACAATATGTCGCTGAGGTTTATTACTCTCTTTCTAGATAATGAATCGATTGATTATCATGTACATTTATAGATATTTCTTTCTACAAATAGTCAGATCCCGTGTTCACTTACGATCAATTTATCTTGAAACATGTTTGCCATTTATCAATGCAATTGAATATTTATACGGTACTTTTCTTACTTATACTTATACTGTGAAAACATTTGAAACCTTTTTGTTGAGAAATTAAGTATTTACACTATAAACTGAATCTGATCTAGATCATTACAGGATCAATTTCCAAGCATTAGTCTTAACCTGTTAATTACCTTCTTTTCCTTAACAAATTGGCACAAAAACTTAACATACCTTTGATCGAAAAAATGAATGTTTTATAGAAACACAACAAAAATCATATAAAGGGAGGTAAAACTAACATCACTTACATGGAATTATCTTTGACTTGTCTCCCTTATACCGATTTGGGATCTATCGGAGGGAGATCACTTTCAATGACCAACAGCTGTTGAAAATAAGTATTCTCTCCCTTCAACTGCAAAATTGCGAGGAAACCTTGGAAAATTTTGATAGAATCGTGGACAGCAAGAATGTATTTGCTGATTGCAGTAATAACGCCATGACAACCTTACCGTAGCGCTTACAGATTGTTTTGTAAGGCGATTAATTATGATGAAATGTTTTGTTCCTCTTCTCAAACGATTGAATAATTCACACATGCCAATGTTTCCTATTTTCATATCTAACCAAATGCATAAACTAGATTAGAGTTGGATGTTCCAAACAATATTTATTGCGAATTTGCGTTAGAGGGGAAATCGAACGAAAAGTGAAACTTGTCTTCAAGTTCGTTACATGTACACGTATTTCTTCTTTCTGTGGTATTTTTATTGTTTTATATATGCATCTTTCCTGGTCATTGCTTCTAATCTCTACGTTGATACTGGGAGCCATGTGAAACAAATTATTGTCGATTTTACAAAATCTAAATATATTAAAAAATAACATTACCATATATACTCAGTACATTTAAAAACGCAATATTTCTCAAATGTCATGAACTTATCCAGGGATGCAAAATAACAACTTAACATGATAATATTTCATTTTACACAGTGATGAACACTAACTTTTCTTTCAATCAACAGTATTTTCATACCGAAATGAGTTTTAGAACACACTAAAATGGCATTTTAAAGACATATCACAGTTTTTAAATCTACTGAGTATAGTTTACTATATCAGTGTAACAAAATTTAGATGTTATACCAAGTGGGTGTTTTGTTGTCGTCAAGTGTATATTTCTTCAAATCGCGAAAAACCGAACTTTAAAAGCATTTAACTGGCTTCTCCAAGTGTAAAATCTCGCTTGAAACTGCCTCATAATTTAACAACGAATTTTAATTTAACTGTGTCCAAACACTAATTCCTAATACCGGAAAAGGTATTTGACCTAATATTATACAATTCTGATGTAATGGCATACATGTTCAGGTAGGTCTGCACAATTTGTTTCAATTTCAATCCTATGATATGTCATATCAAAGTTTTCTCGCAAAACTGACTGAAAACTTTTCATGAACATAAATCAGAAACAAAAAAACAGAAGTCCGTCTGACTGCACAAGTTGGAAATATGAAATTATGCGTAAGTTAGTATGTCATTTGAATAAAAAGGGTAGATATATCATAGGAACAATACACGCGCGGATCTGGCAAATTACGTCAGGGATGTCCAGCTCCTGGTAAGCCCCTCTTGATCTACGATTAGATATGTACAACCCATTCTCGACAGCTCTCGGGTATTTCCGTACCACTTCGTTACTCGGATAACACTTGACGTAGTTGGCCGAGGATTTCCGAATGATGTACAACCCTATTTTGCCAAAATTCTCCACCCCACCCCCCTTCTCTGGATCAGCGCATGCGACATATTTCATAAAACAGAAGTCCCCAAAAAAATTAAGTCAAACAAGGCATAAATCAGTTTTAAAAAATACATGGGCAATGTCCTTTTTCTTGACAGATCTTTAGCTGTACGAGCGATAATTACAAAACGGTGTAATTTCTTAAATATACTACAGTAATATATTTGAGTCTGCTATTAAAAGTAAACCATTGGAGAGTATCAAAGAGATATGCAGACGGTGTTCGTTTTGGTTTGCATAAAGTTATTTTGCAGCTCTTTTTTGAAGAATTGTTTCTTGTAAAACACTTATAAGTCAATTGTATCGTTCATTTGTCTACATTACAATCGTTAATAGCTCATTCCTTTATGTAACACTATGTCATGGCAATTACCGAAACATTTTTATAAAATTTACATAATTAACTAAATAACGGTTGTATTTTCATTATGGAACTTTTATTTTACGACAAATTTATATTGGTGACAGAACTGTAAAGCAATAGATGAGTCTACAAATTTATTGTCCGGAATGGAGAAAAATATGAAAAAATAAAGATATTTATACTTCAAAATGTCTAAAACATATTAATCAAACATGTCCTATTCCTTTCAGAAAGTTTCACTCCTATATTTGCATACTTAGGATTTTTGGTGAAACGCATATTAAACTATGGAATTTAAATTATAATTCTTATCCAAAATGCCAGGATTTTAAAGGAAACCTTAGCAATTACGGTGAGTTTACGATTATATCAGTGTATAATAATACTCATTCAATTGTTAATTAGTTAAGTGTGAGGTTGAGTGCACCGTGATTCCAGGTTTATACCCCTGACAGGTTTTACCACTGACAGGTTTATACCCCTGACAGGTTTTACCACTGACAGTTCCGAGACAGTATTCATATCTTCACATATCATTTATGTTTGCGTCTTGTGTCCTTTTCGCTTTCGTTATTGTTTACATGTATGTATCTTTTTCGTGTCTCCTTGAGCTAGTGGGGTGGATGTGCAATTTGTAAGATATCGAGTTTGAACTAATTTTCGTAAGAACCTAAATGAAAAAATGTATATATACTGGTTGTCCTGTTTACAAATGCATTAAGAGTTCAACCAATTTACTTCGCGTAGAAACTTCGAAAATGTACATGCAAACAATAAATCTGAAACACTTAATCATTTATGTAAGTGAACTTGACAAACAACTTGTATTTAAATCTGTATTTGAGATGAAATTTCATTTCAATCAAGCCAACCACTCACCGCCATTGTTATTTACGTTTGTATAAAAAACTGGCGTGAAGGTCAAAAGTCATATTTTGTAATTGCTTCTGTATACTTGATTGGATTGAACATCTTTGGGATGTTTCACTAGCACAAGCAGTATGTAAAATGATGATCAAGTTACTTTGTGACAGTGTGAAACTGTGTGATTCAGATTTGCAATGTAAGCGAATGTGCTTTACAAACTAACACATATCATAGAAAAGAGGTATACTGAACTTGTTTATTGTTTTCAAACATATTCATTCTGTTACAACTCTTTATATAAAAGAGTTTTAACAGATTGAATATAACTTGTCCCTGCTATGGACTTTTATCTGAGTTCAAATATATTGCCTGCAAAAACGACATTTCCGACTGGAACACCTAAAAACTGCTTAATACTACGAAAAGTAGCATAGTAATCGGACCTTTTCGGTTTCTATCGAAGTTCAGTGCGAATCGGTATTCCGTGGCATCAGTATATTAGAAATGTATACGGAACGAAAGAATAAAAATTATGAATAACTTTTAGCAAATTGTTAAACAGGTTTCAATGGTGCGAAACAATTAGTAGGCAAATTGCTGGTCAATATACAATGTATGTACATCATTTTTCTTAGCATACACCCAATCACATTTCCATTTATTGCGAACAATGATATTTCCTTGCGCTTCCGCTAAAAAGAAAATAGTTCTACTGGTCCTCTGGGACGTTCTGCAAGTGGCAACCCATTAGCCGAACAACAGCGTAGAGAATCACCAAATTTGCTCCGACAAATAAAATAACGCCCTGACACTTTGCTAGATTGATCCGTTCCGAACAAAATAATAATTGTTTTTGTTCCAGTGGTCAAAGCATTATGGAAAGTGTGATTACCTCGCCATGGGATTAGTGCATTTATTTGACCATCGCTCGATTTGACCAGCAATAGGAAATTTGCGTGTCCAATGGTAAGACACGTCAGTCAAACTGCGTGTTTCGTTACTATTTGGAAAATTTCTGACCACTGTCATCAATTCTTCAAGTAAAGCTGTCATTGTTCAATAGGTTAAATCGTTTATATTCGTCGTATTTTGCATTTTAAATCAAAACTGCGTTAACATTACTCTCGCATTCAGTTTTTTTTCAGTTGCTATAAACTATACGCATAACGCAATGACCCTGGCATAGTAATGGTCAATTAACGTATTTGGTCGTACAAATATCGAGATTTGGTAACCGCTGTTTTAGCAAAACTGAGACCTTAATAGTATAATTGTGCTTTTTTCTTCTGAATTCATGACGGTGATATAAACGTCACAACAACTCCAATATGACTTTTATGTTGACCGTCATCTGACGAGGGATTAAAATAGATATGAGCACTGCTATGGGATGTACAACCTCATCTGTAAGTGACGTCATTACAAGAAAATGCAAATGTCATGTCACTATTTGCTAGCAGGAAACGACATATTGCAAATCCTGTTTGGTGCCTCTTGAGTGAAAATATGATTAGTCAGATTTTAAAAAGCCCGCTTCGAGGACATCATTTGGTTGGTCAAAAATGTAGGTGTAAATTAATGTTATACAGCTACGCCGTAAAAACAACTAAAATTCAACTATGTTATTCTTGATTTCCTGTTTGAACGAGGTTAATTGTGTATAAAACATTTTAGCATCATCGACACGATGTTTGCAAGTTATAGAGTTATGTAAACTGCTCAAGGGTGATACACAATTTTAAAACTGTGTTATCATACTGATGAAATAAAATCCACGTTATCTGCACGTCACTCGACAAACGATTATTTTCTGCTCCGTTGACAGGCAAATCGTCATCTTTTGGGATTTATATAACCGAATAACTCATCTTAAGTCGATTTCTAATTTGATATAGTGAAGCAATCATGCTTTGTTTTACCATTTTCTTCAAATTGTGCTTGGGTGTTAATTCGACCAACCTTCCGCGTAATTGTATCAAGGAGACGCAGATACTTCCCCAAAGCGTCGCCGAGGGGACGTCACTCTGCTCGTAAGTCACGTGGGAATTTCCGTAATGTCGTCAGATTGTCACCAAGAAAGAAAATGGTGAAGTTTTAGTCAGATTTATACCAAATAATTCGACAAATTCGATTAATGTGTGAATCAGGAGGTCAACAAATTCACGTAGACCTTAATTCATACGAATGAGACGAATTTCCGAACGATTTAAGAGAATTTGCGCGTTTTAATTTAAAAAGGTAGCAAATATATCCAAAACTGTACAATATTTAGTGATTTCTTCCATGTAATTTGATGAAAATGTAATTTATAATTTCTCAAGTGACAACATTTTATATATAATAATCACTATAGCAATTTAGGAAATGTCACTAAAAGTGACTCTCTTAAGTCACGTAGTAATTGTATCATTGAGGCGCTGTAAATTCCATAGCGCGGACCTTTTTACCTTTAGTACGAAATTTCTTCCATGGAAGATATAATTTCTTTTATCGAAAAGCACGAACTAAAAGACATTTATTATGTTTATCCCGATGACAATACTGTTTTGCTTTCGCTCATATTTTTGCAATCTTCCACGCAGTGATCTCCCCTTACATATATCGCAGATCTCCGCCATGACAAGTTTTTTTCAAATATTTTGACAAATTATATTTTTTCATTTTTGATTTTAAATCGGATATTTTCACATCATGGTAGCAACTATACAGAATATTTAGTGGTTGAAAAAGTAAAATAATGCTAATAATTTTATAACGCACCGATTTGTATATCACTATTTGTATGACTGACTTTGAGAGTGATATTGTCCATGTGATAAAACATTGCGAACCATTACTATCCCCAAGACAAAGCAAATATGGTGTTTACAACATGTGCTATCTGTCAAATAGCCAATTTTCCTGTGGGGTATGGAAAAAGCCTAACTATTTCTTGGATTTTCTAGTTGTCAGTGGTTACTGTAGCGTAGCGTAATCAAGGATGTAGTTTGATATTTTTTGAAAACTCGACGGAGTCATGATAACTTTTGACTATTCACACGGGCACGTTTTAGGACAAACACTTGCCATCGCCCGCAGTGACTAGATGTAGATTTGTAAGCTCCAAACATAAAACCCGTCACTGACGTCTAACATGGTAAAAATGCACGGCTTGCAATTTGATCGTTCCGAGACTTAGAGGAAGTATTTTCCGTGCGTATATATGCATTCATGTTCCCATGACAATCTGTGGGCTTTATTTGATTATATGTAGATATATATGAAAATTGTGACAACAGGGGAGACTACTGCATGCTTATTGAAGTTATTGTTCAAGCAATCGACGCAAACTTTGATAGCACGTATGATAGAAATGGACGTACCAACAGGTTGGTATTACGTTAAAAATGTATTTTTTTACAGAAATACATTCGTAAATAGTACAGAATGGCGTGATTTCATTTGCACATCCCCAAATTGTATTAGAAATATATAACGTAAGGACTGGACCGCTCTAAATTGGGTAAAAGGCATACCCGTGTTTGCAAATAAATGTACACACATACTCGTATGCATAAGGACTGGTTTTGTTCACGATATAAGTCGGGTTTACACATTAAACTAAATATATTCGTGTTATAATATTTCGAGGTGGTTTACCAATATAATGCCAACTTTGAGAATAGCATTATGTATTGTTGTGAGTATTCAAAATTATTACGAAATACAAAACATATGGTTAACTTTATAAACCAATATAGTCAACTAATGACAGTTTCAACGTCTGTCCATCCATCTTTATTTTCTCGAATTCGCGGAATTTACTCAAGCACTGGATTGAGTAGGAAAATTGAAATTAATCGTTTTCAGTTTTGCGGGGACCGGTATACATTTATTTTCATACTACACCGTTCCCGCGTGTGTTTGGCGTTTGCGGCGGAGTTTTTCTAATATAAACAGTCAAGAATACGCATAGTCCGATCATTTTCACTAGGGAAATTCCGCCTAGTCTCCCATAAAATTGAATTGCTTTCCAAAATAGAGCAATTCAGCGATCTCCGTAACTATAGAAGGCAAATTATAGAACAATGATATTTCGATTTCTAATTCCATGTAGGATACTAGGAGCGATATAGTCGTGTGTTTGCAAGCGTAATAACCCAAAGGAATCCGAATGTTAATGGAATCATCATTCGGCATACCCTCTGGGTTTATCCTTATATCTAAACGTCGATTTTTCAAATGACTTTGCAAATGATGATAGATCGCGATGCCACTCTGTTATACAGTGAGGTTTAACGAGATTTAAAAATCCGACTAAAAGCAAACAAAGTGAATTTCGAACGCTGTAATGCAATATGAAAAAGATTACACACTAATTCTCTTATACGCTTTAAAAGGCTCGTATGGTTGCACTTAATATACAGGACACTCCAATAGTAGACATGGGTCCACATCATAAATGTGTATAATGCGTCGTTTGCATCCCGTCAAAGTGGTTTAAGCCCCTCCCCATATTTTCACTGACGGTTTGAGAGCTGGGAAGCCAGTGTACTTCTAAGTCGTGCATGTTTTGACTACAACTACTACTGAACAGTAGCAACAACAACAACAACAATGTTTTCATTTCCCCTCCTTTACTTGGCCCTTATTGTTACACGTGATATTACGTGAACGCCGGGGACCAGGCTACCGGTCCCATACGCTTCTTACGTCCTTTTATTTTATTTCCCAAATTCGATTTTACTATTCTCCAAAATTGCCCCCCCCCACGATAGATCCGGGCCTGTCCTAAGGGAGGTCATGTTTCGTGAATGCGTCAATCTGTGTCCTACTCTCGCTCTCAATGTCAGTTACTTACGTTATTTACTTGTCGCATGAAGTAATCCGCCATTTTGTACTCAGTCGAGAATCCTCACTGTAATATAACAAAGTGATCTGATACAGTGAAAGGTTTAAGTTCCACGACTGTTCAGCATGTTTGAATCATATACGTCATAGCTTACAGTAATCAAACTTAACAGAAAATGTATGAAGGTTCTTAAAGATGTATCTGGCTTAGCCCCGCATACGTGTCTCTGTACTCCGACTTTTACACGCGTCGTTCGTAACAGCGACAGTATAGAGATGTGACGTCCGTAGCTGGACTATATCTGGCTCATCTGAACATAAAATGTTTGAATTTGCTCCATCAAGTCATGTTGTTATATTGGCTTAAACAGCTCTTATAAGAACGATTGCAATCTATGTATATTCTATATATATTTTTTATCTTATTACTAACAGACAAAACTTTTAAAATAGCCCGATTGTTTAAAACACAGGGATTTTTTTAATATTTTATGATGTATAAACATCTTTCTTCAACAAATACGGTTCAATACATCATGCGTTCATTCTTTGTTAATGCATGTTTATTGATGTTTTAACTATAGGAAATATATTTTTTTCATATTTGTATAGGTATACAAATGAACAAAAAAGAGCATACTTTTACTTAAAAACTGAGTGACTTAGTATTTGGGCCGTATTCACGAACGTTTTAAGACTGCATCTCAGACTTAAACTTTAATTTTGTAAATAATATACATGTATTTACCAACCTTTCGTTTTCATTAAATCTTAATTAATGATTTTTTTCTGAATAATCGTTGATAACCACTCAACACGTTTACAAATCTTTATTTAAAACTAGCATTAAACATTTTGTAAACTGACTTACGATTGGATAATACATGGTACTTGTTACGAAATTCGACCATTGAAAAGTCGTTTTACAAAAATGTTCCGATTATGACTCAATATTAGGTGAACTTAATGACTGTTCATAAATTGATGCGTAAGGTGTCGATATACGGCGAATTTACGCTATAAACATAGAAGCTAAAAGACAATGTAAAGTGTAAGTCTGAACTTCAGTCTTAACAGTTTTCTGAATAAGGCCCCTCAGGTGGGGTAGCACTGTTGACTACTCTGTGAGTGAACCGCACTACAAGTTGCGGCATGGGTAGTGAAATAATTCAGAACAGAACTCAATGTACTTGGAAACTATGACAACAAAACCACCGGTTATTGACATTATACAATCTGTTACTCTATTCACTGACTGGGTGGAAAATCAACAAGGACTCGTCACGATATATTGCCATTACTGCGTATTGTGTAGCTTTTAATTGTTTAATGACCCCATCCTTTGAAAGAAGAGAGACTCCCCATTTCATGATTAGAAAATCCTGGAAGCTACGTTCTCATATTGCTAGCATGGTTTTCCATTTTTTTAATAGACCGATATCGAAATATAAACGGGAAATGATTAGGGAAATTGCAATTAACGGACACGTGTCGGAAATCATGGGAAATAGAAAACAAATGCTCTTAAACGCACAACATATCCGTAATACTGACAAGAGCACATTAAAGTATTCTCATATATCTAGTAAAACAGACAATTCACACGATTTGCGCATGCGCTAGCTGAGTTAAACACGTGACCGTTCACGTGATCATCTACTTTAATTTCATTACTCGATATTGAAAATAAGTGCGTTATCTGTTGGAATTATCAGTGAATTTAGAAAATAATTGTATTACATCTCTGATATTTCACAAAACATTTATTGCATTATCCGTCATTTTAAGATACGGCCGCTTACAACTCCATGTTTCAGAAGCTTCGTTTACTCCATTAAGTATAGTTTCCCATGATCCCGTACAGTAGAGACCTGCGACTTTTGCATGCAAGTATTTATTTAAAAGTAAATCATTTTTGATAACTATGAAATAATTGCGTAAAAATCTGACGGTGTAGCCTACCAGTTATTGTTTACTCTGGTTATTTTTCATTTACGCGTGTGAACAAAACAATTACGCATAATTTAAACTTATTTATGCTTCCAATTCTATCCACTTGTCAATTATATGCACTTTGTAATCTTGTATTTACTGTATATTACCACGGACCCATGTTCATAGGTCCGTGGTATTACATGACAATTTAGACAAATAAATATGTTTAAACTAAGATAATGTTGTTTATTTCGTAATCGACACAATAGGTTCCCCCAATGTTTTCATTCCTTTAGTCAACACCAAGTTTATCGCCAGGTTTCGTAAACATTGAAATAAAAATACATCCAGTTAGCTCTGTCTAAGTATTGCTGGCACTGTTCTGTAAATTCAGTGGTACTTTATTCTGCGGGTGAAAATATATAGCGGAATATTCCCTCTGTCCCTGATTGATGTGAGAATATTTAACGGCCATTACTGTTTTGGAAAGACAATAAACCCGGATTTCAATGTCACATAATAATAATAATAATAGCTTTATTTTCAGAAGGTAAAACACAAAAGACAGAAAATTTACATTGGTACATATAAAAAACATAATCATGACAAATACAAAGCACGTCTTATTTCCATGTGGCCTTCCATAAATCATTATAAACAGGTTAAATAAAGGTTACAATTTGTTCTTAAAGTTATAATGAATTGATTATTTATGAAACATATTACATACATGTAGAAATAATATTAACAATTTTGACAAAATGTGTTAAATATCTTCACTTGAAGAAAGAAAACTAAAAGTAATATATACGACAAACACACAAAATTGATAAAAAGTGAAGAAGCAATCCACTTGCTTTTGTTATTGAATTTTAAAAGGAATGTAAACTATAAAGGAAAATGGATGATAACAAAAAAGTTTAATTTTGTATCTGGTCAGCCGTGTCACCTTTTTAATGAACATTGTCATTCTCTGACTAAATGTAGGCCTACGTTAAGCAACGTAAACTGGATCTTTTGTACAACTTGTATGCGCTTACTTCGCTAACTGATCTTTTTTTTAATTATAGAATGATATAGTCACGTCCGATGCAATCATGTTCAGATATTTATCAAGCAATGTCGAAATTATCAAAATTGAATTAATCAAAGCGGGACCGATTCTCACGCACGCTCATTTTTACGAACACCGTCTCTTCACATCGCGCGCGCGTGCCGAAGACATGCAGGAACTATTTTCACAGAACTCTAACTTGATTTGTTGACATCATTGTTCAATTGATATGCTTTGCACGTGAATAATGTGAGTAATTGGGATATTGAGTATTCTTCATTTTCTCGGTGTCTCCATTAAATGTCAAAAGAAAGGAATCTTCCGACCTTGTTTGGTCAAATTCTGCCAAGAATTCTGATTCAATTAATTAGGTCGCTGTTGTTTACTTGTTACAGTCTTTTGTCATGCAAAAAATATCAGCTATCCATCATTATAATGTTTCTGTATTTGTTATAATTTCAAATTGAGCAATCGCCCGATCATATTCATTGATTCTATACGTTCCTGGACGCCACAAGAACAGGCGGCTTTTCGTGAATGAGTCAGTCGCCGCAGCTCGATGTTTATTGTCCTGAATGTTCAGTTTTCATTTTATTCTATATAATTTTTGCACAGTCCTGTATCATACAGGCAACAGTAGCCATTCAACAACTTGTCGATCAGATCATAATTTCAAATATACACCACAGATGAGGTACTTTGCTTAAAATCAAGACAATTGTTCTCAACATAAAGCTATGGAGTGCATTTGTGTAGACACTACCTACAGATCACCTTCCCCTTCCTACAAATCACCTAAAACTACCTACAGAGCACCTGACACTACCTACAGAACACCTGACACTACCTACAGAGCACCTGACACTACCTACAGAACACCTGACACTACCTACAGAACACCTGACACTACCTACAGAACACATGACACTACCTACAGAACACCTGACACTACCTACAGAACACCTGACACTACATACAGAGCACTTGACACTACCTACAGAACACCTGACACTACCTACAGAGCACCTGCCACTGCCTACAGAGCACCTGACACTGCCTACATAACACCTGACACTACCTACAGAACTCCTGACACTACCTACAGAACACCTGATACTACATACAGAGCACCTGACACTACCTACATAGCACCTGACACTTCCTACAGAGCACCTGACACTACATGCAGAACACCTGACACTACATACAGAACACCTGACACTACATACAGAACACCTGACACTACCTACATATCACCTAACATTACCAACAGAGCACCTGACACTACCTACAGATCACCTAAAACTACCAACAGAGCACCTGACACTACCTACAGAGCACCTGACACTACATACAGAACACCTGACACTACATACAGAACACCTGACACTACCTACAGAGCACCTGACACTACATACAGAGCACCTGACACTTCCTACAGAGCACCTGACACTACATACAGAACACCTGACACTACCTACAGAGCACCTGACACTACATACAGAGCACCTGACACTACATACAGAACACCTGACACTACATACAGAACACCTGACACTACCTACAGAGCACCTGACACTACCTACAGAGCACCTGACACTACATACAGAACACCTGACACTACCTACAGAGCACCTGACACTACATACAGAACACCTGACACTACCTACAGAGCACCTGACACTACATACAGAGCACCGGACACTACATACAGAGCACCTGACACTACATACAGAACACCTGACACTACCTACAGAGCACCTGACACTACATACAGAGCACCTGACACTTCCTACAGAGCACCTGACACTACATACAGAGCACCTGACACTTCCTACAGAGCACCTGACACTACATACAGAACACCTGACACTACCTACAGAGCACCTGACACTACATACAGAGCACCTGACACTACATACAGATCACCTAAAACTACCAACAGAGCACCTGACACTACCAACAGATCACCTAACATTACCAACAGAGCACCTGACACTACCTACAGATCACCTAAAACTACCAACAGAGCATCTGACACTACCTACAGATCACCTAACATTACCAACAGAACACCTGACACTACCAACAGAGCACCTGACACTACCTACATATCACCTAACATTACCTACATATCACCTAACATTACCTACATATCACCTAACATTACCTACATATCACCTGACACTACATACAGAGCACATGACACTACCTACATATCACCTGACATTACCTACATATCACCTAACATTACCTACATATCACCTAACATTACCTACATATCACCTGACACTACCAACAGAGCACATGACACTACCTACAGAGCACCTGACACTACCAGCAGAGCACCTGACACTACCAACAGAGCACCTGACACTACCAACAGAGCACCTGACACTACCAACAGAACACCTGACACTACCAACAGAACACCTGACACTACCTACAGATCACCTAACATTACCAACAGAACACCTGACACTACCAACAGAACACCTGACACTACCTACAGATCACCTAACATTACCAACAGAACACCTGACACTACCTACAGATCACCTAACACTACCAACAGAACACCTGACACTACCTACAGATCACCTAACACTACCAACAGAACACCTGACACTACCTACAGATCACCTAACATTACCAACAGAACACCTGACACTACCAACAGAACACCTGACACTACATACAGAACACCTGACACTACCTACATATCACCTAACATTACCAACAGAACACCTGACACTACCAACAGAGCACCTGACACTACCAACAGAACACCTGACACTACATACAGAACACCTGACACTACCTACAGATCACCTAACATTACCGACAGAGCACCTGATACTTCCTACAGATCACCTAACATTACCAACAGAGCACCTAACACTACCTACATATCACCTAACATTACCGACAGAACACCTGACACTACCTACAGAACACCTGACACTACCTACAGATCACCTAACATTATCGACAGAACACCTGACACTACCTACAGATCACCTAACACTACCTACAGAGCACCTGACACTACATACATAACATATGACACTACCTGCAGAACACATAACACTACATACATAACATATTACACTACCTGCAGAACACAAGACACTACCTACATATCACCTGACACTACCAACAGAGCACATGACACTACCTACAGAACACCTAACATTACCAACAGAACACCTGACACTACCAACAGAGCACCTGACACTACCAACAGAGCACCTGACACTACCAACAGAACACCTGACATTACCAACAGATCACCTAACATTACCAACAGAACACCTGACACTACCAACAGAACACCTGACACTACCTACAGATCACCTAACATTACCAACAGAACACCTGACACTACCAACAGAGCACCTGACACTACCAACAGAACACCTGACACTACATACAGAACACCTGACACTACCTACAGATCACCTAACATTACCGACAGAGCACCTGATACTTCCTACAGATCACCTAACATTACCAACAGAGCACCTGACACTACCTACATATCACCTAACATTACCGACAGATCACCTGACACTACCTACAGAACACCTGACACTACCTACATATCACCTAACATTATCGACAGAACACCTGACACTACCTACAGATCACCTAACACTACCTACAGAGCACCTGACACTACATACATAACATATGACACTACCTGCAGAACACATAACACTACCTACATAACATATGACACTACCTGCAGAACACATGACACTACCTACAGAACACATGACACTACCTGCAGAACACATGACACTACCTGCAGAACACCTGATACTACCTACAGAACACCTGACACTACCTACATAACACATGACACTACCTGCAGAACACATGACACTACCTGCAGAACACATGACACTACCTACAGAACACATGACACTACCTGCAGAACACCTGACACTACCTACAGAACACATGACACTACCTACAGAACACATGATATTACCTACAGAACACATGACACTACCTGCAGAACACATGACACTACCTGCAGAACACATGACACTACCTGCAGAACACATGACACTACCTACAGAACACATGACACTACCTGCAGAACACATGACACTTCCTGCAGAACACCTGATTCTACCTACAGAACACATGACACTACCTACAGAACACATGACACTACCAGCAGAACACATGACACTACCTACAGAACACCTGATACTACCTACAGAACACCTGATACTACCTACTGAACACCTGACACTACCTACAGAACACCTGACACTACCTGCAGAACACCTGATACTACCTACAGAACACCTAACACTACCTACAGAACACCTGACACTACCTACAGAACACCTGACACTACCTACAGTACACATGACACTACCTACAGAACACCTGACACTACCTACAGAGCACCTGACACTACCTACAGAACACATGACACTACCTTCAGAACACCTGACATTACCTAAAGAACACCTAACATTACCAACGGTCACAGCGATGAAGGGTCTACAACTTCCGGTCCGGTCACAGCGATGAAGGGTCTACAACATCCGGTCCGGATACAGCGATGAAGGGTCTACAACATCCGGTTCGGACACAGCGATGAAGGGTCTTCAACATCCGGTCCGGTCACAGCGATGAAGGGTCTACAACATCCGGTCCAGACACAGCGATGAAGGGTCTTCAACATCCGGTCCGGTCACAGCGATGAAGGGACTACAACATCCGGTCCGGTCACAGCGATTGAGGATCCAGAATTGCTCTGCCTTACTATACGACTTCTGTTTCAGTGTGATAGGCTCTGACCATACGCTTCTTCTTGACCGTCCAGCAGTACTGAAGCACGTGCTCTGTTATATGTTCACTCTGACCAAACGAGTCATGTGGTATAACAATAATAAATAATAAAAACTGTATTTATAGAGACAATGCAGTTACGCAATTGCCCAATCTTCCCTGTGAGCCTCTTAAGGTAAAGGGAACATCTAGAACATGGCAAACGTGGTGGTATGTTGTTTTCGATATATTCAGTCAAATACAAAATTAACATACGAAGTAAACATACAGAAACAGTATTTATTGATTGATTAAATAATCTTATGATATAAGAGGAATGTATAACCACATTGATGTTCAATGTATTAAACAGATAAAGTTGTATACATGAAATTAACTGCATTATACTTACACTAGAAAACAAAAGATTTTGATTATTTCCATTTCGATTATCGATTATGAGTTTTTAAAACCGATCCGATAATCGAATATGAAATTTGTCCGGATGTCCATCACTACAGGTAACTATTGTCAACTATTACTATTACTATTGTAATTTTTAAAGGATTATTCATTAAACCTTGACAATTAAATGAAATAAATAAAAAAGGTTTAGTTAGAAAATGACAACTTGAGGGCTGTCACTAAGCGGATATTTGCTGAAAATAATGATGACGTTGATGAGTAGCCCCGGACCGGCTCATTAAACAGACAAAAATCCTCCATCTTTATTTTATGGCCCGTATTATTTTTTTTCAAAATTCCGACATGAAATATATCACATTTCGGGGACATTTGGGACTTATTTAAATACAGCGTCTTAAGACAAAAGCCTTGTATAATGAGGAAAGCAGAAGTAGCCATTGGATCTCGCGTGATCTCGCGTCATTACGCTCTCAAGGGGTTAAGCCGATTTGTTTAGGATTAGAAAAGTATTGACATCGGATTGTATCTTTCTAGTTTCAAACGAATATCCTCTTATTTTCTCATTTACAAATACCATATTTGAGTTTTTATTTTGCTATCTCTTAAAAGTATTTAGACGTGCAATTACTGGTTGTTAAATTTACGACCGACTAAATAACCCAGTAAAATTAGCTTAGCCTGAGAACTCCATCTTATAAGCCGAAGAAAAACAACACTAAATAAGGAAGGTAATTAGTGGGAGATCTCTTATACCAAACAATTCATCGTCCGATTACAAACAAGCACACTTTGTATCGTAGTAGCTTTAATGATTTAATCAGTTCTTTGATCCCTAACTATTTTCTTTTAACTTCGTTCATCTTCGATAATTTCCGCTTCACATCGGCAGTCGTTTTTTATATTTTTTTCATAAAATTCAACATGATATCTCCAGTTTCTGCACCTTTCAGCAAGCAGTATATGTATTCTTTATTTCAGTCTCATCCATGTACAGTACAACATAAATAGCATAAAATGATGATCAAGTTACTTTGCGACAGTTCGAAACTCTGTGATTCAAATTTGCAATATAAGCGAAGGTGCTTAAAACTATCACATAACATAAAACAGAGGTACACTGAACTTCTTTCTTTTTCAATATATTTTGCCTGCAAAAACGAAATTTTCTTCTGGAAGAAAGTAAATAATGCTTCGCGATGTGAACAAACGTGCGACGAAAACTAGCATAGTAATCGGACATTTTCGGTTTCCACCGGTGATCAGCACGCACCGGTAATCGGTGTCATCTGTACATACTGTATATTTAACTTTTTCGGCGCAGCCGTACTAACATGCATGGTTTTGCTATTTGCATATCAGTGTTGTGCAAACTAATCAAATCTTACGTTAACCACCAAGGCAACTTCTCTTCACCCGAACAGCGTGTGTAACCTGGACGCGGATTGGCTAATCTCTCAATAAAGGTTGCGTTACCTTACCGATATCCACTGACTTTCGGTGAATTTACCGAAATCCATTTTGGATCTGAAGTGACCTGCAATCGTAACAGCTCGGCATTTTTTATGTTGTACAACAACTCTTAACTTTCAAATTGCGCCGATCATTTTTTTTAAGATATTTCTTGTTTTACTGCTGACCTCTTTCCGCGGCTTAGATCGCCCTTCAAATATCAAACTATATCCATGAAATGCATGAATAACTGAGGAGATTAAGACAGTATTTGACGGACTCGTATGAAGTGGGTGTCGTTTAATAGAGGAATGATTTGCACTTAACATAAATTGTTCTAGGTTTTATTTTTTATTTTGTGCATTCACCAGTTTGGGTAAAATGAAAAATGAACGGAAAATCGAGAGAAGCAATCTTCTGGATAATTAACTCATACGACCATAAATTTCCGCCGCAAATGGCTGCAGACTACTTTTTGTCTTGATGTACGTCGCGGATGATTAAATTGTGAAGTCCCGGGTGCATCAGTAACCCTACGCCACGACACATTCAGCTCTGCAATTCGTACCGCTAATGATGTCCCCATAGAATCGAGCGGGCCCAAACCTTGGCACATTTGTGTCAATTTCAGGAACTTTTAGGAGAAATTACGATTTGAAAGTTGTCAGGTGATTATTCATTGCGCTCGTTGTTTCAAAAACCTGGAGTTCTGATGTAGTTTTGTTTGTCTCCTAACGAGGCTTGGACCGTGAAAAACCTTTCGGAAATGCAAACTTTTATGATAAAGTATGATATTTGTTATACATTAGTGCATAATATTTGAGTGTCGTTGAAAACTATGCTAACTTATCATTATCATCATCATCAACATCATCAACATCATCGTCGTCGTCGTCGTCCTCATCGTCATCATCAACATCAACATCATCATCATCGTCGTCGTCGTCCTCCTCCTCCTCATCATCATCATCGTCGTCGTCATCATCATCATCATCATCGTCGTCGTCGTCGTCCTCCTCCTCACCCTCCTCATCATCATCATCGTCGTCGTCCTCATCATCATCATCAACATCGTCACCATCATCGTCACCATCATCGTCATCATCCTCCTCCTCGTCATCATCATCGTCGTCGTCATCGTCATCGTCAACATTATTAATGTTAAATAATAATAATACTTCTTATCATTATTAACAATCTTCAGTGTTGTTACAGCTATTATATATATTGGTCAAAATTGCTAACACACCAGCACTATCTAACATTTATCGTTTCAGATAACTTTGTCATAATGTACTGAAAATTCTCAAAATACAAAATGGCCGGCTAGATCTTTTGACCGGTACATTGTAGCATAACGTTCATTAATACCATCGTCTGCATAACCAATGACTCCTGACTTTTAGGTCGCTTGACTCTGCTTGAAGACCAGTCTCTTTATCCCCTGACATCTGGTTGGTTGTTTTCTGAGCTTCAGTCGTATAGCTAGATTCTCCTACCTTTCTCTTAACGTAGTTTTACTAATGACATTTGACACAAATGCAGAATATATACAATGTATGAGTAAATATCTCTGATTGCAAAACAGTGTATAATTATTCACAATACTCTGATAAAACACTTTCTATTACGATAATAATGAATTGATGGGTTACAGAACTGATTTAAATAACTCATAGCTTTCACATACGTGAAAGACTGAACACAGCTTGTAGATTGTGTAACTTCTGTATGAAGTTACAGGTTTCCAGCGTTCCTAGTTTTTCTTAGTTTTCCTAGTTTATTTGAAATTGCTCTTATTTTTCCTAGTTTTCCATAAAAGTTCTTAGTACTCCTACCTTTTCTTAAGCAGAGTAGTATGTTGGATAACGTCTAGAGGCTTTTAAACAGGGTTTTGGAGATTTTCTTGCTGAAGAAGACAAGATGATGTTTAGTTGACAGACTCCTTTGCTGAAAGTGTGATCTGGTGGTCCGGTATCACTGGTGCATAGTCCAACCTTCTCAACTGATGACTGAAAAGGATGGCCTATGCTTCAGTGATACCTGCAATTGACTGCGGAAACAAATAACATGTCAACTAAACAATCCAATTGCCCTGGAATATTGTAATCAGAAAAAGCTGCGATGGTAACATATTTCCTTTCAATAATTCCTACTTGTATCTTTAACTATTTTTTCCAACCCTTTTCCTAATTTTCTGTGACTTTTATTCCTAGCCTTCTCCTAGTTTTTTTTGTATATACTGCTGGAAAGCATGATGTTGTATCCCCAATAGAAATGTGGCGCTCTTGTATATAAAACGCGAAATGATGTGGCTCCTTGTTACCTGACAGAGTTACTTGTTTTTGCAAACACTAATCACTTCGATCGGCTTCAAAACATGACTTATGTTTAAAGAAAACACCACGAACTAATTCTTTGAAAGATTCATTTTCTTATTACAGTATGAAGGTACGGAATGACATTCCAGATGACATAAGAAATGCGAAAAGGTCAACAACATTCAAACATAAATATAAAACTCACCTTTTAAATACTGCATCGCAGTAATTAAGTTGCATATTTAATTATTTGTGACACAATAATATATATATATACAATGTATATATATTATGTTCATATCATGTGATTGATCGAGTGTCTGTCAGTGAGTGAATGAAGTTAAATTGAATTAAATTGTTATAATATAATAAATAATACAGTGTGTTTATCGTATCTATATACATGTGATTGTATTGTGCTAATGTTTATAATTATTATTGAAATGTATGTTTTTGCTAATAGAAGGCTACATTGTAAATATCATGAATGTTTTTATAGTTTTATGATTATGTCATAATGTGAAACCACCTTCTCAAAATAAAGATGTTATTAGTATTATTAATTCATACTGTACCCAATCACATTGTGTCATCAAGCTTATCTCAAGCGATAAATTAATATCTGCTTTCATCTTTATTTAACATTTGTTTGCCTCATAGAATTGTATTCATATTCTCAAAATGTCTGCTGTATTAAATATTCGTCTAGAATAACAAATATATTAATTACCATTTTATCTTGAACACGATAAGGTATATCGTTTAATACCGATACTGTATCCCAAGAGCCCTTATTCGGCACCCGCCAAAAGACTTAGCCGCCTAGGCTTATCATGATGTTTCTTTTATGGGATGTGAATAAACTAACCGTAGCGCATCGTCTGTGACAAAAATCTGTGCGCCATTTTGTTTTGTGTCAAATAATTGTCTTTTAGTTGTTTCCCATAAATTTAAGAAACGAAGCGTCAAGTGTAATGATCGGAACCTCGTACTCATTCCTGATAAACCCGTCATCTTTTCGATTCTTATCTTTTAGTTGAACATTTCAACAAATGTTTACACGCAAAAATGTAAGGTTAAAGTTTTTTGCCTCATCGAAAAATCGCTTATGATACAAATGACTTGATGAGCGAGAAAACTTTGGAAGCAGTCCGTGCATGAATCGCAATATCTTTTGATAAGACTTTGATAACGGGAACGCCTAGAATGCATAAACAGCTTGTGAGTATTGTTTTTAAATAGGTCCAGTCTAATTTATTTTCCATACGTTTATGAAGGGTTTACCGTGTTTATCTTTAAGAAAAGCTTGCAGATTTTATTTGTGTGAAGGAACGGCTAACTAATTTTCTCTTTTTGATGAGATGTTATCAAAGCGTCCATATTTTTGTGAGAGCGAACGAAATCTCGTAAAGTCACGGGTCATTTGGGACCAGGCCGCGAGATTACATTTAACGGCAACGCTCAGTGTGCACGCAAGGGGACCACATATCAATTTTGACAAAATATTAATATAACGATCTTTATATGTTGGAAACAAGGAACTGTTAACATCAGACGTCTCGCTGAAATGAAATTTTCCAACTTTTGATGAAATAATTACCCGTTTGTTGATGAGAATGTTCGCGCTGTTTTTGTTCGACTGTCGTCTGCAACGAACCTTAACTAAAAATCCAATATAGTTGGTAAATACAACATCATTAAGTTTGTTAATTACTCTTTCACGTGCAATGCATGGATTTGTCTGATTTTTGATAGATAATGATGAAATTCTACAGAATACTAAATTGAAACCAATTGACTATTGCTTTTTGTGTTTTATATTTGATCTCATTAATCGTGCAAATTCGATGGTTTTATCTGAATAAAATCCTTTTAATAATGAAAACGGTTTTGTGCAATAAAGAGAATATTTTATTAGTTTTCTGATTGTATTGAGGAAATACACTTGTGTTGTCTAAAAGCTCCGTGATTTGCCATTCCAAACACGAGTCTGTGTGTCCGACCACCGTCCGTCCGTCTGAAAGTTAAGATTTATTATAATTTCTACACACATGTTTTCCTTTATATATATCAATCTTTATTAACATACTCGGCACGTACATTCTTTGGTGAAATAACACAAAACGGCAACATACAAACAAAATTATCTAAGTGAAATACAAGTAAAATGGTAAGAAAATTAAAAAACAGAAAATGAAAAGAAACTAAGGAACTGCGTGTTTTTTCAAATAATCATTTCGCATAGAAAAAGCTTCCCTTTAGTAAATATCAATCTTAATCAAGTTTCTTTTTTGAAGACATGATATTAATGAACTTTTCTATTGATGGCCACGATGTATTACCTAAAATATTATTTTGCTTATGTTTCTATACAGAGGACAGCACATCATAAAATGGTATAAGAAAATTTATATAAATCACCTCTGCGGGTGTTCCGTGTAAAGTAGCAATATTTGTAGACATACAGATAATATTCTTTCCATATTTTAAACATTTTTTTAAAACTTTAACTAGCAATATAAATAGGATTACGATTTTATAGATCGGTATAAGTTGTTGAAGTTCCATTGTAAGTTATAACATCATATTTGATTGCTTCGTTCTCTATTTTATCATCATTACGACCATTATACTTATCAAATAATGTTTTGTCAAAAAATGAATAGTTCATGTATACTAGGGCTGTCCAGAAAGTCCGTGTACAATATTTTAGAATCATTTGTTTTCTTGCCAACTTTGCGTAAATAGTCATCAAAGCAAATGCATATGCTACATTTACAAATTATTTTCTTTTGTAATATGATACATACCTTCTCGTTGGCATGACAAAGCTGTGTTCACGTTCTTGGAAATATTGCGTTTTTCTTTGGTGATTCATTTTACATAAAATGTTATTTTTGGGGTCAGTTTTTACAAATTACGCCGCGTACCTTTCCTGTAAATGTCTTTGGATTTACCGTCATTCGCGGTAATTGGTTTGTACTGATTGATCACAGGAGAGCGTGAATGTGTTTGAGTACATCTATACAAAGCATTGTGTCTGCCATGCGTTAGCATTAAATCCTATCCGTTCCCATTGATATGGAACTCTTAGATGAACACTACCTAACGAAGAGGCTTCAAATAGGGATACAAACATATGACCGAGATTTTCCGAATGTGGTGTGTTCTTAGACGATTCGTGCCATAAAAGTATAAGCTGAGTTTGGAGTATCAGAATGCAGTCTTGTCATTGGTCAATTTTAAGACTGCGCACAGAACCAACCAATCAGAGCTTGAATTTTGAGACTGGTCTAAAAACTCAGATTCATGACTTTAGAAAATACGTATGCTTATAGTGTCTGTCTTGTTATTTAAAGAAACGCTCAAAATATATGTTGGTCATTTTTATTGAAAGAGTTTTCCCATGATTGGATATGGCTTGATTCCATACCGATAAATTATGTTAACCATATCCCTAGCCGCGACCTCAATGGGAATTTACGTCACGTCAAACTCCTCACTCCACAATCGGTACATTTACTGACTGTAAGGGGAGACCACTGCGTACGAGATTGACGTCTCGTTTCTGACGGTGCACCGGGTCACTAAGTACGCTGCCTGGAATTTAGTCAGTCCGAGGCATGGAAAGAAGTACGCGCCATTTATTTTATTAACAATTTGTCTTCGAAATCAAATGCCAAGTCTGTTGTATACACCATAATTAATATATATCATAAGTTCCCGATTTTGTACGTATGTTGTCGGCGCCGGAAGAACGTATGTCCTCCATGTGGTACCGTATTAGACGGGACAGTGCACTGCTAGATAACAATTTAGTGGCAATTTATGGAAATACCGTATTTTCTGTATAAACATTTATAAGAGTTTACCATTATACCCAAACATACACAACAATTAACAAAAACAGCACGCAACATCGATAAATGTTGGTACACTGTTGAGAGACACAATAGACGTACGCTCAGCATAATGATATAAAATTTTAATTCATACCCCGTTTGGGAATGCAATAATCCCGAGGTACACTTTATAGTCATTACAAAGATTATAGATAACTCATATAATTTACTTTATAACAATATTTCGACATCAAACGCGAGTCTTATGGGATTTACATATTATATTACGATAAAATCAGCATTGAAAGTTCATAATGATGTTAGTTTGTGATAGCCAGATGGTTTGCTAGTCAATATAAACATGCTATTCCAAAATTCGTCTGTAAAATATATTTTCTAGTGATTCTTACGGTTATTTTCTGCAGCAATCATAACCGGTCGATGATTATAAAAAATGAAATGAATCTTGTACCTTGTCAACCGAACGTATCACTTATACATTATCGTTGTGTTGTGTTCTGCGTAATCCGAATTCTTTATTGAGTCTCGGGCAGATTCCTGGTCATGTTTTTTTTGCTAAGTGAATATCTAGTATTTGCAATTTCTTATCAAATTGTGTGTAGATACAGTAAAACCTCACGTAAAAAACACCTCATTAATAAGACCACCTTAATATTAAAAACACAATTTTCGAGTCCATTTTTACTGTTTTGCTGTTTATTCAACCTCAGAATTAAGACCACCTCAATATAAAGACCACGCCCCCAATCTCCCAAAGTATCTCAAATAGAAATCACACCTCAATATTGAGATTTTGCTCAAATCAAAGTTCTGAGTTTAAGACAAATCTCAAACTCTTGAACATTTTCTTAGAAATAATCGTCTCATTGTTTGCGTTATGTAATATCAATTTTAAGTACGGACTCCGACGAGGAAAATTAGCCCAAATTGAGATGTTTCGGGAGAGCGGGGCCAGTCTTCTAGGAACACAAGGGTGGTCGTATTATTGAGATGTTACTGTATATGATAACTCAGTGTTGAAAAGAAGCAGAAAGGAAAGATTTACGCTGCTACAAACATTAGGTAATTATCTGATAGTTGCTGCTTGTGCAAACATTATCTCTTTTCATGCAATCCTTAATAAATGTTTTTTTTACTTTCTATTTTTTATCGATATTAAAGATATTAAAGATGTTATTTCAACTTACGTCAATCACTCTGGATGATTGTTTCGTCAGTTACTTACCAGAACTCACACAAAACTTACCGGTTACGATGCTGGAGGTTCGCTCTGTCTATGTTCATCAGCAGGCCCTGTGTTCACAAAGAATCAGTTTTCAGGATCAGGATTAAGATCAAATAAAGGAGCTTTCAAACTTTGTAAACCTTGTTATTCAGAGCTAAATATTTGTTCACAATGTGATAGATATGAACATCCTGCAAAACTTTTGATACCATAAATTTAAGTGTAATGCTTATTAAGAAAAAGATGGAAATTAATAAGCTGTGGCCTATTTTGGAAAATTGGTCCTGCTTTGATCTAGATCTGTTTCAGTCGTAAGTATATATAATAAATTAATTTCTCAACATCATGGCGAAGTTAAGTATGTTTTCACGATGTTAATTAGAAGATTTTTGTTTTTTTTGTGTATGTTTATGAGAAGTACTGGGAAAAGTGTTCAATTGCTTCATAAAAATGGCAAATATTTTTATGAACCAACTTGATTCAGATCAGTTGATCCTTATCATCAACTGATCTGGATCAAGTTGATTCTGAAATATGCTTGCCATTTTCTTAAAGCAATGAAATACTTTATACAGGACTTTCCATATACGATACAAAAACATGGTGAACACATTTAGTACTTTACCTTTTTTGATGATAAATTGATTTCATATAGTTAAGACCGAAATTGGTCTAGATCAAATCAGGATCAATTTTCATGAATCGGCCTTTTACTCATAGTGAAGTATCTTTTGCTAAATAAATCTGGAATCAGTCTGAAGATAACGTCTTAAGAATTGTGAAAAATGTTCATATTATGTCACATTATGTTAAAACATTTAGCTTTACCTAGCATATTTTTAAAAGTTTTTAAGAAACTTTCCTGGTCAATAAACTCAATTCTTTGTGAACATTTGACTAGGAGCCTTTTTGGATATGATAATATCTCTGATTTCTTTTCTTTAAATTACTCAATAATTTTCTGTTAAACTGATTCTCGAAAACGCTTCAGAAGGTTTTCGCATCTGATTTTAAAGAATGACCTGGAACTGTATATCGATAGAGTAGATGTGGTGGAGCATATTCCGAGAGGGAAGTGGATGAATCGCATAGGAAGAGGATTATTCTTGAAAAAATAATGATCTTCAAAAAAGTGAAGGAAATGATTATTTGAAATTTCATGAATCAATATAGAAATAATTTAATCTCAATTATTTATTTTTATTTATTTATTTTTATAACATAAATTACTTGATGTTGTTTCGATTTACTTCACAACTTTTTTAAAGAAATGTTTTTTTTTAATTTTGCTCTGGAATAAAATATGCCAAACGATGGAAATCGGAGTTAAAAATTAATATAATCTTCCTTCGATATTTTTTGCGCGCTGTCTTTTGAAAACATTAAGCTTAGACACATTTTAGACACGCGATTATATGTTTACATAAATGTTCAACCAACATCTTCAGACTTACTTCAGTCGACAAATATTGTACACAATGTCACCACACATTTTTGGCGACTACGTTTTGATTCAATAATTTCTAACTCAACTCCCAAAACATGTTCGGTTTTATAAATACGCGACGATTTTAAATATTCCCACAGAAACACGACGTGAATTTTAATTTCTCAGAAATTTGCATTTCAGATGCAGGAATAAGAAATAAAGAAACATTAAATGTGGACGTTAGTTTTTCATTGTCACGCAACGTTTTGGTTCCATCGTTCTTTTTTCTCCCTGTTTTGTCTGATTGTCTGCAATAACATTCCGGAGAATCGTTTTGCGATGAATCAACTTTGATGACCTATTTTTTTTCTTAAATTTTTTGTTAACATATTCAAATATTTCGGATCAGGGGTCGGATTCGTAGACATTTTAAGTCTGAAAGTTAGACTTAGACTTGAAAATGTTAAATTCTCTTTTTGTTCCTATGTTGTAATAACAATTAATATTTTAATAAATCTTGCCGAAAGTGTACAGAGGGAAACAACAATTATTGTAACAAAATTTCATTTGTTCAGACTGAATGAAAAAAAATGATGGTTAATATAAAATTTTGCAAATTTGAAGTCTAAGTCAGAGTATCAGACTTAAGAGTTTCAGACTTTAAAAGTTTGTAAATAAGGCACCAATAGTCTGAAAAGAGCAACTATATCGGTATCAACTATTATAAGGACAACAAACAAATCAGATTTCAAATATATAGATAGTTGCGTCTACACTACATCGCCAGACCAATTCATAGGAACCCATGTCAGTCGGATTATTAAAATGAACATCACTTGGTCTATTCGAATTTTGCATTATGACACCAGGTAAACTGTAATATAAAGTTTTATTAACTGACGATATATCTGTTCCATGTCTTAACAATTATCACATAAATAGGCGAAATTACTGACCAGTTAACTCTTCAAAAAATTCTGCGAGAGACTCCTTATGGCAACGTTTTCAAAATTTCAGTTAATGACAGTATATACTCAGCTACTCTCTCAGTATTACTACTTGTGTCAGATAGTATGAATCATTTTATTTGTTTCACAACAACAACAACAACAACAGGGTGTAATATCTCTGATGTTATTGTGATTTTATCACTTATCAAAACGCAAATCTACACCCAATCACCTACGTATTTTATGCGCATTTTTCTGACTTCAAACCTCTCACTAGTCTTTTTCGCATTTTCATTTCCAGAGGTGAAAGTGAAATGTACGTCCTCCATACCGGACATGAAGCCGGACCAACCCCTACCGGACAAAACCCCTCCCGTGAAAATGTCAGTGCGGGCAAAACCCCTCCCGTGAAAATGTCAGTGCGGGCAAAACCCCTCCCGTGAAAATGTCAGTGCGAACAAAACCTTACCACACTGCTAGGTGTGACTATTTAAGTGATTACAGTAAAACCTCACTTAAGAACACCTAAACCTCAATATTAAGACCACCTCAATAAGAATACCGGTTTTCAAAAGTCCCAAGGGTGGTCTTATTATTAAGGTTTTACTGTATATCGCATATGTTCGTAACTGTACGATGTATGTTAGGTAGATGAATAACATTTATTCTTGTATACGTATTTTTTTAGCAATGTCATTTATCTATCACCGGTGGGAAGGTCAAAATTACTGGAGACAATATGACCTACCCGCAGTATTTAAACGTGATGGGCTTTGCCCAATGTGGTAAAAATCGACTGGAGATTGTTTTCCTGAAAGAGCTTTATCGCTATCACTTGTTATATTGCCTCGAGTGAAATAAGCACCGGGCTTGTCGAGCGCCCTTCTTTAAATATTACCATTAATACATGAACTCGTATGTACCATCCATTCCTGATGGTGAATGATTAAAAGGTTATGGTATCAAAAGTTGCTGTACTTCTATTCAGTCAGCATGTGAGTGTCGTGATTCTGCCATTTCTAGGTTTCCTCTAACTCGTATTTTTGTAAATAATATTTTTAAGGGATTTTAGTTGATTTTTCTGCAGTATGTATCACTTCCAACTATCACTTGCTTGTAATTGCATATATATGAAATAAGGTCCAAGGACTGAAGAATTGTCGTGTACTTGTTATTTATATGAAGATGTCCCCGGATATTCTTGTGGTACAACCGCTGTCAAGTTCATAATGTATTGCATGTAATCGCTATACGTAAAACTTCTGATAGGTTGTGTGTAGATATCAAAATATGCTCCTTTCTTTTCTTCGGTAAGTTGTTCTCGACCTCCTGGTATATTTCTTCACGTGTCATGTTCATATTAGCAAATGATTATATATGTTTTAAAAGTACAACAGTTTCATCGTCTGTAATATTTTATCTCTACTGAAATATGTTTGCTAATCAGATTTGCTATGATTTGGTCATAGTGAAGTTAGATTTCATACACCCATTTTTAAGCAGTGTGCATTAGAGTCCGTTTTCATAGTTCAGTGTTTTATTATTGTCTTAAGGTAATTTTAAGTCAAGATAAGCAAATATATGTTCAGCTTTACTGTGTTTGATTTTGTACATGTGTGTATAAATTGATTGTTATCATAGTATAGTCTCTTGTAATTCCAGAATGGAGTGACAATGTACTGTTATTATCATAATTTACATTATATCACGGACCTATATACCATGGTATATAGGTCCGTGATATAATCAAGCATGCAATAATTGCAATTTTAAATATTGTTGGTTCTTGCTATAAATACAAATGAATGTTTGAGGGAGCGCTTCAACCGAAAGCCATACAACCATGCTAATCGTGGTAATTGCACCAATTCCGTGTCCATAGTTTATCATAATATGTGAATGTATTTTTTGCTTATCCAATATGAATTCTTTCACGAGTGGAATATTGTCATTATTAGTTCAGCACGTGCTAACGGACCACATAAAATGTATTATGGTGTGAATCCTATTCATTCTAATTACCCATATGATCACGTGCAGAGGGCGTGTCGGAAACTTCACACTTCCGCATTTAAGCTAGCTTTGGTCACGCATATCTTCTGATGATCCGCCAACTAAACGCAAATAAAATGGCGCATATATCACGTGATCGGAGGAAAAGCTGTCACCGGTACTAGGAACTTGATATGCGGACCCAAAAACACGACTGACAGTCAACTTGCGCGACCATATGGTGCCGATTTGTTCGGTATGCTGCGACAACAGTATAAATTTATAGATATGTCAGTTTGTGACCCAGTGGGCGTCTCCAAGATCTTTGAAATTCTGGTCTTGATCACGGAAGAAATGCTTTGCATTGTCTGCTGCCCATTAATTAAAACGGAAGAAAATATTTGTCGTAATTATGAATTCAAATGCCTCCGAGTTTTAATCTGTTTTGTGTTCATAAATTTTCTGAATCAAATTTTGGAAGTTGATGAAATATAATTTTATTATAGTGTGATCCGAGGGTTAATGATTCTGTCTATTTAATTGTAAAGATGACGGACTCGAAAATGTAATAATTTTGTCTTCTGTTAGGCCGTCCTTAATAAAGTGTTGTTGTTTTTTTTAACTTCAGTACCCCACCCATAAGAGTTAGGCTGGGCCGGAAGCTTGATAGTTTTTGGGCTTTCTGGTCACGCCAGGAAATGCTGACTCGATGAAAATTCTGCACGGAAGAGCCAGAAACAAATAAATCGTTGTAAATGTTAAGGGGATGGTCGGGAAACCACAAACTAACAGTTTATTTAGGATAGTCTTACTGACTTAATCTCGAATGTTGCCAAAATTCTGTTTTTTGCGCTAATGCTAAATTCATGTTTAAGTTGATAATACAATTTATGAGAATCCTATTCAAATTTGTATTTTCAAAATTTACATGATATTTCAATCTATTTTAAAACTAATGATAAATAATCCTCTTTCTCAGGAAAATTGGCATTTCGCATTTGAAAATTATGATTTTACGTCAAAAGATTGTTTTCAAGAAAATAAAACATTTATCATGGTGATACAAATTAGTTTAACCTAATTTTGAAGTTTAAAAAAAATGTTTCTGAAAATTGATATTTTCTAGAATTTGAAATAGATTCACAATTTTTTGAATATCCATATATTTTCAATTTAATTTACAGTTGTCATGGACAAACTGAACTGTATTCGTCAAATGTCTTGGGAACATATTCTATCACTCATGTTTTTCTAAATCAATATTTAAACATTCATTTGCCACCATGTGTATTTTTACATATAAATGTATACATATATTCACTAACCATATTAAGAGATAAGTAAACCGTGGTTTCCATACACATTAATTTTATTTTCACATGATGTATTTAAAGCATACAGTAACTGTACTGAAACTTCACTGATTGGAAAATATAAATGCATAAAAAAGTACACAAAACAACAACAACAAAAACCACGGATGTTTGTGCTATTATTTCGTATTTTTTAAAATGTTTTTTAATACCTCATTTTAGATACGTATCCTCCATCGACAAAAACTCAATTATGACTGTTCTTCCTTTCCCCTCCGTCTTACTTTTATTTTAAATCTCTTTCCATGCCGTTTAATGTTCCCTATTCGCATGTTACAACCATATAACCTCCCCGTTATACATGTAGTTTTTTCGACCCCGAAACTCTGAGTGACAAAGTCCATGTTCGCATTCAGTTACCTTTCTTGTTGATTCTCTCTTGTTATCTATTGCTGACTTAAAGATAACAGACTGGTATTTAAACAAAATCAGCACAATTGGTTTAACCTTTTTTTTAGAATATATTCCTTAATTAAAGACATTTTAAGGAAAAAAACTTAGAATAACTTATCTCAAAAGATGTACGGATCGTTCAATATTGAACTACAAATGTAATTAATTGTTCATTCATTGTTTACATAGACACGAAATATTCAGTTTGTTTACATCTTGGGCTGTATGTATGCTGTACATGTACGCACCAGTAACCCTCCTTAGTCTATATGGTCCGTTACTAGACGACTACTATTTGTATTACTGTCATCTTATTTGTTTACAAATGTTGATGAATCTATCAAAGCCTATCTACTCCATCCATTTGTATTTCTTTCATATATGGTATATTAATTTTCGATTTCAATGCGCATACTCATTCAACTTTGACATCAAAAATACAGGTTTATTCATTTATAATAAATAAAAACAAATTGTTACATAAGTTCAACATTTCACATAGCTATATATATATATACGCTCTACCTCTTTTCAAATTGTCGTCCTGTGTTTCTGCTATTTCATAAATTCTGATAACATTTTTTATGCGCAGATTTTTGTACAATTATGTGTTAAAAGTATGGTTTCAAAAGATTGAGACATGGGAAAGAAAGAAATTAAGTTTATTCAAATTCCCTGTATTTTTTTTGAAAACAATTTTTTTAGAAGTGACCAATTAGAAAAGCCTTTGCGTGTATTTATTGACCGAACAAGTAAGAGTATATACTATCAACGTATTTGTTACAGCCATTAAAGCTTCCAAAACACAGAAGTCATCTAAAACATTTTCTGGGAAATAGGAAGGTTATGAAAAATATTGACGATCTAAAATAATTAAGTCGAATTTTGTTAATAAAGGACGTTTTTAAAATCGTGTATTCCAGTTTATTGCCACGGAATTGTAGTTTTTCGGCCAGGCGTTCCTCTCAAATTATACTCAATAATGCTCTGGGTATTGTTGTTTTAAGACAAAAATAAAGAGAGAGAGAGAGTTAAATCGATGAATAAAAAGCAATTTGGCTTCTGCAACATTTTATTCATTGAGGCAAAGGCTTTTGCTACTAATCCCTCGAGAAATTTGTTGAATTCACTTTCTAAGATCAAATGCGCTTTGCGCATGCGCGGATCGTATCTGGGCGCGACGTGTGTGTATATCAGTAAATTATATCATAAATGGTTTGTCGAATATGGCGCGTACAAAATTGCCGAGAGGACTAATTCGTTCCGTAATGACACCACTGAGAGTCGGACTAATGTCCTTTATCATATCCGTACTTTGAGGTATGAACACTTTCGACAAATTATGTAGCAAGGTCGCACACTAATTGTCGTAAAATTAGATTAAATATTAAGCTACATGCAGTCTTATAAATATGGATGGCCCATGAGAGAATTGCTTGTGAAAATGAAATGACGAAGTTAATCTGACCAGATGATGAACCTATCTGCTGTTTTTCTATTATATTCTTTGTTGACATTTTTGGAAATTTTGAAATAAATATGAATAAAGAAGTCAAGCAGAAAATGCCACATACGAAGTACAACGTCACCCCAAAACAACAAGGTGACATGAAAATCTATATACGAGTAAACAATTGCGCAATCGAAGAGGCCAAGACACCAACAATAGTATGGGTGAACATGGGAGTTCCGCCTTGTATCGGTCAGTGGTAAAAACGCCTCTGGTGGGTTGTAATATGGCTTATGGGTGCTCCTAATCTACTCTTATCTTACAACTATCAGCCAGTTCAATTTTTAATCGGTTACCTATTGGTGAGAACATGTCCATCATTGATGGTTGTCCTTAATATCAGTGAAGCTTATTTTTCATATGTTTAAACTGAAATACAATGTCTAAAAATAAATGTTTCTCCTTTCATTGAATTACAATGTATATTTTACAATATTCCATAAGCAAGTAATGTGTCGATTATAAAATGTGCTTTGTTCTGTTCCTATGAAAGAAATATCACTATCGTATACAATACATCGTGTCTGCTTTGAAAAAAGTCAAATGCTGATGGGTAGGAGATACGCGCCGTTACTCAACCGTACAGATTTGTACGGCGTTCACTTGACCTCGCCAGTATTCCCGGATTACCGACAGGTACAAGCATGCACTTCCGCCATTCGGAAAACCTCGGCCAACTACGCTGGATTCGGAAATACCATTCGAATATCATGTAAACAATATGGAGGCGCGAACGCTGGAGTGCTGATGAAACGGGATTAGAATCACACATTTAAGCTATATGAAGACTGAAATATGTGAGTTTTTAACTAGAAATGACAATGATTATCCATTTCTTATGTGAATTTATTGAAGTTAAATCCGTTTTACGAGAACTATTTTTTGACCGCACAAAACGATGCATTTTGCCACATAGTGCTCCGCCTGACATACACTAGAGAATGTTCGTAGAGTAACGAAGTGGTACGGAAATATCCGAGAGCTGTCGAGATTGGTTCTTCTACAAGCGACTCACAACTCCTTACATGAATCACTGTTGTCTAGATAATGGATAAACATGAGTATAGTTGTGACAACTGAACCACTGGGGGTAAGGTATTGTGACATATGAGGTGAACACAGTATTTACCGAAATGTCACCATTGTATCAAAGATGGGTATACAGTAGGTCTTGAAATTGTATATCGACAAAATATTCAATTGATCGTTTTTGCATGCGCCATTGTATTGCATTTGTAAAATGGTTTTGTGGCTCAAGGGACGCGATATCGGGACGAAGTTAAATAACAAACTTACATCAGGTGAAGCAGAACATTTAAATGATAAACAATATTTACAACAACAGCTTAATTTAATGTCTGTCTGTATATTGTTTTCCTGTATTTAGTTGAAATTCGGCAAATTCAACCAGTATGTGAAGTGATTGATTTGTGTGCTTAGTAAAGAGTTTGGTGTCTAGACAAGAAGTTTTTTCTATGAATAATATGTACGTTATCCAAGCGATCCCAAACGAACACTTTTGTCAACCCGAACAGAATACATATTCTGACAATAACATTATGGACACCTACAAAACAAAGCGGACCTTGGTCGAACATTTAATTACACTGCAAAGCACGACTGTTGTTGGCCCTTGTTCAGTATTTATATTCATAAAATGGCCAAGTAGTACTAAATTCACTGATTTGGAGCAAGCAATTTAGTGTTGTTTTCTTTTAAAGATCTTTTAAATAATACCAAGATGTTGGTACATATAACTGAATTTATCTCGAAACAATTAAGAACCTTAATAAAATTAAAGATAACATACTTGTATCGTTACTAGTAGGTACTACTAGTAATTCAGTACACTATATATATTTTAAAGAAAAACTTAGCAGCAGTTGCATGAAGTATTTCAGAATCTGTTTTGTCAGAACATTGATAGTTTAATAGGTTGTTCATACAGGGTAATCGAAATATATTACAGTTCACCAAATACAAAATAGTTTTGCTTTGTATACATTATTAACCCCTACCAAATGAGTTTTTATGGGTCAATGTCCTACATCCTTTATAGCAATCGTGTCCACTCCCTTTGTTTAAATGTAATATTTATATTTACAATACTCATGAGCTGTTAGATATATTGTCAAATTAGAAATGGATTTTTTTTTCAAAATCAAACTTTCATAGATCGTATCATTATCATTTTTGGAAATAGATCAGCAAAATCAAATGCCTAAAAAAGTTTATGGGTTGTAAAAAGGACTGTAATAGCCATTATAACATAAAATATTTTTGTTAAAAAATTATATAAAGATTTCTTTCCCTGACGTGATAGCGTTTGCCCCAGGTTTCATTTATTTGAATTATTTGACCATGCTATATCATTGAAAATATACCTTTCCTTGGTTTAAGTTAAGATGGCCACAATATTACTTATTTCGATAAAATAGCCGGTACGACACAGCTTCAAATAGTTTTCCCTTATTGTTGTTGGTTTCCTTAATTACGCGTAAATGTTGATGAGATTAAACATGTGATGTTGTTTTATTTTCTTCAAGCGTCAAATAAAAATATTCATTTTTGTACTTATTTAGGAAGCGGACAGGTTTGTTTGCAAGGAACATTCCATCTTTGTGTCTGTTTTTGTACCAATAAAATCAATGTTTTCATACATTGTTTCTTTAAAAAGGTAAAACAATACGTTCTTGCCTACTTCCAGTGCACGTCAGGATTTAAAATGATGTTCAGCGTGTATTATTTTATGAGTGTCATACAATGCAACTGACAATCCACTAATTGTATTTGCGTGAGTAGTTTAACGTAGGTTTTGTGTGGATTTTAAAACAAAACATTTTATAAATAAACTAACAATGATAATTTTAAGGTTTATGTTTGGTTCAGATTTTGATATTGAGTATATAGTTGCAAACCAACATTAAGGTTCACCATTAGCATGTAAATACCTGTAACTTCCTAAGCAGCCAACAAGTAAAACAAATGCATTTTCCACATTGCCAAACAGAAGCAAACATTTTAAGACAAAAGCTTATAACGAAATCTAACTTAATAAATTAGTTTTCTTCTGACGTTTGTCTTTTACAATGGTCGACTATTTCGTTTTGTATACCAGTGAAACTATTATTATTCACCTGTTAAGTTAAATAGCCCTTAAAAATTAAATGTTAAATCATAATCCCCACCTTCTCCGTTGAAACAAACCCATCCCACAGTCTTCACCCCAGTTTTGGAATATTGACCTCTTCACACATTTACAAACTAATTATACAAAAATGAAAGGAAACATTCTATCATATTCTATTACTTTAATTTGAGATGTATTGTACCCATAGATAGGTAGCGCAGTAGCGATATTTTTTTCTGCTTTTAACCGAACAAATGTATTATGATAGCAGAAGAGGTTTCGTAAGAGTGTTTTATATAACATAAACATACATATAAATATGTTTTTTCTATTTTATTCCATAATAAGCTATGTTGATATGTTTTCTTAATATTTTAGTTTATACTATTTTGCCCTAAATTCAAAGTTATATCCGAGTTGCGTTCGAGGTTATTGATTCACCGTGAGGCAAAAAAGAACATATTTTTTTGCATCGCTAGACACGCCTTTACTCACCTACAACATGCTTGAATAAACAAACCCTGAAATATACGTATATGATTAATTTCTTGGGCCATAAAACTCAGAGAAGAGATCATGGACAGAGATAATGAATATTTGAACAGGCAACATATTTCTAATCGCCACAAATTGATGGAACATTTTGAATAATTAAACAATTGCTCAACTAAGTTCCGTATGGATCAGTGATCTGCAACATCATAAATGTAAGATAATTAGGCTCGTACGTAGGTCCCTAGTGATATGATTAATTTAGTCATCTTTGTAATAATGACATGGATAACGAATACCACTCGTTACGCAGTGATGTTATCGCATTTTAGAAACACTCAAATGTATAATTCTTATTTTTACATAAATTTTATCTTTAGAACGGTAACTTAATTCTACTTTATAATTTATAACCTCGTGTATTTACTTCACATGTGACTGCGTTACAGAGCTATTACTGGCATGTTTATTCAGTGTAAAATACACGCTCAGGTTGGCTTCATGTGTATCTTAAAATCTAACAGAATACAGTTCAGTGCAACCATATTAAAATACATGATTATACGATCGCAAACTGTTATATTTGAGAGTTAGAACAATGATATAAATTAGTAAAAAATGCGTCGTTTTGCGTTGTCTCAATCACAAACCGCAAGTGCTTTGTGTAATAACGTTCCTATAAAGAACACTAAAGGTGCGGTGTATTGTAACAGACAATGTGTATATGAAACGTTCTATTCCTGCGTCGCAATTCCGCATGCAAACTTTTGATGAATAACAGAAAATAGAAATCCATAGACTTATTCATCAGGCACAGTTTTCCTGACCATGTCTTGTACTTTAATAATCATATCATTTATTTATAAATTCCTATTGTTTAAAGATTGTGCGCTATAAGCATAATAATATTTCCAATGTAACATAATCTTTTATGTTAGACATTTCAGTCTAGAAATAAATGTCACTAATTAATTGTTAACCAAGAAGAATATAGCATTAGCATGACACATGTTAACAACGTTGGTCCCCGCACTTGCATTAAAATATTCGAGACATTTATTTTATATCTATTAATTATTAATTTATAGTTTTAGTGCATGCATATTAAATGTAATCCCACGCAGTTGGAATAATATATTTATGATACCTAACAAATGAATTAATGAATACACATCCGAACAGCATATTCAAATGCTGAACATTCAACTTGTAAAGTCGAACTGAATAGAAGCGAACACATTGATATTTATTTCGTCAGTTTATTATCAAAATTATTCTTCAGCTTGATCCAACCCTCTTAAACAACATTTAGAAAACTTTTGAAAATAAATTTTCTACTCATATTGTTTATATATTGATATTGTTATACTATTTAACACGTCGCATTATTTTTGTATCATTTTTAAAAAAAATACAGCAAAAATATATAGAGAAGTTACGCATAATTGATATTTGAACTACACTTCTAAAAGACGACATACAATTTGCCGACAAAGTATTTACAATCTATATCGAACACATCAAGTATCATATGTTTCAAAGTAATAGTATACACTGATGTCGACACGTGGTAGTTAACAAATTAGCGTACGCACAATTTATATAAATAACAAGAAAATCTTGAAAAAAGATGATCGGCGCAATTTGAAGGTTTAGATTTGTTGTGCAACATAAAAAAAATGCCGAGATGTTACGATTGCTGGTAAATTCAACGAAATTCAGTGTACCGTGTTAGTAGAATTTTTTTTTATAGTTATAGTTGATACTTTTGCTTTGACTAGGTAAGTAAAACAACCTCAGATTTTAGATCTTCTCTATGACACGCATGCACCGCGCCTTTCATTCGTTCTGGTCGAAATACATATATATTGATAGAATAAATATTAAATAAATCAAATTAAAATTTTACTAAACGATTCAATATATGTTATACTTAAGCCTGCATATTTGTCACGTGTTAGATTATCATTCTAAAGGGGAAAAATATTGTTCTCCTATGTGTAATATATTTATGAAATGTATTTATCTTATAACATTTATTTTAAATAAAAAAAACTAATCTCATATAGAAATTGAGTTGGAATTAAAATCACTACCCGCACAAACTAGCATTATTTTCATGCGGCGAAAATTTTTCTTTCATGTACATGTTTTAAGTTTGGCTTTTAAACTGATTATTGAATTACTGTTTCTCTGTCTTGTTTAAAATATCCAACCGATGCAACAAGAATAGCATTGAAATAATTTGTACAAATATTGTAAAATATTCTGATGCATTATTCTGTGTATGAGATATTATAATATATGATGATGTAAAAGCAATGTCTAAATTGATTTACATTACAGTGAAGTTTGATTAAGATTGAAGTTTAGTCATGTCACAGGTAGTAGTAGTCTTTATTCTCACCGTAAAACATACACATATTATACAGATAGAATTATATATAAATCTACAAATATACAACGCTATTCCACGTTGAAATTATAAGACACGCTCGCGCTATATTCAGTACAACAATCACATTTTGATCACATAATTTAACATTTTATGTAAAACCGCTCGACCTGTTAATGCTATTTTGAGCGAAACGAATACTTATTATACACATCATGCGTGAAGTTAATAATGTTCAGTTCAGCATTTAATAATTTAAGTATTTTTATTTTTAACCAGATCATTGTCTCACAATTATATGGGTCGTGTTATTGAAATCAGTGAGCGTTAAATCAAGTGAACGTGAAATGTTATTATTAGTATTATTAACTTGACATCTGGGATCTAAATACGTACGCAATTTATCTCATTGAATACATTTATTTTAAAAATAAAAAGGTACTTGTTAACACAGCCAATTTCATTTACAAAAATGTCTGATTCTATGAAACTTCGACAGGAATTAATGTCAAGCTGCATTGCTGCTTCGTAACACAGAAATATAATAATTTTGTAACTTTTATAAAAAAAAAATATTTTTAGTCTGTATTACATTACCTAAGTGATTCTACGTACTTGTCATTGCTATAAATTGAATGGTGTGTGATGTACATCGTTTTCTGTCACCACTTATTTCTATATTATGTTAACATGGCATATCGTATATGCTTGATACAATGTGTTGCATATGTTCATATGTTTCCCCTACTCATATTATATGTACATTGTAGACCTTCAAATATGGTAGATGCAATGTACAGAGACATTTATATCAATTATGTATAGCGGTAATTTAAACATGTATTCATGACATTGTACAGATGACTAGTACGGCATGTTTCATGATTTAAGATAATGTATGTACTTATATAACTTGTAATTGTGAGGCATTAGCATAATGCCTTAATTTCTAAATAATGCACACTTGCTATATGTAATGGTATGTTGTAATTGTATGTTCCTATGTTTGCATAGTCCATCATATTTAATGATGTTGTAAATGGCTAAAAACTCATCAGTATGCCGATTTGCTATAAATAAATGGAATGGTAAATTACATTATACATGTAATTATCATCACAACACAAATGAATTCCACCTATGTGCTATTAAGCACAGACGAATAATAAAAAAATATTTGTAAATTTAAAGCGTATATTAATATTGTACAAAATTAGATCTATCATTTGCAATGTTATGTATATATATGTCAACAGCATCATCAGCACCACAATTTCCACTACTAAGTAGTTGTCAGTTACTTTGCATAATTTGTATTTTTAAATAAATCGGCTTTATCGCAAATGCAACAAATAAATTAATTCGCTATCGATAATAAAATAATGAAATATTGCTGCAAGTAGTTTAAACCAATGTAAATAATATTCAGAACTGATTGGCATCGCGGGAAATGTATATTTAAATATACTCATAAAACAAGTAGTGCATTGCGGCGACACAAAACAGCGACCGGTTAAACGATCGAAATTTAAATCGTTCGTATATTTACTTGAACATTTGTACTTCGAATTATTTGCGCCAGTTAGTTACTTAAAAATCGCTTTTATATCAGAATTAAATTAATTTTACGGATAAACAAACTGCCATTGACGCCATATCGCCTTCTGTGGTCTACCAGGAATGTGGGTTTCTTAATATTATATGTAATAAAATATATTACGTCGAAACAGTGCGTTGTATATTTCTGTCGAAATATCTCTCCAAAATGTATGTGAACACACAACATAGAATACACAGAAATTTGAAGAATTCGTAGGTTTAATATTCAGCACTATAAAAATCTCCTTGTGTAAAATCGAAATGAATTAAACGACAATTAACGCATATATTTCCGTATTAAATATGTTGGTAGATGCTAACTAACTATCCCTTATCACCTTTTCGAATTTTAAATATTTCAAAAGTACGCAATTTTGCGTTTATCAATCACAAATGTAACTATAATGCCATAAATATAACGATCAAGTCACTGGTCACACATTTATTCACCAACATGAATAAAGTGCGAACGTCCGTTAATAGTATTCCAAATTTAGAAGAAAACAAAAACAAAAACGGCACTAAATTACAAGTAATTCCTTAAAACGCGTGTGTTCATCAGCTTTCTAGTTAGCGAATTTACCATAGACTATAACACAGTAAGCACTCCTTCAGTGGAGACGTAAAAATGACATAACAAAATAGTATGATGTGAATTTATGCCATTTATGTTGTTGAGAAAATGACTGTGTAAGCAGAGTAATTATTCAAACCCAAGTTACAATATTAGTTTCATTCCCAAACGTAAAATTGATTACTAGATCAAAATCCCTTTCCGGGACTTCTTTTTCCAAGTAAATTGTGCTCACGTTTATGTGCCTCATGTGGCCATCTTCTCCCATGCGGACGCCATTTTGTATTCTTGCGCACGCTTGGCATTTGAACAAATTTGGCCATCATGCCCTTCCAGACCTTGTTAATGGTTTTATCTAATTGGTTGCATCAGTTATACATGTCCACTGTACACTAAGACTGACCAGATGGCGTCAGGAAGCCACTATAAAGCCATATGCTAATTGTAATGTAACCCGTGCTGGGAAAACTCGGAAGAACTTAAGTTGCAAACGATCAAATTTAATCTTTAGCATTGTAAATCTTCGATTACTTGTTTGATGAACGGCTAAATTGGAAATGAGTTTTCTCAATAATAGAGTTCCCAAACGTATTCTGTTCAGTTTATCGTTCATCTTCCGAAGCATAAAGATCTTGAACACAAACAATTTAGAGGGAAAATCTACATAACTCAAAGTCAATAAAGTTATTGTTTTTGAAGTAGATGGATTCACACACGACAGGAACTATTTCCAAGAAGAGATAGTCTTAATTTGAACGCCTCCACACGCGAAGTCCACGCGCCGCTCTGACGTGTACTGCTTTAGAAGTCCACAGCCATGAGAAATATTTGCATTTTCGATAATTGTTTTCGTCAGGGCTCGATACAAGGCGACAAGAAAGACATTATTGTTTTTTTCGGATGTTAATTTCATCTATCATAACTACCATTAATGCCTTCAATATTCCGTCAAAGAAGCAAAACGCCATAAAACCAAATGAGACTTCTAACATTTCCAGAGCAATTCAATTATTGTTGTCACTTCCGGTTTGTGGTCACGTGAGTCAAAGCCGCGTGCACGACCAAGCTCTGGATCTGCGTGTTCTCAAATATGTGTTCTGTGTAAAGCTCAAATTATATCCTGAACGGATTAATTTTGGCCAAACATTGCAGCATGAACGTTGGTTCCAGTTGCAAAGGCGTGAAATCATAAATCTGTGTTAGCTATAGGGATACTGTTAACTGTGGTCCGCTGTTTCGTGCGTTGCATTTGATGCAAACATTTCCGAGCGAAAGGTCTTAATTGTATCCCTAAAGTGGATTATTTCCAACAAAACAATAGTAAACATATTTCAGGCGAGGGCCAGTGATCGAGTTTTAACTCCCGGGATCCGAGATTAATCAATCGGATTTTGGAGACAAGCCTCAAATTACTAGCATCTGATTGGTTGGTTATGAATACAATCTTAAAATTGACCAATGGTGTAGACTGAGAATGGTACCGGTATTCAAAACCAGTCTCGTAACCTAAGACCCGGATAAAATAAAAGTAGCTTGTATTCTTGTCGTCATTTACTATTACATTTATCTAAAGAAGGGAAAGTCAGCGAAAGTTATCTCCCCCCTCCCTCTCCCCCTCCACCTCCCTCCCCCTCCCCTCCCTCTCCCCTTCCCCTTCCCCCTCCCCTTACCCTTCTCCCTCTCCCTCCTTCTATAAATAAGAAAAAGATGTCGAGCAGAATAGGCCACTTACAAAAAATCGGCTGACACAAAAACACAAGAAGGATATGACAACATATACATACCAGTAAACAAAGACATAGGCAAACAAGAAATATCTTGAAAAAGATGGTCGACTCAATTTGAAGGTTAAGATTTGTTGTGCTACATAAAAAAAATGCCGAGATGTTACGATTGCTGGTAACTCCAGATCCTAAATGGATTGCGGTAAATTCATCGAAATTCAGTGGATTTCGGTAAGGTAACGTACCACTTATCGTAAGTTTAACCAATCCGCATCAAGTTTACAAACGTTGTTCGCTTGAAGAGAAGTTGGTTTAGTGGTTGACGTAAGATTTGATTGGTTTACACAAGACTGATAATGCAAGTAGCAAATCATGTTTGTACGGGTGCACCGATAAAGGGGGACAAGACATGAACATCAATGATGAACATCACAAAACCACCCTTACATCATCTGTAGTGACCGAGTGCGAGGTAAATCTGGGTTTTGCTGTAAGCGTTCATAAGTTATTACATCAATTTAACGATGTATGATTTGTTTACTCCAATAGGATGCATTTGGAATCATGTATACAGGTATATATGTACTCTGTATAAGTAAGTAATAAATGTCCAAGGCATAACAAATTATAAGCATAAGCATTATACATGTTTTCTAGTTTTACTTTTTATCATTTATTTATTCTACTGTATGAAACTCGAAAATGAAAATGTCGAACATTCTAAATTTATTACAGTAAAAACTTACCCTTAAATCATAAAAAAACATGCTTATGGTAAATATTGCTCCGGCTAAGCTACCCTGTACACCACATAGTAGCAGGAGGTTTGCCCATGAAGCCAGCATGTGTATATAATGCCTATACATGTGAAAGCATGGGCTGTATGCCTAATATTTCGGAATAAACTATCCTATAAAGATATGCTGTAACATTTGCGTCAGTGCCAAAGAGATATTTCAAGATATGAGTGTTGTTTACGGCCAAAATGAAGTGTCCTATTCAACTTGACAATATGGGTGTAGAAACATTAAAGTGGGCTAGATTTGGTGGTAGATACCCCTAAACCAGGGTGTTCTCCGAGTGTTACCTCAGAAAGTGTAGTCAAGAGAAATCTTGAGGTTGTTAAATATGATGCCCGTTTAATGGTTTGACAAATGACATTTCACCTGCTTGTGTTTTTGGACTGGGGCCTTAGCCCAAAGCCATAGTATATGCTACATTTCAGATTCTTTGCATTTAACCTAGTCCCGAATACGTCTCTGTACTCCGACTTTTACATGCGTCTTCGTAACAGTGACAATATAGAGATGTGACGTCCGTGGCTGGACGACATTTGACTAAACTGCAAATTACTACAGTACACGTACGCGGTAATAAAACAGTTTAGCACATGCCTGTTTAAACTGCATGATAAAAAAAAACGCTGGAAATCGTTAAATAATAAATATACATGAAAAACATACTGAGTCAAAACATTTGTATTTCTTCCAATACATGGATTTAACGTTCACTTTCGTTTATCGATCGAACTACTTTTATCTTACATATTCCGTTAGCAAATATGATAAAATCTTGATTTACAGAAAACTTCAGTTTCAAAATCCAAAATGGGAAAATGTTTGTCGGGAAAGCGAGAGATGTTCACAATTACGTGAATCTACAAAAATGAACTATCTAATCCTAACGTAGCTGTTCTTGGCATTCGTTTAATGCAAAATAATGCAAGGAAAGATCGCATATTAAGGGAAATAATACTAAAATATATCATACATTCTCCGGAGACCGTAAATGGCGTCTATGTGTAGAAAAGGTGAGGATTAAAACCAACGAAATATGTTTTATTTCACACATATCATAACAATTATATTTCTTCCTGTTCCCGGGAGATGTAAAAAGCTGAATTGATTTTCACCATACGGGCTATTAATGAATAATATGACAGAATTGACAATACCAAGAATTTCAAAGCGGTGGAATTTTCCATCCCTTGAGTTTTTCATCTCCTTTGGTTTTGACATTTCTCTGAGTGTAGACAGGCAGTTTTATAAACCGAAGAAATTTCCGGGTCTCCAGTGACCACCATTGGCAAAGATAAATGAGAAATTCTCCTATTCATATTTTTCTGAAAATCTTTCCGTTGCTTTTTATTCTTTGGAACGATACATGCGTCCCCAAGTGACTTAATTTGTGATTCCTGCTGTCGGCTCTCAATTTATTATTTTAAACATGGTTTACGTATCTTATAGCCGAAGTTGCAGGCAACGAAAATGTTCGCATACTTTAAAGGTTACAGTATAATAATATTACTTGTGAAATGAAATTATTAACAATGAATCGAAACAAAGCGAATCGCCTCCTTTGCTCTCACAAATTCACCGCGGGTTATTTCTTACTAAGAAATGCAAGAACAGCAACAGTGTTAGGTAAACGGTTCCGAAGTTAACAAAGACAGACCAAGGAAGAATAGACTGCGAGTTCGAATAATTCTGAAATTACGAAAGTTCGACAAAAGTCTGAGAAGCTGAATCGAATGTAAGTGAAGACCATTTGTTTGTTGCAAATAATGAACACTATTCACTTTGATCGGCTTCAAAACATGACTTATGTTTAAAGAAAACACCACGCACTAATTATTTTAAAGATTCATTTTCTTATTACAGTATGAAGGTATTGAATGACATTCCAGATGGCATAAGAGATGCGAATAGGTTAACAACCTTCAAACATAAATATGAAACTCACCTTTTAAAAACTGCATCGCAGTAATTACGTTGCATATTGTATTAATTGTGACATAAATTATAAATATATATATTATGTTCATTTCAATTTATATGATGTAATTGTTCGAGTGTCTGTCGGTAAGTGAATTAATTGAATAAAATTGTTATATATAATAAATAATACAGTGTGCGAATTTTTTATTTATATACATGTGATTATATTGTGCAAATGTTTCTAATTATTATTGAAATGTATGTTTTTGTTATCAGAAGTCCACATTGTAATTGTCATATTTTTATAGTTTTATAATTATGTCATAATGTGTAACCCCTTTCTCAAAATAAAGATGTTATTATTATTATTAATATGTCGTACGCTATACTCTTTTTACGCCATATAACTACAGTTTAGTAGTGCGTTTGGTACGAACATATCAACTACAAACACGATCAATGGCGCATATTCAACTCGGAAGTAAGTTTGCACATGCGAAGGGCATTTTGTCCCATTTAAATGAGACAAACAAAACAAATGTAATCAGCAAACTCCATGTATCACAAACATAAGTATGTATGGGGATTTTACGCCATTTTTCAACATGTTTCTGTTATGCCAGTTATGCCTGGCGGTCAGTTGAACTAACCAGTTTTCTTGGAATTGTTCAGAACAAACTTGGTCTTCCACAAGAAGCTGACAACATGAGGTGGACGACAAATGTCCGTAGTCAAATGTCACAAAAGGTCATGATATACCCTCGTGGCATGGGCAACGATACCGTGCCTCCCAGGTGACAGCCTAGCGATCTACCATCTGAACTGAGCGGTCGGACTTTCTTAATTTAAATATATTTTATTTACAAACTATGAACAACATTTTAACACAATGCAATATACAACATCTTGCATTAAACGAGTTTGTTCAATAGTTAGTGTAAAAAGGATGAGACCGAAGAAAAGCCAATGACGTATATAGGTCTTCTCCTTCAGGCCGGGCTTTCTTATGTCTAACTGATAATGTCTCAAAACAAGTTGTATACGTGAAATTTATACTTTTATTTCCTCCAATAATTGAAGAGCATATCATATCAACAATAAGTACAAAGAAATAAACATTTGTATGTAAACTATGACACATTCTAACTAAGAAAATATTATTAAATAAGTGTCAAATGAAATATTTATATGAGATATGTATATGACGGAAATGACATAGAGAACATAAGAAACAACTCTTAGCGATAATAAACTCCATATGAGCGCCGCTGTACGATTGCCAGCCTTTTCTTTAAGTGACGTCATTTCAAGAAAACGTCACAATGAGACGTCACCATGTATTGACAGTAAGCAATCGTTGACCCATATGGCAATATGAAAACGAAGCGACCATTTGGAGTAAATATTGTTTCCTGCTTTCAAAAAGTGTCATCTCGTGTTTTCTTGAAATAACGTCACTTGCAGAGAGGTTGTTAATCCCATACCAGCGTTCATGTTGTATTAAGAAGCGTAATGTAATCTCTAGCGATCTATCCAATCGATGTGTATGAATTCTAAAACTAAATAGATGGTATTTTATGAAAGTTTTGTTCCACACCATAACTGTACGCGGTCACGTTTTGATCATTACAACATTGAACAAACAACTTTCAAGTTCAGTTAATGCAATATCTGATAATACGGAGGAAATGTTTAATTTGTCGTACAAAAGCTTCCAGTTATCGGCATCCGGCAATATGTTTGCTTCATGTTCCGTTACACTATGACGAACTTGTTACTGTTTTCTAATCGAGTAAACCACCTGGGGCTCATTTGAATGCATAATTCACGGAACCAATCAGAATGCATTCGATTGAAACTGGAAGTATTTAGAGGAATTTCACTAGAGACCAAAAAGCTTGTTACAATTTATAAATGTTTTATCGTATTCCCTTTGATATCAGACTCGGTTTGATATCTTTATTAATAACCGCGTGGCTTGAAAATCCCCACGTGGCCCCTATTTACTATAAAATAGACACGATGAGTGCGCTTAGAAGCTGTTCGGTTCCATCATCTCGTAAAAACTAGCACTTTGGACAAATTACAAAGCAACCATCAAGATAAAATTAAAAAAGAGAATTTGTTCGATTAATGTTTTCCATTTAATTAAGCACGTTAAGCGGAACGCTTCGTATGTTATCGTTATACATCGTATATACATAATGCAATGGATTTAAGTTTTCCGGACCTTCTGCAATATTTATATACAAACATACATTTAAAGGAAATTGCTGATGTGAATATTACAATGAATATAAATAACACGTGAAATATTATAAGTAAAACATAAACACAGAACATGAATATTTGACGAGTCTATAAACTGGGCAAAAAATGTTTTGCGAATTTTAAATATGAATTCCTGTTCTTACTATATTGCGTATTGACTTCACGTACGTATGAAATGACTTTGAGTACACGGTTATTAGGTACAATCTGATAGTGTGTGTAATACGCTATTTGTTATGTTATGTTTTACGTGGGTGCATCACGGACATATAAACCTTTTTTTATATGTCCGTGGTGTTGTATAAATATATCTGATGATTTGTATAATGCACATCAGAAGTAGTAACTTATGAGCCAATTAGCTCATTAGCTTCGTGACATAATTGTTGCATTATTATTCAATACAAGTATCATATATTGATATGACAACCCTTACAAATAACTACGGTCACATAAACCATTTTTACTGCTAGTCGGAACACTTCGGTTATTATTATGGATCATTTTCGTAGAATTGTACGAGGTACAAAAGTACATAATTGAGCGCCGCTGTAAGATTCCCGCGATGCTGAAAAAAACTACGAATTCAAATACACTCTTTGTATGTGGCATAGTATATATCCACGCATCACAAACATGTCCTGTTTGCTGAGTCTATATGGCACACTACAGCCAATCTAGAGATCGTAAGTTCGAACCCTGGGAATTGATCTTCATGACAAGTTGAAAGAAGGACACCAAAAGCCATTTGTCCACCACCACTAATTTAAGTGGGTATATAGGTTGCATGCGGAAGGACACTGTATACTGGTAAGTAACTCGGGAACACTGGTTGGGTCAACTGACTGTCGTACATCAATCTCCAACATAACCCCATGACGCTTGCTTAAACATTCAGTAAAGTTTTTTAATACGCTGTGTATATGATTGGTATATAAACTTAAAATGTTGTATATTTCCTCTTAATTAACTTGACAATTATTTGTGTGTATGTTTAACGTTGTTTTCGAACGTACCTCGGACGACTTGCCAATTGGAGTGCTATTGGCCTAATAGAACTAACGTGATGCAGTATGTCCAACCTGTAACATTGTGTTCTTCCACAAGCAAACAACTTCTTCTTCACAACTTTCAATTAAAATTATCGGGGAACATCTTTAGAGTAACAAGCTTTGGAAGACGTAGATTGAGGTACGTGCTATAGAGATATTACGTTTATAGTTAAATTAACTGCAGGAAATGTTGATACTACAGTTGACGAAAGGTTGTTTGATCAAGAGAGGCCACTTTGGAGAGGTTGTTGAAGAAGAGAGGGCCACTTTGGAAAGGTCGTGGATCCAGAGAGGGCCACTTTGGAGAGGTCGTTGATCAAGAGAGGGCCACTTTGGTGATATCGTTGATCAATAGAGGGCCACTTTAGAGAGGTTGTTGAACAAGAGAGATCCACTTTAGAGAGGTCGTTTAACACGAGAGGGCCAGTTTGGAGAGGTTGTTTAACAAGAGAGGGCCAGTTTGGAGAGGTCGTTTAACAAGAGAGGGCCAGTTTGGAGAGGTCGTTTAACAAGAGAGGGCCAGTTTGGAGAGGTCGTTTAACAAGAGATGGCCAGTTTGGAGAGGTCGTTTAACAAGAGAGGGCCAGTTTGGAGAGGTCGTTTAACAAGAAAGGGCCAGTTTGGAGAGGTTGTTTAACAAGAGAGGGCCAGTTTGGAGAGGTCGTTTAACAAGAGAGTGCCACTTTGGAGAGGTCGTTTAACAAGAGAGGGCCAGTTTGGAGAGGTCGTTTAACAAGAGAGGGCCAGTTTGGAGAGGTCTTTAACAAGAGAGGGCCAGTTTGGAGAGGTCGTTTAACAAGAGAGGGCCAGTTTGGAGAGGTCGTTTAACAAGAGAGGGCCAGTTTGGAGAGGTCGTTTAACAAGAGAGGGCCAGTTTGGAGAAGTCGTTTAACAAGAGAGGGCCAGTTTGGAGAGGTCGTTTAACAAGAGAGGGCCAGTTTGGAGAGGTCGTTTAACAAGAGAGGGCCAGTTTGGAGAGGTTGTTGATCAAGAGAGTGCCACTTTGTAGAGGTTGTTGATCAAGAGAAGGCCACTTTGGAGCGGTCGTTTATCAAGAGAGGGCCACTTTGGAGTGGTTGTTGATAAAAAGAGGGTCACTGTGGAGAGGTTGTTGATCAAGAGAGGGCCACTTTGTAGAGGTTGTTGATCAAGAGAGGGCCACTTTGTAGAGGTTGTTGATCAAGAGAAGGCCACTTTGGAGCGGTCGTTTATCAAGAGAGGGCCACTTTGGAGTGGTTGTTGATAAAGAGAGGGTCACTGTGGAGAGGTTGTTGGTCAAGAGATGGCCACTTTGGAGAGGTTGTTGATCAAGAGAGGGCACTTTGGAGAGGTTGTTGATCAAGAGAGGGCCACTTTGGAGAGATTGTTGAACAAGAGAGGGCCACTTTGGAGAGATTGTTGAACAAGAGAGGGCCACTTTGGAGTGGTTGTTGATAAAGAGAGGGTCACTGTGGAGAGGTTGTTGGTCAAGAGATGGCCACTTTGGAGAGGTTGTTGATCAAGAGAGGGCCACTGTGGAGAGGTTGTTGATCAAGAGAGGGCCACTTTGGAGAGGTTGTTGATCAAGAGAGGGCCACTTTGGAGAGGTTTTTGAACAAGAGAGGGCCAGTTTGGAGAGATTGTTGAACAAGAGATGGCCACTTTGGAGAGGTTATTGAACACGAGAGGGCCACTTAGGAGAGGTTGTGATGTGTATAAATGGTCCTCGTGAGGCACTTACTTATTTGCTTTGAAATGTTCAGAAAACTGTTCGCAACAGTCAACGATCGTTGAAACAACGTGTGTGCTAACCCTGAAAATCTAATTATAGTTTTTGCAGAGACGAAAGAATAAAACATAACGAATTCTTTTATGAAAAAAACTCTCTGTTTTCGTAATATTCGTTTTCAGAACTAATCTAAGGTTCTCTTAAAATTCTATGTATAAATGAAGGGACGAAGATGAATCGTTCCTTTGGGTATATGGCAGGAGAATTCAGTATTTGTTAATGTTAATGTCCGTAATATGATCTACATTGTCTATCAAAATTGCCTGATTTTATTCTAATATTTTTGCAGTGATTTCACTCAGTTGCCTAGCAACGGATTGTTGGAAAACAAAAATGATACTAAACTATTACAATGAACAGATGCTGGGTGTATTTGAATGGCTGATTTTTACGTTCGTGTTTAATTTTATCGTATCGATGACAAAGGTATTGAGTGATAGTTGGTGAGGGGTCATACTTTCTGTGGAATCATTATTATTGGATAATAATCATGAAAATAATGACAGAAAACATGATACCGGGGTTAAATCAATACAATGGAGAAATATGGTTTGATCTGAAACCGTTTGACTTGTTATAAAATTTCACTCGAACTGGAAATCCTTCGGGACTTTTTTTCAAATCCACCCTCTAGTTTTGTCGGTAGATTCTATGCAGCAAGTGCATCCATGAAGAAGAGGCAAGCCCATGTTCACTAATTTAATGTCTGTTGTGTTGTGTCAATGATAATCGACACTGACTTAATTATGAAACCGCACTCTGATATCGAGAAATTGTATAAATTCATTATTGCTTATAATCTGCGACTTTCTACTTATTCTGAGAATTTCCGTTTCCATAGAATTCACCACTTTTCTAATGCATTGCTACAGCCATGGCAGTTTTTTCGTAATTTAATTAATTACAGTAAAACCTCAACAATAAGACCACCATTGGGACCCTTGAAAACTGGTCTTCTCATTGAGGCGGTCTTAAGGTTGATATAAGGAGCAAAACAGTGAAAATGACTTTAAAATGTCGTCTTAATTTCGAGGTGGTCTTATGATTGAGGTGGTCTTTAAGTGAAATTTTACTGTACTTCGTATTTAAAAATTGTTGTTTTGTGTGTCGGAATCTTAAGATTAATTCAAATAGTATTCGTCGTCTCATTGTCAGAGTCATTTCAGTCATTATTCGAAAATCTTTTAGTAGAACATGTATTGCTACACCGTAAGATGGTAGAAACCCAAACTGAAATTGCGTAGCAACCATTTTGTGGTGTAACACACTGTCTTACTCATCATTGTTGACATTGCGCTGCTCCAAGTCAGGTGAGCGATTAATTTTACTTCACTTAAAACGTAAAACACACACTTTACCGAGCTGATGCCTCTTACTCTGACATTAATACTGTAGTGAAATACTGAACCTACCATGCTCGAATTAATGGCACATTGTGTGTCATATTTTCTTTACAATCCTGAAGTTGCGACAGAGGATGATACCACCGACATTTTGAGTCATTTTGCACTTAAAGTACCTTAATTGATAAACATAAAAGGTTATATGTGCGCTGATCTTCAAACGTTTTAAACTCTGACAGAACTTCAGTCTCTTGTGACCATTTTCACTATCACGAAATCAGGTAATAATTGGAGAGTAATGAATTTGATATTGGCACCAGTTAAGATCGAATGAGAGCGCGTCTGCGCATGCCTGACACGTGATCACCATAGGCGCCATATTGGCATTCACGTGACACACACTGACTTCCGGGCATTTCCATCACAACAATAAACGATTGATTGAATTCAATAAAAGTTTTCGGATCGTATCTGTGTCATTTCATTAACTATTGATCATTAAGAATTGACCGGATTTAGATAAAATAAACATTCCGGCAACAAGAGATAACGGGACGCTTCAATTGGCATCGTCGGGAGATTAGACATTGAACTTACGATTTTGTTTGTAAACATTTCGGCGTCGTAATCACAAAGCCGATGAAGACGTTCTTGAAGCAGTACTATACACAACTTGCGAAATCCTCCTGTCATATGCGAGATCTTATAATTCTAAAGCATATTCCTATTTTTGTGGGGGGTTTATTATATGTACCACCGAATGCTTGAAATCTTAAGCTTCGATTGATCAAAACTTATTATGGCTTCAATATTGTAGGAGAAATACATGAACATCACAAATGTAAAATTGTAAGATAATGTTTTGTTCTTCCATGAAAATAATAATGCATAAATGATTTCATTAATCGGATACACTTTGTAAATACATGTACGTATGTATAAATAATATCATTCATCTTCCGATGAAACAACATGTTACTGATTTTGTAACCTAGGATTTCATAACAGTCCGTTTTAAAGGTCTGATTTTTTATCAAAATATGCTACGTAATAATTTTGAGAAAATGGCTTAAGCATGCCTTCATACAGATATACTCTAAAACATAGCATAGTTACTTTTCTTAAAAGTTTTCTAGAACAGCAAAACACGAGTCCGATTCAGGTATTTACTGTGCTGACACCCACTCGGCACATAGGTCAGGCTAGAAAATACCGGTATCTGACACTTGTCTTTGTAGTTTTGATAAACAGGTAACATAAGTGACAATGCAGTGTTGTAGAGTACATCTGTATGAAGTAAATTATCACAAGTGTTCTCATATTTTTCATTTAGAATATTTTGTCAAAAACGTAAGACTATGTACCGCTAAACATTTTAAGAATTGAATATATCAAGTTAATAAACCTGTATTTTTAAGATCTCAGTTGAATGAACATTGACATCGCCACTTAACATTATCATTTAAAATACTATTCATGAAAGAAATACCAATATATACAGTAGTTTGGCTTTGTTATATATAGTTAATAAATACAAACAAAATATTATTAAACTAATTATAATGATACGATTCTTCCCACTCTCTCGAGTGACAATTTTTAAAAAATTTGATCGCTTACGTACCTGAAAAAAACAGCTGTTAATTAAATTAGGACCAATCTTTGAACATTAACATGTTCATACGATTATTTTTAAGTATGCGCAATAGTGCACGATATTGTTCAGTTTCTTACTAATGTCTTTGTTTTATTATTATTTTTAGTAACAATTAACAACTGTTTTTTTTTCAGTTTGATATGCATATATGTAAATATTTATTACTCAATATTGAGTAATGTTTAATATCTTAACGTACCATGTGATATTTTGATGTTTTATTGCAATGTCTAGTCTCTTATAACTCTTATTAAGAGTGGCTATATTACTCATAGTTGGCTCTGTTTGTATGTTATTGTACAACGTACACTGAACAAAATTTCTAAACGTTCACTAGGTACTTCGTCGAAATATAAGAACAGAAACAAATGTACATATTTGCGCCTAATGAACAGACGGGCAACTAGAAATATTTATAAAAAATGCTAAAAATTATACAAAAACTATATATTCTTTATAATTAGTTTCCAAATTATATTTGAATTGATTAATTAATTTCTAAAGTTAGTCATATCTTTTGAATCAAAGTACAAGCATTAATCATACCGACAGCCTTGGCACTTTCTTCTGTGTTTATTTGGTGGCATCTTTTCTGTTTTTCGTGTTGGACATACAACGTAGATTGCATTGAAATGAATTTCACCGCTAACTACACAGTACACGTGATCCTCGTGCCAAAAGTTGAAAATCGTACTCACCGTCACGCGTGGTCAACAATGACAATAAGGTATTTTCTTTGTGAAAGTCGTTATAGTTCTATGTAGACTACTAGAATGCCAAATTTTAAGTCGGCATATAAAACCGTTTTCTTAAATTTGTATTATATTACATGGACGTTTAGAAAATGTTTTCAGTGTATATATATAGAGATGAGACTAAAATAAAGATTAAATATAGCTGACGGAAGATAAGGACCATATATCAGTATCGACTGTTTGCGTGTTGAAGAAGGGATAATAACACTTCATATAATTAGATGACCCTCGAACCATCTCCTAAACACGCTTAAATGGTTAAGCATTATGTTGAGTGGATCATTTTAAAGTGTTATGATATTGTAACAAACTGCTTCGGGCAATTTTAAAGACCTTTCGGTCCATTTGCGACAAAATCGTTGCACACGCGACAAACGGTAAATACGTTACCTCCGGGCTACAACTTTTCCGTAACAATCCTGATATCTGACATGAATGACATTTTGAATTGGTAATTGATATTTATTCCAAGCATGCACTATAAACATCCGACTAGTTAATTTAATTGATTTGGGTTAATTTGCCTAATCATTCTGACGCGTAGTAATTCACTGTAAAGTAGCCGACCTATTAGAAGATACCGTACAGAGATAGTGAGACAATGGGGGGTGCTTCATTTGTCTGGGACATCGTATGATTTATGACCCTATGCATAGCATTGCCAACTGTTTCATTTTTTCCAGCACCGTATTCTGGCATTAAGTCTACTATAGAATTACACATTATTACAATACTAACTCATGGGTATTGATATTTTGGGAATATTCTGATAAATGTTTGCACCAGGTTTAAAAAACATTGACCTTACCGAGTTATCGCCCTTGAGCTCATGATTAACAACGTTTAGTTAAGTGTATGTTCGTGCGTTCGTATGTGGCAGACTAACAGACATTATCAATTTCATTTCATCACTGTTCAAAAATCGAAGAAAGATAGTTCGTAACCGGTTTTAAGCCGTTTTCGATAGTATTCTCTAACATAAATTCACGACTTTCCCCGTGTGTGAAAAATCTCGCTTGCTTGTCGGAATTCATATGTATGTATATATATAAATCATGGGCATATTGCCTTAATTTCTAAATAAAGTATAATCTTTTGAATTATGTAGTTGGCGATTTTAAGGATTACATAAAAAAATGTATAACATTGAACCAGAAGTGCTCAATTTTTGTGTTGTTTTGTTCCATTAGTTTTTATTGAGAGCCTCGTTGTTTTTCTCTGTAAATATTATCGAAGGGAAATTTAGTTTCCAATTCATTTATGTCCACGTGTTTAGAAAATATTGCTATCGGGAACACTTCCGTAAGATGTTGTTATCCTCTAATTTTCCGTTGCGTTTTGTTGATCCTTTTCCCTGCCATTTCCGTTTCGCTCATTGCCTTCCATTCCGTTTTTCGGGTTCGTTTCGTTTTCAATTCCGTTCTGTACTATTATCAAGATTTTGAACTGATCCGTGGATTAAAAAAACGCCAACACTGAAGTATTTTTTTTCTTTATGACTTTGAAAAACAAAGAAATGTGTGAGAAATTAGAGTCAAGTTTAAATTAAGAATACCCCAATGAAATGTAAAGTTGTCTTGAAATTTCTTCGCCGAGGAAAATAACCCATTACCAAAAATTAGTTTTGAAAATTGGAATGAGGATTTACTACCGCATTTATTTTGTTTGTTGTTTGTTTTAATTTTAATTTCAAGCATAAAATAATTTCGTGTATTTTAACTTTAAAAAAAATTCTCGGCTTTATTCGAAATATTCGTTATTTATTATTCATATGTTTATCTATTCTTATATTATCGGCAACAGTCTACTTTTGTTTAGATTATATGTAAGTCGAATTTTATCTTCATTGTGCAATTAATCGCTGAAGTAATTAAAGCTTAAACAATATGTAGAAAGATTAAATTTCTAAACTTTCAACTATTAATAAATGTTATTTTTTTTTAGTTTGTTGCAGCGTTGCATTCTTATTTGAGGCATCAAAAGTTGGCGATGTGGATAGTTTTATCATTACTCGTTTTGTTAATTGTAAACAAGCAGCTTATGGATTTCATTTAGGTTTTTTTTCGCTCATTTTCATATTATATGCACACTGTGCCATATTATATTTTGGCATCGAAGAAACATGCACGGGTATGTGATAACATTTATAATGTAGCATCATTTTGATAATTGCTTCTTAGTGTGGGTTGGCGTTTAGAAAATGGTCTAAAATTGATTTGATTTTATCATTACTTTACATTACTAATTTGCTATTTTTTTGCACTTTGACAAAATGTTGTACATATGTTATATGGATGAGGAGCTTTGCTCAAATCCTGAATAAAATTTCTGTTCTGTTCTATATCTTGTTTTCAATTCAAGCTTAATTTCAGTCCACTGCGATTTCTGCCTTTTTTGATAAATAAAACCATTTAACTAAACTAATACACATATGTAGGGTATATAAACATGTCAGAGGAGTTAGCCAGTCTTTTTGAATTTTGAAAATTTGCACCATTGTATTACAAAATGATCGGAAACGCTGAACATACTTTTGTTAGGTTTAAATCAACTTTGTTCTCTAGTTCAATTGATATGACTTAAAAGTTATATATATATATAGTTTACAACAATGAAGATATAAGAATGATTTATCCAATATATTTTTACAAAATATATCAAATAGTTCTGGCGCGTAAGCACCTTAGACTAGCTTATATTGATCATATGTACGACAAAGTTATAAATAAAATATCAATCACAATCCTAAGATAATGAATATATTAAGACGGTATAAGTCACTCGACATATCTTAATTTAATACAGGTGTACATAATCATTGTCATTGCACCATTTCTTCCAAACGTTTGTGATCAAAACAAGCTTTGAAATTTCAGATCAAACTCAATTCAAATTGCATGTACCAAATTTATGTGAACTCCTTGCAGCCCTGTTGGTTCTATATTATAGTATTCATTGTTTGTTCATTTCTATGAGAGAATTATGCGAAGTCATTTTCAAGTCTCGTTTGTGTATTCCCAAAAACAAGCGTCGCCCATTGCGACAGATTCGTAGTCTCAGAAGAAAATTAATAATTATGTGAAATTGCTAATTATAATACCGCCATTGTTCTTTGATCTCCGCTCAGACTACAACATAAGGTATGGGCGCGGTCCCGACGCTCACAAAGTTATGATCGTTAAATCCATGAAACAAATTATACAAATAACCCGTAATAAAATTACAGGGACTGGTCACTTTCAATTTATTTTATCCTTCTGAGGAACCGTCATGGCGAGGCTCAAATTTAAAATTCTGTCGTCATAAAATCATCTAATTTAGAAGTATAATATTCACACATGGGGTGAATAATCCGCTTTGATCTGTTCCAGGAACTATTTGTTGTTGGCGTATTAATTTCAAACTTAATGCAAAATCACATATTTATTTCTGTGTATAAAAGGTTTTCTGTCAGTACTGGGGAATGAATTCACCAAGACTGCAAACATAACGGTGATTGTTAGTACATGTTTGCATAAATACAAATGACGTGACGTGAGGTTAAGTCTAGACAATGCAGATTTTTGTCCATAATAAAAACAAATGTTTTAGTCACTAATCTACAGAACTCTGTTTGAAGTCAAGCAAATCCCATTCAGTACATGCGCAGAAGTCAATGAGAAATTGCAAATCCCATTCAGTGCATGCGCAGAAGTCAATGAGAAATTGAATTGTGTTGGGCTTTGGTTCTTGTAATGGCTTGCTTATGAGTTTTGTTTTGCAATATTAACGTCGAGTTTTAATAATTTTACTAGTGGGTTTGAACCATATATCCGTCATTCTCTGAGATTTTTGGCCCAAATGACATATCTGGGCGAAATATGGTTATCAACATTGTTCAATGCAGGGATATTTCTTAGTCATTCCAAAACAAAAGATATTACAAAGCTACATTTTTTTAGGGAATTAAAACACTTTGTTATTGTCATCAAGACTAGATCTTCACAAATTTAATACAGAAAATATGGTTTTTCAATACAAATTTTTTTTACAAATACATGTAAATGTGTATTATGCTTTTTCTTAAGAAAAGGGGCCGTCTCAATGTTTACTGACAATAGTTTTACTGCTGCACGCCGCTGAATCATAAATATTTTACTGAAGGGTTTCAACTAGCTGTTGCAATTAATGTGGACACATGACGTCAAAATGTGAAAACATGACATCGTATTCATTTGGGCCAAAGATCTCAGAGACTGCTACATACAGTAATATGTCTCTTCTGCTGGTTAGCATTGTGTCAGGATCAATCTTGGTTTGTTACATTCCTGTCCTCAACAAGTTTACAGGCTTTCGGTTATCCTATCTTTTAAACTGGAACTTTTAACAATGTAGGACTACCAAAGATTGTCGGTGTATTCTGTATATTTCATATTCGAAACATCTCGGTGACCTAGGTGCGTGTCATAGGATCGGAAAGAAAATTATGTCCAAGAATTAAACATGTGCAACAAATAAATGCCTCCAGTGTTTGTATGTGAAGAATATAACTATTCACGACGGGTAGCTCATTTGTTATTTCGATATTTTCTGGGGGGGGGTTCAACACTAGTTCGCATTCAACACAAACTTGAATCACTGACGTCCGTGTATGGTCTCCCTTTGGGCTCTGTAATCGTTTGCATGTTTTTTTTATCTCTTTGTGGTTTAAGGCTGTGTCTTTTGAATGTGGCAAGTTGTGTTCGAAGGCTTCATTGTGTACACAAGCTCTGGGCTCTATAAATTATCTTTAAATACAGTTGTCCCGGATTAATGTATAAATGTTAATTTTGACTTGTCCGACATGGGAGGCTAGTTGTACAAGCATAGAATAGGGTATGGATTAACTCGTAAGTAGGCGTGCATAGAAGACTTGTCCCGGACTAAGTCCAACTCAACTATTGGTAGTCTGAATCGGCAATCAGACTTGTTCGGAGCGTCGGGCTAGTGGATTTCTAGAGCCCTGAAGCTACTGACAGGAAATGGGGAACACTGAACTTGCGATGTGATAAACATGTACTTGGGTATATTTCAGTGTTCTGTATAGCTTTACTCTACTCTGAGTGCGAAGTATTCGGATACAAATGGAAGGTGCGATTTTGTTACAATTTGGCGACAATGCGACAGACCTGTATATTAGTTTATTATTAACGTCTCATCATATATATACATGTATACAAAACATTATCAATTACATAGGATAAAATATGCCATTCTAGTAAGAATTATAAGAGACGGGCAATACATTGCACAATAAAACATCCATATCACTATATATATGTGATGACTTGGTTAAAAGTAAATTTCGTTGTTTCACGACACATGGTTCCTCATTTTTAAGACTAACGATGACACCACACGACATTTGTACGATGGTACATTATGATAGGTATTGTCCGACATAGCTGCGAGACTAAAATCAAAATGTACAATAAAACCTCAATAATACGACCATGCTTGCGACCCTTGAAAACTGGTCTTAATATTGAGGTAGTCTTAAAATTGAGGTTGAATAAGGACCGAAACAATGACTATTGTCTTCTTTATTTTGCGTTGGTCTTGTTATCGAGGTGGTCTTTAATTGAGGTTTTACTGTATATTCCTAGCAATGTGTCACTGCGCATGCGCCTAGATAACGTTCTTCTGATTATACGTTACGATATAAAATTTTGGACTTCTGTTTAACAGAAATATTTGGTAGATTCAGACCAAAAATTAATAATTGAGACAAACTTAATAAATACATTGTAAATCTCTGAACATCTCCGTTGTGTAAACACATGACTCTGTCATTTTTATTAAATTTTATCTTTTGAGGAACATTAACAGATAAATATAGGAATATTTTTTTTAATTGTTACTTTCGTATTAATTCCGTTAGCATGATTTATCTTGTTTGCATGTTGTATTAATTTGTTTTCAAATAAGTAGTATACACATTTTTCAAAATGTTTTTAATGCTTCTGAAATTTTCACGGTCATTAGTTATAATTATATTCGTGTTATGACCGATAGTTTGAATTTAATATTATTTATATGATAGATGTAAACAATAGAGGTTATCAGTGACTGAAATACGTTTTATTGTAAAATATTTGACATGCATTTTTAATTTGTAAGAAGAGCACCGCTCATTATGTCGAAAACAGTTACGCGTATTTAGGAGAATAAATGATTTTTGAACAATATTTAAACCCTTAAGTATTTTGTATAAAAACTAAAAAATGAATACAAGCTTAACTACAACATTAAATATCAAATCTGTTATTTAGCAATACATGTTTTCTACATCAGGGCCCATGTTCACAAAGGATCAATTCATCTGATTCAATTTGATCCATACAATATTTGCCGTATCCATAAAGCAACACCTATTCCAGTACTTCTCATACACATAAATACCTAAACAATCTTCTAATTAACATCATGAAAACATACTAAACTTCACCATGATGTTGAAAAATTAATTTATTATACTTATGACTGAAACTTAGTTCTAGATCTAGATCCAATCAGAACAAATTTTCCAAAATCGGTCTTATTAATTTCCATCGTTTTATTAATATAAGGATGACCTTTGAATTCAATGTCTCAACAGTTTTGCATGATGTTCATATCTGTCACATTATGTAAAAAGATTCAGCTTTAAATAACAAGTTTTACAAGGTTTGAAAGATCCTATATTCGATCTTAAACATGATCCTGAAAACTGATTCTTTGTGAACACGGGGTCGGATGAATATCTCTTAGATTCGAAAACTCATAAGTAGCTCAAAATCTCAAATACATTTTTCACGAATTCGCCGTCGCCGTTTAAACTGAGTTGAAAAGTCAGCAGTTTTGTAAGGTCATACAAGATTTATCGCGTTAAATCGTGCACCCACCTCAATTGTTTGGAAGTTTTATGTGACATATTGGTCGATTAAAATGTAATAAAATGAAACGGTTTGTTTTAGCCGTTTTAATTCAAGTTTCTTTTCATTGAAGACAAAAAACGAAAGTGCCTTTTAAATAGCCCGGTAATTTTCTTTGGTGTGATGTTTCATTCACTTTCAGTATAAAAGATGCCCATTCATTAGCAATAACGCAGCATTTGGTTCATTTCGGATTTTACCGTTACCGATAATTGCTGTAACTGTAAATACTTGGCGTTAACCACCTGGACGGCGTTTAACAGCGCCATCTTGTGGGCGTGTCCGGAGTAACAATGGTGCCCGGATGCTGGAACTGAACAACGAAAAACCTTCTAATTATACGTTAACAGTCGGCTCCTTTCATTCGCGGTCACCCGAGTCAAATAAGTGTCTTAATCACTATTGTTAAACGCTATCACAAAACACGAGGCACGCGTGCATGAGGGGTAGCAGGTTTTGCGCTATCGTCTTGAATAAAGAAGCCAAATTGTAAAGGTCGCTTTGCATACGGTTTATCTCGCCTCGTACGACCTTTCCACGAGATTTCGAACATAAATGTGACAATTAATAAAGATAGATGTAAGCGCGATACATGTTATCGTAAATCAAAGCGAGGAAGCAATAAAATATGATAATTACTTGCTTTTTTCTTACTTTCAAAATTTGTTGAATAAAATATGTTGCTTACGAACAAATCTTTGCATTGAAAAAACAGAGAAGTTGAACACTGTTTTCTTTTTCTCTTCCGTTCGTTTCATGTTCTCATGTGATGTAGTGTATATTTTGTAACAAAACAAATGAAATGTTCTGTTCTGTTCATAGTATGCAGATACTGAATAACTGTGATATTTGCTTTTTTCTATTTTATAACCATATTGAGTGTAATCTATCTTTGCATATTTGTCTTCATTCAAAAAAGGACTGCGCCTGTGCGTTACTTTGGGTTTGCCAAAGTTCAAACATTCGCCGCATCAAACAGTCGAAAGTCATTTTGTTCTGGTTTCCGAATATATTTATCCGTTTAAACATATTTATTTCCCATAATTCTGAATAGTTCATAATGTGTAGGAGAGGGGTAATAACTAAAAGTCTTATTTAATCTTAATAAATATTATTAAAAAATCGTGTGAGTGCTATAAATGTATAACATAAAACAATGTCGGACATCATAAAAAATGACTCATTTTTGATAATGACGCTTTACACTGAAAAAACACAATCAATTTACATGTATTATTACCTATGCCTGACGGTCACTTGATTCAATAGCTTCATTTTTTAGCGTTTCATTTGCGATGATTATATAAGAGGGACGACTGAAATATGTAGCTAAGCCGTAATCGCGAGGGAGAAGGAATAAAATTAAGAAAATAATTACTGTACGTGTTGGCGCTTTTTATTAACACTGATCACAATTTGTTACTTTCAAACTCAATAACTTTTGAATGATGCAGACACACTTTTTATGTTACATCTTACCAGTGAAATAAAATGACTCCCCTCTATATTATTCTCCTTTTTCATACCAATAAGAGTCATTTTGTTCATTAAAATGTTAGCTATGACAATGCCGGGTATTTTCTGCTTTCGGTAATATAAGAATACTGTTTATTTGTGCATACATGTACATATAGCTCTACTACGTACATTAAATAACGCAAAATGTGGGATTTCAAAATCTTCAATAAATGACTTTAAGGATACAAGAAAAGAACTTGACACGATATTATTGCATGTGTACGCAACATGTTTGCTAAATTTCATGACAATCGACAAGTATTTTCATAAACAATTAGTTTCGAAAGTAATAAAATGAATTTTAATGAAGTATGGTTGGTAAAACATTTGCGTTTTTAAATGTGCTGAGTGTTTACATGTAAATGTAGGATAAAATGCTGATGAACGAAAACACTGTCATGATTACGCACTCAATAGTGACATATTTGCTTACCAAAGTACACATATTCTGATGCCTTTGGTTTAAAAATATATTTTTACTCTCTTAGGTTTTTTTTTATCTTGATTAAGATTTTTGTCGTATTGTCCGCATAGTTATCGCTAGTGTTCAAATTGTAGATTTATCTGAAATCATACATATCATTAAAAGTAAGATAACTGTGCAGACATTGAATTGAACATATTCTGTCATAAAGAGATGTACCATGTACAAGTCAAAACAAATAATGTTCGTATATAACATGTTAGTTTGCAATATTTTAAATATTCGGTTTATTTTTTATATATTTCGAATGATGAAAAAAGCGTTGTATATATATATATATATATATATATATATATATTACAGTTCTTCACAGTTGAATAGCATTGTTTAGTTTGCCTGAAGAAGTATAAAAACGCGTTGAAAACATTTGAGTATGTCTTCCTTTTTTCATGTACGTATTATACAAACTTAAAAACGAATTCAAACAAGCAAATAAGAAATTAGAAATATTTTTACCTACATGTCTATCAATGTTTTTCATTATAATTGCTTAGAATAGCATAAATATATTGTACCTGCGATTCGTATCCGTTTTTTCATTTTTTATATTACATTATATTAAATACAAAATGCGCAATTATATCCATATTGTCTGGCTCGCTTATCGCAATATGTGAACTTCTTAGACGGAATATTAATGAGTTACGTTTCAACTCCTACGGATAAAAGCTGCCAGATAAATTTAAAACAAAATGTTAACTGAGTATTATGACCATTCATATAACTGTAACATTTCAACAGACATTCATTATTAAACAGTTCGACCCCTTTTTCACCCGTTTTCAGGATAAAAAAGCCCCGTTAATAACCACAGAGCGAGCCTTCGTAACATCAAAGGAAATATTCTATGTGTTATTATTCCAAATTCAAGTTACTACACTTGTTTCATAGCTTCTCTTTGTTATACGCATTCTTAACGGTAATTTCTGGTAATTGCAATCACAGATGGTTAACGTTACAGGGGAGAGAACCCCTGGCAGCGTCCAGCATCACTTGATAGAGAAACTCGCCCGCTGATTGGCTAATCGGAAACCGATTCTAGGCAAACAGTCAGCGGTAGATGCTGAATAGAGTAGGCGGGGTTTAAGATTGACTTCTCGGCACCTTATGAAATTCGATATTTTGATTGGATGATGATAACCACTCCTTCTGGAGGTCTGGTCTCCCATAGGATCGTAGAAATCTAATGGGAACGCTTACTTACCGTCGGAACTGAATAGCAACAAAAGGCACTCCATCGGGACTACACATCAGAGCTCGTATGATGCCGACTTGAGACCAATACTAGTAACGTTTACTAAATCTCAAATTGACCCTCTGCAGCTCTGGGAACTATATGTGCTAGTGTCTTGTAAAATGTTTTCTAAAACTTCCGGAAATTAAACCTGTTCTTGAAGAATTTTAACTGTCTTTTGGGATACATGTTATGTTGTAAGAACCTGAAATTCGTATGTTATTAATATTTTCACGTGTTCGTATATTCGCTTAACACGACATCTTTATTGCAATATTCCATTTTCGTGATATTCTCATTGAAAATTTGCTACATGGAAATCTTATGAGAAACTTGAGGATGTTTTGGAGAAGTACGTAAACGCAGTGAAAGATAGAATAATTGATGTATTTGGAAGTAGTTAGCACGACAAAGAGAGTGACAGTGAAATTAACGAACTAACCGATGAAGGAAGAGATAACCACACAACTGGGAACAATCAGAAACTGGATGCAACCTGCGATGGTTGAACAAAATGGTGGAAGGCGAGTTGATTTACACATATGTATACTTTATACTCTAGAAATATTAAATTTTGACGAATTTACGTCTCTGAAATCGAACTAGGAGAATATCAATACTTCAATTATTTTTCAACGTCGTCTTGAGCCAATCAGAGCAGATTGCTGAGCGAAAATTATTAATCTTTTTCACGAAAATTTATATTTCATTTGTCCCCAATGATTTACGGTGTTGGTAAAATTTTAATCATCTTAAAATCTTGGCTAACCGGGAAATTGTATGCGTTCTATTACTATAGTAGTAGATAATTTATATTCAACAGTTTCCTATTACATCCTGGGGTTTGGGGAATAATTTTCCGTCAACCGTTAATGGGTATAGTTGTAGGCTGATACGATTCAAGGACTCCCTAACGTGTATTGTATTCGAGTTGATTCCAATATTGACAAGGTTAAATTACAGACAACGTCAGACCAAATGCATTGGGACGTATTTCAAAGAACAGCAGTCAGGTTTTCGTCGCTATATGGTTGCGCAATATTTTTTCTTCAAAAAATATATTTTAAGTCATTTTATTGGGTATGACACCCGCTTCTGCATTAGTTTGGTTGCTTGGAATTTATCGACGTATCGAGGTATAATTGTCGTTTATTATTTTTATTCCGAAACAAGATCCGTTTAAAATGTACGAGGTATTTTCCTGGTTGAAATTTCGCGTATTATTTATATGATAATTTATTACTATCGTCTAGAATTTTTTTGTCGTACACCGTAAGAAAACGACGAATTCTTTTAATCTATTATTTTATTTTCAACAATAGTCAATGCTCTGAGCGTTCTATAATAAACTTTTTGTGGATTATTTTTCTCAAAATCAACAGTTTCAAGAGATTGTTCAATACATATAATGAAATGTTTATTTCTTGGCGAATAAAATATACGATTATTATACTGTTATATATTTTATTTGCATGAGCTGCGAATTTATCAATATAATCATCAACTTATTACTTTTCCATTAGCAAAAAGTCTGAATAGTTTTGTGGTATCGAGTTTAACTGATAATCTTAGAGATTGTCACTCAATCTCGTCTGCAACATAAATCAACTCCATGATAGAATCTACATAATATTTACATGTGAGAGACCTACGCGTTTTTATGGAAAGGTGTAAAAAATATATAAAATCTCAAATGTTTCCTTTCTAATATTAGCATGCAAATGAAGAATACTTAATGTACAAATAACTATACTTATTATGTTTTCGCTTTACAACTTGGATTTTGTTGAAACGTACTTTTTATAAGGTTAGAAAAATATGTATTTACTCGATGTTGTGATCACTAAGGAAAATGCGTAATTAAGTATTCTAGAGCCTGGTTATTATTTTCTTCGAGACAAAATATATTAGCGTCTCCAAAACAACATTAGGAACAAATCATTGACATTGGAGGACAACTTAAATTATCAAGCTATTATGAATATTTACAGAAAATAGTTTGCACATACGTAATTATTGTTTTAAAAATATACAATTGCCCGAAATAAAGACAAGAAATAATGAAATATTTGGATCACTAAATTTTCATTTGACTCCCAACGGGAATGTTCGTTATGTTTAGGTTTTATTCCAGTATTTTATCATTATCACAGGGCGTGGCAGTAAAATATTATACAAAAGAAAATTATTGAAAAAATGGATATGTAAACGATAAGAAAACGAGTTCTACAGTGTGAATTTCTGTATTGTACGCATGTAACAAATAATTTTTAAAAACCGTCGGATTCTAATTGATATATCTGCGACTTGGCTATCAAAAGAAGAACGGAAGGCTATTTCATAAATTCTAAGTTTAATTTATTGTCAATACAATGCTATCTATATTTTATTTATACTTTCAGTGTTGGTGTAGGGGTCACAAGGGCCCACTTTGAGAAGCAGCCACCAAGTAATTTAAGGAAAAGCAATTTCTTCCATTTTGTATTGGCGTTGTACGATCGTCAGGGGCAACCGATAGAAGTTGAAAGAACAGCTTTCATTGATTTCGTAGAGAAAGAAACAGTAAGTGTAGATTTTTCATCATTTTGTTAACAGTCAATTGCCATACATAGTTAAAATAAAATCAGAACAATGTTCGTGAACGATATACAAAGGAAAGTAAAATACAATAGACCTTCTTAGAATGCTTAGGTATTCAGGAAATAATAAATAACTTAATTCTACGAAATACATATGCCACGTATACATATGACGTTATTTTATCCTATTTCTTTTCCTGTAGTCCGTCTTACCTAAGTTCAAGCAACTATGAATTATAATATCTACAGTTGCTTCACATCTTGGATAAATTCTGTGAATTCGTAATACCAAAGAAATATTATTTATGAATTTGAGTTAATTCCTTTCTTTGTTGCGTCTCTTTTGTAATTACTTCCAAGTTATTTAAAGATTCTACTATCCCTGTAAGTGCAATTTCGCTATATGAGGATTTCTTATATTCACCTATTTATCTTAAAAAAAGAAAATAATGTTCAGTCTGCAAATTTATCATGATTCCTGGAATCACATAAACGTGCTGACCATATTGTTTATTGTATGTTTACTAATGAATATGCCAATTAAGAACCTCTCGTATTTCCATATTGCTTAATCTGTCAACGATATATTTATTTACTTATTTATTTATATATTCACCTTGCTATGTTAATCATTTGTAAGGGAATACGGATATTTACTACACCGCCTAATTACGCCCCAGTCTGTTTGCACCTATGCGTCCCACCTGTCATGATCAAGTCGTTAATTAATGTTACTTGTTCCCTGTTTAACTGTATCAGATGGTCCCAATGCGTTTCTGTAGCCACGTGACGTAATTACACAGTAATGAATCTGTTATCGACCCGTAATCAATTAATCGATATATCAATGAAATCGTTGTTACTGAAATCGTAAGCATTACGAAATAACGAAGATGATCGTGATATTGTGTTGAGTGGATAATGACTTCTGATGAAAACTTACAAGATTTATAGCCTGACATCATAGTGAGGGTTATTGTCGTAGGAAGAAGAATAATTACACTTTGCGGTGACGAAAAGAGTCATCGGGGATTGAATAAGGGTTCATGTGAACGACCCCTATCGGTTACAAAATTCCGTATTCATCCAAGTGCATTTACCTCAGCAAACTTTAACAAAATCACATGATTCTAGAAACATGTAAATATTCATTTTAATGACCAACTAAAGTTTATCGATGTAGGACAGAAACGAAGCTATTTTATAATTAATTACAATTAATATGTCTTCATTGCTTTGGAAAACATGTACATAGAATATTCGAACAGTCAAATAAACGTGAAAAAAATTGCGTCGAGGTAGACTCTATCTGAAATTCAGGAAGTAAAATCACCCTAAAATATTCACACTGCCAGTAAAATAAAGCAAAATACCCAGACATTACAGTGATTAGCATGAAAGTTATGTTCGTTGTGTATATTTTATTGCAGGAATCTGACAGTCAGAAAACTAACAATGGAATTCACTACAGACTTCAACTGCTGTTTGCAAATGGTAAGTCTTATTCAAATACAAACTATACAATGTATCCCAGTATCGCGTTATTTAAACGATTTGTTTCAATTTCAAATTCGGAATAAATACAAACAGGGTAAATAGTCATTCATAGATAAACAAAGGTAAAGTGTTAATTTATTCTAGTGGCATCCCTTTTTAGAGGGCCAGCCATCTCTGCCTTATGAGACACCTCCTTTCTGAGCACTTTTACTTCCCGATTCATATCCTTTAATGCCAGTGACCAGACAGGTAGTCGTACGGTAACCCTTATTTAAGGGATATTAAAATCGCAACAGGACTCTGCTTCGGGTTAAGTTGTTTAATGCGACATGATGTATCATTGTGGTCTGAATGTTTGCTCATTCAAATTGAAATACGACCTCAAACAAATAAGTTAATATGACTTCATTTGTCATATACATCACTATCATTAATGTACAGATGGATATTCGTAGTTAATTATTCTATTCTTTCCGGATTTTTTTTAGAACATTAGTTAGTGACCGCTGAGCAAAACATTACTAGTTAATAAATACACAGATCACCGTGTTACCATATAAGGAAGTCAGAACACTGATTGTCATATTTCGAAAGTCAACAAACACGACGATTTTATGAACTCCAATTTGTTGACAATGACAATAATTATATTGCAATTACCGATCCGGAAATATCGCCGCCATTACAACTTTTACCCACAATTCCATTTTATTTGTTTACATGGCACACGCGCTCAGTCAAAGATCGCGTCATTACAGACTTAACACGTGCAAGTTTGTTTACATTCGTAATGCCTTTACAAACAACAGTAACGATCATTTCATTAGGAATGAAAAAAGGAATTAATAGCAAAGATGAGCTATTCGATGTCATGAAGGGTAACCGGACAAAAATAATAGAAATATTATATGAGATACATTAATTGAATCAAATAATGGAGCCCGGGAAAAGCCTGATGAATTAGTTGGGTTCATTTTTACCGGTTAATGATTTTGAAAAGAAATTTCAGGTGTTTTAGAGTTGATGGAAAACGTTATATTTAAACATGAATGGTATTCAGCAAACAGTTCATTTGATTTAATGATGACACGACCGTAGATTAACTTTCAAAGAGCGTGTATGCGGCTTTGTGGAGATTCATTGCAGTAAATTGTACTAAATTAGATAGTATTAGATTGAACAAAATAATTGTAATTAATTTGTGGAACTGAAAAATAAAAAAATGCTTCCAATTGTGATTTTTTTGTTACTTGTACCAGAATTCATTTTCTAATGGGATTTGACGGTAAAAAGTAAAAAATACAAGAAACAAATGATTTGACAAATATATTAAATATTTATAATTAAACATCTAATTTGTTGAAGTCTTAGGCAGGAAACGCAGCGTATTCATATGTAACCGAACTTAAACTAGGACAGTCTCTAGATTCTTCAAAAAACATTTCATTTTCATTCCCCTAAATTTGTCTCTCAAAAATTGACGCTGAACTCGCACATGACTTAAGTATAACATATGGGGTATGAAACGTTTCTATCAAATTATCCACGGCCAAGTTGAGCACAATTAACGCCCATATTGATTTTCTTTGGATTTTCTGAAAGTGAACGTGTGAAAAGTGAAGCCAAGACCTCGAGTCGTCTGTAACAAAAAAATCCGGAAAATCCCGTTTTCTGTAAGAGCTGTGAATTGCCGTGGTTTTAACGTGATTTTACGTGACTTTAGAAACTTCAACGAGAATTAGATTAATGCTGTTGTTCAGTTAGAAATTTTAGTCAGCCATGAAAAAATACTTGATACAATCTCTACATTCTCGAGTTTCTACATAATGTGCCTACCTTATGTATGAGTCTGTAATTTTACAGGAAATATGTTCATTATATTCAAGTTGGCATCGAAATTTTAATCAATAATCCCATCGATATTATGATACCCGTTTTACAACTACTTTAGTTTGGGTCATGAAATATTGTACCACGGCTGATTTCAACGTCAGTTTAATAAGGTAGCGATCAGAGAATACTGACGAAACAGTGAGTAAGGATATGGACATTAATGCTTAAGTGTACCACAAGTTCATACAGGGGTCCAAGGAGTTGACCCTTTGACACGCTTAGATCCCTAGCGGATACCGCTACGCCTGTGTCAATTTCATGTAAACGTATATTTAAGACATCCTTTCTCATTTAAATAGAAGGCTTTGATTGGATACTGACATACTATACGTGTATTAACATGAGAAATATAAACATTCATTTTCATACTGCCCTTTTCCGGACAAAATCTGTCATTTTAAGGACACTTCTCGATTGTCAAAAAACTGTCCTTTTCAGGACAAGCTCCCTATTGATTGGCTAATTTACAAAATTAATAGAAAATACAACCGTTTTTTATCTCATCGAGCACGGTTTGTATCTATCTTTGGATTCAAAATTATTGGTATTAACTTGTAGATAAATTATCAACAAGACAAATTTACCCTTTTAGATTCTAAAACCAATTTAGCGACGTGCAGGGTACATGTCGGAGTCAACAAAAATGCCAATAAGTACCTAAGTGTACATGCTGACTGATGACCGTATAACCCAAAAAAAGTACTTCTATTCATTTTCATAGTTTTGAAATAACGCATTACAATGACAAAGTTCGGGAGAAAAAAGAATGTCTCGTCTGTACAAATATAAAGTATAAAACTACTTCCGTTTGTGTCTAATAATCTCAATTTTCGTTTAAGATATCGCGTGCAATTTGCAAATATCTAACTCTTAAAGAATTTTATCATTTCATTGCACAATAGCTAACACTTCCAATTAAATTTTAAAGGCCGTAAGAAATAAAATTATTGGACGGTCATTATCGGGTGCGGATTACTGGTTTTTAATAGCCACGGTTGGGTATAATTGCCGCCACACAACCATTTAACGTCCCAGAATCAGATAAAGTCCGTGATAAGCCGTAATGTACATCTGTATTAAAAGTCAACCGTATCTTAATTAAGATATTTTAATGTCACATAAACAGAAACACATATTCAAGAAATCCTTCCAAATGCAGTTTAGAAACTGATGAAAATGGAAAATATATGTTTCGAAATGTTGGAACGTCGGGAAAATTGATTGGTTCAAAATTTAAACCCGAGATCCATTATTTAAATGCAACCAAAATGACGACATCAAACAAAATGTCTGATAATTAGAATAAAATAAGGCGATACAGTTTACAATGATTGAAGATGGCCATCGAGCCGACCATGTGAGCACAAATAGATTGAGCATTGATTGCCTTCCTGGTTGATTGTAGTAACAGGTGTGTACAGCAGGAGGTTAAACAACAAGCTCCGATGTTTAGCAACATCACAAGTCCTCTAATTGTTATAAAAACACTTAATCTGACATCCCAGTGTGGCGTTATATCATGCCTTTCTCATCAACTCTTGCCTCCCACAACTCTTCGTCTGCTTGATTAATTTATTATCTAAATTGTATGTGTTGTCTCAACCAATTTTCGTTTCTTTATAATTTCGGACTTTAAATTTGGTTGTTATGCTTTATTTATTTGCCAGTCTTTACTGGGTGTCTCTGAGTGGAACGACTTCAGAACTTTGTTTGCTACTTGACGCCATTAAAAACGCAAATACTTGGACTAGGCGTCATTTTCTAGTACCAACTGTCAAAAGCGTGCTACAGTTATCTTTGCGTTAATTCTTGTTCAATTTTTTTTAAACTCTACATTAATTATGTTTTAAGTCATCATTGATTAAATTTATGAAATTATGTTTGAGGAATAATGAAAAGTTTTGCCTTTGTAATGTGACTTTGTCTTATATGCACACTTTTGATTGCGTTTTTAATGGCGTTAAGTATACATTGATAAAATAAAGCAATGTAAACTATGTCATTTTAGTACAGATTGTCATTATCAAAGACCCTCTTGTTTAAACATGTAAACGTAGATTAATAAAAGTCTTGACAAAGGACTGGTTCCGAAATATTCACAAATGAGGAGATATCGGTACACTAAAACCTCACAAGACCACCTCAATAACAAGATCACCTCAATAACAAGACCACCTCAATAACAAGACCACCTTAGAATTAATAACACATTGTTCAAGACATTTTCCACTGTTTTGCTCGTTATTCAAACTCACTATTAGGCCACGTAAATATTAAGACCAGTTTGTTTTCAAGGGTCCCGAGGGACGTCTTATTATTGAGGGTTCACTGTATTATGTTATCATTCTATTTAGTACTAGTAAGATAATAATTGCTATAAATTGTAGACGCGGAGCTCAAACTTCCGATTTCAATGATGTTAATTTCTAATATGTTTAATTTAAAAATATCACAAACATAACCATGCTCTGGATTTTTCAGCGAATGTTTCAGATCGAAAAGTCGTACTTTTAAACGATCTTGACGACCCATTTAAAGACATTAGTAGTTAAATTGATATAGTTAGTACTAAACCCTTGATTTCTCGCTACGTCACATATCCAATTAAGACACAATACCTCATACAATGTACTTATGTATACTAAATAATCAATATCATTATTTTCTTGTTGTCTTGTTTTTCAGGCGTTAGGCAGGAACAAGATTTGTACATACGTCTCATTGACTCCGTTACAAAAGCGGTAAGTTACCATGGTGATATAATTATATAAAAGCTTATCGTTTTGTTTCCACTTTAAAACATTGCAGAAAATATTGCACGAATTTGAGCCAATCCTACTTGTATGACCATTTCTCTTGTTGCACTGCTTAGTCAGGCATATGTTTGTTTAAGTGCGAGGTTGTCGTTTAAGCTCTCTGTAGTTTTACTGACAGTTCCAAGGCTGTAATCTCTGTGATCCTCTGTCTTTGATACTTGAAACTGATATTTGAGTGAAAGTATGGAGTGTCGAGTGCCAAATAACTATTATAATCACGGTCCCTGTATTTAAAGACCGCCTCTGGAATAATTAATTTGCTGACTTCTAAGACCAGGGACCGTATTCATAAAGCTCCTAAGGGGAATATTTTCCTTAGTTTTATAAATTTTCCTTAGATTTAATCAATTTTCCTCAGATTTTATCAATTTTCCTTAGATATTGAAAAAAATCTAAAGCGTTGTTTTAAAGAGATTTTGTAAAAGATAAGGGATTTCCTTACATAAAATCTTAGGAGCTTTATGAAAACGGGCCCAGATCTTCCACTTCTACATTGTGTTACTCCGAGGGAGGCACACATAAAGGCCATACGTGTGCATCACAATGTTACATAAATGCTTAATATCGTTGTGGAAAAAGCTACAACAAAAAATCCTGAACATATGGTCAGACGTTCTGTAGCGTGTACCGACATCGTAAAAATGCAAATTAAGTCTGGTTTGGTATTGTGAAAAGTTAGAACATTATGTACGCGACCAGAATATTCATTGGGACTGTGGAGTCGACAGGTTTTATGTCAAACGGACAAAATCAATAAATGTTTCAATTGTATATGAAATCAAGCCTGACAAAGTACGAGATATTCAGTCTTTGCTGCTATCAATGACCCGGTATTTACATGTATGAACATTTTGTCCTCGTTTGCGTTCTATACATGGAGTTTTGTGTTTACTACGTTAGTATACATTTCATGAATGAATCATATACATTAGCGACTCATTGTTTGGATTGTCCTGCTTCAATGAAGTCATACAATGCTGTAAGAGACAGACGGAATTAAGTTTCTGAATATTTCAGCATTTGCAAATTAAATTTTACTTAATTTTTGCTATTAAAATCATACAAATTTGTTTTTAAAAAATATGTTAACATAGCCTTATATTCAAGCTGTAACTTAGCAACGGATGAGAACGTGTGAAAATCAAAATACATAAACGACGACCTCAGCTCAAAATGACCGGTCCCTAAATGTCAGAACACATACTCTGCAAATCCTGGTCAGATCCCTTTTCTATAAGAATAATAATCAATCATGACGGACCCTGTATTACAGATTGTATATTAACCCGGGCAGAAATGTTAGAAATTACCAGATTTTTACGACAGATAATTCAGGACGATTGAAAATCAATAAGAAAATGTGTAGGAAAGGTCGGATAGACCGTCCAGGAACTAATCATGTTAGAGATCCCGCACTCAATCGACAGTTAATCAGGTTTCATTCTGAGCACAAGAGATCATGCGCTATAGCACATCTATATATTCCGCCCAAAACTGATAGCATTTTTTATGATTATGAAACCTGTGAAAGACAGTCTATGGGTCTGATAGTATAAAAATGTGTGCTTGAAAACCAGCTTTATAAATCAAGCGTATGATTGGTTGTTTCTTATTGCAACTTAAAATTGACCAATGCAATGCGCAATCTGAGACTGGTCTTTAAAAACTCAGTTTTATAACATTATGCCCTGCTTACTGTGAATCTGACTCTTTAATGAATTAGAATAAGGAACATTCCCAAAAGTCATGGTGCATGTTTTTATTTTTATTCTAAATTCTTAGCTTGAAGACAGACCTGTCGAGAACGCCGAGAAAGACACTACTTTCAAGTTTGACCGTCAATGCAGCTGAATTTTTACCAAGTACTATTTCCCCCCGTTTTTAAAATTGGCTGAATTTAAGCGATCTATGTCAACATTTACCTTTTATTTTTCATATATGTATAATGAATTTCATTTTTTGTTTCATTTATTTCAGCCAATCATTTATGAGGGTCAAGACAAAAATCCTGAAATGTGTCGAGTATTACTCACACACGAAGTTATGTGCAGGTAATATAAAACGTCTTTAATTAATTATGAAAAGTAACAGTAAGAAAGAATAAGAATAATTAAGATGATAGTCTGATAAGGTGTTAACATAAAATATGTTTATGGTAATAGTGATGATAATGATGGTCTTGATGGTGATGGTGGTGGTGATAATGGTGATGTTAATGTTGATGATGATAGTGACAGTAATAGTGATTATATTGATGATGCTTATAATGATGTTGATGCCTATGATGATGATAATGATAATGATGGAAATGGTGTTGTTGATGATGATGATGGTTAAGCTGATAATACTGATCATAATGATAAAGTTAAAGATACTGCTTATGATGATGTCGAGGATGGTAATGTTGATGATGGTAGTTGAGATGATGATGATAATGGTGGCGTTGATAATGATCTTAAACATAGTGTTGATGACGATGATGGTAGTTGAGATGATGATGATGATATAAATGGTGGCGTTGATAGTGATCTTAAACATAATGTTGATGATGATGGTAGTTGAGATGATAATGGCGTTGACAGTGATCTTAAACATAGCGTGATGATGATGGTAGTTGAGATGATGATGAAGGCGTTGACAGTGATCTTAAACATAGTGTTGATGATGATGGTAGTTGAGATGATGATGATGATGATGATGACGTTGACAGTGATCTTAAACATAGTGTTGATCATGATGGTAGTTGAGATGATGATGATGGTAATGGTGGCGTTGATAGTGGTCTTAAACATAGTTTTGATGACGATGGTAGTTGAGATGATGATGATAATGGTGGCGTTGATAGTGATATTAAACAAAGTGTTGATGATGATGGTAGTTAAGATGATGATGATAATGGTGGCGTTGATAGTGATATTAAACAAAGTGTTGATGATGATGGTAGTTAAGATGATGATGATAATGGTGGCGTTGATAGTGATTTTAAACATTGTGTTGATGATAATGTTCATGATCGTAATATTGTTTATAATAGTGATAAATGATAACGCCGGCACAGATGAATATTTCTGATTTATTGTCACTGTCTCTCTCACTCACTCACTCACTCACTTACTAACCTTTGTTATGGCGTGCTCATGTCTTCAGAAACTGATTAATTGTACGTACAACAAACATATTTATTAGCAATTATGATGAAGTAAATAAGAATTGTATGTTTTCTACTTGCAGCCGTTGCTGTGATAAAAAAAGTTGTGGAAATCGAAATGAGACCCCGTCAGATCCAGTCATTATAGATAGGTAAGTTCTTAATAAATCATTACACCATCCTTAAATTGTTTGTTTGGGATACCCCACCCACAATGTTTGGGATACCCCACCCACACTGTTTGGGATACCCCACCCACACTGTTTGGGATACCCCACCCACACTGTTTGGGATACCCTACCCACACTGTTTGGGATACCCCACCCACAATGTTTGGGATACCCCACCCACACTGTTTGGGATACCCCACCCACACTGTTTGGGATACCCCACCCACAATGTTTTGGATACCCCACCCACAATGTTTAGAATACTTAAATGAGTCTTAAGAGTATGCGTTAATGCTGTATGTGTATCAAACAATCGTATTCAACAAAGCGTTTCACTGAATTTAAAACTGTACTCTTCTCTTAGACAAATCTATTTACTTATAATAAAATCAGAATAAAACGGTAATACATACTTTATACAAGTCTTATTTTACTTATACAATTATGGACATTCTCTCTGACATAGCATTATTCACTCAAACATGAGACAAGTGTTGATGTGTTTGTGAATGTCATGTGTTCGGTTTCAGACAATTTATTTCTATCCAGAACACTGTTGCATTATTTATTAAATATTGATTGACGTGATATTCACAGCAAAATATTCTTGTAACGACTTGACTGCAAATTCTGTAAACCTGAAAACATGCTGTATGAAACCAGGAATGGGACCTTCCAAGTGACCTTTTGAACCAGTTTTATCAGAGTAATTTACAACATTATCTTACTTTTTATGGCTGTAGGAATGGAACATAATGACTATTTGACACAATTTGTTTCTCAGTCAGACACTTGGTCATACTTCGTAAATATGTAACACTTTTCATTTTTTTATTTACCCTTATATATATATTTCGGTGACTTACATTCAATTCTAACCCTAAAAAGCATGCCAAAGTGTATCTATACTTTCATCATACATGGCACAACGAGAAACTGAACATTAAACTCATTTTCAATTCATTCCTTGAAACACTTCCACAACAGACTGCAATCAGAACTTGATAGGTATAACACAATTTTTCTAAGACATGCCGATTCTCTTTCCAGTTTTATTAACCTTATATAGCATCTAGTTTGTTCCGACTATTGTTAAGCCTTCAACAAATGCACAAATTGATAGGCAAAAGTGTTTAGCACAATGTTAAACACCAACTAGGGAAAACACGTTTTAAATATTCATGATTTCTGAATCCTATATTCCCAGTACACGAAAGAAAAACGAGAATGAGCCGAGAAATTGGGCTCCAAGCGATATAAGAAAACAATGTCGCTCTGAATTAAGACAACGAGTAGGAACGTGAAGCCGCTGCTGAAGTTATGCTTTTACTTCCTCTTGTAATGTCGCAGAGGGATGGAAACTCCTTCATAGTGTACTTTAACCTCCTTAGTGAAAGTCAATAAACTGCAACAGCAATAAACAGAATATATTGCTCTATTACTTGAAATAGATACTCGGAGTGTACGATATTCTGTCCGTGTTGGCATGTTCTTTCTGGTTGGCAACACTGCATTTTACTTAATCTCGTTGGGTACCAATTTATGAAGTATAAAATCAGCAAGCAAATTAGCCTAAAGCCGCTCGTGTTTTGTTGTAATTTGACAGTAATGAAGGCGATGACGTCATGCGCTTTCGTGATTCGAGCCATCTGGTATGGATGACTGTGTTGAGTTAATCAGAGGACAAGATAAAAATATTTTTTTCTGAAATCAAACCTTATTGTAAAATGAAATGCCTTTTAAATATTATTTCATTAAAAATTCAACTTTAAATTCCTGACCAATATGGAATTCCTAAGAATTCACTCCGAACCTTTCATTCACCAAAACAAACTCGCTTCCGGCAAATTTAATTTTCTACCATGATCTTTCTCCTTCATTTCACTGGGCATGACTTATTTTAATTCGGTGTTAATGTAATCAAACTCGACATGAACGATCCTTCATATTTCCCCTGCTTTTTCTGGGCATTTTTTCATCGATCAATGAGTAGTTAATCACGGGCTAATATGTTTATCCTTCAGTCATACTCATATGCTACCATAATAGAGTCCTCTGTTTTCGTTATAAATCTCTTTGGCTTTCGACGCGTTTGTTGTACGGCTATAATTGGAGATCTTTTCTGCATGATATGCCTTGATTTATTGGTTTATGGGCATGAGAGAGGTTGATATGGTCTCTATATTATGTGTTTATCAAGACAACATCTACGCAAATATGGTGGCTTGTCATTGTTTTGAATCTATCGTCAATAAAGGAACCGCAGCTTCGAATGCATTTTGTTATATTAAGAACCACACTATCGCGTTCCACTTTATTTGCTTTGTTATTTACGACATAGTTTACACTAAAGCGAATCTTTGGAATTGACTGTTCATTTATTAATATTCATTCAGACGCAACATCATGTAATTATGTCTGACACATTCTAAAAAACAAGGAAGTTGAGAAGGACATGACATGTACAAAGTGCACAGCCACCTAAAGGGCACAAAGACTTTGAAGTTGCTGATACTTAAGACCTTAGCTGACACAATCAGCTAATCACGAACCAAAGGCTGATTTCTTTTTGATACTGTAGACATATTTGATACATTGAATGAAACATTGACCATAGCCTGTGAATAAAAAAATGGTTTTGGAGAAAAGTTTCAGAAGAATTAAGAATTCCAATTGGCCAATTTGAAAACTACACTCAAAGCAATCCATACAGTGGCATACGTTCTGGCTTCAGAACGTCTGAGACATGTCTCCCAATCCAGATATACATCTGTTGTACTCTAGACCCATGTTATTGCAACCATATTAGTACTCTGAACTAACTTCATTGTCTTAGTGTTGATTCGTAGTGCAATTTTACCATTTTCCCAGAGTATCAGACAGAATTTTTCACTGTAAACGACTGGATGTTAATCAGAGCTTTATCTACTTAACATGAAGTGCACTAAGGCAATTGTAAAAAGTCAAACCGTTTAAAATATCGATTATTCTATTTTCTTTCTCAACCAATTCAACATTGCGTGATTCCAAACTCTCAACGATCGATTGACGGTTTTTCACTTCCGATACGCGTCTAATATAAGGCCTTCAGGAAATATGTTTAATTTTTTTCGGAACCTAGCCCACGACAACCGTAAGTTACTTCGGATGTCGTTCCGGAAAATAAAGACAAAAGCTAGTCGCATCTTGACAAATTTATTTGCCATAAAATGGACGTGCCTTCTCGCGGTCCATAAATTAATCGTTAAATAATTGAGAGTATTTGCTCTAATTGGCCAAGTATGATCTAATTGGGGAAGGATGCTCTACCTAATTGGCTAGATATGGGTGTTTCACGTTACGCGCACTTTGAGCGACTTTGATCAGATGTCAAGCATCGTCAAGATTTCTTAATTTCATTTATTAGAGTTATAAGCAGCTGACTCCAGGGCAAACCATTGTCGGTGATGTTATTTAGAGACTTCTTGCCATTATTGATGGTCACTTCAAGATCACTTGGAGAGAATTATCCGGTATTATGAAAGCTACACTTATTTAAGACCGTGTAGGGATGGATGATAAATACATTCCATTAACAAAACGCAAAAACGTAATATTCCATGGATATTCTTATACTGACATTACTGCGTAGTATAATTTATTTGAAATAAGTGTTCACATAGTTGTTGAAAAAATCACCAACACTTATTGTGAGTGTGTTTTGTTTGATATAAGTTTGTACAAGTATATATCTATGTGGATTAGTTTAACTCGCGTAGGGTGAGATTTTTCTTGGGTCTTCAAAATCCCTTAATCAGACGCGGGTCCTGATTGGAAACGTTGGAAGTAGACATCGAGAGTGATTAATATAACTTTAAAGATATTGAACGCATAAAATGATGTAAAATAAACAAGTTTAAACTAGCTTAAACTAGTTTAACAAAAATGTAGAATAAATTCATGAATTGTAATAACGGTATAAATGTCTTATGATTATTTATTTATTTACAATCTTAATCTGGTAAATTCAAAATTGTACACACCTTTAGTTTGGCTCTTTTAAAATTTAATAGATAAATAATTATGTTTATTCAGAAAAAGGCAAAGAGCCCATCATTCCACAGTCATGAATAAATACAATACAATAAATACAACGTGTCAATGGTGATTTACAATACATATTGTTCTAAGTTCTATGATTAAAAGTTACAAACATAAATATATAACATGCACGTGTATTTACTTTTTAACAAGTAATTACTAAGTAAATCGGTAGTTTAATAAATAAATAACAGAAGATAGTTGATAGTTGATAATGGGGAGAATTGGGATTATCACAAGAAATATATTTGCGATCTCTATTCAAAACTTGTATAAACAAACGATGATAATCTTCTTAATAGTTTACGGTTACATTTGCTGTTTAAGAGTTCTACTCATTTAAAAACATTTCGATTTTTCCAGCCATATTTATTAATGTAATTTATATAACATCTAGTATAAATGGAAAAATGTACTGAATACTAAGATATCTTTATGAATATTTTATAAATATAAATACACGTATAACGTAAAGGTAAACATCTACCAAATGAAACCTATATTTTCTTACTATTTAAAGTATATATTGCTATTTTGGATGTCATCAAATGTTAATAAGTCAATCATAGAAATAAACAAGGAGAGAATAAGTTGCTACATGAAACGCCACATACATAAGACAAAGCCTCCCCACACAGACCACACAGTCCATAAAACATCAGGCATTTAAGGAGGTACAAGGGCATATACGCAATGAAACATGGGCGCAAGGAATGGCTTGGCCGACCATAAAGGACAACAAAGGAGAATGAATGAGACTTTTATTAAGAAAAGTAAAGATAATAACAGGAAATGCCACATACAAACTGCACAAACACCCCAAAGGACAGGAAGACATGAACATATATACATACATGTAAAAATACAAAGGCCTACGGGACAAAAGACACAAACATGACTGATGGAGAAGAACTAATTGTTCGTTTGAAAAGTGTTAGTTTGTCTGCATGAGTCACTGACAGTGAAACTTAAACCAGTCATTTCATATTTACGTCATCTTCAGGACGAAACAATTAAGAAAATATATACCATGAAACACGTTGTCATTTTACTGAAAAATAAATTAATAAAGGGAAAGGCAAAATGCAAAGTGCAAAGCCATCCCAAAATCAAAGGAGGCATGAAAAATACTTACAAGTTACAAATTACAAAAGCAGAAGGGACGAGAGACACAAGTATAAAAGATGGATGAAGATAGCATGGAAACTATTTATTATCATTCGAATTCAGACACATTCGATTGTAATAAAAAGAGTTTGTCATCCTTTTAAAATACTCATTTGACAACTTTCTCGACTAAGCCGTATTCCTGTCACAACTCACCGACGAAATAAATTCAGATTTTGTCCGGGCCTTGTTTCATGTTGATTAAGAATTATTGACCGTGGAAAATCGCTCCAACCATCTTACAAAGGCGTCGTCTGGTAAAGTCAGCATCAAGCAGTCAATCAGTAGAAATGACCTGTTTCAAATTTAGAACAGTGACTGAAATAGAAAGCTATTGTCTGACTACCGATCTATCACGTTGTCCTCTATCAAACATTATCCATAGATAATCTAGATTAGGTCCCTATTTGCCACCATTTTTGTGTTCTTCACTAAGGGTTTGAAACACGCCTTCTGTTTCTTTTGATTACTGAGCGAAATTAGATTCTAATAGTTTATCCACATACCCCTATTACTTAAAGATTCTAATCTTCATTTGTTTGTTTTTATGAACGAGTATGTTTAATGATTCACAGTCCATTTTTATGCAGCCTGAAAATTAAAATACGTCTAATACATACTTTATTTAACAATACCTTTGAATTATTTGATAGATAAGTTTAAATCAAAGACAATGTATATTCATGTAGATCTGTAACCACATGACGTGTTTTTGATGTCTCAAGAAAAGTGAGAAAGTAAAGCAAAGGCAGGAACAAGGGGCCTTTTCACAAGGGGCCTATTCACAAGGGGCCTTTTCACAAGGGGCATATTCACAAGGGGCCTTTTCACAAGGGGCCTATTCACAAGGGGCCTATTCACAAGGGGCCTATTCACAAGGGGCCTTTTCACAAGGGGCCTATTCACAAGGGGCCTATTCACAAGGGGCCTATTCACAAGGGGCCTATTCACAAGGGGCCTTTTCACAAGGGGCCTATTCACAAGGGGCCTTTTCACAAGGGGCCTATTCACAAGGGGCCTATTCACGCTAATTCCCTGGGTACAAGTAATGTCAGAACTGGCGAGGGGGTTTACAATAAAACTATAATAGGGGAGATATGAAAATTGGAGAGGGATATTAAACATGAGAAAACAAAAGACACAAGGGTTGGGTTTCGGGTAAAACGAAAACATACCACGGAGTAGAATCGGCAACAACATAGGATGGCACAACAATACAACATTACTAGTTACTGCACAACGGTGTCACAGCCGTGCAACTGTCAGTAGAAGCTTCCGACTTATATAATTTAATTAAATTGAAAGCGGTTTTGGAGTGATTGTGAATTCCCGTTTTTATATATAATTTCTGTTTTGAGCTATTTTAGATTAGTTTTCGCAAGTTTCAAAAGTTCTCTGGTACTTTTGTTTACCAACAAAATGTGTCTCGTCTCCCGTCGGTGTGTTATATCTTGATGGACTTACTGAAGTGAATGTAATACAAATTAATGATGTTCTCATGATAGACTGGTTCTAATACTTGGAAGATGGTGATAGTTAAACATGTAGAATAGTTTCCCTAGACTGGTTATAGAATTTGTTGATGGAATAAAATGGGTCCAATGAATCAGAAAATGAGATAATTCGGCGTGTTGTCAACTGTCGCTAGAATTATTCCCGCGTGTGACAATAATAGAATGGATGTGAGCGGCGTTATTGTGCTACATAACAGGAGGAAGTGGTCCACACAAGTTTGATGTCCTTGGCATGTGACTATAAAATTAAAAAATCAGGACATAGTGGTTGAAGAACATTCTAAAGGAGTCGAGATAGTGATTCAACACTGTTAATAGCACACTGCTTTAATATTCAAGTCAATATGACACACATATATAAGTGTTGGAGCAAACATAAATATTTAAATTACTTCATAGTTCTTGTATTTTATTTCATGTTTGTCAACAAAATTGTTCTTAATCTCCCCTAAATATGTGCACTTTATATCATACATTTTGATAAACTTATAACTTTACAATCTCACTCTTCTCACTAATTTTCACCTATTAAGATTCAAACTAAACAAAAAAACTCAAAAATCAAGTTCTAATCAGGATCATTGATGGCATTACATGAAACACATCAACTTGGTTCTCATCTTCAAGCTATTCAATACGTTGCGAATAATTTTCATCATATTACGAGCGACATATTTGTGAGAGAGCCAACGAAATGATTCTGTCATAGTGACGCGTGGATGAAAATGAGAGATTGAGCTCGCTTTTATATTTGTGAAATTACTTGATTCCCAGAGTCTTGATGTATGAGCGACTCGCAAATTTGAAAATGAAAGAATTATAGCTGATGGATACATTGATCATATGTTTCAGCACATTACTAGGAACAAGACAGAGCACAATAGATAAATTCTTGACACTATTCTCATGGGGAACTATTTGCAATGGCAAGCATACGCGTGTAGTTTCTAAATGGATGAACGCAAATACCTCATGCTAAAGGTGATATTTTATTTATCACTCAGAGATCGATACACGGTCATAAAACAGACAAGTCAACGATAAAATACTACATGGTTTCATCAGGTTACACGAAGAAAACCGTTTCTAGTATTGGTAGCAGGCTACCTCATTACTTCAACAGACCATCAATTGAATTGAACTTTCCACTTGTTATGACTGTAACATATTGCATGGGTTTGGAAGAAGTGGGCAATATTCATTTTTATTCACTCGCAATACAAGTTTGTTACAGAGGATCACGCGCATTGGATAAGCATCACATGCAATAGCAATAATAACGTCTTGCTACTCCCATCAACTCCACAGCGACTCTTGATTATGCTTTAAGTGTACACAGTCTTGATTTCAAAATAAACTTAGTCATAGATACAAGAAAATAGGTGGTCAATGACTTCATACAGATGTACTCTTCAACACTAGTTAGCGCTAACATAGGGAAATATCTGAATCGGACTCGTGTTTTGCAGTTCCAGGAAACTTTTAAAACTTTGAGAGTACGACTGACATACCATTTTCTAAAAAATTATAACTTAGATTTTTGTATAAAACAATAAGTCTATCTACCTTGAACGTAAAGGAAAAAACTACATACAGCAAAACAGGACCCCACAAACATATCCCTAGGTTACGAAATACAATTTAAAGATGGCGAGGGGGATAAAGTAAAACTATAAGTAGGTCAAGGTGGACAAGGAAGGGATTCACAGATAAACGAAGCAAAACGCACCATAAATGCGTACAACGCATATTGAATAGAATAATACTATCAAAGTATATGGCCATACCATCCATTTTTTTCTATATGGATGTCCCTGTTGGTGGATGTTTGTCTGCTGTTGGTGTTCACCGTACATGTATGTTGTTTTAGTCAGTTCGCAAGAATGGTGGTTTTGGGTGATGGTCGTGGCAAGTTTATGCTCCGTTAAGTCTTTGTACTATCTTCATGGAATCTATGTGTGACAGTCTTTGTACATGATTGCATTAGATTACCGTCACGTACGTCACCAAACAGTTTTAAACATGTTTTATCTCCATAGAAAACATTCAGACGTCTTGCAATATTTTGTTCCTCATATGTCTAGATAATTCCGATCATGACGTACTTCTTTTAGTTATAATTGCATTGTATGTCGTGTCCAGACGACGTACAACTCTTGCATGTATATCATCACATTATAGAACATTTTTAAACTTGTTAACACAGAAACAACGAATCTCATTCACAATTTTAGCCCCCAGCAAACATTACAATGATTTAACAACAGTGTTACCGTTCCCGGAGGGATTGGTGGATGCCAAGGAATAATGTTCTTATTGAAATACGTTAGTTACTATACACTTGTACTTTATTCCCTTGACACATTGACAGCGTTAAAGAGATACGCATTTCTTATAACAAATGCATTAGTCTCAATAGTCTCGGGTTGATGTTAGACTAAGACGAATTTCCAAGTAATAAATCGCATAATAGTTTGGGAAGCGTTTTGGAAATACTAAATACAAAATACCGGTAGTAATTTAAACTGACTGAAACCAACTGTAAATTAAATAAATTCCTTCAAAGCGTCAACAATATGGTGAAGTATGCCACTTACTCCGTGTGTTGCTCGCTACAAGGAAATGACATTGAAATTAACAATAAGAGATTAACGGAACAGTTGATGAGAAGTTTAATCTTCTCTCTGTGTTCCTTTCATACCCTACACTAGCGAGATGATACATTTTGTAAGAAATATTGATACATTTAAATATTTGCTTGTCTCTGTCCCTTTTTCTAAGTTTCTCTTCTTGTTTAATTGTTTCCGGTCCTGTGTTGCCCCCCCCCCCCGTACCCTTCCTTCCATGTTAGTCCTTTTTGTCAAACTCCATTTTATTCAATCGCCATTCGAAGAGGGGCGATGGGGCATATTGTATTACCCCTGTACGTGCATCTGTCCGTGTAAAAAATAGGTTTTCGATCAATAACTGAACGGATTTACTCCACATTGGACACAAAGGCTTTGGATAGTTAAATACAGGTCAATTTCGGTGACAATCCACCAATTCTTGGAGCAGTTATGGTCCTGTTTAGTGTTAAACTTTTGTTTTCCGATCAATAACTCTTGAAAGGATGGATGGATTCAATTCGTATTGAGCACATAAGCAAAGGATGATAAAATACAGATCGAGGTTGATTTCTGTTACAATCCACCAATTTTTTAATGAGTTATGGCCCTTTTTCGACTTAAAATTGTTCCCGATCAATAACGCTAGAAATGGTGGATGGATTCCATTCATCATTGCTTCAAAGTATATAGCCTTAACAAACAAAATAATTTCATTTTACTTGCAAGCATCCTTGTCCTATGTACATATATATATCACATACCATTTCCTGATCTATGGTACTGTGTATACCTTCCCTGTACAATCCTATCTGATATTCTGATACTGTACTTATTCATAAATACTATACAATGTATTGTAGTTACTGTGCACTTTTTAATACAATCATGTTATAAATAAGTTATTAAAGGTCGTTAATGCAAGAGTATAACATGCTTGAAACTTAAACTTGAAACCATTTTTGTTTTAATCTTTCTTGAACTGACTGATTTTCCAAATACAACATATTTTAATAGGATACAGACATTACAAAAAATGCACGTTAGAAACTATTTCACAGTGACATTATAATGAGTGCATAGTTATAAAAACAAGATCTAAGGATTGTTTGTACTTGGTGTACTGTACCCACAGTTTTCACATGTGATTATTTACAAAAATCGTCTTAATTCCGTACATTTGTATCGTTAAAGAAATTACCGAAGATTTCACGAACAACTTGAATGCGGGAATGGATAAATCCCGTTCCAATGCCGGTCACGATTGTGGACGATATCAAGGCGTTATCAATTTCTTAGTTCTTGAGTTAATTCATTAACTATGCCGATTAAACATTGGTTGCAGAATGACTCGGTGATTGAACTGAGAGATCGATTGTCGGCAATGGGAAAGAAATTCAGAGAATTCACAAACTGTGGGACGAATGACACACAGACTGACTTAGAAAATATTTGTTTCACTTGAATTTAGACTATTCCATACATATAGACTGAGCTTTAGTCTATTCCATGTATAAAGACTGACCTTTAGACTATTATTGTATACAGACTGACCTTTAGATCATTTTGAACATACATACTAGCCTTTAGAGTATTTCTTGTATATAGGCTGACCTTTAGAGTATTTATTGTATATAGGCTGACCTTTAGACTATTTATTGTATATAGGCTGACCTTTAGAGTATTTCTTGTATATAGGCTGACCTTTAGACTATTTATTGTATATAGGCTGACCTTTAGAGTATTTCTTGTATATAGGCTGACCTTTAGAGTATTTCTTGTATATAGGCTGACCTTTAGATTATTTCTAGTATATAGGCTGACCTTTAGACTATTTATTGTATACAGACTTACCTTTAGAGTATTTCTTGTATATAGGCTGACCTTTAGAGAATTTCTTGTATACATACTAACCTTTAGAGTATTCCTTATATGACGACTGACCGTTATACTATTCATTGCATACAGACTGACCTTTAAAGTATTCCTTGAATACAGTCAGACTTTTATAGTATTCCTTGCATACCGAATGACCTTTAGACTATTGCTTGTATACTGACAGACCTTTTGAGTATTCCTTGTATACAAACTGACCTTTAGACTATTTCTTGCATACAGACTGACCTTTAAAGTATTCCTTGTATACAGACAGACCTTTAGAGTATTCATTGCGTACATACTGACCTTTAGACTATTTCTTGCATACATACTGACTTTTAAAGTATTCCCTGTAAACAGACAGACCTTTAGAGTATTCCTTGCATACAGACTGACATTTAGGGTATTCCTTGCATACAGACTGACCTTTAGACTATTCTTGTATACAGACTAACCTTTAGACTATTCCCTGTAAACAAACTGACCTTCACACTATTCTTGTATACAGACTAACCTTTAGACTATTGCCTATACACATACTGACCTTGAAATCATTACTTATATACAGAATGACATTTAGACTATTTGCTGGCTGTTAGAATGTTGCTTAAATTCTTTAGAATATTTTCTAGGCCAATACCACTGCCACACTCTAAAATTAGTTTAAATTTGACTAAAATGAGCTTGTTTTACACATGTGACCACTATCATAGATTAGACAAAGTCAACTAGTAAAATGTATTTCCTACATCACTGTATGCACCGCTACCATACTGATTGCACTCCATCCTAACCGTGCGCTTGTTTTGTACAAAGTAATGATTCCGCAGGGAGAAAATCATTCGCTCTAATTTGATAAGCTGTAATCTCTCCTCGTGGAAACATTTTGCTATTATCAAAATATCACTTGGGAGAAATAACATCTTTTGCATCACATACTTATTTCGCGGAACAAAACAAGGCATGATGTTTTTCGTATTGCGTCGGTATTTGATGCAAGACATCTTGCAAAATTAAAAAGAAATGATTTATCATTAAGACTTACATACTTGCGTCCCAGTTTAAGTTTCAGTGAGCATATTCTTTGTTAAGATAAAACATTTTCGCTCATTTCAACGTCAACTCGTTTCTTTCATTTCGCTCCATTTCTGAAATTGTCATCACTCCATAACAACCACCAGAGTTATTTTCTTGTTACTAAGTACGGTCTCTAGGAGATGTTTACCAACAAATTATTGTGTCCACCAGGTCCCATCAAAGTTTCTCGGGGATAGTAATGTCTGTAACAGGCTGGATCGATTGCAATCAACCTTATGGGTAGCAGTCACAGTAAATGACATATTCTGCAGTACACAATAATCTTCTAACGCCGTTTCCATTAACTGTAGTAATACACTCAATAAACTAGACTTTAGGATGCCGGCTAGTCAGATGAACTACTTTCTTCCGTTATTTCTGATATTGTAGTTCTTACAATGTTGTCCGTGTTGTTATGTTCGAGATAGCAATACTAATGCTATCATGTAAAAACACCATATAATAGGATACTGATTTAGTTTTTTTTAACTCATTTATTTTACATCGGTTGTGAATCCAGTTGGCAATTACATTAATGAATCTTAATTGATTAGTTCCTGGGTTGCTATTCAATGCTCGGAGCTAAATCAGGAATTGTGAAGTTGGCAGTTCAACGCACCAATGTCTGGATTCAAACTCATAACCTTCAGGATTAGAAGTCAGTCGCTCAACTCATTGATCACTGAGCCTCCCTTTACTAATTTCGACATGATAAAAACATGACCTTAACCACATATATTTGAATATTAAATATAACCTCACAGAATTCAACAAACCATATCTGAATGAAGACGAAGCACAAATAAATGAAGGGTCGATAATATCCCTACTTGTTATTTAAAACTGAATGTTTGTTGTATTTTAATACACTTATCCTATTTACCATTCTGGTTGCAAAAACGGCAAAGGGTCATGAACGATTTTGTGAAGTAAATATCTGACTCACTAACAGATGACAATAAAAATAAATTCAGTTCGTTAATCATTTTCTCAATATAATTATGTTCGTCTTTTTTACTTATATTTAGCCTAAGAGTGCTATTCAAAGTATTACGTGTTTACCTATTAGATATATTCTGTGTTGTCGTCTCAGCGGATGACGGAAATCTCGATGATACGTTTTTACGAAAACTGATTCGTCCCAGGACACAGCGAGAGAATTTCCAAAGCGAAATCTGGTATTCATTCGAAACACTTCTAACAAATAGGGAACTAATTGCCCGCTCCTAAGGGAGAGACTTTAGAGCCAAAGCAATTCATTCATTCTCCTTCGGGACTTTAATGGATAGACCTAAATGAAGTCTGTATTCAGATGAAATATTTCTAGATTATTGACTCGTATTTAGTTCAAATGAGGCTCATTAATACGTTCTTACTTACGATTGTCGTAATATCTACTTCCGTCCAGTACGGAACGCGCCTCCACCATGGGAGAGTTTTAGTTTGGCGGCATTTGCAGGCACGATGTCCTTGCCGTTGATTTCTGCGTGAGTGTGATACAAACTCGCTTTATGTGGTGTTTAAGATCCGACATGGTGTATCAAAAGCATTGATCGAGGGTTAAATCAAATAGATTGGATTCAATTAGGAAAAGAAGATTCACTTAAACAAGATTTTCTTCCAAAGAAGATCAATCAAATATGGTTCTTTTCTCTGGAAAGTGTTACTGTTGAGAAATTCATTTGGCACTTATGCCTTCTTATAATTTTCGTCAGTTGTAACAAATTTACGATACCGAACAATTTGATCGAAATGTGCATTTTGACAAAAGATAAATTATTCCGTTGATTGTGTATGCGATTAAAATTGTTCTTGTTCAAGAAACAATCGAGCTTCGCGAGATGAAACACTTATTAATAACATTGAAGATGAAACAAAAACTATGTTTAATAAATTGACCTTACTGATTGCGTTTTGTAGAAGTGTCACTGTGCCATATTTTGGGAATTCAACAGTAGATATTAAAATATAACTGGCTGGTAATTCTCAAACACTATTCAATTTGTCATTCTTTCTTTCAAATTGCTAAGAAATGCATGGAAACATAATTAGGGAATGAAACATCGACCCTTAAAATTCTGCAAAGAACTTTTCACCACTGATACAACACGTCTGCTGCTTTTTGATCAGGTCTCTCAATCGAGATTAATTCCGGCAATTACGCATGCGCCAGGGAAACTTTTAAAATTAGTTTTTCCTAATTGTTTCGAAAAGTTAATTACATGCAATTGTTGGAATAGGAACGAGTGTCATCAATTCTAGTTCAGTCGGTTGTCGTTCTGCACTGTGATATTTTCATCCCCACTTGTCAAATATCTCAACTTACACACAAAATTACACATAAATCGGTCGTCAGGTTTAAATTCAATCCAGTCACTGATTATACGTAAACCTTCATTAAGACAATAATAAACTTTCCATGAAACTGTCTACATTCTCAGATCGTTTGTGTGGTGTGAGTTTTGTCAGTGCTGTATTCAAACGATACGTATGAGACGGCTTTGTACATATAATGGTGTGACTTGTGCTTTTGTTTCGCTTTGCCATTATAGAGGCCCCTAATTGTTTGCATGGTATTTGATTTACAATTAGTTATCAGGAGTTATAATATATTCTATAATTCTATAATAAGGTCGTTTATTACGTATGCATAATAATAATTCAAACTTCTACTAAACATATAAATGAATTATGGAACCGAGCAGGAAATGCCACTTGCAAATGCAGGGGCGTTGAAGGGTTCTGCTAGATGTGTACGCAAGCGATATATGATGTACGGAGGCGTGCTCCCCTCCCCGGAAAATGGCATTGTCTAGAACCCTTTTTTTTCAATGATTGAGAACCATGTGTACACAAACACCCCTTAATCATAATGTACATGCAAATATAAAATAAATATTTCCTATCTCATTTACCAATCGTTAGAATGATTTCATATTGTTTGAACTGTTTTTTGTTTCTTCATTAAATGTGTATTTTATTATCAGCATTTATCAAAAGCTTTCTGAATGTTCATATTACGTTTTACACAAGACAAGATAAATGTGTAGCTCACTTCGACTGGAAGACAGTGAGAATGAATACTTAATTTCCACACAAAAAAACTCTGGTTTTCTCAAATAGTGAAAAATAATATTCCGGAGCTTGGATGGAATTTGAAACCGAATTGTTTTTAATTATTTAGGCTTTGTCAACAGAATTATCGGTCTATCTTTTTCTATTATTCAAAAGCCTCCGCTATTCAGCTTCGTATATTACGCTTTTACCATTAGCGATTCCAAGCCTGCCATGGTTAATCAATAATTGTAGAGCCACCGTCTACTAAATATACATAATTATGTTCTATGTTCATCTGTTCTCAGATGAAAATTTAGTCAACAAATATTATACTTCTTAACAACGGTTTTAAGCTCATTTTTGTCCCCTTCGCTGTTGAGATAGCGTCACAAGTTCAAAGAAAATTTATTTAAAAGGTTCCCTGAGGGGTTCTTAATACATTCTCTTCAAGATGTCTCTGCTTGAAATTGTATTCGCTAATCTCCATTCATTTTTCTAGGAATTCCCCAAAGTGGTTCAGAATACCTGATAATGCAACGCTATAAACTGAAGAAGATTGTATAGACTGTCCCAAAGGGTCGGTTATATTGTGTAAAATGTTGACTTTATTTGTTTGTGACTTGTTAAAGGTTGGTTGTTTAAGACATCGCGGATTCCTGTGGGAGGTTTAATATTAAGAGCATTTATGTCGTGTTTGTTTGTATTGTCGGTTAATGATTCGTCACTAATTCTCGTCCCAAAGGAGTCACGGAGTTGAATAGAGACAGAAAACGGGGAGATGTTATTCACTTATAATTTATATTTTGTTTATATTTCTGTCATTCGCTGTTTGCCTCCCTATGATGGCGGTTTTAATTTCGAACCCGTGGGATACACTGATTTCATCGAGATAAACTGATCAGACGCGGCGGCTATCGACAAATTGAAGCGATAACGCATTTGTTGAATGAAAGGGCAATCGGTTGAGTGTTATTTTCGCAAGTTCAATTCCCAGTTGGTTTTATGTAACGCAGAAGTATCGTTGGCAAATATGCTGAGAGAGTTGCTGTTTCTTGTTGACTTTCGAGCTTCAATGTTACACCAGAGGAACAAGGAAGCTTTTGTTGCTAATTATTCACGCTGCTGAGTGTTAGTGGAAGGAAATTAACATTAAATTTTATCAAGAAGTTAGGACACACGTACAAAAGGTGTATTCACGAGTATATAGAATCAGAATTAGACTGCCACTCTCATGTGATATTTCTGAGAGGATATAAACACCCAGTTGTCAGAGAGAAACACAAAAGGTTAAAATGACCATTTAACACAATCTAGCACACTGTGGAGTGAACCAAATTCTTCCCTTCTTGAAAATGCTGGATATGAAAAAAACCATTCCTCGTGGAATAATTTTCCACAGTGTATGTGGTACTTTCAACATTTCTGTTACAAATACAACAAGTCAACCATTGAAATTTGACATGCAAACAAATTATGCTATTTTAATAAATTATGATCTTCGTTGGTGCAATAAAATGCACTTATTCGTGAGAGACTGATTTATTAGTACTTAAAATAATAAAAAAATGAATGTTTACGATGGGGAACACACTTCAGAATTCCTCGGTCATTTTTTGTAGATATTGGGTCAGTTTGGGCGGCCTGGCATAGACAATAAAACACAGTATCAAAACAGACAACATAACCAGATTAAGACATATGTATACTAGCATGATTAAAGTCATTGACAAACTAGCAAATGTCACCGGCATTAATCTTATCTCATTTTCTATCTCACGATGAAAGTAGTTTTCCATACGTCCCATATATTTTGATATATCGGCAATGTGCAGGCACACACGAAGGGAAGTCCATTGAAAAGCTTCATGTTATATACATAATTAATAAGAAACACAAACAAATTTGATTATCACTACTTTTTTATGCACGTTGTTTCCCATCATTGGTCGGTACTCCTTTGATCATGTAAAACACGGATAAATTTATAATTACTACCTTGGGGCGAGCAATTAGTCAGTATCACATTCTTTCATTGCACGAAATACAGATATATTTATTAACAGATGAAATAAACATTTTGTTAACAACAGAATGGTCTAAATATAGTTAAGTCAGATGCGTAAACAAATGTCATTTGGTGATAAAATTGTAATAAGAAAACATGCATTTCCAACAGAATAACAAATCGCAGTGTAAAAATTAATCTATAAATGTATGTTTATGTTGGGAAGTGACCGTTTTAACGTGGTACATATTGGCTGTTTGTGTTTGATAAGTTTACATTGTAGACAAGGGGTCTTTCTTTTTGTGACGCTCTAAATGTCATTATGACTATACAATTAAATGATGTGCAAACCGAACCGACATACATTGGTGGCACTACATGTACAACTGACTTAACTGAAACCGAATAACACTTGAAAGACGTGTTAAAGCCACTTGCATTCCAAATGTGTGAAAATATTGTTAATAAGCTCTTTCATCTAATTAATTTTACAATGTGTTGTACAATGGGCATTTGCAACAAGTTTTCATCTGTTGTTTTCTCGTCATGTGTTGTTGCTTACCTGAACTTAACAGTAACATCTAACGGCAGACTTTATCAGATTGCACTTTTTACGCAACAAACAGCAGTCTAAATCCCATTGGTGCAATGTTCTGAGATGATTATCAACGTTGTCATAGTAAATTATTCAAAATTTAAGTACTGCTTTTCGTGAGCACGACTTTGTTGAAGATGTACTCCGTCGGATTGCACCGGATTATTTACATCTTCGTTAATTAGACTACAAGTAATTAAAGCTTGGTTAGAGGCGGTTTATGAATCCTCAGGGATTCTTCAACAAAATGTTTTAAACAATTCCGTAATTCCAAGTCCGCCATCGCGCTGATGGTGGTAACACGCATTCCTGTTTGAGTACGAAGAGTTTGTTTGCCTTTAATCAATTATTTCATTCAGAACTACTGTTATTATTTTTCCTAGTGACCCTAAACACTAATAAACATATGTATTGGCAATGATCACTGCCTTTTGGTGTTTATAGTCCATAACACATGCACATTTTAAAGTAAATGATGTTAGCAATTAATGTTCTTCAAATTAACATTTGGAGGTCATTATATACAGTAATTGTGATAATACCCTACACAACCTTGACTAATACTAAGTTGTTTATTTCCGGGAGAAATAACAATTTGAAGTCACATCAAAGAGATGCGAGTATATGTCTAGTATATTGATAACGTATTACCATTTACGTTTTCTGTTATCACTGGTGCATCGTGATTTTGAATACATAGTACATTGTTAATGATTGTTATTTTTATGTTAAAGTAATTTTTATTTGTTCTTCATTCCAGATTCTTCCTCAAATTCTTCATGAAATGCAATCAAAATTGTCTGAAAAATGCAGGGAATCCTCGGGATATGAGGAGATTTCAGGTATATACTATCTAATTACATTATCTTAGTACCATTTGTTAATTATACAAACCATATTTGAAGAAGTTAGACGTTAGATTGAGACAACTGCCAAACTTGTGTATATTTTTTGCATTCACTTCATTCCACGTGTTTCCGTATGGTACATTTTTTAGCTCCCGAAACATGTCAGTTAATTTTTTATTACCAACTTACAATAAAAGCGCTTTTTCGTTATTAGAGTACAGAAACAGAAATAAAATACGATACCGTAAAATATTTACGATGTTTTTATTTTGCAAAAATATTGAAGTACATGTTTGTATGTGAAGATATTGTTATTACACGTTCACCCATACACCCACGATAGGTGTTGTGTATAAGGACACCCTTAAAGATGCTTGTTTGCTAAACCGTAACCTTAGATTTTTTGTGGTAGATTAAGGTCGGTCGACTTTTAAGGATTATTTAAAGCGGTGTGGGATTTTTCTCTTCTCAGATGTCTATGTCGTAGTTTTAAACTACCATAATTTGTATTTCATTTTACAAAATAGTCTTTCTGTTCGTTTGATATCGAGGGGAAACTAAACCGGAAACACGTTTTTCACGCGTGTTTGGTGGCAGAAAGCGTCACATTCAATAGTTAATGATAAGAGTTCTTCTGTGACATCAAAGTATCTCCGAAGAAAGTTAGGAGTTGAAAGTGTGATTTATTTCAAATTATGACAAATTCAGCGAAATCACATACGTTCTTCCTAAAGAATGTCATTCGTTACAAAAAGTATGAAAAAAACGTTATTCTCACAAAAAGATGCCGCTTTAATACATCGTATTAGATTGTTAACTATTTGTTTGTTTTAGGTTTCAGTAAGCACGACAGTCACTGTGGACGGCCCTTTATTGTCGGTCTCAGACAATATGTTTGTACACAATAACTCAAAACATGGCCGTCGAGCCCGTCGACTCGATCCTACAGAAGGAGGTAGGGAAACTATCATTTGAGCCATTTTATTGATATTTTTCTCTTTGGTATCATGTGTGTTTGTGCAATTCAATTAAAGAATAAAATATTCATGCATAACAACATCCGAAGCTTTTAAGCTGGTATTTAGTATTTTTTGTAGACATGGTTAACTGATTCTAAATACACGTTATCTATACTCATCGATAAAACGCCATCTAGTGAGCGTAGTCGGACTGATTCATTAGATAAATATTTAATTACAGTGTTCAATAATTTTCAATACTATCTGACACACGATGCATAGGTTTCTGATTACAGCAAAAGGTCAATACGCAAACAAAATCAAAACATTGTCAATACGCTCGGCAGAAATATCTTTTCTCTAATTTCTGATCTTTGGCTTTTTAAGTGATTGGTGGAGGCTTTTAAGAAGCACTCCAAAACCGGTGTATCAAAACATCGGTAATTCCGTTAACGGTTGTTTGACTTATAATCGATAGGAGAACATCCCTATAACGGGGATGGAAAATAATGATGGTTTATTAAAGAAACCGGCGAAGCATGCTATTGGCGTAAATTATCAACCTGTACTGCGCATCTGTTATCGGAGGCTTTTAGGGCAGACATAAAAAATATTTGTGTTTCTTGTTTTTTTTTGTAATTATGTGCGCTATGACGATTGGTCAGTTTTTTCAAAAATATGTTTTGATTGGCTGACCAATTTGTTTACAGCCGTTTTTACGTAAATAAAAAAAGCACTATACAGCGCTATAATTTTAAGACAAATATGTATAGAAAAAAAACTGTCCATGAATTTACAAAGCAAAGTTGAAATATACTCATTTGGTGAATTCTTACGCTTGAAAACTATTTTTGAAACAATTTCAATCACAAGTTTTATTCAATTATCCAGCATTATTTTGACGCGAATAAATGCAATTAGAACTTCAATCCGAATTTTTGAATATCTGACAGTCACATATTATTTTTTAATAAGTCATTTATATATGTGAGATTTATTTATCGTAAATTGCTTATATGAGCATGATATTTTTTTAGTAACACATTCGATATAATAAACTAATTTACTATTTATTTATACATTTATTGCATTGATCGTTAAACCTTTGTTGCAAGGTAATGTAAATACGACGATGTAAACATAAAAAGAGGTATACATTAGTAACACAATTAAGTCTGATATAATCAACAGAACAGAACAGAACAGTACATAATTTTATTTAAAACATAGATACATAGTATTGTCATCATAAAATGCATATAATTTAATAATTGAAGATATTTTAGGTCAAACTTTAAATTCTTTATAAACAATACTATCTCCATCTCAAACCTTTTGTAGTTCTTAATCAGGACTTAAAATTCTACACATTAATTTTATGAAATGGGCCGCTGGAAGATCCAAAACCAGTCAATATTTGTATTGGCCTAATTATGTGCCACTGCCCGTAGCCTACCATCTGCATGGCGTTGAATTGTACTCTTGATGTTCTCGGGATATAACACAACTTCGGTATTTGCTTTCAGATAATATTTTACGAATTCTTTTAATTATTTGTTTATCATTAATAAATTAGCACGTGTTTCAAAATTGTTTGCCGACCGAGACACGAGAAACCGGGGATATATTTTATGCATAAACTTATGAGAACTCCTGTTATCGATACATGTTTAGTAGGAGACATTTGAACAAAATTATAGATTTTAGAAAGGATATACATGTCGCGTCGCTCTATTGAAGAAAGGGGAATACTTAAGACCGTCCTTAATAAATTATTTGTGCGCAGTACCCTGGTTTATCTACCGATAGGGGTCCCTACTCTGCATCCTAGTTCCTTTGTTCAGGACAATTCTAGTCATTTTCTTGATGTACAAATAAAAATAGCATCAACCCTCTGACTCATTCCAGACAGTTTGGATAAGAGTAAATTTTACAAACCATTTTTAGGATGTCCTAAACACACACATTGTTTTAGTCATACTTTAAGAGAGAGCCTAAATATTGAATTTGTTAGTGTCATATTTACCATTAAAATCATTTATATAATGATAATATATGATAACTTACCAGTACGAAGATAGTTTAACTGTTGCACAAATTAATACAAAATGTTTCTACCCCCCAGTTTGCATTTTATGGACTATTTCAATTCGTAGGAGCATGTATCGTTCTAATATAGTTATACGTGTAATACCGATACTGCAAAGATCAGGGACCGTTTTCATAAAGCTCCTTAAATTTCCTAGAATTTTCCTTAAATTCTGGAGGAAAAGTGTTATTTTAAGGAGATTTTTTATAAAGATAAGAAATTTCCTTACTTAAAATCTTAGGAGCTTTATTGATACGGATCCTTTACAGTAAAACCTCACTAAAAGTCCACCTCAAAGTTAATACCACCTCAAAAATTAAGACTATCAAATGGATCGTATTTTGAAGGGTCAGTTTTCCCTCATATTTTACTCAATCATCAGACTATAGCTAAGCTCGTTACTAAAATGGACTTTCTTTATAACCAATGGTGGTCTTATTGTTAACGTTTCACTGCAATACTCTATTTCAGCCACTTGAAAAAATGTTGATGGTAATAAATGTTCTCATAGCCTAATTTATTCTAGCAGTATCAAGGCAATAAAACGGTGAAAGGTCACATTAAACAAATTGATCAAATATTTCTAGTCCAGGCCACGGAGATTTGTTATAAAACTAAATTTCTCGCGTTAGAATGTTCTCTAGTTAATGCTGTGATGATATAATTAAAATATTCATACAGAATTATATGTGAAAATTAATTAAATTAACTTTGAATAATGTTACAAAAATATATTTTCGACAAAATTAAAAGGAAACTTAAAGATGTATCTGGCTCATCTGAACCTAAATTTTGTAATGGGCTTCAACAAGTATTGTTGTTTATAAGAACCATTGCCATGTATAACCATTTACAACAATATTTGTTATCATATTACTGACAGACAAAACCAGTAAAAACATCCGTATGTTAAACAACTGGATTTTTTATTTTATTTTATGATAACACAAACGTCTTTTTCGACAAATACAGAGACATACATTATGCATGTATTCTGTGACAATGCATATTTATTGAAGTTTTAACTAGATAAAGTATATTTTTCATTATTGTTTAGGCAAACAAATGAACAAAAAAATGAGCATAATATATCTTTAACATTATGCGTATAAAGTCTGTTCTCGCGTGCTTAACATCTTACCTTGTAGTATGAGGATCTCTGACGAGTAAACGCGTCATGCAATCTTTCTAAAGCGTTCGGAAATAGCTAAAACATACTATACTTTTAAATTTATTTTATTGTTAAAATTCGACGTTTGGATTTATCTATAAATTCATCGCGTACTTGTTGGTAATAAAATGCTGACAGTGCTTGTATTTGAGTGTTTGCTCTCCATTTTCAAAACAATTATATATATTTCATGTCGATTGATATAACAAAACCTATCAGGTTTTACTACGTCCAATTTTATAACCATGTGTATGTTCTATCAATTAGGTATGATCATTTTATACATCATGCATATTTATGTCAACCACTTTATTGCCGATGATTGTGAGATACATGTACACAGAACTTAACTTGAAACGCAGAGTGCTTCCGAATGAAATACAAGGACCGTTGCATTCCGCCTTGCTTTACGCATATTTAACGCATCATCATATCATTTTCATCTGCACTTAGCATAGTGACAATTCAAGCAATGAGAAATAAAAGTGATTACTTGGCCTCATATAATGAATGAGCGTTTGCACGACAAAGATCTAATGTCTCGAAGCCTCCTTGGAAACAATCTGGACACAGTGAGAGTTTTAACGGCAATCCATCTGGCGTATTAATACACCATCTGGGAAGGATATAAGTTACGGACTATTTTTATTTACAAGCGTCCAGTTCATCCTGCAGCGATGATTTTCAATGAATTTCAGATTCCATCGCAATAGCAAATATTTGAAGACTATCATGTATCAATAATTTGAGCAAATATAAACATTAAAACCTGATTTTCGTCTCGTTACCCGTTGATCGATCTCGCGCTGTCAGTTTTGATGCTAGATTCGGAAATTTACAATGGGCTTCCAGGTAGACTTAGCAAAAGATATGTTAATGTCGTAAGTCATTTTTGTGAGGCATTTATGTTACCACAGGCCGCGTAGCTGTCTCGGATGAAATGTAATTTATGTGGCGAGTTGACTTATTTCTTTGTAAATGTATAATCAAGCAAAGTAAGAGGTCGTGAATCTGCATTTAAAACCCAGTGTCAAACCTCCGATTGGTTGTTTCTGAGCACATTTTTAAGATTGACCAATGGTAAAACTGCATTCTGAGGCTAGTTTCCAATCTCAATTCTATAAACATGGGCTCAACTCAACAAATATAATATATTCGTGATTAAAATGACACATACGTTAATTAACAATAAACAGGAAGACATGATCAGGCAATGGGACGTTATAGAATCATACTTTTGGAAGTTACCAAATATAATTATGGTCTATAATATCGTTCATATCATGAATATTGAACTGTTCTGTTCTGTTCTGTCATATTTATTATTTAATTAAGTATCGAGGAAACAAACAAGTTTTGAATGATAATTGTTTAACTTATACTCAGTATACGAGTTGTAATCGAATAGACTACATTTCAGACATACATTAAATAACACACATATACATGTATATAGAATAAGTGAAACTAAGAAAAATAAGTAAGGACATTTTATGTCTACCATTGGTTGTATTTATGTTAATTAAAATGACTGACACAAATATAGAAGAAGAAAAATCTCTAGTCCAAATGTTTTCTGGTTGGATAATCCAGTGTGTCTGGTTATTTACGCGAAAAATTCATTTTATTGCTTAATCAATACGCAATGTCTACCATTTTCACCACCAATAACCACCAATATATATACACATGTATTTGTATTGGCATTGAAACGTTCGGTTAACGTTTTAGCGACAGTATACACTGACTCTGCAGAAAAATTATTATAATACAATTCGTGCAGCTTATTATGAATACGGAAATAATCAAAACATTGTGAACATGACCAAACAGTGGACCCGTCGGTAGTTGACCATTGTCCTGAGAGGAAGACATGTTGACGTTGTAATCACGTCTCGTTGTGTCACGCCGACGGTACTTTTTCGACACTTTAAGATGTCTAACAAGTGTTTGTAAATATTGTGATTTCAGCCTTGGCCCCTTTTGTTATATATTTTCACTGCTCATCCAGCACTATCCCTTTCTCTGTAGATTACTTGGCTGATCCCTATTTAGGGACCCATGGAAAGTACCTCAGGGGACAATTTTCGTTTTGTAAGTAATAGATCTATATAGACATGTAAACGTGTGTAACAGACTAACCGATCGCATGCAATATTTTGGTCTATAAGAATATCTTTGTTTTATGATGGTCCATTGTTAACAAACAGTAGTTAAGTGTCCAGCATGATACTTTAGACAACTATCGAAATCTTTGTCATACTGTAAAACTAGACATATATGTGGCAGTCTCTGAGATTTTTGGCCCAAATGCAATGAGCCTCGTTTCTGAGAAAAACGCAATAAAGATGACGTCATGTTTTCACATTAGGACGTCATGTTTTCACATTAACTGCAACAGCTAAAGTTGAAACATTGCAGTAAAAGATTTATGGTTCAGTGGTTAGCAGAAAAAACAATTATCGGTAAACATTGAGACGGCCCCTTTTCTTAAGGAAAAGAATAATATACTTTTATTTATCTGAAAACACATTTGCTGTATTAAATTTGTGTAACTCAGAATATTGTGTAGATCTATTATTGATGACCATATCAAATGTGCTGTAATTCCTGAAAAATGTCGTTTTGCAAATATCCCTGCATTTAGAAATGTTAATAACTCAATTTCGCCCATATATGTCATTTGGGCCACCAATCTCAGAGAATGACACATATATCCAATTTCGATATGGAAAAAGAAATAGAAATACAAATAACACAATTCTAATAGTACTTTAACAAAGGAATCTGATAAACGATTGTAAGTTGGTTGCTGAGAAATATGATTCACAAAACATATAATCTAGTTTTACAGTATGGACTTTCATGTGAATATATTCCAAGTGTAACCTAAACACGACAAAAGAACAGAATATAGACTGATGTATTTTCCATGGGTCAGTTATTGTTGAGATATTCATTAATTTTTATATCAAAACTATTTCGCACTTATATATTTTGTTTCTTTTGTCGCAAAACGCTGTTTGTATTATTTTGTCATTGCATGTTTTCCTCATTTGTCTGCATGAACCCCTACCCTCATGTGGTCATTGTAACCATACGAATATTTCAGTTCCCATTTCCAATTTTAAGCGTTGACTTTGTCGTTTGTTTTGTTCGCCAAAAGTTCAATCAGAGATTTCAGCAAATTTAAATATTCCGTCTTATAGTAATGATTGCTATAGTGTTTTTTTGCCAATTTCAATCAACAGTTTTTTTGTAATGCTTTGTAAGCGCTCTGGTTATTTCAAGAACGGTTTGACTAATTCAGATATTTTAATAAACACGTGTGTTTCAAATTTGTTAATCTGAATTTTTTTCAAACATGGGTTTCTGAGATGTCACGTTAACTTGTCTTTTCATTTCTACATCATATTCGAAACATTTTAAACGCTTTTGACATTCAGTGATTTTATTCTATTTTTAGCAACACCATGTATTAAAGCAATATGTCCGAGCGAGGGCTGGACTACTGGTGGGACAACCGTCATTATAATCGGAGACAATTTTTTTGATGGTCTACAAATCGTGTTTGGAACCATGTTGGTTTGGAGTGAGGTGAGTACCCAGGGGTCTAATTCATAAATATTATAAGTCTGAAAGTTAGACTTAGAATTTAAAATGTTGAATGTTCTTTTGTTGCCATGTTGTTATAACAATGTAATTTTAAATAAAAAAAGGCAAATGTGTAGTGATGGAAAAAAAATATCAAGACAGAATTCCATTCGTTTAGATGTAATAACAACAAAATGCTGGTCAGTCTGAGTTTTAGACTTGAAGTGTTTGTGAATAATGCCCTTGTTTTTTTTTAATTTGTGAATAAAGCAATCGTTTAAATGACTGACAAACGTTTGCGGATTGTAGGCTCTTCAAAATTGGCATATGCTCTCTTTGACGATTTGACTGAAGATATTGTCGGGTACACCAAGAGTCATTAGTCCTCCACCTTTGATTCAAGGGAAGCTGTCAGTTGCATTTAGCAGAACAATTTAGCACTGACTTGTAACTCGGGGACACTGGTTAGGTCAATTGGCCCAAGTACATCACTCAAATATGTGCATAAACTCTCACACAGCAAACACGCTCTTGAAATTTACGGGCGTCCCGAAATCTTTCTTGGTGACTGTCTCCATTGCTTTTGACACTGGAAACACACAATGTTTGAGAACTTTAACATGTTTTATGTTGTGGTCAGTCAATGTGAGGCTTGCTTTTTAAATACTTTCAACCAAAGCATGTATGTATATATACGCTGTCTGAAACTTAACATTGTACATAAGGTACAGTTTGCTCGGTAACATATTATCCGACATTCACTTGAATTGCATGTAGGTTGCTCACATAAGAGCTTGTTAACTTAAACTCGAACATTGGTAATGTCATCTAAACAATATATATGCTTAAATACGACTAAAAGAGACAGTGAATGCCTAAAGATACAAACACATGACAGTTCGTCAAATCCCAGAACTAAGCTTCCTGTTAAAATATTTTCAGTCATCTTTTCAACCTTCTGCAATGTCGAATCGCGTAATAAGTTATTCATCACATGGTATAAATTTATTTGTGTTAAACGAGCTATCAAATAATAAACCACATTCCGGAAACAGTGTGTGAAATTATTTGCATGTACAGGAAATCCTTTGCCTTGTCTGTCATGTTACAATATGTTGTGTTACACGTATAGCATGCTGCTCCTTCAATGATGGATAGTGTACGCTGGCGAACAACGAGGAAAAATATAATCAGTCTTTAAACAAAGTCATTCTGTTATTTTCGACTTCATAATAGAGATTACTTTAGCATCAATTTTCAGTTTATCGGATAAAAGAATTCTCGATATTCTACAGTATTCAACGTGGAAGTGGATGCATCGCCTATAGAACTTCATTTCACTTGGATTAGTGTGTCTTAATGTGCAGTCACATTCATACAGTCTGTTCCACCATAATGTAATGAACAAAATATCTAACAAAACAAGAAATATCTTGCAAAAAGATGGGATATGTTATGCAACATAAAATATTGCCTTAAACCCGAAATTCAATGATACACAGGAAATAGTTTTAGAGAGTGGTCAATATAAGTTATAAATGACTTGCACAATTGATGTCACATAAATGAGTTTAAACTGAGATCTATGCTTTCGGAACCAATGTCTTATTGTCTTTCTGCCTTTAACACAATTATGCTTACTGTTTTCGTGAAGTAAGCAGACTGTTATTCTCGTTACACAAGTTTTGACTAGCTAAACAGAATCATTACCAGTTATACCAAATATATATCGAAATTTATTTCATTTATTGAAGTCTCAAATCTATTCCTGATATCATGTAAGTTAAAGCACGCGTTCATGTCCATTTACCCTGAAATCCAGAAATTATTCCACGGCTAATTTTACATTTCGGTAAGGAATGGGTGGTTTCTTTTGGAACTTTTGATGAACAAATACCGGTAGTAAAATATTGTAACATCGTTGTTAACACTCATTCAGTTATTTAGTCATACATCAAATACTCACACAACCAAGTCTTAAATTAACGCGCTCAATAATGGAGGCTAAGTTTGAAACCAGCTAATATTAAGTATTCTTCTGCTGCAAGAAATGGGTGGCCTATTTATTAGACAGGTTTATTATATCAAGAATTCAGGGTATAGCCCTTAATTAACATGATTTTATTTAAATCATACACGCAACTCCCGAACACTGATCACGATCATTCGAAACAATTTTGTTGAATTATTAGCCCGACCGAGTGAATATCTCTGACTTACAAGTCTTATAGAGTTATACAATGACAGAAGAGTCAATAATACCACGCACATGTTTATAGCTACGCATGATGTGGCATATCAACTTACTGGTGCGTACGGTGACAAACATCTGGAACAGACATCATGAACGTGTTTGTAGCCATGGCCAGAATACCGTGTCGTCACTAAGCTAGCTACATTTCATCTATTAATCATTAATGATTCCCGTGAATGCGTGCTCCGTTATTTGAATACCAGAGTAATTAATTTAACGTTAATGGTTTTGAAAGCGATCGGATAGACTATTGAAAAGCCAACTAAGAAACGTAATGGAATTGCATCTGTTATTTTTTAGACTTAATCTACAGAAGTTTTGCGATTTTTACTGAATGGGATGGTAGAATTGACTATAACACCATGTGTATAGTGACAATAATGGTTTCAACATGCTGGATGCATGATTTATTGTGTTACACTGACAATCCAGCGACTGTTACCCAACTCATATTCGTTTAATTAGCTGATTAACTGGAGTGTTTTTGTTCAATGTTACAATTTTTCTCTCAGCGACACGATCTGTGTCATAAATGACGGAATATTGTCATTGGATGCCCATGTTATGTGTGTATAAAGTTGCACAGCAATCAACTATCTTTATCAAATCTGTGTCCGTTTTCCGGTTCAGCTTGCCCTAAATTGTTTCGTTTAGACATTTCGTCAAGGGAGATTATTCCGCGATATTTGAGCTCAAAAGTTGCTTTGTCATCATTGTTTTCTCTCTCGAATGTGACACTGTATCGTACACATGCCGCATACAAAAAAAATGAAAAATTCTCAAAATTATATTGACTAAAATTTATCGATTTTTTTTCAGTTGCTGACGTCACACGCCATAAAGGTTCAGACCCCACCTCGACATATACCTGGTGTCGTTGAAGTGACACTATCATATAAATCAAAACAATTTTGCAAAGGTGCACCGGGAAGATTTGTATATACATGTAAGCTATTTATTTATCAATTATTTGAGGTGTTTGTTTCCGGTAACATAACAGTAACACCTCGATAATAAGACCATCATTGGGACCCTTGAAAACTGGTCTTCTTATTGAGATGGTCTAATTATTGAGGTTGAATAACGAGCAAAACCATGAAAATGGACTTAATTTTGAGATGGTCTTTAAATGAGGTTTAAATGTACATACACTTATGTGTGTCGAAATGTAAATATTTCTAACCATCATATGTCCGGTACGGAAGAGACAGTAATGACTCAGTGGGGGGAGAATTTGAAGGGTTGTTGCCGATATTGTAAACTATATTTTTATGAATGTTCTGATATATGAAAATGGTGAAGATATATTCATTTCAACAATTATTATAATATAATTTTACACCAAATTATAAAACACACATTTGTTTCTTCCACAGCATTGACAGAGCCAACCATAGATTATGGCTTCCAAAGGTTAATGAAATTAATACCCAGACATCCCGGAGATCCTGAAAGATTACCCAAGGTATACAGATTAGTTCATTTCTTCTACGTTTATCATCTACAGTCGGACCTCGTTTATTCTACAACCTTTTATCCGAATACTCGGTATCATCCGAAATAGATATCAGGTCCCGATGTATCTTCTTTTGCATGTCGAATTGAAAGGGACTATTCGAAACCATGTATTATTCGCAATACAATTTCGGATCCAATTAATTCGAAAAAATGTGGTCCGACAGTGTTTCATAAATAATAGATTTCGTAGATTATCGATATCGAAAATCAATTCAAAATGAATATAACTGTTGGCTTGCTCGTAAAGAGAGCAATCACTCAACCGAAGCTAGGAAAACCCAGAACACGCTTACTATGTTTTACCAGATATCTAATAAAGTTTAGGTCAGTTTAGTTTGTCTGACGGAACTTAAGTCTCTAATGTTTTCAATAGAAGTCTATATGTTAAGTATTCAAAAATAATAAGAAGAAGATAATCAATCTATTTTTAGTGATTTTTTGGTGAAAAAAAACCTAAATTATTCTAAAGGCGTCATGAACACATAAAGTCATGTTATGTGATAAATATATTTTATTTAATACTTGATTTATAATAATTAGTAATCCTTTTTCAGGAGATTATATTAAAAAGGGCTGCAGATTTGGCTGAAGCCTTGTACAGTATGCGGAATCCCAATCAGTTATCCCTGCCTGCCCCTCGATCCCCACCCATGAACAATGCCCCGTCAATGTCAGGTTTTAACACATACTCCGGTCAACTTGCGGTCAGTGTGCAAGAGAACGGTCAATGGGAAGATGGTAATTATAAACTATTTTACTTATATTAGCTTATAATTATCTAATTATTTCTAATGTTTCTTTAATTGCCATATAATGATATGCTAAATATAGCGTTGGGTCACTTTGTAATTACATGTACAGAAAACCCTCAACAATAAGACCACCTTTGGGTTTAGGACCCTTGAAAACTTGTCTTCTTATTGAGGTGGTCTTAATATTGAGGTTGAAAAAATAACAAAACAGTGAAAATGGTCCTGAAAATTGTGTTCTTAATTTCGAGTTGGTCTTATTATTGAGGTGGTCTCAAATTGAGGGTTTACTGTACTAACAGTTTTCTATTACCGACATTATTACGACGATTTGAATGGAAGGCAGAAATATGTAGTCATAGTTTCTATGAAAATATAGGTTGGGGTTTATTGTTATTTCTATGGAGGCATAGAGGCGACATGCGATGGAAGAAATAAGTCGTTACCTCGAGTAATAATTTTGTTTTCACTCAACCATTTATTCACTCTATGCTTCCCACGCATTTTTCTTTCAAAAAGCTATTTTTTCTGAAACCTATTCCAAGCAAATTTACAAGTGATTTATTTTCTACGCGTAGGCTACAACAGAGGTCAAAGTTCCAGTGTGTCACCACGCGGGTATGGCTCAACAGGCTCAACTCCACATAGCAACGGCAGTGCTTACAGTTCGACAATGAACGGTTACCATAGTAGCGCAGGCGGGCTGGGCAATATGGGTAGGTTTTCCTGACATTAAAATATACATTATTTCACACTTTCTAGTACAAATGTATGAATAAAAGCAATGATGCATAGCAAGATCGCCATTTAACGACGTCATTCATTTCTGACGTCATAAGTTAGCTAAATTCGCAATATTTTCTAATTTCTCTCGCCGACACCTCCTTAGTGGTAGTAAGTTCGCAAAAATACAAATATATATAAAACTGTTTCCGAATGTTTGATACTCGTTATTCAACAATTCTTCTCCAAACTCCATTTTAGCTTCAAATTCAAAACAGAAAAGTGCATTCGCACCAGTCCGAACCGGGATGGCTGGCACTGATATGGGTTTTGGATCCCCGACTGGGGGTTTTGGGATGTCTGGATTGCAAGCTGGTTGGGCCCACACATTTTACAATGTACGTGTCTTTTGTGTTGGCATTAGTATTTTTTGTGTTGTGTGTTGCATGAACTCTTTTGTTTCCTTGTAATTTAAGACTTGCATTAGCATCATTGCGTTTATTCCATTTTATTTACAACCGAATTATTAAAAATATTAGTTTGGTTTGAATTGTTCATTGTTTTAAATTTTATATATTCATCACATATAAACCTATCAATATAATATATAATATAAATAATTTACTCTCAAAGACCACGATGTCGTGAATAGATGTCGTGAATATGTCTAACGTAAATAGGTCTACCAAGACTCTTTCTCGAAACGGCGATGTGTTTTGTCAATTATGCACTAAACTTGTTGACCTTATATGTATCGATCGGATCCATAATTCACTTGCATTTATAGTTTTGTTTGGTCTGTTGTTTCTAGTTTTTTGGCAGATAACTTTGTTTGGATGAATTGCCAAACAAATTAGATGTGACTGAAAGTTTTCAGACTAACAGTCTATGCAATAGTTTTTGTATAAACCACAGGTACTTGAAACAAACGTTCTACATGGCATATTTACTATAATAAGAATATTCTTTCTTTGTTTCAAGTACCTGTGGTATAAACAAGGCTTTCACTTCGGAAAATGTTCAGCGATAGTTTGAATCGGTGCAATTTACTATATTATGTTCGAATAGTTTATAAAACTTTTTTTTCTTTTTTTCCAGGAATGAGTGGCCTTGTTGGTTCTCCATTTTCGGCTATGAATCCTTTTGCTCTGCAGCCTTGTAATGCACCACAACCTTATGGCAGCTCAATTGTTTCTCCCGCTAAATAGAATACACTAACAGGACATTTCAATAATGCATATAGTTAGGCATTTCTATTGAATGGAGAAGAAAACACATACGTTTATCCACATAGAGTTCGGCAACATGACTTGAGTTAAGTAATCTGTGACATGTTAAAGAGATATAAATTCTAGTTAAGAAGATTCTGAATGCGTTGGAACTTTGAAAGAAAAGCAAAACAGAGATTGAATAGAAATGAACTGCCGGATTTCATGCGTGAATGTGCCACGTTTAGGCTCAATACAGCTATAGTGCTTGCCAAGGAGTTTGATCTATTTATAGTAACATGTTCTATTTATAGTAACATGTAAGTGTGTTCTATTTATAGCTACACATATATTTGAACAATGAAAAATAAAATTGTTGTGCTGCAGTTGAAGTTACATTTTCGACTCGGTGTGTTCTTTGTAGAAAGTGTTTTGAGGTTTGCGACTGAAAATAAAAAAGTCTTCAACTGCAAAAGATCAACTTGCGGAGAAAAGTGTTTGGTTTCAAAATTAATGTAACGTCTGTTGGTACTTTTTTAATTGTTACATACATATATAATCAATACCCATGCTAAGAAAATATTGTTTTAGTCTGTCCTGTGAATTCGCGAAAGTGAACAGTCCGTAGATACGAGTAAGTCAAAGCGAGTCGACGCAGACGAACTATTGTTGTACAGATATATGTTGAAGATATTTATCGTTAACTTATTTTCTATTTTGTTGTTTTTAGTCGACAACAATAATCTCAACCTCTTGTCTTTTGTTTTCAATGTTTTTACTTTCACTAGTCACACAACAGTGCCAAATGCATTCCTGCATATATTATATGTATATTGCTGTTATGTTCATAGAGATTGTTCAAATGCCTCTTTAGTTTACGCCTCAGCAGCTTTATTCATAAAGTTATTAATTATTTTATCATTTGAATGTTTACACATACAAAAATCAAAATCCTTTTTTTCTCCTAAGTTGAAATTTTTAGCAAGGAATATGTTTAAGATAAGGAAAATGACCAGAATTGCTTGTGATTCAAATTATGTTATCGACCGGTTAGTGGTAGGGTTATCGTCTGCCAATCTGATATGACGTGTGAACATATCCTTCTCTTGTCTCAAAATCGTCTTGATTTTAATATTAATTTTATTTAAATTCTTTCTTTATATTTTTTTTTCAAATACATTTTGTAAAAAGAAATTATTATACACATTCATTTAAAAAAAAGAAAGTTATCTAAATATAGGGGTTGTGTTACAGTGTTATATTTTATCCTGTAACAACAGTGTAAGTTGGTTCGTGTGCATTTTACAGTCGGACCTCGTTTATTCGAAAAACTTCTATCCGAATACCAGGTGTCATCCGAAATAAATATATTGTCTCGATGTTTTATTCTTACTTCGAATTGAAATGGTCTATTCGAAATCTTGTGTTATTCGAAATAAAGTTTTTGACTCGATGAATTCGAATGAACGAGGTCCGACTGTATATAGTTTATCCAATGAGAACGGAGATTTGTAATGTCTGTATTTAATCTGTTAATGATATTGGGAAATGTTAGAATGTGTTTGTTTTAAATGTTGTAATGTGATTTCTTCGTTTGAATTTCAAAATTACATAAGCAAGAATGGATGGGTATCGCTGTGACGAGGCGTCAGTGCGATACATTGTAGTGTTATATCTCCTTTTTATGTCAAATACAATGAATGCAGTCTTAAACGCAGATTGTTCTAACTGAATATTTCAAATATACTGGTTTAAAGTGCTGACCCGCCATTTTGTATTTTGAGAATCATCATCACGTGAAAAAAATTATCAGAAATGATGAACGTGGGTTTGACTAGCGTATTGATTTTATCGATAATTTGATCGATCGCAATTATAATTCCTTTATAGACCCCATGTCTCAGAATTGACAGACAAACAAACGAAATTCAATTCAAAATTCCTTTATTGAATTTCAGTACGACTGTACGTATAGCACTCGGACGTTGACTGTTATATATTTATGCATACAATAGAAACTATACATCCATTCATACTCAATCAAAACAGAAATTAGTGATCATTTTACTTCTATAATACTCCATGGTTCAAACAAAACGTGTTTACTTTAAGCATTTTGACACTTACACATTTAACTTCAGCAAAACACAGTCACAAAAAAAACATTCATATTAACTATACAATGTATATGTTGCTGATCCAAACAAACAGCTTAATAACATCAATTTAATTTTTTGTTTTAAAATGGTTTGTCCGAACAGTCCAACGTCCAAAGCTGAATGACTTATTTACCACCTAAAACTACCCGTGCAGAACTTAAACCACCCGTGCAGAGCTTACTAACACGCCATCTACTGGACATTTCATCAAATCAAGGAAATCAATTTTCTTCTTATTCATAAATTCAAACGTAGAAAATTACATATCTTTTAAATACAGCTTACTGTTATCAAAAAACATTAGAATATGTATCCAGTAGATTTTATAGAAACTTTGTGAAATAGTACAAGGCGAGATAGCACTTTTGACCAGTATATGTTCAATTGTAATTATATTCATTTCTGTAACATTTAGTCAATGAAAAGTGTGAATGATTTTGAAATTATCAAGCCTCTACATGTTTGCTCAGCCAATATAAAATGGGCATTATCTCTCTAATACTGATGTATACATGTATTCTGTTTGTATGTTTATATGTATGTGAAAATCTTATGTTCCGAACTGAGTACATTTTTATAGTGCAAAGGTTGTTTAGACATCTTATTGTTTATTCTATTTTATTAAATGTGTTCAGTCATAATATAAATAAAAATGAGATTATTAATTTGAATCTAAATCTTATATTATATGAACGGTCAGTAAACCAAACACTGTCTTTCTCCCAAGTTGGCCTCATCCCTAGAAACGACCGTGGAAAGGACGATCAACTTTATTCCGAACCAATGATAGTCTTACAATTGAAGTTTCACGGTATTATAAGAAAAAATCCGGGCCCAATGACATATAACTGAGTACAGAGACCCGTGTCAGAATGCGCCCTTGCCATTGGTCAATTGTTAGGCTGTGCTCGAAAGGCAACCAATCAGAGTCTTGGGATATAAGATTGGTGTCAATTTGTTGATCAGAATGGCTGTTTCTGAGGTTGGTTCTATAAATTGACTGGGCCCAAAAGAGGGTGAACAAAAATGATGAAGCAACAATACTATTATCTTGGTAAGTGCTTTTAAAGCATTCTTAAACACACAATGAACATTGCAGACTAAACAAGAGGACTGTATGTGGACATCACAACAAATGTTAATCCGGATTTTGAAAACATCGGCAATGAAACAAATGGTAGCGAAACGCCAAACCCTTAATTATCCTAATTATCTCACTTTTATGGTATCTCTTCATTCAGAGAGTTGCATTAATTGCTTCACAATTCATTCCATATATGACATTACTATTGCTACGTAGTTAGACATATGGAATTTATTGTATTGCTTTATAATTACTGTCCATATATGAATAATGTAAGACATCACTTAACATGTTGGCTAGGATAGTTCTAAACATTAGCTCAGCGATTAATATATACGATATGCCAGTCATACATATGGTCGTTTATTTATTTGTTTCACGGACGAATTGTGAGGCGGTTGGTCAATGAAAAGAATGACCAATTTACATAACACACACAATAACGATATGTTTAACTTATTTTGATTCAGCTGTACTTTATAGATCGTCCTCTATGCATTACATGCGCATATTTAAGTGATTACAGTGGAACTCGCGTATAACGACTTGCTGGGGACCTTGTGATTTAAATCGTTATATCCAAACTTTGTTATATTCATAAAACGAAATTTCGTTTTAATTCTATCGATATAACAAATTTCGTTATATCATCCTGTTTTCACACCAAGACAAATCGAAATTGTGAATTACGTTTGCGTTTGGGACCCAAAAATTACGCTATATCCAATTCATTATAACCGTGTAACTACGTACTATCCGATATTTCGTTATAACCGAGTACGTTATAAGCGTCCTTCACTCTACTCGTTTTTGGGTTCTGTCCATGTTGTCAATTAACATGTTCAACTTTTAGTGAAAATAGAATACACCGGGTACAGACATATACACTATAAACAAACACAGTCTGGTATACTTGTCAAGGGGGAATGTTTTCTGGTCTTCTTGCTAGATTTTTGCCCATTGCTGGACACTTCAAAAAAAAATCAGAGTTCAATTTAAGGAAAAACTCTTCGCTATTGGATTTACGACCGACTACAGGCTAGGAAACGGCTGAACAACTCTGTCTTAATCGGGTATAAACATGAAAGTTATTTTATTACCATGTAGAATAGTTGTACATATAGAAAACATCGTATAGACCAGGAAGCTCGATCTTGAAGGAGTCCAAATCACATATGTAATTTAAGTTCATGTATAGCAAAAAACACATGAGTGCGAGGACAATTGTGTTTTCATGAAACAAATGACGTTGACCAAAAGCGGATATACAATACAATACAATACAATACATTTTATTTAGTCAAAGTCATTTTACAAAGTTTTTTGCCACATAATATGTAGTTGGTGAGAGAGAAATAGTCATCGGAAGCATTGTGAAGATTAAAAAATGAAATATGATGGTACAGCAACAAAAAGTCAGACAAATATTTAACACAAATAGTAATACATGTATAAGTACAATGTAGTTTTCACAGATTTGTGGGTTTTCTTTTCGACATAGCGAAGTAGATCAATTTTGCCAAGTGAATTTGGAGGCGTTTTGATTTTGAATACATGATATTATAATATTTTTCAAGAGTTGGCCAATGGTTGAAATATGTTTGTGTTCAGCCTTGGTAAAGAGGACAAACTAAGAGGAAATGGTATTCTGTTTCGGTGGTATTCAGTGTACAATATATGCATTTTCGTTCTACTTGAGGTATACAGTGAAACCTGTCTGTAAAGACCACACATGGGAACAGCAAAATGTGGTCTTTGTTTACAGGTGGTCTCTATTAACAGATTAAATATAATTGAAAATGGTCTGATGGGAGATAAAATTGGTGGTCTTTGCAGACAGGTTTTGCAATAGTGGTCTTTGTTCGCAGGTGGTCTTTAACACAGGTTTGACTGTAGTGTCGTATTGACCGGTTTCTGTCGCGAGATCATGTGATGAAACTCAGAATTTCGACTATATATATGAACATGTATATATATGTAACGAAATATGTTTGCCAATCGGGAATCAGTGCTAAAGGTGTCTATGTAATGAAAACGCTTTGACAATCAAGATGCTGTGAAAGTGTCTATATAATGAAAGCATTTTGCCATCGAGGATTCAGTACTAAAAACTGTCTATGTAATTAAAAGTTTTGCCAATAGTTATTCAATGAGAAAAAGAGTCTACGTACCTCAAAGTTTGAAAACATTGCAGGATGTGGGAATGTTTCATTTAACAGACCAACTATGTTTGAGGTCTAGGACCGGTTAAATATATCAGGATGTAACTTTATTTATCCAGCACTGTGCGCTTAATGAATAAAATAACGTACAGTAAAACCTCAATAATACGACCAAGCTTAGGACCCTTGAAAACTGGTCTTCATATTGAGGTGGTCTTAATGTTGAATTAAGAGCAAAACAGCAAACAATGGACTTCAAAATGTGTTCTGAATTTTGAGGTGGTCTTATTATTGAGGTGGTCTTTTAGTGAGTTTTACTGTATATACAGTAGACATTGTATGAAGAGACCACCCAAAGTACCACTAGAGAGTTGTCTCTGAAAATATCAGACTCTTAATAGATATCGACAAATTTATTTGTTAAGTACAATGTCGAATTGAACAGCAACCAAAACGTGTGAATACCACCCTCTTTCCATTAAAGAAAACAAGAAAACGAGAATATAGGGGGGAAAAGAAGAAATCGTTCGGCGGGGGCGAATGAGGTGTGCAATAAGTATACTATATACAATATAAGTATTCTATCACCTCACGAGGCATGAGAACATTTATTACTCTATAAACTATAAAATACGTATGCTCGCCCTTACGGGGCAATTCAGGACCCGGGAATAAAACGGATTCTTACACTCAGCTCTCAAATCACCATACGAGCGCCGCTGTATGATTTCCAACCTCTTCTTTAATATAAGTGACGTCATTTCCAGAAAGCGTAACATATGACGTCACCATGTACTGACAGAAAGCAATAATTGCCCTAAATGGCAATATGAAAACAAAGTGACCATATGGAGTAAATATTGTTTCCTGCTTGCAAATAGTGACACCACATGTTGCGTTTTCTTGAAATGACGTCACAGAAGAGGTTGTAAATCCCATAGCAGAGCTCGTACTAACGTTTTGAGTGTGAACAAATGTAAGATAATGTTAAATGAATGCTGAATATTATTTTTGGCCCATATTCTTAGAGAGTTGAAAGAATGATGAGATATTGGGGGTAATTATTAAGCCTGGTTGCGGAGTGTGGCACTAACACCTAATAAGTACTTTCATATCTCATAAGCCCAATATAATCTCAAATGGACTAGAAAGAATAGTCAGCCCTCATTTGACATGTCCATGCATTTTGCACACTCAACCACTATCAGGCTAACACGTTTAGGTCGAGGAATGGCGACTGCGAGCCTTTGTATATACATGAATAGTAATGCTGATAATATTACTAATAATAAAAATAATTATAATACAAAATGTAATAATAATAATATGATGCAGTAGCCCCTAGATAATGATTGATAGATAGTTTATTTTATAATCCAATAAGCCTCGCGGCCCATGAGGACAACATATTTACAAATACATGTATGTACGGGATTATTCAAACATATACATATGCGGAGAAAAAACAATTAATTTACATCAAATTAAACATGTGTTTTGACCAAAAATGTCATATATCTGCACAACAATGTATTTAGTATAAAGATTATTCAAATGATTATTATGTTAACAATAATTAAATATTAACGTCTACATGATGTATATATACACTGGATATGTTCACGCACACACAGGTTGGTTCCAACAAATTTGCTTATACGACAATTTTAAGAGAAGCATCAACTTTTTACAAAAGTTACAATAATTCAGAAATAAAACAACGCTTGTTTCCTGTCGAAATGAAATACAAGAAACTGTTTGTAAAAAGTATGCATCTTACAAGTAGGACATGACATTACCGTTCTATCGAAACATTAAAATGAATTAAAAATGTACATACATTGGGCTGCATAATTTATGCAACTGTCTGTGAACATGTTGTGACATTTTCTTTTTTGTAACTAAACCCCAAAACCATTGCACAACAAATACACTATATGACAATCTTGATATCATGTTGGCACTATATTAGCATAAAGAGATGATTTCATGTTTTGATACAATCGACAGTTCTTTCTGTGTGTTTTCATCAGTTAATGGCATGGGGGTTTGATGACATTTAATGTTAGAACATCTGTTTGTATGGCTCGAGTATTGTTTGATGAACTATACTGAAAAGACAAGGCTTTTGTAATGATCATTAAAAATAGCAATGTTCGTGAGTTGATGGAATACAGTGAGAAGATAGAATACATGTTTCACACGAGACATTTTGTATATGGATCGTTTTCTTTGCTTTCTGCATTCTAGTAGGTGGTCTCCACTGTTTCATTATTGCTTGTGTTGGTGTTAATGGGTTATAGAGATGTTAGTTTGTTTTTTATTTATTTATTTGGCCTTTCGTCTTTTTTTAACACTTTTGCACTTGTACCTTGGCGGTCAGAGTTGCGTTTTTAAAGGTAGGGGAAGAAAGCGAGAAAAGTTACCCAATGTAGAAAAGGTAGCTATCTAAAAAAATGCTTGAACGTTTCGCTAGCTACAAAATGTTTAGCAAAGCTTGCACTCTCAGATCACGCTACCTATCTAAAGACATGGGCTTACTTTCCTACGTTTAAGAAACTGCATCGCTACTTTCCCTAAGTAGCGCTAGGTAGAATTCAATGTTTTCTTACCTCTAAAAAACGCGCCTCAGTTGACCTTCTCAGCAAGGTTACCTGGAATTAATTGTCAACCAGAACTAACATGCCTCTCACCGGAAGCAGCTGACAACTACACCGCATGACTCACAGGTGGAGGACAAAGTAACGGAACCAACCGTTACTATAGGGCATGCCTTTCCCGGCCAGTAATAGAACCCGATCTCCCGGGGTGACATCCAAGCGCTCTACCACCCGAGCTAACAGGACTGGTGGGTTATAGAGAACGACTGTGTGCCAAAAATGTGTTGAAAATACATAGCGACATGTAGTTAAGACTCTCAAACTGAAGTTGTTTTCACAATATATTTTATATACAATGTATAATATGATAATTTCTGCTTTATTTGCATACATGTAGTTTCATTATCCATCGCTTTCATAACCCCTTGTGTGTAATTGGAGTATTTTAAATACAAAATTCATTTCATTTTGTCGTGTCCATCGCTTACTTTGGTGAAATTCGACGTCAAAAATGCCCGGTAAATGTCCTTGACGCTTGTGTTATGATATGTCCTTGATTTCATTTGTACGCTATAACAACGCACTGTTGAAAATGTTAATATTACCATGTTGTGTTATATTACCGTCTCCCTTGGCCGAGTGGTTAATGCATCCGCCTTTGGAACGGGAGGTCGAAGGTTTGAATCCCGGTAGGGGTCCGCTCTGACATGACCGGTTTGCATACCTGCATGGTGCCTGGCGATAAAGGATAGGAATCAGGAAGTAATTGTGCTCATAAGGTAGGTGTCTCATAAGTCAGAAATGGCTGGCCGTTTAAGTAGGGAGTGACACTATAATAAATAAACACGTTACTTTTATATTCAAGTCAAAATCGCACGCATTGTAAGTTTCAATGGTTTTTATCACATTTTGGAATAAGATCTATCTAATGATATAAATGTTTGCTTTGGATGTATTCATTATACAGTAAAACCTCCATAAAGCGACCACCCTTGGGGCTTTGAAACTGGTATTCTTATTAAGGTGGTCTTAATATTGAGGTCAAATGAAGAGTAAAACAGTGAAAATTGACTTGAAAATTGTGTTCTTAATTTCGAGGTGGTCTTACTATTGAGGTGATCTTTAAGTGAGGTTTTACTGTATATTATATTACATAAGGGTAATGACTATCTCGCAAGTGAGACATATGAAAAAGAAAAGCCGGTTTGTTTGTCAAGATTGTTTTCACGATCAATCTTGAAAAAGAAAATGTTTTTCGGCGGGGTCTGTGTACGGAGGCAATGTATTGTGTATGTGGTGTTCCTCGCGACAACTTAATCTCTCGGTGTTACTGGGTTTAACTTCCACTTTAATAAATACTTTTTTTTTCACTACTTTACTTTACTATTTTGCTATTTTGTTTGTACTCAAATCCAAAATATAATTTCTGTTCTGTTCTTAAATGCTAATATTTTACATGAACGGACATTATATACACGTATATTAATAGATCATCGACAAAGCACTGTCAAAACCACTTCTTCGCCCGATGCATGATAATTTTGGCCCGACTTCCGGTTTAGACGCAATGGGTGTCCGTTTATTCAACTTTGAGTCACCTAGGTCGACATTGTGCCACTTTGAATTACGCTGAAATAAAGTTACGATGCAATTTGTTCATTGTATAATATTTTATTCAAAGCTCTTTTCTTGACTCTACTCACTGTATAAAATGCAGAAACATTGATCGAGTGCTAAATTCGGTGCTGGGGTTTTTATTGACCTGACATTTTGTCCGTCACGTCAGTAATCAATCGCAATGCATCCGATGCAACAAAAAGAACTCAATTCCAGAGTTTACCGAAGTTTGCGAGTTTTTTTTCTATTTTCTAACGTCTGTTATAAATCATGATAACATAGTATACTGCTCCGTCAAAGCCACGCGTGGTCAATCTTGTGTGGACGACATCTTGTGTGGACGACATCTTGTGTGGCTCAACCCGTAATTGTCACGACCCCGCCTCTTCCTTAGACACTACTGTTGTTGTTTTATAATTGGCGGACTCTGGAGTGAATCATGCGTGAGCACCGAGCTAAGTACTTATGACTTACGTGTAAAAGAGAGAGAATAAGTTGCTACAGAGAATGCCACATACATAAGACAGTGCCTCCCAACACAGACCTCCGGGAAAACAACAATCCATAAAACATAGGGTACTTGAGGAGGATCAAGGATACATACGTAAGGGAACAGAGGCGCAAGGAATGGCCTGGCAGATCATAAGGAATAACAAGGAGAATCAAAGAGGACAAACAGGGTGTGTGGGTGTGGGGGTTAATGGAAGTCTATTAATACGATTTTGTTTTTGTTTGTTTCGGGCTTTATACCATACTGTATTTCACTTATATAAGGCGGTCAGTTTGACTAACCAGTGCTCCTGGGTTACCAACCAGTACCAACTCCCTTCTCCGCAAGCAACTGACAACTTCTCATCATAACACATAGTACAGAGATGGGAGGACAAATGTCTTTGGATACGTTATCTGCAGTCAAATCATCACAGAAGAACCCACGCCTCGACCGGGTTTCGAATCCACGATCTCAAGATTACAGTCGAGCACTCTACCGATAACCGATAATCGGGCAAGCATTTGTATATACAAATCTGCTATAGTCTATTATTATTTTAACTTAATTTTGCAGGAGTTAATAGAATTGATGCATGAAGATTTATAATTAGGCTAACGTCAATAAAGTGTGTCTTTGTGGTAACCGGACCTATAATATACTTCCAATAACAAATACATTGTACCTCCACGGAAGAGACCAAAGTGATGGGGCCAATATCGGAGGGTCAGTAGGAGTACAGCAAACAAACTATTTAAGTGCGGCTTTCTACATTTAGTTTGCACTTGAAATACTATCAATTGAACATTCATGCATTTTAAACAGATTGAAACCGGGTTTGAGCAAGCGTAGATCTAAGGCTATCCTTACAAAAGGTTTGTAAGAGACCTACACAGCGATGTTGAGGCAGGTAGGTGTTTTTTTATTATTACTTCTAACGGTAATTCAAGTTTCAACTAAAAAATACGCAGCCCCCTTACGTCCACTCCAGGCGCCTAAAAAGGAGAGATGCCATTTTCAATAGTATGTATCCGGTCACTTTCAACAGTCTTTTTTCTTTTTTGGATCGAAATTCATGTACGTAACTCCAGAAATTATATTTCCTTCATTATCCATTGAATTATTCGATACTTTTCCAAAATCATGTATCCTATAAAAACACGTTGTCAAAGCTACATTGTATGTGCGTACAATCGGTTTTACAAATTTATAGTGATCTCACGGCAATTTAGTGCCGTGTCCCATGACACGTGACCAAATCCCTGGAGCATGCGCAGAGAGCAAGGGAAGAATCATAAAATATGCATGACCGTTCCGCGGGACATATCCGTATTGTGAAAGATAGCCTTTCGGCATATGGTTGGCTATATTAAATGCGTATAATGTACAGAGATATTGATAGATTCGTGTATGAGCATGTGAATATTTCATGACGAAAACTGAACTAATTACTTCTCCGGCAGTTATGATGTTTCTGTTTTCGCTAATGCAATGAAACGATTCTAAATGAATGAATTGGCTTTTGATTCTAGAATGACATTTATGAAGAGTGTGCGCTATCCATTTGTTTTATGAGCTCCGTGGCCACTCGAAAAAAAATTGATATTACCAAATTATTTCATTTGCTAATCATCAATACATAGTTATTATTATTATATTTATTTTTTCCGTTGATGTCCCCGATGTAAAGGGCGCTTGCCTCATGGGGTCATATTGTGCCGTATAACCTAAAGGTAAAACAATCAACTGATTAATAAACAAATAAAGGATCACTCCAATCCCAGACATATACGTACCCGTCCCCACTTAATAATTGCTGTTTAATTCAATAATGTGCATAACGAAAATGAAGACGTATGGGTGTGTCATCATCATGCATGTCTTATTATTAATCATAGAAACACATAATGAAAACAATCACATTACAGTCTCACATAAAAGTTATTCCAAAGTTGTGCAGCAGTCAGAATCAAAGTACTGACCTCAATTTCTAAACGTTCCAGGTTTTGATACCTTTACTAGTCAAAACAATTAACCCGCAATTATATCTTTGAGCTGCACGATTTCCAACCTCTTCTTAAAGTGACGTCATTTCCAGAAAACGTCACATGTGACGTCACCAAGTACTCAATTACAGACGGACAGTAAGCAATATTTGCCCCAAATGGCATTATGAAAACGAAGTGACCATATGGATTAAACATTGTTCCATGCTTGCAAATAGTGACATCACATGTTATGTTTTCATGAAATGACGTCACTTACAGAAGATGTCGTAAATCCCACAGCAGCGCTCACATAATGACACAGTGACTTGAAACGATGGACGTGATTTTGACAGGTTAACATCTATTTTTTTCCTGAAAGTCCAATTTACTTGAATCATAAATGGTATATAGCTCACTGCAATCTGAATGTGCAAACCGTGTATCCAGTAGCTTCTTAAAATATAAAAGCTTATGTGAAATAGTAGAGACGGGTTTTACCTTTACTCCAGTATACAGTAAAACCTCAATAATAAGACCACCTTTGGTACCCTTGAAATCCGGTCTTATTACTGAGGTGGTCTTAATATTGAGGTTGAATAAATAGCAAAACAGTCAAAATGGGCTTGAAAATTGTCGCCTCAATTTCGAGGTGGTCGTTTTATTGAGGTGGTCGCTATGTGAGGGTTTACTGTAGTTAGGCGTGCACCTTGAGTCTAATCTTTGTACGCGTATTTCGACTTTCTTGTCTATCAGCGAATATCACAGTAAGACTAATTCAGTTGTTAAGAGATCAGTCTCCATAGTTAAACCTAATTTTCATTCTCAACTTATTTCGGTGGAATAAATACTTCCGATATTAGATTTTAGTAAATAAATAAATTAAAATGAAGCCACAAATTGAATGCTGCATGAGTGTTTACAAAATCTTGAAACCTGAGAGCGTCTAGAGACAAAAAATAAGATTTGATAATAATCTCAAATTGTACAACCTCAGACCCTATTGTGGAACAAAGAGATCGATCTCAATAGTGAATATGTTATAGCGCTTATTCAGTATTTCATATAATACTCGGTACATTCACATGTGTCGAAGAACCGGCAAAACATCTAAACCTAACCAGTAGGACCACGTTCATGATTATCTTCTTACGGTGTATATTAACATTGTTTCAGTTAGATATATTGAGGTAAAGGTAAGATTAAGATAAGCAAATTATTTTACATCGAATCTGTGAACAATGAAACATAAGTTCTGTAAGAATACTTCGGCCGTGAACATATGTATTAGCTCGGTTGATTGTACCAGCATAGTCTGGGTTTGCGGATTTATTGGAGTGTTCATCAAACAGCACTAGCGAACTTCGCCACATGAATAGGTTAGGGTAAGGAGGACAGCCGCATTAAGACTTTAGCTGAGAAGAGTTCGACACCGGGTGTGATAGAATGCGCAGCTCCGGTTGTAGTCGTAGTCTCGAACTATCAAGGCGCACATGTAATAGATGCTAAATGTCTCAGACTCCCAAGGCTTCACTCACACAACATTTCTACAATTGAGATTTTTTTAAGTAAGGCCTAAAAATATGTCTGTTTTTTAGGTTTCATGCCCCAAAAAATAGAGTAGGTAGGTCGGATATATTATTTTGGAGATTTTTTTTTATTTTCAAACGCAACAAATTAAACATAGATTTAAATGAATATAATGTAAAAAGACAAATCCCCTTAGATAATGTTAAATCAAGGTGAATATAATGCTCTTTGGCTGGATTACTCGTAAAGCATCTATTAACTGGGCAGAAATATTAACCTAAAGAGAAAGAAGAAATTTTATCAAAAAGAAAACAATATTAACACGCGAAAAAATGTTCTAGGGTCGGGACAAAAAGATAGGATAGGTCGGGAACCCTGAAACAAACATAAATTTACGCCTTAGTATTTTCATGTTTAATAAAGTCGTACAACAATTAAACAATGCCGCCATCAATAAAGATGTTAGTTTGTCTACATGTAGTTTACATTGCAACTTTACATGCCAACGATTGTCTGTGTTGTAATTTCTTTGGTTATTAGGGATTATTGTGAGTAAAGGGGAACAACTCCAGAAGAAGACAGAACAAGTGCTTGAAGAATTATCTCTCTTGTGTAAAAACAAGGATAGCAACAAATGCCGGCATCCTCCGGTATCGGAAAACCCGGTATCGGCTATGTGTAAAACGCGTAATCTCCAACTCGGGGTAGAAATAGGTGGCCCTGTGGCTGAGTGGTTAACACTGTTGACTACGAATCCGAAGTTTGTGGGTTCGATCCCTCGTATAGCCGGATAAAACAGAAATACTTTTCAGTGTTTCCCACCTAACATAGTACTGGCATGTAAAAAGGAAAGTACTGGATAGATGCCAGGAAAATGGTAACTGTACGATTGTGCAGTGACCGTATTTGGCTTCATAAATTGTCTGTTTGACCTATACTGCTCTACTGGTAGGTAAATTTCCCCCTTCGGTTTCAAAAAGTATATGTATGGTGTGCGGGGGACATACCAGGTCGACCAAATTACCATAAAGTGCATTATAAAATATGTGCGCGGCGACGGGCGACCTCATAAACACAGTGATACATACTTCGGGGTAGAAATTATGGAACTCACAGAACCCACCATTCCTGTCATATTTTTTGTACAGATTTTGATGACTTAAATCAATTGGATACCTAGATACACTTTCTACTAATATGAACATTTGATAAAACGCATGTTAACATATTGTAAATGTGGGAACTATCTATTCCAAAATAAATGTGAGAATCTTCAGATATACAGCGCAGGATTTCACGCGCATCCCGTGGTAAAGTTACAAATCAATGAAAATGTCTATCTATTGTTAATGTTGCTTCATATGAAATATTTTCAAAGGTAGTGTTCATTTTTGAGACCATTGGTTTAAAAATTGAGAAATAGTTGCTGACCTGGCCATTCCTTTCCCCCTATTCCCATATATGTTCACCCTTGCAATGTCTCAGTCCCTTATGTTATATATGCTATTGTTTCCCTGGAGGTCTATGTGAGGACGCATTGTCTAATGTATGTGGCGTTCCCTGTAACAACTTAATCTCTCTTCAAGTAAGTTACATGCTTTTGGAAAAGACCTTTATTTGCTTTCAATCAGATGTTTATTTCATTGTGTTAATAATAATTACGTTACACCCGTATGAATGTTTGAACGCTCATGTAAACAGTGATGCAGATGTGGGCAATTTTTAGCAGATGCGTGTAATTACTGTGACCATTTTCCCAATCGTCTGGTGACCGAGATCTCTTGTTGACAGATAACATGTTAAAGAAAGCTAGATTAATTTAGTAATGGATAAAAAGACAGGTAAATAATACAGCTGATATCATTTTATATTTTTAATGATTATTTGCCACAGAACTCTGACATACCATCCTGCGTGTTCATGTTTTCGAGATGTGTGTCATAATTCGGATATCTCAATTTCGGATAATTTGCTTCCGCTTGACTCTTATGTCGTAATACTCGGTGCAATGAATTTAAGTGGCAGATTGTATTTTTTAGTGTTTATGGGAAGTTTGCCATTGTTACTGCCAAAACTGTTGTAGATTTTTGTGTGGCTGAATATGTGCCACTCTAACGTATGCGTAACTTCCTATTTCTAAGCTTTGTGAAATGCAGCAAAAAAGAATCTTTAGTACAAAAAACTTCAGATGCCCATCCAGTTTATACCTGTCAGTTGGGAAATCTACTAACAAGAAAGATATAATCATCTACTTTGTCACAAAGAATATGGTCTGTCACTATTGACTGCCATTTTTTCTTGGTGTTTATTCTGGCCATTGAGTGAGGTTGTACATATATTAACCATGGATTGGAAACGGGCTGATATCGGTGAAATGATAATGAAAAATAATTTACCAACAATCCTAAGCGGGTCCTTGATAAGTATGGTGAATTTCCACCAATTTATCGATTGGTGATAGTCGACAGTCTCCGTTCAATTCCGTCTGTTCCTCAGGCTCCGTTGATTATCATTTATTTTTTTAAATGTCTGTGTAATTACCAATTGATCTGTGTAATTCTTAATTGTCTTAAAATAGTGTTTTAAAAGTGTATTAATTAAGTCTTCAGAAATCTTTAAATATGACGGTTACGTTTGATCAAATTGTCAACATCTCTCGATTCCGAAACAAGATGTTGTCGCAAATTTTTTATCGTTGGTTTGACCTCGGAAGAAAATCTTGCTTGTCGCGAGTGATTAAACAAATCTAAAAACGCACAGTAAGACGCTTCCAATCCATGGTTTATACGTCCGTGACAACACTGATTACAGAGTACAGACCTGTGCGTGTTTATCACCCGTGTAGACCGAAAATGTCAAATTACTATCATAGTTTTTTTTGCATGTTTATTTACATCGTAGTACTAAGCATTTTTGTACAAGAAGAAAATGTCATTTTGTGGGCAAAATTCTCAAAACTACTGGAAACCAATAAAGAAATTAGGTTTACCTCTTTTCCTACAAAAAAGTTGCTCAACCCCATTTATTTTAGACCAAAGCATTAAAAAAACACTATGATTGTGTGTCCACATTCTGTATTAGTGACCAAACTTCTTACAACCCTATTTAATCAATACTGGTGTAAACTTCCAACCGATATGATAAATTGTCATTTAATAGTGCCAATAAACTGGATATTCTTTGCTATAAAGATGATGTTATTGATATCAATTGTGGTGAATGCACAAACTGTGAACATCAGACACACTTAAAATATGGGATAGCATATTTCTGTGCCCTAATCGTGATAATTTATTGAAATTTATTATTTGTTTTGTGATATTTTTTATCACCTTTGCATATTGATATATTGGAATTTTGAATCATATTGTTTAGCTTAATAAGCATAGTATAGTAGCAAAATATCCTACATAACATGAACCCAGTATTAAGTAGAAATAACAAAATATGATAATTGAAAGGGAATTTAATTTAAAATATGGATTTAACAAGCATACAGTATCAGAGATTTACTCTCCGACCATGAGTGTAGACTACTTGTATATGCCATATAAAATGGAAATTGTGGAAGTAAAACAAATAGTCATTTATTACTACATTTGTGTTGTAACCTTTCGAAGACAGTGATTTTAAAGTGTGTTCTGCTTTAAATTATTAATTGGAAAATTATGAACATGTACATACAATTGTATGCTTCTTGAAATATTTTAAGTGGATTAACTAAGAAATCACGATAAAATAATTGTTTAATTACAGCCATTTTTTCAGTTTTAGGGGAAGTGTAGCGGGTATTTTTATAGGGGACATTTGCATCATGAGTCACCAAATTTGGGTATTTGTAAGGTTAAAATTTTAAACAATTTTACTGAAACAGAATTTTCTTTCTAAGTAGGGGGAAAACGCATATACTTTTTTCTTTGGGGAATGGGGGTCAATATCGTCCCCAAATTTGCCATAAAAAGGGCTGTAATATCACGCTCTGTGCATATTGTAATGACCTAACTATTAAAAAAAATTAAAATCTAGGGAGCAAAGCATCAGAGACACTGATGTATTTTACAGGTATTTCTGAAAAAAAAATTGCCTCATTCCTCCGTTTTAAGAAAAAAGGATTATATATTCTGACAATATTTTTAAAAGCATTACATAGTTCCCACATCTACAATATTTACCTCCCATGTTCTTAATCATCATTCATTTTTATAGGCCAAACTGATAAGCACTTATAGTTATATGAGTATTTCCCACATATGTGATAATTGAGAAAATACCAAGAGAATGTGACAACCACTTTTTCTTACCTTTAACTGAGCCAACTGCCCACATATCTGATTATTTTATCATCGTTTACATTATGTTCCCTATAAACTTTAAGGAAATTTGCAAGAACAAGGGATGTAAATTTATATTGTAAATGTGGGAACTATCTATGGGCCGTAGTTACATTATTTATCAAAGGGAGGCAACTATGCACCATCTGATATACTTAAGTGTATGAGTTTTCTCCCTTGATCTGCAGTGTCAACCAATCGATCATACCTATAGGGAAATCCATCATTTTTACTGATTGTTCGTGTTTCGGTGATGCAATATGAATTATGATGCATTTGCAGATGAATGTATATTTAATTTATACAGTGTTAATTGATGTGTGATGTCTATTTCATCTGCTTGCATGTAAATTTACTGTAATTCATAGCTTTTTTTTTCAGACTGTTCTGGATATTTTATGGAGTTCAACCATACTTAAAAAGATGTGCTAAAAATGATATATCACAGTCACATAATTTGAATATTGCTGACTTGTTAAAGATGTATCTGGCTCATTTGAACCTAAATTATTTTAATGGGCTTCGTCCAGTATTGTTGTTGCACAGTCTTAAACACAATAATAAGAACCATTGTCATGCATAACCGTTTATGATGTTTAATCATATTATTAACAGACAAAACTAGTAAAAAGCACTAGGTTATTAAACAAATGGAAGTTGTTTGATTTTATGATAATACAAACGTCTTTTTTCAACAAATACAGAAAAATACTTTATAAATAATGCATATTTATTGAAGTTTTAACTAGATTATAATGTATATGTTTCATGTTTGTTTAGGTAAAAAAATTAGCATAATATATCTTTAATTGTATGTACGTATAATTTGTCGATATCTAGTAAGAGACCACTTTATTAATTGACCACTTTTTGGCTGTCCCTTGTGTGGTCTCTTAATACAATGTCTACTGTATAGATCGAACTTTATAATGCTTTTTTTAAACAACTTGTAAAAAAATTTAAGGCCCACTTTAAAGTCAAAACTTATTTTCTTTGCTTTTTATTTGTTTTATTATATCCCCACAAACAAAGTTAGATGAGGGGTTATAATTAATTATATGGTGTTGACCTACTTCCACAAGCTATATCCTTCATACACTTGGTCACAGTGTGGATGTCTATGATACATTTCTCAGGGTCGTTCCAAGCATGGCGGGATGAAGGGCTACTGTTTCCTCTTACAAAGCAGGCATTTTTCTATAGTTCCCACAGGTCAGACTATCTGACCTATTCCCAAAGCCAAATATATGATTTTTTCCCAATCAGAAAAAATAATTCCCAATCAGAAGCACCTAAGAAAAGCAACCTGGTATATCTTGAAGCTCTTTGAATAAATGTTTATGGACATTTTGTGTCTTTTTGACAGTTGATATTATGAAATGGATTAGAATGCTTGTTTATATAAGATATGAAAACCGTGTTCTTTTAACTATGAAAATTTTCCAAATTTATTTAGGGTCTTTTTCCCAAAATGGACAGAAAAAGGCCTTCAAAGTCTTGGGGGGATATTAATCAGTTTTATTAGTAGCTCATAGTTTATACCTGATTCATTTATGATTTCTGAGTGTATCAGAAGTTTATGACTTGAACTGATTTTTATCATTTGTTAAGGTTTGTCTCTTGTCGGATACTGATCTTTGGATCTGACATCAAAATTACAATGCTCAAGGGTTTGGTGACAAGTTAATATTTATTGTTGTAATTCTATCAGTATGTTTATGATTATCATGTGGTGTAGACAAACTACGGATAATGATATTCATCCATATAGGGAGGCATTGTGGTCACGGGGTAGAACTCCCGACTCCTGATATGAAGGTTGTGAGTTCGAGCCTTGCATCAATAAATTTTAAAATGTTATACTGCATAGGACATGGTGGGCCTCGCTGCCTTGTTAGCTCTATTGGTGGAGCTTAGGCCCCAATCTCCCAAAGCATCTCAAATAGAAATCTCAGCTCAATATTGAGATTTTGCTTAAATCAGAGTCTGAGATTAAGACAAATCTCATTTTGGATCGCTTGAAAATTTTCTTAGAAATAATCATCTCATTGTTTCTGTTATGTAATACCAATTTTGAGTTAAGTCTCTGAAGAGAAAAATCTCATCCATTTGAGACAATATTTGAGCTGAGATTTAGCTCAGAATGAGATGTTTCAGGAGACAGGGTCAGGACTGCCTGAATATTGCGACCCTAAGTTCAAGCCCATGTATAGGCCAATGTTCTGTGGCAGTTTAAGCAAGGTCATTGTCTTCCAGTTCTGATATACATGGGGAAGGTGCCAGTTGGTTGTTGAAGAACAGCAAAGTACTGTTGGCGACCCAGGTATACTGTTCTTTTTTCCCCAAAAATTTGAAAAAACTGGCCTTGCAATCATAGTGTCCAAATCAATTTTATACGAAATTTCAGGAAGTAAATATATCACTCACTCCTGCTTCCTCTTAAAATTGTAAATGACATTGATGCAATACATTTTATTGCCTTAAATCCATAGAGGTTGTTTTATTATAGTTTAACATGTATATTCTTACTGGCATGAATGAAAAATGTGTAAATCTATATAAGAATGTACATACATTGTGTTCCATTTAATACTTCACTATTATTCGCGGATTAGGCACCAAACTAGTGAAATCGCTGCTTCACATTTCCCAAACATGTACAACAAGAACACAGAAAACAGACAATGATATAATACTGTCATATATTTGCATTTTAATATAAAATCTATAAGCTACAAATATAGTAAAAATGATAAATTTCATGTCATAATCTCAAACTACAAGCATATATTGCAAAACACACGAACTCACACAAAACATACATAGTGTACATTGTTTGTATAGTGGCATTGAAGTCAAAAGGTTTTAAATGGAAATGATTGCAAATTTTGACTTCTACATGACTATTGTACAAAGTGAGATATTTTCTATTTTGAACTACAGGTTTTGGTTAGATCCACGACCATACTCAGTAATTTTTTTGTTCCATTTTACTGCCGAATTTCTGCTGTTTCCCCTAGCAACAAAGCCTCCATCTTTCCCCAGCACTTTGAGATGGAGAGGGAAAAGTAATAATACATTCAGCAAAAGCAGGAATTTAAAACAAGTAAAATAACCATGCTCTTATTTTCCCAAATTTGGGACTTATCACGCATATTTTCCCAATTGGAAAGGCACTGACAGTAAAATTATTTTCCAAAAAAATCACTGATACTGGAGGAAAATTTTAAGGCCACCGTCACATCTAATTGAATAAATATATATTACGACACTGTCTTGTGCATTGGGCGTAGGATTCAAAGTGCCTTTTTAATGTGCACCTTGGGTTTTTGTCGCAACAAATGAGAATCATATCTATTTCAGCATTTGCATGGATGACTAAAATTAAATTTACGCATCTCAAATTGACAAAATATAAATTCACTTATTATAAGCATTACGCATATCTATGAATGGATACAGACAAACGCATGCTGTGATGTTATCCAAGTAGCTTTGCAGAAAATTGGCAGTTATAAATAAAAGTGCTCTCCCCCCCGTCGTGTAAAAGCCAGTTTTGAATTTTACGGCATACCCATACAGACATTGGATCTTTCTATTTGTATGCTTCATTTAATCATTTTCTTCATTTCATGCAATAATCATTAATTAAAAATCACATACATGGTATGTATTGAGTTTCATTCCTTAAGTTCAACAGTTGTAACAAATACTAATCTGTAATGCTTCCAAACTGTGTTTGAACCCCCTATTATATTCGTAGATAATTCATGGAACTAAAACTTGGTACTGGTAATCTCATGTAAAGAGAAGAAATGAATATGGAAGTCAAGCTGGAAACATATGAATCACATATGGATAAATTCAGTAAAAATTTACATTGAAACTTAGGGGTATAAGTTTTGAGAAATTACTTGTAGAATATAAATAAGATCTCAAAAATTACGTCTTATAGTTTTATAAATGTATATTATGAAGTTGACAGTTAAACAGTCATATCTTCTACTTGAGTCACTATGTATTGCATATCATTAGACCTAATTTAAAAGCAGTTTTACCAGTATATAAAATCTGACTCTATTCAAGCTCCTTGTCAGACTGTTGGTTGTATGTAACATACATTTGCATCTGCTATTTATCTTAAAATTGCCATAAAACTGGCATTCATCTTGCCTTTAAGTCTATGATTCCTATTCATCATAATGTTTGCTAAAGCTTATCTCATATTTTGAGTTAAAGACCTCAAAAATGTTATTGTGGGTGAGAGATTTTATTTGTGACAAACATATTTTTTACCCACTCCTTTATTTATATAACTATGTTTGTGTTAGCTTTATTTCCTGTTGTCAGGTTCCCATTTTGAAGTTTTGCCACTGGTTTCCCATCCTTTGAGAAGTGTGGAAACCGTTTCGGTCGATGGAACAGTGGAACACCGTCTATGTGATTAATCATAGTTTGATCCACACAGGGTCCAAGTCCTATAGGGCACTGCAGTAGTAGTTTGTTTGCACAAGTTTTGAACTTAACAGTCATCACTATGAAATAATTCAATCTTAGCATTTTCACATGGTTAATGAATGATGTAAGGAGATGAGTATGAGTTGGGATTGTAAATTCAAACATGGCAAAGGTCTTAGAGTTCTGCTTGTAGAACAATCCTCTAGGATCAGGCTGGTAATCCTGAACTACGGTAAATATCTGACGAGGTTTTATGTTTGACATCACATGTTGCTGAAGGTCACAGGTCAAGGATTTAATTTTACGTGCAGTGCCAGCAGAAGTTGTTAGCTTAACCCTTATTTCATCACCTGCAAGAAAGACCGAGCGGTCAATTGACAGAGTTATCGTTGAATCAGTTAATACAGGAATGCAGTTCAAATTGACTACCTCCGATTGGTTAACTGGATGTAAGGCTCGTGGAATCGATTTTAGTTCGAAGATTTGTCGTACCATGAATGGAAATCGTCTCGTGAGCAGGACTTTCACAAAATTATTTGTTGAGTGGGTGCTCCTCGTTGAGGAAGAGCCGATTTCATCACAGATCCTAGTTTTGATAAGATACCCAACCTCGAACGTGAAACCATGCTCTTTGCTCTCATATCGTAGTGTTGGTGGAAGATTCTCAGGAAGTTTAAATTTAAATCGTGAAACATATTTTCCTGCTGTTATCACAGAGTTCCACCTTCCATCTGGTGTTCCCATTACATATGAACGTTTATTCAGAAGCACCTCTTGGCTGTCTTTTGTATTTTTGGGGTCATTTTTTCCGAAATGGACTCTTGCTAGTCCCACAATGAGTAACTCAACAAATCTTATCTCCATATTGGCTTGTATCTCGAGAATAATCCGTCCTGACAGGAATTCCCCGGGTGAATATGTCTCCACATCATTATCTAATTCTATGGCAAACTGACTTATGCTGTACTCCTTTCTTTCACCAACGTATGTATTTCTTTTAAAAGTTCCGTCTGGACGATCCCACGAAGGTACGGCGTTCTTCATGTGACGTATGGCGTGGCCTGTGTTGTGGGCTCGAACTGTTGCATTGTGACCTATATGATAGCCTTTAACTGATCGTATTGTTCCATTGGCTGGTATTGGTTTTATTGTTGCCATGTGACCTTTCAGAGTGTAGCTTTTTGGTTTCACACGAATTGTTGCCAAGTGAGAATGTTTAACTGATCCTGCCATGAGATATTGCTTCCCTGTTAAAGCACTTACTGAACGATGACCAACGTTGAGATATTGCTTCCCTGTTAAAGCACTTACTGAACGATGACCAATGTTGCTTGGCGTTTTCTCTGCAGTAATCATTGCACTTTGTGAGAAACTACGAACACTTTCTGCTCGTTTAGTGGAAGGCACTGCCAGAATTGTCTCAGGCGTGTTGGAAGACTTTGGTTCAGGAACTGTAATAAACTTGGCTCCTGTTAGTTCTTTGTATGAGTTTGACCTCACCATGTATTGTTGAGCTCTTTGAGGAAAATTTTCATCAGCAGTTGATGTGCTTGGCTGAGGACCATCAGTTAAATCTACAAGTTCCTGTTCATCGTGCTCGAAATCTTTTCTAGGCCAAAGAGGTGTCTGATCAGGTGTAATTGCGCCCTCCCCATATTGCTGTACATGCACTTCATCACTTTGAGGATCAGTGTGGTCAGACCTTGGTGAGAGGCGACGGAGAGGACGATCCCGCTGTTTGATGTAGATCCCTTTTTGTTTGCTGCCCATGGCTGCTCTTACGTCTTAGTTTAGATTTGGGATATGTTGTTATTTGACATCATCTTGTAAGGGCTGAAATAAGAAAGCATGAGTATTAGTTTTAATGATCAATATTATCAATTTATGTGCTATGCCAGAAGGCCACATTTTGTGTTAAAAATTCGTAGAAAAAACAGTACCTATACAGTAAAATGTCAGAAACATTTTACAGACGTAATATCACAAATGAACACCTGTAAATGTGACATCAAGGATTAGTCACTGTACACTTATATGTCAAAATTTCTGTATGCATGCACAATATTGACTTTGACAGCAGATGTACAAAGAAAAATTCAGCCTCCAAGATGAGATGCTATATATATATACCGCAGAATCCTGAATATCTCATACAGAGTCCATGTCATAAATGAGGAGGTGGTTAGAAGAGGCGAGGGAGCCATGGGTACTTTTGATGGCATTCTCACCATTGTGAAAAGACGCAAGCTGTAAAGGTATGGCCACCTCACTCGCTCGTCTGGCTTAGCAAAGACAATCCTACAAGGTTCTGTAGGAGGATCATGGAAGGAAGGCTGACAGAAGGAACTATGGCAGAACAACAGCAAGAAAGGACAGGACAGGACACAGTGGAGAAAGATTGTTCATAGGTCATCAAAAGTGCTCCAACAACCAGCCAGGTTATGGGGAAAGTGAATAAGTGAGTATTACAACTGCTTCTTCACATGAACAGAGTTACAATTCTTCCCTCAATATACTGATACAAATGTATAAATTGGGATTTGGAGCAAGTTTTAGATGCGTATACATCAGTTATTTATGGAGATTACACACACTACTGGCTTCATGAATTCATGAATTTACGGATGAATGATTTATTTCATATTTTCTATTCAATTTCAATATTTCATATTCATATAAACTGTACTTTTAAAATCAATTTCAAAATTCAAATTACCAATGAACTTAAGTAATTGATATTTTAAGTTCTGTCATGGTAATGAGGTAATACTCATAGGCTTATAAATTTCCTAATATTTGACACTAGATTTTGACTGACTACATGTATTCTGAAACCTTATCTGTTTAGAAATTGTTCAAGAATAACAGTGATGCTAAAATTGAGCAAATGTAGACATTAATTAATATAAATACCACTATTATATTTTATTTATTTTGAACGATTATTAATACTTTCACAATGGTGCACTTTGTGGCATTACACAATTGTGGAGACCTTATTCAAAGTGTTGGTTTGTTGCCATATTAAGATGTTGTTGTGTAAAGCTTGATGCAAAATACAGTAACACTTCACTTAAAGACCTCCTCAATAATAAGACCACCTCAAAATTAAGACCGCAATTTTCAAGTCCCATTTTCACTGTTTTGCTCTTTATTCAACCTTAATATAAAGACAAGTTTTCAAGGTTCCCAAAAGTGATCTTATTATTGAGGTTTTACTGTATCAGTATTTCAGATCTTCATTCTTCTTGATTATTATTATTTAATGTCTTGCAATGTTATATGGTTCTTTGGCGACATTAATGACTTCTGGTTTTAAATCCTGAGAAAGTAACCTTTAACCCTATGCCTCTTACCATTAAATTTGCCTGTGGCAGTAGATTCTGTGCAACTGTTGGCCTCTGGACATATACAGTAAAACCTCACTTGAAGACCACCTCAATTATAAGACCACCTCAAAATTCAGAGCTCAATTTTCAAGTCCATTTTCACTGTTTTGCTCATTATTCAACCTCAATATTAAGACCAACACAATATTAAGACCACCCCAATATTAAGACCGCCTCAATTATAAGAGCAGATTTCAATGGTCCCAAGGATGGTCGCATTACTGCGGTTTTACTGTAGTTCCTGTCAAAATGTTTGAAGGCTGTAATAACAGTTGTGCTTGACTCACTTTCTTCCATATTCTGATCAAAGCAAATATTGCATATATTTGTACAATATGAATAATTCAAGCCTTGTTGTGCATCTGTTGGGGAAAGATGAAGCTGATAAAATAATTAACATTTTGCTCCACTGAATTTGTTATAAGAATTGATTTCATTGATTTTAGCATCATACTTTGAGCGTCATTAATGAAACGTACAGGATCAATAGCACTCTTGAATTTAAGTGGCATTCCATTTTTTTAAGTGATTGTACGCAAAAAACTGTTTTTACTGATGTGATTCTTGCTGACGAAAATGTTTTTTATTTGAATGAAATAAATAATAAAATTTATTTCGGTAGTTGAGTACATGATACATAGATAATTAAGACATGCAATGATATTAAAAATAATAATTACAACATGTGCATAATATCCATGCCATACACACCAACACCTAGGATAGCATAAACAAGAGTAGACTCATAATAATAACGTTCATTGTAAAAAAAATAAAAAATTGATTGAAATATTACATTACCTGTCTCTTAAAATTACCAAATTATGTATGATGTAAGTCCTGTTTATATCATGAATATCCTTTTAGACTTTAACAGGTATCGATAATCGAGTATGCATCCACACATTATAGTAACAGTTAAAGGTTGATGCAACAATCACATATCACAAGATCCAAATTGTCTACTGGATAATTTTATATATCTCAGACTTTACTAAAACTTACAAACAGCACATTCCTTCTTGCTAGTGAAAACGTGTATGAACATAAGACCGCATTTCAATTGGTCACGTTATATAAAGTTTCACCATTCTGAATATCGTGTGTCAGAAATATAAACTGGATGAGAGTACACATGAATGTAAATCAATTTATAAGTGAACTCAATGAAAGTTGTTTTGGTTATACGCAAAGTGTATTCATTTTTGTTTTACTCTATTCAATTGAATGATCATTTACTATTGTGCAATGAGATGGAAAGTTAGTATTTGAGTGTTGTATCAGGTTTTGAAATACGATATAGTCAACCCGCGTTCTCTCGTTTCATTGGCTTGTTCAATGTTGCTCAAAATACTTACCATTTTATTACAATTTTATTAATCATTTCGTTGAAATATTTGAAAGATCTTGTATGTAACAATTTAAGATGTAACATTTCACATTTTGTATTCCCACGGTGTCCCGTTTCATTCAGTAACAGCGTTAAAAAGTAATGGCAGTTATTTGTATACTGTGATGGTTTAAGACAATGTCTCTTATTTTCTTCCTCGGTTAATATTGACAGTTATTCTGTTGTTTGAAGACCAGTCTCAGAATGTAGTCATACAATTGGTCAATTTTAAGACTGAGTTTAGAACCAACCAATCAGAGACTAGAGTTTTGAGACTGGTCTCCAAATTCAAATTTATTACCATAGACCCTGGCGATTCAGAGTACCTGTCCGGTATTAAACTTGCTAACATGGCTTTGCTATTTGCATATCGGTTTTATGTAAACCAGTCAAATCTTACGTTAACCACTAAACCAACTTCTCTTCAACCGAACAACGTTTGTAACCTTGACGCGGATTGGTTAACCTTTCGATAAGAGTAACGTTACCTTACCAAAATCCACTGAATTTCAGTGAATTTACCGAAATCCATTTTGGATCTTGAATGACCAGCAATCGTAACATCTCGGCATTTGTTTATGTTGCACAACAAATCTTAATCTTCAAATTGCGACGACCATCTTTTTTTAAGATATTTCTTGTTTCTATAGTAGCCTGAAATTTACATTAACAGTGTTCCTACCAACTGGTATTGTCATTTTGTATCAAGTATAAATACTGATGACCATTAGCAAGTAATGTATTGACCTATGTATTTTGCATTGACTAGCTATATTGACCTTGTTATATGTCTTAAGTATCAGGGTGACAATGACTTCAAACGAAATTTCATATTTAACCCTGTTGGTAACATTGTACTGTTTTATTGATACAGTTCGTAAAATATTTATTTTTGTATTTGATAAATGCATTAAGTATAAGTATTTCTTCACTCATATTGACATGGCCATGCTTATATAGTGTTTGTTTGCAGACCCAATGTGACCCACAAAGTTTGGGGTGGGTCCCTTGGTCAGTAATTTTTTTTCAGATTAGGCCATCCTTAAACAATGTTTGTTTAGTGCAACCTACCAAGAAAAATTTGGCTGGATAGGTAAATACTCAATACATTTGTACATGTATTTATTACTCTTCATAGTCATAATTCCAGTTTATAACCTAGGAGTAAGCAGCCCCAAATAAATTCCTCTTAAACATTTTTTTATTTGGGGTAATTTTCAGGAGTATTATAAGGGATAGGGTTATGCCATACAGATATGTTTAAGGATGGATTAAAATTCCTCAGATATCTTAGATGGTCCTTCTGTGACACTCAAAGTGCAAACAATGATACATATATGCTCCCGTTCCTCACAAGCAATAAGGCCACACTGTTTTTTATTTTTGTTAAGCGTCAATCTTGGTTCGCAAAACCTAGCTACCTATTAAACAAAAAACCAAGTTGTTTCGAAAAAACACAAAGCCACAATTAATAAACAATGTATTATTTCACAAGACTGGGCTTGTCCAACTGTGTTGCCTCTTTAAATAAAGTTGTTATTATCATTATTATTATTATTACATGTTTAATGAGAAAAATATAACTATACAACTTGTTTCTTCATAAAACATTGGAGGTCTACCAGAATATCTCATTATTTACAAACATCTAAGTTAACAAAATATTGACAAAAATATAAGTAAATACGAACAGCAGTAACTTTCCTTGGCGATTTTTTTAACTTACGAAAAAAAATTGTTTGGCTCAAAACCTAGGTGCACGAGGACACTTTAAAAAATTAAAATGGCATGGCCTAACTTGGTAACATTATAATGGGGTGATATAGACAAAACACCACTTTATGTATCACAGCTAAATGTATTCCATTCCTATAATCCCTAGCCCAAATTTCTGGGTCCGCGTCGATGCCTTAATATTTCCCTGTATGTTAAAGTTGAACATCATGCATCTTGTCTTTCATTTAAATGTGTTTGAAAAAAATCAATGAATGATATTTGCTTGCATCTGTTTGTCTGCTGTACTTGTGTAAATATGACATTGGTGTCATGTGTCGCCTAATACAATATATTTGATTTGAATACCTCCCTATGCCGATTTTGTATGCAAATATTTGAGGATGATTTTTCCGAGGCATTTAATCATTTTTTGTATAAATTTTATTAATGTATTTTGAGATGTACTCGGCTTCTACATTATAATATAATTTTCGTTATGTTCATAGCAAAAATAATGAGCTGAAAAACCTGCCTTAAATGGTTGGTTTAAAGGTCATTTATTGTGCTGTTTTTATCCTGCCAAATATTTAGACCTATTGAACCTTCCTCAGATATCACAATAGTGCTATAATGATTGAAACTAACATATACTTTGTGTACCTGAAGACTTATTATTTTATGATTTGATCCAGACAAAAATATTGAATTCAATTTTTTTCCAAATTTTTTATTGATGAAAAATTTAACAAATGCTATTGTGTTTGTGAAACACACACAATGTTTTTTTTTAATAAAATTAGTACAAAAAGTTGAATAAACTATTGATTGTTACGAGACTTGAATAAAACCTTCGCAAGATGTAAATGGTTTCAATGATTTAAACTGTTAAGTTAAGAAAATGTAGATGACTCGTACCATAGACTAGAGCAGGCCTTAAATTTCTGTCCATTTTGGGAAAACGACCTTAGATAAATTGGGAAAATTTGCGTCGTAAATTTGCCAAATTGGGAAAACTTTAATCACTTCAACTCCAATTTTGGGAATTTTCTAAGTTATAGGAACAGGCTTTTCATATCTAAATTTAATATTAACAAGCATTTCTTATAATTATCAACTGTCAAAAAGACACAAAATGTCCACAAGCATTTATGACACAAGGGACAATAATGGCCAGAGTCAATTAAGAGGCAAATGAAGTTCTTGTCTTGGATTTGGATATTTTGAGAAACACAAAACTTGCGTTTTAGGAAAGACGGTTCAGCAACCATTACAAAGATAGGGTGCATAATGATCGAGGGGTAGAGTCACTGTCTCCAAATCAGGAGGTCATGGGTTTGAAGTCCTACTTAGCAGGGTTGGACTGTGGACTTCACTGTCCCAGTGAATCAGTTGTGATGAAAGTCTGTTCAGTAATCAAGGGAGCTGTCATTGATAGCAGGGGGGTCACTAATATTTGAATTAACAGCTAAATTATCAAAAGTAGGTGGGGGTCTGGGGGTAACTCCCCTTAATTATGATCACTCATACAAGAAAAGTATGCTTAAGTTACTAGGTAATTTTACCAACTACCGGCTCATATTCAGACACTCTTGATTGAGAGTAATTAATATCATTTGTTACACTATTGATATAAATATTTTAAAGTGAAATAAACATGTATCACAGAAAACATTACATCTGGAGGCCAGGATCTCGAAGGCCCGGATCTCGCAGTTATACAGTATTCTCAGATTGTCCAATAGAATTTGATGACATTCGTACAGAGAAAGGTAAACTTAGTGATGATAGAAAGATCAAAGGGTCTATACCGATTTTATTGCTGATTTGCATGTGAAATTGATGGTGTCCATTATCGGGAATGAATATACAAGTCACTGGTCTCTGATGGTGACAATAACAGGACCAGGCAGAGTATACTTACAAGTACAATGTATAGTACGTTCATGGAAAATGCTTAGCTTCAAACCCAGGATTTGACAAAGAGCAAGGCTATAGGTTATTGTGTTTGAGTTGAACAGAAATTTTATATATCAATTAATATTTAAAAAAGTGAAAACTGAAAATTAACCTTATACATGTACAAGTTTTCCTTGTCATCACCAGCTTGCTTGCAAAGGAGATGAGGAAAGAGTTAGGTGCCCCGGGTATAGCATATCTCACATTTATAAACCAGTCTATGTTTTTAAAATGTGACGATTTTGCAAGCATGAGAATTTCCCCCGGATTTGATGCTTTCAAGGGCCATTCTTGAGACTATTTAAGCCACCTTAGATGCTTACAAGCCAGAGCTTCAGACCTTGACGAATTATCAGCTGATTTTAAAATTTTGCATTCTCATGCCTGATTTTGTGGGGTTATACCACTCCCAAAATATGAGGTTATTTCTGCCCACACAGCTTTAAGTCTTGGTTACGGTGTACTTCTGTCCTGTGTTGAGTCACTAAGGATACAAATAGATGTAATCAACAACAAATCTTCCATTTAATGATCTTGCTTAAAGCTGTTTTGATTCCCGGGTGTCGAAATCTCATTAAGTTGATACCTGCACTTTTTGTATACTGTTTCAACTTGGGTGAGATTTGTAAATATCCCTTTGATGCGATAAGACTCGCTTTTATAATTTGCATAGCAAACTGGTGGATTACTTATTAAGATGTGAAATTTACATATTTTATATAATAATTGCACGGGCTCTGAGTTTGATGTGTCAACATTTGGTTATATCCGTTTCATAAATTGAAAACAAAACAGGCAGGGCTATAAATATTCATATTTAGTATCTTATGAAAATCATAACACCCGAATATTTAATTTTTTCAATATATCTGTGCTATATCTTATAAAATTAAAACAGAAAAAAAAACAATTTTCTGACCACAGTTCTAAAATTTTATTTCATGAATGAAGGGTTGGGCCCAATTTAAATATCATTGTACATGTATAATTGCTTCTTCAACCATAGCTGAATGGACCATCCCTAGATAAGAATGATTATTTTTGGCATACAGGCCCTAGGGGCTTCTACCTGCATACTGGGGAATTAAGTGTTTTTCTACGTTAAGAAAGGGGAAATTGAACCCATATTTATGATGTCACTTTCATTTATTTATACAATTTTCTATCGGTTATGACATATTTATAACATTTCTTGACAAATACAGCAATATATAAAAAGGTGTGTGGAATCACTCCAACTGATTTTTAAGTATTTTCTCAGTTCTTGTTTGTTGTGAAGGGAAAATTAGAGGAAAATTAGAGGAAAATTAGAGGGAAAAAAGGAAAAACATACTATTACAGTCAGGGTATGGTATATTTAAATGGCCCCAAATAAAGCTAAACAAATGCCCTGGCAAAACGACTTTATTTAAAGAGGCGACTCAGTTGGGCAAGCCCAGTCTTCCCTGTGAGCCACAAAGCTGGCCATACAAATGTTTGCATCAAAAATGTTCAAGATGACTTATGACAACAATTCTGTATGTATTGATGTGAAATCCTCCTTATGGTACAATATAAATGTCTGATCAATTATGTGACAGCTGGGAGTGTTAACTTCTTATTGCGTTAATTATTGAAGTCCTATGTTACTAATTAACAATAAGCAGAAAATATTGCTAACAGGATTGAGATTAAGATATGAGTTCAGGGCTCTAGAAATCCACTAGCACGACGTCCCGGACTAGTCTAATGTTGAATCGGACTACCAACATTTGAGTTGAGGTTAGTCCTGGACAAGTCTGTTTTTAAAGCTAACCAACATCAGCAATTATTCAGTTGTAAGTCAAACCTTAGACTCCCACAAACACATACATGTGATTATTAATATTAGATTGTGGAGCTATCATTGTGTATGTTTATTTGTTACTAAATTGATCGATATTCTCAGACAACTAGCTTCCTATGTCGGACAAGTCAAACTTTACATTTTCATTAGTCTGTGACAAGTGTCTTTGAGCCCTGGAGAGTACTGTCAATTATTGGTATGATGTACTGCACCACTGCATTCTTATACAGATGCTTATAATTAAGCTAACATAATTTTATTCTGTTGTCAGTGGAAGCTTCAGGATAATTTAAAGGTTAGGAATACTTAAAGAATGCTGAGTATATTTTTTGAGTCGGCCACAGTATCTTTGAGATTTGAGTGTGAATCAGAGATTTGTGTGTGAATCAAATATTTTAGTGTGAATCAGAGATTTAGTGTGAATCAAATATTTTGGTGTGAATCAGAGATTTGTGTGTGAATCAAGTATTTTAGTGTGAATCAGATACTTGAGTGTGAATCAGAGATTTGTGTGTGAATCAGAGATTTGTGTGTGAATCAGAGATTTGTGTGTGAATCAGAGATTTGTGTGTGAATCAGATACTTTAGTGTGAATCAGAGATTTGTGTGTGAATCAGATATTTGTGTGTGAATCAGAGATTTGTGTGTGAATCAGATACTTTAGTGTGAATCAGAGATTTGTGTGTGAATCAGAGATTTGTGTGTGAATCAGAGATTTGTGTGTGAATCAGAGATTTGTGTGTGAATCTGAGATTTGTGTGTGAATCAGATATTTGTGTGTGAATCAGAGATTTGAGTGTGATCAGAGTTGTGAGTGTGAATCAGAGATTTGTGTGTGAATCGGAGATTTGTGTGGGAATCAAAGATTTGAGTGGGAATCTGAGATGTAGGTGAGTTAATTGAATAAGGAAGGAAAGCGTGATCAACTGAACCAATCAATTAAGCAGCCTGCCTTGCCCACACACCCGATGTACTACATTCAGATTCAAGATACTGAAATAATGTTTTTTCAATTTTGTACAATGGATAATAAAATATCTTAATGATTTTGGTTTAACAATATAAAGGTATAATTTGCCACTAATTTATTGTCTCCAAAATGACTTTGACACCAAGCTATAGAAAGAAACATGCAGACTCGCAGCCTCACTTCAGATCAATAATCGTAATTATGTAATATAGTCTGGCATGCCTGAAATATTATTTTGCTTGATGTTATTTTTGTTTGAATAAAATATTTATGTCCAATTTCTTACTCAAAATCGATACAAAGTTCGTATTTACCTTGACTTATATATGCAAGTGAATGCTCGTTAAGAATCCTCTGTCCAGTGAACACAAGTTATTCCCTCCATGTTCAACACTACTAGTTTATAACATAGCTTACCCCGTCATTACAGTATTAACCACAGATGATGTCTCGCTTAAGCTATTCACTACTATCTGTTTATTGCAATAATTTAATCCAGTCAATGCTTGGTCCGCTATAATGTTTTCCTGTTTCCGAATACAGTGACGGACTTCAGTTATGTACCTATTCTTTCCGAAAAGCTTCAATACTAAAATTATCCCAAAACTCGGTAATAAAAGGCATTCATATATACACATCCATACAGTCTTGTTGTTGTACGTGAATACCGACTGTGTGAAACTATTGTGTGTGGAACGTCGTGGTACATTGTTCTGTCTCTCAAACGATCACGGTTATGCTTGGCTGATTTTGAAATAATCTTGCTGTGGAGTACAATACTATGAATTATATAATTTATTTATCCAGTGTTCATTAAATGTCAAATTGAGGAGTTTTTATTTAACTGTCAGTGCCTCATTATCCACCTAATACATACCAGTCAATTGGTATGGTAAATATTTGTTTAATCCGATACATGTACACTCAGTACATTTAAAAACGCACATTTTTGTACCTTTGATAGGTCTTTTAAATGTCATTTTGATATGAAAACACCTGTTGATTTATAGAAAATTTAGCGCTCATTATTGCGTAAAATGAAACAATATCATGATAAGTTTTTATCTTGCATCGATCCTAGTATTCATGACATTTGAGCAATCTTACATTTTGCGTTTTTAAATGTACTGAGTGTATGTTACTAACAAGCCTACTGTGGTCATTTATATAATTTTAGTTATTTGTCGTTGTTGTGATAATTACACAGGCCTTTTGTAACTATAAAGTATAACGTCTGAACATTTTAGAAAATGTAAAAAAATATTTCCTATCCAGATAGAAGTATTTAAATTCACAAAATGCCATGCTGCATTTAAAGTATTCATATATGTATATGTCGGTATACAATATTGATATTTAGAGCTATAACAATTTGGAATAGAATGAAACAGTATTAGTGTGACATTAAATATGTACTATATTGTACTATTAATGGGGCATACAGACTACAGACATTTATTACCAGTTTTATTCCAACACAATTGACATAAAGTGTGAGTTATTGATTAGTTTGCTATACATGTACCTTTTAAATCATCCCTTCTTTATAAACCCATTTAGAGCAACCTGGTCTAAGTGCTATTAAAGTGTCATTTTAAGCACTTTGAATGTTTTAAAGCCACAATGAGGTTACTTATTTGACTACAAATCCACAAGCATTGTAACATATGCATGTACATGTATTACGGCAGCCCCTTTTTAATGGCAAATTTGGGGCTGATATTGGGCCCCGTTCCCCAATGGAAAAAGTACATTTTTTCCCCTACTTAGAAAGAAAATTCCCCTTCAGTAAAATTATTTAAAATTTGAGCCTTATAAAGATCCAAAGTTGGTGATTCATAATGCAAATTTGCCTTATTAATAGACCCGCCAATATCATTTCCCCTAAAACTGAAAAAAAGACTGTACAGTCAAATACACTTACTGGCAGCTGATGCCTAGCTTAGTAATTTCTATTCTGGCTTTTAAAAAAGTACTGATGAAGACATGAGATGCCCGGCCCTTTATTTACTGGTTATACCTTAGGCTAACTGGCCTCAAACCCGGTCAAAACATTTTAGGAATAGCCTATAGGCTGTAATATTATAAGTACCAGGCTTGACCAACTTTTTGGTGTCTAAACTTTACTAATGAAAATATTACAATAAAGAATTAATGTCTAGTTTTTGAAGTGGCTTTGACTGACTTTGATGTAAGATTATTATCACAGTAAACATACCACACATAATCATCTACAAAATCAAGTGTTTAAGGATAAACTGTCGCTAATCTGGACAACAATCCAAATATTTGTCCAAATACCGAAAAAGTTTTACGAGCCTGTACACAAATTGACTTACTGAAGTGAGTTACTGCTGTAATATTTAAGTCTTTTAGATAGTTAATAAAATGTTGGTTAATTGTCTATCTTGTTGTAAAAGTTAGTTCTTAAGTTCACTGTATACGTCAAGTTTTTACTGTTGGTTAATCTGATTATTCTGTAAGCTTGTTTGTGTCGAGCTAGCCAGTTTGGTGAGATTCAAGTAGTCATTCGATTAGCAAGTTTAAATTGGTCGATTGAGCATTTTGGTTTGGTTAGTAAGTCAGTCTGGCCAGTGAGAGGGTCTTTCTGTGTTAAGCTTGTTGGTTTAGTCTGATGGTCAAATCGGCAATGACTCAGACTTGGTCCAATCCACAGTTTTCTCCCTTCATCCCTTCTATAGTATATGTAGATACTGTATATAAGGGATAAAGGAAGATAACTCTGGAAGGGATTGAGAGAGAGAGAGAGAGAGAGAGAGATATCTCATGACAACCCCCTGTGGTCAGTTTGATATGTCGGTGTGTCTGGGCAGATGTTGATCTTGTCAGTTCTGTAGTTCAGTCTATGAAAGTAGTAGTTAACTTAGATATTTTATTTTAATCATTCTAGTCATTTGAAAATAATGGTACCGTTTTTCCTTTCAGAGATAATAATTGTGATCCTGATTTCTGTATAATTCTGTAGCATATTTTCAGCATGTCTCTATGATGGTATATATGTGGGACATACTATATTGAGTACATTTACATACATTAACTGCTGCATTTGTAGTGTAACGGGTAGATGAATAATTTATTCACCATTAGACAGAATGTCTGTAAATGTTAGCAGCTAACGATTTTATGATAATGATATACCCAGTGTAAAATGTCCCTAGGATTTTTCCTTGGGGTCCTTGGACCCTCGTTTTTGACAAATTGGGGGTCTTTAGTAAATTTGTAGGGTTCAAGATAATATTTGCAGTCTAGACTTGACAACAGTTTATTTTATGGGGTCCCAGGGATGCACAGTAAGTGGAAAATGGGAGTCCCTAGAAAGAAAAGGGAGTCAGGGACTCAAGATTTCTGTGTCAGGGAAACCCCTGATACCCAGGGATATTAATTACATAAGAATGAAGAAGAGCCTGGGTGATTTATTGTGTTGTATGAAAAAACTGAACACCAAAATTATATTTTGTTAATATCTAGCTGTATAATGTGATTAAAGGATTGTGTATAAATATTGATTCAGATTTTATCTCAAACTTACTTATGTATGAGTCAAGAGATTTTGATTCCACCTATTTGTCTACTCGATAGATCCTAAAATCATACATGTCGTGCTTACTGAAATTTAGATTTAATACTATCAGACAAATAATGGTTTTATTTCTCCTTATATTAAATGAGATGGATCTCGGCCCAGTGTGATGGCATCAAATTTGAATACCATTATGATGGGTGTCAATTTTTATATAAACATTGTCACGAGGCTATTTTTCTTGTATGATCATAATTAAGGGGAGTACCCCCAGACACCCCTTAACTTTTTGTGATTTCCCTGCTACTTCTAGAATTAGTGACATCCCTGTCAAAGAAAACCAATAAGAATATATTAAAGTAATACTTTGCTGATTTTTTGTTTCTTTTGTTTACCTAACCAAACACGAAAAATATATTTCCTATAGTTAAAACATCAATAAACATGCATTAACAAAGAATGAACTCATAATTAATGTATTAATCCATATTTGTTGAAGAAAGATGTTTGTACATCATAAAATTTAAAAATATTTTTTTTGAACAATCAGGCTATTTTACAGGTTTTGACTGTTATGATAAAAGAAAATTTTCAATCGGTTATACATTGCAATGGTTCTTATGAGAGATGTTTTAGCCAATGTAGCAACAATACTGGATAAAGCCAATTCAAACATTTTATGTTCAGATGAGCCAGATACATCTTAATTCAATCTATTCAGTCATCTGCTCATAACCACCATTTATAATGAACATATTTAATTTCATTGACAAAACTATACTCTTCTATTCATAGATTTTTTACCTACCAGGCGGTCACAAAATATTTCTGCTGAGACGATAAATTAAAAGTTTTGTCCGAAAGCCAATAAGAAAATCAATATAAACAGTAAATACATACAAATATATACCTATAATCCTATATATTCCAATAGCGTTATATCCTTTGACAAATATCTCATTTGCAAACTTATTTATATAACCCGGTCTACTATCCGAATTATAGCCTGGTATTTCGCATAAAGCGAAGTACCTATATCTATTGTCCGTTAGTCAATAGTGCTACCAACAATTGCATTGTTCGATGGTATCTTGCTGATCTTGAATTTCCTTTTTTTTTCTATACTTTTACAAAAGAAATACAATGCTGTCACGGGTCTGTCAGTTCTTTGTCTAACAATATGTACATGTCAATACATTGTATTGAACAGTTATTTTATTGTCTATATCTGTAGAAGTAGATTATTTATTTATTCACGTAATTCAGTATTGTGAGTGAATGTTTCAACATGTTACTGTCAGCCCTCATTTGGTTGGTATAATTGGAAATTAATATCAGGTCCTGATTGATGTATCTTAGGCATGACAAATTGAAATGGGTGATTCGAAACCTTGTTTTTTCGATATAAAATTTCGGACCCGATGATTCAAATGAACAAGGTCGACTGTATTTTAAGCTTAACCATGATTGTATTTCTTGACCCTTGTTGATTGTGATAATAAAATGCCTGATTATTTACAAGAAAGTATTTGTATTACTATATTTACGCTAATGTGTAAAACTTCTTTATATGAATCGTACCCCACCCACAATATTTTGGCTGGGGTTGCAGGTTGATTTACTAAAGATGATTTGCATGCAAAAATCATGCATGGAAGAGTCAAGAGACATTGATTAGGGGCCTAATTATACTAGGTCATTTAGGGCACCAATTATAAACAAACACTCTTTAACACTGGCCTTCATACAGGATTCTGTATGACCCTTAATACATGTATGTTGAAACAAATGTGGATCAGTCACATAATATGAATCCAGCCCCTCAAATTCATTTTAAGAATTCACTTAAAGGTTAATTGTTAATATTGAAGTAAGTATTCTGCATTTCTATAGCTTTATTTTATTTATAAGCTTAAACTAATCTATTTAAACCACAACAATTGTTACATGTACTTGTATAACCAACAATTTTACGCTCTATGGCAGATGGTTATGAATAATTTCTCTTTCCTTTTTCGAATAAATGCTATGAAAGACGTCATGTATTGTTAACAAAATGAGTCATGTTTGACCTTGTCGGGATTTTCGTAAATTGCCGACGTGTTTCCGTGACTTACTGCATTCGATATATATATTCGTCTGAACACAACCATTGCTGATCAGAATCTAAACTACCACAACTACAACTAATCATATTTGAAATTGCCATCAACTGATGAGATGTCACTGATATATGTGCACCTGTCTGATGTAATCATGAACATCGGCATACAGCAAATGTACACGAAAATGTCAAGGTCACCAAGATTCAAAGTGCTGTAATTCTCAAAAAATTGTCGTTTTGCAATATTTTTCGGCGCATATCAGTGTTGTGTAAACCAATCAAATCTAATGTTAAGTACCAGGGCAATTTCTCTTCAACCGAGCAACGTTTGTAACCTTGACGCGGATTGGTTAACCTCGATAAAGGGTACGTTGTTCTACCGAAATCCACTGAATTTTGGTGAATTTATCGAAATCCATTTTGGATCTGGATTGACCAGCAATTGTAACATCTCGGCATTTTTTTTTATGTTGCACAACAAATCTTAACCTTCAAATTGCGCCGACCATATTTCTCGTTCGTTTTGTAGTAACCTAGAAATTTCCCTGCATTCAGAAACGTTAATGACTCAATTTCGCCCAGATATGTCATTTGGGCCAAAAATCTGAGAATGACACATTTTAGCTTGCAGACCACGTTTTCAGAGAAAATGGCAAGAGAATTATCAGGACAGCTAGTGTTAAGCTGGTTGTGAAAGAAATAAAAGAGCAACCTATTTATATGCCATCCTGCTAATAATTTCTTTGAAGAATCAGCTCGATAATTCTTTTGTGGCGCTTATTGGATCAAAGAAGCCAAACTGAACAGTTTTACAATGCTCATGTTTTTGAAACCAATTCTGTCTGAGCATTTAAATAAATATTGACATAAAACATAAATGATCAACCTTCTCCATTCATAATATTTGTGTCCTCAATGTTAAATTTTATATTATTAACGCATGAGATAATACTATGTCGTCTTATTTCCAGTTCCCCCTAACTAAATTTTTGGCAGTTTCGAGTATTTGGTATCGTTGAAACGGTCTTAAAAATCCAAACTCTTTCTATCGGTACTATCTTTATTGTTCTGGAATGCACATAACTTAAATAAAATGCAATTCCATAACCTGGTATGTAACTATTCTCTACAGGAGGGTAAAACTTTAAAAGTTTTTTTCTTCAAAAAGACGAAAAACAAGTTTTGGGTTCTGGAAATTATGCGACGACTAGTTATTGTGTATATACTGTTAAAAATACTTCGTGACTTGAAGCCCGAGTACAAAAAAATAACGAAAAGAAATCAACTTGAATAAACACCTAAATTTAGTTAAATCTAACTATCACTGAAAACATTGTTGTTATTTCATTATTGTACCTGTGAGATCAACAAATTATTCATTATTCTTACTTTATGACTGACCTCTTGTGGTTCACAAAAATATGTAAACAGAAATTATCAGAATTTACCATCAGTTTCATAAATGTCAGTTGCTTAGCAACATATTTCTAATCTCAAAAATTGCAAATTACTTTTGTATCTATAATAATGATCAATGCACAGGATTTAGTCATTAAAAGATATTTATTAATATTTAAGTTTAATAAGCCACAAAACATTTTTGTATGAATTGTATAGTTTATCGCTTCAATAAATATAGAGGTTTAATTGAGTATATCGACTATATCATGGGTTTGGGGTATTGGTATATTGCAACATGCAGCCAAACTCGGGGGCATAGCCAGAGCTCGTAGAATGTGTACGCAAACAATCTTATCGGGTCTAGATCTAGGGGATTTATTCCTGGTAAAACACCGTTTTCGAGAATGTTAAACTGAATTATATCACTGACACAGTGTGCAGATTCATTCCCACCAGAATTGTGTTGTTAAATGAATATTCCACTGTAGCCAATGTCTGTGTAACAAGAGTTTGCTGTATTGTGATAAATATTGCAATATGTTGCTTATATATTGCAATATATCGTGGTATGCTTCAGGTTCGTGTATTGTGACATACCTAGGGCAAAACTCTTCTATCTATTTCATTAATACTAACTGAGGGTTACAATAGTTCTATACCAGAATTTGAATTGATAACAAACATTGAATGCTGGGATATGAATTCTGCTTCTTCCTGAAATTAAGAGATTTATGTATCATTAACGATCTTGTTAAGTTCAGAAAGTTTTCGTTATACGATACCACCCGAGTGTCTTAAAATGTAATTTAAGTTTATGTGAATGATAAATACCAGATTTTTGCATATCTGATCTAAGACAGACAGATATTCAATTTGACTACAGTACGTATGTATAATTTATGATGTGGTAGAAATATCGTTCCTATGCATAATTTCACATCTCATTTAACATTGTAATATTGACATTAATATCTTGACAGATCTGAATGTGTGGGCAGTAGGGAAGAAAACTTGTGTTGACATATGAAGTTTAAGCCCTAAGCTGTGACCTTTTAAGGCGCATATTATAAATTGAACCTTGCGAGTCGGCTAGCCTTGTGGTCCAGAGTACCAATTCCATGGCTTCGAATTCAAGGTCATTTATGTGCCTTTCAGGTGTTCTGCAAGAGTTGTATACATATTAACAAACTCTTTTTGTCATTGAATCAACCATTTTTATTCAAAACCAAACGTTTCTGGCTGAAATAAATTCATGCGTATTCAGGGAGCAGGTAATGTGCTTTGACTGTTCATTTAAGTTAAAACCCAATTCCATATTGTATCAAAACAGCAATGATTTTGTTTATTTCAGGAGAGGATTCACAAGATGGACAGCTGTATGTTTGGCAAGGATACACTGGTAAAGTGGAGTTGGTTTCCTTCAAGACTTTTCTTACCAAACCAGTGAGGAGAGTAGCATTAGGGGCAGACCACTCTCTTATACTTACATATGATGATTGCTTGTTTGCATGTGGCAGCAACGAGCATGGACAACTGGGGTGTCCTAACCTTGGCAGGGAATATTCATTTGATCCTTGCTTGGTTAGTTCCGTATCTGGTGAGTTACAATTAAATATTTTGTGACAATATTGACTGAAAATAATGAATTCAAAGTCATTTGTGCTCCTGTCAGTTGCTTGCAAGGGAGCAGGTTAGTACTGGTTGGTATCACAGGAGCATAGCCCTGTGTTCAGTTACGGCTAACAGTTGCAAACGTTTTGTATTATTTCCCATGCCCACTATATCATATTGACTGCACACAGGGAACCAAATTGCGAAACGTTACGAAACCAGTTACCTGAGCCGCAAATACCTTTACTGAACGCAGGGCTGGTTAGGTTACTCTCCTTTAGCATCGGGGGCTTAGTCCTATATCTTCATAATCCCACTGATCGCCGTATATATAGCAGTATACCAGGGATTTCCCTGACACAGAAATCTTGAGTCCCTGACACCCTTTTCATTCTAGAGACTCCCATTTCCCACTTACTGTGCATCCCTGGGACTGCTAAAATAAACTTTTGTCAAGTATAAACTGCATATCTGGGACCCTGCAAATTTACTAAGGACCCCTAATTTGTTAAACACGAGGGTCCAAGTACCCCTAGCTGAAAAATTCTAGGGAAAACCCTGGTATACTGTGGAGAATCGGCATAAAACCGAAAAACTAATTTATAGCATCATGATTTTCATGTTTGTTTGAAGTTCCTAAATAGTTTTATGTGATAGTATATATATACCTTTGGAATCATAGGGAAAATTCAAGAATACCCATGATGACACAAGTTGCATAAATTTAAATGTGGATTAATTCATTTCAGGTTCAGATATTCAACACATTGCATGCGGAACCAGTCACTCAGCTTGTGTAACATCTAATGGTTCCCTGTTTATGTGGGGAGATAACCAGCATGGACAGTGTGCACTAAATCCTTCTGATCAGACTGAAGTTACCTCCCCTTCTGAGGTGCAATTATCTTTACCTGATACTGAATGTTCTCATGGAGTTTCCTCCCCTGGCAAAATAGAACCGGTGCTGAAAATTTCATGTGGGGCCGCACACAATGTGGCACTCTCTGTAAAAGGGCAAATATGGGTATGGGGAAAGGGATCAGCATTAGGATTAGGGGCCGTACAACAGAGTTGGAATCCAGTTGTTCTGGATAAGTTTTCTGATATGTCTGTGATAGATATTTGTTCAGGGGATTATCACAATTTAGTACTTGTAGCAGAAGGTAAACATGAACCAAGTACACCTCCTATGGGGAAGAGTAGCAGTGACTCAGCAGAATGTAAATTAGATGTTAATAATAAATGTGACAAGTGTAGAATTATGTACAATGTTGAAATCAATGATGCAAATGAAGTTTTTACTGAACATAAACTACAAGATAAGGTTGAAATTGGTGAAATTGATGTTAAGGTTGATAAATCTGTAGATGATGATGTTGATGCAACCAAAAAAACTATTTCGGAAGATGTTCAGGAAATAGATAGTGTAAATGATGATAAACAAGAAGGAAAGAGTGATTGTACTGAAAATGTAAAAGAAGAAAAGTTACCTAGTGATGACGGTAACATCGATGATGTGAAAGTAGAGCTTAGGTCCAAAAGTAATTCCACAGTACAAACCCTGGAAGATTTGTTTACTGCTAGTACTAGAAGTGATTCCTCACGCTCATCAAGTTTGTCTGGCAAAGTATCTAGATCAAAAAGTTTCCTTGATGATACAGGTGCAAGGGAATTTCTAGCTAGACAGTTTCAAGATGAAGATGTTGAAAGTTCTACCAGAAAACTGGCAAAGACTCCAGCAAACCTTGAAACACCAGCTTCAAATGCTCCGTCTTCTCCTGGGGCTTACATGATGCAGACTGTGTCGACACTTACTAGTCATGTAAGCTCTATGACAACTAAAGCTCTTAGTAACATAGCTTCAGTAACAGTTCCAGCAAAATTCAAATTTACATCACCAAGTGGTGAGGAAGAAAGCAGATCTAGTACTGAAAACATTTCGGAAAATTCTGACCTAGAAACTGGAAGTACTGACAACATAAGTAAAACCCTGGACAAGTCTGTCCTAGACTTCAGTAATCTTACTGTAAGTGATGCATCCTTAAATGACAGTCAGTTGTCATTGCCAGATTCGGAGAAAAGCACCGACGCAGATGATATATGGTTACCTCAGAGTCCAGTACGAGGAAAGGTCCAGTCAACCAGGAAGTCTGTCAGCAAGGAGTCATTGTCACTCAGAACTATCGAAGCCAAGCAGGAAAATCTGAAAAGAAAATCACTTTCGTTTTTACCATCTGATGGTAAGACCTTTCTCAATATTGCTCCCTTTTTCTCATTAACTTTTTCTTGTGGATAACGGCATATTGAGTTCAATTTCTGGTCACTTGTAACTTGAAAAATATCGGAGGTGCGTTTTTTTGAGGTAGGGGAAGTAAGCAAGAAAATTGCCAATGTAGAAAAGGTAGCTGTCAAAAAAACGCTTGTACGCGGAAAATGGCGCTGGCCTAACCAGATGACTGTGTTCCTCATAAACACCATTTTGTTTAGCAAAGCTAGCACTGTCAGATCACGCTACCTAGTATCTAAAGATAGGGGCTACTTTCCCTACGTGGCGCTAGATAGAAATTCTATTTTTACTACCTCTAAAAAACAGTGTATAATTCATTTACATACACTTTATTAAAAAAAGTTTATTTTAGCCGTTAGCAGGCTTTAATTACCCCTCTTGTGTGTATTAAATTTTATACTTTGTTGTAATTGTAGAGAAAATAGCTGGTAAAGAAATACATGATAGGTATACATTGAATACAGAAATCTGGACATGGGGTAAGAATAACAAGGGACAACTCGGGCTTGGTGATATGTTTGAGAGGTAAATATTTCATAGATGATATTCTTAGTATCTTAAGTCATTGAACCAAACCATAGAAATTCCCTATTAATTATCAATTTTTTCGCTTTGAAGACATTGTTAACTTTCCTTATCTGAAGTTGAAAAGTTTAAATGCAACCATATTCTGTTGTGTTTATTTAGGGTAAAAATGTAATTTAGATAAAAAGTATGTGACATCTTACAGTCATGTGGTCTGTTAGATGGTCGTGTGATCTGTCAGATGGTCGTGTGATCTGTCAGATGATCATGTGATCTATCAGACGGTCAGTCTATTGCAATCTGTGGCATGAACAGCTTCCACGGTTATAAGGGTGTTTTGATGAAACGCCATGCACATGATCACAATGAAGTTTTGAGTTTACTGTGTTTGGTTGGGTCTAAATGTATAGATTTATTCCAATATCTTGCCGAAAGTTTTATTTGCAAACTAAATATAGCAATTGGCATATTTCAGGACAGAGCCATATTGTTTACAAATTCTGTCTGGACGTAGAATTGTCAAGTTGGCATGTGGAGCGCAGCACACATTGGCATTGTCATCAACAGGGGAGGTAATTCTTCAAAATATTTACATCGGAAATTGTATAGAAATTAGAATGATTTTGAATACATAGCATGAACAGTTTAAAACTTGAAATGATCATTAATGGTATGTTTATTCATTGAAATGTATTGAAGAAAACCAAAAAGAGCAAAATTTGTGTTGGTTATCATCATATGCAGCTTATTATGCCCCTTGTATGGGAGGATATTTTATTAAGTTGATCATCGTTTTCTTTAATTCTAATCTGTTGAGTACTTTCTAACAGTTCGGTATAGGATTGGAGTCATGTTTCTACTTATAGCTTTTGTCATTGGTCAATTTTAGATTTTGCTCAGAAATAACCGATCATATGCTTTGGGTTTGAGGCTGGTTCTCAAAGTCAGTTTAATAACCTGATGTCATGATTATACTTTAAATGTTAATGGTGTACTGATTTCCTATATGCTAGGTTTATTCGTGGGGTCTCAATGATAATGGACAGCTTGGGCATGGTGAGATGTGTTCATCGCCGGCAAGACTAGAAGTAAGTAATGCTTCATCTACTAATTGTAGGGTATGAATGATGGAAATTGTATTAATACAGAAAAACTCAATAATGAGACCACCTTTGGGACTCTTGAAAACTGGTCTTAATATTGAGGTGGTCTTAATATTGAAGTGATCTTATCATTGAGGTGGTCTTGAAGTGAGATAATTATTTCGGTAGTAGAGTACATAGTATATAAACCAGTGGATGTGCCTTAGTTTCTGTATAACACAAGACTCCAAAACAGAAGTTATCATAAACTAGTATCAGGTAAATGTTTTGTTACCATTACTGATTGTTTTAGGAACCTAATTTGCATTATTGTACATACATAGGAAATTTATTCTTATGTATTTTCTGACATCTGCTATAGAATGCTGTATTTATTTCAGATCACATCAGATTGTTGCATCTGGTGCGTGGATGCAGGAACCAATCACTCTGTGTTCCTCATGGACAACGCTGGTACGCTGGGTACCAGACCTGATGTATTCTATACTGGAAAACATCCGTGGTATGTAAAATGATTCCAAAATAATAGTGATGACAGTAATACTGTAAAAAGAAAGTAATTACTTATTATAAAGGGCCAGCCATTCCTGACTTATGAGTCACCTTATTCCTGAGCGCTTTAATTTTACTTCCCAATTCCTATCCTTATAATACCAGGCAGGTAGGCAAATGGTAACTACATGTATTATTATTATACCTCTTGTGATTTGTCAATGCAAAAACTGTGAAAATGGACTTGAAAATTGTGGTCTTAATTTTGAGGTGGTTCTTAAGTGAGGTTTTACTGTATATAGGGACTGATTCTGTTTGAGCGGATGTTTACTTGTGAGTACGTTCTAAATATTTTTTCGTCCGAGTTACAAAATGTAATAGAATTATTAAAGTTTGATAGATTTATGAAAACTTAATGTGTGATGTAATGTCCGAAGATGTTTAACTTTGAAGTTCTCTGTATTGTAGCAAGGATCTGTATGTGCCAATCTACAAGACACAGAAATTGACTCCATTGAAGTTCCTGAAGAAGGTATGATAATCTACAGGCCCCATGTTCACCAAGAATCAACAGATCTGGATCAAATTGATGCATATAAATATATGCCATTTTCATGGAGCAATTCAACGCTTTTTCCAGTACTTCTCATAAACTTATACAAAAATACTAAAACATTTTTAGGAATGTTAATGAAACAAAATCATATGTTAGAACTTCTTATATTAAATCACTTGTTTTATGGCCAATATTTTATCCATGTATTATGTAACTGAGACCTGTATAAAAGTGTGTAGGTATAAATATGACTGTATCTCGGTCAATATTAGCCTGATCTTGCTGAAATTTTCAACAAATATAGCGTAGAAACCTGGCATAACATTTCATTTATTTCATGTCATAAACCCACAGATTGAACAAATAAAATCAATAAATGTGATGATGTGAAAAAAAATCAGTACTGCAGCTCCCATTTAAAGATGATCTGGTTGATTGGAGAGAGTCTAATAGCCTTGAATCAATGCATTGTGTTTTTAAATCGATAAATTCGACCCGAGAATCTAATCTACATGTAGTCAATAGCCAATATACAAAATTTCGTGTAGAAATGTAAATCAATAAAACATTTATTCAACATTAAAAAAGTGCACACTCATAAGTTTTGTTATGTGTAATTGCTGTTGACTACTCTGTTAGTAAAATTGTTTCTTTTTGTACATACAGTCAGGCTGGGTTGTTTCCGTAGCAACAGGGGGAGACAACTGCTCCTGTATTGCCAGACAAGAGTCATCGGATACGCAGATGGTCTTTGAACTGACTAGACACTTGCGAGATATGCATAGACATACTCACAAAATAACACAAGATTTTGTGAAAAGAATGCAAATATCAGGTTTGTTGGCTAGGACTTGAAATACTAAAAAAAGAATTAAACGGACATTACTTAAGACACAAGTCACACTGAGCCGAATTTTGAGTATGAATGTAGTACGAAGTTAAATTTGTGGTTAATCATAGTGATTCGTACTGACTTCCTAGTGGGTCGTATCAATTCGGCATATTCGTGTGGCGTTTGTGATGCCAGAAAGACAATTTTGAACCCCATTAAAACATTCGTAACAATTCATAGTACTTTCTTATTGGTAGCGCATTCGTACAGCATTTGTGTGGCTATCGTGGCATTCGTCTCAGTGTGACTGGGGTCTAATTAAGCATTAATCCGATTAAACCTTGAATGTATTTTGTATGTCAGAAAATGTGTGTGCTCTGTAATTTCATATTCCAAATCCTATAGTATTTACTGGATTAAAATGGATGTCAGAATTTAAACATTTTCATTTCTTACAAAAATCCTGTAAAATTACTAATTGACTACCAGATTATAAAAGTTCTAGTTTTCTCAAGTGATTGCATTCATGATTAACTTTGCCTAAATGTTTAGCCATTTTCAGCCAATTTGGTGCCCTTGATTTATCAGGCATGAGAATTTTCCACAGATTTGCGGAAATCTGCTGACTTGATGCTCACAAGGGCTGTTTTTGAGACAATTTAAGTCATCTTAGAACCCAGGAGCTTCAGCGGCCCCATGCAGCCCTTGTCAAATTTTCAGCTGATTTTGAAATTTTGCATTCTCATGCCTGCTGGCTGTATGTTCTATTGCACCAATCCAATGTTCTTGAATACAGATATAAGTGTTTGAGGTGGATCCCAATTGAGATTATTTGTAAAATTCTGGCGTTCTCGTTAGTTATGGAGATATTTGTATCATGTTATTGCAGGCTATATAACTGGTCTGGATGTTCAACCATACAAGACAATGATTGATAACTTGTTGTCTGGCTTCACAGAATTGTCTGTTAAAGTAAGTGTCCTTCAGTTATGTATTAGAGTTTTCATCATAAGTTTGACCAGGAAGCTCACAAGAGATGGTTAGGTCAACAGACTGCTACACACAAGTTTGATTAAAATATGCTGAAAAACTTACATTTGTCTTATGCCTGTGGCCTTCTAATTTTGCAGGACGATTACCTGAGGACAGTGGATGACCACTGTCACTTTGGGGTCAGTTTGTCAAAGGTCATGGACACCTTGAAACTGAAAATGGTATCTGATCTAATACTGGAGAATGCTTGGGACAATGTCATAGGGTACCAGTCAGTGGTCAGTTGATGACTTCCAATTGAGGAGGAGTCCCTTGATTAGTGTTTAAGCTATCCAGTTGTCTCCAACAGTTTTAATAGCGGCATATGTGTTTAACAAACAGTTTTTATTTTGAAATGTATTTTACCCAACAATATATTGAGGGTTCAATGCAAAATTACCTTCCGTGTATGGTATGTATTTATGTATAAGTTGCAATAGTCTTGCTCTGAACCCTCGATGTGATTTCAGCTGAGGGTGTGTTTTGCATAGATATAAACCCTGCAATTCAATTTAAATATAAACTGTGTATACTTCTATTATTCCAGATTGGTTCAGTAAGTGTTGATTTAACAGACAGATTACAGAGCGGAGACAGTGTATTAGGTTCCTCGTTATTCAATAAGTATGAAGATTTTGTTGCCGAGATGAAAAAATACTCGACATTATATGAAGATATGGTTGCAGCTGGTGGATTTGAATATTGTGTCAAAGGTGGCAGGTAAAGCTAACGTGTTCTGTAGTATAATAACTGTGCTGTACATGCTTTCTTCGTTTTTGATTCATTCGGACTACAGATTATCAAAATTAATTACTCAGTGATTTCCCTGAGGCAGAAATCTCGAGTCCCAGACTCTCTTTTCTTTCTAGGGACTCCCATTTTCAACTTACTGTGCATCCCTGGGAACCCTAAAATAAACTTTGTCTAGAACAAACTGCATATCTGGGACCTTACAAATTTACTAAGGACCCCCAATTTGTTAAACACAATGGTCCAAAGACCCCTAGCTGAAAAAATTCTAGGGAAAACCCTGATAATAATTCATTGAAATGTTAATAAAAATCTATAGGTGAGGCCATCATCGCAAAAATGTTTGTGTGCTGTTCCCCTACCCTATATTTTTTGGGTGGTTTGGTTGGTTGACGTTTTTGTAAGATATTTAGACGTGGACAAACTTGTGCAGAAAGGCCCAATAAAATATGATTCAGGCCAATTGTGAAGAGTCTGTTAGAGTTCTGCAAGCAAACATAGGGTTCAACACAAGACTATCCTAACTCCTATGTATTTATATAGGAGTTGCTGTAGTCTTGCACTGAACCATCGAACACTGTTAAGGATGGCCTTAACATAATTATGAACATTTTCATCTAAATTTGATCAATCAAATGTAACAGACATTGTTTCTAGGAGATTAGCTTTTTGGAAAGTTAGATACCACCAATTGTCGGCTATTAATTGTAGATTATATCAAGAAAGGCATTAAATCAAGGGTTGGTACCGAAACAGACCCAGATGTTTCTTTATTAATTATCTTTTCAGTTCCCTATTTGAGACCCTTCAAGAATTCTACCTGGAATTATTGGCAGGAACAAAATTGGAGGCTAAACCAGATCACTCACATAAGTTCCGCCAGATTATGTACTTGCCTCTAGAACATGTGCAGACTTTATCCATTATACTCAGTAGATACTCGGAATTGTATGGAAAGGTTGGTTACACAGATTATTGATAGTTCCAACATATACAATAATTACCTCCCTTGTTCTGAATAGTCAGCCATTTTGATAGGCAAAACTGATAAGCCCTTATAAGAATAATTCCTAAATATGTGATAATTGAGAAAATACTAAGAGAATTTGCATGTGACAACCTCTTTTTCTTTAACTTACTGAGTCAAACTGCCTACATGAGCATAATGTATAAGTTATTATTTTTATATCTGATAAGTTTATCATCGTTTACATTATATTCACTTTAAACTTAATGGAAATTTGCCTATCAATATGGCCGACAATTCAGAACAAGGGAGGTAAATATTGTAAATGTGGGAACTATCCATTGAATTTTATTATTATTGATTTTTTTTGAAAAAACAAAGAGCGTATGTTCTGGTTCAATAGTCATCTGTGTAAAAGTCTGTGTATGCATCCTCAAAAATGTCAAATACTTTAGGTAAATCAAAATAAATGCTGTAGTATCAATAATGAGACCACATTCGGGACCCTTGAAAACTGGTCTTTTTATTGAGTTGGTCTTAATATTGAAGTTTGATAAAGATCAAAACAGTGAAAATGGACGTGAAAATTGTGTTCTTAATGGTTATGGAAGCCCTAATATATTTAATATAAGGGCATATAGATACAGTTGGACCTCGTTTATTTGACAACCTTCTATCTGAATACTAGGTAGCCTACGAAATGAATATTGACTTCCAATGTATTTTCCTAAGCACGTTAAATTAAAATGGGCTAAACCATGTATTATTTGAACTAAAATTTTGAACGTGATGAAATTCGGACCTGATGAATTGCAATGAACAAGTTTGGACTGTATTTAAAACTATGTCACAAGAATAAGCCAACTTTGCCTGATATGTCAATTATGCGTTATATTTCAGTCAAGCAGAGAGAACAATTTACTTTCTAGCGTACATCTGAATTTAGAACATTGTATTCGGACATCACAGACAGCAATATCTGATGCCGACAATACAAGAATGTTCTGGGAAAGTTCGGCTTCTAAAATATCTGTAAGTATCTAAACAAGTTTGTTAAGTCAGTATATTTTAAGGTGAAATTACAAATAATATCTTTTCATTATAACTTCAAAGTGATTAGTTTAGAAACGGAATTTTTTAATAAGTTTTACTGATTATACATGGAATTCTGTTGAAATGTTGCGAAGTTGAAATGTTTGTAATGTCGCAAAAATATTAGCCAGTGTTATTTTCCTCAATCACAGAATTCCATTTAATTTGTACATTATGACTTAATAATTACAATAATCATTCACAAAAAATTAATAATCACATGTATGTGTTTGTGGGATTCTAAGGTTTGACTTACAACTGAACAAATGCTGATGTTGGTTAGCTTAAAAAACAGACTTGTCTGGGACTAACTTAAACTCAACTGTCGGTAGTCCGATTCAGCATTAGACTAGTTCAGGACGTCAGGCTAGTGGATTTCTAGACCAATATGCAACTTCACAGCTTTGAATTTCCCCCCATGTTAATGTTATACTTTGATTGTAGGACAGTTTAAGAAGTCCAACAAGAAGATTGATGAAGGAAAGTAGATCCTGTCCCCTGTCCTTGCAGAATGCTGGAAGATTTTCCTCCCATGTGTTCTACTTGTTCAATGATATATTCATTCATGCTCAGGTTTGTTACATGTGTATATCACGCCAAATGTGCGTCAATTCTCGTTACACTGACATTTGTTGAGAACAAATAATTATTTAAAGATACAAATCTGGTGGGAACGAATCTGCACCTTGTGGCATTGATCCAATACAATATACAGTAAAACCTCAATAATAAGGACCCTTGAAGACTGGTCTTCTTATTGAAGTGGTCTTAATATTGAGGCTGAATGTGTATTGGCATAATGTCTCGGACAAGTTTGATTACCTGCTATATCCCTCAAGTCATTCGGGAGTTATCGCCCTTTAACTATAGAAATTACATAAAATAGGTCTTGTCCGATCTATAACCGTAGAAGCATTTGCCAATCATCTACAAATTTGGTCAGAATGTGTATGGGCATTATTATATCTCGAACAAAAACTATAATCAGCCATATCACTTAAGTAACTCAGGAGTTATCCCCCTTTTGATTATAGAAATTATCTAAAATTTGTCATGTTTTAACTCTGAGCTCTGACTTAGGTGAGGTGTATTTTGTGACAGTTCACCACTCTTGTCGTATTATTTTCTGATATTGTTTTCCAGTATTCAAGTTATCAGTCGTATCCATTGGCAACCGTGTGGATTGATCTCCCATCTTCAGAATCCTCTAGTAGTCAGTAAGTAAATTATAGAATTTACCTGGAGTGTAGACTGAATGTGTACTGTGATGTAATTCTTCAACCCCTGCTCACGAAAAGTCAAAAATTGCTGATTTGCGAACTAATGACTAGCGAAAATATCCAGTTATACAGTATAACTTGTATGGATATTACACTTTTGACTATTACTTGAAACTTTCGTACATTTCAGTTCAGTCAATGACTGCATGTTTAATTATTGTGTTATTGTAATGGCTGTCAGTAAGGTGTAAATAAACATATACTACCAGAAGAACTATATTAAAAATGCCTACCTGAAATAGATGTGATAATTTTAAATTTTTGTTTTTCTTTACTTAACTTTTCTACAGCAATGCAGTAGAGAGTACACAATTTATAAGTGGACACAATTTTGTCAATTTATTCAAATGGATATGCAAAATATCAAACATTTATAAATGTGGACTTAGATATTTTGTTAAGCATACAAGTATAAATTTGAATATTTCTTGCTTTATGTTTTACAGCAATTTGATCACTGTTACCACTCCAGAAGAAACTCTAAGCTTGAACACAACATCTTCTCAACTTAAAGTAAGTAACAAATGTATATACATGGCTAGTTTTGAGATCATTTGTTTCAAACAGTTTCTATTTCAAGGTGTCCGGACATAGTGACAGAGAGTGGTCCCAGTAACGTGCCAAACATACTACGAAGTCCAATCAAATATTAGAATAATTTCAAATTGACATATTCAGGGGTTCCATTTGACCCAGGAGTTGACCCTTTTACTCCTTGAATTTCCAAAAAGCCTCATTTTGACCCTCAGAATTCTGGTTGAAGGGTCAATTTTTTGCTAAGTTATAGGTTATCATTTGGCTATAGAACGGTAGAATCCAGTCTTAAATTATCAAAATGACCATCGAGATTCAATACCTAGTGGAATCCCTGATATTGTATCACTTAAACAATGGATAATGATTTATAAGCCTGCCTGCCCTGCATTCAGTTACGGCTAACAGTTGCGAACGTTTTGTATTGTATCCCTTGCCCACCGTATCACATTGACTGCTCATGGGAAACCAAATTGCAAAATCTCCAGGAGCATTAAATAGGGAATTTACCGTCTGACTGTATTTGTGTATTTGTTGTCTCAGGTGGAGTGGGCAGTGGCTTTCAATACTGCCATTAACAAGGTGCTTGCAAGTCAGAAGTCTGTGACTCGACAGAACAGCGGGGAACGTATTCATACGCCTGTGATCAGGCTTGCGCCACACACATTCACAAAACACACACTTTTCAAGGATGCCACATACAAAGGCTATTGGCTCAATGGAAAAGTTCATGGCTCGTAAGTTTTCCTACTTTTGAACTCACTGGAATTAATAATTATTTCTTTTTAGTTAAAATGTTCTAGCTGGCGATTTCTTTTAAAAATGTTTGTATGAAGCAGAGTTAGGATTTGATATGAAAGTAGGGACTCATAGTGGAGGAGGTGTAGAGTGCCTGACTCCTGATCCATAGGTGGTGAGTTCGAATCCCGTCTCTGGCGAGGTTGAACTGTGCGCTTCACACAGTTGTTTAAAGGCTGATAACTTTACACATGTGATTTTTTCCAGCAAGAAATATATTTACGTTTGAAGGCATTGAAATTTTCAGTATTGCAAATATCTTCAGGCATTTTCTTGATGAAAAGGTAATAAGTGTGTCAAAGTTAGGTCTGTACTTACCATGTTTTTGACATAGGGCTGAGCTATCCACATTTAGAGCGTTCATTACTCACCAGTGACATCTACAGTTGTATACTTGTATATATTTGTAAGTCTTCAAGTTCTATTTTTATTTAATATGTTGATATTTGCAGTGGTATATTGAAATGGCCAGATGGAAGAAAGTATAAAGGAAAATTCAAGCATGGAAGTATAACTGGGTATGAGTATTCTATTTTGTCCTTTTTTTATACGACTGTTCATAGAACAGGATGTATTATTGTTTCACCTGCGGCATAGTATATGGGTATTTTGTCTCGGACATTTTCGACAACCAGCCATAAAGCTCGAGTCACTATGGAGTTATCGCCCTTTGATTATAGAAATTACCTAAAATTTGTCTTGTTTTCACTCTGAGTTCTGACTTAGGACGGGCGTATTTTGTGACAGTTTGTCACTCTTGTTATGAAAAATATGAAGCAAACAATCTCTCCATTGAAGGTGATGGTATTGTGCATTGATGGTTCTTGAACATTGATCAATAGGTGGAACATGAGTCTTTGTCATGTTGTCTCAAAAACTGTGAATACGTTTTAACATTTTCATTTACCAGGTAGTTGCCACAGGTGGAATCTGGATGCAGCTATTTTGTATAGGAAACTGTATAATTACAGTAAAACCTCGATAATAAGACCACCTTTTGGATTCTTGAAAACTGGTCTTCTTATTGAGGTTGTCTTAATATTTAGGTTGAATTAACAGCAAAAAAGTTAAAATGGACTTGAAAATTGTGTTGTTAATTTTTAGATGGTCTTATTATTGAGGTGGTCTTTAGGTGAGGTTTTACTGTAGTTGTAATTATTTACTAATTCCGTTTCATAGTCAAGGTATCATGCTGGTTCCCAGAGATAATGATGGTCAGGACGTACAAGAAGGTGTGTGGAAAGATGGACGACTACATGGTCATGGACAGATCAAGTTAGTTTGTTTAAACTTAAACTTACTCATATCTGTCATTCTCTGAGATTTTTGGCCCAAATGTCATATCAGGGCGTAAATTGAGTTATTAACATTTCTGCAGGGATATATGTATGTCACTACAAAAACAAAATATGTTGCAAAACGATATTTTTTCAGGGAATTACTGCACTTTAAATAGGGTCATCAAGACTACAAAAATACACCAGTTAAACAAAAGGAAATAATTCTCTTAAAATGTGACATGGGGGAAATTTATAAATATTTAGGTAAAAAGGGGCTTTCTCAACGTTTACTGATAATTGTTTTGCTTCAACTCTCAGCTGAGTCATAAATCTTTGACTGAAATGTTTCACTCCTATTAGCTGTTGCAATTAATGTGAAAACATGACGTCATCTTCTTTGCTCTTTTCTCAGAAATGAGGTTTTCAAGTTGTCTTTCTGGTTGGTTGTACTTGTATACATAAAAAATCTAAGAAACTTAACTACCTACGAAACCTACTCCAAAGGTTACTGGTAGGAGTATCTGAAAAAAGACATTCAGAAGGATGGCTCATAGTGAAATAACTGCAGACGCCTGAATTTTTTTTCAAGAATATATTGTAAGTTATTGTTTACAGATACTGTAATGGTGATATGTATGAAGGCTATTTCAAGGAGGGGTTACGACATGGTCATGGCGTTTATAGAAAAGGTCGTTATCTGAGTAGTGCTTCATTTGTCTATGTTGGAGAATGGTTGTTTGACAAGAAACATGGCTATGGAGTCATGGATGATATACTCAAAGGTGAATAAAAAACTGTGTATACTCAAAGGTGAATAAAAAACTGTGTTTACTCTAAGGAAAATGGCTGACATTTTAAACGTTGAGTGTGTTCTTTATTGTCATTTCTTCATAAATTTTGTCTCAATTTGTTGAGATTATTTCTCTTTTGAGTCCGTACTGGAAATTGGTATCACATAACGAAAACAATGAGATGATTATTTCTGAAAATATTTTCAAGTGATCCAAGTGCCAGTCTGAAGGTAGTACATTAAAACCTTGATTATAACTTAACAATAATTTTCATATAGGATTTTGTAACATGTGTAAATTGATAAAGATTCCACAGTATTTAACATACCACAAACATTGGCGATTTTACATTTTTATTAATGTTGATTTTTTTCATTGTAGGAGAGAAATACATGGGAATGTGGCAGGAAGATAATCGCCATGGAGACGGAGTGGTTGTCACGCTAGATGGAATGTATTTTGAAGGAAACTTTCAGCATAGTAAACTGGTTGTAAGTAAATTATGTTTTTGTTTTCAATTTTACTAACGGATGTGTTTCTCCTTCTATGCGAAGAGTTGTGTTCTTTTTATTAAAATGCTGATGTAGAGATGAAGAGTTCTTCCAATTATGCCTGGGATTTTCCTGAACGGTTCCGAACTTTGATCTTTTTCTCTGCCAGGTATGTCTTGAGAGTTTAAGTGCAAATTGAGGTGAGAAAATGCAACTGTTTTAATCTTTATTCAACCTCAATATTTAGACCACCTCAATAAGAAGACCAGTTTCCAAAGGTCCCAATGGTTTTACTGTATCATAAACCGCCAACTAGAAAATTGATTATTGGTAGATTTTGTTCAATAAATCTGCATTTTGGCTTCAGGGACATGGTCTTATGTTGACAGATGACAACAGTTGTTATGAAGGGGAATTTGCTGGCATTACCATGTTACAAGGCAAGGTATGTATTTGTATTTTAAGCTTTAAGAATCGTTGGATGTCTGGCGTCTGGCAACATTTTCTTATAAACAACATCTCCTATATCACGATTAGTAAACAAATGCCAAGATATTATGATTGCTGGTCACTCATGACCCAAAATGGATTTCGGTAATTTCATCTAAATTTGTAGGATTTCGGTATGGTAGCATACATCTTATCGAAAGGTTAACCAATCAGAGACATTGTTACAAACGTCTTTTGGTTGAAGAGAAGTTGGTTTAGTGCATACCCAACAATATCGCTTATCAGATAAATCCAGTCGATGCAGATCGTTATCGATTGGACTTTTGGTCAGCAGACGATTTGTCTGTCGGCAGTTTCCGTAAGTGACCGTAAATTTTCCGATGATCACCGATTAATGACTTGTATAACACATTAGCATATAGCCTCGGGCTACGTTAGATCTATGTATCCGATAAACGCTTAAAACATTGTTTTATGATCATAAAGAGAAAACAATTGGAGTTCGACCTATATATTGGTCCCAGATGAAACCCGAGATTATTTCATCATTGAAAACCTATGTATTAACACGGATATGTCCGTGGTGATAGGCAAATGTTTTCTTATAAAATAGAAAAAAAACAAGGAATTCGTTTCACTTAACATGTGTAATAAACACTTGTCTTGCAGTTTCCAATTAAAATTGCAAATACAAATTTATTTTGTGTACTTTAAATACCAAAGATACTGTGGTGACCGCTTACAGTCACTACCGCGTAATATATACGTATTTTATTGGTGGTCCCTGATAGGTATCAGAAAGGATGGTATTACATGTACATAGGATGTCTGAAAGGCTGAGAATAAAATGTTTTACCCCAGGCAAAGACCTAAATACCATTAAATGGTATTTAGGTCTTTGCCCCAGGCGACTTTTGGGTGAAAAGAATAAAATCACGGACATATATAACATGTTTAATAACTATTCAGTTTTATTTACAGTAGATTTATTGAAATCAGTTATATAACTTATGCAATAAAACTGTGGACGAAAAAAGGGAAAAAATAAACAGATTTCATGGTACAGAAAGCAACCGTTAATAACAACATAATAATAATGCTTGGCTATTCACTATCACACCCTCCGCATTAAATTTAGCATGCGTATATATTTGAATGTTGTTCAAAACAAAGCAGTTTACACCACTGATGGCATTTAATAACTCCAACTGTTCAAGTCACGACTTTACATGTTCAACAGCAGTTGAATAAGTTTTCCTTTCTTTCTTTATTTTGTTTTTACCCCTTTTTCATTCAGCATGTACATTATACACCGTTTTAGGGATTATTATAGTAGAATAATTATGAAAAAGTAACATTATGTGGAGATGAACAAAATAATTTAAACATCAACGTTCAAAATAGTAGAACGTTTACCCAATGCTTCTTTTACAAAAAAAGATATCTTGATAAGTTCAGTTTTGTTTACAGTTTTTAATCAAATTCATATACCTGGTGCGAAGGTGTGAACAACATCATATCTAAGGTAGTGACACAGTAAACACTCACGGAGTGTAATTTATAAATTTATTGATTAAATTCTATTACCACGGATATAATAAACTTTTTATATGGTTAATATGTCCGTGCTATAACGAATGATTTAAACTGATTTATAAACCCGATGATAATTTATGAATTATATTAGTTCATGATATTTGTGGAAAATCAAGTTTACACCACATATATTTTATATATTTGTGACCAATGCTATATCTTTGCGCTGAATAAAACAAAATGTTCATGACAATTGAAATTAAGCTGCAGCTAAAGAAAATACGACACAACAGTCGATAATGGTCTTCTAGAAGAAATTAATTTCATGAAGCTTAATTAACGCTATAATATTGCATAAATGCAGTCTACACTTGACCACCATAAACCAGCGAACAGTTTGATTGAGATAACATCTTATGAGACCACATGTGGAGATTAAACTTGTCACAAGAAAGACTAACCGAAATCGGTTTCACTCGCTAATCTTCGTGAATTTCCGTGATATCTCATGGAAACACTCCTGAAATTGACAGGTACTCCATGTATCTCTTAATTCCCCCATTTTGTTTTCATAATAAATTACATCAATTGACACCGTTGGAACAAGCATAAAATATCCTAACATAATCTGCTTGAATATTTGAATTCCCGTCTAAGGATAAGTTAAAATAGTGATTTAAACACGTCGGACATCCAGGAAAAACGGACCGTTTACACTGTTTTCAATAGGAAACTGGGTGGCTCAAGAAAACTGTAGATTCCCCCGCCTAAACATATATAAAATTTCAATATTTTTATATGATTGAAAAGAAGATACATTGAGGTTTCCAAATCTGCTTGAATATTTTGAATATGTTAAAATAATCATAATAAATACGTAGCGTTCCCCATCTAATCAATGCTATTTAGACGACTGGAAATATCGATTTTTGGCTGATGCGATAAGCGATATTGTTGGACATGGGTTAACATAAGATTTGATTGGTTAACACAACACTGATATGCAAATAGCAAAGCCATGTTAGTACGGCTGTGCCAAAAATTGGTAGAAAGCTTTACTTTGCTGTATTATTAGTATATTCATTGCACTTTTTCAGGGATGTCTTACCTTTCCTAGTGGTGACAAGATTGATGGAACTTTCACTGGTACTTGGAACCAAGGTTTAAAACTATCTGGTGTATTTCACAAACAGCCAATGTCTGCATCCATGACAGTGAAACATTCATGGACGAGGGTTACCATGGAATCTAAGTCAAGGTAAACAGGGCTGATTTGTCTGGTACAGGGAAAAGGTGGATTAGTTAATATTTCTACGAAAGTATATAAAAGTGTAGTTTCAGACACCTTTATTGGAACAGCAATAACCATTATCTTAGTCATGTCACATTTCGGTCTGTGGTCCTATTTACTGAGATTGTGTGCAATTTTGATACTTGAATAGACATATATGAGTAATACTGACACAGTATCATGGGGAGACATATTGTTTTTGCTTTTGTCTGTCTGTCCATCCGTCTGTCTGTCACAAATTGTGTCGGCTCCATAACTTTTGACATGCTTGAAGGATTTTGAATAACTTCCCATGGCGGAGACATATAACAACCATTTAGTTGGATCTTGGATTTTGATGTAAGAAAAATTGCCAACATATAAATGACTGAAATTGAGGCAGGATCACCATTTTATTCAAATATTCAACTCAATCTCTATCATTCCCCTTTTCTATAAAACATTGTTTTGTTATTTAAAATGATGAAATGGTGTAAGGGGAGAAAAACATCCATTTTCTTGCATGTTGCAGTTTGTTTGGTAAACTATGTGTACGACCAGAGAGAAAATGGGAGGAGATTTTCTACCAGTGTTACGAATGTCTACATCAAAGTGCTGACCGAGAACCAAATACACACAAAGCATGGGACAAGGTGGTCGCTGCCATTGTTGCTGGGAAGCTTAACTTAAAAGAAAAAGACAAAATGTGAGTACCAGTCTATTATTGGTATGTTGCACAGCCATTAAGACAAATCTCGTGAAATCTGCTCTAGTCTTGTTTGATAGTTCAAAATTAGTGGAAAAAGAGCGACACTGAATCGTGTCGGAAAGTGATACATAATATTGATAGGAAGCTGATAAGACCCTACTTAACTCAAAATGTGAAATAAGTTATGTAGATATAGGATAGTTACCGAGTGGATTTGTCTATATAAAATAGAAACTCCACGAGGTATCTATCCGTCTTAGACCACAGGACTAGCTACACACAAAAATCCTGTGCAATTTGCCCTCAAAAATACCATATACATGTGTGTAGTATAACCCCATAGATGATTTTATAGACAGAAAGAAGGTTATGTCTATACAATATAGATGCTCCGAATACAGAGTGCTGATTGGCTAACTTGGGATGACCTTGGTATATGGCATTATTTACAGGACTAGGATGCTCTCCTACTGCACAGATTGTGTGTCCTAGGATGCCAGTACTATACTCATCTCATGCCTTAACATACATGTATCTACATTGTGTCATACTTTCAGTGCCATGAAGTCGAAACAGAAATTAGAACTGAGCAATTTGGAACAGTTAGAGAAGATTCCCACCCACAGTGAAGACATATTGACTGTAGAACATATGGCTGGAATTGTGCAATACTTAAATAAGGTAAAATATCTGTGGAAGATGACCACTCTTGGGGCAATGTTATTGCTAAAAAACAATTGTTTTGCAGGACAAATGTGTTCCTTTCCATGACAGTGCATCAGAATATGTTATAAAATTATATGTGGCTGCCTCTGAGATTTTTGGCCCAAATGCACTTACCCGGTAGCCTCATTTCTGAGAAATGCAATCAAGATTGGTATCATTTAAGCAATTTTTCATATATTTTGAAGGAACGTTGAATAAACATGGAAATATTTCCTATACACAAGAAATGAAATAAATGAAAAGAGAAAAAGTTGAGAAGTTTTGTGAACTTTGGCCATGCTTTCTTTATAAAATATGTTTGACTTGTGTATCTATTTTTGTACAGGCCTGTGAAACATACGCCCATCCATTAGGTAAACTGGTGAAGGATTTAGTAGATGTGTTCAGAGCTGCATATATTGGTATTGGTGCTCATCCGAGACTGTTATACCATGCTGTACAAGAAATACAGTCATTTATCCGCAGAATTTACAGAGTTATAAGGTATGTATTTTAAAACTGTCAGAGAAGCCCTATGAACTTGTATTAAGTGATGAACTCTGGGTATCTAGTATTGCAGTACATTATAGTGTAAGAGGGTGAAAAATTTCAAATGTGAAATGTTACATTATAGATCATATCCTACAGTATTCATGGACTTAAGTCCTTCATATTGATGATTTGACTCAAAACTGTTGTAATTTACAACTCATATAACCGAACGTATTATAGTTTTCCGTGCGGCGTATGGGCGGGTGGCGTCTAGTTAGTTGTCTGATCAATAACTTTTGAAGCATTAATCCGGGAGTCATTGCCCTTTGATTATAGAAATTACCTCAAATTTGTCTTTTATAATTCTTTTACACTGATATTTGTTCACCCTCCAGTGACATAACCATAGAACGGCGTGTTTTGCGATAGTCAGCGATCTTGTTGATATTCTTTTCATATTTTTTATAGAGAAGACAAACGAAAACGATAGCCTATCGGCATCCAGTTGTATTGCTTGTATAAGGATACATTTTTTACATTTTATGATAAAAAGTGGATAATATTTTCCAGAATTTTATTTCCCGAGTTGCCTGGTGATGGTGGACCTAGCCATATTTATCCAGAGAGGAAAAAACGAGCTAGTACACCTATGAAGGAAAATATGGGTTTCATTCAAAGACAGATTTCTGAGGCAGAGGATGAGACTCCTGCGTAAGACTACTTGTATTTAGGTCAAGGTCAAGGTTATAAAACTAAGATCAATCTCCCTATCGCATGTTCATTTTCAACTTATTTCTGTTAAATATAGACGGACCACATTTATTCGACAATCTTGTATCCGAATATTCAGTCCCATCCAAAATAAATATCAGGTCCTTATGTATCTTCTTATGCGCGTCGAATTAAAGTGGGCTATTTGAAACCTTGTATAAATCGGACCCAATGAATTTGAATGCAAAAGGTCTGACTGTTTGTCCTTTTGTAATTTGTATGAGTAAATAAGTAGAATATTTATATGGCATACAGAATATTGTAGGACGAATTTCATGATTTTATTACTAATTTTGAGAATAGTTCAGCACATGTTCAACCTATCCCTGTTCGAGTGATCTACTGATAGATGATACTTAATAAGAAGGGATTTCGCTGGGACTTATGAACCTGTTCGAGGTATCTCCTGTGTTCAATCCAAAACTGTTCAAGGTTTCGAAGATCTACTGTATTTAACAGTGCTGAACTGGAATACTTGTCTTAGACTTCTTTGAGTATACATGTATATTCATGTAATTGCACACATACAATGTGTTGGATTGTATATTTCAGAGAGGTTGTGTCCTCACCTGGTATTTTACAACCAATATTACTTCCAAAGATTTACCCAGCATTATTTGACCTGTATGCGTTACATAGTGATAGAGAGGACGAGAGATACTGGGATAGAATGCAGAAACTGAATAAACAAGGAGATATATCATTGATGGCGTATCTTGGTATTGATCAGTAAGTGGAGATTTGTAATTGTTTTATGGTTATTATTCCTTTTGTGTTTTTAAATGTATGTAAAATTCCCTTCCCCCTGTGCAATTCTTTCACTTTATATAGTGTTTGTTAATTTCTTCCCAGTTTTGGCCTATTGTTGCCATCTGTCTTGACCTTTTCCATCCGTTACTTTTCCCCCCACTGTTTGTCCTCTTTGATTCTTCTAGTTATCCCTTCATTTCAAGAAACGCAACATGTGATGACCCTTTTTGCAAGCAGGAAACAATATTTACTCCATATGGTCACTTTGTTTTCATATTGCCATATGGAGCAAATAATGCTTACTGTCAGTACATGGAAAATGACGTCACTTAAAGAAGAGGTTGGAAATCGTACAGCGACACTCACATATTTAAAAATTACGCCATAGTTTACCATTATAATAGAAGCTGACTTTATTTATTCAAATCTAGCATCATATCATATATTTTATCATATCAAACCCTTTAATTTAATTGCAATCTGTCAGTTGACATTTGAAAATAACCATTGTAGCAATTATCTCTATTCATGTTACTGTAAAGGAAACAAATTGCAATTCTCTATAAACTAATACATTCCTTATCTATTTTAGGAGCTTTTGGTGTTTGAACAAGTGTATGTTTGAAAACACAAATGTGGTAAGATCTTTAATACTGAATTATGAAGTAGTAGATTACTGAAATACACTTTTTTCAAATTATTTTAATGTAGTTTGTGGAAAACTTGTCTCATTTATAAAACGCCATAATGAAATGTGATTGTTAAGCCACAGTAACAGCTGGTGTCAATATTAGGGTAGGAGGAAGACGCCTGGGTGAAAACCACCACCATCCTGTTAGCCAGCTGGATGGTTCTCTCACAAATTCCATATCCCTAGGGCTCTAGAAAAGAAATTCAAAGACGCTTGCCCCGGACTAATCGAAATGTAAAATTTAACTTGTCTGACATAGGAAGCTGTCTGAGAATACCGGTAAATTTAGAAACAAATAAACATACACAATGATAGCTCCACAATCTTAATATTCACTTGTATGTGTTTGTGGGATTCTAAGGTTTGACTTACAACTGAACAATTTGCTGATGTTGGTTAGCTTTAAAAACAGACTTGTCCGGGACCAACTTCAACTCAACGATTAATAGCCCGATTCAGCATTAGATTAGTCTGGGACGTCAGGCTAGTGGATTTCTAGAGCCCTGATTCGTGTGGATTTCGAAACCGCAGCAATGAGGGGCAAGTGATTTGAATGAAGTCAGCAACCATATCCATGTTTGTACTGTAATGTTTCAGAGAATATCATCAATCAGAGATCACAGTTACTCCAAGGCAGTTGATGTCTTACAACAAATTAGGTAAGCTTCACATTCCACAGTCAACATTCTCTTGTCAAACTGAGTGTAGTTGTTCAGTCACTGAAATTAAAAACAACTGCAGTGGACAAATAGTTTTCATGAAGTACTATAAAAAATGCTGATGTTAGTTTAGATTATTTATTTCATAGATTTTGTTGAGGCCCACATGGAAGATTGGTTTGTCCCAAATGTGCACCCACAATAAATGCAAAATGTATAAGTTTCAATAATGAATTCAGACTGAGCCAAAGACTTCAGTAACGTTTTAACAATGAGTTTTAATCAATGTTAAAAGATGCAGGGTAAATTCTGTGTCAGATTTTCTCTCGCATTTTCAATGAGATTTGGACAGTTTTTGTCCGAGAATTTTTTATATGAAACTACCATTATATGTGTTTATTTGAAATCTTTGTTTTTACTACATTGCAGCACAGCATTTTGTCCTGTAGATAAATTAGAAGTCATACAGCGTACATTCCTATATATAAGCAAGGTAATATTTCAACTTGTCCTGTGCAGTCACTACATGGAGAACACTTATCTAATTGGTCACACACACCCTATCTTACTGCCATTTACCAATATTGAAAAAAATCTTTATAAACAGACGTTTATGTACAATCGCATGTGAATTTTGGATGTCAAACAATTGAAGTAAAACAAATTTTGTTAAATTATAATCCACTGTATTTATATTTGATTTTTTTTTACAAGATTAGAGGTGTGTTTTTAGAGGCAGGTTAAGTAAGTTAGAAAAGTTAGCCTATGTAGAAAAGGTAGCTGTATATACCCTTCACTAGCTACAAAATGGCATCCAGTCGACATTGTTAAGCATGGATGCCATTTCGTTTAACAAAGCAAGCTCTGTCAGATCAAGCTACCTATCTAAAGATAGGAAATATTTTTCCTACGTTTAAGAAACGGCACCGCTACTGTTCCCTATGTAGCGCTAGGTAGAAATTTTTTTCCTATTTTGCCTCAGAAGTGCCCAATTAGGGCAGTATTTGATCTATTTCTTATTGTTAAATGAAGGAAAGTGTACATTCTGTGATGAATATGAAACTTTCTGTACTGTGATAGAAATATAATATGATAATATCCAGATACAGATGATAAGTATTTTGCTACTATTTTAATTTTTCATACAGTCATAGTCTTGCGATATGTACAATGGTCAGTAAAAAAATGTTGAAAGGAAATGTGGCGAAATTTAATTACCTATGATCACATTGAAAAGTATATTTGATGGCATTTTTTCAGGGTCGGTCCGATATTTCTTATTTAAGGGCCTTTGTATCATCAGACAAAGTATGTATATTAATAAATTGCATTGATCGTTTTCATATTATGCATTTCAGTCAGTACAGGAGCACAATGGGGATGATTATATGCTATGTATGGATGATTTGTTTCCGATATTTCAATTTGTCGTGATTCGAGCAAGAATACACCATCTTGGTGCGGAAATACATTTTATTGAAGAACTAATGGAAAGTTACCTCGAGTTTGGAGAACTAGGCATAATGTTTACCACTTTGAAGGTATGTGAAGTATTTGGAATAAAAGTTCCATAATTATGGTCACTTCGTTTTCATATTGCCATATGGGGCAAATATTGCTTACTGTCAGTACATGGTGACATCGCATGTGACGTTTTCTAGAAATGATGTCACAAATAGAAAAGTTGGAAATCATACAGCGGGGCTCATATGTACATGGCCCTTGTAGTAGAGCAGTAACCAATTCAAAATATTGTTGGTAGAAATTTCAGAAACCATCGTTGGAAGTTAAGTGGCATGAAAAGAGTGCATGGGACCTGATTGCCACAATTCCCAGTCAATTAATGAGGATTATCTGAGGGGGAAATTTGTTAGTCTAAATGAGATACATGTCACATGCAAGACCCAGATCTCTATCTCAAAGGTGAAGATCACAATGAGGGGTCTAGGGTTATTTCTGATCTTGACCAGCCCTTCACAATCTTTAAGATTATTGACAGAGATATTTGCCTCAATTTGATGGTGTATCAAGGGCATGGCTCAAATCCCTACCTCGAAGGTCAATGTCACACTGGGGGGTCAAATGCCTTGTCTTATCTATGTCAGGTCAGTAACTTTGATATGTAGTCATGGAAGTAATATTCAGAATGTTTGCCGTTAGGGGACAGTGGTTGAAGATTCATTGAGCGGCTGTGTTATCAGTCAGCTAAGAAATAAGGGGCTCTTCATAATTCCAATTTTGGGGTTCAGATTTCTAGATAATAGATCTGTGTATATTTTACAGGCATGTTACTACCAGATTCAGAATGAAAAGATGCCCATCCATTAGATTAACAGGAGAGGAAATGGTTTCTAGATACACATAACCTGTGGAAATGTTCACTCAATATGGACGCATCATTCAACTAAACCTCAGAAGAAATCTATCGTTGGTTATTTCTTGTTGTTCCGATTTGTCAAACTAAAGACATTAAAGTGAGGATGTCTTGTTTCAGTTCCTGTGTATTCCTATTAATAGCTTGTCACTTATATACACCAGGCTTTCACCCAAACACCAGTCACAAACTTCAGCCTCAGTTATACAGAATAATTATGTTTTAAGTCAACACAAGTAAAAGTAACTTTATACAGACATATTGTTACACATGTATACAAGCAAAAAAATTTTTTAAGTTGACAAATTTGTCTGTAATGTGGATGTTAGACATTCTTCTTGAAGTTTCCAATTTTATTGATTCATTACTACTCAATATAGAACCATGAAAAAAGGAATATTGTTGAAGATTTTCGACTTTATTTAAAGTGACATTATGCTCATTTATTTGTGATTTTTTTACCTAAACAAACATAATTTATATTATATTTATTTAAAACATCAATAAATACAGTAAAACCTCAATATTAAGACCACCCTTGGGACCCTTGAAAGCTGGACTTCTTATTGAGGTGGTCTTAATATTGAGGTTGAATAAAGAGCAAAAACAATGAAAATGGACTTGAAAAGTGTGTTCTTAATTTTGAGGTGGTCTTTAAGTGAGGTTTTACTGTATGCATTATCAAAGAATACACTTAAAATGTATTCGCTTTCAAGGGGCGTTTTTGAGACAATTTGAGCCATCTTAGATGCTTTAAAGCCAGGAGTTTCAGCGGCCCCCTAGTCCCCTTGCCGAATTTTCAGCTGATTTTGAAATTTTGCATTCCTATGCCTGAAATATGGGGAACACCCAATAGAATTCTAATGGTTTTTTACACTCATCAACAGATTTGACCCACCTCACCAAGATATTTTAAGTGGTTGTCATTTCTTACCCACACGATTTTCTTGGAGTAGCCCTAAGAAAAATGTTCAGAAGAATATAAGTAATTTTGGTATAGACAAATTTGCCAGGGTAACACAACCAGACATTTTTAATGGTCAGCCAAATGATTTCTGTATTCAATCAAAGCATTGAGTTCTTAATCTTAGTTCATGATGTCATTCTTGATTTACTAGGTTTGTTAAACGTATGGTTTGTTGAATGGAAGTGTTATTTGTTAGTGGTCATATTTAAGTATATTTGTGTAAAGTGAAAATGATCTTGTATATTATAAGTTGACAATTTCTTATGTTATGGTATTATGTATGTACTCTATCTATTGTATTTTTTCCTATTTTATATGTTTTCCGCTTTCAAAGATGAAGTTGAAATGCTGCTTTAGATTTTATATCAATGCTTTATTTTATTTTTTGTACACTTTGCCATGACTTTTTTGTATGAAAACGATAGCATTCAGTATTCAGCCGAATTGTAAAGTAAGCCATGTAAAATGTGCGATTTGGGCTTCTGTGTATGTTTTTGTTGTGTTTTTGTCTGGGGCATTAAGTCACACGACTAGTTGGGGTCATGTAATGACTTTTCCAGCTACGATGGTGGTGGAAGGCTACTATAATCACTCAACCATGGTGGTCCCTGTCGGTCTATGTAGAATCAATGATGTATTTACCGCTCTTGATGCATATTTATTTTATTCCAAACCCTAGGGATCAAAATGGGGAGGCTTGTGTCCTTCTATGTGCTAATCTTACTCATTTGTACAACTAGATTATTATGCTTCTTTCAACCTGAGTTCAAGGCTATGGTAGTTCCATTTTCTGTTTAATGTATATTTATCTGAGAACAACTGATAATAAGCTAAATATATTGCTAGGAAAGGAAGGAAAGACAATGATCGCTTTCTGGGTCTGGGTGTGATCCGAGACTTTAATTGATTCTTGGGGAGGGGTTTGGAATTTCAGCTCTAAGACCCTCGAGTCTAGTCTGGAAATCTATGAATCTTTTGAGGAAAAATTAAGGGGGGGAATCAAAGCGACCATTGGGGGAATTAAGGAATGGTCAAGGGCACTGGATTTTTGGGGGAAATTAATATGACTGTTAGATCAGTCTAAAATCGATCAGAAATCTTGCCTGCATCATAAAAAATTCTAGTCTCCTGGGCCCCGTGTTCATAAAGTTCCTAAGGAGAAATTTTCCTCAGTTTTATAAATTTTCCTTAGATTTTTGTAGAATTTTCCTTAAATTTATTGGACAATTTCTAAAGTGTTATTTTGAGGAGATTTTATAAAGATAAGGAATTTCCTTACTTAAATCTTAGGAGCTTTATGAATACGGGCCCCTGTTCACTGCTGAGTAAAGGGCCTGGTGCAAATCTATTTTAGCACAATTCTGGAAGACAAGTAGTTACAATACATGTACTTTATTATTGTCTTCAAATTAACAAAATTGTGTAATTTATATATTTACTGATACATTTTTGTTGTTACAAACCCAAATATTAAATATTTTGCAACAATCTTTTATTTATACATTTGTAGTGCTTTGTTGATATATTTTATAATCAGCTGTGCAGAGTCACTGTTATGATTCACATTGTTACAATATATGTTAGATATTATCCTTGCCTTTTGTTATACTTTCCTGATGCCCAACGAAACAGTTGGTTGCAGTCCTGTATGCATTGATAGAATTCCCTTTTCATGCCAGCTTCCAGTCTTTTTCAATTCCTGACTGAAGCACTGGTCATCGGAGCTAACAAACTATGATGGAACACAGCAAATTTTCCCAATGCAATATAGCAAATATGAACAAACTGTATTCCACTTCTGTTTATTTGTATCAAATTTCAATGTGTTTAAAACTTAACAAAACAAATATATATTGAATATACTATAGTCAACATCTAATGCACACAGAGTATACAAGGGTACGAGGATTAAGATTCAACTCATTCATATCGCCGTTTACAAGTCTGAACAATACGTTTCGCATCAAATCTTGATCTGGGTTACTATATCCACCTGGCATTCTTTTACGAACTTAACACTCAACAAAGTAAGAAATAATATGGAGAGACTTTGTCAAAGGCTGACAAGAAAATAACTACAAATTATCCACCAGTTTGTGTTTAGTTGAATTCAACTGTTAATATTTCCATGAACTATCTACAAACTATCTAAAACCTTGAGTTATGGCACAGCAATATTGCTTAAAACAACAAATTCATTGACTACAAATTTTAATACTCCAAAAGCTGAAAATAGACTAATCAACATAAGGGGACATGGTTCATACAGAATTTCCCGAAAAAAATCAATTACTTTTCAAGTACTTTTCCCCCATTTTCAATGACTAGAACTGTTGTTTTTTTTCGGTATAGAGAAGAAGGGGTCCAGTGTCATTTTCAAGGAGAAGGCATCAAATCCAAGGACTTTTCAAGACCTGTGCAAACCTTGGTGGAGGCGAAGTGGTCGAGGGGTCGAGCGCCTGACTCCTGATCCAAGCGTAATGAGTTCGAGCTCCGCATTGAGCAGGATTTGATCACGAACTTAACTAAATTTGGCGTGAGAACTGGTTGGTAGCCAGGAAGCAGTCATCGAGAGTGATTAGTACAAATGGTACGAACTAGTTCACAATCGATGTAAACTTAAAACTTAAGAAGTTTAAACTTAACCAACATATCCTATTACGAGGTTTAACTTTGGTTTTGGTCGAGTGTACACATTATTCACATAACATATAGCAGGCGCGGATCCAGGATTTTGGGTTAGGGGGGGCGTAAAGTGGTCTAGGGGGGTCCGGGGGCATGCTCCCCCGGAAAATTTTGAAAATAATGGATCCATCTGGTGCATTCTGAGGATTCAGAAATACTTTATTTTGTATTGAAAAAGGATAGCGTCGGCTGCTAGGTCAATGCTTTGTTAAATATCGGAATGGTGTCAATCAACGAAATTGAAACAAAATAGCGGAAACGTGATAATTGCTTACCTTCTAAGAAAAAGTACTAGTATTATTGCGAGCGGAGCGAGCGAAAAAAATACACATTTAGTCCTTTTCTCATTCAGAACAAAATAAAATTACGTATGCACGGACGATTTTAGGGGGGGCGTACGCCCCTTCCGCCCCCCCCTGAATCCGCCCTTGTATAGCACAGATTCATATTAACAACGGACTAACACATAAAAAGGCAATGATGGGGGAAATATATTCAAATCATATTACAGGAGATTGTCATGAGTTCTTTCCCTTTATCCCATCTACTATAGAAGGGGCAAAGGGAGAGAACTCTAGATGGAAATATCTAAAGGGAAAGAACTCGAGACAATCTCCTGTGTATCATATAATCAAATTGATCAGATCATTTAATATCAATCATAAAACAAGAGTCCAGGGTTAAACAACTTGAGATTGTTCTCAAAGATTCAGTCCTGTGTTTATGTTTCCCACAGTAATTTTGAGTTATCTTATTAAATAACTATACAGTAGTCTGCATGTGACACGCCAAAACAGATCTAAAATATTTACTAAAACATATAACAGAAGTATGTAGTATACTGAAGTCAGAAGACTGTGGAGAAAGATTTCAAATTTTATATTCATCATACATGTGAACCTTTTCAGAAGGCAAATCGGGAGATTACACCCTGGAAAGCGGGAGATTGAGGCTCCAGAGTGTGAGTTGGCTGTCAAATCCCAGAGTCTCCCGCGGAAATCAGGAGAGTTCACATGCATGTTCCATCACAAAAATGATCATTGTTTTTCAACACTAATAAAAATATTAACATTTGAACAGTACCAGTATCTTAATGAAATCACTAACAAGAAAATAGATAACAACGAAGCACCCGTTTAAAAACAACCAAATGATAACAGATCATTATCCTATATCAAAAACTACCTTGAAAATTGCTTGGAATCACAACAAGATTCAGTGCAATTACATTGATATTTAAAAATTTGTAAAAATTGCATTGGTTAAATATGGAAGGTTTCCAACTCACAGAAAAAATATACAATGTATGCATTTGTAGGAATATATATGTATATGTACTGTATGGACAACATTTCTGCCAGTCACTATATAGCATCGTAAGTCACACAAATATGTATTGTGTGATCATAAATTAATTGGAACCCTAGGTCATTGTAAATAAATTGTTTGTTGTGTTCATACCACAACAAGACAAACATGTTCATGTGATAGTCAAACATGTTCATATCATAGTCAAACATGTTCATGTGATAGTCAAACATGTTCATGTCATAGTCAAACATGTTCATGGCATAGTCAAACATGTTCATGTCATAGTCAAACATGTTCACGTCATAGTCAAAGAAGCAGAAATCGGACTTCATCTCAAAATAATCTAACTCTTCCAAGACATCATACAACAGAAACTGATCACTCCACACAATAACTAGTCCCAAAATTTGAATCTGGATAATGGCTGATCCCTTTCACATATTAAACAACAGTTAATACTTCATGTGTACAGTTGATTCACAAGTCGGAACCAATATCCAGTGTTTGTTTTACAAGTCAGAACCAATATCGAGTGTTTGTTTTACAAGTCGGAACCAATATCGAGTGTTTGTTTTACAAGTCGGAACCAATATCGAGTGTTTGTTTTACAAGTCAGAACCAATATCGAGTGTTTGTTTTACAAGTCGGAACCAATATCGAGTGTTTGTTTTACAAGTCGGAACCAATATCGAGTGTTTGTTTTACAAGTCAGAACCAATATCCAGTGTTTGTTTTACAAGTCGGAACCAATATACAGTGTTTGTTTTAACAAGTCGGAACCAATATCGAGTGTTTGTTTTACAAGTCGGAACCAATATCGAGTGTTTGTTTTACAAGTCGGAACCAATATCGAGTGTTTGTTTTACAAGTCAGAACCAATATCCAGTGTTTGTTTCGCAAGTCAGAACCAATATCCAGTGTTTGTTTTACAAGTCGGAACCAATATCGAGTGTTTGTTTAGCTTTGGCAACTGTCTGTTTCACAGTGCTATGAAACAAGCATTTTCTAATGAAAGACAGAGACCGTTGATACAAATCTGAACTGGTGTCTTGAGGTTTACACACACTTATATGATCTTCTGGTACCACATGGAACTCACCACAGCCAGGATCTGCAAACAACAAACATATTTGCAGGTATTTAAACAACAAAGAACTACGTTCACAATATCAAGGCACAACATGGTTTAATTTTGATGGAAATGACGAATCTCGTATGCTAGATCTAGCAATTTAAAACATTGAAAACCTGCCAAATTTTGCAACGGTCAATTTAATGAGGTACATGTATACATTATTTGAACACAAGACACATGTGAAAGAAAGTCCCATCTAATGAAACAATGTTAATGTTAGTTTCCTTCAGACTGAAGTCACATGAAAGGTATGGTCATTTACATATTTTAATGCCCAGTAGATCACTTTGACTTCATGAGTATTTTTTAAGACATCAGCAGATTTTGACTTTTTTAAAGTCATTAATTTACAATGCAAAAAGTGTATGTATAGTTGGATAAAGTTGGTACTTTCATGCATTGAACTTAACATATACCAGTATTTTGAAATGAAATTCAAGACTTTCAACAAAAGTTACAGTCATGAATGAATTGAGAGCTACATGAAAATGAACTACAGTAAAACCTCATTTAAAGACCACCTCAATAATAAGACCACCTCAATAATAAGACTGCCTCAATATTAAGACCACCTCAATATTAAAACCACCTCAATATTAAGAACATAATTTTCAAGTCCATTTTCCCTATTTTGTTCTTTATTCAACCTCAATAATAAGACCACCTCAATAATAAGACCAGTTTTCAAGGATCCCAAGTGTGGTCTTATTATTGAGGTGTTACTGTATATTAAACGACTTACCGGAAGATTCTGGAGGAACAAATAAGGCTTTCATGTTCATTTTAACTCTGGTTTTCTCTGTTTCACCAAAACTAAGCACAGGAATATCAAATGTTTCATGTAAATCTAGAAATGACTTGTGTAGCTTCTTTAAACCAGCATTGTCTGTAATAAATCAAAAGAAATTTTTGAAAATGAATCAATTCAAATGTCACGGAACACTACAAAAACTCATTTTACTTCTTTTTAAACATTTGGATCTTGATATCACATTTACAATTGAAAGTCAAGTACATTTGGGGCGTTATCTACTAGCAGCATTTGTCGGTCCCATGGATGTGTTGCTACACTGATACCATGCCTTATATGTGATATGACCCCACACTCAGTCACAATAACCTTATGATGCCAGCCTTACGGTTTTGGTCAAGAAGATTTTCAGTGTTCCCTAAGTTTTTCCTTTCCGTTGCCATGGCAGCCAGAGTTCTGCACGGAATTCATTTCTTTGAACAATTTTGAAAGGGCACCACAAAAGGAACATCCCTGTGAAGTTTCATCAAAATTGTGCAAACCGTTTAGGAGGAGATGTTGCTTGAAGAAATTGTTGACGAACGGCGGGTGATGGGAAAAGCTCACCCTGAGCACCTTAAAAACTATATTATAACTATACACTCTTTACCTTTATTAAGTTCTTGAACTTCAACGGATGGAAATATCATGTATTTGGCTTGATTGCCCATTTTAGCCAATGAAGAGCCATGATGGGGTACGCTATAGAACAATACACCAATTGTGTTCTCCACTATTGAAGAGTAGCGACTGTCTGTTGCAGCAACTCTCAACATTTCCTTGATTAATAACCCTGAAAAGTTCATCATCTGTATTAAAAGTAGTCAATGAAATTGATACAGAAATTCCTCACAAGTTTTTATAAATGATGATCCAGTTCAGTGTTGGGTGGTAATTTATCTAAAATTGTCCTAAATATTTTGCCCAAATGAATAGGGATCATCCTTTTAAGTCCTTTAATAATACACCCTCTATCCACCTATATGGGGACCCCGCTCCTGCCCCCAAATTTCACAAGTGCATCAGTCCTCCATCTTTCCCAACATTTAGGGACTTCCCATTTTGACAAATAGTCTCCCTTGATCACAATTGCCTGGGATCTTCCATTTTGTCAGCGATTCAGGTCTCCCACTTTCCGCATATCAATCTCAAATTTATGTGAATTTCTAGAAAAATGTCCGACCTTTCAGTAAGCCAAAACATTCTGATCAAGATATCAAGTACAGAGAAATCAGAAGTCAGACTTGTTCACTCCTCAGTCATATGTACCTTCCACAGTTAAAACACCTTAGACAATGTTAATAACATAATTACTGATATTTTCTAGAATACATTACCTCCCATTGAGTGACCAACCAAGATGACAGGTCTATTGCCAATGTCAGCTTTTCGTAGTTTTTCCAATAAGTCGCTACTTCTACTGACTATTGTTCTCCTAAAATGGAGAACAATTATTTAACATTTATTTCTTTACCTCACTTCCAATAATCCCATCAAACAAGGAAGAATGTTAACACAAACTTCAGATAAAATTTCTTCGAAAACTATGAATCAATCTTAAAGCAAATTTATTATATTCAGTACAAACATATAAAAAATATTGCTTAGTAGAGAGCCAAGGCGTGTTTTTTAGAGGTAGTAAAAATAGAATTCTACCTAGCTCTACGTAGGGTAAGAAGCAGTGCCGTTTCTTAAATGTAGGCAAAGTAGTTCCTATCTTTAGATAGTTAGCGTGATCTGACAGTGCTAGCTTTGCTAAACAAAATGACGTCCATGCGGAACAGTGTCGTCTGATCTGGCGGGCCCCATTTTGTAGCTAGCAAAGCGTTCAAGCATTTAGACAGCTACCTTTTCTACATTGGCTAACTTTTCTTGCTTACTTCCCCTACCTCTAAAAAACGCACCTCAGCTCCAACTAATTCTGCCTACTTTATTTAGTTTTCATTAAAATAAGAAATGTCTGGTTAAATATGTCTACTACATGTAACACTCATACATTCCCTTGGTCAGAGGTTAGAAATGTAAGTTTGATGATCAGTTTTCAAAACCTTGATGGGTAGGTTCTGAGTACAGATTCAAAATTGACTAATGACAAGACTGCATTCTGAGACTCTGATTTATAAACTCAGACCCAGCGTACTTCGTATTTGGCGAACACACAAGTTGAAACAGAAAAATGAATTGACTACATAGAACAAAACAAAGAAAGTTTCATTAAGAAAATGGAATGACAGTCCTTTTAATTTAAGGTCCATCAACTAGAGATGTACATACTTTCCAGGTTCAACTGGATGCATAGTGTCCCATTTTGTAAGCTCCGTCTGATAACCAACATTCAATATTCTTACATTAGGTACATCCTTTGCTAACCAGTCCTAGAAACATAAACACATACAGCGAAAATTAGTAAAATATTAGGACAAAACACTCTTCAACACAAAAAGCAAATGTATAGAAAACTCTACAATCCGAAATATTTATTGCAACAAGTGCTACATGTAGGAAGGAGTAGTTGAGATCTGTATTCATCATTTTATATCCAAAATTCATGGAATTGTGAACTATGAAGTAGTGAAGTCGTTATGGCCTCCAGTCTACCATTTTGAGTGTGATTGGAAAACAAAATATTTCACGCACAACACACCTCATCATGTAGATTATTTGTGTGAATATTCATGACAATCCCCAAAAAACTGTAGAAGTACATGTAATTCGCTCCACAAGTTTTTATTGAATGACCAACCGACTGACAGACAAACCAAGCAACAGAGTGACTCAAGTATACCCCAAAACTTTGTTTGCAGGCTATAACTAGTGGATGGGACTACAAAATTAAGTTTTTCACAGCATGTTGAAATGTTGAATGCTAGAAGACTTATTTCTCAGTTTAGTCAGGAGTATTACATCATATTAACAAGAGCCTTCAAGAGAGTAAAAGTAAAATTTTGCCACAAGAAATTCTAAGCCTCACCTTGGGCCAAAAATATGTACGCTCATGTCGGTCTTCTTCCGTCTTCGTGGGATCTCTATCCTTCTGTCTCCAAGTTTTAAATGGTCCGCCCATCAACCCGTGAATAAATACAATATCTGCCTTCACTCTATTCTTCCTTGTCCTAGAATACCATAACAAAACCTCTGTAACAATGTAAGTATGTGGCAGTCTCTGAGATTTTTGGCCCAAATCCACAGAGCCTCGTTTCTGAGAAAACCGCAATAAAGTTGATGTCATGTTTTCAAATTATGACGTCATGCTTTCACATTAATTGCAATAGCTAGTTGAAACATTTCAGTAAAAGATAAATGATTCAGCAGCAAGCAGAACCAAAACAATTATCGGTAACCATTGAGATGGCGCCTTTTCTTAAGGAAAAGAATAATATACATTTGTTTGTAAAATATTATTGTATCTGAAAATATATTTGCTGTATTAAATTTGTGAAACTCAGAAATTTTTGTAGATCTAGTCTTGATGACCATATTAAAAATGCTGTGATTCCCGAATAATTTGCCGCTGTAAGATTTCCAACCTCTTCTATAAGTGATGTAATTTCAAGAAAACGTCACATGTGATGTACCAACAGTAAGCAATCTTTGCCCCATATGGCAATATGAAAATGAAATGACCATATAGGGTAAATATTGTTTCCTGCTTGCAAATAGCGACATCACATGGTGAGTTTTTTTTAAATGACTTCACTTACAGACGAGATTATAAATCCCATAGCAGCGCTCAGATATTATCCATGCAGTGCATATCTTACTTACAGAGTCTTATGGACTGGATGAGCTAAATAAATGCCTTCATCATAAAACGCTTGGACATCAAAGCCTGGTTCAAAGTCTCTATCTAGATTGGCTAAAGCTCTGGCAGTGTGGAATAACAAGGCAGTATCTGAACTATTCAACCATTCATGTAAAATGGTTACCCAACCTGAAATAAGTTGGTTATTAACTTCCATGTAACTTAAAGTAGCAACTCCCATGCTTAAGAATTATAAAGTCAATCATTTGTCACCATCTTTCTATTTATTGTGATCATTAATGTACAATGTAGCATTCATATTTTTTCTGCATTTAAACAAATCTCTTATTTGAAGTGGATGCTATGCACTGATTCAAAAACATTATCTTTACATTTAAACAGAACTTATCATAACAACAAATGCAGTGCTTTTTTATGGCAAATTTGGGGCCGATATTGGGCCCAAATTCCCCAAAGAAAAAAGTATACATTTCCCCCCTTCAATAATAGTACTTAGAAAGAAAATTATTTTAAATATTTTAGCCTTATAAATACATAGCCTTATATAATATAAGTTTGGTGATTCAGGAAGCAAATTTCCCCTATCAAAAGGACCAGCCATACTTCCCCAAAAACTGAAAAAAATGGCTGATATGCATACAAAAAAGCTTTCTTAATAATGAATATGTTGGCTAATTGAATATATTTGCCTTCATGAGAAATATAAATTGATTTATTCAGAGGTCATATTAACTAAATAGTTTTTCCCCATTGTTTACCTCCATCAATTATAGATTTATGTAGATTTATATCCAAAGCCAGGTTAGCAAGAATCCAGGCAATAAGTCGACATACCACAACATTGTCAGAATACTGTAGATAAATTCTCAGTACCAACAGTAAGCCACCATACTCAAACAGCTTCACACGCTGATAAGCAGCCTGAAATGTAAGCACATTATACCTTCATCTCAGACACACTTCAACAAATATACACCTGTAATATGATTTTTTAGTTAGTTTAACACAATTTTCAATATCTTTCAGTTATACCTGGGGGTTAGTTGACCTTACCAGTTTCCCCGCAATCAATTACCAACCAGCACTAACACATGCTACAAACCCTTGCCTCTGATTGGTTGTTGCTGAGTGCAGTCATAAAACTGACCAATAGTACGGCTAATGTCCAGATAAAAACTGATATACTACACAGGTACATTGGTTATGTAAACTGGCTACTGTTAATAGTAAACACTGATAATAATGGCGATGCTCCATCCTCGGTACCCAGGCTATTCATAATATGTATGATACCCTGGGCAAATTGGCTAGCGAAACTTCGTAATGCATGAATATTCATTAGCTTTTCTCGATCAATGAAATGGACGAAAAAAACAAAGAAGAAATCTCCTTTTTGAAGAACTATCAGCAAATTTGGCAAAACGGCAGTGACTATTGAAAAATAGGATCACTTAGAACCCCGATTTCATCCGTAACTCCTCGGCAATTTCCGTATCGCATGAGGTGTGTGTCATGTGGCCAATCAAGCGGCTGGATTTCACCTCATTAATTATTCATGAGTACGAGATTTTTACAGTCAGTTTGCCCAGGGTATCATATATTTTATGAATAGCCTGGGTACAGAGGATGGCAATACTCAAGATAATACATATTTTACCAGTTAGCGATGTACAACGAGACTCCAAACAATCGACAACAGATTTGAATCGGAGAGAAATTCACAATCAGAAATTATTTTGCTACCTTAAACTAACACTTACAGACGTGTGGCTAACAAGAGCTTGCAGTAAATATATCAGAGATCTCTCGTCTTCATCGTCCATTTCTAACTTTTCTAACGGCAACAGACTGTCATCAAAGTCCCACTGTACAGTCTGAAATATTACAATAAACTTAAACATCATTCTGACAATCTGAAGCACAATCATAGTAACCATTTTATTTCCAAAACTCAATTATAATAATTGTACAAAAAATATATGGGTTCATTATACGGTTTTTCAGTTTTCAAAACTTCACACAAATGCTGACTGATATGTAGAAAGAATTTATCAAATGTGCCTATTTTGTGACAGCCAGGATCATGTTATGACATTTCCAGTTATAAGGGTGGACAGGCCCCACAAGCCCCTTCTCACATTATTTTACACCTAGGCCTGCAACTGGTTAGAACCAACAACCTTCAGCAAGCCAGCTGGATAGCTTCCTCATATACAAAGTCTACATTCTGAGACTGTGTAGGATTTGAACCTGGAGTAAGGAGAGACAAGTGATGTGAAGTTAGCCATCATGAAAACTCAGCCACAGAGGCCTAACAAATGTCCAGGGCACTAGAAATCCAATAGCCCGACATCTAATGCCTAATGCTGATTCGGCCTACAAACAGTTGAGTTGAAGTCCGTTTCAACATCAAACAAGTGAAGACAAGTAAACGAAAGAAGTTTACACAAACCTCATCATACATTGATCAGGACCCCATGGAGTCAAATAATGGTGTCACAAGCACAACCAGCTATTGAATGAAGCAAAAAGATTGTAAATATGCTGTACAAAATAGCAATCAATATTTCAGACAGGGGAATTTCCGACAGTTGGACTGTGTACTGAAAACAAACAAGTTTATAAAAGGCCTTACCTTAATGATGTTTTTAGGTGCTCCGTTACTCAGAACTTTACCAGTGAACTGCCTGATACCATTGTCTGTTACATCCTTCTGTAGTGCCACCAGCAGATTTTGTATGGAACTTTCTATTGACTCCTGTGGAATGTAATACAGAAGTCCCTCTCTTGAGTGACATTTCTCCAAGACAGACAGAGTGTTTCTTGTAGAGAGGGAGTTGTTTTAGGGAGGGAACAGATCTCTGACTGACCGTTACCGTACCGCATTCTGCCATCTTGCATCGACCACTCGTCATTCAATACAGTTCCAACCGTACAAACCCCTTTTATTTTGTTTCAAAAATTTATCAGTCATTAATAATAATAACAGTTACAAATTAAATGTCAGTCTCAAATACATTCTTTACAGAAATTTAACACTGGTACAGTATAACCGCTACCACATAATAGCAATCTACTGACAATGATCCATGAGCAAGAATCTTATATAAAAAAAACACCACTATTAAGTTGTATCAGAAACTCTATCGCAGTTTTTATAAAATTTCTCACATGAGGCTGTACAAGATGTGACAAAGACAGGATGATGTAATACACACAAACCGTTGTTGGTGGTAGTCGTGGCAACTGACGGAAAAATCTATCATTAGAGTAAGGTGATCTTGCCAGACTGACTAGAGTTCTGTTGGAACAACCCTGAGCCACCATTCTGTATTGGTAATCTGAAACAGTAAAAAGTAATTCAGTCAGGAATTAAACTGGTGTTACCATTACTAGAAATTTCTATTTTTTGAAGCCTGTAACCTGATTGAGAACTATTCATATATAAAGAATCCTTGATAATCAAAAGTTTGCAATTAGGAAAGTTCACACCATTTCAAATTTATAACATATTGGCAATGGACGAAAAAGCACATGGAAATATCTCCTCTATGATGAACAATGGTGTGTTTATTTATTAAAATAATTGCTTGATCATGATACAAAATCATGACTGTTGACAACAAGTGTGACCTTGATCTTTGATATAGAGGCCTGGGTCAACATCTCATTGAGGCAAACATTCTACCAAGTAAATCTCAAGGTTGCTTCATGAAGATCAAGGTTACACTTATACACAAGTGCATATACGTACATCAAACAACAATTGAGACAACTCTGGCAAGATCAGAGGCGCGTTTTCTAGAGGTAGGAAAAATAGAAGCAGTGCCTATTCTTAAACGTAGGAAAGTAGCCCCTATCTTTGGATAGGTAGCGTGATCCGACAGTGCAGTGCTAGCTTTTGCTAAATAAAATGGCGTCCATGTGGCACAGTGTCGTCTGGTCTGGCGGGCACCATTTTGTAGCTAGCAAAGCGTTCAAGCGTTTTTTAAACAGCTACCTTCTCTACTTTCGCTTACTTCCCCTACCTCTAAAAAGGCACCTAAGCTCAAACAGGCTTGACAAAATACTCCATTCCAAACACATACCTTCCCATTCATTGTCCACTATGAGGGCACTGAGACCCCGTCTTCTTGTGTTAGCATCTTTCGATTCTACAAGCCTTAACAAAAGTCTAGGGTCTTTTGTTTTTGACTGAGCCCAGGGTCTGATGCCTCCTACAACAAATATACCAATTACAACCCAACTCTCAATTTAAAAAAATTCCCAACACATATTTCTCAACCGAAGACAAGATGGTCAATCAATCTGGATAAATATTTTCTATAAAAACTCAACTTATCTGTCTCCCTTGTATAAAGAAATATAGGTCTAGTCATGGTAAAAATATACACAACAAAATACTTAACGAATGTCATGTTGGGTTACCAAGTTATCCGTTCAGAAGATTCATCTGTTAACCGGTTAGCAAAATAACCGACTATTGACATCCCTAATAATGAATGTAAAATAGGAACACTACCTTATGCTGTTTACCGTGTTCATTCCTACTGATGACGTGACAAGTTTCAACAGTATAAATTTGCATAAAATACATACTTAACAAACAGTAGAACCAACAAAAATATAAATAACAAGTGACAAATGGCGGCCAAGGATAATGTCAGACAAGTAAAATTTTGCATTTCCAGTAGTCTGGGACAAGTGTCTTTGAAAAACAATCTAGTGTCTAGATGCTCAATAGTTGTGTTTCAATCATTCAAATGTTATAGCTGAGACACAGTGTTTTGAATGGATGAACAAACAAACAATGCAATTACTAAAGGCCTCATTTCAGTGGGCGGGAAATGAAAAGGCCTCATTTCAGTGGGCGAGGAATGTAAAGGCCTCATTTCAGTGGGCGAGGAATGTAAAGGTCTCATTTCAGTGGGCGAGGAATGTAAAGGCCTCATTTCAGGGGGCGAGGAATGTAAAGGTCTCATTTCAGTGGGCGCGGAATGTAAAGGCCTCATTTCAGTGGGCGCGGAATGTAAAGGCCTCATTTCAGTGGGCGCGGAATGTAAAGGCCTCATTTCAGTGGGCGTGGAATGTAAAGGCCTCATTTCAGTGGGTGCGGAATGTAAAGGTCTCATTTCGTTGAGAGGGGAATGAGGAAAACACTTACTTTTAAATTGTTCAACACTTTGCCCCACTACCTGACCAAAGTCTTTCATATCTGTAAATACATGTACAAATATACCACTAGAATAATTAAGATGCTATGAACTGCAAATCCAAATGATTTCCACTACTTTCTGCAATAAATATTGCATGAAAGCTTGCACAAAATACATAAGAATTTTACAGAAAAAGCATTTGTAACACATATTAAATTAATAACACAATATTTACCATTCTAATTGTCATAAAAAAACTTAAAAAAGTCTTTTGGACTAGACTTTGAAAAATCACGGTCCCGTGTATGATGCTTTACATCAGGCACGTAAAAGAACCAAGGTGTTTCTGGAACTGGGGCATCTGATCTCCTGTATCATGCACTATCCTCCAAAAATCTAAAATGACTAACATTCTTCCGAGGGCGTCGCCAATATGGGAAACTGGTGGCGACGATAAATAAATGCAGTCAACAACTTATCTTGCAGTAAAATATTTTCTTGTATCCCACTTGAGCACTGTCTACTTACATGAATCATCCAGACGGTGCAGCTGTGTATGTTGGGGATAAATAAATGCCACTCGTCTCTCCGTCTCATGAGCATTGTCAGTAATCTTTAACCTTCTATGTAACGTCAGGGTTTGATATGTTACAAATATAATGCTGTAATAAAAAAGTTTGATGATGCATTGGAACCCACTTTATTCTTTCAAGCTATAACCAGTATCATACTTAGATGTTATATAGTGCCGTCACAAAGAGCCAATCGACGATGGATTTTGTCAGTTAAAACTCCATCAGCAACAGTTGTCAAGGACCTTCAGGGGAACTAAGGAAACCCTCATGACCCCAGCCCATCTCCTACATTACCCATCTTTTACACCAATTCATTGACAATCCAGTTCTATGGTAGGCTGCTAGGTCAGAACTTGTACCAATTGTTTCCAAATTCAGCCATTTTTTCAGTTTTAGGGGAAGTATGGTGGGTCCTTTTAATAGGGGAAATTTGCATCATAAGTCACCAAATTTGGGTATTTTTATAAGGCTAAAATTTTTGATAATATTACCTAAGTGGAATTTTCTTTCTCAGTAGGGAAAAAATATATACTTTTTTCTTTGGGGTATGGGGCCCAAAATCAAACCGAAATTAGCCACAAAAAGAGCTGCAATTATAGCTAATATCTAAGACAAAAAACATATATCTTAAAATACAAAATAAAACTTCAAATGCAACTTGTCCATGTTCATATAAGTTTGTTATTAGTTCTGTTTTTTAATGAAATAACAAATGAACATTTCAAATTTTGCAGACCACATGGTACATTATCGGTATGCATTATTACAATAGTACGAAATAAGTAGCAATATTAAGAAACTAACAGCAACGTGGCAATATTTACTCACCTTCCAGTCACTGTTGCGATCACAAGGCAACAACCTGAAAATCATGATTTCTTTTTTGATAGAAATAAAGAGTATACCGGTAATTTACTAGCTATAAAAAAGGACTTAAAAATCAGCAAATGTACTAAAACAAAACCATTTCTATCCAATAATACCACTGAAAATTTGACTGATAGGAGAAAATAGCTAATTTTTTATTAATAAATAAAAACTATTCAATATAATATTGAAACAGTAACTCCATGCATGTTTAAGCATATATGCAGGGCTCTAGAAATCCACTAGGCCAAGGTCCCAGACAAGTCTATTTGTCGATTCGGGCTACCAATAGTTGAGGTGGACTTAGTCTTGGACAAGTCTGTTATGCACGCCTACTTAACTGTTAATCCATACCCTATCCTCACTCCTACAACTGGCCTCCCATTTTGGACAAGTTAAGTTAACATGTGCACTAGTCCGGGACAACTGTATTTAAAGAAATTTTCTAAAGCCCTCATATGTGACCATGCGGTATCAAATGCATTATTTAATCATGAAGCAAAACTAAAATTAACAAGCTTTTCTATTAGGTTAAAGTCTACTTTAACAATTCACTTTAATGTTTTACCAATAATCTGCTTGTTGGGTAATTTCCTAAATATATTTTTGCCATCAACGTCTCTTATTTCTTTGTCTGTGCAATACGATCTCACCACAGTGAGACCTTGAAGCCTCTTGCATAAGAAATCACCAGTAATTCCACATAAATATCTACGCTGTCTAACATCATATTCACGATGAAACCACATCCCAAATACTTGTATTTGCTGGAATCATTCTGAAAACCAAAACATATTAAAAAATTAAATATAAGCAATCACAAGAAAATATTTCATTCAAATGTTGTGTAGAATCATTTATAAGTCAGGCCTAAAAGATCTATTAACTTTTTACTCCATAGCCAGCCATTTTTTTGGGGAAGTATGGCGGGTCCTTTTGATAGGGGAAATTTGCATCATGAATCACCAAATTCGGATTTTTATAAGGCTTAAATTGTAAATAAATTTCTGAATGGGAATTTTCTCTCTAAGCAGATTGAGTGGGAAAAAAAATTCTTTGGGGAATGGTGCCTCAAATTTGCCATAAAAATGCTATTTTAGTTTAAGAATATGCTCTTGAAATGCTCTTAGGGGCCGAAGTGTCGTGGGGTCGAAGTGTCTAGGAGCCGAGAGAGGCATACGTATGCATGAACCACAATTCCAACCACTAACTTAGAATATGAAAAATACTTGTGATACTAATTTTATAACAACCAAAATAAACAAACACATCATTATACGGCGGTGGAACTTGAACTGCCTTCGAAGTTCAAGGTTTGTCTACGAGTTTTCATGACTCGATATGTCTTGAGGTCGAACTGTCGGTCAAAACTAAGAAAAACTCGAATTTAATTTACACGAAAGCGACAAATCAAGAAACGCACATACGCTAATGACATTCGATTTTTAAGAACGATTCGTCAGATTCTTCCTGTTGTAAGCCGTATTTCTGAAAGAACGCTAAGTTTAAACAATTTGGCCGACGATAGTAGCGGATAATAACTCTATCCGCCATTTACGCCATTTATAGCGGACAATAACTCTATACGCCATTTGTAAATACGCCATTTGTAGCGGACAATAACTGTCGGACAATAACTATGGGCACGGACCTATATAGGTCCGTGTATATAGGTCCGTGCTATGGGCTATGACTGCAAACGGTGTCGAAGTACTTTCATATACATGTATTTATATTTACACTGTATAATGCTACGGAATTCAGATAAAGTCCATACGTCATTATAAAAAAATATCACAATCACGCCCTTTTGCGTGGATACCGGTTAGAGTGTTTCACACTTCCACGTTAAGTGGCTAGGGGTTGTCTCAAAAACATCAATATTGATTCAGTTTTTCCTATTATAATTTGTCCACTTTGAGGTAACAAACGGTCAACCCCAGTTCAAGTCAGTTGGTTTCTCTCTTTAATAAGTACATGTCACGCCCTTTACATTGAATAACCTGTAGGAATTTATGCATTTCAAGCCTGTGGATTGTGTCTAGTCATTGGCAAAAAATTCCGCGATTTTACATTTTTCACGGACATAAACCTTGTCCGTGATTCATTACAGACAACTTGAATCAATATGATATTATAATTGCTTTATTTTTTCCAAGTTACTATCTGACCGTTATAAAAAGCTTATAATAACACTGAAAAGTAGAATGTTTTAAGTAGTATAGATCTACATACTTTGCCTCGATCAAAGATCTATACCTAATGGTATTTTAGGTCTTTGCCTCGATAATTCGTGGACTTTCTTTAAATATCTCGAATCAAAGCTCTAATTCCAAAATATCACATAATTATTTATTCAATGTATTAAAGAAACTAAAGTTTAATATTTAATTTATATTGGCCGTACCAAAAGAACATGGTATTTAGGTATATGGCCATACGAAGCAAATATATTTCATTTTACATATAATTGTTCGTTTGATATATTATGTTGCACCGTTTTTCTTCGATACGTATCTCTGCCTACGGTACACTACCTTGTACTATTAGTTAATGTGCGCTAGCTTGTTTTTAGTAGAGCCCGTATGTAAACAAACAGGTGCATACTTTGGTTGTTCGTGACAGAAAACAGGTAAACGTTAAATTAATTCTTTTTTAGTATAAAACATGTTCGTAAAATGTGGTGAATAAAACATCAACGTCGTTAGTGACTCATACTCATAGAGTGACGTAGTGATATACAGTGGAACACGCTTATAACGAATTTCTCGGGACCGGGAGATTTTTTCGTTATATCCAAACTTCGTTATATCCATACCACGAAATTTCGTTATAATTGTACGGACATTACAAATTTCGTTATAAAATCCATTTCTCTTGTATGTTTCTTGTTTACACCTGAACTAGAGGTGTGTGTAGTGACACAGAACATACATTGTATGTATTACTATTAGTTTATTAATGGATTGTATGTTGTTGCATTAACATCGGTGTTATATATATATACTTAGAGTCTATCTTACGGGGCTGGTATGCCTTAGGGTGATATTGCCCAATATCGGTCTAGTACAGTATGCCAATATCGCCGTTACACACACCTGTCCTGTTTTATAACCTTTTTATCACATACCCGTGCATGTTTGTACAATGCAATAAATATCACGTTGCACAATGTGCATATAATATGCAAATGAACGGAAAGCCTCAATGCAATCCATACATTGCTTTTTTACAATTTACAAAACAAGTACATTGTATTGAGAAAAATTATCAACATCGCCAACTTTTGATGTATTAAATAAGAATCCACATGAACACTGCATACAAAAATAAATTTGGTAAGATTTACCGTTAACATGCAAGTTATGACAAATTTACTAAGCACGTCCAGCAAAATTCTCCCAACATACCTATCCTGTTCAGTGGGTTTATTCCATCTCAAATGATTCATGTTTCAGACGACATCAACACATCTTCAGTTTACACAGGAACTTTTAACAATAATATTTATCTTAACACGAGGAACTCGGTCCTATATCAATCAAAATGTACTAAATTCCACACACTTGATAGCAATTAGAGTCAGAGAGATGGTATGGACTCACTGAATGCGCGTGTACTGAATGACAGAATATGAAGAGGCGAGCTTCATATCACTTTATTTTATAACAAATCTTAACCTTCAAATTGTGCCGACCATCTTTTTTTCAAGATATTTCTTGTTCCAATATACCGGTAGATCCTTATTAATTTTTTATGTATTTCAGGTAGCTATGGCCATGACCTCTAATCGTTATTGATGCCATTCACCTGAAGATGACTAAAGTTCCAGGATCTGCTGGTTTTCCGTTGCTAGGCGACAAGTCATATGACTTTTACAAAGATCCAATTAGATTTCAACAGAAACATATGGAACACAATAAGTCAAGAATATTTCTGTCAAGATTTCTGAACACACCTACAATTTTTGTGGGGTCAAATAAAGTTTTGAAAGCGATATTATCTGGTAACTACACAAACTATTTAGTCCAAGTGATTTCAATAATTTCATCACATTATATTGTTACTTAACCATTTAAATTATATGTTCATGGAAACTGTGTAATATCTACTGAATATTACATTGCAGTGTCAAGTACAAAATGCATACATATATTAGGACTGTCACTGATTCCTGTTTTTTCATATCAACGATAAATCGATTTTTAATTTTCAGCCACAAGATACGAGTTCAAATGATTATATCACATATCATATTAAAATTAACAAGACATTAATTTTCAAAGAAATAAAATGTCATACTTCACACAAAATAAACATTTAACTATGACAACAACATTTGAGCGTGTCTATGTCACGCTTGTATTGTTGTGACGTCACACGCACATGAGTTGTTATTTCATCAGTAAAATATCGAAAATAATGCATGGGTGTTATTACCACTCCACACCAGGTGCTATGTTATGAGCATTTTAATACCACACACATGTTACTATATAACATGCTTATCCTACAATATTCTGGATATACATGTATATATTGTATATTGATCCTTATAGCATCATGTGAGATGCTTTAATTCATGTGAAGAGATTAGCCAAAATGATTGATGAATTTATAATATGAAGCATGTCACTCCATTGGCACTGTAATCACTCTATGATTTGTTTTACCTTTCATAAGAAGATTTTTGTATGTTTGATATTTTCAGACCATACTCACAACTTGGATCTTGGTTACAAACAATTTATGGGAGAGATCTATGGCAGTAATATATTGTTTACAGATGGTATGTATATGGGTTTTTAACATTTATTTTCAGCCAGTGCATTGAATGTGTCTCATTATGTTTTTATATGGCACAAATACACTTATATCTGATATATATGGCCGGTTATTTTGAAATTTACAGTATGTTCTTGTTCTTCTTTGTGATTTTGAAGATACACATGTGGTTTATTATTAAGCAATAATTTTGAGTATTTCAACTTTCTGAAATCAAACATTCAAACTCAAAGATGCTTACCACTGACTTTCCAAAAATTGTGAATTTTATATTTTAATCCACTTTTATATTAATACGATATTTGTTTATTTGAAATGGAATTTAAAATCACATACACAGCCAGGGTCATATAATAACTTTTCCAGCTACATGTATTAGAGTGAAGACCCAAGATTACCCTTCTAGCATTATTTTGGGCATAGACAGGACACCTGGGTCGAATCACCAACCTTCCTCAAGCCAGCTGAATGACTTTCTCTCATACAATGTTTACATCATGGGTGGAATTATTTAAGTCAGTGACAATAACCACTCGACCATGCTAGCCCCTTTTTTGGCATAGCCGTACTAACATGGCTTTGCTATTTGCATATCAGTGTTGAATTAACCAATCAGATCTTACGTTAACCACTAAACCAACTTCTCTTCAACCGAACAATGTTTGCAACCTTGACACAGATTCATTCTTTTTGTAGGAGATTTCGCTCAGGGACTTAGATCGACATTGAAGCATTTGTTTACAACAGATTCCATCAAGTGCTATGGAAGCGTTATAGAGAGGTAACAGGCTAAATCACATCCTTGTTGTAACCAGAACCCTTAAACATTTTTGCTTGCATATTATCAAAGATTGAATGGCAAAAATGAAGGCGGAGAAACTTCCATGTGTAAAACATTTGGGCTTGTATTTATATCAACTTGGCATAATTTCTGTTTTGTGAAATTTAATGAGTCCTTCGCTAATGTTTTCAGTATCTTCATCTGTTGCTTTATCACTTTGCGGACATTCTCTCTGGAATAATTTATTGATGTCTTTTTAATACAGTTGACACTTATTGTGTCGACATCGGTAATAACGACATTCCGGTTTAGTTGACGTATTTGTAAAGTCCCGATTTCTGTCGCCATATATTTATAGGGAAAATGATTTATATGTTGACATTTTTATGTCGACAATTTCGACTATGTCCGCATGATTTCTCTGGCCCAAAGATTGTTTTCACACCTTATTGTACTTCATTGTGTCGACATGATTGAAATTGAGAAGATGTCAGATATGTTGACAGGTTTCGACTGTACTTTTAAAAATCTTTTACCTTAGCAACAATGACTTATCCAAGCTAAAAGTAACTTTTGTTTTATAGCAATCTCTGCATTGATTTATTCACTAGTCACAGAATTTTTAAAGTGAATTCCTCATGAACATTGCAGCCTTTTCTTTCTTTTTACATTCCCATATTTTATTATCATTTCTATATGATTGAGTGTCAGTGTTACAATACAGTGTTTCTTTTCACTTATATTTCTACAGGATAGTAAAGAAAACTGTTGCCACTATTGATTCTGGGTAAGTGTTGTTTGTGTCGATACATGAAATATACTTTCAAGCCCTGAAACTTCTAAAAACTTATGGCTTGGTCCAAATGGGATTGGCTGTTTAGAAGTATGAAGTCATATCTTTTGATAATGACACATTTACAATGTTTACAAATGAACACTCTCAGATTACACTGTTTTTTAAAAAAAATATGTATTCACTTTTTATGATACTGAAAATGGTCTCCCCTTAATTTTGTCTAATTACCCAGTACATATTGTATATGCCCAGTTTCGTTGCATGACTTTGTTTTTCTTGTAAATTTCATCTCAATGTACTTAAAAACATCTGCCACAAGATGTGAGGGATGCCAAAAGTATTTTTTCTTCTAAATGCAAGGTTGAATAATACCTTTTACGCTTGTCTTAAATAATTTATTGTCTTTCCTTTTTAACAGTTTAATAATTTGTATCCTTAATACATTGTTAAGTTTATTTGTTTAGCTGTTATTCCTGTCAGGGGTAACTTATTGTTTCATCATTTTATCTTTTTGTTTATAATCTATGTAACTCAATGTCTTTCTTTGATAAACTGACTGGGATAACTTAATATATAGCTTAAAGTTATTCCTATGTCACACAATACTATATACATTAAGGACCACAATGGAAATACATTTCATGTTGAAATAAATCTATCTACCAGTATGTATCTCTTATATTTCTGTAAATTCCAGACAACCACTGTGTGCATATCAGTACTTCAAGAAATTGTCAATAGAGATTTGTTTGAGTTTGTTTCTTGGTCTCAACTTCGATGAATTAGAGGCGGACCTGGTTGCAGAACTGACCACCACTCACTGGCATGGAATCATATCTGTACCTGTAGCTATTAAAATTCCTAAAATGAGTGAATCCACTTACAGCAAGGCTTTGGATGCTAAGGTACGTAATGGTGTATTGTATGTATCACTTTGTTATCCAATGCCCATTATATTGTGAAATTCGCAAAAGGTATATTCCTGATACATACACTATTCATCCAACTTACCCACAAATTTCATGTTTTGTGTGCAAGCATGAATACCACAATTATTAGAAATCTGGCTATGTATTTATACTAGGGATGTTAACGATTAATTGGTTAACCACTTGAACATGCGGTTATCGGTTTGTAAAATCACTAACTGGTAAATCGTTTATTTTTATGAAAAAATGTATGGCAGACGTAAATCTCGTTTGGGTGTTCGATAAAAAAGTTTCACAAATTCAATACAGCAAATATATGTTCAGATACAATAATATTTTACAAAGACATATATATGATTCTTGAAAAGGGGCTGTCTCAATGTTTGTTTTATTTCGGCTCTGAATCATAAATCTTTTACTAAAATGTTTCAGCTAGATGTTGCAATGAATGTGAAAACTTGACGTCATACTGTGAAATCATGACGTCACAATGTGAAAACATGACGTCACAATGTGAAAACATGACGTCACAATGTGAAAACAAAACGACATAATGTGAAAATATGACTGCCAAATATCAGGTTTATGGATATCTTCCCATATGATTATTGTACATGTGTTTTCCTTAAAACTCATCTGGTTGTCATTTGAAATGAGTCGATTGTCTGTTAAGACAAACACTTGGTTGGTTTACAGACCATTAAATTAGGTTTTGGAAAGTCTAGAATAAGCATGTTGTCAGTTTTTCATAGTGAAAATATTTTACAGACTAAACTACTGGATATCATCCAGAAGAGACGTAATGAGAAATGTCATAGCTTCCCACAGAAAGTAGAAACTCTCCCAGATTTAGAGGAAGTTTTAGTCAACAATCACTTGCTGCTGTTTACCTCGGCTCTAGTTCCGAAGGCCTTGTCTTCTATCCTAACTTCATTTTTGATAGAGATTGGAACAAATGAAAAGGTATGCCTGGTGCTTATTCCATGGTGATTTCATAGTGTGAACAATTTGTAATCTTCAATCACCGATATTTATGTTGTAACTTCCATTGGTAATGTGATTTTTCACTTAAGTCAATAGATAGTTCCCACATCTACAATTTTTACCTCCCTTTTCCTGAAAAGTCAGCCATTTTGATAGGCAAAACTGAAAAGCCCTTATAAGAATAATTCCTAAATATGTGATAATTGAGAAAATACCAAGAGAATTTGCATGTGACAACTTACTCAGCCAACTGCCCACATGAGCATAATGAATACTTTTTTATTTGTCTGTTAATATGGCCGACAATTCAGAACTTGTAAATTTGTAAATGTGGGAACTATCTATTGAATGGCATTGATTCTTACCATACACTGAAGCTACATTGCGAGATCTTATATCACTGGTAAAACAAGGCCTCTATATAATCTGAAATAACTTATATATATCATACAAACCCCGGAACTTAAAATTACTATGAAATGTATCGGAATATCCTCACCATGGCGGTATATCGCTGTAAAGGAATCATACTATCCACTCCATTTGTCTGTCTGGCTAACCCAGTTGGTAGATCGATCAATAGACGGTGTAGACGTCGGAGGTTTGAAGCCTGGGTAAGGCAAAGTTCTTCTATAACAAATATGACTGAAGATAATGCATCCAATGAAGATAATGCATCCAAAGTCATTTGTCCTCCACTTCTGAACTTGGATTTAAGTGGGGAAGTTGTCATAATTGGTGTCTGTACATCATTCGAGAAAATATTTACCTACGTTCTTATAGTCTATCATGCGCATTTTTGTACTACTTAACATATAGAAGCTCAAAGATAAATACATGTGTATAAACAAAAAGTCAACTTTGAAATAATGCTAATGGATGTCAAGAGGATCAAGTTAATTTTTACAAGCTTTACATATAAACATGTTAGTACAGTAACGATCACCATCATATATAGCTTTTGTTCAAGTGCCTTTTTTCATATTTTCTGCAGGAAGATTTACAGACTTCATTGTTAGAAGATGATGAATTGTTGGAGTGTTTTCTTCTAGAAATCCTCAGAGTGTACCCTCCATTTCTTGGTGGACGTAGAATTATAAAACAGGTATTTCAGCCATTTTTTTCAGTTTTAGGGATAGTATGGCGGATCCTTTGAAAGGGGAAATTTGCATCTTGAATCACCGAATTTGGGTATTCAAAAAGCTAAAAAAATTAACAATTTTACTGAAAGGGAATTTTGTTTCTAAGTAGGGGAAAAATGTATACTTTTCGGCCCCAAAATCGGCCCCAAATTTGCTATAAAAAGGGCTGTATTTGTTATTCTTGTAGCTATTTGGAAAACTACAGTAAAACCTCACTTAAAGTCCACTTCAATAAAAAAAAGAACTCAAAATTAAGAACAAAATTTTCCAGTCCATTTTCACCTCAATAAGAAGACCAGTGTGTAAGGGTCCCAAGGGTGGTCTTATTATAGAGGTTTTACTGTAACTCTATCATTTTATTTAAGAAAGTCTTTGTAAATAAAAAGTAAACACAAGTAATTTTTTAAACTCAACCATGATTAATTGACCAACATTGTTTCACTTTGTGATTATCAAGAAGTACCTGAATAGTTCAAATCAGAAATTATACTGTTTTCTTGTATTTTCACGATGCTAAAAAATTTACGTAACGGAAGAAAAACTTACTTTGATTTTCAGTGTGCAGTTTATTGTTTCAAATATTAAACAGTTAATTAATGCGGACAATATCATTTCTTTTCTATAGTTTTCCTATTATGCCAAATTGTTTCAATGTATGTTTTATTGTCAAAATACCAAAACTATAAGTAATGGGGAAATAGCAGCAAACGCTATACATTATGATTAAAGGACATTTAATGATTTTTGTACAATATATTATTACTTTAGAGTTGTTTAACTGACATCTTGGTTTTGTTTCAGGATTTTACTGTAGAGGGATATAAGATACCATCTGGTCACGCCTTGTTATACCTTACATATCTATCACAGAGAGATCCTACAGTATTTGAAAATCCTGACGACTTTATACCCAGCAGATGGCATAACAAGTATGTACCGGTACCATGCTTTCCTGTATCTCTGTGACTATGGATTAGTCAAAAATCCTGGCTATCCACAAATCTTGTCTGATATTTAGATTCATTTCTAGATTTAATGTATTTCATGCAAGCAAACTTCAAGATAACATACCTGTCTTTTATGAGTGTTAAATAAAAAGAGCATTAAAATAGAAAATATACATGTTTAAACCTTGATTGGTCGAAGAAGAATTATCCATGGAAAAAGTCTTTTGACTTCGAAAACTTAGTCAACATGTGTATGCAAATTGCCCCTGTAAATTAACAGGCCAACAATCAATATTGTCTGCAATGTAAACACAATAATATTTCATGCACATGTAAACATGGTTTTATTCCAATATTTAATTATCTGTACTTTTTTGGAGATAAGTTCTTCAGAGTTTTTATCCTGATATTGTATCTAAGCAAACAATAAAACATTGCAAAACATTGCTTTGTAATTTATCTTGAAAGTTTCCAGGAACTGCGAACCACGAATTGGATACAGGTATTGCCGCTAACTCAGTCCGTAGGTCGGGATAGAAAATACCTGAATACATGTAGAACACTTTTTTTTGTGGTTTTGAAAAACATGTAATAAAAATGACAATGCAGTGTTGCATAGTACATGAAGGCAATTACCACCAATTTTCTCATATTAATCGCAGAGAATATTTTGCCCAAAAATTAAGACAATGCACCTTTAAGAGTCAATGTAAAGGAAATAGGATTTAACTAAAGAATTAATCCATTTTGTGTTTCCAGAAATAAAGATGATCGGGATAAACTGTTCTGTTTTGGTTGTGGACCAAGAAACTGCCTTGGACAAGCTTTGGTGTGGACAATTCTAAAGGTAAGACAAACGGATCTTAGTGTCAAACTAATGTTGATGGTTTGATGACATACATTTTTATCTAATATAAATCCAGATTTAAAGATGTATCTGGTCCATCTGAACCTAAATTTTTTCTTTGTCCGGTATTGTTGTTACATAGTCTAAAACATCATTTATAAGAACCACATTGCCAAGTATAACCATTTAAACAATCTTGTTTAATCCTATTACTAAGAGACAAAAAGAGTAAAAAACACTTGCTTGTTAAAAATGCCCTTTTTTCGTCAAATACAGAGAAATACAATATAAATGTACTCTGTGATAATGCATATTTATTGAAGTTTAAACTAGATAAAGTATATTTTTCATGTTTGTTAAGGTAAACAAATGAACAAAAAATGAGTATAATATATCTTTAAATAATGAATGTTAGATATGTAAATTTGTCTCGATATTAATGTAACTAACAATACACTAGATATTGTATGAACATACTGGGAAAATACGTCCATATGACCGCCATCCATGAATGAATTCTGTCAAACTGCTGCAGGAATGGCAGATAAGAAATCTTCAGAAGACTGCTGATGTGCAAACATGTGTACATTAAACCTAGCTCATGACAATAATTATAGAATATACTACAGTAAACTCATTGAAAAACAGACTCTGAAAACCTGAGCTTACTATGTTTATAGTGTTTTAGTATCTAATTTATTTATTTCAGACTGTCATTAAAGAGCTATTGTCTAAGTACAAACTAAAGCTAGAACCTGGACAAAATCTAGCATACAAATGGTTGCCTGTATCTCGTCCTGTTGGAAATGTCATGGTGCATTTTGATGCTAGACAAACTGACAGTAATACTACTTAACTGTGCCTTGTGTATATTGGAGTATGCCATGATAGAAACTGTCCAACAAAGATTATATAAGTGCTGCTATGGGATTACAACCTCTTCTGTAAGTGACGTCATTTCAAGAAAACGCAACATGTGATGTCACTACTGTAGACATTGCACAAATGACCACCTGTATTTAGCAACTTTTTTACTAAATGACCACTTAAATTCCAGCCCAAGCGTTTTTACTTAAATGAATAGTATCTTTTAAACGACTTATCTATAACGTGACCAGTGACCACATTAAACCAGTCCAGATGGGTGAAAAAAGATAAAAATCCATTAATCATATAGGGCATTTGCAAGCAGGAAACAATATTTACTCCATATGGTCACTTCGTTTTCTTACTGCCATATGGGGCAAATTTTGCTTACTTTGTACCAAAACTTTCTCCTAGTACGAGTATAAATGTTACTCATCTGTCTGTACTTGGATCTCAACATTTACTCTGTTGAATCTGAGTTGAGAATTTGATTGTGTGAAGGGAATTACTATACTATACTAACTGAATACTGTGTAAGCTGCATACATTGTATACATTTTCTTTGTGATTCGAGCGTGGATCTCAGAAGTTCTGAGTAACACTTTGAATCCCTGACCTCTGTGGTCAGATTAGATCTGAATGTATTATTTTTCTTTATTCAAATATGCCTGATCTTATTTACAAGACCCCACAAAGCATATTTTTATATTTCACTGTAACACTCCATTCACAGTTCGTTAATTTTGTTAGACAAATGTACATGTATTTTTGTGCTATTTTTTATATCAAGTTTTCTGAAAATTTACCTTTTTTACTTGGTCTTTTGAACTTATGATCTGAGGAAATGGTACCGGTATATGTTTGTTAACTTTTGAATTTGTTTAATGTTGTTGATATTTCTACCTCCATGACATTATTCTGCCCCCAACCCACCCCCAAAGGGAGGCATATAAAAATATCCATCCGTCCATCTTTTTGTCTGGTACAATTTTGTTCTCGATTCATCTCCAAAACTGCCAGTCAGATTTGGATGGAAAGCGACCAATCACAAAAACCTTAACAAGATTTACAGTGAGCGTTATTGCTATTGAGAAAAATGTTGTGTGCATGTACGTCATATCATATAACTAATATTTTTGGATATTGCATGTCAAATTGATTGATACCTTTACTCATATTGTAACCATAGTGATGTAAACTTTGTTACACCTTGTTTTCTAGTTGAATATTGAACATGAGATTATTTTTATTCTAGTTCACTTATCCATTTATTTTGATAGTCATTCTTTGTTTTATGTTATATCTGTACATTTATTTTATCCAGTTTTATAAGCAGAATTTTCTATTATTTCTAGTACATTTATATAGATAGTTCCCACATTTACAATATTTACCTCCCTTGTTCTGAATAGTCAGCCATATTGATTGGCAAATTTCCTTAAAGTTTATAAGGAATATAATGTAAACAACGATAAAATAAAATCAGATATTTAAAAATAACATATTTATCATACTCATGTGGGCACATGGCTCAGAAAGTTGAAGAAAAAGTGGTTGTCACATGCACATTCTATTGGTTGTTTTCTCAAATATCACTTATTTGGGAATTACTCTTATAAGTGCTTATAAGTTTTGCCTGTCAAAATGGCTGATGATTAACATGAAGATAAAAACCATGGATTAGAAACAGGCTGGTATATGTATTAAGACTCTCCAGAGCGTTGAGATTTTCTTCCGAGATCAAACAATCGGAACACCTCGTACAATTCTACAAAAATGATCCGTTATAATGAGTGAGGTGTTCCGATTAGCGGTAAAAAGTTGGCCATCTTGTTTCTGAACGTGAGAACCACCGTAATCGTCATGATTACAACAACTTTATATTTCTTGATGGTATTTATATATTTTCTGTTTATCTTGTTGTTTGCTTTTATGCATTTTGTGGTTCAAACAGAGAGAATACGTAACTACGGGGAACGCCACATACACAAGACAATACCTCCCCACGCAGACCTCAGGAAAAAGACCGAATTGTTAGACGGAATGAGCATCATTTAATCAAATGGAATTGTGATTCAAATCCACAATACTTACCAAGGGCACGCTAAGAATTGTGGGTAAATTGAGAGCTAAAGATTTAAGTTAATTGTGAGCTTAGGACTGTGGGTAAATAATTTCTTCTTATCGTTACACCGATATCAGCCTGTTTCGAATCTATGGTTTATATGTCCATGATGATTAAGGGAGGTAAATATTGTAGATGTGGGAACTAGCTGTTGAATGATATTGTAGGGCATTAACAAAAATATGTTTTTTTGTGTTTTGTCATTTTTGTCACATTGAATAGTCATGTTTGTGTTAGTATTATCTAGTGACGGAATATTGCATAATATAAGAATACTGTTGAAGTCTAAAATTAATATCAGTTGTTACAAATTGTGTTCTTTAAAAATTATATGTTTCTACTGAATGTTATGCCACCTTTTCATGGACAAAGGGTGTTCAAGGAGCATCCATCACTTCCAGCGATACTCTAGTTTATTTTTTTAAAACAAAGTAGGACTTGTTTTACCTACATGGTATTTTTGTATATTTGTCCACTTTGTGGGAGAAATCATGGTCTGATCTTTTACAGAGTTATTTGCTCTTTATTTGCCAGACCATTGATTTTGTGTGTTCTTTATGAAATAAATTTATTAAATGTATATTTTTAAACTTGTTGCCATAATATGAATTGTTGTATTTTATATCTATTTTATTTACAATTGTGTTACATTGTACTTAGTTCAGCTCGTTCCCCACATTACTATGCACTTATTGTTGTTTTTACTACTATTGAGCTCGCCTGAGCACAAAGTGCTTAATGTGAGCAGTTTGGATTGCCCAGAGTCCATTGTTGTCAATAATTAGCTTGTTAACACATTAGAGGTCACATCTTTTACATGTTCCGCATGAACCTTGGTCAGCATATTTTACTCACATTCGGTGACAAATCATGAACGTTGCAACCATTCTATAGTATTCAGGTGAGCAATACAGAAGTAACATGGCTCTGTAGTTTATCATGTTTTGCTGAGCAAATCACTTGATCATACTTTAGTGTTACCATGTATATTTTGATTTGTTGTGGAATATCACCAGTTTCACATTTCTATGCAAATTTTGTTTCTGTTGTCCGAGTAGGAAGGTTATATGTTCAATTATTATTTCAAGGTCATCTGTAGGTCACTCATAATTTGAATGACTGGAACTGAAATTCAATACTATTCTTACTTTTTGTGCTTTAAAGTTGGAATGTCAACACAAATTGGTTTGCGCAAGTTCCAAAACATGTATGATAAATAAAGTGTACTACATGTATATATGTATTGAGAATATTTCAGTGTGACTTAATATTGGTAATTTTATGTTTATTTCTTTGGCATCATAATAGTATTATATTACGCTATAATCTACATGATATTTATTTTATGCTAGTTTTGCTACAGACCTAGTTGTACCATGTTTGGATGCCAAGTATTGATATTGTCACCATTGATATTGTTAGGCATTTGATTTTGCCCATTTACACCTTAGTGTGTTGCTATGGCGACATATTTTATACTCATAAATCCTCAAAAAGACTCATGCTGGGATGAATTTGTAGCACACTAATCATCCTGTCAAGAGGTTTGAATAGAAAATAATTCAGTATGGAATAGGGTATGTTATAGTATGGATCATCCCTTGTATATTCAAGAGTGTGGAAATTATTTGTTCAAAAGATGATGACCAATTAGTTCAGGCCACCGTGTTATCAAAGAATCAGTTTATAGGATCAGGATAACATATAGTTTCTTTCAAACCTTGTAAAAATTGTTATTCAAAGCTATATCTTTTTACATAATGTGACATATATGAACATCCTGCAAAACTTTTGAGACACTACAATCAACTGTCATGCTTATTAAGGAAAAGATAGAAATGAATAAGTTATAACCGATTTTGGAAAATTGATCCCGATTTGATCTGGAGCAGTTTCCGTCATAAGTATAATGAACATTTTCTCAACATCATTGGTGAAGTTTTGTATGTTTTCACAATGTCAATTATAAGATTTGTAGGTATTGTTGTGTAGGTTTATGAGAAGTACTGTACAGAGTGTTCAATTTCTTCATGAAGATGGCAAATATTTTTATGGATCAAGTTGATTCAGATCAGTTGATCCTTAGTGAACATATGGGGTCTGGAGATTGACCAAATATTTGCATCTTGAAATGGCCAATCATTGATCTCAGTACTGGTATAGACAATGTGATTTTCATTATATATCTATTTTGGTTTCACCAATTGTTGTGGTACATTTGAATTTGTGAATGTGCTTATATTAAATTGCCTATTTAGGTGAAGTCACACATTTTGGTGCCAGAAAGAATAGATAGTTCCCACATTTGCAATATTTACCTCCCTTGTTATGAAAAGTCAGCCAAATTGATAGGCTAGTTTCCTTAAAATTTAAAGGGAATATAATGTAAAAGATGATCAAATAAAATTAGATACATAAAAATAACATATTCATTATACTCATGTGGGCACATGGCTCAGAAGTTGAAGAAAGTGGTTAGTCACATGCAAATTCTCTTGGTATTTTCTCAAATATCACATATTTGTGATTTACTCCGGTCCAATGATTAAGAACAAGGGAGGTAAACATTGTAGTTGTGGGAACTATCTATAAGTGAAACAAGGTTTCAATTTAGTTTTTCTGGCATCTTGGTAAGGCATTATACTTATATGTGTTGTTATATACACAGTCATATAAACCATGGAATCGTAACAGGCTGGTATATGTATTTAGACTCTCTTGAGTGTTGAGATTTTCTTCCGAACAATTCTACAAAAATAATCTGCAATAATAACTGAGATGTTCCAATCAGGAGTAAAAATCTCGTTTTTGAATCGAGAGAAGTTGACATTTTTAACCGCCGTAATCGTCATGTTTACAACAGCTATATATTTCTTGATTGTATTAATATATTTTGTGTTTATCTTGTTGTTTGCTTGTATGTATATTTGGGTTCAATACCGAGTTGTAAGACTGAACAAGCTTCTTTTCTATTCAAATCCATGATACTTGCCTAGCGCGCACTAAGGATTGTGGGTAAATTGCGAACTAAGGATTGTGGGTAAATCATATGCTAAGGATTAAGAGTAAATTAATTCTTCTTATTGTTTCACCGATATCAGTCTGTTTCGGATCCATTGTTTATTTGTCTCAGGTATATGTAAATAAATGAATACTGGGTTTGTGTAGGTTTGTCATTATAAGTGCTGCAGGATATTTTGGCATTTCTGAAAGTAAGCAGGTTATGTATACAAATCAGGGGATGGTATTTGTTTATAAAACAATTAATTTAGCCAAGAAGTATTGTCAGTTATGTATGAACTGTTAAATTTAATCCATAATTGTTAAGTTATCAATTATAAAATGATATCCATTGAAAGTTTGTTTAAATTTTGTTAAAAATAGAAATACCAAAATAGTGTGCAACACTCTGTTGTTTAGTGATAGACTTAAATATGTGTTAAAGTTTTGTACATTAATATCTGTGCAATGATAAAGCTCTTATTTCCAATGAGCATTCCATTTATTTATTGCTGTTTTCGCAAGTTTGCATACTATGTGATAATGAGATCCTTTTTTTGTCTACATCATATTGACAGATTATTTTGCTATATTCAACTAATATAAATTATGCGGTCCAGATGTTGTATGAAGATGCTACATTCACAACAGACCAGTCAATCCACCAACCTATTGTTATAATTGTCAGTCAATCCACCAACCTATTGTTATAATTGTCAGTCAATCCACCAACCTATTGTTATGATAATAATATGAAATAAAAGTGATATCCTGTATCTGCTATCTTTGACTTTTGTCATATCTACATTGCGGTTCACACCGAGGATATTTGCAATGAGATTATGAATTTGTCTCATTCTGTGCACTATATAGATACGTGTAGATAGTTTATTTCATAATCCAATAAAACAGAGAGAATAAGTTGCTACAGGGAACACCACATACATGAGACAGTGCCTCCCCACACAGACCTCCAGGAAAACAACAATCCATTAAACATTTATAAGGCACTTGAGGAGGTTAAAGGGTACATAAATTAGGAAACAGAGGCGCAAGGAATGGCCTGGCAGACCATAAGGAATAGCTAGGAGAATCAAAGAGGACAAACAGAGAAGGGGGGAAATAAATGGATGGATAAGTCAAGACAGCTGGCAACAAAAGGCTGAAACTGGACAGAAAATAACCTGAACAATATATAAAGTGAAAGAATTGCACAGGGGAAAGGGAAATATAACTTACATTCAAAAAACAAAAAGAAATAATAACCATACAGCGAAGTACAGCCTTGGAACTGTTAGTAAAAATACTGGGGGTTTAAATTGATTTAACAGTTAGCTAATATGCCTCGCGGGCCATGAGGACATATTTACAAATACATGTATGTACAGTATTATTCAAACAAATACAGTTAGGAGAAGACACATAATTTACATTAAATTAAACGTGTGTTGACCACAATGTCATAATTCTGCATAACAATGTTTATATACTTATTATAATGATTATGCAAATGATTATTGTTTACAAAAGTTACAATAATACAGAAATAAAACAAAACAAAATCATAGACGAAAGACAGAAGATCAAATTATTTAATTATAGTTTATTAAATTGCAGCATAAAATAATTCTACAAGACGTGATAAAACTACATCTGTTATACATTTTATATAACAGTGCTCGTTCATTTAAGCTTTAAAGCTGACTGATGTTATACTATGACCTGTAACAGCCCATGAACAGGCAAACATGATAAATTTTATAGACTCGGTGGTCAAAATTGAGTTACCAAAATCAAAATGGCGACACATCTTGTAAATATACATCTACTTCGAAATCAATTCTTCGAGATGTAACGTCAATATAATTGAGAAAATTGATCCCAGATTAATTGTCCGGGTATTGATGGTAACCTTGCACTGTGTGTCTCTATGACAACTTCTATTAACATAATACCGGCAGACCCTTTAAAAATAGCACCACATGGGAAGAAAATGCCAGCATACAACTTAGTAAGGCTGCAGTCACACAAAGTGAATTGATAGGTAGACATCGGCGAACTATCAAGATTTAGACAAACTGACAGAGAAGAAAACATTGGTCAAAGAGGCAGGAAGAAATAGAAGGATGACAGGGACGGAGACAACTTTATTGCTTGTAGAGACAAACACTTGATGACTTAGCCTGTAGGTATAAGGAACATCATGTTCAGACTTAGTCATCCAGGACAGTAAGAAGGAGATTGTTCGATGAGGGAACTCAATTTTTGGCCACCGAGTGTTTATATTAGTTACACACCCATATTTAATTAACCAAATAAAGAATGTTAATTCCTGATACTATGCACAATTTTCTTGAAAGACAACATTACACAGATACATAATATATGATTCAGTGTAACTTAAATAAGCAAAACACGTAATTTCAAGAAAAATGTTTTCATCTTATTATGGCGTTTACTATTTAAAAATCCCATACACGACACTTTTCTTGACCACACACCATTTCCCGAGCTCACAAAACAGCTTGCACACACCCACACACTTATTTATACACACTAATGCACAAACAGGGGTAACACTATTATTTTGATACGGGAATAAAAACATCTATTTTTCACATTTGAGTTATTTTAAAATTTGCAAGAACTGCTTAACTTTGTTCACTGTTTTTCTGCATGATACTCTGTAGAGTCGACATAAGGCTCTTAATGTCAGTCACATGCTCTGGGATTTCCAACTCCTTTCCTTTTAAGATCAACTGTAAATAAATGCATGATTATGTATTAAAATATCTTAATTCACTAATAATCATTTTACAGTCAAGAGCATGAAATGGGCTCTTCTGATGACAGCGATGACAATAATTCTCCGGTCAACAACTCATCGCCTTATTTCCAGAACCCTGTTACTCCATTTTTGGTGGTTTTGAGTAACTTTTATCTACAGGAGGGTAAAACTTTTAAGATGTTTTTTCTCAAAAAGACGAAAAACAAGTTATGGTGTTCTGAAAATAATTTTGAGTTTAAAAGAGAAATTTCCTGCTAAAACTGTTCAGGTATTTGAATTATTAGCGTAACATCCCCTGGCACCAGAATAATGCACAACGTGTATAGGAAAAGTGTTTTTCAGAGATGTAACACATATTCCTGGACAGCATGTTTTGGATCACTTTAATCTGATCAAAACAAAAGTCCTACAGCTTCTTATTCACTTGAGAGATACATTAGTGTCACATTCGTCCCTAGAAATGCATTATGATCAAACAATCTGTTATAGATGTGGAAATACTTTTCTATCACCAGGGCTCTAGAAATCCACTAGCTCTATGTCCCGGACAAGCCTAATTGTTGATTCGGACTACCAAGAGTTGAGTCCGTTATTCATGCCTACTTAACTGTTAATCCATACCCTATTCTATGCTTGTACAACTAGACTCACATGTTGGACAAGTCAAAATTAACATGTACACTAGTCCAGGACAACTGTATTTAAGATAATTTCTAGAGCCCTAGGGGCAATATTACAGAAACATCTGAAGTAAAATTTCACCCTTAAAATTACATTTTCCGTAACTTGTTTATTTAACATACAGGCTATTATATGGTCAAATCAAGAGTGATAAATGAATAGTTATAATATGTTGTTGTCATTGTAATGTATTCACACATTCCAGCAATAGATCACAAAGTGAAGACACTAACAAGACAAGACTCTCGTTTCCTTAAAATATTTTTTTACGGTAACTATGGCAACTATAATTACCATCGTTTTTTCTTTTTGAGATTCCATGGTAAGTGGACTTCCAGCCAGAGACATGGCAACTTCACCAGGTTTCCACCTTCTGCTATTAGCTGGAGTTACTGGAAGTCTGAAGATAAGAAACATGTTCAAGTCAAACACAAGAGAACTAGAAAATGTTAATAATTCAAACCAACATCACGAACATAGTCTTGCATTGAACACTCGATATGTCAACAGCATAATTTATTTTGAATACAAAGTGCTGTTCTTGAGTCCTACAGGAATTAACTCTAATTATCTTTTGATCTCATGAAAGTTGGAGGGCAAAACAAACAATTATTGCTTCTCCCTTATGAATAAGGAGACATTACAATCCAATTAGATATATACCTTGGATCAAACTTGGGCGTAACAAGTGGTGTCGCTCCCCAACCCAACTGAGAAATGTTTCTCGGCATTGCTGGCGTTATAAAACTGAAAAACAATACATGAACATTACTAATCATTAATAAAGTCTTTAGCATCCATTAGTTTAATTCAGTTCAGTTTAAACTTATTTATTTTACATCAACCAATCCCCAAGCCCATAACTGGAATTATGACAGTTCCTGAAATATTCGTCTATAGAGGAACAAAAACCCACTCTCTTTAGCTGAGGAATCTGGCACTCTATCCTTAAACCACAATTCAGGATTTCTTTTCAGCTGTTTACAGTGGTTATTTGACTATATTCCCAATGCAAAAAAGTATATATTTTTCCAAATGTGAATGTAAAAATTTCAAATAAACCTGAAGAAAAAGTTAGGGTTCAATTTACCCAAAACTTGACAAAGTCAGAGGCTTATCTCTCACAGGCAGTTTATACAAATAACAGCTATTGATTAATTACTACAAAATCCTTTACTTTTGTTCCTAAATTTTGCTGTAATTTCTAGACTTTTCCTCCAATTTCTAAGTTTAACCTGCAAAAATGCCCCTATTTTGAAGGATATCGGTCAACCCAAAATAAACCTGCTATTGTTTATAATGTAATTATAACCAAACCAGTCCAATTCGTGATTGTTGTAACAAAATCACTGGAACCATTCTGTGTATGGAATATTTCAGTTTCTAGGTAATTGAGCTTAGTTTTCCGTCATGAAAAAGGTAGAACAAAAGTATCACACAGAAGACTAGTGAATGCAAAATTGAACTAACTAAACCAACTTATCCAACTTTGTCTCAAAGTTAAATTCACTCATAAACAAATTCATTAATACTGATTAAATAATAATACAAATACAGTAAAACCTCTCACTTGAAGACCACCTCAAAAATAGGACCACCTAGAAAGTAAGAAAACAATTTTCAAGTCTATTGTCACTGTTTTGCTCTTTAATCGACCTCAATATTAAGACCACCTCAATAGGGAGACCAGTTTTCAAGAGTCCCAATGGTGGTCTTATTATCGAGGTTTTACTGTATATATATTTATAGGCTTCCATTGGAGATTGTGAAATAGTGAACTGTGAACAATACCTGTTTGGTACACTGGACATTGGCCCTGGGTTAAAGCTAACATTATTAGCTGTGTTTGTGCCTCGTTTCTTTCTTGTTGCCTGTAAGAAAATATCAAACATATCTGTACAATATTACTACAGTGCGACCTATCCTGAGCGGCCCTTTCTTCAGAAACTACCTGTCTTAAACAACATTCAATTTTCCCTGTCAAAAGGATTTAATACCAATTTACCTCCGTTGAGCAACAACCTCCAAACAACAGGCACGGTTAGAACCTCTCAAAGCGTTCAGAATGTGGTTATTTCCCGCTGGACTAAACATGAGTACAAATGGTGTGTATATTGTACTTACCCGTTTAACTGTGGCAGTTTCTGTACCAGTATTTCCACTTTCTTCTTGAATTGTTTCAATCATTTGACGTGATCTGTATTTATTTCTGAAATTAATGATACAAAAATGAAAGTCACGCTACACTGGAATGCATCAGTTCAATTGCACAAAAATACTATTGGTATTATATCTCCTCAGTTATGACAGTAGTACCTACAGGAGGAAACTCATAGTTCCCACTACTGATACATAGAATTTTATCCTGACCAGCCTACAAGACAGTAAAATTTTGATACAGTAATGGTCACTGGTGATATTTTTAAAAACATACTATTTTGGTAAAATAATCACAGGCAAAATCAAAATGTTGTCACCACATTTAACAAGTCAGAAATTGGTCGTCTTCACATACAGTAAAACCTCTACTAAAGACCTCCTCAAAATTAAGAACACAATTCTCCATACTATCGCCCTCTCAGCGGTAGGCCCTGTCGAAGATAGGTCTATCATTTGTTTGCCTTGTTTTCTTCATTGTTAGTCTGTTTGTTATTTTTTGTTCCTTTTTATATTCACAGCAGAAGAATTCAAGGGCAATTTACCAAAAAATTTATTCACTTTTTCAAAATTCTTTCAAGGAGCTTTTGGATGTTAATTCAAGTACTTTTCAAGGAGTAGGCATCAAATTCAAGGACTTTTCAAGACCTGTGCGAACCCTGTACTAATTTGGAAAAAGACTAAAACTTACTTCAATTAAAATGAAATATGATTAAATAAAACATCCCACAGGATGTCAGCTGAAATCGGAACAGAATATTAATTAATGAGATCTAAAGTACAAAGACATGAATAAAATTCCATGTCGCAGATATACAATGAACATAAAGATGAGGTAAATAGTCTTACAGAGTTTGTGCTATATTTTTGGACAATGTTGATCGTATTGGCAGAGCTGGTCCAGTTGGCAACACATCAATGTTCTCCTGTTCCTCACTTTCCTCGGCCATTGTATATTCTGTAATGTATATAAAAGGTTATATTAAACAAACGTGATATGTTTAGTTGAACGGTCCATAGTCCTGATTTTTGTCAAAATATGCTTAGTTGTAAATATTAGAAAATTGGTGGTAATTGCATTCATACAGATGTACTCTACAACACTGCATTGTCAATATGCCTAAATGTTCCCAAAAACACAAATACAAGTGTCTGATACAAGAATGTTCTATCTTGACTCACACACCAATTTAGCAATGGCATCTTATGACCATCTAGTGCCTGATATGTGTTCTCACCAACAGCACGTAACTGAAAGGACAGCATGGCAGATTTTGAACTTGAAATTAGACTTTCATTAATTATAACAATTGTTGAAAAGGATAAATTATCACACACAAAGAAATCCTCAATGACACTTAGGTTGTTTTTTATCAAATTCAGGCATGAGAATGCAAAATTTCAAAATCAGCTGAAAATTCAGCAAGGGGTCCAGGGGCCGCTGAAGCTCCTGGCTTTTAAGCATCTAAGATGGCTTTAATTGTCTCCAAAACACCACTTGCAAGCGTCAAATCTGCGGAAATTCTATTGCCTGCACATTGCAGTAAATGACACAAAACAGATTATTTTTTGCACATCAAAAATCAAATGTCCTCTAAAACAGAAATCTAGCCCTGTGTTCAGTAACGGTATTTTTGGCTCACGTTTCGTAACGTTTTTCAATTTGGTTCCCCGTGTGCAGTCAATGTGATACGGTGGCAAGGGATACAATACAAAACGTTCACGACTGTTAGCTGTAACTGAACGCAGGGCAGCTTTCACATAACAAACATGCTCCGTGCAGACAGGGGAGGTGAAAAGAATGAATTAATAAGACTACCTACCAATATATTCCTTTACTGTCATTTTCAACTCCGTCTGAAACAAGAATTAGTACATGTATATAATATTGACCTAACACAAATAAAAACAATATTCCCTCAAAATGTCAGAACACTTGAAGTACAATGTAATTAGGTTTGCTAAATGTAATTGATTACTTTAAATTTGCTTATTTAAGACGTCCAACGTTTTGAGGCTATTTAATTTCAATAAAAAAATGCCAACCACAAATAGTACTACATGTACTTAAAAATTATTTGGCGCAGCCATACCTAACATGGCTTTGCTATCTGCATATCAGTGTTGTGTTAGCCAATCAAATATATGTTAACCACTCAACTAAGTTCCCTTCAACCAAACAATGTTTGTAACCTTGTCACAGACTGGTAAACCTTTCGATAAGGGGTACGTTACCTTACTGAAATCCCCTGAATTTCGGTGAATATACCGAAATCCACTTTGGATCTGGAGTGACCAGCAATCGTAACATCTCGGCAATTTTTTATGATGTACAACAAATATTAACCTTCAAATTGCACTGACCATCTTTTTTCAAGATATTTATTTTTCAGATTTAAAGTACTGATCAGAATCCCCTTTCATACCCTTCATGAGTGTATGCTAATAGAATACTTACTGGGGACAACTTGCAACGCATATGGTGAAACCGTTTATCAATTTCATTTTCACCAGCCTTAAGCACTTCTTCATATTGTTTGCGAATATTCTCAACTGAAAAAAAGATAAGTATAGGTTTATAAACTTTATATGTCGCAGACTGAATGGTGGTTAAGTACGTCATCAACAAATATGCGTGATGCATCCCTGTATTATTGAGGACGAAAAACACCTCGATTAGACGAGTATTTGTGCGTTTTTCATAGTTAACAGATCAATGTGGAAATGACATGTGGTCTGACATGCTGGCATTTGTCTAATTTGTCATAAACGTGTGGATGTTTCAACTTCAAGCAGCCTCCCATCTTCAAGAACATTTCATCCTTTGACCCCTGGAATTCCAAAAAGCCACATATTGACCCTCAGGATTCTGGCTGAAGTGTCAATTTTTCTCTAAATTAGATATTTTGGCTATAAAATGGTAAAATCCTGACAAAAATTATCAAAATGACCCGTGAGATTCAGCTCCTATTGGAACCCCTGTATATTACGTTTATCAGTAGACTGCAATATATGTGGTCAAAGTTCAAACTATAGTCCAGGGGTTCCACTAGGTGCTGAATTTCAAGGGTCATTTTTTACTGGATTTAACCATTTCATAGCCAAAATACCAATAATTTAGAGAAAAATTGACCCTTCAGTCAGAATCCTCAGGGTCAAATTATGGTCTTCTGGAAAATCCAGGGGTCAAAGGTAACCCCTGATAGTTCCCCAACATCAGTTACATGAAGTGACACTGAAGCAATGAGCAGATATGAAATTCTCATGATGACAAACTTTATATAGTTGCAGATATCACAGAAGTAATGCTGAAATCGACCAAAGAAAAATATGAAGTAATGCTGAAATCGACCAAAAAGAATATGAATTTGAACTAAATTATCGTTGTCTGAGGTATAAACAAGAAATACAATAGTATATACACCAAGAACTGTTACTTCACTTGTTAAATGTATGTATTACAAATCTTCGTCATCAAGGATTTTAGTACTTCTTGTTTATTTACAACACAGGAGTTGATATAGTAAACATACTCACTGGGTCACTGGCTCTTCCTGAGTGACAAAATTGTGCCAATAATTACAATTATACTTATTGCTTGTAAATGTATTTTCGCATTACTTAGTAACGAAATCCAGTAAGGAAAGAAAAACACACTTTGACTTTCTTTTGTGTTCAGTTTCTTCTTTCAGATAGTTTACAGTTAATTAATGATGACAATGTCATTTCTTTTCCGTATTTTACATATTATGCCAAATAATTTCAACGTATGTTTTGTTGTCAAGATACAGCGAAACCGGCAGTAACGCGAAAAAAGCAATAAACACCATATACTACGAAACTTACAATTGTTTTTAAAATCTGTGATAAGATTGTCTAATTTTTCCTTCTTCTCTGCTTGAGTCATCTCATGAACTGAATCTTCATCATTAAAAGCTTTTAACTGTGGCTTTGCGTGTGTAGCCTGGGCACGGGTTGCTCTCTTACGTGGCATTGTTCAAACAAGACACATTAAAAATAAAACCTGCAAAATGGAAAAAATAAATTAGCATAACTTGCAATTTTAACAATTTAACAATTTAACAGTTTACTCGACAATCCGATGGGTAGTCGAGTAAACTGCTCTATGTAAATTGAAATGGTGGACGGCGACATACAGCATGTTGTTTACATCGTCATAATTACCATTTTTTGCAGTTTTCATTAGTGTTAACTGTTATGCATGCAACTAAATCAGACTTTGGCAGCATTTGACATATCTATCCGAAAAACATGTGATAAAACAATATAATCCAAGTGTTTAAATTTGAGCTGAGACTGACTTTGCTACGCGTTTTTGATGAGATGCTTTTAGACTCCCCACGACCGACTACTACAGAAGATGTCACATTACGGGGTCAAAGGTCACTTGCTGTCGTGGTTGTCATCCTTCTTGAAGGAACGGTCCATGAACGTAGTAGTGGAAGGTGAACACTCCAAAAGCCTGCACGTAGACTCCGGGGTACCGCAAGGAACAGTCCTAGGACCGTTGATGTTCCTCTGCCACATAAATGACCTACCGTTGAGTGTAAAGTCACAGGTCCGACTCTTTGCGGATGATTGTTTGCTGTACCGACCGATCAAAAACATCTCCGATCACATTAACCTCCAAAAAGATCTACAAGAACTGGAAAAATGGGCTTCTACTTGGGGCATGAAATTTAATGCAAAGAAATGTTATATTCTAAGTGTTAAAAGTAAATCAACTCACTTCTACGAACTTAACAATACCATATTAAAACACGTGGACTCAAACCCCTATCTTGGATTACTGATATCAAATGATTTAACATGGTCAAACCACATTACAACCATCTGTAAGAAGGCGAACTCCACACTTGGTTTCCTGCGCCGAAATTTGAAACATTGTCCTCAAGAATGTCGGAAAACAGCTTTTATCGCACTAGTAAGATCTCAACTAGAATATGGCTCAGTTGTCTGGGACCCTTATTTGAAGAAAGACATTGATAAACTTGAAAAAATTCAACGCCTAGGAGCACGCTTCATTTTAAATAACTACAAGTCAAGGGAAGAAGGTTGTGTGACAGAAATGCTCAGCACGCTGAAGCTCAGCTCCCTACAGGACCGTCGCAAATACAATAGACTGGTGATGCTCTACAAGATAGCAGGGGGTATGGTGCCGGCAGTGGAATCTGATATTTACCTGACAGAACAATCTAATAAACGCCGTGTAAAAGTAAAATCATACACTGACTGTTTAACGTCAAATATTCTAGATAGACGTGCTTCAAATAACACACGTTCATATACTATTCCTTTTGCTAACACTGAACAATATAAACATTCATTTTTCGTGGAAACACTGGTAAATTGGAACCATCTGGACGATAGTGTTGTGCGCGCATCAACAGTTGAGGGCTTTAAACAGGCTCTCCCACAGCGCTACTAGATACCCTCCCCCCGTAGATATATGCCAGAAGTGGCCCTTCTACGTATATGAACAGATACAGACAGATACAGATACTCCATGCTTGACAATGAAGGTAAAATATGAAAAATATAAAAAACAAATATTGAAAAATGAAGGTAAACAATAAATCATGAAAGATCTAGCACGGTTGTCGAATTGTTTGGACTAGGGTCTAAGCGTCCAGGGAGTAGGGGTCGAAGTGTCTTGAAATCTCAGGGATCGAAATGGCAAGGGTCGAAATGTCTAACGAGTTTACTTGGGGTCGAAATGTCTAGCGGTCGAATTTCGAAAAGTCCCGATGCCCTTTTCAAATCCTAATTTTCAATATTTTCGACAACATTGATAACTATAATTTCTCAAAGGTTCTAGGGTCACACGCAATTTAAAAAAAGAATGTTTTTAACTAGACAGTGGTCGACAAACTTTCATTATAAGATATAAACGTTTTTAAATCTCCCACTTACCAAAATAAAAGAATTTGTATGAACCGCCGATTTCCGAGATGTAGATAAAGTCCATTCAACACGTATCACACCGGATCAATCCAAACAGTAGTCTCCCCTTACAGCATAGAGAGAGACCTCTGTCAACACTTTAACTTTTTAACCGTGTACTTGTGCTGTTTGATCGATTTTAGAGGTATTAAAATTGTTCTGGTAATATTTCTGCTGTTAAGGCTTTTGTAATTAAATAAATAAACAGCAATACTGCGATTGCAGAAGAAATTCCAAAATAGTTGATGCATATACTGCATAAGGTTGAATTTGATTGGAAGGACTTAATTATTTCATGATGTTCCCAGGGGAAAAAAGTGTGTAATGATCGATGTGAAGGAGAAAATCAATGTAAATGAAGTATAAATTGTTTATTAATAATCATAGAAAATTTGGTGAAAATCTGAATCATCGAGTAATTTATGTTTTCCTTGAATGGAAATTTTCCACTCTTAAACATATCGGAAAAGTGACCATGCCCCCTCCTAATGTTGATTTTCAACAAATCAGAATAATCTGAACATTTTGATAGAAGTTCATCCCAAGAGCATTTGTGCATACCAGGAGTTTATGACATGGGGAGTTTTTCAAGGTGTTCACAATATATGTATAGGGAAAGTGATCACGCCCCCTAGCAGCCATTCTTTTACAGGAAACACAATAATCAGATAAGCTGTTTTTGATAAGATATTTAAATTTACACCATACAGATATAGGGAAAGTGACCATGCTCAAACTGACTTCAAATTTCACCCTGAAAATGCAGTTATGTAGTGATTTATAACAAAAACTGTAAAACACATCAGTCATACTCATACACACAGCACTAACTTATGGGACAGCCTAGAACAAAGACTGTAGCAGGCCAAGACATTGCTGACGTACAGGATAACTCACAACTTTGAAGCAATGACAGCTTGTTTTCCTGAAACCACAACTAACTGAGGACACTCCTATAAGTACCTCATACCATTCAGGACAGGAATAATTTCCTATTCTTCCATCAAGCAATTGAATACCATAACGCTTAAAGACCTCCGTGTATTTTCTTATTTATACACCAACATACATGTAAGGTTGGGGAATTTTATGGGGGCACGCTCCCCCATGGATCCGCTAGTGCTATGGCATTATTATAATTTTAAAGACATTTACATAGAACCCTCCTCCATAAGGGTGAAGTTTTTCGGCGCAGTCGTACTTACATTGCTTAGCTATTTGCATATCAGTGTAATGTAAACAAATCAAATCTTATATTAACCACTAAACCAACTTCTCTTCAACCGAAAAATGTTTGTAACCTCGATGCGGATTGGTCAACCTTTTGATAAGGGGTACGTTACCTTACCGAAATCCACTGGTGCCAGAATGCAGCACAAGCATTCTCCAGTTATTCAGTATAAACAAAGTGTTTACCAATAGACTGACTGAGCAAAATATGCAAACCCATATACATAATGTACACATATTTAAAGAACAGTCATAACAAGTCTAATCACAAGAATGTTTTTCAAATGGGGTTGCTCTAGTTTGAGATTTAAAAGGAAAAACTTTGTTTTCATAATTTATTCGCATGTACAAATACAGTGAAGTAACAAACATTCTTAACGCATATAAATATGAAAATACCAGTATGATACAATAGTAATCAGATGTACACGAAATATCATAAACACATAGGGATATTTTTTATACCAAACACTGAGTGACAAAACATCCACTTAATAAATTCATTTAACTTTAACTGAAAGTATAAATTTATACTGAACTTACTACATATAAACTTATACTGAATTTACAAAGTATAAATTTATACTGAACTTACTAAGTATAAATTTATACTGAACTTACTAAGTATAAACTTGCACTGAATTTATGACGTATAAAATTACACTGAATTTATGAAGTATAAAATTACACTGAATTTATGAAGTATAAACTCATACTGACTTTACAAAGTATAAATTGGCTTGCCAGCCAAATTTCAAACTGGTTCTGTAAAATTTGTTTAAGAATTACATCAAATGGGCTTGCCACAGTTTGAAATTAAAAGGAAAAACTTTTAATAATTTACTCAAGCCAGGTAAAAAGCAATCCTGCATTCAAAAACAGTAAATATCTGACAAAACTTCTTCTTGCCTGTCAATTTATGTAAGTTTCTCTGCATTAGCAAACAGGACAAAGAAATGCATCCGAGGCATAGTGACAGAGTAATAATTTTTTTCTTAATCTCTGGCCCAATGTTCACAAAGGATCAGCTGATCTGGATCAAGTTGATCCATAAAAATATTTGCCATTTTCATGAAGCAATTAAACATTTTTTCCAGTACTTCTCATAAACATCGTGAAAACATAAAAAACTTCACCATGATGTTGAGAAATTAATTTATCATACTTATAATGACTGAAACTAATTCAAATCAGGATCAATTTTCCAAAATCTGTCATTTTCTGTAATAAGCATGACAGTTGAATTTAATGTCTCAAAAGTTTTGCAGCATGTTCGTATTTGTAACATCAAGTAAAAACATTAAGCTGTGCATAACATTTATTGCAAAGTTTGAAAGATAACTATACTTGATCTTGATCCTGAAAAAACTGATTCTTTGTGAACATGGGGCCAGAATACACATATAATCTATATGAGCCTAAGCTAAATTATCAACTTATGACTGTTAAGATTTTAGACTAAATGCCATTTACTACAATACATCGGTTGTGTGATCCAAATTGATAAAAATGTGCCAACAAATAATAACAGAATGTCTTTTTCGGCACAGCCATACTAACATGACTTTGCTATTTGCATATCAGTGTTGTGTAAACCAATCAAATCTTACATTAACCACTAAACCAACTACTTTTCAACCAAACAGCATTTGTAACCTTGATGCAGATTGGTTAAACTTTCGTTAAGGGGTACGTTACCCTACCAAAATCCCCTGAATTTCAGTGAATACCAAGATCCATTTTTGATCTAGAGTGACCAGCAATTGTAACATCTCAGCATTTTTTATGTTGCACAACAAATCTTAACCTTCAAATTGTACCGACCATCTTTTTCAAGATATTTATTGTCTGTATTGCATTATCCAAATAATTTTAAATAATGAAATAAACTATCAGACAGGACCTGTCCAAGTAATACATCCCTTGCATTAAAAACAACAATTTTGTCCAGCTGATTATACTCAAACAAACATTTAGCATTTCAGAAACAATTCACATTCTTCCAAAGAAAATTTAACATTTGACAATTAAGGAATGGAAACAAGATGACCATGATGATCATGTATCAGCCATCTATGTATCTATGATTGTTTTTTTATGATGTTTAGGAAAACAAGACCCAACTACATAATGTATTGGTAAAGACAACATAATATAGTTATATAATATAAAATCCAGTCAGTACTCCAGTCACCCATCTTCTTTCACAGATATATTTTTTAAGCTGACTTTAACGAGGGTTGTCTGAAGATCATTTCTATCAAGTAGTTTTAAAGTCTGACACCAGGTTCCTGAGATTTAAGAAATAGTTTCCATAGAAACCATAATCTTAATGAAATTAAGTAAAAGAAAGAAATTTTTGTTAAGAAAAATGGCATTGCAATTCAAATGATATTTGAGCGAGTTGACTTGTTAGTTTCGGAGATGATGAAACTGAATGTTGACCACAGGGACGTGAGGCAGATGACGAACCAGTGACAAATGCACAGCTTACGTTTCAGCTGAGGTAAGCTAAATACCAAATTTCAATGCTATGACAAATCATTGCAGTAAAACATTATTATGTTCATTTCATTTCAGCAAAGAAACAAAAATTATTATACCAAGATGAAAACCTCACTTTATTTACAAACAACATTGAAAGATATATAAGCATAACTCAACACTTTTTACAAATTGCTTCATTTATCAATAATTAATGTGCACACAGAAATCGCTATGTGCCAAGACTTAAAACAAGATCTGATGCCTGTGTTACAATAGGCAGTGTAATGTCATTGGCACTAGAAAGCAGCTGGGATACAGATGGCTTGAGGTCACCATTTGTCTGATAGCTGCCAGGTGCATCGTTCTTCTCATGGTTCACAAACACTCCGCCCGAACCTCTGACACGATTTAAAGCATGTCGATGACGAGATTCATACAGATATTTCTGAAAATCAAAATGATATGATACCCAATTATCAAAATCTAAAATGTACACCCATCAAGGCAAGTAAGACCCAACTCATGTATACATTTACACAAGAACAGATTATATGATAATGTTATGGTGAAACATTATATGACTACTGTACATTTGTATCACAGACACCATGCCAATAAATAAATTTGTGATATTTTTAAATAAATAGTAAAATATCTGATTTGTGCATTTTCGAAAGCATGATTCATTCAAAGGACACAAATTTCGAGGGCTCAACGCAACACTGTCGTAACTCCTATGTATTTATATAGGAGTTGCGACAGTGTTGCGTTTAGCCCATGAGTTTCACACACATAAGTCACGGATATTGGCGGTATATGCAATAAGCTGCATACACAATATATACAAATGATGAATTTTACAGAAACCTCTTAATGAATGTAATGGAAAAAAATAACATATAGCACAATCAAATACTTCATGGCTGCATCAAGACATAGCGTAGACACAATTTGAGGCAGAGATACACATTTTAATATGTATATTAATTCATGTACCTGTCTTTCTTTTGGTATTCTTCCCATGGCCTCAAGTTTGGCTCTGGCCTGACGCCTTTTAAGAATCCTGTGGTATTGTTTAGCATTCACATACAAAGGTTCCTCTCCTGTCTCACCAGGCTGTAACAACAAACACACACTGATACAGAACATACAATCATCTCTGTTTAATGCATCATGAAACAAATGTAAAGTTATCACAAAAAAATCGTATAATTTTTGGTTGACTGATTCTCAATGTAGAGGGGTAATGGGTGTGGTTTAACATATTCAAAGGATTTACCTCACGTCTACATAATTATCTATCAAATAAACTTGTCGGCTGTTATGTACTTAATTTGAAAGAGAATATCAAGAAATTTATCTAGCACTATAATGTAATCATAAACCCTCCTATATCAACATTTGGGCAGTTATGCAACAAAACCTGTATTAGTGACCACAAAATAATTTTCAGGTTTTTTTACATTTCTCACATTGATTCCAATATTAAGAACAAAGTGTAAAAGTAAACTACAAAATGGTGACGTCCCTTTACAAACTCTTTATAATCACCATCACTAACACAGGTTTTGTCATGTTATTCAATATGTAAGTTAAACCAAATGGTACATTATTAGGATACACAGGGGTGACAACAGAGCCAAATCTTCAATCCTGAAAAATTGCTCACTAAGCAAAGAGAATCTAAGAACTCATCCACGGACCACAATGGTTGTCATCGTGTGCTTTTTTAAAATATACATTTGTACACTATTCCGTTTGTTCAGTAGCAGATTCGTCGCTACTCCCTATAAAAACTCATGGGATTTATATCAAGCTGAAAATCAATCTCTAGGGCTCTGATTCCGGATTAATTCGGAATTTTGACACTCCAGGATACACAAACATTAATACAAGTGTGTATACAGACTTACCATCGCTATCTGTTGACCGGGATTTTGTGTCGGCAGATTAATAACTTGAATACCTGCAACAACATATTGATATGGTATTAATAATTTGACACTCCCAGAAATTACAAAATCACATCCAAGGTTCAAACTCTTAATATTATGGATAATGTTGGACAAGTAACATACATTTCATTCATGTTTCAGTCATGTAAACCAGTGTCAATTCTATTCCACAAAATATATTTAAAGACTTTGGAAAATTGACAAGTATTTCTTTACATTGGGGCTACTAATTGGATAAACAGTCATCTGATTAATATGCCCTGTGATCAGCGTCAATCATCGACAATGTTAACTGATGCAGGTTTGACAATTATAAGACACTGTTAACACATCTATGTCCGTCAATAGAGTGCTTAATGTAGAACAATTAGCAGTTTTGTTCCCTGTTTTACAGTGTCAGAATATGATATTTCCGTTGCAACTAGTAGCACTCAATAGATAGTTTCCACATCTACAATATTTAGCTCCCTTGTTCTTAATCATCAGCCAATTTGATAGGCAAAACTGATAAGCCCTTATAGGAGTAATTTCCAAATATGCGATAATTTGAGAAAATACCAAGAGAATTTGCATGTGACAACCACTTTTTCTTCAGTTTACTGAGCCAACTGGTCACATGACCATACTGAATAAGTTATTTATTATATCTAATTCGTTTATCATTGTTTACATTATATTCCCTATAAACTTTAAGGAAATTTGCTATCAATATGGCCGACAATTCAGAACAAGGGAGGTAAATACTGTAAATGTGGGAACTATCTATAGGATTCGTACCCATCATGATACTGTTGTTAAACGAACATTCAAATATAACAGATGTTGTTGTATCACGAATCCACTGTAATAACTTTCAACTCACCAGGTGGTAATTGTACAGGTTTATTCTGGGCATCAACTAACACAAATGATGCTTGACCATTCACATTTATCTGATTCAAGAACAACATCTGAGGTATACCCAGAGCATTAGCTGTACCAGTACTTCCAGCTGGAGGAGTCTGTCCTTGAATTATCTATAAAGTTACAACAAAATAAACAAGGAGTTTGTTAGTATTTCTATGTAACAAACATTGATTCCAGGGGTTCCACTAGGTGCTGAATCTTTTGAGTCATTTTAGTAACTTTTGACCAGATTTTACCATTTTATAGCCGAATTACCTATATTTGAGAGAAAAACTGACCCTTCAGCCAGAATCCGTAGGGTCAAAATGTGGCTTTTTGGAAATTCCAGGGTCAATTGGAATCCCTGGAATCTATAAATAACTTAGAGGCGAAGAAGTGCAACATTGACATTTAAAACATGTCTGAAATCTATATTCAGTGCACTGTCTTAGTGTATATAAGGTTTATGCCCAGTAATATCAAAGTAGTTATTCATACATCAGACACTGGCCTCGTGTCCTTTGCCATCACTGAACCAACATGGCTGAAGAAATTAAGACAAACTGTAGAGCAAGGTAATTGAATAGTCTTTGACTGTGTTCAAAGATACAGAGTAGACACTTCATATATTGAGTTGGATTTACAGTTGGACAGACAGATGACCCAACAAACAACAAGAAACATGTTTTATTCTTAAGTATCAAACTTACTGTTTGTGCTTGTGGTTGTTGAGTGGCTTGGTTCAGTATCAACTGTTGTGCAGCCTGCTGTGTGCCAATACCTGACACTCCATCAGCAACCTGCACAAAGAAATGAAAACTTTCAATCAAGCAAAACTCTATGTTGTTATATATATATATTTAATACATGTACACCAGAAACACTGTTTAAATTGAACTATTAGTTAATATTTCGATTGAACATCAAATTGTAGCCTTTCATTGTTTAAAATAAAAGACTGCACTTGCATGTAGCAAGATTTATCTTTGCTGTATTTAAATGAAATCCATTAAGTTAAGTACATACAAAATTGCCAACTAAAGCACTTTTTAAACATACTGGTACAAAAATGACAGACGTGTAATAGCTATAAAAAATATCAATACTTTAACAGTTAAAAGAAACATGAAAACATGTGTCTTCACTACCTGTAAAAATAATCTACCTGTATAACATTTCCAGCTCCCGCTACAATCTGCCCAGCAGATACCATTGTTCCATCTTGTGTGATATACTGGATCTGTTGTAAATCGTCACCATTTTGATTGACAGTGACAGTTACAGGTTGTGCATTGTCTGATTCATACACAGTATATTCTGGATTTTCAGACATGCTGATCATATGAAAATCAACAACTCATTCAATCCAAAAATATAGAAATCTGAAATATATATTATACATGAGGCCATTAAGAATTTATACTCAATTCTGTATTAATCGCAGTATCCACATTCGAGTTAAGTTGCAAACGACTGTTTGGCAACTTACAACCGCAAATTTAGACTGGGGGTCAGCGATGCCGATAGCGAGAAAGCAAGCCCCGCGATCAGATGCGGCCAACATTCGCGAACGTTTTGTATTGTATCCCTTGTCCACCGTATCAAATTGACTGCACAAGGGGACACAAATTGCAAAACGTTTCGAAACGTGAGCCGAAAATACATTTACTGAACGCAGGGCAGGAATTCATCATTATCCGAAATACAAACAATATCCGAATTACATGTTGTTTCCTTTCGTTTCTTGTCTAAGTAATTACGAAGAGCTGATATTATAGGACAACTTACGTGAACAGTTCGACGGACAGAGTTTCTCAGTAGTTCGGTGATTTCGTTCTTAGACAACAAAACCTCTTAATATTTGTTAAACAACAGTATTTTCTATCTTGAATTTCAGTGGCGCATATCGTCATGAGAAGTAAGTTATCGTGAAAATGACTAAATAAACATTTAGTTGTGTTTAACCCACCAGTAGAATCATCCAATTTCGCGATGAGTAACATATGACTTTTGTGGAAGCTGTTGAAGATCTCAGCGAATGTCTCGGTAACTTAAACCGAATATCGTTTTCATAAAATGAATTACTGTTATGAACAATGTTTAACCTGTAGTTTGCTTTATTCTTGTTATATTAAGCGACAGAGAGGGTATCACTGTCAGGCCAATTCGTCCTCGGGTCAAATCGTCCACACTCAAATGGTCCTATCTTAATATCGCTTTGCACCAGAACAATGCGTTACAAGTAAAGTGAAAGTGATTTTAGAGATGTTACACATATTCCTGGACAGTATATTTTACATGTAACATAATTCGTGTATCATGTTTACCCGTAGGGGTCTAACTAAGTAGTCCTACAAATATAACTCCAAGCATTTGTACTCTTCACGCCTTTCCTTCATTTTTGATGATATTTTACCTTTTCTGTCAAATGCGGAATCATATGGGATATCGTTTTTTCCGTAGCACTTTTTATATATAGGGGCCGATTGAAATTTGGTCAGGACGATTTTATGCATATATAAGATCAAATATTTCACCAATAAAATAATATGACACATTAATAAATAATCAATTATGGTACAGTTGCAACAAAAACAATGAATAAAACACTCACCTTGATAATGCAATTTGTGAGTTTAAATCCGATGGGTAGTTGAGTAACCATCTCTAGATGTAATGGCGGGCGGTGATATACAGCGTGTTGTTTACATCGTGGTAATTTTTCGCAGTTTTTATTGGCGTTATGCATGTAACTAAATCAGATTTTGGCAGCATTTGACATAATATTATCTATGCGAAAAACATGTGATAATACAATATAATTCAATGCAGCCAGAATCTTGAGGGTCAAAATGTGGCTTTTTGGAAATTCCAGGGGTCAAAGGGTCAACACCAGGGTCAAATGGAACCCATGTATGTTAAGTTACTGAAGTCAGAATTACAAATATCAAAGTCGGAGCTAGTGCATATCTGCATAAAGTTGTGTACGTCTTGAGTATTCTCTTCGACCATTTTGCTTCAGTGTACATTGTGAACTAAGGCTACAGTTACTGAATGCATTACATTTTTTTGTACATTGTAGTTTTTTAAAAATGTTTACTTATTTTTTCAGGAATGCATGATTTTCATGACGATCAGCCATGTTTTGTTTGAAAAATATAACAACTAAATCTGTGTGCAGGGTGACACGCAGTTGCCGAGACTGGTCTCTCGGTATTTCAGTTAATAGAGGAAGTGCTAAATTTAGCAAAAGTGTTGATTTAGGAAAAGGAAAAGAATCGGATGACCTTGAAAAGAATGACAATCTTAACAATGCACATAAAGTATCTGCAGGTCTCCCACTTGCTCTTCAGTATTTTCCAGAAGAAGAAGAGACCTCAGCTAGTGAAACTGAACTGTTCGAAAAGTCAATGGCAGAGTTTGAAGATACTTTAGAAGATATTAAATTTGATATAGAAAACTTGAAGAGTCTGAAAAAACAATTTGAGTCAGAAGATGTGGATAAAAAATATCTGAATGAAGTGTTACCTATGTCACTGCTTGTCGGAACTCCAGATATTTTACACAAGCCTTCTACTGTACCATGTGGTGGCTGTGGAGCTTTCTTACATTGCAACGATCCCTCCGTTCCTGGATATATTACACAGGAGCAGTTTAAAGGCAAAACAAAGGCTATGTTATCAACGTGGCTTTGTCAACGTTGCAGGTTGATGAAATGGGGCAAAGTTATGAAGTTAGACATAGACAAAAAGGGATATGCGAAAGTTGTTAAACAGATTAAGAAAGAAAAGGCTCTTGTTATAATGGTAGTGGATGTTACTGACATGGCTAATAGTGTTATTCCTGAGTTCTTAGATTCTGTGGGACGTCGAAGACCAATATTCATTGTTGGAAACAAGATAGACCTTTACCCGAAAGATGACAAAAGTTACTTGAACAGGATATTACAAAGATTGCAAATGGAATGTGAGAGAGCCTCTCTAAATCCATCTGGGAATAACATAAAATATATGAGCCTTGTAAGTGCTAAAACTGGTTATGGAATTGAAGAACTTATCAATCGCTTAATAAGTTGGTGGGGTGTTGCAGGTATCAAATATTTTTCTATATTTTTTGTTTGATAATTATAAAGTGTCACTTTCACCCCTTCCATAAGTTACCTGCACAGGAGATTGTTGCGGGTTCTCTACCTTTATCCCTTCTATAGTACATGTATATATGGTACTATAGAAGAGATAAAGGGAAAGAACAATCTCCTGCAGTTACCTGTATCTAATATAACTCACAAGAGATTCTCTCTCTTCTGATAGAAGTTAGGAAATTGTCAGTTGGTTGTAGGATAACAGCTTCAGCAGTAATCAATGGCTAGAAATTTTACTGCCAAGTATGGGCTGTTTCACCTTACCAAAAAGTGTCATTTTTTCACAAAAAATCATTTTTTCACAATTCTTTATTTTCCCCTCTCGGACTGAAGTTATTTTGAGTATTAACCTTTTATAAAAGACCTTGAATCTTTGCTCTTACATCACCTCATATATATAACAAACACCAGCTACAGCTGAGAAGTTATTTTATAAGCAAAACAACCATTACCTTATTTTCCCAAATTTGGGGTTTATCGCGCATATTATCAAATTGAAAGACAGTATCTGGCTTTACATGACCTCTCTGATTTCTACAGCATTGTAAAATCTATCCTACTACAAAAACAAATATTAATGCACCCATGTATTACTGTGTATAAACTTTTCTTTGAAAGGTGATGTGTATCTTGTGGGAACAACTAACTCTGGGAAATCAACTCTGTTCAACAAGTTCCTGAGTTCTGATTATTGTAAACACACCTGTCGAGATATCGCACAAAGAGCGACTGTATCAAGATGGCCAGGTAAGAATGTCCGACGTCAGTGAGCAAGATGCACTAAAATCATTCTACATGCAGGCCTTTTTATTGCAAATTTGGGGCCGATATTGGGCCCCATTCCCCGAAGAAAAAAAGTATATATTTTTCCCTACTTTAATAGAGAGAAAATTCCCCTTCAGTAAAATCATTTAAACTATAGAAAAAGGCCTGGAGTGGTTCGAGGATGGTTTGAGGCAGACTTATGTTCTCCATGATGAAGTCACTGAAAATATTACATCTTAATTGATTGCTCTCCATCTCTGACTCATATACGGTATTTTCCATTGTTTGTTATATGTATAAAGTAATGATTGAATAAGCATGATATTTGCTATGTGAAATACCAGTATAAATACCTTGACTGGAAATACCAGCGGTAAGTAATCAAATTAAGTTTTGTTTATACAACCAGCTACTGCATAATTATGTAGTCATTAACTGCTGTAACTTGAGAAACAAAAATCACCAAAATGTGTGTTATGCCATACTTATTTATTGTTTTTTCCTCTGAATTTCAGGTACAACATTGAATTTGATACAATTCCCAATAATCAAACCATATGGCTGGAAGATGGGTCTTCGTGTGAATCGATTAAAAGAAGATAGAATGAAAGACGTAGAGAAAGAAATGAGACGGAAAGAAATGTTGAAAAAGTACGGAGGTTCCAAAAATGCTCGCTTAACAGGTATGAAAAATCCAATAGAAACTGCTTTATCATAAGTTATGTGTATAGGTGAGAAGCAATCCAGATGTGTGTATATATGGTCTGTCATTTATACAATTGATATCAATACAGTAAAACCTCACTTAAAGACCACCTCAATAACAAGACCACCTCGAAATTAAGAACACAATTTTCAAGTACATTTTCACTGTTTTGCTCTTTATTCAACCTCAATATTAAGACCACCTCAATAAGAAGACCAGTTTTAACAGGTCCCAAGGGTGGTCTTATTATAGAGGTTTTACTGTATGTATTTGATATTTCCGTTTGTGTTGAAACCATGTAAAACTTTTGCTTGTGATGTATGTTTATATGTTTATATTACCTTATTTCAGCTAAAGTTGGTATGACTGAATTCCGTAAACCTAACAGGGTAGAAGAAGAAAATAAGAGATATGAAACTACTGGTCAACACTTTACCACGTTCTCCTTTAATTCAGGTATTGCTTTTAGGATGATGCGAATGTTTAGCAGCCTTTTTATGCACGCCCCATTTACAGAATAGCAAACATAAGGAGTTGCCCTTGTGGCTCTAGAATTCTACTAGCCCAGACGTCCGAGACTAGTCTAATGCTGAATCGGGCTACCAGCAGTTGAGTAGAAGTTAGTCCCGGACAAGTCTGTTTTTAAAGCAAACCAACATCAGCAAAATTGAGATTTCCATTAGTCTGGGATAAATGTCTTTTTTTTAGCCATGTGGTACAGTAAAACCTCACTTAAAGACCACCTCAATAATAAGACCACCTCAATATCAAGACCACATTTTTCAAGTCCATTTTTGACTGTTCTGCTTCAATTCTACCTCAATATTAAGACCACCTCTATATTAAGACCAGTTTTCAAGGGTCCAAAGGATGGTCTTATTTGTGAGGTTTTACTGTATACAGAAATAAATCTATCCAATCTAGTGAGAGAAATGTACCTGTTTTCACCACTCCATGAATGGCTTAATTATATTGGATGTCATTTGATTTTCAGATGGATCTGATATTGAGGCTAAAGGCTACAGCAAAACGAATGTGTTGGATGAAAGAAAGACAGTATTGCATGATTTGTATCCGGACGCGAAGTGGGCTCACGATACTCCTGGTATGGTGAATCCAAACCAGGTTTGTTTCTGAAAGTATTATATGTCTTGAGATTCCTGTGCAAGTATGTTGTTAGTTGGACATATCATTAGTTTTATGTTATAAATTCATTGATGGAGCTTCACAAATGACCTGATCATATTTTGGTTAAGATATTATAAATAGATCCAACTTGAAATCTGCAGGGCCAACAGTTTTTATCCAGCCCATTTGCGGTGAGCTTGACATAGTCAACACAATGACGGTTTGGTGTGTATGTGTGTGTGCGTGTGTCTGACCAGATTTGGTTTGTCCTGATCATTACTGTCATTTACTGGGGATTTTCAAATGTTCACCATGATGAGACAAGGTGTCCCATGCAAGACCCATGTCCGTGGCTCAAAGGTCAAACTTCAAAAATGGGTCTAAAACATCTTATCTGGACCATAACACTGTCATTTATTGGGGATTTTCAATTTACTCTGCACAAATGTTCACCATGATGAGTCAGTGTGTAGTGCTCAAGACCTGTGCCTGTAACTGAAAGGTCACACTTTTGATTTTGTTTGGACCATTACTATGTCATTTATATGGAAATTTTCAAGGTACTTGAAACAAATGTTCACTATGATAAAATGGTGTGTTTCGCATATGTCTCATGTCCGTAGTTCAAATGTTAAAGTCACACTTGGAGGTCAAACATAAAAAAATAGATCTAAAACATCTTGTCTTAAATATAACATTGTCATTTATTGGGGGATTTCAAATTACTTGGCACAAATGTTCACCATGACGACCTAATTTACCAGTTTGATAAAAAAAGTGTATTCATGTCAGAAAATTGTCACATTGCGAAATTTCTTAGAAGAAAGCTGTGGTAGATCATGTAAATATAAGTTGAAATTTCATGTTTATCATTCGGTATAAAATGAGAATGTTTAAACTGACTAAAAAGTTTTTATTATGAATTGGATCATGAATGGCATTTTCTGATTTATTTCAGCTTTTTAACTATCTTACCGCCATGGAGTTAAAACTGTTGCTACATAGAAATATGATACGTCCGCGAGTGTATGTATTACGTCCAGGAAATGTGATGTTCATCACTGGTCTAGCCAGAATAGATTACCTAGAGGTAAATATATCTTGTACAAGGAGTCATACACCTTCACCTTTTTACTTCGAAGGGTTTTGTTATACAGATGTGCACCAACATACAATATTTAGCTTACCTGAGCACGAATCGTTCTGTGTCTGTCGTCAACAATTTAGATTGTTAACACTCTAAAGGTAACATCTTTTACCTGACCTGCATGAAACTTGGTCAGAATGTTTGTCTCAATGAAATCCAGGCCAAGTTTGAAACTGGGTCATCTTGGGTCAAAACTAGGTCATGAGGTCAAATTATAGTAAAATCTTGTTAACACTCCAGAGGTCACATTTTTTACTTTATCTTTATGAGGCTTGGTCAAAATGTTTGCCTTAAGAAAATCTAGGTAAAGATTGAAACTAAGCCATCTTAAGGTCATAAACAAGGTCGCAGGATCAAAGCTGGAAATCCTTGTGGAGGCTGCATGGAGGATGAACAATTGAACACATGTGATATATTTCTAATGTTTAATTGTACATTTTAGCCTTTATATTATGCATTTACAATGTCTGTTAATGCCAACTGAGTTTTATGCAGATCTCATTATAAACTGCTTTCATGGATGTTTGTTATATATTACAGGGTAGTAGAAACACATTGTTCACAGTTCATACGAACCATTTTCTACCAGTTCATGTTGTAGACGACACAGAAGCCGATGAATTCTACAGGGAAAATTTCAGTACAGAAACTCTTGCCGTAAGTATTTATTGGCAGATGGTAATTTGAAATTACAGTAAACTCTTCTTACAACGATATTCAGGGAACCGTAAGATTTATATTGTTGTATCAGAATATCATTTTTCCTGCCGATGAAATCAGACGTAAGGAGGGAGTGTGATTAAGGAAGGAGCGTTAATTATTAAGTCGTAAAAGCAATTGAATGTTTTGAATATTCGATTGACATTATATAAAGAATATTATAATATTTAAAAGTCATCTGATTACAAGAAACCCCAACAGCTTTCGAAATTTGTGACTTATAGCATATTGACAGGCATTATCAAAATTAATAAGGCATAAAAAATATGTTTGTTTCAGGTTTCCCGACTTGCCCTCTTTTTTCCCCAACCCTAGATCATTTTTCGCGTGTTAACATTTTTTCTTTTTGGTAAAATTTCTTCTTTTTGGTAAAATGTGTGAATTTTTCTTTAGGTTCATATTTCTGCCCAGTTATTTGACACTTTACGAGTATTCCAGCTATAGAGCATTATGTTCACATTAATTACAGATGTATATATATAGAAATCATTTTGCATGTTATATATTGCAGACTTTATGTAACAAGTTTTCTGAAAGCAGGAAAAACGAGCTTATTGTTCATTTACCCCAGAAATGGTTCATTACAACTTACTAGAATGGTTGCTTAACAACTCAATTGAATGATTTACTACTTACTAGAATGGTTGATTAACTACTTACTAGAATGGTTGAATTAATGTTTATTAGAATGTTGATTTACTACTTACTAGAATGGTTCATTTACTACTTACTAGAATGGTTCATTTACTACTTACTAGAATGGTTCATTTACTACTTACTAGAATGGTTCATTTACTACTTTACTAGAATGGTCATTTACTACTTACTAGAATGGTTCATTTACTACTTACTAGAATGTTTGATTTACTACTAGATAACTTTTATGTACTGTTTTATTGTTTACCTATATAATGTTTTAGTTACCAACTGGCTCAAAAGATAGACTGAACCATTTTCCTAGTTTGTGTGGACGGGAATTTTTCATTCAGACAGAAGACCATAGTATGGCTGCAGCTGATCTTCAACTGTCATCCCTAGGTAAATTTCTTGTTCAGTATAATAGATAGCTCCCACATTTACAATATTTACCTCCCTTGTTCTGAATTTGTGTTAACAGTTAAATACAATGATCATGATACTCCCTATATGTTTTTGATCATGTGTAGTCAAACGTATTGCTAAGAGTTTCAATTCAAATTTGAATTCATTGTGCTAAAACCAATCGGCTTCTATGGCACTACTCAGGGGTTCCATTTGACCCTGGAGTTGACCCTTTGATCCCTGTAAGGGCCAAGTTTTCTCTATATTATTGGTAATTTGGCTTTTGAAGGGTTAAAAATCATCAAATTGATCATTGAGATTCAGCCCCTTGTGGAACCCCTGATTACTGTTCAAATAGTTAGATTCAGTTCTATTGATGTGATTTATGTTCTATTGATATTTCATTCTGGTGGTTAATACGGTTTCTTGATGTCAATATTCTTTTTGTCTGTTTTAACAGGTTGGGTTTCATTTGCCGGTAAGAACAAGTCGCTACATATACGTGCGTATATGCCGTCTGGTAGAGGAATGCGACTTAGAACTCCGTCTGTTTTACCCAATATTTCTGCATTCAAAGGAAAGAGGATATCGGAAACAAACAAAGGATATTTCATGAAGAAATTGAGGACATAAAATGTAAAACTATTACAATGAAAAGATGTAAAGATTTATTCTTGTTGGAATTGTGATGTTATTTTCATGACTGTGTACATTTGGCACTTTTCACTTCTCATTATGACAAGTTTGCTTTGAATATTGAAGTATATCATATTGCAAGCATTTGGTAACAAAGACTATATTGCCCATCAAATATATGTGATTTGTATTTTTTTGCTTTATACAACATTTATATGTTGCCACAGTTCATTACTGGATTGTATTTCTCAAGATGATAAATATCAAGCCTGCTCCCAATTTTGGGAAAAATATAAAAACATTATGTTTTAAATTTGGGAAAATTTCTGCTAGATAAGTGATATTTGTAGAAGGAATGAATTTTGTTACATGACATATGAACTGTTGTATAGCATACATGAGAATGTCTAGACCTGTTTTTATAGTAAAATTAGATTGCCAGATTTTTTCCACAATAGCTTTTACTTTTCTTGGATTATTCATGGCAGTGGTTTCTTTGAATGGATTCGTTTTGAGGGGATAAACACTTATAAACAAGGTTACAAAATCAACTTGGTTTGCGTAAAATTTCTACACCATAGTTTTGTCATGTGTAAGAATGTTTGTCTGTGAGTCTGATACAAATTTTCTGAATACCTCTCATTGTCTCTTACAATGCTTTTTCTCTTTTTAGCCCCATTCCTCAATGAACAGTACATATATTGTTCCCCTATTCTGCGTCAAATTCCCCTCTGACAGCACATTAGATATTTCAGTCTGGAAAACAATGACTAGTAACACCACATAATACTGATTTAATATTTACATATTTGTACCATTGAAAGGTAATAAATAAAAGAAAAGTAAACTTTGTAGTGTAAATTATTTTCTCCTGTTTTCAGTTGCAAGTTTTTTTTGCCCTTTATAAGGGTCCTAATTGGATGGAACAATATGCATAAATTTTACTATGCCTTTTGCCTATACTAATGTTGTTTTTTTGTGTGCTTCAACATTAAATTATTACTCTTAAAACAGAAAATTTCCGATAGAAACGTCCAACTGCAATTTCAACTAATTCTGACAATATGTCTGTCAATTATTAACTTGGTTTACCCTAAGAATAGACATTCTTTCGAAAGTGTCACTGGCTGTTGATTAGATCTTGACCAATGGATAAACACGACTGGAAAGGTTCAGTTTAGATTAATTACAATCGGACCCTGTTTATTTGAATTAATTTGGTCTGAAATTTTATTTCGAATAATACTTGGTTTCGAAAAGCTCATTCAATTTGATCTGTCCGAGAAGATACATTGGGACCTGATATTTATTTCGGATGATACCAAGTATAGGGATTGAAGGATGTCGACTAAACGAGGTCAGACTGTACTTGCAAATCTCTGGGTTTAACCATTGGCCAGAATTTGAATTATTTTTGTATCCTTGTTTGAAATAATTTGGTTTGACCAAAATGACGCTCAGGTCTCGATATGTAGCACACAAAAGCATCATATCAGTATTACTCATGGGAGCGATATATGGGGCCATCATGGCCCCTTTTGTTTTAAAAAACAAACAAATGGCTACCTGGTGATTAATTTATATAATTGCCTGATCACAAACATGCAATACATAAACATTAAAAGTAGCAATGTATGACAAACTTACCATGAAATACACAAATCAAGTAAGCAATGAAATAAATAAGTATTTGAGGTCATTAAATATCTTGTATTGAGCACGATTTTCAATTGCACAAGTCCGTTTTTCATTTTCATTCGAGATGAATAGACTTATTACATTGTAAAACTCATATTTCCTCAGGTAAGTTTTGTCTTATACTTTGAACGGAATCTATTCCTTGAATTAAATCCGCAGCTTTTTCTGCCAGCATCACAGTAGGAGCATTTATGTCTCCACTGAGGATGTGTGGAAATACTGAGCCGTCAACCACCCTCAGTCCCTTTATTCCATGTACTTGAAGTTTGGCATTGACCACAGACTGTGGATCATTAGATGAACCCATTTTACATGTACATGATTGGTCATGGGTTGTTGTTGCCAAGTGGCGCACCATGCATTCCCAAAATTCATCAGACTGAAAGCTGTGATGTTCACAAAATGATGCTTTCATCTGACTAACATCTGCGCCAATGGCTTTCATTGTTGGTGTCATAATGAAATTCTCCCAGATTCGAATCCCAGCTATAAAGTTTGCAACATCGGATGAATTCGCTAAATACTGAGGGTTCAATATTGGAGGATCAAAAGGATCTGTACTTTGTAATTTTACATAACCTTTACTACGAGGTTTGGTGATGGCAAGTTGAAATGTGAAGCCATCGGTGTCCTGGAATTTCACGGAGAGCTCACTTAAAATGTCACTTTTGAAATTAAAGTTGTCCATTTGTAATATCATACTTGAAAGTGTTGCTTGAATGTCGGGTTCATTACTATCTGATTTTCCGGTAGTGGACACAAAGGCAATCCCTTCTTTGACTGATTTAGATAATGGGCCAATTCCAAACACTTTATGCTGAAATTTTGACCAACTACTGTAGAAGTCATCTTTAGAATAACCCATACCCTTGTTAACTTTGCTAAACAATGGTATAGCAAGATGATCTTGAAGGTTTTCGCCCACTGGCAAATCTGCTATAACAGGAATTTTCATTTCTTTCAAGTGATCCATTGGTCCTATACCAGACAACATCAGTAGCTGTGGAGTTTGTATTGCGCCCGCACATAAAATAACTTCTTTTGCAGCTCTTACAAAATGTTTTTTACCATCATGTATGTAATTTACGCCCATCGCTTGTTTGTCTTGCATTTCAATGGAAGTTACAAAAGCATTCACAGCTGTACTTAAGTGATGCCTAGCTCTTGCTCTCGCCAACACGCCCACAGCGGTAGTTTCTCGTACACCCTTCCTACTGCTTAATTGTGGCTTGCTGAAACCATGCTGATTATCTCCATTGTAATCAGTAATATTGTATCCCAGCTCCTTGCCAGCTTTCAGGAATGAGTCTGCTAATGGAGTCCAGCCGCTTTCGGAGACAGCCATTTGCCCATGAAAATGGTGGTATTTCGATGTTCTCAATGTCGCAGACTGAATATTCTCAGACTTGAGGAAATATGGCAACACATTTCTGTAACTCCAGTCCTCGCCTACTTCCTTTGCCCAGTTGTCGTAGTCATAACGACTGCCACGAACGTATAATCCATCATTGAGCATGCTGCTGCCACCTAGCACTCGACCACGTGGCCAATATGCTCTGTTGTCCACCATGCCTAACAGCGCTTGTTGTTGTGGTGTTGTATAATAAGCCCAGTCGTGCTCAGTTTTCTTCAGGTCTTCAGCATAAGCTAGAATGGGAAAGTGTGTGTTCTCGTCGTAAAACCCTCCAGCTTCAAGCAGAAGAACTCTGTTATTTTTATCCTCAGAGAGCCTGGCTGCAAGAACACACCCTGCAGTACCCCCTCCCACTATGACGTAATCATAGTTGTCCTCTACTTTCTCTGACACAATTTCCGGTCTTTGTTTAGAGTACATGTTTGCTCGCAGGGCTTCATTAGCGAAGAAGATGGCTAAAACCACAACTACAATAGCTTGTGGGGTGTAATTGTATTCCATTGTGTAGTCTGAAATATTGAAACATGTACATTAGGATGGTTTATTGTAAATCATTTTAAAAGTAAAAATACGATTCGTTGCTGATCACTGTTGGTTGTAATGTTGTAATCTGTGAAACCTTGTACTTTTTGCTTCACCGTACAGGCAGTTGTAAATCTATTGTCACGTGTAATATAATACAATGCAATGCTATACAATCGGGGTGTGTTTGATTAAAACAATATTTTAGATATCACGAACCAGGTTGTTTGAATGTTTTACATTTAATCTGTTCCATTTTAGGACTTTATCCTGCTTAGTTATTAGTGTGATATTTACTTGTGATAATGAGCTAAAAATACGGAAAGACATGACTTGCAAAGTCTCTATCAGTTATATTACAATTTTCAATTAAATTCAAATATATTTAGACATAACGTGCACGTGAGATTTAACGCCATTGGTGATAGTATTCTTGTGAACCAACTTCTTAAATGGACAGCTCAATGCAACGCAACGGCATGCACTTTGCAATTCTTAAATTTGACCCAAGACAGGAGATTGCTAGCCTTGCAGGGTGTATTAAGTCAAATGTCTTTGATTATTCATCTTAAAGATTCCGAACCACAAAAAAAAACAAGAAATATCTTGAAGATGGTTGGCGCAATTTAAAGGTTAAGATTTGTTGTGCAACATAAAATGTTAAAACCCGTTTTGTAATAAAAATTTAAAAGTTGACATTAACACCTTATTTCATCATTAAATAACTGGCAACCAGTCTAAAATTGTAAAATGAGTCCTATTTTACAAGATTTCAAAGGAAAACTCGAGCAATAAAGACATAATGTTAAAGAACACGTTTTGTAATACCATTTTTTGAGACTCAACCCGTTTTGTAATAAAAATGTCTAAGTTGACAGAAACGTCTTATTTGATCATGAGATAGGTGGACACGAGTCTACAATTGTAAAATGAGTCTTATTTCACAAGCCCTAACTCAACCCGTTTTGTAATAAAAAATTCAAAATTCCTCGAAATGATTTAATTCATTATTAGATAACATGACAGAAACGTCTTATTTCATCATGCAATAGCTGGACACCAGTCTACTATTGTAAAATGTGTCCTATTTTACAAGACTTAAAAGGAAAAGTCGAACAATAAAGACATAATTTAAAGAACCCGTTTTGTAATTCCATGTTTTAGGCTCAACCCGTTTTGTAATAAAAAAGTTCAATTTGACGTGAACAATCAACAGAATTTTCATGAGGACATACTATACATTACTATTGACCTTTTCGGGCTTAGCATTTCAGTCATATATGGCGGTCACCTGACCTAACCAATGCTCCTGGGTTATCAACCAGTACCAACCTGCTCTTCCACTGGAAAATAACTTCTCTTCGTGAATCAGAGTTCAGAGGTGGAGGACAAATGACTTTGGATACAGTATCGTCAGTCAAATTATCTATTTAGACAAAATAAGCTCATGATTCATTTAATAATTGATTAAATTTTCCAAACTACATACGCATTTAACCCAGTTTTACGGATAGTGAACAGCTGGAGATTATGAAACTGCACAGACGTGATACATTGGTGATATGCTTGTTTCGATAATGTAAAGTTAAGTTTAGCTTTTGAAAGTTTGACTGCTTGTCATAATTTGGTTTCTTCAAATTGAAACTTTCTTGTCAATATTTACTGTTTATGTATGCTAACTAAATACTGTAATCGACAATTTGTGAGAAGTATTATAATGTTATGTTCACCAAATATCACATTATTTGCTGTATGTCAGCGGTGAAATTGTTATCGTGTGCAGACTATACAAGCCGGTATTATGCTTTAGTGATATTTGGTGAAAAATAACATTATAATACTTCTCATAAATTGTCGATTACAGTCGATACAACAAGTCAGTGCCGGTTGAATTATATTCTCCCTAATGCGGATTAATTGTGGGGTATTAAATCATTTACCATTGTTGGTAGTAACATGTGGTCGTTAGTGACAGTCAAAACTGGACACGATTATTACTGCGCCGTATGCCAGTCAATTTTAGATTAATTGAAGAATAAAATATACAGAACGGCAAACCTTATTATGTAGAGTTATAGAATATCTCCCTTAAAGCATAGCTAACGTCACAAATGTTTACGAGAAATGACACTTTTATTAATGGTTATCTGTATGCACACTCAATATTTTTGAAAACGATCACATATGATCCTTTACGTTTATGAGCATAGGATTATAACAAGTGTAGTTTTCAATTTAATTAATGCATTTACAGTACGAATCGTTCAAGCTGTGAATTAAGTACGATGCTAAAGCAATACATAAGCTTGGTAACCATTTCATAATCAGTTGCAAGTGTTTTATTATATAGGGATGTAAACGATTAACCGGTTAACCGCTCGAACACGCGGTTATCGGTTAGTAAAATCACTAAACGACTTATCGTTTATTTTTATGAAAACTTTTCATAAAATGCAATGCAACTACTTTTCATTTTGGAAAAAAACGAAAAAATCTCGAAAAACTTTATATGTTCAGTAAACATTCCTTATACCGCTCAGGACTCTAGAAATTATCGTTAACTACAATTGTCCCAGACTAGTGTACATGTTGATTTTGACTTGTCCGATATGGGAGGCTAGTGGTCCGAGCGTAGATTAGGGTATGGATTAACAGTTAAGTAGGCGTGCATAACGTACTTGTCCTGGACTAAGTCCAACACAACTGTTGAAATCCCGAATCGGCAATGAGACTGGTCCGGGACATCAGGCTACTGGATTTCTAGAGCCCTGCCGCCATAAATATGCTACTGTGACGAGTTCGACTGAAAATGCGAAGTTTATTAATAGCCAAGTTTGTAAATAAGACATTATCAATGGGGGTCATTATGCGTGTACAATTTACTTCGATTTATGGGAGTGTGACATACTGTTGTACTTTTAAGTCCAACTCAAATATTTACAGATTACGTTTACCCGTAACACTGCACAATAGCCTCGACAAGTTATCGTTGACCGACAAAAGCTCGAATGTCCTAATATAGTCAACAGGATTTGTCTAAATACAATGCGCTCAACAGTCAACAACATTTTGAAGTACAGACGTATAAACAGCATATAAAGGAACTGTACCCGAGTGAGATCTTTAAACCGTGCAATTACAATAAAACCTCATTTCAGACCACCTCAATTATAAGACCACCTCAAAATTAAGAACACAATTTTGAAGTAAATGTTCACTGTTTTGCTCTTTATTCAACCTCAATAAGAAGACCATCTCAATATGAAGACCAGTTTGCAAGGGTCCCGAGGGCTGTCGTATTAATGAGGTTCTACTGTTCTTTTAAAAATCATTCGATTATGTTATTTGTACATGTACTTATTACAATCGTTATTATTAAAAATCGTCTAAGTAACATATCTGCAGGATATTAAGTAATCTTTGACATGCTGATTTCCCTAGACATTCAGATCGAATGTGTCTTGTGTGCACCCCTCATTACCATCTTAAGTAAAACCTCTCTGAAATACCATCTCAATAATAAGACCAACTCCAAATTAAGAAAACAATTTTCAAGTCCATCTTCACTTTTTTGCTTTTCATTCAACCTCAATATTAAGACCACCTCGATGAAGAGGACAAGTTTTCAAGGGTCACAATGGTGGTCGTATTATTTAGGTTATACTGTATATACTGATCATAAGTGCTGACCCAACAGTTATACTTCACATAGTTTCTAAAATATTACTGATTTCACTTTCAACTGATTTCATTTCAGTAAGATAAATTAATTGAACTATAGGAAAAATCGATGTAAAACTGTCAAAATTACGTTCTTCGATTCAAATCACTTTTGTCAATAGACGTGATGTAGCGTCAATAGACGTGATGTAGCGTCAATAGACGTGATGTAGCGTCAAAAGACGTGATGTAGCGTCAATAGACGTGATGTAGCGTCAATAGACGTGATATATACGTAGCGTCAATAGACGTGATGTAGCGTCAATAGACGTGATATATACGTAGCGTCAATAGACGTGATGTAGCGTCAATAGACGTGATATATACGTAGCGTCAATAGACGTGATGTAGCGTCAATAGATGTGATGTAGCGTCAATAGACGTGATATATACGTAGCGTCTATAGACGTGATGTAGCGTCAATAGACGTGATATATACGTAGCGTCAATAGACGTGATGTAGCGTCAATAGACGTGATATATACGTAGCGTCAATAGACGTGATGTAGCGTCAATAGATGTGATGTAGCGTCAATAGATGTGATGTAGCGTCAATAGATGTGATGTAGCGTCAATAGACGTGGTGTTGCGTCAATAGCTAGACGTGATGTAGCGTCAATAGATGTGATGTAGCGTCAATAGACGTGGTGTAGCGTCAATAGATGTGATGTAGCGTCAATAGATGTGATGTAGCGTCAATAGATGTGATGTAGCGTCAATAGATGTGATGTAGTGTCAATAGACGTGTATGTAACGAAGATTCTCAAAAATACAAAATGGCGGGTTAGTTCCTAACCAGTGAACGTAATGTATTAAATTCGGCCAGTTGAATCATACGTGTTTATTATAAAGTCAACAGAACAATGTGACCCGGTGATCGATGTTGACACGGTCAACATGGCGTCATATATATTCATGTGCCCATAAGATTTTATGATTGGACGAAGTGACATAACTAAAACATTCAGAGCTCATCCCTAGAACAATATTAAAGCATAAAAGTATTTCCATGCGAGGCATTTGGGCATGTTTTAAAATACGTAATAAGAAATAGTACGTGCATCCATGGGTCATATACTATCTCTAAGTTTTAACCTAATCTTAATAGAAAACTGAACGACGGAGTAATGTTCTTATGCATAACATTTAGCACACGTATATTTTGCGTAAATCGCGAGTCACATTTATACGTGTTTGCGTATTCTATGATCTACTGATAGAGTTTGGTACTGACTGTAAAAAATATATTAAGATAATAGAAACAGATAGTAATGGATAGTTTGTTTAAATACATTTTGTATATACAGTAGAACCTCAATAATATGACCTCCTTTGGGACTCTTGAAAACTGGTCTTCTTATTGAGATGGTCTTCTTATAGAGGTTGAATAAAGAGCAAAACAGTAAACTGGACTTGAAACTTGTGTTCTTAATTTGAGGTGGTCTCAACTGATGTTTACTGTATAATATATTATAGTGTTAAGTGTACATGTACATATAACATAACTTTATATCACCTCGCTGTTATATAACATAACTTATTGCCCGATGTATCTAGGTTACTACCACTACCATCCTCATGAGTCGTGCGATTTCATGATAACATGATTCGTAGGTTCATGGTCAATGCTGTTATCAAAATGGATGACCTCTTAAGCATATCATTTTAAGTTGAGATCAGTTTTAGTCGAGATGTTCACTCGTGTCTATATCTTTAATCCTAATCGTAAACATTTGAACGAATAGCATATGGAAACCTATAAACCCAATTCGATAATTATAAGGCTTTCATTATCGAATTATCTATGATGGGAAGGTTGTTTTAATCATATTTTCAATTATGAACGGATGAATAGGTTGTATACAATACAATACAATACAATACAATACAATACAATACAATACAATACAATACAATACAATACAATACAATACAATACAATACAATACAATACAATACAATACAATACAATACAATACAATACAATACAATACAATACAATACAATACAATACAATACAATACAATACAATACAATACAATACAATACAATACAATACAATACAATACAATACAATACAATTCAATACAATACAATACAATACCTTTGTTGTTGTTTTTTATACAACACCCCTATAATTGATATTTTGGTAAACACGAAAATGAAAGAAATAGCGAGTTTGAGTCAGTATACACTCAAACTGTGTTGGCGTCACTTAACGTGAGCTTCCAGAAGTAGTTCAGTTAAAAGCGACGGCCAGTTGACACAAATATTTCAGTATACAGTAAAACCTCAATAGTAAAACCATCATTGAGACCCTTGAAGTACTGGTACAGTGTATTAATGTTGAGGTAGTCTTAATTATGAGGTTGAATAAAGAGCATAACAGTGAAAATGGTCGTGAATGATGTGTTCTCAATTGTGAAGTGGTTTTATTATTGAGGTGGTATTTTAGTGAGGTTTTATTGTAGAACATAGATTGTCATGTATCCACGTATATATATAATATTCCCTCTTGATAAATGCTATGTGTGTCGCTCTACGTGAATAGCCGAAATTTGTTTAATATAATGTAAATTCGGGCCTGTCCTTAAATCTGTGTGATGAGTTTGGATCATTTTCATCAGAAAGCTGTGATGTCTGCGATTAGGCTTCATTGCTAATATGTGTATGACTGTGTATGACTGTGTATGAATGTGTATGACTATGTATGAATGTGTATGAATGTGTATGACTATGTATGATTGTGTATGACTGTGTATGACTATGTATGACTGTGTATGAATGTGTATGACTATGTATGATTGTGTATGACTGTGTATGAATGTGTATGACTGTGTATGAATGTGTATGACTGTGTATGACTATGTATGATTGTGTATGACTGTGTATGACTATGTATGACTGTGTATGAATGTGTATGACTATGTATGAATGTGTATGAATGTGTATGAATGTGTATGACTATGTATGAATGTGTATGAATGTGTATGACTATGTATGATTGTGTATGACTGTGTATGACTATGTATGACTGTGTATGAATGTGTATGACTATGTATGATTGTGTATGACTGTGTATGAATGTGTATGACTGTGTATGAATGTGTATGACTGTGTATGACTATGTACGGCTGTGTATGGCTGTGTATGGCTGTGTATGACTGTGTATGAATGTGTATGACTATGTATGGCTGTGTATGGCTGTGTATGACTGTGTATGAATGTGTATGACTATGTATGATTGTGTATGACTGTGTATGACTGTGTACGGCTGTGTATGGCTGTGTATGACTGTGTATGAATGTGTATGACTATGTATGGCTGTGTATGGCTGTGTATGACTGTGTATGAATGTGTATGACTATGTATGAATGTGTATGACTATGTATGAATGTGTATGAATGTGTATGACTGTGTATGAATGTGTATGACTATGTATGATTGTGTATGACTGTGTATGACTATGTATGATTGTGTATGAATGCGTATGACTATGTATGATTGTGTATGACTGTGTATGACTATGTGTGATTGTGTATGACTGTGTATGACTGTGTACGGCTGTGTATGACTGTATACGGCTGTGTATGACTTTGAAATTTTTATCCGCAATATAGTACAGATTGAATCAGTGTCATTTGCCTTTGGAGAATGTCCATTGTGGGTGGAATACCTTAAAAAAGTAAAACGACAGCTCAAAGTTTACGATCGAGATTGTGTGTTAAGTTATATGAATATTTTTTGTCTTCGGTAGATTTATCTGATACATGTATAGTCACAGCAAAATAACTTTGCATAAAAAAGTGTTAATGGACCTGTCAGTAAGCTCGGAAAATGTCGGTGACATAATTTGATTTTTAAGGACGAGTGAATATTATCTGTGCACGTTCTTGAGAGTGTTCAGCTAGCAGTTACATTTCCTCTGAATTACCACGTTTGAGCAATATTATAAATGTATTGATTTACAATAACAGTACGCGCGCGCGTGGTGTGTTGTGGATCGGGGTTCGTTCAAATATCATTTTACGTTAAAGTTTTTATGCTGGTTTAAAACTTTAGTTGAAAAATACTTTTTTTATGCAAGTGAAGATTTATCCTGGTTAAATAATATACCACACCTTATGATTTATAAATGGAGAAAAAGCTTCTTACCTTTTGGCTTATAATATATCCCTGTTCTGTATCATTATATTTTATCGTTCAAATGAAAATATACTTGTCTAGTTCAGTTAACAGGTTTCATTTATGTCTAAAGCTTTATATCGTGTACAGCACATGTATTTAACGTTTCTATACTTCAAAGGTTACCATTTTTGTGCAGATATAGATACAGTCAGATGATTGGTTAATAGTCATATCGTACCATTTTCGTGTCGCGTTTATTGATTGTTTTTGTAGTATAATATCTTGGACTTAAAGGTCAGCGCTTGTCTTTAGAAAATTGAATCCATGCAGTATCCAGTATGAATGGCCAGTAAAAATCGCCTACGAACATTGACAAACAAGGTTTAAATAATCGTTAACCTGCGGACGGGTTAAGAATAGCCCTCAATCTTCAGGCTTGTAGTCACATATACGGAATGGCTGGTAAAAGCGATGATACTTCTTAATGAATTTCTTCATGCAAAGTGAAGATAAACTACTTGCTCTTGATCTAAGCAACGCAACTATTGTTCTAGAATAATAACCGTTTTTGATACCATAAGTACGCATATAATATACTGATATTTTTTAGAAAGATTTATCATACTCCGAAACTTAATTTAAGAACTTTAAAACTTTATATCTTTATCAACACAAACTTATACGCGCTTTGAACGACTTTTAAATTCCTGTTTTAAATCAATTTGGCGTGTACGATTAATTGAAATTGAATGTATACACACGCCGTATGGGGGTTAAATTACAGTATACACAGCATATATTGCATTGCATTACAAAGATAATGCACAAGTCAGTATACGTATATACACTGTCACCCAAAAGTTTCTTCACACTTGAATAATTTAATTTCGTTACTTTTTCTTACCTATTGTCGGGACGTAGAGATCTTGGCGCAAATAATAAATTATAAAATTGCAAAATAGTAAAACCAAGGAACAAAGAAATATCGCTATTGTACATTCGTACATGTATAAAAGAAAAGTTATAATAATAATAACGGAAACACAGTTGACCGAAGGAGTATCTGGAGATTGCTCGTAGGTGATGTGATAATATGGCCTATGGTTTATTTATTTAGGCCTTTCTGGTATGCAATTTATCTCGATACTTATCGTGTTAACCACACAATTACCTAGTTGATTAAGTAGTTAACTGGTGGCAGAAATATGCCACCATATCATAACACACAGTTAACTATGTTGTTTGTGAATTCTTATTCTGAAAATAACTTGAAGTACGTACGATGCAATTTATACACAGTCTGCACTGAAGTGACAGGGTAGAGAAATTATAATCATTAATAAGATATCTAATTTGTGTCAAGTCTATTTTGAATTCATGATATAACTATATTATAACACCTTATCAGACCTATTTATACTTCAGTATTGGGATAGAAATCATCAAATATAATTACAATATAATCGTCACATCAAACGTGTTAAGAGAAAATGCGTCATGTACCAAAGACCTCTATAAATGGTATTTAGGTATTTGGTCATATTAAGTGTAAAATTGTAAATAATCAACAAAAGAATGCATTTTTATTATAAAAAAACGCTGACAATGACAATCTTTCAACAATTGAACCATACTATTATATGTTTAAGGACAGAGCTAGTCCTCTACGCATCTGGTAAGTTTAATTTATTTGGACGATGGTAATATATATCAGCAGTCGCATTCGCTTTATTCATTCAAACGTAAAACCAGTCTATCATGGATCCCGACTTTTATCACTCATTTCCAATTCGACCGGGTACCAAATTTAAATTGCTGACAGTTAGTTTTGGCGCGAAGATTTCAAGTTAACAACCGTAGGTGATTTCTCCTTTATTCTTGAATTTCGACCGTTTTGACGCCCTTTACGCTGTCGTTGTTATAACTTATTCATGTTATTGAAAGCTTTAGAATACTATTGTTTTTATTCGGGCCGCGGCTGCAATTTTACAGCATTTGGGTTCGTCCTAATATGTTTCGAAACAGCGTTCTGATTTACCCAATTAAAATGGTGGAAATCAGGCCACTATTTGGTTATTTTTGGTGCCGTTTATGGGTACTGTTCTCCATGTAATTAATATGTTTTCCCAACATTCCCTTATCAAAAACGAATGAAACCTAATGTATTGGCATGATAATATCGTGATGATATTGCTGGCGTTGAATCACCATAAATTTCTTAATTAAATTTAGTTTAAACATATTACAGATAATATAAGATCTACCTGTATTATATGACAGTGTTAACTACAAAAGAGCATTGAACTAGAAAATATACATGTTTAAACAATGGTTAGTGGAAGAATTATCCTTGGAAAAGTTTTGACTTCAAAAAGTCAACCGATTTGACGATACACAAAAAGTGCCCGTAAATTAATATGAACGCCAATGCAGGCATCATGACGTACACCTGTGTACATTCGGTGACAATTTGCTGAAGATGATGCATACACAGTCATTTGTCCTCCACCTCTGATTCGTGTTTGGAAGTTGTCGTTGAGTATTAGTTCATATTACAGTAAAAACTCGATAATGAGACCACCAATGGGTCCGCCATAAAGTGGTCTTAATATCGAGTTGGTCTCATTATTGAGTTTAGTCATATTGTGCGTATCAGTACAAGTAATGTTATGTTTTTCCCAAGATATTTGTGTTATTTTAAATACTTCTGTGTCCCATAAATGTGTGGGATTATAAATAAAAGTTAAATAATGGAAGAACACAGGTTAATAACACAATATAATTTTTATTTTGATAAATACAATATAAACAATGAAATAGGAAAAACAATTCTCATAGACTTCCACCAATTCCACCATCCTCTTGAGGATTGAAGGAACCTGAAAATTAAAGCATATCAAATATTATAGGTACATGTAATGATGTTTATATAAAAAAGAACACTAGAAGTTTAATGATAATAACAGGTAATGTAACAGACATGACAGTTCTATCACTGAAATTACTGGCTTGAGTGGTATCTGTTCTTCAAGAATGTAATTTTAACATGTTAATTTCAACTTTCATAGCCAACGGCTGTAAATTTTACAACTGCTTCCTCAGCAAATTGTCATTACATTTATTGTGTCCTATAAACATAGTTTGTGAGTCTTTCCAATGTCATATTTATCAGCCTGTTGCCTCTGACTTTTTCCTGGACAGTCTTTCAGAGAAAACTCTGTCTACTCATTTTAGAACTTTTAAACAAATTTAATCAGCTAAGTTCATGTAGGTCTTTATAAATGAAACCACGGACATATGAACGGTTTATATGTCCCTGATGAAAATCAAATTCAGATATGATTGATTAATCTGGTCAGATAATATTACGGAAGTTTATCAATGAAAACACGGACATATAAACGGTTTATATGTCCCTGATGAAAATCAAATTCAGATATGATTGATTAATCTGGTCAGATAATATTACGGAAGTTTATACGATTTGTTGTTTCCGTCAATTAACAAGTACAGTATAACAGATTAATTAGCGTAGAATCAAATATGTGACTGCTAACTGCCCAATTAAGGGTCTCACAAAGGGCAAAACAATAAAATACCCACCTCTTGGTGTGTTTATGACCCCTGGGGGGATTAAAGTGTCACCAATTATCGTAAACACAAATCTATGGAATCATTAAATTTCAGAATCACAGACTGTTGTACCATGTTTTACAGCAAAGATATACTCCAAAAAAGAGGAGGAAAATTTGGTAAACTATGGTAAGCTTTAAAAAACACTAATTTAATGATTTGCAGCATATTGTCATTTATCCATATTGAAGACAGAGGTTCCACAGGACAATACATGTAGTGAAGGAAAAGATTTGTATGCTTGCAGGATTGCCTAAATGGAATTGGATGTATTGCCAGGTACCGAGATAATCATTACTACAAACTACACAACAAATTATAGATCGAAAATTAGTTTACTGTAGAAAAGAACTCATTTTCACAGATTCCATGAATACTGAATAGAATAGAAATATTACTTGTGAGATGCATTGGTCACGGATGTATTCTGCATTTCAAAATAAATGAAAAAATCGCAGAGATATGGAAGTCTGCTGTATTGTAAGTGTGCACTGTTTTGTTCAGGGAGACAATTTATGTAAAAGTGGCCCCAAAATGAAAAAGTGGGGATGGTATTGGAGTTTGAGGTTGTCCATGTGTCTGTCCGTCTCTTACATTAAGCATCATATATAGTGATGTATCGTGGGTTTTGTTTCCTTATTCTCTCAGTACTTGAAGAGTTATAACCGTTTCCTTACTAAGATTAAATGTTAAGCAAACAATTCCTCGTTTTTACAACTCAGTGATTTTTTTCGGTTAATTTTACTGCCGAATTTAGGCTGTTTCCCCTTATCAAAAATCGTCCATTTTCCCCAAAAAATCATAATTTCCCCTCAATTCTTTGTTCATTTACCCCCTCTGACTGAATTTCTTTTTATTAAGTCAGGTTTTTGTGTATTTAACCTTTAATAAAAGAATCTTTGGTCTTACATCACCTCATATATATAACAAACACCAGTCACAGCTGAAAAGAAAGGCTGTTGCACCTAATGTCATGACACTTCATAGGTACATTGACCGACATAATCATAAGGTAAGCATCTAGGCTTCTTTATTCTCTCGGTGTATTCAAGCAGTCTTCATATTTTACTTTATCAAAATGAAGTGAAGATGCACATGACATATACATTTTCATTGTCTGTTCAAGCATTCAAGAGTTATGTGCCCTTGGGTAAAGTTGATATTGTTGTTACATGGAAATTTGTGGCGCAAATCTTTCACAGCTTTAAAGAAATTTAACGAAACTTGATACACCTGATCATCATGAAGTGTAGATGTGCATGACATGTTTTTACTCTTCCTGGTCAAGATTTACATAATTATATGCCCTTTGTCTTAGGCTTAGTTTATAAAGTGGTATTAATGATACATGGAACAGACTGTAAAGAGGTCCTTATTTTTCCAACTTTTTCCTTATTTTCAATATTCTTTTATTGCTTCCTACTTTTTCCTACATTTTGGGTTCAAATTGTGTACTTCACAGAAACCTTATATTGATAGTTAGAAAGTGGAAGTATTTCTATTGGGAGTGCATAGAATACTGGAATCATCTTGATGAGACTGTTCAGACTGGGGGTGCAGACTGTGGGTGCAGACTGGGGGTGCAGACTGTGGGTGCAGACTGTGGGCCTGTTGCTGCTTACTTAATGATTATGCCAAGTAGAAAGATGTATCATAGTCAAAAGACCTGTCTATGTAGTCTCGTCATGATGTTTTCTAGTGAGCAAATTATGTCTGTGAGTAATGCAAAGTTCTGCATAATGGTATGTAAAAACTCCTACTTTTTTAGCACAAATTCTTTATTTTTCCTACTTTTCTCCTACTTTTTGGTAGTTTTATTCCTACTTTTTGAAAGAAGTTCACTTGACAGCCTGATGGGAGTTGTGAAATCAAATGGATTCCAATGAATGTAAACATGCAAGAAGTGGGTGCAAGCATTAGGGGGTTAACTTTTAGGTCCAAGCATTAGGGAGTTTTAGGTCCAAATATTAGGGAGTTTTAGGTCCAAACATAAGGGAGTTTTGAAAGATCATTTTTGAAAATGACTTCGTTAAAAGGCTCATTTTAATTTTAAGGATGTGAGAAAAACATATCTTTACAAAAATAAGACTACAATTTAAATGCAGATTTGTTATATTCATCCTTTACCTAGTGATTTCGAGTATTTCTTACATCTAAGGGAGATAGCCACTGCGGAAGATTGCACACAGTCTAATACGCAGTGGCGTCCCTTTGCAAATCACTTTTTCGGACACATGGTTGCTGAAGGGAGGCTACTTAAAGTATTTACAGATTGTCTTCTCATTTACGCCTCTTTGTACTTTAGATATGAATAAAACGTATATTAATGATAAATTCAGTCATATCAAACATAATTCTTAAATTTTAAAAACACTAGTAAGTCTGAACTTGTAATAATTTGGCAATATATGTAAGATTACAATTATTCATAAAGGAAACAAATAATGTAACCTGATTTTCAAAGTCTGTTTTTAGTGTTTTACACTTAGAATATATACTCATTTGAAACCTAAATGAATTAAGACCTTACTCTTAGGGATCATTTCTATAGTAAGTGTCGCCAGGACGTCAGGTAAAACTGACGGGACCTAAAACCACGAGGATGAGAAACAGTGTCCCCTTCTGAGCGCGAAGCGGACAAGGGCTGTCACCTTTCGGGGAGACTTGGCCCTTGTCATTGATGAACGTTCCTCTCCCCCTTAAGTGGGGAGTTGGAGGAAGGGGGCACATTCTGAGTGGCTTTATTTAAAAACATTTTCATCATAAAATGTTCGTAGGTTAACCTTGCGCTGTTGCTTGTGTTTTATTATTCTTGCCCGCCCTCCCCCCCCCCCGCATGGAGGTATGTGTGGCCTCTGCGTTGTCTCATGTATATCATATGGTGTTCCCTGTAGCAAATTATTCTCTATTTCATTATATGCGCTTATACAACGTAGTAACTGCACTACTTTCATATTTCCAATTTTAATAACATGTATAATTGGAAAAACCGAATAAAATGATCCACTTCTAAAAAACTATTACTGAGAGCGAATGCTAAAACGGAAGATGACCGAATAATTTGGTTTTCACCGTGAGACAACACAACTTATAAGTGTGCAGCTTTTAACTCTCAATAACTTCCTTATCTATATGACTATATGTATATACGTTTCTGTTTTGGTTATTGGCTAAATGAAGAGGATGACAGCCACTAATATATCATTATCAATAGTGAGGGCTCACAAATGCGCTGACTCTTTAAAAAAAAGTTTTTAATTATGCAGATCAATATTGACTTGGATTTGCAACATTGACATTTTGACTTACCATCACATTTATCGATTTTCTTTAGTTAATCTGTAGTTAAGTAAATTGAAAGAAATGAAATATCATGCCAAGTACCTAAGCTATCCTTGTTGTAAATTTCAATAAAATCTGACCAATATTGACTGTGATATTGACATTTGTATATGTGCACACTGATAAGTTTTGTTAATTGTACATTGGCATGTCTGGCAAATGCGAGTTTGTGTTTCCATTTATTTGTGTTTACTGGAAATTACAATATTTTTTTCCCCTCCCCTCTGATAAAGCTGTATTGTGAGGGGGGGGGGGGGGGGGGGGGGGGGGGCATTAATCACTTTTTGTGATAGTTCTAGTTTTTTTTCTTATTACAGGCTTGCAGCTACACACATGTCCAAACTGAATAGAAGAGATGTAGCTGCCATCAATGTTGCAAAATGTTGGTAAGATAAAGTCGTTTTACAGTAAAAAAAGCTTCTTTTCAATTTAAATAAATAAAAGTAAATCAGCTGCAGATACTGTTGCCATAACAGAGATTATCTAATAGAATTGGTCGAATATTCCTTCTTGACTTATTTCAAACTTCCTGATTTCTGTACCAAATCATACAAATTATTACCCGTCATCTTGGGCTGTCAAAATACAAACTCTACCTTAAGACATTTTATAGCAATACTTATCACTAATTATTTAATTAGCTGGGAAATCATCAAAAATAGGCCGGGTCTGGGAGTACTCCCCTTTATTGTAATCACTCATGCTTTTAAAGTTACTGTGTAAATTTACTGGCAACTGGCTCTTATTGACATCCCTGCGTATACATGTATGCTACCGGTATGTGGTTTTAATCATGAACCTTGATAGTGATTGCATGTTGAATAGGATATGTGATACATTATGTGACACAAAATATCGCAGAATTATATTTTTAATCTTCGTATAGTTGTACCGTCTACCCAGAATATAAAATCTATAATATTTTAAGAAAATCATGTTAATGGAGATAAAAAGCTATCATTACCTTTTACCAAGGATATCATTATACTGAAGAGGTAAACTATTTGTTTCAAATATTAATATGTATGCATTGTTTATCGGAGTCAAGATGGCAGTCTATTTGTATGAAATATTTTGGAATCTGAAAAGTCGAATGTGGAAGGAAATATCAAATGTTACCATGTTTGTTTATTTTTCTGACTATTAATGATGATTAATCGGACAAATTCTATAATTGATTATCGGATCGGTTTGAAAACTCATAATGGATAATCAAATCAGAAATAATCGATCCATATTTAGTTTCTTCCTACAATTACTTTCAATGTACATGTATGTTTGTATTTTTTTTCAGTGATGATATTTTGTCATATGTGGAATTACGTGTACCACCTCCAAATAGAGGCGGTCGACGACCAAGATTTTCTTTATATTTGTCTGCACTGCTTATGTCTGGGGCAGTCAGAATACACAACAAGCAGGCACAATACTTGTTTGGTGAGCAAAACTTACCTGGTCATAATAATGAAATGTTTGAGAATAATTCAAGCTTGACCATACTTTCCCAGAGATTTTCAGTTAAACGTTCTGTGTTCAATGTTATACAACCAAACCTTTTTTACAAATAATATGTAAATGCTGTCTGACCAGATTCCTGGCAGAGACATACCAAAGTGACTGTGTCAACATGACAAATAATTTTGCGAACTGACCATATTCGGCTTAACTAAACTGATATCAGATTGACCGGTCCTAGCACTACCTGTGATTTTTTTTGTTCAATTTTACTGGCGAATTTCGACTGTTTCCCATAGCAAATAAAGCCTCCATTTTTCCCAAAATGTAAAAAAACCACCACAAATAACAATTCTAGCTGATGATATATACTTACATGAATGTAAGTAATTAGATGTTATACTTACAAACATGTACTTAGTTGTTATAACACATTTCAAAGGAATCCATTAATATTCTAGCTTCTGGTGTATCTTGGATTCTAACAAGCTGCTGAAATGTTTGTATGACCTGTCACCAAGCACTTGATTAACATTTGAGCGTCGCTGTACGATTTTCGACCTTTTCTAAAAGTGACGTCATTTACAGAAAACGTCACCTGTGACATCACCATGTACTGACAGTAAGCAATATTTGCCCCACATGGCAATGTGACCACTAAGTGACCATATGGAGTAAATGTTGTTTCCTGCTTGCAAATAGTGACATCACATATTGCGTTTTCTTGAAATGACGTCACTTACAGAAAAGGTCGTAAATCGCATATCATTTATGAATTTTCTAGTCGATGCCTCTACAGTACTCATCCGAGTGAAGAGTATGCCAAGCATTTCCACAGCCATAGATTTGATTGAATTACCAAGGTTTGTTCCTTGAATTTACTACTATTGTTTGGAAAGAAAAAAGTCAACTTTGTCCATGTATGTGGCAGTCTCTGAGATTTTTGGCACAAAAGCACTGAGCCTTGTTTCTGAGAAAAACGCAATAAAGATGACGTCATGTTTTCACATTTATTGCAACAGCTAGTTGAAACATTTCAGTAAAAGTATATGATTCAGTGGCGAGCAGAAGCAAAGCAATTATTGGTAAACATTGAGACGGCATCTTTTCTTAAGGTAAAGTAATAATTTTTGTTTTGGAGTGACCTACAAATATCCCTGCCTTCAGAAATGTTCATAACTCAATTACGCCCAGATATGTCATTTGGGCCAAAAATCTCAGAGAATTACACATATTTCTTTACTGCTACAACAGATGTTAAGTAAATGTGATACAAATGATCATTTGTTTCTATGCGGTTAAGTTTTTGCTGAGTTATGGCCCATGTTTATTATACATATAAAGTGCATGGTGATGTTTGTCCGCGCTTCATCTCAAATACTGCTGGTTGGATTTTAGCCAAACTTCACAGGATTGATGAGCATCAAGTGTAGTTGTGCATCATTGTTGTTTCGTTCCACTCAGATAGATTTTCACTGAGTTATGTCCCTTTGATGTTTTGATACATATACAATGCATGGTGAACTGATCAAAGAAAGGTCATGTGGCTATATTTCTTGTTTGCTCGATATTTTATTCTAACATCCTGTATCAGTATTACAATTACTGACAAATTGCCATCAGGGAGACATGTTTATCTAGTTTTCAGCTTTTTTTATAGCTGTTATTCGACTATATTCCCATAAAGTATATACACTGCAACTCCGTTACTAGTAACTATGCGATCAGTTATAACGTTACTACGCGATCAGTTAAAACGCAATATCGTCATGGCGCCCGATTATTTTCATGAAAAATCCTAAAAATTTTCAAAAAAGGAAGAAAAATTGATGGAATGGCCTGGTCGACCTTAAGGACAACTAAGGAAAATTAATGATGAGAAATGTTTAAAAAAAAGCCACTCAGAATGTGCCCCCTTCCTCCAACTCCCCACTTAAGGGGGAGAGGAACGTTCATCAATGACAAGGTCCAAGTCTCCCCGAAAGGTGACAGCCCTTGTCGGCTTCGCGCTCAGAAAGGGACACTGTTTCTCATCCTCGTGGTTTTAGGTCCCGTCAGTTTTACCTGACGTCCTGGCGACACTTACTATAGAAATGATCCCTAAGAGTAAGGTCTTAGTTTAATTGCGTTTCAAATGAGTTTGTATACTAAGTGTAAAACACTAAAGACAGACTTTGAAAATCAGGTCACATTATTTGTTTCCTTTATGAATAATTGTACTTTTAAATAGAATGCCAAATTATTACAAATTCAGACTAAAAAATGTTTTAAATTTTAAGAATTATGTTTGATATGACTGAATTTATCATTAATACACGTTTTATTCATATCTAAAGTACAAAGAGGCGTGAAATGAGAAGACAATCTGTGAATACTTTAAGTAGCCTCCCTTCAGCAACCATGTGTCCGAAAAGCGAATATGAATATCAAAGGGACGCCACTGCGTATTAGACTGTGTGGCTATCTCCCTTTGATGTAAGAACTACTTGAAATCACTAGATAAAGGATGAATATAACAAATCTGCATTTAAATTGTAGTCTTATTTTTGTTAAAATATATTTTTCTCACATCCTTAAAATTAAAATGAGCCTTTTAACAAAGTCATTTTCAATAATGATCTTTCAAAACTACTTAATGCTTGGACCTAAAATCCCCTAATGCTTGGACCTAAAACTCCCTAATACTTGCACCCTCTGTCAGAATATAAACTTCATGCATGTTTACATTCATTGGAATCCATTTTATTCCACAAACGCTATATTGGGTGGGTGAGGTAAGTTGGTATCCCTTCTCTATGCTTCATATGTCTTAAGATTTTAACGCGGTCGGATATAACGCGATCGCGAGTCTTTGGACCCCCCTGATCGCGTTATAAGGGAGTTGCAGTGTATTTTCCCAATTTAAATGTAGAAGTTCCCAATCAATCCGAAGAAAAGGTTTTTGTTCAATTAAGCCAAAAATTGAAGTTATAGACTTTTCTCCAGCAGTTGATATATATAGCAATTATTGTTTAATTAATCACTACATCCTTTACTTTTACTCCTAAAACTTCTCTATAATCTCTAGACTTTTCCCCCAATTTTTATGTTATTAACACACAAAAAATTCCCAATTTGAATGTTATGGGTAATTTATCAAAATAGCCAAAATAAACGCTGCAGGCTCAATGTCAGAAAGCGATCTGCCCTTATTCATTTAAATACAGTATAAACATTGAAGTCAAAAGTTAATCATACATGTTTCAAAATTACCCTATTCACATTTTACGTACCCACAATTACTTTATATCTGCTGAGCTCATGTTATTTGTTATAATATCTTGCTGACTTAAAATAAAATTTATTGTATTGTAAGAACCAAAATCCAAGGCCAAAAATATAATTCATTTTCTTATATTCTTACAGGGCTGAGCAGGTGACTATCCCAGATGTTTGGGATGAACAACTTCCAGCAGAGTCAGAGCTGGACCGTCAGATAGAGAGAGAAATGTTTGTCCAGGATCCAGGATTCGTAGATATGGTATCTTTTAAAAGTTTTATTTGGCATCATACATTCATTGTTTCAGTGGTTGCAGGCTTCACAATTTTCCTGACATTCAGTCGGAGACACATGCAATCTATTATCATAGTGACTGTCCAGGGATTTCCCTTACACAGAAATCTTAAGTCCCTGACTTTTTTCTAGGGACTCACATTTTCAACTTACTGTGCATCCCTGGGACCCCTAAAATAACTTCTTGTCAAGTATAAACTGCATATCTGGGACCCTGCATTTACCAAGGACCCCCAATTTGTCAAACACGAGGGTCCAAGGATCCCTAGCTGAAAAATCCTATGGAAAACCCTAGGAGACACTTGCAATCATAATGGCTGAACAAAAGAACTTGTCTGATATTTGCTGGTTTTTAACGCCAGGAAGCATGTTAACTTACGGGACAGTTGGTTTAAGACCTTGAAAAAGGCTATGGGTCCTGTTTGAAACTTGTCTGGTATGTCGGACAGTCCTGTAACATTAGGTAGCCTGTTGATGTTATGTGTTGGAAAACTATCAACAATGTTGAACATTTCTGTTCTAAGATTTGTTTATGGTTTCATGTTTCACAGTTGTCATACACCTTACCTTTCTTATTTCAGGAAAATAGGCGTGTTATATGAATTATGAATAAATTGACAACAAACTGCAATCATTTGTATGACTGGTATACCAATTTTCGGCCCAAAAACCCAAGCACAAGAATATATATCTTCCCCCAAATTTGGGTCAAAATTCGCCTCCAGAATCACAAAAAAATAAATAAAATTTGTGTTTGTCCAATCGAAAACACTTTCAAACATGAGAAATAAAGCTCTTGACTTTTAGATGCATTTTGGAATCTGAAATTGCTGTTGTGGAAATGTGAAATTTACATCAAAATGTGTTTTGGTATTGATTATTTGAGCTTGGAAAAAATCTGATTCAGAAAATGATTCCCCATTATGTTATATAAATTACATACCAAGTTTTTATTATATAAATTACATACCAAGTTATTAATAAATGTATTTTAACTTATAAAACATAGGGAATCATAAATCTTATGATATTTAATAGGACCATTTTTGGGGCCTGAACGGTTCTACCCCTCCAGTGGCTGAAATGGAAGAGCCAGCTGCTCCAAAGCCGAAACGGAGAAAGAAACGGGAAGAAGTACCAGGTACGTAGTAGGGCGTGAAAGCTATATGAAATATATGGCCATTCATGCAAACTCTCCCGATATGACAGAACCGACTTGCTTGTTAATTCAAGTTTCACCCGTTTCTGTTGTATTAAAATCTGACAATTGGCAACAAAATATTTGTTAATTGGCCGCTTTTTTACACAGATGACCCCCAGATTACGAGTTATTTCGCAAAACAGTGCTCTTTTACAGCTTTATTATGATACAGTTATAGACATCAAATGACAAAATTTCAGTCACAGAAAAATCTCCTGCTTTGAGTCTCAATCTCCCGCTTTTCCGGGTGCAATTTCCCGATTTGTATTCTGAAAAGTTTGACATGTATGGACATGGCGTATAATTTTGAAGGGCTGTTGATCAATGCATACATAAGCAGTCCTCATGTACAAATGATTCTTTAATAACTATCATTAGGTGTACTTGATTGTTTTATATAACATGAAATATTTTGTTTTGATGTTGTAATAATGATGGAATGATGTTGCCTTTACACGGCTGTATACAGTCAAACCTGTCTGTAAAGAATATGATGTTGCCTTTACACGGCTGTATACAGTCAAACCTGTCTGTAAAGAATATGATGTTGCCTTTACACGGCTGTATACAGTCAAACCTGTCTGTAAGGAATATGATGTTGCCTTTACACGGCTGTATACAGTCAAACCTGTCTGTAAGGAATATGATGTTGCCTTTACACAGCTATATACAGTCAAACCTGTCTGTAAGGAATATGATGTTGCCTGTACACGGCTGTATACAGTCAAACCTGTATGTAAAGACCACCAATGGGAACAGCAAAATGTGGTCTTTGTTTACAGGTGGTCTCTATTAACAGATTAAATATCATTGAAAATGGTCTGATGGGTTATAAAATTGGTGGTCTTTGCAGACAGGTTTTGCAATAGTGGTCTTTGTTCGCAGGTGGTCTTTAACACAGGTTTGATTGTAGTCAGATTTTTTTGACTTGTTGAACATACTTTGACCTTGAATATTCATTGAACGAGTCCCAGTGGTCAGATAGTACTGTGAGTAATATGAATTTATATATAACAAATCGATACAATGAATACAAACACGTGTGTTTCATTTCCCTTCCAGAACCCACGGTTTCCATGGATCAGATAACCTTGCAAGATGCTCCACCGCTCTTCATGGACACGCCTCTATCCCCTATACAGGTAGTGTACAATGTAACCTGTATATATGATAGTATGACATCATCATTTGGCTCTTATATTTTTATCGAATATTCAAAAGCCAAGTGAATATTCGTGTGTATGAACGAAAAAATAATGTTTGAATATTCATTGACATCCCTAATTGATATAAAGTACTTTGTGATAAGTGTCGTTCTCTGAGATTTTTGGTTCAAATGACATATCTGGGCGAAATTGAGTCATTAAAATTTCTGAATGCAGCGAGATTTGTAGGTCACTACAAAACAACACTTTTGCAAAAAAAACATTTTTTCAGGGAGTTACAGCAATTTTGATATGGTCATCAAGACTACAAACATTTCTGAGTTTCACAAATTTTATACAGCAGATATGTTTTCAGATACACTAATATTTTAAAAATACATGTATATGTTTATTATTTTTTTCCTTCAGAAATGTTTACCGGTAATTGTTTTGTGTCTGCTTGCCGCTGAATCATAAATCTTTAACTGAAATGTTTCAACTGTTGCAATTAATGTGAAAACATGACATTATAATGTGAAAACATGATGTCATTTTTATTGCGTTTTTCTCAGACACGAGGCTCAGTTCATTTGGGTCAACAATCTCAGAGACTGCCACAAATACAAATGAGATAAATACGCAGGAATTTAGCTTAGACGTTTTTTACCCTGTTGTATCAAGGTAAGATTAGAATGGCAATGAAGTCAAGGAGTTGTCGTAAATATGTATTAACATAAATTTTATTATCCTCTGTAAATTCAAATTTTAGGTTCCAAAAGAATTGGATTTACCAATGTTAGATGGTAGAGAAATGGAGCTCTTGATGTCCCATGTTGAGGAACCTCCATTACAAGTTGCGGACCTGTTACCAACCAGTACACCTTTTCCGACTGATGTAGATGCTTCAACGAGACAGAATTTACGCTCAGAACAAACAACTTTTGACAGGTATACATAGTTCCCACGTCTACAATATTTACCTGATTTACATGATGTGTTTTATGTGAGACACAAACCTCTAGTTGGAAGATCATTGTTACCAATGCTTACCTATTGTCAAAACTTACCACGAATGACAACCATATCATGTATGGTGTATTACATAGGAACCACTTTCTGTAGCAGGTGTTTGTCTGGAGCATTCGCTGTCTTCAACATCAGTAGTGCATGACCCTAATGATGTGCTGCCAGCAGTGCATGACCCTAATGATGTGCTGCCAGCAGTGCATGACCCTAATGATGTGCTGCCAGCAGTGCATGACCCTAATGATGTGCTGCCAGCAGTGCATGACCCTAATGATGTGCTGCCAGCAGTGCATGACCCTAATGATGTGCTGCCAGCAGTGCATGACCCTAATGATGTGCTGCCAGCAGTGCATGACCCTAATGATGTGCTGCCAGCAGTGCATGACCCTAATGATGTGCTGCCAGCAGTGCATGGCCCTAATGATGTGCTGCCAGCAGTGCATGACCCTAATGATGTGCTGCCAGCAGTGCATGGCCCTAATGATGTGCTGCCAGCAGTGCATGACCCTAATGATGTGCTGCCAGCAGTGCATGGCCCTAATGATGTGCTGCCAGCAGTGCATGGCCCTAATGATGTGCTGCCAGCAGTGCATGGCCCTAATGATGTGCTGCCAGCAATTTTGAATGGTCTCTGTGAGATAGGAATTGTAAAATTATACAAAATACTCTTAACAATCATTTTTATCCAGAAAATCAAAATATAATAATATACAGCATTATCTTATACTGCAAGTCCAAGTATAACAACACGAAGAATGGATGGTGAAAAAACACCAGATAGAGTCCCTCCAATGGTAATACCCGAGGACAGAGCGGTTCCACCGTCACCGGGGGTTACACAAATCACCAGTCCACTCCCAAGAAGACAGTTGTCTGTAAGTAATAGATAATAGAATAATAAATATCTTTGTTATTGATAACTTGGCTATAATTTTGCTTCCTTCAAATATGATATGAACGTTTGTTTTAAATTTCTTGTACTGTGGTGAAAATCATTGCAGTTGGATCTTTTGTAGAACTAATCTGGAGCCTCTAAACTCCACTCATTAGTCTCATTAAGTCGATCAGTCCCCACACTACTTTTGCAAGAGTTGTGTTGAGGTATCCAAGATATGGTGGATTTGATTTGTAACATTGGATGTAGAACAAAGATTGTAAATTATGTGAACGTTATTGTTTGTCCAGTATTCTGAATCTGCAGTCTTCACGATAACCCACTCGCCCGAAGCCTGGGACAAGTAAAATTATCGTCAGACAAGTAAAAAAGCCATTTTGTCTGTCCGAATGTGTTTGTGGTCCGGTCTGACTAGCTTTTATCAAGCTGTCACAAAAATTGATGATGTAGTATGCAATACTTTGACTGGTTTCCATTTTTGTCAATTTTGTTTGTGTAACAGCAGTTTTTCATCAACTACATTTGTATTGTAACCAGTCTTCGTTTCCAATTTAACAAATCAAAACAAACATCAAAACCTCTGGTTTCTACTTTTGTTTTGACGGCGCTGTTAATTTTATTCACCCAAGTGAAAGTGAATTCGGGCAAGTGGAAATTGCAATCAGTCAGTCTGCCCCCATGGCCAAGTCCTTCAAAAACATTATCGTGAGGACTGAATCTTCATTCAAATATTACAAGGGAGGTCACTCATTCTATGCAGTTTCATTCAATATTAAACAGAGAAAGTCTCTAGAATTAGAATTGACACCAATGACCCCAAGTCCAATAAAGCGACGGCGTAAACGACAACTTGCATTTGCTGATGCCGAGACCCAGATCCCTAAATCATGCATGCGAGGAAATTTGACAACAGCACAAGACACATGTGCACCATTTGTAAGTCTGTCTTTATATCTGTGAAATTAATTCAAATTTTGATGTGAATGAAATTTACTGACAAATTCTTCTTACTGGATGTTAATAGTAATATAGTCTGACATTGACCTGGTATTTGTTAATATTCTTACAAGTGTGGGGTTAGCTATAGCTGTTAAATCTGTTTAAAACCCCAGCATTTTTACAGTTCCAAAGACTAAATTGCTACATGTGTTTATTATTTCTATATATGTTTTAAGATGCATGTTAAGTTACCCTTTCCCCATGTGCAGTTTCTTTACTTGAAATAATATTCATGTTATCCCCCCCCCCCCCTCTTTTTCGGCATGTGATTATTGGCTTTCTTGGCATGTTTTGTGGTGTATTCCGTCCATTCAATCCTTATTCCACCCTTGTGGTCCCCTTAAATTCTCTATGGTTGTTATCGATAGTCGGCCAGACTATTCCTTGCTGCCCCAATCTCATTCACGTTTACTCTTGCCTCCACAGTCTCTAATGTATCGTAGACTGTTGTTTCCCTGGGGTCTGTCTGGGAAGGCATTGTCTTATGTATGTGGCGCATTCCATGTAACAACTTAATTTCTCTTACAAATATCATATTTAATCGGTTTGTTAAAAATTCACAAACGATTTTTTTTTTCGGATAAGTTTACTCAACCAGCTTTAGTTAAACATTAAAAGAGTGTATTTGTATGATACTTATTAAGTTACTGATTGAAATTACCTGATGTTTATGCATGCACATCAACATTATTCTAGGTACTTACAGATCTTAAAGCCATGGGTGCTACAGATTTGATAAATGTTCCAGGGGAAAAAGGTAACACCAGGACTGGGTACAGTGCAGGGCTCTAGAACTAATGGAAATGTAAATTTGACCTGTCCGACATTGGAAAGTAGTTGTCCGAGAATATCGGTCAAGTTAGCAACAAATAAACATACACAATGATAGCTCCACAATCTAAAATAAATAATCAATTAAGATTTGACTTACAACTGAACAAGTGCTGATGTTGGTTAGCATTAAAAACAGACTTGTCCGGGACTAACTTCAACTCAACTGTTGGTAGCCCGATTCAGCATTAGACTAGTCCCGGACGTTGGGCTAGTGGATTTCTAGAGCCCTGCAGTGAGAGCTAATATTGTCATTGGAATATTGATTTTGAAGAACATAAACATGAAGACTACCTTTTATTGTCTTATTGCAAATCATTTTAAATTATTTAATATTTAGCACAACTAAAACATAATAAAATGCAATTGTTTTTAAATGTTTTTATGCCCCCCTTCGAAGAAGAGAGGGCATATTGGTTTGCACATATCGGTCAGTCAGTCGGTATGTCTGTCGGTATGTCGGTCTTTAACCTTTTCGTTTCCGATCAATAACTCAAGAACCCCTTGACCTATCATCGACAAACTTGGTCCACTCATTCATCTTGGATAGCAGAGGAACGAACCCTATTGATTTTGGGGTTAAAGGTCAAGTTCACAGGGGGGCATAATGTTTTACAAACATCTCTTGTTGTTGACTTCTAGCATTGTCACAAGCCATGCAGCGCTTGATTGAATACTTCTTTATAAGCAAACTGTATAAGTGATAAAGTTTGCGAGGTCAAAAAGTTTGTGAATTTCGCGAATGCTCAAAAATTGCAAACATTTTTCCAAACATAACTAAGTTCCACTTCCACGCGATTTACACGTAAACAATACGTACATCAATAATCTAATAGCAATTTTTACAATGTGTAGATATTATGAACGAAGTGATTTCGGTGATTCTCAGGCATTTCCCCATGCGATCTGGAATCGGCAATTTGCAAACTTTTCGACATGTGATATTATCCACTTATACAGTACTCTCTGTTTTTAATTGTTAGTGCTAAGAAAACAGCCATGGCTCTCTATATGGGAAAGAAATGCTCGCTTCAGAAGAAACATACCGGAATCAGAATTGGCAGAGGCCATATTTCCAGTGCGAGAGTTATCACCAGAGTTAGCTGCCCCTGAACAACAACTGCAAGAGGAGTTGTCTCTCCCTGTATTACATGGATTACCATCGATTGATGTACCAACATTGCCAGTCGAGTCTTTGTCACCTGTTCCTGCCACTGACGGTAATCAGGGTTTTCCCTAGGATTTCCTTGGGCCCTCGTGTTTGATAAATTAGGGGTCCTTAGTAAATTTGTTGGGTCTCAGATGTGCAGTTTATACTTGACAAAAGTTTATTTCAGGGGTCCCAGGGATGCACAGTAAGTTGAAAATGGGAGTCCTAGAAAGAAAAGGGAGTCAGGGACTTAAGATTTCTGCGTCAGGGAAATCCCTGTCAGCCAACTTCATTCATAGACAATTTCTGCAGAAACTGATATATATGTAGTGTTCATACAGATCTAAAAAAAATAGTGATTTCAATAAAATCATTTAAAGATGTTATTCTTCATACTCATTTGTGTGTAATGTGCGTTGTTCGTTACAAGCTTTTATCAATTTCTTATTTTAGAAGTAAGAAGAAGAAAGAGAAAAATGTCAACTTTGGAACAATCTATTGAAGAAATGCGCAAGACAACATCAATGTCAGAGGTCAGTTCTGATTTATTTGTGAGGTTACAATAACACATTGCATGTTACGTATCTGCTCATTGTCCGTTATTCCTCTGACGTATAGGAAACCTTTATTAGCTTTCATTTAATGAAATTTTGACCTAAATTAGTACATTCTAAATATGTTAACTCTAAATTAAGCATTAATATATTTGCAAACTCTCCTGAACATGTCATTCAAGACATGTGGCGACGCAGGCCTTTTTCATATCTGAATTTAATATAAACAAGCATTCTAAACTACGTTTCCTATATCAACTGTTAAAAAGACACACAAAATGTCCACTAACATAAAATTTTATGACACAAGGGAAAGTAGTGGCAGTATTTCAAAGAGCTTCAAGATATACGAGGTCGCTCCAGTAGACAATTTTTCGTAGGTGCTTCTGATTGGGATTTTTTTTCTGATTGGGAAAAAACCCATATATTTGGCTTTGGGAATGGGTCAGATTGCCTGACCCGTGGGAACTATAGAAAAAAGAAAAAGGCCTGGGCGATGTTACCAGATGTTAAATTTGCAAAACTTAAATTTACCAGCATTTGTTTTCATTAAATCTAAATGAATCAAATTCTGTCTAAATAAGTGTTGTTACCCTCTTAACAATTTTGCCAATTTTTATTAAAATATATACATGTAGTTATAACAACATAGGAGCAAAAAAAACATTTAACATTTTAAAGTCTAAGTCTGAGATTCAGACTTATAATGTTTATGAAAAAGGCCCGTGGTGAACGAGGAAATTGATGAGTGGCCCCTTGTTGATGTCTTCGACTTCTGTTTAAGGAACTTCAAAATTTGGCCCCTTGATGTTTCAAGGTTTCAGGGAATCTATAAGAAAGAAATATTCCAGATATTATATATACAGATTTAGACCAAGCTCACAACATTTCTGTCCAATCAGCAGCGTCTATTTCAACCGCCTATATACAACGGGCTATGGGGTTAAGGTGGTATAAATCAAACAGACAGTCTCGATATATACACGAGCATTGCCACTCGTTGTCTACCCTATACGTAGTGCTTATATAGCTTTTATATTTCAGTCGTTACAAGGACCAGTTGCACCAGAACTTTCCTCCATGGAAATACAACGTGATGCATCAGGTTTATCATTGAATGAAGAACTGCAACAGGCTGGTATATCCATGGAAGAATCTCTTATACTAGATGAGAGCAGGCAGAGTAAAAAAGACAAGAGCATTAGAAAGTATGTTATAGATGTTCCCATTAGACTGAAACAAGTTTTGGGGATGAAGGGTTTATTCTGTGTCAGTCTGCCCTTACACCAAGGCAGTGTTTCGTTCATTCATCGAGGATTGTACTGATATGTATTACCGGTACAAATAATGTGGCGAATTTGAGTAACGAGATGCTGAGTATGAAAAAGATGACGAATTTTAAAATATATGCAGATTCCGCATCGACAGCTTTTTAAATGACCTTAAATTATTACACATTTACAGGCATCAAAATACGTTTGGCATGCCGACAAAATGATAGTCACTTATGTTAGATTTATTTAGTTTTTACAGCAATTTGCATTGTCACAGCGCCATTTCTATGGTAGGGAAAGCTGTCTATTCAATACACACTCGCATAAGCTTTATTTACACATGTTTACTGTCCTACTGTTGGGACATAAGCGAGTTGTTGCGAGCAGTTCGCTGAATGGCTGTGGACGCATGTCAATTCGCCTGTCTAAAAATATCAAATGTGCGGAAGTTATACAACAGAGGGTGAATATGAAGGTATCGGAAAAAGCGCCCGATGCTAAAGGAGAGTCGAATACTGCTTGCTTGGTCACTAACCAGTACTCCCGCCAAAATAAGAGATTGTGTATTTGGTAATTATACCTTGCCCTGGGGGGTTTCGGACTCGCGTTCTTTGTAGTAGCATCAGCGGATGCACTACTGGATCACTACACCATAATGCTGTCACATTGCAGGCGCAGGACAAGATCTTCAACAGGAGATGAACCACTCCAAGCTCCAGCACCGCCGTCATTGTCAGCATCCAGTCATTACACCAGTCACACTTCAGCTGCCCGTACCCTGTATGATGTTGTAGAAGAACAAAGATTTGAGGGACCTTTCACTGCTGTACCTTACATAGAGGAGTATAATGTCACTGCTGAAGACTTTCTGAGGTAAGGTTATACATAAGCACTCTGAATACTTCCTTCAATACTAGGGATGTCAGTACTTGATTATTTTGCTAACCGGTTAACCATTTAATCTTCTGAACGGTTAACCAAACATGACATTTGTTACGTGTTTCGCATTTTGTCATGTATATTTTTACCATGATTAGACCTTTATTCTGACGTTATTATTCGTTATAGTTTGGATAGTGCCTTATTTCTGCTAAGTTCATGTACTGAACATAATTCATAAAAGAAATATCAATCATTTCAATTATTTCTTAAGAAAACATCATTTTTTATTTCAAACATTATGCTATGATATATAATAAATTGAAGTATTCCAAATCACATTCAACTTAACAGACAGTTACCCTCTATTCGAATACAATAATGCTAAAACACAAACTTTAGTACAAACTTGAGATTTGTGACTACGGATATCTTTCGAGATTTTTTTCAAAATAATTAGATGTTTTCATAAAAACTAAATGTAGTGATTTTACTTACCGATAGCCACATGTTCAAACGGTTAACCGGTTAATCGTTTACATCCCTACTTATTACATGAATGAATATCCTGATCAGAATGCAAACTTGGATATCAATTGGCTCAGTACTTGTACTATGCTGCTAACTGGAGAACATGCCTGAATTTCTCGTGTCTTTTAATCAGTTATCACTTTTTTGTCAGTACAATAAATCAAAACAGCTGCTTGTTTTGAAACTTGATAAAGTGATAGTTAGCACTGAAAGGAAGGGCCAGGACCGATGTCTTGAATATTATTCGCAGTACAGTAAAGCCTCAATTTAAGACCACCTCAATAACAAGACCACCCCAAAATTAAGAACACAATTTTCAAGTCTGTTATGCTCTTGATTCAACCTCAATATTAAGACAACCTCAAGAAGAAGACCAGTTTCCAGTGGTCCCAATGGTGGTCGTTTTATTGATGTTTTACTGTATCTTACTTTTTGCACTTAACGCTTTCATTTTCTCTTTACTCTAACTTGGCATCTACTGAATTGAATCTCATATACTGATAGATACAAATAAATTGATGATCAGACCTTATAGTTCCAGCTCAACTTTCATACCCACACAGCAGCTGAGGAAAGGGCTGTCTCTTGGTCTACTCTCTTGAATAAATATGACAGTATACCATACTATAGTCAGATAGAATAGGATACGGGTAAATGAAACTCGGAGAACTTAAGAAAAGTAATGCTCTATTGAAGTGATTTTTGGACAAATATTGTTTTAGACTATTTGAGCTGTATGGTTTCCAACCTCTTCTTTAAGTGACATCATAAGCAATATTTGGCCCATACGGCAATATGAAAACGAAGTGACCATATCGAGTAAATATTGTTCCCTGCTTGCAAAAAGTGACATCACATGTTGCGTTTTCTAGAAATGACGTCAATTACAGAAGAGCTTGGAAATCCCATAGCAGCGCTCATTTAGTACTTGCATGTATACATATTTACTGCAGAATTTGAAGATGACTTGTAATTATTTATTGTTTTAGCATTATAACAATGCTTATTCTTTATGTTTTTCTATTTGTAATCATTTATGCATGAATGAAGGCCTCTTGTGAGATAAGTTTATGTATGTTTTTTATGTGCATATCTTAATGAGTTACCTTCAATAAATAAAGTTTATTATTATTATTCATTCTTACATATGGTGGTTTCAGGAAAGTGCAAGATGACATTGAATATCAAACTGCAGGTACCACAACATTCTGTAAGATCTGCCCACCTCAGTTAGTTGATAGAAAAACTGCTGCCAGTGAATTTTCTGCTTTGTTGAGTAAGTCTTTAATTTTAATTCTGCGTGAAATGTGCAATTTTTTGTATGCCAATTCGTGTGTAAGACCATGTATATATTTTTTTCTAAAAACCATTGCTTACAGCATCATCTGTCAAATTTGAAATGTCACAGCCATATTAATTAATTTCACTAACAGAAGAGTTATCTGTAAGATTCTTTTTAATTAGGTTTTAAATGAAAACCTGCACTATTTATTTGGGTATATCATTGTTCAAGCAGGAAGAGGATCAAGTCTGGCCCCGATATACCAAACCATCAAAAACAGAAATCACAGCTCAATATTGAGATTTTTGAGACGGATCTCATTTTGCATCTCTTAAAAAATTTCTGAGAAAAAAACTCAAGTTATTTTCGTGTTGTAATACCAATTTTGAGTCCAGTCTCAGATGAGAAAAATCTCAACAATTTGAGACAATATTTGAGCTGAGATTGAGAAGCTTCAGGAGATTGGGGTCAGTGTTCTCTGACTGAGGATTTCGTCAGTGATTTAAGTTTAGAATGATAACTTGTTTGGGAAAAGAGATATTGCCATGAAACTTGGTATGCAGGTTCCTCATGAGAGAAAGGTCTGGGTTGCATTAGAGGATGATAGGGTCAAGGTCAAGATGGATGCTATAAAAATTTAAATTATAATTACATAACTAAGTGTGGAATGATTTATTCTGATCACCTGGTGCCTAGCCAGACAATGTGACAATAAGTGTTTATTTTTTATGTTACTTCTTCATTAAGTATTTCCTTGTTTTCAGATCTTTGTGCAAACAGACATATCGTTGCGGAACAGAATGCAAGTTTTGGGGATATTTATATCAGACTTGTTGAGTAGAGATAATCTCCATTTCATGTACCCACAAAGAGCTCCACATTGTTCATTATAGACACAAAGACGTCTTCAGTCATATTTTTAGAGTTGTTTGGTCTGATTGAATATTTGAAGCTGTAATGACTTCAGAGACAAAACTGTCTATAAAATTCTTGTTTAATAATTGCAAAATCAATTGTTTCTTGTTGTTATCTTGTTGATTATTGGAGTTTTTTTCTAAGAATCTCATTTTAATACATCCTTGGTACCCATGCTATTCATAACATATATGATACACTTGGCAAACTGACTGTAAAACGCTCGTACTCATGAATAATTAATGAGGTGAAATCCAGCCTCTTGAATTGCCGCATAACACACCTCATGCGTTATGGAAATTGCCTAGCAGTGACGGATGAAATCTCTGAGCGATCAAATGAGATTGTGGCTTTCAAATTTTTTTTCAACAGTCAAATTTGCTAAAAGCTCTTCACAAAGGAGAATCTTTCTTTTTTGTTATTGTTCATTTCATTGGTTGATAAATGCTAATTGATATTCATGCATTACAAAGTTTCGCTAGCCAATTTTCCCAGGGTATCATATATGTTATGAATAGCCTGGGTACCGAGGATGATTTTAATAATAATGTACCAGTTATTGGTATGTTTGTTGTTGTATTGGTTGATCTGTACTTGTTAATCTTTGTTGTTTTGTTTTATTTGTTGCATCGAGTTTTATCTCAGGGAATTGTTGATTGAATCCGCAAATGAATTGCAGGATTTCTAAGTATTTGTTATATATTATTATTGTTGCTGATTATTATTGATACTCTATACATTTAGTGTTTGCCAAGGTCTTAATACAGTCTGTTCTACATATTGTACAGAGTCTTGGTTCCTTGACAAAGTTAATTATAGAAATTGTTCTGTATTTTTTCGTTTAAAGTGCAATGGCAAGTTTCATCAAGACTTTGGTGTGTATTGACTTTGCACAAAATCATGTTTTACATGCATTGTATCTACACATTTAACCTTTGACCTTTGAGGATCATGAAAAACATTAATACCAAATAAATTGAATATTAACACAACACATTTTTTATATATCAATAATGAATGAAATTTATATCTTTATATTTGCTGTTTGTAATCATGTGACAAGCTGTCATTACTAATCAAATATGATTGTTGATGATTGTTAGTTGTTTTTGCGAGCTTAATTAATATTTTACCAGAAATATCAGTTTCATGTAGTATTTTGTCATTATTTTTATTGTTATATTGTATCTAAGTGCAGCTATATGTTTATTGTATGCTTGAATTTTTACCTTCGCTGTTCAGTGGCCTTCGCTGTTTAGTGACCTTCACTGATCTTAGACCTTCACTGATCTGTGACCTTCGCTGTTCAGTGATCTTCACTGTTCTGTGACCTTCACTACTCAGTGACCTTCGCTGTTCAGTGGCCTTTGCTGTTTAGTGACCTTCACTGATCTTAGACCTTCACTGATCTGTGACCTTCGCTGTTCAGTGATCTTCACTGTTCTGTGACCTTCACTGTTCTGTAACATTTGCTGTTCAGTGATCTTCCCTGTTCTGTGACCTTCACTGTTCTGTGACCTTCAATGTTCAGTGACCTTTGCTGTTCAGTGACCTTCGCTGTTCAGTGACCTATGTACTGTGACCTTCACTGTTCTGTGACAATTGGTTATAGTCTGTCGAGTTTCATCTCAGGGTTTTTACATAGATGTTTTCATATACGTTATTGTTACATTATTATCATTGGCACATTTTCTCTTGTTAGATTTCATTGTTTCACATATAATTATGTTAAAATTTTAGATATCTTGTAATATGTACAAATAAGTAATATTATATAAGTGAACTCTCACCTGGAAAATTTACAACCATTCTGAGGCTGTCAAGTGGGCCCTAGTTTTCCGACAGTTCCCTACTTTTTTACTTGCTCCCTACTTTTTCCATACTTTTTTTGGAAAGAGTCCTACTTATCAAATCTGAGGCGTTAACTCAAAATATTTATTTCACCTGCATGAAGCACAGAGGTTTATTGTACAGTGCGGTGAATTGGGATCGTTTTTGATATTCCAAATGTAAGGAGTTATCCCTACTATCCCTACTTTTAGGCAATATAATCCCTACTTTCGACCTTCTTAAAAAAAAAAACACTACTTTACCCCTATTTTTTGAAGAGGCGAGTTGACACGCGGCCTGCATTCTTGGTAACTATGGTATTGGTAAATCTGTGTAATACATTCTTCCTACATAAAGAATGACAGGGTTTAGATGCAGACATACAACCTCTAAACCTCCTTTATACAATATAGAGGTCGACTGTCTGGACCCTCAGTGTAGAATCCTTTACAGCCACCAAATATATTGCATTGCATTGTGGTATTACAAGTACTTCTATTTCATGAGTTTTGTCATTTTTACAATGATGTCATAGTTTATTATTTATGTATTCTAATAGTCATTCTTATTATATAATAGTTGTTATAGTTATACTTGTTTAATAAAACGTAATTTGAATTCTTCTAAATGGTACGTTGATTTGTTGCTTATAACAAAACATCATGTTCTCCGAGTATCCTTATTCCATATTGTCTTCATCTGTCTACAGAAGTTCAGACTAAGAGAGTGGTCTTCCCTGCTTTGCATTTTACATTTTTTTTTTGAATTGATGTATTTTTTTTAAAATTTAAATTTACAGTAAAACCTCACTTAATTGGAAAGAAATAACCTGCCAACTAAATGATCCAATTGTCTTGGTAATCAAATAAAAAAAGCTGCAAAGGTAACATATTTCCTTTCAATAATTCCTACTTTTTATCATTTACTTCCTACTTTTTTGTGACTCATTCCTAGTTTTCTCCTAGTTGTTTCGGTATATACTGCTGGACAGCCTGTGTATATTTAACAGATTATGAAGATCGAGGAAGTTTTTCGGCAGATTATGATTGTTCCTTTCTCGGTCTACATTATCAATTGCCTACCAAAGAATAAATTCCCACTCGGACTCCCTTATATTATATTTTTCAGTAGGGCCCATTTTGGGGGGGGGGGGGGTAGGTAGAGTTAAGCCAGACAAACAATTGAATGATTGTCTTGGGTCTGATCTATAGAAGCAATATCACTGCTAATGTCGCTAGCAATTAGAAGTAGCAGTAATATGCTGACTTCATACAAATTAAGCAACAATGTCCTGTTCTTAGTATAAAGGAGAGTAACAAAGTGGTACGAAAATATCCGAGAACTGTTGAGAATGCCTAATTAAGAAGTGCCTACATTTACAGTAGTTCATTTCCTTCAACACTTCCACCATCTCCTTGACTCAAGAACGTAAATCAAATGTTTACGCAATAACAATCATAAAATACGTACATTGCTAGGAGAGTGAGCAGGAGCAAGATATATAATAACTGTTCGGGAAATAAACAAGATATACTGAAAGCATCGTTTCTAAAATGGCGATGTTTGGATTAATATTACATATTGTAACAATTACGAGCCTTATGTTTGAGGTTCGTTGTGAAATAACGGCTGATTCAGTTTTATCTTTGCTGAGCGATAGGTTTGATCAGTTAGCGATTGTTACGTACAACCTGAAATCGGAGCTAAGATCCAGTGTGGTAGCAATTAACAATCGCATTGATAACATTGAACAAATCAGCAAGTCACAGCTGCATTCAAACACTTACAGCACTATAGTGCAAAGAAAAAGAAACAAGATGGTACATCCAGAGAATATGAATCCAAACGATAGAATACTGAAAGCTTTAGCAGCTGAGAAGATTTATGTTAGTAATGTTTTAACAGATTACGAGGAAACATTTATCGAATTTCAGAGAGCAGTGAGTGACCAGATGAATGTGATGAATACAACCATTGAAGCATCGCGTGAAAAAATGGGAAGAAAACTTGAGGAAAACACAGGCAATATTAACAAACAGGTGCACCAATTAATGACCAACTCAGAGATAAAGTGTCAAGATGTCATCAACGAATTTGAAACTGCGATGAACAATGCTGCGAACGAACAAAAAACAACTAGATCTGACCTTAATGAGATTCAGAACACGGTCAAAGACATTGAAGATGATCTAAGTAAGTGGAGTTTATTTTCCTAGAAAACCAGCCAAAAATTAATTATTAATTAAGCCTGCTAAAAACGTGTCATAGTGCTTATGACAATAATTTGGACAATTGTATACTTTTCAATTCATGATACCTCGACTTATTTCCGCACACTGTGTGACTACACTTAACAAAACTTGTAAGTGTGCACTTTTTGTATATTTTGTTTAGTGAACTCCTGTTGTAGAAGTGTATAATTATGTACCCTTAGACATCAAACGTAGGCATGAATGGTGGCCTATTTAAAGATAAAGATAAAAGCTTTCTTTAACGTTGCATATGATCAACAAGTAACATGAGCTACAAAGCTCGTGTATGACCAACAAGGTAATCCTGAAACAGATACATGGGCTTATTTATTTATCTCCTGATACTACCCTTTATATACTGAGTGCCTAGCAAGGGAGCTACCAATACCATTTTTCATGTCTTTGGTATGACGCGGCCAGGGATCGAACCCACAACCTCCTGCACTCAAAGCGGACACTATCAACTGAGCTAATAAGGCGTTATTTGAGTCCTTTTCACCACTTCTTACACAGCATTTTAAGATATACAGTATATCGAGTGACACGATCCCTTCTTAGCACGATTTAAAACGTGCTAGAATATATGCATGAATATAGGCCAGTCGTAAAACTGTCGGGCACATCAGCAATAAACACACATGTAATTATTTATGAACAACTACGTATCTTCATGGTCAGTCAGGCTTATCCTTGCGCCCTTGTTCCCTTATGTATGTACCCTTGATTCTCCTCAAATGCCTTGTTTTATGGATTGTTGTTTTACCGGAGATCTGTTTGGGGATGTATTGTCTTATGTATGTGGCGTTCTTTGTAGCAACTTATTCTCTTTTCAGACAAGCAAACAATTAGGATCAATGCGATGGACAGTCGTCTTTCTTCCATAAAAAGTAAGTAATTTGATAGTTTCTTCAAATTTATTTGTCAAGAAAAATGCTGGATTTACATTCAGTTTGTTAAAATAGACGACGAATTGTGTCCAGTGACAAGTTGACGACTTGCTTGAGTGACAAACGTTTGTATTGCACATTTAACACCGAGGGTATGTATACGTACTCTGAATGAAATTGCACATGTTTACCGTAAATAGTGGTGTCTACTATTGTAGAATCTCCATTTGGCTAGAGACATGTGTCTGTTTTGGAGGAAGAGTTGAATGGTTTGGAATGCTTCTACTTATTGCAGATCTCGTGGAAATGATAACAGCATTGACTGATGTCTCATTGTTTATATTTTACTGAATGTATGGATTGTATTTTAGAGGGTATTTGGATGCATGCATCCATCTGTTTAAGCCTTTACGATATCGAAATTTAAAAGACCAGGCGTCCTCCTTGGCAACTAACATATTGACTCGAAAACATAGGACTTGAATTATGGCTTTTTATATAAGCAAACGTCATTGTCATCAACATCATCACCATCAGCAACACCACCACCAACAAATCATTTGTAAACATTAATATGCGGTCATCTAAGTCAACAGTAAAGGCCCTTGGAAATTCATAATTGAAATTAAAATAACACTTTTATGTTTAATACATTGGTATTCAGACTTTTATTTAAGAATATCCAATATCATATTATTACATTCTTACACAATATTGTTATTCGAAATTTCGTGGGAACATACTCAAAATAAAAAAGACTGAGCTATGTCCTATCTGACAGAAAGTTAAACGGCTCTCTTTATGGGTTTCAGTTTCAATGGTCATATAAGTACGAGAAAATATGACATAGTTATTCATATGTTATCACTTTTAAAAAAGCAAAGTGTAGTTAATTGCTTAACAATGGTCAGTCACAGACAAATGCACCGGGGGTATTAGGCGCCGTTGTCTAATCTTTATTTTAGTCAACAAACATGCAAAAAATCAGGTTTGTTTGTGAAATTAGTATGTGCCATATCAACTCGTGAAACTTTTTTATATCAATATTACTAATTGGTTATTTTACTCACCAATGCTGACAATTTACTGATCATTCCTGGTTTAAAAAATTATATAATTAAGTCGTCACACTTTTGAAATAGCTAGATGTCTGTAAATTTTTGTTATTAATGTCAAAAAATTGTAATCAAAATGTCATACAAGTACAAACAAGTACATGTATCAACTTCTATTTGAATCCGTATTGTTTGATAAACAATGAAACCGACCATTTAATCATAGCAATATCAACTTCAACGACAATACTCTGTTTTAACGTTTGTTATTCTTATAAAAACATCTCTGTATTTGGCTTTGATGAAATGATTTACTTCAATACCTGTCCGTCCGTTACAAAATCTTGTGTCACTCATATCTCCAAAAGAATATGAGCCAGAGTCATAAAACTTTACAGGAATGATAACCAGCATGTGAAGTTGTGCATCTGGGTTTCATGATTGACTGTGTCCAGTAAGTGCAAAGTTATGGCCCTTAACTTCGTTAAAATATAGCCTGCAATCTTGTGTCGCTCATATCTCAAAAAGGATATGAGCCAGAGTCATAAAACTTAACAGGAAGGCTCACCAAGGAAGGTTCATGCATGATTATGCCCAGTAAGTGCAAAGTTATTGCCCTTGTCTTATCACCATATTCAGTACAGTTGTTCACTTGGTATTTTTGATCGAATTCACAAACTGTGAGCAGAATAATGGCATTTGCATTTGTGACAAAGGCTGCAAGTGGGGGCATCTGTGTCCTATGGACACATTTCTAGTTGTTAATGTTTTGTTGTTTTACAACCATTGTCTACGATTTAATGGGACAACCCTCGCACATATAGTTCTGTTGAGTTTATTTCAGTACCACCAAGTATTGCTGTAGCACAGCGTCGTGTTTACACTGAGGAGAATCGTATTGTTGAGTTACATTGTGATGCCTCAGGTAGTCCACCACCGGTTGTAAGCTGGGAGAAATACGGAGGCAAGTTACCAGCTTTGCATATAATACAAGATGGCGTCCTCACGTAAATACTGAAATGTTTACTAAGCAAATACTTAAAGTTGATCATGCTATATTCAGGCTGTCAAGTGGGCCCTACTTTGCCTATATTTCCTACTTTTATACTAATTCTTGCTCCCTACTATTTCCTTACTTAATCTTGAAAGATCCCTACTAGCCCTACGTTTTATTCAAATCAGAGGCGTTAACTCTAAATATTTATTTCACTTGCATGAAGCACAAAGATCTTATGTTGGAGAATGTTTTTGATATTCCAAAGGTAAGGAATCATCCCTACTTTTAGACAATTAAATCCCTACTTCTGCCCAATTTCTCTTTTTAAAAATAGCCCCACTTTTCCCTACTTTTTTAAAAGAGGTGAGTTGGCAGCCTGTATATACAGTCTGCCCTTGTTCAATTCAAAGCATTTGGGTACCAACATATAGTAGTTTAGAGATATGTGAAGTCTAGAATTACAATCTTTTACAATTTGCAGGTTTGAAACATATATATATATATTATTGAACACCTTTTTTTTTATCACATTCGTGAATATATATATATTATTGAACACCTTTTTTTTTATCACATTCGTGACACATTGCTAATATTTCAAAGCATATGCTACTCATTCATTCCTGAATATGTTCATACCTATGTAAAACAGTTCCCATGATCATCATAATGATGAATAATAGGGTTTCATTAATATGGTTTGTATATACATGTACAATACATTGGTCGATGCTTGTATTACAGAATTTATGATGTCCGTGATACAGATGCTGGACGTTATATCTGTACTGCTTCAAGTTCATCTGGCAGTTCTAGAGACTATGCTGTACTTTATGTTACCAGTAAGTTATTGATGTATTCTTTCAACAATTTTCACCAGTATGAGTCATGCATGTTTGTTTGCCTATTAGGATAAAAGCGTTATGTATGCTTGATAACTGTTATATCTCTCCATCAATGAAGGCAGTTACTATTACTTGTGACAAAGTTGACATCTTTTTTAAAATGTTTTTTCGGGTAAATGATGTTTATTTCTCAATACATTAGACTTTACAGTTTATGAGTATAGTTTACACAATTAATAAATATTCACAACATTAACAAAATACGTGGTCAATGGCCACATTAATACTATCAGAATATCATGTATATAGTTTCAACAGTTTGAGTACACAATGTAGATGTAAATACAAAATATGATACTATCTAAATAGTGTTAATTTTACATATAATAATAAAATCTAATGAACCTATATAAGTATAAACATTGTACTGAAAAAAAACAACAGTATCTATAAATTAATGTAAATAGGAAACGTAAGCTGCATGCGAGTATATTAATTCATATAAAATGTTTTGTTTCTCATTTTAAATGATTTGTAAGTATACATGGCAAGATATCTTATAATAGTTTTGTTATTTGAATTGATCAAGTCAATAAATTTAATATTTGCATTTTTCCAAAAACATTTTTTAATATGAACTTGACGAATTTCTTGATACATTGTATAATGGACATTCTAATAAAAAATGAAACTCATCTTTAAGGATACAAAATGTATTATATAATCTACATGGTTACATGGTATTTGTACAGACTTATGCCATCTTCCGGCTTCAACTTCTAATCTATGAGCAGATATTCGTAAACAACAACATGCAAAGCGAAAATTATATATGATGGAAAGTTGATACCTAGTGATCAAATGTGTATAGATATTGTATAATACAAATAAAATATTACAGTTGTATTAATAAATTATTGAATTTAGTAAACTCAAATTCAACAATGAATAAATGACAAATTTTGCAATATTTTGTATTTTTCAGGTGAAAGCAAGATAGACACTAGTGCTGATAATCTTGAATCACATACTGCTAATGTTGGAGACAGAGTATCTTTGGAATGTTTCGTAACAGGTAACTATACAGCCATTTTTTTCAATTTTAAGGGAACTATGGTGGGTCCTTTTGATAGGGGAAATTTGCAATATGAACAACCATATTTGGGTATTTATAAGGCTAAAATTTTAAATAATTTTACTGAAGGGGAATTTTCATTCTAAGTAGGGGGAAATTATATACTCTTTCTTTGGGGAATGGACCCTATATCGGCCCCAAATTTGCCATAAAAAAGGGCTGCTATTGTATGATCACATTCTGACTTTTTTGTCTGTTGGACTGTTCTTTTGAATAGTATATTCAGGGATGAGAATTATCTAGAAATGAGCAGATTTCTCTTACTTTTTACAAACTCTATCATTATTGTTCAGATCTTGCTGATGGTCGAAGTTGAAACCATGTGTTTTACGTTTTAACAGGAACCCCATTACCAACTATAACCTGGTCACATAACGATGGTCCGCTACCAGATGATGCCATCCTTAGCGATGGTTTCCTGATTATTTCAAAAGTTAAGATGGAAGATGCTGGTACCTACGCCTGCCTGGCTGTTAATGAGGCTGGTTCCTTCACCTTTAAGATCGTTCTATATGTCAACGGTAAAAACACTTATCGTGCAAGTAATTGGTCATAAAACTTGCTGTGAACCTAGAAATGTTTGCAAGTACAATGTTTTTCATAAAGACGGCCTTTTTGCAGCTATTATTTTCAGAGAATTACATGAGTATACTTGTAAGAAGGCCAGTTTTTTGCAGATATTTAATTTTACTGAACAATTCCAACTGTGACAACCTCTATCTTGTTCGTAGGAAAAAATTGTCAAATATTTTCTGAAATATCTAAAATTTTCTGCATTGTTCTAAGCAGAACGGTAATTAATATATTTTGGAAAATATTACTAAAAAATATAGAGTGTACATAAAAAGTTTAGTTATGTAACACTTACTTCTCACATTGCATGAAAATTGTACTTGAGTAAAGAGTTAAATATGATATTTGCATGCTTTATAATACACATGTGTCTAATTTCCTTCACTTATCCCCACGTAACCATGGTAATAGTATGTTCGAATGGAACCAAATACTTTAAAGTAGAATAATCAACAACTAATGTTACAATACCTTCAGCCTTCCTATGAAATATTATACTTTACCACGAAAGGTGACATTTCGGCTTCAAGGATTCTCAAATTCAACTTCATGAAATCACGAGTTGCAATTCACGAATTGCTAATTCAACTTAACGAATTCACGAACTTTAGTGAATAATACCAGTAACTTAGAACTTCTTGTTGTATTCAAATCAAGCAGTGAAAGTACCACTGGTATATATTATAGATAAAAAAGCCGATGAACTTCTTTCAATTTTCAATGAATGCCAAAACATGCAATTAAAAAGATTGTTATAATATGTACATGTTTTGTTGCTAAGCAGTATTCAAGATTATTAAGATTTTATAACTTAATTTTTAGACTTTGGCGGTCGTCTCATTATAATGGTAAAAATAATGCTATTGTAAATCTATATATCGTATCATCAATATCCTCAATGTAGCAACAATGTGAATTATAAACAACAGTTGCCAGCTTTTTGCGTAAAAATCTGTGTGTGTGAAAAGAGCTTTTGTGTGTTTGCCAGTCAGATAATGGTTTCAACATCTCAAAAATTAAAAATAAATTCATATTGATGAAAAAAAAATATTTTTTTATTTATGATTCTCCTAATGTCACAAAAAAATATCCAGTCGAGAATTAAGTATTTTGTTACCCATATTTATTCCATTATGGTTTAATTGTTAAAAGAACAACGTTGGTAATTTAAGTCACAATTGGCAATCATTTACTCTAATGATCAAGCAGGTGCATTTTGTTTAGATTAAGCCGCGACCATGGTCCAGTGGTTAGTGCGCTGGACTTGTAGCCCGGCGATCCGGGTTCGATTCCCGGTCGCGGCAGGTCATACCCTTCCATGAAAATTTGACAAAAATGTTGATTTTCCTCCAAATGTGGAGAAGTTGCCGGCTCCTTGTGGAAGGGTAAGTTAGTACTGGTTAGAATTCAGTCCAGGAAAACTGGTTAGGTGAACCGGCCGCCGTATATAACTGAAAAATCGTTGAGAAACGGCGTTAAACCGGATGAAATAAACAATTGTTTAGATTAAGCACCACACTGGACGTTACTACTATTACTTGGTGTCTGGAAGGTACCTAATGTTTTTAAGCTTCAATTCTGTATCTGGCCTTCTCGAAGTTAATTATGTAACTAATCACAGGAGATTGTTGTGAGTTATCTCCCTTTATCCCTTCTATACTTAAACTATAGAACGGGTAAAGGGAGAGAACTCTTGACAATCTCTTGTGTAACCAACACATTTATGTGATGGATTTTTTTTTCTAAATATTTTCTTGCCTCATCTGAAATGTATAGTGACATTAAGGCGACATGTTTTTTTGTTTATTTTTTGAGTTATTAAGTAACATAATAAGTGGTCAACTAGATAAGATTCGTGTTACCACTTACATCTTGAAGCCAAAAATGCATTTATAAATATTATCCATCATAAAAAGGTAAGAGGTGGCAGTTCTGGGCACTTTCAAGCCTGTTTCTAGTTTTATGATATTTATCTTACTGAAAATGTATCACGAATAATTACTAGATATTATTTTCGGTGGCCTACATAAAAACATTTGAATTTGAATTAATGGACACATCTAGCTACTAGGTATGATCATTTCTGAGGTTTTAGTCTACGGTAATTGCTTAATAGGACTGAATTAATAAACAGACTTTAAAATTGCCTTCGATTCAAAACAAATTAAAACCCAAATTAAGATAATTGTCTTTTGCTTCTTTCAGCCATTACATGTAATTTGTCTGTCAAATCATGTTTTAATTATAAAATGTATGTATTTACCTTTCTGTGCATCCATAATTATTGTGCTCAAATTCACAATTAAATTTATTCTACACTTCTGCTATACATGTCATTCTTAATTGTTATACATTATTTTCAAATTATGAAAATTTTCTCTTTCAACAACCAGACCTGAACTATAATTGTTAAATACATGTATAATTGCTATATTTAGCAAGTTGTTCATTATGAAATTGAAATCGTTATATTACAAAAATTCTCAATGGGTCAGTGTACAGCAAAATTTGTTAAATATCCGTGTTGTAAGTTTCATCTGAAATCCTAGGACGTAATTGACCCTTCCTCAGATATTTGATTGACAGGCCGATTGGCCAATCAGATAACGGGATTTCGACTCACCCCTCCCCCGCAGCTCGCTTACCTTAGACAAACTTGAACGGATTACTGTCGATAAAAATTAAGCTTTTAATAGATTTAAAGGGGCATCATGGCAAGGTATTCAATGATTTTATGAGCTTTCAACTTTTATAGCAGCTCGGTTACCGTGATAACGCATTCCCCTTAAAAGGAATGTGGAATTTTATTAAGGTGTAAATTGAGTCGTAGCATTTTCGATTGTTAAATAACTCCCGCTATCTAACTGGGTCAGATTTCCGGGGTTTTCATATGATACCTGTTGTGGTATCGGATATGCTGGTCCGGCACTGATAAGCTCTGCTTACCAGCTAGTCCAGTCAGCAAATAGCGTGGCAATTACGTGCTTGCATTATATACATGTATTTCAATGATCAGAGGGACTTGTTGTTCAACTGTCGTACTGAATAAACGTATAACTATGTTATACAAATTCCTTTTGAGTCTGTCTTACCCCTTATATTCACAAGGGTCTGTTATTACATGTTCTAATTATAATCAACATAGAACATTACAATACATAGTTCTCACATCTACAATATTTACCTCCCTTGTTCTGAATTTTCGGCCATTTTGATAGTCAAATTTCCTTAAAGTTCATGGGGAATATAATGTAAACGATGATAAACTAATCTGATGTATAAAAAAATAACTTATTCATTATGCTCATGTGGGCATTTGGCTCAGTAAGTTGAAGAAAAAGCGGTTGTCACATGCAAACTATCTTGGTATTTTCTCAATTATCACATATTTTGAAAACTTGGATCTCAGGGACGTCAATATTTAAAGATCCGGGAGCTGGTATAATTACCAAGTAACTTAAGCATCGTCACCCGGCTCCTTTTCTTGTATGAATGTTTATAATTAAGGGATTACCCCCAGACCCCCCCCACCTACTGGTGATTTCTTTGCTTCTTCCTAGAATAAGTGATATCTCTTGGATCTGTTTGTTGAGCCATTTGATGCAGTTACTTTTGCTCCTCCATTTGAAGAGTCGTACACACTTGATTTCATGACTAGTTTGTTTTTAAATTATTTTTTCAGAAAATGATAAAAAATACTAAATATTCACGATAAATCTCAAGATGTCCGACAGTGGTAAATATTCTTGAAGAGTGAAAAATGACCATGGTGAAATTTGGGGCAACTTTACATTGACAGTGCATGAAGCAGAAGATAAGATCGATGACCACTGAATATACACCTGCAAAATCTAAACACATGTTATCAATGTTATATAAAGGATTTAATGTTTGCATTCCAATAGAAGCAGTGCCCAAAAATAGTTGCATAACCTTTGAAATTAAAAAATGAGCTTTAAATTACTTTATTACATTGGGAGAATGAACATGGATGAATGGCATCCATATTTATATTTGTGCGAGTATCAAATTTCCAGGAATCTCGGCAAGTGAAACAAAATACTGTGTCAGGGAAAACCCTGCATTAAAACAAGCAGATTAACGCCTTTCCTGTCAATCAGATGATTAAAGCTAAATCACCGCTTTGCCAAACAACGTACTGCCTAAGGTGAGTAAAAACACGCCAATCAACAGCTGATCAAAGCCAATCAACAGTGTCAACTTGCGGGTAGTATTGAAGCGTCATAGCATGTCCGAGATACAAAATTTCGCAAGAAGCAGTGATTTTTTCTTTTTTTTCTTGGAGGTTCAATTTTACATGAGGTTTTAATGTAACGTCGTAAAACCGTGAGGAAGCATGAAAATACGCGAGGACAAGTCTCACAGCGTGAGATATGGCATGTATGTGAAGAGTCAATGTGACAATTATATATGTCAGGGGAGATAATTTACAAGAAAAAATAAAACGGAAGATAAACACAACTAACATGTTGGCATTTAAGATTATCTGATTTTATTATTGCTGTCAATCATACATGATAAATGATTTCCAAACGTTATCACTAAAAATTATCAATCACAGTTTCAATATCTTTTCAACAATAAACAGGAACAGTTACTTCATAACAAATAAACTCCTTAGTGTTCATACACAAATTTACAGCACTAAGAATATTTAAAAACATACATGTACAAACAAAATCAAAGACGGCACAATTCATAACAGAAATACAATCCATAATTAGCACCTTAACAGGTGCACTGTTTTCGACAAGTTTTATCAAATTCATATCATTAAACTCAAATACTTTCCCCAAATATTTAAGACATATAGGTGGCTTAATCTTTTTATTTAGGGCCCGCCAATCAAAGAAAGGTGAAGGGGGATATAGTATTATCATTATTACACCTGTCCGTCCGTCCGTGTGAAAAAAGGTTTCCGATCAATAACTATTTTGAAAGGCTAGATGGATTCAATTCATATTGGGCACCTAGCATAGGATGATAAATACAGGTCAAGTTCGATTTCGGTTACAGTCCGACAACATTTCTGAAGGAGTTATGGCCCTTTTTTATTAAAAACCCATAGCAGGGAACAGGGGCATCTAGTCTACAATATATTTTTTACGCACGCTGTATAGAGGCAAGAGATTGACTTTTATAGTGCTTGTGATAGAAGATCTGCGTTTGAGGCCACACATTAGAGTAGGTCTGGAAATTGGAAACAATGTTTTTTTTATACGGCCTTATATAAATCTAACGATTTATCATTAAAATTAAGCATACCATTTCTACTCTTCATGACAAAACTCTTCATTCTGTTTAAATTATTTCAGTGAATAAAATACCACATTTGAATAAACAATGAAGAAAAACAATCTGGATTTTCTTTCATCCAATTAATAAAACAACTTATTTTCTGCAACACTTCATTCAGCACAACATAACGAAGTAACATGTAACATAATTACAGTTGTAACTGTCTGATATGACAAAGAGAAAATTCAATTAAATTCCCCATAAGCAATCTTTAAAAAACCCGTGATTATTGAGAGAACAAAACAAATACGATATACCCCCAACCCACATCAAAAAAATGTCTTTAAACAACAGGGCTATGATGGCCCTGAATCGCTCAGCTCAAGTAATATTATCGAGACAAAACAGGAAGTTGGACATTTTCGTAATAACATGGTTATGCTATTTGCATATCAGTTTTGTGTAAACCAATCAAATCTTCTGTTTACCACTAAGGCAATTTCTCTTCAACTGAACAACGATTGTAACCTTGACGCGGATTGGTTAACCTTTCGATAAGGGGTATGTCACCTTACTGAAATCCACTGAAATCTATTTTGGATCTGGAGAGACCAGCAATCGTAGCATCTCGTTGCACAAAAAATCTTAACCATCAAATTGCGCCGACCATCTTTTTTCAAGCTATTTCTTGTTTGGAGGTTTTTTTATCAATGTTTACCCTCATTGTAGTTTTGTGTTACAGTGCCATACTAGTAACCTTTGCTTCAATTTATTGAAACTCCGTAAAGTGGTTTCATAAGAGATGATTTTACAAGCAAAACAGGAAGTTGGCCATTTTTGTTGTTAATGTTGATCACGATGCCTAATCAAGCTTCCACCAAAGTTTTATGAAATTCAGCCTTGTGGTTTTTAAAAGATTGTTGATGTACGTACGTATGTACAGACGAAGACCGATCAGCAAGCTCACCTGAAAGGTGAACTAAAAACAAAGAATGTATTCAGAATGCAACATGGCTGAACAAACAGAAATTAAAATTCAGATCATTAACAAACATTACATGAAATATAGGTAATAAGTGTATTACCATAGCAACAAAGATGAACAAATAAAACAATAGAAACTGAAAGAATCAATGAAGAAACAGTATGCAGTGCAATTGACAAATGAGGGGAGATAACTCCAACAGCTGAATACATGAAAATATAAATCAGTACACATGGATAATATAATCAAAAACAATGGTTCATTATTTACATGTATAAACAGCAAACTGGAATTGGTAACAATAGATAGTTCCCATATCTACAATATTTACCTCCCTTGTTCTTAATCATCAGCCATTTTGATTGGTTAACTGATAAGCTCTTATAGGAGTAATTCCCAAATATGTGATAATTGAGAAAATACCAAGATATTTTGCATGTGACAACCACTTTTTCTATACATTTCTGAGCCAACTGCCCACATGAGCCAAAATGAATACCGGTAAGTTGATATTTGTATATCTGATTATTTTATCATCATTTACATTATTTTCCTTATAAACTTGAAGGAAATTTGCGGCCGACTCGTCAGAACAAGGGAGGTAAATATTGTATATGTGGGAAATATCTATAGTAAAGTAAACAATTATCGAAGTATGACTGTACATACATAATGACAAATGTGATTTATAACAAAGAGGTGATTCATAACAAAGAGGACTAAAATCAATGTTTCCATACCTAACGAGGTAACTCATACTTGGTGAAGAAGTATTTACAATCATTTACAGTCCAATGCTCGATATTGAAATGAAGTTTGTTCACCTACTGATGAATAGTAGAGGGGAAAACCAATGTTCGAAATTATCAATCTGACAGTTTTAAGCACAGAAAATTGTCAAACGTTTTTTCCTTTTATCCCTTCTAGAGTTCTCTCCCTTTGACCTTTCTGTAGTATACTTATAATATGGATAACTGGAGAGAAACTCTAGAATGGATTAAAGGAAAAAACTTGTGAAAATCCCGTCGAGTAAAGATTACACGAGATTCGAAAAAATGAACAAACTCTGGTTTCAATCAAGATTGTAATGAAATGTACGAACACATTACAATGGAAATATTTTCCAAATCATAGTCAAGTGGAGTCATACTATGGTTTCACAATCAATGAGATGTATGATAAAAAAACAACTTACATAGTATATTTTCTGAAATTAGACCTCAAGCGTTTAACTCGAGGCTGCTGTTATATGAGAACGACGAAACATAACATTTGCATTGAACCCAGGACAAGACATAATAGATGCAACTTTTGTCGAAAACTGACCTACAGAATTTAAAGTTTGAAACCTTGAACCACTATTCATGAATTCAACACCAGTTAAAACATGTTCTGACATCATATAATATTATTACAATGACATGACATGTTCTTATTCAATATTTCTTCTACAAAACATGGTAGACGACACCAAAATTCATTGTCTATGTAATTTCAGTTGTCTTTAGAGGTTGTACTCTTGACATATTTGTGACTCTCTGAAATTTTTGGCCCAAATGATAATATCGGGGTGAAATTGTGTTTCTGAATGCAGGGATATTTGAAGGTCACTACAAAACCTAAAATTATTGCAAACAACATTGTTTTAGGGAATTACAGCACTTTTAATACGGTCATCAAGGCTACAAAATTTCTGAGTTTAACAAATTTAATACAGCAAATATGTTTTCAGCTACAATAATATTTTTTCAAATAAATCTATATTATTTTTTTTCTTAAGAAAAGCGGCCATCTCAATGTTTACTGATAACTGTTTTGCTTCTGCTCGCCGCTGAATCATAAATCTTTTACTGAAATGTTTCAACTAACTGTTGCAATTAATGTGAAAACAGGACGTCATAATGTGAGAAAGCATGACGTCATCTTTTTTGCGTTTTTCTCAGAAACGAGGCTCAGTGCATTTGGGCCAAAAATCTCAGAGACTGTCACAATTTTATGTTCCAATAAATCTGCAGGAGAGTCCCTTCAACAAGAAATGACCATAAATGATGGTGACACCGACTTCACACAGTATCTACCCAACTTGACAAACATTATTACTGTAATGAACTGTACTCTAGAACCATCTGTCCAACATACCCGTATTAAGCCACAAAAAAGATGAGTTAAAATAAAAACACAGCAACTGCATACACAGTGCAATGCATTTACAATAGTTTTATAATTAACACATCATTTTTTTATCTATACAACTCATACTATAATACAGTAACCTCACATAGAATATAAGTAAATCACAGCCGTCCCATCAACAATATGAGTGATAACATATTAGATACACGAAGATTTTGTCAACCAATTTATAAAATCTAATTAGCAATAACGGAAACTGTAACTTTCATCAGTGTCAAGAATGTACACTGTGGCATTTTTCTAATTGGTCACCCTGATTAAGTGTTGCTAAAAGAATTTCTGTTTTTTTTCATCAAAACTGTTAATGATCGATTTTATGCAGTCATATATTTGAACATTAAAGTAATTTGATTGAGTTTTTTCCACTCATTTTAACAAATATACCGATATCACGGTGACCAATTAGAAAAGCATTTGAGTGATGGTTATATATAGGCCAGTAAGCTATGTTCACTGCAAGATCAAAACAGCAAGTTTATATGACATCAAATAAAAATGCGATAATTATTTCTGTATGAACAAACAATAACATTTGATGAGCAGTTTCTGACCATCTAAGGCAAATGTTAATTCCACCAAAATATAACAATATCATACCGTATCCATAGCCAACTGACCAACCTGAATTTCAGAATATTTTATCCAAATTAGAACTCTTGACACTAAAAATTCTATAAACGATTATTATTATTAAATACTATTAATGATTATTAGTCACTATAGTAACATTTCTATCACAGAGGATTTATAAAAATATCATCTTTTAAAATCAATACGATATTTACTTCTTTTTTTATCATATTACACGAACAGATGAAAACAACACTTAAACCATATATTGCACAAACCTCAAACACATATCAATAACAATAATAATACATAACCACTTATTAACATGAATTATGGGAATTGCATGTTCGCAACAAATTTCAAATATGACAAACGTCAGATCACGACCTCTATGTAATTGCGCACATTAAGTATTTCAACTGTGACAAAGTTTCTTGTATACGAAAAAAATAATACAGTCCAACCTCGTTTATTCGACAACCTTTATCCGAATACTCGGTATCATCCGAAATAAATGTCAGGTCCCGATATTTCTTCTTATGCACATCACATTTAATTGGGTTTTTGGAAGCCATGTGTTATTCAAAATAAAATGTTGGACCCGATAAATTTGAATGAACGAGATCCGACTGTATTGTTTCCATAGTAACAGTTCTGATATTGACTTATCCTAATAACTCTCTGAAATCGAAACAAAAACGTACTTCTACACTTTAGATTCTTCAAAAGAATTAATGAGGAAATCTTTCGCCAAAATTTGTGACGATATTAAGAGCTGGAATCATTTCATCATGAACCACTCAAAACGTTTTACAAACACTTTACTAGACTTGCAATGGTTTTCGAAAGCCAATTGCAAGATTTGATGAATTTTCGATTGATTTGAAATCTTAATTAAAATATTTAATTGTCTATTTTGGACAATTCTTGACAAAATTGAAGCAGCCAGATTAGAGATTTAATGGCTTTGTCTATTTGGGGATCTACTATCACTAGTCTAGCTTTACTGACAGAACTAGATTTACAATTAGATATTCACATGTTTTTGATGGAGATTTTGTGAAAAAATGGAATAGCATTTTAGAATACAGTCTTACATGTTATGTACATACATTCGTACCGGTAACAATATTTCATCATGATGGCAGAAAAATCAAATTCATTGACAGAATAATTTCCATAACAAGATATCGAACAATGCAAGATGTCTTCATGAAGTTCTTCAGAATTCCAAACCATACTGACTATCCAATGATACGTGCTTACTAGCCTTAAAACACGATAGTGGAAAATATACACAGTGTTTACATGATAAGCAGTCAATTTGAGAACAAAGTTTGTGAAAGACTTCCATTAGAAACAAATGTTACATCATGAAACGAAAATATATGTCTGAGACCGCTGCGTCCGCATGTTCAGTTGTGGAGTTCCTTCGGATAGGAACGTGTCGCCTGTATGTTTAGTCCTCCCGTGTAGTTGCCACCCTCAACTTTGTGTATGACACTATTCACGTAATCTGTCGCGTTTCCCGCCACCATCTCAGCTGCAAATAAATAAGTGAAAAGTTAAACCATCCAATACATTCAAGTCGTACATTCAACTCTGATCTCCTTTTTTACCGAAGAATATTCATTTAACCCTACCATTCTAGTGGGAACGAATCTGCTCTTTCAGATATTGATCAAATTCAATACGACTTACTAAATACACTCACAAAATTCAGGGCACATAGTTACTTGGTCGTAATAAATGCGAGCTGACTCTACAGAATTCTACATTAAGTCCAGCCTAGTGTTAGTAGATAGCAAATAGCCATTGGCTATTGAAACTTCAGTCTGGCCACTAGAATTTGTCAAAATTGTCTAAAAATAGCCAATTTTACAATGAAATTGCATACTGTGGATTCATTAATTTTCGTTGAACATTAAATTTCGTGGATTTCGTGGTTGAGCTTATCCACGAATTCAAGTACCCAACGAAAATTTTGTCTTACGATCGTATCCGAAAAGTCTATGTCCGAAAACTAGTACACTCCAGATAAACATCGCCGCTAACACGCGGTTACCTCCCGTGAATTGTGTCAGTTTATAAGCATGTTGGTGTATATATAATGTAAATATTTGATAACAATAAACTATTAATGCTTTTACTATTTATGTTTGTTATATATTCTTCGTCATTATTAAGTTGAGTAGTCAGTTCTGTGATGATGTTGTTGATCTGGTGTGCTATATTTAGCAGCTCTACTTCCAAGTACAGTACACGAATATTTTCATATCGTTGTGATCAGTGTGTTGGAAGTATAATCTCAACGTGTGAAATGTATCGTCGTTATAGCGTAATTATACAGTTTGTGACAGTTATAAAATAAGTGATAAAAAATAACAAACAATCACAGAGAGTTATAAGAAATTTAATTTGTTTTTCACATGTTATTAAATAATAATAGCAAAATAATAATATCATTAACGATCAATCATGATGAATGATGGTATCATTTTTACGCTGAATTAACACAATTCCAGTCACACTGTACAGTCACTTGTAATCATCACACAATAACAATCACTTTTAACAAAGTCCGGCTAACTGAAACCCCTTCACAACTAAATCTCGCCGATCTTCAAATTTCCCATGTGTAGTAATGATCCAATTGGCATGAATGGGTTTGAGCGTTGACATCTTCAGATCCACATTAGCCATGGTATCGTCATCTTCGTCAAATGCTGAGATAATCTTGGAAGTATACCAATCATGAAAGCAGTCCTTCAGACAATCCTTGTATTCCTTGTTGAGTGACAAATCTAAGGGCTGTAGACGATCCGTACAGCAAGCTGGAACGAACAATGGCGTAATCCCGTTTTCCTTCAACTTGGCGATAACTGGAGCACACTGATGAGCACGGAAGACATCGAAAATCGCCACGGCTTGCTGGTCACACTGCGACAGGGGTAAAGTGTCTCTGATCCCATTAACGTAAGGCACAATGATGTTATCGATGTATCTTAGCATACTGTCTTCATTACTCCAGTGGTTTTCAGTGCACGTGACATCCCACGATTCTGGAAATTCAACATTCTTCGGGAGGGATTTGTTCGTCTTTCCTGCGTATATCACTTGTGGGGGGAGAAGTTGTCCAGATTTGGTAACAGCTAACAATAAAGTGATCTGGCGTTTGTCATCTAACCCAGCAATGGTCACTTGCTGGGAACCACACTGGTCCATGGTCCACTGTCCACCTGGTACAAGCTGACATCCCGTCTGATCCCAGTTGATAACAAGCGAGTCAGGAATGTTGTGTCCACTTACAACGTTGCTCACTTTCTCCACAAACGCAGACTTAATCTCATCGAAGTCTAAGGGTAGGTTTTTGACGTTCTTGGTCCCCTTCCTCTTAACAAACCCCATCCTCCGAAGTACGGATCTGGCGTAGTACTTCGTAATTTCTACTGAGCCCCCGAACTTCGTTAATTTCTGGCGGGCGATTTTAGTCATTATTCCCTCCGCACCTGCTTGGACAACCCGTGCGTTAATTACCCCTCCGTGAATTCTTACTCTTCGAACCCAGGCCTGTACGTCTTCATCCACGATACCTAGCATTAATGGTGGACCCCTCGGTGAACGGGGTAACGTTGTGGTATCTTCCCCATTCTTCTTCTTTGCTTTCACATACTGGTCCCTCATACTTCTCACGGTGGTCTCGCTTACTTTTCGACAATACAAAGAGGAGAATTTCCTCGAGGCCTTAGCAACCCCATTATCAATTGCATATCTTGCAATTTTAGCCCTTGACTCGTCATCGTAGTGGCCGTAATCTCCCCGCTTTCTTTTTCTGGACTGCTTCTGACTTTCTGATTGTATATCTACGTAGTCGTTGGCTGCTTGAAATGTACGAGCCTCTCTTGGTGATGCAGCATCTTCTGGATTCGGTAACCCCGGAGTTGACGGTAACCGTGTAACGACGTTACCGGACTTTAGCCACGACATCAACATAATTCTATATTTAGCTTGTGTGTAGACGATAGTTTGGTTTCTCAAAAGCGAGTGATTTCGAAGATGATTTGCATTAACTTTTATTGACTGATTGTTAATTCGTTTAGCGCCAGATTAACTGGTGCTTAATTGACATATTTAAATGACATGTGATGTAAACAATAGGTAGATAATTCTCAATATAATGTGTTAATTGACACTTGCATAGTGTGGCTAACTAAGGGAACGGGGCCACACGATGTAACATCGATAACAATGAAAGGTGAGAAAATACCTGTATATCTTTCGGGTCCGTGTCACTGTTTTCTAATTGACATATATATTTTATTTGTTTTGGACTTATAGACTACTTTTTTAATTTATGCTTCAAAAATCAAAAAACCACGAATTCAAGTACCCCACGAAATGCCCATTTTGACAAAACCACGAAATTTGGTACCAACGAAAATTAATGAATCCACAGTATATACATCAAATTAATTACTTATTTAACAAATCTTGCTACCAACTTTCAAAATCTAGTGCCAACCTAGGCAGTCTTTGTACGTCAGGCATGAGAGTGCAAAATTTTATAATCGGCTGAAAATTCGGCAAGTGGTCCAGGGGGCCGCTGAAGCTCCTGGCTTTTAAGCATCTAAGATGGCTTAAATTGTCTCAAAAACTGCCCTTGCGAGCTTCAAATCCACAGATTTCCGCGAATCCTTCAAAAATTCTCATGCCTGGTACATATTATTGTAATCCTCAATAAAAAATAACTGAATAACTCCATTTTTTCCCACTGTCTCTTTAAATACCACAAGAAGGCATATAGAAGGGGAGATAACTCAAGACAATCTCCTGCTGCGGACGTACATAATTTAAAATAATGCTGAAACCTAGAATGAAACTCCAAAACAACAAAAGATATTAACTGCCAATTTCTACAATATTCATCACTTACTTAAATGCTCCTCAACGAATGACTGCAGCACATCAGTCATGCATTGTTTGTCTCGGGTAGAACGTTCTTTGATATATTCATACAACTTATGTCTTATCAAGTGTATGACTGTCAGTAGTTTGCGATGTTCCATTTCAAGTCCGTGTAGTTTCACCTTGTTAGCTTCGTGCTGCGCTTTCTTCTTCAGTCGACATGCTCTGTATACACGGAAAATATGTGGTCATAAATACAGATATTATTATATATTATATACATGTATATTTTTTATAAATGGGTTAAATAAATTCAGTTATCTTTAAAGGTGAAGGTTATATCTCATTTACATCATAAATTGTAAATACACATTCTAACAGAAGCAGAAGATATATCTTTTAGCAAAGGAAAATTTGATTTGCAAGTCTATAAATCATATTATGAGCTGTGCCGTAAGTTACGAAACCTGGATTATAGTGACCTAAAAGTTTCCAGGTTTACACATTTAACAGATATATGTTCAACTTTCATTTAATACTAAAAGTGTTCAAACAAACGTCCACTTTTCATCTTATAGCAAGTCCAATATCAAGAACAAGACGCAAAAGTAAGCTACAAAATGATAGGGTTGCGTCAGAATGTACATCTTCTACTCTTCTAATGGAAAAAAACATTTATGCAAAACTTGTAAATATTGTCTTGTTCATTTCATTCTATAAATCCTAATTAAGCGTCCAAAACATCTTCGGACAAAGCGCTTATATAGTTTGTGTGTGACATCAGAAGTTTGATTGGGAAATACTAGACGTCATAACATACGTCACTAATATAGGTTTTGTCCTGGCAGCGTCCATATATAACACCAATATTACATAACAACATACATATACACATATACAAATACATGTAAAAATACATATACACATACATATACACATAAACAAATACATATACACATATACACATAAACAAATACATATACACATATACAAATACATATACACATAGACATTAACATATAGACATACACAAATACATACACACATACATAAAAAATTATACACACAGAAAAATACATAATCACAAATACATAATAAACATAGGCAAATACTGTGATATACACAAATACATAATACACATGGACAAATACATATAGATATATAAACAAATACATATACACATAGACAAACAACTTAATCACATACCTTGAGGCCAGCTTATTCTTCTCTTTGCGCGTTTTCCCTCTAGCTTGTGACGGAAGCTCACTTACTGGAACAAAGTCATTTATTTGTCGATTGATCTTTCTCAACTGCAGACCAATCTGACACAACTTTTTGGGGCTTGGGACTATATCATTTCCGTCTCCTTTCCTGGCTTTCCCGCCGTGCTTTATTGAAATTCCAATACTGTTCAATGTTCCACCACTGTTTGTCCCAAACACGGGATCCTCAAAGTCATTCAACACATGTGGGTCCTCTTCAAGGTCAAATTTCGCGCGGGTACCTTTCGGCCCTTTGGACTGGACATTATATTGCCAGAAAAACTGTTTCTCTTTTGTTCCAATCAAGCTGTTGTCCGGGCTTAAGGAACTGATATCATGTCCGCCTTCCATATCTGAAACATTATATAAATATCAGATGGTTTCCTGTGTAACAGTACATCTTGTCAACATGAGGAAAATACTATTACCCGAGGCGAGGCTTGAATGTTGACAACATGTACTGTCACACTGGGAAGCCATATCTGATATCTATTTTATTATATCGAACAAAATATTTCAATGAAAAAATTTCAACACTACCAACCGTTTGTTTACAGTCGTCGTCTGGAATAGTTGCAAGCGCCGGAAGTAACTGATATACAATGCATTTCAATAAGCATCTACCATCATGAACGTTATTGTCTATTTTAACCATGTGACAGTATATTATCACCCAGTGAAAAACGTACCGTCAGGGTAATAATACAGAACGACTAATAATGAGTATATGGAAATTTAACAAGCCGAAGTTGCGTGAGGTATAATAAAACAACATACAATAGATGGGGAGATACTCATCAAATCAAAGAAATGGTAATTGCTTATTAAAGAGACTACGGTCATTAAGACATCATATGTGACAACATTACTTTTGTTTTTTTGTTTTAGAAAGCAGTGTGAAATAAGGCAAGGAATATATATTAATTTTTGTAGAACACTGTATCTGTTCCTTATACACATCATCGTGTAATTTTTATATGAATCAGGGAAAACATACTTACTTCAATTAGTACATTTCTTAATTTTCCAAAATACATCAAGCACATTAAAAAGGGTAAAACATTATAGTGGCTTATGCATGATAAAAAATGCCATTAAAATACTTGTGTGTTTTAAGACAGAGACCAGAAAGAGATGTCAAACCTTCTAGGTTTGTGATTACACAACTGAGCTAGGAGATCAGTCTAAAATCTCAAGCATCTAATTGGTTGTTCCTGCCTCTGAGCTCAGTAATACATTGGCCAATCACAAGCTTGCATTCAGACACTGATACAAACTGATACATATTCAAACATTTACCAGAATCAGAATCATCATCAAAATCTTTGTCGCTGTCAGAATCATCATCTTCAGTAGACGTCAAAGTCATTACAGAGCTTGTCGAATCTAAAAGAAAACAAGTAAGTAATACAGTCATAGAATGTTGACATTAAACGAGGATGTTAGATGATCTTTTGAAAATGTATATCTCGTAGAAATGTACGCTGCAACGTCTCCTGAGCAACGCAATTCGGGCGGTGCACATTTTGGCTGTTGTTGAGAAGTTGTTGCTCCAGAGAGGTTAAATGGAAAGTTATTTTTTTAATACAGTAAAACCTCAACCAATGACCACCTCACTAATAAGACCACCTCAAAATTAAGAACATGATTTTTAAGTAGATTTTCACTGTTTTGCTCTTTATTCAACCTCAAATATTTAATACCACTTCATAAAGAAGACCATTTTCAAGGGTCCCAAAGGTGGTCTTATTATAAAGGTTTTCCTACTCTGAAAAAATTGATATAATTTGGTGTAAAGAGGTAGTTACTGAAGAGCAGGTTCCTATGAAGAGGTCGCAGTGTACATGTAAGAATAGTGTACAATAATTTAATTTACATATTTTTTACATGCAAATTAAAGGACGGAGAGGTCAGTGAATTAATTTTGGCAATACGTTATCAATACATAGTTCCTACATCTACAATATTTACCTCCCTTGTTCTGATTTGTCGGCCATTTTGATAGGCAAATTTCCTTATAGTTTATGAGGAATATAATGTTAACAATGATAAACTAATCCAATATATAAAACATAACTTATTCATCATGCTCATGTAGGCATTTGGCTCAGTAAGTTGAAGAAAAAGTGGTTGTCACATGCAAATTTTCAATTATTACACATGAATGGTATACAATTATCCTATGTGTTTTGATCACTGAAATGAATGGTATACAATTATCCTATGTGTTATGATCACTAAAATGAATGGTATACAATTATCCTATGTGTTTTGATCACTGAAATGAATGGTATACAATTATCCTATGTGTTTTGATCACTGAAATGAATGGTATACAATTATCCTATGTGTTTTGATCACTGAAATGAATGGTATACAATTATCCTTTGTGTTTTGATCACTGAAATGAATGGTATACAATTATCCTATGTGTTTTGATCACTGAAATGAATGGTATACAATTATCCTGTGTGTTTTGATCACTGAAATGAATGGTATACAATTATCCTATGTGTTTTGATCACTGAAATGAATGGTATACAATTATCCTATGTGTTTTGATCACTGAAATGAATGGTATACAATTATCCTATGTGTTTTGATCACTGAAATGAATGGTATACAATTATCCTATGTGTTTTGATCACTGAAATGAATGGTATACAATTATCCTATGTGTTTTGATCACTGATGTACAAGTGTTCTCTGAATATTGATGCAAACCTTATCAAAGTTATCCATCTATATTGGGATACATAAAAATCACTCAATACGCTTTAATTCAAATCATTGCCTTTTACAGATAATGAATACTATTTATATACATACCATATCGAGTTCTCTCCCTTTTTACAGGAGTGTGACCAATTGACCCAATTGTTTCCCCTGAATTCTCAGTTTCTGTATGCAAGAACTGTTTAATTTCTTCCCACTTTTTGTCCATGTCAAGACCAGTAGAATCGAAAGACCTCTTACGCATTGAAAATGTTCTAGTATATGACTGCGGTTCAGAAATAGTCCTCTTACGAGGTTCCCTTGCCTGCAAGGGAGTCTTACTGGAAAGAAGTCTTTGTAAGGTAGTAGCATCAGAAATGTCGATTTCACAGATTGTTCTCAATGGAGCACTCTCCAATGCTCGTTTGACAGCGACCAGTTCAGGCTTAACAGCAACCATTGGCGAAAAAGACTTCTGTGAGCCGGCACCACAGGAGGAAAGACTTGGCTCAATCGGTTCTGTCTTTACCACAGTAACTGGTGTTTGATGCGAGATAAATTGATGTTTGGAAACACTTGTCTGTTCATTTTGGGCTTTGCCAAGCATACAGAACACAGTTTTGTCCTCCAAGCCACCAGCAGAGCCTTGATTACCTTTCATTGATGTCTCTGAGCCTTGACCACTATCATTAGTACCCGCACTCATTTCATAATGTATGTACGAGTCTATATCATCCAGAGAAATGTCGTAGGTAGGACTGTTTAGCTCGGCCAACGTTGGAGTTGAGATACCCGGTGACTCAGTTTTTATATACACGTCACTAGGCGGCTTCACGTTCGACTCCCAATCTACCAGCGGCTCAACTGCGCTGGAGACTCTACTTCCAATACCACACTTGCCAACTGGCATTAAATCTATGAACGGAAGACTGCTTATGTCCTGGGAATTCTCGTACTGCGTTTTCAATTCAAAATCATCTGGTGATGAATTTGGATCTAAAGTGGAACACGTTGTGTTCACTCCCATAGAACACTGCATATCAATTTTCTCCTGTTCATACAGATGCAAAGAGTTTGGACTTGAAGCGTAGATACTTGCATCTATGAAATCAGTTGACAAAGGCAAATCACCGCATGTGTTAACAAATGGAGACAATTCAGAGCTAAGACTTATTTGGTTATCCATATTCATTACGGACTTCTTTGGCTGAAAAAAAGAAACAAAAATTACATTGAAATTCTCTTCTTTTCTCATGAGCGTAGAGCAAGGGTTTTTCAACGACAATTGGTAAGTGGTCAGAACAGCTCACTCTGAGCTGAATATGCTGAGGAGCTCAAAAGCAGGAGACAGGATCCTACCTCTTGTAAATGTTATAACAAAACAATTCTTCAACAATACAGTAATTTGTCATAGAATACATGGTAATACATTTCAACTGTACAAATAAAAACTTTCTTGCATGCACTCAATAAGCCAGTTGAAGATTAAGCCAAATATAAATCTAGGCCAGTCAAACAAACAAAGTTTTTTCTACAGAAATGTATCAAACAGAACATAAAAACATAATCTATGTAAACAAGAAACATCTTGAAAAAGATAGTCGGTGCAATTTGAAGGTTAAGATTTGTTGTGTAACAAAAAAAAGGCCAAGTGTTACAATTGCTGTACAATGTACAATGAAATTGAGATAGTGAACAATTTAATTACATGTTGGGGTAGGATAATCCTGCTAACTGAAAAAAAAAAACTGAAAAAAGGAATCTTGCTACTGATATAAGAAGCCTTTATTCACAATTAATTCAAGTGCCCATGTCAATGCGTACTCTTATAACAAAGACTGTAGGTTGATACAAATCCATATCAGCTGATGGTCAGAGAAGTATGGTGTGGATAGATGGACCAGTGACTGAATGTCTTTTTTGTTGAATACTTTTTATCATAAATTAAAAAAACAAAAACAAAGCTGATCTTGAAAGGTGCCATAAAAACAAGTAATAGTGAAGCTTCCCATGAAGTTTTGTTGAATTCCAGTCAGTAGTTTCTGAGAAGTAGTCTGGACGAGAAAAGTGGGACGGACAGAAGGACAGACGGAAGAAGCGGCGACTATATGCTCCCCCCCCCTTCGGGGACGGGGAGCATAATAACTGGAGAAATAAGTAATTGTTACCCTGTCAGTGGCCAGAGCTTTTCCAGCAGTCATAGGAGAAGGTGCATCTACAACCCCCTCACCTTCCTCAGTAATTACAGGCACAGAAAACTGGGGTGAAGCAGACTTGATGAACTGACCTGTAGACACAAGTTTTGTAGGTGGACCAGCGCTTATGCACTGCCCAGTAAACTTGAACTGTTCTGTTGCTTGTTTTCGCTCTTCTTGCACCTTTAGTTTATGTTGCAATAGGAGCAACTGTCGTCTGATATTCTGTGCTTCTTGCACTTTGGAAGATTGCAACAATTGCTGCTGTGTTATTCCTTGGTTAGTGTTCAAAGTTACTTCCAGATTAGCGCTGGGAAGTTGTTGCTTAGTAGTACTATGAAGTTTAACAATTTCTGCCACTTTCTGTTTTGAAGGTACAGTCTGAAGAGGAACAGTTATTCTGTTGCCTAGCAACAACTGTCTTATTATATCACTGTTACCAGAATGTGCAGATTGCGACCTATATTGTTCAGTAGAGGCCTGTGTCACACTTGTAGTGGTCAATGTGCTTCTTCTTGATGTTATCTCGCCAAAAGGATTCACATTGGGGGGATGGTATACTTGAGAGTAATTGGCAAGTGTGACCGTAGGTAAGGAAAGGTTAGTATAAGCAGGCCTTGTTACAGTTACACAAATATCTCGATTTCCACCGCTGAGACTCTCGCTAGGGAACAAACGAATAGATTGTCTGGCGTTCAACAAGTTTGCCGCCACAGAAACAGCACTACCAGATGTAGTGGTCAGCCTCTCAGCTCTGAAAGGAATAAAGATGTAACGACTGTACTTACAATTTCAAATAAACAGAGGCCAAGGATTCACAACAGTTCGTATGGCATTTTATGTCAAAATAAAATATGTACCCATGACAAGTATAAACCCAATTCGATAAGGCTTTCATTATAGATTTATCCATTATATTGGGTAAAGGGTGGGAAGGTTGTTTAATTAATCATATGTTCAATTATGAACGGATGAAAAGGTTATTAACAACACCCCTATAATCGATATTTAGGTAAACACAATAACGAAAGATATAGCGAATTTGAGTTATACATCACCCTATAGTCTATGTTTACTTACATGAGAATGGTTTTAAACAAACTGTGAGGTAAACATCCAATGAAAACCTGTTGTGCACAATGTTTACCAATCAACATAGAGTACACAAAACTGGTATTCGATCTCCACTAATTTTGATCGGCAGTACTAGGGGTTTATTTTGGCTATTTTGGGAAGATGATTCATACCCTTCAAAGTGGGGTTTTTTTGCGGCATAATCTTAGAAATTGGGAATTTGTCTGCAAATTGCAGCAAATTTTTCAAAAAATAAAATAATTGCAATATATACTTAACACCATTAAAAACACAACTGTTTTAATTAGGCTTCATTTTGTACATGGTGTTAAAAACTACCAACTGTTACCAATGTTTGAAATTTTGTTCAAAAAGTATTGAAACTATGGACCAATAATTCATATTTCATGATGGAATAAGTTTAGGAAATTATGTTAGTAAAAATTAAACTGACCCTTCAGCCAAAGTGTTGCTTTTTGGAAATCCCAGGGGTTAAAGGTTGAACTCCACAGTCAAATGGAACCCCTGGATATTATTTCACTTATCAATCCAACACAGTATAGGTAATGTCCATAAAAACAGGATTGCATGCATGTCCGTATTTGGTTGAGGAAGCAAAAAACTTCTTTTCACGAGTCATAGGGCTGAACTACCGAACCCCTTCTCAGTACCCAGGCTATTTATAACAATAATTACATAAATGTTATTCTGGGCAAATTGGCTAGTCAAACTTCATTATGCATGAATATTCATTAGTATTTCTCTACCAATGAAATGGACGACAACAAAAAAGTAGGAATCCCCTTTGCTCAGAACTGCGATTCTGTAACTCATCGGCAATTTTCGTATCGTATGAGGTGTGTATCAAGCGGCCAATCAAGCGGCTGGATTTCACCTCATTAATTATTCATGAGTACGAAATTTTTACAGTCAGTTTGCCCAGGGTATCCTATATGTTATGAATAGCCTGGGCACCGAGGATGTACCAAACCAAACCACAGGGAAACCTCAATAATAAGACCACTATTGGTTGTGATGAAAGTCAGTTTTAGTATTGAGGTCGTACGATTATTGAGTCCAAAAAAAAATATTCAGGCACTGGTGTATTAAGAAACAATAGCTTATTAATGAGATGGTTTTAGTTTGAGAGTGGTTATGAAGCGAGGTATTACTGTATTTACAAGTAAATGTATCAATGAAACATTCAGTATACACAGCAATGTCAGACCACCAAAAGTTCTATACATGTATCTTTATACCTAGCAATATGGATGTTAGATTAACAATATAAACTATTGAATAATTGATGTGGTCTTTTTTTTCCTCAAAAAGAAAATATCAATCAATTTAATTAATGGACTTCACAGTCTTTCCTCAAGCAGTGCTCAACAACTGAAAATTGCAAAAAAAAACATCGAAAACTGGCCTATCATGAAAAAAAGAAGCTAACTTTAACCAGCACATGTGTCCTATAATATGTAACCATAAATAACATAATGTTCTATTTAATGACCCCAGTACAGCTGATTCACCAGCTGATGTAATTCACTCCTATTTATCATCCAAGTTAAAATGACAAACACAAACTCTCCTTCATGCTACAACAACGTACCTCTATGTACCACTTACACAATAATGAGAAAAGGAAACAATGAGTGTCGTTTAAATAGTTATTGTAAGATATATATAAATATTGTATAAAAAGTGATTGTTCTAAAAAAAGACAACATTATGCTGTACTCTATCAAATTTTAAAAATTAAATCCAAATTATAAAAGTTTATAAATACATGTAGTTCTTAATTGTGACCATATCATTTCATTTATGTAATTATACAATTTTACATAAGCCAGTAGCTCGACTTACACAAGATGGGTTTGTTAGCATTCTCCTTGGAGAAAATAAATGCTTAGCTTTCTTATGTAATGTTGGGAGTTCAAAGATGGTATAACATTTATAAACAAGCACCTCACGTTTGCCTGAGTGTACCTGCCAGTTATATATTGAAGGTAACTGTTTACAAATCAAGGAATCCGAATATAACAAATATTTTCACTTCCTTCTATAAATCAAAGTACTCGAATACTGATACACAATTGACAAAATCTGTTTTACCAGTACATGTATATGAAATATCAATGATTTCATTTCCATAAGCATTGTTGTATCAATCATTAGTACAGACGAAGACCTAATTTACAGGTAGTTATTACTGGTATTTAAAATGTATACAAAAAAAAATCAGGAAAAAAAGTTTAAACTGTCTATATATGTAATACAAACATACCTTGACTTTGGCCAACTCATATCCTACAATCTTATATCGGGGAAATGTTTTCCAAAAATAGATTTGCATCATAATTATTTCAATGTATATGAACTTTGTGTGCTATTGTTGTAACCAACTATACATGTACAGTATTTATAAGCACTTCACCAACATACATCAAACCAGACACTTTTGATGAAAAAACAAGTTTAATAGTAACCAAATAACAGCCGTCACCAAATCAGAATTAGATTTGTTAAAAATAATGAGCTTTTAATTGGCAATTTACCAAAAACAAAGAAATACAAAGAAAACTCGATCATAAACAAATAATCCAATATTAATTCAATAACAATCAGTAATCACGCGAAAATGTAAAAATAAAACAATCTTAATGACACAAATAAATTAGGAATTGAAGTCTTGTGAAGACAAAGCCTTTGTTCAATCCGTGAATCTGCCTGGTTACCTATAACAAAGTATACTACGAGGTCATTTAGGGCGCTTTCGTAACATTAACAACCATTCCCTGAATTCATCAAGGCGTTTACCACAAAATTTTGTTACTCACCATCTTATTTGATGACTCTACGCCTGGTATCGATGAAAATATTACTAACTACACACTAGACGTGAAAGCTCGTGTACAGTGTTGCGCAACATCTGACCAATACACAAATCTGCCAGCATAACATCGACTAAATTACGTCAAAAAACGTCGACTAACCTTTCTAATTCTTGTAACAGTCGTCCGACAAGGCCTTCTTTGTCGGTTTGTCGTCGAGTATCCACAATTTTATATCAAGAATACCCGTTATTACGAGTAAATTGTCAATGTTTACATCGTGCAAAATCCAACATGGAGTTTGTTTTGGTTCTGTGAAATTGCGGGAATAGCTGTCACATGAGTTGGTGACGTCATTTTGGTCTATTTACAATCCAATGAGAACAAAGGTTATTTTTAACCCCTCCTCTTAACCTGGAGTTAAGTTGGGAGATTAATTTTTGTGTCGACAGTTTTATTGGAGAATATTCGAAACTAAGAAAATTTAAGCCAACAAACGAATCTAATTTTAATTAGTAAGTTCTAAAACATCGATTCACTCAATGAAGAAGATAAATTTATATCTGGGGCCCAAAACAATGGAAAACCAAAGCTGATGACGAAATCAATTCTAAAAATAACAATAGGTCAAGGTCGGTTTTATTTTGTTATGATCACGTATCGACATCTATTTTTAGCAACCCTGACCTGGTTACAACGGTCAAACAGCTGATCGCAACCTGTCAAAACCAATTCGCAACCATGCATCGACATAGTGTAAAAGTTGGAACAGTATACAAATTATCTATCGAGGAGCAAAACCAAGACTTTATATTACCTTGATGAATATACATTACGAACAAAGTAATTATAGTGACTTCGCGCACATGGTGCATATTATATATTTGTGTAAACACGCAAATTGCACGATGCAATGAAAACTACTTAAATATACGTTATATTTAGTGACACAGGGTGACTAACAGACAACGATAAATAAATCGTTCAAAAATGCAGGTCATCTCTGGCCTTTTGGTAAGAGAAGTGCATGGAAGGCCAGCTAGGGTGGCGAACCCAGAATGCTAATTTGATGGGTTCTGGTGCATTCTGGAACCTTCTTTAACGATTATAGGTGCCTACATAAATTTAAGATTGAACCATGCATTTATTTTTGTAGTGAAAGGTAGATGCAATCTCACCCAAGGTACCCTCTCTGGCGGCCATGAATATTCCCGAAGATCAATGCGCATAGTCATACTTAAGATAACTTCTTCTTCCTTTAAAGTACAGACACGAACTCGTGTATACTCGTACTGGCGCATCGCGGTGAAAGAGGTGTCTATACATTTTATACAAGTGTTCATTTTAAATTAAAAGCCTTTATCAAGGTAACTATTCACAGTGCAGTTAAAATCATCCAGTACGAGTCTAGCGTAGCTTGACTGTCTGTACTCCCCTCTTGAAGCTGTCGATGGTTGAGCAGCTGATGACTGACTGGGGAAGGCTGTTCCATAGGCGGATAGTGTCTGGGAAGAAGGATCTCTGATAGCAAAGGGTTCTAGCAAATGGCACCATGTAGGCGAGTCCGTGGCCTCTAACTGTGCAGATTGGAGTGAGGTGTGTTGTTGGAACTTCAACCAGCTGGTACACAATCCGGTACAACATTGTCACTTTTGCTTGTGCCCTGCGCTCTTGTAATGACGGCCACTGGAGCTGTTGCAGCATGGATGAGACGCTGCTGGTCCTTCTATAATCTGAGAGGACCATGCGAGCAGATCTGCGCTGCACCATCTCCAGCTTCCTTATATTGGCATCTGTGAAGGGGTCCCAGATGATCGCCGCATATTCTACGAGTGGCCGCACCAGGGTTTGATAACATAGCTCTTTAGTCTTCCTTGGGCATTTGCTGATGTTTCTCTGCAGGAAGGATCTGGTGTTGTTAGCTTTCTTTGTAATGATGTTGATGTGATGGTTCCAGTTGAGTGCTTTTTGAAAGTTCAGGCCTAAATATTTTGCTGTTTCTACTTCTTCTAAAGTGTGTCCATGGATGTTATAGAGTGACTTAATAGGTTTTCTTTTGTTGGTAATATGCATGATCTGGCATTTCTGGGGGTGGAATTCCATTAGCCAGTCCCTTTCCCATCGTTGGAGGCCATCAAGGTCTTTCTGTAGGGCTAATGCGTCTTCTTCTGTCTTTATTCGGCGGTAGAGAGCACAGTCGTCTGCAAACATTCTCGCGGTAGACTCAGGTGAAATATATTCGGGTAGGTCATTGATATATAGGAGGAACAGTAGTGGTCCTAGGACACTACCCTGTGGGACTCCTGAATCCACGGAAGCCTGTGCTGAATGTGTGCCGTCCAAGAAAACCATCTGGTTCCGCACTCCTAGGAAACAGCTGATCCATTTTTGTAGGTTGTTCCTGATCCCGTAATAGTGAATCTTCATTAGGATAAGAATTCGGACCCTATAAAAACGCTCATTGATAAAAAGGAAATCTTTAAAATTCAGGATACCATTAAGCAAATGAGCGCCGCTGTACGATTTCCCTCTTCTATACATGTGACCTCATTTCCAGAAAACGTCACCCTGTATGTGACGTCACCATATAGGCCTACTGATAGTTAGCAATATTTGCCCCATATGGCAATATGGGCAAATATGGCAATATGAAAAATAAGTGACCATATGGAATTAATATTGTTTCCTATCGTACACAGGACCTCAGTTTTTGTCTCATCCGTAAGACGGTTAGTGGTGGAGCGGGGATCAAACCTGCGACCCTGGATTACTAGTCCAGCGCGTTACCACTGGACCACGGATCTGCTCCCTTCACTTGGATCATTCTGTTCAGAGTCTTTAATGCATGCAATGACCTAAATACCAAGATTTCGCTGCGAGATTTTACGATATCTGGCACAGTAGCGCATCTGTGGTATTTTGGTTTTTGATGCATGCTAGTCATTACTGGGGGTCAATGTTACTTACCTTCAATCAGGGACCGTGTATAGCCACAGGCATAAAGGTTCCCAAAACACATATTACAACCCCCCAACACAAAAAGTTTTCCCCCCCGAATTATGTATATAAAAACAAATTTAACGTCAGATTTTCGTGTTGGGGCCGGTTGACGTGGGCGTTTGGGGGACCTTTATGCTACGAATGCCTGTGACTCCATAGGTATGAAGCAAATCATGGGGGAAAGTACAGTGGATAGTGGTTTGAGCCCGAGACTCCCTCACCAATAAGTAAGAGTTTTACTGAGCAGCCATTTAACCTCACTCCGCTACATGTCCACTTCCTGCATTTGAGGATCTACCACTGTGGGTTGTCCAACACAGCCCCCTCCATTGAAGTAAGTCAAGGGGAAAGTGTGCCGGATGTGGGGCTTGAATCCATAACCATGTCTAGTATGGCGCTCAACCAACTGAACTTAACCAGGCAGCCATCTACTACACCTCCGTCAAACAGCCCTGCCTCCATGCAATCTGGGGAGAGTATGCCCGACGTGGGCTAAAACCTACAACCTTCTCAACACTTGTATGGTACTTTACCAAGTTTAACTACATGCAGCCATCTTAACCCAAAACACAACCTCAATAATAAGACCACCTTTGGACCCTTGAAAACTGGTCTTCTTATTGAGGTGGTCATAGTATTGAGGTTGATTAAAGAGCATAACAGTGAATATGGACTTGAAAATTAATTTGAGGTAGTCTTTTTATTGAGGTGGTCTTGAGGTGTATAATATTCCATTTAATGTCATATCAGTCCTATGGAGGATGGTATTGCTACTGAATAATTTTTGTTAGGCTGCCAGCTGTCCATTATAAAAAAAAATACTGCTTGGGTTGAATCATGATAATTGGTGACAGAAAAAACCTAAGCTAAGCACCCAGGTTGATAGTGGAGCAAAAATAATGCAATACTCCTTTTATTGATTATCATGCAACTGAAGAATAGTATCACTCAATTTTCTTGATATGACCTTTAATTATGTAGCTCTACAGCAATTGGCAAAGAAAGAAAATACCACAAAGACGAGGAATGTCCAATGGCTCTCGCTGTCGCTACCCACAAAGACAACAACTATCCAATGGCTCTCGCTGTCGCTACCCACGAAGACAACAACTATCCAATGGCTCTCGCTGTCGCTACCCACAAAGACAACGACAGTCAAATGGCTCGTGCTGTTGCTACCAACAAAGACAAGGACTGTCCAATGGCTCGTGCTGTTGCTACCAACAAAGACAAGGACTGTCCAATGGCTCGTGCTGTTGCTACCAACAAAGACAAGGACTGTCCAATGGCTCGTGCTGTTGCTACCAACAAAGACAAGGACTGTCCAATGGCTCGTGCTGTTGCTACCAACAAAGACAAGGACTGTCCAATGGCTCGCGCTGTTGCTACCAACAAATACAAGGACTGTCCAATGGCTCACGCTGTTGCTACCAACAAAGACAAGGACTGTCCAATGGCTCGCGCTGTGGCTACCAACAACAATGATATTTGTCCAAGAATACACATATTTGAACACTATGGAGTAGGTCCTAACCATTAATGGTTGCATGAAGGTAAAAGAACTCGTACAAAGTATACTTTACAAGAATTTCTACCATAAAATAAACATTCCAAAACCAATGAACTCCATAGCCAAGGAATAAACTTATACAGGGTGTTAAAAAAGTTTGTTCACAAAGTTTGAATTTTAGTATTTTCTTAAATGCTCTCCATTTATGTTGCTATGAACCAATAATTTATACTTCTTTGTGAGAATTCTAAATTAAACAGATATTCATGAAAAAAACAGTATCTTTCATGATGCGAAATAAAGCCAGTGAACGCAGCATTATTTTCATTTTATCTAATTCAAACATTGTGAACAAACTTTGTTAACACCCTGTATTAGATTCAAAAAGTGTCAGATGTTTGTTCAATCAAAATAATTACGCAAAGTCTTCTTAATAAGAGCAAAAAAAACAACATAAGAACAACTGCATTGATTGATTTTTTACATTGATGCAAAAATAATACAAAAAATGTCGATCTATAATAACATCTTTAACAGGAAAATGTAAACCAGTCTATTCTGAGCCATCTCACCGTTAACTAGGTAACCAGTCAATTTGATGAACTAGACCGACACTGACAGGGCATAATTTATATACATGTACACATTAACCTGATCCTGACCTTAATGCATGAATATATTATACAGCGGTTATGTCGAATATATCAATGCCCTACAGTGAATCATACACTATGCGTAATATATCAATTTCCTAGAGTGAACCGTACACTATGCAGAATGTATAAATTTCATTGAGTGAATCGTACACTATGCAGAATGTATCAATTTCCTTAAGTGAATCATACACTATGCAGAATGTATCAATTTCCTTAAGTGAATCATACACTATGCAGAATATATCAATTTCCTTAAGTGAATCATACACTATGCAGAATGTATCAATTTCCTTAAGTGAATCATACACTATGCAGAATGTATAAATTTCATAGAGTGAATCGTACACTATGCAGAATGTATCAATTTCATTGAGTGAATCGTACACTATGCAGAATGTATCAATTTCCTTAAGTGAATCATACACTATGCAGAATATATCAATTTCCTTAAGTGAATCATACACTATGCAGAATATATTAATTTCCTTAAGTGAATCATACACTATGCAGAATGTATCAATTTCCTTAAGTGAATCGTACACTATGCAGAATATATCAATTTCCTTAAGTGAATCATACACTATGCAGAATGTATCAATTTCCTTAAGTGAATCGTACACTATCCAGAATATATCAATTTCCTTAAGTGAATCATACACTATCCAGAATATATCAATTTCCTTAAGTGAATCATACACTATGCAGAATATATCAATTTCCTTAAGTGAATCATACAATATGCAGAATATATCAATTTCCTTAAGTGAATCATATACTATCGTAAAGGAGAGTAACATTATCGGTTCTCATCTTTGATTAACACAATACAAGCAGAAATTAAAGACATATAATTATTCAGCAAATCAGTCGGCTATGAAAATATGCGTTATTACAGGTCCAAAGGATGAGGTCAATTTGTTGGAGTAGTATATAAATACAAGGATCATAATTTTTAAATATTTCATAAGTAGCAATTTTGATCTAGAAAAAATTGCCATCTCATGCACATAAATTTGTCAAAGATTTCAAAACAGATTGCATGAAACTTGTTAAACAAGTAAATAATCAAAGTTCATGTTATGTACATAGTCACATAAGTGAAAGTAAAATCGGAACCACAGTTGGGTCTCGTTTGACAACGATCAATCCGAATACTTGGTATCATCTGAAATAAATATTAGGTCCCAATTTATCTTCGTATGCAGGTTGTATTGAAATAGGCTATTCGCAACCAGTTATTAATCAAAGTAAAATTTCGGACCCGATGATTTCGAATAAACGAGGCCAGGATATCATGCAATATACAGTTTACTGCCCCTTGACTAAATGAACACGGTATACGACAGACCAGTACCGCCCTGGTATATGTTGCTTGTAACAGATGATTGGTAGAAACTCTGAAAACTCATCACAACATATAAACTAAATGAAAGAATAACACAATTGTCGTTTCCCCCCTATTAAATAGAACTGAACACATGAGGTACCATAATCTGATACAAGAACTTGTAGCATACAATGTCCATCCATTAACGATCTGATCTGTTAATTTCGTAAAAATTAGGGATGTCAATGAATGGCAATTTCGGTATTTGAATATTGACCTTCTTATTTAATAATAATACATTTGAAGTTCGACTTTTAACTTTATGCTTATCAATTTTGTGTTTTAAACTTAACATTTAAGTTGTAAAAATCCACAATTATACAACATGACATGTCAATTAACAACTGTAGATATTATTTTCACGCATAAAATGTCATTCAATGCCATAATGCCAACCATTGAAATTTAATACACTTGCATTCAGCTTTTATATTGAAAATATATATTTTATCGAATCAGTATTCGATGCTTCGGACGTTTAAATAAATATGTAGTATAATATAAATCAAGTCATATACCAACATTTTACTCATATATAAAGCACAATACGATCTGTATGAAAATATCGTAAAACCATGAATACTATATGAATGATAGCATCCGGGCCCGTTTTACGACTGAATCTCAAACTTGAAGACTTTAAAATGGTAAATATTCATTTTCTTCATACATTATTATTACACAATATATTTTGATAAAACATGGCAAAAGTGTAGAGTGAGTAACACGAAATATTCAGGCAAACATTTATCCGTATAAATATAATGAAAACGAAAAGCTTGTAAATTAAGTTTTGCAATTTTAAAGTCTAAGTCTGAGATTCGGTCTTAAAACGTTTGTCAATACGGGCCCTGGTTTCCGTGTATTACAGCTTAATAAACCATGTTCACTTGGGCCAAGATATAGAAAGCATTGAATGTAACACATTCACGCATAATTCAAAAACTTATTTCGTGAGAAATTGGTCACATGATTTCCATCTTTCCATAAGTACGGAGACACTACACACACACAAGTTTGAACACAAAGTCAGTTTGAAATGCTCCTAATTTCATTACCATTGCTTTTGAAACTTTAGATTTATCTAAACTGTTTCATCAAAGTCGAGATTTATCTAAACTGTTTCATCAAAGTCGAGATTTATCTAAACTGTTTCATCAAAGTCGAGATTTATCTAAACTGTTTCATCAAAGTCGAGATTTATCTAAACTGTTTCATCAAAGTCGACATAACTATGTGCAATTAAAATTGTCGTCAAGACATTTGACGTAAATGTTACATGTCGATCAACGCTTGGAACGTTTTGATTTTTTGTGCTTGGATCTTGTTTCCTTGTACGCTCCTGGCTCCTCCTCTAATGAAGAGCTGGTTCTAGTCGCACGTTTAAGTCTTGGTGATGTCATAGGTTCTGGTGAAGAGGAAGGCGATGATTGTTTCCGTTTTCTCTGACGCCCTGACCTACGTAACGAAGGCGGTGAAGATGGAGCTAGATCATCTGTTGAAGAGATTGATTCAACTGGTGAAGCCGGACCTCTGGGCGATAATGGAGAAACCGGACCCAAGGGGCCAGGACTAACAGGAGAATGTGAAGGAGCTCTTAGATCAGGTGGGGATGGAGTTAGCTCCCCTGATGATGGCGGAGATGGGGTACCTGTCATTTGAGGTCTTGAATGGCGTAACACTGGTGGTGTATTTCTTTGAACAGGAGGCGGTGTTAATCGTCTAACTGGATGATGAGGAGGAGAGGGTGATAAACGTCTTGATGGATGTGGAGGTGGCGAGGGAGAAATAGACTCATAGGAACCACTGTGCGTACTTCTTGTTCTTTTACGTAAGACCGGTGGAGGCGATGGGGAGACTGATTCCATCCGATGACGTGTTCGTAATGCAGGCGGTGGTGGCGAAGCATCTACACGTCTACGATAGTACTGAGGCGGAGTTGGTGATGTATCCTCTCTGTATAAAGTACCTCTCTCGGTTATACCAGTGGGTATAGGAGGTGATATAGAACCCTCTCTGTATGGCGGAGTATACACTGGTCGTCGTGGAATCGGTGGAGGACTGGGACTTTTATCCTCCCTGTACAGTGTACCACGTTCGGTAATTCCCGTCTTCCCTGGACCCTCATGAACATCTTCCGGTGGATAGTAGTCATCATCAACATATCTGTAAAAATCTCATGAATTAATGTTTAACGTACCATCCAGCATATCAATGAGTAATGAGATTACTCAGACTAACAATATATGCAAGAAATACATATTACAACAATTAATATAAAACTGCATTTCATTTGAGCATTTCATATTAAAACATTTCAGCGCTTTCAGTCCTTGATAGTGAATATACATCTTAACTACATTATACAGTAAACTCCCGGAAAGCAGGTATCTCTGAAATCCGGTATCCCTAGAAAATCAGAAATTTTTCGAAGTCCCGTTTTCCATCTCATTAATTCAATGCACAAAATTCTCTAAGAACCGGATAGCTTATAATTGCAGGCATGAGAATGCAAAATTTCAAAATCAGCTGAAAATTTGGCAAGGGGTCCAGGGGACCACTGAAGCTGCTGACTTTTAAGCATCTAAGATGGCTTAAAATGTCTCAAAAACTTGTGAGTGTCATGCCAGTCATTGTAATGTCACATTTGCTTGATTTCGGCTTGGCTAAACCATTAAAAACATGCTGAGATGTCATTAAAAGATATATTGTCAGTCTGTCTATAAAGAAAAGGTAATTGATAATACTAACGGAGGTCTTGGTCTTAATGGATCATCCCAAGGACCAGGAAGCTTGTACCTTGGTCCTCCAGGTGGAAAATATGGTTTGCCAGGTGAACCAACAGGGGGACGAATAGGGGCCCCATCTGGTCCAACATGTCTAGGGGATGGATACATACCCCCTCTAATCATTCCTCTGGGTCCTCTTGGCCCCATTGGAGGCATTCTGGGAAAAGGGCTGTAAAACAATTGCAATACAAATAAACAATACAAATTCTATAAACCTAGCCTAAACCTAGATTCATCATCCAATTAAATTTAGTCCATTTTATTGTTCTATGAACAATATAGAAATACAAAGCCTATATTTATATCACATAGTTTATATACAAGCATATGTTGTACACTATGTCGAAAACAGATTGTAACGATCATCAACTTAATAAAAAATGAGCTGAACAAAATCCTTGTTTTAAAATGGTTTGTTAAAAAAACCCAGATTTACCAAAATGATATCATTTCCTACCAATTAACGCAAACAGATAACCAAACTTCAACAACCAACATAAATATCTTACCCAGGACCCATAGGACCTCTAGGACCCATTGGAACCATAGGTGGTCTGGGCCCCATAGGGACTGGACCCCTAGGTCCAAAAGGAGGCAACATAGCATTATGACGAGCTCTCTTTGCAGCTTCACCAAAATCCACATGTTGTAAAGGTCTAGCTTTTCTTCGTCTTTCTTCCGAATCATCTGAATATGCAGATCGTTCAGAGGACACAGAAGATATCGATCTTGACCTTGACCTAGATACAGATCTAGACCCTGAACTTGACCTACTTCTTGATCTTGATCTGCTATATGAGCGACTGTATGATCTTGACCTAGATTCACTGCTTATAGTTGATAATGACCTTGACTTTGAGCGTTTCCTAGAATACGAAGATTTGCTTGAGTATGATCCAGATCGTTTTCTTGAAGACGATGATGGTGACCTTGGCCTTTTCCTACTCCTCTTTGGTGACCTTGACTTCGATTTTGAGCGTCTTTTTCGTTTCCTTCCTTCACGAGAGCTTCTTTCAGAAGATGCATCAGAGTCAGAAGCATCTGGAGACTCCGGCGCTAGTGGCAGTTCTGCATCCTTCTCTCCAACGGGAGATTCAGATGGTGGAGGGGGTAGAGGAGGAAGAGGAGGTGGTGCTGGCTCGGACGGAGGAGGAGGTGGTTCACTAGGTAATGGTGGAGGTGTGGAAACAGTTTTACGTGCAAATGAATGCCGAGGTTTGTACAGATCTTCCGTGTTGTAACTTTTCTTGGCTTTACCATCTTTGTTTCTGAAGGAACAAAGCAACAAAATGCAAACTGCTGTCACTAAGCATAACCATATAAACCAACAATAACAAATGCCTGATGTTCTTCTAAGAATTTTACAGACACAAAAACGTATGCAACAAAACTGAACAATTCAAATAAAGAACATAACAGATGAATTCGAACAAGAAAGGCAATGTGTAATTCCAAACAAACTCTACCTGAGTTGCCTCCCTTCTGGTTGGTTGGGTTGTTGTTTTTTCACAACTTGTTCACTAATTTCAGACTGACTTGTGTTTCGTTTCCTCTTTCTTTTACTATCACCAACATCAGCTTTGTCTGAATGGTCACTGGAATTGCTCTTCATATCGTCGGTGTTCTTACTACGTGATCTTGTAGTAATTCTTCCAGACTCGCTGGCATGAGTGTCGGCCATTGTGACTTCAACCAGCTCCCCTGGTGTAGAAGCCTCGATCACAGTTTCTCCTGCATAACCAGACAATGCCATTTAATTACAATCAGACAACATCATTTAATTCTCTCCTGACAATATCAGTTATTTTCTAATCATTGTTATCAGACAAAAGCATGTAATTCTAATCAAACAATGTCATATGATGTTAATGCCAAATATGTGTAGTAATGGAGGATATGGGAAATGAGAATATACAGGCTGTCAATTCACCGCATTTCAAAAAGTAGGGATAAAGTAGGGCTATTTAAAAAAAAAAGTAGGGCATAAAGGTTTTAAACAAGATTAACAATTCGATATTAAGCAAAGTATTCAACAAGGGCCTAAATTAAAATTCAGTTTGTTTGCCCTTTACCGACCGACCAGAGTTGACTTAAACATTTTTTTGGCAAAATTGGATCAAGATTTTTTTTGTTTTGGTATCGCGATCCGGTATCTTTCCTTGGTTTAATATTTGCGCTACTTTGGAGTTAAATCATATAAAGAGGTCAAAACACTATGTCATACGACTATGTTTCAATTAATATTTCCACAATAAAATAAAATATTTTTCCTACCTACTCCCCCCCTCTAAAATCTAGGGTCGGTAAAGGGCAAACAAAGACTTTTTTAACCCAGCATATCAGTCATAAAGCTGAAATAAAGTTGTATGACAAACCTTCGATATGTATTCCATCATCATGTGTAGTTTGCGATATAACGGTGAAAGTTTCGCCATCAGCCATTAGCACTTCCCCACCATCTTCTGGAATATCGACTTCAGTAAACTCCACAGTTTCCATAGTAACAGGATGATGTTCTCCTCCATCTGGTAACGGTATTTCCACAAGCTCAATCTGAGAAAAAAGACAACAAAATAACACAATATAATTCCTTTATAGATAAAATTACAAAAATCAAATTTCGTAAGAAAATTCTATTCCACTAGATGTACAATGACTGGAGAATGTATGCAGAAATCACACAACAAGTGATTTTTGGTGCCTTTTCAATTGGGAAAATAAGCACGATAACAAATTTGTGAAAAAAGGTACTGGTTGTTTCGCTTATGTTTGATACATATATGAGGTGATGTAAAAACAACAATTCTTTCATAAAAGGTTAAATACATGTACACAAAAACCTGACTTAATAAAAAGAAATTCAGACAGTGAGGGAAAAATGAACAAATAATTGGAAAAAAAAATAATTTTTTAGGAAATGGGTTTTTTTCATTAAGGGGAAACAGCTTCTATTCGGCAGTAAAATTAACCCAAAAAATCACTGAGAACAGTCATTATACTTACAATATGTATGATATTGTACAAAGAAGAATAATAAAGTAAAACTGCAAATGAATCTCCGAAAAAGATATCTGAGAAATGCATTTGTATATATTTTTGCCATTCTTCAATAAATACACATGTGATTTATATATAGTGCAAACAAATACATGTACATCTATTTTTATTGTAAATATATGCAGAACAAAACACACCGACAGAAAGTGTAAACATTAAAAAGTCGCTCATTGTGCTTCACAAAATTCCAAATTACCTGAAAACAAGAGTGGCAAACTGTCAAGTGAACCAAAACTTTTTTCTTCAGATTAATTGGGAATTTCACATTCAAATTGGGAAAAAACAAAAATGTATATAGTTTTTGGCATTGGGAATATAGCTGAATAATGGCTCTAAAAGCAGCTGAACAACCCCTGTTTACATTGGTTAGGAATAATAAAGGTGGGGGGCTGAAAATTATAATATGACAGGAAAACATCTGGACATGAGGTGAATCTGTACATAAATCCTTGGGACCCTTGAAAACTGGTCTTAATATTAAGGTGAAATTTGATTTGAAAATTGTGTTCTTAATTGTAAGGTGGTCTTATTATTGAGGTGGTCATTAAGTGAGGGTTTACTGTATCACTTGAATTGCATACAGTCAATCTCTAAAGTGTATAAAATACAGAAAAAGTTTTTTTTAAAATGAGAATTATTAATCCGAATGAAAAATGCAAATGGGTACAATGATGCTTTTCAATATATGTAATGCCAGGGGAAAAGGAAGCAGGATAATGTGCAACTTTCTTATTGCATTTGTGCTTCTCAAATGAAAATTCCTTCCCCACTTTTGTGAACTGCAGATATTTGATTAATTAAAGTGAAAAAAATGCAGAAATAGAGAGGTTTCACATGACAGACATGAGCGAAATAACACATCATTTCTTCTTCGAAAGGGACATAATAAACAGCATGATTAAATATCAGCAATATATAAATCTTCAGCAACAAATCAATAAAAAAATTATTGAACTCGCAACAGATTTCACACAGAGTTGAGTTATACATGTATTTAGAACAAGCAATGAGTGCCCAGGCTATTCATAACATATTTGATACCCTAGGCAAATTGGCTGGTGAAACTTCGTAATGCATGAATATTCAATAGCATTTCTCGACCAAAGAAATGGACGAGAACAGAAAAGAAGGAATCTCCTTTGTGAAGAGCTATTGCTCAGAATTGCAATTTCAATCCGTTATCGCATTAGGTTTGGTCATACGGGCAATCAATCGGCTGGATTTCACCTCATTAATTATTCATGTGTACGTGTTTTTTACAGTCAATTTGCCCAGTATATCATGTATGTTATGAATAGCCTGGGTACCAAGGATGTGTGTTAGCTAAGAAGTGTAAACGTTTATAATGTCAATGAAGCAAAAATACAAAAGAAACTTTTTTGAAGAATATTAACACCAATGCCAAAGGACAAATCAGTAAAGGAAACACATACCACTTTCATGTCCTATACATAAAGAAATATCTGAATTATCATTATTATCAAACACAATGATTAAAAAATAATAAATATGCGCTTATATATTTCAGTGAATCAAATATGGCAGGAGTCTGGGTGCGCAATAATTCAAATACAAGTTCGCATCACGAGAGTTATTCTTGTCCAAACAACTACCTGTACTTTATACACTGATAATATACAGTCTGACCTCATTCATTTCGAATTCATCAGTTTGAAATTTTATTTACAATAATACATTTTTTTCGAATAGCCCATTTCAATTTGACGTGCCTCAGAAGATACATCGGGACCTGATATTTATTTTGAATGAGACCAAGAATTCAGATAGAAGGTTGTCAACTTAACGAGGTCTGCCTATATATGGCAATATATTCATTATTTTAATTCTAACCACGCAAAGATTTCATACTTTACATCATGGCAACTGTCAAACTACATTTTTTCTCAATTTAGTCGTTTGGTCATTTTGGCTGTTACTATTTACACTCCCAATATTGGATTGCATTTCAAAATGGAATCGTCCAATATTTGTTGCTTTATTGATAAAAGATAGATTGTGAAAATCTGCAATTTCAATAACAAATTAGATCTGACGAAAATAGACTAACAGGTTAGCAGTTGATTTCAAATTTGCTAGATGACCTTACCGCCCTTAATTTTATTATCGGAGGGGGTAAAATGTATCAGCCAATTTTTTTTCTTTCTCTATGTTTGTACTGAGAATGTAAATCTCAGATTGTGTAAAACTTGATAATAATTCACACCAATACACAAACTTGTGACGCATAACCTTATAATATTAAAACTTGATAATAATTCACACCAATACACAAACTTGTGACGCATAACCTTATAATATTAAAACTTGATAATAATTCACACCAATACACAAACTTGTGACGCATAACCTTATAATATTAAAACTTGATAATAATTCACACCAATACACAAACTTGTGACGCATAACCTTATAATATTAAAAAGTCAACAGGCCAAGCGGTCGAGGTGAAGAGTGCTTGACACTTGACTTGAAGTTCATGGAATTGAATGTTGCCTTTGGGGAGGTTAGACCTAAACTTTCCATTCTGAGAACAGTGAAAGTACTTGTTAGTAACCCAGAAAGTGGACATTGAGAGATTGTCATGTACAGGGCATGACTTTTGGGTTGTGGAAATTTGGCTGTTCTAGGAAAGGTATGGTGTTACAGTGTTCAGCATGGATGTTCTACATGTTCGGTGGGCCAGTCATCAGATACGTGACAACTATTTGTATAGATCACCAGGTAGCGTAAGATCGAGTTCTTTCCAGTAACAAAACATAAGGCATGAGAATACAAAATTTCAAAATCAGCTGAAAATTCAGCAAGGGGTCCAGGGGGCCACTGAAGCTCCTGGCTTTTAAGCATCTAAGATGGCTTAAATTGTCTCAAAAACAGCCCTTGTGAGCGTCAAATCTGCGGATTTCTGCAGAAAGATCTCAAGTCTGAAAATAAGCTTTGCTGAATCTCATATCAGTGATTAAATAGTGAAAGTAGACATAGGAAATACTTTTATGAAGCCTATATTGTACAAATGCCACCACCGCTTAATTAAAACTGGTATACAAGATATGAATGTACTTTGTAGTATATTTCAAAATTATAATTTTACAAGCAATATCTCTAAAAGAGGGTCAGCGCAATTTGAAGGTATTTGGTAATTTCACCGAAGTTCAGCAGATTTCGGTAAAGTAAAGTACCCTTATCGAAAGGTTAACCAATCCGCTTCCAGGTAACAAACGTTCAGTTGAAGAGAAGTTGGTTTAGTGGTTAACGTAAAATTTGATTTGTTTACACAACACTGATATGCACAAAACAAAACCAGGTCAGTATGGCATGCAGCGAAAATACAATCTGTCCATTTCAAGACTTGAGTGAGCAATGGTTTCGATGGCTTGGCTCAAAATTCTTGTAAATGCTTTTTGTCTTAAAGTGAGTTGTAAAATTTCTGCACAAAACCATATATAAAACATGCTAAAGAAAGCCACTTTTTCATCTTACTGTTAAAGGTAAATAGTCTTATTTCTTTAACAAAATATCCTCTACTGTCTACAACACTGTATTGTCACTTTTCTTACATGTTTCCAAAAACCACAAATACAAGTGTTCGATACAGGAGTTGTCTATCCTGATCTACGTGCCAAAGTATTACCTGTATTGAAATGGTGTGTTCTAGCAAGCATTTAACAAAAATTACAATGTAATGTATTAGTGTATGTCTTTATCAAGGCATAACATGACATTTTCTCAAAATTATCACTTAGCACAATTTGATAGAAAATAAAACTAGCTACCTTCAAATAATAAAGTGCTTCAACATACATTTATTAGCATAAACCTTTTCTCCATTTACAATTTAATAAGTTGATCACACCTTCTTGTATATCAGTTATATCGACATTCCGGTTTAGTCGACATATTTGTAAAGTCCTGATTTCTGTCGCTATATATTGTACAAGGAAAATGATTTTATTTATTTAAAGTAGACTAATTATCACAAGTCAACAGTTTTACAACACCTACAGCAAAACACACGAATAGTAAGTTTTACAACACCTACAGCAAAACACACGAACAGTAAGTTTTACAACACCGACATAGCAAAAGCCAAGTAAGTTTGCCAGTACTGGAATTGGGTATGACGTATTTTATCCGGTCGCTATAATGTCGACATAACGGGTTTTGACAGTATATAGTCCTTATATTTACCTGTGTTCCATCAAACTCATATGTCGCTTGTTCCGAGTCTATTTCCACCATCTCCACAGTCTCCTCTATCACAATTGTACCATCGTAACTTTGGTGAAGGTTAGCGCTGGGTAATCCTTTGTAAACAAACTCATCTGACATGTATCTGAAAAGAATTATAGACAAAATCTATCAAGTCAGCAAATGAGAATAAATATTCTTCTTCTGGTTTGCCATGAAGATCTAGATTTATATTAAGACAATAATAATCCTCACTTAAAGACCAACTATATATTAAGAACACAATTTTCAAGTACATTTTCACTGTTTCGCTCTTTATTCAAACTCAATATTAAGACCACCTCAATATTAAGACCACCTCAATATTAAGACTAGTTATCAAGGGTCCCAATGATGGTCTTATTATCGATGTTTTACTGTATCTTATAACTAACTAGCACAAATCAATGAAAGAGATTGATACCAAGCTGTACTACATTGTCAGTGGAAATAAGAACAGTCATAATTTCCTGAAATATAATCAGTAAATATCCCATGAATCAATAATCAAATATCCATGTACCGATTATGCCAATGTTTACATTTTGACAACCAAGGGTCCTTATTTCACTTCATGCTGATAATGTGTAGCTTCCATTTCAAAAGGGGCAACAAACTGCTGAGGATAAGTAATGCCACTGCATGATGATATCTTAATGATACTTTCGTAATAACTATGAATATTATACAAATCAACTAAATGTTAGTTAATAATTTCTGCGTTAGTGTAATATAACCTTATTTGTATCATTGAATCTTAACTTCATTGAAATACTAACCTTTTTTCTTATGTATACTAACTGCTATTTGTAAAGTATAGAGTGGGATGACCTTGACCCACACATACTTATTTATGAGGAAAATAAAAATATCTCCCCTTCAAAAAAAACCCCAAAAAACCCATGTCAAATATACATACAGTAAACCCTCACTTTTAAAGACCATCTCAATAATAAGACCACCTCAAAATTAAGACCACAATTTGCAAGACCTTTTTTCACTGTTTTACTCATTATTCAATCTCAATATTAATTGAGGTTTGACTGTAATTCATTAACAATGACGAATAAGTTAGAAAAAAAGCAAACAAATACTTCAGTTACCTTCTATTTCGAATTCTCTGCCGTCTACTCTTCCTCTCCATCACTTTCTGCTCCTTCAGCTCCGCCTTCAACTCGGCCTTTGTTTTCTTCTTCTGTTTCCTTTTCTCAGGTGAGCTTCCAGCGTCTGCTACACTAGTGTCCAGAGTGACACTAGATTCAGTTGCAGTGGTAGATGACTCGGTGTTTACACTTGTATCAGCAGTGTGAAGATCGGGTTGGTTGACATCAGCAGTGAGAACATCAGGTTGGTTGAGATCACCAGTGTGAACATCGGGTTGGTTGAGATCACCAGTGTGAACATCGGGTTGGTTGAGATCAGCAGTGAGAACATCGGGTTGGTTGAGATCACCAGTGTGAACATTGGGTTGGTTGAGATCACCAGTGTGAACATCGGGTTGGTTGAGATCAGCGGTTTCTTCACTTGTATCAACTGTAGTTGGTTCATTAACATCAGATGCTACGTGACAAACAAAATAGATTATATATTGTTTTTCCATCTATTTTCATTAAAATACAATATTTTATTCTGGACCACAAAAATTAATATCAGGTTTTTTTCCAGCTGTTTTTATAGCTGTCATTCGACTATATTCCCAATGCCATAAAGTATAAGTTTCCCATTTTGAATGTAAAAATTCCCAATAAATCTGAAGAAAAAAATTTGGTTCAAACAAAGCTTTTCTCTCACAGGCAGTTTATATAAATAGCAATTGTTGATTAATTAATCACTACATCCTTTACTTCATTCCTAAAATCTTGCTGTTATTTCCTAACATTTTGATGTAATTGCTAATCTTTTCCCAATTTCTAAGTTTAATGCTAAAAAATTGCTAATCTCAAGGGTATGGGTCATCTTCCCGAAATAGCCAAAATAAATTCTGACAATAATAAGCACTGTCAGAACTTGGGCACAATACAGATTTTCCTCTTAATCATATGAGAATTGGTCAATTATATCACTGAGCACATTCTCTGTAGGAGTAACGCTGAATATAGTGAATTAGATGGCATTTGTTTACTGATTTGAAAGGATTAGAGTAAAATTACCTTCAAGAACTGGCATCTGATGATCATCCTGTGCTGGAAGTTCTTGACTTGTTTCTTCAACCTTGACAAGCTCTGGTACTTCAGTGACCTCTTCTTTCTCTTTCTCGTCTAATACATTCTCAACTTCTGTTATTTCATCTGTTTTATCTGTAAATAGAAATTTACCGTCAATACAACAACAAATTATTATATGTGTCATTCTCTGATATTTTTGGCCTAAATGGACTTATCTGGGCGAAATTGAGGATATTGGTATGTCACCACAAAACAAAATATACTGCAAAACAACATTGTCTAGCGAATTACAGCACTTACAATATGGTCATCAAGACTACAAAAAATTCTGAGTTTCACAAATTTAATACAGCAAATATGTTTTCAGATACAATACCATTTTACAAATAATTGTAATGCTTCTGCTCACCGCTGAATCATAAATCTTTTACTGAAATTTTTCAACTATCAGTTGCAATTAATGTGAAAACTTGACGTCATAATGCGAAAACATGTCGTCAACTTCATTGCGTTTTTCTCAGAAACGAGGCTCAGTGCATTTGGGTCAAAGTCTCAAAGACTGCCACATATATGACAGTAACATACAATAACAATAAAAGATTGCAGTAGTTCTTGACTTCAATTGTGCAACATAGGTTGATGTAACGTAGTGTGTACATTTGTACTACATATGGACATGCCCATCATTTCGGACTGAAATCCCTTCCAAGTCAAGAATAAGTTTTGAAGTTTTTCCAGTTTTACAAAACAGTGTTCCTGTGTTACTGACCCGCACCAATCTGACCAACTGAAACAACTGACCACATCCTCGCGTGATTCAGAGGTGAAGGACAAATAACTTCTTGATTAAGAATTAGTTCTACAATACATACTTAGCACTAGGGATGTAAACGATTAACCAGTTAACATTACAAGCTATACAGTAAGTTATAAAGTATACAACCACAAAATATGTTAGGACTTGATGAAAGTATTGCTAATTTTTTTAAACCTATAATAAAAACTGTTCAAGTAACTACATATATTACTGACATTCACACATGTTTCAATATCCAGATAAAAAAAGAGTAATACCTTTTACATTGTCATCAGTTTCAGCAATTGTGGCAGAATCAGCTGCTGTTTCAGATTCTACTTCTTGATTATCAAGTACTTTAGCAGTGTCATCATCATCATCAATTTTCACCTCTGTCTCTCCAGCTACCTGCTCCTGAGTACCAGTATCAAGTTCAGCAACATCTGTTTCAACAGTTTCTTTATCAACTGGTTCAGTATCTGCTGTTTCTTCAACTTTGACAAGGTCAGCTTTATCTTGGGCCTCCTTTGCGCGTTGAAGTTTCTCACGTTTTAGACGCAATTTTTCCTCCTCCCTCTCTTTACGTTTAGCTTCCAGTTCGGCACGACGTTGTAATCTACGCTGATATCGGTCCTCTTTTTCTCTAGCCTGAAATATGAGATACAAGAAAAATAAACAATTTTTTTTTGCAAATGGCCTTAAACTCAAATTCAATTTATAACAAAAAATGAATAATAATACATGTAGACACATACATTCCTATTTATGTGCACTGTCTAATTTTGCTTGAATTCTTTTGCTAATTCATAACAACAAGAATTTAAAATTCTTATGAATGGTATGTGCAAGATATTGTCAAAATACCAGCAGTATCAACCTTATTGAAATAAATAACTAGGTACAAACTGGAAGAATCTCAATACAAAATACTCACATATTCTACATTCATTAAACATTTGAGAAATACTCTCATTATTGAAAAAAATATTATTACAATTCTATAGCATTTTAATGTACATGTATCAGGAACTCGCATCCAAGATTGAATATAAAAAGACATGCAATCTTTATACGGAACTGTATGTGAACAGAGTACTGAAAGTTTTACAGCCTCATAGCGCAGGGTACAAGTAGTGATGGCTCCATTATCGAAAATAATCATAAAATCGTCGCTGGTCATACGATGTCGGCGACAATCGAGTATGAACTACAATAATCGTTTATAGTCAGAAATTTTGACTGAAGTGTTATTTCAATAAGACGATATCATATATATTCAAATTTTACAGTCATATAGAATTGTTTTCGATGTATTCAGTGAAATACAAATATACAAAGTTTAAAACAATATTTATTGGATGATTAAATGATCTTAAGATATGAGAGTAATGTCAAACCCCATTGATGTTAAAGTGAGAAATAAATTTGTATAAATCAAATTAACTGTCAGTATTAAACTTACACTAAAAAACTAAATATGGATCGATTATTTCCGATTTGATTATCAATTATGAGTTTTCAAACCGATCCGATAATCGATTTTGAAATTTGTCTGATAATCCATCACTAGGCACAAGATTATAAACTTGGAGAGGTGTCTCCGTACTCAAATCTCATCATCAATCAATACTGATTATGGTCATAATTGTACTTATGTTAGATGTTCGAGTAAACAAGCAGATACATAATGTCTCATACAGAACACTGTACACATATATAATATCATGACTCATCTCATAATCTCGTCACAATTTTAGCTTCAGGACATTTAAACGAATAAATGAGATTTGAGTATGGGTACCAATCTCAAGTTTCATAACTCCAGACATAGAAAGAAGTGAGATTTGCCTACAATCTTTTTTCAGAACATAACATAAACAAAACACAAATGAATACATTTTCAGCAGTTCATTTAAGTCAAGAACAAAATGAAAATTTCTCAAATAACATCCAAAATAAATTCCATGTAACACAATTTTTACATTTTTCCGGTGCTTAAATACACATTTCAGCTTCCAAATTGCATGTTTCTTGGTAAACCTGACAAGATGTCTTTTTCTCTGGGTATGAAGTGAAATGTTACAATTTACAATGTGTAACCAAAGGTTTAATCAACAACAATTGATACAAAGACGTCGAAAATGATTTCAGAACAAGCGAAATATACAGGCTTTTCTGCATGGCTAGGCTATGTATGTGCCAACAATTGTTGAACTAATTTAATATTTAAAAGTATCGTGTAAAAAGCTCTTATTTATAAGTGTTTTCATTAAAAGTTTCGTTATTTTTAAATATTTGTGTCTACTTCAAACATATAGGTTATCAGTACAATTACTCTTCTTTAGATGGGTACAGACACATGTGCTTCAAATTTGTATTAAAAACAGAATTGTTTTATGTTTCACAAACTAGCTTAACCTTTCAGCTCCCTTGATACATTTCTGAAACATTTAAGGTCAATCATATGCATATGGATCCCATTTACTGTGGGGTTTTTTTCAGAATCAGAAATCCCATAAAATTGGTGACAAATACCCACCCTGGACCCCTCCCCATGTGGAAACAGAAACTCATCTATGCAAAATTCCTGAACTTCTTCGAAAAACAATCTGTGACATAAGTTAAACTTTTTCTGTGAGTAGATTATTCAGCATTAGTTGTATAAAATACACGTGAAACGTAAATCTATCAGCTGTTTAGGAAAATTGCCTATAAATAAAATGCCTTCTTTTACAAAATGAAATCCCCCCAGGGTGATTTTTACAAAGTCTACTGTATGTGCATGTAGATCATCCTCGGTACCCAGGCTATTCATAACATATATGATACCCTGGGCAAACTGACTGTAAAAATCTTGTACTCATGAATAATTGACGAGGTGAAATCCAGCCGCTTGATTGGCCGCATAACACAAACCTCATATGATACTGAAATTGCCAAGCAGTCACTGATGAAATTGCTGTTCTGAGCAATCCAATGAGATCGCCCTGTGAAAATGAATTTTTTTTTTCAATGGTCGCTGCCATTTTGTCAAATTTGCTGATAGCTCTTCACAAAGGAGATCCGTTCTTTTTTGTTAGCATCCTCTTCATTGGTCGAGGAATGCTAATGAATATTCACACATTACAAAGTTTCGCTAGCCAAATTGCCCCGAAAAATCATATATGTTATGAATAGCCTGGGTACCGAGGATGATGCAGATAAGTATCGCGTTATTACAACAATGATCACTTACGATTCGAGCCTTTCGTTCTTCTCTTGATTCATCGTCGTCGCTGTCACTATAGTTGTATTGTAATGATAAAAGTTTACGAGGCTTGATAATCAATTCTTTCTTTACAGCCGGTTCAACTTGACTATCTGTAATTGTACAATGTCATCATGTGTAGAATATGATTCATAAATTTAATAAATATCAAGTCTTGTCTGATGTAAATATTTGAGTTTTAAACTATTTTCCAACATATTTTTCATTTTTATACAATCTTATTTGATCTTTTATGCTTAAGCTAATTTTCTTTTAATTCGGTTTAACAATTTTATGGTTATATACGGCAGTCAGTTAACCAAACCTGTTGAATTTCAGAACAAATGAAAAATACAGGCTTTTCTGCATGGCTAAGGCTATGTATGAGATGACAATGGTTTTCCCTACTGTTAACCAAAACTGTTTTCCTGGAATTAATTATCAACCAGTACTAACTAGCCATTCTGCACACAGCTGTCATCTTCCCCACATGAATCCGATGTAGAGAACAACTGTCGCCAAATGTCACAGGTTTTATGAAGATAAAGAATTTCCTTGCTTAAAATCTTAGGAGCTTTATGAATACGGGCCCTGATGTACAAACATCCCAGCAGTAAGCAGGGGCAAAAGATACAGCAACATACATTTGTATTGCAAACTTACCTGCTTGATTTTGTTGAACTTTGACAGGACTCGCGGTATGTGTGACAGACACTGCAGCCTCCTCACTCACAGGGCTTGTTATATCAACAGCTTCCTCTACATACTCTGTCTTCACTTCAGCCTCTACAATGTCACCACATATACAATGTACTATACACATTTACAAGAAAAACGTACAATACAGTCCCTCAAGATCAACTATCTCCAGCTAGAACCTCTCTTCAACAACACAATTAAATATTCCAATAGTAAACATATACAGTAAAACCTCACTTAAAGTCCACCTCAATAATAAGACAACCTCAAAATTAAGAACATAATTTTCAGGTCCATTTTCATTGTTTTGCACTATGTTCAACCTCAATATTAAGACCCCTGGAGTTGACCCTTTGACCCCTAGAATTTCCAAAATGCCACATTTTGACCATCAGGAATCTGGCTGAAAGGTAAATCTTTCTCTGAAAGTATAGGTTATTTGGCTATAAAATAGTAAAATCCAGTCAAGTTATCAAAAGGACTCCAGAGTTTCAGCACCCAGTGGAACTCCTGAAGACCTCCTCAATGACAACACCAGTTTTCTCGTGTCCCAAGGGTGGTCTTTTCTTGAGGTTTTACTTTACAAGCATATTAAGCTGAGAGGATGTTGCTCAGATAGTTTGTACTGTACAAGCTATTTCTTCCTGAACTAAGGAAAATTTATAAAAGTGAAATTTTAAAGGAGCTTTATGAATACGGCCCCTGATCTAAAGATGAAATATATCATTAAGTCTTAAAATGAGCGCTGCTATGGGATTAACAACCTCTTCTGTAAGTGACATCATTTCAAGAAAATACAACATGTGATGTCATTATTTGCAAGCAGGAAACAATATTTACTCCATATGGTCACTACGTTTTCATATTGCCAATCGTACAGCGGCGCTCAAATATTTCTTTTTTCTATACAAAAAAAACATAAACTTGCAGACCTTGCTTCCTTTCCTCCTTCTGTAGCAATAACAGTTTGTTTTCTAAATCTTCCAGATCACTATCAGAACTGGTTTCACTATCCTCAAAATAAGACAAATCGCTTGTGTGTATTGAACTAACATCACTTGATGGAACAGAATCCTGAAACATGAGATGTTTATAAAACATTATGCCTCCCTGTGACCTTGATCTTTGACCCCAAAATCAATAGGGTTCCTCTGCTACCCAAGGTGAATGTGTGATCCAAGTTTGAGGATGATAGGTCATGCGGTTCTTGAGTTATTGATCGGAAATGAAAATGTTACGGACCGACGGATGGACATACCGACCGACCGACATGTGCAAGCCAATATGCCGTCTCTTCTTCGAAGGGGGGCATAATAATCTATGTTGTGAAGAGGTTTTACGCCGATTTCAACGGTATTTCAATTTTCCTGGGTTGCTAACCAGAGACCTTATTCACAAACTTTTTAAGACTGAAACTCAGACTTGAACATGTTAACATATAAAACGTTCTTTTTCCTCCTATGTTGTTAGAACAGTACAGATTTTAATAAAAAAATGGCAAAACCAGACAATTGAATCATGGAAACTATGTATAACTGATGTTACAAGTATTATAAATTGACCAGGGTTCGACACTTAACTTTTCCAACCTCGTAGTACGAAGGACTAGTGAATTTCAAAATTGTGTAGTGCTCAATTAAATTAGGTTGTCTTGACAACATAGGGATAGCCACCAGTACCCAAATAAGGGGACATTTCTATGAAAATTAAAATAAAGTAAAACAAGAAATGGGCAATGCCCACAAACCAGGTTTTAAACTTAATTATTTGTAACCAAGGCTCTATTTGTATAATGAATACATGATGATCATCAATGCTGCAAAGGTGCCAGAGGTGATACATGCATACAAACACTCACACTTTGATGTCAATACACCCACGAATAGCGAAGATATTAAGTGGAAACTGATTTTTAAATTTTAAGTGACCTTGACCTTGGACGGAACGAACCCAAAAGCAATCCCAAGCGAGATCTTCACATGTTCTTACTATACACCAAGTTTGATGTCAATATGACCAACAAATCTAAAGTTATAAGCCGGAGAGCAAATTGCAATTTTTAGTAAAAGTGACCTTGACCTTTGATGGAACGATTCTAAAAGCAATCCCAAGCGAGCTCTCCACACGTTCTTACTATACACCAAGTTTGATGTCAATATGACCAACAAATCTAAAGTTATAAGCCGGAGAGCAAATTGCAATTTTTAGTAAAAGTGACCTTGACCTTTGATGGAATGATTCTAAAAGCAATCCCAAGCGAGCTCTCCACACGTTCTTACTATACACCAAGTTTGATGTCAATATGACCAACAAATCTAAAGTTATTCGCCGGAAACCAAATTGCTACTTTAAGTAACGGTGACCTTGACCTTTGGCAGAACGAGTCCAAAAGCAACCCCAAGCAAGCTCTCCACATTTTCTTACTATACACCAAGTTTGATGACAATATGATCAACAAAACAAAAGTTATTTGCCGGAAACCAAATTTCTATTTTTAGTAATGGTGACCTTGACCTTTGATGGACCAAACCCAAAAGTAATCCCAAGCGAGCTCTCCACATGTTCTTACTGTACACCAAGTTTGATGGCAATATGTTCAACGAAACTCAAGTTATTTGCCGGAAACCAAACTGCTATCTTTAGTAATGGTGACCTTGACCTTCTTCAGAACGGGTCCAAAATCAATCCCAAGCAAGCTCTCCACATGTTCTTACTGTACACCAAGTTTGATGGCAATATGTTCAACGAAACTCAAGTTATTCGCCGGAAACCAAACTGCTATCTTTAGTAATGGTGACCTTGACCTTCATCAGAACGTGTCCAAAATCAATCCCAAGCAAGCTCTCCACATGTTCTTACTGTACACCAAGTTTGATGGCAATATGTTCAACGAAACTCAAGTTATTCGCCAGAAACCAAACTGCTATCTTTAGTAATGGTGACCTTGACCTTCATCAGAACGGGTCCAAAATCAATCCAAAGCAAGCTCTCCACATGTTCTTACTGTATACCAAGTTTGATGTCAATAGGATTAACGAAACTCAATTTATTCACCGGAAACCAAATTGCTAGTTTTAGTAACGGTGACCTTGACCTTTGTCGGACCGAACCCAAAAGCAATCCCAAGCGAGCTCTCAACATGTTCTTACTATACACTAAGTTTGATGTCAATAGGATTAACGAAACTCAAGTTATTCGCCGGAAACCAAATTGCTAGTTTTAGTAACGGTGACCTTGACCTTCGTCGGACCGAACCCAAAAGCAATCCCAAGCGAGCTCTCCACATGTTCTTACTATACACCAAGTTTGATGTCAATAGGATTAACGAAACTCAAGTTATTCGCCGGAAACCAAATTGCTAGTTTTAGTAACGGTGACCTTGACCTTTGTCGGACCGAACCCAAAAGCAATCCCAAGCGAGCTCTCCACATGTTCTTACTATACACCAAGTTTGATGTCAGTATGATCAATGTAACTCAAGTTATTCGCCGGAAACCAAATTTCTATTTTTAGTAACGGTGACCTTGACCTTTGTCGGACCGAACCCAAAAGCAATCCCAAGCGAGCTCTCCACATGTTCTTACTATACACCAAGTTTGATGTCAGTATGATCAATGTAACTCAAGTTATTCGCCGGAAACCAAATTGCTAGTTTTAGTAACGGTGACCTTGACCTTTGTCGGACCGAACCCAAAAGCAATCCCAAGCGAGCTCTCCACATGTTCTTACTATACACCAAGTTTGACGTCAATATGATCAATATAACTCAAGTTATTCGCCGGAAACCAAATTTCTATTTTTAGTAACGGTGACCTTGACCTTTGTCGGACCGAACCCAAAAGCAATCCCAAGCGAGCTTTCCATATGTTCTTACTGTACACCAAGTTTGGTTACAATATGATCAACAGAACTCAAGTTATTCGCCGGAAACCACCCAGTTTGACCGCCCGCCCGCCCGCCCGCCCGCCCGCCCAACGACATTCACCATTCTAATAACCTGGTTTTTTTCAAAAACCTGGTTAAAAAAGAAACTTAGGGATGTGAAACTGTTTTTCAAATGTACTGTATCACTTTTCCTTTTCGAACTTTAAATTTCAATTGTTTGTGCCTCAATATTTAGCTAGTTCCTCGGACTGTTCAACTTATGATGCACAGGTGTGTCAATAAGAGCCGGTTAAATTACCCGGTAACTTAAGCATCATCACCCGGCTACTTTTCTTATATGAATGATTATAATTAAGGGGAATACCCCCCAGATCCCCGGCTACTTTTGGTGATTTTCCTTCTACTTCAAGAACTAGAGACACCCCTGAATGCAAGGTAGTACTGCATTGCTTTAGAATGGTGCAGGACTGGTGGACTAGTATTAGTGTTGAACCTTGTTGACTAGCGGGCTATAGTTTTTGTGTTGAACCTTGTTGACTGGCCGACTAGTGTGAGTGTCGAACACTGTTGATTGGCGGACTAGTGTTAGTGTTGAACCCTGTTGACTGGTGGACTAGTGTTAGTGTTGAACCCTGTTGACTGGTGGACTAGAGTTAGTGTTGAACCCTGTTGACTGGCGGTCTAGCGTTAGTGTTGAGCCCTATAGACTATACCTCCAAATCTTCTTCCTGTATTTCTTCATCCCAGGCAAATCTGTATGGTCTTTTTCCTCCAGTTTGATCATCAACATCTTTATCTACTTGTTCAACAATACCAGCCTTGGCCATCTCTTCATTGAAAGCTTCTTGGATTTGCTCGTTGATAGCTTGTTCTGCAAGTGAGTACGGTGCAGGAATATCTTGAACCATGTACGGTTTCCCATCATGCTTAGCACCTTCTTTACCAGGTTTTTTCTTTTGAACATGTGTACCATCAGGTAGCACGACTGTTCCTGGCGGAGGAGGTTCCTCTGATGGCGTAGGTAGTCCAAGTAGAGCATTCAGACCTTTACCTGAAAATTAAAAAAATTAAACGAGACCTACCTTGGTTAAGTTGATGTTTGATTTTAATTCTTTAAGTAAAAATTGAGAGAGGGCTTGCAAAAACTACTTGGCAAATGCGCAATTACATCTCGTTTCAGATCGAACGAAATTCGAAAAAGAATTGTATATTGAACTACTATTTAAACATTTAAGAGAAATGAAGTCAAAACAGAACAAAACATTAAAGATTGTATTTAACTGATTACAATCAGAGCTATGATAATGATCTTCCATGTGAATGTTAATTTTCTACTCTAACTTATCTCTGGATTTAAATTGTATGATAACTGGCTGCAACCTCTGGCAACCATATTGTTTTCACAGATCAATTTCAGTAGAATGCCAACTGATGATCACTTCTTAGAAATAAGCACAAATGAGCGCTGCCATGGGATTTACAACCTCTTCTGTAAGTTGACGTCAATTCAAGAAAAAAAAACATGCGATGTCACTATTTGCAAGCAGGAAACAACATTTACTCCATAATTATGGTCACTTAGTTTTCATATTGTCATATGGGGCAAATATTGCTTACTGCCAGTACATGGTGACGTCACATGTGACGTTTTCTGGAAATGACGTCACTTAAAGAAGAGGTTGGAAGTCATACAGCGGCGCTCAAATACTTTTTAGGTTTATAAATAGTATTTTAGAACTACAGTAAAACCTCACCTAAAGACCATCTCATATAATAAGACCAGTTTTCAAGGGTCCCAAAGGTGGTCGTATTATTGAGCTTTTACAGTACATTGTATTCAGTATCTTACCAGGAGATGGCTTCGTCCCAGATATAGAAGTTGCCGGAATGCCCGCACTACTGACAGGGGGCATCATCATAGGACCAGCTGCCGGGGGAGGAACCGTCATAGCAGTTCCTGGAGGAGGTATACTGAATGTCTGAAATGGTAGCTGACCAGGGGGAAACAGGGGTGGAAAACCTTGATTGATGGATGCATTCCAACCCTGAAAGTACATTGATAACATAGGTTACATGACAGCACTTTATTCTGTCCAAGGAAAAGTTGTATAAAGGCGCAACAAAACAAAATGGTGTTATCAGTAAATCACATAAGTAAAACCCCACTTAAAAACACCTCAACAATAAGAACACCATTTTCAAGTCCATTTACATGGTTTTGCTCCTTATTCAATTATATTATTAAACATTTATTTAAATGTGGCCTAAGTGTACAATGCTTGTTCATCAAAATAGATAAGAGACAATATTACTCACTGGTGGTAAGAATGGAAAGGTCTGTTGACTGATACCAGGAAATGTAAGTCCGGCTGGATTGGTGTTACTGAAGCTGATCTGTGGTGGATACTGGCTGGGATTCGGACCTAATATACCGGAACCAGGAGGTCCTTGGTTGTATTGTCCAGGTGCTAGTGAGGATACAGCCGGGGAACTTGTGCTGTATTGAGGTACTTTCGTCCCTACATGATAACATTTATAATATTAGTATGAAAAGAAATATATATGAATTAAATGCATTAACTGAAAATGGGTGAACTATTTATACGAAAGGAAAATACTTAAATAAGTCAGTCATTACAATACACTATACTTCAATATGTTGCAAACTTCCAGAAATTAACATCATCAAAAATGGTCAGTCTGGAAAGGGTATTGGTAGAACCAATGGATGCTCCCCCTACGTATGTAAAAAATCATTGAACTAATGTAAGAACTCATTGAACTAGAACATGCTGTCAATATTCCCATCTCTTCTTGGTAGTAAAGCTTCCCATTAAGTTTCATTGAATTCCAGTCATTGGTTGCTGAGAAATAGTGTTCAAAGAATCAAACAAATGCAGGATGGACGGACGGACGAACATACAAAATGGCAGCTATACGCTCCGCCTTCTGGGAGCATAAAAACAGAACTTTAGGTTTACATTCTCAAAAAGCAAAGCATAAAATCGTAAGCAATAAAACAATCAAAATATGAATAAATGCATGAATAAAGGTTTATTTTGATAGAGGAAAACATGTTACCTGGAGGTGGTGAACTGAAGTTGAATGCAAGCATATTATGGATTCCAGCAGAATCTGGCGACTTCATTAATTTTTCCTGATGCTCCTGTTGCTTGCGTTTAAGGGTGTTATTATGTTCTGTCAAACTGATGTTCAAGTGTTCACAAATCACTTCATCTGTCTTTGGCTTGATAACCTGTTGTTGATTTAAACTCGTTTGAATTTAATAATTATGCCAGAGTTAATGCCCTTATTTGCTGTCTTCCTACCTGCATAGTTGGTACGGCAGGTTGGTAACCATTTTTTTGAATCCAAGCATCTTGGATCGAATTGTTTTTATATCAGAACATATGGTGTAGAGTGGTATTTACACCTGTGTATTGAGTATCGATAATTCACTAAGGAAATAACAACTCCTGTGCGTGTTGTCACAACAAAACGAGCATGATGTTGATGCAATAAAATGATGTTGACATTGTTAAATCTTTATAAGGTAGGAATTAACATCGTCAAAATTTGTTTGTAGAGTCAATCTAACAATAACAAATTACCTTCTCATAATCGTCCTACCACAGCAATATTGATAAACAATATAAAGTGAAGGAAATTAACAGTGATAACTTAATACAAACAATCAAGCGATTAATTACCTGACTGATTTTGGGGTTTACAATTTGTTCCACTATTCTTTCCACACCTTTGTTCAACATACCAGATCTGAAAAAAACATATTTGTTTATCGTCACCACTGGTTTCCCATAAAGGTGACGCCTCTGGAAGAATATTAGTGTTTTTAGATTTTTGGAGGATAGTGCATGATTACAGAAGATGCCCCAGTTCCAGAAGCACCCATGTTTTTTCACATGCACAAGTAAAACATCGTACATAGGATCTTGGTATTCTAGTCTCATCCGAAAGACTGTAAGTACTTTTAGTGGTGGAGCGAGGAATTGAACCTGCAACCCCTGGATTACTAGTCCAGCATGTTACTACTGGACCATGGATTCGCAAATGTATCTTAATAATAAACACGTAAGTACACAGCTAGGGCATATACATCCACATCTACATTGTAAGTAAAGCTGTCACTCATCAGCACGAGAATAAACATGTATACAATAAGTACACAGCTAGGGCATATACATCCACATCTACAGTGTAAGTAAAGCTGTCACTCATCAGCACGAGAATAAACATGTATACAATAAGTACACAGCTAGGGCATATACATCCACATCTACATTGTAAGTAAAGCTGTCACTCATCAGCACAAGAATAAACACATATACAATAAGTACACAGCTAGGGCATATACATCCACATCTACAGTGTAAGTAAAGCTGTCACTCATCAGCACGAGAATAAACACATATACAATAAGTACACAGCTAGGGCATATACATCCACATCTACAGTGTAAGTAAAGCTGTCACTCATCAGCACAAGAATAAACACATATACAATAAGTACACAGCTAGGGCATATACATCCACATCTACAGTGTAAGTAAAGCTGTCACTCATCAGCACGAGAATAAACATGTATACAATAAGTACACAGCTAGGGCATATACATCCATCCACATCTACAGTGTAAGTAAAGCTGTCACTCATCAGCACAAGAATAAACACATATACAATAAGTACACAGCTAGGGCATATACATCCACATCTACAGTGTAAGTAAAGCTGTCACTCATCAGCACGAGAATAAACATGTATACAATAAGTACACAGCTAGGGCATATACATCCACATCTACAGTGTAAGTAAAGCTGTCACTCATCAGCACAAGAATAAACACATATACAATAAGTACACAGCTAGGGCATATACATCCACATCTACAGTGTAAGTAAAGCTGTCACTCATCAGCACAAGAATAAACACATATACAATAAGTACACAGCTAGGGCATATACATCCACATCTACATTGTAAGTAAAGCTGTCACTCATCAGCACGAGAATAAAACTAACACAAAGAGAAAGTAAGAGAAAAAAAGAAGAAAATAGTAATGGACTGGGTGCATAATAAAAATGTTAATAGTTAAGGTTAAGTTAATAGGAAAGTTGACCCATTGCTTCTCAGACAGGGGTTCTATTTGATCCTGGAGATCTTTGAACCCTGGAATTTCCAAAAAGCTAAATTTTGACCTTAAGGATTTCGACTGAAGAGTCAATTTTTCTGTAAATTATAGGTAATTTGGCTATATTATGGTAAAATCCGGTTAAAAATTATCAAAATGACCCTTGAGATTCAGCACCTAGTGGATCCCTGGCTCAGAAACTGTATGCGTGACCACTCTGCTTTGCGTGATGCTATCAGAGACAAATTCACATTGGCATAACTCAGTATTGCACCAAAAAAGTTTGCAAACATCTACGTGTTTGAAGCCAATAATGTTGAGAATTCAAAATACATAGATCTTTGGGTTGATCCCAGAAAAATGTCTGATTCCTTTAATATGCTAACAAACAGTTCTAAGTTTAGTAGGTAGAGATTTTGTTCTTTATATTTTCCATGTACAGTCGGACCTTGTTCATTCAATTTCTTTGGGTCCAAAATTTTATTTTGAAATAATACATGGTTTTGAATATAGCCCATTTCAATTTGATGTGTCTAAGAAAATACATCAGGACCTGATATTTATTTCGGATGATACCGAGTATTCAAATAGAAGGTTGTCAAATAAATGACTGTATAGATATCTTCATATATTTGTAAAGGGACAGAGACCACAGTATCTTACATTGAGGATTTGCTTAGAAAATATGGGTTGTGTATAAAATACATGTAACAGGCAAATATTTCTTTAAGTTAAAGAAGCTTGCAAGACATAATATGATACTCACTGATTTATTTGCCGTCGAAGAGTTTCTCTCATCTGATTTTTGTTGAGATCTTGACTCCATTTTTGTTGACTTAAGAATCTCGACACGTACGCCTCAACTCTTTGCTGAAGATTGTGGTAGGCAGGCTGTAAATACAAAGTGTCTAACTGAGTAAAATAACTAAAATGATTCAAGTGACAATGAGACCCTTCCATTTAATTTTGGTTAGCATTACATGACTGTACTTAATGGAATTCCAGAATACCAAACACAACTATAGCTTTTTTCAAAGCGAAGTCTGTACACTTCTAGAAAAGTATGTCTGTTCCAGAATGTCAACAAATGTGTGTTATTTATATTTTTTGATGTTCAGGTTGTTAATACAGAACCACACAGACTTGTGCAAGGCATGGAGAGAACGCAACTATTATTATAGCATTATTCGTTTCAAGCAGGTATTAACAGACATAGATTTACTTAATTAAATCACCTATTAAACTTGAGCTGCATTTTAGTGTATTTTATTTGCATCATAAGAAAAACATTGTACAGTGGCTACTTTTATCCTATTTCTGTGGACAACAAGTCAATTAGTGATTAAAAGATATAGTCACAGCAATTCCTGAGTAATGATGTTACTATATTATTCTAATTGGATTAAAAGTCGTCTGTATGGCATGCTTGGCGGACAGGGGCAATTATCAACATAGCTAATTGGGGAACAGTTTGACAATATAAATAGGTGTTTTATGACTTGGTGCACTCTAGCGGATCAGTGGTCCAGTGGTAAAACGCTGGACTTGTAATCCAGGGATCGCTGGTTCGATTCCCCGCTCCATCACTGACCGTACTAACAGTCTTTCAGACGAGACTTTAAAAACCGAGGTCCCGTGTATGATGCTTTACATCGAGCACGTAAAAGACCCAGGGGTGCTTCTGGAACTGGGGCATCTTCTGTATCATGCACTATCCTCCAAATCTAATATGACTAACATTCTTCCGGAGGCGTCGCCCATATGGGAAACCGGTGGCGACGATAAATAAAAGCATATACAACAGCTGGTGCACTCTGCTGACAGTTACAATGGAATGTTATACTCGATTTTCAACACACATAATACAGAATTTCTTCATATCTAAAATGCTATTCAGGGTAAAGCGGATTTTGTCAGGAGACTCCCGACCAAATCCGGAGAACTGGGAAGCATGCCCATATGCTGAGTGAATGAGTATGTCTACGGTCAGCATCTTACATATTTTTTGCACAATTACTATAAACAGGTTTTTGTAAGAGAGAGAATGTTTCAAAAAAACTGACATGACAAAATTACATTATCCAAGTTATTTCATTGTTACTGTTAGTCATGTTCATGCCTTTCGAATAAGTAAGGCAAAGCTAATTATGCATCGTCCCAGTACTTAGAAACACACCTCTCCTCTCAATGACAACGATAAATATAAACCCTTAGTTAACCGGTCCCAATCTTATGTCGCGAAAATGTATGACTTTGCACAAATACCTTTGTGTCCGCGTCTGCAATGAATTCTTTTCGGAACTGATCAAAGCATCCTTTCGATTTCAATGTGTTGATGATCTTCTGCACCACCTCTGGGTCCGCCTTTTTCTCTTGAGATGTCCCAGAAGTCATTTTTGTGATTTTTTATTCCAGCGTCATTTTAGTCTTTGTCAATCAAGCGCTTGGTTTTCAACCACAGGGGTTCGTACCAATTATTTGGTAATTAATGATCCTGCGAGGGAATGAACAAATATTTCATTAAAGTGTAAACGGACCCAATGATTACCAATGCATATTGTTATAAGGACTGCTGGTGGTCGTGACAAAGAGTAAAGATCTAGAAATGTTGTTGACTACCTGGACTAAAGCATCCCGTCAATTCCATACTCTGTCGTACAGACTATAATTCCTGCAACCAATGATTACTACAAATACACATTCTTAACCCCGGACTGTTCATCAGTGGAACAGTCTATCCCCTCATATTCCATGTCTCCCCCACCCTTGTACAGTTTAATGTTGCACTTAGCAACATTGAACATACCATCTTACCATGACTCCATTCCCACCTGTTTTTAAACTGTTAATATCATTAACATTTTATTACCATTCTTACTTTTATTTGTTGACTATACTTCTTTTTAATTTTTCTCTGCGGCTTGACGCGCACAATTGTCTAAGTCTTCGTACGAGGTACATGTATGACCAAAAAAAAAGATAGAAAAAGACAAAAAAGACAGATGAGTCAACTAAAATGAAGCAAACACCTGTGAGATATCTGACGAACGGAGTGAAACAGAAAGTAGCCTACTTTTTACATGAGAAAACTACAAACTATTCTCTGCTTTTAGAGGTAATCAGTGATTAGAAATAACATTCAGTCATTGAAATGTAAGAAGATCTAATTTACATTCTTTGAGACTATTTTGATTTTAAAATTGGAATGGTTACTTGCCGTCATAACTTCTGAGATTAATTGATCTCTGATCCGGACATTAAGTTTTTCTGCAAACTTTTCTTTTGTAATGGGGCACAAAACCTTAACAGTCAGGGTCATATAGTGACTATATCAGCTATAACGGTTGAGGTAGACCCTAGATTGGCACCTGGGTAGAACCACCAACCTTCCGCAAGCCAGCTTCATCACTCATTCTAATTTCTATTTCTTGGTTGGGATTTGAACCTGCATCCTTGAGCCTAAGTTGAGGTGCAAGTTATTAGATGTCAGTGACCACAACTGCTAGGCCAAGGAGGCACCTCTGCGAGCTGTTACAAATAAAGTACAATGTAGTATGCGCAGGTGAAATTTAGTGTTCTAGAGTGGATATACATGTATATATATCTATATATTATAAAATGAAGATATGACATTATTATAATTCCTAAAACAACCAATTTTTCGCTCTTTCAAGTTGCTGTAACTTTTGTTCTAGAAGAGATATCTTCATGATTCAAACTGTTTTACAGAGGTTTGAAGAACTTTAAGAACTCTTCAATTATACTCACTTTCATTAACTTTGGTGAACATTAAAAATTTACTGGGGATTGCTACATTATATGATGATCTCATGATAATCTTGCTGCCTACCAACACATGCTCAACGAATGAATCAATCAGTGGAACTCAAACAACAATATCTTCAGTGTTGTCACGGACATATAAATCATGGATTCGAAACACTAAGCTGATATCGGTGAAACAATAAGAAGAAATAATTTACCCACATTCCTTAGCGTGCAATTTACCCACAATCCTTAGCGCGCGCTCGGCAAGTATCGTGGATTTGAGAGAAAAAATACTATCAAGAAATATATAGCTGTTGTAAACATGACGATTACGGCGGTTCAAAATGTCACGTTCTCTCGATTCAGAAACAATCTGATAGCGTAAGTAGCCAATTTTTGCCGCTTAAAATGGAAAGCCTCAGTCATTATTGCGGATAATTTTCATAGAATTGTACAAGGTGTTCCTATTGTTGGATCTCGGAAGAAAATCTCACCGTTTCCGAGAGTTCAAACAAGTCTGAATACATATACCAGCTTGTTTAGAATCCATAGTTGATCATAATGTCTGTGGTGTTGTCCAATTGGCATTGTTTTTGCACATTTTTTTATTTATAGTTATATCATCAATATTAATTTGTTGCAGTCTTGTTGTTAATAAAGGATGGGTGAGCGACAGTATAGTGAGCAGATGTATCGTGGTATAGCGCTGGTGATTGGAAATGAGTTTTTTGACAAAAAACCTGGACAAGATAACATAGATAGGAATGGCTGTTTGAAAGACATAGTAATAATGAAGAAAATCTTTGAAAAATTGGACTTCTTTGTTATGTGTTACAAAGATCTCACTGCAGCTAAAATGATGGAGAAAATAAAGAATGGTAAGTACTGTAATAGCATATACAAAGCATAATCGCCATAGTAACACCTTTTGGATGACACCTATTTTGGCTGTTGTTTTGAGGTTGTTGCTCTCGAGAGGTTACATTGATGGGAAATTCATAGTACAGGAAAAGATGATGTTGTTGTTGAAGAGAGGTGGTCACTCTGGAGAGGTCACACTGTAGATTCAGCGTGTATAGCCTCTGCCATTATATATATTAAAGTGAATAGACTGCAGGCATCTCAACAAAAAAAATGTTTTCCTTGTATATGAAATGAAACATGTGTCAGATGGTGCGTAAAATTTATAAATGAATACGAAATGATTATGTTAAGAGTGTAGTACATGTACTATGGAAAGCAGATGGAGGTTTTGCATTGTGAATTAGGAGCTAATGTTATAAATTTAACTGAATAATTCTTTTTTTTCACATAAACCAGCAAGCACAGATCCAAGGAATAAAGAATGCGGGAGTTTTGTAATGGTATTGAGTACCCATGGGGGTGAAACATTTGATAAAAAAGCGAACGTATGGCGTCATGAAGTCATGGGTGCAGACAGAATCAATGTGCGTGTTGAGGACATCTTACAAATGTTTGATATTAAGAAAACTTCTACTGACTTAGACGGAAAGCCGAAGATCTTTTTTATACAGGTATTGCAAAGTTTTGATTGGTGAAATTTAGGAAAGCACGTTATAGTTGTAGGCTTCTTGAGATGTAAAGCGATTCAATAATCTACAATAATATCTTTTCACACAGTAAAACCTATCAGCATCAAGTGAATTTAACTTGCAAATGAGATATGAAGGCCAACATTATGAATGAAAGCCTGTGGTGTTCTCTTAAATGTTTAATATATGTATTTTCCCATTATGTTGTTTCCTATTTATGTGAAACAAAGTTCGCACAGGTCTTGAAAAGTCTTTGAATTTGATGCCTACTCCATGAATTTGTAACATCCAAAACCTATTTGAAAAGTACTTCAATTTGTAAAAAAAGAATAATTTTTTGAAAATTGCCTTTGAATTCTTCTGCTGCGAATAGAAAAAGCCATACAAAACAGACTAACAATGATGAAAAGACCAAAAAATGACAGAGCTATCTTTGACAGGGCCTACAGCAGAGTAGGCGATAGTATGGTAATACAGTACAGTAGGGTACTCGACATGTTTTATGCCCTCTTAAAGTAATTCTCACATTGTGTAATTTATCCATGCTGCAGTGATGGTCATCTCAGGGGGTTAAAATACACTGGACCCCTTCTTCTCTATATCGATATAATCAACATTTTTAGTCCTTGAAAATGGCGGAAAAAAAACTTGAAAAGTACTTGAATTGTTTTCGGGAAGTTCTGTATGAGCTCTCATTTGTCGATGTTAACATTAGTTACATAATTATTAGGGGCATTTGTTGATGGTTTCCCTTCCAAATACAAAAACTCAACCAGAGTCCCATGAAGGGGCTAATGTCTGCATGTGCAATATCATGAAGGGGCTTTTGTCCACCTATGCAAATTTGAACTTAGGGGCTAATGTCCTAGGGGCTAATGTCCTACATTCCCATTTATGGTGGAAAAATGTGGAAAACAAGAAGACAAACTCAATGTTTACTTGCTACGCGTTTCATATAATTTTTATACTTCTTCAGGCAATGGTATTGGAATAAAACATAATTATGATGAAGTTTTTGGCGCACTTTTAACATTGTATATTTATAAATCATAACATATGTAAGAGAACGTAAAAATGATATATATTCTAAACAAAATAAGAAACTTCCGCTTTATTGCTTGAACATAGCTGGATGAAAACAAATCGGGCGAATCATTGTTATATATGCGTTTAAAAGAGTGTTCCATGATGCATCATTTGGTGTAAAAATGATCGCCAAAGGTTAACAGAAAATGGGGGAAATTTTGACCAAGTGAGGTAGGGGTTAAAAACAAAAATAACACTTAATAATTGGTATGACCACCTCTTGAGTTGACCACTGCAGTGCATCGCCGGCGCATATATTTTACTAAGGTGTTGATTTCTGCCTCTGGAATATTGTTCCATTCCTGAATGAGCGCTTGACGAAGTTCGTTGACTTTAGCAGGTGGGTTGGGACAACGCCTCACTCGCCTGTCCAGAATATCCCAGACGTGCTCGATTGGGTTGAGATCAGGACTTTAAGCGGGCCAGTCATCAATGAAATTTGTTATAAGAAAATTTACAGTGTCTCTAGCTGTATGAGATGTGGTATCATCATGCTGAAAAATCAAGATGTTGGCATTGTTATGAAACAGAGGAATGACGTGATGAGCGGGAATGTCATTGCAGTATCGTTGAGCATTGGCATTGTTATGAAACAGAGGAATGACGTGATGAGCGGGAATGTCATTGCAGTATCGTCAAGCATTTAAATTGCCATTAATGTTGACTAGTGGTGAACAATAACCATGGGCAATGGCTGCTCAAACCATGACAGAACCCCACCCCGAAACGATCTTGTTCAAGAACACAACATTCAGCATAGCGTTCATTTCTCCTACGGTAGACGCGCATCCTGCCATCACCATGATGTAAACAAAACCTGGATTCATCCAAAAAATAACTGTATTCCAGCAATGTCGTGTCCAACAAGAGTTTACATGTGCCCAATTAAGACTATTAACATGATGACGAGGATGTCGTCCGTGTAAACCGTTCTCCCGCAGACGATTATGAACAGTTTGCCCACTGATTCGGTTATTATGAAGCCCAGGTGTGTAAGCAGCAGTAGCAGTGGCAGTTTGGAATCTATTGCGCAAATGGGTGTTCATGGTTTAGTGTTGTAACACGCGGACGTCCACGACGTGACAAGTCGTCGGTGTGTCCTGTCGTTCTAAATCGTGCGCGAAGATTTCGTATAGCTCGACTAGAACTCCCAACATGCCTTGCAAAGTCTTCTGTCAACATGCCAGCATCAAGCATGCCAATCGCACGTTCGTAAATTATTGGGTATTCTTGACATACTAAAAATGCTACAATGTAACAATATTATTTTTTTTACAAATTTTGAAGCGGTTTTATTCACTTGACAACAATTTTAGGAAGACAAGTAAAACAAATTGACCTAATACCACACAGGACATGTTGAACAATTCATGCACATGCAAATCGAGTTTCTTGTTGTTGACGATTAGCAGTGCAAACATAATCGCTAAAATTCATGAATCCTGATAACACAGGTCAAGGCTAATATTACCTATCTACTTTCTTTACACAATGATTTCTTTAACACAACAATTACTATATGTACAAATCGGAAGTTTCTTTTTTTGTTCAGTGTATATATAATTAATACTACATGTAGTATATTTTGATTATATCATTATTATTACTATTATTATTATACTTATATATTAAATACTACCAATAATGATATTAAAACATTAATAAATAAATAACAGTAAAACCTTAACTAAAGGCCACCTCAATAAGACCACCTCAAAATAAAGACCACAATTTTCAAGTCTATTTTCACTTGTTTGCTCTTAATTCAACCTCAATATTAAGACCACCACAATAAGAAGACCAGTTTTCTAGAGTCCCAAAGGTGGTCTTATTATTGAGGTTTTACTGTACATTACTTCTTACATACCCTCAGTCTTAGATCATGTATTGATTAATAGGGTATAATTTTGCTAAAAGATAACTGATGTGAAATTAACTGTTGAAACCTATTTAGGTTACTAATTCCCTTTTATAGGCATGTAGGTCCAAGGATCTGCCACAGCCGGCACTTATTGGACATGACGAAGATAAGGGAATTACAGCGATGTTACCTGAGCAGGCAAACTCGGCTTATGAACAGGAACTTCCACCAGAATTTGATAATGATGCATTTACTTCTGACTGTGACAAGTTATATGAAGGTTGGGTTACCGGTGAGTACCATAGTTCAGTTGCTTCTGGTTGAAATTCAGTTTTAGGATTGTTGGTTTGTGGCGTGTCCATCATTTAGGTCATCTGTCTGACTTAAATTAATACTCGGTTATGTATTACTGTATGCATGTGTCATAATATAACCTTGCACAAACGGTCATTAGTGTACTTAAGAAAACAAGATGATGATATTATTCTGAGGTCCTAGCTTCTTAGTAACACTTACTAGTAGGGATGTCAACGAATGGCAATTTTGGTATTCGAATATTCGGTCAACCATTCAAACGAATATTCAAATATTCGACCTTCTACATTTGCAATTCGAAGTTTAACGTTATGCTTATAATAGTAAATTGCCTCCCTTGTTTTTGTGTTTTTAACTTATGATAAAAAGTATTCAACAAAAAGGACATTCACTCACTGGTCAATCTGTCAACACCATACTTATTTGATCATCAGCTGATATGGATTTGTATCAACCTACAGTCTTTGTTGTTAAGGTGCACATTGCATTGACATAGGCACTTGAATTAATTGAGAATAAAGGATTCTTATATCAGTAGCAAGATTCTGTTTTTCAGTTTTTTTTCAGTTAGCAGGATTATCCTAGCCCAACATGTAATTAAATTGTTCACTATCTCAATTTCATTGTACATTTTTGTATACCTATTTTCTTGGGAGATCCAGGACATATCCAGTGCTGCATATAACATTAAGATTTTAACCATCAACAAAGTGAGATTTTCCAATTAGAGTCTTGTTCGAAGTTATAACCATACTTTGGGAAGCATCCATCGGTTCCACCGATATCCTTGTTTATTATATGTCTTATTTTTTTAAGCACCTTCCCTTATATAAATTGCAATTTTGAATTACACAGTTTCAAGCTGTCATAAAGTAACTTGATCATCATTTTACATACTGCTTGTGCTAGCAAAACACCCCAAAGTTGTTCAACCAAGTATAAAGTAGAAATGTCAAAATATGACTTTTGACCTTTACACTTGTATTTTATCAGTGAGTGGTTGGCTTGATTGAAAGTCAATTTTATTTAAAATACAGATTTAATTCAGTTATTTGTAAAATTCAATTGCAGAAATGATTTAATGTTTAAGATATATTGTTTCCATTGTGGTTCGTGGATTGATTCGTGATTTGCTAATACTGATTGGGATGGATTGCCAGTGGCCAGACAATCCACAGCCCTAGTGTATGCCCTAAATAGTTCAATGTTCAACTTGTATTTTTATGATAACGAGATAACATGGTAATACTTTATTCACATGCTGTAAGATGTGGCGTTCAGATGGGAAATATTGCAAATATAAAGGGCAAGAAAGGAATAATGCGCCTTCATTTATGTTTCAAAATCTGTAACAATATTTACTGAAATATTTTTGTTTTAAGTTATGTATGGTTTAGAAAACTTTGACGTGTCTATGAAGGAAATGTATATATAAGAAGTAAGAGGAGCTAGAGCTCTCTAGAAATCCACTAGCCGGATGTCCGTTTTAAAGGTCTGTTAACTTAATGACCCCCACAAATGGCCTTATTTATTGGGTCCATACTGTGATGGTCATTGACCCCAACTGTCTAACTAAAGTTACAAATTTCTTGGCCCACTGCAAAGATCTACCCCAATATTACTAATCAACATTGGACACATTACAAATAAACAAGATAGTTCATGCACACTATATTAACGGTTAGTCTGTACCCCATCACATTCTTGGACAAATAGCCTCCCATGACGGACAAGTCAAATTTAACATGTACTCTAGTCCAGGACAAGAGTATTTGAAAAAGATTTCAAGAGCCCTGGAAGCCTAGATGTACTTACAGCAATTTCACCAGTATTATGTACAATGTAGTTTATTTTACTGCTTCTTTGAACAATAGATCCAGAGTGTTGGACCCCAATGCAAGGTAAATCTCCGGGAACCCAGGAAAGCGGTATGGATGCAGAGGGTGATACTCGAGGGAAGGCAGACAGCAATGAATTGCCTCCTGAACCAGTGGAAATCTTGAGCATCAAATGTCCTGAAGACTGTCTTATATATTACCCTGTGATGTCAGGTACTTGTGACTGTCTTATATATTACCCTGTTGTGTCAGGAATTTGAATGTTTTATATATTACCCTGTGGTGTCAGGTAATTGAATGTCTTATATATTACCCTGTGGTGTAAGAGGTAATTGACTGTCATATATTACCCTGTGGTGTCAGGTAATTGAAAGTTTTATATATTACCCTGTGGTGTCAGGTAGTAGACTGTTTTATATTTTACCCTGTGGTGTCAGGTAATTGACTGTTTTATATATTACCCTGTGGTGTCAGGTACTTGACTGTTATATATATTACCCTGTGGTGTCAGGTAGTTGACTGTTTTATATTTTACCCTGTGGTGTCAGGCAATTGACTGTTTTATATATTACCCAGTGGTGTCGCGTAAGTGAATGTAAAAGGACATATTTTTTGATAGACATTTTTTATCAAACGTAATGATCCTCATAAAAGCTTTTTGCAATAATGTCTGCTTACAAAACAACTGAAATTGTGCAATTGTGTAAAACCTTGATAATAAGACCACCTTTGTGACCCTTGAAAACTTATCTTTTAACTGAGATGATCTTAATATTAAGGTTGAATAAAGATCAGAACAGTGAAAATGGATTGACAATTGTGTTCTTAATTTTGAGATGGTCTTTAAGTGAGGTTTTACTGTACACAATAGCTTTACTTCAAACCCTCGTTATATTCATGGATCCGTATCAGTCCACTACTATTATGCGCCCATCTGAAGACTCAAAATTTCAACATAGCTGACATTGAACTTTTTGTGATTAGATTTTTCATGTAAAACAGACCCAAGTCTTAGCATTGCATAATAAAATTGTATTCTGTTTTAGGAAAGGCTGCATTCCGGTATCCGAATGGATCATTGATGATGCTCTGCTTGAAAGATCAATTCCCGAAACTCTTACGGGGTTGCAGTCTTAATGACTACCTGACATTCGTGAACAGAGCTATGGCGGAGCGGATAATTAAGGATAAAGAGGAAGAGTTTAAGGTTACTGCTTCAGTTTTGCACAGGATGACAAAAAATGTAAATTTCGAGCCAAAATCTCCGAATTCTCCCATGGCTAAAGCAAAGAAAATGGTTAACTAATTTACAGTCGGACCTCGTTTATTCGACATCCTTTTATCTGAATACTTGATATCATCTGAAATAAATATCAGGTCCAGATGTATCTTCTTAGGTATGTCATATTGAAATGGGCTATTCGAAACCATGTATAATTGGAATTAAAACTTCAGACCCGATGAATTCGAATGAATGAGGTCCGACTTCACTCTGAAGTCTCAAAAATGAGCTGAATGTCAAATATATGCAACCAATTTCTCACAGAAAAAAAAAATACTCAAAAATTTGCCAAAAATAGGGGTGAGACTATATGTAGGTAACACTATACAATACCTATCACAGTTTACCTCTGACGACATGATATGTCTCAAAGAATAACAGAAATGCTCCAAATGCCACAATTGTTAGCATTAATGGTAAGGAAATATTTACTAATGGCAAAAGTTAAGAATATTTACTTCACAATACATTTACTTGTTTCCTGTTAAGAACAAAACACAAATGACTAAACGTGACTAATTCTCAAACAAATGCAGGGATGTATTTAGAATTGCACTGGTTTCAATGCACTCCTTTTAACAAGTAAAATCGTAACAAATTTCCGTACTGAGTAGTCGTTTGTGTTTTTCTCAAATGCGTGGAGTTGTGTTTTCGGTTTCGCTTTTTGCAACACACATAATTACAAGTTCTCAGGCAATATTACACAAGAATATCTGATTCACTGGCGAAAAATACTTGTGCGCGTGGGTTAGCGTAGCATTTTTAGTTGCATTCAATGAATAAAAATGGTGGATCAATACATAGGTTTTTCTTAAACCGTATTGATACGTGTATCAAGAGTTTGCACCATGATGCATCGATGGATCGATTAATCGTCTCGCCCCTATTATAAAAATAAGCTGCCATTATGTACATTGTTGATTTTTTGTTTGTATAGGTTACTACACATAAGAAACGAAATTTAAAAAATTGGATTAGTTGCATATCTCATATTTCTGACTGATAGTTATTACTTGAACATAGTCTGTTTCCAAATACGAATACGGCGAAGTTATAGACATAGACGTTGACGGCCTGCCAGTTCCATTATTGTTCTTGTGGTTATTTTTTTTTCATTTTCAGGCATGTACTTGTAAAGTATCAATTTTCAAAAATATGTATCGATAATCGATTGACAGAAAAATATCAATGATACATCAATATCATTTCTATCACCGACAGCTCTAATTATATTAAAGTCCCCCTAATTAGCTCTGGTACCATGTTCACAAAGGATCAACTGATCTAGATCAAGTTGATCCATAAAAATATTTGCCATTTTCTTGAAGCAATTGAACACTTTTTCCAGTACTTCTCATTAACATACACAAAAATACCTATATATCTTCTAATTAACATCGTGAAAACATACTTAACTAAAAATATTTAGCTTTGAATTACAATTTTTACAAAGTTTGAAAGATCCTATATTTGATCATGATCCTGAAAACTGATTCTTTGTGAACACGGGCACCGTTGTTTAAGCGTTGTTTCTGTCCCCAGGGAGTATTATTCTCTCGCTTATTGCCTGTGTAGAGTGGTGGCCGAAAAAAATTCGCCCCGAATTTGCATTAAATGCTGTTATCATATCATCCATTAGGGAGATCACTTCTACCGTCAAGTGCCTTATGTTTTATGGATCATTGTTTTCCCGGAGGTCTGTGTGGGGAGACACTGTCTTATGTATGTGGCGTTCCCTGTAGCAACTTGCTCTCTTTCCATTCTAGGGCAGGGTAGGACCTGTGACATTTAACTACTGTCCTCCACCTCTGATCCATGTAGGGTAGATATCTGTTGCTTGTGGTGGGTTAAGTTAGTACTAGTTGATGAGTTAATGACAGGCATGAGAATTTTTTGCAGAAATCCGCAGATTTGACGCTCCCAATTTAAGCCATCTTAGTTGCTTAAAGCCAGGAGCTTCAAATGCCCCCTGGACCCCTTGCCGAAATTTCTGTGGTTTTGGAAATTTTGCTTTCTCAGGGATGTAATGATTAATTATACAAACACCTGGTTGGGTCAACTAACCGCTTTGTATAAGTGAAAAAAATACTGCTGATGCTGTGATATTTAATGTATTTCTCAGGTCATCATTTTTCACCCATTTAAAATCATAATAAATTTCCAAGCCTCCGATTGATTGGTCTTTTCGCTTACACAACGTATTCATCAATAGACATGTTCCATCCAATTTCTTGGTCACTTGTCCTTCAATGAAGTATGTCGTTTGTCCTGAAATAGCCTTAAAAACGTAATTCCCCAACATTCTGATGCCTTCACGAGATAATATTGTTCCAACAATTATTTTAATCAATTCAAAGTATATAACTGTAATTTGAAATTGTATCTTGACAAAATTTGCTTATACTTGAAGTAGTATGCAGTTATCACATTTTTATACGCTGGAATGGGAAGTATTTTAATTTCACTGCGGCAATATATTGCAAGTGGGTTGAATGCAAAAGATGTTTTGAGTACAAGACGGAATATTTTGAACAAAGAGTAAACTCTTGACATTGATGTCTTATTAATTTATGTTGTAACCTTCAGTGGTCGCAGGCAAGTTGTGATGTTTATGAAATATTTTTGAAAATTGGTGAAAATGCATACAAAAGGTATTAAGGACATCTAATGTCTTACCAATTTTGATTTATTCATCGAGTTGATGTAGTCCACGACACATTGATTGGGACAACCCTCGTATTTGTATCCAACATCTTTAATCTCTTGTTTTTGTTTTTAAGTATATACATGTGCACATATTGTATAAATTTATACAAATTCCATCTTGTTTATATATATACATTATATATATTATATAGATATATCATTTATTGTTTATTCTGTGAACATTTTACCTGTCTTGAATGATACCTTAATTATCTTTGTAAATGCATCAAAATAAACCATATTCAGAGCTTTTCTTGTATCATAATTTATCATTTGCAGATTCTCTTTGAAGACCCTTTATTAGTAAATCTAAATAAGCAACACAATGATGCCCAGCTTTAAAGAAACTTAAATTGCGATGTGACTCCATGGAGTATTAGACTCCAAGTAGTGCATAGGAAAAATATACTTCGGTGGTCCAAGACTGCCTGTTTTCCTTATTATCGTAATAGAAATTAATACGCTATTATTCGGATAAAATCACTCGCCAGAAATGACACAAATAATCGAGGCTTCCGCCATTCCTGAATTGATATATCCCTTACAAATCGGCCGTTATATTCATCAAATCTTTAATACTATTAACTCAGAGGACGTAACATGTACTATTTTCTTAAGACGATTATAAGGCGGTCCTTTGGAATAGACCATCCGGTTGACGATGATGGCAATGAGATGCTAAAGCGTCTCAAAAATAACATCATAAAAACGAACAGTTACTACATTTTATTATAAAAAATGTGTAGTAAAGTGTTGCTTGTTTGCAACAATGCAATACAACAACCAATAAATGATCAAAACAAGATAAAAACACCACTAAGTTCGTATTTCTACACAAAGATACTATGCGACAGGCCCCGTGTTTACAAAGCATCAGTTGTCAGGAGCACAATCAAGATTACATATAGTTTCTTTCAAACTTTGTTAAAAAAAAATATGCAAAGCTTATTACGAAAAATATGGACATTAATAAGATTAGACCAATTCTGGAAAATTGATCCAATCATAAGTATAACTAATTAATATTCAAAAAAAGAGTAAAGTTTTGTATGTTTAAACAATATTAATTAGAAGATTTTAAGGTATTTTTGTGTAAGTTTATGAGAAGTACTGAAAACTGTGTTTAAGAAAATAGCAACTATTTTTATGGATTAACTTGATCAAGATCAGTTGATCCTTTGTAAACATGGGGCTTGGAGAACTATTGATCTGTTTAAGCACTATTAGAGAAAATGTACACATCTTCAGACATACATTCAAGTTGCAGTCTAGCTCAATATACTAAGAATATAACTTAAAGCTCTTTGATTTGGTAATATGTATATATAGCTACATGTTTTAAGAAGACTTCAGATAAAAGCTGACTAAATTAGTAATATAAGTTCACCAGATCAAGTCAACATTACTGTTTCAAACAATTCAAATTCAAGTTCCTTTAACTATACTTGACCAAACTTGAAACTGCTATGAACTGAAATGAAAACCCACACAGCTAGTACTTAAACAGGCAAGCACCTTTTGAAAAAATGAAATTGTGTCCATTTCAAATTATGTAAAAAATGTACACAATGATATTTTTTGCCTTCAGACAAAAATAAATAAAAAGTCAATTAAAAACAAATAAATGAGTAATTTTGATATGGGCAAGGTCTTAATTGCATCAGTTAATATAGTTTCATAACAGTTGCATCATTTAAGAGCAAGAACAAAATTTCCAGCAAGAGTGATATTAAATCCAAAAGACCTTCCAAGTTTTGTGTTCTATGTAAACAAGCAGGACGGCCTTCCCAACACTATCTTAATGCATGCATCTATCACCGTGAGGAAGATCGGTTATATATCAGTAAAGCTCGACAGACTGTGTCCTATGATGAGTCACCAGAGGTTAGTGATGACGATACACCTCAAGTCATAGATAAAACTAGTAACTTAAGGGTAGCTGCTACGTCAAGGCGCGTCAGCACTAAGCAGTCGCCATATTTCAAAGCATTTTATAAACATTACCCATTACATCTTACGCTTGACACTGGTGCTGAAATATCTATGATCAAGGCTTCAACTGCTGTGCGTATTGGTGAAGTTGTTACTAAGAGTAATCAAATTGCTCGTCGGGCTGATGGGTTCACGCCCTTAGAAGTGATCGGAGAAACAAGACTTAATCTATCTAGACAAGATAAAGAGATGTATTTGGAAGCTCTCGTTGTAAGCGATATTGACAGCGACATACTTGCCGGAATTCCTTTCATGACACGTAATGACATTTCTGTCAGACCAGCTAAACAGCAAATTACCATCGATGGTTGTGACGTTTTCAAATATGGTTCTCGCGTTAGTGACTATAACGAAAATCGCATGAGACGAGCTCAAGCTTGCATCCTACGAGCTAAAGCTGGTACCATCTGGCCAGGGGACTATGTTTGACTCGATGTCCCATCGGATTTTACGGAAGACTGTATTGTAGCCATTGAACCGCGTAATGATAATACTCCAATTGGAACTGTCAAGTGCCCAAGACCTCAAATCACTGAATCGATCGCGGGAAATATTTGTTTGTGCAATGATACTTGCCAACCACAACAGTTACGGAAAAATGATCATGTCTGTCAAGTTTTTAATACAAGTGTTCCATCTGTCAATGAAGACAATAGTGACATACCAAAAGCATCTGCAGCTTAGTTCCCCTAAATATTACTCTGACACCGTCAAGCTTGATCCCGATGAAATTCTCCCAAGTGACACTCGTAATCAGTTCCAAGAATTGATAAGGGAACATGATGCAGTTTTCAGTACTGACCTACAGGGTTATAATGGGGCGGAAGGATCTTTCGAAGCAGTTGTTAATATGGGACCACTACCCAACCCCCATAACGCAAAGGTCGTCTTCCTCAATATGGACGCAATAAGTTAGTTGAGCTACAAGAAAAAAATGATGAGTTAGAATGTCAGGGGGTATTCAAGGGGCCAGAGGATGTTGGTGTCTCAGTTGAGTATTTAAATCCCTCATTTATGGTCAAGAAGAAGTCTGATGGATATCGTTTGGTAACTGCTTTTGGTGAAGTTGGGCAGTACAGTAAACCACAACCTTCGTTAATGCCAGATGTAGACTCTGTTTTGAGAACTATTGGTCAGTGGACATATATCATAGTTGCTGATCTTACAAGTGCCTTTTACCAGATACCATTATCACGTTCATCAATGAAATAGTGTAGCTACACCGTTCCGTGGGGTTAGAGTGTACACTAAAAGTGCCATGGGATTATGCCTGGCTCCGAAACAGCTCTGGAGGAATTAATGTGCTGCGTACTAGGTGACTGTTTGCAGGATGGCTGTGTTGCAAAATTAGCTGATGATTTGTAGTGTGGGGGAACAGCCCTGAAGAACTTATATGTAACTGGACCTACAGAAGTGCAACAGAAGTGCAACCTTAGGTTATCTCCGTCGAAAACCATAATCTGTCCGCGTACAACTACTAGACTTGGTTGGGTCTGGAAGGATGGCCAAATCTCCGTCAGTCCGCATAAAGTTGCGCTCTTGTCAACATGTCCACCACCGTGTTGAGAGTGATATTCATTATAATTATTACTCAGGTCTGCAAGATTGTGAAATCGAAACGGATGATGAGGACATTGAATCAAACACATGCGTTCCTGAAATGGTTCCAGTACCTCCGACATTAACTACACCGTTAATGAATGACGATATAGTCCTTGCGGAGCCTCCTGAACTCCAAATATTTATCGGCGAAATTGATGAAAGCCATCCTGTGGGCATAATGCGCATTCTGAAGGTCATGATGAAATTCTCAAGTCTAGGCCTCAAAGATGCTGTACATTATGTTACATAAACATTATTTATGCCTGTAATCCACATACCCGTATTTGTAAACCTGGCAGTATATTTACACCCAGTGCATATTTGTTAGTAGATATATACATTTGTTGGAATATTGACCATGTATAAATTTGCTTAAGAGTTCGGTTGAGAAATGTTTTTCATGTGGTGGGACTAATGTCCGTACGTTTTCATGTGACAGTGTACTTTTTAACATCTCTCTGTACGCTTTTCTGTTTGATTTATATGTGATTAGGAAATCTTGAAGTATAGATAGGCATATCTACTAAACAATTGATAAATACCGTACATGTTTTGTTTAAGTTCTTTGCGGCATATGCATATACATGTACGAGTTCGTATTCTTCATTCGCATCCGCTTGAAATATCCCTTTATGTTCTAGACTACCGTACTTATACCTTTAAGTTGGACGTTAAGTATTATAATATCTGGGAATAATGTTGTTCTTTAAAGATAGAAGACGAGGTTGCACCACTGTATACAGTTGTACGGTATTGGTACGGCATTTAGCTTAATGTTGTTTTTAGCCTCATGTTGTTAGGGTTGTCCCCCTTTGTTCTGTTTTCACTCTATTTGTAACCGAAAGTTGATTCACGTTTCTCTGCCAATAAACGTTGATTTGCATCGTTACCGTTGTTCTTTGCTAACTGGCGATTGGAGTTTTGTTGCTTTGTTGATTAATATCATCATATTGATTTGTTGCAGTCTTGTTGTAAATAAAGGATGGCTGGACAGTATAGTCAGGAGAAGTATCGTGGTATAGCGCTGGTGATTGTAAATGGGATATTTGACACAAAACGTGGTCAAAAAAATATAGATTGTATGGGCTTTTTTAAAGACATAGAAATAATGAAGAAAATCTTGGAAAAATTGGACTTCTTTGTTATGCCTTACAAAAATCTCAAGGCAGCTAAAATGAAGGAGAAAATAAGGAACGGTAAGTCTAGTGTCCGCTGGTATTTTCGCGTTACTTCTGGTTTCGCGGTACGCGGTATTTTTACAACAAAATATATTAAAATAATGCTCCCAGCTTTCACACGACATAAAAATATTGAAAATCAGAGGATGTTTTGGTTTTCAAATTAGACTCTGAAAATGGGCATTTTTCCGTGAAATAAATTTCAAACCGTTTTGTTTAGTAAAACACGGCCGTAGGTATTTCAATTCTCATTTTTACATTATATGCATCAAATCGATACCATATAAAAGGTTTCCAAAAATATTGAAAATCGGTGAATTTTCTGCATCAAAATGTGATTTTGAAAATGAGCACATTTTACGACAAATTATTTTCAATTCGTTTAGGTTCGAAAAACCTGGCAAAGGTATTAGAATTCGTATTAATCAATTTATGTGCATAGAGTCAAGGTACCAAATGAAAGATAATGCACCCAGCTTTCTAACAATGTAAAATATTGAAATGTGCGAGTTTTCTGAAAATAATTTTTTAATATGACTTTTCTGTATGTGTATGTGCATAAATAATGTGTTACGAGTGAAATGCATCAATAGTATTAGTAATTTTTAACATGTACACATATCTAACAAAGACAACAACGTGATATGTTTCATTGTGCTTTTATTTACCTTATCTTAATTTTACATTTAGCATTAAAACATATTCAGCATTTATTTGAGTGTCATTCATACACACACATATTAAGACATTGCGGTAGATAAATAAGTACACATATATCACATGTTAAACAGTTTGTCAATCAACATTGTCTTGGCTGGCGCTAGGTTTAAAGAGTTGGTAGTCAGATTTGATAAACAATTAAATTGTATGGGAATAAATCTTAGCGAGATGTATTGGTTTGAATGGAGTCTAATGCATTCTTGGCTACACTATCCTAGATTTTTACGTAATGCATAAAGCATATTATCATTGTTCGGCTGTGCACATTCAACTTCTCTACCAATGACAATGTCTACAAAGCAAAGACTCAGTTTTAAATTAGACTTAATTCCTGTACTCACCTGATACCACTCAATTCTGCTTGATTTGTTTTCACACATCTTACAACATTTTTAATGACATCCGGTAATTTACATGTAATGTACAGACGTATTTTATTGTTTGAAACTTATCTTCTTTACAAGACATTTTCGGCATTTTCATAACTTTTTGAAACGGTTCAAATTTGTCATTCTCTGAGCATTTTATGAGATGCATCCTCATAGCGGGAATATCAAATCGAACATTGGTGATTTCACAATTAAAGTTACAATGCACAAGTTCTGTAACATATGCGATGGCAAATACACAACAATTGGATGTGTTCGTTTGTCTTTGTACATCAGGTATTATCACGTTTATCGCAACTTTTTTTTAGATTCGCCCTCCTATATTTGTGACAGCTGTATATTGATATTTGTGTTCACAGTTCTGTTCTTTAAACTGTCTGAAACATAAACGTGTGGAGTTGAGTTAGTTTTCCGGGATAACAATCAAAGCACAAAAGTGCTGTGGGACGGTACCACTCGTCTCTGTAGCCAAACTGGCAACTCGTTGCATACAAGTTTCCGTTTTGAAACTAGACAGTTTTATAATATCAAAGTATGTGTAAATAGGTAAGATGGTTTGCATGGAATATGAAACAAAACTAAAACATAAGACAGAAATGCGAAAAAGAATAAAAAATTATTGAAAAATAGTAAACATTTTTTCCAAGAGATCTTCAAATTGACTTGTCCTAGAAATGCTAGATTTTCAAACCGAAATAAAGAAAAATGGTCAGTAATAATGGTAGAACCTTATAATTGTAAAACAAGAGAAATGTTTGTCACGATTGTAAATAAATTAAATACAAAGATATCAGACCCTTTATGTAACGTTTGTGAATATTTAATTATAAAATGACATATTAAATTATATCAGCACTAACTTAGAGTAAAATCAGTATGCCCAGGCATAAAGTTATGATATCACTTGCTTGCCATAGGTGTTGAGTTATCTTGTTGTAGGGCCACACCAAATTATTTTTTTGTTCTTCGGATTTTTTCCCCAAAAAAATGGGGCGAGCGAAACAAAAATTAAAATATATTTTTTTCAAACTGTCTTTTATTCGAGCGAGCGAAAAAAATAAAGTATATTATGATATCAGTATGAAGCTGAAAAGGGAAATAGAAACTATACAACAGGATAACCACAAAAACTGACTAGATATCATGATATGATAATTAAGTGCCAAAATTTTAAAGTAAGGAAACATGATAGACAGGTGCGACAAATGACAATATAATTATAAAGGTAAATTTTATAGAATTTATTATGCCTGTATATACGTTTAAAACTAATTAGTCTTTGCGTATATATGTTATAAATGTGTTAAGTGTTTTACTGGCTTTAATAAAAGCCCATTTGGCCACACCAAATGAGTTCTTCAGATTTTTTTAAGAAAACGATGGGGCGAGCGAGCAAAATATGTATTTGTATTTTTTTTACTTCTCAGACGGCAGGTCTTTATTTATCTTTTTATTTTTCTTATATTTCTCAAAATTTCACTGACAGTGCTTTTTTCTCCAATTTTCTCCATTTATTGAGTAACAAAAACATAGAGCAATGCTGGCTGCACCCACTTATTCACTAATAGACTTGAATGTTACCATGAGATGCACAACTAGTTTCCTTCAGAACTCCTTAATGCCTTGGTGGATAGGAAATCGCTACTTACACACACGGAAATCGCTACTTACACACCGTTTAAGTCTGGTTGTACAATACACACCAGACAAGTCGGGTTAAGGGGCAGAGTTAAGGCTGGATATAGGTGTGATTAATAATTGCTACTTGCACACCAGACAAGTCAGGTCGCTGGAAGGTCGTTCTACCCTCTCCATAGTGTAAGTGCTACCTGCACACCAGACAAGTCAGGTCGCTAGAAGGTCGTTCTAGCATCTCATAGTATGATTGCTACTTGCACACTAGAAAAGTCAGACAGAATATACCATGTGGGGCCCCAACTTGAAAGCTACAGAGGTCATAGGGCGGAGCTAACCAGTTGATTGACACCAGACTTGTATGGTGTGTAGATCATAACTAGACCCAAACGGTGGGCAAATAGCGACCTCCGTATAGCATATGCCATTATATATATTAAAGCCAACAGACTGGCATCTCAACTACAAATGTTTACCTGGTATATGAAATGAAACATGTGTCTGATGGTGCGTAACATTATATATAAATGAATACTAATTGAACATGTTAAGAGTGAAGTACTATGGAAGCAGATGGACTTTTTGCATTTAGAATTAGGAGCTAATGTTATAAATTTAACTGAATGATTCTTTTTTTTCATATAAACCAGCAAGCACAGATCTAAGGAATAAAGAATGCGATAATTTTGTGATGGTACTGAGTACCCATGGGAGTGAAACATTTGATAAAAAAGCGAACGTATGGCGTCATGAAGTCATGGGTACGGACAGGATCAATGTGGGTGTTGAGGACATCTTGCAAATGTTTGATAAGAAAACTGCTACTGACTTAGACGGAAAGCCGAAGATCTTTTTTATACAGGTATTGCGAAGTTTTAGTTGGTGAAATTTAGGAAAGCACGTTATAGTTGAAGGCTTCTTGAGATGTAAAGTCAGGTTCAATAATCTACAAGATTTGTCTTATCACACAGTTAAACCTATACATAGTTCTCACATCTACAATATTGCCTCCTTTGTTTTGTCGGCCATTTTGATAGGCAAATTTCCTTAAAGTTTATGCAAATTCTCTTGGTATTTTCTCAATTATCACATATTTGGAAATTACTCCTATAAGGGCTTATCAGTTTTGCCTATCAAAATGGCCGACAGTTAAGAACAAGGGAGGTAAATATTGTAGATGTGAGAACTATGTACCGAGTGAACTTAACGTGCAAATGAGATATAAAGGCCAACATTATGAATGAAACCCTGTGGTGATCCCTTAAATGTTTAATATATGTATTTTCCCATTATGTTGTTTCCTATTCATGTAAATCAAGGTTTGCAATATCATGAAGGGGATTTTGTCCACCTATGCAAATTGGAGCTTAGGGGCTAATGTCCTACATTCCCATATAAAGAGGTTAAAATAAAATATCTCCATAAAGTGGATGCTTCTCTTTCTGTCACCTACTCACATGGGACAATTCTATACCATGGTAATGTCATATTTTCTTCTTTCATGCCACAATGTGGAAAAAAAGAAGACAAACTCAATGTTTGCTTGCTATGCGTTTTGTATAAATTGTATACTTCTTCATGCAATGGTATTGGATACAAAACATAATTATGATGAAGTTTGGCGCACTTTTAACATTGTTTATAACATAACATACGGTGTAGAGTGGTAATAACACCCATGTATTATTTTCGATACTCACGTGTGTGTGACGTAACAACAAACCAAGCGTGGCGTAGACGCGCTCAAATGATGTTGACATTGTTAAATATTTATTTTGTAGTATGATATTTTATTTCATTGAAAATAAATGTCTCGTTAATTTGAATATGATATATGATATAATCAATTGAACTCGTATCTTGTGTGTGAAAATTAAAAAAGAAAATTGCCGGAACTACTTTTTGACGTGTCAGTTTTCGTTTACCAAAGACCGAATTACACACATCATACGTTGATTGAAAATGATGTTGATGTCATAAATAAAATCTTGCATTCATGTAAATTTTTTATTAATTTTATTAAACTCGTCATCTAAAACCGATAAAAATTCGGCAAAGCCTCGTTTATATCGGTTTTAGAAAACTTGATTAAAAAATTCAATAAATAATGACCACTCATATAAGATCCTCTATATATTTATAAATCATAACATATGTAAGCGAACGTAATAAATTGAGTAAAATTTTGCTATTAGAACAATATTAAAGTAAAAATGGTATAATATATATTTAATACTAGTATATTTTGATAATACCATTATTATTACTATTATATTTATATATTAAATATTACCAATAATGTTATTAAGACATTAATAGATAAATAACAGTAAAACCTCACCTAAAGACCACCTCAATAATAAGACCACCTTAAAATTAAGACCACAATTTTCAAGTCCATTTTCACTTTTTCGTTCTTAATTCAACCTCAATATTAAGACCACCACAATAAGAAGACCAGTTTTCAAGTGTACCAAAGGTGGTCTTATTATTGAGGTTTTACTGTACATTACTGCTTACATACCCTCAGTCTTAGATCATGTATTGATTAATAAGGTATAAATTTGCTGATAGATAACTGATGTGAAGTTAACTGTTGAAACCTATTTAGGTTACTAATTCCGTTTTATAGGCATGTAGGACCAAGGATCTGCCACAGCCGGCACCTCATGGACTAGACCATGATAAAGGAATCGAAGCGATGTTACCTGTGCAGGCAAACTCAGCTTATGATGAAAAGAAACTACCACCAGAATTTGATGATGATGGATTTACTTCTGACTGTGACAAGTTATATGAAGGTGAACGTTGGACTTTAGGTGAGTACCATAGTTCAGTTGCTACTGGTTGAAATTCCGTTTTAGGATTGTTGGTTTGTGGCCTGTCAGTCATTTAGGTCATCTGTCTGACTTAAAGTGTATTAGTCATTAGTGTACTTAAGAAAACAAGATGATATTATTCTGACGTCCTAGCTTCTTAGTAACACTTACTAGTAGGGATGTCAGTCAACGAATGGCAATTTTGGTATTCGAATATTCGGTCAACCTTCCAAACGAATATTCAAATATTCGACCTTCTACATTTGCAATTCGAAGTTTAACTTTATGTTTATCAATTTTGTGTTTTAAACTGATCACTTAAGTTGTAAAAATCCCCACGATTACTTATATTTTCAGCGCCTAAGTGACATCACCAGAGTGTTATATCTCTCTTGCCCCCAACTATACAACATGACCTGTCAATTAACACCTGTAGATATTATTTTAATGCATAAAATGTCATTCAATGGGATAATGTCCATCATTGAAATTTAATACACTTGCAAGTTTTTAGATTGAAAATATATATTTTATCGAATGCCAAATCAGTGTTCGAATATTCGGACGTACAAACGAATATTTGAATATTCGTTGACATCCCTACTTACTAGTAAAAGAAAACGACTTGTCATGTTCCCCTTATTATACATTTGTACTATTTCAATACAAGCAAAAAATTTCACTTAAGCTACCAAAAATGTTCACCATCACAAGACGCATATCTGCATGATACAAATGTACATCCATTTTAGGGCTCTCATTGAATCAAATTTTTGCATATCGATGATATTGATATATTGAAAGACAAATATCGACGATTTATCGATATATCAATTGTATTTTTAATAGACTATTAAACTCCTGTTTTTCTGTATGTGTATATGCCCTAAATAGTTAAATGTTCAACTTGTATTTTTTACTTAATTCACATGCTGCAAGATGTGGCGTTCAGACGGGAAATATTGCAAATATAAAGGGCAAGAAAGGAATAATGCGCCTTCATTTATGTTTCAAAATCTGTAACAATATTTACTGAAATAGTTCTGTTTTAAGTTATGTATGGTTTAGAAAACTTTGACGTGTCTATGAAGGAAATGTATATATGAGAAGTAAGAGGAGCTAGGACTCTAGAAATCCACTAGCCGGATGTCCGTTTTATAGGGTCCATACTGGGATGGTCATTGTACCCCAACTGTCTAACTAAAGTTACAAATTTTTTGGCCCGCAGCAAAGACCTACCCCAATATTACTAATCAACATTGGACACCTTACAAATAAACAAGATAGTTCATGCACCCCAGCATATTCTCAGACAACTAGCCTACCATGACGAACAAGTCAAATTTAACATGTACACCAGTCCGGGACAAGAGTATTTGAAAAAGATTTCAAGAGCCCTGGAAGCCTAGATGTACTTAAAGCAATTTCACCAGTATTATGTACAATGAAGTTTATTTTACTGCTTCTTTGAACAATAGATCCAGATTGTTGGACAACAATGCAAGATGCATTGCGGCCCCCCTCGAACAGAGTTATGCATGCATCGGGTGGTGCTCGAGGGATGGCAGACAGCAATGAATTGCCTCCTGAACCAGTGGATATTTTGAGCATCAAATGTCCCGAAGACTGTCTTATATATTACCCTGTGATGTCAGGTACTTGACTGTCTTATATTTTATCCTGTTGTGTCAGGTAATTGAATGTTATATATATTACCCTTTGGTGTCAGGTTATTGACTGTTTTATATTTTACCCTGTGGTGTCAGGTAATTGACTGTTTTATATATTACCCAGTGGTGTCAGGTTAGTGAATGTAAAAGGACATATTTTTTGATAGACATTTTTATAATTTTTTATCAAATGTAATGATCCTCATAAAAGCTATTTGCAATAATGTCTGCTTACAAAACAACTGAAATTGTGCAATTGTGTAAAACCTCTATAATTAGACCACCTTTGTGACCCGTGAAAATTGATCTTTTTACTGAGATGATCTTAATATTAAGGTTGAATAAAGATCAGAACAGTGAAAATGGATTGACAATTGTGTTCTTAATTTTGAGGTGGTCTTATTATTGAGGTGTAGGTGAGGTTTTACTGTACAATAGCTTCACTTCAAACCCTCGTTATATTCGAGGATCCGTATCAGTCCACTACTATTATGCGCCCAACTTTTTATGATTAGATATTTCATGTAAAACAGACCAAGTCTTAGCATTGCATAATAAAATTGTATTCTGTTTTAGGAAAGGCTGCATTCGTTCTGGATGGATCATTGATGATGGATGGATCATTGATGATGCTCTGCTTGAGAGAACAATTCCCGAAACTCTTACGGGGTTACAGTCTTATTGAATACCTGACATTTGTGAACAGAGCTATGGCGGAGCAGGTAACTTCGTATGAAGAGGAAAAAGATTTGAAGGTTACTGCTTCAATTTTGCATAGGATGAAAAAAAAAGTGATATTCGAGCCAAAATCTCAGACTTCTCCCATGGCTAAAGCACAGAAAATGATTAACTAATATACAGTCAGACCTCGTTTATTAGACAACCTTTTATCTGAATACTTGATATCATCTGAAATAAATATCAGGTCCAGATGTATCTTCTTAGGTATGTCATATTGAAATGTATTATTCGCAATAAAATTTTGGACAAGATGAATTCGAATGAAAGAGGTCCGACTGAAATCCCCAAAATGCCACCAACTTTTGTCACAGAAAAAAATACTAAAATTTGCCAAAAATAGGGGTGAGACTATATAGACGGTTCAGTGCAAGACTATAGATATATATAAATACATAGGAGTAAGGATAGTCTCTGCTGAACCCTCGATATGTAGGTAACACGATACGATACCTATCACAGTATGCCTCTCACGACACATCACAGTATGCCTCTCACGACACGATATGTCTCAAAGAATAACTAAAATGCTCCAAATGCCACAATTGTTAGCATTAATGGTAAGGAAATATTTACTAATGGCAAAATTAAGTTAAGAATATGTACTTCACAATACATGTACTTGTTTCCTGTTAAGAACAAAACACAAATGACTAAATGTGACTAATTCTCAAACAAATGCAGGGATGTATTTAGAATTGCACTGTACTGAGTAGTCCTTTGTGTTTTGCCAAATGCGTGGCAGTTGTGTTTTCAGTTTCGATTTTTGCACCATAATTACGAGTTCTCAGGCAAGATTACACAAGAATATTGGATTTACTGGCGAAAAATAATTGTCAGCATGGGCGAGCGTAGTATTTTTAGTTACATTCAATGAATAAAAATGTCGGATCAATACATAGGTTTTTCTAAAACCATATTGATACCTGTATCAAGAGAGTTTGCACCATGATGCATCGATGGATTGTCTCACCCCTATTATAAAAATAAGCTGCCATTATGTACATTGTTTTTTTTGTATGGGTTTCTACATATAAGAAATGAAATTTAAAAAATTGGATTAGTTGCATATGTCATATTTCTGACTGATGATTATTACTTGAACATTGTCTGTTTCCAAAAAATGAGGCGGTCTTGAATACGGCGAAGTTATAGACGTTGACGGCCTGCCAGTTCCATTTTTGTTCTTGTGGTTAAATTTTTGTCATTTTCAGGCATGTACTTGTTAAGTATCAATTTTCAAAAATATGTATTGATAATCGATGGACAGAAAAATATCAACGATACATTGATATCATTTCTATCACTGACAGCTCTAATTATATTATAGTCCCCCTAATTAGCTCAGGCACCATGTTCACAAAGGATCAACTGATCTAGATTGATCCATAAAAATATTTGCCATTTTCTTGAAGCAATTGAACACTTTTTCCAGTACTTCTCATTAACATACACAAAAATACCTAAAAATCTTCTAATTAACATCGTGAAAACATACTAAACTAAAAAGATTTAACTTTGAATTACAATTTTTACAAAGTTTGAAAGATCCTCTTTGATCATGATCCTGAAAACTGATTCTTTGTGAACACGGGGACCGTTGTTTAAGCGTTGTTTCTGTCCCCAGGGAGTATTATTCTCTCGCTTTTTGCCTGTGCAGAGTGGTGGCCTAAAAAAAGTCGCCCCGAACTTGCATTAGATGCTGTTATCATATCATCCATCAGGGAGATCACTTCTACTGTCAAGTGCCTTATGTTTTATGGATCATTGTTTTCCCGGAGGTCTGTGTGGGGAGGCACTGTCTTATGTATGAGGCGTTCCCTGTAGCAACTACTCTCTTTCCATTCTAGGGCAGGGTAGGGCCTGTGACATTTAACTACTGTCCTCCACCTCTGATCCATGAAGGGTAGATATCTGTTGCTTGTGGTGGGTTAAGTTAGTACTAGTTGATGAGTTAATGACAGGCATGAGATTTTTTTGCAGAAATCCGCGGATTTGACGCTCCCAATTTAAGCCATCTTAGTTGCTTAAAGCCGGGAGCTTCAAAGGCCCCCTGGACCCCTTGCCGAAATTTCAGCCGATTTTGAAATGTTGCTTTCTCAGGGATGTAATGATTAATTATACAAACACCTAGTTGGGTCAACTAACTGCTATGTATAAGTAAAAAAAAATACTGCTGATGCTGTGATATTTAATGTATTTCTCAGGTCATCATTTTTCACCCATTTAAAATCATAATAAATTTCCAAGCCTCTGATTGATTGATTGGTCTTTTCGCTTACACAACGTAATCATCAATAGGCATGTTCCATCCAATTTCTTTGTCACTTGTCCTTCAATTTAGTATGTTGTTTCTTGGTCACTTGTTTGTTTGTCCTGAAATAGCCTTAAACACTTATTCACCAACATTCTGATGCCTTTACGAGATAATATTGTTCAAACAATTAATTTAATCCATTCAAAGTAGATTACTTGAATTTGAAATTGTATTTTGACAAAATTTGCTTTTACTTGAAGTAGTATGCAGAACCAGAGTATCACATTTTTATACGCCCGGAACTATGTTTTGAGTACAAGACAGAATATTTTGAAAAAAGAGTGAACTCTTGACATTGATGTCTTATTAATTTATGTTGTAACCTTCAGTGGTCGCAGGCAAGTTGTGATGTTTATGACATAGATATATTATTGAAAATTGGTAAAAATGCATACAAAAGGTATTAAGAACATCTGTCTTACCAATTTTGATTTATTCATCGAGTTGATGTAGTCCACGACACATTGATTGGGACAACCCTCGTATTTGTATCCAACATCTTTAATCTCTTGTTTTTGTTTTTAAGTATATGCATGTGCACATATTGTATAAAATTTATACACAGTCCATCTTGTTTATATATATACATTATATATACATGTATTATATAGATATATCATTTATTGTTTATTCTGTGAACATTTTACCTGTCTTTTATGATACCTTAATTATCTTTGTAAATGCATCAAAATAAACCATATTCAGAGCTTTTCTTGTATCATAATTTATCATTTGCAGATTCCCTTTGAAGACTCTTTATCATTAAAGCTAAATACGCAACACAATGATGCCCAGCTTTAAAGACACGTAAATTGCGATGTGACTCCATGGAGTATTGGACTCCAAGTAGTGCATAGGAAAAATATACTTCGGTGGAAGTGGAAATTTAAGCAGTGGAAATTGTTAGCGAATTTTGTGCATTTGCTAACTTGACTATCTCGCAAACTTTACCACTTATTACAGTGAAGAGCATGTACAACTGATGAACATAGATTGCTCACATAGTTCACTTTTTTGTTCAAGCATCCGCAAGTTTGTAATCAAAGGACTGAAGGTCCTGGAAGGCATTTCCAAGGCAAGACTGAAAGTTCGGGTAATCTAATTCGCCAAAAATGACACAAATAATCCAGAAAAGCTGTTTATATCTAGACTCCCGCCATTCAACAATTGATATATCCCTGACAAATCAGCCATTGTACTCATCAAATCTATAAAAAAAACTTGGAGGACATAACATATGCTATTTTCTTAAGACAATTATATGGCGGTCCTTTGGAATAGACCATCCGATTGAAGATGATGGCAATGAGATGCTAAAGCGTCTCAAAAATGACTGAACATAAAAACGAACAGTTACTACATTTTATTATAAAAAATGTGTAGTAAATTGTTGCTTGTTTGCAACAATGCAATACAACAACCAATAAATGATCAAAACAAGATAAAAACACCACTTAGTCGTAGTATGGTTAACAAACACACACAAACATTTGTAAGTTCGTATTTCTACACAAAGATACTATGCCACAGGCCCTGTGTTCACAAAGCATCAGTTGTCAGGAGCAGAATCAAGATTACATATAGTTTTGTAAAAAAAATTATGCAAAGCTAAATCTTTTTACATAGTGTGACAGATATGAACATTTTGCAAAACTTTTGAGACTTAAATTCAGAGTTCATGCTTATTACGAAAAATATAGACATTAATAAGTTTAGACCAAGTCTGGAAAATTGATCCAATCATATAAAGTATAACTAATTAATATTCAACAAAAGAGTCAAGTTTTGTATGTTTAAACAATACTAATTAGAAGATTTTAAGGTATTTTTGTGCAAGTTTATGAGAAGTACTGAAAACTGTTTTTAAGAAAATGGCAAATATTTTTATGGATTAACTTGATCAAGATCAGTTGATCCTTTGTAAACATGGGGCTTGGAGAACTATTGATCTGTTTAAGCACTATTAGAGAAAATGTACACATCTTCAGGCATACATTCAAGTTGCAGTCTAGCTCAATATACTAAGAATATAACTTAAAGCTCTTTAATTTGGTAATATGTATATATAGCTACATGATTCAAGAAGACTTCAGCTAATAGCTGACTAAATTAGTAATATAAGTTCACCAGATCAAGTCAACATTACTGTTTCAAACAATTTGATTAAAGTTCCTTTAACTATATAAATAAAAAGTCAATTAAAAACAAATAAATGAGTAATTGTGATATGGACATGGTCTTAATGGCATCAGTTCATATAGTTTTCTAAGAATATGTTCACAAAGAAAAAAGAACAAGCAATTCATTGTTAAAAGATGTATCACAAATGTCTATCTTCAGAACCCGTTCATAATTCCATTTTCTTTCTGTAATGCAGTAACAGTGGTCCATCCTGGAAACAGACAATAAAAATAAATTACACAACAGTCAGACCTCGTTCATTCAAACTCGTCAGGTCCTGAAATTTATTTCGAATACTACTTGGTTTAAAATATTCCATTTTAATTCAACATGCATTAGAAGACACATTGGGATCTGATATTTATTTCAGACGATACAGAGTATTCAGATGAAAGGTTGTTGTATAAACGAGGTCCGCTCAAAACAAGCTGCAAAATGACCAAGTGCATTATCTATATATTATGAATGAAACTGCGTGTCTAGGTAGCAAGTAAGGTATAAATAAATTGTAACATATCTTCACAAATGCATTAACCACTCCAAATCCTGTATTGTACAGTGGCCTCTTAATGTTGGTATACCATCATGGTAAACAGAAATAAAATCTGGGCTCTAGAAAAAAAATTCAAAGACTTGTCCTGGACTAATGGAAATTTCAAATTTGACTTGTCTGACATAGGAAGCTAGCTGTATGAGATTATCGGTCAATTTTGGTAACCATTAAACATACACAATGATGGCTCCACAATCTAAAATAAATAATCACATGTATGTGTTTGTGGGATTTTAAAGTTTGAATTACAACTGAACAATTGCTGATGTTGGTTTGCTTTAAAAACAGACTTGTCTGGGACTAACTTCAACTCAACCGTTGGTAGCCCGATTCAGTATTAGACTAGTCCGGGGGACATAGAGGTAGTGAATTTCTAGAGCCCTGACTCTGAGTAGAGCCCTGAAAATACTTACAGCTAGTCTCCATCTTGTTGCAATGATAAATTTTAACATATGGTCCTTTCCTAGTAGCTCATTGTTACACAATATATCAATCTGCAATAAAACATAATGTTGGATGAGTTTAGTTCAAATTCAATTTACATTGATTGTGAAACTTATACAGGCTGCCAAGTGGACCCTACTTTTCTTACCTTTTTTCTTGCTCCCTTCTTTTGCCCTACTTTTTCTTGTGAGCCCTACTAACCCTACTTTGCCAATCTGAGGCGTTAACTCAATTTTTTTTATTTCACCTGCATGAAGCACAGAAGTCTAATCATGGAGACTGCACAGTGTGGTGAATTTTTACCATATTTGATATCCCAAAAGTTTTAGAAGTCATCCCTACTTTCAGGCAATAAAATCCCTTCTTTTGCCCTACTTTAAAAAAAAAATAGCCCTACTTTATTTCTACTTTTTTTCAAAGAGGCCAGATATTTTTCCAATATTTTGTATCTATACTTCAAGATCTGTTTCGATAAAGAGTTGACGCATTTGTAAATAATATATCAACATCATTTCACCTGATGACATCCCTAGTCTTGGCATTACAAACAAAACATAATCCCGTAATCAGTACCATGATATAATCAGAATATACATCAAAACTACGAACACCTATTTTACCTGCCTCATACTTACATCTTTATAACGGTCAGTAGAATCAAACACTTTTAGAGCCACAAATTTTTTCAAGTGAGTCACTGTGGCTTGGGAGGATAGTCTTAGTATTTTACGTTTTAAACTTTTAAGAATGTTAATTTCCTGACATTCAAGACACACATTCACTTGTTCATCAAGACGATGATAGTCTTTATTATCTTCTTTGTCTGGAGAGCTCTTCTCGATATTCTTCTTGTCGTCTTCATAAGCTATAGTAATTAAATATAAATGCAAATATTTGACAGTTTGCAGAAAAATATGTGCACAATCACGTTATGTACCGGATACGTTAAAAATCTGTAAGTTTTCAAGTGACAATTTTTTTCTTAAATGCCAAATAGGCAAGAAACTTCAGTCTTAATTTTAAACAAGATAAAGGTACTTCAACTTCAAACATACATCGCAGTTATTTGCATATTTCAACTCTAGAGTAACGAGGAAAGGAAACATTTACATATATACACAATGGCTTGATAAGTTGGCGAGAAAATATGTAATATTTTATTGAGTTTCTAAGAAAAAGATAATAATTTGGAATACATGAATTTTTATACAATACATGTATAATACTCAAATAGAGGCAATTATTCAGCTTATCTGCTTGTTACATGTGATAATAGATGTAACTAGCCAGCACATCTGTTTAATACGACTGAAATTAAGTTCATTATGAAACATAATTTTTTTCTTTCGACTCTTATTATACATAATTATAGTATATGTATAATAACACTAAGAGTCGAAAGAAAAAAATTATGTTTTATATGATATACCAATTATTATTATGGTTGTTTATCATAATACAATATCATCAACTGCAGATCTTAAGACTATTGTTTCCAACACTTCATCTAATAGATACATAACATTGTTCACATACAGTGTAATATAGTGGAATATCCAAGCCAATATCATTCAGAATAATTGGCTTTAGAAAATTAGAAACAGATCAAAACATACAAATAGTTCACACCAGACAACTGACAACACATGAACAATTAGATAAAAATATATCTACCATCTCCATGAGGCATTTGAAGTCCTCGTTTCCTGTAGAATTCTATCTGACGCTTCTTCTCATCTGAACGTATACAAAAATAATCAATCAGATAGAAGCAAGTACTGTTTGAATTTCAAAAAAGGCACTTTAAATAAATTCTGATTGATCAGACTAATTAAGCATATCATACAGATATTTAAGTATTCAAAGTGTTTTACAAAATTTATCCCATGACAAAATATGGGTTTTCCATTATGTACATTGTCAGTGATTTTTTTGGAAAATAATTTTACTGCCTGTGCTTTTACAATTGGGAAAATAGGCGCGATAAATCACAAATTTGGGAAAATTAGGTAATGGTTGTTTTGCTTATAAAACAACTTTTCAGCTGTGGCTGGTGTTTGTTATATATATGAGGTGATGTAAGAGCAATGTTCTTTTATAAAAGGTTAAATACACAAAAACTTGACATAATAAAAAGAAATTCAGTCAGACTGGGAAAATGAACAAAGAATTGGGAAAAAAGATGATTGCTGGGGAACATGGACACATTTTGATAAGGGGAAACAGCCTGTATTCAGCAGTAAAATTAACATAAAAAATCACTGTTTCCCTAAACTGCTGTGATAAACAGTTCTCTTAAATGAATCACGACCTAATAAGGGTTTTCAATTATGAAGATTGTGCACACATATGACCCACATTTCCACATGAATCTACGGATACGACTTTCAAGAACTAATACGAGACCCGAAATAAAATCATGAAAGATTTCTACTGTAATGCCCAGTAAAATTAAATGTTTTCTGAGCGTTTCATTTATCGTTGAAGTCTTATTAACCGAGACTAATCTACAGTTGAAATCTACATCAAAATATGCTGAATACAGTTCAACATGGAGAAATGCTTACTTTCTTGTAGATTTGGCACTAGTTTGTAGACTATATCTTGCATTGTACGATCATGACTGAAATAGAATGAAGATCAATATTACAATACTACCAGTACGTTGAATAAATATCATAGGTAGTTATCATCATGTACATGTGCCAAATGTTGAAAAGCAAAGAAAAAGAGAAAAAGTGTACAACGAATACAGAAAAAACACCAGTGAAATTATTTACTAATATACTACAACAACTGAACAGGTTAGTTTAAACTTATTTATGTAACATCATGAAAAAAGTTCACAACTTGAATCAATAACTCTCCAAGTCTGTTTCAGGGGTTCCAGCATCTCACGGGTCATTTTGATAAATTTTTACTGGATTTTAACATCTTAAAGTCAAATTACCTATAATTTAGAGAAAAATTGACCCTTCAGCTAGAATCATAATGGTCAATATGTTGGGTTTTGGAAATTTAAAGGGTCAAATGGAACCCCCGAGTTTCCTGGGTTACTAACCAGTACTCGCACCAAATTCATAGATTGTGAGGCTCATGGTCTATCCCTCAACCACTATGCATTCCTTGCTGTAAACAAGGGGCCAGTAAGGGTCAGGGTGGGTCTGTTTTAATAACAGGGCCATCATTTGAAAAATCTTGATAGGAGACCAGTAAACATTGCTACATACCAAATATCAAAGCACTGGGCTGTGATGTTTTGGAGAAAAATATGCCCTATATAAATCTATAGAAAACATTATTGTGGAAAACCCTGGGCAGGGCATGTTTTAACAACAGAGGCATCATTTGAACAATCTTGGTAGGGGGACCACGAGAAAATGTTACATACCAAATAGGAAAACTCAGGGTCTTTTGGTTTTGGACAAGAATATTTTCAAAGATATTCCCTACAAAAGTCTATGTATGGGTTGGGGGTCAATATTGTCCCCAGGGATATGATTTGACCAATCTTGATTAAGGAACACAAAGCAATGTTACATACTATATACGGAAGCTCTGGGTCATATGGTTCTGGACAAGACGATTTTTCAAGTTTTCCATTTTATAAATCTATTTTAACACCTGTGGCCTACCTATGCAACAGACTGTAACCATTTGTACAACTTTGAAAGAGGACCATCTGTGAAATTTGGTAACAAAAAAGTTAGCAGACTGACAGATGGACATGCATGACAGATAATATGCCATGACATATAGACATATGATGACAAAATTGATCAGTTTTAAGCCTTAAATCTTCACATGTTATTCTTTTCAAGGACTACAACATTCCGTACTACCACAACAAAGCACTGTGTTGTTTCAAATTATTTGAATGCAAATTGATGATAAGGAATACAGCATTTTGTAAACCTGTGATCCAAACAGAAAACTTAACATCATAAAATATCAAAATTTACCTGATGTAATTCAATGGATGACTTTGATGAATCAAAATTCCACAGCGTGGACATGTGTTAGCTTCAAGTAAGAATTTTACCAAACAACTTCTGCAGACTGAAAATAAAATAAAACATAGTATTACACAATATACAATTAAAATGTCTGCCTTCTGCCACAATATTATTGATTATTCATTAGTATTGATTTTTATTGTGTCATCACATTTATTGATTTTATTTGTTCAATCTGTGGATTTAAGAAATGAAATAAATAAAATATGATGCCAGGTATCTATGCTAAAATTTCAGCAAGATCAGACTTATAGTAATATTGACTGATATATTTATACTTGCAACCTTATAAGTTTTGCAAATTTGGGAAAATGAGGTAATGGTAGTTTTGCATATAAAAATAACTTTTCAGCTGTGGCTGGTGTTTGTTATATACCATAAGGTGATGTAAGAGCGAAGATTTTTTTTATAAAAAGGTTAAATACACAAAAACAAACCGACTTATTTGGGGGGGGGGGATTTTGATAAGGGTAAACAGCCTATATTTGGCAGTAACATTAACCAAAAAATAAAATCACTGTAAATGTAGAATAAATGTTTGGTAACTACCTAAACAGCAGACTTACATGTGTGCAAACATTCTGTAATAGTGGTGGCTTCCACTAAATATCCTTTACACAGACCACATGTTATACATGGGTTTACCTTCTTCAACTTCACTGGCTTTTCCATCATATTCCATTTACTATTCTGTTCACCTGTTAAAATATTCAAAATACATGAAAATACCCTTTCACATGAAAATATTGCAAAAACTATGCAATGTTCTCAAAAAAAGAAAATCAGGGCAAGTTCTCATAACAATTCAGGAAATAAACCATTACTGAAGCATAACGTACATGATATTTGAACAATTTGCACCTAAATCTATACAATTTACAACTAACTCTAACCGATATATCAATGTACATTGAACAAGTCAAGCTTTAGCCTGGTTGGCAAGATACTGAGACCATTAAATAATTGCCATTCATGATTCAAAATTATGCTGATATTCACAGATATTTATAACTATGCATATTTGATTTAAAAAAGTCAAGCTTATCTACTCTTAGTCTTAAACCAATGCCTATCACTTTAATACAAGTAAACAGAGTTTTAACTTGTAAGCAAAATCCTTTGCTTGTAACTTTGCAACATTGTACTTTTTTGTACTGGTGTGCAGTTTGACAGCAAACAAGTTGGTAGATTGCCATACTACATGTAGTGTCGAGTGCATCAACATCAAGTGCATTATTCCGACCCCCATGTACTTGAACTAAAGTTTAAGGTATTCAATCCATATGATAATGGACATTTCTCCAAAAGACAAATGAAACTTGTATTGATTCAATCTGTACTATAATGCAGATAAAATTTGAAATTTCTTAAAAGTTTTACCGTTCTAAAAAACATGGGAAGAGTAATGAGTTCTATCCTGCATCTGGCACACTTTTCCTTAATTACCTGGTAAAGAGTCATCTCGGCCCACTTACAGTCTCGGCCCGGTCCGACTCGGCCCACTTTTGAAGTGCAATGAATAGGCAAAGTTGTTCACACATTCCGTTCCGACTCGGCCCACTTTTGAAGTGATAGAAGTTGTCTTTTTAATAGCAATGAAAAGGCGAAGATATTCCAATTATACTGTGCTTTTGTGATTTATTGTCTGTGTATGTGCTTATTATTTGTTACATTTATTCTATCTATGTAATATTACTGTGAGTGTTTTGTGATTTGTGAGAATTTCTCGCGATGTATCCGTGAAATTTATGAAATAAATATTAAACTTTTTCGTATGGTCTACTTTATTATAACAGATACCAATATACATTTCACGGGTAAATTTCCACTGTACTGCGAATCTTCAATGCACTAAGAATATTCAGTAATGTTTTCAACTTACATTTAACTTAAATATTAACGATCAATGTATCAAAAATCAACACTTAGAATGTTCATATATATCGCATCAATAATGTGAACAACTTCGCCTATTCATTGCACTTCAAAAGTGGGCCGAGTCGGACCGGGCCGAGTCGGACCGGGCCGAGACTGTAAGTGGGCAGAGTCGGACCGGGCCGAGACTGTAAGTGGGCCGAGATGACCCTGAATCAATTTCCTACCCTATCATAGCTAATAAAACAATGCATACATGTTCATATCATGGTCTTAACCACTCCTTAATTTAAGGCACCTGCTTAGGATTGCAGTGTAGTTCATCAAGAGAAGAAGTGTGTCCGATGTGGGGCTTGAACCCACTACCCCCTAAACACCAATATGTGCTCTACTGACCGAGCGGCCGTCTTACTCTTACCCCGTCCCAACATTTGAAGCTCAACCACCATGGGCTGTCAAACACTGCTGCCACCATTTAAGTGGATCAAGGGGAAAAGATGCGTAAGATGTGGGTGTTGAACCCGACACCCACTAAAAACGCATACAGCACTCTACCGACTGAGATTACTGGGCGGCCATCTAACCACTACAACTCGAAACACTGCAACAGTGGACAACTCACATACAACTTATATATGATAGACTAACAACATGTGAGTTTGATAAAAAACCTAACTTTACTATTATATGTATACAGAATCATATATCTACATTGGACCACTACAAATGAATTTTGCCTCTCCGTGTCTCGGTCCTTCATTTTCAAGTTTGACCAAACATGAAATCATATGATATTCAAGGTAAATACAATAAAACTCGGTAAAATGATTACTTACTCTTTTGGAAAAAACATTTAGTACCACTGCTATTTTCGTTTTATGGCATAATCATATAAATTTCTACAATATAAGGCGAAATAAATCACTGCAAGCAGCGGCACCTTATAAATTTCCTATTGTCAGCCATAATGCCGGTGTTATCGTGAGAATCGCTATCTGTGAAAACTGGCTGACTCCGGTTCAATGTGATTTTCAGGGACACTGTATTTTTTGCGTATTATTGGAAAAAAAGTGAATTGCTCATTATAAAGGTATTGTATATAATCACAAATGATTTGCTTTCGTTAAACGTACATAGCATTTTTTGCAATTATGAACTATATGTTTACTAATTAACTGTTTTGCAACTAGAGTAATATTCGGATAGATCAACCGAATATAAACATGTGATGCAATACTTTTCATGCTGGCTGTTCATTATACTGGACAGATGATTTTATGATCTGATATGATAATAAATTGATTTAGATTTGTTATGTTGCCATTTATTCATTTAGTATACTTGGTTCTTCCCTACTAAGTATCTCTGTTATATCTTCAATGATGGATCATGGAGAAGTATGGCTTCCCAATCACATAGTCCAAAATATTAGACATAAACATACCCATTTAATCATTAACATTCATTATTTTGTTATTTTACTTTCACTTTGTATGTAACGTCTAAACGGGCCCTATGCCATGTCATGTAGCATTTTCGAATATTTTCGAATACGCGAATTATATCATTAATTGACTTAGAAACAGTTTAATACACTGTAGAATTTCGTTTTATACTAACAAATTAATGAAAATCACCTTTAAACGCTTAATTTTCGATAAAATGTTCATCGTGTAATCTTCCCTAGACATGTTAAACGCTTCAAATGATGCCGGGTTCCGGAAGCCGGCTTTTTCACTATTAAAAAATTTCGTCAAATTTTCGATTTGTATATTGATCGTGTTAATTAACTGGATATGTTGGGCAGCCATTACGCTGAATCTCTGTGAAATCTGCACTAGATGGAAACAAATGCGCATCTTTATACAATTAGCACATGGCATTTGGATTCTTGAAATTATCTGGCGTAGAAAGCATCAATTGCGCGATTTGAAATGTATTTTCCCTGCTGGTGTTGTTTGATGGTTCAAAATTAGTGGAAAAAGAGCGACACAAAATCGTGTCGGAAAGTGCTATGCGACATTGATAGGAAGCTGATAAGACCCTATTATAGGACTACCCAATCCCATTGATATGTTAACATTGCAAGGCATGCTTTTTGATAGATGTCATTAATGGCCAAGTTTGTATCAGTATCCGACTTGGGGTGATTACTTTGAAATTGTAATCAATTAAATTATGATTACTTATGGTAAAAATGTAATCGATTACATTACAATTACTCCATTTTTCAAGTGTCATCAATTAAATTACAATTACTTTAACCAATGTAATTGATTACATTCATGATTACCTGATTACTTTCAAGTTAAGGTAAAAACAAACATAATCAAACTCAACTTTATTTTAGTGTTTTTTTAAATAAATTAGAATAAATAAAAGTTAAAGGTAATGTTATCTTAATGTAATCATTATAAGTGTAATCAATTAAATTGCAATTACATGTAATCAGAAACTGTCTAATTACTGATTACTCATTATAACCTAAGAATTTTTATTCGATTACAGCTGATTATGATTATTGAATACGATTACCCCATGTCTGATCAGTATATCCAGTGAAATTAATTTTATAGATATTTGTAAATAGGAATAGAAAATGAGATTAATACTTAATTGGTGATAATCTCATTGCTGGTACACAAATATTGAATTAAAACGCTGAATTTCCAGGGTCGTTTTGATAATTTTTTACCAGATTTTACCATTTTATAGCCAAATTCCTACTGTATTTAGAGAAAAAATGACCCTTCAGACAGAATCCTGAGGGTCAAAATGTGGCCTTTTGGAAATTCCAGGGGTCAAAAGGCCAACTCCAGGGTCAAATGGAACCCCTGTAAATGGTATTCACTAATTGTCTCATTTTAAGATTTTCCTTATACATTTTGTACCGTTATAAAGCATTTTATTCCCTTAAAAGATGTTGCAGTGTCCATTTCCCCTAGATGAATTTAATACTTTTCCTTAAAGTTAAGACTTTCCTAAAATGCTAAGGAAATCCTTAAGTTGCACTGATGAACATTTTAAGGTTAAGGGTTTCCTTATCTTTAACTAACGAAAAGAAAATAAGGATAATTTCAACTCAAACAGGGTAAAAGTAGCCACCAAAAGCTAATGATGATCAACATTAAACAATTTATTTGTCTAAATATTCTTTCATGCAACTAATCTGCTTCTCATGCTGCTTTTTGATTCATTTCAGCCAGGGTTGGGGTTTTGCCGGCCAACATTAGTTTTTTCCTTGCCAGGAAAAACGGGAAATAATGGCAAAAACTCCTCCACTAGATGACAAAGTTTTTTATCTGTGCCAAACTTATGGTCACAAAAAAGAGACATTCTAATCTCAATAGCTGCTGTATGCTTAGTTAGTCTAGGATGATTGAGTAAAGTGAGCCAGGCATCACATGCATCTGCTACATTAGCAGAGTCTCCCTCTAGACCGTCTAACATTTCTGAGATAGGTAGAAGCTGGTTGTATAGATCTTTCACTTGCTGGTATAAGTTGAACTCTTATCAATAAAGTCACTGTGTTGCTTTTCAGCATCCTGGGAGATTTTTGTAACTATCCAAAATATGGCAACTTAAGAATGATAGTGAATACATTAGATAAATAGATTAATATCTGGGATTGTAATATACAACAAGTGTGACTAGAGAAATGTTCTTGTGTTTCCCAATATATTGTGGCAATGTCTAAAGAAAGGTCCCACATCTACAATATTTACCTCCCTTGTTCTTAATCAAGAGTCATTTTGATTGGCAAAACGGATTAGCGCTTATAGTCCTATAAGCGCTAATCTGTCCTGAGTAATTCCAAAATAGGTGATAATTGAGAAAATATCAAGAGAATTTGCATGTGACAGCTACTTTTTCTTCAACTTTCTGAGCCAACTGCCCACATAAGCATTATCAATAAGTTACTTTATATATCTGATTATTTTATCATCGTTTACATTCTATTTTATATACACTTTAAGGACATTACTACATGTATTCAGAACAAGAGAGGTAAATATTGTAAATGATACTTTAAAACAATGCTGTAGAATGTGTTGTTAAGCTTATTAATCATGGTTTATAGTAGCTGAACAATAACAATGATGCAATTTGAAAGAATTCGGTTAGTAGTTCACTGGTAGTAAACACAATATCCAGTTTTATTGGTTGATCATTGACGTTGTTGACAATATATTTACATTGCCCATGGCAATATTAGTTTGACTTATGGAGGAAGTTGTCACCTTAAAACTGTCTGATGGTATAGTCTGTTGTGACTGTATACTATGTACCAGTATTGGCTGGACAATGTTGACCATTCTGATGGTACATGTATAGTCTGTTGTGACTGTATACTATGTACCAGTATTGGCTGGACAATGTTGACCATTCTGATGGTATAGTCTGTTGTGACTGTATACTATGTACCAGTATTGGCTGGACAATGTTGACTATTCTGATGGTACATGTATAGTCTGTTGTGACTGTATAATATGTACCAGTATTTGCTGGACAATGTTGACCATTCTGATGGTATAGTCTGTTGTGACTGTATACTATGTACCAGTATTGGCTGGACAATGTTGACTATTCTGATGGTACATGTATAGTCTGTTGTGACTGTATAATATGTACCAGTATTTGCTGGACAATGTTGACCATTCTGATGGTATAGTCTGTTGTGACTGTATACTATGTACCAGTATTGGCTGGACAATGTTGACTATTCTGATGGTACATGTATAGTCTGTTGTGACTGTATAATATGTACCAGTATTTGCTGGACAATGTTGACCATTCTGATGGTATAGTCTGTTGTGACTGTATACTATGTACCAGTATTGGCTGGACAATGTTGACTATTCTGATGGTACATGTATAGTCTGTTGTGACTGTATACTATGTACCAGTATTGGCTGGACAATGTTGACCATTCTGATGGTATAGTCTGTTGTGACTGTATACTATGTACCAGTATTTGCTGGACAATGTTGACTATTCTGATGGTATAGTCTGTTGTGACTGTATAATATGTACCAGTATTTGCTGGACAATGTTGACCACCTTACTTAGTATTTTTTAGGTTGAGTTCCTCCATTTTCGCTGTCAGACTTTTTATTTATTTTTGTTTTCACCAGGTTTTATGCCATTTAAAAAAAAACCAGTACTAACTTGCTCTTCTGCAATCAACTGACAACTTCTCCACTTGTGGAGGACATGACCGTAGCCAATGTCACAGGAAAATACATACGCTGCCCAACCCGGGAATCGAACCCAGATCTGCCAGGTGACAGTCTAGCACTCTACCAAGGGAGCTAGCCGAGTGGGCTACAAAAAGTGGAGATTTAGACATAGATAATTCTCTTTTTTGTTTTAAATAATTTTGAATTTCATACACTACAAAAGGTTTCTTATTATAAGGAAACTTGAGCATAGAAACATACTTAGTGAATTAACTACATGAAAATGTATTTTTACCTAATATTATTTTAAAATGAATTAAAGGGATAATGTAAATCATTGTCAACCTCAATAATGCACAAGACACATTTCCTGTGAGTTTGCCCCATGTCTGCTCTTTCTAATGTGACAAAGAGATTTGCAAATTATCTGTGTTTTAAATATAAAATTACAAAAAAAAAATAAACTGACAATATTGCATCAACTTCAGCTTGAAAAATAAGAAGTCAGGAAAGTAAAGGAGCTAAACAAAACAATAGGGGCCAGGGGTTCCATTTAACCCTTGAGTTGACCTTTTGACCCCAGGATTTTCGAAAAAGCCACATGTTGACCCTTAAGATTCTGGCTGAAGAGTCTTTTTTTTCCTAAATTATAGGTATGTTGGCCATAAAATGGTAAAATCCCATCAAAATGACCCCTGAGATTTAGTACCTAGTGGAACCCCTGGGGGCCACAAAACATTTATCCTGTGGTAGATTCAATTGTTCTCTTTAATTGGTCACTAATGATGCTTTAATTATCAATTAAATGCAATTAGGGTCAGTTTTACGTAATTTTTGCTATCACTGTTTTTGTACACAAATGTAGATTAAATTGATAATTAACAAGATAACTCAGTTTGTCATAATTAAATTGATTATTATTGTGATAATTTGAAGTATTATCAGTCTGATAATCAAAGGTGCAATGTTTACATGTACTTTAGAACCCAGTGGTCAAGTGCTTTTATCAATTTGGAAGGGTAGGACATTTTATAGCTACATGCTAATGTTAATGTAATGTATAAGGACAGTTTTTAACTTGCACGTAGCAGTTCTTAAAGTTTAAAAAATACTATCTTAGTATCTCTACGTAATGTTTTAAATTGGTAGACAATTTTTTTATGAGCGTTATCAACATTTGACTGTCGGATGGCCATCATGTATGTGGCATGCTTCTGTCATACATAACCTTGTCCATATATCCTTCATCATAAGTGTTTAATCTTCAAGAAAAAACCTTGACTCAATCAGTGTTCATGCATGAACTTGACAGTCTCGCACTCCGGTATATAGTGTAAGGTCACTTTGTTAGATAGTTGATACCAGTGCTGGACTCACTGGTTAGAACATGAACTAGTCACTATCACACACATATATTGTGACAAACCAATGTCAAATTACACCTCAGAATACACGTTCTTGAAACAGTTTGTTAAATTTCTGCATTGATATAGCTACGTAATTGTAACGGATAATAATTGTTATTTTGATAGCACATTTAGACTATTTCATTGCAGTTTGTTCATGTTTTGATAGGTAAGCAAACATCATTGGGGATATATTTGTTTAATTGGTGAATTATTGGAACTGATGCATGGAATAATGTCATAAGCAGAAGTTTAATTTGATAGTAATGAACGTGTACTTGGTATTGAATCATATTCTTTAGACTGAATTTTTTTTGTGTTTGTGTTTATTTATCATCGTCACCAGTTTCCCATATGGGCGATGCCTATGGAAGAATGTTAATCATTTTAGATTTTTTTGGAGGATAGTGCATGATACAGAAGATGCCCGAGCTCCAGAAGCACACCTGGTTCTTTTACATGCTCGGTATAAAGCATCATACACAGGACCTCGGTTTTTCAAAGTCTTGTCCAAAAGACTGTTAGTACTGTCAGTGATGGAGCGGGAAATCGAATCTGCGATCCCTGGATTACTAGTCCAGCGCGTTACCACTGGACTACGGATCTGCTACAAAATAATTGAATTACGTCATTTATAGTGTATATGTATGGCTCAGAAAGCAAAATATAAAACTTGTTACAAAATTTAATATAAAAATATTATCATTTATTATTTATTTGAATTATAAAATCCTATTCCAAATTGCTTCAACAGCTTTTTCTAAAAAACAAATAATTGCAATAATTTGTCAAAGCACAAAAGTGCTGTGGGACGGTACCACTTGTTTCCATACAAGTTTCCGTTTTGTAACTAAACAGTTTTATAATATCAAAGTATGTGTAAATAGGTAAGATGGTTTGCATGGATTATGGAATAAAACTAAAACATAAGACAGAAATGCGAAAAAGAATTAAAAAATATTGAAAAATAGTCAACATTTTTTCCAAGAGATCTTCAATCCGACTTGTTCTAGAACTTAAAAATTGTAAAACAAGTGAAATGCTTGTCACGATTGTAAATAAATAGAATACAAAGATATCAGACCCTTTATGAAACGTTTGTGAATATTTAATTATATAAATATGAGGGGTCGAAAAGTCTTGATAACGGCTGATTAATATGGTATTGGCGAATGGTAGACGTAGGCCTAATCGTCTATGTTTTACGTAATTTATGCAATGTTTACACAGATTGCTGTCTGTACTTTTAAATCAACCTATTATTTAATATTATAACAGGAAATAAAGAATATGCATTGCATATGTTATATTAGAAGTGTGTTTCAGTTATTGAAAACAGATTTCGTTAAATGGTCGGAAATTTCAGTATGGTAGGGTACCAGTCTGATAGCATTTCTGTCACGCAGTGTGTTTTGATACATTGCTTTAAACCCATCTGAACTCCACAGAAATTCAGGTCACCTTTTCAATATTTCATTTTATTGAAACGTTTATGATATTACATGTATCAAGGTCGGTACACTTTGGAACTACTTTTGTCGCGTAGTAATTGGGACGATGTGGACGTTTTTGACATGTTACCGGCTTTCAGTCTGTTTTGCGTTTTGAAAACGGGAACCAATTGTTGTATGCCTCTCAAAATTGCCACTACATGTATATTGAAAAAAAAAAATTAAGTTATTAAGAGACCAAAAATTACCATGATTTTGTTGCACAGTCAATATTATTATGTTTTATAACAACACTATGTTTAAGTTTCCAGAAAAAAACTAATAACTTTGTGAAAAAGCAAAAAAAAACACTCGGGGAAATGTTTTTCAGGAAGGAAGAGCAAAAATTTATGAAATTTTAAATTTTTATCCGCATTTATATTGTACAGATGGAATCAATACAAGTTTCATTTGCCTTTGGAGAAATGTCCATTATGGGTGGAATACCTTAATATTCAATTGCAAAGAGTAATTATTTGAATAGTCTAATGTCTCCTTGCTTTATTTCTGGTATAGAAAGTTACTGTGTAAGTAAAATACAGTAAAACCTCAATGATAAGACCACCCTTGGGACCCTTGAAAACTGGTCTTATTATTGAAGTGGTCTTAATATTGAGGTTGTGTTAAGAGCAAAACAGTGAAGATGGACTTGCAAATTGTGTTATTAATTTTGAGGCGGTCTTGTAATCTGAGGTGGTCTTTAAATGAGGTTTAAGTGTAGTTAAATGTCATAAATGTTTGAGGCCTTGAAACTGGCACGTTAGCTGGGAGATAACAAAGGCTATCTTACTCAAGGTTAGCTGGGAGATAACAAAGGCTATCTTACTCAAGGTTAATGCTATCTGATTTATGGTAATTCATTGTAGTGATGTGTACTTTAAAATCTTACACATGCATCAGATAGGGAATTTATCAATATTACGGTGAGTGTTCTATAGGGAACTGACTTCTTAAGCAGAGTTCAATAAAATGTACTTTAAATGTACTTCTATAATTCATTATGTTCTTACTGTTGGACAATTGTAAAGAAAGACAGTAAATAATTGAAGCTGTCAAATTTGGTTGGTCGGTAGAATACTGAACTGATACTCTGAAGGTAGTGGGTTTGAACATCAATGAAGGTACATGCATATACGTGTATGCAGGCAATTTTACTTAGTATTGGTTGGAGCGTTTGTTACTTCAAGAGATGAAATCCAGAATTGGGGTTTTACTTTCAAACTTGTTGAAACAAATTTTTGTATAAACAGACTTGATTGCCTGATATTAAATGTGGATATACATGTTTAACCAAATTTTACTGGAAGTTTTGCCTCTGTAAACCTAAATATAATGTAGGAAATGTAATATCTAGCATATAGTACATCTATTGTTAAATAAGACTGTTTACTGTTGTATGGTTTGGTCATTGGGATAACCACTTACGTTTAGAGAGTTGACCAGATGGGGTCAGCCTTCACCTGACTGAACATGTCTGTCTTTTATTGTAAAACTTCCATCTTTGTACAAGACCTGGTGTATTTTTATCAGACATGTCCGGGGTCAGATGAATTAGGCGATATTACGGACATATAAACCAAGGATCCGAAACAGGCTGGCATATTTATTAAGACTTGTTTAAACTCTTGTGAGTGTTGAGATTTTTCCGAGATCAAAGTTTCAAACGCGAGTGTTGAGAATTTTCAGAGATCAAACGATCTTAACATCGTGTACTATGAAAATGATCCATAATAATAACCGAGGTTATCCAGTTAGCAGTAAAAAAGTGGCGACGTCCGCCATCTTGTTTCTGAATTGAGAGAAGTTGACATTTTGAACCGCCGTAATCGTCATGTTTACAACAGCTATATATTTATTGATGGTATTTATATATTTTGTGTTTATCTTGTTGTTTGCTTGTATGTATTTTTTGTTCAATACTGAGTTGTAAGACTGAATGAGCATCGTTTACTTGGATGAAATTTCGATTCAAATCCATGATACTTACCAAGTGTGCGCTAAGGATTGTGGATAAATTGCGTGCTTAGGATTGTGGGTAAATTATTTTTTCTTATCGTTTCACCGATATCAGTCTGTTTTGAATCTATGGTTTATATGAGGCTGGCGATATCTGCAGTTTGTATTATTGTATTATTGTACTGTATCATTGTGTAGAAAGGTTAAATGTTTAAATTGTTGATCTTTACTGATGAACTTAAGAGCATATACATTCAACAAGTTTACTGTAGTCAAAGTTTAAGTGTGAAAGTCCCCCTATAAATCAAAGTGCAACAGTAAGATTGGATACTTGTACACTTGTTTATATACAAACTCCGTATGATGTTGGGTTGATAGAAAGGACTGTAAGTATTGCATTCACTCGTATGTAAATGTTGTTATTTCTTTCTGAGCTCTTGTAAACTTTGTAGATCAGTGACAAAATGGCTTGTTTATAGAGACATGTTGTGTTACCGTATTTATACCATTTTGTTGTTAAAGATTTGTTTATAATATAATCTTATCACTTGATATGATAATTATTTTACTCTGAGTTTGCCGTTTTCCAGACTGGAAACACTATTGCTTTCTATGTTTATGGCTGTCATTGATTCAAATTCTTGCATATTGACAATATTGATACATTAACAGCACATGATTTCGCGAAAGAGCAGACAGCAAATTGCGGAAAACAGACGATTTTTCTTCCTTTTTTATTTTTTTTAGGATTTTTCATGAAAATAATCAGGAGCCACGACAACATCGCGTTATAATGGATATCGTGTTATAAACAACCACGTAGTAATGGAGTTGCAGTGTATATTGAATGAAAAATATCAATGATACATTGTATATCAATTTTTTTTTTAATTACTTTAATAGACTTTCAACTCCTATTTTTCTGTATGTTTATATGTATGCCCTGCATATTTAAATGTTAATATCTATTTTTATGTTAACAATATACTATTTAAGTAATTAAGCTATATTTCTAACTTCACAGTATTATATTATATTGCTGACATTTGGAAATGCACTATCCACTAGAGCACTGTTTTAAAAGGGGTTGACTACAAAGGGATGTTACACTATTTTGGCACCTTTTTAGACTGTGCCCATTCTCCTGTATTTTCCCACCATAATACCAGTTGGTATTTGTAATATCGATTGACAGAAAAAAATGACGATTTATCGATAACAATTGTATCATTGACAGCCTTATCTATGTTTACTGTAGACTTCCAGGGTTTTCCCTAGGATTTTTCAGCTAGGGGTCCTTGGACCCTCATGTTTGACAAATTAGGGGTCCTTAGTAAATTTGTAGAGTCCCAGATATGCAGTTTATACTAGACAAAGGTTTATTTTAGGGGTCCCAGGGTTGCACTGTCAGTGGAAAATTGGAGTCCCTAGAAATAAAAGGGAGTCAGGGACTCAGACGATTTCTGCATCAGGGAAATCCCTGAACTTCGCTTTTTATTTAGCGGTCTAGATGACTAGATAAGTCAGATGGTAAACACATTTACTGACCTCTAACCTACTGATACAATGTGTGTATGTAATTATAGATCTCTCTGGCTAAAGAGTTACCTGCAAAATGCCCGTGTCTGCGTTCCAGAATTTCGACCATGTGTACGCCAAGTGGGAGAACCGTGGACCGAAACATCATCCGATGCAAAACGGCGACGGTAGAGAGCTGCGGGATCACAGCAGCAAACAAAAGTGGCGGGAAAAATTTGGAAATAATGTTCAGCATCTGCAACGTCGCCGACCACGGGAGCGTTCCAGAATAGTGGCATTACCAGCAGAAACGGTATGTAGAAATAAATTTGGTGGGCCTTCACGATTTTAGTTGTGCAACCTGTGAGTGCAGGTAGACATTTAGTTATTTTATGTTCAATGTGGCTTGTTATGTCAAAGTCAATTTATGATGGTCACTGTACATCAAACTTAAGTATACTATTTCTTTATTTGTTGTGGACATTAAAACCTTTTCTGAATTACACACGCGATAGTCGGCCATCCGACATATATGTTAGTCAATTTATGTGATTTCAATGTACATGTAATTCATTCATCATCTACAATTATCGCATTCATCTAGTAGTGTATTCTCGCAATGTGGTCAGTTGTGGTCAATGCTGTCATTACTGTCATTGCAGCGGAAATTGATCTCTGTTCGCTTGAAATTTCATTTAAGACAACATTTTCTGTATGTGTTTTGTGCACCTTCTTAAATTTTGAATCTCCTGGATGCAAAATCACTGAACATAGGACCAGTATGAACTCTATGATTGTAAATAATCAAGTAAGCTTAAAAGTATTGTTGAGTAGTTACACTTCATTATAAATGTGTCTTTTTTATGATTTGTTATTTTATTTATGTACTTACTTCTTAAACACGTAGATTGTAAAAATTTTAATGTGCTTTTCTTCTGTCCAGGACACCAGGTTCTATACTGTTATATGGTATTTAATGTAATTTATTATAGGTTCAGAATACTACAATAGCCCAGTTCAAAACATCACCGTCTGTGTTGCCGGAACATTTTAGTCCTAACAGACGGCCCTTTATGGGGCAGTGTTGTTCCTGCATGCCGAATAGTCAGGTGAGTTAGGGTGTAAATGTCCTTCATTGATTGACTTTGGAAAGATATCATTGATTATTCAGTAAGAGTTCATGATAGATTACGCTCAAAGTTAGGGACCAAGTTAAGGGCCTAGTTAGGGTCCAAGTTTGGTTCAATCTTTGGGAAATCTCATTTTTTTCATTTTCCTGCTGATTCATCGCGAATTCTGGAACGACGTTTGTGTGAAATGAAGATTTTATTGAGTATATGGGTTTAACATTGAAAATAAAGGGCTGACGTTCACTAAATGTCGTCATATTAATATGGCAGTAAGATGACTTGGTGAGTGTTTTCGATGTGTAAGTCTATGTATTAATTGAATTTCAGAAAGACTTGATCACTTCCACTACCAGCAGTGAGGGTATGCGCAATATACTGGATGTACGACATGAACTCAGGTACTTGTTATTCTTGGTAACTTATGATTTATGACGGTCATACGTCAAGTTTGTGTACTGGCACTTTATAGTGTGTTTACAACACCGTAACAATGTAACAACAGAGGTGCGTTTTTTAGAGGTAGGGGAAGTAAACAAGCAAAGTAAGTCTATGTAGAAATGGTAGTTGTCTATACGCTTCGCTAGCTACAAAATGCTGTCTGTCAGACCAAATGACATTGTTCCGCATGGACGCCATTTTGTTAAGCAAAGCTAGCACTGTCCGATCATGCTACCTATCTAAAGATAGGGAGTACCTTTCCAACGTTTAAGAAACGGCACTGCTACTTTTCCCTACGTAGTCTTAGGTAGAACTCGATTTTTCCTACCTCTATAAAACGAGCCTCTGGTAGCAATATACTATACATTATCTTATACATAAAATCAAATCACTGTGAGTGATGATGGGAATAATTATAGTAAAACCTCACCTCAATAATAAGACCACCCCAAAATTGAGACCACAATTTTCAAGTCCATTTGACTTTTTTGCTCTGTAATCAACCTCGATATTAAGACCACTTCAATAGGAAGACCACTTTTGAAGGGTCCCAAAGGTGGTCGTATTATTGAGGTTTTACTGTATTTTGAATAAATGGTCATTTTAGATTTAACATTCTGAGGCAGTTAATGAAATACATAAATTTAACTTGAGGAAATTCTTAATTTGAGATGTTTTGCAAAACAAAGCTAGGTCAGCATTGGATGTATTATATTTCTTATTTTAACAGAGGAAGTGGAACCCTGTCTCGACAGTTTGCTACGCTGGTGTACTCCTGGCGAACACGAACGCATCATACATACCCTGAGCTCAGTATGGCCGTGTTGACCAGCCAGAGGTAGGTGTCTATATTACCGATAAACTGATGAGAATCAAACGGGGCTTGAGTTAAGGGCTGTGAGTAGACCTTCATCTTTGAACTAAAAATAGGATTTAGACCCTGAAAAAAGCAATTGTGTTTGAAACATGTAATAGTACGTTTTCTGATTTGATGCTTGATGGACCAGTATCAGTCTTGTTTGAGACTTTATTGCAACCAAGTTTCATTAATATTTTGCCAGAATTGTGATCTCTTAAGTGTAAGCAATCCAATTATTGGTGATGACCGACAGACTTGGATCAAATTAAGCACATTGTACTCAAGGGAGCTAAATATGAGTACAAGGTTCACACTGGTCTTGAAAAGTCCTTGAATTTGATGCCTACTCCTTGAAAACTACTTGAATTTGTAACAGCCAAATCTCTTTGAAAAGTACTTTAATTTTGAAAAAATGAGAATAATCTCTTGTAAATTGCCCTTGAATTCTTCTGCTGCATATAGAAAAATGAATAAAAAAAACAGACTAAAAAGACGAAAAAATTACAGAGCTATCTTCAACTGGGGCCTGCCGCTGAGTAGGCGATAGTATGGTAGTATGGTACAGTACTCGACGGGCTTTATGCCCGTTTGAAGTATATCTCTCGTTTTGTAATATTATCTGCAGTGGTAAACATGAAAAATACACTGGATCACTTCCTCTTTATACCGAAGCATTTCTAATCCATGAAAATGGGGATAAAGTACTTGAAAAGTCCTTTGGGGGGGGGGGGGGAAATTCTGTATGAACTATGGAGTAGGATTCATATTAATTTATGATTTGTAATCTCTCAGTATGTTAAAAATGGTTATGAATGTTTGGCTTGTCAAAATTATTCTGTGGCCAATCATCATAGACAAATGTATTCTGTTCTACATTAATGCATACGGAATGACCACCAAATATTTTGTATGTCCGTCAAAGACTGGACTTATTATTGAATACAGTATTTTTAAATTCTGCATTATTATTATTATTATCAACGACTTGTAGAAATGGAAGTTTAAAAAACTGTATGAACGTCAATGTTCAACAATGTTGCTACATAACACTATCCTTTGTGATTTCAGAGTAAAGGACGCTATTCAAGCAGAGCTTCTTTCAGAAGAAGGTGAGAAGTTCATCTCAGTAAATTTCCTTTTTCATTAGCTTTTTGCATTAATATACATTAACACCTCCCATATAGATATTGAATTTGAAGTGTTTTACAGCAACAAGTGAAACATGACTAATGTTGATCTATACAATGTATAAATCCCAGAATGTTCCATGAATGATTAGGCCTAAAACAATATGCTTGCTTCTTGTAACATACTGAAAGAAGTGACGATGGTAGGTGGGGATCTTTCTTTTTCATACATGTGTAGATTTATATGTATATTTAATTATTAATGTCATTCATTTCTGTTGGGACAGAGATCACTTTATGTGCATATATGACTTTCATTGGTTTAGCCTTGAAAATTGTTGTCACAGTACTATAGTGGGCTTTGTCTGACTGCGGGAAACAGACTCATTTTAAGGCCTTTAATTTGCTTAAGGCCTTAGTATCCGAATTCTTTATAATATTTTTGTTTTGTAGTGACCTGCAAATATCCCTGCATTCAGAAATGTTAATAACTCAATTTATCCCAGATATGTCATTTGGGCCAAAAATCTCAGAGAATGACACATATGTCTTTCAATTTTTAAAATTGAAATTTTGTTTTAATTAAGAATTTTCATCTTCAGTACAACTAGATCAGGCTAAATTGGAGAAGAGGGCCATTGATATATTCAGCAACATGAAATCTAAAATATCGAATGTCATGACAAAGTAAGATGGATTCTAATTTGTCACTATATTCTTAGTACTTCAAGTATTAAATTGATATTGCAAGAAAATGTACTTGTTTTTGGATTTTACTGGTATTTTAATATGGTCTTGAACTGAATAGTAAAAAAATTCATGTGAAATGAATAAGCAAAATGCAGCAAAGATTATACAGTTACAAATGCATAATGCTCTACAGTGAAAATATGTGTTTATTTTTCGAGGGTGATCTGATTGCACTCAGTATGTTTGGATGGAAGTATACATTGTGTGAACCAACAACTGTTTAAATATTTCTTGTATTGTATTGTCCTGATTATGAAATATTGCAATGCTATTAAATTACACTGCAGATTGACTGGTTGGTTTCTACACAACTTTCTTAGTTTACTTCTAAGTGGTATACATGTACACAAAGGACAGATGAAAATGGTGCAAACCGCATCAAAGGTATTTGAAATACATCGTTAAAATTCTTCTTAATGTGATATTAATTTACAGAAAGATATCTCATGCTAGCATTAAAACTGTATGACTGTTGTTTTCAATTTAACCTCTCTGGAGAAGTAACCTCTCAACAACAGTCACAACGTGTTTTGTCCAAAGGATGATGCTATTGAGTGGATGCACTGTATATTACTAGTGAATGCATATTATAAGCCATATATAGAACTATTCCATGAACTGAGAAGTGATTTAATTTCTACCTTTGGTTTACAGAGAGGAATTCCATTGTTGTTTCTTCCCTTGCACAAAAGTCATCTAGATTATATACTCATAACATTTATAATGTGGAATTATGAGATTAAAAACCCTAACATCGCTGCTGGTGACAACCTCAACATACCAGTGTTCGGGTATGTACATCATTTCTTATCTGGATCCTTATACTTGTACAATATTATCATGGGATAGTCCTTGCGAATTCAAAATTCTCGCAAAAATATGCTTGTTGCAAATAAAATTATGCGTGTACGTATTTGTTACATATCCTAAATTACGTATATTCTGTTATGTTTATATAAGTGGTGTGAGTGTGTAACAATTTGATTTGTAAATAGATGTTCAAACAACAATAAAAACTGTTTGGAAGCAGATAAAAGAAATACCACCAATTATCACATGTTTTATGTCAAACAGAAAACAAAACATCACTTAAAGTGAAGCGAAATTCATCATTTTGCAAAATACTTTGAGGCACAACTTTCGAAAAAATTTCATGTCACGAAAATAAGCGATTTTTCTTTTGTTTCAGCTTTCTGATGAGAAGTCTGGGCGGTTACTTTATACGTAGGAAGTTAGATCACAAAAATGGACGTAAAGATAACATCTACAGGACAGTCTTGCACACAGTAAGTAAAAGTGTCGGTATGGACAATTTCTGCATTGAATAATCACAACAAATGAAAGTTTCTGAAGCGAAGAGCAAGAAAGAATAACATTCGCTTGTGAAGACCATTAATCTCATTTCAGAAGTCATACCTTTTAGATAATTGCTTAAAACTTGCCAAGTACAATGTCAATTGCCACTGATCAGAGCATCAGTGTCTAGTTTGAAGATTTTTATGCCCCCATTCGAAGAAGAGAGAGCATATTGATTTGCACATGTCGGTCGGTTGTCCGTCATTCGGTCCGTAACGTTTTCGTTTCCAATCAATACCTCAAGAACCCCTTAACCTAACATCCTCAAACTTGATCCACACAGTCATCTTGGGTAGCTGAGGAACCCTATTGATTTTGGAGTAACGGGGTCAAAGGTCATGGTCACAGGGGGGCATAATGTTTTACAAACATCTCTTGTTGATGAAATTATTACATAACTTTCCACTGATAATACTGTCAGTGCTTAGGTTGAAGATTTTTAATTAAATTATAACAGTCACATAACTTCAGCTAAAATACATTTATAAATGTTTTTCTCAACTCCTTGCAGTATATGGAACAGTTATTGATGGAAGGTGAAAATATGGAATTCTTTGTTGAAGGCGGTCGAAGTAGAACTGGCAAAGCATTACAACCTAAAGGTGGACTGTTGTCCGTAGTCTTGGATTCTATCTCAAGTGGTATGTGTTTCTGATGAATTACAATCGATTTTAAACATTTTTTGTGGTTCTGAGTGTATGGTATAGTCGCAAATCTGCACAACATCTGTGTCAGTGTGAAGTAAAACCTTTAAAACATGACTACAGGTGAATGTAAAGAAAATCCCATGTTACCAATTTAAAGCAGTCATTTTATGTAATAAATGATTGTCATTTCCTAAAATACTGACTAGTCACTTAGTTATGTGCCCTATATACATGTGCATTGCACTCATAGAAGTTGCTGTTTGTTTTTTGAAATGGATAATTTGTGAGGGTTCAGTTGTGTATTCCTGATTGTAACTTTGTGCATGAATTTAAATATATTGATAATGATTTCGACTTCTAGCCAAATAATGTCTTAAAAAAGCTTGAAGGATAAATTAGCTAATTTGGTGATTTTCTTATATATTTCAGGTATGGTTGAGGATTTGTTTGTTATTCCCGTCAGTATCAGCTACGAGAAATTACTTGATGGAAACTTCAAAAATGAGCAAATGGTAGGGTCATGATTTTTGTATTTATATTTTGTTCCTCATTTTAATGATATAACTGTCCTCTAGCAGTTGAATAAAACATGTAACTTGCATTTCGTTATAAAAAACAAATTGAATCGTTACGATTTCTAATGCCATGTAGTAGAAATGTTCTATCAGCAATTAATACCATGCCAACACCAATATCATGAATATGACCAATCAGCAGCCTCCATTTTAACCGTCTATAATGTCACAACAAGTCATGTGATCCAAGTCTGGCAGATTACTCTGCTATTATATGTACGACATCTAAACGAGTGTTAGTGAGTCACCTTGTTTCTTCTTCATTCATCAAGTAATTTTCATTAATGATAATATTGGGTTGATTTTTATTCTAGACGGCTATATTATAACATTTTTTGGATTTTTTATATTTTTTGTATGCCATTATGCTTCAGGGTGTTTCGAAGAAGAAAGAGTCATTTTTTGGCGCAGTCAGGGGCATATGGAAAGTTATGAGGTGTTTCTACGGAAGTGTCAGGGTAGACTTTGCCCAGCCCTTTTCTTTAAAGGTAAAACACAGTCTGCTTGGTGAAGGAGGTTTTGATGTTCGCCCTTGAACGTATATTTTTTATGAAAAGGGCGCTCAACAAATCTGGTATAATAATAATGTTCGAATCCCGCTAGGGATGTAGAATTAGTCTGTGAGGGAGCTATCCACCTAGCTAATGGAAGATCGATGGTTCTATCAAAGTGCCTGTCTATGCCTGCAATATTGCTGGGAGGGGCACATGGGGGTCTTACTCCACAGTAATACAAATGTAGTGAGAAAAGTTGTTTCATGACCTTAGACGATTATGTTGATACCCTGTTACAAAAAATATTTAAATCTTATCTACACCACTAGTTGATGTATATAAGCTTTGAATATACTTCTTACTTAACTGGCCTTCACTGGTCTTACCTGTACCTCACATGTACAACAACGTTAGTCTGCTTCTCAATGTCAGAAATGATAACTCATATTTTTTAGAATGTTCCCTCTTTCAGCAATTTTAAGTTAAACATTTTTCTAACACATATCTGGTCTGTTTGAAAGTTACTATGGATTTAATGTAAATAAACATTGTGTGTTATGTTTTTGTATTCAGGAATGTTTGTGTGAGGTGCAGACTGTAAGTCCGGCATCAAGTCCTGAGTCATCTACAGGAGAATTCAGTAACCCAGGGTCACCATCGGCGGAGCTGCTACGAAATAACAGTCTTAGTTCTTTGTATGGAACAGATGTTGTGAAAGAAGATCAGAGACAGTTAGTGAACAAACTGGGGCTCCATGTTCTTCATGGTATGTTGTAACATGACACAATGCAACACAAACAACACAACATGACACAACACACCCCAAACAACACAACATGACACAACACATACCAAACAACACAACATGACACAACACACCCCAAACAACACAACATGACACAACACACCCCAAACAACACAACATGACACAACACACCCCAAACAACACGACATGACACAACACATACCAAACAACACAACATGACACAACACATACCAAACAACACAACATGACACAACACACCCCAAACAACACAACATGACACAACACATACCAAACAACACAACATGACACAACACATACCAAACAACACAACATGACACAACACACCCCAAACAACACAACATGACACATCACACTCCAAATGACACAACATGACACAACACATACCAAACAACACAACATGACACAACACACCCCAAACAACACAACATGACACATCACACTCCAAATGACACAACATGACACAACACATACCAAACAACACAACATGACACATCACACCCCAAATGACACAACATGACACAACACATACCAAACAACACAGCATGACACAACCCAAACAACACAACTTGACACAGTACACCTGAACAACACAACATGACCCAGCACACCCCAAAACAAGATGACATGACACAACACAACACAGCACAACGCAAACAACACAGCACGGTACAACATGACATGACACAACACAGTTCAACACAAAAATGACAAATATTTATGTATCGTTGGATTGCAGAATTTTTTTTTGTTAAAACTACCTGTTTCAGAACATTTCGTTATAAAAAATCCTGTAAAAAAGAAACATGTAGATATCAGCATTATTTTGTCTGTTTTCTTGATGCATTGATAATATTTATTGTAATGCTTGCATATTCTGACTGACTTACTTTCCAAGAACTTATTGCTTGTTATCTATAATCTATTACAATCATTAAAGGTTATGAAAATTGTTTTATTTCAGCTTGTGTGCAAACATCAGCTTTGATGAGTACTCACTTGCTGGCATTTCTACTTCTCGCTAAACATAGACAGGTAAGAAGTTATATAATACTTTGTGAAATGTATGTTTTATGTGTACAATAAAACCTCAATAATAAGACCACCTTGGGACCCTTGAAAATTGGTCGTCTTATTGAGGCGGTCATAATATTGAGGTTGAATAGAGAGTGAAACAGTCAAAATGGATTCAAACTTTGTGGTCTCATTTTTGAAGTGGTCTTATTATTGAGGTGGTCGTTAGGTGAGGTTTCACTGTACATTACTAATTGCTATGAAATAATTGTTACTTACAAAAGACAATGTGATACAAATCTACACTTTCATTATAATGAATAGAACTGACTGTGATATGATCCACTTTTGTGATCTAACTTCCTACGTATAAAGTAACCGCCCAGACTTCTCATCAGAAAGCTGCAACAAAAGAAAGCATTTTCTGTGATTCTGTGATTTTAGTTACTCGGTTAAAAGTGGTTCTAGTCTTAAGTGTAGTTTGAATGTCAGCTCCTGTGACTGGTTGAGTATTCAGTAATGTAAAATGATAGTTCTTGCATATTGGAGTTAGAGACAGATCTCAATTGAGAAGTATTTTGAAAGCGAAGCCATGCTGAACATTTCATACTGAGAAATACTTTATTATGTAAAATCTGTTGTGTTCTGCAAGCAGTAGTTGATTGGACAGAACTGTCTCTTTAATGATAGATACTTGTGTTGACTCCATCATCTGTCCCTTCATGATTCATGTTGTGCACTACAATGGAAAATACGAGGCCTTAACATTTTGAGGTTCAGACAATTTACTGCTAAGTTCTTTCTCAAAATTAGAGGCCCTGAAAACATTCACCTTTCGATCTTTGGTGCATTAAAATCATACTTCTCCTGTACCATTGAAGGTTTTAAGTAAATCATTTATGTGTCCACTTTCAGAGTTATTATTATCTTTGTCTACATTTTAGGGTACAACTTTGGGTACACTTGTCCAGGATTTCTGTTGGTTGAGGGAGGAGGTTCTTGTACGAAAGAGAGATGTCGGATTTTCTCTGTCGTCCAGCGCTCATGATGTTGTGCGATATGGATTATCTTTGCTTGGTCCAGACATGATTATACACAAGTTTGTATTCTTAATGGTCCCTTTATTATGTTTACTATTATTAGGGGCTCTCACTAAGGAAAGGGTCTGATAGGGTCTTAGTAGCATGTATACAGTTGGACCTCATTTACTTGTCGACCTTTTATCCGAATACTTGGCTTCATCCGAAACAATATCAGGATCCAATGTATCTTCTTAGGCATGTCTAATTGAAATGGGCTATTAGAAACCATGTATTATTCAAAATAAAATCTCGTAGGCGATGAGTTCGATTGAACGAGGTCTGACTGTATGTAGACTTGACTTCCCATGTGGTTATATATGATATGTCATCATTTGTTATCATTTTAAAGGATTTTAAAGGATTTTTTCGTTTTTTTTCTTGATGTTTGTGCCCTTATATTGTCATTTATGAATGCAATGAAAGTAAATTATTTTGAGTCTTCATGTTTACATGTTTTATGAATCACCAACAATATCAAATATCTTTGTGAGCATTTCCTTTAACAGCAAAATTTGTTTTTTGAATTATCGTGCACAATTTGGAAGTATGCAACCTCTTATAGTAGGTCTTATATTTATTGCAGATCGGGTAAAGAAAAATTGGAAGATGAGGTTAAACCTTGCGTTGGTTTGCCAGAAGTTTTTGAACTCAGTTACTATAGCAACCATGTGATTTCTGTGTTCTTGTTGGAGAGTCTTATCGGTAATAACATTACTGTTATTGATAACAAAATTAACATTCCATACAGTACGTTGTTGTCAGGCTGCAAAGAAAATATTGATGTTTATTTATGAGAAATCAAGAGAACTATTTATAAATTCTGGCCCCTATGTGACGGTTTAGCTCAAAACCGATGTACAGTATATTTTGCTGTAATGGTCATCTGTATATACTCGGACCTGTCTTTAATGGTCAGGTTAAGGCTCGACCACATGAAATTCCGTTAAAATTGCCGTATTCAAAGCATGATCCTGTTTAAGGCAATCAGTGGTCACCTGCCCATAATGCATATAGAGACTAGTGTCAGAAAATAGTAAGTGACTTGTGAAATCTATAGGGTGTAAATATTATGACACCTGTTTTGAAGGGCTAAATGCATGATGTTAAAAGGTTTGAATATTACATGTAACAGTCAAAAGATAAGTCCTATAGGTGTCCACTATAGACAGGTCAGACTGTAACTCCCACAAAGGAACAATAGGTTTGATTCAAGCCTTTGATTCTGTTGTTGAACTTGCAGTGTCTATTATTGCTTTATTTGTATTTAACTGCGTGAAGAAATTGTCGGTTAGCATAATGCTGTTTTCTTGATGAAATTTTAGTTGCATATACAGTAAAACCTCACTTAAAGACCACCCCAATAATAAGACCACCTCAAAATTAAGAACACAATTTTCAAGTCCAATTTCACTGTTTTGTTCTTTATTCAATCTCAATATTAAGACCACCTCGATTTTAAGACCAGTTTTCAAGGGTCCCAAGTGTGGTCTTATGATTGAGGTTTTACTGTATAAGTATACATAGTATAAAAATAACAATTTTTCTTTGGATTTTGTTTCAGTAAATGCTGTGATATATCTGAGTGACGTTAGCCTGTCCTCACTGTCGTCATCATTACCAAGGGAGATAATTCTGATGTCAAGGGATGAAATAATAGAAACAGCCATACAGTTATCTACCTTGTTAAAACATGAATTTATAGCAGTGCCGGTGAATATTTTGATTATTTTCTTGTGCAAACTATTGAACAAGGTGTTTTCAAATGTATTGAACACACATAATAAACCGTTTGACCTGAGTCACCACAAAAATTGACAGAAACAGGCTTCCGCTCTCAAAAATGTGACAAAAACAGGCTTCCTCTTTCAAAAATTGACAAAAACAGGCTTCCTCTCTCAAAAATTGACAGAAAACATGCTTTCTCTTTTAAAAATTAACAGAAAACATGCTTTCTCTTTCCAAATAATGGGGAAATACTTTTCCTTTTCAAAAAAAAGAATTGAAATGCTCTTGCGCATTTTGCAATTAATTTTCATCAGAATATCTTATTTTCATTAAAAAGTTTTGTTTTTCAGCCTTGTTGTAAACTTGAAGAATCACTTGCGGATACATTGGACCAACTTGTCACCTCGGAGATTCTCAAAGTTGACGATGCTAGTCATCAGGTAATTGAATTGTCAAATCTTCTCTCATGATGTCATAATTATATTATGCCATATTGTTTTCATGTATTGTGTAAAGAGGATCACAATTTAGTTTGTAATGAAAGTTTCATGATTTTGATAAAGCCTTTTAGGCGATATATTAATAAACAGTTAAACCAGAGGGCATATTATTTGTCCCTACTGTGGACTGTTATCTGAGAATAACTATATTGTCGAGAAAAAGACTGATGGTGCACACCGCTCCAGAACAACATCTTTAATTGGATGCCAGTTCTTGCTGTTGTTGGTGTACAGAGAATCAAATTGTAGTAAAATATCGCAGAAGGTAAATTGATAATGTTGTTGAGGTTGTTTCTCAAGAGAGGTTGCCGTGTATGAATATTTTGTAGAATTGTATAATGTTACAGGAATATGAAGGTTTTGAAAGTACAGAAGATCGTAGATGGGCTGCGAGATTATCAGCGAGTCTTTCGTGGGCGGATGGCGAGGAGGACGAGGACGATTATAACCAAGTAGAACAGTTACTGAGGGTACGTATCTGGTTGTATATGCAGGCTCTCCAGTGTTCCTAGTTTGTCTGATTTTTCCTTGTTTTTTTTAAAGTGCTCTTATTTTGTTCTAGTTTTCCTTAAAAAAAACCTAGTAATCCTACTTTTTATTCAGCAGATTAGATAAGGTCTAGAAGTTTTTAAACAAGATTTTGGAGATTTTCTTGCAGAATGTCAAATGTTGCTCAGCAGAGTAAGTGAGCATGCCACTCCAAGAGTCTTATAGTGTCTATATCTCTATCATTCTAGATAAACTTGGAACAAGACGGTTGCAAGGATAAACTACGATTCTTCCACTCCATTCTTGCACCATTCTTTGAAGCTTATCAAGTGACTGCTCATCATATCAAGTCTCTGGATGGCACAACAGACATACCAGGTATACCTCTACATTTACTGGTCAAAATTGCTAGCCTGCAAGTACCACTTATAATAATAATAATAAACTTTATTATTGAAGATAACTCATTAAGATATGCACATAAAAAACATACATACATAAATTTATCTCACAAGAGGCCTCCATACTTGCATACATTATTTCACAAAGAATGAGAAAACATAAAGAATAAGCATTATTATAATGCTAAATTAATAAATCACAACTCATTTTCAAAATCAGCAGTTACAATATGTATGAAAGAAAGATTAAATTATTACAGGGAATGCAGCATGCACAATACAATGTATGGCTAAATTTGACACTTCTTTGCTTTTGGACACTCGTAATACCTTCAGCATATCATTATAAGCTTCAAAGCCTTCAGTATTTTCATTTCTGTATACTTCTCATTAATTCTATTAAACTAACAGTTCATCAGAAGAAAATGTTATCATACTAAACCAAATATAGATTTAGAATAAATCAACTAATACACTTGAGGGTCATTTCAGAGTCAGATTTTATGAAGCAGCTACATGGACTTGCCAAGACCCGAGTTACTGATGGTGTTGCAAGTTATGGTAAGTGTTTACTTTTAAACTTGTTTTATACTTACATACCGAGGGTTCAGTGCAAGACTATACTATTTCCTATGTATTTATATAGGAGTTAGTATATACTTGCGCTGAACCCTCGATATATGGAGTTCATGCTCTTGTAGCTAAATACATGGACCAATTATTGAGAATATAAATTGTAGCACACTACAACACAAACTACACATTTAAATAACACTTGTTGGATATGGTAAAAAAGCATTTGTTGTCGTTACAGTTAATGTTTTCCAACTTGGTTTAGGAAATGAATTTTGTAATGTAAATCTAAATGCCAACTACTGAGGTACTTCTGAAACCACTAAGTAGTTAATTATTAGAGATGTCAACTAATGGCAATTTTGGTATTCGAAAATTCGGTCAACCTTCCGAACGAATATTCGAACATGCGACCTTGTTATTTGAAAATAATACATTTGAAATTCGAAGTTTAACTTTATGCTTATCAATTTTGTGTTTTAAACTGATCACTTAAGTTGTAAAATCCCCATGATTACTAACTCTTGACCCCCAAATATACAATATGACGTGTCAATTAACACCTGTAGATACTATTTTCACACGTAAAATGTCATTCAATGCGAGAATGCATCATTGAGTTTTAATACACTTGCATTCAGCTTTTATATTGAAAATATATATTATATCCAATATTCGAATGCCGAATCAGTATTCGAATATTTGGACGTACAAACGAAGATTTTAATATCCGTATATTCGTTGACAACCCTATTAATTATTGATGGAATTAACAATGTGTGTTGTTATATTTTCAGGCGAGAGTGCTGCTTTGGAAACCCTGAAATGTGCAGTGAAATCCTACAAAGATCTCCGTATTATTGACTTCTATACCATAGGCAATGTGACCATGCTTGAACTACATGGACGGTACAATGTCCGTGACTCACTCAATTTATACATACAAATGTTGGAAGCATTACGAGGATAGACGGAAACAGTTCACCGAGTAACTGGGTTATGAATAATCATACTGATTTTATGAGGAAAGAGCCGTACAAATCGAAACTTGGACATTTAGCGAAAGTTTCCGAGTGCAATGAACTAAAAACAATCACTTGTTCGCTATATATACTTAACACCCAAATGTTAAATGCGTTTTATTGTTACAAATGAGTAAATAATTCTTCAAAACGAAATCAAACTATGACCCTAGTATTCACAAACATTATTTCCTAAACTTAATCAATAATTTCTTGATAATGTCACCATGTTGACTCAGACAGATTTTAGTTGGCGTGGAGTATAGTTGACATTTTGAATTTTTCTATCGTGAAAACATTTTCACCATTGTGTTTATTATGTGTCTTCATGTTGAAAACCATGTCTCAGATGAAATTATTGATTCAATAAGATATATGGCACGACATTGTCCGACTCTTGATTGAATTATTGTTGAAATTTAAAATTGATGTTCACAGTACGAGATTTTTTATTTCTATTTTTGATTCTCTTCGTTAGGTAAATGTCTCATCATTATCTATAAGGAAACAAAATGGCTCTCAGGTGGTGTTGCTTTTAGTACATTTATTGTCATCTTGCAAGTGAGGCCAAATTTATATTTAATCGAATACTCTGGAGTCGAACCATCAACATTGCTTATGGTTTTGTTCTGTTAATTCTAGTCCGAACATTAATTATTTATTGCCTTTTCATCTGTATAATGCATTGATATTGGTGTAGTTTGTAAATGTTTGTATGTAAGGCACTTCGTTAGTCTGTTTACCAATATGTATGGCATTTAAATATAGGTTGGTTTTGACCCTTAGGAGTTTAGCTTGAAGAAACATTTATTGATTAGGTAAATTTGGATAAATCATCTTGTATGAACCTGCGAGCAATACTTTGTTAATTAAACATTACCTACATAATAATTGAGTCCAAATTAAATGTACAATAACATCAAACTGTTACATACATGACCTCAACACATCAAGGAAAATCTCCCCATGGGGTTTGGGGTTGGGCGATAGGGGTATTTATCACCACAGTTGTTCATTTTATGACTATTAATTGTATATAAATGGTTGTTTATATATGGACAGGTGTTATTTTCTCATGTTACCATTGTCTGTTGACAAGGAATGTTTTTTTATACTGATTGAGGTTTTATGTAAAATGCTGTTAGTTGATTATCATTGGTTTTAATTAAATACTCAGTCATATTCATATCATGTTTTGAATATTGAATTGCATGAAGTGAAGAATCATTGGTAATCATGGCGTTGTCATAGCAACCGAGATCTGACTATGTGCACAGTCTAATCATGGGGTACGGATGAACATTTAAGTAGGCCTGTATGAACTATTATGTGTTGCTAATTTCATTTTGTGGGGGTCATTTTTATAGCATTGAGTCCTGGCCTTTTAAGCAGACTTGTCCTGGACCAAGTCCAACTCAACTGTTGGTAGCCCGATTCGGCAATAAGACATGTCTTGGACGTGGGGCTAGTGGATTTCTAGAGTCCTGCCTGTATGGGATTGAATCCATGACTTCCTATACTCGAAGTCTCCATTACGTATTGAGGCATTCATAGAGCTTGTTGGGGTTGGGGAATTGTGAATAATACTCTGTCTCATTTTCATGCCTCAGTTGTTTGTTTATTGAAGAAGCTAAGCAAACATTCAAACCATCAGATTTGGGAGGAGAGACAATTATTGTTTTAAAGTCCCACCTTTTACTGTAGTTCAAGACATTTTGCTTAAGACTACAGGTGCCATATTCACAAACGTTTTAAGACTGAATCTCAGACTTAGACTTTAAAATGGTAAATGTTCATTTTCCTCCTGTATTGTTATTACAGAATAGATTTTGATAAAACTTAGCAAAAGTGTAGAGTGAGTAATAAGAAACATTCAGACAAAATTTCATCTGTTTGGATATGATGAAAACGAAACGCTGGTAAATTTAACTTTTGCAAATTTAAAGTTTAAATCCGAGTTTCAGCCTTAAAATGTTTGTGAATATGGCCCAAGTTATAACTGATAAGCCTGTGATTATGACTCAGTAATATTTATTGTATAGAAATACTATCGTACTACTAGTATGTTGTATATATGTTGCTTTGAGATAGATTTATTTGTGCAAATGTAATGGTGTTTATGTCATTGTTAATGTTTTAGTTATTTTTGTTCATTTTACTGCCAATATGAGTGTGTTAATGATTGTTTATGATTTTGAACGCAATAAAATTTATGAACTTATTCCTCTCTGTTGTATCTTAAATCATTCAGTAAATGACTAGTAAAAGTTTGTTTGAAAAAGTTAAATATTCAAAGAAGTGTTGATTTTGAACTAAAAATCTGCCAAATTTATACTGGTCAATATTTTGGATGTATCTGGTTTTTTTATACCATATTAATATTCCTGAGAATTTCAAATATGCATTTTGATGAAGTTAGCAAGTGTTGCCATAGTTCCAAATATTGAATTGTACGATTCTTCCTTGTTACATATTTATTAGTCCTATACCGTTCTCACTGATGCCATGTGTACAACAGTTAATTATTGTGCCGTCTTCAAACAAATACAATATCATATAACTAGCATCTGCACATGGGTATGGGATTACCTGATCTTTGTTCAAGGTTCAATGCTTCCCTACATTGCAACCATACACCTAGGAAGTTTACCCTGCTACAGAGCTTAAAGTAATACATTTTGTAACATCACAGCTGTAGAAAATGTCGGTCACACACAAACACACACAAACACAACAATATTTAAAGTATATTATACATCCATTGAAGACTTTAATTAAGTCCAGAAATCAGTGGTTTCCTTTCTTTCCATTTGCTGGAGCTGAAAAAAAATGAAACGGTAAAATCAAATCATTACAGCTAATATTACAACCAAGCAAACTATAAATACATGAAGGGAGTCACAGCAGATGAGAAGTAAAGCACCCGACCCCTTATTTGATTGTGCCACGTTCGAATCCCAGGCTGATCCGCGAACTTCACAATACCTGAAATATGTGCGAGTACTGGTAAGTAACCAAGGAACCAGTCATTAAGATTTGTATAAGTTGTAATAACTTGTTCCACAATTGATGTCAAATAAATAAGTTCAAACTAAATATGATAACCAATATGAATAGTTCAATCACATTTCCACAGCACCTAAAATGAATGAACTTAGGCCTTTGTAGAAATCCACTTTCCACTATTTACATATATTCTACTATGAAAAAACCTGGTATTATGACAGAGATTTTCAAGGTGAAAACAGATACTCCAAATTGAGATACTTCGAGGCATTGTGTAAATCTGACTAGCAAATGCATCAATCTTGATCATGTCCTGTCAGTGAATGTGCTCTAATCAACATACCTGGGTACTGGTTTCGTTGACGTGTAAGGATTGAGATAGCTGGCAGCTTTTGGTACAGTGCTTGTTGAGGGAACACGGAACATTTCATAGATAGGTTCTGGCCTTACATCTCCACTTGTATCGTATCCAGAGTTTGGTGTTCCATATCTCGCATGCTCTTCGGAAATTGCTCTCTGTTGTATAAAACATCAAATCACAAGTGTTTCCAATCTTTTTTTACATTAAACTTTGATAAAAAACAAAGAAGAGCACAAACAGAATTTCCTCCAAAGATAAAGACCAATTTTATCTCCTATTGTTAAAATTATAACAATGTTATTGCACTTGCTTACTGTGACCATCTGACAACAAAGACCATAATTGCTATTTCAAGCTTAGCGTCTGTAGAAACTATAAACACGTTTATTATTTTCAAATGTCTTACAACTTCATCTCTAAAATACATTCTTTCTTTCGTAAATCTAGTAATTTGTAAACTTTTTTTTTACTGGTGTTTGCTGACTTTAACAACTCTTATCATCCATCACATTTTACAAGATCTGTTTTGTCATCAGCGAGAATCTCATGAAAGTTCAGGATGTAAATACATTTTATGTTTGCCCAAGAAATACACCAAACTTTTCTTTTGAATAAAAATTTTACCGCAGACTTATTCTTTTTGTTTGAAACACGTTTCGTCTGCAACCAACCATCGATATCTTCATCCTCATCCACATAAACATGTCTGTGACCAAAACTGGCTAAATCATAACCTCTGTCTCCAAAACCACGTGGCTGTGATCTGTAGAAGAGAGAGAATAAGTTGTTACAGGGAACGCCACATACATAAGACAGTACATCTCCACACAGATCCCCGAGAAAAAGAAACAATCCATAACGCATAAGGCATTTGAGGAGACTCAAGGGTACATACGTAAGGGAAGAGGGGCGCAATTGGTCGACCATAACGGATAACTAGGAGAATTAAAGAGGACAAACAGTGGGGGGGGGTTTAATGGATGTTATGGAAAATATTTGAAATTTCTAGAATGGTATTGGCAAGTCAGGCAAACTAGGAGCATTGTTGAGTTATGCATTTAAAATGAAACTTACCATTTTGAACCCCTCATAAATACGACATCACAACATTATAATTTATGACAATTACTTATAATAATGACCAGTATATCAGTAACTGCTGTGCTTTCTCATAAGGCATGTCTTCCAGCCTTTGTCAGAAGATGATTTGTTATTTTCTAAGTTCAAAGTCAATTACAAATTACAATGATAAAATATCATTTGCACTTACGGTGGTGGACGACAACATATGCCTTTCATGCAGCATTGATAGCAATAAGGTCCAATCCTCGTTAATCTGCAGATACGGAAACACACAAGGGACACTACGACAATGATTAACACAATTCCACCGATGGCTGCCATCAGCCAATAGTAACTCCACTGGTCATCGTAGAAATCTGAAATTTATAATATTTTAAACAACTTGCTTTTAAATTGTGACTCAAAGAACTAGAAGGTTAGGTAGAGAATCTGTCAGTGACTGCTAACAGGGGCGTAGCTAGGAGGTTTGTGATGTGTACGCAAGATACTTTTTGCGGATGGTCCGAGGGTACTTTTTCTAGATTGTCTGTATTGACTTCTGGGCGCATTCTTATCCCTGAATTGAACGAAGTTTTTTTAATGCAGATTTGAACTTTTTATTTTTTCGAGACAATGTGTACGCAGCTGCGTACTCTGCGTACAGGACGCTACGCGCCTGGCTAAGTGGCAATGACACAAGTCAGAGAAGAATATCTTTATTATTGTTAATCAGGAACACCAGGGCCCGTATTCATAAAGCTATTAAAAAAATCCCTTAGTTTTATACATTTTCCTTAGATTGTATAGAATTTTCCTTAAATATTGGAAAATTCGTTAGTGTTATTTTGTAAAGACTTTTCTTACTTAAAATCTTAGACGCTTTATGAACACGAGCCCTGGTCCAAACACAAAAATGATGTTTTGTAATGCAAAACAAATCTGATTAATACACAAGAATCTAGTTCCACAAATGATCTGAACTATGATTAGCTCAAACTCTATTTTTCAAGACGTTAATACACTTGTACTTTTATTATTCACAGTGAACAAAAAACACTAAACTTTGTTCAATTCAAACTTCTTCATTTAACATCTACTATACTACAAGACTTCAGTGCTTAAAATACATCGATTCTTTTTTATGGACAGTTTCATTGGTTACTAATCAGTACGCAAGGTATGACAATTAATAAAGACATTGTTCCAGAAACGTTTGCAGTTGAACCTTACCATAGATGAAAAGTAGATTAAAGGTTAGACCTCTCAACTACTATGACTCCTAAACTTACATTCACAATACACAGAGGTATATTTTCAGTACTATACTATATGACCAAATGGTACGTTTTGAGTACTCAATATTGCAATACTTGATTCCTAAATATGAGATGATACGGACCAGGTTACTGTCATACCTGTATTCCTATCCGTTGTAGTAGTAGGGACAGTCGTTGTTGCAGGAATCTCAATACTGATTTGTGCCGTACCTGAGGGACCAGAGCCTGAATTAAAAGCCAATGCATCAATGGGACCTATAGTTCCAGAGTAGGATGACAGAGAGTCCATTACGTACAGTCTACCATCGTTATTGACAGCAAGTAAATCTTGTCCAAATGCTGTCTGATCCAGTGAATATATAACTTCATCGTTATAATCGTCACTAGAGTCGTAGTCGATTGCCCTTATGGTTCCAACTATAGATCCAATAGGTGTGTTTGAAGCAAGATAGAATGTATATGAGGAATGCGTAAATACTGGAGTAGATTCATTTTTGTTTTTCACAAAGATGTATAACCGTGTTGTATCTGAGAGTCCATAATAATCAGTCACGGTTACTGTACATTCCACTTCATTTGGAGTATCAGCTGTATCAAGATCGAAAGCTCCTGCAAATGTTATCTGTGCAGTGTCTTCAGCTATGTAGAACCTAGGAAACAAATACAGTGTATCACTTAAAAAAGTCGCAATCACCTTAAGCTGAAAGTCGTTCCGTTTTAGGGAGGTGAAATTATACAGAAATGGAACCAAATTAAGTTGAATTTTCGTCCGGTTTCCGGAGTTCAGATATCCCGGTTTTCAGAGTGTTACGTTTTTATACAATAAAACCAGAAGAAAAACTTTCGGGACCGCAAAAAATGTCCGTTTTGGGGAGTATTCCGGTTTTTAGAGGGTCCGTATTGGGGAGGTTCCACTGTACTTGTAAGGTTGATGTTAAAGGAAACATAAAGCTGAAACTGATAAAGACCAGATTTAATCTAAGGCATATGCGGATATGTTTTCGAGTAAACGTGTTTTTGGCTTTAGTATTAGCATTCAGTTTGCAATTTATTTTCACATAAATGACATGCGGGTTTCCGTGTAATAACTAATATTCTTATGAAGTTTAGGTACACTAGGTCAAATACTTGTTGACATATTAGGGACACTTTTTGAGGGTACACACAACAATCACAACATTGCAACACAAACTACAAACAATTTAAATGACCCACCTTTCTGTGGTCGTAACACTATCACAGTCGAGTGAAAAACGATGATCTTCACCATTAGCAGCAACAATTGTGTCTTCATCATGTAATGTTGTAGTGAACATGGAGCCATCTGTCAGCACTGTCCCATCCTGTATCAGATGAACGCATAACAATGACTAACTCAACCGCCACTTAAACGCACACTCCTTGATATAAAATTACAGAGGGAGAGTAAGTTGCTACAGGGAACACCACATACATAAGACAGTGCCTCTCCACACAGACCTCCGGGAAAACAACACTTCATAAAACCTAATGCATTTGAGGAGATTCAATGGTACAAACGTAAGGGATTAGGGGCGCAAGGAATGACCAGGCCAACCATAAGGGATACTTAGGCGAATCAAGAGGGAAACAGCGGGGATTAATGGATGGAAAAGGTCAAGACAGCTGGCAACAATAGGCCGAACCTGGGGAAAAATAACATGAACACTATATAAAGTGAAAGAATTGCACAGGGAGGGGGAAAGGGAAATTTAACGTACATTTAAAACACAAAAGGAATAATAACCCTGCAGCGATATACAGCCTTGGAACTGTCAGTAAAAATGCGGGGGGTTTAAATCGATTTAACAGCTGGCAGCTAACCTCACACTTAATCGCTATATGATCATTATTTCCAACATATACACATAAATTGTCTAAGTAGGCAGGCCTGCTGATTGCCATGTATGGCAGCATCACGCGACAAATTTGGGAGTTACTTAGGCCAATGTTGGGGATTTACCTTACCACAGAGAGTAGTACTAATTGTGGAGACAGTAAATCAGAAATTATGCACAGACACAGCAATTTACGTCAATGGGGGTCCCTTGAATTTGATACCCCTTCTTGATATAGAATTAGACAATAACATCCCTATTTTGTCATAGTTTCTGTGATGGGTGTCCGGACGATTCGATCAAGATTTTTTAACTGTTTATAAAAGGTGTTCTATGTATTGCAGGATTAGAATGAAGAATACAAATTTATAGTGAGCTGTAGTAGATCTATTCTTCCCAGCAAGAAGAAACATAATTATGACACTGTATTGTATATCATACATTACCGGTCCTTCCGCAATCTCAATGGTATAATAGTCCATCTCAAACCATGGAGCCTCATTCTGGTTGACCACAACAAAATCCAACGTTTCACTAGTGGTACCCTTTACGTCTCCAACAGTGAGAGTCATTGTAAAAGTAGTACCAGCAATCCCTGTGTCCTCATGATTTATCTCAGAGAATGCAGTAGTCAACACTCCAGCTTAAACACAATGCATGTACTTGGTAGTTAGATAAACTTCCGAGTATAAGATGGTCTAAGCGCGAGGAATGTCACATTTCAAAAACAAAACTATGTCAAGAGGGAAACATCAAAACAAGAGGGCAATGCTTTACACATTTTGTGTGCTATTTAGGATAAATTTTCATATAAAACAGACACCCAAGCCAAAACCTATGGTACCTTGTTATTATGTTATTTTCAGTAATAGTATATGGTATCATTGATGGTTTAGTTTGAATGACTGTTTTAGGTCAAACTATGCCATATTATACCATCTCCTCAACGTACCGGTCCCATTTGCTCAAGACTGTACCCTTAACCCCATTCTAACGTACGTTTTATTGCATCTTCATACTTTAAGCATTACTTCACTGTTTTGCGTTATCTATTTCGTCTAATACATTTGCAAACATGTGTATACTAGGCTTCGCCTGAATGTTTTAGAGTTAACTTACTTTATCAAAGAGAGAGAATAAGTTGCTACAGAGAACGCCACATACATAAGACAGTGCCTCTCCACACAGACCTCCGGGAAAACTACAATCCATAAAACATAAGGCACTTGGGAAGTCTCAAGGGTACATACGTTAGGGAACAGAGGCACAAGGCAAAACTAAATAATGTACTACTCACAATCAGGGTCCAAATTGAAGTAGCGACTAAGATCATCATCACTGAATGACAGCGACCAGTAATCTGGGTATACATTGTCCGTATCATCATATTCAAATGTGTACAATGATGTTCCAATGGCCATATTCTCCTCTATTTGTAGAGAGTTTGGAGGTAGATTGGTTATCTCCACGTGGTCTATATCTAGATAAGTAACACTTTTCAATGTAATATACCTTAACAACTTTTGTATTACATTAATTTTGACACATGGTTGGTGGTTTTTATTATACGACATAAAAAAACATTAATATACGTGTTTGGTTGAGTTTAGATAATATGCACTGATCAACATAATAAGAATGTTTGTTTATTTGCTGTTTCAATTGCGAGACCATTACTGATTACGATAACACGCTTCCATAGTAACTGTGGGTAAAACTCGCGAAAATGAATACATACTTTGGCCAAAATCGTAAATCATAAATTGCATAATACAAAATATTTATTATTGTTATAATACTAAACACTTAATTGTAAATTATGATTCAACATTTGAAACATAGCAGCATCAAAGCAAACAGATAGAATTACATCACTTTTCATACGTAATGAAATATGTACGAACTCTATCTCTTATCGGGAGTCAGGAAGATTAAAATACTCAAAAACAACGATAATTAAAAAAGTACATGATAAAGTGTCAGATTATGAAACACTGTTTTCTAGTAATGAATAGAAATGTAGTAGAAAAAAGTGAACTTACTGATGACGGCAATGTGAAGATTACCGTTGTCGGTTTGTCCGTCTGTGTCCGTGGCGGTGACATCACAATCAAACTGATAATTTGTGGTCAATGTAAGGAATTGTTTCAGCACAACATTTCCGTCTGAATTCAAGACAATGCATACGGATCAATTATTGTCAACCATGCTGGTATTTTTAGAGAGCAGTAAGGCATGGACAGGCAGAATTAGTGGTCACAGGTCTGGTTATCAAATCCCCTTGGGTACCCGGACATATATTACCCTCTGCTGAATAAACAAGATAACATTTAATTTAAATTCATTTCCCTTCCATAAAAAGATGTCAAAATGTCATCAAGGGAAACAAAAACTAATACTATCAAAACCATTAAGACATTGTAAAGACAAATTGTTGTCATTGTTTGTGTAAGATCATTCAAAAAGATGGTGGAAACATAATCTATAATAAAGAACCCGGAAAATAAACACTTTGATATTAATCATCGGTGTATTAGTAGAGATCAAGGGACTAAATTGTACCCAGGAATCCCCAAAAAACGTATCGTCACCGCGGCTGTATTCGTCCATTCCATAGTAAGCAGACGTATAGAAGGTCAACGGACTGTCTTGAAAGAAACTTACTAGCAAGCATCGTGAATGTGTCCGTATTAGCGGCCCCATCTGTCACACATGTCATAGTAAATGTAACAATATCATCTTCAGAATCTGTAGTGGTTACATTATATACTGAATCACCAATGATTGCAGTTTCTGAATCCACTTCTACAGCAGCTGAAACAATTAGTCATTTAATCTTTAACAATGTCTTGTTATGGTTGGTTTAAAGTTTTATCGGTACACTTTGAAAGTAAAGCACAACATAACTACTATAACACTATATACTACTTTACAAAGACCCAGTAACAGCCGATTTTGATGAAAAAGTCAAATTACAAAGGCGCTATCAGTAATTCACAAGTATTTACATGGAAGAAGACACAATGCTATTGTTCGGATATAATTACAACCATCGGTGGATATACAGGGAAATCCATCTACGAGTATGTTGCACAAACCTCCTGGGAAATTTCTACTTCAAATTAAAACATTCATACCGAAACTTGGATGACCAGGAGTTAAAATGTAGGTGATTCAAGTAAGTCAGAGACATATCTCTTATGAAATTAAAGAAGAGTCTGCGTATTTACCATCCAGGTTGGTTATGGTTGGCGGCTGATTGTCTAATATATAAACAGTGATTGTGCCCTGATATGTAGTCTGTGAAGCCACGAGGTTTTCTACGCAAGAAACTGTCAGGCTCAATGGTGAGTTTGCCGAGTTTAAGCTTGCATGTTCTGTCAGATAAAATCCATAAGCTGCAATAAATACCCGTAACACAGTGTTAGCAGAAAGCCAAGTATCTTATAAGAAAATGAAAATAACCTGAAGAGGAATTGTCTGTTTGTAAATCAGAACTTGCCTAGACATATTCAGACAAAGTACAAAGAAGGTACAAACAGTGAAAGGACATGAAAATTAAACATTACCACACCATCAATGAACTAAAAACATGAATATGGAACGACACAGCGCTGTATAAACAACAACACGAGCATAAGGCGACTGAGGTAATTCGGCGGCCTACATTATTTGGAACTGCCAGTAAACATACTGAGGGCTTAATCCAGGTTAAATGCACGCCAACCTCGTTCTGGTTTCTACAGTATTGGAACTGCCAGTAAACATACTGAGGGCTTAATCCAGGTTAAATGCACGCCAACCTCGTTCTGGTTTCTACAGTATTGGAACTGCCAGTAAACATACTGAGGGCTTAATCCAGGTTAACTGCACGCCAACCTCGCACTTTTAACCATAATCCCAAACCATAGTGGCTTCTAGATCTTATCTTACCGATTGGCATTGAGCAACGGAACATCCAGAAAAACGTACAATAAATACAAATAATTCTTCAGAGCATTATTGTCGAGTATTAAGTATTATGCAAGCAAACTAGCTAACATCATGTATATAATGAAACGGTTAGACCAATTTCGCTCTTACCCATAACAAAAAAATACACTACACACTTACATTCATTTGTCAGTGCCTTTAACATAAATGGGTAGGTCGTGTCCCATCCAGAGTAACAGTACCATTGGTCCGCGGGGTCTGTACATGTGATAGTGTACAGATGTGTTTGACTGATGGTTTCTGATTCGGCTACTGTAAATGTTGCATCTAGGTTGTCAAACTTCAGGTCCTAGATAAATACGAGAACCAAATTCCGAAATTTGTCCATAAGACATGATTACATCTACAGTAAAACCTCACTTAAAGACCACCTCAGTAATAAGACCACCTCAAAATTAAGAACACCATTTTCAAGTCCCTTTTCACTCTTTGCTCTTTATTCAACCTCAATATTAAGACCACCTCAATACTAAGACCGGTTTTAAAGGGTCCCAAGGGCGGTCTTATTATTGATGTTTTACTGTATTTTTAATAAGAGGCGGCTTTGCTGACTTCTTCATTTCTTGGATTGCTAAGTCTTGTGAGTCAGCTTTATGGCTCATGATGGTTGTTGTTGAAGAGAGGGTATTGCTCAAGAGAAGATAGAGGTTGTTAAAGAGAGGTTATTGCTCAAGAGAAGGTAGAGGTTGTTAAAGAGAGGTTATTGCTCAAGAGAAGGTAGAGGTTGCGCTGTATGTTCAACACAAAATTATTCTTCCACCCATACATTGCGTCAACTTACGGTTAGTTGAACAGTGATAGCATGTTTCCGTGTATCTGTTGTTGTCTTGTAACATAAATCATACATGTAGTATTCTAGATAATCGTCACGTGGTCGATACGCACTAGATGCTGTCACATAACCTTAAAGTATAATGATCAAAATGTAAACTTATATTCTATGAATGGTATTCTGATTTTTACTCATCAGGTCGGAGGGATCGATCCGGTCTGGAAGAGGTTTGGTTTAGACAGGTTTCACTGTACATGTACTTACTGAGTTGACAGTTTTCGGTTATGACTTGTTCAAAATAAAAATTGTAACTGGAACCAACAGACCACGTTCCGTTATCAATATATTATATTTCGATAATGTAATCTAGATTCATCAGCAAAGGCTGACAAAGATGAAAATGAAATATATGCACACGATAAGTTCCAACCTGATGGTATTTGAGCACTATAGTATGCTGAAGTCTGTGTGGACACAACCACCAGTGATCTGTTGTCCATGTAATCATCATCTGAATATGTGAATCTACCGATCGTATCACCATTGCTAATATAGTCGGGTACAACCATATCCGCGACAGACATTGATGGACTTGTGGCTGAAATATAAAGCATATACAACTAAACGTTTTGTACTATTGTACTTAAGATAACATTGCAAACGTATACATTGATGCATGAGCAGCAAAAACAAGACATATCTTGAAAAAAGATGGTCGGCGCAATTTGAAGGTGTGTTGTGCAACATAAAATGCCGAGAAGTTACGATTGCTGGTCACCCCAGATCCAAAATGGATTCCGGTAAATTCACCGAAATTCAGTGGATTTCGACAAGGTATCGTACCCTTTATCGAAAGCTTAACAATTCCGCGTCAAACGTTGTTCGGATGAAGAGAAATTGCCTTGGTGGTTAACGTAAGATTTGTTTGGTTTACACAACACTGATATGCAAATGTGCCGAAAAACTTAAACAACAGAACAAACACATGTAAGATATGGTCTATAGACTTACACGCTTCATAAACAGCCTGTAAAGTATAATATCTATCATTGTACGCCTCTACGTCACTCCAGTCGTACGTATCCCCGGGGTAAGGATCTCCGATATTCTGCCGCCGAAATAGATTCTCTTTTGTACTAGAAGTTTGACCGGTCGACTCATAACATAGGGTTTCATTGCCTTTATTATGCCTGAAACACAGACTAACAGTTCAAAGTAAACAAGAAATGTCTTTAAAAAAGATGAACGGCATTGATAGAATGACCCTTTATCGCCAGATGGGTACCTATACTACTGTTTACAAAATACGCATTTTGATGTTTACAGTTTCTTATTGCATACTACACATAGTCACTAAAGAAACGCTACGCAATATGTGATCATAACTTTTCAACGCTTTCAAGCGTACGCATTTTTCAATAAATACACTGTTGTGCAAGTCATCTCGAGGATAATATCAAACTCTGAAGCATGTACAATCACCCATACCTATTGATATGTCCATTTCACAAGCTCTACGGTATCCACATTCTCGGGTTGGTGTTCTGTTAATTCGATCATTGTGTTATTTAGGGCTTGTACCCAATATGATAGAAAAAAAGTGGATACGATATAAGCGAGTCGGATGATGTTCTATACATACAAATCAAGGTTTAGCCAAAATATAAAAAAAACGAAGGGTTTGCTGTTTTGCTATTACATTATTTATTACAGCAACTCACCAGCCAATGAAATCTCCCTTCCTTACCAGAATCTTCTCAACATCAGCAACATCACATGTTGTTACGGCCCCAGTAACTTAAAATACAAATACATGTATACGTAATGATTTTGTAAAAAGTTGCATTTAAAAAAAAAGGATCTACATCTGTGCTTTTTTTGTTTATGTAAAACATACCAAAAGTGAACATGTTGAAAATGGAATCCTAAAATGGGAAAATTACCGAATTAAAACCGTCCTGGTGTTAGATAAGACAGTTAACCATGGTTTTTAACCATGGCTTTTTTCCAATAGTATTTCAACAACTAAGTTTAGTGACATTATCAAGCCAATCAAGACCTTTATCCAACATACCCGACCGTTTGATTAAAGCACTGTGATCTTCATATATGAATCAACTGCTATATGGTCACTCACTGTCAACACGAATACTCATGCTTACTTTATTTAAATATCTAAACCACGGGTATATAGGTTTATATGTCCGTGTCTAAACATGTATACTTGATAATTTGTTTACTAATGCGCATAAAACGTTGCTTCATATAGACATGATGTGTTTACGCATGAACATGAAATTAGTGCTTGGATACCTTGAACCACCAGAAAAAACAGGCGATCCCCATATACAGTAAAACATCAACAATAAGACCACCTCAAATAAAGAACACTATTTTAAAGAATATTTTCACTATTTTGCTCTTTATTCAACTTCAATATTAAGACCACCTCAATACTAAGACCAGTTTTCAAGGGTTACAAGGGAGGTCTTATTATTTAGATTTTACCATACATATTTGAAAAATTGCTGATCCCTGGTATTGAATAAAACCAAAACAACAACAATAACATACACATGTGCAAATATTTACCTGTAATCTGACAATAATTTTCACCAATCATTTTATAAACCTGTGTATCCGTTCTTCTCCATACCTGCAGTTGAATGGTTCCAGTTTTTGCTGCGTACAGCTTCCATTGTTTTATTCGTCCGCAACATTTAAACATATACTTGAAGTTTTCACACAGATAGGAATGGTCTAAAACATACGCATACGGACATAATTAAATTGTGTTCTTTGATTTTGTTGGAGTTTTACACATTTTGTAACAGTATTTATTGATATGCGACAGTTCGTTGACAGGAGTAGCGTTCCTTGATTACAACTACGCAACTGACCATGTCTTGCATGAGTCAGAACATTATCATAAATTGTTGTAACAGTATAAGTTTTAATAAAATTTGGCAGCCATGTAGAGTGGGTAACGACAATGCGAAAAATGCGCCGTTTAGATTCAATGAAAACGAAAGGCTGGTCAATTTAACTACATGTATTACAAATTTGAAGTCTTTGTCTGATTTTAGTCTTAAAATGTTAAGGCCCCAGGTTTGTAATATAAAAGTTTTCCTGTAACTTTCCAACTTACCAACATTGTTGTCAGGGCCTTCGTAGCTTATTGTGCTAGGGTCCACACCTGCGGTGTTGTCGCTAGAACAAGTGATGTCCGACAGATCAACGGCTGTTTGTGAAGGAAAAACAAATGATAAATACGGAATCCGGTTAGTGCCACAATGAATGTCGCGTGGACCGCGACACGCGACGCGACATACGATATATACAGCGACATTTCGTGCTGTAGGCGCGAAACACGACAGTGCGATAACGCGGCATTCCTGTGTTCAATTGCGTTCTTCGCATCGCATGTCGTGTGTCGTATCGAGTGTCGCGTTCGTTGTGGCACTAACCGGATTCCGTAGATAGACATAAAACCTCACATTGAAATATTTCGCCGTATCGATTTCTCCACACCTCAATACGTATTTCAAAAAAAGGTAGATATGGGTTTGTATTACATGAATACAAATATGCACAGCAAAATGTGAAACTAGACTATCAAGTTGTAACACATATTCTTTTAAAAAATAGTTACATTTAAACAAAAAATATCACAACTCCCTATGAATTGTGTATTTTTATCCAATTTCTTACTGTCTCGAAGGTTCGAATCCAGGCAGTGAGCAACAAGCCAGTTAAACAATGATTACCGTTTGTCTGCATGTCTGGTGATTGGCATCATAGGATGGGAATCGGGAAGTAAATGTGTGTATAGAAAGTTTTCTTGTTAGAAGGTGTGACCTTGTAAAAATAAACGCCTTCTCCTTTGTTTTATATACATATACAGTAAAACCTCACTAATGATCTTGAGGTGTTCTTCATATCGAGGTTGAATAAAGAGCGGAAAACTCAAAAATGGACTTGAAAATTGTGATCTTAATTTTGATGTGGTCTTATTATTGAGGTGGTCTTTAAGTGAGGTTTTACTGTATATAATTGTTAATGGCAACTTAACTTACAACTAAGCAATAGATGGACTGGCTTCATGTTTGTCCACACCAAACAGCAATAGAGAAACAATACTGATTGTCGCATAGTTCTTTACCCGACCACCTGTTTATCTTCGTATATGACCGCCGTACGGTATTAAATGTAACGGTAACGAAAGGAATGTTGACTATAACTATCGATCTGAAATATTTTATTGTCAACCGTAAGAATGTGCTTAAACAATATTAACAAATACAAAATTACGTTAAAAACTGAAGAGTCCGGAGCCCCTAAAGTGACATTCGTTATCTTTTTTCCGAAAAAAAATAAAAGTGTCGCTCTAAAAAAAGAATATGGAATGTCCCTTTAGGGGATCCGTAGAAAAGTGTGTTGATCGTAAATATTGTCTTTCAAAGTATACAATGTCTTTAATACGCATCGACAATATATCAAATGCCGTCGCTTTGTTAAGGTACGTAACTCAATCGTATAAACACAGTTTTGCTGAACTCTTTCTATTATTATCACTAGTTTCAATTAAAAAGTAAAAAAATACTAAACATAACTCACACAACCGCTTAAAGTAATACTAATAATAATATGTTTATTTCTCCTCCATATATGAAGATTCGGATTGTAACTAACCCCGTTTAGATTTAGAACAATAAAGGTACCTGATAAAAGTGTTCCTAACATAGAATTTACAGTGGCCCTGTAACAGAAAATGTCCACTTTATATCGAAATAGCTGTTAACGTTTTACCAATTATTATTCCAAATATTCACAACGAAATAATAAAACAGTAAGTAACAAAGTGAAAACAGTAAACTGCCGATTTCTAGTTATTTAAGATTTTTTTATGTTTTTGTTGTCCGCGTAACAATTGCAACTGCACACAGAATATATACTACCAAATTCAATTTAAGATCGTGCAATACCAATTCATGTTGTACTCGTTTTATTCCACATAATTGTAAATCGCCGATACAAACTTATATTGTTCACAGTTTAGTTGACTGTCAGTGTGTAGTCGTTAGTGAAATCAATAGCTAATGAACAATAACTAACCAACGTTCCGTGTGACTGATGTTCAATTTAACCCGTCATCGTGAATTGTGCTTCCGAATGTATGTATTTTGTAGTTTAAAAGAGATATTAAGTTGGTATAGGGAACGCCACATAAATAAGACAATGCCTCCCCAAACAGACCCCGGATAAACAACAGTCCATAAAATATCATGCACTGAGGAGGTGCAAGTGTAAATATGTATGGGAATATGGGTGCAAAGAATGGTCTGGCCGTCCACAAAACACAACTATGAAGAATTTAAGGTGACAACAAGGGGGCAATGTTTAATGGATTGAGCAAGCTAAGAAAGTCAGTAATAATAGGCCGAAATGGGGGGGGGGAGAACATGAATATTATATCAAGCAAACAACTTTACGTGGGAAAAAGGATACTTAACGTACATCTAAAACATAAATTGAAATAATAACCAAACAGCGATTTACACAATTGAAAATGTCAGTAAAATACTGGGGGTTTAATTCGTTTAAACAGCTAGCGCACCTCACACTTTTAAACATTTAGCTATACACAATAACGTAAGCTGCGCATTAAAATGCTTTAAAAGCAAGTGCTTACGAAGATGCCAACGAATAAACTGTGACAACAATACTTCATATTTTTCGGCGCAGCCGTTCAAACATTGTTTTGCTATTTGCATGTCAGTGTTGTTTAAACCATTCAAATCTTACGTTAGCCACTAAACCAACTTCTCTTCAACCGAACAACGTTTGTAAAATGGACACGGATTGGTTAACCTTTCGATAATGGGTACGTAACCTTACCGAAATCCAATGAATTTCGGTGAATTTACCGTAATCAATTTTTGATCTGGAGTCATCAGCAATCGTAACATCTCAGCATTTTTTATGTTGCACAACAAATCTTAACCTTCAAATTACGCCGACCATCTTTTTTCTAAATATATCTTGTTTAAAAAAGACAATATAAAATGATTGTGATCTTGAATATTCAAGCGTTGTGTTCCTGCTCGATCTCATGAATTACATTACGTTTTTAATTCACTCACACGATGGGTGGGCATTTTGATGCATATGACTGGTTGATTAAACCTTCTTGGTCGTGCTAGTACTTTAACGTCAACACAAGCCGAGTAGTGTTAGTATTACTGAAACTTTCAAACTGAGATTCAGAGCGCGAGATATATTCGTTCAGAAAATATGTTTTCCAAAAGTTACATTAAACAGGAAAAAACGTCTGTCAATGATGGACAAAGCACTATGATTGAATGCCTGAGAACATATGCAGAACGTTTGGGAGGCAAAGAAGCATTCGTTTTTGCATCTCATACAGGAAGCAGAGAAGTGGTTACCTGGGTTGAACTGCTGGATAAATCTATTGCCGTGGCAAGGTCGTTGATTCAGCTTGGTGTTAAATCAGGAGAATTTGTTGCTATTAATGTACGATGTTGTCCAGAATGGCTTTACGTCGCCTTTGGTACTATGATTGCTGGTGCGTGTGTTGCAAGTATTTCTTTTACTTACAAAGATGGAAGTGATCTTGTTGCGACGATGGCGAAGATTGCCAAGTGCTCCTTATTGGTTATGGATCCGGGAGAGGATGGGGAAAACTGGAACATTGTCAAAAGTTTGCTTGATAAATATTCGACCGATGGAATGGCTTCGTCACAGAGAATGCCTTTTTTAAGATACGTCATTGGGCATGAGAAAGGAAACGAACCTATTATGGATGGCGTCAGGTCATTGGTTGACCTTATATACGCTAAACATCCTGACATTTCTCTACCGGAAGTAACTGTAGATGATCTTGGAGTTCTGCTTCAGACGTCTGGGAGCACGGGAGTTCCGAAACTAGTTGCGCTTACACAGCGCAACTTGACGTTTACACTCCATACTTCAAGTGGGGTTGGTGGATTTTTGAACCCGAACAACGTACTATTCAATGACCGTCCGTTTTCATGGTATGGAGGTTTTCCATGGTCGGTTTTAACCGGACAGAAGAGGGTGACGGTAAATGGATTTGAGTCTGCACCAGAAGACAAAGTTGCCAGTGTTGTGGATATCATTGTGAGGGAAAAATGCAACATGCTTCTCGTTTTACCACCTATGCTTCATGCATTGATTGAAAGGAAGGTAAATATGTTTTTACTCTAATCGTGAATTGTTGTCATGTTAGTATACGTTAGTAAATGTTAGTAATGTACGATGTTGTCCAGAATGGCTGTACGTCGCCTTTGGTACTATGATTGCTGGTGCGTGTGTTGCAAGTATTTCTTGTATTTACCTTGACTTAACCTCAAGTTCTTATGACATTTAGCGCATCCAATTAGCTGTTTGACCTTAGGTAGAGACTCAGGTCTATATGTTAAAATAAAGCTCCATTAAGCAAATGTTTTTAATAAGTAGAACATACGTCTTGCGTAGGAAGTAAGACGTCCGTTCTCTACATTATTTCCCGAGTTGTAGGGCTGTTTTCGTTTACGTAAACATGAAAACCTAGCGACGCTGTAATTGTTTACTAACAAACCTCCATTGCAGAATGATTGTTGTCTGACATGATTAAGGTAAAAACAACAAGTTAGTGAAAGCCAAGGAAAGCTTCAAAGTCTAGTATGAACACCGAGGATTCAAAATTTATTAGAAAATAAAAGCCAAGAACATATAAATTAATGTCAAATGCACACATATACATTTATAAAATGCATGCAGTGTACTTTCAACTTATGGAGGGATATATATAAATAATCATGCATAATCATACTTTACGTAGGCCATTCTTCTTATATTTTAAGGACCAAATACCCAAGAATTGGCCCGTACAGAGCATACTGACAGGTGGTCAACCGCTTTCAAAAGGTATTTCAAAGGCTATTGGATCACTAAGCACATCCATAGTATCTGGTTATGGTGGAACGGAATTTTCTATTCCGGCTGTTGGGACTTCTAACGAATTTGGCTTTAAGGAGTTCTGGTGTGGTAATCTTCTTGAAGGGCCTGCACTTGAAGTCAAGATAGTAGATGAACATGATGAAATTGTCCCGGTAAATACCAAAGGCGAACTGTATGTAAAATCCGATGGGATATTTCAATGTTATTACAATGATCCAGCGAAAACAGCGGCTGTTAAAACACCAGACGGTTGGTACAAAACAGACGACATCGGCCTTATGACAGAAGACGGCGAATTCTATGTCTATGGAAGAAAATCCAATCTTATTATTTCTGGTGGAATGAATGTTGCTCCTGAAATATTAGAACATTCCCTCAAACAGTGTCCCGGTATCGCTACGGTGGTTGTTGTTCCTATACCGGATGTCGTCTACTACCAAGTCTTATGCGCATGTATTATCCGTGTGGAGGGAAGTGACGTAACAGAAGAACAGGTGCGCTCTTTCTGTCAAGACATCCACAACGACGAACCGGGTTTGTTCACAGTTCTTCCAAAATACTATGTATTTCTGGAAAGTTTTCCGGAAACTTCTACCGGAAAAACCTCTCGCCCTGCACTGACGAAATTGGCTGAAAGCATATTCGGTAATTCTCAGAAGTAAATACAATACTCTAGATAGACACACATCATGTTATACATATTTTCCAACAGTAGTCATGTCTGAATATTAAGCAGAGTTATAACGCGAAGCTATTTTATAACACATCGCATTCATTATGTACTCACTGATCGCACAATCAAATGTTAGATTAAAATTGCACGGATGCTTATATATAATGTTTACATATAATATTCAGTGTTATGCGTCAAAGTGTAGAAATATTGACTTCACATACTGTCACTATCAATATATTATTTACCAATTAATGAAACATGAACACAATTTATCATATATTGAATATAAACTAGAAATGTCTCGAAAAAAGATGGTCGGCGTAATTTGAAGGTTTAAAAGATTACGATTGCTGGTCTCTCCAGATCCGAAATGGATTTCATTTACGCTGCAGTTCGATACTTAATGGTGAAAATTCAATGAACTGTATGTTTAATGCTGGTCACCTATCTCCGACGTTTTTGTACTTGTATGTACGAAAAGGCAACCTCTAAAACAATGACGTGTTCTTCACTAGCGATATGTTCGCAGAAACGAATGACAACCATCTAAACGGCGCGAGGAATGCTGCTTATAAGACGTAAAATGGTTCAGTATATCTTAACGACCTGTAGTCGTGGATCGCCATTTCATACATTATAATCTACTAATACTCTTTATTGGAAATTGTCCAATCACTGCTTTTGAAAGATTGAAGACTTTATCGGCGGTTGAAGCTAACCTTTTAGGATTTATTTAAACACTACATACTGTCCACAAAAAACAAAACAATCTTAGTAAACAAAACAAATAATGAATCAATTCGCGGAAAACGGTGCGTGGAATTTGTGATAATTCAAAATCAATAAGTACGTGCATTGGTTCAGCCTGACTTATAAACCCAAAGGCTTTCATTATCGATTTATCCATTATATTGGGTATAGTGTGGTAACGTTGTTTAAATCATTTTTTCAATTATGAACGGATGAATACGTTGTATACAACACCCCTATAATCGATATTTAGGTAAACACGATAATGAAAGAAATAGCGAATTTGAGTTTACATATTAATTCTTTGCGATCGAATCAATGTTTGTTTAAAAATGACATAGTCAAGGTTCAAGTCAACTAGCATTATTACAAAATTATCAAGTGTTTCACGAGCCCAATACGACGACAGTATTGACGTGCTCTTATATAAACACTTTCTGTTTTACAATTGACTGAACCATTCTATAATTAAGTTGAGTGAAGTTGACGCGGCAATCGTACATCGTACATCAACATTGAATACCGACCCAGATTGAATACAGAGCCAGCACTGATATTCGACTTATAGTTTTAAATACATATCTTAAAACGAACTCGGAGCTAGCACTGACATCAACATTCGAAATGGGTCCGCGGCGAATACATATCTGGAAATGATTAGCGCGCCAGCTCGTATATCGTTATTCGAGTTTTCTAGATATTTGAATACAGACCTAGTAGCGAACCCAGCCCTGTGTTCAGTAAAGGTATTTGAGACTATCGTTTCGTAACGTTTCGCAATTTGGTTCCTGTGTGTAGCCAATGTGATACGATGGGCAAGGGATACAATACAAAACGTTCGCGACTGATAGCCGTAACTGAACGCAGGGCAGAGCTAGCACCGACATCAACATTCGAACTTGACCGCGGCAAATACATATCTGGAGATGATTAGCGAGCTAGCTCGTACATCGTTATTCTAAATAAGTTTTCTTAATATTTGAAAACAAACCTTGTAGCGAACCCTGATATAGCGAACGTCTATAGATATTGATAGAAATAATAACCAAACAGCGATTTACACCATTGAAACTGTCAGTAAAATACTGGGGGTTTAAATCGATTTAACAGCTAGCGTACGTCACACTTAACCGCTATATGGTCAATGATTTACAACATATACACACAAATTGACTACCTAAGAAGGCAGTAACTAATTTTAAAAAGTAATTAACCATTACATGTACAATTATAACATAAACATCAAAAGGCTCGTTCTAGTATAAGCAGGAGTAGTTCAAGACTCTCACTAAGATTTCAAAGAAGAGACCATGAGAACTGTCAGTAAATATCAGAAATCATATTATGTAATTTTTACAAAAACATGCTGAAAACAAAAGTAGGAGTATAGGACTCCCTTGATTAGCGGCTTTGTTAAAGCCATTTCCTCTGCATGCAAAACACAAAATCATAATTAGGTGAAAGTGACCATGAATACAGTAAACCTACTTTTAAGTTCTACCTTCATTTCACTAAAGTCATTTACCCAACTGCAATTGTAATGGCAATGAGAGAAATACAATTAAAATTTTCAAAAACTGAGCTATACACAATAACGTATGCTGCGCATTGCTATAAGATTATCGATGATCCTCCGAGGCAAATGCTTTAAAAGTAAGTGCTTACGCAGATGCCAACGAATAAACTGTGACAATAATACTTCATATTTTTCGGCGCAGCCGTTCTAACATGGTTTTGCTATTTGCATATCAGTGTTGTGTAAACCAATCAAATCTTACGTTAACCGCCAAGCCAATTTCTTTCCAACCGAACAACGTTTGTAACCTTGACGCGGATTGGTTAACCTTTCGATAAGGGGTACGTAACCTTACCGAAATCCACTGAATTTCGGTGAATTTACCGAAATCCATTTTTGATCTGGAATGACAACAAATCTTAACCTTCAAGTTACGCCAACCATTTTTTTCATAATATTATTTGTTTAAAATAGACAACATAAAATGATTGTGATCTTGAATATTCATGCGTTGTGTTCCTGCTCACTCGTCATTAATTACATAACGTTTTAAATGCATTCACACGATGAGTGGGCATTTTGATGCAAATGACTGGTTGATTAAGACTTCTAGAACGTGCTAGTACTTTTTAATCAACACATGCTGACTATTGTTAGTATGACTGGAACATTCAAACCGAGTTTATTCAGAGCGCGAGATATATTCTTTTAGAAAATATGTTTTCCAAAAGTTACATTAAACAGGAAAAAACGTCTGTCAATGATGGACAAAGCACTATGATTGAATGCCTGAGAACATATGCAGAACGTCTGGGAGGCAAAGAAGCATTCGTTTTTGCATCTCATACAGGTGGCAGAGAAGTGGTTACCTGGATTGAACTGCTAGATAAATCTATTGCCGTAGCAAGGTCGTTGATTCAGCTTGGTGTTAAACCTGGAGAGTTTGTTGCTATCAATGTACGATGTTGTCCAGAATGGCTGTACGTCGCCTTTGGTACTATGATTGCTGGTGCGTGTGTTGCAAGTATTTCTTTTACTTACAAAGATGGAAGTGATCTTGTTGCGACGATGGAGAAGATTGCCAAGTGCTCCTTATTGGTTATGGATCCGGGAGAGGACGGGGAAAACTGGAATATTGTCAAACGTTTGCTTGGTAAATATTCGACCGATGGAATGGCTTCGTCGCAGAGAATGCCTTTTTTAAGATACGTCATTGGGTATGAGAAAGGAAGCAAAACAATTATGGATGGCGTCAAATCATTGTCTGACCTTATATACGATAAACATTTAGACATTTCTCTACCGGAAGTAACTGTAGATGCTCTTGGAGTTCTTCTTCAGACGTCAGGGAGCACAGGAATTCCAAAACTAGTTGCTCTCACTCAGCGCAATTTGACATTTACACTCCAAACTTCAAGTCTGGTTGGTGGATTTTTGAACCCAAACAACGTACTCTTCAATGACCGTCCGTTCTCATGGTCTGGAGGCTTTCCATTTTCGGTTTTAACCGGACAGAAAAGGGTAACGGTAAATGGATTTGAGTCCGCACCAGAAGACAAAGTTGCCAGTGTTGTGGATATCATTGTGAGGGAAAAATGCAATACGCTTTTCGTTTTACCACCCATGCTTCATGCACTGATTGAAAGGAAGGTAAACATGTTTTTACTCTAATCGTGAATTGTTGTCATGTTAGTATACGTTACCTTGACTTAACCTCAAGTTCTTATGACATTTAGCGCATCCAATCAGCTGTTTAACCTTAAGTTGAGATTCAGATCTCTATGTTAAAATTAAGTTCCCTTAATAAAGCAAATGTTTTTATTAAGTAGAACATGTGTCTTGCGTAGGAAGTAAGACGTCCGTTCACTACATCATTTACCGAGTTGTAGGGCTGTTTTCGTTTACTTAAATGTGAAAACCTAGCGACGCTGTAATTGTTTACTAACAAACCTCCATTGCAGAATGATTGTTGTCTGACGTATTTTAATTAAGGTAAAAACAATAAGTTAGTGAAAGCCAAGGAAAGCTTCAAAGTCTAGTATGAACACCCAGGATTCAAAATTTAATTAGAAAATAAAAGGCAAGAGCATATAAAATAATCTCAAATGCACACGATATACATTTATAAAATGCATGCAGTGTAATTTCAACTTATGAAGGGATATATATAAATAAGCATGCATAATCATAGGCCATTCTTCATATATTTTAAGGACCAAATAACCAAGGATTGGCCCGTACAGAGCGTACTGACAGGTGGTCAACCGCTTTCAAAAGATGTTTCAAAGGCTATTGGATCACTTAGTACATCTATAGTATCTGGTTATGCTGGAACGGAATTTTCTATTCTGGCTGTTGGGACTTCTAACGAATTTGGCTTTAAGGAGTTTTGGTGTGGTAATCTTCTTGAAGGGCCTGCACTTGAAGTCAAGGTAGTAGATGAAAATGATAAAATTGTCCCGGTAAATACCAAAGGCGAACTGTATGTAAAATCCGATGGGGTATTTCAATGTTACTACAATGATCCAACGAAAACAGCGGCTGTAAAAACACCAGACGGTTGGTACAAAACAGACGACATCAGCCTAATGACAGAAGACGGTGAATTCTATATCTATGGAAGAAAATCCAATCTTATTATTTCTGGTGGGATGAATGTTGCTCCTGAAATATTAGAACATTCCATCAAACAGTGTCCCGGTATCGCTACGGTGGTTGTTGTTCCTATACCGGATGTCGTCTACTACCAAGTCTTATGCGCATGTATTATCCGTGTGGAGGGAAGTGACGTAACAGAAGAACAGGTGCGCGCTTTCTGTCAAGACATCCACAACGACGAACCGGGTTTGTTCACAGTTCTTCCAAAATACTATGTATTTCTGGAAAGTTTTCCGGAAACTTCTACCGGAAAAACCTCTCGCCCTGCACTGACGAAATTGGCTGAAAGCATATTCGGTAATTCTCAGAAATAATTACAATACTCTAGATAGACACACATCATGTTATACATATTTTCCAACAGTAGTGAACATGTCTGAATATTAAGCAGAGTTATAACGCGAAGCTATTTTATAACACATCGCATTCATTATGTACTCACTGATCGCACAATCAAATGTAAGATCAAAATTGCACTGATGCTAATATATAACGTTTACATATAATATTCAGTGTTATGCGTCAAAGTGTAGAAATATTGACTTCACATACAGTCACTATCAATATATTATTTACCAATTAATGAAAAATGAACACAATTTATCATATATTGAATATAAACTAGAAATTTCTTGAAAAAAGATGGTCGGCGTAATTTGAAGGTTTAAAAGATTACGATTGCTGGTCTCTCCAGATCTGAAATGGATTTCATTTACGCTGCAGTTCGATACATAATAGTGAAAATTCAATGAACTGTATGTTAAATCTCTGACGTTTCTGTACTTGTATGTACTAAAACAATGACGTGTTCTTCACTAGCGATATGTTCGCAGCAACGAATGACAACCATCTAAACGGCGCGAGGAATGCTGCTTAAATGATTTTATACATTATAATCTATTAATACTCTTTATTGGAAATTGTCCAGAAAGTTGTTTTGAAAGATTGAATACTTAATCGGCGGTTGAAGCAAACATTTTTGGATTTATGTAATTGAATGTTGTCTCGTCACCCGTAATCCTGGCAGCAATGCCAGATTAAATATTTGATTTTGAAAATGACGTTACTTCAAGAAGAGGTTGGAAATCATACAGCGGCGCTCATATGGTATCTACACTTCCAGTTATGTCTCTTTATGATTTATATAATTGATAATCTATGAAAATAACAGCGACCTATAACTACCAAACTATGTACAACATAAGTTGTTTATGTCTTTAGCGAATGTTTAGTTGACCCTACATTATTGACATTTATTGTGATTTCTACAGAGCATTTTTCACATCCCATTTATATATGTAAATCAGTTGTTTTGTCAATGTCAAATGGTAATCCTGTCATAAAAGTGAATTTTTTTCTTCAGATACCGTTCAGTACGAGATTCATTTAACGACATCCTTGCCATGTCTGTTTTTTATTTAATTCTATGCCCTCGTTTTACATCATCAAGTACGTAACACCTCATTTTATCAAAGCACTGACAGAACCCTAAGCATGGGTGGTGTTTATTAAAACTTTTCCGAACCACAATATCTTTTCCGTACTACAATATCTTTCCCACAACGAGATTTGAAGGAGTCAACCTAAAGATATGACAACAACAGCGACAAGTAGGAAACTGTATAACAAGGAATATATAATCAACATCAAGCAATTCTTATCAAAATGAATCAACTTCAACCATAACATCGAATACAGCAGCAACAACAACAGCAACATCAAACATAACATCGAATACATCAGCAACAGCAACAGCAAAATCAACACCAAACATAACATCGAATACAGCAGCAACAACAACAGCAACATCAAACATAACATCGAATACAACAGCAACATCAACACCAAATATAACATCGAATACAACAACAACAGCAACATCAACACCAACCATGACATCGAATACAACAGTAACACCAACTATAAAAGGCAAAAACGACGGCGACAAAAGCACTAGCAGAAGCAAAAACAACCAGAGGGACTAAATATTGATGGGGACATATTATCAAATTTTGAAACCGCTACGAAACAGCCTCACATTCCTCCGATGATGCTACGGATTTCCATGAGGCTAATTACGTATGAAAGATAAAGTATGCACGTTATAAATGTTTTATTGTCATTGAAGGAATGCGGCAGGTTAGTAACCAAAGGTATATATAAGCAGACATGATCCAGTTATACTCACGGACTACAGCGATTAAACCTCTCGTGTTTGGAAAATTGTAAGTTAGATTTTTTTCTTAATCCTACTTTTTGTTTAAGTATTACAATTTTTCTGTAGTTGCTTCGTATCTTTATTTTTTTCGAACACAAATTCAACATTTCATTGAATATTAATTGTCGATTCGATTGTTGGTTGAACCTTTGAAATAAGGCATAGCGTTGAATTTATATATTTCACTGGTAACATAAAATTGCATCTTAAACTGATCGGAGTCTAATATGTGAGTGTGTTGGACTTATTTAAAACAGTAAATAAAAAAGAATAAAATAAGCAACTTAAAATATTTTTAGGTTTCATTACAATGTTATATGTGAGCTGTTTTACATACTTTTCATACTAAAATACACGTATTTGTTTATTTAGTTCTATTATTGCTTTAAATGTTGTCTTCTAAAACTGACTACTAATTGGATTTGAAAAAATGTCGTTGTTACCATGGTATTTCAATGGGTCATTATATACGCGTCCTGTGTAATATTGAATTTTATTGCACATCAGTATGTCGCAATTACATTCCGATTACGAATCATTTAATAAGTTTGGTAAATTGTCAATAATTCAAAAAGTTAGAGCGCCAGTCTTGAAACTTTTTCAACAACCCTCGTATACCATATATCGAGGGGTTTGAGCCAGAATCTACCATCTCCTTAATAAATTTATATGGAGATAGCTGGTTCTGGCGCCAACACCTCGATATAGCTGTAACATGACTTGAATTTAAAGTAGTTGTCGTTGATCTATTTTATATACAAGCTGCTGGTCAAAGTGGTTTAATATTTTTAGAAAAGGTGTACGAAATAATTATTTATTTGATAGTTTGATAGAATTGGCTTAATCCAGAATTGTTGTTACATTGGCTAAAACATCTATAATAAGAGCCATTGCAATGTATAATCGATTGACAATATTTTTTAACATATTACTCACAAAATAAAATTCGTAAAAAAGTCAGATTGTTAAAATACTGGAAGTTTAAAAAAAGTATGATGTACAAACATCTTTCTTCAACAAAAATGGATCAATACATTATGAGTTCATTTGTTCAGTTTGTTCTGTGTACGTGTTTTATACTGGTTTTTATTTAATTCCCTTTTATGAATACCATTAAAACTATGTATTGTATTTAGGTCACTGTATTGCATTATGGATATTCGGATTATCTTTGTGTTGGGTATTTGTGTTGTCATGGTTTCCAGCCTTCCTCAGCTATATGATAGAAGGTAAGAACATATAATTAATTTTCACATTAACAAGATGTACTTACTGTTATCGTAAATATTTGCCTCATTGCTCTGATAGCTGCTTTTATCATTCTGTTCTTTGCTCATAAACACCACGAACATTATATTTACGAATTAAAAAGTAAGGTTAAAATAATCATAAATAGGTGTGTTTCATCTTATGATAAACATCATGATACGAATCAAATTTAGACAAGACATATGTAAACAAGAAATATGTTGAAAAAAGATGGTCAATATTTGTTGTGCAACATAAAGTATGCCGAGATGTTGCTGGTCACTCTAGATCCAAAATGGTTTTCGGTAAATTCATCGAAATTCAGTGGTTTTCGGTAAGGTTACATACCAAGCCGCGTCAAGGTTACAAATGTTGTTCGGTTGAAGAGAAATTGCCATGGTGGTAAACGTAAGATTTGATTGGTTTACACAACACTGATATGCAAATAGCAAAACCATATTAGTACGGCTGTGCCGAATAAGAAATATTAAGTTGTAAATAGGGAACGCCACATACACAAGGAACTGAACATGGGCTAAGGGGAACTTAACATACATCTACACATATACAGCCTTGACACTGACAGTACAACTACTGGGTTGTAAATCGATTTACCAGCCAGCTAAACTTACACTTAACCTCATTGGTGGTCATTAGTTTCCAACATATACACATAATTTGACTAAATATGCAGTAACTAATATTAGCAAGCAACTAAACATTAAACATACAATAACATGTACACAATATATAATACAGTACGCAGAAACCAACAGCATTATATTGACCTTGCTCATTTACATTCATACTTTTCCAGTGAGGAAAGCAGCCTTGAAGAAATGGAACGTGGTAAGAAGCACAAACATGGTAAGGGAAACTAAGTTGTACAAGTTCTTTCATCAATCGTTTGTTATACAGTCGGACCTCGTTTATTCGACGACCTTCTATCCGAATACTCGGTCTCATCCGAAATAAAAATCAGGTCCCGATGTATCTTCTTAAGCACGTGAAATTGGTTATTGGAAACCATGTGTTATGCGAAATAAAATTTCGGACCCGATGAATTCTAATGAACGAGGTCCGACTGTATATATGTATTTCAATAAACATTATTCTATACGGAAAGGATGGTGGACCCATGATCTCAAAAGTTCATTTGTTAAATGGAAAATTGACTTTGGCTCATCTGAACATAAATTGTATGAATTTACTTCATCCAGTATTGTTGTTACAATGTCTAAAGAACTATTGCAATGTATAACTGATTGAAAATATATTTTCTACCATATTACTAACAGACAAAACATGGATTGTTTTTTAAAAATTCTATGATGTACACATCTCTTTCTTCCGCAATTACTGATCAATATATTATGAGTTCGTTCTTTGGTAATGCATGTTTATTGATGTTTTAACTATAGGAAATACGTTTTTCATGTTTGTTTAGGTAAACAAATGAACGAAAAATGAGCACAATATTACTTTAAACAAAGAAGAAAACTATATTTTAAACTGTTAAATAACAATACATATGCATTTTGAAAGAGTGCTCTAATAATTTAGTCCTCTATATTTGTCGAGAAAAGATGTTTGTATTACCTTTACATTAAAAATAACTTTGAGTTTTTCAACAAATTGGGCGGATATTACAAGTTTCGTCCGTGTGTAACATAACAAAACAAGATTTTCTGAATCAGAATAACGTAGCAGTTATTCGTTTTAAAGATGTATTAGCCAATGTAGCAACAAGACTAGATGAAATTCGCCCAGATGGGTCAGATAGTTCTACATCTTTAAACACAAACCGGATGATTCTGGTGAAAAGCATTTGCGCTGTTTTGCATCACTTTCACTGTTTGTCCTCTTTTATTATCCTAGTTATTCCATATTGTCTGTCAGGCCATTCCTTGCGCCTATGTTCCCTAATGTATGTACCCTTTAGCCTCCTCAAGTGCCTTATGTTTTATGGAGTGTCGTTTTCCCGGACGTCTATGTGGAGAGACACTGGCTTATTTATGTGGCGTTACATGTAGCAACTTATTGTCTCTCTCTTTTATGAACAAGCACGATATAGACATCGGCAATGTTGAGTACCATTTGTCCGGTTTCAAGCTGTTGGTACCTTTTTTGCGCAAGCGCAAATTGTATTTATGTCGCTCCTTCAGCATGCAATTCGTTAAAACGTTGGTTCATTTTTCAGGAAAACACCAAGATATCATGGAAAAAATTCGGGCTCTCTCGGCTGCGTCACCAGAAGAAGATTCTAGCAGTGAGGCTGACATGCAAAGAGGAAACGGTGAATATTAAGATAGCTATAAATATTGCATTGAGGGCGCAGTAACTCGTCACGAGGGACAAAAGCATGCGAATTCAACGCAAATGTAAATGGTCAACCGTTTAGTGACATGTCTCTTTAAAATACCCTACGTCTTCCGTTCAATTGTTATGCCCTCACTCTGAAAGTGGTGCTTATAGATTTGCACTTGTTCGTCTGTCCGACCGTCACAAAATGTTATGTCACGCATATCTCCAATACAATAAAAGCCAGAGTCATAAGACTTTACATGAATGTAGCCTGTGTATTTGTGCACTTTAGGTTTCATGTATGATTACGCCCAGTAAGTGCAGAGTTATGGTCCTTGACTTAGTCATGATATAGCCTACATTGTATGCAATCTTGTGTCGCCCATATCTAAAAAAATATATGAGCCAGAGTCATAGAATGTTACAGGAATGTTCACAAGCATATGTTATTGTGCACATGGGGATTCAAGTTTGGGTAAGGCCAGTAAGTGCAAAGTTATATGGCTCATGACTTATTGATAATATAGCGTACAGAGCGTGCAATTTTGTGTCGCACATATCTGCAACAGTATATCAGCTACACTCACAAAACTGTACAGGAATGTTTACCAGCCTGTGTAGTTGTGCACGTGTTTTTTTCATGTATGGCTCTGCCCAGTAAGTGAACAGTTATGACCCTTGGCTGATTGAAAATATAGCATACAGAGCATGCAATCTTGTGTGGCGCGTATCTCTAAAACTGTAGAACCCAGAGTCATAAAACTTTACAGGAATGTCCACAAGCATGTAAAGTTGTGCACCTGGGGTTTCATGTATGATTTATGGCCATTGACGTATCAGTACAGCTGTTTAATTGGTAATTGTGATACCCATCCATAAACTATGAGCAGAATAATAGCATTTGCTTTTGTGACAAAGGCTGCAAGTGGGAGCATCTGTGTCCAATGGACACATTTCTAGTTTTTCTTTTATTCAGTACTGTAAGTTTTAAAGTATCTTAAGCTTTTCGATACGTTGTCTTCTTTTATTTAATAATGTGGAGTATTAAGTACGCGATAGTGTTGTCTCAAAATGTCTACTTTCTTTCAGTAAATTAAGTTTCAAAATATTCCGTAGACATATGACATGGTCCCTTTTGAGTTATCCAAGATGACCGCCAAGATGGCCGCCGAATATTTAAACAGCAACAAAAACTGTTCGATGTAGTGGGTAAACTGAGAATGTTCATTGCTTTCTGTCTTCATAAATTGTAATGAAATATAACATGGAGAAGTATGAAATGTCATTATTTATTAGTTATTTCAATTCTTATTATTGATGCAGAAGCAAGGTCAGTTGAAACATCTGATGAAGATGAGGATTTGGAAGAACGCAAACACAAGAACAAGCACGGTAAAGTAACTTTACCAATGAAAGCTTAGCGTTAAAGTATGAGGTTAGCTAGCTGTTAAACCGATTTAAACCCCAGTAATTTTACTGACAGTTCCAAGGCTGTAATTCGCTGTATGGTTATTATTTCTTTTTGTGCTTTGAATGTATGTTATATTTCCTTTTCCCCTGTGCAAGTCTTTCACTATATAGTGTTCAGGTTATTTTCTTGCCTAGTTTCGGCGTATTATGGCCAGCTGTCTTGACTTATCCTTTGATATTTTCCATCCATTAATTCCCCGTTAATATGTGTCCTCTGTTGTTCTCATTGTTATTCGTTATAGTCTGTCAGATCGTTCATTGCGCCCCTGTTCTCTAATGTATGCACCCTTTAGCCTCCTCAAGTGCCTTATGTCTTATGGATTGTTGTTTTCCTGGAGGTCTGGGTGGGGAGGCACTGTCTTATTTATGTGGCGTTACCTGTAGCAACTTATTCTCTCTCTCTTTTATGAACAAGAACGATATATGCATCGGCAACGTTGAGTACCATTGTCCGGTTTCAAGCTGTTATTACCTTTCATTGCGCAAGCGCATCTTGTATTTATACCGCTCCTTAAGCATGCACTTTGTTAAAAAATGGGTTCGTTTTTTCAGGAAAACACAAAGAGCTCATGGAAAAAATTCGAGTTCTCTTGGCTGCGTCATCAGAAGACGATTCTGAGGCTGACGTGCAAAGAGGAAACGGTGAATATTAAGATAGCTATAAATATTGCATCGAGGTCGCTGTAACTCGTCACGAGGAACAAAAGCATGTGAATTCAACGCACATGGAATTGGTCAAACGTTTAGTGACCTGTCTCTTTGAAATATCCTACGTCTTCTGTTCAATTGTTAGGCCCCCACTTTGAAAGTGGGACATATAGATTTGCCCTTGTCCGTCCGTTACAAAATCTTATGTCACTCATATCTTTAGTACAATATAAGCCAGAGTTATAAGACTTTACAGGAATGTTCACCAGCCTGTGTAGTTGTGCACTTGGGGTTACATGTTTGGCTTTTCCCAGTAAATGTTAAGGAATGGCCCTTGACTAAGTTACAATTTTGCCTACAGAGTATGCAATCTCATGTCGCCCATATCTCCAATTCAATATAAGCCAGAATCATAAGATTTTATAGGAATGTTCACCAGCCTGTGTAGTTATATACCTGGGGTTTCATGCTTGGCTGTGCCCTGTAAGTGCAGAGTTATGGCCCTTGACTCAGTCTAAAAATAGCCTACAGAGTATGCAATCTTGTGTCGCCCATATTATCTCAAAACGTATATGATCCAGAGCCATAAAATGTTACAGGAATGTTCACAAGCATGTGTTATTGTGCACATTGGGATTCAAGTTTGGGTGAGCCCAGTAAGTGCAAAGTTATGGCCCATGACTTATTGAAAATAAAGCGTACAGAGCGTGCAATATTGTGTCGCACATATCTCCAACAGCATATCAGCTACACTCACAAAACTGTTTACCAGCATGTGTAGTTGTGCACCTGGGTTTCATGTATGATTACGCCGAGTAAGTGCAAAGTTATTGCCATTGACTTATCACCATTATCAGTACAGTTGTTGACTTGGTAATTGTGATACCCATTCACAAACTATGAGCAGGATAATGGCATATTATTTGCTTTTGTGACAAAGGCTTGAATCGGGAGCATCTGTGTCCTATGGACACGTTTCTAGTTTTTCTTTCAATTAGTACTGTAAGTTTTAAAATATCTTAAGCTTTCGCTACGTTGTCTACTTTTATTTAATAATGTGGAGTATTAAGTACGCGATAGTGTTCGCTCAAACTGTCTACTGTCTTTCAGTAAATTAAATTTCAAAAAAATCCGTAGACATATGACATGGTTCCTTTTGAGTGATCCAAAATGACCGCCAAGATGGCCGCCGAATATTAAAACAGCAACAAAATGTGTTCGATGTAGTGGGTAAACTGAGTATGTTTATGGCTTTCTGTCTTCATAAATTGTAATAAAATATAACATGGAGAAGTTTGAAATGTCATTATTAATTGGTTATTTCAATTGTTTTTGTTGATGCAGAAGCAAGGTCAGTTGAAACATCCGATGAAGATGAGGATTTGGAAGAACGCAAACACAAGAAAAAGCACGGTAAAGTTACTTTACAAATGACAGTTTAGTGATAAAGTATGAGGTTAGCTAGCTGTTAAATTGATTTAAACCCCAGTAATTTTACTGACATTTCCAATGCTGTAATTCGCTGTATGGTTATTATTTCTTTTTGTGCTTAGAATGTATGTTATATTTACCTTTCCTCTGTGCAATTCTTTCACTTTATATAGTGTTCAGGTTATTTTCTGCCCGGTTTCGGCCTATTGTTGCCAACTGTCTTGACTTGTTCTGTGATCTTTTCCATCCATAAATCCCCCCCCCTTCACTCCTTGTCCTCTTTTATTCTCCTAGTTATTCCGTATGGTCTGCCAGGCCATTCAATGCGCCTCTGTTCCCTAATGTATGTACCCTTTAACCTCTTCAAGTGCCTTATGTTTTATGGATTGTTGTTTTCCCGGAGGTGTGTGGGGAGACGCTGTCTTATGAATATGGCGTTCCCTGTAGCAGCTTATTCTCTCTCTTTTAAATGTGGGTAATAGTATCGTGGAAAAGACCTCATTAACCAAATGTTAATACAATGTGCGATGTACATATTTACCCATGTAATGTTATAATAATGATGATATCTAAGTCAGCTTAAAACGGGTGGAGCCGGCTGATTTTACATTTCTCGCATTCTCCGGTTGCCGCAATGTTCTGTGTATGAAGTTGTGTCTATTCCTTTCACATTTTTATACATTTTCAAAATGATACATTGGTTGTTTTATTGTTCGTGGCTTAATCACGTCGATTCATTAATTGTAAGTGCTAAAATTGATAAAGTAAGTTATTTAGATAGCCACTTCATGGATGTCCGTTTTAAAAGTAGATATGAAACCAATAGGTAAAATAGGGAATAAGTTGCTACTGGGAATTCTATATACATACGAGTAAGTCAGTGCCTCACCACACATACCTCCTGGGGAACAATGATCCATAAAACATCAGGCATTTGAGAACGTACAAGGGTAAATACGCAAGGGAACAGGGATGCAAGAAATGGCCTGGCCGACCATAAAGAAGAACTAAGGAGAATCATTGTGGACAAAAGGGGGGGGGGGTATCCACGAATGCAACACAGGAATTGTACGCATATTGTATTGTATTATTTCAGGAAGGAAACACGGCCATGGTGAACCCGACTTACGTGGATGGTTGAAAGCCAGAATGAACCTGGGTAATTATTAAATTTCATTTATATTGTATAATAGACATGGTCACGAATGTCGTAAAATCATACACAAAAATGATGAATGTACAAATGTCGGTACAAAAGGTAAATTTCACCTAATCAGTTCTTTCATGTTTACATACGTGCTACATATGCTATCGATGTCGTTTTATTATCGTATAGTAAATTTTAAATGAAACAGACGACAACAAAAAAGGAGGAATCACCTGTGTAAGGAGCTATCGCTCAGAACCGCGATTTCATCCGTAACTCCTCGGCAATTTCTGTATCGCATGAGGTGTGTTTCATGCGGCCAATCAAGCGGCTGGATTTCACATCATTAATTATTCATGAGTACGAGAAGTTTACAGTTAGTTTGCCCAGGATATCATATATGTCCAGGCTAGGTACCGAGGATGGCTTGAATTGGATTTGAAAGCATTTTGTTTTTGATGTGGAATGTCTTTACTTTTCAGATGAGGACAGTGAATAGACATAAAGTTGTTTTCTCCTAGAATCACGCATCAACGAATGACTCGACTTGATAGTAGTGTATTAAACAAAATGTAGTTGAAAATATTATATAATGTATTTGCATTTATAAAACCCAAATAAAATTTACATTAGACGGAATGGAGAACGAAAACACCAGTGAAAACGTGTTTGGAAACCTTGTGAAAGCGTCATCTAACATCACAGCTAATACGATTGAAGTGACATATGCATAAAACGTCACTAGAACGAAACACCAATATCTGATCCGCAAGTATGTCGCAATAATTGAACTCAATGTGTGTGATACAATATGTACACCGCATTCGAAAATCAATTGTTCTTAACAATAGTAATGTGCTAGACAACTTGATGCTTTCACTGAATGATGTACACAATACCCTCCTCTTACATGTACCTGTTCTGACCATTGAGTTAATTCATTGCTGTGAAATAGTGTTGTATGCATCATAAAATGTAGATATTTCTTTTTTTTTAGATCTAGGAACGAATTCAAATAAAGTGTAGACTGCATCAATAGTTATTGGTTGTGTTTTAAGTCCCATGCGCGGGTGTTATAGGATTAAAAGACAATTGTTCGGCGTTCGCACATGTGTAAACCCCGATCAGAAAGCACACATTGAATAATGCCTCGAAGTATTTGCCAAGTAAAGTATGTAAAGTATGATGCAGTCACTTATTATTATAGTTCCTCTGTTTTCACATTTGCGATTAACAGTATTTGCTCAAAAGATTACTTTCCATTGCTATCGAACGTAGGTAAGAGAACTCCTATAAAATATTTTATTCTATACCGACACACTAAACCACTAGTGAATATGGTCGTCAGATTCCAGGTCTCTCTTACTTAATCTATTTACATATTTGCTGCACAGTTTTCCCAGATATCTTTGTACCAAAGATTTAGATAGCAAAATCATGGATGTCCGTTTTAAAAGTAGATATGAAACCAGTAGGTAAACGAGACAATAAAGTGCTACAGGGAACGCCACAAACACAAGACAATGCGTCCCCACATTGATCCCAGGGAAGCATCAACCTACGAAAGAGGTGTAAAAGCAAACAACTATGGGAATGGGGAAGTAAGGAATAGTCTAGCTGACTATCACACAGATCCATGGAATGTTTAAGGGGACAAGACGTGGAAGGGTAAATACGCAAGTCACGTCAATGTATATATTACTCATAATTTATTAACAATATAACAATACTCATGTACATTGCGACACTTTAAAAGAGAATTATAGGATTATAAAAAATAATACCATACAAAAGATTATGTAATATCAAAACTACCCATTTGTTTTATTCATTCATCCGTAGAGCTACGTATACATATATATTTGACAATGTACAGAATCGATATAAAATGATTGCCTAGCAACAAACAAAAAGACAGCAATGGAAGGATTATGTTGTTACAGGGAACGCTTTCCCGCACAGATCCCATGGAAACATCCGTACACGAAGTAGTAGGAGTTGATGCGATGCAAGGACACATATATATAGGAATTGGGAAATAAGGCATTGTCTGGCCGATTATCAAAAGCAACCTTGGAGTATTGGAGGGGATGGCAAAGGTATGGAATGGAGGGAATATATCATAGGAGAGGCTAAGAAAGCAAGTTGACCTCAGAAAGAAAGGGGGATGAGCATGAACAGTATATCAGGCCAAGGATTTGTACATGTTTATCTAAAAACATACAGTAAATAATAATCATACAGCGATTTACAGCCATGGAACTGTCAGTAAACATACTGAGGGTTTAAATCGATTTAACAGCTACATATATACATACAATTAACTAATACATGAAAGCTATTAATCATTACGCACATACTGAAGTACACACTGTAAATATTAATACTAAGTATGCACGCAACCTCAGTCTGTCCTGCTCTATATCATTTATATCAGAATGCGAGAGAACTATAAAATCTAGCGAAATAACCGTAATTAAAGGTAACATGAATAAGGAGTAAGATTAGGAATTGAAGATGTTAAGGCATACATCTTAACCGATGTTGGAGGTCCGATAGTGCAGCAATGACTGCAACAATGATATTGTCCAATGCAGAAACGATACGTGTGGTTGTAAAGACTACTATGTATACATATTTTGCAAGTGTTTGTTAGGAAATTTTAAGTTTTTACAGGGAACGCCACAAACACAAGACAATGAATACTCGCACAGATCCCAGGGAAACGTCAACGTACGAAACATTAGAAGTCGAGGATTTGTTAGGGCATACAGCTATAAGAATGGGGAAGTAAGGAATCGTCTGACTGACTATTAAAAACAATAGAACAGTTCAAGGAAAGAGTGGATAGATTAGTAAGGAACGAATAGTCTGACTATCAAATACATGGAAAAGTTGAGGGGACAGCAAGGGTGGAATGGATAAAGTGGATGGACTACACTGAAATAAAAGCTAAAAAGCAGGTGATCACGAGCAGAAAGGTGGATAACACGAATATGGGTACATGTTAAAGTCATCGAAATCTGTAATGTTACATGTATGGGTTGTGTCCGTTTGTGAAATAAAACACTACACTAGAAGAACATGTATTTGAAGGAAGGACAGAGCTGTTACATTGAACGCAACATGGATAGAATACATTACAGGACAATCTAAGAAAGCAAGCGGACAAAAAGGACAGCAATGGCACATATGACATTTTGCTTATTTCATAGCATATAATCATTCATAGCTTAAAACATGGCACACTACATTTTAACAAAAAATACCTACAATCTAGGCTAAAAGGCATGTAATCAACACGAACAAATTGATAATACTATGTTCGTTAGTGATTTTGGTGTCAGCATAAATTAGCAAAATAAATAAATTTGGCTAAATGTCAAATCACTATACTTGATTTTATATAGTTAATCCAAGTGACTATAATAGCACATATTTGCTGGAACATTCTCAAGTCTTCGAAGCTCCACGTCTGTCGTACGAGTATATTGTTGAACACAAGTCATCCGCTCATTTGGTTCTTAGCGGGCATAGTAACTCGCATTGACCAAAACATCTTAAGCCAATTAATTTCCCTCGCAAAACAATTACAGTGTTTATCCGTTTACAATTACTTTTTCGTCTATTTATTGTAGATCTTTGCTATCGTAGTGATAATAATTGCATTAATGTATGTCAGGTTTGTAAAATTAATTAGTTGTTAATGTTCATCAAATGATAGTAAGGTGTGGAATTGTAAAACATGCACAACACTTAAATATATGGTACGTATGGTGGCGTATTTCTGCCGCCAGTTAATTACGTAAGTGGTGACAGTTGTGGGCACTATCAGACAATTTTTCGTGTTAAGATATTTATCTGGTATGAAAATTTATCACGATACTTATCCAGTTATTATGTAGTTAACTGGTGGCAGAAATATGCCACCATAGGTACGCATGTAGTTTTTCCTTGAATAAACAATTTATCGTTTCTTAATGTATGTAAACGTAGGATACAAAATGAATACAAACTGATACATTTGAATAGGGGAACAAACACTTCAACTTATCAATCAACAATGCATCATACTGTATGAACCTTACTTGTATTTTTTGGCGATAATGATAGTAAAGGCATTAAAAGGCAAATCTTCCGCAATTTTGAATTACCAAATATAATCATAAACAGTACATGACGACGTTTTTAAATCAGAACAGACTATGTCGATGTTTTGGTTTGAGGACAGACAATGACGACGTATTTGTTTTATAGATTAGACCATGACGATATATTTTCATGGGAATAGACCATGTTTTGGCGTTTTTGTTATGAGGAAAGGCCATGACGTTGTGTGTTTTCATGAGAAAAGACCACGATGAACCTCCAAAAACATATGAACTATCGTCCAAGAACATAGACTATGACGCCATTTTTGTCACGAGAACATATCATGACGTCATACCTTACGAAACAAACAATGACGCCCATTCTTCATATACAAGAGATCATGCCGCCTGTTATCTCGGCTAGAATAGTCAATGACGTCATAGTTTCCATGACGAAAATGTGTGTTATGTTACTGATATTTATAACGTGGATCCGTCACAGAATAAGCAAGATACAATTTGGTACTTTTGTTTGGTAACACTCGTTCTATGTAATTCTGTATTAACTCTTCTACGGAGTCGAAGTAATCATCATTGTTTATTGTAACTTTATCGGCCTGAAAAGGAAAAGCGTATTGAAAATAAACAATTACTGTCTGATAAAATGGCAATTAAATTACAGAGTTTCGTAGATGTCATGGGAGTAGTCAAGGCTGAGAGAATGGGTACGCAAACAAACTAGGGGGGGGATAATACTCCGGAAAAACCGAACGTTCGAGGTGCAATCTGATAACATTTTCACAAACAATGTAGTAAATTTTAAAGCAAATATATATATTCAGAAACATTTATATCTCAAACTGCATACTTTTGCTCAACTGTTGGTTATTGCACATGGTCTATTTTTGAACAGGTAGCTACGCGCCTGGATGTACAACAGTACAAGTTAATTATATATTGAAGTTAATAATGTGTATTTATGTATTAAAGATATATGCAAACAATAAAACGAACAAAGGCAATCGAATTTGTTGGACATGCTAAATGCAGGTTTGAAGATGTGATGCAGAAACTCATGTTTTATTAGCATAGAACTTTGTTTCATTTCGATTACATCCTTGTTATACAACTTCCAAACGAAATAATTTTGTGTTACATCTGCGTGTTACAATACCTACCTTCAGATAGATTTTATATTCCTTAAGAACACCTTCAATATTTACAGAAAGTACCTGAAATTCAAATGAAACGATAGTATAGAGATTCGATTATTACAGGCAACGCCACATACATTAGACAATACCTCCCCACACATACCCCAGGCAAACAACAATCTACAAAACATCAGAGACTGAGGAGGTGCAAAGGTAAGCATGTATGGCAATAGAGCAGCAAGGAATAATTGGTTCTACCATCAAAACAACTACGGAGAATTCAGTGGGACCGTTTGTATTACACTGTACATAACAAGCTTGAAGCGCTCTCGTCAGCAACAATGTCTCACTAGGAGAATCAAAGAGGACAAACAGGGGGGATTAATGGGTGGAAAATATCACAGGACAAGTCAAGACAGCTGGCAACTATAGGCCGAAACTGGACAGAAAATACCATGGACACTATATAAAGTGAAAGAATTGCACAGGGGGGAAAGTGAAATATAACATACATTTAAAACACAAAAAGGAATAATAACCATACAGCGAATTACAGCTTTGGAACTGTCAGTAAAAATACTCGGGATTTACATCGATTTAACGGCTAGCTAACCTCACACTTTATCGCTATATGGTCATTGATTTCCAACATATATACATTAATTGACTTATAGTAGGCAGTAACTAATCATTAAAAGCAATTAACCATTACGCACACAACAACAGACACACTGTGTACAATCCAGCACGATATTACATGACATTATATTAACATGATATTTACAATTAACGGAGTGATTGAAATTGAAATTCTTGGTGTCATTTCGGCTGCCAGTATTGACTTATTGGAGGCGACAAGACAGAATATGCGCCAGACAATTCGCAGACTCGTTTTATTTGCTATAACTTTATCAGCCAAGTGTTGAGTGACAACAACCGGCTTCCAGTTTTTGTATGATATCAGAATGATGTAGCCAAGTCCTCATTGGACAATCAGTATCTTGATCAGTTCTTACCTCTTTACCGTCGCTTCTTGATTTTCTAACTAGATATGTTCCCTCTGGTCTTTCGACTAACAGCCTATGAAAATAGAATAAATATTATAAAAAACGACAATACTTGCAAGCGGTATGGATAGGTATCATCAGTTGTTAAACGGTGCGATATGTACTTCGATATTCGTTGACAATACACGATATGTGTATATATCAATGTTGGTAATTAAACTTGTTGAATCATTTTCTGACAGTTATTTTGGCTTCATATAAGCACTACCACAGATAGTTTTTACTTCCTTTAGAAACCCAGTCCGTAAACTTTCATTCAACTCATTCAACAAAGACGGCCGTCGAGGGTATGTCCCTGTTAGTGCTTTGCTAGATTATACGGTCATTTCCTCATATACCTTGACTGTCCTTCATATTGCTATACCTGTATAATCGTGTGCGTCTTGAACGCATATAGACACGCCGGTAAAAGGTTGATAAACGGACGTTGTACCTGAACCAGCTCGGGGTGCTAGAAATAATGTTTGTGAGTATCCTTTTTATTGGTCCAGATAACTTTGCTCTTAACATATGTTTGAAGCACCATTTTCGTCGCTTGCTGAAATATCGCTTGCTGATGAAATTGATCCTAACTTTTTTGGGGGTCTTGGTTCACTTATAAACTTCGATATTACATTTCCAAACTTTACATGAAAGCTGCTGTCCCAGGCATTCATAAATGCCAAGTGGCGTGTCTATCTGTGAGACATTTAAGTAGCTAAAAATTATCACATAATTATTTGGTTTTACCATGATTTTAACTTTCTTTATTGGACCCCTTTTAATAGTTTTACAGTTTTTTGTCTACGTAAGTAATCGTTTACTGTTTTTGTAATATTGGTATATTTATTGTATTTGAAACAAGGGAAGTAACCCTGAACAAAAAACACCTTAAAGTGTTAACATACCTTTCGATTTCCGATCGATCGCTACCATTATATTCAAACGCTTTCCGGGATACTACAATCTGAAAGGATATTTTTAACAAATTGATAAAATTAATGAGGCATATATATTTTCGTTTTAAGCAGTGATGAACGCTAAAAAAAATCCAATCAACCATTAAATTTTCATATCGAAAGAATTTTAAAACACGATAAAATTAATATCACAGGTACAAAAAATGTGCGTTTTTAAATCTACTGAGTATATTTATATTATAACAAGGGTCGGTAATAGTTTTTAGAATCGCTCTCACATGTTGGAAACACACACCCACACTGTCGTATATATGTTGATATTTACCACAGTACTATCTTAAAAAGGACCTCCGCGATCATTTCGGCACGACTTGTAACAGCGACGTTCATACGAGAAAAACATCTACCTTAGTACATATTTTTTATATTATACTGTAAATCACGTTATTTTCGCGACAACGTAATTTTCGCGTTAATTCGCGAATCCAGAGACTCGCGAATTCAAATTTATCGCGAAAATATGATTGCGGCGAATAAAACCATGCACGAACAAATTTGGTGCATATCCTAAAGTGTGCATACTCTGTTATGTATAACAAGCGATGTGAGTGTATAACGATTTGATTTGTAAATAGATGTTCAAACAACAACACAAACAATTTCCGTCAGTTTTAAATTCGCGATGGAAGAAAGACGCAAATTCATCATTTCGCGAAATACTTCTGGGCAAGACATGCACGGAAATTTAATTTACGTTACTAAGCTATTTACGGTAGTCAAAATTGAACGAACACATCACATTATGTATATCTTAATAACATTATATTTCCAATCAAACATATCCCTATTAGCTGCGCATCCGTACTACATGTATAAGAAAATGTAATACGGTATTAAACGGGTATGTGTTATGCCGGTCGTGTTTAAGTTTTGTCAATAGTAAGTTGTGTTTTGTTATCAATAACAGACATTATTTGTTTTGAGTGTTTTGAAGTTCGCGTTCGGAATTTGGAATAAACTATGCCGTATGAAGGTTTATTTACTTCTAACGACCAGCGCTGTGAGCAAAGTAGAAAACGACAACACCGAACACCATCGTACACGTCATCCCACCCACCAACTTGTATGAACACTTTTCCGCACCATCAAAAGAACAATTCACACAGTTGACAATAGATGAAAAAATATGTTAGATATTGTGGTGCACTTCGTTCCATTGAAGTATAAGCCTTAATATAAGCGCTGCTATGCGATTTACAATCTCTTCTGTAAGTGACGTCATTTCAAGAAAACGCAACATGTGATGTCACTATTTGCAAGCACGAAACAATATTTACTCCGTATGGTCACTTCGTTTACCTATTGCCATATGGGGCAAATATTGCTTACTGTCAGTAAATGGTGACGTCGCATGTGACGTTTTCTGGAAATGACGTCACTTAAAGAATAGGTTGGAAATCGTACAGCGGCGCTCAATTATGCTTTTTGAAATAGTACAATGGTCAAATACAGAATTATTTAATTGTGTGCCGTTACCGCTGATGGTTCTGGTAAAGTTGATGATTTATTTTTTCCAATATTCGATGGCATCTTTTTTCCATTTGCAGGTAACGTTAGTGGCATTTTCCGTACCATTGGTGCCTTGCTACTTTTAATTTCCGTCTGATTAGTTGTCGCTGTAATAAATTGTATTAGAACTGTAGAATACAAGAGAATGTAAGTCACAGGGAACGCCACATACACAAGATATTGTCTCCCCGCACAGATACCCGGGAATACGACAGTCTACAAACATAAGGCGGCGCATAAGAGGTGCAATGGGTAAACATGCATACTAATTAATGGAAGAACATGGTTTTATTGAGTTCTTATTTGAATGTTTGCGATCTTTTGGATCTGAATAATACACGAAATGCTGTATGTTACCTACCTAGGTACTTTGCTTTTTAACGTCGATACAGTAACATGTATGTAAACTACCTTATCATTGACAAGCAACTGTACATGAACAATTAAATATTTTACCAATGAAGCATTTAAATTAGTTGGTCAAGCATGTACTTACCGTCAGGCATGTACCCGGCTATTTCTGACATCATATCTTCATCAATTGTTGTGTAATCTGCTTCTGCAAAAAACATATAGAATAAGGACAATTATAATGTTAACATTTGAAAAGCTGGTGAACCGTCTCGACAGGCTTATAAGTAATAAGATAGTAGGTATACATGAAAAGAAAACAATGACCAATTTTCTGGTACATTGTTTGCTTCTATTTTGCGGTACTAACGTAATAACGTAAAGGTAAAATACTTCGATTTTCTTTTGTGTTCAATTTCTTCTTTAACATATTTTAGAGTTGATTAATGCTCACAATATCATTTCTTTTCCATATTTTTCCTATTATGCCAAATTGTTTCGAAGTATGTTTTGTTGTCAAAATACCAAAAATACCGCGAAACCGGGGTAACGCGAAAATTGCAGCAAACAGAATACTCAACAATACATGTAGTAAGCTAAACTGATGTTCCAGTTATCATTCATTTAACTGATGTTCCAGTTATCATTCAGTTAACTGATGAAGTTCTTGTAGAATATACAATTGTCGCAATTTAAGTCGGCATTTCTCTTTAAAGTATTCTGTAACAAAAGCAAATCTGATGTGCAGGTCTTGCTTTTAAACGTTCAGATAGAGCAAATTGCCTTTGTTGAATTAGACGAAACAATAGCGTTGTAATTGTTAGTCATTAACTGTGATTTAAGCATGGAACATTGCGTCTATCTCAATTGGATTGTTCTTTGGCAGTTTTAAACTTATGGCGCATTCTTGATATCATAAATTTGACGCCACATACACATGTACAGGGCTCTAGAAATCCACTAGCCCGACGTCCCGGACAAGTCTAATTGCCGATTAGGGCTACCAACAGTTGAGTAAGACTTGACTGTTAATTCGTACCCTATTACTAGTATATGCTTGTACAACTATAGCCTCTTATGTATGACAAATCAACATTTACATGTACACTAGTCCAGGACAACTGTATTTAAAGATAATTTCTAGATACCTGAGGTAGCTGCAATACAGACGAAATGCTCCGTGAAACTAGAATAGTTGTTCCTGACCAGGACGTACAAAAGACACAGGTTTATGGGTTTAAAAAAACCCGTTGCATTAAATTGTCAAAAATATTTCGCTTGATATGAACACTGGTATGCATGTTTATCTTATCAGGAAATTAAGTCAACACAAACAAATTTGTGCCGAAGTTTTGATAAAGTGCATACATACATGCGACTTAGGCTTTGTCAATATAAAACACACAAAAACACACATTAAAGGCAAAACAAAATGTAGAACATAACATTCTAAATACAAAATTGATGGGTCCATAAATTTCTCAATACACTCTTACGAATGAACTGATTTTGTAGTTTTAAATGATATGTTAACAAAATCTACCCTGACGTTGTGATAAAGTACAAAAAAGTAGTAGATTTGATAACTTGGTCATGACTTTGATGTTGGACCGTTGTATGATGCTGACGTTGTGATAAAGTAGTAGATTTGATAACTTGGTCATGACTTTGATGTTGGACCGTTGTATGATGCTGACGTTGTGAGAAAGTAGTATAATTATTTGATAACTTGGTCATGACTTTGATGTTGGACCGTTGTATGATGCTGACGTTGTGATAAAGTAGTAGATTTGATAACTTGGTCATGACTTTGATGTTGAATTGTTGTATGATGCTGACGTTGTGAGAAAGTAGTAGATTTGATAACTTGGTCATGACTTTGATGTTGGACCGTTGTATGATGCTGACGTTGTGAGAAAGTAGTATATTTGATAACTTGGTCATGACTTTGATGTTGAATTGTTGTACGATGCTGACGTTGTGATAAAGTAGTAGATTTGATAACTTGGTCATGACTTTGATGTTGAATTGTTGTACGATGCTGATGTTGTGATAAAGTAGTAGATTTGATAACTTGGTCATGACTTTGATGTTGAATTGTTGTACGATGCTGACGTTGTGATAAAGTAGTAAATTTGATAACTTGGTCATGACCTTGGTTGGACCGTTGTATGTTGCTAATGTTGCTGTAAGAGGTCGAGTAGATAGTAATGATGGTGTTGTTGGCATAATCAGCGGTGGCAATACTGTCGATAGATAAATATTATGGTGTCTGTGGTGCTGGTGATGATTGGAAAATGATGATATGTAATTGTTTATTAACTAGTTGTGGTGTAGCTGATGATGCAAATGCTATTATACGTAAAATTAGCTGACGTAGGAAGTGGTTGTGGGTGGTAGTGCTAATGTTGTTGATGTTGGTAATGTTGAAATTTTTGTTGATTTTGTGTTTGTGTTGTTCGGCAGTGCTTGTGTGTCCTTATTGTTGTTAATGACAATGCGTAGTGACAGACTAATAGGTTCAACTGTCATTGTTGATAACAGGTTCACCTGTCATTGTTGATAACAGTAATTATATTGTACAACAAATATTACCTCCCCCTGGATCATCGTCTGAATCGTCTGAAGTATCTGCCGGAGGAGGAGGAGGAGGAGGCTTCCTGGGAATTGGCTTCTCTATATACACATAGTCATCGTAGTTTTCTTCGTCTTCTTTCCTGGCGTAGGATAAAGACATGTTTTTTGAATATACATTTATAGCTGCTGCAATTTTTGCGCAAAATTAAGTGTAGTTTCATCTTCGTTTACCTATCTGTGGTCATTGATAATATATACTATATATTGAAATATTATCTACAATGTGTTAGTCGTGAATTTATAACATACCGTTGTTCACTAAAGTTGTTCGCTGCTAACGTTTCGTAATATTTTGCAAATTGGGTTCCCTGTGTGCAGTGAATGTGCTACGGTGAACCAGGGATACAAAACAAAACAGTTTCGTAACGTTCGCAACTTTTAGCCGTAACTGAACGCATGGCAGGTTTACTTGTTCACTATGTAAACGTCCCCTTCGTAACCAATTAAGGAACTCGTTGAAACTCATAGAAGAGTGCTTACTACAGGAACATAATTAATTATATCAAAGAAGATGAAGAATAAGTTGCTACAGGGAACGTCACATACATAAAAATGTGCTACTCCACACAGACCTCCGGAAAAACAACAATCCATAAAACGTAAGACATTTGAAGAGGTTCAAGGGTACACACGTAAGGGAACATGGGCGCAAGGAATGGCCTGGTCAACCATAAGGGATAACTACGAGAATCAAAGAGGACAAACAGTGAAGGGGGGAATTAATGGATAGAAAAGATCACGAGTCAAGTCAAGAATACTAACAGGAACATGAATTGTTCAACAGAATAAAAAATGTGATGTAAACGTGAAGTACACTTCAATGCATTGTGTTAATATCTGTCTAACGTGACATTCGTGGGAGTACATCACGAAAGTCACACAAGGAAGGGATTCACTAACGACAGACGTTCACGTTTTCACCAGTCACCAAATTGTTTGTAGATAAGTAGACCATGTTATGCCATCATATGTGCATTTAATACTTCTGTGTTGATATTTTATTTGCTTTAAACCTGTTATTCAAATGTTGTAAAATTAAAATTGTTGGAAGGATTGTGTTTTAGTCGACTTTGATTTTAGATCAAATTAAGTGTTAGAAGATATGTCAAAATTACTCAATTAAATTGCCAACAGTTATCCTTAAACTTCTTTTTAATTTAAATTACTGTGCCTACCTAGAATAAACGGTACGCTAAGGCGGTCCAGACTGTATATTTAATCAGATTAAAAAGCGCAAGTATTCGTTATTTAACTTCATAATCTATATTGTTCGAGGAGTGTTTATGCATTTTCAAAAAACGTCGATTTCATTGAAAAGAAGCAGGACATTATATCGTATTGGGGTGAAATACCCCGCTATGAATACAATAACTTCTGTTATAGCCGGTATCAAGATTATCAAGATTATCAAGAGTACAATCGATTTTCATATAAATGTTTTTTTTTAAATTTGTACAACATGCTTGAAATTAAATCGCACGGTTATCTATATGTAACAACAATGTATACTGTTTGCTTGTGTTTTCGCGATTCTAATGAATTAAAGTAATGGAAGGAAACCTTACTTCGATTTTCTTTTGTGTTCGATTACGTATTTCAAATATTTTACAGTAACTTTAATGCTATAATTTCTCTTCCGTATTTTTTCTACTATACCAAATTGTTTCAATGTATGTGTTGTCAAAATACCGAAGTACCGCGAAACCGGAATGAACACGAAAATAGCAGCAAACACTATACAACAATGTACAAGTTAATAATAATAATTCGAAGTAAAACACTTACTGGACGGACTGTGGAACTTTATGAGCTAGCATCATCTCTTGTTTGATATGCTGCATCCAAATCTGAAAAATGAGACGTTTTGAAAATGTGTACAAGATTAACCATGCTCTATCTCAAAGTAACGCTGACCTTAGTCGTGAGAAACGTCCTCATCTCATCCATTTTCTTTTTAATTGGACAAACATTGTGTTAACTTATATACATTTGTCAGGTTCGGTCAGATATTTGCAAACGCAGTTTTGTTAGTTATGATTGGGTCACACTCTGACACAGCTGATCTGGATCAAGTTGATCCATAAAAATATTTGCCATTTTCATAAGCAATTGAACACTTTTCCCAGTACTTCTCATAAACATACACAAAACTACCTAAAAACCTTCTAACTAACATCATGAAAACATACTACACTTCACCAATGATGTTGAGAAATTAATTTATTATACTTATGACTGAAACTGATCCAGATCAAATCAGGATCAATTTTCCAAAATCGGTCATAACATATTAATTTCCATCTTTTGCTTAATAAGCAAGACACATGAATATAATGTCTCACAAGTTTTGCAGTATGTTCATATTTGTAACATTAAGTAAAAATGTTTAGCTTTTCCTATCAATTTTACAAAGTTTGAAAGATTTGAACTTGATCGTGAAAATTCTTTGCGAACACGGGGCCATTTGTACAAGTAAAATGGAAATCCGAATATGCTAGATATTTTCAGAGCGAAGTCAATCTCATACTTGCTAGACTTCAATAGATAGATAGATAGATCAACCAAGCGGCTAAACTATTATTTCATAAAGTGCATTCTCAAAAAACAAGTTTGTGTAGTTCTGCTGACAGGTTTGATACAGGCTGTATCATCTCCGTTATTACAAAAATATTGTGTCTAAGAAAAAGAAAGCGTTTAAATTAAAACGATCCAAGGAAATTTAATATGAAACAAGAAATGTCTTTAAAAATGCTAAACGGCGTAGATAGAATGATGTCTTCCGGTATGTTAAATACAATAATGTTTTTGCAACATGTTGAAAAATAAATCCTTACGAAAAATTAACCGTCGGATCTATGCTTAAACATAAACTACTTCCGGCAGAATTCGAACTGCTAACGAACGCACATCTTACGAAAACCCCGTTTGGTGCCTCTTTTGTGAACGAAAATCCCGTTGGTGCCTCTTGGGTGGCAATATGATTGGTCAGATTTTAAAAAAAACGCTTCGATGACAACATTTGGTTGGTCAAAAATGTAGGTCAAAATAAATGTTATACAGCTAAGCCGAAAAATGAACTTTGAATGTACAATTTGAAAGAGTTAGATTTTAGCCCGAAGACAATATGTCAATTATTTGATACATTCGTTAAATCCATTCTGTGAATTATAGCTGTGAGGTATGGGGATACACCAAATCAAAGGAGATTGAACGAGTACATTTCAAATGCTGTAAAAGAGTGTTAGGGGGGTTAAACAATCTGCAATGTTAGATTATTTAAATACTGGAGCAAAGTGCTTCAATATCAAAACTGTATTATTCAATTAGTATATCATACATTGTTGAAAGATTTTGACTTAAATAAGAACAACTGTGTATCTGACATTATAACCATATTGTATAGTTACGGTTTTGGGTATTTCAGGGAAAACAAAGCAAGTATTATATAGATCCATGCAACATTATTTGTGGTTTTAAACAATGGGGGTAATTGATGGTTTTATTCTAAATTGGAACTCTGGAATTTATCTCAAAACAAAGTATTATTTGTATATAAACATTTGAAACATGTATTTGAATACGAAAGTAATCTTAACAAACATTTTGGATCTGGAGTGACCAGCAATCGTAACATCTCGGCAATTTTGCACAGCAAATCTTAACCTTCAAATTGCGCCGACCATATTTGTTCAAGATATTTCTTGTAAAACATTGTTTCAAGCATGTACGGCAATCAGACAAGTTTTCCTGAGTTTTCAACAAACACTTACTCGTTTCATTGCCTCTTGATTGACAGCCATGTGCTATATATAGATTGAGAGACAGAGCTATACGGTCGTTCGACGCATACACAATGTTCTGATTAAACATACTTCGTAACTTTCTGTTAAATTCATAAATAGGTAAGGTTTCGATCGACTGTGCAGAAAATGAAGCTACAAACGAAAATTTTGTTTCGAAACATAAATATTGCAATCTTTTATACGAAAATGAGCCCAGAAAAACAATATGACTACAGTCAAACATCGAATAAAACATGGTTTCGAATAACGCAGTTAAATTCGTTGTACCTAAGAAGATACATCAGAATCAAATATTGTTTTCGGATTATACCAAGTATTCGGATAGAAGGTTGTCGAGTAACGGGGTTCGACTGTAATGTCACTGTATGTGATAAAAGTTATTCGTTTAAATATACCTTCCGATCCGGTTCACTCATACAAGAAAACTGTAAATGCCTCCCTGCTGATCCGTCCGCCGAAATAACACGAAATGGCCAAATGGTATCATTCATTCGATTCCTCTCACATCTGTCATTAAAAAGACAAAGTCTAAATTGGAGATATTTGTTTGGATATCGAGATGTTGAATGAATCTAAATGTGGCTATCTTTATATTCTGTTAACTAATATTTAAGTCCACAAACGAACCCGTATTTAAGAGTAGTAGCTTAGTATGATGGTATTTTAGTTGAGTAGTAGGTTGGTAGGTTAGTAAGATGTTATGTCAGTTGGATGGTTTGGTAGTAGGATGGTATTATAGTAGGATGGAACGTTAGTAGCATAGTTTGTTAGTGGGAGAATAGGTTAGTCGAATAGAGGGTTGTTAGGTCAGTACGATGGTATGTTAGTTGGATGGTTAGTTAGTAGGATGGTATGTTAGTAGGATGGAACGTTAGTAGCATGGTTTGTTAGTGGGAGAATAGGTTAGTCGAATAGAGGGTTGTTAGGTCAGTACGATGGTATACTAGTTGGATGGTTTGTTAGTAGGATGGTATGTTAGTAGGATGGAACGTTAGTAGCATAACATGTGAGTAGGATAGTAATGGTTGTAACTTAATAGAATAAAAACTTAGTACGAAGGTGGATACTGGGATGGTATTGAATTATGATACGGGAATAGTTAGATAGTATGTTAGTATTGGCGTATTGTCACCCTGCTACTCTATTACACTAGTTTCCTATCATTGCGGCAGGATTTTTGCGACGATGCTAGAATTTGAACGAAATAGTTTGGTATGATACAAAACTGAAAGTACTTACTTGATAAATAACTTGAGGGAGAACGAAGCCTTAGGACTCGCTGCCAGTTCATCATCGAATATATAAATACAACCCCGAGATAAAACAATAAACCGCTGTCGCCCTGCAATATAAGGAATCTGAATTTAACTTCTGGACTCTGTCTGACATCTACGGTGGCGTAGAGGTGACATGCGTGAAATTATTTTTATCTCGTGGCCACGACTTAACTATCACGTTCCCACGACATAGTTATCTCGAGGCCACGGCTTACTAACTCGTTCCCACGACATTCTATCTCGTTCCAACGACTTAGTATCTCGTGGCCACGACTTAACTATTACGTTCCCACGACATAGTTATCTCGAGGCCACGACTTACTAACTCGTTCCCACGACATTCTATCTCGTTCCAACGACTTAGTATCTCGTGGCCACGACTTAGTTACTACCTCGTTTCCACGACATACAACAAGTCGTGGGAACGAGATAAAATAATTTCACATATGTCACCTCTATGCCACCGTAGACATCTGTATCAAATGCAAACAACTAAATATTGCGCAAAGACGCGTTATTAATGGAATAGACGTTGGTACATACACTACTCAACACTTATGATCAGTCATTGTGTTTGTTCAAACTATTTTCCGGTAGTATGGAGATTTGTTCTTCTGTAACTTTACGCATGGTGGTTGAAACAACGGTAAAATTAACTCTCTATTAATTTCATGTTTCAATTATCATTAATATTTACATGTGTCCAAATAATTTATATGCTTTAATACAGTATACTGAACTCCTAAATTATGAATGTTGAGTAGCGTATGGTCAATCAAGACATATGTGTACCAAAGGTACCATGGCAGTCACTGTATAATCGAAAATCGAAACTTAATTATGTTTAATCGGCGTAGATTATGCTGAGACTCTCAAGTTGTCATGACAAACAAACTTTTCATTTCAAATAACTGATTATCAAATATACACCTTGCTATAAAGAATACTTACATTTCATGAATGTAAACACACGCTCTATTCGCCCTTCCTTACGTAAAAATCCACTTTTTGAACAGCGCCCAACCGCTAGTATTTCTTGTGCTCCTGTTGTAAAATGTAGTTATGAACATTAAAATGAACATTATGTATGCACGCATGCGTATATATCAGTAAATTCCTCAATATAGCGTGAAGTTAATACTGATATTATCGCGATGTGTATAACTGTAGTTGTTGTTTGTCCTTGTCACAGTTTCAACATGATGGTTTGAACCCAGGATAAGTTAGAATATAAGCAACAATGACACTCGATTTTTGTTATGGCCAGCGACAACACAGAATCCCATACCAACGGTAGCATCAGGTTAAACAATGAACATGGTATGAACCGTCAATTATACATACATGTAATTAAAATGATAAGTATAGTTACCACGTTTTGCTATAGTATGGGGTGTGTAGAAGAGGAAGGGTGGGGCCTTCAACAAAGGGGTAAATTCATCACAATGGGTTAGGTTGAGAGTATAAATGGTTGGCCCATGCAGCCGAATAAGACAGAAAAGTTTTCAGAATTATCAACTCAAAAAGTACTAGTTCGAAGCAAAGAACTTATTTGACACCGGGCCTCATGTTCACAAAGAATTGGTTTTCAGGATTAGGATCAAGATCAAAGTAGTTATGTTTTATGAATCCTTTGACAAGCATTTCAATTTATCGTGCACGAGGTAACATGATGAATCAGGGACGGTATATAGTGTGTTCAAGGATGAATGTAATCTAAATTATTTCAATAATTAAAGGAATAAATATTTTTAAACTACAGTAAAACCTGACTTAACGACCACCTCAATAATAATACCAACTCAAAATTAAGACCACAATTTTCAAGTCCATATTCACTATTTTGCTCTTTATTCAACCTCAATATTAAGACCACCTCAATAAGAAGACCAGTTTTCAAGGGTCGTATTATTGAGGTTTTACTGTACATTACGTGCGCAAACATAGACAAGATACTTGTATTGCCAAAATAATAGAGGATTAGTTGCTACAGGGAACGCCACATACATAAGACAGTGCCTGCCCACACAGAGCTCAGGGAAAACAACAATCCATAAAACATAAGGCACTTGAGGAGGTTAAAGGGTAGAAACGTTAGGGAACAGAGACGCAGGGAATGGCCTGGCAGACCACAAGGAATAGCTAGGAGAATCAAAGAGAACAAACAATGAAGGGGCGGGGATTAATGGAAGGAAAAGATCACAGGACAAGTCAAGGCAGCTGGTAACAATAGACCGAAACTGGGCAGAAAATAACCTGAATACTATATAAAGTAAAATAATCAAACTGACATCAACGATACAATCGGGAAGTTATTGACACTGTTAACGCTATTAAATGGTAAAGTGCGACACTAGATTGCCTAAAACTTAAATATGACGCGAAAACCACAGAACTACTTGCAAATACTCGTACTACAAAGTTGCCACTTCAGAAAACTACAATGTTTAAGTGTTCAATCATGAAGTTATCATCAACTTTAAACATTTATTTGCTATTTATAACTTATGTTTATGAAATTGCCCCAGCTTGTTGTTTTCTCGGTCAAATAAAAATATAACATACTCAGTGAAGACGTCATTCATTTCATTGACCAATAAACTTTGACCAATAAGTCAACGGGTTATTCAATTCAGGGGCGTACCTGGATGGTTTTGAAGTGAACGCCAAGTGTGAACCAGTGGGTGGGTGGGGTTTCTTCCCCAAGAAAATTAGGAGTCAAATGGTGCGTTTTCATGCCATATTTCAGTGTTAATATGGCATTTTCTTTGTCATTAGCATACTACTTAAACTACAGTGTCAAACAATTGATATATTCGTGCTAATATGTCCATAACCCCATCCCCCCTCAGCCTCCAGTCGTTACTAGTATTGCATTTTTTTAAACTTTTATTTTTTCACTTTTTTTACTAATTGTACGCATTGGCGTATGTGCGTATGCCTGGATACGTGCCTGCAATTTGTTTTCGTAATGGGACCAAACGTCACATATACAGCCAGGGTCCAGACTATTCCGACCAGATGTTAGGGTGTATGAAGGTTGAACCACCGACCTTCCTTAAGCCAGCAGGGTGGCTTCCTCTGTTACAAATTAGTTATATATACCGGGCAGGAGTCCAACCTGGAGCGGTGAGGAGCCAGTAATTTGAATCCAGCGACCATAAACACTCGACCTAGGCGATCCCTGGATGATTCAATAATGCGGTATTAAGAATAACTTGTTGCAATGACATTTTGTTATTATCGTTAAACATTGAAATTGATTCTTCACTTGAAATAGCAAATCACATTCGTACTGTCAAAGTCTACTCACCCATATCCCACATTGAAGTAAAATATATCATACGCATTACATCACACGAATGTTACCGAATATCTGTGTGATACTGTACACAACATCTATATCTTGCTACACTTTAGAATATTATTAATCATACAGGTTGTTGACAGGGTATATGAGGGAATATAACCTGCTTGTGTGCAATAAGTCGAGGGTACATTAATCATACAGGTTGTTGACAGGGTATATGAGGGAATATAACCTGCTTGTGTGCAATAAGTCGAGGGTACATTAATCATACAGGTTGTTGACAGGGTATATGAGGGAATATAACCTGCTTGTGTGCAATAAGTCGAGGGTACATTAATCATACAGGTTGTTGACAGGGTATATGAGGGAATATAACATGCTTGTGTGCAATTAGTCGAGGGTACATTAATCATACAGGTTGTTGACAGGGTATATGAGGGAATATAACATGCTTGTGTGCAATTAGTCGAGGGTACATTAATCAACAATCTAGTTTAAGACTGAAATTCAGACTTTGATTTTATTTTTGCAAAGGAGTCTTTACCAGCCTTTCGTTGTCATTAAAGCTAACTGTATAACTGTTTCAGTACATCATCTTTTGTCTTCCATATTTTATTTATCCAGTCTGTTAAGCTGACTTTACCGGTGTATTTTGCTAACTATTATGAATACGTTCATAATACATATCTGCCTGAATAGATGATTACATAAAACTGATATCTTGTAAAACTAGTCTTTAACATTAAATGTAAGTAAATACGTTGTAAGAGACATGTTCATATATTTGCAGTTACTCAAAGACCACCTCGAAATCAAGACCATCTCATTAAATAGATAGTGCTTTATGGACCTGTTTCTAATGTTTCATTCTTCTGCTGTTATTTTACTTGTTAATCCGACCACCTTGCAACTAAGACCAACTTGCGGGTGGTCTTCTTATAGAGGTTTCACTCCACATTTCATGTTAATAACAAACGTACAGAAAACCCTCACAAAGAGACCGCCTCAATTATATGACCACTTCACTAAAAAGACCACCTCAATAACAATATCATCTCAATACTAAGACCATCTAAATATTAAGACCACCTTAATGGTAAGACCAGCTCAATAATAAGACCATCTCAATAATAAGATCATCTCAATAATAAGACCACCTTAATGGTAAGACCATCTCAATAATAAGACCACCTCAATAATAAGATCATCTCAATAATAAGACCATCTCAATGATAGGACCACCTCAATAATAAGACCACCTCAATAATAAGGTCACCTCAATGATAAGACCATCTCAATGATAGGACCATCTAAATAATAAGATCATCTCAATAATAAGACAATCTCAATAATAAGACAATCTCAATAATAAGACCACCTCAATAATAAGACCACCTCATTTATAAGATCACCTCAATGATAAGACGAGGGTAAACAAACTCAACTCCACACGTTTATGTTTTAGACAGTTTAAAGAACAGAACTGTGAACACAAATATCAGCATACAGCTGTCACAAATATATGTGGGCGAATCTAAACAACTTGCGATAAATGTGATAATACCTGATGTACAAAGACAAAAAAAACTATCCGACAAACACGATATATGCAGCGCATAATTATTTCCATTCATTATAAGATATACTAGACGCCATTAAAAACGCAACTATTTGAACGAGGTGTCATTTTGTAGTATCAACTGTCGAACGTGTGTTACAGTTATCTATATGTTAATTATTGTTCAAAACTTTATTAAACTCTACACAAATTATGCTTATTTCATTATTGATTAACTTTATGAAATTATGTTTGAGAAATATAGAATATTTCTGCCTTTGTTGTATCACTTTATCTATATACACAATTTTTGGTTGCGTTTTTAACGGCGTTAAGTATATACGTAATCTCTGTACGGCGGGCATAACCCTGACATGCAATCATTACTTCCTGTTGAAAATAGACTTGTCCAAAATAGGACCAACGGAAAGTATAATGTAAATTATCTGCATATGCACTGCCATTCAAAAGTTTCTTCACACTTGAATATTTTGAATTTCGTTACCTTTTCTTAAAGAATGTCAAATAAATCATGTATGACTATGAAGTAAAATTATTCATCCCACTTCTGTGGTGGATAGTTAAGAATCAACACTTTGCACATCTCGGCAGCAGCATCAATCGGCCTGCATCCGAAACCAATATGTGTGTAACTGATTGATTTGACACAGAAAATAAGATAATTTGTTTCAGTACAAATTTATAAATACTTCTACAGACAATTATTGCTGTGTTAAAAAGCATTTTCGATGTATTGCATGTGAAACAAATATGAACATACATTAATTGCAATGGGAAATTGTCAGTGTACAGGAACTTTGGAGGACAGTGTATGTACGTATGCTACATTTCTAATAGTTTAAACTATTTTCATCACAGATTGTAAACAATCCCCAAACCCCCACCGGCGGGATGGGGCCCTACCACACATAGCCCCCATTGGCAGCCTTGCTTCAAGTCCATTTCACTGTTTTACTCTTTATTCTACCTCAATGTTAAGACCACCTCAATAAAAAAATAAAATACGCTTTAATTTCATAGAGGAGTGATAAATAGCTATAATTACGTTGTCTCTGTCCTTCCCAAATAAGTGAACGAAACCCGGTTTTAAAATGGGTTTTATCCTAGTTAAACACGGCGGTATTGGCACCGGGTTAAAAGTGTGTCATTTAGCTTACAGAGCAGGTTTTTTCTAGGCAAAATATGGATTTTCTAGAGAAAAAACCCTACAAACACAGTTTTAACCAACTTAGTGGTATTTTTTTGGGGAGTAAAAGTGGGTTTTTTAACACACCTCTCCAGAAGTTTTTTTTGGCTCAAAGTGAGCAAAAGCATAAAAACCTACTTTTTCCAGAAAAGCGAGTTAAGAATTCCCGCTTAAACCCCACTTTTTGTTAAGTTGGTTTTGGCGGGTTTTAAGTTGGTGTTTTAACCAACTTTAAACTCACGTATTTCCAAAAAGACTCTCTTAACCCACAAGTTTGTAAATAAACCCAGAAAAATCACTTTTTGGGAAAAACCCAGAAAAAACTCGCGAGTTTTGGTAAAAAAACCCACTTTAAAGCTTCGTGTGTACTTAACTGTTATCTATATACTTATGGACTGTTATCATAGCAATGCATTTCGACGATTATATAAAATTGCACAGAAAGATGTATCAGTATTTATATTTCACTTACAGTATTTTAATCATTTTCAATCGACACGCATGGCTATATAAGTATAAAAGCATGCGCGTACGTACAATTATCCCGTAGCAAAAAGTTTATTGTATTTAATTTAATGTATTGTCATAAAAAGGTTTTGCTGAAATCTAGAAATCTTGAAATCAACTGTTAACGACTCAGACAGTTTAACAGTCTTTATTTGCATTTATGTTTCGTCGCCACCGGTTTCCCATATTGGCGACACCTCAAGGAAGAATGTAAGTCATTTTAGATTTTTGGAGGATAGTGTATGATACAGGAGATGCCCCAGTTTCAGAAACATACATGGTTCTTTTACATGCACGATGTAAAGCACTGTACACGGAACCTCGGATTTTCAAAGATTCATTCGAAATAAATATCACTATATGTATATACGTACCTATGGTTGTCTGTGGATTATTCAATACTCCACTACTTATTGACATTATTTGCTTTTGGTATATTTACATTCGTAAATCAATCATAGTCGTATGTTATATATCTCTTTAATACTTAAAACAATAAGTCACCACACGAATTTATCCAAAATGTCACAGTAAGTTTACACCCTGATATTCCAAAAAGTAAGCTACATTTGCTGTGTTATCAGAATATAATATTCACACCGTAGATGTGTGTTAACCGTTCGTAACTTTATGTCACGTAAGCTTTATGTTAAACTTCTATATACGTTTACTTCCTAGTATCGTTCATATGGGTGCGTGTTAATGTGTACAATAGCGTTATGTTGAATAGACAATGCATTTTACGGGTCGATGTGTTTAAAGCTTGTTTTATTTAGTTATTTCAAGTACGAATATAGCGTTCTGTTTAGATAAGATTCAGTTACTAATGGCTTTTAGTGGAGATGTTTTTACATAGTGTCTCATAGATGTTTAAAGTTAACAGACTGGCATCTGAACTACCTGCATAATTATTTTGAACCGTAATTTTAGAATATATTCTGTAATTAATAACTTTCTGAGGATAAAAAACTCAGAATAACTTATCGCGTCTCAAACGTTTTACTGGTCGTTCAATATTGAACTATTTATTGTTCGTTTTTTGTTTACGTGGGCACGAAATATTCAGTTCGTTCCCTACGGTGGCATACTTCTGTCATCTGTTAACTATACACATGTAATTAGGTAAGAAGGTAGATTTTTTGAAGATTTTTTAAAGTCTGTGCTTATATCACCTTAAAGAAACTAGTTAATGACATAACATCACATATAGTTAAGATTAATAATTAGAAAACTATGTGGCTATCACGTCACACATAACAAGTTTTCCACATAAACTTTTAATATGTACAATGTATGTTAATGACGTTTTCTGGAAATGACGTCACTTACAGAAGGGGTTGGAAATCGTACAGCGGCGCTTTATAAAATATAGAAAATGCTCGATATAAGGCTTTTGGTGCGTTTTCAGCAATGTAGTTTTGTGTTTTGTCCCAGTTACCATTTTAAAATAGATATATACCTAGACAGGGATTTCCTTGACGCAAAAATCTTGAGTCCCTGACTCCCTTTTTTATTCTAGGGACTTTTCTAGGGATCCCTTAAATAAACATTTGTCAAGTATAAGCTGCATATCTTGGACACTACAAATTTACTTAGGACCCCCCCAATTGATAATACAATTTCAAGTTTTTCATTATAAAGATAAAAAATACAGTTTGTTGGTCGACATGTTTCAAAGATCATCACGTTAGTTTTATTTAAGTTGATCTTGAAAATAGAAGGAATAAGTTGCTACAGGGAACGCCACATACATAAGACAGTGCCTTTCCACACAGACCTCCGGGAAAACAACAATCCATAAAAGATAAGGCACTTTATGAGGTTAAAGGGTACACATACGTTAGGGAACAGAGGCGCAAGGAATGGCCTGGCAGCGTATAAGGAATAACCAGGAGAATCAAAGAGGAAAAACAGTGAAAGGGGATTATGGATGGAAAATATCACTAGACAAGTCTAGGCCGAAACTGGGCAGAAAATAACCTGAACACTATATAAAGTGAAATAATTGCACAGGGGAAAGGGAAAAATAACACACATTCAAAACACAAAAAGAAATAATAACCATACAGCAAATTACAGCCTTGGAACTGTCAGTAAAAACAATGGTGGTTTGAGTAGATTTAACAGCTAGCTAACTTCACACTTAATCGCTATATGGTCATTGATTTTCAACATATATGCATTAATTGGCTAAGTAGGCAGTAACTTATCATTAAAAGCAATCAACAATTACGTCAAATCTATTACAGTAGTTTTCTTCGTCACTTAACATGCATTGTAATGGTTCCGGTGAAGTGACGAATAGTACTCATCAGCGAGAAAAAGGCTGATATCATATACAAATCCATTTGGTCTAAGTTGATATTATCTATAATATCATTTATGAACATAATACATAGAAGTGGTGAACTAGGAAATGAATCGATATTATAAGGATGTTGTTTTCCGTTTGTAAAGGAAGTTAGTAATTAGTAAATTAAATTGTTGATAAAATAAAAACAAATACACATATAGTAATGACTCACATTAATATACTTTGTGTGAGAGTGACATAATCAGTTGAACATCTCAAATGAAATAAAACATCACACATAAAATATAGATAATAATATAATGATTGATGCTTCCTAATGTTCATTGCACAGTTTACGAAACAGGCTAGATTATTAAGAATTCCTTTACTAGTGTTATGTTGAAAAAGTTGGTAATTTAGCTCAATGAACTTAGTTCTCTAATTTCTCTACTTTTCTATGTTATTATTGTTCTGAAGTTTGACTACTTTCTGTATTAATTGTGAGCTGAAAATCACTTTCAGTAAAGTCAGTTGACATAGTTTGCAAGTTTTTCTTTGTAATTGCTGTGTTGAAAAGTACAGTTTAAAGGTAGCTAGTCATATTTTCTATCAAAATACGTCAAGTAATAAGTTTGAGAAAATGGCATGTGAATGCCTTTATACAGACATACTCTAAAACACTGCATTTTATTTTTCTTAAAAGATTCCTGGAATATCAAAACACTAGTCAGATACAGGTACTTCCAACGCTAGGGCTTACTTTGTGCGTAGGTCAGGATAGAAAATACCCGTATCAGACTCTGTATTTGTGGTTTGGGGAAACATGTAAGAAAAGTGATAATACAGTGTTGTAGAGTACATCTGTATGAAGGCCCTAATCAAAATGTTCGCATATTTATTACTTAGCATATTTGACCTCAAAAATAAGATTATCTATCTTTAAGTCATGTAACATAGTTCTCAAGTCTAGGTGATCTTCAAAGCTAATGGCGTGCTGAAAGGTCAATTTGCTATCAAGATGTTAAATATGTATTGAATGGGTTTTAGATGTGAATATTACATGGTTCGTTAATTTTCTCTTTTTTTTCCTATGTTAAATATGGTTTATTTTATTTATATGTTAAAGGTGTGCTCAAATCACTTTTAATCTGATTTACTCAGTTCATAGTTTTACTTTTTTGTTAGTATGTTAAAGATGTGCAGAATTTCGTCTTTTTAGTTAATTAACATAGTTGAAAAAAATACTATTTTGTATGTTATTTATGTGTTGACAAAGTCATCTAGGACCAGTCCGTTCTGTGATAATATTTTTTATGAATTCCCAAAATAATAGTATGTTAATCAATTTGGCTAATTTTGTTGATTCAAATTTAGAGCGTATTGTGTTAGAATGATCTTTATGACTCTCTGTTCATTGTAAGTTTATTTACAAGCTTGTTCTAGTGCTGTATGTTATATGTTGTCTAATCTCCATGTACTTGTATACTCTGTGTATGTTAACCTTCGTTACGTTCATGTTATTGTCTTATATGGATAAACTATTCATAATTATTTTACGTTAAACAACAACTATAGTAGGCCTACTGTAAAACAACTATAGTACTGTAAAACCACTATAGTGCTGTAAAACCACTATAGTACTGTAAAACAACTATAGTACTGTAAAACCACTATAGTGCTGTAAAACCACTATAGTACTGTAAAACAACTATAGTACTGTAAAACAACTATAGTACTGTAAAACAACTATAGTACTGTAAAACAACTATAGTACTGTAAAACAACTATAGTACTGTAAAACCACTATAGTACTGTAAAACCACTATAGTACTGTAAAACCACTATAGTACTGTAAAACCACTATAGTACTGTAAAACCACTATAGTACTGTAAAACCACTATAGTACTGTAAAACAATTATAGTACTGTAAAACAACTATAGTACTGTAAAACAACTATAGAACTGTAAAACAACTATAGTACTGTAAAACAACTATAGTACTGTAAAACAACTATAGTACTGTAAAACAACTATAGTACTGTAAAACCACTATAGTACTGTAAAACCACTATAGTACTGTAAAACAACTATAGTACTGTAAAACCACTATAGAACTGTAAAACCACTATAGTACTGTAAAACAACTATAGTGCTGTAAAACAACTATAGTACTGTAAAACAACTATAGTGCTGTAAAACCACTATAGTACTGTAAAACCACTATAGTACTGTAAAACAACTATAGTAGGCCTACTGTAAAACAACTATAGTACTGTAAAACAACTATAGTACTGTAAAACAACTATAGTACTGTAAAACAACTATAGTACTGTAAAACAACTATAGTACTGTAAAACAACTATAGTACTGTAAAACAACTATAGTACGGTAAAACAACTATAGTGCTGTTAAACAACTATAGTACTGTAAAACCACTATAGTACTGTAAAACCACTATAGTAGGCCTACTGTAAAACCACTATAGTACTGTAAAACAACTATAGTACTGTAAAACCACTATAGTACTGTAAAACCACTATAGTACTGTAAAACCACTATAGTAGGCCTACTGTAAAACAACTATAGTACTGTAAAACAACTATAGTACTGTAAAACCACTATAGTACTGTAAAACAACTATAGTACTGTAAAACAACTATAGTACTGTAAAACCACTATAGTACTGTAAAACCACTATAGTACTGTAAAACAACTATAGTAGGCCTACTGTAAAACAACTATAGTAGGCCTACTGTAAAACAAGTATAGTACTGTAAAACCACTATAGTACTGTAAAACAACTATAGTACTGTAAAACCACTATAGTACTGTAAAACCACTATAGTACTGTAAAACAACTATAGTACTGTAAAACCACTATAGTACTGTAAAACCACTATAGTACTGTAAAACAACTATAGTAGGCCTACTGTAAAACAACTATAGTAGGCCTACTGTAAAACAACTATAGTACTGTAAAACAACTATAGTACTGTAAAACAACTATAGTACTGTAAAACCACTATAGTACTGTAAGACAACTATAGTACTGTAAAACCACTATAGAACTGTAAAACAACTATAGTACTGTAAAACCACTATAGTAGGCCTACTGTAAAACCACTATAGTACTGTAAAACCACTATAGTACTGTAAAACAACTATAGTACTGTAAAACAACTATAGTACTGTGAAACCACTATAGTACTGTAAAACAACTATAGTACTGTAAAACCACTATAGTACTGTAAAACAACTATAGTACTGTAAAACAACTATAGTACTGTAAAACAACTATAGTACTGTAAAACCACTATAGTACTGTAAAACAACTATAGTACTGTAAAACAACTATAGTACTGTAAAACAACTATAGTACTGTAAAACAACTATAGTACTGTAAAACAACTATAGTACTGTAAAACCACTATAGTACTGTAAACACCTATAGTGCTGTAAAACCACTATAGTACTGTAAAACCACTATAGTGCTGTAAAACAACTATAGTACTGTAAAACCACTATAGTGCTGTAAAACAACTATAGTACTGTAAAACCACTATAGTGCTGTAAAACAACTATAATACTGCTTATGGAATCTATTGTCTAATCTCACTCTCTATATATGTATTGTTTTATTGTATACAAGTACAGTAAAACCTCAAGAAGAAGACCCCCTTTGGGTCTTATTATTGAGATGGTCTTAATATTGAGGTTGAATAAAGAGCAAAACAGTCAAAATGGACACATTTTGGTTTCAATTTTGAGGTGGTCTTATTATTGAGGTGGTCGTTAGGTGAGGTTTTACTGTATATGTTCATGTTCTTCTCTATTTGACAATTCCGCCCAATAGAGGGCAATGATCTGTAAAGATAACGCCTAATAAGCTGAATTGAATTGATAATAGTACAAAGACAATAGGTTGCATGTAAACTGCAAGTACCAATTAGATTTGCTTTGTATCTCATCAGTCTAGCATTGTCACAAAGTATTTAATTAGTAAGTTTTACCGCAGTGGAAAATTGTACATAGATATTGCAATCATAGGAAGCCCATCTTTCATGTATTCTGCGTATGTTAATTTTCGATTTTAATGCTCATACTTATTCAACTACATAAAACATAAAGGTTTAACCACTTACCCATGATAATCGGCAGATCTAAGATTTGTTTTTGCATCATTATAAAATTATTATATCACCGGAATACATATTTCAAAAGGGCGGAAGTTTGGAATGATTAATGTGTATTTAAGTTTCATATCAATCAAATAGTAAATATTATTGACGTATCTGTTTATTTGAGCTGTGTATTTTAGCGATGAAACGATTGATGCAATTATTTGATTACTCATCATACAGTGGAGAGATTACTACCCAAGTTTACAAGGAAGCGAAGAAAATACAGCACAACCACTCCCACGTGGCACTTCCTTTAGGCGTAATTTTTTTCAGGTTTCCCGACATACCCTATTTTTTTGCCCCGACCCTAGACTGACATTTTTTCGCGTGTTACATTTTTTTTTATTTTTGGAAATAACATTTCTTCTTTTTGGTAAACTTTCTTTGCGTGATTTTTTCTTTCGGTTCAAATTTCTACCCAGTTATTACACGCTTTACGAGTATTCCAGAGTTGAGTGAAGTTGGCGCGGCAATCGTACAGCGTACATCAACATTGAATACCGACCCAGATTGAATATAGAGCCATCACTGAAATCGTTATTTGACTTTTATTTTTGAATACATATCTTATATCGAACCCAGAGCTAGCACTGACATCAACATTCGAACTTGTCCGCGGCGAATACATACCCGAAGTCGAATAACGAGCTAGCTCTATTTATCTATTTAATGCTGACTGCATGAAGCATGTATATGTACTTGTTGTGTTTGTATTTGTGTATGTAAGTCTCCTTCTTCTAATCTTACATCGTACTTATTTGATATTGTTTTTATGAAACTCGTCAGAGCCTCGCGTCATATTCAGTCGACTCGTTTCATAAAAACAATATCAAATAAGCACTCATGTAAGATCCTCTTTTAATAAAACCATTGATCTTCATTTGATGTGTTTTAACTTTAATAACGATACATGTGATTACTTTACAACACTGCCGGGAATTAACACTGATTAGAAATGGAAATTTCAACTTTACCAGTAGGGCCTACATGTATATTATGGTTCTTAGTTTTAATTTAACAATCAATTTCCTTGAGCTAATTGTACATTATTGTCCTCTTTGATTAACACGATAAAACCAAGTTCTTAATATAGCAAATAAGTCGCATGCGAAGTTTAGTTTAAATAATGAAAAAGTTGTATAGATAAAGGGAAAGTAACCCCTAGAGGTTATAATTTAACGATATATCGCATTACTTCCCTTGATAAAAAAATTGAGAAATTAGGTCAGTTAGGATTATTTGATTAAAAGGGCATATTTCATACACACATATATAGCCTAATCCACGGCCAGTGCCGGTGTTTGCCTTTTACGTAGAATGAAAAATATATTAGAAGGGAGATAATACCTTGTTCACTACTGTCCAATAATAACCAACAGTTGCTTCCCTTGGATATGTGGATATTGCTATTCAAACGACTTAGTCGGCAACAAAAACTTTAACACGGGTGATTGAGTATATATGCCAAAAAAATACAATGATCTTACACTGTGCTTGTTATTCACTGATCAAAAATTAAATATTCGTCCTTATGAAGTTTTACACGTATGTATTATACAAATGGTTCTCATTTGATTATTGTTCAAGAGCCCCTAACACCTTACTCGCAAACATGTCAATTACATGTGTATTGAGCATTCCTTGTTTATGTATTATGCCAATTAAACATCAGACAGCGAGAGAGCGGTGCTGTCACGTATAAATCTGGGCCCAGGATTATAACGGATACTTACATTCAGCACTCAAATCTCAGATCACAAAATGAAATCTTACAGGTCTGATAAACTGACTTTCATGTTTTACTTGTCTGTCCACGATATAGAGACCTGAGAAAACAATATTTTTCTAATTACATGTATTACTGTCATTGACCTACTCTCCATAAACTTAAACAACTGTTATCGAGCTCAAATACTGTAAAGAACACTAGCATCTTTTATTTTTCATGCTAACTTATTGAGAGAATAATTTACTCATCAACTATTTATTATGTTCATTATCCTTATGTTACAACCTCACTGTATGCACGATTTTCCAATATACAATTTATGTCAACTAAAGTCTTTATCTGTCAATGATTCATACTAGATTTGTACACACCTTTCTCGTATATAATGTTTGTTTATGTAATTGTGTTCACCTTTCCCATTGTATATATAGAGGATCTTACATGAGTGCTTATTTGATATTGTTTTTATGAAACGAGTCGACTGAATATACTCGTTTCAGTCGACGAGTTTCATAAAAACAATATCAAATAAGCACGAATGTAAGATTCTATTTATCACATAACACCATGAATAGATTGTTTTCAATCTTTAAATAGACTTTAAATAGTGCTGTGATTCGGCTATTTATGTAACTAGTTACATATGATATTTATGTCACTGCTTTATGCCACTCCAGGAGTGCAAGTTATGTGATAAATGTTGTTATGACAATGAACTTGTAAGTTTTTGTCAATAAACTTTGAACTTGATAGAGGAAATTTGAGTTTGGAAAATGCAGGAAAATATCAAGTAAGTGCTAAATATTCGTTTTAGTCCATTTTCTGTGAGTCCGTTTAGTGTGATTGCGAGACTATGGAAATAATGATTGGGTTTGAGTGTAACACTCCTCACTCAGACTTTATACTATCTCTTACAGCTTTCATAAAACGCCCAAAGCTCTTGGCTTATAAGCCATAACGAATATTCAACACTTATTTACCATTTTAACACATTTTTCACTCTCAATATGAGCCACTACCCGACTCACTGGATTAAATGTATAATAAATGATTTATAGTAGTTTAATAAAAGGTCGTCACGTGTCGTGGTTGTTGGTGTTGCTTATGTTGTTGATGTTGTTAATAATAGAAATAATTTATACGAGAAGTCCTATGTTAGAAATCCGCTCCGATCAAAGGAATGGTTGTACTAATTTCCAAATTTTAATCTTATTGTTCGTAAATCATTTAATAAGTAGCCTGTCAAACAACATGTTGACAACTTAATCATTTTAAAAGGCGACAGTATTGAAAACATCTGGTGTGTGGTGTAAATCTAAACAACAGATGTTTTCAATGCTGTCGCCTTTTAAAATGATTTGTAACAACAACATCATTATAAAATTCCCACCAATCATGATTGAACAACAGAAAGATTCCATTCAATTACCATTACAATTATATTAAATCACCATGCATATTTCCGTGTTTGTAATATAAGTGTTAAATTATAACACTTACTGTATTTGTTTTTATAGTAACATGGTATAATGGACGTTTAAGTAGGAAATATATTAAGACCTATTACTTTAAAAGACCTTCTATGTTTAAATATTTAGAATTACTTCATTCAAATGAGAAAAAAATTAAATAAATTGGCCTTATTCACTAAACACGCACTTAATCAGAGAAATATCATGCTTAATGTTAGAATTAATTGAGTTTATTCCAATTTCTTTTTTATGTTATCATCTGTTTATACAATCAAATGTACATATTACAATGTAATTGATGTTATTCAATATCTGTATATATGTTATTTTTCCACATGATGATGTATTTGCGTAAATATGTGTCTATGACGATGACCTGAAATTGCTCAAGTCAACAATAAACAATATATTCTGTTCTGTTCTGTTCTGTTAAGCAATCACGCAGAAATCACAAAAACCAGTATGGAAGCATATAAATCTCCAACGAAGAAATGTTATTTACAAACATGCTTTTAGATTGACTTATAATAATTTATAAATAGTTTACTGCTGAGCGGGATCGGGCAAAAGCCTTCTGGCTGGTATGCTCCCTGCGTGCCGATTATCAGGGCCCGGTCCCACTCAGCCCTGTATTACCCGCTAATTAAAGTCTTGAACCTTCTCGTGCACTGGTTACGTGCGTGAAATTCAAATTCCACTTACCGACCGAGGATCGAAAATTTATTGTATGAAGCTAAAGTTTTTGTAATTATCAAATTTATATAAAATATTTAATTGTTTATTATTTCCGTCGAAACTTTTTTTTAAATGTAGTTTCATAAAAATCTGTCGAAAATTCAAAACATCAACCCATACTTCTCCTGATGTCAACAACTAATAAAACACGAAACGAAAAATAAGGGAGTTAACTCTGATGGGCTTATACCGTTACACCCCTGCGTTAAATGAATGGACTTCACCATTCTGTTTTGAAAGCAAGCTAGGTAGCGTACAGAACGTGTGTGCTGTATGGACTCGGCAACTGTACAGCAAAACGATACCATTCAAAAAGACGGGAATTACTTATAAAGTATCATAGTTTTTTTTGCGTGGTTTTGATTTTATCAGCGCTTATTTTCGGATTGTATGTTTTTTTTTGTAAAATAGAGGGAATTATATCAAAGTGATTTAATAAGAAAAATATATCAAAAAAGTGTGAAGTGATCCTTATTTCAGTGCAGTAGTGTGGATTAATGTAGCGACGTATCGTATTTTAATTAAAATGTAATTTTGACGGCGGCTTTCATTTCAGATCGTGTTATGTTATAACGAAACACATTTTTTAATGATTTTAAAACATTCGTGTTTCAAATGTGAGGTTTTGGATTAGTGAAAGATAAATATTTGATCAAAGAAATATATAATTTTTGGTGCAAAAATATCGAAGTGAAAAATTGAAACTATGGGCATTCAAGGACCCAGTATCCGTTGGATTTATCTTGGATTACTGTGCTTGGGTGTTGCTAGTGGAGTCGACGCCGGAAGTTGCCCGGACGAGTGTAGCTGCACGCGATCACGTGCGGACTGTTCGTTCAGAAATCTTAAACAAGTACCGACCTCAATTGCATCGTCAGTTAAGAAATTGTAAGTACAAGACATCGTATTTAGACCTATATTGAATGTATATATATATTATAAGCATATGTTGCTTGTGCGGTAGAGATGTATTTTTTGACGAATGTATCTTATGAAAAATCTATTCATTTGTTTATGAAAATTCGCAAAAAATTTAAATGACACACAAATAGCCAATTGTTGGTCTGACATTTAGGACATTTTTTTACATAAATATCATTTTACCATTACATTAGAAACTGTTTGAGCTTCTAACTGACAAAAGTGACATCCATCGTACGATTTGTACTTTGTCAGATTAACACATATCTTCAATCTAGTATGAACATTTATGCTTAACCTTTTATGTAATCAACTCTACAATTTCTTCAACATTATTGACTACGCCAAGTTTATAACTTCGTGATTTAATGCGTTTTGTGAAATAATAGCTTACATTTCTAACACGTTAGAAGTAACTTATACATACAAGGTAAAATACATGGCTACATTTATATACTAGAAGTCGCCTTCAATAAACTATAAATCTGATAAGCTAGACAATTTATTGTGAACAAGTTTGTTTTGTAAATCATTTGTAGGGCCCACACTTCCAATTTTTTATTGCTTTATGTTGACTTATTCAACCCAAAACTAGACTTCACTGATCTCATAGACTGCTTAAACCCCAGACTATATATTTTAATAAGTATATTGTTATGAACAGTTAACCTAGAAGTTGTGTATTACTCATATTCACTGTTTCATAACATAATGATTTATCTTAGCTTTTCACAATTTCGATGCGAGTTTGTTTTCTTCAGATAAATTATCGTTAATTAACCATTTGACTCTCTTAGAATTCCCATTATCAGTATTATTTTTGGATTGTTATATTTATATAAATCCTGTTGAGAAGCCATTTTTTTCGAAATCGGTTTTGAAAAAAAAATTCATTCAAACCATAAAATCACCTTTTATTAATTCATTTGCTTCAATTTATAAACATTAAAACACCGTTTTTAGCTTTGTTAGGCTACATTGGACCCTTCCCTTATTCAGATCCCCAAGTACTTTTAAATTTACTAAATAATAAAAGTGCCATCTCGTAGAGCAACAGAGTAAAGTAAAATCTCAGTTAAAGACCACCTCAATAATATGACCAACTCAAAATTAAGAACACAATTTTCAAAAAAGTCCATTTTCACTTTTATTGCTCTTTATTCAACCTCAATATTAAGACCAGTTTTCAAGAGTCCCAATGGTGGTCCTATTATTGGGGTTTGACTGTAGATAAAGTCGACAGTAACGCCGACACTTTGATGAGGAGAAATTCCTTTACTGTTCCAGAGCTATCACATTAACGCATGACTACTGTTCAATCTTTCATGGTGAAAGTTTTATATCAAGTGCAACTTTATCTACTATATTGTTATAATTTATGATAATGGCGTTTGGCAGTTTAAGATATAAAAATGTGAACAGATAAAATTTATATCACGTTTGATTGAGTACCGACATCTTTTTCTCAACAAAATAAAAAAGACCCGACAATCCAACTCACTCCGCATTCCTTACTCTTTCGTAATGGAAAATAATAATTAATAACATAAATATTGACATTTTCAATAGCTGAATACAACATCCTTGGAATTATTGAATGACAATGCAAAAATGTTATCATACAACTCGTGGCTTTCTCCAGATTTAGAGGGTAAAAATGTTAACAAATAAAATAGTTCAAATATCTTCTATATTTGTCACACTCGCGTGAAGACATCAGTCATCACGTTAGAATATCATCAAAATTAATTATTCAAATGAAATTAATCAGTCGCTCGCTTTTTTCCTACTAAAATAAGACACAATGCGTCCCACGATAATATCCATGTATCAGGAGTTAATTAACCCAATCATGTGTTTTTTATTTCATATTTTTTATTCTATTTGATTTACCGATGGAAATATTGGTTAATTTTTATACACTATTCGTCGCAGTATTTCCATGACCCCATACTGTGTGTTTCGTCTTTTTGAGAAAAATAACTATAAAGTTGTACCCTCTTGAGACAATTGTTACATATAGGGTTATTATGGAATTGCATTTTATTTAAGATGTGTGCATCCCAGAACAATATAGGTAGTATAGATAGAAAGAGCTTGTTAAGACGGTTTCAACGATACCAAAATACTCAAAACCGCCAAACATTGAATTATGGGGTTCTGAAAATTAGGTGACAATACCAAAATACTCAAAACCGCCAAAATTGAGTTACGGGGTTCTGGAAATAAGGTGACGTATTGTCTATAACAGAATGATATATAAGTGATATTACAGCTCTGATTTATTGTTGTGTAGGCCCTATATCAGATTTCTTCTGTACCAAATATGCTTTAATCAGCACCATTATTCTAAATACTGATGACTTTCATTGATAACATTGAAAGACAACCTTTAGATTACATTTCTGTTACCATCTTTTACACAAGTCGCGGCCCACCCACATGTCATGTTGCAACAGTGGACAAATCGTTTTATTCCATTAAATAATGGTTCCATACCGGTTAAATAATACATGGACAAAAAAACACGATGTCATGACGCTGTAATCTTTATCGGTAATTACAATTGTTGGTTGAGTAATTGAGCAACAAATTGGTATATAAAACCTCATGCCATCATCCCAAAATTCCTATTGAGACCGAGATGGTTTAATAACAACATTCCAATCTTGGTAATCTCTTCTATTCGTGTAGAAACATAGCATTGCCATCATCATGTCGTGCTGTGTCCAAGCCAGTCCCATGTCATCAAGTATCAATAACAGTATTATATCTTGTTTATAATCATGTCCCTGGATTAAGATGCCGATCACCCTTAAAGCTTAGTTGTTCAAACATTAGTAAAGGATACGTTGTCGATGGCACAAAGCTTAGTTATATTCAAACGTATTGTTCTCTCTTATCTAACTTATCTGCAACTAGAGTTTCGAGTGGTTCTGTTCGAATAGGTTGAATAGGGTAGTATAATAGACCCTTACTTTTAGCCTGGACACTGGGTGAGAAATTATATCAATGTCAACTGATCAATGGAGTTTAATTGAACGTGGATCAGTGGTTAAATGGACTGTTTGTGCTGGTTATTTACCTTTCTGTCTACACCAGCATGCAACTTTCTCTTTATTCGGTTCTGTATATTTTATCAAGCCAAGCTAACACGATATGATTTTCCTCCGATGGGACACTTTGATCGTAAACACGCTTCTAGAACTTAAATCATTTATGTAGCCTTGCGGCCAGTTTCTTCACCGCTCATTGACCACTGTTACTCCATCCGTCACGACCGACCATCTTGTATTAGAGGGTTTGAACAGGTTTAAATAGACTCACTAATCTCATTTTGGGTCACGTAGCCACAAAAATATGAATGAGAATACAGTATAACCCTTTGGACACTTGAAAACTGGCCTTCTTACTGAGGTGGTCTTAATATTGAGGTTGAATAAAGAGCAAAACAGTGAAAGTGGACTTGAAAATTGTGTTCTTCATTTTGAGGTGGTCCTATTATTGAGGTGCTCTTTAACTGAGGTTTTACTGTACTAAATTACTGTACATGCATATATCTCGTATATACAGTGTTGTACATGTATGTATTTGACTACAGGTACTTGTTCGAGCCTTGAAAAAAAGTCCTTCTCTGTTCAACAGTTTCCTTCCCATGATATAAGCGTTATTTGCGAACGTTTTGCTTGTGTTTCGATTCATTCAATCTGTTTTCTTCTTTAACCTAAAAGCGCATCTTTATGTTAAACTTAACATCATTGTCATCTTCAACAGTCACTCATTAAACACGCGAACATTTGGAAAATAAGCCCCAAAAAAGATGTGTACTCTAGCTCTGCTGTTCTACGTTATCATGTATTGTTTTTGCCGCAGCTTAATTTGCAATCTTTATAATCAAATTACTTCTTATCAAGACGAATGTACAAACAAGTGTTTTACTGAGTAGCTGGGCATGTTTTTATACAACGATCTATTATTTTAATCCTTGCGATAAAACATGCTTGAGCATTTAATGAGGCGTTAGTGAGAATACAAAGTTATGTACATGTGGTGAGGTTATGCTGTTGTACGCAATTGCAGTTAAAACAATTTCCTTATGCAATCCATAATGTTAAGTCGTTGGAATTCTTAAATACCTGATAATTGACATGTTTGTGCGAATATTTGGACGTAAAGTTATGAATTCTCATAAATTCTGCTCAAATAAACTTACACAGGCAATCATATACTGCATGTCATCTTTTGTTTTTTTATATGTTAATGCAAAACATTAAGACTGACATACTGTAACAGTAAAACCTCGATAATAAGACCACCTTTCTGACTCTTGAAAGCTGGTCTTGATATTGAGGTGGTCTTAATATTGAGGTTGAATAAAGAGCAATGCAGTGAAAACGGAATTGGAAAGTGTGTTCTTATTATCGAGGTGGTCTCAAAGTGAGGTTTTACTGTATATTATTCGTGCATAAGTTCCCGTTTTGAAATTCAGTTTTTATTACCATCGCTTAATTCGCTTATACAATAAAGATTAACGACTGCTCCAAGTGTGCGTGCAATATATATATTGCATGACATAACAGTTTGTATTTAAGAGTTATGTCATTATTGCAATGTTTAAATAGTGTGTCTATTTTTATTGTACAGTCTCTTATAACTCAATTTGAGTGGTGATATGCATGTCTTACGTTAAGTAATATGTACAACATATATTAATGAGAAGTTAAATAAATAAACATACACAAATAATTCTGTAGTTGATGAAACTTTTCCCGAGCATTCGCTGAGTCACGAGTGACTTGCCATATCGCAATGATACTGTCACATGATTGTGGTGATGTTTATGTTATTTTTATTGTTTCTCGACATTGAGAAACTTGGTGGTTCTAACATATAGTGTCAGTCTGCTATGTAATATACAATTAATGTTCAATTGTTCATACCTGTATAAAGTTGATTTCATTTCATTTCACGTATACTCAATGTGTAATTAGGGTTCTGTTTTGAGGTGTAATTGAAATGTAATTGCACACTGTCTTGTTCAATTCCGCTCCTCATTGGTGTGCTCACCGAAATTTCTACAACAACAGCAAAAGCAACAACAACAACAACATACACAACAGCCACAACAGCCACAACAGCAGCAACAACAGCAACAGTAACAGCAAAAACAACAACAACAACAACAGCAACAACAACCACAACAACAGCAGCAACAACAACAACATCAACCAAGCAACAACAGCAACAACAACAACAGCAGCAACAACGGCATCAGCAAAAACAACAACAACAGTGACAGCAACAACAGCAGCAACATCCACAACAACAACATTATCAACAGCAGCAGCAACAACTACAGTAACAGCAACAATTTGACAACAAAAATAGAATATAGACCAGAAATACATAATCACTACATGTTTTGAATAATAATTTTAGTACATTTGCTTAGCCTGATAAATTCTTCTTTGTTCATTGTGTTCGTTAATTGTTCAACTTTAAAGGTATCGATTATAAATCACTGGATTAATTAATGTTTTTTCTTTCATTACAAAAACATTATTGTCAAAGTGTTGCTTCATTGTGGACAGTAGCCGTGTATATACCTCATATCTTGTTTGGTCGGCATTGTATTGCCAGCTTAAAGCGGCAACACGTTCTTAATATTTTACCCTCATTTCTCCTGACTTCTTAACGTGTTTCCTTTTTCTACACAGCGTGCCATCTTTGTACTTAACTATAGTATATAATCCAGTTATATTAATTCTGTGGTTTTGTACATGTAATTCAATATATTTAGGTATTTAAACCTACACTTCCCCAGTCAATGCCCAGCACTTGATGCTTAGCTAAGTAGGCTAATTTATTTGCTTAGCCAAGCACTTGATTTCTGATTAGCTTGTTTTATCTGTGATATATACCGTCACATGAACTGACCATTCCCTTCCCAAGCTCGATCCGTTTTAACTTTAATCTAATTACAGCGAGGTGCCGAATTTGTAGTTAAAGATATGAAAGAGAGAGAATAAGTTGCTACAGGGTTTACGCCACATACATAAGACAGTGCGTGCCCACACAGACCTCCGGGAAAACAACATTCCATAAAACATAAGGCATTTAAGGAGGTACAATGATACATACGTAAGGGAACAGGGGCGCAAGGAATGGCCTAGCCAAGTCAAAATATTCATGTCGATTAGTAACATACAGCATTTTTATATACATTGTATTTGAACGCATAAAAATTGTCACATGTTATGCACCGAAATGATCAAATTATCGAACGCATTAGCAGTCATATTAGATATTTAAATGATAAAATAGCAGAAGTTTTCGAAACTCTTATCTGTGAATCTGTAAGAGGGATGAAAAAAACACAATAAAATATTAAACTTTTGCTATTTTGCATATTCATAAAAACATGCTCTTAAAAGATGTACTTAACATAAAACATTCCGGATTCATTGTATACAATTATGTTCAGGAAAATACCTTTGCGGTTAACGAAATACAAATGAACTTCTAATAAACGCATTACTCGTTTATGTACGTTATATCCATGGATTAAACATGATTATTTACTCATTAAATATAGGATACATAACTTTGTAAGACATTATTGATATGAAAATAAATAATTGAAGCGACGCGCAGACTTAATTTTTGCAAAAATCTCAAAAAAGTAGAAAGTAATGCGAAACACCTGCAAAATGTAATTTTGATTTTCATTCAAACATAAAAACGGATATGATGCAGTTATTAAAAACGCAAAAAAACACCGCAAATTTTGAGAAGATACGATTTACGTCAGACTACCTAACTGTTTGTTTAAAAAGATAATGAGTCGACGTTCGGTTTGGTACGGCAATGTGTCGCCGACTTTCACGATGTGACTTTTCATGTAATGTATCATAACATCTAGTAAAACACCACAGTTTTGTACATTGTAACTGACAGATACTTGTTAGGCCTATAATAAGCGTACAATGAGGCGGAATTCATTATATGGGTATGTTTAGACAATTTCTCCATTGTCAGGAATAATTTGATTTAATTTAACTTTTTACGATTAAATAAAGCACTTATGTCGCCGACAGATATGGGACGTGTTTTCCATGACATATGGACACGTAAAGTGGGTGACGATAATTATTATGTCAAAACTAGTTATACCACCTTCTCTAATTATACCCATCAGCATGGTACGTCTATTCCCTGCCCTCGGGCACTTCGTGTCATATGTATAATATATGATTTAAACTTCTTCAAGGCAAGTGTTGCTCAGAAGTCACCAACTGTTATATAACACTGCACGAAAGTCGCGCGCAGCAAAACGTATATTTAACACTGCACGTTCATCATTTTCTATTTGTAACCCTCTTTCCAGACGCCACCACACCCTGATAGTGTCAGTTTCTAACATTGATACTGATTAAATTCTGATATCCGTTTTTTTAAAAACACATTATCAAAATGTGTATGTAATTCTGATCATACAAAACATGGGGCGCATTTTCACCATTGGTTGCTCAAGTTTGTACTTGCAAAGAATGAACAAAAGTAACATAGATATACAATAGAGAACAACATGAGAACAGTGGAACACGCTTATAACGAATGTCTGTGGACCTGGAGATTTACTTCGTTATATCCAAACTTCGTTATATCCATACACCAAAATTTCATTATAACCGTGTAGTTATACAATGAAATATAGAAGAGCTTGGTCGAGGATAAAAATTCTACGTACCATCCTATTTTTCGTTATAACCGAATACGTTAAAAGCGTGTTCCACTGTATAAGTTTCTAAAATGTGGACAATTCTTCCCACACCTCAAGTTGACTGGTACAAGTATTCTCAAAAGAATACTGCAGTCAATTCCCTACGTCCATTGTTACAGTTCTCATCTTTTGAATATAAGTAATTTTATCTATGCATACAGTTCTACAATTTCCAATTCGTCGTACAAGTGGAAATGTCAGCCTCATGTTTTATATCAGACGCAAGAAGAAGCAGAAACAGCCTTCAACAAACATCCCCAGGGATTTCAATTGTAATCGAGTCAATCGTCTCTTGTTCGAAGTATATTATTTCATTTGGTTTACTACAAAAAATGTACAATATGTTCATTTCTAATTTCAGCTTAATCACGGTCCCTCATCCCACAAAAGTCATCAATCAATGTTAATTTGTTGATTTCACAAGAGCCTACTCAAACCTAAGCAGTTTTTTTTCCTGAAACGAATTCATTTTCTTGACAAAATTAAGGCATGGTTTTTGTTCGCTTCACTGTCTTGATTGTTTGACGTTAATCTGAACAGTTTATACAATATTGAATGTACAGTAAAGCCTCAATTATAAGACCACCCTTTGGACCATTGAAAATTGGTCTTTATATTGAGATGGTCTTAATATTGGGGTTGAATATAGAGTGGAACAGTAAACATTGACTTGAAAAAGTGTGGTCGTAATATAGGGTAGGTACTGACAGTCAGCAATATTTGCCCCACATGGCAATATGAAAACGAAGTGACCATATGGAGTAAATGTTGTTACCTGCTTGCAAAAAGTGACATCACATGATGCGTGTTCTTGAAATGACGTCACTTACATAAGAGGTTGTAAATCCCATAGCAACGCTAATAATTATGATTTTACCATTGCCCTTTGTACATGTATATTATTCGTGCAAAATGACATCCAGCCTAACACCATGGTGACCGTCCGCTGTAATATGTTGTTATACTAGTTATTGTTATATTTTTCAGAGATCTACAGGGTAATGAAATCACTTCAATCAAGGCTTCTGATTTTCAAGGTCTTCGCCGTTTACGGAGTCTGTAAGTTATATCTTTAGTTTACCGTATTAATGTGTTGAGTGAAAACATCTTTAATGCTTAATTCGAAACATCTTGAAAAAGATGGTCGTCGCAATTTGAAGGTTAACATGTGTTGTGCAACGTAAAAAATGCTTAGATGTTACGATTGTTCACTCCAGATCCAACATGGATTTCGGTAAATTCTCCGAAATTCAGTGGATTTCTGCAAGGTAACGTACTCTTTATCGAAAGGTTAACCAATCCGCATCAAGGTTACAAACGTTGTTCGGTTGAAGAGAAATTGCTATGATGGTTAACGTAAGATTTGATTGCTTAACACTGATATGCAAATAGCAAAACTATGTTAGTACGACTGCGCCGAAAAACAAATGGATTTGAAATAAATTTAGATTAACCTTAACGTGCGTGTTTTATGAGAGTGTTTTGTCGGAGGTTTGAATTTATTTCTGTCAAGAACGTTTGATTTCAAATATGAACTTTTGAGCATATTCTTATTAATGCGACTTAAACGTTTGATCACAAAAGCTAGCTACTTTTGAATGTAACCGATCTATTATCAACTAAACGAGACTTCGTTCTATTCTTTATACCCCTTCTACCGTTCACACTAACGACATAAAACAACGAACTACAAGGTTATAATTAAGATTTGCTCATCCGTTCACAGGGATAAACTATAGCCTTCTAAACACACCCAATACATTATGTTATCAGTAATTTAATTAGTCTTTGTGGAATCTGTTATCTGATATTGTTGTTACTCATAAATGTACTTCCGGAATTATACAAGACAATGATAGAGATTTCCTACGAAGCTCCTCAAATATGACAACGTAGGAAACATGGTACGGAATACTGAATGGTGACACACCAGTTTGACCGAGATACCGCTTCGCATTATTGCCAGAACCCCATAACTTGTTTTTCGACTATTTGAGAAAAACAAACTTTAAAGCTTTACCCTTTTGAGATAATTGTTACATACGAGGTTATGGAATTGCATTTTATTTAAGTTATGTGCATTCAAGAACAATATAGGTAGTACAGATAGAAGGAGCTTGAAAAGACGGTTTCAGCGATACCAATTATTCAAAACTGCTAAAAATGTGCGGGCTCTGGAAATAAGGCGACTACCGGTCATTTTATTTCTAAGCACTGACATATTATCAATGCGCCAATGGAATAACCGAGTTTTGAAAAATGCATTACATTTGTATCGTGTATATACCCGCATACAATGTATGCTACATGACTATTTCGCTATATATAGCCTTATGTCTTGGAAAAAATAATCCTGACAAACTAGTCAACGTATCGGATACAGCATTGTCCATTCGCAGCGGGTTTGTGTATTACGCAACAGATACAAAATGTAATGTGAAATTCCATATTACAAAAAAATGCTATCACCCAGCCATTTTCACAAACATGTTACAGACAATGCATGTCTTGGAAGTGCTTTTATCTGACAAAAATATTGAAAGGTGTGATCGTCATATCTTCTGGTTCAATCATAGCGGTAAAACTTTCAATGTAGGATGTGTGTTAAATAATTATAAACGTAATATTTGCGCACTATCTTGACAACTTTGAGATGTTACACACTATGTGAATGAGTATATAAGATCATGTCTTGCTGATTACTATCTGATATTGAAAGCTAGACAAATTATGTGAAATAAATGTCGATTACATATGTTTGCGCGTCACATAGTTCGTGATTTTTTGATTAATGGATTTTCAAAAGTCGAGATATCTGACAGGATAATGCAAAGTGTGGAACGGGTTTTTTATCTGAATAGAAAATTCAAATGGCAATAAACAAACCCTTCACTGTTACTTCTTCAAAATTCTCAATGAAATGATATGCGATAGTACTTGTAAACGAATTTTAAGATTGTAACCGAAATTTGAAACTAACATTGATAAGCCGGTAGCACTCTCAAAGCTATCTTCAAAGGACGATTCCTATGGTTAGAACGACCTTTGAATCGCGGATGTGTCAATTTGTTTAAAATTGAATTAGAATAATGGGAAAAACGTATGAGAATGTTTCACGAAATCGACCAAGATACGATATTATTTTGTAAACAAATTTTAGACAATAACTCGATCGAATGAAATATATACTGATATCAAACTGTCGTGCGTTTATTGTTTATGTTTATTGTGTATGCACCGCCTTATATACAGTACGATTGGACTCGGTGTATAAGTTTGCACTATGCAGTAAAACCTCAATAATAAGACCACCCTTGGGACCCTTGAAAACTGGGCCCGTATTCATAAACGTGTTAAGACTGAATCTCAGACTTAGACTTAAAAATGGTAAATTTTCATTTTGTTCCTACGTTATTGTTACACAATATATTTTGTTAAAACATGGCAATAGTGTAGAGTGAGTAACAAGAAATATTCAGGCAAAAATGTATCGGTTTTAAACTTTTAATATAATGAAAACGAAATGCTTGTAAATTTATTTTTTTGCAATTTTAAAGTCTGAGATTCAGTCTTAAAACGTTTGCGAATACGGGCCCTGGTCTTAATAATGAGGTTGAAGAGTGGAACAGTAAAAATGGACTTAAAAAATATGGTCTTAATATTGAGGTGGTCTTAATATTGAGGTGGTCTTATTATTGAGGTGGTCTTAATATATAGGTGGTCTTATTATTGAGGTGGTCTTATTATTGAGGTGGTCTTATTATTGAGGTGGTCTTAAAGTGAGGCTGTACTGAATATTGCATTTTTTTTATTTTCAGAAATCTCATGAAAAATCAGATAGAAAGCATAGAAAATGGCGCATTTGCTGATCTTGTCAGTATGAAAAGATTGTAAGTATGAACTTAATCTCGTTTTAAATTTTTTATTCCTTTTTTATATATAGCGCTGAGCAATTTGTTATCACTGCATTAACACATTTTTGTGTAAGAGTGAAACATAATTATTCTTTGAACTGACTTCTGGGTAAATGAGATCTCATCAATTATAGGTGCGTGGTACATGTCCCCTAACGCGGATTGCCCTTACAACCCACAGTCGCTGTCCATTATCATACGACCGCTTATTAGCTTGATATCCTAGTTTTCATAAATTATTTTGCTCTAATTTCCTGCCGTTACAATACCGTTTAAATAGTCCAGTGTCTAAGTATCTTTGATATGGGCCAATTTAGCCTTAAACCTGTATAAACAAGCATTTGTAACTTGATGACAGTTTCCCCTCCCTGACGAAATCCCGTCATAATATTTAATCACGGTAATGGCTCAATGACACGAGAGCTAGGACTTTTATCAGTCTTTATCAGTTTTATAAAAACATCTAATTCATCATTTTGTTTTCAAATATCATTATATCCAATAAACTTTGAACAACATTTTTGGCACAGTGCGCGTATAATTGCATAGTTGCCAAGTTTTCACCAACATTCAAATATTGTGATATATTTATTTAATTCCAATATATACGCTCATTTAGCAACATTATTACTTAGTAACCATTTGCATCAAACGAATGAGCTTTAAATGTATCAATGCAATTATATGCGCTTAAAATAGCTTGAATTTGCTAGGACAATCGGGAATCTTCCAACAGCACTCGGTGACAAAGGTTATAATTATAAATGAATTGAGTAAAAACGATATTTCTCTTTATTATTTGTTTCTAGATTGGTTATTTATGCAAATACTGGATCTTAGTTACACATTAGAATATGTTTAGGGAAACGACTTCCTCCAAAGTCCTCGGTTTTAATGAAGGCTTACGTTTATGTTTGCCGAACAATCTTCGCCTCGCTTTGCACTGCCTTCCATTCATACTAAATGCTACATTATGTGTGTAAACAAACTATTATGTCATCTATATGATGTTATGTCGTTCAGTGTGACCCAAAGCCTTCCATTTAATTCTTCTTCTAACATTTCATGATTTAAATCCCCTTGGTACACTGCAAGACGAATATCTGTTCATTAGAACATGTTTGCTTACTTAAATACCTGAGCGAGAAGACTGTATTCGGTGACTGGGAATATTTACATTGTAAACAGAAATAAAGTAACTCTTGTAAGAGATGGCTTTACCTTAAACACGTGGAAGATAATGCTTAAACAGAGACAAAGTTATTCGCTAACATGATTACAATATTAAGAGCACACTCATTATCGTCGCACTGACATTAAGATTCCTTCCTCCTCAACCATGCTACTGTTGCTTTTCTACGACAGAGAATTTCAGTTGCATAATACTTAAAACCTTTGGCGTTGTGCTCTTTCTAAAGGTTTAAGACACGCGCGTGAAGCAGAAAGAGAGCAAGAGAGAGAGGGAGGGGGTATGGAATTTCCTTCTTTGTTTACTGACAATTCCATTTTGTTCTCTGTTTCTGAACTTTTCACTCTCACAGATGAATGTATGTAATTCACACGTGCATGAAATTTGAAACTGACATTTGCTTATTTCTTTCTATTTGCCCCTGGATGTTCGTAACTCAGCTACAGTTGAAATCCTAAGAATTCATTTTTGCTTAAACGATTTCATATGGTGGAAATCTTGTACATATTTTTTCAAGATTATGTTACTCTTCTATACTCATGAGTTAAGGGAAAATATCATTACAATTTTGGTACAATTTCCTCTAATTAATGTTTGATTAATCTCTAATTACATATAGATAATTGGTTCTGTCATTTTAGACGAACACTTGCAAAGATCATTATTGTATATCATCGTCATCATCACCATCACCACCATCACCACCACCATCTTTAACAGCAACAACAACTTCATCAGCAGCACATTATGACTTCTCTTAAAAAACCATCAAATTAAAAATAAATACCAATTTAGCCCCTCTTGAGCAACAACAGCTCAACACTAGCCGAAAGGGTATGCACTGAATAGCTTATATTGTTCTAACAACAACAATGGCTAAGACTGCAAAACTTTTCTGTTGTAAACCTTGCCTAGTACTGTTTTTTGTTATGATACTAAATTATGCATAATCAATACATGTCCCACTTTTGATGTCTTTGTCCCCCTTACTGTCCAGACTATAGTGGTCAGCATATCAGTATGGTCATCTTAGTGTAGCCTGTAAACACCAACAATAAACAACAATAAAGATGAATATCTACATAGATAAATCTATGTTTATTCTATTAGTGTAATCACGATGCATTAGAATTGACAGACTGACAGTTAGTTGTCGTGAAATTTGGCTTCTCGATAATATAATTCCCCGAGGGAGTTTTACCCACTCTCTGTAGTTTCACCGACAAAAATGTGTTTGTGTGAGAAATACGATCATAAGGGAAATTTGAAATACAAGTGTGTGCGAGATTTATATTCGCTGTCTGCTGTATTAGTTTCTTATTCTTACCAAACTAATATAGGACTTCGTTCTTACAAAGAAACATCTATATTACAAATAAGAATTCCCAAATAGCAGCTGCATTATACGATATTAAAAACAGTGACATGAACACGGCCAATATACACCTACAGAATTCAGCGATGAAGGGTATTAACATCGTCGTTGTCATAACTAACTTTATCATCATTTTAATCCATTATCAACTCCATCTTCATCATCATCATCCACAACATCGACATCACCATCTTCATCAACAACAACATCATCATCTTCATCAACAACCACATCATCTTCATTAACAACAACATCATCATATTCATCAACAACAACACCATCGTCAACAACACTTTCATCATCACTATCTTCATAAAAAACAACGTCATCATCACCATATTTATCATTATTAACATTTTCATCAACATCAACATCATCGTCAACAACAACACCATCTTTCTTTATCATTATCAACATCATCATCACCATCTTCATCAACAACAACATCATCATCTTCATCAACAACCACATCAACTTCACCATGTTCATCAACAACAACATAATCATCACCATCTTCATCAACAACAACCACATCAACAACAACACCAACATCATCGTCAACAACAACATCATCGTCAACAACACCATCTTCATCATCACCGTCTTAAGATCGTCAACAACAACACCATCTTCATCAACACCAACATCATCATCTTCATCAACAACAACATCATCATCAGCATCTTCATCAACAACAACATCAACATCACCATCTTCATCAACAACAATATCAACAACAACAACAAATTATTTGTAAACATTCATATATGGTCATCAAAGTCAACATTTAAAGTCCTTGGAAATTCATAATTGAAATTAAAATAACACTTCTATGTATAATAAATTGGTATTCAGAATTTTATTTAAGAATATCCAATATCATGTTATTACAATCTTACAAAATTGTTGTCATTCGAAATTTCGTGAGAACGTACTCAAAATAAATATGATATCAATATTTTTGGTACATCAAAGACCTTCACAGATCATTTACGTGTCACATTAGTTAATTATAATGATTTATATACCGATAATCATTAATATATTCCTTTTTCATAGATGATTTCATAACTCATAGATCCATTTAATACGCAAACATTAATACTTTTTTATCGAATTTATTCGCTTACTTAAACCATTAATTTAACTGAAAAATATAAAGTTGCGAATTTGGAAAATTGCATTCGTGTGTTTAATGACATACTCTAGATTTACTATACATTAGATTTGTACATCGTCTGAATAACAGAACGTTATTGTCGAAATTTGTGACATTTATTTCTTAACCGCGAGAAATAATTCGTTTTCCTCCATTCTTTACTCAGGTGATTCGGTTGAGAAAAACTTATTTTTTCTTTCTCGAATATGTTTAGTTAATCGTACAATCTCTCTCATCTTCAAAACATTGAGATTTTATTGAAGTATCTCAAATGTTATCAAATTTCTTATCATGTCATTAAGTTTCCTTAATGGGACAATAATCGTTCATAAACTTTTCGACCCATTGTTGATTCGCCCATATCTGATTTCGAACTCAGCGGTCGGTCACTATTTTGTTAATATTGTGAGTTAGAAGAATTAAAGGTAGTTTTAGAAGTTTAATTTCATCAATTAGGAACTATACTCTGGTATAAGACAAAAACCTGAGACATTATTAATATTAAATGAGATTAAAACATGAAAGGATTAATGCAATGCACGCTCCTTTAATCATTAACTGAAATTACTGTTGTGAGTTTTTCGGTGTCCGTTTCGGTAGCAAAAAGATCATTACACAGCAAACAGTGGCCCGGTCTGGATAAATGATCGAGGTGAGAGAAGTTCAAACGTTGGGAAATAAAAATGTCAGAGGCTTTCTCTTTCAACATTCTGTCGTTGTAAACAAAGTGAAAATTACTATGCGCGCTCACGATACGGGACGAAAATGAATTCAATAGTTACAAAAGCCAGCCATTCGTTTTACACAAATTCAACTCTTAATTAGGGGACGTTAGAAGGCTTGCCACTCGAAAGTAAACAGAGCATTTCCCACCCAATGTCGTCCCAGAATGTGACAGCCTTAGCATTGAGATGCTTCTAGACTCTTTAATTGATACTTAAATGAAATGCATTTGAAATGAAGATACCAACTCCAAGCAGGAATATACAATAAAGGAGTGATAAGTGATTGGTGAATGTATACACACGTGACCTGATGACGTTACATCCAACCAAAATATTAACAACATCAAATGTACTATCGTGTATGTTATTTCAATAGAAGCAAGATATCGAGTGAACAATGTCTTCTTGCTTGACGTTTCAAAGATAATTTGCGTGTATCTAAGAAAGGAGCATTCAATTTGACAGATTGCTGTTGACGTCTGTGTATTTTGAAATTAATGAAGGTGTGAATTAAAGCATATTAAAATAGATTCACCGTTTCCCGTTTACTAGTCATCTCAACACAGAAATGAATCATAGAGGAAACGTACAATTGGTATGCACGGATAGTCATAATTTATGCATTATTGTCGAAATATTAAAAGATTAAAGAAAACAGCATCAAATTTGACTGATTTTACAACCATAGCGAAAGTATTTGTGGTAAAAACCTTCCCATGTTCCAACCTATCTTGTCAAATACGCTAGTGCCTTTCTGACGAATCGTTATTTTCACGCACCGTTTATCTGGCAGATTTCGTCTACGTACAAGTTTTTGGACGATCCATCATCCGGATAGAGTTATTCTAACATTGGTGGACAGTTTAAATGTTTTATTTTCCATGATCGTTGAAGTAGTAGACAAAATGGTTTTTAGAGGAATGCATTTTCATCGCTAAATACTATTCTGGAACAGTAGTACGCCACGCCCAAGCGGGAGTGAACTCCAGTACTCAAAAACGTAATGTCACGGCTTGAATCAATCATCCAGTTTCTGCTGCACATTTAAGCTAATTCAATTGACTGTTTAAGTGTCCTTAAAAACAGCAAGCATCTGTTGTGCTTATGCGTCTTGTTCGCTTTATCTTTAACATGCTCACTAAGGTACCGTCAATTGTATCGTCTTATTATTAAGGTTTTACTGTATACCTATATGCAATGTTTGAATACAGTTTTAAGCATACTTATCATGACAGTGATACGGGCAATTTTTTATCTTTAAACTGACAAAATACAATCCCTTGAACATTTGTTATCAAAATAATCATCTCAAGGCATCAGACAGGGAGATTCACTCGCATGAGAAACAGTGCAAGCACTGTAAATTTTGAATAAAAACGTCAAAATGATTCTCTATCTTTATACATCACCGAATGTGTCGTATATGTATAAAATTCCCTCCGTACGAAACTGCCATGACCTCGCTTTGACCTTTACAAGTGTTAATCAGTTACTCATGTATCCAGAAAGGTGTCCAATTTATAATGCATCGAAATCCCCCCATGTCAAACTTCTAATACCTTAAATGATCATAATATAGGCAGTCATATGTTAAGCTCTGATATTAGTATACATCTAACCCCCGCGGGAAAATGTACAACTTAATGATAATGATGAAGCGAAATTTGAACGTTGATTCGCTCGTTCATAGAAAAATGTGTCTTTATGTTCATCAATTTTATATGCATCAACTATACTACAAAACCAGTGATTTATTAAGTGATAATGATTTTTTTTTTCGAATCTACTTGAATAATGTTTGATTATTTAGTGATTTGTTTCTTGTTAATATCTGTTCATTACAAAAACATATTGTGCGAAAATGTGTTACTTATGGTAATATAATTCTTAAGGGGCTTCCCCATCCCCTAACATACACAGTAAGTAATGAAAAAGCCAGCTGCATGACCCCGCCAGCAACGATATAACAAGATCTGTCTGTACGGTCAATACCTATCCCTATTGTAGCAAAAGCATAGACAGAATTAACCAGACTGTAAATCTCACATTGGAAGGCACAAGTTGAACACCGAAATCTCAAAGGTTTTATAGGATATATCAGGAAATTTAATCTAAAAGTTTATTGATATATTCTTCACTAGATCATTAATTTTCCATCTTCTTGCGGCTCACACCTGGAAACGTTCGCCTTTAATCAATTTTGTTTTGGTTTTAGCGTAAATCGAGCTTTTCGTTGTGTATTAAGAAAAAAACTAACATCAAACTGAACCTGCAAATTTCATCGCCCCTCTCCGTAAAAATCGTGCATGTCTAGCACGTGGATTTTGTGCATGATCTCATTATAGAACAATAGCTTGTATCATCTAGAAGACCACACCTAACTGTAACCAGAGCCATGTTCGTGGTGATATCTACCAAATCATGACAGGCGGGATATTGCTTATCAATATAATTGAAGAAAAGGATTGTTCAATGCACGAGATTTCGGCTTGATAAGAAACAATATGCATTACAAATGTGTGCCTTAGTTTTAAATAGTTACACTTCCCTCTATTAGTTCCTTCACACTTCGACAATTCCCATTGTAATTAATGTATTTTCATATTTGTGTCACATGCAATAAATCGAAAACGCTTTTTGACACAGCAATACTTTTCTGTAGAAGTAATTATGAATTTGTACTGAAAAAAATGTATCGGTTACACATACAAATGTTGGTTTTGGATGATGGCCCATTGATGCTGCTGCTGAGATGTGCAAATTGTTAATTCTTTACTATCCAACACAGAAGTGAGATGAATAATTTTACTGCATGGTCATACATGCTTATTTGATATTATGCATGAAATCCAAAATATTCATGTGTGAAGAAACTTTTGGATGGCAGTATATATTCTAATAGTTTAGCGAGGTATTTAGTTGGATTTTAATGTACTATTGATACAGTATACTAAAGTATTTATACAGAACGTGTGAACGATATTAGCAAAGGTCATGATTTTAATTAATGAATACTGATTACCTTCGTATACGCCATCTGTTTAACAAATTTGATCTAACTTATGTGTATTGAAACATTTTGATCCCTACCACCCTATAAATTACAACAAATTAAGACTAATTGTTCTTCAAATATTGACTAGTCACTGTACACGGTATCTGTTCATTGTTTTAATTGATATTTTATTTCGTTATAATTAATGCCAGATAATTAAATACAAAACGATGAGCTTATCATGTTGATTAGCGTTCAAAGATCAAAGTTGGTCATAGCAATAATTGAACATTTTTTATAGAATTTATGCCAAAGTTCTTTCTATACGTTAATGATATCGTATCTAATGCATCATATTAACTTTGATTCCATTATTATGCTACTGTCAACTTTTTTAATATGTATCTAGCCGAATTAAATATGAACATATCACCTTAGTCATGGTCAAATATTATTCTCAAAGCATCAAATTTCTAGATAAACACAGAGAGCATTTTCTACGTAGATATAGAACAGTAGAACTCAGAATCAAGTATTGGATTTCAAATTTCTGGAATGTTTTTGAATTTTAAATAATAGATAATGTTGCAGCAGAGCAATTCCAAATGAATCCACTTAATTTGAATGCAATATCTTCCCTGGGTTTAAATTCATTCATTGCCAGAAGTAATTACCTAGCATCTCAGCGCTATAATCATATTTACATCCAGAAATGCCATTGTAAATCACAGTATTTTATTTCGAACGTTTACTACGTAGTACACTGAAATAACCATCTTGAAACGGTGGAATTTGCCGATTAAACAACAACTGCTCATTTTACAAACTCAGCATTTTAACAAATTGCAGCAAAAATATCTCGAGTACTATAAGGATTACGCAAAACAGTAAAGTAAATATGGCGAAACACGTGTTTGTATTTTTAAAATACGAGTTCAAATAAAACAGTCTTACGGTAATGACTTGGCGGTACTTCAACTAAAGTCCTGGATCATCGCCTCAAACATTCCATTTTTCATTGAATGAATAAAATGAGGAAATATAAAACAAAAATGTCAGTGTAATGAATTACGCGCGTTCTTAAAATGTCACGTGATACGGTCGAGTTTATGTTAAAAACGCGGAAGCATGTACCGGATTTCAATGAATTAGAAAAAATGGGGCGTGTATCTTTGTACAATGTTCAGTTCTTTTCTATTTTTATCAACGATGATACTTAAAATGTTGAGTGTATTGATATGGGGAGAGGAACTTAACCTACTACTTGTAGTGAAAGGGAATATTGTTACTCAATGTGTCGATGAAGTGTGAAAAATCGTTATCCATAAATGGCCGTGATCTATAACATTTGATCCAGCAGAAATACTACGACTACTAAAGTAAACCTTCCTATTCAGCATGCACTGAATAGTCTAGTGCGGATTCTCCACTTACTAGTATGATGAAGTCATAACGACGTAACACGTAATGTAAAAGTAAATTAATTTTCTTGGCAGATTTACTTTTAACGGGACATCAAAGAAAATGGAGCCAATTAACGAAACATTGTGGTAACACATTCCGTAACCTTCCGACTACAAAATCTTGATATTTGCAGACAGAAAGTTACATTTATCTTGTCTTTCAAACGTCCTCATAAAATACTAGATAATATTCCGCTCGAAAACCGAGTCTTCAGCTACTCGGGAATGGTATAACTTTAAGTTGGCGTTCTTTGATGTAAGTCAATATTTAAGGTGTAAACAGTTGTGTCGGCAACGTTACATTCACCTCTAGACGGAATACTCACTTTCAATTTTGTTTCAACTGTTTTTTTATGCGCTTAATTTCCATTTTATTACCTCATCGGAATAGTTAATAGGCAAATGTATACAAAATTGAAAAAAAACACCTGTTAAGGACAAGTCACTACCCAAATGAATGTTATATATATTTATACAGTGTAGTTTATCGCCTTAAGTGGGGAAGAAACCTGGTTAACCGACACAATTCTATCATGATCAAACTAAAACTGTGTCATTTGCTAATCCAGCACATTGATTATTTTGAGACCAAGCCAATCACCCGGTATCACCCATGACTCGTGATTTTGTTTTCAAATCGACTTAAAAAACACATAACTTCTTTCTTAGCTTTTTTATTCATTTAAATCATGTAGCATTATAATATTGACTATATGTCATCTTTCTTGCAATTTGGAAACCATATAAAGATGTAGACATTGTGTGTGAGTGTGTGTTGGGAGGGGGGGGGGGGGGTGGGCTACGTGATTAGCAATTGGAATGGTATATCATAGTAAAGTAATGTCAAGTCAATTTTTAACAGTTTTGACACAAAATAGTCTCAAAAACACTTCAGAATGAACTCCATGTAGTTTATTTAGACATTCGTTGTGTTACATTATGAGCCGTTTGAATGCATTTATGTTTTCTAACAGGAAAACGTGTTAGATACACCCGTGTTGTTTATCATTTTTTGTTACGTTTGTCTAACAAAACATGTGTTCATTGCAATTTTATCATCAACAAGTCATTAGTTGTAGAGTCGAATTGTTCCTTGTTGAAAGCAATACGTGTTGTTGGCAAGCAAACTATAGCATCTAACTGCATGTCTACACATCGTTAATCTTCGCTAAACTTCGTTAACTTCCGACCAGTATTGTAAACCAAACATTTTGACGGAGAAGCAACTCAGTACCACAAAAAATGATGATATACTAAACTCTAGTATAATCTCTATACCTTTCGATCTGAAGACGATCTACAACTATTAGACACTATGCGTCGATTCGATGCAGCATTCTACTAAGAGATTGCAAAGTTGTAAAACTGCCTCACTTGCACTTTTCTAAAAACGTTTTTCCCTGGCTTAATCGTTGTGTTCCGGACAATGCTAAAATCCACTACGGACCGTACCGTAACTTCTCCAACAATAACATCTAGGTAAGCAGCAAACCGACACTACACCATAGACTGAAGAGTGTTTCTTTGAATACCTGCCGTGCTTTACGGTGATTGCAGAAACACATGTGAAGACGGCATTGGAACACATCATGCATGGCTAGGTACTGATGTGAAATATCAGATAAATCCGTGTATAAGTGCACTGGTTTCTGGTCTCCATTATCAATACGTCTGTATTAGAAACTTTGCTTCCTGATATAAAAATCAGAACTTGATCATTTTTCCAGATCTTACTCAGTAGTTGGTACACTCGTATCATTGAATTGAGTCTATGAAGATAGCTAAAACGTGCAAAATGCATTCATTTCAACCTTTTGAGCAACATCAAATTGAGAAAAATACGCGGTTACATGCCCCCATGGTTCATCAGATGTTGTGCCTTGATCGCCCGTGTTTCCTATTCAAGTGCACGCAATGGGTTACATATAATTGCATCAGCTTATGTATTCTTTTTCTTCGATTTGTGACATTAAAGCCATTTAAGCCATTAAACTGTTGACCCAAGTTGAGGAATTGCGAGCTGCTTGTAGAAGAATCAAAGGACTGAAGGTCCTAGGAGGCGCTTCCAAGGCAAGACTGCACATTTTCTCATATTATCGTATTAGAAATTAATACGCGACTATTCGGGTAAACTCATTCGCCAAAAATGATACAAATAATCCAGAAAAGTCGTTTATATCAAGACTCCCGCCATTCCACAATTAATATATTCCTGCTAATCAGCCATTATACTCGTCAATTCTATAATTAAATCAGAGGACTTTACATGTACTATTTTCTTGAGAAGATGAATATGGCGGTACTTTGAGCAGACCATCCGGTTGACGATGATAGCAAAGAGACGCTGAAAAAATGAGTTATAAGTCACCTTATCGACGCTTATGACTTAAATATCACAGCAAAAGTGATGCAAGCCCTTCAATATACATCACCAATATAACACAACTTACAGAAACCAGAAGACTAGAATCCCTTCACGTATCTGCCATCAATAAAGAATAGACACTCAGTAAAAACGGAAACCACATTATAAACGAATAATCAAGACAATCTACGATGGCATAATGCAGATTTCAATAAATAATATATATATCTGATACAAGAAACATTTGTGTGATAAGAAGAACACATACATAACATATTTGATTAGACTAACCCAGCCTATTATCCCCAACATTAAAGTGCCACAAAGTGCTATAGTAGATCGTTTTCCTTTACTGTACGTTACACCACTTTCTCGGCAGTTATCTTAGTATGTGGCAGTTATCTCAATATGATTAACTTGTATTTTACAGGTATGTGTTCAATCAGAACTAAATAGCCTGAACAATATGGCGACTAGCCTCTATATTATGTAATACAGTGACAGGTCTCTAACAATGTTTTTCAAAGACACTTGTCCCGGACTAATGTAAATGTAAAGTTTGGCTTGTCTGACAGAGGAAGCTTGTTGTCAGAGAATATCGGTCAATTTGGTAACAAATAAACATACACAACAATGATAGCTTCACAATCTAAAATTAATAATCACATGTGTGTGATGTTGTGGGATCTAAGGTTTCACTTACAACTGAACAATTGCTGAAGTTGGTGAGCTTTAAAACTAGACTAGTCCGGGACAAACTTCAACTCAACTGTTGGTATCCCGATTCAGCATTAGACTTGTCCGGGACAAACTTCAACTCAACTGTTGGTATCCCGATTCAGCATTAGACTAGTCCGGGACGTCGTGCTAGTGGATTTCTAGAGCCCTGAATGGACGTCTTTTTATTTCTCATTCTTAAACTGGCTTATAGTGTGAACATTAAAAATGTTCATAGAACTATTTCATTGAATTATTTTATACTTACGGTTCTCAGTGGAATCATTGTGTCAATTCAGAGTTTCAACTGAGAGGGGGTGGACAAATCCCCATTTTTTGACGGTGATGGCAATTTGATTATTAGGAGGCAACTGTTTTGAGAAGTAAACTGCCGGACACATTCAAATGAAAATTTATTAAATAAGACCATAATACGATTTACGCCGGTATATCCGTTTTGATTTCTTATGTCTATTGACCTCACAGATTACATTTTAGCGGTTACGTTTTTGACTCGAAAGGAAATATGTTCTGTTATCGTATATGAATTATAAACAGCTCGAGTAGACATCATGAATACCATATTACATGGAAAGTATAAATGATTTCGCGCCCCTGTGTCGAAATTTGATTTTAAAGCTCTAAGTGGTATGATAAAAATTTCACGCAACGTCTTTATTGGTTTTTAGTGGCTTTTTAACCACGTTTTATGAATCAAAATGCGAAAATTACTTGACTACATAAAACAAGTGACGCGGAAAGGGAATACTGAGGACATTACTGTCGGATATTAACTGTGATGGGGACTACTTTTTCTTCAGACGGGATTCTAGTCAAGTATTCGTGCGATCAAATTAAACAGAAACGATACAATGGTATTTAAATGGCCCGTTCCCCACTTGTGTATGTGACAAGGGTACTTTACGTTATCAACAAACTACATGTTTGTGGTTAACTATCATTAAAACATGATAACTTTGCTCAAAATATTAGTTTCTTATGACTTGCTATGGTGTCCTGTAGCAATAACTAGTATGTTTTCATGTGTTTCGTTGACGATTTTTTTGCTAGTTTGTATTTAATACGAGTATTTTTGAGACAGAGAGCAATAACATGCACATTGATCGGTTAGAAAACATTTACACTTTCCACCTGATTAACAACGTTAAGTTGTGCAAATAAATAACAAAGTGTCAGTCTCACCCGTACAAAGTTAACACACACACACAACGGAGCCAGCCGCTTTGTTCTGAATATTTGTGTCAAAGTAGAACATCTGATAAAAATATATCTTTGTTTGGGGGGAAGTAACATCTAAATAAGAACGCGATTGATCAATATTTGTACAACTTGTGTAATCTATCGCGGTATCAAACAAGATAAACACGCATTGAAATTACCCGAAAAGTTCTATTGTCCAGTCTCTCTCTATTTCTCACGTTTGGAGATTGACCATTAGTACTTTACCGGCCACACAAACATACTGTCCGAACAGGTGATAATACCCTCTCTTATCACCATATGTATACCCAAACGTTGTGTCCTCGGCGCCGAGGGTCTTATCATTATACTGTTGTTTTTGTCACTTTACCGTAGGTATATGCATTTTCATGTCTGTCGATGCTGTGATACATAATTCAATTCTCATTATCAAGCTTACCATATTGGAAAAGTCTCTCAACTTCTGTCTAGTATCATAGATAACTTCAGATATTTTCAAATCAGTATTGTACTTAAACGTATGGTCCTGCTGTTCACAATCATTGAATCATAATGTACGCTCTCACCTTTCCCTGTGTTCAACTCATTAGTTTCAATTAAATGACTGAAAATCGGATAGGATAGTTCGCAGATTTTCTAGTACCAGTCTCATTTAGTCACAATTAAGTGTACAACACAGCAGTGAAGGTAATATTTCAAACCGTATTCAGTTGCGATACTCTTTTTGGTTACATTTGTCATTGTTTCGTTTGTTAGAGCTGAATTAAATGGAAAGTTTGCATAGTTCTGCAATCGTCCTTTGTTACCCCCCTCCCTGTTATCCCCCTACATCGTCCTTTGTTGTTTTATGGTTGGCCATACCATTTCTTGCGCCACTGTTCCCATACATGTTTACCTTTGCACCCCTCAGTCCCTTATATTTAATGGACTGTTGTTTAACTGAGGTCTGTGTGGGTAGGAATAATGTATGAGGCGTTCCCTGTAACAACGTCATCTCTCTTCCACTCAGATATTCAAACGAAATTCTGACGCGCGATTAGTTTTGAAAGTGTTCTCATTAATATCTGAATAATCCTGTTCAGCGTTTAATTAGTAATACATACTCGTACATGCACGAGTGGTTCTGGTTTGTAATTGGGTATTGAGTAATTATTAAATATCTGACGGGGATGAATCAGCTTAAGGGCGGTTATATTACTTCTTCGTCTAGTAACTATCGCATTAAAAACAATAGGGATTATATATTTTACAGCGTAGCTCCTTATTTTCGCGTATGTTCATAAAAATGACATGATTTTATGCCGGATTGATACCTCGACAACTGTTTTGTATATCAATAAACATATAACTCAAACGTATACAGTTTTAATGACATGTGCACTTAATTGTCTGAAAATCTCTTCGCAGTAAGATACCCAAGGAGTTGCTTCAATCCCCAGTCATTGAACATAATACCAGGATTAAGCAGACTCCTATTTCCTCTGTTTTCATTAGCTATTAAAATAATCCTGTCATAAATTACACATAAATGTAGACGATGAATATGGTTGTTAATATAATTTATTTTCTACTACGCCAAAACAAAATTTTGATGCCCGTTCCGAGGTATTACTGACAAAATCCAGCGCTCAATTTTAATTTATATTTTTCTAATGCCAGCTTGTATTTCCCATGTTTTGTAAGAAACATGAAAATGGATATGACTTCTTTATGACTTGCTGATTCAAAATACTTTACAATCATTACCAGCGCATAAAACACGGTTGTAAGGAATAACATAATTAAGACAATAAATTAAATGTTGGCAACTCATGAAAAGTGTCTGCCTAAGACATTTACTTAAACTATAAGGCGCTTCTGACTAAAAGACAATGTTAGAAGTATCCGATTCATCAATATTATTGTTATAATGTAAATATAGTATTGTTATTAAATATAAGAGTAGTATTCAATCTGAATATGTTTTCGGCGTAGCTGTATCATATTGATTTTGACCTACATTTTTGACCAACCAAGTGTTCTCCTCAAAGCGGGCTTTTTAAAATTTGACCAATCATGTTTTCACACAAGAGGAACTAAACGGGGTTTTCGGTCGCCCAAGAGGCACCAACGGGGTTTCGTTAGATGTGCGTTTCAATTTTGCCGGAAGTAGTTAATATGTTTAAGCATATATAAAGTGACCCTGATAAGACAGGTCCCTGATTATAGTATATACAGATCTGAGTTAATTGTTTTGTAAGGATTTATTTTTCAACATGTCGCAAAAAAACATATTTAAAAAAAATATTTCTTGTTTATTTTTCAGACGTTTGGATCGTAACAAACTAAAACAGATCCCAGATCTCTTATTTGCCAGTATGCCAGACCTACAGAGACTGTAAGTAATACCAGTGTATGAAACTTCATCGTGACCCTAATCTTGAATATGACATCTTAAGTATCATTGATAAAAGTAACCATCCCGTCGAGGACACGAATCTCCGCCCTCTCTCGTTCAAGAGACTTTCATTCAGCCCTCTCGCTATCATAGCCCCACCGACAAAATTCCAATGTTTTTTCTTCGCCCGATATAATCTTATTGTATACACTTACACTTTTTCCCGATCTATTCTAACATTCTACCGTACCAAAAATAAACCAATTCGTGAAATCCTGTTTATTATTATGTGCATGGATGTTCCAGATGTCTTGAGTTCGTAATGCATACCTGATATGCAATATTTGAGATCATACTTTGCTTGGTTTCAATACTGCATTCCATCGAAAGTAGGTTTTAAAATATTGACATTTTAACAAATACGGGAATGGCAATTTGACATCTCTGTATGCATTTTATGATGTACATGTACATGTAGTGCCGTTCGATGTATGATATACATGTACATGTAGTGCCGTTCGATGTATGATATACATGTACATGTAGTGCCTTTCGATGTCAGAATATCTACATTTGGACGTTTTGTTGTCCTTGTGCTCCACCAACAACAATGTCGACGTCATCATTATTCCAAAATATCAATTACATGTATATTGTCGGAAAGGAGCTCTAGTGTTCACAATCAAATATGCATGAGCTTAGAATACGTAATTACGTTCGGTTGTAAGATTTCGCAACTTTTCTCGAACATAGCGTTTTGTTTTCATTTAAGTTTCCCCTTTTATTTTTCTATTTGGTGGAGTGCCTTGCATACTTGTAGTATTTTCATAACCACATCGGGTCGTCCATCAGAATACGGTTGTCGTTCATTACCTGGGTTTAATGATCGATCAAGGTTTGTAATTAGTGATTAAAAATTCAGATATTACCGTACCACCCTCGTCTAAGCTGCGGTGGAGTTTTCGTTATTCATTTGTTACGTTGAGGCGTTCGTAGGATCGTACGATAAACTCTTGAGGTTAATTAAGTATTAATTGTTGTTTAACGATGGAAACTAAATACGGTTGATAGTAGGTCATATGTTGAACTTTTTCACTGTTGTAACATACCAGTACGCATTAATCAAAGATGTTACAAAACTGGATTAAGAGAACTTGTAAACGAGAGGTCGGAAAGAAATAAGATATTGAAATGATAATTAAATTCACACAAGTTTATGTGACTGATTGTTTTTTTCGGTGATTCTTTGTTTTATTAAAACTATCGCAACAGCAACAAACTGCTTTTACATCAACACTTTTTTCGTTAACACCAATATCTTTCTGTTGTTTACAAGAGTATCATCACTTTCAGCAGCAACGCCACCCGACGTGGTCATCAATATATGCTGCCAATCGATGAAATATTGTTTTATCATTTTAATCACCAAAAGTATCAGAAAACCAAATATCTTCTTCGTTACTTTGCTAAATCTTAAGCTATGTTTTCTATCAGATTTAGACGACGTAAATTCGCTCTTAGAGGGATATCCATTGTGATGTATATTATAGAGATTGTCAACACAAAATTGAAATACTCAAGTACTTTAATGAATGAAATATTTAGCTACTTAGGGGGAACGGTTGAACCAATCCGTCGCCTTACAGTAATACTGAATGCATAATTATAAATACTTCAAATATTTGCGAATTTAATTGAGAACAAGAGTGTATTGTGAAGCCCCTGCTTCTGTGTGCCATTTCTCTAAATCACCCTACAATCAAACTAAACATCCTGTGGTGTCTATAGGGACAAATATTTATATAAAAACGGCTTAAATGATACTTGAAAAGATGAGTTATTGTTTGATAGTAGTTCAGTATGCACACTGAGGTCGAGTATAACACTATTGTAATGTTTGGGGTCTTCTAATTCCTCTTCAATACTTTCAGTGAACTTATTTATCTGTCGTTGTATTCATTAAAATAGGAAGATGAAAACATTGATGTGACTATTTAATCATTCCAACCATTAATTGGGGTCGAAGTACATGACATTATTTGCTGCAAGAGCTTGGAATAACATTGTGTTGTAATATACGTAGACTAGATAAATATCGCTGACACTCCATGCTGTCATAATATTTAAACATTTTACTTTTCTATTGATGAATATTCTATAAACAAACAACTTGAAAGTACTTGTAAAGCCTCATATACACACACATCTGCATACTAGTAGTCCTATACGAGAGTTGATCAAGAACAAGGAATCCTGTCTATGTGACCTTTATACCTTACCTACAATCGGACCACCTCTGCTGTTGTTCTTGAAATAGACACCGGAAGTAACATGGTGGAAAGTAGTTCCAAAATGGCTGAAGAAAGTGAATGTATGCAGTCTCTGTCGAAAGTCTGACAGAGATACTTTATTAGGAATACGAGTCTCAAAAATAATTTAGATAACGTAGAATTGTGTTTCCCTGAACAGATACCGTATAATTAACACTGTTGGAAAACCGCATCACGTACCGAGATTTTAGGTATATTCCTACACGTACATTCGAGATCTATTTCCGACATGTACGGAAATGGCCGAGATGTTCCGATTACGTAAACTAGCTGCTATACTTTAGCTGCATTGTTTGAATACATGGCGTAAAAACAGTGGCTGTATCGAAGCATTTTGAAAACAATCTCTACGACGATACGTCATGGTGGCCCGTTGAATGAGTATGCCACACAAAATGTTCTGTGTTCATGGGTTCGTTTCTTTTTAAAATAATTCTCTGAACCGGTTGTTTCCGTTTGTGGTTTGTGACTGTGTATGTAATTCATATGTACCGCCCGATGTATGCATATAATATACAATTATAATACATACACTGTCATAACTGCATGTCTGACTGAATATATCATACCGCTGTATATCACCCTGTGTACATAAATCATGAAAAGTTGGTTTTATAGCATTCCTTACTATATCATTCAATGACTTTAATTGCACAATACTTTAAGCGTTTGAAAAAATACACAAGATTCATTAAAATTTATAGCATTAAAATATGTGCATTAAGTTACAAGGTATGTATTTTTTAATCTTCCCTTTTATATGATACAATGTACATTATATAGTGAAAATGGAAATGGCTTTATATTATATACATACCTAGTCCTTAGTTCTCGTTAACAATGAATTCCTATATCTAGTTTTATTTAGGGCTTCTAGGAAAAGCACATTTTCCACTCGTTTTGTCTCACAAATTAATGCTAAATACGACACCTTATAATATTAAAGAACTAATTTAGAACTGTAAACATTATTTTGAATGAACCCGTTTCTTCTGAATGGGTGTGTGCACATTTTAGGAATTATATGATTTATTGTTAAAAATCCGAAAGTTTGTTTTAATAAAAGTACATCTTAATGTTATATATATACACACAAATTATAAATCGTCCAAAAGATTTCAGTTGAATATACCGTTTTAATGTCTATATCTATGTATAAATGTATTCAAACGTTTTTATACGTCACAATGAAAATATACGTGCGATTTAAACATTTCAGCTAAGAAAATCAATAAAAAATAATTCAAAATATACAAATAACCTAACCACTTAATGATGTAATGCATAGCTAGCACTGCGAAATACGTCCATTGAAAGATATTTGTAAACTGCAAAAGTACATCCCGCGGTTATGCGACTTTTTATGTTGTTTTTTCTCATGCCAGTATCCAAAGATATCCAATACTGAAATGTTTGCACGATTTTTAACCTAAATATTACGCCATGTTAGCTTCTAAGTTTTTGATTAAGGCCATAACCACTGATTATAGTCCCATGCTAAAGTCGTTTGTATTTGCGTTTATGTATCGTCGCCACCGGTTTCCCATATGGGCGACGCCTCCGAAAGAATATTTAGTCATTTTAGATTTATGGAGGATAGTGCAATGATACAGGAGATGCCCCAGTTCCAGAAGCACCCCTGGTTCTTTAACGTACTCGATGTAAAGCATCATACACGGGACCTCGGTTTTTAAAGTCTCATCCGAAAGACTGTTAGTACCGTCAGTACTGTCAGTGATGGAGCGGGGACTCGAACCTGCGATCCCTGGATAACTAGTCAAGCACGTTACCACTGGACTACAGATCCGCTACAAAGTCGAACCAAATCCCATCATTTACAATAGTCCAAAGGGAGGGTTATTTGCTGAAAACATCAGCTCTTTTGTGTCATTTTAAGGCCCGGCATTGCTTCCTGTTATTACTGATTGTCCAAATGGTGGGTGTTTATTTGTCTAAAAGTTCACGTTTCAGAAAGTTTTGATTTTTTTCACTAAACGCGCGTCAGGGATGATAACAAGCTGGAAGGTATTGCAAATATTAAACTTTGATAGAAGTTTGATAGAATTTCATCTGCGTATCATAAACTTGCGTATGATGATAGCCTGATAAAGAAACGGTCGTCATGATACACATTCTATTGTGACTTTTGCATTTGTCAAGCCCAGAAGTCTATAATACAAAATGAGTTAAACAACATTTTTGTCGTGTTAAATTTGCACACTTCTAACAAGAGTTTACTGGAATTATTTGTATCTGATTCACTGACGTTTGAGCTAAACATTCCAAGAAATGATTCAAGTTTAGCTCACACTACACTTAAATGAAATCCTCTACATCCGCTCATTTTTCAAGCGAAATCTGGACACAAAGCACTAAATACACTACTATAAACTCTAATAAGTAATATTCATCTAGACAGAGGCTCCTTTCTGATGGAAACAAACTGTTCAGCAGGACATTCCAATACTGAAAACTTGAAATTCTGCGCAGTTTTCTCTTCACAACTACTGTTTGAATGTTTTTGATCTCCGTCGTAGGCTTCAGTGTTCATTATCATATATCATATCAAATAATTAGTGAAAGCTGCGGTTTCTGGACAGATCTGCACACTTGCAATGGGTTTAGTGCATTTTCTGGCGAGATACAACATCAGTTTGCGGCAGTAATGTTCCGCCTGGCTTCTATCACGGAGGGAGTAACATACGTACCGTACAAAGGAACATGATTGTATTTACACGCTCATCAAATCCAAATGTCTTGTATCAAAGCGGCAGTTGCCCTCGTATTTGTCGTATGGAGATTGTTAATAACATAACACAAATGACGTGTATTCTCTGTTGTGGAAAAACGATTCCGGGACAAGCGTAAAATTGCATGACCTTGGTAATTTCCTTTGATTACTCCAACTTCTGTTTCCACAGAGCATGTTACAAACATATTCAATGTTGTTGGAATCTTGGAACTTTTGAGACCGAATTCTGTAAAATTCACCGTGGATGATTCGTTGTAATTGGAGAATAATTGTTTACTTAAGAAGGTCATTCAATACATTGTAATGTAACACTGGATGCGTAGTGTTCATTTGTATGATTCATAGTCTGTGTTAGAGAGTAGCATTGAACAACTGGTCGGTATGTATAGCGTACGCTCAGGAAAATCATCCACTAGTCCATAAAATAAACGCTTGATTTAAAATTTGATTCAGAGCGCCCTTTTAATGCATCGACTCTCTTCATTTATAAACACATGTCATCTGGAAGGTGTATCAATGGCTACTACATTTTAAGGACCTTGAATTAGTACACTCTAATAAACTTGCCTGCTAGATTCTTGTTATCAAAATGGCAAAATATCTCAATGAGTTGAAACGAATCATCTCAGTTAAACGTTGAAATTTCGTCTTGCATTCATCGTTACTTTACACTCTAGTAACGTGAAAATTTTATCTATTGAATACAACCCATGGATAGAATGCACTTTCTCTCACTGTGATAAAACAAACTGGTTGACTTCCCTAACAGAGGCACGTCATAAAAATCAAATTACATGCATAGATGATTGTTCTCAAAACAACGGACAAAGGACGGGTAAAATATGGCATTTATCCATTCTGTTTATCAGTGAAAGAGGTCGTTTAATCTTTTATACGTATTTGAATGAAACTTCACACGGAATTCGACGATAACGCTGTTTACAAACAGCACCCAATCCGTTCACTTTCATTGTTAAAAATATCTTTTTGAAAATATCACGTTTGTTTGAATATCAAGTGAATAAGTCAATGTTTGTTAGCGAAGGAGATAAAGCCGTCTGCTCGACGGTACGTGTGTTTAGTACGTTGAAAATACGCCAATAATCGCACCGCGTGAGTCTATAAAGTAGTGATTATCCGAGTCTACATGTCTTAATAAAGTGTCAATTTGTAAAATTAAGGAAGACGGAATTTGATTATAATCATCTCCTCAATAAACGCTTCGCATGAGGATCGTACTTTTAGAAAGATCGTGTACATGAGTCAGAATAAGGAAGGCGTTTTGGTCGAGGGATATTGCACCTGAACCGAGGGTCTTTGATTCAAATCCCACATTAGGCGAGTCTGGACCGCGAATTTCGTGAATCCTATATAAGCCATGAATACTGGCTAGTAACTCAAGAATCAGTCACCGAGAGTGATTAGTATAAATTGTTATAACATCTTCAAACGATCAATGTAAAATAAATAAAATAAATAAAATAAATAAATAAAATAAATAAAATAAATAAAATAAATAAAATAAATAAAATAAATAAAATAAATAAAATAAATAAAATAAATAAAATAAAATTGTCGATGGTTTTATAGATTTTTTTAAATAGATCTTGTTATCGAGTTCAGAGCGGATTTCATGCATACAACAAATGTTATCCCGATGGGGTGTAATTTGATGAACGAATATCAACCACGTTCCATCCCAGTCACAAGCACTTGTCATATTTCTAATATAGAACGTCTCAAAATGACACAGAATCTTCCTATACGAACACCTTGAACTTTTATGTCACTCCCTATAGACGAATTGGAATTGGTAACTGCATATGATTTCTCTACTCATATGATATTAATCACATGTTACTGAAAATAATGTACGCGGATACACTAATGTACCTTACGAATGTCTGTAATTACTGTAGGGGCTTACGGCAAGGATTAAGCGAAAGATGCACTTAATTGAAATAAGAATACGGAGGAATTTACGACATTTTTGCGATGAACTTTCTTTATGCAAAGGATTGTGGATGCATTTAAATTACAACATAACTAGATTCTCTGAAGATTGATCCATTTGAAATAAATCCCATCCTTAAGAAGCCAATGTAATCCTTTTAAATTGTTTCCTAACTATAACTTGAAGACAAGCACTCATCTCACGCTGTCATACTATGTGTTGTATACGCTGATGTTGGCATGCATTCAGGCGTCTAACTGCATGTTCACGTTCGTGTATACCACTCGGTATCGTACAACTTACAAATTACCAAACAGTTTTTTTCTCTTCTTCTTGTGTTGCTATTCGCCATCAATTTCTTCAACCGAAAGCTTACATCCATCACGATGTACAGATATCAGATTGATGCCCACGGAGAAAGTACGTACGTACAAATTGAAACCAAAAATACGTGGATTATCGTTTTTAAGTGATGAATTTTATCCATGAGAATATTAAATGAACGCTGTTGAATTAGTCCTGGCGTTTCTTAAGATGCCAAAGACATTGTAGATCATTTATTAGATCGGTTGCTCGGAATCGACAAACAAAGTTGTTTAACCTTATGATTTGTCTTGATGTCATTTTCTTATCAGATGTAAAATGCACCGAATCAAAATACACGTAAGTTACGTGATCTAATCAAATCATTAATGCCCATACTACAATTTCGTTGAAAAAACATACAATTAACGTTCAGTCGAGTGAGATAATTCTATTGGATAGTTTTCAGTCAATGCACGGTTGAAGAGTTTGAAATACGTAAAACAATTAAGACATTCAGTGTACAGTAATACACTTGGCCGGACTGTCAACTTGTGGGTGAAATATTGGCGATCGTTTACGGCTCCCAGGTGGTGTTTGTTCAACCTGTTGATTTATGTCCATTAATTATGCAGAACTCAACCACCGAATAACGCTTCGTGAATCCGAAGCCGCATAATCTAACGGTAACATCTGAAGTTGTTTTTTCCGCCTTGAATGACTGTTTGGTTTTATACTGGCGATGGTTGGTCCCCTCGATGCTTGATAGAACACGGGAGATGTTTTTTTTAATAATTCGGAAGGTAGAAAAACAAAAGGATTCATTTTATTCAATGATAAAACTCTTATGGTCTTACTGATCTTTAAAAATGTCATTATGGTTATAATTTCCATTTTTGCATACATTTTTTTGGCGCAGCCGTACTAACATGGCTTTGCTATTTGCATATCAATCAGTGTTGAGTAAACCAATCAAATCGTGCGTTAACCACAAAGGCAATTTCTCTCCAACCGAACAACGTGTGTAACATTGACGCGGATTAGTTAACCATTCGATAAGGGGAACGTTACCTTACCGAAATCCACTGAATTTCGGTAAATTTATCGAAATCCATTTTGGATCTGGAGTGACCAGCAATCGTAACATCTCGACATGTTTTATGTTTCACAACAAATCTTAACCTTTTTTTCAAGATATTTCTTGTTTTACATACTGTACACTTTGTCAGGACATAGTTGTTGGACCGCCGTAATATTTTTACGTTACATAACCTGTACGAAAGTATCAACACAACTTCGCTTTGAAGTCTATATTTAAAACAATGAGTCATATCTTTCTTTCTTACAATATTCAATCATCCGGATTTCTTCGTTGATATTAAATATGATTGATACTCAACGATACTGAGCGAGAGATTCCGACTATGATATCAAACTGATATGCACCAGAAAGACACTTATAACCCAGCTGTATAGTGTAATTATTCATTGTTCGAATCTTCATACGAGTGTTATTAAACGTTCTTGTCTGATAATAACATATTTCTTTCATTCTAACAGTTCAATAGTTTGATATGATCCATTAAAATAACTCTTTAAATGAACAAAAATTGTGAATGAAAAATGCGGACAATTACAGGAGTATAGCCTTGTTTGAGTAAATAGTCCATTCTTATTACAGATGTATGTGTTAGTTGTACTCGATGTTTGCCAATCCCGGACCTTAATTGATACTTACCTAACCATATAGCAGAACACGGATAAGGGTCTAATTCATTAAAGAACAATGACTTTTCAATGCGTGTACAATCCTGATATTGTCAGCAGTTGAATCTTTTATAACATACTGGCAAAGTTCATCATTTTTACAGATGCTACTATTTATCTCCATTCATTAACAACAACACACTGGTCACTGTTTTACTCGTTGTATAAGATGTTACATTGTCGTTTACAAGAACGGAAATATAAAATGATTAAACACACATTTCAATACAAATAAAGCCTTTTAAAAGATATATCATTCATGGAAATCATATGTTATATAGCTTGTTTTGTTAAATTATACCTCGAGCTTTTACAGAATGCGATAAGTCTGAGTCACCAGTGACCGTTTTGAACTTGCTGACTCTGACAATGTATTTCGCTGACTTGCAAAATACTAGTTCACAATTTGGAAGTGTTACAACTGGAAGATCATGTGTCATTTGATATCTAAAGTGCACGCGAGTGTGTTGTTGTATTTTTCTGTGCAGCCTTACTAACAGTGTTGTGTAAACCAATCAAATCTTACGTTAACCACTAAACCAACTTATCTTCAACCGAACAACGTTTGTAACCTTGACGCGAATTGGTTTACCGTTCGATAAGGGGTACGTTACCTCACCAAAATCCACTGAATTTCGATGAATTTACCGAAATCCGATTTTGATCAGGAGTTACCAGCAATCGTAACATTTCGACAATTTTGTTTATTGCACAACACATCTTAACCTTCAAATTGCGTCGACCATCTTTTTTAAAGATATTTCTTGTTTGATAATATGTTAGCATCATACAATATCTTCAAATAAAAGATTACAGTTTCAGAACAGAAAGGTGCATTATTGTGACGGCGACGTTTGATGTTGATAATTCTATTTTATCCTTCAATGCTAACTTGATTTGCTATCTGTCAAAGCGCCAGATTACGTCACCGACCTACCAAAGCAACTGGCAACCGGGTCAAATTATCTTTGGATACATTTGCCAAAGTATGTCAACCATCATTTTGTTTGGCCTCAGGTCTGGCGTTCCTGGCACATGTTGACGGGTTGTTGGCTGTTTCGAATGGTAAAATGACAATGCATTAATATCTGACATGTTTTCCATAGATTTGTCGATTTTTGTCTATCAGTTATGGAGCATTCAATTCGACCAATGAAACACGCTTCCGAAACTGTTTAATCAAATGAGTATTAGTAAAATCCTTAAGTATTCATCATGTGAAAATTATCTCCAAATTGAAAATATACAGAACCTTCAGCACAGAGATACCTTTTGTTTGCGACACAATCGCCAACATTTAAGTAAACCCAAATGTGGACAGTTTCTAAACTTGTAGCAAATTTGAACAAAAGGTGTTTCTCTCTAGAATACAAATGAAGAGATTAGAAAGAATGACACTAAATTTTAATGGTAACATACAAATGTGACCAGGTGGGCTTCGTTTACTGACAGCAAAATTCCACATTAAAATCCACTGGGATTAAAAGGCCTTCCTGTTGTCAATATCATCATATAACGAAACCTTTTGAAGTTATTCACACAGGTTAGTACCCCCACCCAATGTTTTGAACAGTGAGTAAAGCATGAACAATCAATAGGAGGTATGTTAAAAGTCCGTAAGTAAAATAGCTTGGGGTTAAAGCTCGTAATTTAACAATGACTGTCTTAGCTAATTTACCCCCGTCGTTGTTGATGTTATTTGATTTATATTAGATTAAGAAGTCCGGGTGCCCAGTGAGTACATATAGACAATTTATCATGACTTTGTTGAGTGTTTTTGTCTTCTCATTTTGTGGTTATTGTCAGATCGTTATATCCTCCGCGATGTTACATTCAATATGGAGTTAGTAATAAACCTCACAAATTGTAATATTTTTATTCATTTTATATTAAATTTCGGCTTTCTTGATGTGACGTATTAACCATGTGAGGTTGATGCTAATGTGTATACAAATACTTAAACGCTCTTAATATTATAAGCTCCACGTTCGTTAATCGTATATCAAAATTGTAGATTATTTGGAAAGGTCTGAACTTTTCTGACATTCTGTCGTCAGAGAATAAACAAAATCAGAGTTTTATTACTTGTTTATGTTCTGGAGAAACTTTAAGAAAACATAATTACAAACTTAATGACCTAGTGACTGTTAATCTTGATAACATAACTTGAGAATTAAAAAAAATCATTTTGAATCTCATCACTAGGGGGCCATTGACGACACAGGTCATCGGAAAATCGTCTACAGTAAAACTTCAACAATACGAATACCTTACCATCCATTAGTTCTGAAGTAAGCCGGTCTTGGCTCTGAAGTGGTCTGATTATCCAGTTAAAATGTGGAAGAAAAATAAAGACTGGTCCATTAAAACACGGTCTAATAAATGAGACGGTCTTCAAGCCGAGGTACTTAGTTCTAACGAAGATCGTAGCAGATGAATTAAGTATAGACACATCGACAGTGATCACAACGCTATCAGTATAATGTTTCACTCCGTCTGCGGCAGGCAGGTCAATTAATATTTGGAATCATACGGGTAAGAGATCTGCTGGTTGTTTACACTAGCTTGTCATACAGATTGAACGAACAGTCAGACATAAAGAAATATAACATCAGTTTTATGTCAAGAGAACGCGAAATAATTACATAAGAAACAAATCACGACCGTCTATAACCTTTATCAAGGTTGTGGGTTAGCTGAATACTTTGTTTTTGTTAGATGTTTGTGTGTAAACTTTCTAGTGAACAAAGAGTTATTGGTATCCACTGCACATTTGCTTTGATATTTAGTTAGATAAGGTAATGAACTATGTGTCTAAATAAGCTGGTATGGCCGAGCATACTACAATGACATCAATAGGAAGGTATAGGAATGTGATCCGGTGATAGATATAAATGTTGAAATTTTGGAACACGTCCTGAGAATGCGTCGCCTTATTTGCAGAACTCAATTTTGTCAGTTTTACGCATTTGGTATCGTTGAAACCGTCTTTTCAAGCTCTTTCTTTCTGTACTACCTATATTGTTCTGCAATGCACAGCACTTAAATAAAATGCAATTATATAACCCCATCTGTAACAATTATCTCCAGAGGGTAAAACTTTAAAGTTGTTTTTCTCAAAAAGACGAAAAAGAAGACGGGGTTCTGGAAATAATGCGACGCATAGGTTTAATAACAAACGATGACTTTAACCTTTGCAAAAAGCATCCACATCTTGTTCCAGAAGAGCTTTTGTTGCATGCTTAATTGTATCTACTGTATATACTCGTATACGTATATGGCTTAATTTTGTGATCTCCGTGTTGTGTTTGTAGACACCGTGTTGAACGTAAGGACAATAATATGGCGTATATGTCAGTTTAACAGTTATGAATCGACTTTATCTTGCCTTTCATCTGACAGTACAGGTTTTGAGTTGTCATTACAGTCGTTGGCTTCTTGTGTCCGGCCCAGTTGACTTCACAGATCTTACAAATAATTAATATTTCTCTGAGATCTCTGAATTACACGTCGTAGTTTTCAGTTGTCTTCTGGGAGAACAAGTTAGTACTGGACCGAGACTTAGAGTCTTATACTAATGTTTATACCACTGACCGTTCCAAGGCGATGCTCCTATCTCCACCAATCGCTTCAGTTTGTTACTTGTGTTCCTTTTGTAAATGATTATATGTTGCCTGGTGCTCTTATGGGATGGCTGTGTACTTATACTAATGTTTTTGCCACTGACGGTCCCAATGCGATGCTTCTATCTCCACCAATCGCTTGAGTTTGTTAACTGTGTCGCCTTTGCTTTTGGTAATTGTTTACATGTTTGTATATTGTTCGTGTCTCCTGGTGCTTTATGGGGTGGCTGTGAACTTTGTAAGTGGCGTATGCTGCTCGGTTTTTAAATACGTAGACAAGACAGAACACAGCATTCTAGAACAAGTTGGCTTTTACAACTCTAACATGGATTTTCTCATATGTATGTGATGTATGCGTTTTTCGCTTGAACGTTCCTGATATCAACTGTTTCGTGCAAGGGTGAAGTGGCATAGTATTTCCTGATTTATGAGTATTGCCTATCTTATTCAATGTTCTGTGTTTTCTTTGATGTCTATTGGTATATCTCAAGTACGCATTATACTGCCGAGTGTGTATTTAGATACACTTAGAACAAGGCACATATCATAACGATATCATAATAACATTTAGTTCTGCTGTAGTGTTTACGTTTGAAATTGGTAGTTATTTTGTATTGAAATGGACTTCCCTTTAAGCATATCACACAATATTAGTATACTTCTAAGTTTTTTTTAGTTAAATTATTTGCATAAGTATTATGCTTTTAAATTTTGAATTTGTATGGTCGGTTGATCAATGTTTCCATATAGAAATTACATTCCTTGTAAAAGCTTTCTTACAACATGGCCCTTAGGATGAGGTGACTCCTTTCGCGTAATTTTATTAAATAAACTTCTGTTCGGTAGCGAACAGTTACAGAAAAAAAGATAACATGAACTTGTTCGAAGACATTATTTTCATATTTTAAAAAGATATAATATTTGTTTTAAGAACGTGTAAACCACGTGTGCGGCTTCTGTAAATGTTTTATCAAGCAAGGTCACGTGAACAGTTGTCGTAAAATGCACGTGTGAGTTACTGGCGACGTACTACACGCGTTGTTAACAATTTATAGTCGAAATAGAGCGTCTAGATAGACTGTGATTAGTTTTTTGGTTGTAAATTTTACAATAAAAATGATAATAGTAATACCAGTCCTGGTTTATTCGGATAAAAAGGAAATAAAAATGCACGATAGGCATTGGACGGAAACAATCGCATTTTGGAGGTCAATGCGAGGCCCGTGATACTGACATGTTAATCGCATCTCGGTAAAAGCGTCTGGAAAACTTTGATCAAATCATATGAAGATATGGGAGACCATAGACCCAGAATGACAAACATCTAGGAGTTATGCGAATACAATTTAATTGATAACCAGTAAATGCTTGTGAAATTACCTCGGAGTAAAACTGAAGTTGACATTTGACTTATAAACGATGTGAAAAGTACAATATACCATGTGCGGTTTAATGAATATCTTTACAAATATGAAGGGGCTGGTGTTCACCAATGAGGCACTAAGAAATATGTTCTATGTTTCATAGGGAGATTACGAAATCGTTTTTGTTTAAATTTGTGCCAGCTTATGTACAGGGTCGGTACTCGTTGAGACGGTAACTTGAGAGATTGTACTCCATTTATATGACAGAAAATTACAATATGATATATACATTTCGAACCAAAGTAGTACTGAAATTTGAAGTGTTGAGTAATTGATTAAAGTAATAAATAAAGGAATGTTGAGTATAATCGTATTGTTGTATACTGTTTGTGAGAAATGTGTACTGTGTTTGGGTGGGCGTTGTACATGTTTTTGTTTGAGGGGTGTCGAGTTTTGGCGAATAATTCAATACAGGCCCGTTAAATTACAAATGCATAATCAAATAAAAACCTGTCTTTTGTTTAAGTATATAATCGGGTCATGTTACCGTATGTCCAATACATTTTACCATGATGATACTATTTTTCTCATACGGAATGTGCATATGAACGAGGAATCTAATTGTGACCATTAGATTGTGTTGGATTAAATGGTCACAGGAGATAGAAATGAGCATGTTGTAATCGGTAACGTTGTGTGACGTCAGTACAACCTATATATGAGACTTTGATCTGACTTTAAGCGTATTTGCAACCACAGTGCTCCTCTCAAGAGCAACAGCATTTGAGAGATACAAAATAATACATTGCCCCCTCTCCAGAGCAACAGCATTTAGGAGATGCAAAATAATACAGTGCTCCTCTCCAGAGCAACATCATTTGGGAGATGCAAAATAATGCAGTGCTCCTCTCCAGAGCAACATCATTTAGGAGATGCACGTATTCACTTTTGTTGAGAGGTTGTTGCTCCAGAGGGAGGTGTTACATTTATATTAAATGTTTACTGTAGGAAGGAAATAGTACTGTGGTTGGAAATACGCTGTTGCTAAAGAGGAGGTCACTCTGGGGGGGGGGGGGCATATATATGGAAATGTCCTATTCCAGCCACTGATTAAAGAAGAGCATTACATAATTATATCATGGACAGTATGAGGTTCTGAAGCGTTATTTATGTGTAGAGTGGACGGCCTGCAGGCAGATATGTAACAATGCTACTGACTCGAAAGTGTATTGTCCTATTGCTAATTTAACTGAGCTACTTATAGTTGTAATTAATGCGTTTCGTGTATACGTCTTGCTTGTACATGCGTTAATATGCAATACGACATGTTAATACGTACCAACAAACAAATTATTAAAGATATTAATGACTGTTGTTAGCACAAACATCACTGTGAAGTATTTGTAATGTATGCAAATATATTTACTTTTCTGTTTTACACATACTAGAAAGTCACACATACACATAAGCTATCGTTGTATGTAGGTCAGTCGTTTACAAATCATTTTATGAAACATTACCTTCAACTAACACTCAAACAATGTAATCTTTACAGTTTCTATAAAATCCTTATAAGTTTACAACATGTTTACGTAAATAAAATTGTAATTAATTTGGATAGACCCTTCGTGTGTAGTACATAAGTTATGTAAGAGTATTGTTATATTACAGATAGATAATTGTTTTTATACTGTACAATATTCTTGTAAGAACATCAATTCACACGTGCAACCACTAGAAATATCGTAAAGTTAGAAAATTACATGATTGTAATGCACGTGGTTCTGACACTTGAACGAACAGGCCCGTGCACCTGCTAGCACAATAATGACTACGTGTAAAGGGAGTGATTCCGAATGTTGAATTACAAATATTATTTCATATAAAATAGATTAAACCTGTATGTGCTATTTATGTTATACTTCACTTCTATAGCGTGTTGAAGCATTGTATTTGTTATAGTTAATTACATGTAAATTTAATAAATGTGTAATAAAACAGCATGCATTTTGTAATAACAGCGACATAATTTGATTGCTGAAATAATGAACACACTAATGAAAATTCTTCTACAGATAAGAATGCATTGTTTCGTTAGCTGTTTCCTAATTTGAGGCATACTTACAGATCACTCAATATGTTTATGGTAAACTACTCATAGAAAAAAATGTTGACATTTATATTGATGTATTTTTTTTTCTCCTGAAAGTATTCTATTCGTAGCGTTGCTATAGCAGTACTTAGATAGTAGCATCTTCGTGTAAAAAGGTCAGGTCACGCGTTCAAGCAGATACTAAGCGATTTTTGTGTGTATAAAGCATGAATGATATAAGTGCAGAATCAAAAGCCTTGGTGTTTATCGTTACAAAATACACGTATGAATATCCAGTATAACAATATATGTATCCAGAGACAGAATACTTGATGCGTACTTCTTATATATACCACAACGTGTAATTATTTTCTCTTGAAGACACGACATTGTATCAACGCTAACCAAATTATCTTAACTAATAATCAATTATTTATGATATCGCAAACTAGTTACAGGCTCTATTTTCTATCGTTATGTAAGGTTTTCCAGTGTCCTACATGTGCCCTGGTACAAAGCGTGATAAACAGCCAAGGACTTTTATAATATCTTATTTGTTAACGCTGAGATTAAACAACTACGGGAAATGTCAAAAGAAAGCATATTAAATACAGTGAAACCTCTCTTAAAGACCACCTCAATAATAAGACCACCTCAAAATTAAGACCACACTGTTTAAGCCCATGTTCACTGGTTTGCTTTTTAATCAACCTCAATATTAAAACCATCTCAATATTAAGACCAGTTTTTAAGGGTCCCAAGGGTGGTCTTATTATCGAGGTTTTGCTGTACTACAAATTGATCAAATTGGAACGAAACAGTTTAAACCGTTTCAGAGATATTGCAAAAGTCCACGTTCTTCTTATTATCCCTCGTAAAAGACATTCTGGCTAAATTTTAGCAGGACAAATGTCTCAAAGTAGTAAATATTTGTTAAGTAGTATGTTATAACTATTAAGGCTACGTCTTATTTGATTTCTTCTAACGTTAAAAGTATATGGGGAGTTCTTTTTAAAACAAATATTTCGAACCGTGTACGCTGAATGAACATTTGGAGAAAAATGTTAATAATCTTCACCCGAATCAAAGTAAAGCAAATTAGCCAATTAAGCAATTTGTATTTTACGCTCAGATAACAGCAACAATGTTTCTCTCAGCGCGGAGTTTTATTTAAAACACAGGCGGGTGATTATGTTGCTCAAGCGCCATATGTATTTATTTACGAAACCTCGCTCCATGCTTAAAGGTAGCAGGTTATTGTTTATACTTTCTAATCTAAAATAATACAATATTTATGTAAATATGCGTTGAAATCCCATACTGTTACTTTTTTTCTTGACATTTGCTTACACGAAGCTTGAGACATTCCATACCGCGGACTTTTTGCCCGGTGCTCACATACTTTCAACAACTTGTCAACTTCACTTTCATAACCTTTTAAAGTTTGTTTTACCATCAAAAGAAAACTGACCTTTCAGATCGAGTTTGTTATTGCAGGGATATAAAAACTTTGCGCACTAATAATGGATTTGTCTTACAACATCTGTAGAAATCCATATATTTTAACTGTGACTTTAGCGTATATCAAATCTTATCATTTCGGTTTCCTGTTCTACCACGCATGCGCAATGCTCTATCATCTTACATCTTTGAATGTAACACTGGGTGTCATTAATGTCGCAACTTGATGCAGTAATTGTCATTAATAAATACGTTTATGGTGTAATTGCGCACTGAAGTGCGACAGGGAACGATGTGATTTTGGAACACACACATTTCGATTGACTCACTGTATAGATTCATCATAAATAAATAGTCATACTTGAATGATGAAATGAGCGCCACTGTATGATTTCCAACCTCTCCTTTAAGTGACGTCATTTCCACAAAACGTCACATGTTACGTCAAGAGCTTTGTGAGTACATTATTAACAACTCTATAGTCACTTTACCGTTCAATTTTGAATGATACAGTTTCGTCTTTTCAAAACAAAATTAAAAAAACAATAGTGAAAGTTATATACGTCTTTTCTGTCTCTTAACATGTGTAGTACGTTCATTTCTCCAAGCAAGTAAAGTCTGGGGTCCATTAACACGTATAACTTGTTGTAGATCTTTGAAATGTGACGGGAGAGGTTGCCTCCGTGCTCTATTTCTGACATTCATTATGTACACGACATATTGAACTGATAAAATGGGTGAGAGTGTCAGAACACACGCTCGTAGAAGTCAGAACTTGTGTTGTATCGTGTCTATGTATAACAAAGTTATTCCATTACTGTGACATCTCTCCATCGCTAACTGTGATGGGAGTATTTGTCAGGATTAAAGTTCGTGCGGACGGGACTAAGCTAAAATACCGTACCGCTCTTTCATACTGAGCGTTTAGATTAAAATTCGTGCGGACCACACTAAGCTACAATACCGTACCTTTCTTTCATAGTGAGTGTTTAGAAGATATACATGTGAAAAGCTTGCGTGACTAAACACAATTTTGCTGACAGTATAAATTACAATATAATCATCACTTTGTTACTCAAGCCAAGACTTCAGGTGGCAACAGCCTTTAATATTAAATCACTGAAACCCGCATTGACAATGCGAGTGCTTATTTAGATACAGGGAAATGACATACAACTTTAAAATGATGAAATACATAATTACCCCTCCCGCGGATTATTTGGTATTAAGAATAAATGATATATCAATTCAAATCATTCTTTTGTTGCCCTTGACGAAAGAAGATTACAGTTGTAAAGTTGGGATGTGATTGAATTGTACATTGTTGAAAACACAATTTGCATCGTTCATTTTATATTAATTAATACCCCCCCCCCCCCAAATAAATAAAACGAACATTACTCTATTAATTTTGTACAGACGCGATACGAAGACACACGGGGCAAATTGGCATGATGAGATAGTAATATTTGCATTCTGAGCCAGGGTTTAAAGACAAATCCTTTGGAAGTGTTCCGTATTAAATGTATCGTGGTACGAGTTTGTTGAGGAACGTTTCCAGAATTCTTGTCTTGGGTTATGTTTGGCAGTTTCGTGTCAGGTTTCACAACAGAATGGTAAAAAGCTATTCTAGATATTCCATCGATTTACTGACAGCTGTATGCTTTGCGATAGTATTTTCAATGAACCTTGTGGAGGGGGTACTACCATAAGATAAAGACGAACAGTATTTCAAAATGTAGATGCTACTTCAATGAATATTTGTCTCTATCGAACCCTGACATCAGATTTACTGTGTATAATGACAAGGAAAATAAATGTAATATCACATACTCTATAGCTTCAGTTTTAAATGTCTTCCTTCTCTAACTTGGTTGTCGAATATATTCTGATTCACCAAGGTCCACCAGTGTACATGACGGATCAGTTGTGGTATGTATGAGGACAATTAGCATGGGCATAATGAGTTGTGTTTTTTTAAGACTGTACAATTTGCATGTGGCATAGCCTGCTTGACGTTTATATTCAAATTTATATTTGATTACATTTCTATTTAAATGGAACTAACTTGATCGTTTCGAAAATACAACGAGTGTTACAGCCACATTGAAAGCAACATTCTTTAATCTGTTTTTGTCCGACAGAGTCAACGGGTTCTATTTTCCTCAAGATTATGTTATTGTATACCACACTGCGCTGTCGTGATTGAACAAAAAAACTCTAAATATGTTCACCCTAGCTGTAATAAGATGCAAGTTTCCCTTCGGTATATCGCAAATTAACTCCACGCCGGGTAATTAGCTTTTTTACATAATTAAAACTATAAAAACTGCACGGAGTTGGGCTCATAGGGTATATGTTTTATATTGCATGTAATCATCTAGCCGACATCTGTTAACAGAACATGATTCTTCAACGTTTATCAGCTAATCTATCTGTAAAGGATTTCAACGCCTGTTTAGATAAAAATACATTCCCCACTACCGATAAATTTAAACTATTTTAATTTGTTGCAATGGGATGCAGACAATGGTATCAGCTATCCCGGTGTTTTGGTATTTGCCATGGTATGGTTTGCGAAGGTCTTTGAGTATATTTCGATGGTACATGTCAACTATCGGTATGAGATGATACCTTGTTCAAGATCTTGTTGTGTTTTATACAAGTGCAGTTTTTTTTCTTGTAAGACGGAAAATTGCCGATGGTTGTATTCTTTGGAAGGCAACTACAGCCTGAACAGTAAAAGCCCCATTGGCGTGTTTGCTGGTGGTCGTTCAATGGCGATACTCCTAGCTTCACCAATGATAGTGCGTGCCCCTTTGGCCTTCGTAATGTTTTACATTTTTGTAGATTATCATGTCTTTGTGTTCGTTTGGGATGGCTTTGTACTTTGTTGCTTTGTTTTATGGCTTTTCCTGCTAGGCTCTTTCCTTTCTGTCGTTTTGTTGTGATTGTAACATTGAGTTTAGCGGGTTGCTGTCGTATTGTTAAGCTAACTTAGGATAGGACCATTAATCAAAAGTCATCAAATATTGTGATAAGAAACTTTTTAGATGATGACATTTTACAACATGGTACCAAAATTACTTTTGATGTAATGACTGACATTACTCTCAATTCGGATGTAACATTGGTATTCGTATGCGTGTTATGTACACACTAAATCCTACCGTGTTAACTGATGAGGGGATTCACTTATAATGTTAGGTATTTTATTACGAAGATTCACCCATAGTGCTTGCCAACGGAATAAGTATATTAATTAATTGCAAGGAGTGCAGCGTTTACATCAAAGAAACAACTTGTAGAGTTATGTTGATTCTTGGATATATGTCTACAATATTATTTTACGCCCTTTGCATTCATATGTAATGTGCCATAAAATGTGGGTAACGGTCATTAGTGATTAAAGACTTATCGCATTGAAGGTAACACATAAATATATTATCAAAATTAACTTCTGAAAGGTTTTTAATGTTTTCTAATTAATTGTTTAATTAAAAAGCTATTTAATGTTTCTAGAGGCTTGCACGTAAACATACATAATATTACGATTCGTTTCATGTGTGGGACTTGTTATATGACATAAAGATAAAAAATAAATCATTTATGAAATCGATGACCTTGAAAAAAATCATGCTGAAACAAGGAACCTTGTGTGCCGATCAAATAAAAGGCGACAATCACTTTAAAGTGATTTCAGTTATAAATGACACGGCACCAAATGCATATACTGACATAAGAAACAGAATGTTTAATATTACAGTAGAGTTAATCTCGCTTCGATTATTCCATCGGCATTGTCAGTGACCTATCGCCATGAATTACAGTTAAACCTCACTTAAAGATCACCTCAATAATAAAACCACTAACACATGTATAAATAACACAATTTTAAAGTCCAATTCAACTGTTTTGCTCTTGATTCAACCTCAATATTAAGACCATCTCAATAAGAAGATCAGTTTTCAAGGGTCCCAAAGGTGGTCGCAGTTCTGAGAATTTACTGTAATATAAGTTAATCAAGTATGTAATCAAAATGTCGTAGTAACATGACAACCATGCCATTGTTGTGTAGTCTGGCATTACATACATTTTCACACCCGTAGTCAAATGAAGAGCCACTACCTTAACAGCAAACATACTCGAGGGACCTACGTGGTCGAGTTGCTATGGTCATTGTCTTCAAACACTTTCTCCCCACCACTTTAAGTTCAAACCCCACCTTATATTGAGGAAAGTACGGAAGGTAGATGGTTCTCCCCGGGTGTCGACCGCAAGATTTTCTCCATCCTAAGAGCTGTTTATGTGAACTAAAACCCGTTTACAAAAAGACACTCGATGGTTAACAATACAAAACCGCAAACAGGACACAGTCTCGTAAATATTCTCTTACCAAATGTGGTCCGCAAAAACCTAAAACCACACCAGATGTTAGTCCTGCGTGTCGTCCATAAATTTATTTAATAACCATACATAGCCAACATACCGTTACCAATTCATGATGATATATACCTTGACAATTCATAAGCAACGGTGGAAAAGATCAAACGATCACATGCAAATTAGATGACCTTACGGGACACCTACTAGTCATCATGATTCATTTTGACAATGTTTGTTACTCTCTACGATTCATATTATTAATATGTCAGATTTAAAGATGAAGTTTATTTCTCAAAGAGACCCAGTGTATATGAATAGTCTATTTGATATGAATTTTATTATATTTTAACAGACTACGTGACGGGATAACAATATATACAGTTATTACTATGTATGTGTCATGTAACAGTGATAAACTGCTTATAGTTTTTTTCCTGCGCAGCCGTACTAACATGATTTTGTTATTTGCATATCACTGTTTCGTACACCAATCAATCTTACGTTAACCACTAAACCAACTTCTCTTCAACCGAGCAACGTTTGTAACCTTGACGCGCATTGGTTAATATTTCGATAACGTACCGTTTACCTTACCGAAATCCACTGAATTTCCGTGAAAATACCGAAATCCATTTTCGATCAAGAGTGACCAGCAATCGTAACGTCTCGGCATTTTTTAAGTTGCTCATCAAATCTTAACCTTCAAATTGCGCCGACAATCTTTTTTCAAGATATTTCTTGTTTATTCTAGTGCAGTAAAAGAAATAATTTATATCACCCACGCATTGTATATTTTAATTACTATTGTCTATATTTGAATACGTGTTGTTTTTATGAATAAGGAAATCTCATGTTTAGCAGTAATAATGTACATCCTTCTAACCAACATTAAGATCCAGAAAGTCTTTGGCATGGAATGGTATCATTTGTAACCAGTTTCAGATTTGTGACTATTTTCACATTTGTAATCATTTTCACATTTAAAACAATCTTCACAGGTGTATCCATTTCACAAATGTAACCAATTTCACATTTGTAACCATTGTCACAGTTGTGACCATTTTCACATTTGTAACCATTTTCACATTTGCAACCATTTTCATATGTGAGACCATTTTCTCTTGTATAACCAGATTTGAGAATACTTCATACAAATATGACTTCGCCTAAGTACAATAAACCGTTGTACTTTATATTCAATTACCAAGATTTTGAATTTGTCCAATTTCTGTGGATTTTTGTATGTTTTCGTGTGTGAACCTTGAACATTTTGAAAAATATAAGTATCAAGATAGTATAACTTCGGTGTAACTAGCATAATGGAATCATACCATACATTCATCATTTAAACATATAATACCCGAAACTATCGGTATAAATACCAAGTAATTCATTTTCCGTACTCCGTTGTTCAATTATATTGTAACATCGTAGAGCGGGATAATTGTCGGTGATTTTGAAATCAAGTAGCTCACGTTTGAAGTTGTATTACGTAGTATCAGTTAACAAAGTCTACGCTTCCACAGACATTTCGTGTGTTATGCAAAAAGCTCCAGTTTCACCATGGTGATAAATCACCAGGTTTTTTTTGTCAGTAAATTTGACCCATTTTAGTGCGTCTGTTTTTTGCTAAGTTTGCCGCTATCCCAGCGTAAAAAAACCCGCGATATTAACTGTATATCATGCATGTGTACGTAGTTAGTAATACACACGAGGGATTTTGAGACACGTTTACCAGTTTCATCAATGAAATATTCCGACAATGTACTAGATAAGTCATTGAGGTGTTCAATTATTGACGTAGAGCTAGTTTTTTCTTGCGTAAGCTGAGATATTTCACTTATAATTATAGGGCTAAGGAACATGCGTATGAGACAATAGTCTTACCCAGTTTTCAGGGCCTTAAAGCTGGCTTATTGCAGTGTATTGCCCCCTTGGAAATGACCCGAACATCGCTATCGAGTTTCCAGGTCTACCAGTTTTGATCAATAGATTATATAGGGAAACTATTTTCGAACGTACATCGCAAACGCTTTATCTTATTACAATAGTATTTTAAAAGTTGTGACAGTATTCTGCAATGTCTTCTCTTTTATTTAGTCAAGTTAATTAGAACGAATATAGCCTATTGGTTTTTCCCTAGGATTTTTCAGCTAGGGGTTCTTGCACCCTCGTGTTTGACAAATTGGGGATCCTGAGTAAATTTGTAGGGTCCCAGATATGCAGTTTATACTAGACACATGTTTATTTTAGGGGTCCCAGGGATGCACAGTCAGTGGAAAATTGGAGTCCATTGAAAAAAAGGGAGTCAGGGACTCGAGATTTTTGCGTCTATAAGCTGTCTATATCATGAAGCACATAGTACGCCTATACATTAATGCATATCAAAGCAAAAGAAAGGAAGTCACAAAATTGTGCCAAGAAAGTTATCACATTTTGTTTGAGGAAGTCTCATCATTTATCGATAATAAAGGGTTAAGCCGCTTTATTTCCGTGGCTTTGACTTGAAGTCATTCAATCACTTGAGAACCATTTCACGATTTCATAGCAAACGTTTGATAATATTATGCTGTATCACAGCGAACGGTGAATCATATCATTGAATTCAAATTTACAAAATATCTAATCTTACCCATTCAGTTAGTTTTTACATTAATCTTAAAGTCGCGAAAACAAATTGATTTTGTGTAATCCTCGTTGACCCGAGCTACCCTAGATATTTACCCTGATTTGCAAGCCCCATTGGAAGTTAAACATAATCTGAAGAATCCACTTCGAACATTGGAATGTGGCTCTCAAAATTATCAGTTTTGCACCGTGTTTCTCAATACAATTGCTCACACTAGCAAATCTGCGTAGGCATATCTTGTAAAACAATTTAATTTTTTTGCCCTTTGGACAAAACGACATACCTATCTGCAATCAAATGGTAACATGTTCACAGCCCTGTGCGTGGTCAAATGCTCAGTATTGTGTTCTACGTGTTAATTTATTTAATTTATTCGACATGGGTCCGTTCCGATAAGGCCAGTTGATGAGCCGCCAGCTAGTTAAATAATGGTTACCGTTTGCCCTTATCTGCATAGTGCATGGCATCACAAATATAGGAATCGGGAAGTAAATGTGCTCAGAAAGTGTCTCATAAGTCAGAAATGGCTGGGTCTATAAATAGGGGTGGCACTATAATAGATAAACACTTGAGTTATTGCACTATGACTATATAGACTTATGCCTCACAGACAGAATCGCCACATGACGTACACGATTGCCTAGGACAAAATTATTACGAATTTTGGAAATTTATCAGCGAATAATATAGGATTCAAGACCGCGACTCATAGGCCCTGTTACCTAGGGACCGTGGGTTTGAACCGCATGGAATTCGATCAAATATCGCAATCTGTATTTGCATATATGACAAAGGTATACATGGTTAGATGTTATTCTATTGATTCGATAATCTGAAAGTCTACCACCAAAGGATTCATATTTATTGTAAAAGTTCCACTTGAAACATTACGTACCAGAATTTACGATAAAAGATCAATATTGGTTTATATTTATCGTGGATATTAAAGAAATGGATATCAATGTAAACAATTAGAAGAGAATTTACGGCTGCCAATAATCCCAGTTGTTTGTGGTATCTTAATATTGGTCTCCAGTATTTTGAGTGCTCTACGTCGAGTTATACAACTACGGTGCACTATTTGAGCTCTATCGAACCACACACACATACCAAACTGCTTCATTGCGATCTTGATAACTGTATTTTCAAAACTACGACCGTTACACTTATTAATTAAATTTCACTGACTGAGTTTTGGAAACAATAGGCCTAATGTTTCATGAGACAATTTCAGTGGCTTATCTCGACTTCTCTTAACAGATCTTGTGACATTGCTGTTTGTAATATCTTAGATGTTCCATTCATTACAACCTACCGGTGTATTTTACATGGTGCTTAGGTCACATTTCATTAACTAATGTCATCTTTAATGTTTATGACCATGACCCCAGTTTGAGTTTAAACCCTTTATCCGATGTCAGGCTTCAGTCGCCGTGGGTCAACCCCAAAGTCACCATATGTGGTTTTCATTTACTTAAGTCTGAAGAGTTTGTGACAGACGATAGTATTCGTATAAACGTTGACACTTCAAAAACCGCGATGATCAGTCTGATAAGTGGATATCTAGTATTAGGTTTTTTTTCTCAAATGTTGGGTACATTTACCTTTGTATTCGGCACTTCATGTTATTGCGCTGGAATAAATACGAAACTAACTCATTTCCTGAACTGATCTATTCCAACGTGCGTGTTTACATTAAATGTCAAATTTAATTAAATTGACTCGACGAATTTGAGAAGTTTATGAATGAAATGAATTCTAAATATCTAATCAATGATGATTTTGTATCTGATAAAAGACGTAAATTGATATTTGATTCTTATAAAATTGCTTCTGTCATAAAAATATTTGGCCATTTTTCCAAATATGGGCAAACGTGTTTAAGCTTTATGTCCATTCTACTTAAGCTCATTGAACATCTGATGTTCGTAACAATCTGACACGCGTGTTTTATATTACACATATTTGCCATTCTTGCAAAATTCTCTATCAACGTATTGTGTCTTATTATTCGTCGTTCGGTCGTTCCTTCGTTCATTCGTTCCTTCGTTCCTTCGTTCCTTCGTTCCTTCGTTCCTTCGTTCCTTCGTTCCTTCGTTCCTTCGTTCCTTCGTTCTTTGCTCTACTAAATTATTCCGAATGTTTAGTGTCATCCGAACTTTTAGTGGCATGTTATTCTTATTGAGGTGGTCTAAATATCGAGGAAGAGTAACGAGCAAACAGTTAACATGGACTTGAAACTTGCATTCTTAATTTTGAGGTGGTCTTATAATTGAGGTGGTCTTTAAATGAAGCTTTTCTGTATTTTGAAATGATGTTTCAAAGTTCCGTTACAGTATCGTAACCATCTGTTTGTACTTGATACTTGCCAATTGGTGCAGTAAACACTGATAATACGTATTGATTTCCTTAACTAAACAAATGTGCAGATTGCAATTTCTGATATATATCTATATATTCATCTTTCGGTTTTTATCTTAAGTTGATTTGAAACTCAAATCAAGTCTAATTACTGGTTGAATTACTCATCAGACTCTAGTATAGGATAATTACAATAATTTTCAACATTTTATTTTTAGTTCCGTAGGTATAATAAATAATTCTTAAAGACTCGGGCTTTGCCGACTTACGTGAACCAAATTGCTACTGCAGTTTATAATTATATTCCTCACTGCGAAGTTGATTTACGAGAAATCTCAGTTTTTAGGCAATGATTACATTCTTTATTTCTTTGTGTAATTTATTATAAATCATCGATTTGAAGAGCTGGCACTGTTTGCTTGGCTTAGGAGTTATTATTAACCAATGATACATTTAATTAGTTTCGTAGTAAATACGTTAATCGATTTAAAAAAACTGCATACAATACGAAAACTAAACGTAGTAAATATCACGCTGTGTTAATATTACGGACACAAATTAGAAAACAGAACTAATTGTTAAAACACGCACGAGGATGATGCCGATAGCGAACGTCTGCTATGAGAACGTTTGGTGCTGATTTCACACAAACTTTGTTGCCAATAACAACAAATAGTATACACCACATGGAGCGTGTCTGCAATTGTAATTTCCTTAAATTAAAACTTGCAAAACGTTGTATTTCGGCATGTTTCACTTTCGATCTGTGTCTCTCGGTTAAAGCCTGTGTTAGATCTGGGTGTGGAGATTAACAGGTTAATGACGTAAACCACACGTATCATCTATTTTTGAATGTTTGGTTCAAAGTTCAAACAATTTTTTTGGCAAAGCATAATTGTATATTGTGTACGTGAATGTATGGAAAATACCGAAACGTAAAGCAAACAAATTTTCGGTACGGTATTTATACATACAACGAAACCTCCTTGATACAACTAGCATTCGTTTTGAAGAAAATCACTCTTAGTGATTAATAACTGGTCAATATATATAATATGGTTTTATTATTGAGGTGATCTTAATTTCCAGATGTTATTTAATTGACATTTTACAGTATTAAAATGTGTTTCTTTCTAGTAGCTCGGGTTTTTGCTGGCCCATGTTCAGGCATAAAGCCTGTGGTTGTGGTTGTCCGTATCGGGGGCACTGATTAGATTGAATTCTAAATCTGACTTTATATCTGTTGTAACGTAAGGTTAATGAGGACAGGCTGAAGTTATCAAAGCCGAACGTTTTTGACATGAAACATTCCAATTACGAAAATTGCGCACAAACGCCCAGTCTGCTATGGAAGTGCATATAATGCACACAATCTGCGATGTTCTGGAACAGTGGTTATTGCATCGGCTAATGAGATGCACTTGTATGATGTTTATAGCTGTGTCTTAAGTTGAAATTCGTACCCAAGAAGTAATATTGCTTTATTTCAATTTCTCCCCCCTTCAAAGATAGTCCTCTTTGATTCTCCAGTTATTCCTTATGGTATGCCAGGACATTCCTTGAGCCTCTGTTCCCTTACGTATGTACCCTTGAACCTCCTCAAGTGCCTTATGTTTTACGGACTGTTGCTTTCCCGGAGGTCTGTGTGGGGAGATACTCTCTTGCGTATGTGGCGTTCCCTGTAGCAACTTATTCTCTGTCTTTTATGTACGTCATCCTGTGTCGTTCACATTGGTATATACTAAGGGTGAGCATTCATGCTTCACTTTATAATGAGAAGGTCACTGCATTATACATATTTACGATCGATGTTGCTCGATCAGTTTGGCATGTTAATGAACTTATCCAATGGTGGTAAATTTTGGATATAACGTGTGAGAAGTTTTTCTTGTCTGTAACCATCACATTGGTATGTAATTATGGTCATGTACGAACAAGGCCATTCACAAAGGCGAAGATCTTTAATATGCGGGTCTCGGAGAAGAAATTACCAGAATTTGAAAAGGTCATCTTTGTACTTCGGCCTAAAATCAGCGCTGACAATGTCTATTGTAAAGCATAATCATAGCTGAATAAAGGACAGCTGGATTTGATGGTCAGTTGAAGATATAATCTTGCTTGAAATCTGAGAACTCGAGGTTAACCAATGGACACTGTAGGGCTTAGTCTAAACTCGAATGTTTAATTAAAATGCCAGTGTAATAGAGGCTCCTATATAAATGTTAGAAAAGAATATAAAAATCGTCTTTGACTAAAACGACGGTAAGTTTATATGAAAGTGAAGTTGCCACGATGGACTGCGTAGTAGATGCGAATGTATTATTTGTATGAACAAAATGTCAAATGTGAAAGTTTGTAGTACAAACCGATGTATCATTTTCGTGAGCATAGCTCAAAAGATTGATTTCATTTTTACAGTAAAATTATAGTATACTTAGTGCAATGTAATCACGCGGTTTATGCCGTAAATGAAATAAAGTGAACGCTTCTTACCTAGTTTTGATGGCCATACGTGTCGTAAAATTGATTATATTTTCGATTATTGAGCTAGCACTATCAAGCGTATTATAAAAATGTTAAGTTCACCGAGTCGGAAACATTGCTCATCCCTGTTCGGAAACAGTCTATTTTGGTGGTAATATCAACATACCTCATACCATCTCCCCTGGCCGATTGGTTAAGGCATCTGCCATGGGAGCGGGGGGTATAAGGTTCGACCGTTCTGATATGCCCGGTTGGTGAGCCACCAGCTAGTTAAATAATTGTTACCGTGCGCCTACCTGCCTTGTGACTGGAATTAAAGGATAGAAATCGGGAAGTAAATGTGTTCAGAACGTAGGTGTCTCATAAGTCAGTAATGGCTGGCCCTTTAAATAGGGTGACATTTTTACCCAACAGTAACATATACAGTGACATAGAACGAACTGGGGTATTATAACTCTTTGTAGAAAATTGCTTACAATTTTAACATATGCTCGGTTTTACACGACATCAACAAGTGTTAAACAACATAACATAACCAGAGCTAATTGTGTCGTTTTGGCACCGCCTGCTTTCGTTATGGAGGTAATCATTACAGAACTATGGATATTGTTTGGTTCGAACAGTTCCGCCAATGCAGTTTCAGAGTCGTACACGCAATATTTTGTTTCTCTAGCTGATCTACTGAAACTCCCGAGTCACTTCACTGCATTGGTAAAACTATATTTGATCGTTAAGCTTTAGTGTTTCATATAACCCCCTAGAAAATCTAGTGATTAATCTCATTTCTATAAAATAGAGATTACTATGTTAGTTTTAGGCTTATGTCCTATCTGAGTTCCACCACATTGGCATTAACGCCAAACGACAAGGTGTGTGTGGTTTTATACGCTGTAACCCTCATATCTTCCCATCGATATTTATATTAGGAGTATTTTGCTATAAAATAGATTTTTTCTACCCCCATTTGTGATATCAACCGCTTGATAATCATACATAATTCAGAGGGTATTCGGAATACTTTTTCAAAGCTTAAGACGCTGTAAAATCGCGAAAACAGGAACTCCCGCGTGGTTTACTGCCGTATTTCAAAGCGCTCGAATGTCGTAAACTACTTTTTGATTGTCGTAAATACCTATCCGACGTTGTATGGGTACTTACGGTCAAGTGGAACAAGTGGGTGCCTCTTTTGCCTCTGTTGTACCATACTCATATAAATGCTTTCGCCAGGTTTGCGGCAATGCTATGGTATAGAATGCAAATAAAACAAATGCCCCTTTAAATTAATTTATCACCGTAATATAAATCTCTAAGCACGTATTGTTTGTACAACAATACTGAAAATGCATTCAGAGTTAACAACATATGCGCAGGATTATCTACTGTTCTTTGAACATTGTTCATGCGTTTTTTAGTATATGACGCAAAGAAATGATACGTCTGGGTACGCTATTCAACTTAAGGCAGTGGGGTAATCTGTCTAATCAATGACATGCTATTACATAAATATGTTGTAACGTTAAATTGTTGATTAAGTCGGTAACATTTAACTGGGAATACTCTTAATAAATCGATAAACAATGTTGCCTAAAAGTTTCAGATTTAGAATTTAACCGCACCGGAACACTTTATCGTTTTCTTCATCAATTGTGTTAGCTATGTTTTGTTTTATTCTCTACACGCTTGGACCACACATACAACACGCTACATTGTAGGTAGCAATACTGGTGATTAATTAATTAACAATCTGATAGCATTTACAGTACAGATAGCAATCGCTTGATCTTCTATCCTCATTGAACTTCTAACATATTGAATGCATTCTTTCTTTACAAGCTATTCATCATATTTGTCATTACGCTCGGTATTTTCCGTCAAACCTCGGATTCAGTTATACTGTCGCAATTCTTATGTATCACCTAGCCTGTTTTAATGACCACTAAATATATACCTCGAACGTAAATCCTACCCGGAATGATCATTATTTTCCCGTAATGTACCTCACACAGTCCGGTTAACAATGAATATGTCTTGTTTTTTTTAAATAGTAGACGTCAGGGTTGGTTTTACTGTGTACCAATATTTTTCACGAAACTATTATTTTAAAAAATCTGAAGCGATTCTTTAAACTCTGATAAGAGTGTTTTCATATCAAAGGTACAAAGCAGAATTAAACTTGTCTGTTGAAGATGGTGAAACAACGACAACTCAACAGTTCGTACAAGAACAGGGAAAATTCCACGGAATCTGTTTTGATTTATTACACATCTTAAAGTTTTATCAACTTTATGTCAGCTAAGTGAAATTTTTTGTGTGAAAATTTTACGACACGATGACAGTAAATAAACACGATCCCGAGTAAACGTGGCGATTAAGATGACAGTCGGCGTTGTTACTGTTGCTGATACGATCTTCGTAAATGGATGTTAAATCGTAAATGATTACAGAGCAAAATACCAGCTACCCATTTAACCGATCGCTAGATATCCTTCTTGGGTGTTGAATCAGATACAGGGTGATACGGACACGTTTTTGCAGTATAAATAAATCAAGAATATGTCAGTTAGATTTTGCGCATTATCATTGCGTGGCACGATACTGCACATCGCGTCTGTATTCAACTTAACGCAATATTTTTGTCAGACATGCATCTAGAAAGTATTAAAGTGCACCGGTTTTTTACTTTTCGCTCCACTTTACAAACCAATATGGAACGTATAAACGTAAAACATTACTGCCTGTACTTAAAGTGAAAATGTTGAAATGTTACAATGTGTGTCGCCTGATGTAGAAAACTCTTCATTTTATTTAATAGAACGGGCTCCGTATGATTTCGTTGATGCAAATGTCGACCTGTTAAAAGTTTTCTTTCAGATTTTCATAGTTTTTTTTGCTTAAAGGCGTGATATCATAATGTATCTGAGCAGAGTTGGCTATTATCGTTTCTCTACAGAGTATACTTACTTCAAGTGGTCCTGCTCAGAGCCATTGGTATCTTTCTTTGATGTTCAGTTTTCATTCAAATGTTCCGAATTGCTCGATATTTGATGGAGGGTACTAACCGAGGAATCCGAATTGTTCGATATTTGATGCAGGGTACTAACCGAGGAGTCCCGAATATTTGATGCAGGGATCTAACCGAGGTATCCCGAATTGTTAGATATGTAATGAACGATGCTGACCAAGGAATTCCGAGTTGCTCGATATTTGATGCACGGTGCTGACCGAAGATATCCAATTACTTTATTACAATGCAATGACGGAAAACTGCTTGACATACAAATTACTATTATTTTACAAATGGACGTCCAGCCAGTGAGTGCCTGCTGGCGGTTTTTTCAAGAGCATTTTTAGTCACATATTTACTGAATTTAACATTTCCCATATCTATCTTCTAAACTGTATTCAGTATCATACAACCTGGGCCCGTACTCACAAACTTTTTAAGACTGAATCTTAGACTTAGACTTTAAATGGTAAATTTCATTTTGTTTCATCGTTATTGTTACACAATATATTTTGATAAAACATGGAAAAAGTGTAGAGTGAGTAACAAGAAATATTCAGGCAAAAATTTATCGGTTTAAATATAATGAAAGCGAAATGCTTGTAAATTTAATTTTTGCAATTTTAAAGTCTAAGTCTGAGATTTCAGGCTTTAAACGTTTGTGAATACGGGCCCTGATTCGTGATTTGAGTTGACGTGCATTCACCATAAAAGTTCAGATTTTTTCGTAGATTTGTGGTTAATTAGATATAATTATACATTTAACTCGGCGGGTGGCTTACAATCCCATGACTGCAAGCGGTTGTACATTCAACCGTCGTGGTAAAATCGTACCCACATACAAGTATCGGACAATAAAACCGAGTTTATGGTAAAATGATGTATTATACCGAGTACCGAAAACATTACTGATGGGGAAATGATTTAAGTGACTAGGGTAATAATTTGTGGTATTAAATTAATATCATAAATACAAAACAGAACGGAACGGTACGGTACGGAACATAACCCAACCTAATCGAACATAACCGAACCGGACCGGACCTGAAGAAACCGGACCGAAGAAAGAACAGAAAGAACAGGACAGAATCGAACAGAACATTTATTTAAGACATGTGTATAGTACATACTAAATTGCCACATACATACATTAAATTGTTAACAGTCATGCAGCAAGAATTTAATACAGTTTATCGAAATACAAAATTTTGAGCTCACACAAACGTAGTCTGTAGCGTATAAAAAACCACGACATATAATTACACGGACACAGTGACATTACTATCCTACATGTGTATGTGTACAATGGATAATAACCTGATGTACCCATGTTGATCTCTTTCTCGTAAAATACGGTTAATGGCTTAAAACTACATACGTATTTTCCGCGTGTGTGTGAAGTTTTTTTGAAGGACATCACAGCTAAAATGCGCACGTTACAAAGTTTAAAATACTTTACGCGCATTAAGTAATTAACTTGAGTGCGTATAAAAAACACAGAAAACAAAAATAGGTCATGAAAACGCATTGTGAGGATAACACCTTAAGTAATGAATCGTTTATTATTACAGCTATTTCGTGAAGTTTACTAATGAGTGAGCGACGACTTTCGGTGACAGTATAGCGCCCGAAGCGGGAACGCGCAAACCGTTTTAATTTATGGCCAATTATTCAGAGTAACACCTTCTTGACACTCACAAGCCTTTGTTGTTAGGGAAACAAATTGCCAAGAATGGTTTAAATTTTAAAAATGTCAGCTTTAAATATGTTAATGTGTTGTCGTTGTTTCTTGTGTCCCCTCAGTATGTTAAACATTTTAAGGGCCTCGTGTTTTGCTGGTTATCGTTTAGGACTGTGTATTATGTGAACATGTTATCATGGAAATTGTAAATCTTAAATATTCAGTGGTGATTCCATATCAGTTTTAAATGAGCGCTGCTATGTGATTTACAACCTCTTCTGTAAGTGACGTCATTTCAAGAAAACGCAACATGTGATGTCACTTTTTGCAAACATGAAACAACATTTACTCCATATGGTCACTTCGTTTCATATTGCCATATTGCTTACTGCCAGTACATGGTGACGTCACATGTGAAGTTTTGTGGAAATGACGTCACTTAAAGAAGAGGATGTAAATCGTACACTTTTAAGATCTACGTTGCACTTTCCTATTGTTACGGTCAGTCAGAATACTCTGCCTGTTGGGTCAACCACTAGCTGTAACAAAAATACAATATCAAACTATCTGTCTTCTTTATATTGAGGTGGTCTTAATATTGAGGTTGAATAAAAAGCAAAACAGTGAAAAGTGACTTGAAACTTGTGTTCTTTATATTAAGGTGGTCTTATTATTAAGGTGTTTTTTAAGTGAGTTTTTACTGTACAAGTTTACTATCCGACAGATGGGAGACAAGCTAATGGTACTAACTTTTCATATCTTGGCGCGTTACTCAAATCACGCGTCAAATTTCTGATTTATGAATATAATAGCAAGTCGTACACGTGGGTGGGGTATGTTTAGCAGGCACATATCTAGTTATAAATTGTTATATACGATAATCACGCTCACTTCTTTCTACAGGAATGTGCGATCGTTGACTTTATATTATCATCATTAACACGTGACAAAATATGATCATATTCAGCGTTCCTGCACGACGTCACGTGCGTAATTATCTCATATTTTATATATAGTTATTAATTTGGCATCTTCCATTGAGTAATTTCCTAACGTATCCGTACATATTTTTGTGATAAAGATGTGGATAAGTCTGGCTTGTGTATCAACACAGAGATTACTATAATACTTGGAGGGAATGACTGGAAATCGTTACAACAAATAGTTTGAGTTCTTTGCCAAAATACGTACGTTTCTTTGTCAAAACATTCATTGCATTCTTCGTTTATTTTCTGATTTCTAAGCACTTGCTATGACCTAATTTCGTACGAAACCTATAATTTAATTGGCGCAAGTATGTTTCTCCTTTACAAAATTGGATATACATAAAAAATATTTCCTGCATCGTAATAACGAGTATCCGTTTTATATCAAGGAAAAAGTGCAGATAAATCTGCTCTAAGCTGTATGTTGTTTTAATTGTCTATTACGAACATCATTATCTCGAGCACAAGTGATGGTCACTTCGAGTAATTTTTATAATAATATGTTTTGCCGCTTTTAATCATCCATAAAATAACCGTGAGTCATTTCATGCACTTATGATGCTAAGGCCATCCTTAAAATTGTTTGTTTGCGGTAACGCGACCCGGAGTTTTAGCAGTGGGTAGGTAGGTTTTTTAGTTCAGTACTGGAATGGCTAAAAGGCCGAACAAGAATTGTCATCTATGTACCTGAAATAAATTGAGTAGCGGCATTTCATGACTCATTTCATAAGTCGATCGCGTAACTGCAAACAAACATTTTTTAAAGGATGGCCTTATCTGTATATTTTTTATGACAATACAAGTTTAGATCTGGATGTGTTGTGACAATTTGTAAATCCTCATCAAACATTGTCTGAGCTGTATGATTAATTTTAATTCACATGTTACATTGCACCGCTCCTTGTCTTGCTGTTGTGCAATTATCTTAAAGACGCATTTACCCTGAAGGGAATTAAAACTATTGAAGACGTTCTGTTCATTAAGAATACATAAATATTTCCATGACTTCCATGCGGTGAGTGACGACAAACTAATGAACTTTTTTTTATTTGCCTATGATTTGTTCAACCTACTTTTTAGGCGCAGTCGTACTAACATGGTTTTGCTATTTGCATATCAGTGGTATGAAAACCAATCCAATCTCACATTAACCACTAAACCAACTTCTCTTCTACCAAATAACGTTTGTAACCTTGACGCGGATTGGTAAACCTTTCGATAAGAGGTGCATTATCTTACCGAAATCCACTGAAGTTACCGAATTCCATTTTATATCTTGAGTGACCAGCTATCGTAACTTATCGGCAATTTGTTTTATGGTGCACAACAAATCTTAACCTTCAAAATGCGCCGACCATCTTTTTTCAAGATATTTCTTGTTTTATTTGCCTACGATTTGTTCAACCTATTTTTTTCTTAACCATGCCCACTTTGATACACCGTTTATTGATCTTAGCTTGTGAATGATATCAAAATTATGTGCGATATTTTGTAAACATAACAAAAATACAAATCAAATAAGAATGGGACTAGATTGCATCAGGAAAAATGGAGGACTTGATTTGATCTGATACTATGATGTTTCGATATCGCCGGTTTGTCGGAAGTTCCAAGTTAACGGTGCCGATTTGATCGTTGATTTGACAGTTAGTAATCACCATATCTCAATGCTTTCAATGCGTCTATGAGGTGCGGATGTCTGCATATCATTTTGATATAAATTGCACTTCCTTACGGCATCTGATCTTACCAAATATAATCATTTATTTTAATCAAAATCTTTATATTTTCTTCGCCCAGCGGAAATCTGAATTTCATTCATCAAAAGTATCACATCGAAGGCAAGCCTATGATCTGGTTTTATTTGAATATATCGCTTTTTTGTTTGTATTGTAAAACTGCTAGTCTATGCAAAAGTGTCTTGTTTTCTTACATATATTTATTTGGGACATCTATTATATAGTAAACAATAACTATTCCGTACCAATTTAATAATAATAACAACTGTATTTCATGAAGATAACTAAATAAGCTACAGGTGTAACTTTTTGCAATGTGGTCTTCAAACAACAACGATGTAAGAAATCAACATAAAAAAATAAAATAAAAAGATATTCGAACACAAACAGTTACAAGTTAAAAAAGTGAAGTTTCTCGCTTATTCGACAAGTATGGTAGTCCGTCGTCCAACTGTGCATTAAAACCAACGCCTTACATAAAACATTCTTATGTTATCCACAATCCGAAGTTGAGATCGTTCGGATCTTTGACTACCAGCCATGTATACCGAAAACTGATTCGATAACTTGCCTGTAGATGTGGGAAAAAGCGATATCTTACGTTTCAAAGAAAAATATCATATCAATATTATTTGTTCTTGACTCGTTACGCGATAATCAAGTTTCAATCAATCATAATTCACTAAAACTAGACGTGGTTAGATAAGTTTGATGGAGGTGAAGTATCCGAGCGATATTTTCCTTCAACTATTTGTAGGATGATTTCTGAGGCCTTTCTGTCTTATCTGCAAGAACAATCAAACATAATTTAATGAAATGGTATCAAAATATCATCGTATTATATATCAACTTTGTTTTTTTATATTCGCTGATAAAGCTTTATACTTTTCTTTAAGATATTATTTGAAGATTCAAAACGTCCAACAAGCGTATTATAATTAATACTACATTGAATGCGGTTAAGCATTTACAAAAATGAGAACGCCTTAGTGTGCATATTTACTCAAATCTGTAACTTCTTATATGTGTATTCAAGAAGAAAGACCGTGGATCAACTGTGTGAATAAAATCAAACACAAAACAACAGCATGGAGGAATATAATTGTTAAAAAAACAACTTTCTTCACTGAAAACCCCGCCCTGTTTTCTTCAATCGTGGGGACAACATTGAGAAGAAGTAAACCGACTCACGGTTTAAAATTCTAATCTGATGACAAATTGTAACTTCGGTCTGGGTAGATCTACCCGATTATTCTCCAGTACTTGTGACTCTTGAACGACAATGCATTCGTAATAGATTTAAGACAATAGTTCTATTATTAAATCGGACAATACAAATGAACCTTGTGTGTGCTTTTTGGACCTTGATCGTACCCGGTGGCGTGTGATCATCCGCAAAATAATTCAATTAAGATTATCACCATACGGCAGATTAAGTATACACACAAGCTTGTTAGTGCGCTTTGTGTTTCTGTAATGAGACATGAAGTATTTTTGTGAGGCGTTCGGGGATAATTCCCTAAAACACAGTTTGCTGCTGCTACATTACACTCGATATATAGACGGAAAACAATTTAAGAATTTTAACGATTTAGGCAAAAGATTAATACATAATCGCAGCATTGTAATTCGAGCGCTTAAATCGCCTATTTGAACTGTGGACACAATATGCATTTCACACGACGTGTTATAATTCGAATAAATTGTTTTAATATATCAAAACATTTATTTTATTTAATCTGTGTCATTAAGTTTTTAATATTCTATCGATACACGAGAAGCTTTCACTTTTAGAGAAATTGATATTTTAGACAATTTATAAACCCGTTCTAACACCCTGATCAATATTCGTGAATGATGTGGTATGATTAATATGAATTATTATAAGATTTATGGGTATAAAGTATATACATTTAGTATTTCATCTAAGTTCACTGTTCAGGGATAATGTCCTGACATCGAAGTCAACATCTTAACAATGTTTCGTTGGTGTTGATATGTTGTATTTTCTTCAAAGAATACGAACGAATATCGTATTTACACCTTTGTTTCTATGGGCAATATTTTTCTGCTAGCAGATTTGAATTACGATTTTGTTTGTGATACACAAATATCAAAATATCCCGAAGCTGCTTATCAGCTGAAATCAGCTGATGGATATCTCTATGCAACACATAAAATAACCGTGTCAATAGCAAGTCGGACAAACTGAGAACAAATGTCGATCTACTGACAATACGAAGCATCGTACAATTAATTATTTACAACTGACCAATGCATAAATCATTATTGTTTTGATAGACAAGTGTTGTTGGCGATATACTGCTTTAGTGGTTGACAGTCATGCGTGATAAGTCATCATTACTTTTCTCACACGTGATTAAGCATAAATAACAACAGATATGTGGGGCATATAATGTTAACCCAGGTCATGATTTATGACCAGTGTCCAGTTGACTCTCCTTCACCTACGCTTAGGGTATATACGAAACTGACCACTCACTTGTAAGCATTGACATGAACACAGGTAACAACTGACCACTACATTATGTTCTTGCTGACCGTTACATGTGGTCAAGGGGGCAAGACAAGTAAACTATGTCCGAACATTGTAGATAACAAATTAACGTCCAATTACTTACCAATCAAAAAATAGACATTCTAAATGAGTATTTTGATGTACAGGTTATCAGAAACAATAACCATACCTTGAACTGTCGGTGTAATGCAACAAATAAGAGACTTCAAAGCATTGCGGCCAATTAAGCATTCCTGTTGTCTAGTTGTTTTAAATTGGCGTATAATAAGAACTACACGAACATATGTTATTTCTGATACAAATGTATTTATATTGCAAGGTCAATGGCCTTGATCCCCTGCTGGGGACACCGTATTTGTTCAAGCTTGTTTGACATTTCAAAAATTAATTTGTTATCTTGATTTTAAATCAAGGTTAATTTATACACAGTATCCGACCAATATTCGAGGACCACTGAAGTATTTACTCATTTCAGTTGTGTCAGTCAAACCGACCTTGACATTCAATGGTATCAAACGGTATAGACCTCTCGTTGGAGACTATGGACCACCCCACTACTGTGCATATCATCATATGAACCTAAAACGTTTTTAATGGGCTTCATCCAGTATTGTTGTTATATAGTCTAAAACACCATTAACAAGAACCATTGCCATGTATAACCGTTTAAAACAATCTTGTGTAATCATATTACAATGTACTAAGAGACAAAACTAGTAAAAAACCAGCTTGTTAAAAAATGGATTGTTTTTTGATTTTATGATAATGCAGATGTCTTTTTTGTCAAATACAGAGAAATACATTATAAATGTATTCTGTGATAATGCATATTTATTGAAGTTTTAACTAGAAAAAGTACATTTTTCACGTTTGTTTAGATGAACAAATGAACAAGAAAATGAGCAATATCTTTAAACATGTCTGTTTCGCTAAGCAAACATTGACACATATATGCATTGATGGGAGATACGGTGACTTGCTAAATGGTGACTCACTGAGTTCTAATTCTATCTAAATGTTCGATTGATTCACTCATGAAAACAATATTACAGAAAAGTATTGTAAATGTTCCAAGAAGACATGCTCTTAGGCATGAACCATGGGTATAAATGTGTCAGATTAAAATCTACGATGATGGCACTGTGGTAGCTAATTGGTATTCCACTTAAAACTTTCAATTTTATATGTTTAAAGATGTTCGCCCTCGATATAGCAGTTCGGTGATAATGAGGCTAAAATATATGCGAACATTATCATAGACTACAAATCCCTTCTCAGCATGAGTTGGTTCCTTAATTGTTAAACGATAAAAACTGAACAATTCCGATTTATCTTCAAAGGGGCAGCTTACAGTATGATCAATCTTTTTAATATCTTAAAATCCCTACCTTTCAGAATCGGGGAGATCATATTTTCATTAAATGATAACAATATTTATCGTCGGTGCAATTTTCACCATGTGAGTGATTCCATTAAGATTAAACAAAGTTAGGAACAAATATTTACTAATCTTGAAATATTATTAGTTATGAAGTGTGAATATAATTCCGCAGCTAATTCACACGTATCAGTGTTTGACACACTTACTGATGTTATCTCGTCTTTATATTTTCAGAGATTTAAGTTTCAACAAAATCAAAACGATTGGAAAAAGAACGTTAAAAGGCTCTAAAGTGTTGAAAAATTTGTAAGTATCAAACATTTTGTAGGACTAGTTAGTGCATAGAATGAATGTAGTTCATTGCCATTGTGTCTGATTTCATATACATGCACAGTAAAACCTCGTTATTAAGACCACCCACTCTTTCGTTTCGTAGTAGATAAACATATTCGATGTTATTACTTGAAACATCTCACCTACCTTCTTAAATACTTCATGGTACGAAAGATTATATTTCTAAAATTGTTATATGTTGCTGATATGACAACATATTCTGTATTGTACACAAGATTTTATTGCAATTCATGATACAAGACCACCCTTGAGACCCTCGAAAACTGGTCTTATTATTGAGGTGGTCTTATTATTGAGGTGGTCTTAATATTGAGGTTGAATGAAGAGCACAACAGTGGAAATGGACTTGAACATTGTGTTCTTAATATTAATTCGGTGAATTTACCGAAATCCATTTTGGATCTGGAGTGATTAGCAATTGTAACATCTCGGCCTTTTTTTATGTTAACCTTTAAATTGCGCCGACCATCTTTTTTAAAGATATTTCTTGTTTTGTGTAGTTGTTTGTCGAGCTACCCGTTTATCTAGCCCGGTCTTTTTATCCCTTTAATGAATTTTTCAAATAGCTTAGAACAAAAAATCACCTTAATGAGAAGACGTTCAGAACACAACTTATTGATATGAGATCAAAATATGCGGATAGTAAAAACTTTGTCGAATAATTTTCAGAGGCTAAATTTGACTCAAATGTCTGAATAACGGTGTTTGTCTTTAAACTAGTTTTATCAACATTTGTTTTAAGCGGTAAATGTCAAACAGCGGTGACCTTAAGTCCAGCTATGTTACAACTCCCGTAAATGTCATTGAATGATCTAATTACGTTTGGCATAAATAGTACATCGGTTAGTTGGCTATTAGTATAACAGTCTCAAATCTGTTTGATATGATTTACCTGTTAATTTGAATGATCTCACTATTATTTCTTATTGCCCGATCTATATAGTGTACATTTTTGTACGTAAAGGGATTCTGTTGATTGGTTTACATATTATTTTTATTGGTATTACGTAATTATACTTGTAGGCGTAACTGTTGACGGATCGCATCTCAGTCTAACCTTCCACCTTGTACGATACATGTTATGAGTGATTACTGAAACATGCGAACTATTTCTTGTATAATATGACATTTACTGACACAAATTGTTATTTTCCTCATTGTTTAATCAAGTTCGCGTTGAGTATGTCTTGTACCTGTCTAACTTACGATGACATTATCCAGGCGGAAATCCTTTTGTATGGGTGAGATGGTGATTATCCTCTGTTGGCGCATGCGCAGTATTAACCAGAATGTGATATCGCACATAGCAACTTCGAAACCTGTCATAATGCATGTCTGCTAACTTAATCAACTTTTTGTAATTTTGCTGGAAGGCGTGGTCTTTGCTTCAACGCCTGCATCTGCATTCACCTATCATACCCCGAAACCTTGAATTTTGATAAGTCTTTGCTTAATTTGAAATATCAGTTTTCTAGCAACATGCAATAAATCGGATATGCTTTGATTCATGAAAAGTATTACGTATAGCTGTGAACATAAAACGTAGTAAGTTAATTGAATATATGATACTTTGGAGATAGTATATCTTTCAAATATTCAAATATTGCATGTTGAATAGTGTTTTGTATAGAATTGAATACCATAATTCTGCTTTAGGGATGTTGATAAGACGTCGTCAAAAGAGTTTGGTTAAGCTGATCGGTAAATTAAGTAAAACGAATTATTGTTGAGTGTATTATTGCAACCTTTAGGCGATAATATTTATTAAAATAAATTAAAAACAATTAAAACACATTTATATCAAGCTGTAATGACGGTACTTAATGTGATTAAGATTAAAACCCTAAGACTAGTCTACTTAAAATACGCAATATGTCTATCAATTTACGGAACCTGGAATTCAATCAGCATTTATTCGTATCACGTGTCCGCCCCCGAAACATTCAGAGACACAATGAAGTCCCTAATCTTGATCTACCAATAACTAAGCCAGTTGAGGGTAGAAATTATCATTCGTACAGGTTGCCTCCGTAAAAATATAAAACTGCAACTCACAGCGAGTAATATACAGTAAAACCTCACTTAAAGACCACCTTAATAATATGACTACCTCAAAATTAAGACCACACCTTTCAAGTCCATTTTGACTGTTCTGCTCTTTATTCAACCTCGATATTAAGACCACCTCAATACTAAGAGCAGAATTCAAGGGTCCCAAGGGTGGTCGTATTACTGAGGTTTTACTGTGTTTTGTTTTAACATACATTTCGTATGAGTACATGTTTTGTAGTTTTAGCTTAGGTCCAAGATAAAGTTATTTTTCATATTTCATGCCTTTTGTATACAAATTGTTTGTCGGGAAGTTGTTTACAGTATCAGTATGAAACATGCTTTATGATAAGTCAAAGTTTTTTTCATCATGAAGTGTATTTATTTGTATAATAATATTCTTTCAAACAGTCGGTGTATACTCTGCCTTGCGTCAATAAGTTTCGTATTGTTTGTATTCATAAATCAGTGAATAGATGAAGATAAAACGCATTAAATTATTAAATTCACCGATTGTCACACAGTATTTGGGACCAATGTTTGTATCAAATTTCTTGTGGAAAAACCAACAACCCCACCTTCTTCTTATTTTTCATACTTTCTATTATTCATTTTTTTCTCAGTGTTTGAAGTGAATCATTTGAATAGCATATAGATCTTAAATCGCTCCTTCTATTCACTGGGTTCAAGTGTTACATTATATCTAATCTCCTACTAATGAGCCCACCAATACACGCCCATATTTGAGAAATTTAACCCCAAACTGATGGGTATAGTGATTACTCATTACGATTCGACATACAGGGACGTAGCCAGAGCTGGTATAGTGTGTACCAAAAACAATATAAGGGGAACTAAGGGCATACTACCCCGAAACAAAACCGTTTTCTACAATCTGGTAACATTTTCACAAGCAATACAGTCAATAAGCGTTATATATTCAGAATATTTATACCCCACAATGCATACATATGCTCAACTGTTGTTGGTTATTGCACACAAAAATTACTATTTTTGAAAATCATGTGTACGCAACGGCGTATTTTGCGTACAGGTTGCTACGCGCCTGGACAAAGGTATATAAACAACTATACGAGGGGTGTTAAAAAAATACGCGGAAAAGTGTTGTCATATTTTTATAAAATAATTGAATGTTATGAAAATTTATATTCATGTCGGTCAGGATATTGTCTTTTAGTGTACACAAAAATGTGTGTGAAATGTAAACACATCATTAAGCATATTTTCATAAAATTTCAACCAGTAATACAAACATGACAACACGTTTCCGCGAACTATTTGAACACCCCTCGTCTGTATCGAGGTGGTATCGTTCTGTCACGTATTCTATGTCGGCGTAAACTTCCATGTGTCATTGTTAAAATGTGCGACATCGTGTGATAAATTAAAATGTACTACTTTAGATAATGCCGCAGTATCACAAACGGGCTGAGATTTTCGTTTAAACAAAAAATGTGTGTGTGCAAGTATTTAGATATACGACAAATGTCACACATCATTTAGCGACGCCGTCATGTACATTTTTAAACCCGCATCAAATGACTTATTGCGGCGGTATGCCGTTATGTCAAGCCTCGGACTTTTTAACTGTCGATTGGCAATATGGTTCTGACCAGTATGTCGAGTTTAACCTGTTGAATATATCTTGAATCTAAAATTACACGGAGATTTTCGATCACTCAAATTCAGCTACGTGATTATTTTCATTTTGGTCGAATGATAATCTCTTATATAATAAACTTACCCGATAATGACATACTTGAAATGCAATCAAGTATATGGAATCAACTATCCTTAAGAACGTGTCATTTTTCTCACATGCCCCCCCCCCCCTCGTAAACAGGTTCATGTAAGGTGTATTGGTGCAACTGAATAACGAATGACAGTTTATGAAGACAATTATGAAGAAGACATAGATTATCTCCCCCATTTCGCCAACTTTCGTAAACATTAATAAAATATCACCAGACAGTGGTATTATTAATGGCACTAGACTGTAAAATATGTAGAATTAATATCATAATTCTAATGAATAGCATTTGTAGACGACTTGCTATCTTCACGCATCGTTTTATTGTTCTGTTTTCAGACAGTTGGATCACAATGAAATAACATGCATATCTGACGCAACCATTTCCAACCTGCAAGAAATGATATATCTGTAAGTATCGCTTTATGTTTACTGTTTACAAAATTGTCTTGGAACCACGATTTATGGAATTGAATTCTTGATAAAATATCAATTATATAATATCCCATAAATGCATTTACAGCTCTGGCGTTTCAACTAGATGCATTACTAACACCTCGGAGCTGCTATGAATTTTGAGGAACATGGAAACAGTTTGACATAAATGAGCGCTGCTATGGGATTTACAACCTCTTCTGTATGTGACGTCATTTCAAGAAAACGCAATAGTGATGTCACTATTTGCAATCAGGAAACAATATTTACTCCATATGGTCACTTCGTTTTCATATTACCATATGGGGCAAATATTGCTTACTGTCAGTACATGGTGACGTTACAGGTGACGTCTTCTGGAAATGACATCGCTTAAAGAAAAGGTTAGAAGTCGTACAGCGGGGCTCATATGTTAATACCCGCGGTACATAATAAATACTACGAGCCCGGTTGACTCTTGTGTTAGTACAACAGTCAAGAAAACCATAAGCGAGACACGTTATTTGTAAAAAACAAACATTTCTCAACGATATTCAAAATGCCTTTTTTTCAGAACTTTAAACAACAACAACCTGACGTCGCTACCTGAAAATATTTTGTCTGGGATGACGAGACTTAAAGTTCTGTAAGTATAGTCACAGTACACTTGATTCACATACATATTCGTAACTAGTAGATCCAAATGTTTACAACCTTGCTGTTAAAATATTAAAGGTAGATCTTATATTCCTATCAAAATGTGTATAGAAATGGTTTTTAGAAAATGGCAAGCTAATACCTTCTTGCAGACGTACTCTAAAACATCGCATTATAACTTTTCTTAAAAGTTTCCCGTTACATCAAAATACGAATCTGATGCATGTATTTGTTGTGTTGTGTTGTGTTGTTGTGCTTTTATTTAAAAACAAAAAGTGCAATGTACATGAAAGAAGATAGCATCTATATATAAACAGAATGCGCATGCGCAATGGTACAACATAAATATATAGTCTGTATCAAATTAGTATAAACAGGTAAAACAACAAATACAATCACACGGCTTTTAAGTTTTACGAGACTAACGTGTTATATTTTAGTTACTACCTCTACATGTAGACAGCATGTTCTATATACCAACTGTGCTGAATTTTTGTATGTTTGTTGCAGACGATTGAGAGAAAATCACTTTTTATGCGATTGTCATCTCACGTGGCTTTCAAGATGGCTGCGACCCAGAAAGAGGCTAGCGAAACATCTCACGTGTCACGGACCAATCAACTTCCGAGGAAGATTATTTAGTCGAATAACAGAAAAAGAGCTTAAATGCAATGGTATGTTGAAAATACTGCAATAATGTCAGTGATTAACCGAAGGGTATACAGAATCATTTATCAAACCGGGAGTTTTTTTGGATGTCGGCACTTTCGGAAAAAAAACGAAAAAATACCCACCAAAAAGTTGCGAGCGAAACCAAAAAAATACACGAACGATTGAGTTTGACTTGTTCAAGGAGTAGGTAATTAACTGTAATAATAAGCTAAGAGTTATTGCAGGAACAGTTTTATCAATATGAAGCCGAGAAAGCTCTTTACAAACTTCTGCTTTGATTTTGTTTATTATTCAACTACAATTAAAGTTGGCGAAATACATCGGAAAGTTATTTGTTTATAATGCTTATACGAGAGACTGTAAATACCAAGGTCTACATGTTTTCGTGTTGCTGTTTCCCGGCTTATTTTGCAATTGCTTTGTTTATATGTCTCTATATATTAGATTTACTGCGGCATTGAGAACTGCTTGTTTCTTTGCCATCACCATTTGACTTGCATTGTTCCGGATCTTTTATTTAAACAAAATCAAAACGTACATCTAGAAGATAACCGGACCTTTGGTTATTTTAGGGTGTTGTTCATCGTTTAAATAATGATATAAAGAACTCCATACAATAAATCGTCAGTGAAGAAGAAATAGTGATACAGTCGGACCTCGATTATTCGAATTCATCTTATTATTTCGATTAATACATGGTTTCGAATAGCCCATTTCTATTCGACGTGCATGCGAAGACGCATCGGGATCTGATATTTATTTCGGATGATACCGATTATTCGGATAGAAGGTCGTCGAATAAGCGAGGTCCGAATGTAGCCGAATATACGAAAGTGTATGCAATGAAATCTCACGTAAAGACCACATTGAAAATAACAGGTCATCTCATTGATAAGAATGTACTTTCAGGGACTGGATTTGAATCTTCTATCGTATTTTAACTCGATTATGAGACCATCATACAACAAAGACGGACTGTCGTCAGAACTAATGGTGGTCACTTATTATTGATGTTCCATTGTATGTACACGTGACCAACCTTCGAAAACATAACTTTGAAGTTAAATCAAAATTTGTTTTATTTTGAAATTTAGATGTGGATTCATATTCGTCACAATGCGAGGAGGAATCTGTTTGTCCCGAACTGTGTGAATGTACGGGCTCGTCTGTTGATTGCCGAGGAAAAGGACTGTCTGAAATACCGGACAACTTGCCTTTAGACACAACTGATTTGTAAGTATACAAGTCTACGATAATTCACTGAAATCAAGAGAACAGTATAAAATATAATGACGAAAGAACAAAGTCATAAATCATACGCTACTGAATTTCTTCTACCACGAAGAACAATATGGCTTCATCAGCAAAAATGCTAAAAGTACAACACACTTTGTTACATGGAATTTCATTAAGCAATAATACAACATATATTTACAAGCGTCAGTGTAACATTATTCATTCCAAATACAAAAACGCCGATCTCCAGTATAGTAAAAAACTTTGCTTCTTAATGTTACAAGCAAAAACATTATCTGAGATACAACAATAGCAGCGATAACACTCATTCCGAATTAAATATATTGTATCATAATATATGGTTTATTTAGCCAACAGCTGTGCGATGTTGTACAGGAAATCAGTACCGGTGCAGCGTGCCAATTCATATGCTGTGAAAAACACTTTATTCACATATAAATATGATATAGCATTAATATTTTGAGATAAATTTGACGTTTTCTACCCTTCTATATAAATCACTGTGTTTCATGTAAATGATAAACGAATTATCCACAAATGACCTTTTCATACAAATGATAGAATTTCGCGATTAGGAGATGATTAATGGGACACCATTTTAGATAATTCACAGATAAATGGCTGGTCAGTCCCAGGAGCATCAAAATATGAGAGGCACAACGTGTGTTGGTCATTTACAAAGTAACCAACAATACAAAATTGATATACAGATGATGTCTATGATAAGATACGGCGTAAATTTTGTTAAACATTCTATCAATCATTTTGAATGGATATTCGCCACATGCATCATGTTGTCAAGATACTTATTTCTATGTAAATGAACTAGTTTAATATTTTCCAGAGGTATAATTTTACAAAGAATACATAATCATATTCATATTTTGAGCATTTTTCTCACCGTCAAAAAATTGGTCATTGGAGATCGCCGTACTACAGCGTCCGAGAAAACAATTTCTAACAATGACCCGGTTCAACAAACAATGAGTCAGTTCTCTTTTAAATCAAGACCCTAAAAGCAAACACAGACAACTTTTCTGAAGAGGATAATACACAATTAAAAAATGTAAATTAAAAAAAATTGCTCCAGAAATATATGTGCCAAAATCATAAGAATTCGACATTTACTTTGTACGAAAGAAAGTAATACTTAAACATGGCAATGGATTCAGGATTGTGAACCGAATCCCACACCGATAGTTTTATAATTGTAATAATGTATTCATAAAAATAATGTTAGACACAATCGGAAAAGAAGCTACTTTACATATAAGCATGACCAGTACGTATGATTTAAAAAAATCCTGTTTCGATGAAGTCCACATCGATTTGTATGTGTTTTTGGTTTTTGTTTATTTTTTTTGGTTGTTTAAGAATCGGCGATATTGTTAATTTCTCAATGCTTATCTAGTTTAACTCAATTTGCTTATCGTTTCGCGATTTGTATAGTTTTTATTGCGTTTTCTGTTCTCTCACCGACCTGAATATTACGCGTATCCGATGCCAAAGGAGCGAGTACTATAGATGAAAAAACTCTCCACCAATTTCTCTGGTTCTTAGCAACTCGATTTATTGCATAAGCAACATTGAGGTATTACAAAAAGTAGAAATGTGAATTTAGGAGCAAGTCAGGCTTCTGTTCGGGGGAATCACAACTCACATACTTGCGCTTATTGCGCACAGAGAGAGAGAGTTTGTTTTTGCATACATACCGGGCTCAGAGCAGATCTATACTGTTTTATACGAGACAAAATGTTACATTCGTGGTATAGATAGAGCATCTTGTATTGTCTAATGGTAAATCGTTGTAACCTGTCAATTTACGGCACCAATTTGTTGATGGACATTTTTCAATTGCTCGATTCTTATTGATAATGCGTCCCTATGGGAAATAAAGGCTAAATGTGGAATAATAAGGTCGGATACACAGACAGTACAATCAACTTCTTTGTGTCTCCCTTCTTTACAAGGCTTGATGAAAACTTGAACTGTATAAAAATTACCCCAGCCTAGTGCTGCAACATATCATTTTACAGTGACAGTTCATCAATCAAAGAATGGTTTACTCAATAAGTGTTGGTACGTCGAGACACACATGTATATGCTGGCATATATGAACACTCAGGTTTTTGAAAGGATAAGGAAACCACAGACAATGCTGGCTTTTAAGTTAATAAATTCCAATATAAAGTGAGAAAAAACAAGACTATACAGTCTTCATTTACTGTGTTCCTACAATGCTTTGATGGGTGACATGTCTACTCCCTAAAACTGACAGTTATCGACATGTCTTTTACTCTTCTAATCGATGATAATTGAGATGTATTTTATTCTCAAATCGATTATCGGAACGATATTTCTTTTTCCCCTCAAATCGATGATTTCTGATAAATCTTTTCTTTTTAAATTGATCATAATTAATATCTATATCGCCCTAAAATCGACAAAAATGATATGTTTCCCCTCAAATAAAGTTGGATAATGCAGATTCAATTCAAATTGTTCATGTTCATTAAGAAAGTTCATTTGTTGTAGGTTATGTACAATAAATATTCTTCTCTACTTAAAAATACAACAATAAACACAAAGGCATGCTATTAAATAAGTTCAATGAACTGAAGCCGGTTATTACCTCTTCATATTTTGATAACATATTTCATATTTTAAACATATCGCGCGATAGTACTTTCATATTTGATTAATTGTTGGAAAAATCTTAAAGGTAGATTTTCTATCAAAACATGCTACGTAATAATTTTGAAAAAAATGGCTTGTTGATGCCTTCACACAGACATACTCCAATACATTTCATCGTAACTTTTTCTTAAACTTTTTCTTGGAACTGCAAAACACAAGTCCGATACAGGTATTTCCTATGCTGGCGCTAACTCGGCGCGTAGGTCAGAATAGAAAAGACCCGTATCGGTTGTTTTTGTGGATTGACTATGTACCTTTAAAATTCATGAGTGAATGTATTTGCTCGATTAATATTTTGACAGAATTCCTTCATCAATCAGAATAAGACATTGAAACAAAGGCAAATATTTCAAAATACGTTGAACTTTTTTCACACAAATTCATTATGCGCGAGCAAACAAAGATTTTATGAAGCTGATCTTACACTTGATTTTATTTCAGACGTATGGAACAGAACAGAATATCGAGAATACGAGCGGGAACCTTTGATAATATGAATCGTCTAAGACGAATGTAAGTAACTTGAAAACACAATTGATAAACCTGAATATAAATATTTGAAGATCAGGCATACTGCTTTGTGTGGTTTCCAAGGTAAAATGCTTGTTTTAAAAGAATAACTCATGTATACATCCGCATTCCTTTGTCAGAAATCTACCATTTGCTTGCGTAAGAACAAAATGGTACCAGCACTCAGCACTCGACGCTTACACTCAGATCTTTGATACGTACTCAAATATAGATGGAAGTGGATCGTTGAGAGATATACAACACTAAGTACGCATTGAAATCATCCTCTCATACTCAACTCAACAAGAACCACATTGAATTCCGACTGCTGACGACCAAGTGTTGAGAAATGGTTTTAATTCTAGCCCATAAAAACCGTAAAAGTCAAATGACCGCCCCTAAAATGTTTTTGAAAACAGAGTTTAATACAAAGCAACATTCGGGCCTCGTTTATTCGACAAGACTTCTATCCGAATACCTGGTATTATCCGAAAACAATATCAGGTCCCGATGTATTTTCTTCTTCTATATGCACGTCGAATTGAAATGTACTATTCGAAACCATGTATTATTCGAAATTTCGGACCCGATGAATTCGAATGAACGATGCCCGACTGTAGCTTATTACGACATTCTGCGCAATATGTGAAATTTACGTAATACCCATCACATATAAGGCAACGGTTGCAGAAATATAAAAACATTTTACGTCAATACCCGATCACATATTCGTCATTACAGTTATAGAATATATAACAAGCTATGTAGACAGAAGCTTTCACTCCACTCATCTGCTTATATCGTCACAAACAAACGTTCCACGAATTGTAATTCGACTTAGTGGGGAATTGAAGCTTTACTTAACTCAATAGAATCTGTCAAATTAGCTATAAAACTGTCAGTTAGACGAGATTTACGCACGGAACGGGACTTCTATAGTACAATCAGCCGGATAAACTTTAAGATAATCTAATCAAGCATAGCTTTGGCAATTTCGGCATTTCTAGAAGGGATAAGTGATCTCCTTCTATAAAAATGCTGATCACTGGAATTCACTGGATGGCCATTGTGTATATACCAATTGATTTTAGTGTCGGACGTTGATGAAGTAAAAAGCAAATAAGCAGACATTGAATGGCTGAGAGCATCTTCAGACTTTGGAGAGTCGCCCAGCAAATGAGGCCCATAGCGTCATGGTGTTTTTGCATTTCATACAAGAACTATTTTTTTGGATTTCTTGTCTTTAAGTTCGTAACCATCTAGGTGTATGTGTTGTTGAAATATATCTGTTACTTGTTCAGTTTTATTGTTGTTCACTCCGGGTCTGAAAGTGCATACAAAAGGACGAAAACATATCGATTTCTCGTTTATCATAAGTTATACGAAGGAAAAAAGTCTTCGAAAAATGCTCTTCTGGTAGCTGTGCACTATGCATGTGGCCTTTCCTGCTGGTTAATTCATCCTTTTATACAAAGAACTTTTTTTTTTTCAGAGACGTCAGTAATAATCAAATTGTTTCGATCGACTCAAAAGCTTTTGCCGGTTTGACTTCATTGAATACATTGTGAGTACATTTTCATTTTGATATACATGTAGGTCAAGATTATACTAAAACAACTGTCCTGACAATCAAAATGTAAATAATGTAAGAGTTTATGGTGTTCATTCCTTGAAAATTAATATTATCAGATTGAACATGCAATATAGATAGATATATTTATTTGCGCATTGAACACTGAAAAATATTTTTTACAAAGCAGCAATAATCATTTTTACAGTAATAAGCATCGTGACAACTGGCGAGAAAGCATGTAATTTAGGTTTGTGAATTTTAGAAATTTCATTTTTTAGAGATATAAATCATGTGTGTATGTACTCAAATTCAAATTACGATTCATTCATAAGAAATACTCAAATTTCGATGTCCAAATATGTTCTGTTCTATTCTAGGATTGTTTATGCGAACAAGATCACAGAGTTACCACTTGGTGTTTTTGATGGGCTAACAGCACTTCAATTACTGTAAGTACAAATAACTAACAACCCTCATTTTTGACATCATTTACGTATTTACGAACGTTCGCGTTGATTTTGAATCTCTAAATGGTTTTGCAATCTCACTAGTTAGCTAATCTCTTTCAATTCCGACTGAATTTGCATTTCTTCTTCAGTAGACAATGGTGAAATACAGTCGGAGCTCGTTTATTCGACCACCTGCTATCCGAATACGTGGTATAATCCGAAATATATATCAAGTCCAGATGTATCTTAAGCACGTGGAATTGATACGGGTTATTTGAAAGCATGTATTAATCGAAATAAAATTCGGACCCGAGAATTCGAATGAACGAGTGTCGACTGTAATTACTTGTGTACGTGACAATGTTACTTTTAGCCAAATGTTTTACAATTCTAACGAGCCTGCAATGGGGAAAGTCATAGCTACAGTAGTATATGTATATCATTTTGTTCATTTCAGATTATTAAACAGAAACAGAATCTCCTGTGTTCCAGTGGAATCATTCACGGATCTCACAAATCTCAACTTACTGTAAGTATATACAGCTGGTTTATTCGACAACCTTCTATCCGAATACTTGGTAACATCCGAAATAAATATCAGGTCCCGATGTATTTTCTTAAACACGTAGAATTGCAATGGGCTATTCGAAACCATGTATAGTACGAAATGAAATATCGGACCTGATGAATTCGAATGAACGAGGTCCGACTGTAGTTGTAAAACTCTGCTATATTGACAAACAGCTGGCTCTGCATATTTGATGGGGCTCATACAAATATAGCAACAAAAACACGGCTCTGGTTTACCGAAGCGACTGCAATTGAAATCAGACCCCATTCAAATAGTTCAATTATTTATATGATGCTCTGTACTGGTAACATTTCGTCATTTATAGCGTTGTATAGTTTGCTTAATCATATTTGGCTCACTTATAATTCACTGAATAGAAAAACAATCATACATGGTACATACCACGAACTCATTACCCTTATTTAGTTGTATTGAAACTAGACACAAAGCGGTATACGCTTTAATTTGCGACCTGCCAACCATAGACTGTTTTTCATATACAGTAAAACCTCACTTAAAGACCACCTCAATAATAAGACCACCTCAAAATTAAGAAAACAAGTTCATTTTAGTGGTTTTGCTCTTTATTCAAACTCAATATTCAGACCACCTTAATAATAAGACCAGTTTTCAAGGGTCATAAAGGTGGTCGTATTATAGAGGTTTTACTGTATATCCAGAACTCATGTACGACCAGTTGTAGGTTAATATGTTCAATGATCGTACGGTGGTATGATTCCACATTTTCTTATTACTGATTATGAAACCTGATTGGCGAAGAATTTAATTGATAAGATCAATATGAAATGCTTCTCTAAAATTTTTACTCTAAGTATTTTGGCATTGTGATGCATTTCAGACATGCATATGTTTGTATAAATATCAACAAACAACAGCTATGTTACATACCTCAAAACAAGTATAATATCAACGTTTATTGCCGTATTGTTTACAATAGTGTAAATTATCAAAGATATTCTGACGTCTAAGTAACAAATTAAGCATCGTTTATTAGCTTGCGCTTTTTATGCAATCTTTCAACAATAATGTAATAGTTCTTGAACATATCATAACAGCGTCTGGCTGTCTGCATGTAAGTGTGACATATGACGGTATATGAGACGCGCACTTAGATTTCTTTTGATTGCATGCTGATAAAATTACGGGACATTCTGAGTAATTTGGAGCCGATTTAACTGATATGCTGCAAGAATTGACGCGCGTTTGATGTAAATCTTTTGTTCCGAATGATTAATTTAGACATACTGCACTGAAATAATTCAGCCACTTTCGATATGATTCATTTCGAATAAAGGTCAGGGTACTTCAAACACTTTTGACAGGCTGAACCCTACACCGGTTAAATTCCGACTTGTAGAATGTTGACAGATATTGTCATAGCAGGACTAGAAATCCACTAGCCCGACGTCCCGGACTAGTCTAATGCTGAATCGGGCTGCCAAAAGTTGAGTTGAAATTAGACCCAGACACATCTGTTTTTAAAGCTAACCAACCTCATCAATTGTTCAGTTGTAAGTCAAACCTTAGAATTCCACAAACGCATACATGTGATTGTTAATTTTAGATTGTGGAACTATCATCATGTATGTTTATTTCTTACTAAATTGACTGATATTCTCGGACAACTAGCTTCTTATTTCGGACAAGTCAAATTTTACGTTTCATTAATCCGGGAAGAGTTTCTTTGAAAAAAGATTCTAGAGTCCTGCAAATGGTAATGTACATATTGGCACTATTGTGTTTTGAACTGCAACAGAGTATTATTATTTCATGCGCATTCAAAAATACATCAAATAAGATACCCAGCATTTTTGTTTAAAACAATCAGCGGGCGAGGATGTTTTCACATCAAATAGATAAATATGTAGTGAATGGGTATCATAAACATATAAATATACATCATATTGTATGAGTCACGTGAGACATCACTCTTTGGTCGATGTCATTCCGATTTCTGTCTCAGATATCTAATTCACTATATGAATATTTTATCCTTCTTTCAGGTCTCTCTATGACAACAAAATTGAATCTCTTGCCAATGGAACATTTTCTCCCCTCGTCAGTTTGCAGACACTGTAAGTATTTTTACATTTCTCATACATATTATATTATCAACCATCATTTACGTGTCATTCACTGTCACCATATCTTTGATGAGATCTTTGCTTTTTTGACCAATTTCCATGCGACAGAATAGTACGATACACAGACATTTTGTATGGAAATAAGAATCTTCTTTGTATATAACATTGTCGTAAATAAGGCTATTCTCTATGTACCATTGTCTTAAATAAGACTATTCTCTATGTATCATTGTCGTAAATAAGACTACTCTCTATGTATCATTGTCGTAAATAAGACTACTCTCTATGTACCATTGCCGTAAATAAGACTACTATCTATGTACCATTGTCGTAAATAAGACTACTCTCTATGTACCTTGTCGTAAATAAGACTGCTCTCTATGTACCATTGCCGTAAATAAGACTAATCTCTATCTACCACTGTCGTAAAAGTTTTGAGTACATAGAGGTCATGCAAATCGCTTAATATCCATTGTTTGACGTATAATATTTATCTGATTAGCCTCTCAAGTGGTAGGATTACATCGGTTGTAAGATCGGAGACATTGCTCTCATACCGTCATCAAGGAATGGATGCCTACTTTAATGTGTTCGTTGTAACCACTTGTATATTTCTCCCAATACTAGAGAACAAATTAAATATTCAAGTACAAGTTTGCTATCTACTTTTAGTTAGAAGAGACAAGTACTCTGATTAAACTTAGAGACAGACAGACATGTCTCTGTGTGATTGATGAAATCTGAATATTTGATATTCCTCCAGTAATTTGGTGTTTAAATCGCACCGGGATGTTTCTTCATACTAAACCTTGATTATACTACTGTCCATTGTCACTTGAAGAATATCTGATGAGTTTCCTCTTATCCTTTTTGCCGTAAGCATCAAGGCAATCACATACGCACGACACAAGCACTTATAAAAACACACGGTAAACTGAAACACACCTAATTACGTGTCGACATACCAAGAAATCAGAGACGTTATTTCAAAGAAACATTTTTATACTAATAGTTTAACGAAATTCACATGTCAACACATTTGGCCAAGTTGTTAAGGTATCCGCCTTGGTAGCGGGAGGTCGAAGGTTAGAATCCCGGTTTGGGTCCGTTCTGATACGACCGGTTGATGAGCTGCCAGCTTGTTAAATAATGGTGACCGTGTGCCTACATGCCAGGTGCCTGGCTTTCAAGGATAGGAATCGGGAAGTAAAAGTGCTCAATCGAAAGTAGGTGTCTCATAAGTCAGAAATGGCTGGCCCTTTAAATAGGGGTGACACTATAATAAATAAACACTTTTTATCTATAACATCCATTTAAATTCACACAGGAGCTATTTGCCTCGATTTACCCATGTTAAGCTAAACAATTAATGTTAATTTCAGCCATTTGGGAAGAAACCCCTTCATTTGTGATTGTAATCTAGCCTGGCTCTCGGATTATCTCAAAGTGAACCCGATAGAAACAAGCGGAGCCCGCTGCGTACGTCCCCGGAGGATGGAACGAAAGAAACTCAGTGGAACTAACTCCTCTAAGTTCAAATGTAAAGGTGAACTTAATTTTAAGCATGCGGCATGTATGTGTACACACCGCCTCCTTCTTCTGTCTTCAGTTTTAGTACTGAGCAAAACTTCTGATGATCTGGGAAATTTCTGTTACATTTTATGCAAGAGGTCCAAAAATATGCAGCTAAAGCACAGCGCTATCTTCACAATGATAATTTTGCGTTCAGTTATTAAGACAATATTGGCTTAACGCTTAATTTGTCTCTTTCTTTTACAATGTATTCGTAAACTGTCTGAATGTGTTGTTGCTGTTATCGTATTAAAAAGTTATTATTGAAAAATTAAAGAATAAATTTTATCATTATTCGATATGTTAAGCAACACATTTTTGGCTCCGGGCTCTTTCCGCTACACTGGGCAAGTACATTGGTTTCCTCTATTATGTAATGAAAATGCTGCATTAGAAGTTTTGCTTGGTGTATATAGTTTCTATCAGATATCAACAACAAAGTTATATTGTACAGTTTATTTGGCAACCTCCGATCCGAATACTCGGTATCATCCGAAATAAATATCTTGTCCCGATGTATCTTCTGATGCACGTCGAATTGAAATGGGCTATTCGAAAAAAACATGTATTATTCGAAGTAAAATTTCGGACCCAATGAATTCGAATGAACGAGGTCCGACTATATAACAAAACTCGACGCATTTATATGGCATGTTTTTTGTATAAAATGATTATACATTAGTAATTAATATGTTATATTATGTTATACTAAATAAAACACAGGACACGCCCTAATTCCATATCCGGTTGTACTATGCATGTAAGCCCAATATCACAATCAATTGACATTGCATCTGTACGATATTACGACAAAATGTCAGCTATTCTTATTCAAATTTTGAATATAGTTTTGTTACACTATTTGAACGTTTTGTTTACACTATCACGTAGCAATTGGAATGTATTTAGTATAACAAAAACTTAATGTACCCATTCCTACATAACCTTCGAGTATATTATAATTTCTAACAGACACTCGATAACATTACGTCAATATTTAACAATAGTTCAATCCAGCTTACATTTCTCATCTTTCTTTATGTATTTATGTCTATTGTCATATTTGTAAGAGCATGCATTACAAGTATATATTCATACTGCATGATTCCTCGACCCTTTTCGCAATAGACCCTTAAACTATTTATGTAGTCCTTGATTCAGCAATCTAGATCGGATTTAAGTCAAATATTTCCATTCCTTTGAGCTGATAACTGTACAAATGCTGTCTCGTCATTGCCGGTGGTACCAGTATTCATTTGAAAAGCAATTTTCTGACAAGAAATAGTAGGTGTTGATTTTTTGTCGAACAGGCTCAACTGAGATAAAGCATGTAATCAGGTAGATTTTGGAAAACCCTCAATAATCAACGATCTCAGTGTCAGTGTCAGATCTCAATTTTATCTATAATAATGGAATCTCTAATCAAACGATATTTGTAATATGTAGAATTATAGGCTTTGTGATAGGAACAGCACGAGACTATACTGATGTATATGTAAGGGAGACTGACTGTACAAGCAAACGTTTGATACACCCATGTCCTTACCATATGCAATGCTATAAGATATACTCAGTACATTTAAAAACGCACATTTTTTTTACTAACCTTACTAATTTAAATTTTATTACTTTTGGAACTCATTTTTTATTCGATTGACATGAAATGTAGTATACATGTTGTGTACAGGTGAAATAATACCTTGTCAAGTTCTTTTCTTGTGTCCTAAAAGTCATTCAATGAAAATTTAGAAGTCACACACTGTGGGTTATTAAATGTATTAAGTATATATAGTGGATTCATAATTAGCTGATAATACCGATAATTTTAACACAATGTCTATTGGTCAATATGTTCTAAAATATGTTTCATCGACTCACCACCTCACAATGTGTTTACAACAGTTTTCATTGACAAGTAAAACAGACAATGGTTTTTAGCATCATTTACAAATTCATCACAACAGGACCTCCAGTGCGTGCCTCAATAGTTTTCAATAATTTTATTTTGCACAAAAAATAAATATTTATTATATTTTCTGTCATTAGGTACGGAAGAATATCGCACGAGAAATGCGGGTAAATGCACGATAGACAACACGTGCCCGTTAAAATGTGATTGCACGGGAACAACAGTGGACTGCTCCTCTAGAAGACTAACATCTGTGCCAACCAGTCTTCCTGAATATATTACTGAACTGTAAGTGTAGTTTTCTGCATACCATTACATCGGATATAGAACAACATAGATATAATGTTGCTGTTCTAAAAGTAAAGAGATATTTTGTAAATGAGGCCGATGGATTTTGAGAATCTGGCTTCAGAGCAAAGTTAATAAACATTTACCTATGGTTTTATATTCTGTTGGCAATCTTTATTCGCTGATGACCATATCTTTATTACTGAAATCAGATAAAGACATAATATTATCTCAAAAACACTACAAGTATATGTGGTGTTCATAAAGGTGTGAATTTACATGAAAAGTATGAGGTAGTTGTAGTTAAAAGTTCATAAGGCGACAACTTCGACTATTAAACAATCTAGTTAAAGGGAGGAAAGTATTGGAGTTGTAGTTTTAATTCATTGATACATTTCCCTTTCTCTCATTACAGAAATTTGAAAGACAACCAGATATCAACACTGTCAGCTGGTGTATTTGATGAAATTCCTAATCTTCAACTCTTGTAAGTATTCCCTTATCCGATCATTGGAGTGCTCTACCATTGTCGTCATAGGATGATGATATTCGTTGTGATGTAAAATTCACCCTCGAATATCAACTGTTTTCTGAGAATTAAAATGTCAATACGTTCTTGTTCATGCCCCCAGAAAGAAGACACAGTTAATCATTGTTTATTACATAAACAGTAACAGTATACTTGAATCACTAAAGGAAAGTCCTATACTTACAACGTCATAGCAACCATTAGAAATATCTGACACGATAGTAAATGATGGTTTAGTTTATTACCGTGAATAGAGTGAACATATGCGATGAATGAACTAATTATACTAAACATTAGTGTTACTACGATGAATATTGATGTTAATATTTCTACTTATTGTTTGTAGTACCCGTTAATATCCTCGGGTAACTATTCATTACTAGTGCAAATACTTATCACAAATTTCATTCCAGGGACTTGAGTGATAATCTCATAGAAATAATCGAGGATAATACTTTTGCATCTCTCGACAAACTCGTAGAACTGTAAGTATATAGTCTATAGCTAATGTTACTCCTCTTGAAACCGCTGCATGTAACACATTGTAAGCATACAACTACATGTTCGGCATTGTAAACTATCATTATAATTGATATATGAACGCTGCTATAGGATTTACAACCTCTTCTGCAATGACGTCATTTCAAGAAAACGTACCATGTAATGTCACTATTTGCAAGCAGGAAATAATATTTACTCCATATGGTCACTTCGTTTTCATATTGCCACATGGGGCAGATATTGCTTACTGTAATAGTACATGTTGACGTCACATGTGACGTTTTCTTGAAATGACGTCACTTAAAGAAGAGGTTGGAAATCGTACAGCGGGGTAGATCTATGTAATTAAACAATCTTTTTCATTACACATTTGTATTTATTTTCTCAAGAATATTCGCTCACTATGCAGTTAAAAATAAGTCTGTAGATACATGTATAGGCCTATTGAATATGCTTTAGACTCATTATGTACATTTGCATTTTAAGGAATCTTGCTAACAATCGCCTGGAAAAGGTATCTGGTAGAATGATGTCAGGATTGACGGGAGTACACCATGTGTAAGTTATCTATAGTGTTTGAAGATCAAATGTGATTTCATCAAATCTCTGAATAACTTATGAACAAAAAGCACACTACATTTTACTACTTGGTGAATAACAATGAGCACGTTGTCCATTGGATACAACGTTGACCAATCTAGTTAGTTGCTATCACAATTTGTGAGGCGCTTAAGCGTCTCATTGCTATCATCGTCTACTCGAAGTACCGCCATATTCATCGTCTCCAGAAAATAGTGCTTGTAAAGTCCTCTGATTTTATTATAGATTTGATGAGTAAAAATGGCTGATTTGTCAGGGATATATCCATATTTTTGGAATGGCTGGAGTCTTGATATAAATAAATGGATGTTCTTGATTATATGTGTCATTTTTTGGCGAATGAGTTTAAGACATCTCAAAATTAAGAACACCATTTTCAAGCCCATTTTTACCATTTTTTCTTTATTCCATCTGAATATTAAGACCATCTCAATAACGAGATCAGTTTTCAAGGGTCCCAAGGGTGGTCTTATTATTTAGATTTTACTGTATATTCAAAGCAAATTTGTTTGTTTTCAGGTCTTTGACAAGCAACAGGTTGACGTGCATCAACAATAATACATTTCAGGAGACAGTAAATCTACGAAAATTGTGAGTACTCCAGTAAATGTTCTAGCACTTAAGTAAACATTCTTACAAATACAATTGTTTGATAGTATTCAACAGTAAAAAAACGCAGGGTAACGTCTAAATGTCATATACATTATTTTAGTTCATTTTGTCACTCATGACCATCTCAAAGTTTTGATGAACTTCTTAGTAAAAGAGAAGGAATTAGTTGCTAAAGGGAACGCTACATAACAGTACCTCCCCACACAGACCTCCGGGAAAACAACACTCCATAAAAATCAGGCATTTGGGGAAGTTCAAGGGTACATACGTAAGAAAACAGAGGCACAAGGAATGGCCTGGCAGAACATAAGGAATAACTAGGAAAATCAAAGAGGACAAACAGTGAAGGGGGAATTAATGGATGGAAAAGATCACAGGACAAGTCAAGACTGAAACTGGACAGAAAATAACATGATCATTATACAGAGTGAAAGAATTTCATAGGGGAAAGGGAAATACAACATACATTTAAAACACAAAAAGAAATAATAACCATACAGCGAATTACAGCCTTGGAACTGTCAGTAAATATACTGGGGGTTTTAACTCGATAATCGGACCACATCACAATTAAGAGCGACTTTTTCCAGAATCACTAGTGATTTTATTATTGACGTTTTACGGCATACAGACGTGTGCTGTATTTTTACGCCATCACTCGCATGACATGAGTATATTTGTACAACCTTTTTTACATTTATGTTTTCAGAAATTTATTTGGCAATCAGATTGGGTGTATCCAAGTGGGAGCATTCGACAGAGCCCCGGAAATATCGTCATTGTAAGTATAAAACATTTCCCCAGACAAACTATATATTATATGAAGCTAGTTGTCAGATGTTGTTGTCTTGGGCGTAGATTACTATAGGCCGTGTATTCCGCGGCCTAAACTGTTTATTCGAAAAAACAAAAAAATAAAATGACCAAAACTGCAATACGTTATTTAATGAATGTTTTTGATGTTATTGTAAGCATATTTACCGGACCGAAACATTTTTTTCTAGGGGGATGGGGGGGGGGCATGCACCCGACCCCCTAAACTAGGCCTACATATCAATTTCAGCTAAGTTGCACCCCTGGTTGTCAAAGTGTATGTCAATCAGGTTCTGTTTAACTTATTTCTTTGAATACAACTGTACCAATAAATAGTCATAGTTATATTTACTGTTTCAGAAACCTGATGTCAAATCCATTCTCGTGTAATTGTCATCTGCAATGGTTTTCTAAATGGTTGAGCACTCGTGACGTTTTGGTGGGAAGTCTGGCGTGCTATTACCCGCGTAAATTGCGTGATATGCAGTTCCTTAGTATTAACATCGACGAAATGATTTGTGAAGGTGAGTAGATATCACCATTATCTTCCAAAATGAATTATTGAAGCGTTGTTTGTTATAATAACCGTACTCTCGCGCGCTAGATGTTACTGTCTACTGGTTTGTGTAAAAGGTCTGTCTGACCTCTGGTTGTTGACATTGACAGAACCACGGATTCGTATTTTCCAAACGTTTCCTAACGGTCTCCCACATTCATTGTCGTCTACTTGAATCTTGTGACACAACATAAGTGCACAATGGCGTTGATTTCAATGCAGCAATCGTTAGAACGTAACCATGTCTGGGCTGTAATACACAGCTACTTGTCTACATGCTGTACACACTGTATATTATTTTAGATAGCAAACCTTATTAACTACAATTGTCTATTCCAGATAATAATGACATTGCATGCAATGTTGGTATACCTCCGTGTTGTTCTGATCAACCCATTGATGGTAAGTAGGAGAACTTGTGCCTCACATCATGACATGTACTTGCATGCCTATAATATACAGTAAACCCGCACTTAAAGACCACCTCAATATAAAGACCACTTAAAATGGAGAACATAATTTTTTCAAGTCCATTTTCACTAATTTTGCTCTTAAATTCAACCTCAATATTAAGTCCACCTCAATAAGAAGACCAGTTTCAAGGGTTCCCAGGGGAGGGGTTATTATTGAGTTTTTTCTGTTGTATATATCAACATGTTTTGTAAAGAAAACTGTTTTATGTAAGTATAAATAAATTCATATTGAAACGCTTCACAAACTTAGTAGTAACAAAGCAAAATACAAGATGTAAACGTTTAAATTTCATCCGTGTCGAAATTTGTATTTTAATGTACATGCATATTTGAATTATACCTCATTTCCGCATATTGTAAAATATTACTTATAGTATCACTGTTTATCCTTTTGTCGAATCACATTTTCGTCGAACACTTGAAGTAATATTATGCTAATTTTTTGTTCATATGTTTCCCTTAACAAGCATGAAAAATGTATTTCCTTAAAGTTAAAACATCAATAAACTTGCATTAACAAAGAATGAATGCATAATGTATTGATCCGTATTTGTTTGAGAAAGTTGTTTGTACATCATAAATTAAACAATCGTCCTGTTGTTTTAACAATCAGGCTATTTCACAAGTTTTGTCTGCTAGTAATATGGTAAAAAAGATATTTCAATCGGTTATACATTGCAATGGTTCGTAGTGGAGATGGTATAGCTAATGTAACAACAATACTGGATGAAGCCAATTCAAACATTTTATGTTCAGATGCGCTAGATACATCTTTAAGACTTAACTGACGGTCAATAACATGTTAATAACTGCTTTGAATTTACGTGAATTTTTTTTTTCAATTTATGTTTGGATCAAAGGGCTTGGCACGAACAATCGATGTATTATGCCAATGTAAAACTATGAATCATAATCGAATGATGGTTTATCGATTACCCGGAGTAATAGTATACACATAAGATAACACATGGAATTTATTGCGGTTCCTGGGTCCGAGGAAATCATTATATCAACTATCTTTATATGAATCAAAACCTCTGAGGTTTTTATGATGTTTTTCACGGATTGTCAGTCAAGTTTTTTCCACAATTCCACTTAAAATGTTACACCGCATCAGATGTAGCCATCTAATGAGTGATTTGTACTTTTGTTCATTTTTTTAGAGCTGAGTACAAGAAATTGCGATCCTAGAGTCCGCTGTCCAGAGAAGTGCACATGTACTGGAACGGTTGTACGGTGTAGTAGACAAAATCTGAATGCTATACCCAAAGGCATTCCATTGGACACCACCGAATTGTAAGCTGATAGTTCATATTATTGTCATAAGTCTGACATTGGTTGTTTGTTACTTTAGATGGAGTACAACTTCTCCAAGTTGGTTATAGCGTTCAGCAGCTCTTGAGTCCACCTTCGTAGACTTGAACATCCATAAGTTACATTTACTCTGTTGTTCAATTGTAAAACTTTTATTCCTGATGATTGTACTAGAAACGACCAATCTGTAAGATTAATACCAAATTATCATTGAAAAAAAATGTTGAAGGTAAAAAAACATAAATTGGCAATTTCAGCAAACTTTCTATTATTTTTTTCTAAAACTTGCAATGTACTGGAATTTCAGACAAATCTGACCGCTAGAAAAAATGTGATGTGTTTTTAACGAATCAAGTATTGTACTTTAAGCTTAATGCGAATGAAGATTTCAGTTTCGATACAAATATATTTTAGATACCTGGACGCCAATGGTATTGACGAAGTTGAAAGTACTTCTGATGATGTTGTAAGTGAAATTGGAAGACTTACTCAACTAACTAGACTGTAAGTATTGATAAAACGTAATAAATAATATCTATTTCTGTTGATATTTATCTACCACATTTCATCCCAAATCCATTTTAATTAGGGGTGTAAACGATTAACCGGTTAACCGTTCGAACATGCGGTTATCGGTAAGTAAAATCACTAACCGGTTAATCGTTTATTTTTAAGAAAACATTTACTTTTATTTTTGGAAAAAAAACTATTTATCATTAATCTTGTTATAATTTATGAAATAAAAATGATGTTTAATAAATAATTGAAACTATCAATATTTGTTCTTATTTTTATGGTTTATGTTCAGTATTTATCAGAAATAAAACACTATTCGAACTCTATATCCGTCAGAAAATAGGTCTAGTTACCGGTATCAAGGTAAAAATATACACGGCAAAATACGGTATTGAACACTGGTTTTGTATTCAACACTTCCAGTTTCACAGAAAGTACGAATCACTATTTCCATTGTTGAACCATTAAATTTAATGTGCGCAGTAAACATTACTATCAGCATTGAGTATGTTATGCATGTTACGCTTAGATGTTGAACTATTTTTAACCGATTCACTTACCTGTTATTCTTGCGCCACTTCCGGAAAAAAGTAGTTAGCGTATTAAGACGATGCGACTGTCGGAAATTGCCATATAACTAGTTGGTGTACCGAACAAATAAAAAAAAGCTGAGCATGCAAGAGGGGAACTATCTGGCTCTCTCATGTCTCAGCACAGTCTGTGTTGTGGTATTATTATTGTATCTGGAGAAAGAGGACATGTTTTACTATCACATCTCTCAGCCGGACCGCTCGTGTGAGGGTATTAAACCGTCTAATTGGTTAGATGCGTTTTACTGACGCACTTATCAGTTGATGAATATTACAGTTGCACGATCAATTACTATGCTTGAGTTAGCTTTTATAATGCAAATCACACTTTGTTTTTCACTAATTGTCTCTTGATTGCCTTTTCAGAGATCTTAGCAATAATCAGATTATGAGCCTTCCTCCGAAGCTGTTTACCAACTTGACACATCTTTCAACATTGTAAGTACATGCCAAAAATGAAATGATTGTTATCTTTTATTATGTATATATTTGCCACATGCCGATTCGCGTATTTGTGAATTTGGAGCAATTTGGTGCATTTCAGTATGAAATCTACTAATCCGGATTGAGGTAAACCCTTCTGTGGAAATCGTTGTGTCTAGTAATTTGAATACCAGGAACGATTTTCCCTGCTTCAACAGTGACACCAGTTGTTTGTTGTATTAATGGAGTTCCCACAAGTGCTGTTGAATATATACCTCTGACATTTTGAAGCGATATCTTTTGGAGAACTCTTTAATATCACATACTCGTAAATGAACGTAGTCCTGACAAAAATTACCTCCATTGTTCTAAAGCGTCGATAGGAACCAATTCCCATATGTTTGTACGCTCGGTCATTAGTAATGTTTGGAGCTAACATAACAATTTAATCATTAGTACGGTCTCTCTACAGCAATCAACAACCTTGTCTTCGAAGATAACAGGGTGATTTCGTAAGTCCTTGTACTGAAGACTAGTACATACAATGATTGTAAGTCTAGTTGGTATGAATCAAGTTCCTGTTTTTTTTCGTTTTCAGAATCATGAGCTACAACCGACTGAAATGCGTTGCTGATACTACATTCAGTGGCTTGAACGAACTAAGAATACTGTAAGTATATCTGTCTTAGTATATTTTTTATCAAAACATTTTCTTTGATTGCAATTAAATGAAGCATGCAGATGTGAATGTCTTTTGCAGTAGTGTTATGAGAACTGAGAGTTATGTATACATCAGCAGAGTGAGTTAATGTCTCTTTGTTACAGTTTAGTACGGAATGCTGAGTTTATTGATAAATCTTATTGTTTTTCCATAACATACTGTGCTTTAAATAGCGTTTGTTTGATAAGCGTTTAATCAGGTTTTATTTCAATTATAAACATATTTAACGCTCGGTGATTTTGTATTGCTTGAATGTCACCTTTATTTATATGGTGATTATTTAGCACGGGATATTTATAACAGACATACTATCTATCATGCATCCGTAGTAAAAATAATTTACGTGCTTCGGCAAACAGTGCCTGGCCCTGTCTGTTTTTTGTCCCATTGGAATAGAAAATGAGTCTATGTTTCGGGAGGTTATTTATTTATCAATTGCTTTTTAACTGTATTGTAGGTCACTGCATGGAAACAACATGTCTTCAATTCCTTATGCTGCCTTTGATGACCTCACTTCTCTGACTCATTTGTAAGTATGCAATATAAATCAGTTTATTAATACTACTACATACATGTATAAGAAAATAATAGAATGTGATGTTAAATATTGCGATATTTTGGAACAATCTGCAATCAAATAACATTGTTCCATGGTCCAATGCCGAGTTGCGCCTTTGGTACGTAGAATCGAAGGATAGATATTTAAGCAATTGTTGTTTATTTATGCTACCGAGGCACTTATAGTGTATAAAATGTAATTGTTGTAAAAGTATTTAATGAGCATGACAATTTCTCCGTGTTCATTCGCGCGCTGAGACATTTTCATGATTACGTGTGTTTGTCTTTATCAGAGCACTAGGTGGCAATCCCCTTTACTGTGACTGTGGATTGAAATGGTTATCAGATTGGATAAAGACAAAGTACGTTGAGTCGGGTATTGCAGCATGTGTTGGACCACATAATATGGTCAACAAGCTCTTACTGACGACAGAATCTGACCATTTCGTATGCAACAGTAAGTACACTTTACCTCAATGTCCATTTGGTTAATCGTTGACTTTACTTTCTTCACAAGAAAGCAATTATGTTTAAGTTTGTAATGGACCATATACTAAAAATGTGCGATGTTTGGCACAAGAGGAAACATTCGTCTAAACTTCGTCCGATATAGTCAAATATCCGTTCTAAATCACGTACTCCTCCTCCAACGTGTTGCCATGATCTCATAGTTTCCTGATAGACGTCTTGCTATTACAGAAAATTGAAACATGCATATTTCAGTGTAAAATTGCTGGTTAAGCCAGCATCTAAGTGAGTTTGTATTACGTCTACATTGACAAGTTACATCACTTGAACATATGTTATCACTTGTCCCACACCGCTGCTGGATCGAATACCACCCAAAATGTAAAAAAAGCGAGTAAGATATCCAGCTGGCTTACAGAAGGTCGGTGATTCTGCCCAGATGGAGTCTTCCTTCCTTCTAATAGCTGGAAAAGTCAATACATTACCCTGGCTATTTATGTGACTTGAAGTCCCATTGTAAACAAATCAACATGTGCAAGTATTAAAACGATTAGCAAGATATGCATAAAGCAAAGATAAGCGCAACGGTATTCGTAGCCGAATTGTAAACACCAAATGAAATATTTATATAACACACAAATTCTGATTTACAGGTAAACCAAATGATGATGTTCAGGCGAAGTGCAATGTGTGCTTCAATAACCCGTGTAAGAATGAGGGTATATGCACGGCCCTTGGGTTCAAAGATTTTAAATGTGACTGCACACCTGGTTTCCATGGTAAACAATGCGAGGAGGAGATCAACGCATGTTTTGGTAACCCCTGTAAAAACAATGGCGCATGTAAGATTAAGGATGTGAGACACCTGTTTGGCAGTTTCGAGTAAGACATTTTGTGTGTTTTTTTTCGGTGTTACTTAGTTAAGGCCTAAACATATGTTTGTTTCAGGTTTCATGCCCCAAAAATAGGGGAGGTAGGTCGGGAATTTTTGTGTGTGAAGATTTTGTTTATTTTCAAACAAAGCAAATTAAACATACATTTAAACTTTGAATATATGTTAAAAGACAAATTCCCTTTCCTTTTTAGCATGTATAATGTTTAATCAAGGTGAATATAACGCTCTATAGCTGGAATACTCGTAAAGCGGCTAATTGTTGGGCAGAAATTTGAACCTAAAGAAAAATTCACACAAAGAAATTTTACAAAAAGGAAAAAAAGTTAACATGCGAAAAAATGTTCTAGGGTGGGGGGGAAATAGGTTAGGTCGGGAAACCTGAAACAAACATATTTTTAACGCCTAATTCCATTTTTTAAAATGTTCGGCCGTTTGGCGTAAGATTTGTACTTTTTCTTTTTTGTTCGGTGGTTCTGGTTTATTTCTTAGTCTTAGTGTTTATGAGCACGTTTGCTGTGTGTCTTCTAATGATATTACGTGTTGATGTCGCTGTATACCTCGGGTTTACTGCTCAAAGCATTCATCAATTAAAACACTGTTAGTCGATACGTACTCTTCGCACGCAGCATCTAATGTGTACATCAATCGAGGAGCTCAAACTACAAAATTATTATGTACGAGTAAATGCATTACATTCATTATAAATACATTAAAGTAATTAATAGATCATTTTAAAAATCTTTATTTGTTTAAAACTTAACTCTAGTGTTTTGGACTTCTAGGTGTATCTGCTTGCCTGGATTTCAAGGTGAACGATGTGAGGTTAATATTGATGATTGCAAATCCCACACGTGCGAGAACGGAGCCACGTGCCTTGATGGCGTTGTAAATTACACGTGCCAATGCGCACCAGGTTTCACCGGTAAGTGTTGATGATTGTGGACACATTATCTGCATAAAAACACAACAAAGCAGATGCCATTACGTAGTTAATCTGTCTGCAGAAAACGTTACACTAATTTATTGTTGTTTTAGTGCATACAGATAGTCAGCAGATAATGCACCATAGATAACATGTTCTATATTGTTATGTTTGGAGCGCAGGAGTCATAGACAGCAATTTGTATCTGAATATACTGACACACTTATCGAAGTACATGTACAACAAGGTTTTGAATACAGAACATTATTGTTAATGCCCACCCTGTTTCAACGCCCTCCAGCTTGTCTGATGGTTGCAAATACTACAGTCGGACCTCGTGTATTCGACAACCTTCTATCCAAATTTTCGGCATCATCTCGATGTATCTTTTTATGCACGTCGATTTGAAATGGGTTATTCGGAACCATGTATTATTCGGAATAAAATATTGGACCCCGATGAATTCGAATGAACGCGGTCCGACTGTACACGTTTTCATAGAGGATATCTGGCTGGCGTACGAAAATTCGATGGTTCTACCCCGGATCCCTCGTTTGCCCAAAATATGTTAGAAGGAGCTCATGGGATATTTCCATCCTGGTAACCAGAAAAGTCACTACATTACCCTGTATATGTTGTATATATCTTTCATAATTGTGACAATTTTCCTTGCTTGAGAAATGCATCTCATCGTTTCACCTATTAATTAACAGGTGTGTCTTTGTTGATTATCATTAATTTTCCGATTTTGAAATTACGAGTTGTTCCATATTTTCCTTATTCAGCACAAGTAAATTTTATTTATATTTTTAGGAGAGAAATGCGCAGATACGATACAGTTCTGTAGCGGATTTTACAATTTCTGTGAGAGAGGCAAATGTATCGATTTGTCAACAGATTACAGGTAATGTAACAACACAATATATATATATACAGTAAAACCTCAGTATTAAGACCTTCATTGGGACCCTTGAAAACTGGTCTTATTATTGAGATGGTCTTATTATTGAGGTGGTTTTATTATTGATGTGGCCTTATTATTGAGGTGGTCTTTATTTGAGGTTTTACTGTAAATGGATCGAACCGGAAAGTGTCATTATATTAAAAATGATTAGACTTTTAACAATTGCCGACTATTACATATTTAGGTGAAAGTACAACAGAAATCACTCCATACAGTTTACATTGTTGATGCGACGTATTAGATTGTATAGTACATGTATTGTCTTTTAATGTGCAGTTCATAGATTTTTAACGATAGGCAATAAGCAAATATAAGCAGTGAAACAGTTTGCCCGAGAATAATTCCATCATGCGTGTTCTTTAATTGTTCTTAGTGATAGTTGATCGTGGCAATGTTTGTTGTATAAAATCTTTATGTGATAGATACCGTTTCTTTTAAAACAATATGTTACGTATTGTGTATAATTCACAGATGCGAATGTCCAGCTGGCTACAGCGGTAAGAATTGTAGCACGAACGTTGACGAATGTCTGGATCACATATGTCAACATGGATCAACGTGTATTGACGAGGTTGACAGTTATAGGTAAAACAACCAGTTCCCTATTTTAATCAGTTTACGTTTAAGTCGAACAAATATTTCAAAACTGTTACCATGGTAACCAAAACTGAACAATTGTAAAAATTGTCTGTTTCAATTTGTATTAACAATTTATGCAAACAAAAAAAGTAATGTTCAATAATTTTAGGAATTGTTTTTTTCATATTTTTACCAACAATTATTTTTATTGCCATGGTAACATTTTCAATACTACATGTTTAAAAAATGCTGTTTTGTAAAATTCATCAAAGGGTGTTTCACAACAACGTTTTCAAAAGAATGTGACACATTTAGTGCCAAGTACTGAGAACGGTTATGCTTTGATGCCTAGCTTAATGTTATCTGTTAAGTTCTTCAAATAGAGACTAGCTTGATTTTGTTATCTAATATACATTCACACAACATCTTTTAAAATCAACTCATGTTTTAGTAAGTATATTTGTCAAATACTAAATTATTATAATAATTTATCAAATTTCTCTTATCAAGGTGTGTCTGCAAGAAAGGATATACAGGAAAGTTCTGCGAGATCACCCCTGTAGATACAGATCTTCCAATCAATGAAGCTGGTCTCTGTCAAAACCATGATTGTCAAAACAATGGTGTTTGCTACCAGGAAGAAAAATCAGCTGATTACATGTGTAAATGTGTCGCCGGATTTGTTGGAAAGAAATGTGAAAAATTAGCCAGTCTTTCTTTCATGGCAATTGATTCATACATTCAACTACCGAAGTTCAACTTTCAATCATTCTCAAACGTCACTATCGTGATGAAAACCAATTCCAGTTCCGGATTGCTAATGTATACCGGATTGGAGGAGCATTTAGCCATCGAGTTATACAAAGGTCGTGTCGCCGTAAGCTTTTACGTCGGCAAGGAGCATCTGCCGTCACAGTTCAGTTACATATTTAGCTTCACAAAGGTTGATGATGAGCAGTATCATACAATTGAACTATTGGTCAGTCAGAGAAACTTTACAATGAGAGTAGACAGTGGATATCCCCGTACAGTTATAAATGAAGGCAATCATAAGTATCTTGACGTAGAAGATGATATGTTCCTGGGTGGCATCCCAGAACATATTAGTGACAGAGCGCAAAGAAAGTTCCATATCAGAGATGGGTCAAGCTTTAAAGGTAATGACAGCCATTGTTTCAGTCCTGTTTGTTCCTCGAATATTTGATTATTTTTGGCAACATGATATTTTCAGGTGGAGTTTCAGATTATGAATAATGACAGGGTAAATATTTCATTTGTAAATACACGCCATATATATCTTTGCGACCAAAAGGTACGTAAAAGTCTATCTATTCGAATCGTCTATGTATTTCTTGAATAGGCAGGGCTCTAGAAATCCACTAGCCCGACGTCCCGGACTAGTCTACCAACAGTTGAGTTGAAGTTAGTCCCGGACAAGTCTGTTTTTTAAAGCTAACCAACATCAGCAATTGTTCAGTTGTAAGTCAAACCTTAGAATCCCACAAACACATACATGTAATTATTAATTTTAGATTGTGAAGCTATCATTGTGTATGTTTATTGGTTACTAAATTGACTGATATTCTCGGACAGCTAGCTACTTATGTCGGACAAGTCAAATTTTACATTTCATTAGTCCGGGACTAGTTTCTTTGAAAACAAATACTAGAGCACTGATGTGTACTAAAACTGTTATGGTCTTTATCGATGTCGAAGGATACAAAAATGTATTATTTTTGTGAACTTTCAGGTTGCTTTTCACAAGTACTCATAAATGGTAAACCCCTCGATTTTATGGTAACAAAACGTAACCATAAGATGACTCCTGGCTGTAACAGGCCCGATCCTTGTAAAAATCACAAATGTTTAAATCGAGGAAAATGTCGAGCTACTGGAAATGGTGACGAATACACATGCAGATGTAGGGCTGGTTACGGAGGCGAGTTCTGTCAATTAGGTGAATATCCATCAGATAGTAGCTATACATCTAGTAAGTTTTGTGATTGTTTTTTATTTTGTACACTTTTATAATTTGCTTTGCAATAACTGCTTACTTATACAAGCTTTTAGATTGGTAATAATTGGTCACAGTTATTTGTCTGTCTGAATATGTGCAGACCTGAAGAACGATTGGCGGCACGGCGAACTTAATGTGGCTCTTGCTTGTTTGGCTTTCACTGGCTGCCGTTATTGGTACTAAGTGCAATGTAATAGCGGACTCAGCTTTTGTTGCACTCAGAATGTGTATTTATAACTTGAATTTTGCACTTTATCACACTGTGTGTACAACGTGTTGTGTTTGTGTGTGCTAGCTTAGTGATAGATAATTGGTGGAGCAAGATGCAACTACCTTTGGCTTTGCTTTTGTACATTTCACCTTGTATTGTAACAACAAGACACGCACTTGAGAAGTAGTCGAACCAAGAAAAGTGTTATAAGCACGTATATAATGTTTTACCGAAGGAGCACACTGAGATGCTGCGATCTTGTGGTGTCCACTGTCCAATTGTATGTCCATTAATATTTTCTTCAAACGAACTTCGACCTAATTTTAACAGGAACATGAGTGACCTCTGTTGGTATGCAATCTACCATTTACATTAAGACCCTGATAGTCCTGGGCTCTGGTCTTGGTCCATAAACATGAAGAAACGTATTTAAATATTAACATCCGCCAGTCATATATGAGCGCCGCTGTACGATTTCCAACCTCTTCTTTAAGTAACGTCATTTCCAGAAAACGTCACATGTGACGTCACCATGTACTGTCAGTGAGCAATCTTCGCCCTATATGGCAATATGAAAACGAAGTGACCATGTGGAGTAAATATTGTTTCCTGCTTGAAAAAGGTGACATCATATGTTGCGTTTTCTTGAAATGACGTCACTTACAGAAAGGTTGTAAATCCATAGCAGTGTTCATATATTTACAATCGTACAAAGTATAGCCCTGACAACCGTACCGTGCTGGTCTCGTTTTCAAGCTGTAATTTACTTCAAACAACGTCTTATCTAGACCTGTTCGACATAATTTAAACGTAATTGATTGGAATCAAGTGGTAGGAATTCATACATGTTATATTTTTTTCTAGCTACCTCTTCTTCAAGTAGTCATCTCCAAAATTTCTTTCTCGAATAGGATAACATTTCCTAAATTCAGTGGAAATAGATTCCATGGATAGTTCAGCTATGACCCCCCGTTAGTGTATGCATTTTCCCCCATTTAATACACATATTATGCAGTTTCAAACCAGATTTAAAAAAAGGACAAAGAGGTTGATGTTGCTTGCGCTCTGTGCATCTTGTTACAAGTGTTATTCTAAATGCACACATTAGCGATTATTACAACGCACATAAATTTGGTACAGGTAAATAAGAAATATTCATATTTTGGTAGAGTGGCACTCTATACATGTTTTGTGATTCACCGATTTCCTTCGATCCACTATATGTATGTTCTACATGGTGCATGTTGTTGTTTCAGTCCGGACTTGTCGAGGGACCGTGTTCAAGGATATTTATGTGGACCCAAAGACAAATTGTCGAACAAAACGGAAATTAAAATATCGACGATGTTCAGGAACATGTCATAAGGAATGCTGTTCTCCACTGAAGATCACACCTAGGAAAGTACGGATGTACTGCTTGGATAAGACGAGTTATATTCATACACTTCCGATAATTCGAACATGCGGCTGCGATCGGTGTAAAGCGTAAGATATACACAGCGTATGGAATATAACGTGAAAATGACACGGTTGTGATATCGACTAACATCAATAAATAAGTGTTTTGTTAGGTCTTGGACCGAGGACGCTAAAATAGTGCTTCGGGGAAGGTGGACTACAAATAATGGCATACACTATATACGCGGTCTTCACAGATCGAAAATAGCATGAAGACTTTACTGTGTAAGACGCTGCTAGTGTTTGAAATTTCAATGTTACGATATATAACACAACTATAAAGCGTTTGTAAGTGTAATATAGGGTTACTACACAGTTTGAAACAAAATTGAAAGTGTTGACATTGTAAACGAGAATTTAAGAAGCGTTTGTCTGCACCAACATAAATATACGCATGTGATACATTTGTGTCGTTCAACAGATATAGGAAGACATTACTGCCGGTTGTGAAAGAAGCATATATGAGCACTGCTATGGGATTTACCACCTTTTCTGTATGTGACGTCATTTCAAGAACACGCAACATGTGATGTCACTATTTGCAAACAGTAAACAATGTTTACTCCATAGGGTCACATCATTATCATATTGCCATATGGGGCAAATATTGCTTACTGTCAGTACACGGTGACGTCACATGTAACGTTTTCTGGAAATGACGTCACTTAAAGAAGAGGTTGGAAATCGTACAGCGGCGCTCAATTATCTTATAATTATAATTGAAACGTCATAGAAATTATAATTTACACAGACTATGAATTGTAATGTTTGCACTGTAAATTATATTTTGATTTGGTATTTATATGTTTTATTAGTCTGTACATAATTGTGTTATGATTTCAATTATGGAAAGCAATTTTTATTATATTGACTTGTACAGTTGATTGATGTCTGTTTAAACATTATACCTCGGTCATTTGTTCAATAGATATATTCTTTACATACCACACATATTGTTTAAACTGCCATTATATATTATATATATATATGAATTGTAGCTTCCAAAAATGAAACCCCCTTAGGTAGAGCACTGTAAATTCATTTTGTCTACAAATAGTCACATCGTAGAATCGTGTTGTGTTTGTGTCTGTATGTGGGGCCTGTGTATTTGTACGCATGCCATTTATATACTATACACGTATTTATTATCATAAGGAAGATCTTATGTTATCTTAAACCACACAGTATGTGATTGCAAGCTATTGAAACTTTGACTTAATTTCTTGAGTCTCTCGGAGAGTATTTTCTACGCAAGTACAATTATCACGCACCGTTTATTTGACATTTCTTCCAGTCAATGTTTTCATTCACTATCTTTCACAAGGCCACTTCACCGCAACAATTGAAGTTAACAGCAGAACTATTCAATATTCAGTGACATTTTATGCAATTTCATTGAACAAAAATTCAATTCACTTGTTTGTTGACGTTTTACATTTTGACTGGTTTGCATTTCTGTTCTACTAGTCGGTAAAGATATTTGAATTGTCCCATTAATGTGAGTCCTGGTTTTCATACTTTTTCTATTTCTTTCACGTTTTTCTTCATAACAATACTAGACACCTTCTAGTGCTACAACATACTAAGACTCTCAGACACGAATTTTACATTTAATTCGTTGGTTTACTCATTTCATTAGATATGTTTGTGTTCTATTAAAATAACGTAGAGACAATGGCTTTTGCTAACCGTATCGAAACCATGCAGTATACACGGTTGTGTTCTTAATAAATTAAAAACAAATTTCATTGTTCCCACAAAATTCCAACCACTTTAATTGACTGTTTCTGAAAGGGATGTGTAAAAGCATATACTTTATTTCAAAATACCTGCTTAGCTTTGATGCGTTCCGAAGATTGCTAAATTCAGACTCAAAGTCACACCATTCCGACTTAAACAGTCGATTTTTGAATGGGATACAAATTTCTCCAGATTGATTGAATTAGTTTTGATACAAAATATACATATTTCGGTATAAACTTGGAGAAGTCATGTTATTTATCATTTGTCATTGTCTCTGAAAACGCATCCGTGTAGTTGCGTCCTGTTCTTGTGAAATGTCCAGGTTTTAGGCTATGACATGAATTCGGATATGCGTTGTACTGGTATGATTTTTTTGTCGCTTTTAACTGTAACGACTAGCCTATTAGTTTACACTGTCCCGTCTTTTATCTCTTATATTTCTACTCATTTTGAACTCTTGGATATCATGATGGAGATCGACTCTAATCTATGACCATAGTAAAGTAAGTAAATGTTCTGTCTAAATGTTTTCTTTGATAACACGAATGCTTACGCTGATACATACATGTTCGTCCGTCAGGTGTCTATTTTTTCACAAGGTACTTAAATGAAGTAGGTTGCGATTAAAAGAAATCTTGCCAAGTTTTAAAATGTATATAACGAAACTCATTGGTGTTTACGTATGCTATTTATGTTGACCATTAATATGTTGATTTCAGTACGGTGTTGTATTGAATTGTCCATAAGTGTGGTTTACATAATCACCAGTGACTTTTTTTGAAGGTCATTATTTCATTTTTACAAATCTATTTGAAAAAGTGGTTTATTTTATAAGATAATTACATTGCATGCTCAAGACATCGATATTGCATGCTTTGGACAACTGGGTCCTCGTCACTGCGTTCTCTGTCTATAACTAGTACTACAGCTATCGTCCGCTAGTTATAGTTCCTTTTCTGAATTTGAATTTTTGGAATCTCTCTATATAGATAGTATAGACGTTTATAGACGTTAAAAGACGCGTTGTACATGTTCATATTCCTTAAGATCATTTTGATAAGGATTATTCGTATATTAAATGTTTTACTGTTAACTTTTGTTGTTCATTCTTATTGGACTCTCCTTGAGCCGCTTCCATGCCACGCCCCCTTGACCCATACCCTATGGATCCGGGCTTGTACGTCCGTGCCGAAAGTTCGGTATTCCTTTACACCCATGAAAGTCACTATATGGTACTATTGTATTGATGTTGCTTTTAAAGATAAAGATACCAGAAGCTGCTTTCACGTAGCATATGGTCAAAAATTAGCATAAGCTGCAAAATTCGTGTGCGTCAAACATGGTATCCCCTATCTAATGACCTCGATTGGGTAACTTATCGCCTGTTACTACCCTTTATGTTCAAGTGCCTAGTAAGGGAGCTACTTGTACCATTTTCACGTCTTTAGTATGACCCGACCAGACATCGAACCCACCACCTCCGGCACTCAATTCGAACACATTCCAATATTAGCCATTATGGCGATATAAGAAATAGAATAAGTTGCTACAGGCAACGCCACATACATAAGACGGTGCCTTGCCACACAGACCTCCGGGAAAACAACAATCCATAAAACATAAGGCACTTGGGGAGGCTCAAGGGTCCATACGTAAGGGAACAGCGGCGCAAGGAATGGCCTGGTAGACCATTAGGAATAACTAGGAAAATCGAATAGGACAAACAGTGTGGGGGATGAATGGATGGAAAATATCACATGACAAGTCAAGAAAGCTAGCGCAATAGGTCGAAACTGGGCATAAAATAACATGAACACTACTAGTATATAAAGTGAAAGAATTGCACTTTAAGTTTAACCCCAGCTCAATACAGACAAACAAAAAATACCAGTTTGTGTAATATTCGTAGTTAGAAAGCGTAATTGCCATCACAAAGTATAATACAATATCTACACGGCTCCGATCTCAGTAAATGGCACTTGGTCATAAAATACCATAGGAAAAGAAAAAACAAACGATTCACACGAAATTAGTCAACTTATTTCACCAAAGGTTCTGATTTCAACAAGCAAGAGGAAAGCGAAATAAAAACAATACATGTTTTAAGTATTAATTAAGTAACAATTCCAGAGAGGTTAGCGACAAAAGTCTAGTTTGTGAACCTAGTCATTAATATATGGATCTGAAATTATCCAGCCTTGATGATTCAAACATTGATGGGCAGTTCGGTTTAAGTACATGAAGCTGTTTATTGTGTACCTTGTCACTATTTTTTCAACAGTATGTGGCGATAAGTTGAACAAGTCCTTCCTGTGTTTCTATCCGTACTATCATGTTCTTATAAATTTATTCACATGAATCGCAGCCTGGGTCCAATGCTCGTCGTCATATTCAAACATAATATGAGCGCTCCTATGGGATTTACAACCGCTTCTGTTAGTGACGTCATTTAAAAAAACGCCACATGTGATGTCACTTTTGGCAAGCAGGAAACAATTTTTACTTTATATGGTCACTTCGTGTCATATTGCCATATAGGACAAATATTGCTTACTGTCAGTACATGATGATGTCATATGTGACGAATTCTGGAAATGACGTCATCACCACCATCACCACCACCATCACCACCATTATCAACATCATCACCAACATCACCATCACCCCCATCACACCACCATCACCACCATCATCATCATCATCACCATCACCACCATCACCCCTATCACCATCATCACCATCACCACCATCACCATCGCCACCATCATCAACACCACCATCATCATAATTACCACCACCATCACCCCTATCACCATCATCACCATCACCACAAACCACCATCATCATAACCACCACCACTATCACTACCATCATAAACACCATCATCATCATCACCATCATCCTTATCACCACTATCACCACCATCACCACCTTCACCACCATCACCACCACAACCATCATCACCATCATCACCATCATCACCGTCATCCCCATCATCCCCATCACCACCATCATCATCAACACCATCATCCCCATCACCACCATCATCATCATCACCATCATCCCCATCACCACAATCATCACCATCACCATAACCATCACCACCACCATCATCATCACCACCACAATCATCATCACCATCACCACCATCATCACCATCATAACCATCATCATCATCATCACCGTCACCACCATTACCACCACCATCATCATCACCATCATCACCACCATCACCACCATCATCACCATCACCATAACCATCACCACCACCATCATCATCACCACCACCATCATCATCACCATCACCACCATCATCACCATCATAACCATCATCATCATCATCACCGTCACCACCATCACCACCACCATCATCATCACCATCATCACCACCATCACCATCATCACCATCACCACCATCATCACCATCATCACCATCATCACCATCATCACCATCACTATCACCATCAACATAACCATCACCACCACCATCATCATTTCCACCATCATCATCATCATCATCACCACCATCATCATTACCACCATCATCATCACCACCATCATCATCATCACCACCACCATCATCATCACCACCATCATCATCATCACCATCACAACCATCATCATTACCACCATCATCATCACCACCATCATCATCATCACCATCACCATCATCATTACCACCATCATCGACATCACCACCACCATAACCATCACCACCATCACGTTCACTATAACCATCCCCACCACCATCATCACCACCACCATCATCATCACGTTTACTATAACCATAACCACCGCCATCATCATCACCACCATCACCATCACCATCACCACCATCACGTTCACCATAGCCATCACCACCACCATCATCACCATTATCATCAACACCATCATCAACACCATCACCATCATCACAGTCACCACCATCACTATCACCACCATCATCATCACCATCACCATCATCACAGTCACCACCATCACTATCACCACCATCACCACCATCACTATAACCAACATCACCACCATTATCACTATCACAGTCACCAACATCACCACCATCACCTTCACTATCACCACCATCACTATCACCACCATCACCACCATTACCACCATCACTATCGCCACCATCACCACCATCATCACCATCACGGTCATCACTATCACCATCATCACCTCCACCATCACTATCACCACCATCACCACCATCACTATAACCACCATCACCACCATCACCATCACCACCATCATCATTACCACCATCATCATCACCACCATCATCAGCATCACCACCACAATCATCATCACCACCATCATCATCATCATCACCATCGCCACCATCACGTTAACCATAGCCATCACCACCACCATCATCACCATCATCATCAACACCATTATCAACACCATCACCATCATCACAGTCACCACCATCACTATAACCACCATCACCACCATTATCACTATCACAGTCACCATCATCACCACCATCACCTTCACTATCACCACCATCACCACCATCACTATCACCACCATCACCACCATTACCACCATCACTATCACCACCATCAACACCACCATCATCATAATTACCACCACCATCACCCCTATCACCATCATCACCATCACCACAACCACCATCATCATAACCACCACCACTATCACTACCATCATAAACACCATCATCATCATCATCACCATCATCCTTATCACCACTATCACCACCATCACCACCTTCACCACCATCACCACCACAACCATCATCACCATCATCACCATCATCACCATCATCACCATCATCACCGTCATCCCCATCATCCCCATCACCATCATCAACACCATCATCCCCATCACCACCATCATCATCATCACCGTCATCCCCATCACCACAATCAAAACCATCACCATAACCGTCACCACCACCATCATCATCACCACCACCATCACCACCATCACCTCCGAAAGTGATCATACAATTATATGACAAAGACATCGTATTATTTATTATCTTGTTAGCTATCAACCATAAACAATCGATTTTTAGATACAAAGTTCGTATATTCATTTTTGGATCACATTTCAATTATAAATATAAGGGATGTCAACGAATATTCGGATACATGTATTTGAATATTTGTTTGTACGTCCGGATATTCAAATACTGATTCGGCATTCGAATATTCGATAAAATATATTTGTTCAATAAAGGCTGTATGCAAGTGTGTTAATTGACATGTTGGATTTTTACAACTTCAGTGATCAATTTAAAACACAAATTTTATTAGCATAACGTTAAACTTATTTCAAATTTCAAATATATTATTATTAAATAAGAAGGTCGAATGGTCGAATATTCGAATATTCGTCGGGAAGGTTGACCGATTATTCGAATACCCAAAATGCCATTCGTTGACATCCCTAATAAATATCATAAAATAATCCACAGTTAAAAACAAAATACGCGCTGGAAATGTATGACGGTTAAAATGTAGGACATGAAATGCAGATAATTAATATGATAACAAACTTTTTACCATGCGGTAATATGTTGAATAATGTTAATAAGTACATGTAAATAAACTCGTCTAAATTGCCATTAACTTCAATGAACTGGTAGAAGCAATATGGGGAAGTTTGATTTAGAACCGGAGAAAGAGGAACAGGACGTTACCGAGGTCCAAAACACCACAAACGCAGGGACAATAACTTGGAGACACTGGATGCTTGGACCGATCACATTTCTCTTTATGATAGGTGTTTTTTTCCAAGCGAACACGGGGCATCAGTATATATACAGACGAGTCCAGGAGGATATTTTCCCAAACAAATCCTTTACAGAGGGAATTTCTTACTGCGCTGAAAATACGAGCGATAAGGACGTGCAGGGTTTGATGCTTGCGCAGAAAAATGCTGCAGAATACGAACTTCTTTTTTCTGTGTTGTCCGGCGGGCCGGCGGTTTTTGCAAGCATCGTGTTAGGTTCATACACCGACAAATATGGCCGGAAATTTCTGATGATTGTGTCCATCTGTGGAAAGCTTACTAACTTGTTGATTTTTGTTATCGGATCGTCTGTGCATATGGATTTGGGATTGTTCGGTATTGCTTATGCTTGCAATGGAGTTGTTGGTGAGACATTCACATTTTTATTAGCTAGCTTTGCGTTTGTAGCTGATGTTACGAAACACAAGAACAGGGCAATGGGTGTGATCCTCATCGAAATATGCATTGGACTGGGAAATACAGCAGCGTCACTTATCGCTGGATACGTCATTCAGGGATATGGTTTCATTATACCGTTTGTAATTTCTGCATGCTGTGTTGGGGTGTCGTTGTTGATGACGATTTTCCTTCTACCCGAGTCCTTCCCTAAAGATAAACGCAAATCACCAAAGACAAAATGTACACAATTTCGCCGCTCCTTCGAGTTTTACTACGCTTCTTGGAATCGAGGATACCGCTGGAAATACATACTTTTGATTATTGTTATTTCGCTCACTATAATTACACTGTTAGGCCGCGGATCCATTGAAGCTTTGTATCAACTTAATACGCCGTTCTGTTGGACACCTTCAAAGATAGGCATTTTTGGAGCTTTGAGGAGCGTTCTAATGCAAGTTTTTGGATTCTCAGTTCTGAAAATCTTGAAACGATTTACGGATGACGATTCGATAGCTATTGTTGGTTCCGTTTCTTTCCTTGCATCTTACATACTAGAAGGTCTTGCCACCAACGATGTCATGCTTTACTCAGGTAACTACATAATTTCTTACAATTTTAATATGTTTGTAATATCATGATAATTTAAACTGGTCGGTAGTATGACATTTGTCCAATACGTGTGATGCTTTTTAGAATTTCCTTTTCCTTTTTAGAATTCAAACAAATATAGTCAAATTGAATTATCTCGGGTTTAACAAGACTTACGACTACTTGAAATAATTACTATATATATTGTACATAAAGGATCTTATATGAGTGGTCATTATTTATTGAGTTTATTAAACGAGTCTTCTAAAAATGATAAAAGCCAGGATTTGATCTATTGAATTATTGAAATAATATATGGGTGTACGTACCACTCACCGTATGTTATGTTATAAATACGCATATTATCTAATTCCTAATTCACAGTGACTGTCGTCGGTTCTTGTGGTATGTTAGCAGTGGTAATGATGCGTTCTTTAGTATCCCGAATGGCAAGTCCAGACCGACAAGGTGAGTTGTATACATATATCTACGTCTATGATGTCATCCGATGTGCCTGTGTTAGAGTTATTTAATCAGGAGCTCAAATCAAACACCTCGCAGTTGTTGTATTATATCTCTTAGCAGGTTACTTTTTTGTGGATCTGTACTCGTAACGACTCATATTACTCCGCGGAAATTGGTATGTGCAAAATGAACTCGCCCGGCAGATCTCAGTTAATAAAACAAACAAAAGATATACATGTAATATTGAGAGTCATGAACAGCAATGACGCCTGGTTTGCTTGCTTCCTAGTTTTATTTTTGATATTCCAAATGGTTATCGTGTCTTTCGTTTGTAAGTCAACACCGCCATCAACATAATCATTACCGTCTTCTCGATGTAACTGACTTAAAATTAAGTAGCATTGTTAACTTCAGTGCGTTGAAAAGCACATCATTTGATATTTGGTAAAATGCCAATTAAACATTAAATATTTAGGTCATCGCACGGTATGTATGTTATCAACAGTAATTTCAATTCAGCTCTTTAACAGTCCCGTTTTCACAAAGGATCAGTGATCATCTGGATCCTGTCCGAAAAACATTAGCCTTTTTCTATAGCAATTGTTTTTTTTATACACTTTTTCTCAGAAATGAAACCACTAATACCGTTAAATCTTCTATCCAGCCTTATGGAAACATTCAACAATTTTTTTTAGAAATTGAATTATTGTACTCTAGACCGAAACTAATCCACTCATAAACCAGGTTTAAACCTTTTTTGTTTGTTTTCGTCACGGACCGTTCTCGGGGGGGGGGGGGGGTACACCTTTGTTTATCCATCATTATTTTATGTTCTTGTATTGTGTCCCGTGTACCTTCGTAATTGATTGCATGCATGCATATTTTCTCACGTCTCCTTGCGTTTCATGTTTGACTGTGTACATTGTACATATAGGTGTCATTCTCTGAACGACTCGTTTTATATTCATTTTTATCTTTTCTACAGGAGCTGCGGCAGCCAGCATATCTATGGCAGAGACTACTTGTCATCTTTTCTCTGGAATTCTCATTAATTCTATATATGGTGCAACAGTTGGTAAATTCCGAGGTGCAGCATTCTTCTTAATGGCGGGATTATGTGCAGTTTCCACTGTATTACTTGTGTACGTATGCTAGTTATGTTTATTTTCTTATTAGATTGTTCACATGCAGTAATGTGTTAGTTATTCCCCTTATGTATATAGTGGAAACTGTAAATGACATATTCTTATATAAAGATTTAAAAGTGACATTAGAAATCCCCTTGTCTAAAATCATAAAAAGGTGCAGAGCTTTGATATTTGACGTTTAGCACCATGTAGTGATCATCTTACGAGATACAACTTATTATGTTCCGTCTAAAAACAAAGTCGTCAAGGGGGGGGGGGGGTGATACATGGAGTTGAAACTATAAACGCCATTTTCTCCTAAACTGCTGATTGGATTTCAACTGAAATTGACTGGAATGATCTTTAGGTGGTCCTTATTCAGCAAAAATGATAGTATACTCAGATGAGCGATATAGAGTAATAATGGCCATCTTGTTTTGTTTCTTGCCTATGACATCTTAAATCTATACCTACTGAAATGTGTAGATATTTTTCTGGTGAAATCAGCTAATTTAAAAGCTTACTCTGAACATCAAATGTGATTATTATTTCAGTATTTTCAAGATAGGATCTAGAAAAACACGGAATAAAGTATCTGAAGAGAAAACACAAGACTCTATTCAAGTTATATCGTTCGCTCAGAAGACACAAATGTGACAACATGCGAAAAATGAGATAACAGATATCATGACAGTTTCACGATATACCGATATATCGGCATATTGATATATTCTTATCAACTGTATTGTTCCACATTTTTTGAATTTGACGTGTCGTTGTTTTCACGATATGAAATATTTTAGTCATGGAAACTTCATATTAGTCAAGTGAAGTTTAGTTTCAGCTATACGTTCCTGCTATGAACCCGGCATACTTAATTCCTTTATCATGAACTGACACTGTTCAAAGTGTTTTGTAATAGTTTATATATGTTAAGTTTTTCGCAACACTGTTGAAGAGTTTGTATTTAAATAAAAGTTTTCGAGTATGAATACAATTTGCAGAATCTTAGATAGAATACAATGCTATCTATTCTGGTTTATTATGTCACTTTCAGCTAAACGTTCGTGCTATGAACCCGGCATACTTAATTCCTTTATCAAGAACTGACACGGAAGTGTTTTGTCATAGTTTATATATGTTTAGATATTAATTATTCAAAAGCATTTATTCGCAAAGTGAAAGACAGTTGAAAGCGGACATGTTTTTTGAATTTACCAGAGAGATGAAAGAAATTAGGTCAACTGTATAATTACCTAAATCATCCAGCTGTCTTCTCATATTGGCTTCATCAATATTGGTTCCTGCTCGGTCACTAAGTCCCATTTCTTTCAATCTTCGATTAAATCTCCCATTGTTCATAATCAGAGCATAACCTCTGTATTTGTGGGTCATGTCGTAGTCATCTTGGTCCTGACTTACAGTAGGAAGCGTATTGCCCTGAAACATTTAGTGAGAAGGCTGTCTGGAACGTTTGGAGAGAAGTGTGAATAATATAAAGGGTAAACATACATGAGAACAGGAGCGCAAGGAATGTTCTAGCAGACCATAAAACTAACAAAGGACTACTTAGGGGGACAACATGAGGAAATTTTAAAGGATGGAATACGTTGGTACAAATTGTACAGAATAAAGCAGGTGAGGTATGGTGTGCAATTTTTTCATACAACATGAAAGCGATCTTTGCACAGATTGATCAACAATTTAATTGATTACGGAAAAGAATGGATTCTATCGGAATGATTTGCAATACATTGTATTTGAATATTTGAACACTATGTAATTGCATTATGTAGCTATTCTAGTGTTTAGAAAGATTACTATTATTAAATTGCAAGTAAATCATAGAGAGTCATGAATGGTGTACAGCCATTTCCAGTCAGGACCAGCCACAATCCAGATATGTGTTGCACCAAGCTGATCTAAATGCCATGACGGTCTTTGCTCATTGTTGCTTTGGATGTAAGTACATGGTTCACCTGAAATGATGCTATTCACTTAACGTATATTTTGTAAGCATCCGTGTAGTTGCGTCCTGTTCTTGTGAAATGTCCAGGTTTTAGGCTATGACATAAATTCGGATATGCGTTGTACTGAAATACCTTTTTGTCGCTTTTAACTCTAACGAGTAGCCTATTAGTTTACACTGTCCCGTCTTTTATCTCTTATATGTCTACTCATTTTGAAATCTTGGATATCATGATGGAGATCGACTCTAATCTATGACCATAGTAAAGTAAGTAAATGTACTGTCTAATTGTTTTCTTTGATAACACGAATGCTTACGCTGATACATACATGTTCGTCCATCAGGTGTCTATTTTTTCACAAGGTACTTAAATGAAGTAGGTTGCGATTAAAAGAAATATTGCCAAGTTTTAAAATGTATATAACGAAACTCATTGGTGTTTACGTATGCTATTTATGTTGACCATTAATATGTTGATTTCAGTACGGTGTTGTATTGAATTGTCCATATTAAGTGTGGTTTACATAATCACCAGTGACTTTTTTTGAAGGTCATTATTTCATGTTTACAAATCTATTTGAAAAAAGTGGTTTATTTTATAAGATAATTACATTGCATGCTCAAGACATCGATATTGCATGCTTTGGACAACTGGGTCCTCGTCACTGCGTTCTCTGTCTATAACTAGTACTACAGCTATCGTCCGCTAGTTATAGTTCCTTTTCTGAATTTGAATTTTTGGAATGTCTCTATATAGATAGTATAGACGTTTATAGACGTTAAAAGACGCGTTGTACATGTTCATATTCCTTAAGATCATTTTGATAAGGATTATTCGTATATTAAATGTTTTACTGTTAACTTTTGTTGTTCATTCTTATTGGACTCTCCTTGAGCCGCTTCCATGCCACGCCCCCTTGCCCCATACCCTATGGATCCGGGCTTGTACGTCCGTGCCGAAAGTTCGGTATTCCTTTACACCCATGAAATTCACTTTATGGTACAATTGTATTGATGTTGCTTTTAAAGATAAAGATATGTGAAGTGAAAGAATTGCACTTTAAGTTTAACCCCAACTCAATATAGACAAACTAAAAATACCAGTTTGTGTAATATTTGTAGTTTGAAAGCGTAATTGCCATCACAAACTATAATACAATATCTACACGGCTCCGATCTCAGTAAATGGCACTTGGTCATAAAATATCATAGAATAAGAAAAAACAAACGATTCACGCGAAATTAGTGAACTTATTTCATCAAAGGTTCTGATTTCAACAAGCAAGAGCAAAGCGAAATAAAAACAATACATGTTTTAATTAAGTTACAATTCCAGAGAGGTTAGCGACAAAAGTCTAGTTTGTGAACCTAGTCATTAATATATGGATCTGAAATTATCCAGCCTTGGTGATTTAAACAGTGATGGGCAGTTCGGTTTAAGTACATGAAGCTGTTTATTGTGTACCTTGTCACTATTTTTTCAACAGTATGTGGCGATAAGTTGAACAAGTCCTTCCTGTGTTTCTATCCGTACTATCATGTTCTTATTAATTTCTTCACATGAATCGCAGACTGGGTCCAATGCGTCATATTGAAACATAATATGAGCGCTGCTATGGGATTTACAACCTCTTCTGTTAGTGACGTCATTTAAAATAAACGCCACAATGTGATGTCACTTTTGGCAAGCAGGAAACAATTTTTACTTCATATGGTCACTTCGTGTCATATTGCCATATAGGACAAATATTGCTTACTGTCAGTACATGGTGATGTCATATGTGACGTTTTCTGAAAATGACGTCATCACCACGATCACCACCATCACCACCATCACCACCATTATCATTATCACAATCATCGTCACCATCACCCCCATCACCCCCATCACCAACACCATCACCACCATCACCATCATCATCATCATCATCATCACCATCAACATCATCACCATCATCACCATCACCCCCATAACCATCACCACCATCATCATCATCACCATCATCACCATCATCACACATCATCAAAACCTTCACCACCATCATAACCATCATCCCCATCACCACCATCGTCATCAACTCCATCATCCCCATCACCACCATCATCCCCATCACCACCACCACCACCCTCATCACCGTCATCACCATCACAATCACCATCATCATCATCACCACCATCCCCATCACCACCATCACCACCATCATCACCATCATCACCATCATCACCATCACTATCACCATCATCACCATCACCATTACCATCACCACCACCATCATCATCACCACCATCATCATCATCACCATCACCACCATCATCATCATCACCACCATCATCATCATCACCACCATCATCATCACCACCACCATCACCATCATCACCATCATCACAGTCACCACCATCAATATCACCACCATCATCATCATCACCATCATCCTTATCACAACCTTCACTATCATCAAAATCATCATCATCACCACCATCACCACCATCAACACCATCACCACCATCACCATCACCGCCATCACCATCATCACAGTCACCACCATCACTATCACCACCATCATCATCACCATCACCACCATCACTATCACCACCATCATCACCACCATCATCACCACCATCATCAACACCATCGTCATCACCATCACCACCATCACAGTCACCACCATCACTATCACCACCACCATCATCACCATTACCACCATCACAGTCACCGCCATCACTATCACCACCATCATCATCACCATCACCACCATCATCACCACCACCATCATCATCATCACAGTCACCACCATCAACATCACCACCATCATCATCACAGTCACCACCATCACTATCACCACCATCACTATCATCACCATCACCACCATCAATATCATCACAGTCACCACCATCACCACCATCACCACCATCACCACCATCACCACCATCACCATCACCACCATCACCACCATCACCACCACCACAATCACCACCATCACCACCATCACCACCATCACTATCACCACCATCAATATCACCACCATCAATATCACCACCATCACCACCATAAGTATCACCACCATCACCACCATCACCATCATCATAGTCACCACCATCATCATCACCACCATCAAAGAACTTGGACACCTTTTTACTGTCACCTATACATTTGACCCAAAATTACTGTATCTCATTTATTACTAATACATAAAATATGATAATATTTCCGAAATCTCCGAAAGTGATCGTACAATTATATGACACAGACATCGTATCATTCATTATCTTGTAAGCTATCAACCATAAACAATCGGTTTTAAGATATAATTAATAATAGATAATTAATATGATAACAAACTATTTATCATGCGGTAATGTATTGAATAAGGTTAATTAGTACATGTAAATAAATTTGTCTAAATTGCCATTAACTTCAATGAACTGGTAGAAGCAATATGGGGAAGTTTGATTTAGAACCGGAGAAAGAGGAACAGGACTTTACCGAGGTCCAAAACACCACAAACGCAGGGACAATAGCTTGGAGACACTGGATGCTTGGACCGATCACATTTCTCTATATGTGCGGTACTTTTTTCCAAGTGAACACAGGGCATCAGTATATATACAGACGAGTCCAGGAGGATATTTTCCCAAACAAATCCTTTACAGAGGGAATTTCTTACTGCGCTGAAAATACGAGCGATAAGGACGTGCAGGGTTTGATGCTTGCGCAGAAAAATGCTGCAGAATACGAACTTCTTTTTTCTGTGTTGTCCGGCGGGCCGGCGGTTTTTGCAAGCATCGTGTTAGGTTCATACACCGACAAATATGGTCGGAAATTTCTGATGATTGTGTCCATCTGTGGAAAGCTTACTAACTTGTTGATTTTTATTATCGGATCGTCTGTGCATATGGATTTGGGATTGTTTGGTATTGGTTATGCTATCAATGGAGTTGTTGGTGAGACATTCACATTTTTATTAGCTAGCTTTGCGTTTGTGGCTGATGTTACGAATCACAAGAACAGGGGAATGGGCGTGCTCCTCATCGAAATATGCATTGGACTGGGAGGTACAGCAGCGTCACTTATCGCTGGATACGTCATTCAGGGATATGGTTTCATTATACCGTATGTAATTTCTGCATGCTGTGTTGGGGTGTCGTTGTTGATGACGATTTTCCTTCTACCCGAGTCCTTCCCTAAAGATAAACGCAAATCACCAAAGACAAAATGTACACAGTTTCGCCGCTCCTTCGAGTTTTATTACGCTTCTTGGAATCGCGGATACCGATGGAAATACATTATTTTGATTCTTGTTATTTTTCTCACTATTATTACACTGTTAGGCCGCGGATCCATTGAAGCTTTGTATCAACTTAATACGCCGTTCTGTTGGACACCTTCAAAGATAGGCATTTTTGGTGCTTTGAGGAGCGTTCTAATGCAAATTTTTGGATTCTCAGTTCTGAAAATCTTGAAACGATTTACGGATGACGATTCGATAGCTATTGTTGGTTCCGTTTCTTTCCTTGCATCTTACCTACTTGAAGGTCTGGCCACCAACGATGTCATGCTTTACTTAGGTATTTACATACTTTCTTACATGTTTATATGTTTCTAAAATTATGATAAAGGAATGTACGAGGCATTATTTTCAAAACATACATTCATTGACTGGTCGTTATTTTGACATTTGTCCAATCCGCGATGCTTTTAAGAATTTACTTTTCCTGTTTAGAATTCAAACAAATATAATGAAATTGAATTATCTCATGTGTAACAAAACTTACGACCACTTGTAATAATTACTTTATATATTGTACATAAAGGATCTTCTATGAGTGGTCATTATTTATTGAGTTTATTAAACGAGTCTTCTAAAAACGATAAAAGCGAGGCTTTGATCTATTGAATTATCGAAATAATATATGGGTGTAATTACCACTCTACTAAACCGTATGTTATGTTATAAATACGCATACATGTATTACCTAGATGTCACAAATTCCTAATTCACAGTGACTGTCGTCGGTTCCTGTGGTATGTTAACGGTGGCAATGATGCGTTCTTTAGCATCCCGAATGGCAAGTCCAGACCGACAAGGTGAGTTGTATACATACATCTACGTCTATGATGTCATCCGATGTGCCTGTGTTAGAGTTATTTAATCAGGAGCCCAAATCAAACTCCTCGCAGTTGTTGTATCTCTTAGCGGGTTACTTTGTGTGGATATGTACTCGTAACGTCTCATATTACTCAGCGGAAATTGGTATGTGCAAAATGAACTCGCCCGGCAGATCTCCGTTAATATAAACAAAAGATATACAAGTAATAATGTCGCCTGGTTTGCTTGCTTCCTTTTTGATATTCCAAATGGTTATCGTCGTCTTTCGTTTGTAAGTCAACACCGTCATCACCATAATCATTACCGTCTTCTCGATGTAACTGACTTGAAATTCAGTAGCATTGTTAACTTCAGTGCGTTGAAAAGCACATCATTTGATATTTGGTAAAATACCAAGTAAACATTAAATATTTAGGTCATCGCACGGTATGTATGTTATCAACAGTAATTTCAATTCAGCTCTTTATAACAGTCCTGTTTTCACAAAGGATCAGTGATCATCTGGATCCTGTCCGAAAAACATTAGCCTTTTTCTATAGCAATTGTTTTATTTTATACACCTTTTCTCAGAAATGAAACCACTAATACCTTAAACCTTCTATTCAGCCTGATGGAAACTTTCAACACTTTTTTTTAGAAATTGAATTATTGTACTTTAGACAGAAACTGATCTAGATCAAATCAGGATCGATTTCCATGAATAGATCTTAATTGATAAAATACGATGTTTTTCGTAAATAATATGAGATTTAAATCAAGAGTTTTCGAAATTTGTAAATATTGTATAAACATGTATATCAAACTTTATAAAAAGATATAACTCATTGTTTCATTGTTTCATCGTTTTATCTATTTGTTTATAAACATGTAACATAATATCTTTCTTTGATAAACTGACAGTGATAACTTTATTTATAGCTTAAAATTCTTCCTATGTCACACAATAATATATATTAAGGACCACAATGGAAATAAGAGGTTTTACTTGAACTCTTTTTTGTGTTATCCTTTACATATAATGTTGAGTGATATGGCTTTATTGATTCATACATATTACTGTTACTAAAATATATCCTAATTTTAAATTGCCATGTAAATTGTACATTTTATGGTGAAATAAATCTATCCAAATCGATCTAAACTTTATAAAAAGATATAGATATGCATAGCAATGTTGTCTAAGTTCAAAAGAACGTAAATTTGATCTTGATTCGGAAAACAAATTCTTTGCGAACATGGGGCCAGGATGATAGCATAATAAGAGGGAGGTGTTGTTCACTCATAAATCAGGTTTAAATCTTGTTTGTTTGTTTTCGTCACGGACCGTTCTCGGGGGTGGTACGTCTATGTTATACATAATATGAGCGTTGCTATGGGATTTACAACCTCTTCTGTAAATGACGTCATTTCAAGAAAACGCAACATGTGATGTCACTATTTGCATGCAGGAAACATTATATATTTACTCCATATGGTCACTTCGTTTTCATATTGGGCAAATATTGCTTACTGTCAGTACATGGTGACATCATATGTGACGTTTTCTTGAAATGATGTCATTTAAAGAAGAGGTTGGAAATCGTACAGCGGCGCTCATTTATGTTCTTGTCTTGTGTCCCGTGTACGTTCGTAATTGTATGCATGCATGCATATTTTGTCTCCTTGTGTTTCATGTTTGATATGTACATTGTATGTGTCATTCCCTGAACCACTTGTTTTATATTCATGTTTGATGTGTACATTGTATGTGTCATTCCCTGAACGACTTGTTTTATATTCATTTTTATCTTTTCTGCAGGAGCTGCGGCAGCCAGCATATCTTTGGCAGAGACTACTTGTCATCTTTTCTCCGGAATACTCATTAATTCTATATATGGTGCAACAGTTGGTAAATTCCGAGGTGCAGCATTCTTTTTAATGGCGGGATTATGTGCAATTTCCACTGTATTACTTGTGTACGTATGCTAGTTATGTTTATTTTCTTATTAGATTGTTCACATGCAGTAATGTGTTAGTTATTCCCCTTATGTATATGTGGAAACTGTAAATGACATATTCTTATATAAAGATTTAAATGTGACATTAGAAATCCCCTTGTCTAAAATCATACAAAGGTGTAGAGCTTTGATATTTGGCGTTTAGCACCATTCAGTGATCATCTTACGAGATATAAATGATTATGTTCCGTCTAAAAACAAAGTCGTCAAGGGGGGGGGGGTGATACATGGAGTTGAAACTATAAACGACATTTTCTCCTAAACTGCTGATTGGATTTCAACTGAAATTGACTGGAATGACCTTTAGGTGGTCCTTGTTCAGCAAAAATGATAGTATACCTAGATGAGCGATATAGAGTAATAATGGCCATCTTGTTTGGTTTCTTGCCTATGACATCTTAAATCTATACCTACTGAAATGTGTAGATATTTTTTCTGGTGAAATCAGCTAATTTAAAAGCTTACTCTGAACATCAAATGTGATTATTATTTCAGTATTTTCAAGATAGGATCTAGAAAAATACGGAATAAAGTATCTGAAGAGACAAAACAAGACTCAATTCAAGTTATATCGTTCGCTAAACAGACACAAATGTGACAACATGCGGAAATGAGATAAAAGATATCATGAAAGTAGAGGTTTCACAATATACCGGTATATCGGCAGATTGTAATATTCTATCAACTGTATTGCTCCACAATTTGAATTGGACGTGTCGTTGTTTTCGCGATATAAAACATTTTAGTCATGGAAACTTCATATGAAACCGGCATACTTAATTCCTTTATCATGAACTGACACTGAAGTGTTTTGTAATAGCTTAATTATATATGTTTAGTTTTTCGCAACACTGTTGAAGAGTTTGTATTTAAATAAAAGTTTTCGAGTATGAATACAATTTGCAGAATCTTAGATAGAATACAATGCTATCTATTCTGGTTTATTATGTCAGTTTCAGCTAAACGTTCGTGCTATGAACCCGGCATACTTAATTCCTTTACCAAGAACTGACACGGAAGTGTTTTGTAATAGCTTATATATGTTTAGTTTTTCGCAACACAATTGACGAGTTTGCACTTAAATAAAAGTTTTCGAGTATGAAAAGAATTTGCATTATCTTAGATAGATGACGCAATTTTATCTGTTGTGGTTTATAATGTTAGTATAATAGTACTATCATCCGGTGTGGTTTATACTGTATTTGAATCGGTATTTGACTAAAATCGTTCTCCCGATCAATCGCGCATTATCTCCGCTTTTGTATATGTTTTTATTCCCCGCTGAGGAGGATATACTAATCATAGGCATCATTCCATGCATGTGTGTGTGCGTGCGTGCATCCGTCTGTCTGTTTGGAGTTTCCTGGTTTGCTTAATGTTCACAGGTATTTTATTCCAAACATAAGAACGAATTATTACGGTAATTTGTACGAGATGTCCTTGTTAACCATTTTGTTACAAATGCTTGATACCAGAACATGCGCTTTCCTGAAATTCTTAAATAACAAACATAATGCACATCGGACGAATACAAACATCGAACAATAATGAACATATGACCATTTCTTGAATCATGAATTTCAAAGATTACAATATGAAATTGTGATTGAGTTTACAAAAACAAACTAGCATTTATAATCCGATTTTGATAACTTCAGTCTTGCCAATTGCTAATCATCTTATTGTTTCACCCAAAGTATAAACTCGTATTTCCTATTATTGCTTTAAGAAACATGTCCATTTTAAATCATGAAGCAAGTTATTATAACTTAAATGTTTAACTCTCGTAAACTGCTTTCTTGGTTACAGACCGGAACTCGTGTCTAACCCAGGAAGTACAAGGCCCGCTTGAAAATTCCGCCTGTGGTAGGGTTCGGACCCGCGACCATCGAGCATTGAGCAATATTTTGTATTACACTTTCGTAATTTCAATACATCGCATACTCTCAGACAATGATGTTTATGGCTGATGAAACATTTACATAGATGATTTTACATATAAGGTATCAGCATCCTAATTTCATCCTCCTCAATGCCTGATGTTCTGAGGACTATTGTTTTCCCGGAGGTCTGATGTCCTCATTAATTCTCCTTTGTTGTCCTTTATGGTCGGCCAGGCCATTCCTTGCGTCCCTGTTCCATTGCGTATTTACCCTTGTACCTCCTCAAATGCCTGATGTTTTATGGACTGTTGTTTTCCAGGTCTGTGTGGGGAGGCATCGTCTTGTGTAAGGGGTGTCCCCTGTATCAACTTACTCTCTTTTCTATGCAATCAGCGATAATAACGAAATAGGTTTGGAACTTGGAAAGAATAGGTCAGTAAAACAAAACTACTGTAGTGCAGGTACTTACAATATGAAAATACGTAGTATAATACATAACATAAAACAAACACGTTTTCAAGCATTTTAATAACAATTTATGTACATTTGTAAATAAGATTAAATGTAAATATAAAAAATGTGACAAGCTGACAAATACACCAATATACTATTTCTTTAGTACAATGTTGAGACAGTCGCGATTACACTAAAAGTTTGCTTACAACCTATATGTTGAAAGAGAGATTAAGTTGCTACAGAGAACGCCACATACATAAGACAATGCCTCCCCACACAGACCTCCGGGAAAATAACAATCCATAAAACATAAGGCATTTGAGATGGTGCAAGGGTTAATACGCTAGGGAACATGGGTGCAAGGAATAGCCTGGCCGAACATACAGGACAACTAATGAGAATTAATGAGGACAAACAGGGGGGAATAAATGGATGGAATACATCACAGGACAAGTCAAGACAGCTGGCAACAATAGGCAGAACGAGGGAGAGAATAACATATATCAAGTGAAAGAACTGCACAAGGGGAAAGGGATATTTAACATGCATCTAAAACACGAATTTAAATAACAACCATACAGCAATTTACAGCCTTGGACCTGGCAATAAAAATACACGGGGGTGGGGTATTAACCGATTTAACAGCTAAATAACCTCACACTTAATCGCTACATGGTCCTTAATTTAAGTTAAACTCAATATGTAAGCGGTTAGTTTTGTTATTTCAAACTTCTGTGTATGTCTGAACAGATACTTTAAAACACAATGCTAGATAAGTGGTGTAGACATTATATCCCTATAAATTTCGACACACTATGGAAGTTTCCTTTCTTTCCTAATATTGAAGTACAAGTCCTTAGTAAGCATGGTCGTTATACATGGTATCTGCTTCATCTTATGAAAGTCATCATTCTCTGGATTATTGGACTGAAAGTTCTGCGCAACCTTTTTGTTTACCAAAGTGAGGATCTTTCTAAACTCCTTCTTATTACCATGTTCTTTTAAAGTTTGGCAAAGAGCTTGGATGAACCACGAGCCATTCAATCCATTTCTCCAGGAATAATACCCAGGAACTGTTGAATAAGCGAAAAGAAAATCTGCTTCTATTGGAAGCTTTATCACATTAGGTTCTTCCTCAACATCCATGTCAGAAGGCGCTTTGCCTTTGGCATCCACGACATCGACTGAGACACCTGGATCAGTTTGATATCCCCTGCAAGCCTGAATGATGAATATTTTAGGCTTTCCCATTAGTGTTGGACACATATCACCCTTGAAAGGTCTAGTGAGTTCCTTTATTTCTATAATCTTATCAGTTCCATACACCACACCCTCATCTCCATGACTCAAAACGACACACACGAAGCAGTCACACCTACTGTGGTTCTTTGCTGCCATTTCATTACAAGCAGTTTTCATCTGCTGAGCTGTTCTGTCACTTATACTCCTGACTCTGAAACCTGGGCAGATATATGACAACAAATAAAGAAACGGTTGATTCAATTTCGATAATACTTCAGTATTCATGGTAACCCACTAGCCCGAAGCCCGGGGCTAGTAACTTTGATTTCAGGCTAACAGAAATTACCAAGTACTAACCCAAATGGGCAAGTGATAAATTTTAATGAATGTATTCTTTTCTCGGAAAATTTGAGAACAGTATAATTCATCCATGAGTTTACTTAACTCTATACAAATGCATACACATAATTGGGACTTTCTGCTCTTCGTGAATTAGTGTTACATACATTTAAGTTAAAGCTAGTTAGAATGGTTTCAGTCTAGTGGTTTGATTAAGCAAATTGCCCAAAAGCGCTAGTGATCTTAAATAATTAAGGCTTATCCTGCGATATACATGCAAACACATATCTTACAGAAACTGGTAAAATGATTATAACCATCGCATAGTTTACCTTATCATTATAATATTGACATTTTAAACTAGTATACGACCACAACAAATGTTCAACAAACTAAAGGCCAGATTGTTATGCACACAAGTATACACCAAGGTGTATTTGAGCGCTGCTATGGGATTTACAACCTCTTCTATAAGGGATGTCATTTCAAGAAAATGTCACTATTTGCAAGTAGGAAACACTATATACTCCATATGGTCACTTTGTTTTCATATTGCCATATGCGGCAAATATTGCTTACTGTCAGTTCATGGTGACGTCGCAATAGTCATTTTCTGGAAATGACGTCACATAATGAAGACGTTGGAAATCGTACAGCAGTGCTCATTTATATACTCCATGACAGGATAAAAAAAAGTCATTACAAGAACGCAAATTCACTCGTTATAAAAAGTCAACCCACTTGTACTTTTCATGAATCAATCTATGAAAGTAGATATTAATTATTCAAAAGCATTTATTCGCAAAGTGAAAGACAGTTGAAAGCGGACATGTTTTTTGAATTTACCAGACAGATGAAATAAATTAGGTCAACTGTATAATTACCTAAATCATCCAGCTGTCTCCTCATATTGGCTTCATCAATATTGGTTCCTGCTCGGTCACTAAGTCCCATTTCTTTCAATCTTCGATTAAATCTCTCATTGTTCATAATCAGAGCATAACCTCTGTATTTGTGGGTCATGTCGTAGTCATCTTGGTCCTGACTTACAGTAGGAAGCGTATTGCCCTGAAACATTTAGTGAGAAGGCTGTCTGGAACGTTTGGAGAGAAGTGTGAATAATATAAAGGGTAAACATACATGAGAACAGGAGCGCAAGGAATGTTCTAGCAGACCATAACAATAACAGGAGCGCAAGGAATGTTCTAGCAGACCATAACAATAACAATATTTTAAAGGATGGAATACGTTGGTACAAATTGTACAGAATAAAGCGGGTGAGGTATACTGTGCAATTTTTTCATACAACATGAAAGCGATCTTAGCACAGATTGATCAACAATTTAATTGATTACGGAAAAGAATAGATTCTATCGGAATGATTTGCAATACATTGTATTTGAATATTTGAACACTATGTAATTGCATTATGTAGCTGTTCTAGTGTTTAGAAAGATTACTATTATTAAATTGCAAGTAAATCATAGAGAGTCATGAATGGTGTACAGCCAGTTCCAGTCAGGACCAGCCACAACCCAGATATGTGTTGCACCAAGCTAATCTAAATGCCATAATGACGTAAGACTACATTGTATTATCATTGTTTGTCGAAACGTAAATGATGGTCTTTGCTCATTGTTGCTTTGGATGTAAGAACATGGTTCACCTGAAATGATGCTATTCACTTAACGTATATTTTGTAAGCAATCTTGTTTCGTATATTTAATGCCCCAATAATAATACAATTACGGTATACTTGTAGAAGCTTGATTGGTCTTATTACCACCCTTAAGCAAACTTTGTGCGTTACCTTTTGCTTTTGTTTTCCTAAACCAGGCAAAAGTCCAAACATCTTGGCATCTAGCTGAGCTTCTTCTGCATTGTCGTCAATCTCCATGTTCTCCTGAACGTCGTCAGTATCAGTTCTTGCATCATGTCCGGTGACGTCATCGGTTGCGCCATAAACATCTACACCCGCGTCTTTGTCATCCGTAACACCAAGTTCATCCATTTCAAAAGTCTTTTCTTAAAGTTTGGGTAATGTTCTGAAACGAAAAGGACAAAAGTCAATATTGAGATAAAATGTTAAAGTGTTACATTTTTAAGTTGCACGCCGCTTTTCAACAATATTTGAGTTATGTACCGCGGTCATTTGACCAAGCCAGCGTACCTAAGTTACTACCAGTACTAATAAGATCATCATCCTCATTATCTTAAGTTATCGCATCACACAGACTGAATATTCTAGCGATATGGATAAGATACTGAGCACACACAGCAGTCGGAAAAACATGTTTACGGATAAAACATTTGTTTGTACACATTGAATAAAAACGGTTAAAAATATTTCTGATTTAAATTTTAAGATGCCTCCCAGTCTCACAAGGGCCGACTGGAACCCGTCAACAGTCATGAATACAAAGCACATGCATGATCTTTCACAAACAGCTGAAAACTACCCTACATGAACCAGAGATGGAGAGCAAACAGAACAGATGTTGTGTGTATTGACTTCAGTCAGATTGTCACACGACAAATAGAACATATATCTCGTCCGCAGTTCGAACCTAGGACTTCACTAAATTCGTACAATATTCAAGGTTTAGCGCATAACTTGTAATGTTTCGAATAATTAGCGGTTGTCGGCAACCTTTCGTCAGCGCGAGCGTCTGCAGACAGTCACATCAGGTGTTCATAGGAGGACTCAGTGTCTACCTAAAATTCAGACAGTTGTGACTGTGTTTTCTATGATATAGAAGACTAAAACTTTAAAAGTCTACACGATATGCTCGCAAACAATGATTAAACATATCGAAAACAGAGGGGTGTACAAACACTCACAATTTATATATCACAAAATGCGGTACAGTAAGTTACCAAAATATTTCCAGCCCACGATCTAAGACCCGTCCCTGATCCTAGCCCACAATCTAAGACCCGCCCCTGATCCTAGCCCACGATCTAAGACCCGTCCCTGATCCTAGCCCACAATCTAAGACCCGTCCCTGATCCTAGCCCACAATCTAATACCCGCCCCTGATCCTAGCCCACGATCTAAGACCCGCCCCTGATCCTACAAACGATCTAAGACCCGCCCCTGATCCTACAAACGATCTAAGATCCGCCCCTGATCCTACAAACGATTTTAATATACCATCGGCTTAAAATGAATTATCCGTGTTATACAGCTCCTCTATTAAGTTATGTACATCTACACCCCAGCATTTACAATGTGTAAAGGTTAGCTAGACTCATAGAAGGATGAGTAATCGATGCATTTAAGAAACATGTAATATTAAGGTTAGCAGATAAGGAAATAAATCAAGTCCATATTTTGACAGCTCAGGAATTTAGTCGGCCAATTTGATAACAGTTATGACTCAAAATTTTCAACGCATCGCTAATATTTAAAACTCGAACACTGCGAGCACTTAACATTAATGGTTTCCAACACACTGTCTGAACGAGTTGATACATACATGGAAGAACATATATACTGTGCAAATAATTAACAGAAATCTGATTGGGTTGTTTTTTGTATGATTCGAGACTGAAATAAACGATGTTACGGAGACAATTCCGAGATAAATGTGTTATAAATACATTGTACTAGCAAGTCAAATTCAAATTTTGGGGCAAACTTTTTCAGGTAAGAATGGGATAACAATTTATACCAGGCAGTCAACCATATTACAACATATTATATGTTCATGTACCAGTGTTACATGGCATAAACTTGTGTTAACCAGCTTTCTAACAACAACAACATCTCTGTAGAAAAATAAATAAATAAATAAATAATAAACAGACGGTCGATCGATTTATAAATGCAAATTTAAATCGTAGAAAAATAACAAAACCACAAACCTTTACATCGATACATCCAAACACGATGTGTAATCTACGTAAGCTATGTCATACTTCGCTTAATGTCATCCTACGGGCAATAAAATCTATATATAGAATGTGATGTCGTTTTATTTTAATTGAACCTAAACAAATGTATTTAAACCATTGAAACGTTTATACACAAGGAGGTGAAAATATATTAAAGAATTTTTCTTAAATCCATTAATATCCACTTCAATATGCACAAAACAGCCAAATAAACAGTTTAACTACCATGGAGCATTGCCAATTTATGTTATGCATGTAAATGTAAATACCACGCTTATACCGGCTTTGCGACTGATAAGGAAAGTCATGAATAACAAAACGCATGCATGAATCAATAAAAACAATGAGGGGCGTAACTCTGGGGTTCTTGTTGAATCATGCCTTTACAGTTACCGGACTTGCCACCTGAAATAAGTTGAAAACGGAAATAACCACCAATATAATGTCTACAAACAAATAATGTCAATATCCTTATGAAATTTCAAAAAATAAAACCCACCTGTCGTAAATGAGTTCCGGCCTGTATCATTCCGACGGCTCGGGCGCGTTCTTCTTCAGTCATTCTCACCATGTTTTGTGTTTTTCAAAAAGGATTTTCATCAGCAATGACAAAAGTGTACACGAACACGTGCAAATATCTGTCCATGCCCGGCACGTGCAAAACGTGCTATAATCGTCAATACGCCTAATACGATTAATTTCATAGCGAGCCGGCAAAAAAAATCAATAATTCGCTGCATTACCTGTTCAAATATCGGTATGTGAAATTTTGTGTGAATACATGCATTATTAGAAAAATAATAATACAATATAAACTGACCGATTAGGAATTTTGTTGAGTGTAGATAGTTCTCACATCTACAATATTCTTTATCATCGGCCATTTTGATAGGCAAAACTGATAAACGCTTATATGAGTAATTCCCAAATAAGTGATAATTGAATAAGCTACTTTTATATATCTGATTATTTTATCATCATTTATATTACTGTCCCTATAAATTTGCCTATCAATATGCAAAATATCCGTCCGTAAGTCTGTCAATCCGCCCGTCTGTCCGTCCCTTAATTGCATATAAATAACTTTGCATTGAAATGTATATTGAGTGTCGTCTTATTTATATTCACTATTGGAAAAACTTTAATATAAGCAGGATCATTCAGACATGTCTAAGTCTTGGTGTACTCTTTATAAATAATTTATATTCAATATTTTACTTAACATCATCACGGACATATAAACCACATCGTCACGGACATATTTATATAAACCATGTCCGTGACGTAATTTGATCAATCAATCAACAAAGTCTAATGTAATAAGTTATCGATTTACTAAAAGAAAGGGATAGCCGAACAAAAAGTTTCGCGTCGTGAAGAAACTCCAGCGACATTACTAGAGACATGTATGTGCGCTGTAAACACATAAATTTTATTTATGCAGGTACGAAGCGCGTCCACGTGTTATACAAACGGTAGTGCCGTGTTTTAGCCCCAACCATAACCGGAAGTTGAATTTGTAAACTGAAACATGGTAAGTTAACGCACGTGGGTTATGAAAACTTGCATTTTTTGTGTCACTAATGTTATCTGTTACACATTGTATACGCTTTCACATGTATTTTACAATAATGTTGTTTATGCAGAAATTATTCTTCATGTCATGCTTTAATTTCCTAGACCGTGCGGCGCAATACACGAGGCTAAGTTGAATAGTATTCGGATATTGCCAAGTCCTAAAGCATGGCTTGGGCTTTTATTGTGATTGAGACATATTGTAGTGTATTGAGAATTGACTGAATTTTGTCTTGACGTGTACAGTTGTTAACATCTGCATTTGATGGTTTGTGTGTTTATGTTTTAAAGTTAAATATATGCAAAAGATGTTATCAGATTTGTGAATAGTTGAATTTAGCTCTTGAGTCTGATATATTGTTAGAGCCAGAGGTACTTGTATTCTTTTGTAATGCATGCCTGGTATTGAAAATTTGGTTGAAGTCTTTGCTAAATGATCCTCAAGTTAAGGATAATATTTACTCTGAATATTGCATGTTTTTAAGTAATTTGTTGAAACATACCCAGTTACTCACTTACTGGAAATATTAAATGTGTCGAAACTAACACACACTTGAATTGCAGCTGAGTTTGTTACACCGTTGCTAATTGATTTTACTACGGCTTTTGTAGTGATAAACAGATGTTTTATTCCATGATGAGCATTGTCTGTGCAAATTTCACTAGGATTTCAATATTATTCTAAAAGTTCTGCAAAATGTGTAAATTAGACAATGGTGTACACATGAGGTTGTAGCATTTACATATGTTAGAGATGTCCCCTTAATAGACTTGTAACGTTACACTTTACACAGGATAACATACAAATTGTGATACACTCTTATCGTACACAACTTAAAAAAGTAATAGACACTTTGCGCTGCTCATGCGTGCACATGTGCACGTCTAATAATTGATTTTTACATAATTCAGATGTCCATTTAAGTCCAATCTGTGTAACAATAGTAATTGTTTTGATGTAATGTGTGAGTTTCTGTCATGTGTATATATCCAGCAAGTTTATAAGTACAAAACATTTAATGTGTACATTGTGGTAGTGTACATGAATTGATATTTGACTGGGACCAATCCCAGTAATTGATCATAATATAATTTCAAACTCATTCACATAATTATGATAAATACTATATAAATACACAGTATTAATCATGTGTGTATAAATTATGTGTGTATGAATTAAGTACTTGATCCAAAATATGCTGTGCAGGAATTTGGTTTCATCTTGAAAATCTTGGTGTCCAAGGCTTCTATGTTCTCTGTTCTTCTAAATGCCTCTGTACAACATTGGTAGTTACATATTATCACAAAATTTATTTGTTTCAATGAAGGCAAGGTAAAACAATAACATAAATAAGAAAAATTAAAGTGTCCTCGTTGCATCTTTTTTCCATTCCAGTTTTGGATATTTTTGTATTTCTTTTACCTTGCCTTAATGCCTTAGAATGCTTGTTTATATAAAATTTAGATATGAAGAGTCTGTTCTTTTAACTGAAAATTCTCAAAATTTGAGTTGAAGCAATTCAAGTTTTCCCCAATTGGCAAATTTTACGATGCAAATTTTCCCAATTTGTCTAGGATCTTTCTCCCAAAGTGGACAGAAAAAGGTCTGACTAGTAATGTCAATTTGATGAAGTTTTGGGCCACTTTAGATGCCAGTGTATTGTATATCAATGTGTTAATGTATTACAGGCACAAACAGTTTACATATTATTTGAGCATGCCTCTGGGTATGGCTTGTTCAGAGTTAAGGAGTTCGAGGAAGTTGGTATGCTCCAACCAGAAGTGGAAGCGGGGGTGGCGGATCTTGCCAAGTTCAATTCTGTGGTGAAACTTATCGCTTTCTCGCCATTCAAGAGCGGTACCAATGCGCTTGATAATATGAACAGCATCTCTGAAGGTAAGATTGTTTGATACTGGGGGCGAAACAACATGAATGTTACCCAATTTGTTACGTTTCAGGATCCACCTCTCATGATATTTAATGTATTCAGTGTACAGTCTGACTTGATCACGACAGAGGGCACATCTGGCCCACAAACATCATGATGGAGACCGTTTTTTGAAAAATGGGGATCACTATACAAGGTTCGCAGTCCTTGAATTTGATGCCTTCTCCTTGAAAACTACTTGAATTTGTAACAACCAAAAACTCCATGAAAAGTACTTGAATTTTGAAAAAATTGAATAAATTTTGTTAAATTGCCCTTGAATTCTTCTGCTGCGAATAGAAAAAAGAACAAAAATAACAAATAAACCAACAATGACGAAACCTTCTAAATACCCAAAATTGGTGATTCAGGATTCAAATTTCCCCTATCAAAAGGACCCTCCATACTTTCCCATAAAACTTAAAAAAAAATTGGCTGCTGTCCATGTATATTTAAGAAGATTTATGATTAACATGCTTTATCTCGTATTTTTCAGGAGTACTTCATGATGATTTAAGACTTTTCATTGAGACCAATGTTCCAAAATCCTCCAAGAAACAGAAGATTATTCTTGGTGTGGGGGATTCCAAGATTGGAGCTGCCCTTCAAGAAGAGTTGAAAGTTAGCTGTCAACATTCCGGGGTCATTCCTGAAATTCTTAGAGGTATTTTTTAATGCGAGATATACATATATACAGTGTTTTCCCTTACGCACAAATCTTGCGTCATTGTCGCATTTTTCTGAGAAATGACCCCTAATCATTATTTGTGTGCATCCATGTGGTCGCAATTTCTTGAAGATTGAAAATGTACTTTCACTTTCATAATCACATGCAGACTTTCATTGATTAATAACATAAGCGTAGACTAGAATTAGCATATTTCTTTATGACCCCAATATTTGGAAATGACACTCAGATATGAAAACAGGGGGGGGGGGGGGGTTGCAATGACCCTCAATTTTAAAATTGCAGGGAAAACTTTGCATATATATACACACAAACCAGTGATTTTCTTTGTTAATTTTACTGTTAGGCTGTTTCCTCTTATCAAAAAGTGTCAAAAATCATCTTGGTACTTTGTTCATTTTTCCTGCTCTGACTAAATTTCTTTTTATTAGTCAAGTTTTATGTATTTAAAGATGTATCTGGCTCATCTGAACATAAAATGTTTGAATTGGCTTTATCCAGTTTTGTTGTTACATTGGCTAAAACATCTCTAATAAGAGCCATTGCAATGTAAAACTGATTGAAGACATTTTTTTTATCATATTACTAACAGTCATAACCTGTAAAATAGTCTGATTGTTAAAAAAACTTCCAGTTTTTTTAAATTTAATGATGTACAAACATCTTTTTTCAACAAATGTGGATTAATTCATTATGAGTTCATTCTTTGTTGAATTTACCTGGATTTGAGTGACCAGCAATCGTAACATCTCGGCATTTTTTTATGTTGCACAACAAAAATTAACTTTTAAAATTGCGTTGATCATCTTTTTTTCAAGATATTTTTATTTTGGCCTCACATGGTTCTTTAAATGTATTTTCAGGCCTCAGAGTTCACTTCCCTAACCTGGTGAAGGGACTCACCGAGATGTCAGCCAGTAAAGCTCAGCTTGGTTTGGGTCACAGCTACTCTAGGGCCAAGGTCAAGTTTAACGTTAACAGAGTAGACAACATGATCATACAGAGTATAGCTCTCCTTGATCAACTCGATAAAAACATCAACACATTCGCTATGAGAATCAGGTAATTATTTAACATTGTCGTATAATTACAATTTTTATGCCCCCTTGCGAAGAAAAGAGGGCATACTGGTTTGCACATGTCGGTCCGTCTGTCCGTAACCTTTTTGTTTCCGATCAATTACTCAAGAACCCCTTGACCTATCGGCCTCAATCTTGGTCCAGACATTCATCTTGGGTAGCAGAGGAACCCTTTTGATTTTGGGTTCAAAGGTCAAGGTCACAGGGGGCACACTGTTTTACAAACATCTCTTGTTATGCTTTAATATACACTAGTCACTATAATAAACAACTTACTTACTTCCTCGTCCACTCTGTTGTACAGAACTACTCATTGAGAGGTTGTAGGATTAAAAGTAGGTCTGCAACAATACAGGGGTCTCTTGATTTGGTTTCAATATCTACCCATTCGGTTCGGTTATATAGTTAATAAAATACATAAAATTATCAGTAACTGATAGTTGAATGGAGATGGTGTACAATAATGTTCTTGTCACAGTTTACTGAATTCGGTAGTTCCTCGTCCTTTACATCTGATTCATGTTGGGAAGTTGTCGGTCGTCTATTGAAGAACAGGTTGGTACTGGTTTGTAAGCCAGGAACATTGGTTAAGTCACATGATTGCAGTACATTACTAAATTACTGATGCATTAGCATAAGCATTACTCTTTTTAAAGTAGCGAGATGTTTGTGAGTTTCAAACATCTAAATCGTCATTACTTTCCACAAATACAAAATTGATTTGGTACAATAAGAATTAAAGTTGATTCACCAGTTGTGATAAGTCTATCCATCAGTTACGATAAGGAATATGTTCCATTTAAGGCAATAGAACATAAAAACATAACCAGTGGTGATTTGCATGCAGATTTATTTGACTGCTATTTGTTTTTCAGAGAATGGTACTCTTACCATTTCCCAGAACTCGTCAAGATTGTCAACGACAACCATAAGTACTGTCGTATCGCCAAGTTGATCAAGAACAGGAAGGAGTTTACCGATGATAAACTCGCAGAGTTGGAAGAGATTGTAATGGACGAAGCTGTTGTTAAAGCAATTCATGACGCTTCCAAGTCGTCTATGGGTAAGTGCTATTCTTAAATACTTCACATTGTACTGTTTTTTTATTAACTAGTAATTAAGTCATTTTTATCCATATGACTATTAACGAAATTGTTTGTTTCATTTTTGGCGCAATTCAGTTGGTACCAGATATGTCGATGTTTAGCCCCCATGGTACAGAAAAATGTCCATATTATCCCATGCACTCTTTTTTGACTGGGCATATGTTGCTACTGTCACTGATAGACATTGTGTTTATCTGCTTGTCTGGGACTTGTGATTGTGTTATTACTATTGAACTCTTTACAGGTATGGATATATCGGTGATTGATCTGGTCAATATTGAGATGTTTGCATCCAAAGTTATCTCCCTTGTTGAGTACAGGAAGTCTTTGAGTGAATACTTGAAAAGCAAAATGGCCGCATGTGCACCAAATCTCTCATCTTTAATCGGGGAACAGGTGAGGCTTATAAACATTTTTTTTCAGATTCCTGTAGCATGCTGTAAAAGTTTTCAGTTGTTTGGTTGGAATTTTTAGCTTGATAATACATTTTATTATGAATGTAGTGTTTTTTTCGGGGCCAATTTTGGACAGAAATTGTGGCTCTTCCCCCAACTCTGAAAAGTATATTGTTTTCCCCTATTCTGTGTCAAATTCCCATCTCACTGTAGGAAATTGTAGGCATAAATTTTAGACAGAAAAACAGAAGTCTTGTTTTGAAGTACCACTTAGTTAATGAACCTAATAGTGACACACCTACCTCTGCAAGCAAATGGCATCTTCCTCTTATGAATCCGAATTCAGAGGTCAAGGGTCTTGCTCTACTTGGGCAGAATTGGTCGCAACCCTTGGTGGAGGGAATTATAAGCAAACTGGGAATTATTCGACATCTTTCTGCCCAAGGTAGACATACAATAATCCTCATATAGTTGTACAGGGCAGTAAACCAAAAACAAACATTTTTCTTGTTAAAGTAGTATTTTTGAATTGAAATTTGAATGGGTGGAAATATACTATTTTGGTGGTCGGGCTCCAGTAACAGAGGATCGAGGGGCCTTGAGGTTGAGGATAATCTTCTATCAGTCAAGTGATAACAGATGCTTCGAACCTATGACTTGCACTCTTACCAACTAAGCCAACTATGTGGACTGGTGTTCTTTCCAAATATGCACTACATGTATAAACTAAATGTTAACCCAACAGACCTGATTAAAGTCATATTTTGATATTCAAAGGTTTTGTCCAGTTGACATTAGCTAAGTGTGTGGTCAATGTAAAGACTTGCCTGTCCATTGGTCTAGTTCTCAAACAAGTAAATGTTTATCACGTATGTAAATGTTATTTCCCATGCTAACAAAACATACATTGCGTCTTATTAAGGAGTCATCAACATTTAACATGTGGTAACCTGTCTTGTCACAGGTTTTCTAAGTTGCAAATTTAACATTTTAGCTTTGGGCTACATTTACAGTACATCCTCAATTATACGACCATGCTTGGGACCCTAGAAAACTTGTCTTAATATTGTGGTTGAATAAAGAGCAAAACAGTGAAAATGGACTTGAAAATTGTGTTCGTAATATTGAGGTGGTCTTTAAGTGAGATTTTACTGTATTTATTTGATATGCATGTACGTGACCATGTTTATGTTTTAGGTTGGTGCGAGATTGATTGCCCATGCTGGAAGCTTGACTAACCTAGCTAAATACCCTGCATCTACTGTACAGATTCTTGGTGCTGAGAAAGCTTTATTCAGGTGTGTAACAGTATAGACTGTTGTGATTTTTCCGCGGAATTCTGCAGATTGGGGTCACCCAGAGGTTGAGTTCAAGAAACACATTAACCGGAGACGAATATTTTTAACTGTTCGCGCGATTTCAAACATTCCTTTATACGAATGACGAGGTTTTAAACACAACCATGCTGCTGTTGTCTGATATATAAGTAATATGCCCTTTGTAATAGGGGTCACTTCGAAGCTGGATTGGACAGCGTAGACAGAACTAAGTCTTGTGTTAAAGTTGAGAAAGTTTTGCTGGAAAGTCGGACCATTATATCTGAATATAAATCAATTCAATTTAGGTCTTTGCTTTTTTCTTCTAGAAAATGGAAATATAAGTTTTTGAACAAAAGATTTACATTTTGATGTAGCAGACTTTCTTTGTTCTAGGTATTAGTGATTTCGAAATTTCTCCAGGCAGAATGCAAAGGTTGGCTTTGTGTTGTTTTAAGTTGCAGAGTGTAGGGACATGAACTTATAAATAATCTATTTTACTTTTAGGGCTTTGAAAACTCGTGGAAATACACCAAAGTACGGTCTTATCTTCCACTCCACATTCATTGGTCGAGCTGGAGCAAAGAATAAGGGACGTATTTCCCGGTACCTAGCCAACAAATGTTCTATTGCATCAAGGATTGATTGCTTCTCAGGTAAACTACTTTATTATGCTTCTGTCTGTGATATTTGTTCTCTGTAAATCTTTTGAGAGCCAAATATTTAAATAATTAATTTAAAATGCAAAGTTTAAAAATTGTCAAGGGACGCAACTGCTGTGTCCTATTACGTATGTTTTTGTAAATATTTTGTTAACTTTTAAGTTTTTCAAAACTACTTAGTGTGTTTTTTCGAATAGGTAGACGGGTTTTGCGAAGCATGGTTGACGCTTAACAAAAATAAAAAACAGTATGGCCTAACTTGAAACAGTATTTCTAGCAACTTACTGTTTTTTCCAAATTAATGTTTTTTACCAATTCCTCCTTTAGATATTCCCACTTCTGTGTATGGTGAATTCCTGAGGCAACAGGTTGAAGATAGGCTGAAGTTCTATGAGACTGGTGAAGCCCCTAAGAAGAACATTGATGTGATGCATGATGCTATGCTTGAGGTACGTTCAGATTTGATTTCTCTTAATTTTACAATTTACCCATTTGGTTACCAGTTTAAATATTTAAAAAGGTGCGAGGCGTGCATTTTAGAATCTTCTGAGAACACAGCTTTAAACAAATGGAGATTCCTGTTTGATCTGCATGTAAATAACTTTGTAATAAGCAGGGGTTCTAAAGTTCTGGAATTAATCCAGATTTAGAGGTTCCAGCGTCACTTTTAGATCGATGTAAATCTGTTGTTTTTGGGGGGTAGGGGCCGAATTGCGACTGGAACAAAATGTTTTGTGTACGAATGCGTTTCAGTAGTCTAGATCATCGGAGGCCTGCGTCTGATAATGCTGGGTCATTGAAGCTTCAATCAGAGCAGCTAAGTGATTGAGATCATTTGACATGACTTCTGCTCAAACTACGAGTTTGTTTTGCTGACAATCAGAGCCCCGGCAAATCTTCAGGATTTAGAAAGGGTGGATGGATTCAATTCGGTTAAATTTCGGTCGCAATCCACTTGTCTGTAGGTGTGAATGCTTGTAACTGAAAAAAGTGATGAGTGTATTGTGACATATCTTGCTTACTAAATATAAACTGATACTTATCACCTCTACTAATGTGCAGGCAACTGTCGTACAAGAGAAACTTGCTAAGAAGGACAAGAAGAAAAAGAAGAAGAAGAGGAAACTAGACGAGACAGAATTAGACGTGACAGCTGACACTACAATGGATACGACGGCCGATACATCTGCTCTTGAGGAACCAGCGAAGAAGAAGAAGAAAAAGAAGAAGCGTCAGGAAGGTAATGTGAAGTTTGGAATACGAAATGACTTTATATGAACTCGACAGTCTCTCCTTTGTTCTTCTAGTAATGATATGGGAAATGCTGGCTCATTGTCCCATCAAAATGGTCTAAGAACCTGGGTCTTGTTTCATTAACATTCTTATCTTAACTCTTTTCTTATCATTAAATTCCGTTTGAAGAAGATTTTTAAGAATTTCCTTAACAGTTGCAGAAAGCATTTCTTAAAGAGATTTTCTTGTATTCTCCATCTGTTTACATTATAGAGAAAAATGGCGGCTAAGAATTTCTTTAAGAAGGTTAATGAAACGATGCCCAGGTGCCTTACTCAAAAACATTTTAAGACTAAAACTCAGACTTCGACTTGAAACTGTTAAGTGTTCTGTTTGCCCTTGCCCTGTTACAGATTTTAACAACAATTTGCTTAAGTGGGTACTAACCTTTATTTAGACAATATTTAATTCGTTTCAACGTAATGAAAACGAAAGGGTGCTTAATATAAAGTTTGCAATTCTGAAGTCGAAGTCTGAGTTTCAGTCTTAAAATGTTTGTGAATACAGCCCCTAGGGAATACGTAGTATTACGGGATAGAGAGGTTGAATGTTTCAGTATATTTGTTATTCTTTTCCAAGAGCACTGGGCCGTATTAAGAAATATTCAGGCAAAAATATATCCGTTTAAATATAACAAAAATGAAGTGCTTGTAAATTTAATTTTTCCAATTTTGAGTCGTAAGTCTGAGATTCAGTCTTAAAGGTTGGGAATACAGACCCTGTTAATGTTAGTGCAATGAGAAATTTAATCGGATAACCCTTCTAAGTAGATGATCTTTTTTCAATCAGTGAAATCATTTTCTGTATTATTTGTCCATATATATTATAACATTCAGTAAAATACATAGTATTGCTATTGATCTTACCTTGATGAAAATTCTCATTTAATTAATAGTCATGTATTGTGCATTTTTACACAAATATGGTTATTTTTAATAGGTGAGGAAGATGCAAATGTAACCATGGATACAACACAAGAAATAGCAGATGACACGCCCAGCAAGAAAAAAAGGAAAAGGAAGAGTAAAGGCAATGCATGAAGCCTTGGCTGTCCATGATTTTTGGGGATGAGCATTTTATATGTTTGTGTATTCATGAAGTATTTGTTTAATGAGAAATGTAAAGATGAACTATATCAGTTATGTATGAGTGACGCGTGAAGTTACTGCATTGGTCTAGATGACCAATCTATTATCATTGGAATTGAAGTGTGTATAGCACATTTACATTTATGTACATTTATGTTATGGGAATCCAAGTGTTTAGTATCATTGTCATTTATAACAGAAAATTGTGAAGACTGTAAAAAAACACATGGGATTCTATTCAATGTATTAGTATATCTGTTAATAATGGTTTTCAAACAAATATGTTATCACTCTAATGACTAGCAAATATCTTTAGACATGACCACTGTTTTGTTGGTGTAAATGAAAAGTGACATTGCCTTGGTTGGGGAAGGCCAAATAATTGAACAGTTATGCATTGTTCGTGATTCTCAACATTTAACACTTGGAACTTCCTTCATGTTTTGTTCATTATTTTTATATGTATTGGTTTTAAATGAATTTTTGCTAAGGCATTATTTTGTACATATTTTATTTCATTTCATACAAACATTATATACACGGTACATTTAATTTAAACACACACTTTTACCAACCACACTTCTTTAAATTTCATTTTATTACTTTTAAAACTAATTTTTTTATGAAAATACTTGATTGTCATGAAATTTAGCATACATGTTGTATACACATGCAATAATATTGTGTCAAGTTCTTTTCTTGTATCCTAAAAGTAATTGAATGAAAATTTAGAAATCCCAAATGGTGTGTTATAAAATGTGCAGAGTATGGTATGAATATTCTACATCATAATTTTCATTTTCTCATTGAGTAGTTTTTGTTTTATTTTCGTGTATTTTTCCCTCATTTTATCATGATACATTGACTGTGTTCAGATGTGAAGTGTATTACATAAACTACAATGTGATTGTTTTATCACAGTTACGGAGCCCTTTTTAAAACTAAGTAGGGAGTGTTTGTACTACAGGGAGTACACGATTCCAGTTAGTAGGTATTGACAGTGATTTCACTTGAATTTATTCCCAGCAATACCATTAGCTGAGCTCAGAATTATGACCGATGCTTACTGGGCACACGGCCCTCAATCTTTTTTTGAGTGTGGAATAGTGAGTAGCGCATATGGTTCGAACCCTTCCAATCATTTAAGGTAAAATTTGAATTAAAAAAAATAAAGCAATTGTCAAATCTGGGTTTGCAAATATTGTTGGAAGTCTTAATGTGTAATAGATGAGTCAGAGAGAGACGGGGATTTTTTGGAATATTTTGGGCCATGTAAAATATATATATCTCCGTTTTCTATGCTCCATACAATAAATGTAGACAATTATTAGAGTTTGTATTTCTTTTAGTCCAATATGTACAAATTAAGCTGACATGTAAACATTTTCATTATGAACTGGTTAGGCCTAACTAAATAATATGTGTGTTTGAGGTTTCATGACCCAAACAATTTGGGTAGGTAGGTCGAAAAATTATTTTATTTGGGAGATCTTTTAAATTTCCAATGAAGCATATTAAACCTAGATTTAAATGAATATATGTCAAAAGACAAATTCCCTTTTAACATGGATAATGTTTATTCAAAGTGAATATAATGCTCTTAAGCTGAAAGACGAAGTCACGCACAAAGAAATTTAACCATAAAGAAAAAATGTTCTATGGTAGGTCGGGAAACCTGAAACAAACATATTTTTCTTCTATGCTTTTATAATTATCACTAAATATGGGGTTTCTGACAGTCGGACAATCATTGCAATTCAAGCACAATTTTACATTATTGTTTGTACTACAGAATTGGACTTAATAATTACACTTTAATTCATGCTTGCCTATTGACCGTGGCAGACGACGCATTCAAAACGACCAATGTCTGTAGGATAATAATATCTGCATATATCGCTGGCTTACTGAAGAAAGTGCAAATCGGTGTACATGTCACTTTCATAATATTTGATGATCAGGTATACTAGATGTGTTTAGATCTTGTAGACAGGTGTACGAAGATTGTTGGAGAAATTTTTATTTTACATTCAGTTTGTTGATGTATACACCACCGTCAATTGTGTGGCAAAAGCCATTTTGATATGGCAACACAAACATTAATGTATATATACAATTCTGTAGCAAAAGAGCAGTGGAAGTATAATCGTTGGCCACTAGGTCGCGATGATTGTCCAGATGATAACTGGTTTTCATAAAAAACGGACCGAAGCATTTTTATTTGAACTCTAGAAAGTATTTCTTGTCTTTGTCGCCGACCGTGATCGTTACGTGGTCCCCTTTCAATATTGTTTAAAGAATTTAACGCAGAATTCTGGTCTGGTTGCCATGGCAACCGGGAGTAAAAACTTAAAAAATTATCTTGTCAAAATCTACCGGCTTAATTTTGATATAAATTCACCCAAAAATTCCTTGGGTGAGCCTCTACTAAGATTGTTAAAATTGTTTTCTGTAGATATCAAAAAACGTGTTTGCCGGGGGGGGGGGTGGAGCACCTCTTCCTACATGTATATATATATTGTATATTATAATAGAAATTTAAAAAGATTTTGTCAAAAACTGGACTCAATTTCGATATGATTTCACGAAAATTTCGTGTAGGTAACCCACTAAAATTAAAGATTGTTAAAATTATTTGAATTCATTAAAAACATGGCTGCAAGGAGGCAAAGTCAATTTTCCCAAATGTATGAGGTATTAAAAATGTACTCGAGGCCTGCTTTTTTAAATTACCTCCCTTTATCATATGCAGTTAAACGTACGTGGATTAGAGCTCAAACACTATTTGTTGCTTAAATGCAAAGTTTTTGCATGCAGAAACTCTACAAAACTGTACTTAGTGATACCAGTTTTTTGCTATTTAACATGTTATAATATGAAACTTTCCCTATTGTATTTCATATTTTAGATTCCTTGGTATTTCCTACCGGGGGGGGGGGTAACATGGCAAGTCTTTTGATTGTTTCTTGTTGGAAATAAGAAGACCATGCTTCAAGTGCAGGTTTATGTTTTTCATTGGCACGGCTGACTTTTTGAACAAAAAACAACTGAAACTGTCTGGAAATGTACATTTATTATCATACAGTGAATATATAGAATACTGTGAATACGTAGAACAGCAGTTCTTTTTGAAGATGAAAAAAACAGGACACAAGCTAATGTTACCCAACGCTACTAGCTGGATTTTATGACTGTTTTCACTACTGGCAAGACAAGTATATACACTGTATTCACACCACTGGCTAGACACGTATATACACTGTATCCACGTTACTGACTAGACAGGTATATACACTGTATCCACGTTACTGACTAGACAGGTATATACACTGTATTCACACTACTGGCTAGACACGTATATACACTGTATTCACACTACTGGCTAGACACGTATATACACTGTATCCACGTTACTGCCTAGACACGTATATACACTGTATTCACACCACTGGCTAGACACGTATATACACTGTATTCACACTACTGGCTAGACACGTATATACACTGTATTCACACTACTGGCTAGACACGTATATACACTGTATTCACACTACTGGCTAGACACGTATATTCACTGTATCCACGTTACTGACTAGACGCGTATATACACTGTATTCACACCACTGGCTAGACACGTATATACACTGTATTCACACTACTGGCTAGACACGTATATACACTGTATTCACACTACTGGCTAGACAGGTACATACACTCTATTCATACTACTGACTAGACACGTATATATACTGTATTCTCACTACTGGCTAGACACGTATATACACTGTATTCACACTACTGACTAGACAGGTATAATTATACACTGTATTCTCACTACTGGCTAGACACTTATATACACTGTATTCACACTACTGACTAGACAGGTATATACACTGTATTCTCACTACTGGCTAGACACGTATATACACTCTATTCACACTACTGACTAGACAGGTATATACACTGTATTCACACTACTGGCTAGACACGTATATACACTGTATTCTCACTACTGGCTAGACACGTATATACACTGTATTCACACTACTGGCTTGACAGGTATAATTATACACTGTATTCTCACTACTGGCTAGACACGTATATACACTGTATTCACACTACTGACTAGGCAGGTATAATTATACACTGTATTCTCTACTGGCTAGACACGTATATACACTGTATTCACACTACTGACTAGACACGTATATACACTGTATTCACACTACTGACTAGACATGTATACACACTGTATTCACACTACTGACTAGACAGGTATATACACTGTATTCACACTACTGACTAGACAGGTATATACACAGTATTCACACTACTGACTAGACAGGTATATACACTGTATTCACACTACTGACTAGACAGGTATATACACTGTATTCACACTACTGGCTAGACAGGTATAATTATACACTGTATTCACACTTCTGACTAGACAGGTATAATTATACACTGTATTCACACTACTGGCTAGACAGGTATAATTATACACTGTATTCACACTACTGACTAGACAGGTATAATTATACACTGTATTCTCACTACTGGCTAGACACGTATATACACTGTATTCTCACTACTGGCTAGACAGGTATATACACTGTATTCACACTACTGGCTAGACACGTATATACACTGTATTCACACTACTGACTAGACACGTATATACACTGTATTCTCACTACTGGCTAGACACGTATATACACTGTATTCACACTACTGACTAGACACGTATATACACTGTATTCTCACTACTGGCTAGACACGTATATACACTGTATTCACACTACTGACTAGACAGGTATAATTATACACTGTATTCTCACTACTGGCTAGACACGTATATACACTGTATTCATACTACTGACTAGACAGGTATAATTATACACTGTATTCTCACTACTGGCTAGACACGTATATACACTGTATTCTCACTACTGGCTAGACAGGTATATACACTGTATTCACACTACTGGCTAGACACGTATATACACTGTATTCATAATATTGGCTAGACACGTATATACACTGTATTCACACTACTGGCTAGACAGGTATATACACTGTATTCACACTATTGGCTAGACACGTATATACACTGTATTCATACTATTGGCTAGACATGTATATACACTGTATTCACACTATTGGCTAGACACGTATATACACTGTATTCACACTACTGGCTAGACAGGTATATACACTGTATTCACACTACTGACTAGACAGGTACATACACTGTATTCATACTATTGGCTAGACACGTATACACACTGTATTCACACTACTGGCTAGACAGGTATATACACTGTATTCACACTACTGGCTAGACACGTATATACACTGTATTCACACTACTGGCTAGACACGTATATACACTGTATTCACACTACTGGCTAGACACGTATATACACTGTATTCATACTATTGGCTAGACATGTATATAACACTGTATTTACGCTAGGCATTGATAAATTGTTCCAATGTCTTTGTCTGGCATCTTTGAAAGGACTGTATGTGTTTGTTTAATTCACACTTCGATCGTTCAATGACCATTGGTCTCAAGTTGTGGAATTCAGTTTCACAATAGTACATGTCACTGTCCTTCTAAAAACGTTGTAAACAAATCTGTAAATGTCTGGTCAATATTGTTCACCTGTTCTCAGTTTTATGAAATGTCGACAGTGCCAATACTAACCATCCTAACATGTGTACTTCTATCTACAAGATGACCATCTACTATGGCCCGGCTAAACCACAGCACCATTTTTTGATACCTTTGTTCTTTTTAATGCTGTTCCGTTCCAATGGGGTAAAATCGAAATCGTCCATGTCATCCTGTAAGTTAAAAAAAAGTGTTATACATGTGTACAATCTCATTGAAATCAGCCCCTAACTTTAGCTCCATTACTTTCCGCAGTTAGGCAGTATGTGTATAGATTGTTCCCAGATTAACAATATTTACCTCCCTTGTTCTGAATAGCCGGCCTAATTGATTGGCAAATTTCCTTCAAGTTTATAGGGAATATAATGTAAATGGTGATAAAATAATCAGATATAAAAAATAACTTATTTATTATGCTCATGTGGGCACATGGCTCAGTAAGTTGAAGAAAAGAGGTTGTCACATGCAAATTATCTTGATAATTTCTCAGTTATCACATATTTGGGAATTACTCCTATATATGCTTATCAGTTTTGACTATCGATATGGCTGATGAATACGAACAAGGGAGGTAAATATTGTGGACGTGGGAACTATCAATTATTAATTACCATACGCAGTTCAACGTTTATCGTTCAACAAATATAGGTTTCGTTTTCGTAGTGAGAGCAATGAGTTGATATCTAGACCTGATATTGTTTTAGCCCCCTTCTTATTTCAATGTAAAAAGCGACCTTAAAAAGGCAAGTGAAGTAGAAATAACAAAAACATATTATTTGCATCATCTCAAAGTAGATTTGATCTATAAAATTTGTTTGTAAACGAAAGATAACTTTCACAGTTATTTTATTTATCGCATTTGAAGATACATGTACGTTCATTCTATAATTCTATACAAGTCGGTCGGTCCAACGTGACTCGAAAGTTGGATATGCAAAATGTTTGACTCTAGGCTGGATATTAGACCCCCCCCCCCCAAAGAAAAGAGAAAAAAAAGCCTTATTCGACTGGGTCCTCCGCAAAATATTGTATTATGAGTACAGTGCGTGTAAACAAAAAGCGAAATAAAACCAATCATACCTGCTGGTCCTTAGATTTCTTCAAGTTTTGCCATATCACCGTGGACGACGTCAAATCATAGCTGTACAGATGTATCAAACATTCGCCGACCGGTTTAGAGAAAGAGAATATGCCAGGCTTGTTATACAGCTTTATTTTCAAGTCACGATTCAGCAAATCGCCAAGCTTCGTTCTGAATACGAATGTCTCGTAAAACACAGGATCATGTGTATCGTGTTTGTCGCTTCCGCATTGCACTTGTTCTTTTCCAGGCATCAGACATAATTTAGAATGGATACCTAGTGTGCCTTCGTTCTGCCGAGCGACGTTACACCCTTTCAACACAGTAACACGAAATTCGTCAGATTCATTGATAAATTGAAACTTCATTTTCAATTGGCCGTACACACTAGGGATGTTCATGAATTCCTCCTCAAACGTAAATATGAAATCATTAACAGGACAGCCATTTACATACTTTACACGTCTGACCTGCTGAGGCGTCGCGATTTCATCTACCGAATATGTCTCTGAGTCAAAGGCATCGTCTACGGAGGTCATATCCGATTCTTTATCGACAGAGCTCTGTTTAACCAGAAGACAGTCGTTTTTAGCGCTATCCTGTCCATAGATATCTTCATTTACAGACATTTTCTGGAATGACCCACGTGATTGATATCTATTCGAATCGTTTCTTATCATCCGAAACGTCTCCAGATTTAGAGACAAAGACTGTGTTAAGCAGAGTGTGCTTTTAGACGTGTGTTTGGAACCTGTACGCCTCAATCGTCCCTTTGGCGTTTTTTGCTCAACCATATCATAATTAGAAGCAGATTTCGTGAGTTTGGGAGAAACGATATTATCCTTCGATTTGGAGTACGGAATACATGGCGAACTGCAAGGTAGGAGGAGTGTAGGCTTCATCCTCGGGGAAATGAGTGGCATCGACCGAAGACTAATTTTGCTTTTAGCAGTTATTACTGCACTACTCGAGTGAACTGACGGGGTCGCGCGAACATTCGAAGATATATCTACTGCGTCGGCTTCGTTTTCTGTGCAGTTAAGTATCCCCTCGAAACTAGATGCCTGTGGTCTGAAATAAAACGCTGATCGTCTCTTTGATGTTTCCATTCTAAATTGTTTATCGGCGTCTTCTGAACAAATATTAACGTTCAAAACTGACTACAGTCAACTGAAGTTGTTCTCGCTTATTCAATTCCCATGTTCATTGATTTACTGAGATATAATTTGTAGCCGCGAATTCGTTTGTAAATCACCAGCAATCGTTGATAATATATTCTATATTAAGAATACTCGAATTCGGCGATCTTGTTTATTTTCTTTCCAATTTTATTTTCTGTTTAAATAAATCCCTGTGAAAGTAGACTTATGTGAAGTTCATGCGAGGTATTTTCTTTACTGAACTCAAGCAGCAGAGTGATTATTCTGTTGCTTTGCGATATATACAAGCCTTTTTGAGGAGGACAAGCCTGTGGCGTTTTGATTAACACCTTTTAGCACATGTCACGCGCGTCCTTAATATATGATGAATCTTTCCTATTGTGTGTAAAAGTGAAAATCAAATAGCAGTGATGGGCACATTCACAAATCAGAACTTTCCTACACAGATCCTACGCCGAGAGTGGTCAAGAACAATGCCTAATGGACAACGATAACTCATAAATAAAACAACGACATTGTCTTTGATGTACAGTAAAACCTCCCATAAAGACCACCTCTATAATAATCCACCTCAAAATTAAGATCACAATCTTCAAGTTCATTTTCACTGTTTTGCTCTTTATTCAACCTCAATATGATACCATGTCGTGTTATATTTTTGTTAAGCATCCGCGTGCGCCTTGGTTTTGAGCTCTTTGCGCCAAAAAAAACACATCATTTTCGTAAGGTTTAAAAAATCACCAAAAGAAGTAACCGCTGTGTCGTATTTAGGTATGCTTTTGTAAATCTTTGTCAACTTGCATGTTTGAAAATAGTGAGTGAAAACTAGTCAGTATTTCTAGTTTACTTCTAATGTTTTTTTAAAGAAACAAGTTATTTTCATCATGTTTACCTCAATAAAACATGTCAAATGTCTATTATCTGGTTTGCGTTCTTTTCAAAACGACTTTGTGTGTTTTTCGAATAGGTTTGCGAAGCAAAGTTGACGCTTAACAAAAATAAAAAACAGTATCATCTTAACTGCAGGGTATTGATGGTATTCCATCAAGATTTGTGAAAGACAGTGCTACCATTATAACTGGTCATTTTGCTCATATCGTCAATTTATTGATTATACAAGATGTTGTACCTGATGTCCTCAACTTTACTAGGGTGGTTCCATCATACAAAAGGTGATAGAACAGAGGTTGGGATAAATCGTCAAGTATCAATCCTAAAAGTACAGTATATAAGTCACATCTGGAAAAAAAACAGAATGTTTTTATAGAACTTTCAGTCTGAGGATAAGTGATGGTTTGCTAATGATATTTGTCTGTTATATTCTTGACCACATACTTTGGAACAGATAAAGGACATCGTGTAGGAATGGTACTTTCAGATTAACAAAAAAGCGTTTGACACTGTCGATCACTCTATACTATAATGTTTTAATGAAAATTGAGGCTTTATCGGGGCTTAGTTCCTGTGTAGTTGATTGGTTTAGCTCTCAAAGTAAGGCAGGGATCCGCCTCCTTATTTGTGTCATCATTGGTATTGGTCAATGTGCATGGTGTGGCTATTCACTCACGTAATAAGTATGTTTGTTGAACTCATGTTGCAATGAATGACATAAAATTGGGCACATTATTTCGTTCCCTGATAACTACTTAATATAATAATGCGCGGTCTTTAATGGGTTTTGCGCGAGAGAATCACGAGTGCCGGAATCGCGGTATGTAAAATCCGGGAAACGGTTGCTAAGCAACCGTACCCAAACATGACGGACGGCATTCCATCTGAGGGCGGCTTAAGTATTACATTAGTACTATTCGAGTTTCGTTACGATTATGGTAGCAGTATTTTTTTTAGTCTCGGCATGGATAAAAGTTTGCATGCCGGCCAATTAAAATCTCGTGATAGTTAATCCAAGCAAGTAATGTTATTAACTTAGTTTGCTGATAAATGCAGTCATAGACTATATGATCAGTCGCCATACTGTTGTAGAGCGCGGCGAGTATGAGTCTGGCTGATTGGGCCTTACACGAGTTCTATGAAATATTGTTAAGTATAGTTGGGCCTCGTTTATTCAATAACCTTCTATCGGAATACTTGGTATCAGTCGAAACAAATATCAGGTCCCTATGCATCTTTTTGACACGTCATACTGAAATGGGCTATTCGAATTTCTTTGAATTGTATGGCATATTCACCTAATCGAATTGAATCATGCCTCGGATTGGTACATCCTCAACGTAATAAATGACCATTCAGGGGTTTAGCTTAGATTAAATCTGGATGTGTAGGCCCAGTTTTATGGGAGTACGGGGGCATGGTCCCCTAAAAAAATTGTTGCTCGATCGTCAGAGATGCATTTCGGTGTATATTTCGTTCCGGTAAATATGCTTACAATAACATAAAAAACATACATTAAATATCTTATTGCAGTTTTGGCCATTTTATTTTTTCGATTTTTCAATAGTTATTTCAGAAATTCATGATTCGTGAATTGTTTTGAAACAATATCCGAACATTCATTCTACTAATAGCAAACAGTCTTTTCCATCAGCACTTCCAGTGCTATGATTATATTCGTTACCAAAATGTGCAATTCAGTTGAACGAACGGTTAGGAAAGTTTTTATGGCCAACTATTTTATTAAATTACCTCCCTTAGTTTAAATAGTCACATGATATCAAAATGGTAGATGTACAAGTCATAATCACGAGAAATACATGTTGAAGTTGGTGGCCAGTACAATTAATATTCTGAGAAAATATTAATAAGAATGACGCAAAAGCTCTAGAGAAAAGCAGCTATGAATTGGAATAATTTTGTATGGATAGGTAGGGTATAAATTTTGAGATTTTACTGCGCATTGACGCATTGGAGGTTACCGATTTTATTATAAACATTGACTAAAAAAAGTAAGTGTTATCACGGACCTATATATAGGTCCGTGGTGTTATGTAAAGCTATATGAATGAGAACTATTTACATTAGAATGAACTTATAAGTTTTTAAAACAGTTTATACAAAAACATTGCTATTGTTCAAGATAAAGAATACAACTTATAGGTACGTGGGTGTATTAAGTTTATTTTCTTCACTAAAATGCTTTTATTTGAGTATGAATTGAATTATAATAAATATCTTGGTGCTTTTTAGAGATATTTTACTAATTATATAAAGCATGTAATTATGTAATGAATGATATCCAGGCCACACCAACTGGGAGGCGCTCATGATCCGTCTTTTTGTTTTTTTTCTTGAATTTGTGAAAAAACTGTTATATACTGTTATACATATTAACAGGTTGATAAATGTGCATAAATATACATACTGAAGCCAGGTGTGATGATCAATTAGCACAAATCTGAATTAATTCCTCTTAAAAGCACCAAAACCTTTGTTTTGCCGACAAAAGATATCGCCATCCCCTTAGATTCGACATTGTTCGGAATCGATTGAATTAATGATATCTAATTGTAAGTAGCAATTATATTTGCTTTTTGAAAGAAGTATTACGCAAATTTTAGCACTTTCCAAAATAAAGGAGGTCAGTCTGCAGCAATTGCTCTGTCCTATATCTAGAACACTATCTTGTTTTACTTGTGATAAATTTAACTGAAGAACAGTCCTCACAATAACTTTTTTGAAGGACTTGCCCATTCGGGCAGACAGCTTGCAATTTCCACTTGCCCAAATTCACTTTCACTTGCCCGAATAAAATTAATAGCACCGTCAAAATAACGAAGAAACATGATGTTTTGACGGTTGGTTTGATTTGTAAAATTGGAAACGAAGCCTGGTAATGATAGTTGATAAAAAAGTGCTGTTAAACAAACAAAATTGACAAAAAATGAAAACCTGTCAAAGTATTGCATACTACATCATCAATTTTTGTGACAGCTTGGATAAAAGCTAGTCAGACTGGACCACGAACACGACTTGCCCATTCGGGCAGATGAAAAGGATTTTTTACTTGTCTGACGGTAATTTTACTTGTCCCGGCAATTGGGTTATCATGAAGACTGGAAGAATGATATATATATCATGGGATAAGGCTCTTATACTTCCTTATGCTTGTTCAAATATACCTCCAAAGCCATTTAAGGAATAATTTCTTCCTACTACAGAACACCAGTTAACTATAAAACATTTTTCTTTTTTTGACCTACTTTCAAGCCAAACTATGCCTTGTCAGGGATATTGGTCATGACTCTTAAGGTGTTTACTTCACAGTAATATTATATTTACACGTACTAGGGTTGTCATTCCCATTATGGTTTGAGATAATTAGTATGATGTGTACGTATGACGCAAGTCTACATTACTGTCTTGACCTGAAAGGATGGCTCTTTTTGTGATGAGTCGTTTGTTCGTACGTGCCATCACTCTTAGCACTATGACAATCTGCATATTACATCTTGGGCTTAACTTCCAAGTATGTTAAGATACATAAATGTTAGTTGCACTTACATGATTTTGCAGATATGACATTGGTGATAAAATACTATGAATATACAAATTTAAAAATGAGCTTTCAATTCTGAGACCTAAACATCTGGACCGTGTGGTTTATGCTAAAACAGATCCAGATATACATGAATAATGGAAATATAAGTTATACAGCCCCTTTTTGTAGCAAATTAGAGCTACTATTAAATGGCCCCATACCTCAAAGAGTAAAGTATATATTTTCCCCCATAATTTGTCAAAATAGCCTATCAGTAAAATTATTATTTACCCATTTCATCCATACAGTAGTTGTATTTTCCTTGTACAAATATATATCACAGCTATGTTTTAAACACTCAAATCAATCTATAAATCAGGATAGTCTTCCAGTTTTGCTTAATTTACCTTGCAACCAAACAATTATTTGGCAATATGAAGTCCTGTAAATTCTCCATTTTGGCAATTTACTACCCAAAGACCCGGCCTTACTTCCCCAAAATCTTAAAAAAAGGCTATTAAATTGTTACAAAATAACTAATTTATGCAGGTGCTGATCAATGCACCCAGCCAACTAGCTGACATGGTACACCCTAATGCTTAAGGATGACTTTGAGAAGAGTACGTACCATATACAGAATAAGGATGATTTTATTGAAGTATTGCGAAATTGACTGCCGCTTGATTGGCTGCATGACACACACCTCATGTGATAGGGAAATTGCCGAGGAGTTAGGGATGAAAAAGCAGTTCTGAGCGATAGCTCTTCACAAAGGAGATACCATCTTTTTTTTAATCGTCCATTTCATTGGTCGAGAAATGCTAATGAATATTCATGCATTATGAAGAATCACTAGCCAATTTGCCCAGGGTATCATAATGTTATGAATAGCCTGGGTAACGAGGATGACCTCATCAATGCCTGCTGGCTTGAATTATACACAATACACACTTCGTGCTTTCTTCTTTCAGTCTTTTGGATGTTGCAAGCTGCAATTTTTCTACCATCAGTGACTTCTGTTGGTACTGAAGAATATTTTGATCCAAACTGCAATATTACATACCCAGACTGCACAATTTGTGAACCTGGTCACTTTTCTGATCAAAGTAAGTATGATGTGTAATTGTACCTTACATTTATATAATACAATGTATGACTACAGTAAAACCTCACTTAATGACCACTTTGTATTGATACCACCTCAATATTGAGACCACAATTTTCAAGTCCATTTACATGGTTTTTCTCGTTGTTCAACCTCAATATTAAGTCCACCTCATTAATTAGATCAGTTTTCAAGGGTCCCAATGATGGTTTATTATTGAGGTTTTACTGTATATTGTTTAAACTTTTATTTAATATTCTGTTGTTATTTCAATATTCCAATTGGCAACCTTTTGTCTTGTTTCCTGTATGCGATGGTTTTTAGCGTATGTTTTTTTAGTTTCAAAGAAATAAACAACTGTGGGTATCTACAGTCAGACCTCTTTCATTCGAATTCATTGGGTCAGAAAATTTATTTCCAATAATACCTGGTTCCGAATCATCCATTTCAGTATGACTTGCCTAAGAAGATACATCGGAACCTGATATTTATTTAGAAAATGTTGTCAAATAAATGAGGTCCGACTGTAGTTTTTTTTTCTTCCTACTGCTTAGATTTTTATTTGACTCATACTGAGTATTGAGTGTTAATGTTGGGAGGGCATAGTTGTCAAGGGTCAAAGTGCCTGACTCCTGATCGGAGGGACTTTGGTTCGAATACACCTTGGGCCACGTTGAGCAGCCTTTTTTATGGCAAATTTGGGGTCGATATTCGACCCCATTCCCCAAAGAGTAAAGTATATATTTTCCCCAGATTTTGTCAAATATTTCCCCATTGGTAAAATGATCTTTTACCAGTTATTTTCCTTCTGTATTTTCGTCGTCCAAATGTAAATATCTGAGCCGTGTTTTAAACACTATCCGAACAAGCACTAACATCAGAACTTATGTCTAGTTTACCAGTGTCATGGTAAAAATATACACGGCAAAAAAAAAAACACAAACCAAATGTCATGTTCAGTTAACCGTTCAGAAGATTAAACGGTTAATCGGTTAGCAGAATAAATAGTGTTTATTGTGGACTGTAACAATTTTGTGCTTGCCCGTATAAATCATTACTGATTATCAACTTGTGGTATGTGGGTTATGTTGAAGACTGTAGAAATTTTGTGTACATGTATGTTCTATTAATATAAAATAATCACCAATATCAACAGGCTAACGAGCCAAAAATAAGTGTTTTTTGTCTGTCTTTAAATATATTTATAAATAAATGGATAAAAAAGGAGAACTACTTTTAATTGTGCTCTTTGTATGTATATATATTATAAATTACTAATATCAAAACACAGGATTTAAGAAAAAAATCACTTGATAGCCAATTGAACTTTAGAACTTTTTGCATCGTTCAGAAAACTACAGTATTTTTGGATATCAGAGTCTGTTTTGCTTTTTCACATTGATATGAAAAATGCATGTTTTACTGTTAATATGATTGTTGTTAATTATTATTTCTATTATTGTCTGTAATAATTTCAAACAAACTGTTTATATACTTCCAGATACAACAGAATGTCATTGTTGCCTAACAGCAGGTTCTTGTAAAACTGAATGTTTTGAATGTCCACGCGGAACAGAACAACCGTATGTTTTTTTAAGATATCTTTGTTAAGAATTAAAGTAAAACCTCAATAATACGACCACCCTTGGGACCCTTGAAAACTGGTTGTATTGCTTTGGTTCTCTTAATTTTGAGGTGGACTTTATGTGAGTTGTTACTGTATTTACAAACGATGGTGATAGTTTAGTAACTGAGTGAAATCATTTTACAAAATGATGTCAACTGTTTTGATTTAACAAAATCATAAACTTATCTTTGTTTCCTTCGTTACAATTTGAGCGCTGCTGTGGGATTTCCAACCTCTCCTGTAAGTGACGTCATTTCAAGAAAACGTCACATGTGATGTCACTATGTGCACGCAGTAAACAATATTTACTCCATACGGTCACATCGTTTTCATATTGCCATATGGGGCAAATATTGCTTACTGCCAGTACATGGTGACATTTTATTGAAATGACGTCACTTAAAGAAGAGGTTGGAAATCGTACAGTTGCACTCATTTGTTTATTGGATAAATTCCTTACTTAGATATAATGTAGCTCTTGTCAGGATTATATACATGTATCGACTCTCAGGGATTTGTTCGCAATCGTAACTAAAGGATCATAACTTCTCTGATGTCAATTTGGTGGTTTTGTGCTACCCTAGTTGCAGAAACGCCATTTTGATGAAATAATTGGTGCAAGCACACAACCGTTTTCCTGATTTCTTGGCCGTTTACTTAGTCTTATTCTTTTGACAAATTCCCTTAGTGATCAATATGAGAATAATGGTGGTAATTTACTTTGTACAGATGTACTCTACAACACTGCATTGTCACTTTTCTTACTTGTTAACCAATACCACAAATGTATTTTCAATCCTGACCTACGCGCCTAGTTAGCGCCAACATAATATATACCTGCATTGGATTGGTGTTTTGCAGATCCAGGAAAGTTTCATGAAAAGTTTCAATGCAATGTGTAAGAGTACATCTGTATGAAGGCATTAAATGCCATTTTCTCTAAGCTTATTTTGATAGAATATCAGCCTATCTGCCTTTAAGTTTTGAGATCCGGTGCTGTTTTCTCTTCTTTAAAGGCAAGAGGAATTTGACTTAACAAGATTTGACAACAAGCAAATCTTGCTTAGTGCCATATGTTTATTCTTGGTTAATGGTGGTGCTTCAAATTAGACGTCAATATTAGGACAGAGATGTAATCCAAAATTTGCTGTCCAGGAATATGTGTAAATCTCTAAAAAACACTTTCCCTTTACATGTAGTGCATTATTCTGGTGCCAGAGGATCTGCAGTGTTTCTTTTCACTTCTAGGGGAATGGTGGCGGGGCCCTTAAATAGTGGAAAATAGTGTTGTGAGGGGAAAATAGGGTGAAAATAATGTGCATAACAAAGTATACATTTCTATGTCTATATTCACTACACTTCTTTGTTGCAGTGATGTAAACATGTAAATATGCTAACAGATTAGTTAGTTTCATTACAGGTCAATGTTTCTATCTTTCTGACTAAAAATATCAACAATACTGGCAACATATCTCCAATTTAAAAAAAAGCTGTAGGAGGGGAATTTTAACTGAGAAAAGGGGAAAAAAACATACTTTTGAGTGAGGGGAATGGGTCCGAATTTCGGCCCCGAAAAGGCCCCCAAAAAAACACTGGGATGTTATGTTTATTATTCAATATCTGAACAGGTTTAAGCAAGAAATTTCTCTTCAAAACTCAATCAGATTTTAGTTAACTGTTTTCTTCTGACAATAGAAAATCTTGAAAGTTAACATTTCGTGTCCTTGCTACATCTTCATTTCTTTTAAAACGCATTTTCTTCTCCAGATCTGGTTATTTTTTGTTATTTTTCATCTTCCCTTGATTGAAATAAATTCATTTTAAGAGAATAATTAAATACAGTAAAACCTGACGTTAAGACCACCTCAATAATTAGACCGACTCAAAATAAGACCACTTCAATAATAAGACCGACTCAAAATTATGTATACAATTTTAAAGTCCATTTTCCCTATGTTGCTCTATATTCCACCTCAATAAGAAGACCAGTTTTCAAGGGTCCCAAGGGTAGTCATGTTATTGAGGTTTTACTGTATCACTGTTTTACAGAGACATTTAAGGAACTTCAAATCTAATACACCTAGGTTTTCAAGGTGTAACCAAAATTCCTTGACATCATATTTTGGATCATATTTCAAATTTAAAACTGAGAACAGCTATTGTTTCAGTGTTTTGAAATTTTACTTACATGATTGTGTGAGGCGTAAACAAATGTTTGTTTCAGGTTTCATGCCCTAAAAAAATAGGGAAGGCAGGATGGAAATTTTTTTGAAGATTTTTTAAATTTTAAAACGAAGCAAATTAAACATAGAATTAATGTTACTGTTTTCCATTAACAGAGAAAAAGAACAAATAAAGTGTGATGCGTGTGAAGAGGGCAGATATGCTGACCGAGAAGGATTGAAGAAATGTATTTTGTGCCATGCAGGTATTTATACATAGCAATTGAAGCTATGGGACTTTTTTCCTCCTGGTTGCCACATGATATTTTAAAATCACTCTAGTTGCATATTTTACAAAATGTCTACTTGTTTGATATTGATGTGTTGATGAACAGGAAGTAGACATTTTCTTTTAACCAAAACATGGCCTTAATATGTTATAGCAGTGATTTTTTCTGCTTGTGCCTTTTCAATTCGGAAAATAAATCCCAAATTTGGGAAAATAGTTGGTTGCTTATAAAAATAACATTTCAGCTGTGGCTGGTGTTTGTTATGTGTATGAGGTGATGTAAGAGCAAGTCAATGGTCTTTTTAAAATGTTATATACACAAAAACCTGACTTGATAAAAACAATTCTGTCAGGGGGGGGAATGAACAAAGAATTGGGAAAAATATAGGTGCAATATAATATGGAATGGATAAAGGGAGAGAGCTGTAGAAGGGATAAAGGGAGAGAGCTGTAGAAGGGATAAAGGGAGAAAACTGTAGAAGGGATCAAGGGAGAGAACTGTAGAAGGGATAAAGGGAGAGAACTGTAGAAGGGATAAAGGGAGAGAACTGTAGAAGGGATCAAGGGAGAGAACTGTAGAAAGGATAAAGGGAGAGAACTGTAGAAGGGATCAAGGGAGAGAACTGTAGAAAGGATAAAGGGAGATAACTGTAGAAGGGATCAAGGGAGAGGACTGTAGAAAGGATAAAGGGAGAGAACTGTAGAAGGGATCAAGGGAGAGAACTGTAGAAAGGATAAAGGGAGAGAACTGGTGAAGGGATCAAGGGAGAGAACTGTAGAAGGGATAAAGGGAGAGAACTGTAAAAGGGATCAAGGGAGAGAACTGTAGAAAGGATAAAGGTAGAGAATTTTAGCATGAATAAAGGAAGAGAACTAATGACAATTCCTGTAGTTCCAATTTTGGCACTGTTTCTATAATTTGCAGTCTGTGACAGCATAAGCATAATAACACAAATCCTATAATATCTCACCTTACTGTGGTATTATTTACAGGAAGTTATCAAAACATGACGGGACAGGAGCAGTGTCCGCTCTGCGAGGAAGGATCATATTGCAAGTGGGTACATTGTACATTGTTGGATATTTAGTCAGGCTATCAAGTGGGCCCTACATTTCCTACTTTTTTACCTGCTCCCTTCTTTTTCTTGATAGAGCCCTACTAACCCCATTTGTTTTCAAATCTGAGGCATTAACTCAAAATATTTATTTCGCCTGCATGAAGCACAGAGGTCTAATCATGGAGAATGTACGATGTGGTGATTTTTTACCATTTTTGATATTCCAACTATAAGGAATTATCCCTACTTTTAGGCATTAAAATCCCTACTTTTACCCTACTTAAAAAGAATAGCCCCCCACCCCTTCTTTTTGATAAGAGGTGAATTGACAAGCCTGTTTAGTTGAATAACTCTCCATTAACATTGTCTAGAAAGTACTGAGAAACCCTACATTGGAGTGGTTAGCGGACATTGATTCCATGTTGGTCGAATCATAAATAATTAGCAGGTTGCATGTGTTGTAAGGGGTTTATACTGGAATCAGTCTGTTTGATGAGCATGCTATCTTTGCCTGAAATGCACTTAAGATAAGAAACTTAAGTACAATGGACAGCGTAATATACTATACATAAGTGAGTTAGAAACTTTACAATGTCTCTCAAGAGGTAATTGTTGAAACCATTACTTATCTAATAAATGATACCGTCTCCCTTGATCGAGAGGTTAAGGCATCCACCTTGGGAGAGGGAGGTTGAAGGTTCGAATCCTGGTAGGGGTTCATTCTGATATGGCCAGTTGCTGAGCTGCCAGCTACTTAAATAATGGTACATGTGCTCCGAAAGAAGTCAGAAATGGCTGACCATTTAAGTAGGGGTGACACTATAATGAATAAAACACTTTAAACAACACTTTACTGTAAGCTACACTACATACAGTAAAACCTCAATAATAAGATCACCCTTGGCACCATTGAAAAATGGTCTTATTATTGAGGTGGTCTTAATTTTGAGGTTGAATTAAGAACAAAAAAAAAGGAAATGAACTTGAAAATTGTTTTCTTAATTTTGAGGTGGTCTTATTATTGAGATGGTCTTTAAGTTAGATTTTACCATATTTTATCCTTTTATTTCAGTGAAGAAGGTTGTACGACATGTGAACTTTGTAAGGAAGGCCACTACAGTGACCAGACAGGTTTATCTACATGTAAACCATGTAATCCTGGTCATTATGCAAATATAACTGGCTCTGAAACTTGTGCCGACTGTGAACCAGGTGTGTATGATAGACCTTTATGCATCAAAAGTATTTGTAAAAAACAATGCATTGCCACGTATTTGCCATGTGCAAGCTGCCAACATAGTAAAGGATTTTATTGTTACATGTAAAATGTCTTTTCAATAGGTCTATGGACATTGTAAAATGTCTTTTCAATAGGTCTATGGACATTGTAAAATGTCTTTTCAATAGGTCTATGGACATTGTAAAATGTCTTTTCAATAGGTCTATGGACATTGTAAAATGTCTTTCAATAGGTCTATGGACATTGTAAAATGTCTTTTCAATAGGTCTATGGACATTGTAAAATGTCTTTTCAATAGGTCTATGGACATTGTAAAATGTCTTTCAATAGGTCTATGGACATTGTAAAATGTCTTTCAATAGGTCTATGGACATTGTAAAAGGTCTTTTCAATAGGTCTATGGACATTGTAAAATGTCTTTTCAATAGGTCTATGGACATTGTAAAAGGTCTTGTCAATAGATCTATGGACATTGTAAAAGGTCTTTTCAATAGGTCTATGGACATTGTAAAAGGTCTTTTCAATAGGTCTATGGACATTGTAAAATGTCTTTTCAATAGGTCAATGGACATTGTAAAAGGTCTTGTCAATAGATCTATGGACATTGTAAAAGGTCTTTTCAATAGATCTATGGACATTGTAAAAGGTCTTTTCAATAGATCTATGGACATTGTAAAATGTCTTTTCAATAGGTCTATGGACATTGTAAAAGGTCTTTTCAATAGATCTATGGACATTGTAAAATGTCTTCAATAGGTCTATGGACATTGTAAAAGGCCTTTTCAATAGGTCTATAGACAAGATATATATTGTTTTACACAGTCTTTTCTGAACCATCTCACCACTACCTAGGTAACCTGTCAGCGTCATGAACAAGACCCACACTGGCTGGACGTAGTTTATACAGTCACCTCCATATATTTGTCTGATATTTGTTTTCTTACTACTTCATGTTTTCACATTCTTACAGGAAGTTATCAGAATGAAACTGGTGCATCAGTTTGTAAGCAGTGTGAAGTAGGCAGATACATGTGAGTACTTTGATATAATCGTAACTCTTCAATATTGAAACACTATTTGTATGATACTGCAGTGTATACTGTACAGTCAACTCTCTTTACACTAAACATTCATTGCATAGGAATACAGTGAATTCATTGAAACCTCTATTAAGCAGCCAGCCAAGTGGATGATAAAATATGACTGCTTAAAAACAGGTGGCTGCTTAATAGAAGTTTAACATATAGTGTAACATTAGATTAAGCAACTGGCCATTGACTGCTGTAAACAGGTTGGCTGCTTAATGGAGGTGACTGCTAACACAGGTTCGACTGTATTTACTCCACTAGAATAAAAAAGTTTGTTGTAACGCGAGTTGTCTGTATGTAGTATACTCATACAGCACTAGAACCCGGTACATTTTTCGCATTTCCTGAAAGGTTTTGCTGTGAATAAATGAAATGAAGTAAGACAATCATCTTATGTGTCACTTGCATATCTGATCAAACAATCCTTCCTTGGTTAAGTCTAAGCACTTAAACACTTAAGACATGTATAATTTCACTATTGTCTTCATGTATAATTTCACTATTGTCTTCATATTTAGTCCACAGGAGATAGTCCCAAGTTATTTCCCTTTATCCCACCTAGAGTTCTCTCCCTTCTATAGAATATACATACTGGTATATCGAGGGTTCAGCGCAAGACTATCCTAACTCCTATGTATTTATTTAGGAGTAAGTATAGTCTTGCACTGAACCCTCGAATTATGTAGTATAGTTACATATTCTATAGGAAGGGCAAAGGAAGAAAACTATTGATGGGATAAAGGGAAAAGAAATTGTGACCATGTCCTGTGGTGTAGACAGACTTAGTTACACAGCCATTCTCTTAATATTCCTGCTTGTACAGATTAACATCACTGACAATTCCACTGGCCTTTGCTAAACAATGGATGAATTCACCTTCAATTGAACTTACAGTTTTTGTCTTAGGCCAGCAAAGTACAGTTCAGAATGTTGATCCTGCCAAGAAAGCTGTGAAATTAAGTTATTCTGTCAGGCGCATGGATAGCATAGATACCAATTGACAATTATCAGCTCAAGGGCATGAATGCTGACAAGGCAACTACACTGTGCAACATATTCTGAGTAACTCACACAAGTGACAACCTATCTTTAACACGTTTATCAATTTTTCCATAGTAAAATATTACTACAAATTTTTCTCTCTGCAGAGCATAAACTTCCTAACAACTGTTAAACAATTCTTCTATGGTACAGTCTAAGCACTTAAAAATATTTAGACCACAGGATTGTCATGAGTTCTTTCCCTTTATCCCATCTAGAGTTCTCTCCCTTTGCACCTTTATATTTTTACATTCCTCTATAGAAAATGAACATCTCCCAAAGGGTTTTGTTCTTGAGGGGTTGTAGTCTATATTTATGACTTTTGCTAAGATTCATTCTTATTTCTGTGGCTGTGTACTTTTAGCTGAACAAAGTGCTAGCCTCCTATGATTCTCACTTGACTATATTCACCACATGTGCCCAGGGGCATTATTCACAGATGAAACTCATACTTTAAATTTGCAAACATTTTATTTACCAGTATTTTGTATACTTGAAATATAACTGAATGCATTTCTGTGTGAATAATTTTTGGTACCCCGCTAACACTTTTGCCAAGTTTTATTCATATCTATATTTTTATTGCATCATTGGAGCAAAAAAAACATTTAACATTTGAATTTATATACAAAAAGTACTATGACGCCGGTTATTCAAGCTCCTCCGATTGTTTCCGTGGCTGACATGGCCCGTTGCTATGAAAGAGAATTTCAAAATGACAGACATTTACAGTAAGAGTGATGTCCCCTGTTTCAAAAAATGGTGAACAATTGAATATTGTTTTGTATTGTTTGTATCTTTTTATGATGTTACATGTGCTCCTTGTTTAGTTGCTAGTGGCAACCTCCTTTGAAGGTTGAATAACTTGTATGTATGATTTCCATGGAATCTTTTTATTTTATTTCTATACAGGAATAAGACCACAGCTTCTGCTTGCCTTCTCTGTGATCCTGGTTACTATAGCAACAAGACAGGACAGTCACATTGTTTCAAATGTTTACCTGTAAGTTTCTGTGCTTTTTTGTTGGCTTTACAAATAAGGAGAAATGATATTTAAACACTGATTATCACTTTGATTTCATCTTCTAAAACTGAAGAAAAATCTACATGTTTTCTTGTTTGTTTTTAGCGAGTAGAACAAGAAATTGACAGGGCCAATCCAATACCCTGTAAATGCAAAATAACAATTATCCGGAGACAGTAAAAGTGTATTAACTCTGCTGTATTTAGACTAAGTCATATTGAACAACGACCTTTAGAATCGTTTTAAATTCAGTTTTATGTCCATCAGAGCTTCACCAAATTTGGTAAAATGACGGAAAATGTACTTACTGGGTTTCGGCTCTCACTAAATTTTATGCAAACCTCGGTCCACTAACATTGAAAATTTGTGGTTGCTATTCACTTTGCTACTAATTGTATACAACATTATAGCTTACAACAATGCAATGTTTTTAAAGTTATCTAAATTCTGAAAGTGTAACATTGGTGTCAAACCCCTGTATACGCTCTTCAGTAAAACCTCACTTAAAGATTACGTCAATAATAAGACCTCAAAATTAAGAACACATTCTTCAAGTCCATATTCACTGTTTTAGTCTTTATTCGACCTCAATATAAAGACCACCTCAATATTTAGATCAGTTTTCAACAGTCCCAAGGGTGGTCGTATTATTGAGGTCTTACTGTATTTAGTAAGAACAAAACATTGTCAGTCAAGTCATATACAGGATTTTTGCCTAAAAAAAGCAACTGTATATTAGTTACGACTTTGACCAATGAGACAATTGGCAGACAGAAATTTGCGGGAAATTGTGCAGACTTGATTCATTGTCTAAAACTTGTTGCGCCAAAATTCAGTTACCGGGTTTTGGCTTGGATCCAACATTTTTTGTTGAATATCTAATTGTACATGAGTGTTTATATAAGACTTAACTGGTTAATAATCTTTGTTAAGAAATCTTAACAAAAGTTTATTAAACACTTCAGTCTGCAACATTCAGAATATTTAGCTTTAAGAATTATAATCCTCATTTAGTTATTGTGACATTTCGAGTGTGCCAGTCCTGCGTTCAAGGTGTTTGCGGCTCTCATTTCGTAACGTTTTGCAATTTGGTTCCCTGTGTGCTGTCAATGTGATTTGGTGGGCACGGGATACAATACAAAACGTTCATTACTGTTAGCCATACCTGAACGCAGGGCAGTATTACGTGCATTTGTGTTTGTGCGTTGGAGTAATTGTGTTTTGATGTCATTTAAGGGTCACTATAGCAACACATCTGGGACTGTTGACTGTGATCCATGTGATAGAGGTACATATCAACCGACATCTGGGGACACTTCATGTGATGATTGCGGGGAAGGCATGGAGACGAGGTAAGTAAGGAATAGTCAAGCTTGATTGTATAATACTTCAATATACTGTATAAGTGGATCCATCTTATCCTTGAGTTGACGCCTTTGATCCATGAAATTCCCAAAAAGCCACATTTTGACCCTCAGGATTATGGGTCAATTTTTCTCTAAATGATAGGTAATTTGGCTAAAAAATTTTAAAATTTGGTATAATTTTTAACAAAAGGTCCCTTGAGATTCAGCCCCTAGTGGAACACCTGAACTGTATAAGTGGATAATATCGCGTGTCGAAAAAAATTGCAAATTGCCAATTCAAGACGTTTCGTGTGCAGAAATGTTTGCGAAAACTGCCGAAATTACTCTGATCATAATACATGTATCTACTCTTCGTAACAATCGCTTTTATATAATCGATTGTAGGGTAGGGAGTGCTTGGTACCAGACATCAAGTTTTGGCTATACGTTGCATAGATAAAAATATACTTCGGTGAAAGTGGAAATTTACGCTGTTGAAAATATTCGCGAAATTTGTGTATTGACAATTTTTTTCCACCTCTCAAACTTTACCACTTATACATTAATTTAATACTAGAAGTTTTTTTAAATTTTATGATGTACAAACATCTTCTTTCACCAAATACGGATCAATACATTACGAGTTCATTCTTTGTTAATGCATATTTGTTGATGTTTTAAATATAGGAAATATGTTTTTCATGTTAGTTTCAGTAAAAAAATGAACAAAAAATAAGCATAATACATGCATATCTTTAATGCTATGTTATTCTCTACGTCAGGAAATATGGCATGTCCCATTGTGAGCCGTGTCTAGATGGTACCTACAAGCCTGCACCTGGTCCTCATCTATGTGATGCTTGTCCCCCAGGTACGTTTCATTTGATTTGATTGTAAATTTTAGATTTATTTTAGATAGATCTATTTATCATAAAATGCATAAATCACATGGCATTACGATATAAAAAGCATAAAACCATGTCATATACTTGAGTCACCTTAATGCTATGTTATTTTCTACATAATTAGCAAGAAAATGAGCATTGTTGAGTTGATTCAGCATTCACTTAAAGATTGATAAATGTAACGTTCATTCGAATTCATCGGGTCCGAAATTTTATTTAAAATAATACATGGTTCAAATAACCCATTTCAATTAGTGTATAAGAAGATATATGGGGACCTGATATTTAATTCGTATGATACCATATATTTCGATAAAACGTTGTTGAATAAATGTGGTCTGACTGTATGTATGAAAAATCTCATCTTGAGATGTCTATAACCTCAGGTCTTGATTTTATGGATTTTTCCGATTTCTAGCTGTTAATTTATCCTTACAGTTTGAACATGTTGTAGAGTAGTTATAGATGTTAATGTACTCAATGTACCTATTGCAAACTGTTTTGGATCAGTCAGAAAGTAAAAACATACACACTTGTAGTGTTTATTTAAAACAAGAAATGTCTTTAAAAAATGATAAACAGTGTAAATAGAATGATGTCTTTCCGGTATGTTAAATGAAATGTTTTTTGCTCAGATCTAGACTATATATACTATAATTATGGACCTGGCTTATCAGGGTCATTTTTTACATGCTGTATTCATGCCCCTAAGCAGAAAAGTCTTTTCAGTACACAGTTTACTTACATATTTTTCATTTCAAACTAAAAACAAACTGTAATGGTTTAAACCATTACAAAGTCTGAAGCAACATTTGTTTATGTTTTGCAATGAAACATGTGCTTAAAAACAGAAGGTCAGTGATCAGGATCATGTGGAAGCTTTCTCATGATCAGTGCCCCTGGGAAGTCTGCCTCATTCTGGTATGTAAAAAAGTTGATGACGTAAAAAGATGATGCAATATCCAACTCATAATATGTTTGCACATTTTATGAAAACCCTGTTTGGTGCTTCTTGGGGAATGGAATCCCTGTTTGGTGCCTCTTGGGTGAAAATATGATTGGTCAGTTTTTAAAAAGCCAGCTTCGAGAACAACATTTGATTGGTTAAAAATGTAGGTCAAAATCAATGTTAAACTGCTATGCCAAAAAAAAATTTGAGTCAGAAACTGCTAGCCTCATTTGGTATAATTCACTGAAATGTTCCTTTGGTGAGACTCTGCCAAACGCTATCTGATTTACAGGAAATTGTCACTAGTTCTCTCCCTTTATCCCATCTACAGGGTTCTCCTTTTGCCCCTCTATAGAATATAAATACAGTAAACCTCACTTAAAGCCCACCTCAATAATGAGACCACCTCAAATTAAGACCACACTTGACTGTTCCGCTCTTCATTCATCTTAGATATTAAGACCACCTCAATACTAAGACCAGTTTTCAAGGGTCACAAGCGTGGTCTTATTATTGAGGTTTTACTGTATATATAACAGGGGTTGTACAAGGCAAAGGGAGAGAACTCTAGATGGGATAAAGGGAGATAACTATTGACAAGTGTTTTGAAAACAAATTCTCAACTGTAACAACAGTTGGTAGCTCTCTTCAGCATTAGACTAGTCCGGATGTAGGATTTCTAGAGCTCTGATATTAACAGTATAGGTTCTCGGCATCCGGTGTGACTGTACATTTACAAAAATGGTTTGCTATAATTGAAGCCAGAGGAATTATTAGTGAATAATGTCAATTTGTGAAATTTGCTTTATTGCTAATATATCCATATCACTTACTTTACCACCAGTGAAGTTTTATTCTGAAAATAATTTTCCATGTTTATATAATGTTTGTACTATTTCTGGTCATATTATCTGAACCAATACACTTTTTATTATGTCACATTCTTTTCTTGATAGTGCTCGTTATCACCAAAACCCTGTGTTTATTCTTTAGCTATATATGGAATAACATAAATTAACAGCCATCTACTTTTGTTTGCTGTGATTGTTTTTGAAATTAATTTCACTGCCTGTGCCTTTTCAACAGGGAAATAGGCGTGATAAATAAGTAAATGGTTGTATGTTTATAAAAATAACTTTCAGCTGTGGCTGGTATTTGTTATATATATATATCTTAATTAACATACTCGGCACGTACGTGCCTTTGGTTAATCAACACAAAACAGCACAAAGACAGTCATTGCATACATACGAACATACAGAACAAACATACATCCATACAAACAAAGTCATGAAACGCATTACCTAATTGAAATACAAGTACACAATGTATAACGGTAAGAAATTGAAAAGAAATAATAATAATAATATAATAATAATAACGACTTTATTTAAAGAGGCAACACAGTTGGGCAAGCCGAGTCTTTCCTGTGAGCCTCTATGAAATATATAATGCTACATAAACCATTATAATAGGCAGGTATAGTTACACAAACAATTAAAATTTTAGAAAAGAAACTAAGGAACTGCGTCATTTTTCAAACAATCATTTCTAATAGAAAAAGCTTCCTTTAAGTAAATATTTATTTTAAACAAAAACACTTTTATGTTTTGGATACATAATAGTAATGAATGTTTCCATAGATGGCCACGATATATTATCTAAATATTTTTTTCGGTCTGAGGAGGAAAAATGAACAAAGAATTGAGCAAAAATGATGATTTATATTTGGGGAAAATTGACACTTTTTGGTAAGGGTGTTTGAAACAGCCTATATTCGGCAGTAAAAATAACCACAAAAATCACTGCACTAATACAGTACTATTACTTGTGTGTTTAAAGGCTCCTATTCGGATGGTGGGACAAGGAATGGAACGTTAAACTTGAACTGCACTGAATGTGAAGCCGGGTATTTTCAGCAGTACAAAAACAAATCGGACTGCGATAAATGCCATATTGGAACACATGTTAAGTATGCTATTGTTTTCTTACTATAATTTGATACTATAAAATAATGTTTATGATATCCCTCAATGTATATTTGACTATATTAATTGCATGATAGATTTTAAGTAGACTGCTAGACTCAAGTTCGGAAGGTATGGATAGATACCTGTGAAGCATTGAGAGTGAATTATACAAGTTGTAATTATTTGTGTAAATACGGTAGTTGCTAAATATTCAAGTTTAAATTAATGTATTATTTGCATACCATTGTGTACTGCTTAAGGTCGGGAGTAATTTATATAGTAGTCTGCTTGTTTGCCGGTTAAAATTGAAAGTACATGAACATGTAGAATGAGAATGTAATGTGCGGTATAAAAATCTCGATAAAGACCGTACACTATAACTCCATTATACCGCGATAGGAGAGGTCTAAGACCTGGGATCACGTTAGAATCTGACTGCGTTATAAATCTAGACATATTAACCATACCAACTAAGCAATTTAGAGGTAACACTGCTCGAATCTGTTTCAACAAAATTGTTAAGAATGAACAGTATTGGACATGCCTACTTCATTGCTGTCATGGGTAAAATTGAGCCAGGAATGTGATATTCCCCCGGTGGGGCCAGGGCAAGCCCCAGGTTGGGAGTCCAGGGTGGGAGTCCAGGGTGGGAGTCCAGGGTGGGAGTCCAGGGAGACCCGGAATCTCCTTAAACAATGCATTTTTAAAGACTTTACATAACTTTTCCTGATAGCTGGTGGAAGAGGTTAAACTCTAACAAATGTCAGATTTAAACTGCCTTCCATCGCCATTTAAACTACCAAGTAAAGCCGTGTTTTGTGTTCAGCACATCCCGGTAATTTTCGATTAATTCTATAGCTAATAGACATGCAATTTCATTTGGTGATCATTTTGTTTTGTTTAAAAGTTATATAAATCATAGTAGATTTTGAAAATGCGTGTGTCTTCGAGAACTGACCATGGGAGCATTATTCTGGTCACACGTGTAATACGTGAGACTTGTATGCTACTTCTTTGACAGGGACTTAGTCGAGTTGTTTACCTGCTTGACACACCTTCTGTTAACAGAATATATTACGAGCTACTAACTCGCCCACACATTATCAGTCATTCACTAAATAGTGTTGATAGCATTGAGCCAAGCTGTGGTAATCAATTTACAAGTCATATAGGTGTCTTACTTATTGCCAGAAGCATTAATAGCAAGAATTAAGGATCGAAAGAATTCCTACGTGTGTGTGATTTCCGCGGGAGACTTATTTGACCGGCCATTCACGCTCTCCCGGCCCGGAGCCGTGATCTACCGATTAAACATTGTTAATTTTTGTTATGGGGTATTTTTTAGTTCAGTGTCGACTAGTTCACTGAAATTACGTGTCAACCTGATAAAAAGAAGTGGTGAAATTGGGATGCCAGTCCACAATTGTACGTACCACATTTTCAGGGCGACACTGATCAAAATATGACCCGATCCCCGTGCTGGACATGTTGTTTATTAAAGTTTAACATGTTTCTTATGTATTCAGACATGACAATTGGCAATACAATTGTTAATTGGTGACTTTTTTATAGGTAAGACCCCCTGGGGAATCGCTGAATATTACTAGAACAGCTATATCATTATATGGTTATAGACATATTGACTTTATTTCAGCTTTCTGGGGCGCAATCTCCCGATTTGCCTTCTGAAAGGTTCACATGTATGATATTTCCATCCACAAATGAAGTTATTGATAAATTCTTTTTCTTGCATACCTTTTCTAAGAAATAAAGGACGAGATTGAATTAAATGTTTTAAGGACTTTTTGCTTATACAGTTGACCCTCTAAAAACCTGAATACTCCCGAAACCGGACATTTTTTGCGGTCCCGAATTTTCTTCTTCTATTTTTATTGTATAAAACCACTCTGAACCAGAAACCAGACGAAAATTCAACTTAATTTGGTTCCATTTCTATATAATTTTACCTCCGAAGACCGGAACGACCTTTGGCTGTTTGTGTCATCATGAATAAACTTGCATTACGTTGACACTTTGTGTATTTTTAACATTTTACATGTTGATTTACATTGAAATGTGGTGCGTGTTTTTACTACACAGGTGAACATCATTTATTGTCACGGACGTCGGGTCTGATTAATGCCAATGGCAATTACTACTGATTGCCTTTAAATCCGTTGATTGTCTTTCGGATTGGATTATTATCGAATAGTCCTAAATGGGTAATTACATAAGATCATAGAGAAAAATATTGAGTTTGAAATAGCTTGTTTCAAATATACGATCTTGTGTTAAAAAATAAACATACAATGTTGACAAAAAGCAGTAATTATCACTTTTACGACTCTTTCTTTTCATAACATTTAATGTGCATCACAAAACTTTCTTTAAGTTTGCTTGTACATTTTTAAAATAAAGGCAGTCATGTTTGTTAAAAGTGTGTTCATTTTCTTCTAAAATAAAGAAATATCATGTGGTTATACCATGTAAATTTCAAAGATGTACAATTATTCAATGAAATAATGACCTGAACCTAGGTAAGAGTATGAAATAGCATCAAAATGACAAAACCCTCTACAAACCGGAATTTTCAACCGGTCCCGAAGGAGTCCAGTTTACGGAGGTTCCACTGTAGTAACATATTATTTTACAAATTCATTCGAGTTATTATTCGATGTTAATCGACGTCATTACGTGATGTCATCAGCCCGATACTCGTCCTACACCGGGTGGGTGGGCGGGGGGTGGTGTAAGATAGAGTTTTCCAGCACCTACGGAAACGTGCAAAATCCAAGTCCGGTATGCAAGAAAACTTGATTACATCGTATCCAGAGAATAATTAATAGAAATATAGAGCAATCTGACTTGGACAATGAGGTTTAAAATCACGATAAAAGGTATACAGCTGTATAAAGTTTTTGCTAAGGAAATAAACTGATGTACTTTTGTGTGCAATTGACCACAGTCAGTACTTAGTTTATACAAGTCTTTATTAAGTGTCATTGTGATGAAAGCATTCTTTTATTTCTTGTTTCATTCACTCTCAAATTTGCTTCTTTGGAAAAACCAGTACTGCCCTGTATTCAGATACGGCTAACAATTGCAAAGGTTATGAAACTGTTTTGTTTTGTATCCCTGTATCTACACCACATTTTATTGGTCTAGCAGTCAAAACATTACTTCCAGTTTACTGCAGCCCTTTTTTATGGCAAATTTGGGGCCGATGTTGGGCCCCATTCCCCAAAGAAAAAGTATATATTTTTCCCCAACTTAGAAAGAAAATTCCCCTTCAGTAAAATTATTAAAAATTTTAGCCTTATAAAAACCCTAATGGGTGATTCATGATGCAAATTTCCCTTATCAAAAGGACCCGCTGTACTTCCCCAAAATCTGATACAAAATGGCTGCTCTGCTACCCATTTATAGTTAATTGCTAACGTTTTTGTCCCTTTATAAATTGATTCTTTGTTTCTGAGTTTTTTCTGCGGCGTTGAATAGTTGTTTTTCACACATTTCTAGAGAAAACCAATATAGTACCACATACTGAGTTTAATTACTAACTTTGTGAAAATAGTTTATGCGACCCCTTGCGGTGTGCACCCCTTGGTTCTTTTGAGTAATGTTTGCATTTATATTTTATGTACAGTTCAACAGGGGCATCAAGCTGTCAGCCATGTCCAGAGGGACACGAAGCAGCGCATAAAGGGGCCATTGGATGTGATCCATGCCACATAGGTATATATGTAGATAAGTTGTTTCAATCCCCCCCCGCAACCTTGTTGTCCCCCTAAATTCTCAATGGCTGTTTTTGATAGTCGGCCAGACCATTCATTGCTCCCCCATTCCCATACATGTTTACCCTTGTACCTCCCCAGTCCATAATGTTTCGTAGGCATTTGTTTCCCTGGGGTCTGTGTGGGTGGGGAGGCATTGTCTTATATATAATTATGGCGCTCCCTGTTCCAAATTAATATCTCTATAACATTGTAGAATGCATTGCTTTCTGGCCAAATACTGTAGATCACTTTGAATCTGAGAGAACTTAATTGGTTAAGTTGCTAGATTTTTTACCTTGTCATTTGTTTCACTGTCCTGAAATTCGCACTGTTATACAGTAAAACCTCACTTAAAGACCACCTATATAATAAGATAAAAAATTATGAAAGTGCAACATTGGCGTCAAAACCCCATATATACACTACAGTAAAACCTCTTAAAGAACACAAATTTCAAGTCCATTTTCACTGTTTTGCTCTTTATTCAACCTCAATATCAAGAAAACCTCAATATTAACATCAGTTTTCAAGCATCTTAAGGGTGGTCTTATTTTTGAGGTTTTACTGTATATATGTGTATAATAGTACTACAGAAGAGATAAAAGGAGATAGCTCAAGAATATGATTAAGACAAATATTTGTTACCTTGTTAATGCATCCTTTTCATAATATTCTCAATTTCTAGTTATTGTCAAGGTCATCTAATGAGGTCAAGGTCATTTGATGAGGTCAAATAGTCTGGTATGGATGCAGGTATTTTTTTGAATAACAACAATCTTAGTTTAAACTTGACTGCCATGAATATCATATCTTTAATGTTACTTTTGTGTTCTTCAGGTTTTTTTAAGAAAATGGAGAGTGAAGATCTGTGTTCATTGTGTCCTGATGGCTCCTACGCTACAACGAAAGGTTCAAAACAATGCAATACATGCCCCGAGGGATTTTTCTGTCCAGTATGTACATTTGTAATGTTTCTACAACAAGACTTGAGAGATGTGTGGCAGTCTCAGAGATTTGACCCAAATGCTCTGAGCCTTGTTTCTGAGAAAAACGCAATAAAGATGACATCGTGTTTTCACATTATGACGTCATGTTTTCACATTAATTGCAACAGCTAGTTGAAACATTTCAGTAAAAGATTTATGATTCAGCGGCGAGCAGAAACAAAACAATTATCGGTAAACATTGAGACGGTCCCTTTTCTTAAGGAAAAGAATATTACACATTTATTCGTAAAATATTGCTGTATCAAATTTGTGAAACTCAGAAAATTTTGTAGATCTAGTTTTGATGTCAGACCATATTAAACGTGCTGTAATTCCCTTAAAATAATGTTGTTTGGCAATAATGTTTGCAACAAGTATATTTTTGGATTTCAGAACCCAAGAATTGGTCCACAAAAATGTCAAAAAAACAGCTACTGTCCTCCTGGTTCTTCGTCGCCACGGACATGTGATTCTACGTGGTTCAAGTTCTCGTCGGGCGTTAATAAACATTGCATTCCTACCGGAGAACTGATCGGAGTCATCACTGGGTGTTTAATTGGTATGATGACGTCTTGTTTTTGCCATTTAAAAATAGAAATAATTGGTGTTAATTTTCTTATGACATTACCATTAAATTTTGGTAAGATAACTAGTAATTTATAAATCATTTAAGGACTGTAGTCATTAGACAAACACTCAGATGGATTTTTATTCCATTTTAATTGATTGTGACTTCAAAGACTAAAGTGACATATTGGGCTGTTTATTGCATAGGAGATTGTCACGAGTTCTCTCCCTTTATCCCTTTATAGTATTCTATATATTTTATTTTTGTTATAAACATCAAATTCAGATTGTTGTTGTATGTTTTCAGTGTTCATCGTTATTGTCGTGGTTGGCGTGTACAATTTGAGAAAATGGCGGCGAGGTCAGAGAATCGTGGAAGAAAACAGCCCTCTCACTGATAAATCTCAGCCTGTATATAGCGGCTTCTGAGATCAGTATGATAATTGTATTTGTGAGATTATGATTCAATCTCTCCACTGTGAATGCATGCTGATGAGCATTTAGGAAGTGCCATCAATATAATTGTTTGATTATAAATCTTGACATTGTGGTCAGATCTTTATAAAAACGGCGATTGTTGTATCAGAATGCTACGTCAAATGTTAAAAGATTTGATACAAATTTCTACAAAATTGCGGGGGAAAAACCCAGAACTGATATTGATACTTAATTCAAGGTGATGTTCATGTAACCAAAGGGGTCTGTAACAATTTCTACTTTCATTTTCACTTTGTGTTCGTCTATACTGTAATATATATACATGTATTACAGTATACAAGTGAAAGTGAAAGTAGAAATTGTTACAGACCCCTTTGCATGTAACAATTAGCTACTGTGGTCATTGCTATTTACCAACTGATTGACATGCTACTTGATTAAAAACCTCTCCATTTGGTACAGTTATATTTCGATGTCAGAACAATCTGGATCAAACTTGTCCAGCAGAAATAGTGGAAGTATCTAATGCTTTGTGTTGGTCAGTTTGAAGTCAGTTCTGTAGTTGCCTTGGCCAGTATCTAATCATATGAATGTGTTAAAGTATGGAAGGAAAATACAAGTGGGATTGATATTATATTTTGAGAGGAGAGAAATATGTTATAATTATATGTGATAAATTGACACACTTAATGACTCACAATATCATACTGTTGTGTTGTTTATGTGTGAAACCATTCCAGTAATGTATGAAATACATACATGTATATGAATTATTATGCAATGTGCAATATGAAGTTTGAGGTACAAATTATATTATAAATGAGCACTTCTTTGACGAAACCTGTATTCGTGACAGTGGCATGACGTCTCGTATTTCTCAATAAAAGTTTTGACGTCACCGACTAAATGCTTTCTTGGAAGTATTTTAGTTGGATTTATTTTGATTTATAGAATTAAAAGTGAATGTGTTTCTAAGTGTTGTGTAATTTGTTTTTTTCCGATTAAAAATGGAATATATTTTAAGAAATTACAGACTTTTTTTAAGGAGTTTCTAATGCGATGTCATCATTTTATACAGTAGTTCACATTTTAATTTTGTTCTTAATATTCCAATTTTAATATTTTTGGTGTTAATTGAAAGAAACATATATCGGATAGAAAAATGCTAAGACTTTGAAAATGGATTAATACAGGTTTTGTCAAGGAAAAGCTCAAATCATGTCATATACGGCTTGGCCTTGTAATTTCTTTGTAAATAAGGCTGTCCTTAATAAATTGTTTGTTTGTGACACCTCATTATTTATGATTGGTCAGCACATCGATTCTTATTTTTAGTATATATTAGTTGTCATGGACATATAAACCATTCGAAACAGGCTGGTATATGTATTTAGACTTGTTTGAACTCTCACCTGCAGTGAGATCAAACAATCGGAACACCTCATACAATTCTACGAAAATGATCCTTTATAATAACTGAGGTGTTCCGATTGGCATTTAAAAATTTGCATCGTCCGCCATCTTGTTTCTGAATCGAGGGAGGTTGACATTTTGAACCGCCGTAATCGTTCTGTTTACAAAAGCTATATATTTCTTAATGTTATTTATATATTTTGTGTTTATCTTGTTGTTTGCTTGTATGATTTTTTTGGTTCAATTCCGAGTTGTAAGACTGTACGAGTGTAATTCAATCTGATGAAATTTCGATCAACAGAGCCTACATAGTTTATATGTCTGTACAGTTTTTGATGGGCAAAATGAGATGAAAAAAGTAGTCAAAAAGAATGGGACCAAATTTGGTGGGTTAATCAGGGAACTGGAAACACATCTAGGATGATTGGTCTGAAGGAACAACTGCGATATACAATACATATGCAATTCATTGTTGTTGTTTTTTGTTAACATTAATCTGATGTTTTTTACTGCTTTTGTTGTTACAATATCTGTGTATGAATTAAGTTATTTAGATCGCAGTGTTGAATTTTCACAAATGTACTTAATGCTATTAAAACACAAGTTAGAATGTTGATACATTTGGGACACAGTTAAACCTCACTTTGAGACCACCTCAACAATAAGACCACCTCAACAATAAGACCACCTCAACAATAAGACCACCTCAACAATAAGACCACCTCAACAATAAGACCACCTCAACATTAAGACCACCTCAACATTAAGATCTCCTCAACATTAAGAACACAATTTTCAAGTCCATTTTCACTGTTTTGCTCTTTAAGCAACCTTAATATTAAGACTACTTCAATAATAATAATAACCATACAGCGATTTACAGCCCTTTAACTGTCAGTAAAAATACTGGATGTAAGTCTTAGAAGTTATTTTCTACAAGATTTTGACCTGTGCAATATAAATCGGAACACGTTTACAATTGAAAGCAAAGGCATTTAAAAAAGGTTTCCGAATTGTTTACATGTAACTTGCAATTTTAATGGCATTAAGTATATATCAGTAATCTTTTTGTGCTCAATGAGACTTTGGAGTAAGCTTTGGAATTGATCAAAGCTTATAAATGTATGTACCCTAACAAAGAAATAGCCCCTCTTTAAAATCAATATATTTTCATCAAAATCCTTTGGAAAAATTCACCTTATCTATGTTGAATTTGTTTATGTTTTAAAATAAGAAAATGATTTTAATATTGTTTCTCCTATTCTAATATTTTAAAGTGGACTTTTGCTATGAAGAATAGCAAGTAGGCATCCACTTTCTCTTTTAACCTATCTTACCTTAGTGTACTCCATATGTTTAAAATCACACACACTTTTATCAACCATACTTCTTTAAATTTCATTTATTACTTTGAAACTCATTTTTTAAGAAAATACTTGTAGATTGTCATGTAATTTACCTAAAAGTCAGTCAGTGAAAATGTAGGAATCCCATACTGTGCGTTAATAAATGTACTGTGTTAACTAACCTTAATACTTACCTTTATATACCTTTACACTTACCTTTTAGTGAGATTTTGGATACATTTAGTTTAAACTTATTTATTTTACATCGATTGTGAAATGAGTTCCTACAACCTAGACTAATTACTCTCGATGGCTGCTTCCTGGCTTACTAACCCGTACTCTTGCCTATTGTGAAGAAGTGGTCCAACCGTGCCCTGCGGGGCTTGAACTCATGAATTTGGATCAGGAGTCAAGCACTCTACCCCTCAACCACTGTGCTCCATTGGGTACATTTAACAATTCTCTGCTTGTGTGAATGCAGCATTCTTTACTGTAAACACATCAACTCAAAGTGTGTTGTTATTTTAACCTAGACTTTAAAATTTGTTCATTTTTTAACATATTCCTGCCCTTCCCTGTATATGTCTAGTTATCATGGCTGTTATGTTTTGTTCCAGAAAAAAAACTCATCTTTATAGTCTCTAACATTCCATGTGTTATGTCTGTCATATTTTCCCAATGTCTGTGATAAAGTACTTGGTTGTACCAAGTTGACAGGTTTCGTGTTTATTTTCAGTTTCTGACTGAGTAGGGTAATATTAGCAACAGTCAATTTTACAGGTAAAATACACAACAAAAATACATTTGACATACAGTATACCCATACTATTGCCTTGCTGTTTTTTGAGAAAATGGAAATAATTATGTTTATTTAATCATCGTTTGATGGATTGGACCTGGGACCTTATTCACAAACATTTTAAGACTGAAACTCAGACTTAGGCTTTATAGTACACCAAATGTTCTTTTTTCTCCTATGTTGATATAACTGTACAGATTTTAATAAAAAAAATGTCCAAAGTGTACAGTGAGTAACAACAATTATTCAAATAAAATTTCATTTGTAAGATATTTAACAATTTTGGATTTCTCTTTTATACAACATATAGAGGTGTCTTCCCTGTTATATAATGTTATAAATAGACTTGTTGTTATTTTATATTTTATCTTTTGACTCATACTGTAATAATGCTTAGGCATGGACACTAAAAAATATTAGTTGATAATAAAACAAATGGACGCTTACGTGACAAAACCTGTATTAGTAACATTGGTTATTTCGTTGAGTATTTTTCAACGAAATTTTGACGTCACAAACTACAAGCTTTCTCGGAAATGTCTTTGGTTGCTAAGTTTTGCATTATAGCATTATTTGAAATGAAAATGTCATGTTCTTTCCATTTGGAAAACAAAACATATTTAAGAACTAATGTGCATTTGAGTAAAGCGTTTTTTACATGACGTCATTTTGTAGTTTCCTTTTGCATTTTGTTCTTAAAATTTGACTTGCTATAAAAAGGAAAATAGATGTCAGATTTTAATATTTTTTGGTATTTAAATGAAACTAGAAAAATATATCTGAAAAACCCCAACTGAAAATGGAATTTTTGTACACTAATACAGGTTTTGTCGTGAAACGACTCAACGATGAAATATTAACACATATGTAGACAAACTATAAACAGAAACTTGATATACGAGAGCTTTAGTATTTTATATACGGGGTGTTGAAAAAGTTTGTTCTAAGTTTGAATTTTAGAAAAAAAATTATTTGCTCGTTCCATCAATGTTGATATATACCAATAGTTTACTTCTGCATGAGAGTTCAATATAAAACAGATCCATGAAAAAGTCGTAGATTTCATTATGCACGATAAAGCCAGTGTACACAGCATCATTTTCATTTTATCGAAATTCAAACTTTGCGAACATTTTTAACATTCAGTGTTATCTCCCTTTGTTTATAACCACAAAATTTAATATGAATGTGTTCTTATAATTTTGCTTTACATATCAGTTACAGGGTCAATGAGTGTCTTACATTAATGTTAGTTCTACATTCATGTTTATATTGATCGTTATATTACCAAGATATGAATCATCTCATAATTGATTTATGTACATGGTGAAATAGGGATCTTGTACGTCAAAATATGTAGAAAAAAGGGGTCCAAATTCTTATTTCCAAATCTCACTTTTTGTGTTTAAATTTTCTTCAGTTAATGTGGATTAGATTATGAAGATGTATTTTGTATGCGATGTCATTGATACAAATTGTGGCTGAATTGTCTAAAAAAAGTTTATATTCAACTGAAAGATTTTTTTTAAATTGAGAATGAATCAGTTTTGTGTATAGAGATTGATCAAAAGTTTTATAGTATTGTTTGACTTAGTTTAATGGTTTGTTAAATTGTTATAATTAATATATATATTTTGCATGTCGATGTGTATTATTATTTATATGAACTAATGGCTATGTTGAATGTTAACGCAATTAAAAGGTTATAAAACGAATGTGTTGTGACTTGCTGTCTTAAAATGTAAAAAAAGGAATTCTGTGTCTCAGACCATGTGGAATGAACATATACATTCCTTCGCAAACTGACATTAATTAATGTGTACTTAATTATGCCACCCTATGAAGAAGAGAGGGCATATTCGTTTGCACATGTCGGTTGGTCTGTAACCTTTTCGTTTCCGATCATTGACTCAAGAATCCCTTGACCTAACATCATCAAACTTGGTCCACACATTCATCTTAGGTAGCAGAGGAACCCTATCGATTTTGGGTCAAAGGTCAAGGTCACAGGGGGGCATAATGTTTTACAAACATCTCTTGTTCTTATAGTGTCGCTGCAAATACTTAAGCACTCAAAAAAAAGTTTTCTAATTATTATGTCGTACAATTATAATACTGATGAAAAGTGAATGAATTGGTAACTAGGGACCTCAAATCATGTTTAAGTATTTGACTTATCTTTGTTCGGGTGATTTACTGTTAGATAGTTGAAATAAGAAGGGATTTCGCCGGGACTTAAGAACTCAGAAATTTGAAGAAAAAGTGGTGGTCATATACAAATTTTCTTCGTATTTTCTCAATTATCAGCTATTTGGGAATCACTCCTTTAAAGTCCTTACCAGTTTTACCAATTACAATGACTGATGTTTAAGAACAATGGGGGGGGGGGAACTATTGTAGATGTGGGGTGATCATGGTATAAAAGCAACAACGCTATGGTAATTTTAAAATTAGCATCACTTGTCACTAACTGATTGTAGCCTTTAGTAAATGTCAAAGTAACATGTGAATCTCAGCATGTGTACCTATAGATCAAAAAGCTGATAATTGATAAAATAAATACCAAGAGAATTTGTATATGTAACCACCTTTTCTTCAAATTTCTGAGTCATCTGCCCATTTTGGATCTGAAGTGACCAGCAATCGTAACATCTCGGCAGTTCTTTATGTTGCACAACAAATCTTAACCTTCAAATTGCACCGACCATCACGAATCAAATTAGCACCAAAACCTGAAGCGTTAATTTTATCGGTGTTTTTGTGACATTTACGAAAAAGACAATAGCCTCTTGAACTAATCGGTCGTCTAGTGTATTTCTTTATAACCGTTTTTATAACCACGCGCTGGCATGCTATTTCTAGAAACACATTTATTTGTTCTAAATGCATATTGCTAACAAATAACGTTAACCAACAATAGAGTCTCGATAAAAAAGGATAACAATATACATGTATACGTACAACTTATATCTAATTATTGAGTCTTTTAAGTACTAGCTTTATGCTTAAGGTAAATGGACCACAACAATTATAACATGGTACATAGTTATCAATAATTTTTCTTTTCGAAAAACCCATGCAAGCCATTATATCTCTTTTCGGCGCAGCCGTACTAACATGGTTTTGCTATTTGCATAGCAGTGTTGTGTAAACCAAACTAATCTTACGTTAACCACCAAGGCAATTTCTCTTCAACCGAACAACGGTTGTAACCTTGACGCGGATAGGTCAATCTTTCGATAAAAGTTACGTTACCCTACCGAAACCCACTGAATTTCGGTGAATTTACCGAAATCTCGTTTATTCGACAACCTTTTATCCGAATACTTGGTATCATCCGAAATAAATACCAGGTCACGATGTATCTTCTAAGGCACGTCAAATGAAATGGGCTATTCGAAAATATGGAATCATCATCATCTCCAGTCACTACGCAAGGAGTATACTCGCAATTGGCATTTGTGGTATTATTCGAAATAAAATTTCGGACCCAATGAATTCGAATGAACGAGGTCCGACTGTATTCTTCTCTACTATACATTACGTGCCAATGAAATTACCGTTCACGGTCAAACAAAATAATTCTAAGGTTCCAATTGGACCTGTTTTGAACAAAAAAGTCAAATACGACAAACTTTCGCCCATAAATAATAATAACCCCTCCCCCATAACGAGAAGTTAGTTACCTCGTTTTGTTTTATTTTTTATATTCCACAATTGATGATTTCTAACAGGTTTGCTTAATAATCGTTACTATGGTGATAAGTTTTGACGAATGTGCGAATGTGGAAAACGCGAATGTAAATCAACGGACAATTATTCGAAGTTATTTCACTTTAATTTGAGCTTTATTTCTCCTATCAGTATTTTCTCAAGTTTCTTTTGAGACTGGCAGAAAAACCGCGATACGTCAATTGGAGCGGGCGTTTTTATAATTTGTTGAACATGTTTCATATCTGCTGCTCAGCGGTGTTCCATCGTCGTGTCAGCTCCGCGTATAAAACTCAAAATATGTGGCGCCACCACTTTTAAAAACGTCTGATTTCATTTTAATTTTATCATTCTGTAAAGTATGTTCACAGTAAGGTACAAATGAACGGCTGTAATTTATTGGCTTATTAAAATATATTCTTGAGCGATTAAATTTTATTGTTCCGAAGTGTTGTTCCCCTCGCCGTCTCTCCCAGACCTAAATTGTTGTCAAAATTGGTGAATTAAAACTACAGTTTACCCTCACTTAAAGACCATCTCAATAACAAGACCACCCCAAATTAAGAAAACAATTTTCAAGTCCATTTTCACTACTTTGCTCTTTATTCCACCTCAATATTAAGACCACATCAGTATTTAGACCAAATTTCAAAGGCACCAGTGGTGAACGTATATACATGTATTATTGAGGGTTACTGTATTTCTGATAGAAGTTGTGCATAAGATTTTATTACCTGATCAAAAGTTTATCTAAACAAAAAAGGAAATAACTGTTTTATTACCTGATATTTTTTTATTTGAACAAAGTGTTAAAAATAAAATTTGGAAATTCCAATGACTTCATAGCGCCAGAGGGAAACAGTTCATACTGTTGACCGGGGAATAGTTCAATCCAAGACAAATTGATAGCTTTCATGTAAAACAGCAAAAAATAACAGATTTGTATTTATATAAGGAATCAGGTAATACTACGGAATGATTCATAATGAGTATATGGAAATTTAACAAGGCAAAGACACGTGAGGTATAATAATATGGAAATGTGCTAATGACTAGAAAAGCAACCTTCTGACGGAAAACACACCATTGAAGTAAGAATCAATTGGCATTACGTACTATGAGAAATGTATTCATCTTATGTTCAACAACAACATATCAATAAGCAAAAATTTATTCCATTGGTGTATACATGCCGAGTTTACTCTACGTCGAAAGAAATGCTGTCACCAGAAACGAACATTTCCTTGAAGAACCTTGCTTTGTCTTGAACTTGAAACACATAGTAAGTTTTTGAATTCGTATCCGACATTTATTACAGAAAACCGTATCCTGTGGTCAGAAAGACTGCATATATTTCAAAGGCTTCAGCTTTTGTTTTCAAAGACACTTGTCCCGGACTAATGGAAACGTAAAATTTGACTTGCCCGACATAAGAGGCTAGTTTACCGAGAATATCAGTAAATTTAGTAACAAATAGACATACACAATGATAGCTCCACAATCTAAAATTAATAATCACATGTTTGTGTTTGTGGGATTCTAAAGTTTGACTTACAACTGAACAATTGCTTATGATGGTTAGCTTTAGAAACAGACTTGTCCGGGACTAACTTCAACTCAACTGTTGATAGCCTGATTTAACATAAGACTAGTCCGGGACATCGAGGTTGTTTATTTCTAGAGTCAATTAAGAGAATATTATTTGAAACCAACGCACGTATTGTTCTCAATTCTTAATAATTGTTGTATAATTCTGCTTATTTTGCAGATATTGTGGATTTGTCGATCTATGATGATATCATTCCGCATGTTAATATCAACTTAATTAATCAATTAAGAGGGATTTTCATTGAGTCTGCTAAATGATTACATGGCTTCCTAAATAATTGGAAAAGATTTGACATTAAGTCTTTCTCTTGAAACCACTAATTAATATTGTATAACAATCCCCGGAAGTAGATAGTTGGGATAAATTTCATATACAGAAGGATTTAAATTACAATTGAGATGTATTATGTACGGATTTGTGTAAGTTCATTTTTGGAAATATTCCAGTTAATATGAATACTATACAATTAACTACCTGGGAGAAATACAAGAACTATCAGTATATCCAGTTATTAATACCCCTAAATCGTTTCTTTAAATAAAATGGACATGTTTTGATTATATCAATTTATGAACGTTTACAGAAATTTTACGATTTAGATCACAGATCGATAGTGTAACCGTTTGAAAGAAATTTACGAGTATGAGCCGGCGGGATTTTGACAGCAAGCGTTTCTGAAAAGCGTCTTGATGATACAGATCAATTTCAAAATGGCGGGGTATTCTGTTTATCTAAAAGATCTTATCGACTGTAGCCCAATAAAGTTTTGGTATAAGATATTTCATCAGAATCATTGGAACAATCGGGACTGGCCTTGGCGTTTGTATATTGTATAAAAACAATTCAGTTTTGAATTCACTTGAGTTGATTTCTGCATGGTGTTGTCTATTGCCATTAATGGCATATCTAAAGCATAACATATTAGTCAAATTTGTGAGGCATTGTGAGCTATATATAGCATACACATCAACTGTGTAGAGTAACTAGCCTGTGCTCATTTGAAGGAGTGACACATGCACTGGTTTCCGTCAATATTTGTGTTAGATTGTTGTAAGTATCTCAATCAGTCCTTGTCTTCAGACAACCTAGTTAAACTTACCCAATGTTATCATGTTTGTGTATTCGTTATTCCCATTGCCGAGCTACGGAATTCGTATCTGAACCTTTCTCCTTCAGCCCGTACCTCAACCCCCGAATACTTACCCCCCCCCCTTATTCTTGCTCTCGTCATTTCATATTCCCATCATAGTTCTCACTGCCTTCTTGTGTAGCTTTTTATGGTTATATTTCTAATTCATAATGTAAAGTAATTATAAAAAGCTTTATTACCAATTTGTGAAGTTAAACTATTAAATTATATTCGTAAGCACCTCGTAATAAAATATGCGATTGCGCTATATTGCCATGGAATTAAATGTTTATTACCAAAACGAATCATTAAGAGGGATTTCTGTACCATTTTAATTGCCGAAGCATGTGCTTCATTAATCGCTAGTAAAACAAGGGCGTGGAAAATATCACATATAGCTCAGGGCTAGAACTTTAATAATTATGGAGGATCTTATTTCCACACCTTTTTTCTCTACTTGTTCATGTAATTCTAGCTAGTTCTTTTGAACGCGTCTTTTATCGACACTCAATCGGATAGGTATCAGTTTGCCACCGGAAGGCTTCTGAGGAAAGCGAAAATTTACCCGCCATATTTCTCTCAGATAATAATTTTATGCATCGCTCTGTACTGAAGTTTTCCTGATAATCATATATGAGTATTATTCTTATCATTCACTGTTTATGATTAAAACAAGACAGTAAAATTCATTATTTTATGGGGTTTTCGTCTGTATGGTATTTCAAAAGTCGTAAACACTGATAGTGCTCTTAACATTGTTGTTTCGCAGAAAATTGTAAAACGTTTTGTGATTGGCTGATAATAAGTGACATAAATCAGTTTAGAAGTGCTGATTTATATCATATGAAATAGACAAATAGGTTCTTATCCAGAATGTATGTTTTTATGCAATATTTTATGTAGGTTTAATGGAACAGAATAAAACCAGATACGGTGGTACAAGTGTTATGTATAGATATATGCCCCTATATAAACTTCGGAGGCCCGAGTAGTGCCTATATTTGTTACAAAACGTCTCGAGCTCAGATTTCAAAGATAGGAACCGGAAGTGATTATTTGATATATATCTGACTAGAAAGACGATTTTAAGTGTAATTAATATGCTTAAATTAATGTTGTACTCTATGGGTTTAATAATGAAGAAAAAAACACAACGTTTCCTTTATGCGTTGTTTCAATGCTTGTGATATGCAATTAACATTTGTTTATTTGAATTCCACTTTTACATTAAAACTAATGTTATTTATACGACAATGCGTACGTTATGTAATTGAAGTTCACCATCGAGCGGCTGTATATAGGACAAATATGAGTTCCCATTAAAACTGCTAAAAATCTAAGGAATCGAAATGAGCCTAATCGTGGTTCCCTTCTTCACATTACCAGTCAAACTGAAACCCAGAAACCAAGGACAAAGAAAGCTTAGTTACTATTGGTCTGTTTTATTTCAACCAATAGAATTGGTTCTTTCAGGCAGATTGGACATGCCTTGCTAATCGGAATGTTTATGACATGACCAGGCCGTAACATATAAATTGACATAGTCTGCGACTACAGAATTGCAATCTAGTCTTAGAGGTACCAGAAACCTATATATCGAAAGGGTCCTCAGTGTACCGATAAACTGGCATGCATGTTTATACCATTCATTAAATCCCCATTCGTCCTCGTTGCCCTCCATAGTTGTCCTTTATGGTAAGCCATGCCATTCCTTGCGCCCCTGTTCCCTTGCGTATTTACCCTTGTGCCTCCTCAAATGCCTGATGTTTTATGGACTTTTGTTTTTCCCGGAGGTCTGTGTGGGGAGGCTTTGTGTTCCTTGTAGCAACTTTTTATCTCTTTTACCAGACGTTTAACAAAATGTATTCATATTATAGGCACTTAAAACAAGCTGCTTTCAATGCCACAATAAGGATGATGCTGCCGAATGTTGTAAATACTAAACAGCATCATAATTCGACATTTTGCATATGCTTGAAAGAAAATATACCTTATTTTTACTTTACAAGCAATGATACATGAGCAATTCATTCCTCACAACTGCCTGAACAATGTTAATTCAATTCATGTCATGTTTACTCCGTTCACCAACGTCAACTGTATTTCCTAGTAAATTACATTGGTCAGCGCACGTAGGTTCTTCAGACGAATACCCACCAATTTGTTATAAAAGCCCGTAAAACACGCTTAATAGCGTTTTACAAGCTTAGGTGCTGTGTATATAAACTGTGTTTTTCACTTGTAAAAATACTAATTGACCACTGTAAATGGTTGTGTTTCATTTTTTCGACGAGAACACGTACTAGTTACTTTATAAATAAATTCCATAACTGCGTGTTGCATGATAGCATAAAACATGTTCTCATCAACGACAAAAATGAATAACACAGCCGAGCAGAACATGCCACGCACAAAGAACAAAGATGGTCGGCGCAATTTGAAGGTTAAGATTTGTTGTGCAACATAAAAAATGCCGAGATGTTACGATTGCTGGTCACTCTAGATCGAAAATGGATTTCGGTAAATTCACCTAAATTCAGTGGATTTCGGTAAGGTAACGTACCCTTTATAGAAAGATTAAGCAATTCACGTCAAGGTAACAAACGTTGTTCGGTTGAAGAGAAATTGCCTTGGTGGTTAACTTAAGATTGATTGGTTTATATAACACTGATATGCAAATAGCAAAACCATGTTAGTACGGCTGCGCCGAAAAAAACTTCAATGGGCACTGAAGCAGACGGTGGAAATGATGACGTAAGCAAGACCAAGCAGAATGAGATCGGTGTCGTTGAGAATTTGTAACATAATTATTAGAATTTAGTACTCCTACTTTTTTCATCGAATTTAATGGAGTTTATAGATATGACTATCGTAAATTGTTATGTCACGATTGATAGCATAGAAGACAATTCTTCGTCCATAAGCTTCTACTTGTCTTTAATAACATTCAATGGAGGAGGTTTTTAAATCGCAACTTATTATCGCCCTTCTTTAAGAATGAAGCAACAAGCGTCCGGAAACTGCTTCCCTAACAGTCAACATAATGTGTGCATTGGATCTTGCTGTTACAGGGATCACCACATACCCAAAACAATGCCTCCCCACACAGACCCATAGTAATAAACATTCTACAAAACAAACGTGATTTCGGGAATGCAAGGGTAAACATGTATGGGAATAGGGGTGCAAGGAATGGTCTGGTCGACCATCAAAATTACATAAGAAGAATTTAGGGGGGCAAGAAATGTATACATACTTTTTATTGACACAATTTGCAAGTATTAGTGGATGATGCTGAACCTTAGTGAAATTTGCGTAAACATTTTTGGGTTACTTGATGAAATGAAAGTTTATCTACAAAGTTATGAAGTAGTTAACACGTGTTTAGCATATCGCCGAGTGGTTTAAGGGGTAAACACCCGTCAACTTCCAGTTAACCTCTAGCATGAGATGGTTAGCTTTCACACCCCTGTATATAGGAAAAGTTGTTCGGACTAACTAATGTTATCATCAGTGATGTTAATGTTCATTATTTTAAACTAGGCAGGGCTCTATAAATATAATAGCCCGACGTCCCGGACTAGTCTAGTGCTGAATCGGGCTACCAACAGTTGAGTTGAAGTTAATCCCGGACAATTCTGTTGTTGAAGCTAACCAAAATCAGTAATTGTTCAGTTGTAAGTCAAACCTTAGAATCCCACGAACACATACATGTGATTACTATTGAGATTGTGGAGCTATCATTGTGTATGTTTATGTGTTACTAAATTGATCGATATTCTCGCACAGCTAGCTTCCTATGTCGGACAAGTCAAATTTTACATTTCCATTAGTGCTGGACAAGTGTCTTCGAAAAAATGCTAGAGTCCTGAGTAGGTACTCTTACTTAAATCTGCATTGCTGATAATTTCCTACAGTGCAAACCCATTGTCTGACATAGCATAATATTAGAAAGTTGGGCATATGGAAACAGTAGACACGCTAAAAGACAACCGTTTTAGTGCCAGTGTGCTTCAGATACGTGCGGCGTCAAATTACAAACTTTTTACACTGTTTGGCATTAATGCTATCTTCCACAGTTATATAGCTTCATCATACATGTAATTTACTTAAGTATCTTCCACAATCGTTGTATAACTGTTGGAAAGTTTATCGCAACCTTGGATAAGTTACCTTAGCGTACGAGGTACCCGAAAATCTTAATCGGTCACGTGAGGGTGATTATGATGCCGCTGGTAAAATTTAAAAGTAATGGCCTCATTAGAAATATAAAGCTTATGATTAGACCCATTTGTTAACAGCGGGATAGAATCCTTATTTTCAACCTGTCAATTTCACTACAAGTATATTTACCATGAAAACTTAGTAATGGTTATTTTTATGTCTTCAACATCCATAAGAAAGATTAGCTACCTACAGTGATAATATCTCTTCTAATATACTGAATTATCAAAATGAATTTGAACTCAATTTGAGCAATAAGATAGAAGCATCTGTGCGCAGTAGTTAATAATAAATGGTCCAATAATGACAAAAGAAATGGATTCTGTGGTAGTTAGTTGATACTTGAAGGAATTCCCGTGAAGATAAATCGTGAAAGCAAGCTTTGTAGGAGATGCCTGTTTCTATACTGTAGAACACTCGACGTGGATAACAAACTGCGAAACCATTCTTCTAAGAGTACTGCGGGTGTACTTTTCTTGAACATTTCTTGATATTATATTTCTGATTCATTTTTGTACTTTTCAGAAATGTATTGGCGTGCGTTGTGTGTGATAATTTGCAAAAAAACACTTGTAAAGTCTTCCTCCCTGTTGTTTTGCATGGATCTGTCTGGCGGAGTGCTTGTTTGTGAATGCGGCTTTCTCCGCTCTGTCTGGCGGAGTTCTGGTTTGTGAATGCGGCTTTCTCCGCTCTGTCCTTTTATTAAACACCTTTTCTTTTGCGTGGATCTGTCTGGCGGAGTGCTTGTTTGTGAATGCGGCTTTCTCCGCTCTGTCTTGCGGAGTTCTTGTTTGTGAATGCGGTTTTCTCCGCTCTGTTACTTTATTACCTCCCTTTTCTAGGATTCTGATTTATGCGGAAATGTTGTTTGTTGCTCTTGGAAAACCCAGTGTTGGTGGGAAAACATTGATAAATGAATCAAGTTAACTTAGTTCGCTATCGATTCTGTGATTGGAAATAATAAGCAGGTGTATTCAGAAATGCTCAGTTAGACCACAGGAACAGAGAAGAAAGTAAGACTGTTCTGTCAGCATCTATGGCATCAGGAAATAATGTTGTAATGCTCTGTTCCATCATATCTTTGCTTGGTATTGTATTTCTATCGTTTGAATACTGTATTGAATAGTGTAAGTTTGAGTGTTTTGGTGTAATGTGGTATATTCAACGGGTGCTCTTAAGCCGTCTGACGATTGATGTTGTTCATTTGTGCCTTACAATGACTTCTCTGCAAGCATTTAGCATGTCCTTCGTAACATCGGACGTCTCTTCGCTGTGACTTTCTTTCATTAAGCAAAGGAATACTTAAATAATGAAATCTTTATCTACTTAAGCTTTAAAGCAAATGTAAAATCGGTGTAAGACATAATTGTCACATGTTTCGAATAGCCTACAGTGCAAGTATGATTTATATATGACCTTACATAAATAATTAAAGAAGCTGAACATTGGCCATGAATTCCAGGAATAATTACGGCATGTTGTTCTTTAACGGGGTTTTGACGTTTTTACTGTTCACAGTTATGTTAAGTAAGTACAGTGTAACCTCCCAAAACCGGACCCTCTTAAAACCGGAATACTCCCGAAACCGGAAATATTTTGCGGTCCCGATTTTTTGGTTCTATTTCTATTGTATTAAAACACTCTGAAAAGCGGAACCTCTGAACTCCAGAAACCGGACGAAAATTCAACATAATTTGGTTCCATTTCTATATAAATTCACCTCCGAAAACCGAACGACTTTCAGCTGCGCTTGTCATCATGACAAAACTTGCATTATGTTGACACTTTGTGTATGTTTAACAGTTTGACATTACTACACATGTGTGAATATCACTTATTGATTAATGCCGATGGCAATTACTACTGATTGAACTTTTATTCGTTGATTTCAAACATACGATCTCGTGTGAAAACATAAACATACAATGATGTCACAAATGTATTATCGCCATCTTGTCATTACTAAATTGTAAATGGCGATAAACTTGTAAAAGTTTATGCTAATGAATATATGTAAAGTAGTAATTACCATTTTTACGAGTCTTTCTTTTCATAAAAAAACACATATTATTTCATGTGCATCACAAAGGAAAATATATGAATTTCTTTAAGCTTGCTTGTACATTTTTAAAATAAAGGCAGTCATGTTTGTTACAACTGTGTACATTTTCTTCGAAAACATATCATGTGGTTATACTATGTATAATTCAAAGATGTGCAATTATTCAATGAAATAATGACCTGAACCTAGGTAAGTGTATGAAATTATATCAAAATGAAAAAACCCTCTACAAACCGGAAACCTCTGCAAACCGGAATTTTCAAACGGTCCCGAAGGAGTCCGGTTTAGGGAGGTTCCACTGTACATGAGATATTTGACCACACATGTTGGAATCATGTACACAATTCGTCAGCAGAGAATATTGTTATAAATTTCATGGGTAAATAACGAGGGTAGAAGGTTACGCCCAGCAACATTCTAGCTATAAGAAAAAACACATGTACGCTTTCTACTCAACTTTTATGGAGATATCTACCAGCAAGACTCTGTATACTGGTACGTTGTGTACGGAAACTCGCCATGATATGTGGATACCAGTTGAAATAGAAGCTCACGTATTGTACAACTAGTAAGAAGAAGCTGGATACTTTGTCTCTCACATTCCTCCAAAAGTCTTCAATCAAGTGATGGCTTGTATCTGAGCGATAACTCTGCTAATATAAACGTTGGGTTTGTCCTCTTGTCCTATGTTTCGGTGCAGCCGTACTAACTTGGTTTTTCTATTTGCATATCAGTGTAGTGTAAATCAATCAAATCTTACGTTAACCACCAAGTAAACTTCTCTTAAGCCGAACAACGTTTGTAATATTGACGCTGATTGGTTAACCTTTCGATAAAGGGTACTTTACCCTACCGAATCCTCTGAATGTCGTTGAATTTACCGAATTCCATTCTTGAGTGACCAGCAATAGCAAACATCTCGGCATTGTTTTAAGTTGCACAACAAATCTTAACCTTCAAATTGCGCCGACCATCTTGTTTCAAGATATTTCTGGTTTAACTGTATGTCATTGTTGCGTATTCTCTACATATTTGCGTTTCTTCTTTTTGTAATTATGTTATAATTTTGCAGATTTGATGAGAGTGTATTGTCACCTGTTTCCCCACAGTTCACATGGTTGTAACACGTGTCTATCGCACCTTTCACACGTCCCACACAGCGACTAACCTCAATTTTCACACATATGATAAGTGACTGTCAAATATACCTCCAGTACGCAAGCAGACGTAGGTTTGTCGGTGAAATCAAAACTAAGGATGAACTCTAACAGTGGTAAGACAATTTGAAAGCAATGTACACCGTGTTTATACCTTCACTGGTCCGTCTTCTGCAATGTACTTGAGTATTCAAACTCAACATCATAAACGACGTATTAATAGTTAAAGGTAGATAGTCGTGTGGGGAGGCACTGTCTTATGTATGTGGCGTTCCCTGTAGCGACGTATTGTCTCTCTTTTTATAGAAATAATTTTTAGAAAATAGCACGAAAATACCTTCATACAGACATACTCTAAAACATCACATTATACATGTTCTTAAAAGTTTCCTGTTATATCAAAATACGAGTCTGATGCATATACAGTAACACCTCACTTAAAGACCACCTCAATAATAATACCACCTCAAAATTAATACCACATTTTTTAAGTCCATTTTGACCGTTCCGCTCTTTACTCAACCTCAATATAAAGACCGCCTCAATATTAAGGCCATTTGTCAAGGGCCTCAGTGGTGGTCTTATTCTTGAAGTTTTACTGTATTTCCTATGCTAGTACTAACTCGGCGCGTAGGTCAGGATAAAAAATAGCGGTATTGCACGCTTGCATTTGTGGTTTGGGGAAACAGGTAAGCAAAGTGACAATGCAGTGTTGTACAGTACATCTGTATGAAGGCAATTACCACCGAAGATATTTTGTCAGAAAAATAAGACTATGTACCTTTAAGTGTACGCTGGCAGATGAGGTTCATAAATGATTTCCATTTTTATAAGAAATACTTTTGAACAGAATCTGAAACTTCAGCAACACCACCATTGTCCTTGAATAGATTTTCGATTTGACGCCATAATAGATTTGACAGTGCTTCGTGAGTATGATGTGAGTATATACAATGAATTGTTTAAGTGTTTTGGAAACAAGATTTGGAATCACTTCAACTGCGATTCAAAATGAAAATTTATTTCTGTTTTACATTATACTTGTACTTAAATGTTTAGCCTTTGTTATCGGAACCATGAAATTGTATGAAGTATCGTATAATCATTTCAGATCTTCTCATTGCATATACTTGTTCATTTAATGGGCAGTTAATGAGTGTTGGTTGTGCTGATAAGCCAATCGGTGCCTATGGTATGAAGATCGTGAAAAGTCTCCCATAGTTGCCAAGTAGTCATGTGATTGTGTGTCGATAACTTAATGTGATCTACAAGTTTTCGTTTCTCTGTATTTCTATACGGCCGTCAACGAAGTTTTGTCTTCAAGAATAAGGCGGTATTTGTTTTGGCCTGTTGCAGAATTCCTTTGTGACTATATTGATATAAGGTGGACGAAGGACCAATCCTGCGTTCAGTTATGGCTAACAGTTGCTCACGTTACGAAACTGTTTTGTTTTGTATCCCTGGTCCACCGTATCGCATTCACTGCACACATGGAACCAAATTGCAAACGTTACGAAACGTTACGAAACGTTAGCCGCAACCGCCTTTACTGAACGCAGGACATATTTCCCTTTGGGATTTATTTTGTCGAAACGTTGGTGTGGAGGGTCAAGAAATAAGAACACGTTACCGTGAACAGCTTGAGTAAGAGTTCGTATGTGTACGTAACAGTTGTTTGTGACAGTATGAAGTACGTTGGACAAACCAAGGTGTTTATTGTTGTGGGCTAGTTCCCTCCAGTATTCTAGGAATTGTTAGCAGTCGCCTACGTATTGTCCTGCTCAAGTTCAATTAGCGACTGAGGTAAACGTTGAGGTAACTGATATTGTTTTGGAGTGGCCCAATTGTAGTGTTTACTTAATGCTGAAATAATTGACGTCAATGTTTTCGAAGATCAAAACAAATTAGTTCGGAACCTACTATGGAACACGCTTTGTACCGATTGTGAAAGAGATTAAACTGCTGTTAACATGAATTTATCCTATAAAAGCATATCTATGTTTTTGTCAGATGTAAAAAGCATACAAAAGTATATTGCAAAATTCAGTCTGATACTTATTGTATACATGTAGTGATACTAGTGGCCTCTGGACTGCAATAATTCTAGGAATAGCTGTGCTCTTGTGGTCTTACAATTGTCAGAGACCAATTTACTTATTCAAAAACAAAATATGTTCATATCACTCTACGAATGAACTGGCTTGATATACATGTATGTATATGTACAAGACTAATTTTGATGCAAAGCATCAAAACGGCGGCACAAGTTTTAGGAAGCATGATATTGAAGATTTATTATTTTGTTTATCAATAAATAAGAAAGTATGATCATCACCAAGCCATAATTCTGGTAAGAATCATCCACAATTCATGACAATTGCCTAAATAGTCTTGGTACCAATCAATCATTTGTAGTTTAATTGGAATATGACTTGTTTATGTGATTAAATAGACTTTTTCCATTGGTCGGTGATAATGTTTCGCGGGAAAATGCTGGTGCATCGATTTACACGAAACGAAGAAAAAAAACGATTACACGAAACGTAGATAGAACGAAACGGATCTAAAAATATACATGATTATAACTTCTAGTTTTACAGATCTAAAAGAACTATTGGGATATCAAAAGGGAAAAATATCCACTAAAAATGTCAAAACAACGTAATTAAAAGTTCAGTTCAACCATCAGCATTTGATCTCGAATGTACTGAATCCGTTTTACTGCCAATGCGTTATTTGAACAACAAATGCTATGACGTTTTCAACGACAATTTTCATTGGCTGAATTTTGTTTACATATTACCATCAGTACATAACTTATATGGGTCAAGTTAAGGCAATGTATATTGCATAGTTTGGTCACTGTATTTATATTTGTACATTATAAACTGCATTCATGAACTTATTAATATGGATTAACATTTTTTGTTTAACAATTTGCTTTTTTATAAGTACAATTTCAATTTGCGTGCACAGCATTAGGAACCATTTCCTGAACTTTGATGATGAATTGAGCGTAGTTGTGAAACGAAGCTATGTAATACACGATGCCTAACCGTTTTCGTGACTAGCTGTTGTAAATTCTTATAAGCATACGTAAAACATTTTTTAAAGCTTTTTATTAACGGTAAAAATACATTTTAAATATTTTGACATTTTTTTATTATCAATTAGTACACTTTTTTTATCTGTATAATTAGAATCACGTTTTGTAAGAACAATTTAAAAAAGCATAATACCAATGGCTTCTCCCATTTCGATTATGCAACTCCATGTACCTAGATTAAAAATTATTCAAATAGACGACGGCCTGAAGGCCGCCGTCAATAAAATGCTTTAATTAATATTAATGAATATAAGTTATTCCTGACAAACCCACTGTAATAAACTATGCTGAGTTATAAAGAAATGAAAGAGTATCTCCATTTACTGGGATAAGTTTGCCACTTAAGATGAATTTACTATCATTGTAATTACGTGTTGGAGATGAATTGTAATTTTGTCATAATTTTCTCATAAATTAAGATATTCTATTTTGCTCGATAATAAACTGTCTCAGCAAATGGCAGTGAAATCGCAGTCGATGAAAATGTGCTTTATGTAATTAACATTATAAAATTGCACAGGAGAAAGAAAAGGCTCATAGTCTTAAGCGGTAATGCTTTTTCTCGCGCTCGTAATTGGCAATACCTCTGATAAATTACTGAAATATTAATGCTTATTTCGACTTCAAACGGATGTCTACAGAGAACATTAAGCGTACAAGTCGTTCTAATGATATACAATTATATGATGATGATATGTCCTCATTTTCTATCATAAACAAATCTGTCTAAATTAAATCTGGCATGCAAACGACTGAGGGCCTGTCTCAGGAGGAAAATAATGATGGATGTTCCTCTATCTCGTCGATTTGTATGTTTGTCAGTGTATAATATCGTAAGTTTCTCCTCACCTGATCATCGTTACTGCTCTCTCATAAAAAAACATAATATTCTTGTAAATAATAAAGACGGAGAATAAATGATGGCTGTCGAGGAAGATGAAACGGTTATGGAATATGCACACAGAGTCTGTTAATTACTCTGTCCTCACACTCTGATTGCGCGTCAAATGATTCACTCGAGATTCATAAGCTTTTTTTGTGTTGATGGGTATTTATGTATATTTTCTATTGTCCTTAATATTTAAGAGTTTTCGCTAATTTCCTACCACTAAAATATACACACTGCTAATGCTCACTTAACTCTGACTTAAGTGTTCTGTTACGAAACTTGAAATTCCTATGTTGCTGTATGCGTTTCTGTTTGCATCAATCAAAACAGTTTTTTGTATATAATGATTGTATTTCAAAACGCCATAGCAACTTTAACATGTAATTGAAATATTCAGTTAACGATATTTCTGCAATATTCCGCACCAGACCAAAATTCTTCATCTGAAATTAGTTTCAATTTCAGACGTGCGAAAGCTTAAATACATTGAACATAACAAACATTAAACATAGCCAAGTGATTGCAATATGAACATGTTTTATGCTTTACTAAGCATTGTGGAATTGGTTTTAACTTGATGTGAGCATCAATATTGATACTGGTTCATATCTTCTCTAGATCCCCAGTATTAAACATATAACACTCATATAAAACCAGATGAACATAAAATTGTTTGCCTTAACAACTGCGTCTGAAAGTAGATCGTATAGTATATTTCAATATTTATCCAGTAAGTAGTGTTGTTAGTCATTGCCACGGGGAATTGTCCAGCAGTCGTAATATTAAGGCAATTTTTTACAACAAACCTTAACCTTCAGATTGCAACAAAGTTGCATACTTCAAGTTGCGTCGACCATCTTTTTTAAATACATTTCTTGTTAACTTAGTTTCCTACGTCTTATAGCATCACACACATTTTAACCTTCATATTGCAACAAAGTTTCATACTTCAAGTTGCGCCGACCATCTTTTTTGAAGACATTTCTTGTTAACTTAGTTGCCTACGTCTTATACCAGCACACATCTCAAAATGAGAGCGTAGTTCGTTCATTACAGCCATTCAATGCAGTGTATTTCTGGTGGAATTGTCTTCACCATTTTCGGATCAGCAATAAACGTGTAAGAGTGCTCTCCCTTGCATTGGTGACAAAACATAACCACGCTTTTCTGAAGCAGTGAGAATTGATGAACTGTACCATAGAAGTCAGTTCGTAGTTGTTGCTGTATGTTTAATCTCATTTTTCAAAAGTCTTTACATACGGAGATCCGTTGATATATTGACTATACCATCGTTATAAAACATTACAGTAACAACAGTATGTCTATGACTGCATAGTACATGTATGCATTTATACTTTTGTCAGGATGTTGGGCGTTGAGCAGTCACAGTCGTATTACTGTCATTTACTACTTAAACATGTTGAAGTTTATTTATTTAGCATTTTCATGCATTATTACTGTATTACTTATTGTTCATCGTTTTATCTATTTATTTATATTATGTAACTCAATGTCTTTCTTTGATAAACTTTCTGTGATACTTAATATATTGCTTAAAATTCTTCGAATGTCACACAATATTATATATTAAGGACCACAATGGAAATAAGAGTTTTTACTTAAACTCCTTTTTGTGGTATCCTTAACATATGAAGTTGATTGATAGGGTTTTGTTTATACATACGTATTGTTTTTACTAACATACGTCTTAATTTGATATTGCCATGTAAATAGTAATAAATATATCTGATGTATTTATTGCTGGTGCTGCAAGCTTCACGCTGGTTACGATTCCTGTTGTTTTTTTCAATCAGTGACGAGAAATTGTTGATGTGGAAGTTAACTCAGGCATTCTGATATAAGCAAATTGATACAAATACATGAATATACAATAATAACAACTGTTAACGCTCCACAGTGAATAAATTCAGCTTTATACTACTCTTTATCACCGCAATAGCAGCTCGTAAACGTGTAGAATAGTCACGCAATATTGCCAAGTTAAATATATACTAAAAAAGAGATTAAATTGTTACAGGGAACGCCATATACACAAAACAATGCTTCCAAATAGACCCCTGGGAAAATAACAGTCTACCAAACATTTGGCTCTGAGGAGGTGCAACAGTAAGCAGGTATGTGAATAGGGTGCAAGGAATAGGGTGCAAGGAATAGGGTGCAAGGAATGGCCTGGCCGACTAAGAAAGACAATTTACCATTTCTTGTAGAACATATAATCATACAGTAAAGGGTCCCATGGGTGGTCTTATTATTAAGGTTTTACTCTAGTGATACAGTGCAACCTTTCCGCAGTTGAGCAACAACATCACCAATAGTCCAGTTGTAAAATAAACTACCAACTAACCTCATGGGAACAATGCTCTCTCAACAACAGCCGCGGCTTGCATCGCCCGAATGGTGTTGCTTTGGAGAGGTACCACTGTACATGCTAACCATTCCAATAATTCTGTTCCGTCCCATTTAAATTTATCATCAAAGCATTTCTAAATTGGATCTTCTAATTCTAAATTATATTTATACTCGTTTACACCATCATTCCAGTCATAGCGACCAAGTACACAGTCTTTGGGTCTTTGTTCTTGCCGCACACCTGTGTACAGTGTACATTACTGAAGTATGTGTTCGCTCAGTCTGACCACATGTGTGCAATGCGGTGATGGGTTCAAGTTGGCATATATGCGAGCAGGCTGAGAGGGTGGCTTGTTACCATCTGTGTAAATTTAGTAACCGTCTCCCGTGGCCGAGTGATTAAGGCATCCGCCTTGGGAGCGGGAGGTCGAATATTCGAATCCCGGTAGGTGTCTGTTCTAATATGGCCCGTTGTTGAGCCGCCAGTTAGTTAAATAATGATAACCATGAGCTTACCTGCCCGGTGCCTGGCATTAAAGGAATCCGGAAGTAAATGTGATCAGAAAGAAGGTGTCTCATAAGTCAGAAATGATCGACCCTTTAAAAACTGGCGACACTATCATAAACCAACACTACTTTTACATCTTTCGTCTTTTCTCGACTTTTCTCTAGCCAGTGTCTTAATCAAAATAAAATATTTTTAATTATATTCCTCATTGGTCAAATGCACAAATGGATTACTTACTGGGTTGTGAAAGTCATTAGTCTTACAGTATTCTGGTATAAAATACATCACCACTAACAAATTCCATTTAGGTAGTTATTTAACTCTCTATGAATTTGGATCATTAGTTTTCGATTACCAAATACTCGAGCGATATATTTTGCGATTTTTGTCATGAGTTTCGGGGGCAAACTGAACGATGTTAAAGATTATTTAATTAAAACGAAGTGGTTACATTTAGTTTTCGCCAAATCACGCGTTAAAAGAGCAATCGATTTTCATTCAGAAATAAAATTCACACCCACACAGTGAAAAGTAACAACTTCTTATCACATTTCATCAATAATTTTACATAATGATATTAACACCTTTTAAGATAAAAGGGTCGCTAATGTTTATATAGACACTTATGATGAATCGACGCTTTGAGGTTAGAAGTATATTTTCTGTCTATTTTTACGTTTGGGATGGGAGAAAAATGTAATTTAGTTGAAAGTTCACTTCAAACGCCGGCTTAAATTTGATAAATAATGTTTTTCCGATTTTAATGTTGTATACATTGAAAGGGAGAAAATAAGTTGCCACATAGAACGCCACATACATAACAGTGCCTCCCGACACTATTGTTACTTTCGTGAGCGTTTTGAACTTTAAATAATTTAATCCCCTTGTAAAAGCAATTAATTGAACGATGGGTCTGTCAACTAAATGATATGTGGTCGTGGCTAGGAATTCTCTATGTTACAAATTATGAAAGTCATCAAACCTCAATATTATGACAACCCTTGGGACCCTTGAAAACTGGTCTTAATATTGAGGTTGAATGAATAGCAAAGCAGTGAAAACCGACTTGAAAAGGTGTTCTTTATTTTGAAGTGATCTTCTTATTGATGTGGTCCTAATATTGAGGTTCAATAAAAAGCAAAGCAGTAAAAACGGACTTGAAAACGGTGTTCTTAATTTTGAGGTGGCATAATTATTGAGGTGGTCTTTAAGTGATGTTTTACTGTATTGAAAGCAGAGTGATACGCCCTCGATCTCTTGTTTATTTGGAAGAATGAATGTTGCGTACAGGACTATTAATTACTGATCAATCGTCTTGTTAAGACGAACAAATCGTTGAAATGCCCGCAAAAGTTTCAATTCATTTATAGGGTGCGGGACTGTGGACAGCGCGCCATACTACTGATTCGGAGGTCGTGGATTCGCATCCCACCGGGAGTTTCGCGCGGTCTTCGCAATGCCTTGTATTAGTCATGAGCTCTAGTTAGATGCCAGGGAGAAGCCATTGAATGTATTTACTATAAGCTGTCATAACTTGTGTCGTAACAGACGTAAATGAGCAAACCTTTAATCTTAAACGTCAAGCTTAACCATTAATTAAACGCACAATTTGAGGACAACACTTGGACCGAGAAAATTCAACCACTATTAAATACTATGTTTACTGCACAAAATTGTCAGTGTAATGTTGTGTTGATTTATACCAATTTACTCCTGTGGTGCAATGACGCCAAGAGGGACACGTGAACTGACTCGTTTTGTCCCCTTTAAGAATAGGGGTCCTATAGTCATTATGCATTTAATTTGAAATTAATGGCGGTCATTCAAGAAATGAAAACAACCATTAAACATGGAAATCTATGCTGGACTTAAACCATTGATAGTTATCTTAGATTTGAGTGACAACTAACGAGAGAATAAATCAAGAAAAATGGTTATCATGTTTTTACAGCAAATGAATACTTATAAACGAGTGTATAAAGGCTGGTTACTGACACTATATTGTATTTCCACGATACTAATATGGTTACTATCTTTGTTCATCATGAGCTGCTTGAGTAAATTTGCATTAAAGAAATTTGCACAAAAAGATGCTGGATCATGATAAAAAGCCAAACCGGTGACGTGCTTGCCCGGGTAAAGTTGGGGTAATTATCACTGCGTGAAGTTTTTTAAACAGACCTACGTTTGATTGATACTTTATTATACACCTTTTAGAGAAGATCAGCCGATAATTTCTCACTTGAATTAATGAAATTTTAAATGGAATTTTATCATACTAGTATTAGTGATTGCCTCGGAATTATCATTACTTGCTTTTTTACAGATATTAGACACAATTTTCTTTTGTAGATTCGTCCGCAGACTCGGATAAAAAATAATATTGACAGTTTGCCGTTTCTTGTCATTTTGAGATTAATGTTATACTTTTCAACACTTCTTTGGCGGTCAAAGTACGGCTCTTAAAGCCATGCTTCGTCCTATACTACAGGAATTGCAAAATCTTTTTTCATAATAATTTTTGATGAAGTACGTTGAGATATGACTAAACTGATGTTGAAATCTGACTCATAAGAACGGATGATTGATAGCTATTTAAAGTTACATCTATAATTAAGCTGTTGCAATTAAATGTTCATTTTAGCTTATAATTACTATTTGACTTATTTATGACTTTGTGGTAATGGTGTTTAACTAAGAATGCGAAGCCGAGTCGAACGTAGCAGGTATAGAAATGTTTCAATGTTTGAATTAACATATCAGCACTATGATTACGTAAATATCCATAAAAATACATTGTCATATTTTCAGGGCAAACCACTTAATGGTATTACCAATTTTCTGGAAGGGTATTCTTATCTTAGACATATTTACTTTAAAGCATATTATAAAACATTTAAGTCATAACTTCTAGTAAACTACACTTTGTCATCCGCGCAAATATTTTCTAAATTCTCTTTTTAACTGACTAAATTCATTCAAAAACGAAATTAATTTCCGTTTATCATGATAGTCTACAATGAAAGAACTACCATGCTGGTTTTTGTTTTTAACTGGTACAGTATAATCATAACGCACACCCAACGAGAATTATATTTCTTGAAGAAATTTTAACGCCCCTTCAGACAAACTGGAGCCGAAAATGAAAAGTCTCACTTGAAATTTCGAAACATTTGTGACTTTCAGGAAATATTGAATGGCCCTGGCACTTGAACAACAATTACTTTGTCTTACACAATTCGGAAACTATCGCTTACTGTGGGATGGAGAACATAATTATACATAACGCCCCACTAAATCTATAAAATAGTGAAATTATACCGGTTAAAAAAATGAGTGAGATTAGAAAATGGTTCTAAAAAATATGAACACAAAATTTAATTATTCAAGTCATACTTAATTCATCGAGCTTTTTTCTTATACGTACAAAGGTTTATTCTTAAACTCTTAAGACGGTGCCACTTCCAAATTTCATCCATTTCAAGAGTTTAAAAGATGGAAGAACCTTACCTGATTGCTTACATCAATCTTATTCAAAACACAAAATGTTTATTTATTAGTGGGAGAAACTTCCTGACCGGGAAAACCCGGGGATTCCCCTCTCCTGCTTCATCCACAAAAAGTGACGTTTTGCTCCAAAAGTCTAAATATAGTAACACACTTCCTGATCGGGAAGCAGGAAAAGGATTCCCCCTTCAGGAAGTTTGGAAATACTCGAATTCCCCCTTCAGGAAGTTTCTCTCACTGTTTATTAAAGTGGCACCCCTAGCTAGAGGGTCAGACATTTCTAACCAATGAGGTACATTCTTTCTGAGCACAGTTACTTCCCCTTCCTATCCTTTAATTCCAGAGACCAGACATGTAGGCAAACGGTGTCCTTTATTTGACAAGTCGATGGTTCACCAAACGGCCATATATTTGAACGGATCTCTACCGGGATTCAAACCTTCGACATCCAGCTTCTAAGGCGAATGCCTTAACCACTTGGCCATGGTTACATAATAAACATACCATGATTAGGATTACATGCGTTACAAGCCGATGGTTGACTGTTGATATCTGGATTCCGGATAGTATCTAAACCCAATGCTTTGTTGCAATGCAGTAATTCGCTTACTGTCTACTTAAAGGCATCACTGCCGCCGAAAACTATTAACTAAAGCATATTTATCTCCCATAGCTCAGTTTATCTGGTGCTTGTCAGGACCAGAATAATTTTCTCCAAAATCGAAACATATTTCTCTGGAAATTACTTTATTATGGAAATATCAATAATTCTCACCTCAATAAATTGGTCTCATATCCAAGTCTGATAACGCATTACATTTGACTGATATCGTATTGTCTGTAAAGACATTGGTTCCCGAGCAATTCTAATGTTTTGACACACAATTTCGTGACCAAACCGTTTTATTCTAAAGGATATTTACAACACTTAAGCGTATCTCGGTTTTTAACGGTCCGTAATAACAGCAAATGATTACTTTGTCTCTTTGCGTAGCACAAAGCGATATTTAAGGGCCATTTTAGGGGGATAATTGCAAATGACTATCCAATAATTGCTTATTTAGACAAAATGATAGAAGCGAAGTTTCTAAAGATCAGCTATGCTGTGTATTATTAGCCAATTGACAGATATTTATGAAAACACTGTTCAAATAAATTTTCATCACAAGCGTTTCAGGACAGTTACCAAATAAGTACGACTGGCCACGTGGCATTTTTCAATCTGTGTGTCACGTTTTGTCAGACATTTGTTTCGCTAATGCTCATATATGTTATTATTCTGACTGTGCAAACGTGCTATTAAATGTCCAATTTAGCGCGAATATGTCTGAATATTCAAAACAAGAACGGTAATTAATCGAGAATGAGAACTTAGGCGTAAACAATGTTTGTTTCAGGTTTCCCGACCTACCCTAATTTTATGTCCCGACCCTAGAACAGCGTGTTAACTTTATTTCTTTTTGGTAAAATGATTCTTTTCGATAATTTTTTGTGAATTTTTCTTCATATTTTCTGCTCAGTTATTGCACGCTTTACGAGTATTCCAGCTATAGAGCATTATATTCACCTTGATTCAAAATAAAGTTAAAGGGGAAAGCCCCGGACTTGTTTTTTAACATATATTCATTTAAAACTATAGTTAATTTTGTTTCGTTTTAAAAAAAAACATTCCGACCTACCTACCCTATTTTTGTAAGGGGGAGGGGCATGAAACATGAAACATATTATTTTACGCCTTACCATCCAATGCATCATGATTTCGATATATTAATTTCTTAAACGGTTATAGTTTTGCTTTCTGTCGAATTCATTTAATTTCTATGCTTAAGTTCCTTAATTTACCTCCGTTTAAATAATCTATACCATTTAACATTTTATCTGCTTATTCCTACATAAATCACGAGTATGAAAATATTAATTGAATGAATAATCAGGCGTCTATATAATATGTACTGACACAAGTATAAATTTGGAGTTTTTACAATTCTTCTACTTGGGGCAAATTGATTGGATCAGTATTATACCTGATGCACGTGGGGTATACAACATTTTAAACCGAATTTAATGGTTATTGCGAAATATTCGAGCCCGATAATTGTTGATACTTTTGAGGATAATGTATCATTTTCTTGATGATTTCATAAAATACAAGGGGCAACTGCAACGTATCGGTAGATTTTGTAACAATATTTATTATCCAGATTTTAAATGGATATTAAAATTCATGTGCATAGTTGTGTTATCATTGTACCGTTTCAGTGTACAAATTGTTTCTATCATAACCATAAAGTTTTAATTATCACTCATCAGTATAACTTTATCATTGAAATCTAGTAATTTTATTTATTACATAAATGAAGACTGTCTATTTGATACATTAAGATAAATATAGCAACATTAATCCGTACCCGGTGGCATAATTCGTTTTCGATTTATCATTTTAATCCGAGGGTTTTAAATATGCTTAAAGTCAATTTCGTCGAAATAATGGTTATTTTACATAATATATATTATATGCGAGTGTATATATATATATAACTCCTGATGATCTTTGTGAAACCGGTTGAGTAATAAATAAAAAAATAAATATTATAAGGCTTGTCATTATACATTATAAGCGTTATTATATATATAAACACAGTGAAACCTCAATAATAAGACCACCCTCGGGGCCTTGACAACTGGTCTTCTTATTGAGGTGGTCTTAAATATTGTGGTTGAATAAAGTGCAAAACAGTGAAAATGGACATGAAACTTTTGGGAAAAAATTGAGGTGGTCTTATTATTTAGGTGGTCTTTAGGTGAGGTTTTACTTTTTTTTATATTCTCGGCAAAGCCGAACTATATAGAGAGTCTGGGAGGTTAATATATACTAAACGCCATAAACAACGCAACCAAAAATTGTGCATGAAGATAAAGTGACATTACAAAGACAAAAATATTCTTTATTTTACAAACTTAATTTCATAAAATTAATCAATAATGTAATAATAAAACAATTGGAGTGGAATTTATAATGCTTGAACAAAGATTATCACATATATGTAGCTGATACAAGAAACGAGGTGTAGTTAAAATAGTTGTGTTTTCAATGGCATCAACTATACCTTCTTTGGTGATTTACGACGCCATATTGCGGGCACGTAATAGTTTTACGTCGTGAAAGATTATGAGAGTAGATATCTATTTTGCGGGTGAATATCGCTTTTTGTTAACCGGTCACGTGATGTTTCTAGGCAAATCAAAATTGCGCGTTCGCGGACGGTGAGGATGTCAATATTTTGGTGTTCCATTGTCAGTTCCTCACTAAATGATTGAATATTTATATTCGAATGCACACTTTATATCAAAGGCGGTCATAAAGACATACAATGCACCCTGAACTGATAATGTGTAAAAAGGCTGTTGTTTGTCTGTCTCCCCAAAAAAAGTTTTATTAGAAGAAAGATTTTTATCGCCAGGAATATCATACTGTAACTCGTCTGTTCCATGAAAAAATATTCTCTCAATATCAAACTAATGATTAAAAACCACACGAAAAACGCCACTTTTTCCAAATACCTTTTGCATATTCATCAAACTGTGGAACACTATCGTACGATTCAGTCTTGCTAAACATGCGTTTTTTGTAATAATATTAGCCAGACTCGGCACTTAAAATATTATTTTCTAGCTCGCGTGTTTCATATTAAATCATTTATATACGTAATAGGCGCAGTATCGGTTCGATTATCTCAAAACGTTCAAAAACGTTTTAAAATTGCATAAATCTGTTTCAAATTTAGTTTATTAACAAACAATATGTCTGTTTTACGTCTATCGTTTTGACGCTTTAGATAATTTAAGTTATTTTATACGTATCTCCATAGATACCTAGCGATGATATATACTTCACACGATGGCTTACCCATCAGTTACCGCACTGCCATATTGCATCATCTAATCTCATAATGGTGATGTTTTATATGAATAAATATTATCGCTAAACTTATCACAAAATTTATCAACCTAACAACTTATTATCGTTTATTCGTTTTCAGACGGTCTGTTTCTAAAATTAACTTTAAACTGAGCGTTTCAATAGACCTTCTGTCTTTTCGTTGCCAGCTTTCATACTAAGTGAGTTTGAACCAGTTTTATGCACAAATGTAAATAAGTTGGATTATAATGGAAGTTGTAGGCTTTCTTAAATCATTCTCGAATTAGCTCCTTAGAAAAAATGGCTTCTTAAGAAAAAAATGACACCCAACGTGTTGGGCTCCCGCAGAGTTTTCAGACATGTTCTCATTACACTACCGCTGCCCTGGGCCAGTTTGAGTAGTTCACTCACTCTGTAGTTATTTAAACGTGTTTTATTTTAGAGTATTAATACGATTGTAAGCTGAATAATATAACCATGCCAGAATTACAAGACATGTATAAGCAGGAGATTGTCACGAGTTCTTTCCCTTTATCCCTTTTTATAGTTTTCTCCCTTTATCGCTTCTATAGTATATAGGACTATATGTACTAAATATATATACATATAATACTACATACTATATACTACACACATCATATTAACTATAGTACTATACATATACTCTAGAAGGGATAAAGGGAGGGAACTATATAATAAAGGGAGAGAACTCGTGACAAGCTCCCAGCAGCTTGGAAATACCAGGTTGCTGAGAAATCCCAACAATTGATCTGTGCAGTAAATTATCAAGATAATATTTAAATAATCCAATTGATTGATTAATAACTTATTCATTTAACAAGCCATTGCGATATATGTTATTATGATTTATATTAATAAAACTCGATGGCTGCTTCCTGGATTTCCAAACTGACAATGCAATAGAACAACCAAGACATCTTTATCTGAAATGGATTATACAAATAATGCTCGAACTTTAAAAAGCCGTGCCTATTTAAAAAAGAAGCAACACTTTCATCAAAATAATTGGACAGCCTCCTCTTAAAATTTAAACTGACGATCACTGATGTTTATTGTGTTAATTCATATAAATCCACTACACTTGTTTTACTTTCGACTCTAGCAATAGCTGTATTCAATTTAGTCCCTTCAGTAAGAAATGTAGTCTTGAAATACAATTACACATTGCATGTATCATATAAATGGACTGGTTATAGTTAATCTCTGTATGTCATTATGATAAATATGCTGATTGTATTAGTCGAGTAGTTCCCACTTGATTTGAATGAAGTCCTTTTGTGGACACTTAATTGAAGCAACTTCGTCTTCATGTCCGGTAGATGCCAAGGCTTGCGATAAGAGCGAGGGAGAGAGAGCTTTTATCAGTAGATTAGGAAAATTACCCGGAAATTAAGGGTAAAAGCGAACGATTTGGCGTTTGGCGTGTGATGAAAACGTATAATTAGTTACAGAATATAATGTGACACCATTCAATTGATTAGTGATACTTAATGGCGTAGTTCTTATCGAGTAATCTTTACCCTATTGGCATGGTAGCGGCGACATTTGATAGACGAGCGGGGGAAATTGCTGAAATATTTAAGGAAGATATGGAAGTCTGTTTCCCCATTTCCGTATTGTTATATACTGTAATATCAATCAATATTATAAACAGTATGACTAAAGAATAATACTGAAAGAACATCCGTACGTATTAAATACAGAATAGTTATTAAAACAGAGAACCATTCTAGGTTGTTGGAATTCCGTATACATTGTACTTAAAGATGTATCTAGCTCATATGACTATAGAATGTTTAGATTGACTTCATCCAGTATTGTTGTTACATAGGGTACAACATCTCTAATAAGAACCATTGCAATGTATAACCGATTGAAAATATTACTATATTATACTATATTACCATATTACTAACAGACAAAACTGGTAAAATAGCCTGATTGTTAAAACAAAAAATGATTTTTTTTTCTCAATTTTATGATGTACAAATATCACGGATCAATACATTATGAGTTCATTCTTTGTTAATGCATATTTGCTGATGTTTAAACTATAGGAAATCTATTTCTCATGTTTGTTTATGTACACTAATGAACAAACAATGAGCTTAGTTTCATGTCAAAATACTGTTGTTAAACTCGGGCTTAGACTGGTACCTATATTTATTGCTCAATGTTGTTGTATTGCTGGTATTGAGTGATTTCGCTTGATTTTAGTTTTGTAAGGTCTCGGTGAGCTAAGGACATTGCTAAAGGAAACATTAAGTTGATACAGAGAATGTCACATTCGCAAGACAACACCTCCACACACAGATTCCAAGGAAACATCGGTACAAAAACACTAGGGACTGAAAAGGGTGACAAAAGACAACCAACTACTAGTATTGAGATAAGGAATTGTCTGGCTTATCTAAAAATAACAATTAAGGAACGTAGAATAAGGAGGGGAAAAGGGGACAAGCGAATTTATTTGTGGCATCTAGACCAATCCACCACATTGGACCCCGATTGAATTGTGTTACGGAATTCGTCTTGTCTTAAAATCTGAAAGTCCTGAAAAACTATAATTTACCTAGCAATCTCAAAACTTATGGGTAAGAAGTACTGACAAATTTTTGCTTCGTTAAAAACGTATTTTACACGTATTATCAATTACTATAAAACGCGAATATATACACAAACCGCCCTCCAAAGGTTCCTTCACATTTCGACAATTCCCATTGCAGTTAATGTATTTTCAAATTTGTGTCACATGCAATAAATTGAAAATGCTTTTTGACACAGAAATAATTTTCTGTAGAAGTATTTATAAATTTGTACTGAAACGAATTATCTTATTGTTTGTGCCATATCTCTTTTACACATACATATGTTGGTTTTGGTTGATGGCCGATTGATGCTGCTGTCGAGATGTGCTAATTGCTTATTCTTAACTATCCATCACAGAAGTGGGATGAATGATTTTACTTCATGGTCATACATGTCTTATTTGAAATTCTGCATAAAAAAGTAATGAAATTCAAAATATTCATGTGTGAAAAAACTTTTGGAAGACAGTGTATAAAATAAATGTCGATAACATCCGAATGTTCCGAAATTTCGGCGTCATGAAGCGACACCTCTTCATACAAGCCACAATGTTTTAACGCTTGATCATGCAAATTTACAAGTGTTATGCTAAATCACATAAATTGAAGTTAAAAAAACAAGCGATGCATGCACACGTTCGTGGACAGCATTCTATCCAACTACAATTTTTGCAGCCAACAATACTGCCATATCGAGCGAGATAATCTGTCTTAGCACAACCTTGTGCCCATTGCATCAATTTAAAAAACAACTAATGATATTATTTGATCTCGTTTGAGTGAAATTGGCTTCAAATGAAAACAATTGGAACTAAGGATGTAATTTCCTACGCAGGAGAATTATCGAGCTAGTGATTACCCAGAGTGCAACACCAGCACACAGCCAATGGAAGCGACAAATTTCCTCGTCATCTATCCGCTTTCCAAAAAAGGGGAGGTTACTCTCGTATCATTAAATAACATCGACGCTCGTGGCAATCCCGTCTCATTTACAATTGACGACCCGATAGTCTTAAATTACAATAATTCCGAGAAAACGATCAGAAAGGATGTCTTTAATTTCATTTGGCAGCAAATTTCCCAATGAAATAATAATTGAAAGCATTTAGTGTGACAGTTGTAATAAGCGGGCGAGCAAGACAGATTGGGACATTCAATGGCGGGATTGCGTGATGTTCCCGAGCCGTTGTTATGGAGTCATTATAGATGCACGCATTGATGGATTTAGTGTCCGAACGTCTGTGAATATAATAATATATAAATTGGGACATCAATAATCCCAACCATTTACCTCTGTCATAACAAATACTTCTTTTTTACTCAATCCAGCACGCGATACGCACTTAAATTAATTTCCATTAACTGATGTTTTTGTGAGAGATTTTCGGTATTTCTTTCCCTATTATTTATTGTAGATAAGTCCGTGTTTATGATATAGCTATACCATACACTTTAAAAAGATAATAAATAATGCGCATATTTATTGGATATTCATATATTATTTAAGGTGATCATGCTGGAATTTATTATACAGCGAGTTGCCTGTTATTTTGTATGTTATAACATACAGTCGACTCTCGTTAGGACGAACTCGCTTAAGACGAATTTTCCGTTACGTCGAAGTTTTTCAAAAGTCCCGATTTCATCCTTCTTTGTCTATATGAATTTCTGTCGGTTAAGACGAATTTTTGTCTCGAAGTTTTTCGTTACGTCGAAGTTTTTTCGAAGTCCCGCTTATCAAGTTCGCACCTTAAATCTATTGTTTAACACGAAGTCGGATCGTATCCTGCTGGCGACGAATGTTTTCACACGTCACTGAGATGATTTACCTGTATTTTCGCACATTTAGTTATCGATTGTTTACCTAATTGAAGGATTTGTACATGTTTGCAAAATGTTAGACTACATTGTGTTAATGCAAACATGTCGAATTGTTGAACACTGCGATCAAACCGATAGTTTGTAAAACATGCCAAAATGAGTGATTTAATTAAGCGTGTACTTTAATTAAAACACGTCATCTTTAACATTTGTTTTATGCAAATGGCGATCAAACACAAAGCAGTCGTCACGAACTAGACTTTCTCACGTAACACCACCAAAATGGCCTCCCGACGTTTACGTCGAATTCTCGTTAAGACGAATTTTCGTTAAGACGAACTATTTCCGACGGTCCCGAAAAATTCGTCTTAACGAGAGTCGACTGTACTTATTAGTTAAAAAGTAAAGCAAATTGCGATGTACGCTTTTTAAGTCGACGCCCACTCCAAATCTTAATAATGCTCAATTTGAAGATTTCGTCGCATTATTTCCAGAACCGCATAAATTGTTTTTCGCCTTTTTGAGAAAAACAACTTTAAAGTTTTACCCTCTTGAGATAAGTGTTATATACTGGGTTATAGAATTGCATTCCAGAACAATATACAAATATAGGTAGTACAGATAGAAAGAGCTTGGAAAGACGGTTTCAAATATGCAAAACTGCCAAAACATTGAGTTACGGCGTTTTGGAATTAAGGCGACGATTTGGTACCTTTCTATCGTCCCGTCAAGCTTGGCAGATAGTCCTTACAGTTTCTTTATGTAATGTACGTATATTTCCACCAAGACCAATGTGATACATAAAGCATTGCCAAGTATTTCACAAAGCCGCAAAAATGCATAATACCCCTCATGGCGCTGTGGAAATATGAACGACGAAACGTCCACTGTGTAAGTTAGATTGTTGGAACTTTTAAAGGCACTTGAATCAAATTTAGGGTTATCACTGTTTTAGGTTGTTTTTGGGGGGTGGGGTTGGGAGGGTGCTACATTTAAATTCAATATTTGAATATTTTTTATTTTTATATATCTGTTTTATATAAGTTAACACCATTGTATTTTTTACATAATAATTTTAAATTAAGCATAAGTGTTGCTATTTATATCAGTATTAACTGAGCTAAATTTCTAATTGGTCACTTTTTTATCAAAGAGACCATACCATATATAGCTGTGTTATGACTTTTAATTTAAGGGATATAGTTGTTGTTGTTCATTTTGTCGTAAATTTCACCGGAGGGTCAAAGTGGATATATATTTTCAGAAAAATAGTACTAAGAAATTATTTATACGATGTGTTTCCACAGTTGCAATCTCATTCACTATTTACAAAATATCAAATAAGTCAAAGTGACTAATTAAGAATGTTGTTATTTCAAACAAACTGGAGATCTAATGAGTTGTAATATTGCTGTGTTTGAGATTAAGACAAACATGTTTACAATTCTTGGGTGTGTTTTATTTCTCAAGACTTTAGAATTTGCAGTCAATAAGCATACACTATCATGTGCTCTTCAGAAAATCTATGCCCTTTGCCACGTATGTTATGAGTATTTGCTATACAACATGTTGATATGTTTGAATGCATTAAATCATTTGTAGTTGTAAAAATATTAACTTATATTTACAGTAGATGAACATTACCGATATTGTCAATGGCAACATTAATAGTATCAGAACATAGTATTATATTGTAGTAACAGTTCTAGTAAATGTAAATACAAAATGTTGATACAAATCTACAAAGCGTTAATTTTACATAATTATAATAATAACATCAAATAAACATTTAGACGTATAAACATTGTACAGAAAAAGCAGTGTATCCCAGGAACTAAGCTGTACGATAGTATATTAATTCAAATAAAATGTTTTGTTTCTCACTTCAAATGATTTATAAGTATACATGGCCAGATTTCTTAAAATAGTGTTGTTTTTTTAAAAAAAAGCCAACAAGATATCTCAAACATGTTTATGTGAGATAGTCTCAGCAAAGGCTATAAGTCTCCTGCAACGACCACCTTTCGAATCCAAGTACATGCATGATAGGATTGCTATTTCAATCGTATTATATTAGCAAGTTTTATTTATTTATGAAATTCTTGGAATACATAATTGTGCCAATGATTAGTTTGTTTAAAATCATTCCAATTTGTGTTTAAGACCAATATATGAATTTTCCAATTTCACTAAAGTTCTTATAACTTTCCCTTTGTGTGTACTCTTATACAATAAATAGATGCAATTATTTAATACAAACATCAACTACTGTATAATGCTAGATACATTTACTTAAAGTCTAATATTAATATACATGTAAAATAATTGAGACCACAATTTTCAAGTCCATTCACACTGTTTTGCTCTTTATTCAATCTCAATATTTAGATCACCTCGATATTTAGACCACCTCAATATTTAGACCATCTCAATATTTAGACTACCTCAATATTTAGACCACCTCAATAATAAGACCACCTCAATATTAAGACCACATGAATATTAAGGTCGGTTTTCGAGGGTCCTAAGGATGGTCTTATTATTGAGATTTTATTGTATTTTGAAAATGCTTCTCATTGAGAAGTGTCGTCCTTCATTACTGGCTAAAACATATCATAATAAATTCATATTTGTGCTAATAAAGTATAATTTTGCCAAATACAGTGAAACCTCACCCAACGACCACCTCAATAATAAGACTACCTCAAATTGAGACCACATTTTTCGAGTCCATTTTGACTGTTTTGCTCTTTATTTAACCTCATTATTCGGACCAACTCAATATTAAGACCAATTTTCAAGAGTCCTTAGGGTGGTCTTATTATGGAGGTTTTACTGTATTAATATATTCTACGAAGAACACATATTTTGTCTTGATTTACATTCAACCGAGATGTTTAAATTAAACAATGCAATTATAGGCTAAGCGCTGATTTCATATTTACTTACAATATTTTAAAATTCGTGACTACTCTTTACAGGTATAAAATTCTTGACAAATGTACTCGTATAACTTTTTTTGCATTTATAGTGAAATAGTTGGCTGCTATTCAAACTGAATAATGTGTCCAGTTCTGTTCTGTTAATCAGATCTTGAAATAATTATTTGAAAAAAAAAAATTAATATCGATCACAAAATATCAACACGTTGTATGCTTAGCAATAATTTCAAAGTGAACAAAAATGAAAAATGCCTAATACCGACAGATGTTAAGAATGTTTTTTTTTCACAAGAGTTTAAGACGTGTTACTCTAATTTAATTTTCAGATGACGTCTGATTAGTAGTTCATCATTATAATGATATGACCTTTATATGTAAACATTGTTCTATCATAGCTTTCGTCGACTTCGTTGGCTTTTATTGTCACAAACTTCGGGTAATGAATAACAAGAAAAGAGCCATTTTGAAAACAGTTTATTGTTTCTAATTACCATACAGCTGAACACTGCTAAATAAAGGCTTTAATTTCTAATAGTATTTTATTTGTTCATTTAATCAAAATAACTACCCCTTTCTAAACGACGATTTAATATCAGGTTAGGTCGCATTTCAAGTTCCGCGCTTTGCGTTCGTTTAAATCGAAGGCTTCCGATTGAGAATAGAATCAAATCGAATAGATGTCATTCTTTTTGCTATGACCCACAATCTAATTGTCAAATTAATACAAATTTAATGGCAGCTATCGTAATGTGATAGGCCATACTTTTGCTCTAATGACCCTAAATTATAGAAATTAATGGCTCATTCATCGGGCTTTATATGGAGTTTAGCTATATTTAATTACGAATTAATTATTAGAGTCTCTTCGTCAGATTTATTTGTTTGTGAACAAGAGACTAATTTTCTCACAGAAATCGTGGAAATAAGTTGTGCATAATGTGCATAGAGACCAATAAAAAAAACCTTTATAGTCGTGTGTGAACTTAACTCGCGGCAAAATGTGATTATTGCTATATGGGTGATTTTTTCACACGTAATATAAAATTCATAAAAACATGAAATTTACTACTTCCGGGTCTGCGATAAAACCATTGGTTCTTAACAAGATTTAGACTTATTTTCAGATTTTTATAACATTTAGGGTTATATTTGCCTTCACTGGAAATCAGTGCGTATGAGTTTTATTAGTAACTCTAACGTTAGTAAATGCTTCGGAGGTTTAAACGCCTTTTGAAAATTTAATGGAAGTAACAACTGCGTTTGAAATTCATTATTTGATTATTTTCCTATATATCTTGTTACAATGTCTTATTTTTATCGGTTTAACGTATGAACACATGATATGTGATAATTATATACTAGAATATGCATAGTCTCTATTAATTCAAAAATTGTATGGTCATTTGCTTGTGATTTTATAATGTTTTGGGAATTTATGATATATTTTATTTTTTAAATTTGGAAATCTAATAGAATACAAAAAATGGGTAAATTAAACCATAACACAGACAAAATAACAACAAAGCAATCCTCACTGTAACACCTTGCACTGTCAGATCAATTTGATCCTGAAATATATTAGCCATTTTCTGAAAGCAATTGAAAACTTTATGCAGAGTACTTTTCATTAACTTACACAAAAAATGCCTACTTTTTTGTTGAGAAAATCATAAATTACACTTATCACTGAATTTGATACAGATTAAATCAGGATCAATTTTCAAGAATCAGTCTTAACTTATCAATCATAATCCTGTTCTAAATAAACATTAAACCTAATGTCTTATTTATTATATTATGTAAAAAAATCTGCATACATCATTTTTCAAAGTTTGCAAGATAGTATATTTGATCTTGATCATGAAAACTAATTATTTGTGAACACGGAGCCTGTATATATGTCTATACTTTGTAAATGGAAAAAACCTCTGAAATAAACTATTATATGTTTGTGATAGATTCCTTTACCTTTACGCATGTCACTTGATGTAGCTAGATTATCATTGAACTCACGATCTGACTCGTGATGCGAATAATAGAGGTTCGAATCAAGCCGTGTTCAGACGAAGTTGAAGCGCGAACATCACACTCTCAGAATCAGGCGTGAGAGTGCTGGTTAGTGACCCCAGCAATCAGTCATCGAGAATGATTAAAGAAGCTGCAATACATGTATTAGTGACGCAGAAAATGTAAAAACATGAAAATAGATTGTTTGGTTACTAATACATGTTTTATCGTGGGCACAGCTCATTTTAATTGTAATAACTCGTTTCACGTTCGATGAATTAAAGAAATCTAAACGCATATTTTAGAAATAATTGAATGTTTCCAAGACTATTGCAAGTAGCCAGCAGAAATGTTCAAAATGTAAAGCTTACCACGACGAGTTTCTTATCGATACATTTAGAGACATATTCCACGCACAAGAGAACTCGACTGAGGAAAGTTTAAACAGACAAATAAACCAATAAAATATATTGACGCGATATGCAATAATTCTAGATACAATGATTTAATCTATGTATGACATTTGTATTTGCTTATAGATATTAACGGAATCATATTGAAATTCAAGTCATATAATTTTATTGTTAACGGACTTGCTTCACTATAGAACTTAAATGGCTTAACATAAAAATAAAATAGAATAACGTTAACATTAAAACTGACATAATTAACTGAAAATGGACATTATACCGGCTAGTTATCGTCGCTAAATCTTGAATGAACAATAATTGAAAATGTCCGCTATTCAAGTAATACCCAGACCTTTTTAAAAGGCGGACATAGAAATAAAAACGTGGAAATCAGTTTTAGCGCCAACATGGTCACAAAACGTGGTATACGGTGATTCAAAACCGTATCTTTTAACAATGACACGATGTTTACGATGCTTGCCCCATTGTCACTTTCGCCTTCTTCTTGTTGGTAATTCACAAATTAATGACCCGGTTTAATACGATAATAACAGACAGCAAGTTTATTGTATTGATGGATTTAAGAAAGGGAGACCTGTTTATGAGTCTTATTAACCCTTTAATTCACATCAACTATAATATTACTTTCTTCCTATTGTAATTTTTAATACTTTTCATCACCTGTTTTGTGTTAGTGTGTAGTTGATGGTATACTAAAACTTGTCATCTCCAGTTTGACACCATGACTCCCGGACACAATTTCAAATTAATTGTGTGGTTTAAACTATAATCAAACACTTTCAGTTTCCTTTGTACATTATCGAACGAAACACGTACAATGAAATTTTATTTGAACTCGCTTAAAATCTCCGGTAATTTTCTATTAAAATGTTAGAATCTAATTATACTACAGTATAACCTTGCCTAGACAGCCCTCTCTGAAGCACCATCTTCACTGTAACACCAGTAGTAATGTGTCCTGTTGTTATAATGTATCAATATAAGCTCACAACAGAAGTCACACTTACCTTCATCCTGAGGGTGTTGCTGTGCAGTGGTTGTACTTTATATGGTTACTATACAGGTGCTACTCTCACAAACTTCAACATTGTAAAATATGTAATTTAACCTGAAAATAAACTAATTGATAGGTACATGAGATTCATAATGACTGCTTTAAATCAGAGCAGAGCAGAGCAGAGCAGAGCAGAGCAGAGCAGAGCAGAGCAGAGCAGAGCAGAGCAGAGCAGAGCAGAGCAGAGCAGAGCAGAGCAGAGCAGAGCAGAGCAGAGCAGAGCAGAGCAGAGCAGAGCAGAGCAGAGCAGAGCAGAGCAGAGCAGAGCAGAGCAGAGCAGAGCAGAGCAGAGCAGAGCAGAGCAGAGCAGAGCAGAGCAGAGCAGAGCAGAGCAGAGCAGAGCAGAGCAGAGCAGAGCAGAGCAGAGCAGAGCAGAGCAGAGCAGAGCAGAGCAGAGCAGAGCAGAGCAGAGCAGAGCAGAGCAGAGCAGAGCAGAGCAGAGCAGAGCAGAGCAGAGCAGAGCAGAGCAGAGCAGAGCAGAGCAGAGCAGAGCAGAGCAGAGCAGAGCAGAGCAGAGCAGAGCAGAGCAGAGCAGAGCAGAGCAGAGCAGAGCAGAGCAGAGCAGAGCAGAGCAGAGCAGAGCAGAGCAGAGCAGAGCAGAGCAGAGCAGAGCAGAGCAGAGCAGAGCAGAGCAGAGCAGAGCAGAGCAGAGCAGAGCAGAGCAGAGCAGAGCAGAGCAGAGCAGAGCAGAGCAGAGCAGAGCAGAGCAGAGCAGAGCAGAGCAGAGCAGAGCAGAGCAGAGCAGAGCAGAGCAGAGCAGAGCAGAGCAGAGCAGAGCAGAGCAGAGCAGAGCAGAGCAGAGCAGAGCAGAGCAGAGCAGAGCAGAGCAGAGCAGAGCAGAGCAGAGCAGAGCAGAGCAGAGCAGAGCAGAGCAGAGCAGAGCAGAGCAGAGCAGAGCAGAGCAGAGCAGAGCAGAGCAGAGCAGAGCAGAGCAGAGCAGAGCAGAGCAGAGCAGAGCAGAGCAGAGCAGAGCAGAGCAGAGCAGAGCAGAGCAGAGCAGAGCAGAACAGAACAGAACAGAACAGAACAGAACAGAACAGAACCGTGTTTTTATTTATCCAACAGTACACCAATATAACACAACACAAATTACAAATCATAACGCCATAACTGATATCCATATAAAGACAATTACAATGTATTCTATTATTATCATAGTTTGTTTTGCTTATCTCAGCATGAATGATGAAATCAATACGCCATAATATAACCGGTGTTCGGCTTTTGTATACTACTCAGCAGTTTCGTAATATTCAAATTCGTTTAAAGACATATCCTTGAGTAGTTTGCTAGTTTCTTTTACGATGTAAAGATGTTTACTGAACTTTATAGAGTCACTAAGACCAGTACAAATAATGACATTATTATGTTTAATTTAAGAATTTCATTATATTTTTGCAGTTTTCCTTCTACTTTCTTTTTCCATATACTACATTATTAAAAAGAAGATATTTAAAATTCTATATTATAAAATGTAAAACGACAATGTGTTACCAAGTGTATTATGGGTAAATTGTTCAACTTTCAATTACCATATATATCACATTTGAAACACAATAAATCAATCTTTATCTTAAAATCAAGCAAGAATACCTATTTTTTTATTTAATATTTTCCGTCAGTAAAAGTATACATGGGACCCTTAGTCACAGATTATCTGTATTCACTTGTGATACTCGTCCATATCAAAGTACAAATGTGCTTTACATTTATGCCATTTAAGTGGGTTTTTTTCAAATTCAAACTGGCCCCTATTACTCAATACCAGTGCGGTTACTCACGGGTAAATAGTCTTCATGCTTTGGAGTTAGAGTAAATAATACCAAAAGGAAAACCAGATATTATTGTTATCAGTGTGACATTTAACCGTAGACAATAGCTTTACCTATTGCAAGTTCAATTGATGTATTTAAACTCTGCACCATGCCTGGTGGGGCGCTTCTTGTTTTTCACATGACGTAATGCCTAAGTCATGCGCCAAATCAGCGACTAACATAGACATTATTTTATGCAAATTATGCAGTACGGTATAACGTTTTTTACAGTGACTCATTCCCTGAATGCCCTCATTTGTAATAGTTTTATTCAACAAATATATAACATGATTGTATTTAACATTACACTGATACCCTATTATTTGCACCATCAGCCGCTGTGAGATTTGAATGACTGGGTCACACAGGAAGATGAATTACCAAGTATTTGTCAGTTTTAAACGTTACAAATTCGTATCCAATAAGAGACACACACAATGTAGATGGCTCTGGCATTTGTTGGCGTTTGTTAACCGTTTTTGTATGGGGTGTCTTTCTCTCTCAGCATCCGTTGCCGTATCTATTTCAGATAATTACGATGTTAAGTCCCACCACTCATGTCATCTTGAGCGACCAAAGGCGCCAGCCAGGTACACTTTGAATGTCGATCTTTCTTGAAATCATTTACAGCGAGGTCTCAGCTTACAAGCTGAATACAGAGAAGTGTTGCAAGCGACCGCAACGGAAACAAATTAATGTTAAAACCAATTGAATTTCGTCTAATGATTTAACAAAAGTCGCAATGTGCTGAAATAACGTAAAACAACGTTGTCGCTTTGTGTTACATGGAATCATGTCGTAGTGGTATTACTAAGGCGAACAAGAATGTTATGTTCTCACGGAACTCAGAAGATAAAATTGCAATTTGTGTCAATTCTTTGTTAATCAAGATTTACGCAGAATTTTCTTGCAAAGAAATAGAACTGGCCCAGATTCCTTGCCCGATCTAGAATAAAACACGAAACCGGAAGAAATCCTGATATGCTTCAATGAAGGAGGATATAATATTATATGAAAATATTTTGGCACCATAATTTTAAGTGACCAACGCATTCGCTCAAACCTAAAGTTCATTTTTATTTTATTCAGTCTTTAACAAAAAATGGACCAAAACTATTCAAACACGTTGGTGATTTTCTCATATACTCGAGTATTATAATTTTATCGGATTTGTAGTTAATTATTTATGTAATTTCTGAACTCAGACCCCTTGTTCACAAAGGTTCAACTGATCTGGACCACCTTGATCCATGAACTATTTGCCATTTAAACACTTTATCTAGTATTTCTCATAAACCTACACAACAATACTTAAACAAATTCTAATTAACATCGTGAAAAACACAAAACTTCACCATGATGATAGGACATTAATTTATAATACTTATGACTGAAACTGATCTAGATCAAATTTTCGGAATAAGCATGGCATTTGAATTAAATGTCTCAAAATTTTTGCAGGATGTTCATATTTGTCACAGTTTGTAAAAATATTTAGCTTTGAAAAACACTTTTTAAAAAGTTTGAAAGATCCTATATTTAATCTTGATCCTGAAACTGATTGGTCGGAACACGGGACCAGAAGCTTACATTTGAAGTTACAAATGACTGTCAACTCGATTCTTTCATCTTTACTGATCATTCTTTCTTTTCTTTGACCAGTTCATAAGTGAAATCCTTTTTACGGATAGTTTACACCCACAACGTGAGTACTTCACATCAAAACATTCGAATTCGCAGTTTAGTTTTTACAGGAAATTAATGTCACGTCCAAAACAACATAGTCACGATATAGTCAACAATACTATATACATGTACTATGGAACGCCGTCACTGTCTTTTGTAGTCATGAAAATGTAATAAATTCTTTACATGTTGTGCTAACATATTCATGTTATGTTTTTATGTTTGTGCATAATGTAATAGAAAACAAACATAATTATAGATTTTTCAAGACTATAAAAGATAGTGCCGGCGTTCTATAGTATACAGTATACTGTATCATACAGATATAGTATCAAAATACTGTGATATCATTTAATGTTAACCTCAACTGTATTACATTTCAAACACATAACATGATCTCAGTTTGTTCTTTGATATAATGGCCATTTCAGTGATCATTAATTTCTTAATTTGTATCATTTTAACATGGCTTTCTGTGTCATGCCGTCAATAACAGAGAACACGATGGAAATAAGAGGAATATTATTTCTCTTTTTTGTGTTATCCCTGGTTTTGGTGTGCATTTCATGGTCCTTGCAGATATGTGTAACTATATGACCAACATGTCATTGCTGTTATTTCATACATCTTTGTTTTTTACCATGTTTTATTACTAAAATAAATCTATCTATCTACAGTGGGTATTTATCTGTATTTGGACCAAATACTGGATCTCAATGCTGCACACATCATTCCAAACATCGCTCCAAATAGCCTTTTCTGTTGCATCCGTACTATCAAGAAAGTATTAACAAGATGTGGCCATGTATTAATGGTATCACTCTATTTACATCATTAATATTTTCTTTGTCGGTGTGATCGCTTGAACGCTATCATTAACTTTGTGTTTCATTTGTAATCCAAGAAGTTTTCAAAACTTGCAAGTTAATGGTATTAAATAACATGTCTTATCTTAGATATTCCATTGAGTTTATAATGCATAATTAAATAATCATGTTCATATTAAGATATTTATGTAGATACGGCTGTCTGCGTGCCTAGCGTTCAGGCGTCAACAATCGAACAGTATAAACGTTGAAAACGGGGGGAAACAGCTAGTTACAATTCCGACCCTTTTACAACCAGTCTCACGCGCTGTGACGATAATTTACACGCTATCATATTATCAATTAATGTTACGAAAAAGTCATATTAAAGATATTATACCGTATCTGCTTCTTAATGACGCATTTATCCCCTTTAAGAGTTTTACTCAACTTTGCTATCCCTTAAACATCCAATTCTCTCACCTGCATTTAGGTACATCAATGCTTAAAATCTTGATCGCTATCTCCTTACAAAGACAGTGTTTAACGCGGGTGACAACGTGTCAATCATTGTTTAATTAGTCAGTTAATTAGCATACGACGGGCGACAAAAATATTTAATAACCATTTTATCTGATATAAATAAATTTTTCGCTTCGGTAAAAGATCCATAAATTTATATTTTATTTTCGTTTAATGAATAACTTTGTGAATGCGTCAAATAGAACGCGGGTTAGAACTACACCAGGGAATGTTGTCATGGGTAAAGATACGAAGTCTATCACCCATCAAATCAGGGGCTAACGGGTAATATATTATTCGGAACTACTTCATGAAGGTTAAATGCGTTGAATAAAGATGCACATGTCCTTATGATACGTGATACCGAAATTATACACGCCATAAACTCGCTGGCTGTCTTGAATGTTGATTTCAGATTTTCAAATTTGTATCTTTAAGATACTGGGTCGAGATCTGCCTACAAACTTTCATTATTGTCATTTCTCGGCGTGGTTTTATAGAAATACACATACAATTAAACCTCACTTAAAGACCACTTATATTAAGACCACTTCAAAATTAAAAACACAATTATTCCCAATTTCATTCTTTATTCACCTTAATATTAAGACCACCTCAATAGTAAGACCAGTTTTCAAGGGTCCCAATGGTGGTCTTATTATCGAGGTTTAACTGTATATAAGAAAATAATTAAATAATGAATTACATATTTCAAACGTAGTTCCATAAACTTTTCAGAAGGCGTTTCAAAGTCATTAGCATTTTGTGAAGGCAAGTATAGCCCAGAATGTTACAACATTCTGAAATAAGTCTAAATCTTATAAACAAGTACGCTCTCATTTATTACGTTCTTGATTTGATGTTATAATTATAATGCTGTTTTTATATTTATTCATATTGTATCACTGTCGTTTGTCATGTGAACTGTAATATTTCGAGAGGATGACTTGAAACTGTCGCATGATATATCTAAATCCTTATAAATTGTCTTCAGTGTACATTGAAACAATTTGCTAATTGGTCATCCAATGGTTTTTATAACGCGTAGCATTAAATATTATATTACGCAGTAATTCTATTTTGCTTACCTCAGTAAAATTACTCAGCGATAAATGGAAAAAAAGACCACGGCACATTTAGAAAAAAACAAAACAATTTAAACTTTAGTATCCTTTCCCACATCCATCGACCAGCTTATGATCTTTGATATACTGAGGTTACACTTCGATTATAAGTCTATAACATCTTGCAAAGCTGAAACTTTAAGCAAAGGGAAAAACTGGTTTTATAGTCCGAATGAAACATCTACACCCGATGTTAACATCGCTTATAAACCTTTGTACACCTTTGTTCTGCTTTGATTGCTTTCCAAGAAAGATGTGAAGAATTTGGAACTTGAAAGTATAATTTGACAGCCACAAGTAAGCAATACCTGCTTCAAATAACTCCTTGGCTGTAAAAGACAACACAATTTCGTATCTGTAAGTCTTTGTATATAGAAACACTGAATAGTGCTTGTTTTACTCTTCCCGCGATTGTTGGTGGAAAGAATGAAGCATAAAGATGTGTCTAATAGACTAATATCGTTTTCATAAACTGGTATGACGTTTTAACGATAATTATACCACACGCAAATTAGTTAATTAGTTATTTTGTGAAGTTGATTAGGAACGTTTAGTTAAAGATTGCCCTAAAGTGATGGTGAGATCGCAAGAATGTTGAGGCCCCGTCGAGGTAATTAGATAATTCTTTTCTTGAGCACGCTTGGGATGAAGTGGATTATTCTCCGAAAGTTCTGTTTTTTTGGCGCAGCCGTACTAACATGGGTTTGCTATTTGTACACCAATCAAATCTTACGTACAACTCCAAGGCAATTTCTCTACAACCGACAACGTTTGTAACCTTGACGCGGATTGGTTAACCTTTCGATAAAAGGTACGTTACCTTACCGAAATCCTCTGAATTTCGGTGAATTTACCGAAATCCAGTTTGGATCTGGAGCGACAAGCAATCGTAACATCTCGCCAATTTTTTATGTTGCCCATCACATTCTAACCTTCAAATTGCGCCGACCATCTTTTTTCAAGATATTTCTTGTTAGTATTAGGCAGTTTGTATTGCTACTCCTTTGCTAAGATAAAATTAAATGTAAAACAAAGCATAATTAATGCTTCAGTCAGTCCAGAACGATTCTATGATATCCAGCCGGAAATGAAATACCCCGCCCATGATGTTCAAATTCACGCAGAGGTCTACATCGTCCTTCTCTTAACGCGGAAATGTATTCTAGATTATTTTTGTAGAAATGGACAGTTTAAAGAATGTGAGTCTCTAATGTATATCGGTATATGGAAATTAAAACATCGTGAAAAAAAGGACGCGTTTTATATGATTTCTCTTAGTTCAATATCGTTTTCTTTGATATGAAATATATAAGTAATCAATTTAAACTACCCAAGTACTGCAAAAAACGTTAAACGTTAACTTTTTAGTTATTTTAAAATATTTTATTCTGCTTCGGCGCAAGCGACGACACAAAAACACAAACTACAAGGAAAGCGACGCTATATGAGACACAAACTACAAGGTTAGCGACTCTATATGAAACACAAACTACAAGGAAAGCGACGCTATATCATACACATGCTACAAGGAAAGCGACGCAATATGAGACGCAGACTACAAGGAAAGCGACGCTATATGAGACACAAACTACAAGGAAAGCGACGCTATATGAGACACAAACTACAAGGAAAGCGACGCTATATGAGACACAAACTACAAGGAAAGCGACGCTATGTTAGACACAGACTACAAGGAAAGCGACGCTATATGAGACACAAACTACAAGGAAAGCGACGCTATATGAGACACAAACTACAAGGAAAGCGACGCTATATGAGTACCACTAACGATCACGAACCAAAGCAATCTAAAAGAAATATAAAAAAACAACAGGGAAACAACAGAAGTGACAAAAAAAAGAAAAAGAAACAGCGTACTCTTTGCTACATTGAACAGAAAGAAAAAAAGAAACAGTGCAAGTGTCGCTAAACGAACCACGCACAGCAGATAAATAAAACAAACGACGCTGCAAGGCACATATCCTCAAAATAATGACACGTGTGACGATACATTAATACCAACAACATAAAATGTTACATGAAGTACAAAACACGTAGGAATACACTCAAACGGAGTTGCATGAAACAAACCCTGAATACCCCTTTAAATGCAAAGGGACCAGCATAGATGCACCACAGCCAAGAAAGGTTTATGTAGAATTCTGCTGTAAAGACAATTTTGATTTGGTGTTCCGCTCTTATGACTAATAGCATATCATGGGAATAGCAAAAATGAAAGGTCGTTACATAAATTAAGCATATTATCATGCTAATTCACCAGAGAATTAGAAGACACCATGTCTGATGAAATAATTACAAATCCATTGCATAACACAAACAAGCTTTTATCATTAATTATTTTAAGAGCAAAACATTATAATTAGCTGTTACAAAAATGTATATAATGACATTGGTGTGTATATTAGCGTTCATATATTTAGATTATAGAGTTATGTGAAACAAACAAGAGGTAACGATACAATAAATAGTTCCAGGAAGTCACTGGCAACATATAAGCACTTGTCCAATCAAAAACACTTTAGTCTTTGTTAATTGAAGAATTGCAATCAGTTGGAAACGACAATTATGTTAACCAAGAGACAGATATTTGTTTTTATCGCTTTTATTATTCGCCAACGTACTTACAGAAACATTTGCATTACATAACAAATTATAACCTCTATTTGGAGCAATTAAACATTTCCACCATTTAGCCTTTGATTGACATATAGTATCTAATTTAGACAAGACATTATTTTGTTTATTAGGCGTTATAGGCTCAACAAATACCACAGCATTACTATTAAATTTACTACCTATAATTATGTCAATGGTATTTCGTTTACTAATCGCGGTTCCTACCACGGTTCTGGGTTGTTGTTTGCTCCTAACTCTTCCGACGCAACACGGGTCCATCAGTATGCATGGATAGCAAACTATGGGCTGCCTGAATAACTTATATCGGTAACTGTACCCAGGGTATAATGACTTGTGTAAACAACTAATATACTTTTATCACTTACATTTAGAAGACATTGTGTTTGCTTACTGCTGCTCAGTATAATCATTATGTCTTGTCATAAACCAAAAATGTGACATATATACAGGTAGCGACACTACTATTGCTGATACTATCTCCACTGATATTACTGGTACTACTGATATGACTGCTACTACTGATATAACTGCTTCTGTCGATATTACTGCTACTACTGATATTACTGGTACTACAGATATTACTGCTACTACTGATATCACTGCTACTACTGATATTACTGCTACTACTGATATCACTGCTACTACTGATATTACTGGTACTACTGATATTACTGCTACTACTGATATTACTGCTACTACTGATATTACTGGTACTACTGATATTACTGCTTCTACCGATGTAACTGCTTCTACTGATATCACTGCTACTACTGATATTACTGGTACTACTGATATTACTGCTACTACTGATATTACTGCTTCTGTCGATATTACTGCTACTACTGATATAACTGATACTACTGATATTACTGTACTACTGATATTACTGCTACTACTGATATTGCTGCTTATGTCGATATTACTGGTACTACTGATATTACTGCTACTACTGATATCACTAGTACTCATGATATTACTGCTACTACTGAAATTACTGTTACTACTGATATTACTGATACTACTGATATCACAAGTACTTATGATATTACTGCTACTACTGATATCACTGCTACTACTGATATTACTGCTACTACTGATATTACTGCTACTACTGATATCACTGCTACTACTGATATTACTGCTACTACTGATATCACTGCTACTACTGATATTACTGCTACTACTGATATCACTGCTACTACTGATATTACTGCTACTACTGATATTACTGCTACTACTGATATTACTGCTACTACTGATATCACTGCTACTACTGATATTACTGCTACTACTGATATTACTGCTACTACTGATATCACTAGTACTACTGATATCACTGATACTACTGACATTACTGCTACTACTGATATCACTAGTACTACTGATATCACTGATACTACTGACATTACTGCTACTACTGATATCATTAGTACTACTGATATCACTGATACTACTGATATTACTGTTACTACTGATATTACTGCTACTACTGATATTACTGCTACTACTGATGTCACTGCTACTACTGATATTACTTCTTCTACTTATATTACTGCTACTACTGATATTACTAGTACTACTGATATTACTGCTACTACTGATATTACTGCTACTACTGATATTACCGCTACTACTGATATGACTGCTACTACTGATATCACTGCTACTTCTGATATTACTGCTACTACTGATATTACTTCACAACGATAATAACTGATTTGGTTCTTTTAAAAAAACGGCTGTTTTTACCACCAACCGTGTTTGGAGTGATGCATTTCTGAATGCATGGTTGAAGTTTAACCATTGCTTCTTGTTTGCAAATTATTATAGTTGTGGTTATGAGCTTACAAATGAGAGAATGATTCATTTGCTTGCTATTGTTACTTAAGGGGGTGCAAGTGTCAGTTTTATATTGCAATAAAGTGCACCACTGGGACACTAGCAGAACATTAGAACTAATTTTATTTTTAATTAATTATATTAGCCACAACAATTGGTTTTGATCCTGAATCAAACCTACAAGTATTTGCATAATACTTTGGCCAGAACATGAATTAATTATTGCGAACTATTAAGTATTGCCATGCAATTCTCGCCTTTAAACAAATACTATATTGATGAGCCGAAGTTATTCTGGAAATGTCCTTGTACACATATCTGAATCCATACCATGCAAAATAACAATTAAGCATTATTTTGACTGTATTTATGTACATCAAAGTTAACATCAACACCGTATTTCCAAAAATCTCCATCGTATACCTTTTCCCAATTTTGGGAAATACATGTACGTCATAAAAAGTCCAATTTGAACGCCAAAAATGAGATATGGCGTTGTTGGAATCAGTCGGTGAAATGGCATATTTTCTTAAAACATTTCAGAAGCGTTTAGTTGGCTGTTGTTTGTTAACTGTGACCTTTCAAATTGGCACCGTGATTGTCTACCAAACTACGAAAAAGAATGTGTACACTTATTTTATGTAACATAGCATACGCCAATGGGGTATAGGGCTTAAGCGACGGACTCCTGATCATGGTCGCAAATTCGAATTCTGCCATTGGCGCTCTTCTTCCCTGATATTCACAAGCCCTGGTTAGATACATAGGAAGCAACCATCAGGTACATTAAGTTAGTTCCACTTAATATGTATTCTCTATTAGCGCAAACTATATTCTGAAACGGGTTGTTTCCTGCAGCCAACACTCCCATTGACCCCCCCCCTTGGTTGTTCTGGAATTTACTTTAAATTATAGAATACTTCCATCAATCGAACATGAAGGGGTCAGCGAACAGTAAGTTTCAAATACTGTAAAACCTCAATAATAAGACCACCATTGGGACCCTTGAAACTGGTCTTCTTATTGAGGTTGAATAACGAGCAAAACAGTGTTAATGGATTTGAAAATTGTAGTCTTAATGTTGAGGTGGTCTTAATATTGAAGTGGTGTTTATGTGAGGTGTTATGGTATTTGCATAATCTAGCATATTTGTCAGGAAAAGTCTGTAACACAATTTATGATGAACACCACTTGTACGACCTCTGAAAACATTTACCTGTTGTGCAAATACCTTGGAACAAGCATCATGATAATTATTATATTATCACCCAAATCGAGCATTACATAGACTATATAATATGTTTATGTTCTAATTTATATTATACATAATGAAGCACTGTGCGATTATAGTCTGTCTTAGTTATAATGTTGTAAGTTTTATTGGATTGTGATGAGCTATAGGCTGTAATCGGTAACAAATGGAGTTACAGACAACCCTAAAAGAACGAATGATCGGCATTAATTAGCCAGGAATTTCCACAATAGACGTCATTCCAAGGCAGCAAGAGTTGATTCATGGTTTGTGTGTTATGTTGACTTGTATTCTTCCTAACTAACGCTATTAATTCACTTGTTTATGTGTTACGTAATGCATAAAACATTTAGTGCTTTACAAAAAGATATTTAGACACACACTACATACTGTGGACGACGGTAATAGTGAGAGAGACTGGTCTATTTTCTCTCTTGGAACATAAATGTCTTCTCGATGCTTCGTTAATAAAGTGGTAAACACTAATTGACATAATGTTTTGTTCGTTGCTTTGATTTTTGTCTGTATGTTCAAGAGGCAGAAATGAAAACAATTTCCTTCGTCAGCAAGCTATAAAATTGCGGCAAAATACTAAGCTATATATTAAAGCAATTATTAACAAGAATCGACGTTTCAAAATGTAGTTTCGAATGGTTTAGTGACTTAGATATGGAATATAACGAAAACAAACGCTGATGTTGGTTTGCTTTAATAAACAGACTTGTCCGGGACTAACTTCAACTCAAATGTTGGTAGCCCGATTCAGCATTAGACTAGTCCGGGACGTCGGGCTAGTGGATTTCTAGAGCCCTGCAAAGGTAAAGAAAATACTCAAGTTGACATGGTTTAATTCATCATCTTAAAAAATATAAGATACGTACAGAATTTTGTTAAGAAAGATGGTATCTTTAGTGATGGCTTTGCCGCTATTGGCCCCTCACGAGCACACTTAAACCGCAGATGTTACCTGTTGTGATCAACAGCTTGAGTAAATGAATTAATGTTTTACGATTTTGCGGGCATAACCATTTAATATTGAAACAAATTAATAATAAGAAACTTTTAAAAGTCTAACGCCATGTATCACCATAAAGCACCTGCATTTTTTACACAGTAACATGATGCCAGTGAAACTCTACTCAATAGCTCTTTGGCGCTGTCTTTTCTTTTACACCAAACACCGCAGAGAAAAAAAGGCATTAAAATGTTGAAGAAAAAAAAACGAATTAACTAATAGCACCATATAATATAAATTATTATCTGATATCCTTATCTTGCTAAATTAACAAGAAAATAGAAACATCGCATTTAAAATACCTTAATCATTAAACAGAATAAATTCATATTGTCCCGTGTGCTAATTTCATTAAAATTACACCTCGCTAGCTCATTTTCACGTTTTTAAGAGAATCAAAGTACGCCCTACTAAATATTCCGATCTTGTTTTATAGCGATCTATTGAAATAGCCTTTTGAAGTTTCGGAGATAATACAACATAATCCTGCAGAAAATATTCGCAATCATGCTTTCATCTAGAACATAATTATAGATTCATTACACAGTACCCCTCCCACCGTTCAACGCTTGAAACATATGTTTAGGCAGTAAATGCTCCGACTTGAGGGATAATTAGGTCTATAACGTGCAGTATTAGGCTCTAACCGCGTTCTAATTGATGCTTATCGCCGCTATAAGCAAACAAAGAAATATGAACCCTGTGATCGCGAAAGCAGCTGCATTGAATTATGGGTACTTTTATCGACTACTGAGCTTGTCAGTAACGAACGTTCCGATTGGCTGAGAGGAAAATGTATCACTGCGTGAGGTAAACGAGCTTATGAGGTTGTGAACTGGCAACACATTAGCGGATAATTTTTCCTTAAGTTTTATCTGTAAATTATAAACGCAAATAATAATTATTTTATTTTTAATTGGTTGTTAATTGAAAATATTTGTGTGGTATTAACTCTGTAGTGGTGATACGTATAATTGTTTAAGTGTTTTTATGTAACCATGAATGTTATTAAAGATGCAAACTGCGCAAAGGATTCTGGCTGGAAATCTTTTATAATAAACTTAAATATTATATTTCTTCTAGTTTCTAAATTTTTTTCTTACTGCCGGGGTATAAATCCGGGCACGTGGTTGTAAAACTAATTTCGTTTTCAACTTATTTCGGGTAAATATTTACTTTTGCTAATATGTTGTACTAAATGTTAAGATTGCGTGTGTCGCATACAGGTGCATTTCATACTTCCTCTTACCAAAAGTAATTTGAGAATATTTAAACTTGAAAATGGAGATTTGATTTCGGCGGTAAATCTCAAGTTTTGAAACCTTGGGTCCTGAAACTGCAACAGTAAACAAAGAGCATTCAAGTCAAGATAAACAATGTCATAATGTTAATATTGCAACCAAACATGTTACTGGAGTGCGGCTTAACGTAGGCAGAAAGTTTGGTTATTCTCCGGGTATATCAAGATACATGTATATCGAAATATCGAGGAATGTAGATCATTTGGGGGGGGGGAGGGGGCACGATTCTCCTCTTTGTACTATGCGTATGTATGAAGAGAAATGTCTTGTTTTATTAGTGATATATTTCACGTTGTTTAATCTTATCGAAACATCAGAATTGATATCCAAATACCATTATTATATATGACTAAATTATTTCCACTTCGAAAATGTACGTTACTTAATTATTTAGTAGATTTTTTTCAATGAATATATTTGATCGCCGTTAAAAGAAGTTTGCTTTGAATGACGATATACCATTACCGCCCTACCCGACAGTAATTAAACTAAATAAATTCAACCATTCATTGAACAGCCGAAGCCATTACCGTAGGGGAATGGTGACAGATAAATAAATGTTAGCGCCTGGAAATTGATAGCAATACCATAAAACTCTACTATTGCAGAATAATTGAATTCCCGAGTTCGGGAATAACTATCGTTTTGAACTCATAAAAAGGGAAATAAGAATAAATGTGATTTCCCCGAAACGTCTGTATCGTTTAGACGAAATCCCCGCTTGTTATCTTTAAACGGTTCCATTTTCTTCACAATGCCGATTGCGAGTAATTTACAATCCACAGCACGCCGAATCATTTATCAATCAAAATTTATAAATGAGTTAACTATCTGGATTAATCCTAATTTAGATTATATTAAGATAATACGGAGCGATTTCTTGGTAAATGTTTCAATTAAGTTGTCTAAAAGTTGATTCCTGTGCTGTCCAGAATGCTCATTATTTTGATAAGACGTGTTGGCATTCCAAGAATATTGACTGTCGAATGTTGAAAGGTGCTACGATAATAAAATGGTAATGATTACTTCGTAAATCACTCACAGTTTATTCGGCGATAAATGGCTAGTAGTGCTCGTTGTTTGAAGTATTCATTACAACAATATTCACCCTTGATACTTTGCTAACTAGCAACACGTGTCCAAATTCTTTGATTCAATAAAAAGGACCTAATATAAACCATGATTTACACCAGCTTGTAATTATAAATATAAATAAGATACACGAATATAAAATGGGAATATAAAAACAGGAATAAATTAACTACCGTTTATGACCGGAACTGGTTAAACTCCTATGGACGCGATGAATTATCATCGGTGTCAAATTGTCTGTAATTTATAGACATCTTCAAGTTTGTTTAAAAGTCTTTGTAACTAAGATCACTAAGAGATAGTAGTGTACTTATAATATATAATTTTATCATATTAACTATGCCGGTGTTCAGTTAATTATGGTTATATATTTTATTTATTTATTAAAATCTCATCTTTGTACAAGCATAAATACATATACAGGATAGACTATAAAGAACATAAAAACTGAGATCAGTAAGATATATTTAGTGTTCTTGTAATATATAATTTTATCATATTAACCTGGCGGGTGTTGTGTTAACCATGGTTATATATGAACATATATTAGTATATAAAGCTGTTGTTTGTAATTTCCTTATCATCGAGTCCTTACCTTGATTTAGTTCTTCTTAATTTACATAATGTTAAATACTTATTGTATCATTTCAGTGATATTCGTGACAATCTGGCTGATCTAGGTTATAAATTAACCACAAACTCATGAAGCAGCCTGGATTTACGATCTCTATACACTAAACAGTTTGCATCTATGCTAATTGTCGGGAATATATCAAATATAATGTAGTATGACGGTGTTAAGTGAAGAAAAGGCAAATTTTGTCCAAGACTTAGTAAAGTTTGCTAATTATAATTTGTGATTTCATGAAGCTTTTCTGATTGGCCATGAACCGTATTATATAATAATAGTTTTCCACCAAGCCCTCGTTATAGGAAATGGAAATTGACTGCTGACATTATCTTGCTAAAGTATTTACCCCTGTACCTCCTCAATGTCCTATGTTTTGTGGACTGTTGTTTTTCCGCAGGTCTATGTGGGGGAGACATTGTCTAGTGTATGTGGCGTTCCCTGTAACAACCTAATGTCTAACTTATTGTCTCTTTTATTCCGCTACAAAATCTGTATTTTCAATTTTAGTACTAGATCCTGTGAAACTTTAAAGATTTCATCCATCGGACCCCTCGTAGTAAAGGCTTACATCAAAGACACATATCTCGCAGAAGCATACCCAAATAACTATATACATAAAGAAAAGGATGATCTTTAGCCTACCATAGTTTTATGCCTTCCCGATTTTATAAACCAAACTTAAAATAGGGCCCTACTGAACATTCTATAATTTGAGTTTTTATTTATATATATTTGCGAACTCTTCATATCAAGAGCATCCAAACGTTATATATTGTGCATGAGGTTTTATTGTGTTCAATGGATGTCATGGTTCCTGATTTTAAGCCATAACCAAAGTATGAAACAATTAATGTATACATGTATTAACAAACATCAACATAGCGGTTTTGGATTATAGTTAAGCAACCTCTCGTACGATAACACTCGACAAAATGATCGCCATTTACAACAAAGCTTTCATGTTCCACGACCATCTAGTCATAATGTTGTTGTCCCTAGCAACCGTTTTTAATTTACGTCTTAAACTAGATTCTTATCCTTCCCACGTGTCCGATTATACTGGTTGCTATACTAACACGAATAGTAAAAAAGTCAAGTACATGTCAATCTTGACTTACATAAAATTTGTTGTTGATGTTCAAGCCTAAGTGCTCAAAATGGAAAAAGATCCGTACTCAAAAGAATATAACAGTTTCAAAGCTAGACCCACAATCTCAACGGCCCATTATTTGCCTATAAAAACTAGTTAATTACTTGCTGACATTTTAACAGGTAACGTGTACGTTAATTGCCACGGAATTCTGTTTTGAACATCGTTTACTTGCCAATGAAATGTTTCACCATTTACTGATATATTAGCCCGTAATTAGAGCCAGGAATTGATCCAATAAAAGAGGAAATTTTAGACTGAAGAACGCCAAACTATCACTGGGATTAATTGCTGTTTGAATGGGCTTATGATGTTGTCAAAATATATGGAAACAGATATGGCTATCGGTAGGTGGCGTTAATTGTTGGTTTCCGGTGTTGGATGTGAATCTGGGGGAGATCAGTTTTTATGTAGTTAGTTGTGAGGTTATTTACGATAGCCTGGTGGTGACATTTCGGCTACAATACTTCGCGATTTCAACTTCATGAATTCACGATTTTATCTTCATGAATTCACGATTTCATGATTTTAATTTCTTTTCAATTGAATTCGTGAATTCGTGAAATTTAAATCGTGTATTCATGAAGATGAAATCGTGAATTTATGAATTTATGAATTTCAACTCGCGAATTCTTGAAGCTGAAATGTCACCACCAGGTGTTCATATTTTTTTAACACATATACACGATTTCTGTTAAAACGAACCTTATTGCAAATGGCATAAACTTCTTTAAGATTCTTTTAAAGTACTCTTACTATTAACATGTCGATGCCTTGACTGCAAACAATTGTGTTCATTTCCAACAACGGCACGCATTTGTTCCTAATTATTGCCACAGTGATCAACAGAATGAATGATGTTTTATAACACCTTGATAGTCATGGTGAGAAATGCTTATCCTGAATTAATTGGAAATTGTTGTGCTTTTCGTATTCCTGATTGATTGAGGTTATGTGAAGCGATTTTTATACGACACGGATTCTCCTTTTTTTCCCATATTCAATCGGTACCATGAGCGCGACACGTTGTCTGAGTGGGCGTGTCTATAAGGCGTATTTCTCGCGCGGAAAGTAACTAGACACTGTAAGTCACTCCCACGGAATAAAATATTTACAAATTGTTCTTTACTGATTACCAAATAGTGAGTCAAAACATAGTTAAAGTTACGTATAGCTTATTTGTGACAGTTTTATGTGGTTACAACAGTCAGCTCAATACAAATCACATGTCGTATGAACTGTTTATATTGTACGTTCAAATCTCAATTTGAATGATTCACGTTTGACTACTATACATAAAATGGCGTCTGAGAAAATGTATCGTTCGTAGACTCTCAATACCTTAATAATGTAAGTTCATATCATGAATATGATTATTAAGAGAATTACGACAGTATAATCAACTCCATTCGAGTTTCTAAAAATGTTTAATATGTCATTGCACGTTTTATTGATAAAAGAACAATTCAACATACCAGATAGTGAACATATTTTATATCAAAATGGTATACACTAGCCGTACACATTTCTTTGCAATAGTGTTTTAGTTTTGTTCTTAGAATCTTTTTATTTAAAACTGTATTACTACATGCATCCCTCTGTGTACAAAGTACTTGCAACTATTGAAATCGGATGATAGTATTGAAATGAATAAACTTGTTTTGTATGTTAAAGAAGCTCTAGTTATAAGAAATACTTTATTAACTGTTGAAAGATAAATGCTTAGTTCAACCTCCGACGGTTTATTTCAAACTGATTGATGTAATATATCTTATTCCTATGTATTTTTTATTGTTGTACAATAACACTTACACGTTGACAAAATGTATATAAACATGTATGTGTTGTAGACAATGTACATTGTACAAGTCTTAATAAAATGTCTGTTCTGTATAAACATAATTATTTGTTTTGCACCAATCGCGAAACAAGTTCTTCAACCTCTACATGTCGGAGTCCTAAACTTTGGACAGCGTGGACCGCGGATGCTGCCAGCGTACAATGGAATTCGATCCCACGACCTGTCGCTCTAGAGTTCGGCACTATACTCACAGGCCACCATCTTTTGTAATGCTATTTTGTATCTGATAAATTTTCACACAAACGAATATCAAAATACACGTATATTAAGTAATATCGATTTTTTCGCATCGAAAATACTCGTATGATATTTTACAGCACATATTAGAAAACATAACACAATGTGATGAATTTCTACTTTCTCTGGTCGTTTGATATCAAACATGTACTTAGATGCTGGAAGTATACATTTATACCGTCTATAATGTACTGTAGCACACTACTAACACTTGGATACAACGCTACAAGTTAGAAATAACTCTCAGACACACGCAAACATACTACATGTACAGTAACACCTCAATAATAAAACCACCATTGGGACCTTTGAAAACTGGTCTTAATATTGAGGTGGTCTTCATATTGAGGTTGAATCAAGAGCAAAACAGTTAAAATGGACTTGAACATGGGTTCTCAATTTTGAGGTGGTCTTATTCTTGAGGTGGTCTTAAAGTGAGGTTTTACTGTGTTCCGACAACTTAACCCGGGTTCCGGAATGTGTGTGTTTTTTTGTCTTTTCAAAGAAACTGGGTACAGCTAGACCTACTAAAACAGCGAATATGTTTCGGTGACATAATAAGGCCAGTGACCACTAACAATGTTCAACTGTATTTATAACATTCAAATTACCGTGTAACCTCAAATATTAGACTACTATGTGTTCTAAAGAAAGCTGGTCTTTCTTGTTACATGGTCTGATTATCGAGGTAATATATGAAACAATTTGTTTTCAAAGTCATAGAAAATACGATTTAATTATCGGGATGGTCTTTAAGTGAAGTTTTCAGATTTAAAGCAAATGTTGTAGAAAGGAAACACATCAATGACGTCACTAGCAGGATTTTATCGTGAACTCAAGTCTTTAACTGAACTAATGACTTTAAATGATTCAAGTATTTCAGAATGCCTGTAATTATGTCTGGCGCGGAATCCAAACCTCACAGATGGACGACGTATCAAATGATGTACCATCTCACACGAAGTCTCGCGAGATTGAAAATTAATGCTCATTTAAACATTACCCTATAAGGATGGAGTATTATTTCGAGGGTACGGGTCACTCTCTAATTGATTGTTTATAGTGACTAACAATTTGATAAGACTACAAACGAATCGACATGGAGGGAAATTATCCGCCTGCTTTTAAAACCACCGATTACGTTTAACAAGGAAAAGTAATGGCTACCAATTATTTGTGTCGTATCGTTCGAGGTGGTCTGGTCGTCAAGTGGTTAAACATAAGAGGTTACTAATCCTGGTGTTTAAACACATTGGTGAATTTATTATTTTACCTGCTTTAAAATAACGTAAAAGTCATGGAAATGGCCGAGATTGAAAATGAAAACTATCGCGTTTTTCATTTTTTTACAAAAATGTAATTTTAGTATATAATATGTTACTGAAAAAAAAGTTTTAGTAACTGAATAAATGAATTTGCTATGTAATTGTATTGATATACATCGAATGTATGGACATGAGTGTGTGAAGATAAAGTATGAAGGTATGATAAGTTGGTTCACGGAGTTATTGGGCCGTAATTAAATGTTACCCATTTTGGTTTGAATTTCATATGTCATATTAACTATTGACCGTTGGGTTTCAAACCAGCAACTAGAAACAAGCGAAAGCTTAACGATGTACTTGTAGCTTCATATTGGGGATATTGAATACTGTAAATCACATTTTCACGACAACGTTAATTTCGCGTTAAATCGCGAATACGGAGACTCGCAAATTTAAAATTCTAGCGAACATATGGTTGTCGCGAATAAAAGCATGCATGTGCGAAATTGTGTGTACTCTGTTATGTATAACAAGCGATGTGAATGTATAACGATTGGATTTATAAATAGATATTCAAACAATAACACAAACCATTTCCATCAGTCTTAAATTCGCGACGGAGGAAAGACGCGAATTCATCATTTCACGAAATACTTCTGGGCAAAACCGGCAAAAAGTTAATGTCGCGAACATAAAGTGATTTACAGTCATACACTGAACTCAAGAACATTTCTATCGATACTTATATTATACGCTGGTCTGCAGGTGGTCGAATGAGTGTAAATATTTAGCAGACATTAGCGCGTGGTGCAAGTATTCCTAATTGACAAAACAATAATAAATGTACAACATTAGCCATAGGTGATAATTTGCGTAGATAATTATATTCTGTTCCTAAAACAAACATATTGTTTATCTTGATACCTACCTGATAATAAATATTATCAGTAAACATACCGACATTATTTTGTACGGTGTCTAGTTCGGCGTGGCGTCCGTACAGTGTACAGAAACGTCTGGGTGCATAATTTAAAACAAATCACTAGAATTATTTAAGTATATCAAAGAACGTACCGAAACATCAAAAGAATAAATAAATCGCCCATATACAGCTGTAATTTACGGTATAGTTGTTTTTAATATGGTTGATTAAACGGTTAGACTTAGTATTTATTTGATGTTATAACGCGTGTTTCTACCCCGAGGCTTGAGCGACGCGTGGCTTGAATCCTTGACCCAAACTGACCGAGTGTCTTTATATATTCGAATATTTGCACTACGCTGAACTTAATAATCTTATACATTATGATATATGTACAGGGATAGATAACGAGTAGAGTTGTCATATTTTTTTTCTATTTACGTTTATTTATCGTCGCCATCGGTTTCCCATATGGGCGACGCCTCCAGAAGAATGATAGTCATATTATATTTTTGGAGGATAGTGCATGCTACAGGAGATGCCCCAGTTCCAGAAGCACCCCCTGGTTCTATACGTGCTCGATGTAAAGCATCATACACGGGACCTTGGTTTTTAGAGTATCGTCCGAAAGACTGTTAGTACGGTCAGTGATGGAGCGGGGAATCGAACCAGCGATCCCTGGATCCCAGCGCGTTACCACTGGACCACGGATCCGCTACGAGAGTTGTCACTACGCTCGTTTCTATTTTATATATATTATTCCAGTAGTCGTTTTCCACGAATCATATTGACTAAGACGGATTACTGATGCATGAAGCATAAACACGCAACTTGAGATGTAAACAAACGGAATATTTCATTCCCATTGTAAGCAAAACACGAACAATGAATAAGTTCAATATAGAGCGATCCGTACATCTTTAGAGAAACGTTATTCTGAGTTACCGTGCTAAGAATTTATTCTAAAAATACGGTTAACATTAATTATGCTGATTTTATTGAGATGCCCGTTTTTTTATCTTTAATTAGCTGAAAACAGTAAGTTTTTCAATGGTATGATGCCTTTACAGACGACACAATATAGAGACCAGAGGGGAAACTCCGGTACAGCAGACAAGATAAATCTCTGTAAATGTGTTTTATTCCTTCTATATGCGCTCCACTATCAGAAGAATCCTAATCATCTTGGAATAAAAAGTCTAAAAATTTAACGCCCAATTTGAAAGCAACCATTTGTTAAAAGATGCTTAGCGTTGGAAGTCAGTATAGTGTGTGAGTGATGCGGACGTTATCTGTCAAGAATTAAAAGGTCTGTGATTTCCAATCTACCTTATCTTGTTAAGAATCCTACAAGTGCCTTTCCCATGGAAGGATGATTCAGAGTATATTGTGTTATCACGAATACGGTGTCTTTCGTTTATCCATGCTTGATTCCTGCTCGTTTATTCGCTTACAAGGTTACGAGACATGTATAAAGGTTTGAAGCAATAATTGAGAAGTTTAGTGCCACCGACAGTGAATCAGTGAAACATGAAACAAATATATAAGATGCATACAAAGTGCACTAATACCCCCAAACGCACAAGAAGACTTGACACGAATGCCTATTCAAAAATATATATGAGCGCTGTTTGGGCTTTACAACCTCTAGTGTAAGTGACGTCATTTCAAGAATACGCAACCTGTGATGTCACTATTTTCAAGCAGAAAACAACATTTACTCCATAATATTATGGTCACTTCGTTTTCATATTGCCATATGGGGCAAATATTGCTTACTGTCAGTACATAGTGACGTCTCATGTGACGTTTTATGGAAATGACGTCACTTAAAGAACAGGTTGGAAATCGTACAGTGGTGCTGAATATTATTCATTCATAAAATGTTTTAACTAAATACCATTAGAACTGACCAATACATCAAGGACCATACTTCTTGTCCTGACTTGGTCACATTTGACTCATCATAATCATAGTGACTCTCCAAATATGATGAAAGACACTCAAGCATCCGTTACGTTATTCGCTTGAAGGCTCTTTAGGCAGGTTCCTTACTTAGTTCTACCATTAGGAGACACATGAGTGCGCGCAATCACTGTCCAAGAAACACCATGACGTCAGTATCAACATTAACCTCTGTGGAGCGGTTCACAATTGACCGCGTTTACAAAATACAATGTGTCAATATCAGTATAAGATGTTATGGTGTGTAGGTATTATTTAGAAGAATTTACGTTATTCTCTTAAGAAAAAATGTATGTCTGAGTAAAACAACATCGAACAAAGCACTGAATTGCAATTAACACAGCATGACAAACGTGCACGTATCGCTATAGCCACATGCATTAGGAATATTAAAAATAATCCAGTTTCAAGGGTATTTGTATCTGGCAATAAAACCCTGGACTTCCGGGATAATAGAACAACGTATTATGATGGCTTATATACCATACCGGATAAATTACATTGTAAGTAGAATATAATTCGAACGCTTAAAATCAGCCAAACTGACGTCACCGTAAAACCAATTCCACGCCCATCTGCATGATTTGAAAGTTTATCATATCTTGATATAATACAGAGATGTCTATGATAAGATATAACGATGTGAGAACCTGGCGAATTATTTATTCATTAGTGCATATTATATATAATATTACTGAAAAGACATTTCCGTTGTGTGGGCTCCAAATGTGATGCAATCTCCAATAAGACCAGTGATTATTCAAGAACTTTTGGACGATTATGTCGGTATAGCTTTATGAAAATCGTACATTATACAAACATATTCACAGACAGAGGAAATAATGATAAGACAAAACAATTATTTTGTTGCATCTTCACTGAACGATGAGGAAGCATCAGACGTGATACAGAGACTAACATTAGCGTCGCCTGCACATACGTGGAAATTAATAAACAAGTCGAGCAAGAAATGCTAAATACGATGTGCAAAGCCACATCAAAATCACATGGATGTATAAAATAAATACAAACATACGAAAACATACCGGTACAAAGACAAAGGGACAAGAGACAGGGACATGAATATTGGGTGAACATAGGAGTATCGCTTTGGAATTGTAAATGACAGGAAACATCACTAAATAATGCTTAGGGAACAGTTTAGTAATTATGGTCATTACCAGGGTAATATAATCGAGAATGCTAGGCAAAGGCTGTCATGGTACGAGAAATTTTGGAAATATAACGAAGAATTTAAAGATGTATCTGGCTCATCGGAATTTAAACTATTTGAATGGGCTTCAACCAGTATTGTTGTAACATTGACTAAAACATCTCTAATAAGAACCATTACAAATTATAACGGATGAAAACAATATTGTTTTATCATTTATCAACAGACAAAACTTGTAAAAACATCTGCTTGTTAAAAACACAAAGTATTTAAAAAAAAGTTTTTTAATTTCATGATAATACATTATTTCCAGTTAAGATAAATATAAACAAAGGTTTATTTGTAATGTTTATTGTGTAGGTTGAAGTTGGAAGATCTGCAAGTTAAGCCAAACACCATGAATCAGATAACTAATTGAACAGCGATATCGTAATATGTAAGGAGAACATCACTTGTGAAGACATTGTTATCAAATACACGTTAAACTTTACTCTCTAAACCATGTGCTCTGGTGATTGTCAGGAGAACTCTCCAAAGGTCACACTCAAGTCTAAATCGATAACAGGGTATCACATACAAGATGTTTAGAGTGATATATCTTGGAAATGAAATGAGGCTTAAAATTTGTAGACATGCTTAATTAACAAAACAAGTATACGTTGTTTAAATGGATATGTAGACATAGAACATAGTCAACTCATACATATACCAGGAAATTGTGCGATATTTAAGACGATAGCAGAATCAAGATATAGTATTAAGGAGATAGCAGAATCAAGATATAGTATAAAGGAGATAGCGATCTGGGAAGAAAACATGCCCGCCTTTTTATACTTCTCTTCACGTTTTCGTATGCGAAACGTACTTAAATTGAAATTCAAAGGCTACCTCTATTCGGACTAAAACTCCTAGACACCATAGGTATTATGGCCACCTTAAGTATAAAGGGTGAGTTTATGGATGTTTTGGCACCACTTGTGCCAAATACCGTGTCTTGGGTTCGTTCCCCCTATTAACAAATGTTCAGTTATATATACGGAGACAGTATCTCTCCGGAGAAGGTACAGAGCTGTCACATTTTGATTCCATGCCGTAGACATGTGACATGATAACACGGCCAGTCACAGTAACTTGATACAATGCCAACCAGTCCTAGTACTGCTCTTGTGATGTCGAGCAAAGGCGGGGGGTTATGTGTAACACCTTTAGATGTCGCAGTCGGGGATCGAGCATGCGACATCCCGAAGAAAGAAACGCTATACCACTGAGCTATAGGGCCGACATTTCCAAACATACAGTTATACAAAAAGGCACATGGCTCCATTGTCACAAAAACGGACCCAGTCTTTGTCTTAAATGACTTGCGTTCTAATAGGACAATGTCTGAGTTTTTGTGTGTGGTTATTATTTCTATTTATGTTATTGCTGTATGTTAAGTTCCCCCTTTCCCCATGTGCAGTTATTTTACTTGATACAATATTTTATCCCCCTTTTAGGCCTATTATTACTGACTTCATTGACTTGTTCCGTGATATATGCCATCGATTAAAAACTTTTCCCACTTGTTTCCCCCTAAATTCTCGGCCAGGCCATTCCTTGGGGATGCATTGTCTGATGTATGTGGCTTCCCTTTAACAACTTAATCTCTCTTTTTGATAGTAACATATAAAATATTTGGCATTACCTGTAATAATTATGACTGTATAACTTTAAATGTATTACATGTACTGGTTTACTTGGTTTGTGAAATTATGAACCCTTAAGACTAAGCACTTCCGCTTCCGGATGGTACATATGCATATATACAACTCTCCGTAGCATCGAAAGTTGCGAACGAAAACTTATTCCAATCTGACTAAAAAAGTATCAGACGGCATGATATGCTATTCACATAAAACAAACGAATTCTTTTGTGCTAATTCAAGGCTTTGGATCAGTCATTTCTATTGTTTAATTGACCCCGTAAGCATGTGGCCAACATAAAACCAGAAACCCATTTTCATATTGCACGGCTAACTGCCAAAAATGATCTTATCTTCAGATGCACGAGTCGGCCACCATTGCCCGGAAGTGCAAAGTTCTGGCACGCGACGGCTATTTGTTTCAAACCAAGCGTAATAATTCCTATACGTTCCGGATGAATTTTGATTTTATTATAAAAGCTTAGAAAAAACAGGGTACATGAAATTATTGTAGCATTCCAGACAAAGACATTGTATAAATTTGAAGTGTGGTTACTAGTTTTGTTTCTGGTATTAATGTAGCATAGCATTTTGTTGGCATAATTTATGAAATTGTCAACGAAGCGTAGCGTATAAATTCTGTTAGATTTCTGACACGGGCATATAATGGTTTTAGTCAGATTAATCGTTTTTATAAGATTTGGATTCAGAGAAAAACGAAGGAAATTTTGTGATGGAAAAACATATCAGTTGGCGAAGAAATGCCGAAATAATATCCGTCTTTATTTGATTTATAATGTATGTTTTTAGATGTTTTGATACTTTTCTCTTAATTATTCTGTGCCTGTTTTGTAATATTTATACATGTATGTTATAGATGACCCCAAGTTAGATAAGCCTCTGACTTATTGGATGTTTTAATCTTTAAATACAGATATTATTATTATCATATTATATAATTATCATGTTTGATGTATGTGATATTTAATTGCAATTTATAGATTTATAACATTCGACACCACTGTATTACATTAAATAAATAATCATCAAAGCATTTCAATCAACAAATCACATCTTATTCGAGAAAAAATGTATAAGAAATGGATGCAAAATTCAGTGACTAGTTTGTCCGTTTAAACTATAGGTAGTGATCTGCTTATTGTGTTTACTTTTGTTCGGTTATACGGATTCACTAGAGGTACATGTAACCATTTAAAATTGGTACGCCTTTTGTAAACTGCAGCTGTAACTTTTTTTCCAAATTCTGAAAGTCGACGTTTATGCTACGTATACCCATGTCCCCTTGTGCTTTCGGTGTAACTGTTGGCTTTCCAGCTCGACCTTTCGTTTATTTTAAGAAAAATTGACACGTTTTTTTTATTTTATGGACAAAAAAATAAGTGTCTGTGTAACAAGATATATCGATACAACTTATGGTCATTAGTGGCCCAGCAAAGTGGTCTAGACGGTCTATTTGTTTATGAATACCACAAGGTAAACTTATTTTATCATCCTAAACGGATCACTCGCTAAATACTTTCAAATGTAAGTAAAAGTCAGTCACACTAAGTTCATATGCAGTGGATGATAATTAATGTAAAAACTACAATTGTTTACTAATGTTATAAATGAAGACAATATCCTTAATTGAATTTATCGCTATTTGCATATCAAATAGCAATAGAAATGTCGTTAAAAACAGTAGACGATTAATAAACTTCCAACTCATCCCCGGGCGGGTATGTATCATTTACAATTTAAATAACTCGAGCATCTGTGTAGATAAATATAAAAACAAATCTATCGATATCTGGTTACAGGGCAAACATTTTATATTCAATTATGATGCGACTGCGATAGTGGGGTATGAGACCGACAATGTGTTGGGAAAAGATATTAAAACAATGCAGAGAAAGGTACGAGGTAAGATAGGGTCTCGCGTCGATACGTACGTACACAGAAAAAACAATGTATCACCAAGTGATTAATTTTGTTAAATGAAACGTGCAATGAGTTAAACTATGGTCTTTGTATCATTTGTCTGAAGTTTGGAAATGTATATAATTTATATAAGGTCCTTTCATTCAGTACATTGATAATATGATTAAAGTTATATCTTGCTCATTCTTGGATATTTTTTTGCCAAAACAAACAAGAAATATATATTCCATTTAGTCACGACATCATAAATATGCTTCAACAAAGAATACAACATTCATTTTTTCCTCTGTATTTGTAAAAACGATGATTGGAACTGCAATATTTACAATTAAAAATTGTTTGGATTAACTATGTTATAACCAATGTAGCAACTATACTGGACGAACCCCATTCAAAACATAGAACGTTCAGATGGACCAGATACATCTTTAAGTTAACATTGGTTCAAATGCATCGTGATGGTTCGCTTTATAATTAAAATAATGAATCTATGTCTTGAATCGAATGTATCCACTGTGATTTACAAATCAAATCAAATATGTACGAATTCGAATTTACAGTGAAATCTCAATAATAAGATCACCGTTGGGATCCTCGAAAACTGGTCTTAAAATTGTGTTGGTCTTAATATTGAGGTTTAAAAAATAGCTGAAGAGTCAAAATGACCTAGAACAGTTTGGTCTTATCATTGAGGTGGTTTTTAAGTGAGGCTTTACTGTATTTACTTATGTATAGCATACCCTGTAATTTGGAGTTCAAAAAATTATTTATTTCAAACCTTGTCATTTATTGCTTAATAAAAACGTGTACGTAAAGTTTTAATTATGTTGAATTTGAAGTTGACAATATAATGTGTACACAGTTGTATACAATATTCTGTTTTGATGTTCTAACAAGAGTTAGATCAATACAATAATATTTAATTTGAACTCGCCCGGTGAATCAAAATCCAACTAGCGCACCCAGACACCATCCTGTCACATTAATTTTCTCAGTTATTTAATCGCGTTTAATTCAAAATATTGTTAATATAAAGTTTTTGTATAAATCAAATTTGTCAGATTATCATTGCTAAGATCGGTAGAAATGTTGTTGAAAATATAATTTTCCAATTAAACTGTTAATGTATTCAATTTCTCGCATACATGAGCAAAAGAAGTCTATATTAAGATAATACAAAATATTTCTAATCATTAGTATTTATCAGAAAAAGTTTATTACAATTTATTTGCGAGTGACAAACTGTGAAATTGATATATTTCATGAAGATTACTCACGACGTGGAATGCTTACACAGAACACTGTACCGCCATTGTTGAAAAAAACTGCAATTTATGGGAGTCTACTATCGTTTTATATTGAATTGAACGGAGAGCCCTACTATCAATATGGGGGTCATGTCGGGAGAGATTCATTCTCCGTAAAAAAGCCAAGATTATACGAATGAGAACACTTGTCGTTACTTCTGTGCAATGTTTCAGGCGCAAGCGGAAATGTTGAATGGTCAGAATAGTTGGTGTGTCAGATGACTACCTCAAGTAAGTGAAATTCTGTCGCACTATCATTGACATATACCACCAAAATAATAACAAGAAAAAAGTGGGTCGGCGCAATTTGAAGGCTATGATTTGTTGTGCAACATAAAAATTGTCGAGATGTCACGACTGCTGGTCACTCCAGATCCAAAATAGATTTCGGTAAATTCACCAAAATTCAGTGGTAAGGTACGCATCTCTTATTGAAAGGTTAACCAATCCGCGTCAAGGTTACAAACGTTGTTCGGTTGAACAGAAGTTGTTTAAGTGGTTAACGTAAGATTTGATTGGTTTACACAACACTGATATGCAAATAGCAAAGCCATGTTAGTACGGCTGCACCGAAACAAATGACAAGAGGACAAACCCATACAAGCCATCATTTGATTGATGACTTTTGGAGGAATGTGAGAGACACGTTTTGATGCTTATGGATAACAGAAGTATATATGTTATATATAGGGATAATGACACAATAAATAGGTATTAAGTTGTTACAGGGAACGAGACATGCACAAGAAAATGCCTCCCCACACAGACCTCCGGGTAAACAACAGTATACAAAACATCAGTCACTGAGGAGGTTCCAAGGCAAACATGTAAGGGAACATGGGCACAAGGAATGGTCTAACCGACCATAAAGAACAACCAATGATAACCAAGCTGGCTTAGATAACATGTTGTATTTGAGACGATGCAGAGGAACGCGACATTGTATCTTAATAACGAAGGGACATAAAAAAGAAAAGAAAATAGTACAACACCCTCCACGAACTCAATAACATGGTAATGGAACGACACAAGCCTAAAGGGCAGTTTTGCAAGAGGATTAAGGCAGGAAAATGGTCTACTGCCTTGGAAATGTCAGTCAAAATACGGGGGCTTAAACTAGTTTAACAGCAAGCTAAGCGATCTATGCAGATGCTAAACGTATATACGTATACATATTATAGAACAATCATTCAAGGTCGGACGAATTTTATTAGTTAGTAGAAAATAGTTCAATGTCTTTTACTTGTTGCTGTTTTACATTGCCCCTCCTCGTATATAGTGACACCTTTGGAAATAGCTTGTGAGTATACGTGCTTACACGGTATACAGATAATATGATGTTACTGAACCACGTGTCCTGTATCATTAAATAATGACTTGATTCGATACCTAAATCAAAATAAATTACCATGTCTCCTATTAGCACCTATCAGATATATAATAAGAAAATAATTATGTTAAAATGCACGGAAAGTAACAAATATGTCATTTTTTACAGTCAATATACAATATACTATAATATTGTACTTAGTCGATGTGAATCTTTATTGCATGAAAAAGTATCGTAATGTTGATTTTACATTTTATGTGAAATATTTTATAAAAAAGGTTTTCGATGTTTTGAGACATGTTGTTAAAATGAACATTGATAAAATTGTCAATTTATTACTTGTATAAATTATATGAAATCGTATCTAGGTGACGCGAGACTCATTTTAACAACGAACAAATCTTTCACCCATAAAATTGATGTTTCTGAAACCGACCATAAATGTCTTAGGTGTACGCTTCATTATTACTTATGATTGTATATTTGAACGTGAATATCGTTTGATGATTTATGGGAACTTGTATATATGAATCACAGGTGTTTACAAACCCGTGTAATCATACGGTAAATGAAAAAGCAATTTCAGACAATGTATCATAGTTGTTGGGGATTTTATATTTTATCAAAACAACATAAATATACGTTACAGAGCATACCAGTCTTGATTTATGATGTTTTGCCAAGTATAACATTACTTTGAAATGACCAATCCTCAGTATAAACGTACATTATATAAATATGAATATATGTACTTAAAAATAAACATTATAAAATAAAAACAACAACTATTAAATGACGAAGCTATATTGCAAAATCCAAGACATTTAAGTCCGTTTTGACATAATTCACGATGTATTTATATTACGTGGGACTTTTCAGTGTTTGGCAAAACACTACATTATTCACACGGTCCCACATTCGGAAAACCTCGGCCAACTACGTCCAGTGCCTCAGAAGTTCGTGAGGCAGTACTTTCGAAATACCATTCGAATATCATACAAACAATTTGGAGGCGTGAACGCTGAAGTGTTATATGAAGACTGATATGTGAGCTTTTAACTAGAAATGACAACGATAATCCATTTCTTATGTGAATTTATCGAAGTTATTGAAGTTAAATCCGTTTTACGAGAACTATTTTTTGACCGCACAAAATGGTGAATTTTGCCACATAGTGCACCGCCTGACAAACACTAGAGGATGTTCGTGGAGTAACGAAGTGATACGGAAATATTCGAGAGCTGTCGAGAATGACGGTCCCACTGCAATTGCTAGTATAATATCATAGCATGTATCAGCAACTATTTGGCATCTTGTATGCTATGAGTATTGTTTATCATCATCATGGATAGTCGAATGTCGCAACATTAAATAGGGGAACGTAGAGAATAGAAACACAGGAGTACTAGTATATCGAAACATGAATTCAATAGATGAACTTGGAACACTACATATATTTTATGAACGTAAGTACAGTACAGCCTCATTAATAAGACCACCATTAGGACTCTTGAAAACTGGTCTTAATATTAAGGTTGAATATAGAATGTCGAAAAGATGGCATAGGCAATGCCAAAACACTGTCAATGTCAAATGACGGAACATTATTTGGCGATTGTCGAAACGTTAAATTAATGATCTCTAAATGACGAACTTTCGTTATGTGATAACGTGTAATATATATATGTAAGGAAAGAAACTAGACTGTTGAAAAGAGAAATTTGTCTATTTTAAAACAATTCAGCTTTTTCACATACTAGGATACGAGTATCTAAATATAATGAGACAGCACAGATGTTTAATAATGCACTGGCATAACTAATAAAATTATATTTATTCTTAATTGTGTATGACTTTTAAATGATCTATGTACCCAGCTGCACAGCAAAGTGCGCAAATCATCTAGTCAGCTTTTCACAGCAATACTAATAAATCAAACGCAGGCCATTTTGTTGAACGTTTAATTGTGCGAGTAACTTTCATGGTAGTTAAACTGTTACTTAATTGATAAAATAACTGTTAATACATTTTTCAGATATGTAATGGGCAAACTCGAACATCATGTAAAATTTATGTAGATAATAAATGCATATATAAAAATTAAAATTAATTGATTACCGTAGATTACGCAACCAGAACGTATAAATTGAACGATAAGAAATGATAATGGAATTGGATTTGTCGTTATTATGCAATAAAAGTATTCAATTTGAACTTCATTTAGTTTAAAATCGTTGATTTTGCTTTTTAAAGGTAGGTCGCCAAAACTTTTTTTTAGAAATAGAGGATATTGCATTCATGCGTTCGTTCAGATCGTTAGCCAACTAGTTCCTGTTTTTTTTTCAAAATCGAGAAGGTCATAGACCCATGCGACTATAACATACATAGTAAACATTTTAAACAGGTAGACAGTAGATACAGGCACAAACACACAAACAATTTATAAATACACATATACACAATTACAAACAAAATACAACAATGACATTCTAGCAAATATGTTATACTACATGACTGATATTGAACTTCAGCATGAAGAGTCAACCTAAACTGAGTGAAATATATAAATCGAAACTTAAGAGTATTCGTGTAGTGGGCGTATCTTGCCCCCAGGGACATAAACATTGGCTGGGGACAAGTAAAAATGTACCCACTGAATGTCAAATCATCAAAAAACTCACCATATTAGTTGGTCACCAGTTTCCATAGAACATCTTGACATTTTAAGTATACTTCAAAATACAGAACTTACAACACGAAATATCTTTTAAAAAGATGAATGATGTCTAAAGACTCGCCCTATTTCGGAACTCTGATTTTGCCAGAGCGGTACGCTATGGGAAAGTGAATTATCTTTAAGAGACACCCCGTTTGGAGCCTCTCCGCTTAAAATATGAACCAATCAAATCGTCTAATTTGATGCATATTTAAAGAACGCGCTTCATATACAACATTTGATTGGTCTAAAATGTAGGTCAGAATCAATATTATTCAGCTACGCCGAAAACCGTTCACACAATTATTTATTTGTCGTATCCTGAAAAGAACATTTGCAAGTTAAGTTACAGCGATATGTCTGTTGCCATGATTCCCTGCGTCAAATCTGTGTGAGGAAAGCCATTGAGATTGCCATTTTCTTGCGTATGATGCATTGATTTGCTCTGTATCATTGTATTAATATTATGTACCCATGTTGTCATGTTTTACATGAACTGAGACATGTAAATTAAAAGACTGTAAACTTCGAATCTGTGCCTTTGTTGAGTCATCTGTACGTGTTTGTTTTTGCTTGTCTTCTGAAATAGACGAATAATTATATAATGCTTGCATGGGGTTGCACGGTCATGATACGATTCCGATGGACTTCTATCTATAACATATTCAACACATATTGCATGGCTCTAAGGTCTATATGCATGTTTACTCACTGGGCAGTCGCTAAGTTTTTTGTAACCGTTTAGTATTAACTAAACTGACAGACATGGTGTGTATCGTGGTATCGTCTTTCGTAAAGTAATTTCCTCCAATACAAAAACGCATAGTATGCACGTTTTGTAAAACACCCAGAATGCACAAGTTGGCATAAAATGCATATCTTATAAACTCATTCAAAAATAATTGGACAAATATGTAATAGGGAGTTCCCTGACGCAGAAATCTTGAGTCCATGACTCCCCCTTTACTTTCTACGGACTCCCATTTTCAACTTACTGTGTATCCCTGGGACCCCCAATTTATCAAACAGGAGGGTCCATGGACCCCTAGCTGAAAAATCCTAGGGAAAAATCTAGTGATTTGTTTTATGTTTGCTATTCCGAAAGTGAACTATTAAAATAATCCACGTGGTGTTAATTCACGCCAGGGGGCAAGATCGGGGTCAGCAATATGAAGGTAAAGGAGAAAAAGGGCACGGGAGACATCAACATTGAGACAAAGGGCTGAAGGATGGAACTATCTAGGACATGTGTTGAGAATGGAAAAAGAAGGCATAGCTAGAAGGACAGTGAAATGAGTACCACCATGAAAGACAACCGGGCAGACTGAAAGGAACATGACGAGGGAACATTGAGAATGGAAGAAGAGAGCATAGCAAGAAGGACAGTGAAATGAGTACCACCATGAAAGACAACCGGGCAGACTGAAAGGAACATGACGAGGGAACATTGAGAATGGAAGAAGAGAGCATAGCAAGAAGGACAGTGAAATGGGTACCATGGGGGCAGAGAAAACCGGGCAGGCCGAAAGGAGCATGACGAGGGAACATTGTAACCGAGATGAAGGAGGTGACGAGACCTAGCATGATATGGAGAGAGTTAAAAGGGAGCGACACCAGATAGATTTTTTGCTGCCTCATGTGTAGACATTCACCAAGGGGGTTTAGTAAGAACGTAAGTTAATTTACGTTTGGGACATTATTAATTTTGATGATGCTTAAACATACACAATGTTACAAAATTTATGTACATGTTTTCGATATGAAGTTCACTTTCCGTTTCTTCTATTCAGTATAGGACACTAGCGAAATGCGCATGCGCTTTACGTCATCGCTTATTGTTATATATGATTAAAAGATCAATCTTTCAAGAGATAATACCCCACTCAATTTCCAACTAGTCTCGCGTGATAGTTAATTAAATGAAAAATAGTTCATAGCAGATAAAATGTTGAAACATTAACTAACTAGATACCTTCTCGTGATTATATTACAATATCTTATCTATATATTCCTACCTTGTATAATAATTCATTAAGATTTAAGACTGCATAAATCTACGATAAGATGCGTGCTAAATTGTTCGAAATCCTATACCTAGCATGTAATTTACTGTTACTCCACGGTTGATTTACGTAAATCGTATAATGCCGCGCGTTGAAACAGAATTGTACTACATTGTTGTTAAACTGAAGCGTTTTGTTCCCAGTTTTAAGCTATAATTATTTCGGATAGTGTTCGAATCATGTTTGTCAGTATAATGTGTTCATTTTTTGGACTTATATCTTCCAAAATGTTACAAATTATGAATATTTACAATATTTGATTTACAAGGCATTCGAATTAAGATGAAACGCACATACATACGATGCACTTTATTATTCATGTAATGATGATAACGTATTTATGAATGTTATAACTACGTTACGTTATTCAAGTACGACAATTTAACGAGACCGGTTATCACATACGAGATTGTAACACTACCACAGTTATACAATACAGCACGGAACTTAACGAAGCGTTACCAAACGATACCGTAACAATACGATACAGCACGGAACGTAACAAAACTTTCCGTAAAGAAATTATAACAATACGATACAGCACGGAACTTAACGAAGCTTTCCGTAACGTAACCGTAACAATTCGATACAGCACGGAATATAACGAAGCGTTCCCTAACGAAACCGTAACTATACAATACAGCACGGAACTTAACGAAGCTTTCCGTAACGAAACCGTAACAATTCGATACAGCACGGAATTTAACGAAGCGTTACCAAACGATACCGTAACAATACGATACAGCACGGAACGTAACAAAACTTTCCGTAAAGAAACCGTAACAATACGATACAGCACGGAACTTAACGAAGCTTTCCGTAACGTAACCGTAACAATTCGATACAGCACGGAATTTAACGAAGCGTTCCCTAACGAAACCGTAACAATACGATACAGCACGGAATTTAACGAAGCGTTCCCTAACGAAACCGTAACAATTCGATACAGCACGGAATTTAACGAAGCGTAACCTAACGAAACCGTAACTATGCAATACAGCACGGAACTTAACGAAGCGTTCCCTAACGAAACCGTAACAATACGATACAGCTCGGAATTTAACGAAGCAGTACGTAACAAAACCGTAACAATACGATACAGCACGGAATTTAACGAGCGGTACGTAACAAAACCGTAACAATACGATACAGCACGGAACTTAACGAAGCGTTCCGTAACGAAACCGTAACAATACGATACAGCACGGAACTTAACGACCGTAACAAAACAATACAGCATAAAAGCATGCCTCCTTCCTTGTTCGACCAAATTCCTTCTAATGAAATTCGTACGATCTTTTGATTGTTGATATCTTTGTTAAATGTACCAGATAATATGGTTGATTCCTGCAAATAAAATGAGCTCTGAAATATTCACATCGATAAATCTAGCAGCAATCCGAACCTACCAATTATATATCATAACTATGCTGGCTGGGCGTCAAAACTATAATAAAGTGCATGGATCAAAAATCAATTTAACAAACTTCACGTATTAGTTCCTAGTCTATAAATAGTTTGATCATCAACACCTTTAAATTGGCATCATATACTCGCCCCATGTCGCAAACATTATACAATTTCTCTCCTCACACTTACGTAAGCTGCACACTATTATTTTGCAATTCTTCGTCTTTATTGTAAATGAGTCCCAATAAAACCCAAAGTCTGTTTATTGCAGTCATACGGCAGAAATTACCGAAATTAGCGTCGAAAAATCTGGTATGATTTATCGTAGATGATATATTCACAAACTCCTAATAAAATCCAAGCTGGGTCCTTAACAGTGATTTAGCGTTTACAGGAAAAGAATGAGTATTGAATATTTCTGTACTTGCCTGCAAATTATCAGGACCTGTCGAGGTACCTGAAATATTATACACATTTGTTCTGTATCGAAGGTTTTATTTTGTTATGGATCTAGACTTAATTTTTCGATCATTATCGCTGCATCTACTGTATTAGTTTGATCTTAACAGAACGTCGGTTAACTTGAATCTCATATTAAGCATAATGTATGATCATTGTGTTCATTATTATTTCAATAAATGGCTTTAACACTTAAATAACTATTAATTGGGATAACTTTATACACGCTTTCCCAGTTCGTTTCCTCCAATATGGTGCAAAACGGACGTAAGCGGCTAAAATAAAATGCGCACGCGGTTGTTGGCTAATCGAAAGTCCTTGCGCATTAAGATGATAAATAAATCAGACAATCGTGGAACATGTGGACAAACAAATCATTCGTAATTGTATAACCCATGGTGAATTGTGGAGAATATAACACTGACTCTCGTATTTGATGTTCATCTTTCAAATACTTCTGATGATCAGAACAAAGCTATGTAGGACAAATGTTCCGAGGCTGACACCGGTTCATTCTTGCAACCAATCAAATGTACACGTCATTAGCCGCCATCTTGTGTGCAACCACCTAACGCGAGAGAGCGGCGCACATATGATTTACCACAGATGTCCAAGGACGCCAAAGGAGTACTAAGCCGGTTGCCGACAGAGAATGACAAACGTGGTTAGCATAAATGGGATTGATCCACTGTCTTTAAATGACTATGCTATGACTATGTTGAATCAAAATACGTTGAAAATACCGTTATTGTGTAAAAGATTTCTATTGGTCAATATTTTCTAAAACATGTTTTCATTGGCTGACAACTTCTCAATTTGTTCACAACCATAACCAAGCAAATGAAATCGCAACAGATCTGAACTTTATGCAAGACTAATACATAAGTATATCGTCTTGTCTACATACTCTGCATGTTACAATCTTAAGTAAATGTAATGGGGCCATAGTGCATGTGAACTACTTTACTGACAGTGTATACGTAAGTTAATTTAATTTGAACTGTGCCACAACTAAACCTGTATTAGAGACCAAAAAGTCCATTTTCAGTTTTTTACATTTTCCAACAGATTATTATGTTTATATAAATTATTATATGCTTTCATTTAATTCCAAAAGTATTAAAATGGGCGTCTATAACAAAATATCACGAAGGCAACATAGGATTAAATAACCAGCATAATAAATATCAATATTATATCTGTAGTAATGAAAGTATATGTACCATGTCTCGGGCCTCAGGTAATCTGTTGGTTTTACCAAAATATCTCCTAGCGAGGCTGAGCAATAATGTTACTAATTGTATGTTAACTATCGAACAAGAAAACACCATTAGACCATGCACCATGCTGATCGTTGTTATATCTAGGTTCTTTACGACTAAAAAACTTTGATTTATAACCTGGTTGGGTTCCTGTGTTAATCGTTCTATACAATATCTTTCTCGTAAAGTATATCATTAATGTTATTTTTAATGTGTTTAGACGCATTGCTAGTCAACAATGCTAAATTGAATACAGAATTCTTGGCGAGAATGGTCTCTGTGTATTTTTATGTTGAAGCACAAAGTTTCTTTGCATGTTCCTGACATACTAATAAAACAGGCATTGAGATACCGTAATATGTCTACACCATTGCACAGGCATTGCACTCAAATACTTATAAAAATGCGTTGTGTAATTGTTATATCAACTTAACAGGACGTCATAAAATTAACTTAAACATACAAAAAAATCAATGAGTATAGTGTACAAGTGTTGTACGCACCATATGCGGCCCCCGAAACAAGTGCAATAACCGTGAGATGCAAAGATAAATCCAATTTACGCACGGATACGACCCCTATGTTGATGCATACAGCGACGTGGAGACTCGCTAGGCAATCTTAAAAAAGAGCTTGTCAGTTGTTTTCCGGAATCCCATCGAGAAGTTTTTTGGGATAATACGACATCTCTACTAGTCTGAGGTCGCGACAATGCACTTAAAACACAGTTAGCGGACAAAACTGCTCAAATTACTGGAGAATTAAATTACGATGATGACGTTCATAAGGTTATCTTAATGCATCAGTATATTATGAAACCTATATCGGTAGTACATGGAGAGCCAAAGGTGACACCTATAGGCTTTGTAGATACAGTAAAACCTTACATAACGACCACCTCAATAATAATATCACCTCAAAATTGAGACCACAATTTTCGAGTCCATTTCGGATATTTTGCTCTTTATTCAAAGCCAATATTAAGACCACCTCAATACTTTGACCAGTTTTATAGGGTCCCAAATGTGGTCTTTGTTTTAGGTTTTACTGAGTGTATCAATCATATATTTCCACAATGTAACAGTAATTCAAGCGCTGTTCCTTCACTAACAGATTGTCAAAATGAAGCTTGTTCGCGATGTCATATGTTTAGAATTACATCCCCAAGAATTGTATTAATATTACATTACCCTTTTTCAATATATTTTGATGTGCCATGACTATGATTTTCTTTATCTCCTTTATTCTGTCAACAATTTATAGCATTACGGACAATGGGCATTTTTTGTCCTCTTTGACTGACACCGACATGTTAAGCCTCAGGTCAAACAAACAGCATTGGCAATATCTGTGTTGTAACAAGATCATTTGATGGATAGCAAATGGCAACCTCTGTAGTTGTGTCCAGCCACTTTCTCATGTCGGAACATATAATTATTTCCAATTAGGTAATTGCTTTTTAAACGCGGCTGTCTTGGCGTGCAGGACCGGTCATTAGGAGATCAATTGATACAATGCATTCACCTGACCACACCTTGTTCCTTTACTATGCATTTTAACTCAACAGCGACACATGCTGAGATGTTGTTACTGAATGCACAACAGCAACGCGGTTGCATTTCAGAAATCATTTCCATTTCATGTCCGACCGTGGACCACAAAATAAATCGGTTGCCCTGGTACATGACGGTGCTGTAAAATCTGAGCAAATGCAGGCGTTTATTTAGATCTCACCCAGTGGTGTTACATTGCGTATGATCTTTTATTCACAACTTCTCTTTTTCTATTCATACTGCGCTACAGCTGATCCAAATTGAAAATGTTCATGATATTGTACAAGTGAAGTTGCTGTTTCAGTTCGCATGTGATCCATTGTTAAGGAATCTAAAATACAGAAATAAGCAACATATAAGGACGGCTCCATTTAAACAGGACCGTAGATGGCATGGCAGAGAATACATACTCATGATATCTAACTGGGTCAGTCTTTGATACATGAGCACTTGCTGTAGCATCAGAATAGTCGCTTGAAATCCATAAATACCTCATTCGATCTTTAAATTCTTGGTCTTGTATACGGCTACAGATAGCATGTGCAGTCGGACCTCGTTTATTCGACAACCTTCTATCCGAATACTCGATATCATCCGAAATAATATCAGGTCCCGATGTAATTGAAATGGGCTATTCGAAACCATGTTTAATTCGAGATAAGATTTCGGACCCCGTTAAATCGAATAAATCTCACTCTACTATACGTGTCTAGCATTTAAAGTATATAATATATACCCAAATGTATTAATACATACTTCATCTGAGTATATTTAAACAGAAATACTCTCCACACAATGTGCCGCATGTACTTAATCACAAGCCATTTAAATCTTTAATTTCGTGCCGTCTTGAGTGAACCTCCTAATCACTGGTTTCTGACGAATGTCACCTCAGGAACTGGTGATCAATTTGAAAGTAATACGCGCCACAGTCTAACTGAAAATGGCAAGTAATGAATCCAAAATAATTTCTTCGAGGTTCGTTCTTCTCTAAATGTTCCAATGCACGCTACTTGATACATATGTTCTTGTGTGGAACGGGTCTGTTCCTAACGCTCTTCATCCCCGGAGGTAAAATCGTTCACACTTCCGGTAATCGCGTCGTCATTTGAGATGCTTCTTGTTTTTAGGCTCTTTATTCAAAATTATGGCTTGGTGTTGGAGAAATTGGCTTTCCAAACGAGCGTTTTAACTCCTGGTGTTGATTTTGTCTGTAATAAATATATTTGCGCACGATATGACAAATGTTCTCATTCTGTTTCTTGTAGTAGTTTGGGATTTGGTTTATTAGTAAATATTGGTAACACAATCAAAGTGGAAAACACCAATTATTGTAACATTATTAAAAACGCAATTTGTAATGGTTTCCTTTAATTTGATGTTTGTTTTTATGAATGAAACCGAAAAAATACCAACAAATACTGAATTATGCTCAAAAGTCAATGTGTTCAATTTAGCATTTCATTAGTTTCTATTTACGAAGGGAAATCGATATGCAGAGTAAATCTAGGGACGAAATGGAATGGAAACTGGTTAATTTGTATAACACACGGAAGCAGACGGATTTGAGTGGCCGCAGAATGTACCGTGATATTTACTGTAATGAATGATGTCATTCATGCTCTTTGAGAGAGTCCTGGGCTAGTTTGGTCAGCTGGCCGCTATATATACATGTAACTTACAAAACTGTTGAACAAAGTGTATTACACCGAAAGAAATACAACAATCGACCACACCAGGGGCAGTAAACCATATTCCTGAATCATCTCCTTTCTGCAGCTTATGTTTGGGCCAGCCCTGAGATCCTATTCACAAAAATGTCTGAAACTCAAAATGTTAAAATGTTCTTTTTGCTCCTACAGTGTTATTACAACATAACTTTTAATAAAACTTGGCGAAAGTGTTGAGTGGGTCACAACATTTATTCCGACAAGTTTTATTTGTTTCATTTGTGTCAAACGAAAGGCTGGTAAATATAAAAAAATGGCCAAAATAAAGTTTAAGTGTCTGTCTTAAAGTGTTTATGATAAAGCCACATATCTATCATTGTGGCATTTCCTGTGATTCCCTCTCTAACCTTTGTTTTCACCATTGAGAAAGAATCGTCGACAGAATGTGCCTTTTATTCCACATTCACGGTTGACAATGGCATTGTTTGATATAATGGTCTCACTAAGTATTCGAGTCGTGGGTCGAGAATGTGGATGTTGAATACTATGGCTTACTATGTGACAGTACAGTTTAATCAGCTTTGGAAGCGCAGTGGTCGAGGGATAGAGCGCCTGCCTTTGGATACGAAGGCCGTGAGATCGAACCCTGCGGTTAGCGGAGTTTGATCACGAACTTCACAATCTCTAAATTTGGCACGAGTACTGGTTGGTAACCAGGAAGCAGTTATCGGGAGTGACTAGTATAAGTTGTAAAAACGTGTTTCACAATCGAAGTAAAATAAATAAGTTAAAGCTTTGGAAAATGCGGCCTGCAATGCTGAGAGTTAACACGTCTTCGGTTTTACAGGCATTAAGAACAATCCTTGCGAACATCGTATATCAGTCTGCGAAATTTAAGCGGCTCACGAATATTTAACATATTGAATAAATAAGTCTGTAAAGTTATGTTATCGTGATGGTTACTTCTTCTCATACCAGATTCTTGAGATATCTTAACGATATTCTCATTGCGCGGGGAACGCCAAACGTCGCTTATATCATGCCAATTCCGCCGCTTATATCATTAACACAATATAGCTGGTGATGGCAAGAAGCAATTTTTATTCGGGAGATAAAACATAATGATTGCACAAGTTTGTGAGATTTTCCTCCATAAAACGTTATTTTATGACTTGATATTCCTCGCTATTCTATCATATGAAGTAATTGCATAATAAAAATGGTCTTTTGGAAACACAAACCGAAATTTCAAGTTAAGATACAAACTTCGTAGTACCACTAAACATTAAATGCAATAAATTGATAATTAACTTTATTATGCTCTAAAACTGTTATGGAACATCAACGGAAAAGATTGGCCATTAAATGATTTATGCCCCGAATCATGCGATTGTACTAAATACATTCTCAGTATAGGATCTAAATTGGTGAACGTTTATCTTTATCGTTGTATGAAGCTTGAAATTATATTCATAATCATTTATTGCTTCAATAAGCAGAATGGTGTTGTTTTATTTTGTGACCTAAATGTTTGCACTCAATGTTAGAGTCAGCAACAAAGAAGGTACAACAGTAATGTCATTATTATATAATTATAATGTCAACATAAGCACCACGCCAGTTGTTGTCAGCATTAATGTTGTTATTGTTCTATCATGACCTGCATTTTGTTATTAAAGGAGGACAGATGTAGTGCATTCGGAAAACTTCGGCCAACTACGTCCAGTGCCTCGGATGTTCGTAAGGCACTACTTTCGGAAATAACATTCGAATATCATGGAAACAATATGGCGGCGGGAACGCTGGAGTGCAGAGCCTGATGAAACGGGATTAGAATCTAATATTTAAGCTATATGAAGACTGAAATATGTGAGTTTTTAACTAGAAATGACAACGATAATCCATCTCTAATGTGAATCTATCGAAGTTATTGAAGAGGCAAATCCGTTTTACGAGAACTATTTTTTGACCGCACAAAATGTTGAATTTTGCAACATAGTGCTCCGCCTGACATACACTAGAGGATGTTCGTAGAGTAACGGAGTGGTACGGAAATATCCGAGAGATGTCGAGAATGAGACGTAGTGTAGGGAAAGCCACATCCACAAATCCAGACACAAAAGGGAGAATGCATAATCAGGGAAGGGACATTTAAACAATGCAAGCCACAGTTCGACCTCGTCCATTCGAATTCTTTGAGTCTACATTTTTATCTCGAATAATAAATGGTTTCGAATAGCCCGTTTCAATTCGACGTGCTTAAGAAGATACATCGGAACCTGAAATACATTTCGGATGTTACCAATTATTCGGATATAAGGTTGTCGAATAAACGAATAAACGATAAAAAATAGGTTGTCCAGGAATATGTGATACATCTCTAAAAAACACGTTCCCTTTACTTGTAGTCCATCATTCTGGTACCAGGGGATGTTACGTTTATGGTTCAATACCTGAACAGGTTTTTGCAAGACAGTTCTCTTTAAAACTCAAACAGAATTAAGCTACCCATAAAACAAAATGTTTTCTTCTGACAAAAGAAAGATTTGAATTTGAAAACTTAAAAAGTTAACATTTCCTGTCCTTGTTATATCTTCATTATTTTAAAACGCTTTTCCATTCCATTCCAGATCTGGTTATTTTTGTAATTTTTCATCTTCCCTGCAATGAAGCAAATACATTTTATGATCATATGTGACTACCAATGTTGTACAGAGGCATTAGAGAAACTTCAAAACTTGGACATCAAGGTTTTTCAAGATGTAACCAAAGTTCTTGGACATCATATTTTGGATCATATAGTTGAAAGGCCTTTGAAAAGCGATGTTACGCCCACATCTCACAAAATCAAACTGTATAAATGTCTGTATTTTTTTGTATTTTGTTTAATGGATGTTTTCCAAGTATCTTACTATCTATGGATAAGATTTATCAGATAATCCAGGCCCTTCATAAAACTATTAGCAACATTATGATTATGTCAATCAAATTTCGATGTAAGCCATAACGACGCGACTGACGGATTGCTGTGAAACACACGTTGAGATGTCTATTTTCATAAACGTATATGTCTGTGATATTTAAGGGAAGACGGGATTAAGAGAGATTGAATTGCTACAGGGTAACGCCACATATATAAGACAATGCCTCCCCACACAGTCCCCCGGGAAAACAACAATCCACAAAACACCAGGCACTGAGGAGGTACAAGGGTAAACACGTAAGGGAATGGGGGTGCAAGGAATGGTCTGGTCGACCATTAAGAACAACTAACGACAATTTAGGAAGACAACAACAACAACACACTCACATTTATCAATGTTCTATACGACAATTGGCTTTTAAACAGGACGTTCTTCAACTTCACGAATTCAGGATTTCAACGTCACGAATTCAAGATTTCAACTTAACGAATTAAGGAGTTCATCTTCACGAATTCAGGATTTTATCTTCATGAATTCAGGAGTTCATCTTCACGAATTCAGGTGTTCATCTTCACGAATTCAGGAGTTCATGTTCACGAATTCAGGAGTTCATCTTCACGAATTCAGGATTTCAACTTCATGAATTATAAGAGAGTATTCGGGATTTTAAAATCGGGAATTCGGGAAGTAGAAATTGTAATACCACGAATTCAAGATTATGTATTCGCGATGTTGAAATATTGAAGTCCTGACTTTCCTAAGAGAGAGACGATGACGTGTCTATGTCACCACCGGTCTTTCGTATTAAGAAATTATTTGTAAATTTAAATAAATGCCAGACTTGAAACATCCGAAAATAACATATTTTTCTTGTATTCATATTTAAACAGAATTAGAATACACATATCTTCTCCTGCAATATTTGTTTATCATGTATGTATTGTTCAACTGTGTTTCTTGTGCATGATGCATTGATTTCTAATTGCAATTGCTTCTTTACCATTGTAGTAGTATTTTGTATATTATGTACTCATGTTGAGATATGTAAATAAACTGTGAACTGGTATAGACCACGGTTCTAGTAATACTTCTCTCCGCTCGAAAGGCCATTTCATTGCAATAAGTCATTTATGAATTTCACTTTACAATAACGACTTTACTAACAATTATAGTAAATGCAACATTTTTGGAACCAATACATTCGCCACTAGGAAGATTAGTGTATGTCTGTGTTTTATCAGTGACAACTATACACACTGTATATAATATTTCCGATGAGAACTTGTTCATATATTCAATGATAAGCAGTCCATCTAAGACGTCACAGTTGTCTAGTGGTCGAGCACCGTCCTCGTGTCCTGATTCGGATATCGTGGGTTCGAATTCCGCCATGAACGATAATTGTTTCTGCGTGTTTTCAAAATCCGGAAGGAATGTGGTATAGGTACTGAATAGTATCCCAGAAGGCAGCTACATAGAGTGAATCATCGAAAATAAAGATTAAAGCGATTAATATTAGTATTAATTGTGAGAACTTGTTTTACAATGGATGTAAAATAAAGATGTTTATATTAAATCTAAGTGGTGCTTTATGTGATTTTCTAACATACCATAATTATATTTGTTTACTTTGCCAAATCACACAATATTTATACATTTTACAGCAATTCTTTAAGTAACAAACTCCCACTTAAAACTCCATTAGCAGTTGAAACAAAGTCTTTCAAAACCAGCTGGTTTTCTTGGAAAAACGTGTCGGAGTTGCAAATCTTATAATAAATCTAAGATACTTTAACAAGCCTGTTAATGATGGAAGCCAATCTTGCGTAATCTACCAGAATTTGTAACAATTAAATCTTGGCAAAGAAATGCCGATGAAAATGGCACATGACTGCAAAATATGAACATAACATTCACTGTAGAATGTGAGTGTAGTGTTTTCTTAATTACTGTTTTCCTTTCGTTTAGTGATTAAGGCCTTTAAGAATTAATTCTCAGCAATTAGAATATTTATGATAATTGAATTTAACAAATTAGATAATTTGAAGCAGATGACGAACTATTTAAATCATTAGTATGTAATTTGAAAATATAATCAAACACCATGATGTCACTTTATTTTTTATAAAATGAAAATTTACTGTAAAATTCATAAAATACAGAAAATGAGATTTTTACTCAAAATACAAAATGTAGATTTGAAATTTGAATTATATTACATATTGTATCGCAGTTGTTAAAATGTCGATGTACTACATAATTATAAAAAAGGGATGGTTATTTCTATTAATACATAGAGCTACATGTAGAATTATATACAATATAGCCATTAATGGTTCTTAGATTTTAAATGTGTGCAAGAATACAAAATACGAAAATATTACTGCATTCCAAACATTTGTTGTATTTGAATTATTTTAAAATGCATTCCTAAAAAAGAATAGTAATATTATCGTTCTTTTTTATTCAAAATTTACCTAAACAAAACATACAAAAATATTTTCATATAGTTTAAATATCAACAAATATGCATTATCCAAGGATACACTGATACCGTATCCCATTGTCTTTGTCGAAAGGGAAGTTTGTAATACAATGTTTCTTTAAATAAAAAAATCCAGTTTTTTAACAAGCGGGTGTTTTTACAAGTTGTGTCCGTATATAACAAGATAAAACAAAACAAATGTATCGGTATTACATTGCATAGATAGTTCATACAATGCATAGATAGTTCATACAATGCATAGATAGTTCATACAATGCATAGATAGTTCATACAATGCATAGATAGTTCATACAATGCATAGATAGTTCATACAATGCATAGATAGTTCATACAATACACAGATAGTTCATACAATGCATAGATAGTTCATACAATGCATAGATAGTTCATACAATACATAGATAGTTCATACAATGCATAGATAGTTCATACAATGCATAGATAGTTCATACAATGCATAGATAGTTCATACAATGCATAGATAGTTCATACAATACATAGATAGTTCATACAATGCATAGATAGTTCATACAATGCATAGATAGTTCATACAATGCATAGATAGTTCATACAATGCATAGATAGTTCATACAATAGATGCTTTAGCCAATGTAGCAACAGCACTGGCTGAAACCCGTTTAGATATGTTTTTATCAAATGGGCCAGATACATTGATAATTTAACACTAAGTGCTGATATCATTAAACGAATTCATTAACCTAATTTGTATCCACGTTGTTCAAAAATGTATGTTGGCGTTATCGGGAGCGGAATTGGGCGCGTAAAACAGCATAAACTGATTGAATTAAGCGTTTACTTTTATTTGTAACTTTTCTACGTTTTGTGTTAACTCTTGAGTGATATGTTGGCAGTGAATATTGCTCTAAGATATGCACTGATTTGTAAATGTACGAAAAAATAGTTCTGTGAAGCAATATACGTCGGGCTAGATGACTATAACACAGCCGAGTGAATCTTTAATCTTCACAACTGACAATACATCCCACTTGCTATGGTTCCTATGCCATATTGTATTAAAGAATACGCGAACAGACTCGTTAATTGGCGAGCAGTTTTAAATTAATTGGCGCCAAATAAAAGGCGCCAAGAAATATTAGTCGGACTACTTTTTGTGAAAATCTTACGCTGCCTTGACTTTTTTGACATTATTTTCTTATAAAAGTACAGTGAACTGCAATTAGGCGGAACTTATAATCTAATCGTTTGTATTTGATTTATAAAAAAGTGTATGAATTAATTAATTTGGATAAAAATGTTAGATTATTATGTAAACATTCTTGTTTTTTTTTAAATTGTGCTATCCGCACGAAAATGTTACCTTTTCCTAATTTAATAATAATAATGATAAAATCAATCATTATAACCGTAATACTACGACAAGCAATTAATTCTGACGGTTATAATGATTGATTTTATTATTATTATTATTAAATTATGAAAAGTTACCATGGTAATGCTTTGTTATGTTTGCCATGGCAGCTATGGACATAAATAATCTCGATATTATATCTCCACTAAAACATGAAAGCAATATGCAGCAAATTCCTGACAAAAAAAAATGGAGACTTTGAGAAGACAGAACGATACACGGTATACAGTTACAGCTTCGTCTATCTCCATGCAGACACAATGAAGGGAAACGCCAAAAATATCCACCACAGAAGAAACAGACAAATGACTTAAAAATCTTCGATAACCTTTGAACCAACCAATAAAATTCCAGCGCTCATAAAACGTTCAAGATATCGGAAGAACGTAAATTCTTGTCAATTACACATTTCTTTACCAGGCAAATAAACCACTCAAAATACAGGCTTTCTCTGGTAGCGTGAAATACACCATATGTATCTTACAGTTTGATTCTGTCAGGATAAATCAGATTTGTGTACGATGATCAAGGCATGAGAGTTATGACTCCAACGGGCATTTACTAATCTGTAATTAAAATCAATGAATTTCGGATAAACCCAATATTTCCTCATTTATATGGCCCAACAAAGTCGGGTGGGGGTCGGATGTTTCAAGAGAAATCTGCCTTCAAACGCATCCTGGACTAATTCAAACAAATCACAATCGCTATCTTCCTCCGCGGCTATGACCCTTTGCACGGTGTGAGAATGATAAAATACTGATTATTTCTCAATTTGCTCATATTCATTTGATAGTTTTTGATAGAAAAATGAAAGGTTGGGCCGGTATAAATATCCGCATATGTCTTGGTGATTTTGCAAGAAATCTTTCATGTCGACGTATTTAATTATTGCAATTACTGATAAATATACACGAGTGATCATCCCTATTAAGTTGTCATCTTATATTGAACGGCCATTTTGATTTAACACGTGATTTGACGAGTGAGATTTTAACTTTTGAAGCATACCTCTAGGTTTTATTTGCGACTACAGGTATGTTCGCATGATCGGGTTATATCGTACTACAAATTGTAACTAGCGTCCGGTAAATTTGGTTGACTTTTTTTTAGAATAAGCCAGATTTGTAAAAATGGTTTTAATACTTTTCATCTAGTTAAAGAGAATAGCAATAAGCGTTTTTAATTATTTTCAGCCATTATCAAAGAAATCATGTTTATTGTATTTTATTATAGATAATATATAATATATATATGTAGTAAATGAATTTATTCACGCATAATTGACGCATAATGCCCTTGATTCACAAATTACAAAATATACATGAATATATCTGCATACATTGTGTTACATACTGAAAGAATAGACACTCATAAACAGTACATACAGTACATACAGTAAAACCTCACTTAAAGACCACCTCAATAATAAGACCATTCCGAAATTAAGAATACATTTTTCAAGTCCATTTTCACTGTTTTGCTCTTAATTCAACCTCAATATTCAGACCACCTCAATAAGAAGACCAGTTTTCAAGGGTCCCAATGGTGGCCTTATTATTGAGGTGTTACTGTATATATAACACATAACATACGTATACACAGGACAGCAGGACAACGATTAGCACCGTTTCATTTCAATATCTTAGCACCAGCTTTAACTACGTGCTCGCAGACCTTGGGTTATATAATTTAATCTCAGATACAACAAAATGCCAGACCGGTTTTTGTATGTTAGGAAACAATTGTTTGAGAACTGCAAACAGAAGCTATGTGTGTATATGTGTATAAACGACAAGTTTAATTCTTTCAGCACCCCGTAATTTGTTCTATCTTGTTAAAGGAAATCATTAATTGTCATATTATATATAATTGTTTCTGGAGATAAGACAGGATAATTACTTTACAAATCTTAACTCGCATTGTTAGTTCGTTATTAATTTGTCAGCTACGATATTTTTGTAGCAGTTCACATTGGTGTTATCACAATCTTTACAATGGTAGCCGGAAAATTTGTGGGATAATCTAGTACTCATGAAAACACGGGTCTTGTTTCCTACAAGAATTTCTGTAGAAAACCAACATTCATTTTTTTCAAAGCCTGTTCTCATTCATGAGCATAGTAAAAATGAATAAACAATCGCATTAGTTACTCTTACTACAACTATGCTTTAAAACGTGGGAAGCGCAGGCGGGTCGAGGGGTTGAGCGCCTAACACCTGATCCGAAGGTCATGAGTTCAAGCAGCGCATTGAGTGGAAGCTGACCACAAACTGCACAATCCCTGAATTTAGAGTACAGGTTTATAACCCTGGAAGCAGTCATCGAGTGTTTGGCATAATTTGTCCGAATCTGTTCCAGTTTGAATTATAAATACTATAAATACCAGGGATACTAAGGGTTTGCTTTCAATGTTAAAACCAAACATTTATCAGATGGCTAGTAAAAGATTTGTCTTAATACTAATCTAAATACGGTCGGACCTCGTTCATTCGCATTCATCGGATCCGAAATTTTATTTCGATTTATACATGGTTTCGAATAGCCAAATTTCAATTCGACGTGTCTAAGAAGATACACCGGGACCTGATATTAACTTCGGATGATACCAGGTATTCGGATAGAAGGTTGTCGAACAAACGAGGTCCGACTGTATTTTATTAGTTTCTTTTATATTCGAGTATTCTACACAAGAATGTGAACTATCACATTATTTACACAGCTTCTATTACCGTGAATCACATATGTTTATAATAAAATGTGCCCATTAATTTATGCTGTACGCCCAAACATGCACCTAATGGCGCAATGTAATATATTTAGTTAATTTTATGTCTAGTTTAATTGCACATATGTATGTTAAGAAATTATATCAATAACAGACTACATAAAGTTAACATATATTTCTATATTCACATCAATCATTGTCTGTGAGAAAAAAAGCGGTTACATTCGACATACTTAATATTTTTTACTACATACATATATATTTGTATTTGCTTAATCAATGCCTTTTACCATTTACATTACAGCAATATGGTCAAGACGTGTAACACAATTATATATTATACAAACACATAATAATATAGGTACATTAGAACATACATACATACATAATATTTAAGGGTATTCACTTCACCTGTTATAGGAGATAGCAACTTAAACAACTTAGTCCTTATCAACATTATTGTATCTTTAAATAAAATACATACAATTTATAATTATGAATTCGTTTAAATAACTATACCGATGGGGTTACTCTTGAAACTGTCAATGAGGCGATCCTATTACCTCAATAGTTATATATTTCAAGTCAACTACAGTGGTTGGAGAAATATATATATATACTATAACACCTGAATAATTATTTTCTTGGTGTTGCAAGGTTAATTACTGCATACAAGAGGTAATAAATCTTTAAAGATATATTATGCTCATTTTTTTCATTAGTTTACCTTAACTAACATGAACATATACTTTATCTAGTAAAAACTTCAATAAATAAGCATTATCAAAGAATACATTTATAATGTATTTATCTGCTTTTGTCCAAGAAAAACTTTATATTATCATACATTGTTAAAAAAATCCACTATTTTAATAAGCGGGTGTTTTTGCTAGTTTTGTCTGTTAGTAATATGATTAAACAAGATTATTTTAAACGGTTATACATGGCAATGGTTCTTATTAATGATGTTTTAGGCTAAGTAACAACAATACTGGATAAAGCCCATTAAAAATATTTAGGTTCATATGAACCAGATAAGTCTTTAAGATCCTTAGTAGCACAGTTACTTAGTAGCACAGTTACTTAGTAGCACAGTTATTTAGTAGCACAGTTACTTAGTAGCACAGTTATTCTTCATTGTTACAATTTGCTTTACTATTACATTATACCTGGGATGCTGCTACTCATTACCAGAATATATGTAATAGTGACTGTACTGACCAGTTTCACACAGTTTGTAGGAATGGCGAAATGGAATTTTGAAAATGCTTAGTAGAGGACAAGTATCTAAAACAACCAACAAACAACTAAACGATTGTGTTTAATAATTAAATCCATACAAAGATGCAGATTTGCGAGCAAAACCTAAAAACTCGAATGCAAAAATACAAAATGCTGCATTAGGCGTATGAGACACGCTTGATGAAATCAATTTAGTAAATGAGATACGTTTCAGTAGTTGTTGTTAGTCTCGCCAAATTGCCTTCAACACATTTGATAATTTAGCCGAGATAATAGTGATGAAAGACGCGATAATAAGTATGACAATAGATTTGTTTTCATTATCTAATTTTTCATTAGTCATTCTATAGTAATCTTTTGGAAACTTCAATTGATAATGATCTGTCTTTGTAATGTTTAAACTTATTGACATTAAACCCCTTAAATCAGTCTCTAATGAGCCCTAAATGATCAAATATGGCGGTGATTTTATCAAAAATAAAATCAATATAGCAATAAATGACACAAATGAAATCGCTTCCGGGACTTTACGACAATACGGAATATACAAGTTTACGACATCCCGTAAAGAGGAAAGTAAAACGAATTGACCGAAGGGCATTAAATTTCGAAATTAAGATGTCAATACTATGATGAACAAAACAAATTTAAATAATGTGATTAATGAATTTATTACGGATCAATTTCAAATAAGAAGTAATCGCCAATGATCGTCTCTTTTATGTAAAAATGATGTCAAAAATTAGACGTTTGTCTACTTGGAAAATTAATTATGATACATTCAAAAAGTACTGTAAAAAATAAAACATTTAGTGCATTTTAATATCTTGTTGAAAACCTGACACATATATTGCGCGTGGCTTATATATGGAATAACAGGAATATTTTTCGACTTCTTTTCATTGGCAATAAATGTCAACATATTTATAATTTCTTAAATTGATTTTATAATTATAAGCATTATGTGCCAAAATTATAGTACTGCTATTACGTACACACGTTATTATACGCCATGTAGAACCTCAGCGAAATCTAACGTCCATTTATTGAATAATAATTATTTTTTAGTTTTTGAAAGTTTACATACAAAATTATATAAAAAATCCTTATAGCAAACTCTCACACGAGACAAAAGAAACCCATTCAAGAAAAGCACTCCAGCAATATGTCGTCATCCTGAACTTATTCTACCTAAAACTTCTACTACGGCGATATTTTAGTCAGCGACTTAGAAATAAATTATCATGAATCACTTTGTTCAAATACTTACACAACTTCTTAATGTAAAGAGTTTTTTTTGTGATCCATGGTTCGCCAGTAATAAATGTAAAACAAAATACATTATTATAGTTATCAAACACTGGCAGCGGTCGGACCTTTGCTCCTGGCGTCCAATGCAAGAGCGCTGCCTGGCGCCTAGATCTGAATAATTAAGACGGGTCTTTATTAGCTGGGGCTAATGTAAAGCATTTGTAAACCCACTAAATTAGTTTCCACCGAAGTCAGTGAATAATGATCCCCAAGTCATGAGCTGGGCTAAAGTAACTATTCTGATAACTTAGACAAATTCAATTTATAAAGCAATTCAGGTCGTTTATGGTCGCCCAAACACTGTTATTACCCACAAACTTGATACTAGGACTCCTGTGAGGTTAGAGACAACAAAACGCCAACTTTGGGAAGCTGAGCAGTGGAAAACATACTATTCAACTATAATAACACACAATTGAACGGTTGGGTGATTCAGAACAGACTCCGATATTCACTGATTTGTTCGCCCATTCGAATCACCCTGTCAGTATAAAAGATAAATTATACAGATATTAACTTGAGCCATTCAGAAAGCTGCGAGCTAAATATCATTATCAGCTAATTTAACGATTGGCCAATCACGGGAGCAAAGAGGCGTGACGTCACACCCGTTTATAAGGCATGCCCTCTCCAGTGTAGAATACAAAGTTAATTCACTTGAAGAAAAAGTTAAACAACCTTGAAGCGCTTGATGATTCGAATGTGTGGAATTTTAGTGGTTTAAAATTATATCGTACTTGATACTTGGACTAGAAGTGGATATAGTATTTATTGAATGTCAATGTACACTGATAAAATGCTGCCAATTTCTTTGGCCGTAAGTCGATCGTCGGCATTTAGCCGACCTCGCTCAAGTTCGCCTATAGATGTAGAAAACACAGCGGAAGATCTTTCAAAAAAGGACGTACCACCACGATCACCATCCAGTAATGAAGACAGACTATCACCAGAACCCAGTGATTCAAAACTATGTAATGGACGTGTAAATTTTGCTGAAAATAATGCATCATCGTTTAAAACTCCTTTAAGATTCGGTGTGGACTCTATAATATCTCATAGTTCTCGTTCGGACATCGCTGTTGATATTTCAAAACAGAATCACCATCATTCACCGACAAGATCAATTTCACCCAAAGATCGTGATCGGGATTCGGACACTAGTGTGAACATGTCACCTCGCTCAGACTCGTCCAGTCCACTCTCCACAGCCTCGCCACCCGGCCACAAATCACACATGTCTTCGTTCAGTATGGATGAAATTCTGGGGAGAAGCCCACCAACCTCACACAAAGCCGACACATCTGGTAGCCCAGCCTACGTGCCGAGTCCAGCGCACGAGACCCGGTGGCCCGGAAGTCTGGCTGTAGGTACCGGGTTCCCCTGGTTACCGTCATCAAGAATTTCACCCCCGCCAAGTACATATATTAATAAAGGTAAATCATTATATGTGTTACTACTAACCAAATCGTGATCGCATAACAAAAAAATTCGGACCGGTGGACATAAAAACATTATTCATAATTTTGCCATCTAATGTTGTATTATGCCGTGTGTTGGTTTCACAACTTAAAGTGACTTTAACAGGAGCGTCAATAATGCTTAATACTATTTTGTGAATTTAATGTATGCATTTGATATTTTTTAAAAGATGCTATAAAATTTAATTGACATGTATTGAAATGTATGAAAATAATTTCAAATTTCACAATGTTGATGATCCTTAATTACAGGAAAATGATTATACAATGTATCTAATATATAGTCAATGGTTTTAATTACATTTGTAACCAATTAGCGTGTAAGAACGGATGCTTTTTTCATAACAAATTAGCCAGAATAATTTATACAATACTTATTGGAAATCAATTACCGTAATGAATTAATTAATTTGCCACTTAATTAAACATATTATCCCTTCTTTCGTAAATACAGATCTATACAAATGACTTAATAGTTTCATTCTTCAACGTATCCAATTATTACTTTAGCAATTTAATTATTGCTATCTTCAATTTGCTTTGTCACGTTAGTTTCAATTTGTTTATGATTTTATCGGTAGAAATATTTATATATTCATCGTGAACACCAACTATTTATACCTCATATCGCCAAATCAGTCAACTATTAAAATTCATAGCTAAGTAATTACCGAGTTCATAAATTTTGTTTCGAGATAGATTTATATGCTAACGATGCATGTTTTTCTTTACTTTCAATTTTAATTCCGCAGATTGTTTCAGGATATTTTGGTTTCCCAAAATGCACCTCGTCACCGCAAACTAATTTTCACCCCCATGAGATGCCCCGGGGTAAATTCTTATTTCGGATACTTACGGGCTAATTAATACTATCGTGTGATATTTTATGGGTTTTCGCACATATCCCCGGGACTACAAAGTAGCATATTATATCAGGGAACACATATACTACACATAAAACACATATGTTTTCAAGCATTTTCCACTCATAGTTAAGCGATTTTATGCTATCTAGATGCGAAGCGAAGTTATCATGATTTCTTATGTATCCGTTTGCTTCGTGTTTATGATAGCAGTTTGAAATTTGACTCCTATATTGCCTAGTAAAGTACTTGTTAATAGTATAATTTACGTAAATGTAGTATCATACACATTTAATGATTATAGTTGCTAAAAGGTGTATTCATACGTTGATGGCGACTAGAATTAATGAGAGCAAATTATCATTTACGAGAGGGAACCGTTCCCTTTAAATTACCATTTCTATTCCGAAAGTTAAGCTTTAAAATACCAATGAACTTGAAAAATATATGGGGAAACGTTTCGAATAGGTTTTTATCAAATTATGCAGATTTTGTAACTTTCGTTTTTGATAAGTCTTTGCCCAGCAAAATTCGGTGGTGATAGAATGTATGTTGGGATCAAGCAGTTGTTTCTGTATCCAAATCAAAATGGTTTGGCGATAAAGAACCAACAAACGAGTGGCAACTGCTACTTAGTTTACAACCATTGTTACTTATTTCTAAAAATGTTAAAATCCATCGTTTACGGTGAAAAAAAAGCATGCTCGATAAACATGATCATGATAAAGTAATACTATTAATTTGATTGAATCGAAAATATAAATCCCGCTCTGGGTGCTAATTTTACGCTTACTAATCTGAACTTATGAAATATGAATTAATGCATTGTTATTCTCGATTCTCAGATGAGGTACAAAGATTACTGTACGATTTTGAGCTACACAATACTGATTATATCATATTCAGACATGGAATAATGTGACTCTATTTAATTATACATTTTATGAACTTGCTTTCCGATTTAAAATGTATGTGTCATATACAATTTTAAGATACATTTAGACAGAGAAAACTGCTTCGCCATTGATACTAAAATTATATAATGATATAATCTTCAATTGTCGCCTCTTTTATGATGTCGCAAGTGTAAACAGGCGACTTCAAGTAGAGTTTAAATGACATCAAATATAATATATGTATTTATAATTTATCATCTTGTAACTTGCTCTTTTTCGAGACATATTATTATAATATATTCAAGTATTCTAATTTCCATCAAATAAACGAAATTCCACGAGTGACCAACTTCAATTGCTAAATAATGTTCCAAAACATAAAAGTAACATTTAAGATACAGTGATATAACTACATTATAACCACATCAGTAAGAAACTGTTCACCTATACTATTTCAAAAATGAATCATAGATATCTATATGTTTTACCTCTTTCTTTAAGGTCGTTTTATTCATTTTTTCGTTTGAAAATTGACAGTGAAAATTAAAAGAAATTATTAATTTTTCATCTTCTCAATTTTGCGGATATATTAAAAAGTAGTTTGTAGAACTGTAAGTACTAGACTGGTTATGAGTATAATAATAATTGATATTAGAAATTATTTTAATATGAATAATTCAGAAATATATTTTAAATGGATAATTCTGTTTTTCACTTCCTTATTCTGCACAATAAAATATCAGTGATTTCCTTCGGATACACAAACGCTCTCATCTAAGGTAAAAATAATCAGATGAGAAAAGTATTCAAAATAGAATTTCGTATGGGAATATTTGAACTAGTTGTCAGTTGGTAGTACAATTATCTGTGTGTTTATTCTTGTTCAAAACTCCGCATCAATTATTTTTTATTTCATTATTGATTAGCTATGAAATTATATATGAGAAATGAAGAATATCTTTGCCTTTGTAATGTCACTTTATCTATAAGTACACTTTTTGGTTGCGTTTTTGATGGTGTTAAGCATATTTTCAATGATAGAAGTACAGAAAATCACCTTCTAACAATTTAAATTAAACACAAGACAATACTTGGATTCTTACAAATATATCATATTTGACAATACGCTTTTATTGACCTTATAAGCCATTAGGCCGTTGAAAATAAATAAATCAGCTATCTATCATGAATAATAAAGAATTATTTTATTGATGTATCATTTTTCATCTTTCAATTATTAATAATATGTGTTATCTATGACGTCAGTAAGGCGCCCATTTCTTTCATTCTCTTTTAAATAACTGAAATAATTCATGCTTGTCATTAGGTTGCTTCGGTTTTATTTATGTTTCACCACGAGTAATATATTAGCCACACGCAATGAAATTTTAATAGAAGGTCGGTGCCATGTAATTTCTATGTTATCGTGAATATTGCTTTTTCACACTGACGTGAGCATCCAAAGAAGCGTATCGTCGAAATAATTATTTTATGATTTAATTTTAAGCCTGTGAACTTCAACGAAATGTTACATTGTCTGTGAACATCGATCGTTGGACTTCAGTTATTCTTAATTAAACCATAAAGTCGTTGTGTAGATTATTGTCATGATAAAATGGAAAAAAAACGCATTCAACTTTGTCATCCGTGATTTTTTGTGGAAATAAACATGCTTCACTTAACGTCAATATTGTGATATGCTGAGTAAATTAACGCCAGTTTGTTACTTTTAGTTTCAACCTTTCAGTTCAGATTTTTTTTCAATAAGAAATGCAGCAGAAAAAAACAACACCATATTAATAATTAATGTTGCCTAGCTTTTTGGGTCGCTTGTCACATGGATAGTTAGTTATAGATACGCGTTAGATGAGTTGATGAGTTTGGTTTTCAATCAGATGTACCATTAGGTCGTTATTACTATCGTCACGCTTTACAAAACCGGGGAAATCTAACACAAGGCATCCTCTCTGAATATCCATACTGGGCTTTGAAAATGCTCTGTTTGGTTCCATTTTGTTATACATTTGAAACAAACTAATATGTTTTATCAAATAATTAAATTATTAACATTAGAAAGATTTCTTAAAGTAATATTATGCTCATTTGTGTGTTCATTTGTTTACCTAAACAAGCATGAAATATATATTTCCTATAGTTAAAACATCAATAAACATGCAGTAACAAAGAATGAACTCATAATGAACTGATCGTGATGTTCGTACATCATAAAACTAAAACAACTTCTAGTTTTGTCTGTGAGTAATATTGTAAAATAAGATATTTTCAATTGGTTATACGTTGCAATGATTCCTATTAGAGATGTTTTAGCCAATGTAACAACAATACTGTGAAGCCAAATTCAAACATGTTGTGTTCAGATGAGCCAGATACATCTTTAAAGCGAGGGTCTCACATTCCCTGAATACGGTGTTGGTATTTTGCGTTTAAACATAGGAATCAGTCACGGCGAGTGATACATATAAGAATTAATAACTTGTTTCATAATCGAAGTGAAATGAATAAAACTAAACTCAGAACATGACCAAACTAGAAGCTATTCTTTAGTGCCAAAAAATCTAAATTTAATAACTATGCTACGTTTATTTTACGAATTACTCACTTTATGCGTTTTTGTTCACTTTGAACACTAGTCTGCATAAATTGTAGCAGTTTCTCTTATATTTTAGTAATAAGAATAAGTGACATGTTATGATATTTTTCTGTCAAGTAGAAAACACAGTGAGTGTATCAGTATTTTAAATACCAAGTTCAAAAATAGTCACTATAACTCGTTATTTGATCAACTAGCAGCGCTCTACATAAAATTATGTAAATAAAATACTCACTTTGTGCACTCACATGTGTTCGATATTTACTGTGTATAACCATCTCGATAATGAATTAATAATGCATAATTTTACCCAACCGTGAAACTGTCAGATATAACTCATCAAAGATCTTTGAAAACCGATTATAATGAGACTAATAAGGTTTTTATTGACATGATATCTTCAAACCTTGTATCATTAGTAGGCCGTGTTCATGACACTGTGACATCCTACTGATAAGCCTGGTTAAATCATGATTTATTTCATAGCTTCGAACAGCAGTAACTTGTCATAAGATTGACACCCAACGTTCAGCGCCAACAAATTAAAGTGCGTTTAAACTTCGGGCGCGAACTCATTTTCTACGGTACCCTACCGATAACGTTCCCGGGTTAACTGCAATTATTTCAGAGTCCAATCTTTTATCACCCCTTCAAAGCTCATCAACTGGGCAATTTAGCAAGAATTTCATAGCGCTCTCAATTTGACACAAACAGCCACAGTGCCAGGCTTATCTAGCATGTTATAGTGCGCGGCTTGATTTTCACTTAATTCAATTAGTGTAAAGTTTCGAAACAAATTAGAATGGTCTGTTAATGATGCTGACCACAGACCACATGGCCTATTTGTTGCATCTTCCACGTTATGTTATTTTCCTTCACCAGCCACATGCTTAGCCAGAGTTATTCCGATCAATTACATATTAGATATATTGTGGCTATTCTTGTTTAGATAACGGCGCGTCGCTAATGAATATTTATATATACCACAGCGCCAATTAGCAATAAGAAGCATTTCATGTTAATGATACAAAGAGCTATTTAGTAATTTATACCCGTTGTAAGGTACATACGTGATGTAATATATAAACACCAGTCGCGTGTTCCGGAAAATTGTCCGAAAACATCAACCAATTAACAAGGTTATAAAGCAAAACGCATTTAGAGTACCGATATTGTTGCTATTGGCAGCCGGAATTCATTGTGCATATTCAAATTATTACTTGTAAGCATAAGATGTTGCTAAGTCGTATTGTTTTTTCATTTTAAACGATATGTCACATTTATACTATACTTTTAGTATGAAATCACTACAATTAATAATATTTCACAAATTCTGAGAATTTTAAAACAGGCTAATCTCCTCAGTTGATGCCAGTCACTGCAAGGGTTGTCAGCCTAATTCTCACTAGAAAAAAAAGTATTATTTATTTGCTTTATTTAAAGCATAGATGTTTATTACCGGTTCAAGCGGCATATTTTATTTCCCAAATAAATCATGTCGGAGATAGCTTACACTGATAACTATGCTTTACAATCAAAACAGAAAAACTACAAATTATAAAACAAACTTATGGGTAGATTTCTCAGATCATCGCTAATTGAGTATCACTCTATTACCCGATAGATATCGCTTAGCACATTGCAAAAATATAAACAAATTACGAAATTTGTCGACGGCTGAACATCTAGGCTTTCACTATGAGGATTTTTTAGGGAATTAATGCGGAGGTTTTTATCTTAAATTGCCTTTTTATCTACATAAATGTATATACATGTTGACAGAAATAGCGAGAGCTTTGTTTGCGGAAATATTTTGAAGGTTGTACGCTTACTCATAAGAATCCAAGAGTCGAGAAATTGAATGGACGGTTTTTTTCTCAAATGAGATCATCACTTAATTATGTTTCAATCATTTAAACGTCAGATAGTTTTTGATGTATATTAACACATGTTTGAGATTTAAAAAAAAACACTTCGATCACTGACAAAAAATTATGAATAACACTATTCATTTAAAATTAATAGTTTATGTCCTGGCGCTCTTGCATCGGAATGCGGGCCGTTTTTATACAATAAGACGCATTTATAAAAAATAAGAAATAAGAATATTTAAGGACCTTAAATTATAACAACAATTAAGTAAAAAATTGAGAAATGTATATCATTTGGACTTTTAAAAAATATGCTAATTATATTTGTATCTATCATTAATTGAATAAATTTTCTGTCAAACGAAATGGCATCAATCTTGTAAAATCTCATTAGAAGTCAATTAGACAATATTTACCATTAATGTGTTTATTTCAATTGGCCTTAAATTTACTCAAAAATGACATCAATTTGCTTATAAGGTGATTTTAAATACATGCCACTGAAGACTGCATTATGAATGAAAAAGTCGGTATGAGTAATTATTACTGGTTTCTCAATGGTCATAATTGTGCCTATCACGTGTTTTCATGTATGAATGAACTGAAATAATCAAGGAATTGTTGAACGCAACATTAAGTTCGGTTCTATATAATAAGTTGACGTATTATGTAGTCAAACTTGGGGTTATTTTGACAGATTAGAAAAAAGTACGGTACAAATGTTTAGTGAGCTCAAGGGATGCATTTTATCCACAACTTGTTTTCGCATATTGTAAAAGTAAATTCGGAACATTTACCATTGGTCATGACAAAACTATGTGCACTATTCACTACAGTTAACTGTTCTTGCTAGAAATCCGTAGAATGTACGAGGGTAGACGCATAAACAGTCTGAGAAAATGACTTTACATTTATGACAGCAGATTGTTTGGAATAAATGCCGATTATCACTAGAGCTTACATTAAATCGTTTACATTTCAACATTTATTAACAACATTTATCACTTTTATACTTTCAGACGCCGTCAGCCCACAGCGGATTAATCCTCAGAAATGCACTTTACGGAAACATAAAACAAATAGAAAACCCAGGACCCCATTCACCACATCACAGCTATTGGCTCTGGAGAGAAAGTTCCGACAAAAACAATATTTGTCTATAGCAGAACGCGCCGAGTTTAGTGCATCACTTAATTTGACTGAGACACAAGTGAAAATATGGTTCCAAAATCGCCGGGCAAAAGCTAAGAGACTCCATGAAGCTGAAATTGAAAAATTAAAGATGGCGGCCAAACCTATGCTACCTCCGGCTTTAGGGATTACATTTCCAGCCGCCGCAGCTTTGTACGGTGCTCATTTGGGACGATCACAAATCATAGCCAATCCATTTAGTCCATTTTCGTACAGTGCATATCCGGCTACCAGTATGTATCCGCATTAGTGACATTAAATGCAGAAGTATTTAAAACCCAACGTGTACGGTCTGTTACCGTTAAATCATACGTATAATCGTGGATACAGTTCCATGATGGGCAAACATAGCATTAAATCAAATACTTGAGTATAGGTGCTCACACTGTTTATGTACGTCACAGTATTGTTTGTGTTCACCAAATCGATCGGAGTAAGTCACGTGCTGATTGTGACTGTAGGGATGACCTTCAACTTTACACTATGACCTTGACCCCGAGGTCAATTGAGGTTGATAATCAGTTTGCTGAATGACAATTATTATAAGCAGCAAACTTTAATATTTTACATATTGATCTTGTTAGCGTTGTTTTATGAATGAAAATAAATTATATATATATGACTTTCACTTCGTGTTATATTTTCATTTATTCTACGTATAAGTTATCCCTAATATATATATTACAAGTAAAAGAACTGTACTATGGCAATTTTGTCGGATTCCCAAAAAGGTTAAATTCATCATTTACATTAAATACAATATTATAATGTATTGTATTCTAGGTACATTAAATGTAAATGTTAAATTCAGCATGGAACATGAATATTGGTTCTACAGAGTTGTCATTATGCAGTAAATGACATTAATTAGGCATACACTGCCGAACGCCGGTTTCACGAAATACAAACCAGTCAGTCGACCTTATTTTCAGTGTCCGTCAATGCTGGCTTGTTATGTCAGATTTATAAAGCATAACTGAATGAAGAGTGTTCATATAACACAAGTCACATTCATTTGTTATTTTTTGTAACAATTAATGAAAAATAACAAAGTTGGATTTTAAAATTAATGCTTAAGACTCGTAGTAATAGTTTCTGAAAGCGTGATGAACACATTCGATAATTCATTACCACGAATGCAATAATAGCCTGATAAATCACTGGCCAAACCATTATATAGATATGACAAAATGTTCGTTTGTGCATTTTCAATTATTTAGATACTGAATATTCTAATACATACAGTGACTGATATGAGTTTGAACGAGACAATAGGCATTTTTTGAGATTCAAAATATTTCCCCCAGAATATTAAAACCAGACATACTCACACCATAGTGACTGGCTTAGTAATTTACATTGACTTTCTTAGCAGACAAGCTTAAAGAATGTAAACCTAAAGCATTCACCAGAGCTATAGTATTATGTCTGTGATATTGGTGATTTCTAAGACACATTTCAGTTGTCTACATACTTTTTGGGTCATCCTCCGTACCTATAATAAGTTGAATGTTTGGTTATGCCCAGTGCATACCAAAACCAATCGGTCATTCCATTGTCATGATGGTTAAGAAAATGCGAATATAGTCAAATGCAACTATCCCTGGAACACTAAGGAACAAAACGGTGCATATTCATGTTGACCCAACACTGAAACAAAAAAGCAATGAAGGGAGAAATGTATAGTTGTAGGACAATTTAGGAACGTATTGACCTTTCCAAGCAATTCAGAGTTATATAAACTTCACATGTATATACAACTACAATGATAGTGATGATAATACTATGTGAACTCTGGATAACTTTAAAACCTGAACAACAGATTCCTAACGCTGGAAACATATAACAGTCACATTTCTCCAAAATGTTATAATTAAAATTGCATCATTAGTATCATACATTATTGGACTATGGTATAACTAGCATCGTATCTAACGACCCGTAAGTCGAGGAGAGAAATCTTCGGTCATAATTGGAATCAAAATGCCATTACGTGATAGGGCTACTGAAGGTGTAATGACATTGCTTGCTACGCTGTCACATCCAGACAGATATAGTCATAATTATGTTACCGAAGCCCATATATATGTACAAGTCACTATATAATAAACAGTGTACTTACTTACTTTTACGGAAAAAAATCAAGTTATAAATGTACAATGAACCTTGCTTCCTGCCATGCATTACACATGATATACCTCTGAAGCACCGAGTAATTATTAAGATGTAAACACAGTCTGCGGATTTATCGAACCCCCGTCGTCGCTTGGTGTTTGACGTAATAGGTAACTATATATTATTGCACAGTGCACCGGTGATAGAGCTCGACTGACCGTACACCTTAGCGACCAACTTGAGATATTTATACATTATATTGAGCAAAATAATAAAAACATAGTTCGTGTTTGAGATGTATGAACTATAAAATTGATAGGATCGGTCCAGCGTGACTCAGAACGAAAATAGTAGAAAATTGGTTATCATAATATTCACCGTATCGAAATGACTTTCTTTTGAAATCCAAATAGCTTCATATCAGAATCATATTCTTATTAATAAGTACCTGGTTACGATAAATAGATCGATTGGGCTCGCTAGATGAAGAATGCGTGTAGTATTATACCCCATTAGGACCTATTTCACGCGCCGTGAGTTTGATTTAAAAGTCACATTTATTTGCTAGCAATCTCACGCTTTGCTTTGCAATGTATACGTTCAATCGTTATTTAAATATATTTCACGGTGCGAAATGGTGAGATAAAACTGTTAAAAGGAAGACGAGCTATAGTTAAACATTTTACAGTCTATGAAACATGAAACAAGACCATATTTTCTCTGTGTGTTGGGGTCTCATATCATATGAATTGTGTCAGTTTCAATCGAAAATAAAAGAAAATAGTACAATAAATAGTTACTGTAATTGTACAGTTATTACGGACCAATAACTTTAGATTTTTCTTGAACTTGTGATCACTGGAGTAAATTTGTCCAGTCATAGTTAGGTTATGACCACCAAAACTATCTCAACTATATTCATAGTGTTCAAAACGGTCGTATTAGTGTAGTGTTGTTGATAGTTTAAGTAATATGATGGTGAGAAAATACAGTCAACAGAGCCAACATGGACACCTATGGTTACAATCAGTACTAACGTATACTGTGATGAATCTTGAACTAGTATGCACCTTATTTTACAGTATATATCAATGAAAATGTAATGAGTACAATATTATGATTGATATTATGTTCATCAACCATTCTATTGTCCATTCTAAACTATCATTATCTATTATATATACATGTATCTATATTTGAAAACTATGCAACCTTTCTAGATTGGCCCTCTCTTGAGCAACAATCTCTCTTCAACAACAGTATCATTGTTATTGCAGTTAGACTCAACTATCTATTTAACTTCTATAGAGCAACACTATTGTGTCGGCACCCAAATTGTGTGTATGTCAGAGTATACTGTTCGCTTGTCTTTCAAATCTTTAACAGTTAATTAATTCTAAAAATATAATTTCTTTTTAGTAGTTTTCCTATTATTTCATATTGTTTCAATGTATGTGTTGTTGTCAAGACAACAAGTACCATGAAACTGGAAGTAACGGGAAAATAGCAGAAAACCGTATAATGACAAGAATATCGAAAAATGGATGGATGGTGCTCAAAATATGACTACATAATGGTGCTGTGTATAGTTTCTTGTTGTTTACCTATCAGGGGCGTAGCTTGGGCGTTTTGTAGTCTACGCGCAATTGTGGTTCAAATGGGGCGGTTGATGTTTTCATGGGAGAGAAACCTATTTGTATAGCAGCATTGATGCTTGTATAACTCACTTTGTATACCGCAGTGAATAAAACGCGTTCGTTCAGATATTAGGTAAACGAAACTCTGTCATATAATTGTACTTTTTGAGTTGTTATCGTCTCGTGAATTCAAAATACCCGGCCTGCGAACGCTTTACCCCTTTGCCCCTTAGTTTTTATAGAATTTGTAGAATGTAATATTTTTTTATACCGATGACGAATTGTACGCACGAGCGAATTGTGCTTAACGGCAGCTACGCAACTGCCTTTGGTTAGCTATTTCAAAATGATCACCCCCCTTAATATGTTAAATATACCAAACCCCTTTATTTTTTTGCCCTAAATACCGGATACCATCTGTTCGAGCAGTTAGGAGTTACTTGAATACAGCATACCAGAACTCTTTCGCATAATTATAATATTAATGACATTTTTTTCTATCAACAACAAGACCTATTAAAATCCAGAACATAATTTTTATAAAGCATAATTGCTAATTGTAAAGTACGGACTATTCTCATAGCTTATTGTATACAAGTTTCACACAAGAGGAATAAATTACAGAATTAACCATATTTCAAATAAAATCTTATGAAAATCGCATCACATTATTAGCACATTTAAATTATTCAAAAGTCGTTTACCACCGAACGTTGATAAATTGAGATCGCTTTAACGATAAGAATTGTTAAGGTCAAGTTATCTTATAGTGATGAATGTAAAAAATGTTTTGTATTAATTAGATGTATAAATATTTATAATTAACAAATGGCCAATCTAGAAAGGAGTCATATTCAAAGGATATCATATAACGATAGAGAATTTAACATTTATGCGTTAAACAGTGTTCATATTATGAGAGGCAGTTAAATGTCTAATTGTACCCTCCTTAAATTACATAGTTCAACACATCTACTTATAATAAAATGATTAATTGAAACTGTAAAAAGGGAGAAAACTATCTAGATTTAATTTCCCTCTGAAATTGAAGTAAATTAAATTTGAATTTAAATTATAGGACTCTTCATTATCGGCTCTAGCACATATCTTCACTAATTGATGTTTGGGTTTTTATTAGTGTATGTGGTATGTGTATTTATAATCTACCCATAATGATAATTTATGAGGCGATATACCATGGTTTATCGCTGACTAATCGTTTATAATATTCTTTATATGTGATTTTCTATAACTGCATGTTTGTGAAAGCAATACATATTTGAACATATGTTGTTAACAGCCACAAATATCTGCGAGATTTGGTCACGATTTGCGTTAAATGACGAGAGTGCACTGAGATTTAAGCCTCTTTTATTGATATTTCAGTTATGTAACAATAGTCATTTGTTCTAAACAGCGTTCCTATGTTATCAGCCAGTACCAACATGTTCTTCCAAAAGGAACAAACAACTTTCCAACATACATGTAGGACGATTGACTTCGGATGCTTTATCTTCAGCCTAGTTGTCACTGAGAACGTACGCTTCACCAGGAGCCCTGTTCACCAAGAATCAGTTTTCAGGATCAGGATCAAGATCAAATATAAAATCTTTCAAACTTTGTTATGCAAAGCTAAATCTTTTTACATAATGTTACAAAAATAAACATTCTGCAAAACTTTTGAGACATCATATTCAAGTGTCACGCTTATTAAGAAAACGATGGAAATTAATAATTGGAAAAATGATCCTGATTTGATCTAGATCAGTTTCAGCCATAAGTATAATAAATTAGTTTCTGAACAAAACAGTGAAGTTGTGTGTGTTCTCTCAATGTTAATTAGAAGAGATTGTTATGTTGTTTTAATGAGAAGTACTGGAAAAAGTGTTAAATTGCTTCATGAAAATGGCAAATATTTTATGGATCAACGGTTGATCCAGATCAGTTGATCCTTTGAGAACATGTAATCAGTGGTTCGAGCCCAATCCATCCAGATTGTCAGTCGATTGCTGTACCGACGTTGCTCACTGGGCAGGTTATTATACGTATTAGCAGTAGCGCTCTAGAAATACAACAGCCCGACGTCCCGGACTACTCTAATGCTGAATCGGGCTACCAACAGTTGAGTTGAAGTAAGTCCCGACAAGTCTGTATTTAAAAGCTAACACACATCAGCGATTGTTCAGTTGAAAGCCATACCTTAGAATCTCACAAACATATACATGTGATTATTAATTTGACATTGTGGAGCTATCATTGTGTATGTTTATTTGTTACTAAATTGACAGATATTCTCGGACAACTAGCTTCCTATGTCGGACATGTAAAATTTTACATTTCCATTAGTCCGGGACACTTTGAAAAACGTTTCTAGAGCGCTGTATAGCAGCCTTGTTAAGATTAATTAATGCAATTAAATCGAGCAATTGATAGTGCTGTCAGTTCTTCTCTGTTCGGTGATATAGAGTTGATCAAAGTAACCGGAGGATGATTAAGTACTAATTGGGAAGCCATTGCGAGTCACATAACAAGGTGTTGTAGTACCAGAAATGTCATTCTGTTCTTGTGTGTGTGTTCAATTAAAAAAAAATTGAGGAAGATAAGCAGAGCAGATTTATTGATGTATTGAAGACGTATCATGCTCATCTGAACTCTGAACATATTTAATGGGCTTCATCCAGTATTGTTGTTACATAGTCTAAAACCTCAATAAGAACCATTGCCATGTATAACCGTTTAAAACAATCTTGTTTAATCATATTACTAACAGACAAAACTAGTTATAAACACCCGCTTGTTAAAAAGCTGGAAGTGTTTTTAATTTAATGATAATACAAACGTTTTTTAACACATACATTCAAATACATTATAAATGTTTACTGTGATAATGCATATTTATTGAAGTTTTAACCAGATGAAGTGTACTTTTCATGTTTCTTTATGTAACCTAATGAACTAATAAATTAGCATAATATATCTTTAAACCAAGCAATTATAATGTTTGTAAGCACTTTCTATGGACTTTGAATATACATGTACAATGAATAAAGCAATACGTGAACAGGGCCCACTGAAAAATAAACTTCTATTTATTATAACATTCTAAACTCTTTCAAAGACTATGACAAAATAAACAAAAACAATAAATTGAGGTATGTTCTGTTGTTCATTTCATATGACAACATAGATTTTAGACAGATTTAAAAGTATTGATACTAGGACAAAATACCTTGCACCATCCACCCTTTGCATAAAACTTTGAAGCACTCGTTTTATTATGATAAATGTGCCAATTCAAGTTTTAATGTTATTTGCAATAAAGTGACATGTATCAGTATATCAATAGGTAGTATTTGTCAAATACAATTACCGAGTCTTTAGATGATTTTGAGATAGACTGACATTTATAGCCTAAAACATGCAGTAGTTTCCTAACTCCAGCTTTCATTTAATGAGCTTGAATAAATTGTGTTCAATTAGTCAAAAAGGGTGAGAATTTTAGGGTCAATCATTTCTAAATTAGCAATAAATCATTTCTACCCAGATTGCTTGTAGAAATACCATTTAATTTAAAGATAGTATCAAAACCTTTTCGATTCGAGTCTAGTTAATGCCAACCCGTGTTTATTTAACGCGCGATCAGAAACACATTATATGTCATTTGATTGACTTTAATGATGGAAATTGCAGAAACAAATCAACGTAATCTTAATGTATTGTAATCAAGAAGTTTGTGAAATCAAATGAATTCAAATTAATAAGCGTAATCACGATAATTATATTGCGATTATCGTGTGTCGTTTCATTTCACTACATGATGTACTGGCAAAGAGCGCGGGAAATAGCACGTGACACTCGCCGCCATTACATGGTCGCTACGTCATCTTCCGGAAACAGTTACCGTTGATTCGTAATTACATTCGGGATTGAATTTCAAAATAAATACACAATGTCTCGCTAGTTAAACAATAAAAATAAATGATTTCTCTCATTCAATATGCAATCAAATGTTAATAAACAATTGCGCGCTCGTGTTTCAAAAAACAATGTTCGTAGGATTGCTTAAATTGATGCTTTAATCTTTGGTTATACAACGGAAGTCACATTCGAACATATAATTATTTGCCCTTTATTCTGTTCTGATATTAAAATCGACCAATTTAAACAACATTGCTTTAAGTTCTTTGTGTGCGTATCGTGTTGCTGATCGATACTTATCAAAGTTATAAGCAATTTGCTCTAAACATATGGCAGTATACCAAGTATATAAGTTAAAAACAGATTCAACAAACGTATGGATACGATTCAGCCATATCGTCTCTACGCACGGAACATGATGTTCCTACACATTAACATAGCCATTTGAGATATTCAACTCGTACCTGGTCCATATAGTGACATGATCCGTATACCTCCTTTTTCATCACAGCCGTAACTAACATGGTTTTGGTATTTGCATCTCAGTGTTGTGGAAACCAATCAAATCTAAAGCCTAAGTTTGAGTGGCGAATGGGTACGAATGTAGAAATCGTAGACATTCCTCATAATTCTTACAGGGTTCTTGTTGAGCGTCCTGGTGATTCGAGGCAGTTCTCCTCTATTAGCAACGACAGGTTTGAAATGGAACTCTCTCTAGGGTCAGTACATGGCGAACCACTACGACTTTTTCATTCTTCCCTACTCGCCGGCATTCGTGCCCAAAGTCGTGACAGTGGGACTGGGGCATTACGTTAGTAATGTTGACTCGGTTTGGTTTACCTTTTGATAAGGGGTACGTTACCTTACCAAAATCCACTGAATTTCGGTGAATTTACCGAAATCCGTTTTGGTTCTGGAGAGACCAACAAACGTCTCGTCATTATTTGATGTTATTATTTGCATAACAAAACTTAACTTTCAAATTCATCTTTTTCAAAATATTTGTTGTTTAATTTTCGTATATGATATGCCGAATGTGTTATATATTGGTAACGGTTAAGTTTCACTGTACTGCACTGTAGTGGAGGTGACTGTTGCTCTATGAAGAACACAGTAGTATAGTTGAAAGTTAGCAAAGGAGAGAGAATACGTAACTACAGGGAACGCCACATACACATGACAGTGCCTCCCCACGCAGACCTCCGGGAAAACAACAATCCACAAAACATAAGGCACTTAAGGAGGTCAAAGGGTACACATGTTAAGGAACAGAGGCACAAGGAATGGCACGGCAGACCACAAGGAATAACTAGGAGAATCAAAGTTGACAGTGAAGGAAAGGGGGGGGGATTAATTGATGGACAGCTGGCAGCAATAGGCAGAAACTGGGCAGGAAATAACCTGAACACTATATAAAGTGACAGAATTGCACAGGGGAAATACGAAACACGTTCAAAACACAAACAGAAACAACAACCATATAGCGAATTACAGCCTTGGAACTGTCAGCAAAAACACTGGGTTGAATAATTGCAAGACAAGGTTGAATAATGTGACTGTCGCACTCTGCTACGACACACCTAAATAGGCGTGTGTAACATAGTTTCATTATACAACTCATGATTCTATTGGTCGAGTATACTATTGACAATGTTCGCCGTTCGATTCCATTTTATATTTGTTTTAATTAAGTTTAGTTATCTGATGACTGCTAATTGCAACTGCGTTTACCACTTTACGGAATAATTTTGTCATGTAAAAAACGCTCATTTAATCACAATAAAATTGGTCAAGCATTCTTCGGTTTCTATTTTGTGAGAGATTCAAAACTATGACAGTAGTTTGATTGATCTCAAAGAGTAGGTTCAGAGCAAACATGTTTGTTACTATACAAATGATACAAGATACTGTTTGGAATAATCAAATGAGTTTTATTTAAATAATCTGTAACAAATATTTCTGATTTTACAAAATTCCATAAACCGAAATTAGGTTTGATCTGTTTGGAAGTAGTGAACTATTCTATAATTATTGCATCGCTTCCAACAGAGCCGAAGAAATACAACCGTTTTATTTTAAAGCCGTCAACTAAATGTTGCTGAAATGACTTCAAAATTGAAGAAATACGATCGTCCTTCAAGCGTGTTGATTCGCATTACGTATTCAAATAACAGAACACATTCGTCTCAAATCATTACTCAATAATTCAAAATAATTTTGAAGTCTTTTGACAGTTCGCAATTTCTCATGGCAAGCCTCGTTATTTTATCACTATGGACACTTAATGCCATAACTAAATGGTCTCCTGTGATATTTCTCATCTCTTCAAAGCGGTATCACGCATTCGTAAACCCAAAATTGTCATAAAATCCGAGCATGATTAAAGACTAGCTCAACCGTCCCAGTTTGAAGGAATAGTATAAATGCCGTGAATACCGTACTTCTCACACACGGGAATAACAAATCATCACGATTTAGTTTATGATTACAAGTAATTTGAAATAGAGGACTGTAATATTGTTCTAAACTGTACTTTAGAATAAATCCCACGGAGAAGAAATTTGCTCATGAATTTTATCTTACTAAGATTGAAAAATCTACACGAATCATTAACACGGATGGTAACGATAATATATTTATAATAATGTCGCTTACACCATACTAATGCAGTAAATCAACATACAACTATCCTCACACCAGTCGTTTTATGGTAAAACCAAGATAAGACTACGTAACAATTGTAGTGTGTGCTTAACAAAGTACAGTAAAACCTCAATAATGCGACCACCTTTGGGATCCTTGAAAACTGGTCTTATTATTGAGGTGGTCTTTCGGTTGAATAAAGAGCAAAACAGTGATAATGGACTTGAAAATTGTGTTCTTAATATGAGCACTGCTATGGTACTTACAACCTCTTCTGTAAGTGACGTCATTTCAAGAAAACGCAACATGTGATGTCACTTTTTGCAAGCAGGAAACAGTATTTACTCTATATGGTCACTTCGTTTTCAAATTGCCATGTGGGACAAATTTTGCTTACTGTCAGTGTATTGTGACGTCACATGTTACGTTTTCTGGAAATGACGTCACTTAAAGAATAGGTTGGAAATCGTACAGCGACTCTCATATTGAGATTGTCTTATTATTGAGATGGTCTTTAAGTAAGGTTTTATTGTATGATATTGTCTTTGAAATCCGTAGGCAAAATTAATTGATAATACCGTTCGTGTGTACAATACAAGTATGTCTGTTGGTCAACGTCTTCATTGACTGGTCACCGTATTATCTATTTACAACCACTATCAGGTAAGACCTATGTTATTTCACAGAGCTGATTCGATTTCATTTTGTGTGAGAAAAGGATGACAATACAAAACAAATACAAACAAACTGCTTCCAATGATGATTGTATCAGCATAATGACCCTTATATGTCTATACTCTAATGCAGTGTGTTGATTTGCTCTATTGTTTTTCAATGGTCGGTTACATTACACTAAGATTGCGAACAGTTAAGCACAACACGCCGGAAGCGAATTATGGAGGAAAAAATAGTGTGGTTAAGATAATTGAATAATCAAGAACGAATTACAATAAATCACTTGCTAAGATAGAAGAGGTGATCTGCCATTAAATTTGAGAAAAAATAACGATATATATGATTAGCCGTACGCCCCTAGGTAGCGTTACCTTTTGATCTCGCTTAAATCTCGCGAGATCTCAGCTTGTGGGTAGCCCGGATGGGGGCACCTGGTGGTTCACATACAGTTCCCCCCTCCAGGTAATTTCTCAATTAGACCCTCGTAATGTTAAAAGCTTAATATGTAATAGGTAATTATTATGCAAATTTATTCTACTTTCATAATATTGGTAGAATAATGATTGAATGGTATTCAACGTTGAATTTGTGAACGGTTTTCGTTTAATCAAAGTTATATAATGCTTTGGATGAATTAACGCGCCAGCTGATTCGGTGAATTAGTATCAACTATATGTCTGCGTCAAACACAAAACTATGAAATATGATGATCATTTATGGAGGTAAAATTATATTTCAACACCTATTAATTATACAGAAAAGTTGCGATCATCGAATCGAAATCAAATCTTAAAAAATACACTACAGTTGGATCTCGATCATTCGAACCAATCGGGTCCGACATTTTATTTCGAATAGTCCATGGTTTCGAATAGTCCATTTCAATTCGACGTGTCTAAGAAGATACACCGGGACCTGATATTGATTTCGGATGAAACCATGTATTCGGATAAAAGGTTGTCGAATAAACGAGGTCCCACGGTAGTACATGAAGGCTAATTTTGTTATAACCTATAAAAATACTATTTGAATGAATGTTTAATTGGAAGTTTTCTTCTCTACCCAATGGTCGTGTCTGATCTTTCTTGATCTATAAATGTAGCCACGTTGTGAGTTTAAATGTTCGAAAAGGGACGGCATCGGGACGATTTTTAAATCAACCCTCGTCGCGTATGTCACCGCTGACAAAACGTCGACACTCCAAATGCTTAATATGACAAAACCGCAATATTTTAGATGATTTATTAACCATATATGGAAATTAGAGCGATTCAAGGTGCGTGAATTGAGCTAATGGGTTCCACCCGCCGTGAAATTTATTTGACTATTTATGCATTAATAGGAAAATTAACAATTTGTAAACCCGTATTTCTCTGTAAAGAAATAATCCGTGTCTGTCTGTGGGATAGGAAATGAACGAAAATAGTCAAAATACTCGAAAGGGCACGGTAGATGATCGGCATAATATTGGAGTTAATAAAAAATTTAATAGGGTCGAAGTCCGTTGTGCACTAATCGAAAGTCCCACCCGATCATAACGCTGGATAAAATCCGAATGTGTCCGACGAGTGTCATAAAGAATAGAACTCATATATCACACATATAAAGAACCATACTATAGTGATGAAAATCGCGTACAAACTCGGTGTTCATAGAAACATATTTAAATGTATTAAAAGATAAAATGATGGAAAATGTAGATAAACTGATAAAAAAGCAATACGTTTACAAACGAGCTGATAAGGGTCAAAGTGGGGAATAAATTTCAATCTATTATTTTATATTTATTCTTCTCATTTTTTTAGAAAATTGCAGATGTTTAGAGAGGCGATATTTTGTCATGAAATTTGATTTCAAAGCACAAATAAGATACTCACTTCTTAACCGCCCTTATCTGTGAAACTCATCGCTTCATAAATATTTCTAATAAATTACATTTGAATAAGATAGTGATGCTTAAACAAGGTGAAGTTTGCATATCCCTTCAACTTTTATGACCCTATAAACGTTTTTTCGCAACGCCTATTAAGCCCCCACAAACAGTATCGGGTGTCAGCAGATGAAACAGGAGCGATAGCAGAGGTTGTAATGTATATCCGTATACTAATTACACATACAACCCCAGATTTCATTCTGTGACTGTACACGAGTCGTATAGTGTACAACTTGTCTGCAGAATGGCACAATTCGAATTCATAAGGACAATGCCACCACGTCTGTTTAGCAAAAACCTCTCTTCTACAGCAATAGTTTCATTGTTCCTCTTCGATGAATTTACGATTAATTTATAGCAACAACCTCTCACCAACAGCCAACATGTTGCTATGTAGAAGTGGTACTTAATGTTCGTCAAGCACCATAATAAAATATTCGAAACTTCACTCGTATGCAATAACGACTTTTCACAATAAACAAAATAAACGGGTGTTTCATTAAAATATCTCTTCATTAAAACACCCTTTTCTTTTGATAGCAAAATAATAAAATCATGTAGATCACCGCATAAAGTGTACTAGTATCGGTTATTAAAGAATACATTGTAACTGCAAATTCTCCAACGCAGAACTCTTTTGTAGACACATGTATGCCAGTTGTTGCGAGGATGTTACAATATTTGCCAGTTGTTGCGAGGTTGTCACAATATTTGCCAGTTGTTGCGCGGATGTCACAATATTTGCCATTTGTTGCGAGGTTGTCACAATATTTGCCAGTTGTTGCGAGGTTGTCACAATATTTGCCAGTTGTTGCGAGGTTGTCACAATATTTGCCAGTTGTTGCGAGGATGTTACAATATTTGCCAGTTGTTGCGAGGATGTCACAATATTTGCCAGTTGTTGCGAGGATGTCACAATATTTGCCAGTTGTTGCGAGGATGTTACAATATTTGCCAGTTGTTGCGAGGATGTCACAATATTTGCCAGTTGTTGCGAGGATGTCACAATATTTGCCAGTTGTTGCGAGGTTGTCACAATATTTGCCAGTTGTTGCGAGGTTGTCACAATATTTGCCAGTTGTTGCGAGGATGTTACAATATTTGCCAGTTGTTGCGAGGTTGTCACAATATTTGCCAGTTGTTGCGAGGATGTCACAATATTTGCCAGTTGTTGCGAGGTTGTCACAATATTTGCCAGTTGTGGCGAGGTTGTCACAATATTTGCCAGTTGTTGCGAGGTTGTCACAATATTTGCCAGTTGTTGCGAGGTTGTCACAATATTTGCCAGTTGTTGCGAGGATGTCACAATATTTGCCAGTTGTTGCGAGGATGTCACACTATTTGCAAGTTGTTGCGAGGATGTCACAATATTTGCCAGTTGTTGCGAGGATGTTACAATATTTGCCAGTTGTTGCGAGGATGTCACAATATTTGCCAGTTGTTGCGAGGATGTCACAATATTTGCCAGTTGTTGCGAGGATGTCACAATATTTGCCAGTTGCGAGGTTGTCACAATATTTGCCAGTTGTTGCGAGGATGTCACAATATTTGCCAGTTGTTGCAAGGATGTCACACTATTTGCAAGTTGTTGCGAGGATGTCACAATATTTGCCAGTTGTTGCGAGGATGTTACAATATTTGCCAGTTGTTGCGAGGATGTCACAATATTTGCCAGTTGTTGCGAGGATGTCACAATATTTGCCAGTTGTTGCGAGGATGTCACAATATTTGCCAGTTGTTGCGAGGTTGTCACAATATTTGCCAGTTGTTGCGAGGTTGTCACAATATTTGCCAGTTGTTGCGAGGATGTTACAATATTTGCCAGTTGTTGCGAGGTTGTCACAATATTTGCCAGTTGTTGCGAGGATGTCACAATATTTGCCAGTTGTTGCGAGGATGTCACAATATTTGCCAGTTGTTGCGAGGATGTCACAATATTTGCCAGTTGTTGCGAGGTTGTCACAATATTTGCCAGTTGTTGCGAGGTTGTCAAAATATTTGCCAGTTGTTGCGAGGATGTTACAATATTTGCCAGTTGTTGCGAGGATGTCACAATATTTGCCAGTTGTTGCGAGGTTGTCATAATATTTGCCAGTTGTTGCGAGGATGTCACAATATTTGCCAGTTGTTGCGAGGATGTCACACTATTTGCAAGTTGTTGCGAGGATGTCACAATATTTGCCAGTTGTTGCGAGGATGTTACAATATTTGCCAGTTGTTGCGAGGATGTCACAATATTTGCCAGTTGTTGCGAGGATGTCACAATATTTGCCAGTTGTTGCGAGGATGTCACAATATTTGCCAGTTGCGAGGTTGTCACAATATTTGCCAGTTGTTGCGAGGTTGTCACAATATTTGCCAGTTGTTGCGAGGATGTTACAATATTTGCCAGTTGTTGCGAGGTTGTCACAATATTTGCCAGTTGTTGCGAGGATGTCACAATATTTGCCAGTTGTTGCGAGGATGTCACAATATTTGCCAGTTGTTGCGAGGATGTCACAATATTTGCCAGTTGTTGCGAGGTTGTCACAATATTTGCCAGTTGTTGCGAGGTTGTCACAATATTTGCCAGTTGTTGCGAGGATGTTACAATATTTGCCAGTTGTTGCGAGGATGTCACAATATTTGCCAGTTGTTGCGAGGTTGTCATAATATTTGCCAGTTGTTGAGAGGATGTCACAATATTTGCCAGTTGTTGCGAGGATGTCACAATATTTGCCAGTTGTTGCGAGGATGTCACAATGTTTGCCAGTTGTTGCGAGGACGTTACAGTATTTGCCATTTGTTGCGAGGATGTCACAATGTTTGCCAGTTGTTGCGAGGTGGTTGCTAAGGGGAGGTTGAGTTGAATCACATTTACCACCATAAGTTTCCTTTCCAACAGCGCAGCACGCATCATGGAGACATCTTATCCCAAAGGTTCGCGTTACTCTGGATTAAGACCCTAATAATAATAATAATAAACTTCATGTATTGAAGGTAACTCATTAAGACGTGCACATAAAACATACATACATAAACCTATCTAACAAGAGGCCTTCATACATGCATAATGTTTACAAAATAAAGTGAACACATAAAGAATAAGCATTATTATAATACTAAATCAATAAATCATAACAACTTATTTTCAAAATCTGCACTAACAATATGTATGAAAGAGAGATTAAATTATTACAGGGAACGCCGCATGCACAATACACAATACCCTATTGTTTATACAGACTGTACAATGCTTTGAGGTTGTTGCGTTGCTGAGTGATGTGCTGACAATGTTGTCCCCAATGCCCTGCTTGTTACGTAGTATTGGTTTTTATCCCCACCTTAGTTTTAGTATATTTATGGATACATACATGTATATTATGCTCATTTTTTTGTTCACTTCTTTACCTAAACAATCATGAAAAATACACTTTATCTAGTTAAAACTGCAATAAATATGCATTATCACAGAATAATACGCCAGTTGCCTGCCAAAAGGCGCAATCAACAATTTTTAAAATTGTCGGGAAATGGACATTAAAGATTTCAATAGGCATTAACATCAGCGTTTATTACAAGCTTAATGATATTACATATGTGAACTATGCTATGTTTCTGCAATTCACACAATACAGATCTAAGTTGAATATATACATACAAGGCCATCTTTAGCGGTATGTGTTGACGAGACCTTTTGGCTGCCAATTTTGAGAGCATGATTTGCAGTATATGTCACTGTCAAAAGGGCTCAACAACAGCAGATTACTTAAGACTTGTGGAGAACACCACCTATTGAAGCTGCAAACATATTTAAAGAATGGTTTTGGTATTTGTAGATATTTCTGTGTCATCAACACAATGATTACAACCACACTTCAATGCATTTTCTTATCAGTTTACTTTAGATGAATTTTAATTTCCTCTTAAAATTCTTCATCAGTGTCTGTTTCCTCATCTTCTTCATCAGTGTCTGTTTCCTCATCTTCTTCCATGTCTGGGTCTGGCAATCTGTCTTTTATCTTCTTACTAGTTGGAAGATTCTCATAAAAAGATCAGTATATTTCTGGAATAATGTAACTTTCGCATAAATCCAACAAATCACTCTTCTTTGCTAGTTTTTCCTTGAATTTCTTTGGCATTACATCAGTTACTGCAGGTCGTCCTCTTAAGGTTCTTTTAACATTAATACACTGAACATCTTCGTTGTCGAAGTTATACTTCACAAAAATCTGATCTGGATGACTTTTTGTTACTCTTAAGACTTTAACCTTGAGCCAGTTGACTTTATTTCCATCCGAGGTAGTCTTGAACATTTTGTACGTGTTTTTGGCAAACCTTTTTAAGTCATAAAAGTTATCATACCTAAGAGGTACAACTGCATATGGATTGTTCCTTCTCGACATTTTAGTGTCCCACTCACCTGAAACGAAGAGGGACGTTGCTTTTTTGCATACTCAATGGCGGAGTGCATCACACATGTCCCAATTTCTGCTGAACCTCTCTGTTCATCCGTCTCATTCCAAACATAACATGTGCATTTTGCATCGGCCAAAGAGTAGACGGTCAGGTTAGAACTATTAAGCTTCCTCTTGTAAAATGTTTGAGAAACATTTGAACAAGGAGTTTGCAGTACGGCTTGCAGATCAAACGTTGCTACATATGGTTGTTTGTGTTGCTTTGCTTTTGTCTTGTCGCTATCTTCTTCATTTCTTGACTGTTCTTTTCTTTGTAAATGCTCTTTGTAGGCAGCTTCATCATCGTTTGAAACATTTCCCAATTTCTTGTTCTCAGTAAATTTGTGACGATGAATAGTATTTGGTATATATCAAACATTGAAGTATGTATACAACCACACACACATATGTTTTACTTTATGCATTATCAAGAGTTACGGAGAAGTATTGTAGCACAGTCATATTAAGAAAACAAGTTTACCGTTTGAACATTTATGTCCTGTAGACATCTCATCAGTCACATGGTGATCTTTCTGCTCTGACGTAGATGTTTGTTCACCAGTCTGTACGTTAATATCTGAAAATAGTTTAGATAGTATATGCTTTATATGTGTGTATGATTTTATTCTGTTAATATTTACTACTAACACAACTTATCCTTTAGTTTATCATCGAGTAAATTACTTTTACTATGACATGTCTTTTCAATTTTTTCTATATACATGTACTTATTGAAGCTGAATATTTTGCTATGATTTTATACCACCTAAACAGCTTTCTCCGCGGACAGCAAATCATCTAAAGCGTATGCAGTGTATATTTCTTCATCTCCCCATTCCATGTTAGACTCCATAGATACTTCGGCAGCCAAAAGATCCTAATAGCATAATAAACCTGGAAAAATCAATTTATTAGCTATCTTTTTTTAATTTTAAAATATTTTATTAAAATAATACCATGAAAAGGGAAATGAAATATAAGGAAACGTGTACTATGAACATGTTTACTTAACCAAATTAGGGCTAATATATTTGGCAGCCATGAAGGGGCTAACAGCAATACAACAGGTAGTATCCTATAACAGTATTCATATAAATGCTTAACTTACTTGTATCATTTATTTATTTTTTAAGAAATATATAAAGTTCCATCACAATTATCATCTAACAAATTAAAGAAAAATCTCTTACCTGTCTTTATGTCAACTAAGCCAAGAAAAGTGACTTTCCAGCTTATAACACCTTGAGTAGAACCGTAGTCCTAAAACAACTGAAATTAATATACAGGTGATATTCACACAAGCTCCTATTGTTAACAGAAAGAGACAGGGTTTGAACAATAAATCTAGGTTTATCAGATAATTAGTATTAGAGCTAGAGCATAAACGTGGTCAGGGCTTATCAGCACATTCCTTTTCTGATAACGCCTTTTGGCAGTCAAAACTATGTTGATAATACCTTAGGGCAGTCAATTAAATATAGTTTTGCTAATAGTCCTAAAACAACACAGGGTCAAAATACTGTTTATAATAAGAATGTAATGCTACAAAATATTTTACAGATAAAATACACAAAAAATACTTAAATTATGTAAAAAAGTCATTTCTGGTGAAAACTGTTGATAGCACTTTTTGGCAGGCAACTATTATAGTAATGTATTTCTCTGTTATTCTAAAAAAAAGACGTTTTTATCATCATAAAATTAAAAAGAAATCTAGTTTTTAACAAGCGGGTGTTTTCTAGTTTTGTCTGTTAGTAATATGAGTAAACACGATTGTTTTAAACGGTTATACATGGCAATGGTTCTTATTAATGGTGTTTTAGACTTTGTAACAACAATACTGGATGACGCCCATTAAAAAATAGTATGATCAAATGAGCCAGATACATCCTTAAACTTAGGGGAATGTGTGTTTGGGGTCCTTTTTGTGAATGCTGCATTCCTTGTGTTACGCTGTTTCACGTCCGTTTTTATCGGAGACAACAAGGAACCGTGTCAGCATGGAACATAACAGTTGAGGAATGCATTCTGGGGCTTCCAGACTTGTCAATTCTAGAACATTTCAATCACTACGTTCAAACCAAGAAATGTTTTCCACTTCTTCGCCCAAAACTGTTTTAGAATAATTATTCCATTGCGTATAAATGGCGTTAAGAACATTATTCAGAGGCTGGCTGTATTGCATGTACAAGAAAATCTCAATAGGACCGCGTCTGTCGATTAAACAACAACCGCTCTTTAACAACATTACCTTTTTCCCCATGGTAATCGTTAACACCATGTAATCCTTTCCTTGACGAACAGCTTCTTAACAACAACACCCATTTACATCTCACAAAGGTTGTTGCTCTATTACATCATATACAACAGAGGGGTCTTTATTAACGTCAAAGAAACGTGACTTCATACTTCGTCAATGTATGTATATATGTTGGAAATCAATGACCATTTAGCGATTAAGTGTGAGATTAGCTAGCTGTTATATCGATTTTAACCCGCATTATTTTTACTGACAGTTCCAATGCTGTGATTGGCAATGGTTATTATCTCTTTTTGTATTTTAAAAGTTTGTTAAATTCCCCTTTCTCCCTGTGCAATTCTTTCACTTTATATAGTGTTCATGTTATTTTCTGCCCAGTTTCGGTCTCTTGTTGCCAGCTGTCTTTGACTTGTCCTGTGATCTTTTCCATCCAATAATCCCCTCGTGTTTGTCCTCTTTGATTCCCATAGTTATTCCTTATGATCGACCAGGCCATTACTTGCGTCCCTGTTCCCTTATGTATGTACCATTGAACCTCCTCAAATGCCTTTTGTTTTATGGATTGCTGTTTTCGCGGAGGTCTGTATTGGGAGGCACTGTCTTATGCATGTGGCGTTCCCTGTAGCAACTTATTCTCTATCTTCCATGTCTTGCTAGTTTAAACATACTTATTCCAATAAGTTTACAAATCATAATTACATAAGTCATGTTTAATCTTATATACATACAGGAAGGGATATGAACACAAGACTTGAAGTCTTGTAGAGTTCTTCTCCTTAACGTCTTCACGTCTTTTAATGTTCATGAAATCAAAAAGACGGGGATTAAAGAATGATATGAGTATATATAAATGTTGTTATGTACACAAACGCAGTATGTCTATGCATGCCTTTTTATCTCAAGCATGTGCAGTTGGTAATTAAAACCGTAAAATATCCGATTAAAGACTTGTATTAAATGGTTTAATAGAAGATCAAACATTCACGCGAACGATTATTACGCATGTTAATTATTATTATGTCATTAATCACTTGACTGTTGATTTTTTGCAGGGGCAATAAATCAAAAAAGCAACTTGAAGTTATCGAGCAAAAAGCCCCAGATCTATATGAAAAATATGCGTAGGATTCGTTCTGATACGTAAACAGACGATTATAAGTAACTCTTCGTATTGCGATATTGCCTGTTTAATTATTATGTAATTAATCGTGACTAATTAATAATTAGGCTTTCCCGCTGCTATACGCTTAGTAATTTTTTGAAGATTGTTTCTAGAATTCGAGAAATGAGCTGACTAATTCTGATAATTAGTTTAATATTAATTACACTTGCTTGCAATAACATTAACTTATTTTACATTTAGCCTGCAGAAACCGTCTTCTGATAAATCAAAGTATGATATTTACAGTATTTCTTGTAATAAATTCTGATGTAAATCGACAACAGGTTCGAAATTATAATTGTGGTAATAATATACAGCAATCTGCAGCCTCGTAAAGTTGAACAAACGCATCCGTCTGCTTGCCTGTAAATTCTTTCATCTTCATTCAGACATATATAGATCGCGATGTGGTTTGCCATTTTATCACACAGACAATCCGGTTCTGGAAGGCAGTCTATCATATTTTGGAATACGCTTCAAACGAAGTGTTCCAATTATCCTTGCAAATTCTCCCTAACGAAACTCTGTACCACGTGACTTCCGGTTCGTTGGTTGGCAACAATGGCGAAGTTCGCCTCCAATTATTTCTACATTACCAGAACACTGTACAGAACATCCCAGGATCATTGACGAGATTCCTGGTAAATTATGTATCATAAATTGCGCGCGCCTGGTAATTTAAGTTTTTTAACTGGCTAAATAGTAATTTACCCATTATGCAAATTAAAAGTCTTAAAGGAAGATACGCGGGTGTATTTTACTGGAACTTAGGAGAATGTTTCAAACACAGGAGTGAATTTTATTTCTTACAGTATTTTCAGTTGTCTTTCATTTATTTTCATACTAGTTGTTTTTCTGTACGCGTGAGGTCGCTTTCCTTTAATGGTGCCATTTAAACTACTTATATACAGATTCGCAGTGACACATATTTTTTTGTTCATTTGTTTACCTAAACAATCATGAAAAAATACTTTATCTAGTTAAAACTTCAATAGATATGCATTATCGCAGAATACATTAATAATGTATTTCTCTGTTTTTGTCGAAAAAAGACATTTGTAATATCATAAAATCAAAAAATCTTCCAGTTTTTTAACAAGCTGATGTTTTTTACTAGTTTTGGCTGTGAGTAAGGTGATTAGACAGGTTTTGCATGGCAATTGTTCTTATTAATGATGTTTTAGACTATGTAACAACAATACTGCATGAAGTCCATGAAAAAGTTTTGGGTTCAGATGAGCCAGATACATCTTTAACCGAGTTAACTGAATATAAATGCAAAAAATGTGTAGATGCATCATTCGGATTCATCAGGCGAATTCGATCTGTTCAGTGTGTTCGATATTCGATTCTATATTTACAATGTTCTATAAATTACGTATGCCAAAAAAGTCTGAACGTATTTCACAATGAATGGCTTCCTTTAACAAAGCAATTCACGGCAATTTTTCAGCTTAATAGAATGATTCGGTCGGCGACCAGTATCCACATTAAAACAACTTATAATCACAATCTACACGAGCCGTAATGTTGAACAGTTTGCTGAGCGATGTTCAACAAATTACGTTAATTGAGTATTCATCTCTATTTAATGGAAAATAGATGAAGAGTTAGCATTTAATCATATTTCTAATTTATGTTCGTGTGGAGTCTTGAATGGCAGTAATATGCTTTTTATGAGAAAATATTCAAAAGTTTGATTGAATAACCTGTTCGTAATAGGCTGATTTTCAACATAAATAGGTTTAAATCGTTTTTCTAGCGCAAATCCATTAGAACCAGTCAGGTGCACAGAGTAGGGTAAAAGATATTGCTAATGTTCATCTGGATATCGTCATGATCGTCTTAAACCAGTTATGTGTGAAATGTATTATTTTCGGGAATGTAAAGACAGTCGCTTCACTCCGCTCACTGGGGGGATAGAACGTTCAAGATATATAGACGGAATGAAATAATTCCTTGTTATCGGTTCTGATTATCAGACAAAAAAACATATTTACCACCAAAGCACACATACATTAAGTTAATTGAAATTTCAGTGTTCTGAACGCAATATGACTTACACAGAATCTCACTTACAGCACTATGTTTTCCCGCTGCTAATACGTACGGTTCTTAAATCAAACGTTAGGGGTTTTGAGAAACTAAATTCCATGTAAAATAATCTCTGAACAATTTTGCATTAGACACAAACTTTCGTAGGCCAAGTTGCATTGTATTTTAACTGACACTGTTGAAGACAAAGACTTTTCTCCTGTTAATGTTCTAGAGAAATACAGAGCTAAATTTCAATGACTCGTCAATGTTATAAAAGAATCGTAAGTTCTTTTTCCTTATGAAGAGGTGTTTGCAAGTACCCGGATTTCAACGAATATCATCCGTGACCTGTTTCCACCAATCGAATACACACAATCACTAGACGTGTCCATAGGACAAGGATGCCTCCGCTTGATTTCCAAGCGTTATTGATCGGAAACCAATTTTTCGCAAGAACGAGCGCATGGTCGGACGGACGGACATGGGAAAAACTTAATGCACCTTTGGAGTTCGGCGAATAAAATGCGATATGATTATCATTTTGACAGTATCAAGATAGAGGCTTGATAATATTCTGTTGAAAGAGTTCAAAAAAGAATGTTTGTTTACTGGTTAATAGCTGGAGTATATTTTAAGGCATGTGCTACATGCGAATGGCGCTTACAATACCGACATGTGACTATATTTTTTGTAGGATTTTAGCAAAAGAACCGGGCCACAAGTTTATAGTATATTTAAAGATAGTTACTGTTAATACAGTTAAGACTAGATTAAAAACAATAACAAGACGAGCATTGGATATATTTCGTAACATACCATTGGGACGTTTTCTGCTCGGATCTGTGGGTTTAGTTTAGTCAACAAAGGTACGTACAGGCTCAGGATGTAAAACTGCGTGATGAATGACAAACTCGAAATGAGTTTCAATGTTTTAAAGCAACGTAAGGTCAATTTTATTGCATGGAATGCCGGTCATGAAAACCTATTATCATATTTGTTTTTTATTACATGATGTTTGCGCATTATATAATAGTGTTTGCACACAATATGATGAAGTATGCGCACAATAAAATAGTGTTTGCGCACAATATAATGAAGTATGCGCATAATATAATAGTGTTTGCGCACAATATGATGAAGTATGCGCATAATATAATAGTGTTTGCGCACAATATGGTGAAGTATGCGCATAATATAATAGGTAAAGAACTTTGCACATAATGTATAAAAAAACAAACATAATGATAGATTTTTATGATTACAAAAGACGGTACCGGTGTTCCAAAAATATTGGATTGGTTAAAGAACTGCATTTTTAAAATTAAAACTGTCAGTGGCATGAAGTAAAAGGAAACGAAATTTTTACTTTGCTGTGTTTATAAACATAAAGTCCTTTTTTTATAATCGGTTTTAAATGATTAAATGTATTGTGCTACATGTATATATCTGTTCTGATTTATTAATTTTTGCTGTGTAATGATTGCTTTGTGTCTCATTACATTAATGTTACGATAAGTTTGCATTTTCTTCCGAGCGTTCAGTAATTATATTTTGCGATGGTGCAGCTAATATAGTGAAGACGGTATAATAAAAACTTCGGCATAATAAATTCAAATAAAAAAAACGTGACTTATGGTTGTATTTTTTTAAATGTTTCCTAGCAACATAATAAATTGTTATAATTCCTGTTGTGTTAATTTGAATGCAAAATCATACTTCGCGCGTACTTAACATTTTAAATGTGAAGATTCTCCAGAATATGAGATTTGGTTGGGTTGGTTTCAAACGAATATGAAAAATTCATATTTTGGAATAATAATACGGTTCACAGGTCGCGTACAATAAATATATGATGTATTAGTTTTAAATGGACATTTGATACCCAAGATCGTATCTTAAAGCGGATTGGACATTAATATCACACATTAGCCACCAGACGATCACATTTAACAAACATAAATGAACGCCTGCAAAGGATATACAAAACGATATTTGATAAAGATTGAAAGACTTTACATAGAGTAGGTCCGATCTGAAATAAAATCATGTCTTTAATGGTTAGCATTCATTGGCTGTGTGAAAATATGGGTGGCAGTAAATTTAATCAGAGTTAATATCGAATTATGTTTTGTGTTTGAAGCAACTTGATACCCGCAGGGTGTAGAACATATGTGATTACAATTAACAGAAATTCTATATCAATTTCTCACATTTTATTGCAAAATTATCGGCCTCTAATAACAATCGTTATTTGATGCCTAACATACTATGTGACCCATGATTTTATATCAAAATTAGTCTTTTAATAAAATAAACAAACTGTTTGTGATATTCCTATAAAAAGTTATCACTAGCAGGTTTTGATTTGCTTTGATTTATCGAGAATTCTACTTCATGACATTTTTATGATATGGGTAATTTTCGCGAAAATTGAGGTAGTTTGAGTAAAGAGAATATCAACTCTATATGCAATATAACAACGCAATTTGTTAAGTTAAACGTGCTATGGCTACACGACCCCGCACCACAAGTCACGTAGAGCATTCCACACACATAGAGCATCCTAGGCCAAACGGTCATATTGAAATCCAGGAGAATGATACGTGTTGACTTGAGCTTAGTAGTTATGATATCGTTAAACACGATGACTATTTGAGCGCCACTGCACGATTTCCAACCTCTTCTATAAAGTGACGTCATTTCCAGAACATGTTACATGTGACGTCACCATGTACTGACAGTAAGCAATATTTGCCCCATATGGCAATATGAAATCGAAGTGACCATATAGAGTAAATGGTGTTTCCTGCTTGCAAATATTGACATCACATTATGCGTTTTCTTGAAATGACAACACTTACATAAAAGGTTGTTAATCTCATAGCAGTGCTCATTTTATTAATATTTAACGGACTTTTTGCACAATATATATCTCCTATATACACAGAGAATAGCAAGAATGTGATACTAAACTTCACCCGACGGTACTCAGCTGCCGTCCATGTTTACTATATTACCCGGACATCTTATATAAATAATTTAATGTGTATTATACAACTGGCCTGTTTATACCAAACAATGACTATGGACAAAGGTGGCCAATAATCAATCTTCACATCCACTGTCATTTCTCTAAGCGAAGTCCCTGAACGGATACAAATTGCTAGCTAACGCAACACAAACTGCGTATTCACCGGACACAATTACCGATTTATCATACATCCTTCAGAACAGAGAAGAAAAATGACCCTTTCAATGTAATAATATTATTTTCAATTGCTTACGTTTGACTTACAAAGACTGAATTTTATTTTTTTGCATATAAATGCTTGAAATGAACCAGATTACTCAAATGACATTGTAAAATAAAAAGAAAACATTCACAAAACAGGGCCTCACCGCACATATCTTTGTAGAATACCGCATTATTTAAATAAAAAGAATAGGGATGCGTAAAAACAGATCGGGAACAAGAAGCAACACAACTATGATCCAAAAAGGGAAACACAAAACAAGTCCACAGGAAGCTGGTCTGCGGGTTGTTAAATCACTGGGGCTTGTACTTTCTCACAAAGCAACCTTTAGCATGTGTACGGATGCAGCATTGTACTTCCTAGATGACACGTATAATCTTAATTTATAAAGTTGTTTAAGTTTGTACAGACCCTTTTTCATAAAAATGGTTTATAAAGGGAGAAAACTCTACACTTACTGTACCGAATGGTTGACACATCAGTTGTCTCCCATATCCAAATTTCTAAAATACTGAAGCTCGATTTTATGACATATAGAGTTGATGTCGAGATGAACATATACTTCATCCACGTATTTATATAATGGTGAGGAAATTAAAAACACACCGCCACTTAGGGTAACATAGTATAAGCAGAAATAATATGGAATGTTATTCAGCTATTGCGCAATAATTTAAAGTGAATAATGCTGTATTGTGGATGTCAGAGTTGAACGATCATGAGCAATGCAATTATCAATTAACCTATTTTTAAGAGATATTATTGGATGGAATAGTTTGTCTTTGTCAGGTTCATCCACATTTTTAAACAAATAAGACGACAGAAGTAAACAATAAATATCTTGAAAAAAAGATGGTCGGTGCAATTTGAAGGTTAAGATTGGTTGTGCAACATAAACAATGCCAAGATGTTACGATGGCTTGTCACTCCAGATCCAAAATTGATTTCGGTAAATTCACCGAAATTCAGTGGATTTCGGTAAGGTCACGAACCCTTTATTGAAAAGTTAACAAATCCGCGTAAAGGTTACAAGCGTACTTCCGTTGAAAATATATTGCATTGGTTAACGTAAGATTTGATTGGTTTACACAACGCTGATATGCAAAAAGCAAAATCATGTTAGTACGGCTGCGCCGAAAAACACTAGTCGGACCATATATACCAGGAAAGGTTACTGATGATATATTTAGGGATATAAACAATTAAACGAAACATGCCTATTTCAATATGGGCTTCAGATTGATTATATAAAAAATAATAAAATAATATAAAACGTCGTATGTTCTACTGTGACAATTTGACAGAAGATAATAACTATATCCAGACGTTTAGACCTCCATCTCTCCTTCATGAATAGAAGTCAGCTGATTCCGAACAACTGGTTATTACTGGTTGATAAACCCGTAACGGTGGCTAAGTTAGCATTCTCGTCAGCTCTCGGGTATTTCCGTACCACTTCTTTACTCGGATAACACTTGACGTAGTTGGCCGAGGATTTCCGAATGGCTAAGTTAGGTCAACTGACCGCTGTTCGTGACTGAAATAATGCCTGGAAACGGAGTTAAACTCCATTAAAACGCAAAACCATAAAGCCACTGTCATGTGCAGACAACCACAGCAAATACAAGTAACTTTTGTCTGAGTGGTTGTCTCCCTTCAGTAAAAAAATCACTACATCGACTGCTAAGACAAGTTTACAACTTAATATTAATCGCACTCGAATTGTACTTTATGGGTTACAAATCAGTAATTGCGCCTAATAAAAAATACGTCAAAGTGCTATCTCGCCAAGGGTGGGATTCGAATACAAGACATTCGGGGCAGGAGCCCGACGCTGCACTTACCCTGGACCCGCTACTCCTAATGCTGTCGATAGCTATCTACAGAGGGGATTAAATGATAATAATAATATAGACAGAAAACGATGTACAGCAAACCTCACTTACAGACCATCTCAATAATAAGACCATCTCAAAATTAAGAACACAATTTTCAAGTCCATTTTTCACTGTAATGCTCGTTATTCAACCTCACTATTAAAACCATCTCAATAAGAAGACCTGTCGTCAAGGGTTCCAAGGGTGGTCTAATTATTGAGTTTTTACTGTAAATATGTATTATAGTGCTTACCAACAAACATCATTTCAAGATATAGAATTACGTCAGTCGCTTTGCTGGCTCATCAGCCGTCTGTCCGTGTCCCCTATGTTAATCAAAAATACAGAATACTCTAATCTAATGAATTAAATTGACATATAAAACCTATTCTCCATTGTCTGCTAAATTATATTCAATCCAAATACATTAATTAGAGTATATCAAATCGGTTTTAACATGGGACTAATATCGATTATCGATGATTGACCGTTTTTGACAGGTATCATTTTCGCTTGAAGGGAGACAATCCAATAAAGAGGAAATGGCTTTAACAAAGTCGCTAATCAAGGGAGATCATTCTTGAATTTATCCCAGAAAGCTCACATGTTTACTACAATATATGTAACAGCTGAGAATGGTCACAGAATATAGTCATGTGAAAATATCGATCGTTCATTCAATTATCAACTAAGGTATTTTATATACACTGGTCAGTTGGGAGAAATCAGTACACATATGAGGGCTGCTGTGGGATTTACAACCTCTTCTGTAAGTCACGTCATTTCAAGAAAACGCAACATGTGATGTCACTATTTGCAAGTAGGAAACAATATTTACTTCAAACGGTCACTTCGTTTTCATAATGCCATAACGGGCAAATATTGCTTACTGTCAGTACATGGTGACGTCACATGTGACGAATTTTGGAAATTACGTCACTTATAGAAGAGGTTAATAACTTGTCAGTACAACATAAATAATTATCGGCAAACAAAATACACGTACTTACATTCCGCAACTTACATTTTGTAGGCTTGATTAGAGATACATCAAGTACGTATAGAAATTATATATTTACTCCATATGGTCACTTCGTTTTCAAATTGCCATATGGTGCAAATATTGCTTACTGTCATTACATGGTGAAGTCACATGTGACGTTTTCTGGATTTGACGTCACTTAAAGAAGAGTTTGAAAATCGTACAGTGGCGCTCATACTGTGAAATTAAGACTTATAATAAAACCAGTAATCATAGGTACCACAGGAAAATAATCTGTTGTGTCAACAAAGCATTAATTTTTCTAACACAACATGTTTACCGTCTCCCGTGGCAGATTGGTCATGCCATCCACATTGGGAGCGAGAGATCGACGGTGCGATTCCCGTTAAGGTCCGTTCTGATATGACCGGTTGGTGAAGCCGCCAGCTAGTCAAATAATGGTTACCGTGTGGTTACCTGTCTGATGCCTGGCAATGAAGTAAATGTGCTCAGAAAGTATGTGTCCCGTAAGTCAGAAATGGCTGGCCCTTTAAAAAGGGGTGACAATATAATAAATAAACACTTTTACTTCATACATGTGTCTCATTACACTAAAGAAAACACTAATTAACCATCGTTAGTTCCCCTCATGAGAAATACTGAATGCATGTCCATGGTTGTCTAAGTATAGGATAGACAATGTTTGAATCATGTGATGCGTTAGCTAAGTCTATAATGCATGGACAGTACGGGTCAGCATAGAAACATGTATATACTTTTATCTCTCTGTGGTCGTTATTTTGTTATCTAGAGATACAATATAAATGTCAATGTTAAAGAGACCACTTACTAAACATGATAATGATAATATCGTTACATTTAAAATATTCCCATGAACCATTCAAAGGTTGCAACAAATTTATACTCATTTTGATTCACTTAAATGGTCCTATATTTGGTCGCGATTTATCAGACAAATTATTGCCGATGACATTTTGGTTACTTAAAACAGCTGTGTAGTTAAAGTTATAGTACAAATGTACTTACACAGTAGCAACAATGTCGCTTCCACAAGGCATTGCGATGAGTTCTCTCCCATTATCCCTTCTACAGTTTATGGGGTTTATAACACTTATGCGCTACGAGTTCTTTCCCTTTATTTCTTATAGAATTCTCCCCCTTTATACATTCAACAGTATCTCTCCCTTTATCCCTTCTAGAGTTCTCTCCTTTTATTTCTTCTACAGTATTTTACGAAGTTACAGTACAGTTAACACTGACGTTCGAAACGATACATTATCACAAGTTATACGAAAGTATAGCAAGAAATTTCACAAACAAAGTACACAGCCATTCCAAAAAACAAAAGGAGACATGCTTTGATGAGTGGTTGTAATTGTTGTATACAGTGCAACATGTCCAAAGCAACGCCCTCTAGGAGACGGAAGTTTTGACTGTTGTCGAGAGATTATTGCTCCGGGGGTTAAACTGATAGTACACTTTTAATAAAGGACAATTTAATAATGTTGTTAAAGAGAGATTGTTGCTCAAGAGTGGGCCATCCTTAATAGGCCGTTATAATGAAGTAACCCGACCAACTTGCTTTACCTAATATATGAAGTGAAATGAACGAATGTGTGGATTAGATGGCCGCCTGGTTGGCACAATGGATAGAACGCCGTATAAATGTTGAGGGGGACATGGGTTCTAGTCCCGTATTGGGCACATTCTTTCATTTTTATTACTAGAATGGTGATTTCGGTGTTTGATGGACCACGATGGTTGATTCTCAATCTTAGATTCATATATTTAGCTCAGTCGGTAGAGCGCCATTCAAGCGTTGAGTGGGTCGTGGGTGCAGGTTCTACATTTGGAGCCCATTTCCTCCCTTGATTAACTACAATAAGGTAGTTTGCGGAACAAAAACATACATACGGAATCAAGAAGAGCATGTATCACATGTTTCTCTATGGAACTTTGTAGGCGCAGACATTGAACATGCATCCCCCATTGGTGATACACCTTTGGATGAACCATTACCGTTGCCACCGGCAATTCTTTAATATTTCAATGAATGTTTTTTTCAGACCTCGTGTAATTCACATTAAGTGCGTCGGCTTGAAGTGAAAATACCGTTTCTCCTTGTATATTGAAACTAACGACTGAAACATTTTAGAAAGCTATTCCTGCGGTTACCTTCTCATAATTATATGTGCCCTTTATCGTTTTGACGTAATGTTCTGTTTGCTGGGAAACTTTTGACATTTCAAACACTTATTTTATATAACTGTCATCATTTTGTTTTCTGTCATTATAGATGTCGCAATTTGTGTGTGAAGAAATCCTATAAAAGGGGTTCATGCTGCATCCCCGGACATTCCTCAAAGTACGCGACACCATCAACATATTCAGCGGTACACCAGTGTTCAATGATGGACGTAACTCGATCAACACTATTCATGTTGTGTGTGGGAATCGCTGCAGGTAAATATTGTATTATCTTAATTTTTCTTGTGTTGTGTAATCATTTAAGTATTTCTGTTATTGGGTACAATTGTCATAAGTTATGTATATGATGTAGGGATGTCAACGAATGGCAATTTTGGTATTCGAATATTCGGACAATTTTCCGAACGAATATTCGAACTTTATATTGAACTTTATACTTAATAAAATACATTCGAAGTACAAATGTATAACATTATGCTTATCGATTTTGTGTTTTAAACTGCTCTCTCACGTTGTAAAAATCTCCGCGACTACTATTTTTTCAGGGCATCACAGTTATATATCTCTCTTGTCCACAAATATACAAAATGACATGTCAATTAACACCTGTAGGTATTATTTTCACGCGTAAAATGTCATTCAATGCGATAATGCCCATCATTAATATTTAATTGCATTTAGCTTTAATATTGAAAATATATATTTTATCAAATATTCGAATGCCGAATCGGTATTCGAATATATGGACGCACAAACGAATAGAACCACCAGACATAGAATGGGTGATATTTATATATAGATAGTTATACAATGTATATATTGACTACATGTACAAACATCATAATACTATGTTTAGTTACACCATGTTAGGAATGTCGACGAATATTTGGGTAACGAGTGGTTAAGGCATCCGCCCTAGGGGAGGGAGGATGGGATTTAGACTTTGGTATGGGTTCGTTCTGATAAGGCCGGTTAATTCAAGCTATCAGCTAGTAAGATAATGATAAATGTTTGCCTACATGCCTGGTACATGGAATGATTGATAGGAGTAATGAAGCAAACATGCTCGTAAAGGTGTCTCATAAGTCAGGCAAGGCTGGCGTTTTATATAGGGTTGACAATATACAGTAGGACCTCATTTATTCAACAACTTCGTACCGAATACTTGGTATCATGCGAAATAAATACCATGTGCAGATGTGTCTTCAAAGTTTTAGCACGTCGAATTGAAATGATCTATTCGAAAAAGTATTATTTGAAATAAAATTTCGAACCGGATGAATTCGCAATAAACAAGTATTTTTTTATATATTTAGTCAGAATATCTGAAAATATTGGAGGGGTTTAAAAACTCTTAAGGTCTTTAAAGCCGGAAAACGGTGAGACACATTGTATTGTTTGTTTTATCGGGTTCTCAACAATATTTCAGTTATAAAACTCTTAAGGTCTTTAAAGCCGAGGAACACGAAAAATCGGTCAATGGCGCTACCGGGATTCGAACCCGGGTCTACGGATTTCCGGTCCGTTAAGGCACTTTTTGCTATACGAAATACTTTCTGTGAACAAAATCCAGATTATTGTTTCTACCTACTTTCACTCAGATATAGTTTTTTTCAAAATAATTTCTCTTTTATAACCCAGGCATATATTTCAGCAAATTTTGCTCCGTTGGAAGATCGGCAATCACTAACAAACGCACTTTTCAAGAATTACGACAAGGTTGTGCCACCAAGTGGCGCCAAGGGGTCACTGCTAGTTAATCACACAATTGAAAACCCAGGTATCATCAGTCTAGTAAGTTGTTTTCTATAATTTTGTTGTACGTACTTGATGTATCTCTAATCAAGCCTAGAAAATGTAAGTGGCGGAATGTAAGTAAGTTTATTTTGTTTGCCGATAAATATTTATGTTGTACTGACAGGTTATTAACCTCTTCTTTAATTGACGTCATTTCCAGAAAATGTCACATGTGACGTCAACATGTACTGACAGTACTTGCCCCATATGGCAATTTGAAAACGAAGTGAGCAATATGGAGTAAATAGTGTTTCCTGTTTGCATATAGTGACATCAGATGTTGCGTTTTCTTGAAATGATGTCACTTACAGGAGAGGTTGTAAATCCCATAGCAGCGCTCATTTATCTTCGTCAGCAACTGAATGCGGCAGTCCTTATCTCAACTCTGACGACGATATGGTTGTGTCAGACCATTCGAAAACATTTCATTTCACAATAAGACTTTCTGTTACGGTGATTTTTGGATTAATTTTACTGCCAAAAAGTGTTAATTATCCCAAAAATTCATAAGGTTTCGTAATTCTTTTGTTCATCCCCCCCCCCCCCCCCTAATGACTGAATCTCTTTTATCAAGTGAGGTTTTTCGTATATTTTACCTTTTATATAAGAATCTTTGCTCTTGAATCACCTCATATATATCAAACATACACCAGCCACAGCTGAAAAGTTGTTTTATAAGCTCAACAACCATTACCTTATTTTCCCAAATTTGAGATCTATCGCAATTATTCCCAATTAAAAAGGCACAGACAGTAAAACTATTTTCAGACAAATCTCTGTGTTAGATTGATATTGACACTTATCTGAACCGATTTTAGATATCGTAACGAAAGTAAGGATTTTCTGTGACCTCCAAGTTATATTGTTAAGACTTGTTTCGCGCCAGTAAGCGTCACATTCGATAAGTAATGTCCAGCGTTCTTCAGTCACAGCCAACTTTCTTCGAAGACCATTCGGTAAAATAATACAAAAGTGTTACATTTGAATATATAATCGAAAAGCAGTATTTCTCTCAGACGTGACATACAGTAAAACGTCAATAATGATACCACCATTGGACCATTGGGACCTGGTCTTCTTATTGAGGTGGTATTAATATTGAGGCTGAATAAAGGGCAAATTAGTGCAAATGGACTTGAAAATTGAGGTGGTATTATTATCGAGGTGGTCTTTAATTGAGGTTAAACTGTATTGTTTGAAATTTAGGAAAACAACGTCCTTCAAGTGCGGATTTGGAATGAAATGCAATGGACTGACGAGAGGCTGGCTTGGAATCCTACTGCAACAGAATCCAATAAGTATGCGGATGTGAAACAATTGAACATACCAAGCACCATGGTATGGATACCGGATATTCTAGTCACGGAAAGGTAAAACAGAAATATTCGGATGAAAGGTTATTGCATGAACGAGCTCCGAATGTATTTTAACAGTCTATCCAAATACTTCGTACATGTAAGATCCTCTTTTTAATATTTCAGAACTTTGTTTCAGAGTTACTCACTTTTCGAATAAATGTAAATTATTCACAAACTGGAATCGTTACTATAATGGTCCCAGAAAAGTTTGTTGCATTTTGTTGAACCGAGAGTGTCTATAATAGAACTTATTCTAATTAATGGAAACGCAAATTCAAATTAAGATAGATCTTCAGTACTGTACATGTACTTTTAAAACATTGTAAAATTTAAAACTTGTAATGTTTGTTTGATTAAACTTATGCGTATACAGTCAAACCTGTGTTAAAGACCATCATTGTCATTGTCATTGTCATTGTCATTGTCATTGTGTTAAAGACCACCTGCAAACAAAGACCACTCTTGCAAAATCTGTCTGCAAAGACCACCAATTAGACCATTTTCAATGATATTTAATCTGTTAATAGAGACCACCTGTAAACAAAGACCACATTTTGCTGTTCCCATAGGTGGTCGTTACAGACAGGTTTGACTGTACATCTAAACTCGATTGTTGGTGTATTTGTAGTATTCAGCCGTATAATGAGTTTCCAAATCGAAACGTGAATGTTGTGGTTGATAGTAATGGAAATGTTATATACTTTCCACCGGAAGTTCTGACGGTCACGTGCCCGTTTAATGAAAGCACCCTCTACTCGGACAACATTGTCGTCTGCAAGCTGACGTTCCTGTCTTGGACCTTGCCATGTGCAATGCTTGACGTACATCCAATATCTGAAGACATTGATCCAGTTTTGCAATACAACAGAAAGTGGAGACTCGAGTCGGTTCATGCTGAAAAGCACGAAACAAAATATGCCTGCTGTCCGGAAAGTTATTGCGATGTCACTTACATGTTAAGCTTACAACGCGTTGCTTAGCAACACATTTGCTACCTTTATTTGCGATTTGCACAGTAACCCACCCATTATATTCGGCGTGGTTTGTCATTGTCCAATGTATCGTTTCAAGCTGGACGTTCAATGTTTATTATCCATACGATTTGTTGTAACCAGTCTCGAACTTTGTAGGACATTGAAACAAATCCTAAATGCTTACTTGCGTATTCATGTATTGTGTCTGTTCTTGTGTTATATGCTTAATCTCTGATAATAAAATTTCTTCAAAACTCGTTTATTTTGTGTTATATTGCATTGAGCATGGAGCAATGAAATATGCTGGCTATACAAATAGGACGACAGTAATAACAAGAAATATCTTTCAAAAAAGATGGTCGGCGCAATCTGATTTATTTTTTAATGCAGGGATATTTTTTCGGCGCAGCCGTACTAACATGACTTTGCTATTTACATATCAGTGTTGTATAAACCAATCAAATCAAATCACTAACCCAACGTGTCTTGCACCGAATAACGTTTGTAACCTTGACGCGGATTGACATGCTAACGTAAACATTGGACTGAAATGTACCCGGTGTGGACAACATTGACCAAAATTGACAAAAAGAGGTAGATGATCTTATTTTGTGTAGCCCTAGGGCCGTATTCACAAACATTATAAGACTGAAACTCAGACTTAGACTTAAAATTGCAAAAGTTAACTTAACCAGTCTTTCGTGTTCGTTCAATCTAAACAAATGAAATTTTGTCTGAATAATTGTTGTGACCTACTCTTCACTTTTTACCAAGTTTTATAAACATTTATGCTGTCATAACAACGTAGGAGCAAAGAGAACTTTTTCAATTTTAAAGTCTAAGTCTGAGTTTCAGTCTTAAATGGTTTGTGAAAATGGCTCCTGGTCTACATCTTGAGGCTATATGAAAGTGGTATGCTGTGGACTCAACCACGAGTTCATATTTAGTTTAATGTACTATATGAATCAATCAAATGTGAACAATGTTAGAATCTCGTTTTGTGTTAAAATGCCAATACATATATTGCAACTTGTGTTTATCTTTCGTGAATAAGATCATTTGAAATCTAGTTATATGTACGAAGGCATTTACCGCCGTTTGTCTCATATAAATGACTACGTAAATTTTGACAAACAATCAAGACTGTTACCCTGACGATGGTCAGCATTGAAAACATGTTTTGTAAAATATTGATCTATTGACGTAGTGTAGACAGCTATCGTATTGTCATTTAACGTCAAATCTACTATAATGCCATCCTAAGTCACTCTGTCTAAGCCCACGTTGTTTCATGTGTCTGATTTATTTGTGGACTCGGTTACTTGCTGTGGATAACCGTGTATATGTGCTTTATCTTTTTTTGTATATAAACCCATTTGAAAACTCGTTTTCAACAAACCTTGTAGCGTGTGGATGCTGTGTTGTGTGATATTCATTGGTTATAACATGGAGCTAATATCAATTACTGATTATTGACCATTTTGACATGTGTCAATTTTGCGTGGAAGGGAGACAATCCAAATTAGAGGAAATAGCTTAAACAGAACCGCTAATCAAGGGAGATCATTCTTAATATTAATCCAAGAAATCTGCACATGATACATTCGTATTTAACGAATAATGGTGTCCAGTTATGAATAGGAGTCAAAATTTGTATTGTAAGACCATACCTTTTATATACTATAGATTTTAATAATGAAATATAACCAACAAACACAGTTATGTGGATGCAAATCTAATTGTACATGAATATGACTACAAATAAGACACAGAACAGAACGTATACGTCTGTAATGGTACCAGCTGAGATATAAGCGTTGTTATGGAAACATAGAGGGCCTTTTAGCCTGTAATAATACGACCTTCTCATCTTCTTGGACCCTGCAATAACACACAATAACATCAATGCAATGCTGAGAAGCACATGTAAGACTTGTACGGAAGAAACTTTTGCGACTGACTGAGTACTAGATATTTTATCGTCTTAATAAGTACTGCAGTGTAGTAAGCTACTCGGCGCTATATCTATTTGAGTTGTTTGCTTTAGCTAGTGTTTGTTTTTTTAGCTATATCAACAGTAAGTGTGTGTAGCATTTCATATAAATTAGCAATAAAGGTATATGGAAAAACTGATACCCTATAATAATGTGGTCTGTAGCTGTTACTCATTGGATTGCACTGTTCTTTGAAGATAAACAATAAGTACTCAGGAAATGTAAGTTATATCATGTTTGACTGGACAAAATAAGAAACATAAATATACTAGATTTAACATTAAATTATAAATTAATTATCAGCTCATGGTTAAATGGTACGTTATTTTTTGTCAAATCAAATAATGTTTTACTTACCCATACCGCCCATTCCTCCCATGCCGCCCATTCCACCACCGTACATTCTACCGCCTCGAACTCCGCCTCGAACGCTATACGCATACCCCCGTCACTGCCCATTCCTCCCATGCCGCCCTTTCCACCAGAACATTCTACCACCACGAACCCAACCGTACGCTACACGCATACCACCCATACCGCCGCCCATGCCACCCATTCCACCGTTCATACCACTTATACCACCCATTCCACCACCGTACATACCACCCATACCGCCCATGCCACCCATTCCACCACCGTGCATTCCGCCCATACCACCCATGCCGCCCATACCACCCATTTCCCCGTACATTCCACCCATTTCCACCGTACATGCCTGCAATAGTAATAAACTGTTTTTGAAGCACAACTTTGGACTTTTTCGTATTTGATACATTAGGCCATGGCGTTTTATATTTTTGTTAAGCGTCCAAGTGTGTCTAGGTTTTGAGCTCTTTTTTGCCAAAATAACAATCATTTTCATATTTATAAGTTCAAATAATGTCAATGGAAATAATTGCTGTTATTTTTATATGTATTTTGTTCACTTGTATGTTTGAAAATAGTGGATGAAAATAGTTAGTTTTTCTGTTAGACTTTTATAAAGAAACAATTTATTTTATTGTTATAATTTAACAAATGTTAACCTCAGTAAAACATGTAAAATGATACATTGTCTTCGAAACAGCTTTGTGTGTTTTTGAATAGGTAACTGGGTTTCACGAACCAATGCTTAACAAAATTTAAAAAAAAACAGACTGGCCATATTGTTTAACGGACCATGTAAGTAATGTATACTAATGTTTGGATTTCTAGTCTAACATAATGTAACTTTTGAAAGCAGGCCTACAGTTATTTTTTTTAAATATTCAGTTTTATTCATTTTATCTCAATAACAACAAGAAACAATACATACTTGGAGTGGCGGAGACAGCCAGGACAAACCCGAGTAATACAGCTACAGTCTTCATAGTTGATTGTGTTTGATACAAGTTGCTTTGATAAGTCATATAATTAATAATGTGACTGAGACCAAGTTTTTTTCAAGATCTATAAGAGTTACATTCATAACAATTGATTTAAACATTGCTTTGAAAATAAACATCAACATAATCATCATAGGCCCATTTCAAGAAACAAATCACGCCCACTGTAGGAGATACCGGTCCGATGTTTGTACGTGTATATGAAAAAAGTTCGATTTTAATATAGCATATTTCAATACATAATTCTCACATCTACAATATATAACTCCCCTGTTCTGAATATTCTGCCATTTTGATAGGCAAATTTCCTTAAAGTTTATGGGGAATATAATGTTAACGATGATAAAATAATCAGATATATAAAACTAACATATACATTATGCTCATGTGTGGGCAGTTGGCTCAGTAAGTTGAAGGAAAAGTGGTTGTAACATGCAAATTTTCTTGGTATTTTCGTTATTATCACATATTTGGAAATTACTCCTATAAGGGCTTATCAGTTTTGCCTATCAAAATGGCCGACAGCTGAGAACAAGGGAGGTAAATATTGTTGATATGGGAATTTTGAATTAGTGCAAAAAATATAATGACCAAATATTCTAGCTGTTACCTATATATTATTGTTAGGATTTATCCTTTGTTTGTGGCGTTAACCCTGTAACAACTTATTCTCTATTTTTTAGTCTTATTTGAAAGTCAACTTCGAATAAGTACTTGCATTTGATGTTGGAAATACATTTGAAGAAGCGTTTCAACGTATTAACTTGACAGGTTAACTTGTCCAGCTGTCCTGGATTATTATCAAGAATGATCATAGTTATAGCCATTTCCTATAAATTTGATTATCTCCCTTGCTCGCGTAAATGATACCTGTCGAAATATAGCAAGTACAATATTGTTATCAAATCCTTACCATAATATATAGGTAACATAATATTTAGGTAACATAATATATAGGTAACCTAATATATAGGTAACATAATATATAGGTAACATAATATTTAGTTATCATCTTTATTGCACCTGTGTATGCAATGTGAACGAGTTAATCTAGGAAGCCAGCAGTCATTACCAGATTGAATCGGCTTTAATATGTGTTATTTCTCAATTCTTTAGACATAACAGTCTATGAGCATACACTATTAACTAATATTTACAATAGTTGAACATTTACGATATATGATCAATGGCAGCATTAGTAATATCGGAACATAATTATATAGTAGTAAAAGTTCTAGTCAATATAAATACAATATAAATACAAAATGTTGATACAAATCTAAATAGCGTTTATTTTACATATAATAATAATATCAAATAAACCTATATAACTATAAGCATTATACTGAAAAAAGCAGTTTATCCCAGGAACTAAGCTGTATGAAAGTATATTAATTCATATAAACAATTGTTTCTCATTTCAAATGATTTGTAAGTATACGTTTGTCAACTTTTAAATTGTGATTCATTATACTTGTGGTGCTTCTTTAAATGAACTCTAGACTAAAAATTGGCAGATGGAAAGCGCATGTTTATACAATATAAAAATATAAATTATATAAAACGTCGTATGTTCTACTGTGACTATATCCAGACGTTTAGACCCCAATCTCTCCTTCATGTATAGAAGTCAGCTGATTCCGAACAAATGGTTATTACTGGTTGATAATCCCGTAACAGTGGCTAAGTTAGGTCAACTGACCGCTGTTCGTGACGGAGATAATGCCTGAAAACGGAGTTAAACTCCTTTAAAACGCATAACCATAAAGCCACTGTCATGTGCAGATAACCACAGCAAATACAAGTAACTTTTGTCTGAGTGGTTGTCTCCCTTCAGTGTAAACATTCACTTTATACTAACCAGCCCTGTGTTCAGTAAATGTACGTTTCGTAACGTTTTGCAATTTGGTTCCCGTGTGCAGTCAATGTGATGCGGTGGACCAAGGATACAATACAAAACGTGAGCGACTGTTAGCCGTAACAGAACGCAGCCCAGAACTCGCGTACAGACCTTCACGGTGCTACCTCGCTAGGTGGGATTCGAACACAAGACATTCATGAGCAGGGGCCCGACGCTCTACATATTCTACCCTGGATCCGCTGCTCCGATTGATGTCGATAGCTTTCTAGGAGGGGATTAAATGATCATAAGAATATAGACAGATAACGATATAACTATTTACTATACCACAAACTGACCATATCAAGTTATATAATAACGTCATCAAAAATTATCAAAAGAATATAGACAAGAAATATGTACAGTAAAATCTCACTTACCGATCACTCAATAATAAGACCACCTCAAAACTAAGAACACAATTTTCAAGTTCATTTTTCACTGTTATGCTCGTTATTCAAACTCAATATTAAGACCACCTCAATAAGAAGACCAGTTTTCAAGGGTTCCAAGGGTGGTCTTACCATCGAGTTTTTACTGTAAATATTTATTTTAGTGCTTACCAACAAACATTCCACATCAAGATATAGAACTACATTAGTCGTCTGTCTGTGCCCCGTATATTTAATCCAAAATACAGAATACTCTTATCTAATAAATAAAATTGATAGATCTGCAAAATTATATTCAATCCAAATACATTAATCAGAGTATATTAAATCGGTTTTAACCGTTTTTGACAGGTAATATTTTCGCACGAAAGGAGACAATCCAGTTAAAGGAAATGGCTTTAACAAAGTCGATAATCAAGGGAGATCATTCTTGATATATATCCCAGAAAGCTGCACATGTGTATTACAATATATGTAACAGCTGAGAATTGGTCACAGAATATATTCCTGTGAAAAGATCGATCGTTCAATTATCAACTAAGGTATCTTATATGAAATAGTCAGTGGGAGAAATCAGTACACATATGAGAGTTGCTATGGGATTTACAACCTCTTCTGTAAGTCACGTCATTTCAAGAAAACGCAACATGTGATGTCACTATTTGCCAGCTTCGTTTTCAAATTGCCATATGGTGCAAATATTGCTAACTGTCATTACAGGGTGAGGTCACATGTGAGTTTTTCTGGATATGACGTCACTTAAAGAAGAGTTTGGAAATCGTACAGTGGCACCCATATTGTGAAATTCATGCTTATAATAAAACAAGTAAGCATAGGTTCCACAGGCAAATAAGCTGTTATTGCTGCAACACCATGGATTGTGTCAACAAAACGTATCGAACGAACTTTTCTAACATATCATGCATACCGTGTCCCGTGGCCGATTGGTTAAGGCATCCGCCTTGGGAGCGAGAGGTCGAAGGTTCAACTCCCGTTAGGGGTCCAATCTGATATGACTGGTAGGTGAAGTCGCCGGCTAGTCAAATAATGGTTACTGTGCGCCTACCTGCCTGGTGCCAGGCTTTAAACGATAGGAATGGGGAAGTAAATGTGCTCAGAAAGTAGGTGTCCCGTAAGTCAGAATTGGTTGGCCCTTTACATAGGGGTGACACTGTAATAAATAAACACTTTTCTTTATGCATGCGTCTCATTACGCTTAAGAAAACACTAATTAACCTTCGTTAGTTCCCCTCATGAGAAATACTGAATGCATTTCCATGGTTGTCTAAGTATAGGATAGACAATGTCTGAATCATGTGATGCATTAGCAAAGTATATAATGCATGGACAGTACGGGTCAGCATAGAAACATTTATGTACTTTTATCTCTCTATGGTCGTTATTTTGTAATCTAGAGATACAATATAAATGTCAATGTTAAAGCGACCACTTACCAAACATGATAATGATATTATCATTACATTTAAAATATTTCCATGGACCATTCAAAGGTTGCCACAATTTTATACTCATTCTGAATCATTTATTCAAATGGTCCGATATTTGGTCGCGATTTATTATACAAATTATTGCCGATGACATTTTGGTAACTTAAAACAGCTGCGTAGTTAAAGTTATACAGTAGCAACAAATGTCGCTTCCACAGGGGATTGCGACGAGTTCTGTTCTCTCCCTTTATCCCTTCTATAGTTCTCTCCCTGAATTCCTTCTACAGTATATGGGGTTTATAACACACATGCGCCACGAGTTCTCTCCCTTTATCCCTTCTCGAGTTCTCTTGCTTTTTTCTTTCTATAATGGGGTTTATAACACACATGCGCCACGAGTTCTCTCCCTTTATGCCTTCTCGGGTGCTCTCCTTTTATTCCTTCTACAGTATATGGGGTTTATAACACGCATGCGCCACAAATTCTCTCCCTTTATCCCTTCTAGAGTTATCTCCGATTATTCCTTCTTATAACACACGTGCATTTCTTACAAAGTTACAATACGGTAACACTGACGTTCGAAATGATCCACTGTCACATTAAATCAGGAAGTATAGAAAGAAATGTCACAAACAAAATGTACACAGCCATTCCAAAAAGCAAAAGGAGACATGCTTTGATGAGTGGTTGTAATTGTTGTATACAGTACAACATGTCCAAGCAACACCCTCTAGGAGACGGAAGTTTTGACTGTTGTTGAGAGATTATTGCTCTGGGGTTCAATTTATAGTACACTTTTAAGACAGGACAATTTAATACTGTTGTAAAAGAGAGATTGTTGCTCAAGAGAGGGTCATCCTTAATAGGCCCTTATAATGAAGTAACCCGACCAACTTGCTTTAACTGTTATATGAAGTGAAATGAACGAATGTGTGGATTAGATGGCCGCCTGATTGGCTCAATGGATAGAACGCCGTACAAATGTTGAGGGGGACATGGGTTCTAGTCCCGTATTGGGCACATGCTTTCATTTTTATTACTAGAATGGTGATTTCGGTATTTGATGGACCACGATGGTTGAGTCTCAATCTTAGAGTCATATATTTAGCTCAGTCGGTAGAGCGCCATTCAGTGGGTCGTAGATGCAGGCTATACATTGGGAGCATATTTACTCCCTTAATTTACTACAATAAGGGTTTGCGGAACAAAAACATACATACGGAATCAAGAACAGCATGTATCACATGTTTCTCTAAGGAACTTTGTTGGCGCAGACATTGAACATGCATCCCCCATTGGTGATACACCTTGGGATAAACCATTACCGTTGCCACGGCAATTCTTTAATATTTCAATGATTGTCTTTTCAGACCTCGCGTCGGCTTGATGTGTTTTAGGTTACTATTTAGTTGGAAGGTGTTTTAGCTCTTACCTACACAGGATATCGATGCATGTGTGGTAACTATAAGACGAAGAACCAACATTTGAATGAAGCTTTTCAATTCAGAAGTGAAAATACCGTTTCTCCCTTGTATATTGAAACTAACGATTGAAACATTTTAGAAAGCTATTTCTGCGATCATGTTCTCATAATTATATGTGCCCTTGGTCGTTTTGAAGTAATGTTCTGTTTCCTGGGAAGCCTTTTGACATTCCAAACACTTATTTTATATAACTGTCATTATTTTGTTTTCTGACATTATAGATGTCGCAATTTGTGTGTGGAGAAATCGTATAAAAGGGTTTCATGCTGCTACATGCTACATGCTACATGCTAGGACATTCCTCAAAATACGCGACAACATCAACATAATCTGCGGTACAATCTCCGGTGTTCAAGGATGGACGTAACTCGATCAACAGTATTCATGTTGTGTGTGGGAATCGCTGCAGGTAAATAATGTATTATCTTAATTTGTTCTTGTGTTGTGTAGTCTTTTTAGTATTTCTGTGATTGGGTAAATTGTCATAAGTTATGTATATGATGTAGGGATGTCAACGAATGGCAATTTTGGTATTCGAATATTCGGTCAACCTTCCGAAAAAATATTCGAATATTTGAACATTTGAACTTTATATTGAACTTTATACTAAATAAAATACATTTGAAATTCGAAGTACAAATGTATAACGGGAGGTTGGGATTTAGACTCTAGTATGGGTTCGTTCCGATAAGGCCGGTTAATTCAAGCTATCAGGTAGTTAAATAATGATAACCGTTTGTCTACCTGCCTGTACCTGGTATGAATGATAGGAATAATGAAGCAAACATGCTCGTAAAGGTGTCTCATAAGTCAGGCAATGCTGGTTTTTTATATAGGGTCGACAATATACAGTAGGACCTCATTTATTCAACACCCTTCGGTCCGAATACTTGGTATCATCCGAAATAAATACCAGGCCCAGATGTGTCTTCAAAGTTTTAGCATGTCGAATTAAAATGGGCTATTCGAAACCAAGTATTATTTGAAATAAAATTTCGAACCCGATGAGTTCGCAATAAACAATTATTTTTTATTGAGGGGTTTAAAAAACTCTTAAGGTCTTTAAAGCCGAAAAACGATGAGACACATTGTAAGTGGTATCAGTTGACCAATTCAAATAAAGTCAGGTTTTGAGGAACACGAACAATCGGTCAATGGCGCTACCGGGATTCGAATCCGGGTCAACGGATTGCGGGTCCGTTAAGGCATGTTTTGCTATACGAAATACTTTCTGTGGACAAAGTCCAGATTATTGTTACTACCTACTTTCACTCGGACATAGTTTTTTTCAAAAATAATTTCTCTTTTATAACCCAGGAATATATTTTAGCAAATTTTGCTCCGTTGGAAGATCGGCAAACACTAACAAATGCACTTTTCAAGAAGTACGACAAGGTTGTGCCACCAAGTGGCGCCAATGGGACGCTGCTTGTTAATCAGTCAATTGAACAACCTATAATCATTAGTCTAGTAAGTTGTTTTCTATAATGTTGTTGTACGTACTTCATGTATCTCTAATCAAGCCTACAAAATGTAAGTGGCGGAATGTAAGTACGTGTATTTTGTTTGCCGATAATTATTTATGTTGTACTGACAAGTTATTAACCTCTTCTTTAAGTGACGTCATTTCCAGAAAACGTCACATGTGACGTCAACATGTACTGACAGTACTTGCCCCATATGGCAATTTGAAAACGAAGTGAGCAATATGGAGTAAATATTGTTTCCTGTTTGCAAATAGTGACATCAGATGTTGCGTTTTCTTGAAATGACGTCACTTACAGGAGAGGTTGTAAATCCCATAGCAGCGCTCATTTATCTTCGTCAGCAACTTAATGCGGCAGTCCTTATCTCAACTCTGATGACGATGTGGCTGTATCAGACCATTCGAAAACATTTCATTTAACAATAAGACTTTCTGTTACGGTGATTTTCCCCTTATCAAATAGTGTCAATTATCCCCTAAATTCATAAGGTTTCGTAATTCTTTTGTTTATTTCACCCCCCCCCCCCCCCCCCCGATGACTGAATTGCTTTTATCAAGTGAGGATTTTCTGTGACCTCCAAGTTATATTGTTAAGACTTGTTTCGCGCCAGTAAGCGTCACATTCGATAAGTTATGTCCAGCGTTCTTCAGTCACAGCAAACTTTCTTCGAAGACCATTCGGTAAAATAATACAAAAGTGTTACATTTGAATATATAATCGAAAAGCAGTATTTCTCTCAGACGTGACATACAGTAAAACGTCAATAATGATACCACCATTGGGACCATTGAAAGCTGGTCTTCTTATTGAGGTGGTATTAATATTGAGGCTGAATAAAGGGCAAATTAGTGCAAATGGACTTGAAAATTGTGTTCTTAATTTTGAGGTGGTCTTATTATCGAGGTGGTCTTTAATTGAGGTTAAACTGTATTGTTTGAATTTAGGAAAACAACGTGCTTCAAGTGCGGATTTGGAATTCAATACAATGGACTGACGAGAGGCTGGCTTGGAATTCTACTGCAACAGAATCCAATAAGTATGCGGATGTGAAACAATTAAACATACCAAGCACCATGGTATGGATACCGGATATTCTAGTCAGAGAAAGGTAAAACAGAAATATTCGGATGGAAGGTTATTGCATGAACGAGCTCCGAATGTATTTTAACAGTCTATCCAAATACTTCGTACATGTAAGATCCTCTTTTTAATATTTCAGAGCTTTGTTTCAGAGTTACTCACTTTTCGAATAAATTTAAATTATTCACAAACTGGAAACGATACTATAATGGTCCCAGAAAAGTTTGTTGCATTTTGTTGAACCAAGATTGTCTATAGTAGAACTTATTCTAATTAATGGAAACTCAAATTCAAATTAAGAAAGATCGTACTGTACATGTTCTTTTAAAACATTGTAAAATTTAAAACTTGTAATGTTTGTTTGATTAAACTTATGCGTATACATCTAAACTCGATTGTTGGTGTATTTGTAGTGTTCGGCCGTATGATGAGTTACCAAATCGAAACGTGAATGTTGTGGTTTATAGTGAAGGAAAAGTTCTTCACGTTCAACCGGAAGTTCTGACGGTCACGTGCCCGTTTGATGAAAGCGCCCTCTACTCGGACAACATTGTCGTCTGCAAGCTGACGTTCCAGTCTTGGTCATTCACATGTGATATGATTGACTTGCGGCCAATGATCAACGACATTTGGTTTGACCACTTGTATGCAAACAGAAAGTGGAGACTCGAGTCGGTTCATGCTGAAAAGCATGAGATAACATATTCCTGCTGTCCGGAAACTTATTGCGATGTCACTTACATGTTAAGTTTACGACGCGTTGCTTAGCAACACATTTGCTGCCTACATTTGCGATTTGCACAGGAAACTACCCATTGTAATCGGCGTGGTTTGTCATTGTCCAATGTATCGTTTCAAGCCGGACGTTCAATGTTTATTATCCATACCATTTGTTGTAACCTGTCTCGAATTTTTTAGGACATTGAAACAGATCCTAAATGCTTACTTGCGTATTCATGTATTGTGTCTGTTCTTGTGTTATATGCTTAATCTCTGATAATAAAATTTCTTCAAAACTCGTTTATTTTGTGTTATATTGCATTGAGCATGGACCAATGAAATATGCTGGCTATACAAATAGGACGACAGTAATAACAAGAAATATCTTTCAAAAAAGATGGTCGGCGCAATCTGATTCATTTTTTTAATGCAGGGATATTTTTTCGGCGCAGCCGTACTAACATGACTTTGCTATTAACATATCAGTGTTGTGTAAAACAATCAAATCAAACCACTAAACCAACTTGTCTTGAACCGAATAACGTTTGTAACCTTGACGCGGATTGACGTGCTAACGTAAACATTGGACTGATAAGTAGCCGGTGTGGACAACATTGACTAAAATTGGTAAAAAGAGCTAGATGATCTTATTTTGTGTAGCCCTTCGGCAGTATTCACAAACATTATAAGATTGAAACTCAGACTTAGACTTTAAAATAGCAAAAGTTAACTTCGTTCAATCTAAACAAATGAAATTTTGTCTGAATAATTGTTGTGACCTACTTTTCACTTTTGGCAAGTTTTATAAACATTTATGCTCTTATAACAACGTAGGAGCAAATAGAACATTTTCGATTTTAAAGTCTAAGTCTGAGTTTCAGTCTAAAATGGTTTGTGAATATTGCCCCTAGTCTACATCTTGAGGCTATATGAAAGTGGTATGCTGTGGACTCAACCACGAGTTCATATTTAGTTTAATGTTCTGTATGAATCAACCAGAATTTTGGCAATCAAATGTGGACAATGTAAGAATCTCGTTTTGTGTTAAAATCCCAATACATATATTGCAACTTGTGTTTATCTTTCGTGAATAAGATCATTTGAAATCTAGTTATATGTACGAGGGCATTTACCGCCGTTTGTCTCATATAAATGACTACGTAAATTTTGACAAACAATCAATACTGTTACCCTGACGATGGTCAGCATTGAAAACATGTTTTGTAAAATATTGATCTATTGACGTAGTGTAGACAGCTATCGTATTGTCATTTAACGTCAAATCTACTATAAGTCGCTCTGTCTAAGCCCACGTTGTTTCATGTGTCTGATTTATTTGTGGACTCGGTTACTTGCTGTGGATAACCGTGTATATGTGCTTTATCTTTTTTTGTATATAAACCCATTTGAAAACTCGTTTTCAACAAACCTTGTAGCGTGTGGATGCTGTAATGTGTGATATTCATTGGTTATAACATGGAGCTAATATCAATTACTGATTATTGACCATTTTGACATGTGTCAATTTTGCGTGGAAGGGAGACAATCCAAATTAGAGGAAATAGCTTAAACAGAACCGCTAATCAAGGGAGATCATTCTTAATATTAATCCAAGAAATCTGCACATGATACATTCGTATTTAACGAATAATGGTGTCCAGTTATGAATAGGAGTCAAAATTTGTATTGTAAGACCATACCTTTTATATACTATAGATTTTAATAATGAAATATAACCAACAAACACAGTTATGTGGATGCAAATCTAATTGTATATGAATATGACTACACATAAGACACAGAACAGAACGTATACGTCTGTAATGGTACCAGCTGAGATATAAGCGTTGTCATGGAAACATAGAAGTCCTTGTTGCCTTTAATAATACGACCTTCTCATCTTCTTGGACCCTGCAATAACACACAATAACATCAATGCAATGCTGAGAAGCACATGTAAGACTTGTACGGAAGAAACTTTGGCGACTGACTGAGTACTAGATATGTTATCGTCTTAATAAGTACTGCATTGTAGTCAGCTACTCGGCGCTATATCTATTTTAGTTGTTTGCTTTAGCTAGTGTTTTTTATTTAGCTATATCAACAGTAAGTGTATGAAGCATTTCATATACATTAGCAATAGGTATATGGAAAAAATGATACCCTATAATAATGTGGTCTGTAGCTGTTACTCATTGGATTGCACTGTTCAAAGACGATAAAAATACTGGACAAAATAAGAAACATAAAAATACTAGATTTAACATTAAATTATAAATTAATTATCAGCTCATGGTTAAATGGTACGTTATTTTTTGTCAAATCAAATAATGTTTTACTTACCCATACCGCCCATTCCTCCCATGCCGCCCATTCCACCACCGTACATTCTACCGCCTCGAACTCCGCCTCGAACGCTATACGCATACCCCCGTCACTGCCCATTCCTCCCATGCCGCCCTTTCCACCAGAACATTCTACCACCACGAACCCAACCGTACGCTACACGCATACCACCCATACCGCCGCCCATGCCACCCATTCCACCGTTCATACCACTTATACCACCCATTCCACCACCGTACATACCACCCATACCGCCCATGCCACCCATTCCACCACCGTGCATTCCGCCCATACCACCCATGCCGCCCATACCACCCATTTCCCCGTACATTCCACCCATTTCCACCGTACATGCCTGCAATAGTAATAAACTGTTTTTGAAGCACAACTTTGGACTTTTTCGTATTTGATACATTAGGCCATGGCGTTTTATATTTTTGTTAAGCGTCCAAGTGTGTCTAGGTTTTGAGCTCTTTTTTGCCAAAATAACAATCATTTTCATATTTATAAGTTCAAATAATGTCAATGGAAATAATTGCTGTTATTTTTATATGTATTTTGTTCACTTGTATGTTTGAAAATAGTGGATGAAAATAGTTAGTTTTTCTGTTAGACTTTTATAAAGAAACAATTTATTTTATTGTTATAATTTAACAAATGTTAACCTCAGTAAAACATGTAAAATGATACATTGTCTTCGAAACAGCTTTGTGTGTTTTTGAATAGGTAACTGGGTTTCACGAACCAATGCTTAACAAAATTTAAAAAAAAACAGACTGGCCATATTGTTTAACGGACCATGTAAGTAATGTATACTAATGTTTGGATTTCTAGTCTAACATAATGTAACTTTTGAAAGCAGGCCTACAGTTATTTTTTTTAAATATTCAGTTTTATTCATTTTATCTCAATAACAACAAGAAACAATACATACTTGGAGTGGCGGAGACAGCCAGGACAAACCCGAGTAATACAGCTACAGTCTTCATAGTTGATTGTGTTTGATACAAGTTGCTTTGATAAGTCATATAATTAATAATGTGACTGAGACCAAGTTTTTTTCAAGATCTATAAGAGTTACATTCATAACAATTGATTTAAACATTGCTTTGAAAATAAACATCAACATAATCATCATAGGCCCATTTCAAGAAACAAATCACGCCCACTGTAGGAGATACCGGTCCGATGTTTGTACGTGTATATGAAAAAAGTTCGATTTTAATATAGCATATTTCAATACATAATTCTCACATCTACAATATATAACTCCCCTGTTCTGAATATTCTGCCATTTTGATAGGCAAATTTCCTTAAAGTTTATGGGGAATATAATGTTAACGATGATAAAATAATCAGATATATAAAACTAACATATACATTATGCTCATGTGTGGGCAGTTGGCTCAGTAAGTTGAAGGAAAAGTGGTTGTAACATGCAAATTTTCTTGGTATTTTCGTTATTATCACATATTTGGAAATTACTCCTATAAGGGCTTATCAGTTTTGCCTATCAAAATGGCCGACAGCTGAGAACAAGGGAGGTAAATATTGTTGATATGGGAATTTTGAATTAGTGCAAAAAATATAATGACCAAATATTCTAGCTGTTACCTATATATTATTGTTAGGATTTATCCTTTGTTTGTGGCGTTAACCCTGTAACAACTTATTCTCTATTTTTTAGTCTTATTTGAAAGTCAACTTCGAATAAGTACTTGCATTTGATGTTGGAAATACATTTGAAGAAGCGTTTCAACGTATTAACTTGACAGGTTAACTTGTCCAGCTGTCCTGGATTATTATCAAGAATGATCATAGTTATAGCCATTTCCTATAAATTTGATTATCTCCCTTGCTCGCGTAAATGATACCTGTCGAAATATAGCAAGTACAATATTGTTATCAAATCCTTACCATAATATATAGGTAACATAATATTTAGGTAACATAATATATAGGTAACCTAATATATAGGTAACATAATATATAGGTAACATAATATTTAGTTATCATCTTTATTGCACCTGTGTATGCAATGTGAACGAGTTAATCTAGGAAGCCAGCAGTCATTACCAGATTGAATCGGCTTTAATATGTGTTATTTCTCAATTCTTTAGACATAACAGTCTATGAGCATACACTATTAACTAATATTTACAATAGTTGAACATTTACGATATATGATCAATGGCAGCATTAGTAATATCGGAACATAATTATATAGTAGTAAAAGTTCTAGTCAATATAAATACAATATAAATACAAAATGTTGATACAAATCTAAATAGCGTTTATTTTACATATAATAATAATATCAAATAAACCTATATAACTATAAGCATTATACTGAAAAAAGCAGTTTATCCCAGGAACTAAGCTGTATGAAAGTATATTAATTCATATAAACAATTGTTTCTCATTTCAAATGATTTGTAAGTATACGTTTGTCAACTTTTAAATTGTGATTCATTATACTTGTGGTGCTTCTTTAAATGAACTCTAGACTAAAAATTGGCAGATGGAAAGCGCATGTTTATACAATATAAAAATATAAATTATATAAAACGTCGTATGTTCTACTGTGACTATATCCAGACGTTTAGACCCCAATCTCTCCTTCATGTATAGAAGTCAGCTGATTCCGAACAAATGGTTATTACTGGTTGATAATCCCGTAACAGTGGCTAAGTTAGGTCAACTGACCGCTGTTCGTGACGGAGATAATGCCTGAAAACGGAGTTAAACTCCTTTAAAACGCATAACCATAAAGCCACTGTCATGTGCAGATAACCACAGCAAATACAAGTAACTTTTGTCTGAGTGGTTGTCTCCCTTCAGTGTAAACATTCACTTTATACTAACCAGCCCTGTGTTCAGTAAATGTACGTTTCGTAACGTTTTGCAATTTGGTTCCCGTGTGCAGTCAATGTGATGCGGTGGACCAAGGATACAATACAAAACGTGAGCGACTGTTAGCCGTAACAGAACGCAGCCCAGAACTCGCGTACAGACCTTCACGGTGCTACCTCGCTAGGTGGGATTCGAACACAAGACATTCATGAGCAGGGGCCCGACGCTCTACATATTCTACCCTGGATCCGCTGCTCCGATTGATGTCGATAGCTTTCTAGGAGGGGATTAAATGATCATAAGAATATAGACAGATAACGATATAACTATTTACTATACCACAAACTGACCATATCAAGTTATATAATAACGTCATCAAAAATTATCAAAAGAATATAGACAAGAAATATGTACAGTAAAATCTCACTTACCGATCACTCAATAATAAGACCACCTCAAAACTAAGAACACAATTTTCAAGTTCATTTTTCACTGTTATGCTCGTTATTCAAACTCAATATTAAGACCACCTCAATAAGAAGACCAGTTTTCAAGGGTTCCAAGGGTGGTCTTACCATCGAGTTTTTACTGTAAATATTTATTTTAGTGCTTACCAACAAACATTCCACATCAAGATATAGAACTACATTAGTCGTCTGTCTGTGCCCCGTATATTTAATCCAAAATACAGAATACTCTTATCTAATAAATAAAATTGATAGATCTGCAAAATTATATTCAATCCAAATACATTAATCAGAGTATATTAAATCGGTTTTAACCGTTTTTGACAGGTAATATTTTCGCACGAAAGGAGACAATCCAGTTAAAGGAAATGGCTTTAACAAAGTCGATAATCAAGGGAGATCATTCTTGATATATATCCCAGAAAGCTGCACATGTGTATTACAATATATGTAACAGCTGAGAATTGGTCACAGAATATATTCCTGTGAAAAGATCGATCGTTCAATTATCAACTAAGGTATCTTATATGAAATAGTCAGTGGGAGAAATCAGTACACATATGAGAGTTGCTATGGGATTTACAACATCTTCTGTAAGTCACGTCATTTCAAGAAAACGCAACATGTGATGTCACTATTTGCCAGCTTCGTTTTCAAATTGCCATATGGTGCAAATATTGCTAACTGTCATTACAGGGTGAGGTCACATGTGAGTTTTTCTGGATATGACGTCACTTAAAGAAGAGTTTGGAAATCGTACAGTGGCACCCATATTGTGAAATTCATGCTTATAATAAAACAAGTAAGCATAGGTTCCACAGGCAAATAAGCTGTTATTGCTGCAACACCATGGATTGTGTCAACAAAACGTATCGAACGAACTTTTCTAACATATCATGCATACCGTGTCCCGTGGCCGATTGGTTAAGGCATCCGCCTTGGGAGCGAGAGGTCGAAGGTTCAACTCCCGTTAGGGGTCCAATCTGATATGACTGGTAGGTGAAGTCGCCGGCTAGTCAAATAATGGTTACTGTGCGCCTACCTGCCTGGTACCAGGCTTTAAACGATAGGAATGGGGAAGTAAATGTGCTCAGAAAGTAGGTGTCCCGTAAGTCAGAATTGGTTGGCCCTTTACATAGGGGTGACACTGTAATAAATAAACACTTTTCTTTATGCATGCGTCTCATTACGCTTAAGAAAACACTAATTAACCTTCGTTAGTTCCCCTCATGAGAAATACTGAATGCATTTCCATGGTTGTCTAAGTATAGGATAGACAATGTCTGAATCATGTGATGCATTAGCAAAGTATATAATGCATGGACAGTACGGGTCAGCATAGAAACATTTATGTACTTTTATCTCTCTATGGTCGTTATTTTGTAATCTAGAGATACAATATAAATGTCAATGTTAAAGCGACCACTTACCAAACATGATAATGATATTATCATTACATTTAAAATATTTCCATGGACCATTCAAAGGTTGCCACAATTTTATACTCATTCTGAATCATTTATTCAAATGGTCCGATATTTGGTCGCGATTTATTATACAAATTATTGCCGATGACATTTTGGTAACTTAAAACAGCTGCGTAGTTAAAGTTATACAGTAGCAACAAATGTCGCTTCCACAGGGGATTGCGACGAGTTCTGTTCTCTCCCTTTATCCCTTCTATAGTTCTCTCCCTGAATTCCTTCTACAGTATATGGGGTTTATAACACACATGCGCCACGAGTTCTCTCCCTTTATCCCTTCTCGAGTTCTCTTGCTTTTTTCTTTCTATAATGGGGTTTATAACACACATGCGCCACGAGTTCTCTCCCTTTATGCCTTCTCGGGTGCTCTCCTTTTATTCCTTCTACAGTATATGGGGTTTATAACACGCATGCGCCACAAATTCTCTCCCTTTATCCCTTCTAGAGTTATCTCCGATTATTCCTTCTTATAACACACGTGCATTTCTTACAAAGTTACAATACGGTAACACTGACGTTCGAAATGATCCACTGTCACATTAAATCAGGAAGTATAGAAAGAAATGTCACAAACAAAATGTACACAGCCATTCCAAAAAGCAAAAGGAGACATGCTTTGATGAGTGGTTGTAATTGTTGTATACAGTACAACATGTCCAAGCAACACCCTCTAGGAGACGGAAGTTTTGACTGTTGTTGAGAGATTATTGCTCTGGGGTTCAATTTATAGTACACTTTTAAGACAGGACAATTTAATACTGTTGTAAAAGAGAGATTGTTGCTCAAGAGAGGGTCATCCTTAATAGGCCCTTATAATGAAGTAACCCGACCAACTTGCTTTAACTGTTATATGAAGTGAAATGAACGAATGTGTGGATTAGATGGCCGCCTGATTGGCTCAATGGATAGAACGCCGTACAAATGTTGAGGGGGACATGGGTTCTAGTCCCGTATTGGGCACATGCTTTCATTTTTATTACTAGAATGGTGATTTCGGTATTTGATGGACCACGATGGTTGAGTCTCAATCTTAGAGTCATATATTTAGCTCAGTCGGTAGAGCGCCATTCAGTGGGTCGTAGATGCAGGCTATACATTGGGAGCATATTTACTCCCTTAATTTACTACAATAAGGGTTTGCGGAACAAAAACATACATACGGAATCAAGAACAGCATGTATCACATGTTTCTCTAAGGAACTTTGTTGGCGCAGACATTGAACATGCATCCCCCATTGGTGATACACCTTGGGATAAACCATTACCGTTGCCACGGCAATTCTTTAATATTTCAATGATTGTCTTTTCAGACCTCGCGTCGGCTTGATGTGTTTTAGGTTACTATTTAGTTGGAAGGTGTTTTAGCTCTTACCTACACAGGATATCGATGCATGTGTGGTAACTATAAGACGAAGAACCAACATTTGAATGAAGCTTTTCAATTCAGAAGTGAAAATACCGTTTCTCCCTTGTATATTGAAACTAACGATTGAAACATTTTAGAAAGCTATTTCTGCGATCATGTTCTCATAATTATATGTGCCCTTGGTCGTTTTGAAGTAATGTTCTGTTTCCTGGGAAGCCTTTTGACATTCCAAACACTTATTTTATATAACTGTCATTATTTTGTTTTCTGACATTATAGATGTCGCAATTTGTGTGTGGAGAAATCGTATAAAAGGGTTTCATGCTGCTACATGCTACATGCTACATGCTAGGACATTCCTCAAAATACGCGACAACATCAACATAATCTGCGGTACAATCTCCGGTGTTCAAGGATGGACGTAACTCGATCAACAGTATTCATGTTGTGTGTGGGAATCGCTGCAGGTAAATAATGTATTATCTTAATTTGTTCTTGTGTTGTGTAGTCTTTTTAGTATTTCTGTGATTGGGTAAATTGTCATAAGTTATGTATATGATGTAGGGATGTCAACGAATGGCAATTTTGGTATTCGAATATTCGGTCAACCTTCCGAAAAAATATTCGAATATTTGAACATTTGAACTTTATATTGAACTTTATACTAAATAAAATACATTTGAAATTCGAAGTACAAATGTATAACATTATGCTTATCGATTTTGTGTTTTAAACTGCTCACTCAAGTTGTAAAAATCCCCGCGATTACTAATAATTTCAGGGCATCACCAGAGTCTTATATCTCTCTTGCCCGAAAATATACAAAATTACATGTCAGTTAACACCTGTAGGTATTATTTTCACGCGTAAAATGTCATTCAATGCGATAATGCCCATCATTAATATTTAATTGCATTTAGCTTTAATATTGAAAATATATATTTTATCAAATATTCGAATGCCGAATTGTTATTCGAATATTCGAACGAATAGAACCACCAGACATAGAATGGGTGATATTTATATATACATATTTATACAAAGTATATATTGACTACCTGTACAAAACCATAGTACTATGTTTAATCACACCATGTTTGGAATGTCGACGAATATTCTGATGACGAGAGGTTACGACATCCGACCTGGGGCGGGAGGTTGGGATTTAGACTCTAGTATGGGTTCGTTCCGATAAGGCCGGTTAATTCAAGCTATCAGGTAGTTAAATAATGATAACCGTTTGTCTACCTGCCTGTACCTGGTATGAATGATAGGAATAATGAAGCAAACATGCTCGTAAAGGTGTCTCATAAGTCAGGCAATGCTGGTTTTTTATATAGGGTCGACAATATACAGTAGGACCTCATTTATTCAACACCCTTCGGTCCGAATACTTGGTATCATCCGAAATAAATACCAGGCCCAGATGTGTCTTCAAAGTTTTAGCATGTCGAATTAAAATGGGCTATTCGAAACCAAGTATTATTTGAAATAAAATTTCGAACCCGATGAGTTCGCAATAAACAATTATTTTTTATTGAGGGGTTTAAAAAACTCTTAAGGTCTTTAAAGCCGAAAAACGATGAGACACATTGTAAGTGGTATCAGTTGACCAATTCAAATAAAGTCAGGTTTTGAGGAACACGAACAATCGGTCAATGGCGCTACCGGGATTCGAATCCGGGTCAACGGATTGCGGGTCCGTTAAGGCATGTTTTGCTATACGAAATACTTTCTGTGGACAAAGTCCAGATTATTGTTACTACCTACTTTCACTCGGACATAGTTTTTTTCAAAAATAATTTCTCTTTTATAACCCAGGAATATATTTTAGCAAATTTTGCTCCGTTGGAAGATCGGCAAACACTAACAAATGCACTTTTCAAGAAGTACGACAAGGTTGTGCCACCAAGTGGCGCCAATGGGACGCTGCTTGTTAATCAGTCAATTGAACAACCTATAATCATTAGTCTAGTAAGTTGTTTTCTATAATGTTGTTGTACGTACTTCATGTATCTCTAATCAAGCCTACAAAATGTAAGTGGCGGAATGTAAGTACGTGTATTTTGTTTGCCGATAATTATTTATGTTGTACTGACAAGTTATTAACCTCTTCTTTAAGTGACGTCATTTCCAGAAAACGTCACATGTGACGTCAACATGTACTGACAGTACTTGCCCCATATGGCAATTTGAAAACGAAGTGAGCAATATGGAGTAAATATTGTTTCCTGTTTGCAAATAGTGACATCAGATGTTGCGTTTTCTTGAAATGACGTCACTTACAGGAGAGGTTGTAAATCCCATAGCAGCGCTCATTTATCTTCGTCAGCAACTTAATGCGGCAGTCCTTATCTCAACTCTGATGACGATGTGGCTGTATCAGACCATTCGAAAACATTTCATTTAACAATAAGACTTTCTGTTACGGTGATTTTCCCCTTATCAAATAGTGTCAATTATCCCCTAAATTCATAAGGTTTCGTAATTCTTTTGTTTATTTCACCCCCCCCCCCCCCCCGATGACTGAATTGCTTTTATCAAGTGAGGATTTTCTGTGACCTCCAAGTTATATTGTTAAGACTTGTTTCGCGCCAGTAAGCGTCACATTCGATAAGTTATGTCCAGCGTTCTTCAGTCACAGCAAACTTTCTTCGAAGACCATTCGGTAAAATAATACAAAAGTGTTACATTTGAATATATAATCGAAAAGCAGTATTTCTCTCAGACGTGACATACAGTAAAACGTCAATAATGATACCACCATTGGGACCATTGAAAGCTGGTCTTCTTATTGAGGTGGTATTAATATTGAGGCTGAATAAAGGGCAAATTAGTGCAAATGGACTTGAAAATTGTGTTCTTAATTTTGAGGTGGTCTTATTATCGAGGTGGTCTTTAATTGAGGTTAAACTGTATTGTTTGAATTTAGGAAAACAACGTGCTTCAAGTGCGGATTTGGAATTCAATACAATGGACTGACGAGAGGCTGGCTTGGAATTCTACTGCAACAGAATCCAATAAGTATGCGGATGTGAAACAATTAAACATACCAAGCACCATGGTATGGATACCGGATATTCTAGTCAGAGAAAGGTAAAACAGAAATATTCGGATGGAAGGTTATTGCATGAACGAGCTCCGAATGTATTTTAACAGTCTATCCAAATACTTCGTACATGTAAGATCCTCTTTTTAATATTTCAGAGCTTTGTTTCAGAGTTACTCACTTTTCGAATAAATTTAAATTATTCACAAACTGGAAACGATACTATAATGGTCCCAGAAAAGTTTGTTGCATTTTGTTGAACCAAGATTGTCTATAGTAGAACTTATTCTAATTAATGGAAACTCAAATTCAAATTAAGAAAGATCGTACTGTACATGTTCTTTTAAAACATTGTAAAATTTAAAACTTGTAATGTTTGTTTGATTAAACTTATGCGTATACATCTAAACTCGATTGTTGGTGTATTTGTAGTGTTCGGCCGTATGATGAGTTACCAAATCGAAACGTGAATGTTGTGGTTTATAGTGAAGGAAAAGTTCTTCACGTTCAACCGGAAGTTCTGACGGTCACGTGCCCGTTTGATGAAAGCGCCCTCTACTCGGACAACATTGTCGTCTGCAAGCTGACGTTCCAGTCTTGGTCATTCACATGTGATATGATTGACTTGCGGCCAATGATCAACGACATTTGGTTTGACCACTTGTATGCAAACAGAAAGTGGAGACTCGAGTCGGTTCATGCTGAAAAGCATGAGATAACATATTCCTGCTGTCCGGAAACTTATTGCGATGTCACTTACATGTTAAGTTTACGACGCGTTGCTTAGCAACACATTTGCTGCCTACATTTGCGATTTGCACAGGAAACTACCCATTGTAATCGGCGTGGTTTGTCATTGTCCAATGTATCGTTTCAAGCCGGACGTTCAATGTTTATTATCCATACCATTTGTTGTAACCTGTCTCGAATTTTTTAGGACATTGAAACAGATCCTAAATGCTTACTTGCGTATTCATGTATTGTGTCTGTTCTTGTGTTATATGCTTAATCTCTGATAATAAAATTTCTTCAAAACTCGTTTATTTTGTGTTATATTGCATTGAGCATGGACCAATGAAATATGCTGGCTATACAAATAGGACGACAGTAATAACAAGAAATATCTTTCAAAAAAGATGGTCGGCGCAATCTGATTCATTTTTTTAATGCAGGGATATTTTTTCGGCGCAGCCGTACTAACATGACTTTGCTATTAACATATCAGTGTTGTGTAAAACAATCAAATCAAACCACTAAACCAACTTGTCTTGAACCGAATAACGTTTGTAACCTTGACGCGGATTGACGTGCTAACGTAAACATTGGACTGATAAGTAGCCGGTGTGGACAACATTGACTAAAATTGGTAAAAAGAGCTAGATGATCTTATTTTGTGTAGCCCTTCGGCAGTATTCACAAACATTATAAGATTGAAACTCAGACTTAGACTTTAAAATAGCAAAAGTTAACTTCGTTCAATCTAAACAAATGAAATTTTGTCTGAATAATTGTTGTGACCTACTTTTCACTTTTGGCAAGTTTTATAAACATTTATGCTCTTATAACAACGTAGGAGCAAATAGAACATTTTCGATTTTAAAGTCTAAGTCTGAGTTTCAGTCTAAAATGGTTTGTGAATATTGCCCCTAGTCTACATCTTGAGGCTATATGAAAGTGGTATGCTGTGGACTCAACCACGAGTTCATATTTAGTTTAATGTTCTGTATGAATCAACCAGAATTTTGGCAATCAAATGTGGACAATGTAAGAATCTCGTTTTGTGTTAAAATCCCAATACATATATTGCAACTTGTGTTTATCTTTCGTGAATAAGATCATTTGAAATCTAGTTATATGTACGAGGGCATTTACCGCCGTTTGTCTCATATAAATGACTACGTAAATTTTGACAAACAATCAATACTGTTACCCTGACGATGGTCAGCATTGAAAACATGTTTTGTAAAATATTGATCTATTGACGTAGTGTAGACAGCTATCGTATTGTCATTTAACGTCAAATCTACTATAAGTCGCTCTGTCTAAGCCCACGTTGTTTCATGTGTCTGATTTATTTGTGGACTCGGTTACTTGCTGTGGATAACCGTGTATATGTGCTTTATCTTTTTTTGTATATAAACCCATTTGAAAACTCGTTTTCAACAAACCTTGTAGCGTGTGGATGCTGTAATGTGTGATATTCATTGGTTATAACATGGAGCTAATATCAATTACTGATTATTGACCATTTTGACATGTGTCAATTTTGCGTGGAAGGGAGACAATCCAAATTAGAGGAAATAGCTTAAACAGAACCGCTAATCAAGGGAGATCATTCTTAATATTAATCCAAGAAATCTGCACATGATACATTCGTATTTAACGAATAATGGTGTCCAGTTATGAATAGGAGTCAAAATTTGTATTGTAAGACCATACCTTTTATATACTATAGATTTTAATAATGAAATATAACCAACAAACACAGTTATGTGGATGCAAATCTAATTGTATATGAATATGACTACACATAAGACACAGAACAGAACGTATACGTCTGTAATGGTACCAGCTGAGATATAAGCGTTGTCATGGAAACATAGAAGTCCTTGTTGCCTTTAATAATACGACCTTCTCATCTTCTTGGACCCTGCAATAACACACAATAACATCAATGCAATGCTGAGAAGCACATGTAAGACTTGTACGGAAGAAACTTTGGCGACTGACTGAGTACTAGATATGTTATCGTCTTAATAAGTACTGCATTGTAGTCAGCTACTCGGCGCTATATCTATTTTAGTTGTTTGCTTTAGCTAGTGTTTTTTATTTAGCTATATCAACAGTAAGTGTATGAAGCATTTCATATACATTAGCAATAGGTATATGGAAAAAATGATACCCTATAATAATGTGGTCTGTAGCTGTTACTCATTGGATTGCACTGTTCAAAGACGATAAAAAATACTGGACAAAATAAGAAACATAAAAATACTAGATTTAACATTAAATTATAAATTAATTATCAGCACATGGTTAAATGGTACGTCTTTTTGTCAAATCAAATCATATTTTACTTACTCATACCGCCCATTCCTCCCATGCCGCCCATTCCACCACCGTACATTCTACCACCACGAAATCCACCGTACTGTACACGCATACCACCCATACCGCCGCGCATGCCACCCATTCCACCACCGTACATACCACCCATACCGCCCATGCCACCCATTCCACCACCGTACATTCCACCCATACCGCCCATACCGCCCATACCGCCCATACCACCCATACCACCACCGTACATTCCACCCATACCGCCCATACCACCCATTCTACCACCGTACATTCCACCCATACCGCCCATACCACCCATTCCACCACCGTACATTCCACCCATACCGCCCATTCCACCCCTTCTACCACCGTACATTCCACCCATACCGCCCATGCCACCCATTCCACCACCGTACATTCCACCCATGCCGCCGCCCATGCCACCCATTCCACCGTACATTCCTCCCATTCCACCGGACATTCCACCCATGCCGCCGCCCATTCCACCGTACATGCCTGCAATAGTAAAAAGATGTTTTAGAAGCACTGCTGTGGACATTTTTTGCGTATTTAATACATTAGTTTAGTTCCGTCCTTCGAATCAGGAGTCTACCCATCGACCACTGCGCCTCCTTAGGCCATCGCGTTTTATATATTTGTTAAGCGTCCACGCGTGTCTATGTTTTGAGCTCTTTTTGCCAAAAAAAAAACAAACATATTAATAAGTTAAGATAATGTCAAGGGAAATAATTGCTGTTTAGTATTTATGTATATTTTGATATATTTTGTTAACTTGTATGCTTGAAAATAGTGTGTCAGTTTTTCTGTTAGATTTCTAATGTTTTATACAGAAACAAATTGTTTAGTTTTATTGTTATAATGTTAACCTCATTAAAACATGTAAAATGATACATTGTCTGTTTTTTTCGAAACAGCTTTGTGTTTTTTTTTCAAATAGGTAGTTGGGTTTCACGAACCAAGGTTGACGCTTAACAAAAACTAAAACAAATCAGTCTGACCATATTGTTTAAAGGACCATGTAAGTAATGTATATTAATATTTGGATTTCAAGTCTAACATGATTATAACTGCATTGCATATTACAACCAGAGTACTTTTTATTGTACAGTTGTTGTTTTTTAAAATGTACAGTTGTATACGTTTATCTCAATAACAACAAGAAACAATACATACTTGGAGTGGCAGAGACAGCCAGGACAAACCCGAGTAATACAGCTACAGTCTTCATAGTTGATTGTGTTTGATACAAGTTGCTTTAATAAAAGAAAGTCATATAATTATTAAGGTGACTGAGACTTACATCATTTCAAGAGTTACATTCAAAACAATTGGTTCAAACTTTGCTTCGAAAATATACATCAAAATAATCATCATAAGCCAATTTCAAGAAACAAATTACGCCCACTGTACGAGATACCGGTCCGATGTATGTACGTGTATATGAAAATGGTTCGACTTTAAGTTTTATAATATAGCATATTTCCATACATAATTCTTTACCTTCCTTGTTCTTAGCTGTCGGCCATTTTGATAGGCAAATTTCCTTCAAGTTTATGAAGAATATAATGTTAACGATGATAAAATAATCCGATAGATAAAAAATAACTTATTCATTATGCTCATGTAGGTATTTGGCTCAGTAAGTGGAAGGAAAAGTGGTTGTCACATGCAAACTCTCTTGGTATTTTCTCAATTATCACATATTTGGAAATTACTCCTATAAGGGCTTATCAATTTTGCCTATCAAAATGGCCGACAGCTAAGAACAAGGGAGGTAAATATTGTAGATGTGGGAACTTTGCATTAGTGCAAAAAATATAATGACCACATATTCTAGTTGTTACCTATATATTATTGTTAGGATTTATCCTTTGTTTGTGGCGTTAACCCTATAGCAACTTATTCTCTCTTTTTTAGTCTTATTTGAAAGTCAGACGCTTGCAACTTCGAATGAGTACTTTCATTTGATGTTGGAAATACATGTAAAGCGTTTACACGTATTAACTTGACAGGTTAACTTGTCCAGCTTTCCTGGATAATTATCAAGAATGATCCTAGTTACAGCCATTTCCTATAAATTTGATTATCTCCCTTGCACGCGCAAATGATACCTGTCGAAAAGTAGCAAGTACAATCGTGTTATCAAACCCTTACCATGATATATAGGTAACATTATATATAGGTAACATAATATTTAGATATTATATTTATTGCACCTGTGTATGCAATGTGAACGAGTTAATATAGGAAACCAGCAGTCATAACCAGATTGAATCGGCTTGTATATGTTTTACTTCCCAATTCTTTAGACTTAACAGTCTATGAGCATACAATATTAACTAATATTTACAAGAGTTGAACATTTACGATATATGATCATTGGCAACACGTACCCCTTATCGAAAGGTTAACCAGTCCGCATTAAGGTTACAACCGTTGTTCGGAGGAAGAGAAGTTGTTTGAATGGTAAACGGAAGATTTGATTGGTTTACACAACACTGATATACAAATAGCAAAGCCATGTTAGTAAGGCGGCGCCGAAAAAAACCCACCAAAGAACAAAAACAATAAGCAACCTCATGTATGAGTGTTTCGGAGTTTATGTTATTTTCAAATTCGAAATGCGTAACACAATGAAACCGCTTCTTCCAATCAAAACTCAATATGGAATCAATAACATTAAAATCCAAATAGTGTATGGACAAATAAATTAAGGACGGTTTGCTTTACGTTAATTGCATAATATTATAACATCGTGTTCTTCCAGCGCATCCTATGTCACAAAACATTTTGTATATAATATTTATAGAAATTGCAGACACCTCAGATAGCCTTTTAATGGAAGCAGTGTTTATTCAAAAATAGAGTAATACTCGTTTGTTTGTCGGGACTGTTTATGAAGCATTCCCATTGCCCAGGGATGACTCACTGTCAAGAACATTGATAGAATTAAAAATTATATTCGACTCAATATGAAATCAGTTTGTGTAACAACGATATCATGAAATCCTCAGGCCCAGAATTATATCAACCAACATCTGGTACGGTTTGTAGCAATCACTAAACAATTTACGTAAGAGTAAAACCTTTTACAATGTATGTAATTAAATGATCATGTATATCAATATTATTCTGACCATTTTGAGAGGCGACATTAATTTTTCATTTGTCATTTTTGACAAGTATCGTAATAGGTACCATATGGTATTCAACAAGTACTTATAAAAATAAAAATAATTCATCACCTACCTTGTTGAATGGTGGATATGGACACGATTTCCAGTGGATTGGTTTCAATTCAATTTATTTTTGTCTTTTATAGTAATTTTCTAAACATGTTCGTTACAACCTTATTACAACCGTTGTCTACAGTTTGCGTCATTTTTTCACCGACATGAGTTTAATGACTTAACTAAAAGCAATTAGTAATCAATTATAGAATAATTAGACAAGAAAATCTAATTTGTAAGTAATAACAGACGACGACGCTTGTAAATATAAAAAAATCGCCCAGGTGACTTGGATTAGAAAACGCCGTTACATATTTGGAAATTTTGTCATAGTTGACAAAGTAATTTACTAATAGTATTAAGTACACAAAGGTTTACCAACCTTTGAGCTGGGAAGGAAATAAACAGAGAGAGTAATCAATTATGCGCATGCAATTTTGATATGTTTGTGTTCATTAATAAATAATATTCTGTAGTGATTTATGAGTTCAGTATTTTACAACACCAGTATGGGACTGTGGGTTTTGCACAGTTGAGTGAAATAGGCTATCGTACATCAACCTTAAAAACCAACCTAGGTTATATAAAGAGCCAGCACTGACATCGTTATTCGACTTATTTTAAATACATATCTTATATCGATCACAGAGCTAGCACTGACATCAACAATTCGAAACGGGTCTGCGGAGAATATATATCTAGAGTCGAACAACGAGCCAGCTCGTACATAGTTATTGGGAGATTCGAGGCCAACAATTACTGAACAACAAAATATAGAAAGTACTGCATCTAAAAGAGAATCTCAGATGCAACACTGAATCAAGTGGTTCAGCATCTATTGACCTAAACAAATACAGATGCATGTACATGAATATTTCAATTTTAAAATATATTTTTCCAAATTAAACACAACTGGACTTCTTCTCAGTTTGGAAGTTGTGGGCATGGCTCCCGAATCCACTAGGGCAATTGGACACCAGGCAACTTGCCGAATAGGGCGATCTGCCTCCACAATACGCTAAATGCCACAAAAAGGCTTAAACAGTCCCCACAGGGTAAATATATTTTGCACAAAAGCAAAATAATTTCAATATTGGTCCAAAAGCCATTTCACCTATTCAGCACTAGTTAACGTTCTGTTGTAACACATTGGTCCTTGGAAACAGCGACCAAAACACACATTTAAAATTAAGAACGTAATTTCAGATCAATTGAAATTTTCACTATCTGAGGGAACCATACCAAAGTTGAGCTCACCGTCCGCTAGCATCGTGTCGTTTGCTGGCACCGTGCTGTCCAATGTACCTTTCGCCTCAACGAACACATGTCCAAAGCGGCTGCAAATAAAAAGCCATTGTCAGACAAAACTAATGGCAATATTTGTCAATACATGTTAATAAAAGCAATACTTTATGAAAAAGTAGGGATGAGGAGGGTGGGTGTTATAGATTTTTAAAAATTGTACCACTTAAAAACTTTAGCAGCCTACTGTTCTCAATGACCTTTAAAAGAGGAAGTTGATGCCGGTGTAGCAGTGAATTCACACACCCCGTTAAAATTACTCTCGGACTAAACATTCTCGAAGTCCAATAACCATCGGTTACGGAAGAACGGTAACCTCAAGTATTCGAGTTTTCTAAATATTTGAATACAGACCTAGTAGCGAACCCATGTTTATCTGAACGTATGTATTTGTTGCTGTATAAAATATTCAGATTTATCAAACCACATGTCGAATACTGTTTGCATTATTCTAGCGCCATAAAATAATTTACTCGAGTATATAAAAACACTGACAAACATTAGACGTCTCATAGAGATTATGGAAAAGTTTGCATTCATGATCCTGAATAACAATCGTATGTTGAGTTGCGGCTGAAAGAGATGGTGTTTCAGAAAGACTCTTTGAGTGCGCCTTTTTGTAGACATGCACTGGTAAAAGAGAATAAGTTGCTACAGGGTAAACGTCACATACAAAAGACAGTGCCTCCCCACAGAGACATCCGGGAAAACAACAATTCATAAAATGTAAGGCACTTGAGGCCAAATGGCACGCACATTAGGGAACTGAGGCACAAGGAACGGCCCGGCAGACCATAAGAAATAACTAGGAAAATCAATGAGAACAAACAGTGAAGGTGGATTAATGGATGGAAAAGATCACAGGACAAGTCAAGACAGCTGGCAACAATAGCCCAAAACTGGACAGATAATAACTTGAACACTATATAAGGTGAAAGAATTACACAGGGTGAAAGGGGAATATAACATACATTTCATTCAAAACACAAAACGACGTAATAACCATACAGCGAATTACAGCCTTGGAACTGTCAGTAAAAGTACTGGGTTGTTATTGTAAAGTGTCAAATTTGGCTGTCTTTCATGTACGGTAATCAGTTAACGTAATCATTGTTCTTCGTCGTTACCCGTTCGTCGGCAAGTAACCGACTGTATCATGTTAAGTCAAATCGTCATGATGACCATGTGTCTCGGCAAAGGTTTGAATCTACGTTTTCTCGCTTGGTCGCCGATTGCTCTCGTTTATATCATTACAATTTTATAAGTGATTGATACTTAATTATGCTCAAAGAAACAATAAACTACTACATCGATGGGATATCTCCATTGGTCAATATCTTCCATGATATTCATATAAAATTAATTTGATTGATCACGACTAGTTTACTTATTGCACCATTACAATGCACATCACCTATCGCTTATTGTACTTGCCCGGATGTTGACCGTCGGCGAGAAAAAACTACTTTTTTTAAAATTATGTTCTATTTATGTAATTAATTGCCTATTTTTATATTCAAATGTAGTTTTATTTCTTAAGTCACTGTCTATATATATACAGTAAAACCTCGATAATAAGACCACCATTGGGACTCTTGAAAACTGGTCTTCTTATTGAGGTCGTCCTAATATCGAGGTTGAATAAAGAGCAAAACAGTGATAATGGACTTGAAAATGTGTTCTTAATTTGAGGTGGTCCTATTATTGAGGAGGTCTTTAAGTGAGGTATTACTGTACACATCTATGTATATCCGATAATTATTTGAATTATTTGAGTAAAATCCATCTAAAACTGTGTTATCTGTCATAGATGCCGATATATTCTATTCAGTGCGGTTTTAAATGCAGTTTGTGTCGTGTATACTATAAATGCGTGTGATGTTAACATATGCGGTATATTTGTAAAGCAACTAGTGTTTATATTTTATTATAGAGTCACCCCTATTTAAAGGGCCAGCCATTTCTGACTTACGAGACACCTACTTTCTGAGCACTGTCTAGGCACACTTACTTCCCAATTCTATCATTTAATGCCAGGCACCGAGAGGTAGGCACACGGTAACCATTATTTAACTAGCTGGCGGCTCACCAATTGACCCCAACCGAGATTCGAACATTCGGCCTCCCGCTCCGGATGCCTTAACCACTCGGCCACGGAGACGGTATGTCTAAATCAAAACAGACCATAATACATGTACACTTTGACCATCAATTGATTAAATTGTCCTACAGGTAGGAAAAATTGCACAAAACTTGGTAACTTAACGAGAGAGAAAGAAGTCGAGTCACTGTGTATTCATACAAGGCCCTCAATGTCACTTTTTAGTTTCAACCGTACATCTCTAATTAGTACAACAATTCATCACCGGGAACATAATGAGATAGTTAGACAAACATAACAGCGTGTACCTGACATAAATTGATTTAATTCAAAACATAAACAATTATTTTCCCACATAAGACAAAACTACATTTTTACAAGTCATTTGTTTAATCTTAAATGGAAAATCGCCCAGTCACAACGAGTGTATTGACCTGACCTTGCTACATGAGTGTTGGTTTACATCGGTATGTTCAGTTCAGTGTATTATGTCTAAAAATTGCCCTCTTGATTAGTTAAAATCCTATACTGGTCAAACGCGCTGACCCACCAGTACATTATGGTATATGCTACGCCACGACCAAACATGTATTAGTTACGATTGTTATGATGTCGAGTATTTCCCTATTAAAGTTTTGACGTCACACAATAATGGTACGTTTGTGCTGTTTTATTGGGAAGATTATGTAAGATATTAGGTGTACCCTACAACCAGGTTTTAACACCCAGTGGTGTTTTCCACCGACCGTTCCATTCATGTTTAGCACCCATCATGAGTATTTTGGTGTTGTGTCCTTTTTGTCAGTGTTATTGTTTGTGTACATACTTGTTACTTGTTAAGGTTTCTATGAGATTGTACATCTCCTTTGTAGCATTGCCTGCTTCACCTTTATAATCATGGTTTAGACTCGGCCTTTCTGAGATCTCTGTCGTACGTATCTGACTTCCTCGCTGATTGAACATTCTGATAGGGTTTGAGTTCCTGTACATGCGATGGGCTTTGAGCTCAGTGTACCATATAATGACATTTTATGTTCTGATTCTTGAAGCTATCGGTCTCTGCTAAAAATAGCACCTGATGATTTATGCCATGTTTGATCGACAGCAATTGGTTGATTATTTTTGTATCTGTTCTTTCCTTGTCACAGTCACGAATTGGATGCCATAGTGGCTTTTATTTTGGGCCAGTTTTGTTTTTAACTGATGTCCGTGGTATTTCTTTCGTCGTTAAAACATGTTGTTTTATATGCAGTCGATTCTTGCTTATAGGAAGTATAAAGCCTATGTTAATAAAATCTTATCTAGTGAGCTTAAACTTGTAAGTGAAGGATAGATTGACAACACGCGTTCCTCGCGACCGGTAAAAATCAGTTCTGTTTGTTATCAATTCACTTTGAATCACAGAAGATTGTCACGTTCTCTCCCCTTATATATCCCTACTCTGTGTATGTATAAATAATGTAAGGTGTCTAACGTTATTCACACCAGAACGGCTACCGAAATCACGCTTCAAACATGATGATATATCCAAAAAATACATCGAATTCTTAAAATAGTGTGGTCACGCTTGTAGTTGTACATCTTAATAAAACGTCATAATATATATACATTTAAGAGTAAAACCTCACTTAAAATACACCTCGAAATTGCAACCATCTCTTTTTAAATCCGTATCATTTAAGTTCATGAATTTTTTTTTCTTTCATATGTTAACTCGATAATCGGACCACCTCACGACTGAGAACAGATTCATTCAGAACCAAATGGTGATGTCGTTGCGTTTTCGTCGTACATAATGTCGTAAATGAAAATAACAAATAAAATGTGGAATGCAATGCTATATTTGGTTACCTATTACACTACATAAAATAAAGACAATATTCTTTGTGGCTCTTCTTTCCGGTACGATACCCAATGCAACATCTTTATCTCTCAATGCGGTTTGTGTTCAATAGTATCCCTTACCTGTCAAAACAAGAAAGGATGAATATGTATAAAGTGGTAATAATACGTTATTTGCATCAGTAAAATTGGATGTTTTGTGTATCAAGTAAACGCATATTTATTTGCTATATACGTTTTAAAATTGCAGTATCAAACGGTGCATAAAGTGTGTTTAAGTTCGATAACGGTACGCACTGTGTTTCAGGGAACATTTCAAAATTATACAATTGTTAATATTATTTCAGGTTTGTCTGTATAATTCAGGGAAATTGACTCACGTCTGTAGCCCATCATTCCTCCGTACATTCCACCCATTCCATATCCGCCCATTCCACCCATTCCGTACCCGCCCATTCCACCCATTCCGTACCCGCCCATTCCACCCATACCGTACCCACCCATTCCGCCCATTCCACCCATTCCATACCCGCCCATTCCGTATCCGCCCATTCCACCCATTCCGTATCCGCCCATTCCACCCATTCCACCCATTCTATATCCACCCATTCTGTATCCGCCCATTCCACCCATTCCACCCATTCCGTATCCGCCCATTCCACCCATGCCGTAACCACCATATCCGCCCATTCCACCGTACATGCCTAGAATAACAGAAGACTTTTTGAGCTAAATGTATCCTAAAATATAAAAATGGCAAATATTTTCATAATAAAATAAAATAAAAATACCAAAAAATGTACAATATTATGCATTTTCCTGATTATTCATTAGCGAGGTGTTCATAGTACTGACTCTGTTATTTACTGTAACTAACAATTAATTATCATGAAAAAATTGAACACTTTTATGTACATGTACATTTACTTGAATATACAGTAAAACCTCAATAATAAGACCACCGTTGGGACCCTTGAAAACTTGTATTCTTATTAAGGTGGTCTAAATATTGAAGTTGAATGAAGAGCAAACAGTGAAAAATTATTCTCCCCTCACTGTTTGTCCTCTTTGATTCTCCTAGTTATTCCTTATGGTATGCCAGGCCATTCCTTGCGCCTCTGTTTCCTAACGTATGTACCCTTTAACCTCATCAAGTGCCTTATGTTTTATGTATTGTTGTTTTCCCGGACGTCTGTATGGGGAGGCACTGCCTTATGTATGTGGCGTTCCCTGTTACAACTTATTCCTTCTCTTTGCAAATTATGTTCTTAATTTTAAGGTGGTCTTTTTATTGAGGTGGCCTTTTAATGAGGTTTTAGTGTACAAACAACGTAACTTACTAGGATATGTGGCCGCCGCCATGGCAACAAACGCAAACAGAAGTGCAAGGACCTTCATTGTTGGGCGATTTGACTGAAAAGTAAATGGATAAATTGCATAGGTGTAACGAAGTATGGTGTGTTAAAAAATTTCGTGATTTTTTCAAAACACCCTTTTCATCTATGTCACTATGGACCGATAGTTTACTTCTGCACGAGAAATAACACAGAAGTTCACGAAAAATCAGTATCTGTCATTAAACGACGTAAAGCAATTGTACACAGCATTATTCTCTCATGTTATCTAAATTCAAACTTTGTGAACAAACCTTTTTAACACCCTATACATCATACATAAAATTCAGGATTTGGCTCGATTACAATTAGGTATCCTTTAACTCGATTGATCTGCTTTAAACAAAACATTGATTAATGATCCACTTTATATTATTTCCATTATCTTCACATACATTCAATCTTTTGTATGCTCATTACAGAAATCCAGATGTTTACATGTTTGACAATGCATGACATATGCGCTAAATTTAAGAGTTATTACAAGATGTTCGACTTCCGACCGTTGTTGACATTTCTATCAACACATAGTTCCCACATCTACAATATTTACCTCCCTAACCGTCGGCCATTTTGATAGGCAAAACTGATCAGCCCTAATAGGAGTAATTTATCAGAATAGTTTATCATCGTTTACATTATTTTCCCCATAAACTTTAAGGAAATTTGCCTATCAAAATGGCCGACAATTCAGAACAAGGGAGGTAAATATTGTAGATGTGGGAACTACCTATAACCTAGCCCACACTCAAACCCTATACGATATTTTTGACATGTACTACTAATACAAACAATCAAATAACAATGTTTATTTCCTGCCAAATGCAATTAATTCAAACATATTAGAAAAGCCTTTTTAAGCACAAAAATGAAATCGAATGAGCAAGTTGTTAAACAATGAACGTTGTATTTGGACCAGTTCTTTACACACTGTCTGTTGACAATTCCACAGTTGAGTTCTAACTTACTTCTGTACATAGATTATGAGAATAAGCTGTTACATTTAATATCATTTAATCTGAGTGGCTGCTTCCTGGGTTACTAACCAGTGTTCATGCATTATTTACCTTCTCCCTAATTCAAGGTGGGCTTCGACTTCACGACCTTCTGATCAGAAGACATGAACTATAATCCACGTCTCTTTGCCTCTTTAGATTAAGATGTCATAGAGCAATTAAAACAACCATGTTCAACTGTACTGTAAGTTATTAAACTCACCTATCTTTCCTCCAAAAGCTTGATAGAATAAACTATTATCTCAGTACAAAAATACAATATAATGCGATGATCAAACAACTTCTAAGTCAGCTCATGCAATACTTATGTTGAATGCCAGCATCATAGAATGCTAGTATAGACAAATATAACCGTCACATGAAGTAACAAGCCAAACGAAAATCAGACTTAAAAATTACTTATTTTTTCATCGAATTACATCGACAATAGAAAATAATCCACAAGTAACAATAAAAAGAAAACTTGGTCTTACCGTTTACCTGGGGAAAGTCAAACTTTCAAAAGTTCGGTCAGATAAGTATGTGCCTATAACAGAACACGGTCCGGTATTTATAGTTACGGTCAAATTGGGTTTAACACCTAACACATGAAATAAAAAACGCAATAATACGTCAATGTCATTAACTGAATGGATTGAAAAAATATGTACAATACCACATATAATATCTGGACAGGCTGGATAATGTAAAAATCACATAAAAACGCCATTATATTTCATAATGTTACATGCGCTTAATTGATCATGATCACTCTTGCTCATTGGGGTGTTTGATTATGTCAGCAATATTCTATTTAGAAAAAAAAGATTAAATATAAAACATTGTTTTGTGGCTATTTCTAGATAATCATTCTGTTTCAGACAATATATTGAACGTGACAGCATCGGTTTTTTTTACAATTTATAAAAAGTACAGGACAAATCTAGCTTGAACATTTATTATTTTCGTGTCGTAGTTTTGGTTTTAAACGCCGATTTAAAAACAATGTTAATCTTTGACTAAGTTGCATAAATGTCGAGAATATATCTTTAAAACATGTCTAGATGTCTAAGAGTACATCCATTGTCTTATGAACAAATGAAAGTTGACGTGTTATGGGAAATCTTACAGTGAATTGTATTTAAAAAGATGAACAAAAACTAAATAGTTTTTCATATTCGTTAACACAATTATGGATAGGTCACTTGGGTGTAATTGGTATTTTAAACAGTGAATGAAAACTCAACAATGTAAATGTCATCATAAAACTAATCGTAGGTAAAACTTTTCTGAAAATATTAGTAAATATATTCCTATAAACGGACACAGTTAAACGTCATGCTTCCACGCCTCGTCAGAGTTAATCTATTACTTGGTAAGATCATTTAGTTTAGTTTAATAATATCTTATTGCATTTATTTTTAATACAAAGGGATTTGGCACACAATATCGCAACACTATTGATGCCCTCTCCAAGAACATTTACAAACTCGTGGCAATTGCAGGTCTCTAGAAATCCACTACCCCGACGTCCCGGACTAGTATAATACTGAATACCAACAATTGAGTTGAAGATAGTCCCGGATAAGTCTGTTTTTTAAGCTAATCAACGTCAGCAATTGTTCAGTTGTAAGTCAAACCTTAGAATCCCACAAACATGTATGTGGTTATTAATTTTATAGATTATGGAGCTATCAGTGTGTATGTATATTTGTTAATAAATTGACCGATTTTCTCGAACAACTATGTCGGCCATGTCAAAGTTTACCTTACTATTAGTCCGGAATTAGTGTCTTTGAAAACAAATTCTAGAGCCCTGAACAGCAAGAAAATAAGACAGATACAAAATGTTCAAGTTTGTTTTAAACAGAAAAAGAAACAGTAGTAAGCAGTTAAAGACCACCTCAATAATAAAACCACCTAAATATTAAGAACACAATTTTCAACTTCATTTTGACTGTTTTGCTTTTTGTTGAACCTCATTATTACGACCACCTCAATATTAAGAGCAGTTGTTCAAGGGTCCAAATGGTGGTCTTATACTTTAGATACTGTAATGATCCACAGAATTGGGCTTACAATATATTAAATGCTAATTTCACCGGAGCTGAGGAAGTTATGCAGGAATGGACATATCAAAGGTGGCTCATTTTCAGTTCGTTTTAAATATTACTACCAGATGGTTTCCAATGAGTTAGATCATCATCAAGTTTAATTGATATGTATGATAATAAGAAAATGCGTTTCAAAGAAGAATATCTTTAATAGATGACATTACTTTCCCAATAAGGCAACATTTTACACCTGTTGTATTGTAATACATAATCGGCGTTGACGAGGGTCGAGTACACCAATTTCACTGCGTACGGAGCCACACGTCTACACCGCCTTCTTCCCATCGTCATCACGTGACCTTAAATACAAATAAAACAACGATATCGCGCTTTGTGATTAATTAACGTCGGCAGGTCATTAGTAAACCACTCAATTAGTGAAGACATGGAAAGTGAATATTATTGTTTAATATATTTCGATCATTTCACGTTGTCATTTATAACCGATGAGTTACCGTATCATTTTTCGCTAACTTGCAATGTCACCAAAATGAGTAACTTAGATAATTTGTAATAAACTTTAAATATTTGGTCACGTATTTCCAAAAATTCAAACCACACTTTTTGTACGTACGATTAATATTACCAAATTAATTATGAGGGAGAATATTATTACCAAATTATTTATGAGGGAGAAGTGATTTATAATATTGTATGTATCTTTGAATAGTTTGTAATGAGATACAAATGATTCTTCCCAGGTGCAGTTTCTATGGGAGTTAACTAGTTCTGATAAATGTATTCCAAACTGTCAATTTATCAAGTTTATATGATACAGTTTTTTAGGATTTTTCCTGAATATGATATCCTTTACTGCAGTGAAATAATCAGGCTTGTACAAATATTTACTAACAGATCTCAACAGTTACAATAATAGTACGTAGTAGTGTTTCTTTTGTCAAATGTACAACATTTAGCATCTGTTAATTTTATCCTTTAAAAGAGAGATTAAGATGTTACAGGGAACGCCACATACAAAACACAATGTATTCGCACACAGATTTCGGGGAAACGATAGCATACAAGGTATTAGGGACGTAGGTGCAAGGGTAAACATGTAAGGGAAAAGTGGAGCACGGAATGGTCTGACCACCTATCATCAAGAAATATTTTGAAACAAATGGTCGGTGCAATTTGAAGGTTATGTCACTCCAGATCCAAAATGGATTTCGGTAAATTCACCGAAATTCAGTGAATTTCGGTAAGGTAACGTACCACTTATCGATATGTTATCCAATCCGCATCAAGGTTACAGATGATGTTCGGTTGAGGAGAAATTGCCTTGGTGGATTACGTAAGATTTGATTGGTTTACACAACACTGATATGCAATAAGCAAAACCATGTTAGTACGGCTGCGCCTAAAACAAATCATGGAGATTTTAGGGGGACAACAAGGAAGAAGATTAATATGATAAGTCGCACCCAAATATGCATTGACATTACGATACATCCTCTGATTATTTCTGATACCAATTAAAGGATATTCTATACTCCTCTACCCGAATACATCACACATGACATTTATGTATTCGTTGCAAGCTAAAAATTGCCATTTGGTTCTGAACTGAAAAAAATACTGTCAATGTGGTTAGTGTACAGAACAAGAAGAACGGCTTTTTTTGCACATGGATATATTATCACCATTAGTCTGCATTCTCGAGCAAAGTAATACAAAAATATGCTAAATTGTTTATTTCTAACTATTTTTTACATATTACTTGAAGTTCTGGAAGGGCATTTAAGTTCGCCTGTGTATTTAAGATTTGGATGCTGGATTATTTCCTTCAATGATGAAAGCTAAATTGCTGTAATTTGGTTTGTATTTTGGAAGGCTTATATGCATACATAGAACGGAGCCCTGAGGGGATCATTTAAGATACCCTCAGATACATGTCTATAAAAATACTATTTTTTTCTCATCGCCAAATAAAGCAATAAGTGGGAAATTAAAAAAACACCGGTCACTTAATATTTTACCATTCTATATACACTGATCTCGAATTAATTTGATTAATTTAGGGTTTCAATTTGACCCTGGACTTTCCAAACGGCCACATTTTGACCGTTATTATTTTGAATGAATTATAGGTGTACATATTGGCTATAAAATGGAAAAAGTCCAGTAAAGCATTATCAAAATGACCCTTGAGATTGTTAGCACGTAGTGGAACCCCTGTTAATCTTCTAATGATTTATAATACATGAACATTCAATGACGTTTTTCTTTAAAAAAAAACCGCACCATTTCTACACTGATTTTAACACTTATATATAGGTTAAATGAAACATACGCATTATGATGTTAGGTCACACGAATGTAAGATATACAAGACAGTGACATTGTACTAGTTGTCATCGCTAAACTTAAATATGTATCTGGCCTATCTGAACCTAAACAAACACTTCAACGGGCTTGACCAAGTGTTGTTGCTACATTTGCGAATACATCTTAAACACTTAATTGTGACGTATGCCGATTAAAACTCTTGTTTTATCATGTAACACACGGGCAAAACTTGTACTAACCCCTGCTTGTTGAAAATCAGGATGTTTTGTTTATTTAAAAAATATTACAAACTTTCTTTCTCGACACATATAGAGGGATACGTTACGAGTGTAATCTTTCATATGTATTAAATGTTTGGACTATATGATATATATTGTTCATGTTCGTAAAAATGAATAAAAATGAGCTTGATATTGTTTTCATTACATTGTGATCAGTTGATCATCGTTTATGGCGATGTACGAGGAAGGTCAACGCTCGTGGATGAACTCATTCTGTCGGCGACAATTTGTCGATTGCCCGGGCCTTCGTGTTTTATATCTCAATTTTCATTTTAAGGGGAACTTTTTTATCGTTGAATGACTTATATGGAGGTTTAACTGTACAAACGAACGTCCATAATCATGTCGGACATGAGTTGTTTCCCTTTCTGTTCTAGTAGGTTAGTTTCCCTTGACGCACGCATTATGTGTGTTTGTAAATATTGTGCTTAAACGGATAAGTATGAGATTGGCATGCTAGTACACTGGTTTATGCCCCCAATATTGAAACTCTCAGTTCCCTTTCTGTTGGCCAGTGTGTTCCCTTATTCCTCTTGTTGTATATTTGTGCAGGCCTGTGACATGGTGATGCTGTGCTATTTTCGTTACCTTGGTCTTTTCATTTCGATTATGTTTTGTGCTCCCTTTCTGTAAGTACCCCTAGTACCGTTTGTTATTGACTCTGCGTCCCACCCAGTATGTGCCTCTTGCTACGTTTGTCTATATATATCTAGGGCAGGTCTGGTTTGTGAATATGGCCAGCTCTACTCCGCTGTTTTCACTGCTAGAAATAGTGAATCCCATTTGAAATGATTTTTTTATTGACAGATAACTGACGAGATTTGCTGCCCTTGCTGGATTCAAAATGGACCGTTCAGTAGCCACTGGTGTTTACCCAATAGAACTCACCAAATGTTCAATAGCAACTTATGTGTACCTTATGAAAATAATAACATTTTAAAAGTTATGTAGTTCTTGACAAAAAGTTGACTTCTATAAAAGAATCGAATTTATTAAGCAAATGAATAGGCGATGTTGTGCAATGCGATCTTGTGTATGAAACGATTGAACTTGGTTCGTTGGTGTTTCATTGTTTATTTTTTTACATATTTTGTAACCAAGTCCAACGGGAAATAAAATCGTAACTGTATTCATCAATTCGTCATCATCAGAATGAGTCACATTTGTTTATAGTGTAGTTTTGCAATTCATAGTATTGTGACCACATCATTATGACAACCGTATATCTCTCATCATGTGTAAAAACTTTTAAGACGCCGTTTTATTGCAGACCCGCCAATAGAGACAGTCTAGGCGGAAAAGGTATAAATGTTAATATAGACTTTGACCACAAAATAATAAAGAAACTTCAACTTTGTATACGTGGCTTAATCATATGAATGGAGATGATATATTATAATTATTCCCAGCTAAATGACCGCAAAGTACACTTCACTTCACATAACGAATTCTACAACACTCGTTTTACGCATAAACATAATTACAGTCAGACCTCGTTTATTGGACAGCCTTCTATCCGAATACTTGGTTTTTATCCGAAATTAATATCAGGTCCCGATGTATCTTCTTATGCACGTCGAATTGAAATGGGATATTCGAAACAACGTTTTATTCAAAATAAAATTTCTGACTCCATGAATTCGAATTAACGATGTCCGACCGTATACATAAACTTGAAATCAGTAATATTATCATTCTTACACATGTTCACGCTAAAGTCGTGACATATATGCAATAGGTCAGGGATAACGGACGGTGTTCCTGGCTTTCACCTCATCCAAAGTTTTCTGTTGAAGAAATTCGAGTACTTCGTCTCATAATTCAGAGACGGGGATATTATGTAATGAGCGTCACATACAGAAGCACCGGGACAACAAAACGGCTCGCAATCGGAACACTTCGTACAATGGATGGCCGAGGTGTTCCGTATGAATGGCCGGGGTGTTCCAAATGTTCCGTATGAGTGGCCGAGGTGTTCCGATTGTTCCGTATGAATGGCCAAGGTGTTCCGTTTGCACGGTTCGGTCGGGTATCGGACCTCATTTCGTGGTATTAAGCTATCTCTGAACAGCCATAATGAGGTGTCCTGTTCCACAGCAAATGTAATATACATAGTCTCTGCACTAACATTGTTTAATGGAATTCGGATAGCGAGGTGAAAATTGACGATAACAGTCTCGCAAATCCATTCATAACGAAAGTTAATTCATAGGGAGCTGGTAAAACTTTTTCCTAACGACACCGATATAATCATAAATCAGGATTCTCCTATTTGTCACAATTATATATTTTTTAACATACAGACAGAAAACTTAATACGCAGGTGAATATCTTGTTAAGTCATTCTTTCATTTTTTTAGTTTGTCAGTTATTATGTTCGTGTTGTTTAATGACCATAAGTACACTATTTATAAGTCGTATTGAGTGAATTATTTTATTTTTTTGAGTTTTATGTTCGAAGATGAAGATGATGATATTAATATATATGAATTCTGAATTATCCACTTTGTTAAAGATATGGAAGCGAACCCGATTTTTTATGCCCCAAACTGGGACTATTGTTTTAACTGAAAGCATGTAGGACAATCGTGAATTTCTCTGTAATGGAACTAGGCATGTTTAACGTTTGTAACTTCCAGACTCCCTGATTGAGGCGCGAGAACTGGGGTATTATTCACAAACACATTAAGTCTGAACTTCAAACTTAGACTAAACATTTTGAAAATTCATTTTCTTATTTAATCTAAAGAAATGAAATTCTGTCGGAATAGTTGTTTCCCTCCGTACACTTTTGCCAGTTTTTATTAATATCTGCATTGTTATAACAACATAGAAGAAAAAAGAACCTTGAACATTGTAAAGTTTAATTTTCAGACATATAAAGTTTATGAATCAGGCCCCTGGTTAGTTACCCGGGAAGCCTTCACCAGTTTAAAATAAATTGTTTCACAACCGATGTAAAATAAGTTCAAAACGAAACGAAATACGTGTTTGTTATAAGATAAATATCAGAAAATTTTACAATGGTGTATTTAATGTTTTTACTCGTTCTTATTATGTATAATTAATGGTTACTGTAAGCATTATATCGCTTGTCCATTGGTTGTGAACCGTACAGTATTTTTATCATCGATATATGTCAGTTGTTGTTTTCGCCACAAAGAGATGTCAAACCACCAATCAATAAAAACAAATAATTCTCATTTGTTTCATTTTGTCATTTATTGCAGTTCCCTTTGTGGCTAGAATGTATAAAAGCCGGACGGGCCATGGCATAGTTCGTCATTCACAGAGACAGAAACAAAGTAAGTAACTTTCTTTACATATTTTTCTATTAAATATTTTCTCTGGTTGTAATGTAAAATTTTAATATAAAAAATACAGAAAATATTTACATAGCCTAAGAAATTGGCTCGATTTACTATACTCAGTATATTTAAAAACGCACAATCATAATTTCTCATTTTTTTTCGACTTCCATATGAATACTAGAATTTTGTTTTGTTTTCCCGTAGGTCTGTGTGGGCAGGCATTGTCATATGTATGTGGCGTTTCCTGTATCAACTAATTCTCTCTCTCTTTTATACATTGTGTTAGCTCACGTTTATTTGCAACATATGCGATAGATTTTATTGCAAATATTGGGTATTTTCATATAAAACCAGTTTCAACAAATGCAATTAAAATGAACATTTATAAACATTTCCCCGGGGTCGAACTGTGCGTTTTTAAATTTACTGAGTATACATTGGTATATATTTCACGAGCTTGGATTATTTCCCATTTCAGCTATGAATTGTTTTAGATTTGTTGAGATAAAGTAACTATTGTTGCCTCTTCCTTGTCGCTATAATAATGAAATTCCTTTAACTTAAATCAACGTTATCATATCTGATAAACAGAACTACCTAATATTTCATAACATTACCATGTTCGATTTAAATATATGTCATGGTCCGAAATGAATGTTATTAAAATATAGGTTATCGCATGAGCAAATACTATCTTTACTGTCCCAGTTTAAAGATGTATCTGGCTCATCTGAACCTAAATATTTTGAATTGGCTTCATCCAGTATTGTTGTAACACATCATTAATAAGAACCATTTAAACAAATCTTGTTTTATCATATTACTAACAAGACAAAACAAGTAAAAAACGCCCGCTTGTTAAACAAAACTTTTTTTAATTTAATGGTGATACAAACGTCTTTTTGACAAATACAGAAAAATACATTATACATGTAATTGCGCATACAACGTGATAAATGTACATGAAAGTGACAAGTCTGCCTTTATGAAATACTCGATACTTTCCTCTTCTCGAAACGTCTGCTTCTATTGGTAATAGTACGGACGTTTTATCTGTCACGTGAAGCAACGTCTTTAAAGATATTTACGTTACAAGCAGGTATTGTTTCGTAGGTTTACTTCTACGGTATGTTGTAATCCTGAACCACAGCTTGAAGACTTTGTGCAGAAGTAGTTCGTATATTACTTAATAAATGTACGAGTTTCCATACTTTTCTTTAAGTGACGTCATTTCCAGAAAACATCACATATGACGTTACCATGTACTGACAGTAAGCAATATTTGCCCCATATGGCGATAGTACAACGAAGTGACCATATCGAGGGTTCAGCGCTAGACTCTCCTAACTCCTATGTATTTATATAGGAGTTAGAATAGTCTTGCACTGAACCCTCGATATGGAGTAAAAATGTTTCATGCTTGCAAATAGTGACATCAATGTTGCGTTTTTATTAAAATGACGTCACTTACAGAAGAGGTTGTAAAACCAATAACAGCGTTCAAGTGTAAATGTTTAGTATTTTTTTTCATTTTAGGATGAAAGTGGCAATAATTCTCGCGGCTCTTCTAGGCCTTACACTTGCGCACGTTGGTCACTATGGTGGTCACTATGGTAAGAATGGTAGCATGGTCTCTATACTCTATACATTCTGTCTTTTTTGAAATCGAGAAAAATATAATGAGCAAGGAAACTGTGGACTGTACAGTGAACAAAAATGATAATTGCCTGTTCTAGTAACAATATGAATATATTATTAAACCTAATGAAAAGTCGTTTAAACATATACAAAATTTATATTAAATTTATAATTACGGTTGCAAGAAATTTACACTGCATGTCGTGTCTAGGATTAGTTTCTTCTTGATTTTAATAGACTTAGCTGCTTGTAGCAATGAAAAACAGAAGTACATACTGTCGATTCAATTTTTGTTGAGAATAACATTCTGGTGTAGTCGATTTCAATTAGTTAATATTTTCCAAAAGATGTTCCAAAAGATGTGTTCATTGGCTGACCTGGTTCACAATTGGTTTACAACCGATCATAAGCCATTAAAAATACTAAATATAGTTTTAATCTCATTTAGTTCACAACAATTGTGAAACATGATCTGACAATTCATACTGATCACTCGCGATGAATGCGTCCGGAGGTGCTAACAAGATTCAGGAATTGTGAAATCCGGGGTCAATCCACGCTCCAAACCGGGTTCGAACTCACGACCTACGAATCAGGACTCAGGCACTTTATCCCTCGACCAAGACGCCTCCATAATATACTACTGAAGATAATCAAATCATGTCACATTTTCAGGTGGATATGGTGGTTACGGTGGTATGAGATATGGCGGTTACGGTGGTTACGGTGGTTACGGCGGTTACGGTGGATACGGCGGTATGATGAACGGTGGTTACGGTGGTTATGGTGGTTACGGTGGCTACGGTGGCTACGGAGGTTACGGGGGACTTGGTGGCATTGGGTAAGTTATCATTCTTTGACCTTGGTGTTTAATAAATGTGATACATATGAATATTATTTTTGTAATGCAGTGTACAATGTACAAGACGACACCACTTTAGTTGCTACACGTAAAGGAGACTTAATTTATATTGTCAAACGTGCCATTGAATTCTAATTTAACGTTACTATAAATGCTCACGTATTATAGAGATTAATCTCAGGTAAAAGTCGATTATTCCATATAACCACCCTCGATACCCAGGATATTCATAACATATATGATACCCTGGGCAAACTGACTGTAAACATCTCGTACTCATGAATAATTAATGAGGTGAAGTCCAGCCGCTTGATTGGCCGCATGACACACACCTCATGCGATACGGAAATTGCCGAGAAGTTACGGATGAACTCGCGGTTAGACTGACCGAAAGCTCTTCACTTCTTTTTTGTTATCGTCCATTTTATTGGTCGAGAAATGCCAATGAATATTTATGCATTAGGAAGTTTCGCCAGCTAATTTGCCCAGGATATCATATATGTTATGAATAGCCTGGGTACCGAGGATGCATATACCGTATCCACACAAAATATTCTTACACCTCGATTTAATTCCGTACATTTGTCAAAATAACAATATTTGTGCTTATCGATGATTGTAATAATATTGTACAAATTACATTGTATAAATAGTAAATGATTACGTTTCTGTGACAGAATGGGTTACAGATGGAGACAACCTTACTGGAAAGGCTACCGACCACACTGGGGGCGGAGATCTTGGTATCCTCATCACAGTAAGACTTTTAAATAAACAATATACTAAAATTCATATGTTTAAAGCAAAGGTACTTGAAACTAATCATTTTAATGTTCTATATGGCCTGTTTACTATAATAAGAATAAACGTAAAAACGACCTCTTGATACGTCCTTTTATTTTCAAAACAGTTCAACAACTTTAACAGAAAAGATCACCAAACCCATACATATTTGCAAAGCCAAGATGTCCATCTACATGAAAAGTCATTCAAACTATTCCAACCGGCCATATATGTCCGAAAACACAAAAAGTATCAATAAATCACCCCCAAAATCTGCAGCATGTCTAAACCGACGTCCACAGTTCAACTGGTGATATTCGCCTATTTCATACCATTTCTCTTCAATTATACAAATACGGCGCTGAATTCTGATTCCAATCCACACAAGGACTTAAAACACTGCGTTCACATTGATGTTCTCCTACTTCATATGTGTAGTTTCATGTTGATGATGTTTTCTATTTAATGTAAAAAACAAAGAATATTGTCTGCAATATATTCTTGATAATCAATTATGGCGCACCAAAAAGAAACTAACATCACGAAGTCAAGTCACGATTCAGATACACTTTGAGGAAACTGCTTGTGCTAGATATAACGATTTTAATATGATCGATCTTGATTTTTTCCAGAGAAAAGCTATTATTGAGCCTCGTGTGAGATATTTGATGACTAATTGGCATTGACCTCGGACAGACAATTCTCAATGTGTGGTTAGACGATTTCCGACAATGTTCTGCATTAGCCCTGGTCCTCCGGCGAAGGAAACAACAAACAAAATGCATGACAACTAGAATAATTATCTTATATAGAACGTTTTTACAAATATCTGAAAACAGTACTCGAACATCGGACCATCAGTACCAATTTATTTTCGAGAAATAAAGATTTCGTGTTTTGTCGACAGTACTAGTATTTGTATTCGTGGATAATGCAGAATATTGTAAATGCAAAAGTGTATGTATTTATATCTGAATGATTGTGAATGTGAATAATCTTGCAATAAACCTTTAAATGACAATTTATTTGTTGTTAGTCTAGTTAAAATTATTCACAGCATGTTTAGGAATCGCAAAATTTCCGGTCAAACTCCGCTCAACATATAGCAAGATGTCACAACAATCAAACCAAGAACTGGTAGCTCTACCAATCAACCTCTACGCCTCCCAACGTTCTTTTTTTGTTCTTATGAATTATTATTAAGCAGTTGTAATTTCGGTATCCCAATAGACTGCTAGGTATACGGTTGGAACTTTCAGTGGAAACTAGGGAAAACAATTGAACATTACAAAATCAGCTTCGCTCATGGTTCTCTCTGCTTCACATTTTTAAACCACAATAATGTTTCAATTCATTGTAAGCGAGATAAAGTTGTTATAGTGAACGCCACATACATAAGACCATGCCTCCACACACAGATCGCCGGGAAAAAACAGTTCAAAAAAGAGTAAGCACATAGGAGGTGCAAGGGTAAACATGCTTGGGAACAAGGGCGCAAGGAATGGTCTGGTCGACCATAGAAATAACTAACCAAGAGTAAGATAAGTTAGAAAATGTTCTTCTGTATCTAAACACATCATGTTCGTTCAACGCTATTCAGGTAATACGTTCGTGATACTGCAAGTACGAATGTCGTACAGATAACAGAAGAGTAACAACACTTGACAGCCAAGCAATTTCACACTAAGAACATATCATGTCAAACAACAACACTGTACTTATACAATGTCGTGTTACAGTGATACAGTCTATTCAATAAGAAAGACATATTCTTGCAGTTGACCAACAACATAAAACATTTATCTCAGACATATTCCAAACAACCATTGATTTATAAGCCATAAGATCCTGTTTCAGGCCTATTTGGTGTCGGCTTTTGGCCTTTTCCCCTCCTCGAATATATTTCCCTTTGCACAGCATTGTAGATATAGTCAGAAAACAAGACAGAAATACCAATACTATCACATAGTTCATGGTACATATCAATATTTTACATGTTTGTACTACTAAAAGGCAACGTATACAAGGTTTGATAGATATAAAACTTGTATTATTAAATAAACAGTCCGGCCTCGTTCATTCGAATTCGAACCTGATTTTCATTTCGTATGATACCAAGTATTCGGATCGGAGGTGTTCGAATACACGAGGTCAGACTGTATGTACCCGGATATACTACAACTAGGGTTGGTTAAAGATAATGAAAGATAGCATCATTATCAAGGAGGAGGGCAAAGCGAAACTCGTCTATCTGTAGATAAAAAAATTATTGGAGTTGTTTAATGATATATTGTGCAATTCATTTTCAAAATGGACGTCACAAAGTATGTGTGTGCGTTGCTGTTTTGTTTGATTTCGTCTATTTACGGTAAGAATAATTACAGGTATTTGAGCGCTGCTATGGGATTTACAACCTCTTCTGTAAGTGATGTGACTATTTGAAAGCAGGACATAATATTTACTCCATATGGTCACTTCGTTTTCATATTGCCATATGGGGCAAATATTTCTTACTGTCAGTACGTGGTGACGTCACGTGTAACGTTTTCTGGAAATGACGTCACTCGTACAGCGGCGCTCATTTGTGCTTGTTGGTGTGGCGCTTTGTAAGCGACAAAGCTTGATCGATTGTTGTATATACTAATAATTAAACTTATTTTGTGTATAATAATTAAGAACTTTTACGTAATGCAGTTGGTTCATAATATAATATTTTCATCATACATCATATATGAAGAAGAATTTTACATAATATTAATCGATATATATTTGATTTTATTCACTAAATATAGACAATCATGATTTACTCTTTCCTTATATGTATTCTTATGATAATACATCAATTTTAGAATAAGAAAAAGAAGAAATTATGCGAAAATTTTGTTGCGTGTCAAATATATATGCAGTAAGTCTACCATTGAAAAACAACATACAGTGAAGCAACAATAAGACGGAACCGTTAACCATCCATTTGCGCCATTTACGCCCTAATCATTTATTTGCTACAGTCCTTAAAAAACATTTAATATCGTCTTTCTAAAATGATTCGTGTGGTTGATATGTAAATTGATAGTTAGAACTACTTCATTGCTTGTTTCGAACCCGAAAAAAATATGTCCACTATGCCCAACTGATACAACATGATTAAAACGATTGTAAAATTCAATATTATATCCCATTACCTTAGTCATGTGTTAAATAATGCCTCGGTCACACGAAGTACACGGTGTACGGACTTCTCGGGGGCTAAATATCCGTACGGTTCTCCTAAGTATTACGGGTTCCGGACAGCACGTCATCCCAACATTCTCAACTTTCAACCACGGGCTATAAGGTACACCTACGGGTCCGTAAGTAAGTTTGGACCGGCACGTCATGCCATGCGATTACACACGGGGCCGGGAGCTTCAATGCGACACGGATATCTCCGCACATTAAATACCGAATTATAAAATGGATTTCTAACGATATTGGCTTACAAACTTCGGTGTCTGAAAGCGTCTAAATATGAGAAATATCTCAGCTCAAAAAATGTTTTCAAATCGTTGAGATTTTTCTCAGCTGAGACCGGACCTAGATGTACATATTCATTAATATTGTATCATCACAATACTACATAATATATTACAGGTTTCACAATACCAACAACATTGATTGCAGGGACCGATCAAAAACCCTATGGCGGTAAGTAGTATACTCAATCTTAGAAACAAATGCAGCCTGACAGCTATCTGACCAAGGCATTGTCTCTTCACCCGAACAACGTTTGTAACCTTGACGCGGATTGGTCAACCTATTGATAAAGGGAACGTTACCTTGCCGAAATCCACTGAATTTCGGTGAATTTACCGAAATCCATTTTGGATGTGGAGTGACCAGCAATCGTTACATCTCGGCACAACACATCTTAACCTTTAAATTGCGCCGACCATCTTTTTTCAAGATATTTCTTGTTTCAAGATATTTCTTGTTTCAAGATATTTCCTGTTTTCATTTGACTAGTATCGGAAGGCCACGCAAATGCCATTGTTGATTGAGTACGAGCAATTGTTTCCGAACAAAGGTTGTGAATGAAATGCCCTATAACAGAACAACTCAAAACTCGCATACGAAAACAAATCAAAATGGCAGACAAATTGTGAGCACATTTATCCCTTGAGTTTTTGCCAGTAGGATAAGTGGTAACCAATGATAGATTATATTGTTATACTGTGTTGTTATATTCCGTCATTTAATCACCAGTAATGTTTGGATGCCGGAGTGGATTGTTATGATCTCCACAAGTTTGTAACACAACTGATTTGACGAAACTAAATAATTGCCAAACATGCACCAAGCTGAAACTGTGGTACATACAATGTATTCCTGCTAAACCGAAATTTGCCTCCAACTTTCGTAAAATGTTTCATGTTCACTTTCATAAAATGAATAGCAAAGAGAGCGTTACACGGTCAATGAATCAAATATTGACTTTCAATTACAGACAATGGGTACAATTGTACATTCAGTTTAGATACTTGTGGATGGACCCAAGACCATAACGGAGATGATTTTGACTGGACAATTCATTCGGGACCAACACTTTCAACCTTTACAGGTCCAGACAACGATCACACATCATTATGGTGCCCTGATTGTCTTGGTATGTAACAAGGCTAGTTATGTATCACACAGATCAACGAAGCATTTGGTATCTTCTCGATATGGCATCAAGTATCAACATGTTAAAGTTGAAATAGATTAGGATGGTCGAGCAATTTTGTGCTTGATTAGTCAGATCCATTGGTTTGTAATTAAATAATTACATAATTCATATTGAAAACTGCATCAATTTGAAGTTCAATTATGGGCAAGTTTTCAATTGCCAGGAAAGCACAATACGGAATCAGCTGTATTATTGTACTCTGCATTGATATTAAAGATAATCATTTTTAGATCTTTTAAAATCTCCGCCCATTTCATGGTATTAAAACACCAGATAAACGATTAGTAAACGCACGTCAAATGAATGAATAAAATGAAGACACGAACAATTGTAATATAAAACAAGGTATATTATAGACATTGATATATGATAATCAAATTGCTGTATGGTTATCACTTGTCCGTTAGACCTTTGCAGTAGATTAACTGACATCTCATACACTGTGGCTGGACTTTCTTTATGTTATGTCGTGTAGTCCAGCGCATGTCGTTCTATTTTCATGTTCTTTTATTTCGCTGTTGATGCTGTGTTGTTCGATGTTCAAGCCCTTATCATTTCTGAATGTTTTCGGTCCTTCCATGAACGTGTCCTCTAGTCCGTTTGTTGTTTACATCCCTTCCTGTGTATGTCTCCTTCCATTGATTGAGTCTATGAATGCATACCTATATGCTCCATATGTTTGCACTTCTTGTTGCAGGTTATTACATGTACATTGAAACTTCGAAGCGAAGGATTTCTGACCAAGCTAGAATTATCGGTCCTCCGATATATATCTCGATGGGTGAATCAATGTGTTTCTCGTTCTGGTACCATATGTATGGATCAGGTATTGGGCGGCTTAGTGTTTTTGAACAACAGGAGAGTAATACGACCATGATTTGGACAAAAACAAATAACCAAGGACCACAATGGTTATATGCTGATGTTACAATAACAGGAAGTGGTCGTCCTCAACAGGTATTTATCACATAATACGTTCAAAGGTTCCTCCATTGAATTGTTTATCACATTGAAGTCATGTTCGTTGTTTGTTTACTCCATGTTGTCTCTATATTATGTAAACATTCGAAGAAATTCTGAGTAGTAAAATTTATATACATTGTATTTTGCTTCAAAGATTTTTTCTGCAATATACTTTTCTCTAAGCATTATATTATGCTATTGAATGTGTCAACTTCTGAAATCAAACACGTATGAAATACTGTTTAATGCAGATGTATACTTAATGACAAATTATGTAAAATTGCGTTTCATTTGAAAAGTGTCAAAGGTTATCAGTATACCTAGTTTATTTCATTTGTTTGTTGCTTTATGCCGTTTGCAACAGAAATTCAGCTATATACGGCGGACAGTTGACCTTACCAGTGCTCCAGGGTTACCAGTCAGTACTAACCTGCTCCTCCGTAAGCAATTGACAATTCCACACACAAATCAAGAGGTCAGAGGTGGAGAATAAATGACTTTGGGTGCATTATCTGCAGTCAAATTGTCACGGAAGAACGTACGTCTCGTCCGGGTTTCGAACTCACGACCTCTAGTAGATTAGCAGTCTAACGCTCTACCGACAGCACTCACCGAATTGGCAGCAATCCTAGATAAACAGAAAGAAACTCGGCATGTATAGTATCATTAAAACTATGAACATGTTCAAAACTTTCTGGGTCTTATTGCAGATTTTAATTGACGGCATTCGTGGAAATTCTTACCCGGGAGATATTGCAATTGATGACACAGAGTTACGACCGGGACAATGTGGAGGTAATTCACATCATGTGTTGTATTTCGCACTGCACTAACAAGACTTCAAAAAAATATGTTTTGTGATAATGCACAATATTCATTATATACCTGAATACAAATGCCAATTGTTTAGACGATCAAAAGAGCCCCGTACAAAATGTTTTTCATTATGTTTTATAATAATAGACTATATCACAAGTTAAGTGTTATTTTATAGATAAATAGATCACAACATATCTAACACATGCCGTTGCTTTATTCTGGTAACTAATTAAAACCACCATTTCGATAACAAATTGATGTGTACAATATGTCCATTAGTTATGTTCTTTTTTAGAAATAAAGCATTAAAGGGAAAAAAATAGTTATGCAATACTTTAATTACAGAATATTTACATATATCTCTATATTGCAGATGAACAATTTGAAATAACTACAGGAAGCTATGAACCAATAACAGATAGCTATGAACCAACAATAGAGAGCTATGAAGCAACTGAAGAGAGTTATGAAACATCTACAGATAGATATGGACCAACGACAGAGAGCTATGAAAGCTATGAGGTCACAACACAGGTCTCAGGAACTTTATCACCATATAAAGGTATACTAATGTCTCAATGTTTCAACTACAAATTTCGGGTAAAACACAATATGTTTTGTAAAAGAGAGAATAAGTTGCAACAGGAAACGCCACACACACAAATCAATGCCTCCACACACAGACCTCCGGGAAACAAACAGTCCACAACACATCAGGCGTGGCGGAGATGAGAAGTTAAATACGCAAGGGAACACGGGTGCAAGGAATGGCTTGGTCTACCATTAAGGACAACTAAGGTGAATTAAGGAGGACATACATGGAGGTAATTTAATGGATGGAATACAACAAGGAGTTACCAAAGTTAGGCCGAAAGGGGAATAAAATAACATGAACACTATATCAACATTAACATCAAGATTTATGTTATGTTGCTTAGAGGACATTCAGTTTTTTTTCTGAATATCGTGAGCATTCGTGAACAAGCCAGTCTGTATATTTCGATATAAATCTTATAATCGATATTTTACATTATAATGTGTTCTGCTTGCTTTTACAATATCACAAGTGATAACTTGACATTTTTTCTAAGTAACTTAAAACTATAAAATTTATTTAAATATGCTTTGACTTGGAAGTCGAACAAAAGATACAAATGTAATTCGAATATTGTGAATTGAAATACGCATAAGGTATCCAATGTATGTTTCAAATGTTGGAAAGGTGTTTACCATGTTACTTTCTGATTTACTAGTAAATGGAATGTGATAATTATAGACAGATATATTCTAATATACGAGCAAATATTTAAACACATAAACGTCTGTTAAATTGAACAACATATAAATTTGTCTCTCGCTAACCGATACATTACTCAAAGTGTCACAATCGATAGATCGCATCGAACAATCGATCGTATCCATGGTGGCTGACTACCGGATATTTCATCATATCATATATATATGACAATGCTCATAAACAACGTCAGGTTGATCATTTGATTTTTCAAACATCGAAATGTTATTGTCAGCTTTGGTTATATTCTTTGATGTCTACTTTTCTTGCATAATTTACACCTATGACTTTTACACTGTTTCTTTATCACCATTTGGCAGGCCTGTAGGCTAATACTCATTTTGTAACCTAAAACTTCCTAAGGCACTGCAGAAGTATAGTGACCCCTTTTGCGGAAGTTGCTTTTTGTAAACGTAATACACTAAAACGCGAAATCAATATGTGACTTTAATACACCCCTAGAGTGATAATTTCACTGAAGATAGTATATCCTTCGTCATGTGTCCTCTAAATGATTCTTGTGTATAAGATGTCAATTGCTTGAACTGGTCAGTACTTGACGGTGGCCCGTTGACAATGTTCGGGTTAACTGACCGCCATACAAAGTCTCAGGACAAACACACTGTTCTCGTCATAAATACACGCAAAGGCTTTATAAACACTTATTTGACGAAACTAAAGAATTGCTAAATATGCACCTTGCTGGAACTGTGGTATGTATATTGTATTCCTGTTAAACCGAAATTGACCTCCAACTTTCTAAGAATGTTTCCTGTTCACTTTCACAAAATGAATATCAAAGACAGCGTTACACGGTCAATGAATCAAATATTTACTTTCAATTACAGACAATGGGTACAATTGTACATTCAGTTTAGATACTTGTGGATGGAACCAGGACCATAACGGAGATGATTTTGACTGGACATTTCATTCGGGACCCACACCTTCAGAACAAACAGGTCCAGATAACGACCACACATCATTATGGTGCACTGATTGTCTTGGTATGTAAGGCGAGTTATATATCACCCAGATCAACGAAGAATTTGGTATCGTCTCGATGTGACATCGAGTATCATCATGTTAATGTTGAAACAGTTTGATTTAGAAACGCCAAATGTCAAACGCTAGTCAAATCCGTCGTTTTGTAATTATATAATTCCACAATTCATATTAAACACTGCATCATTTTGAAGTTCAATTGTGGATACGTTTTTAATTGACTGCGAAGCACAAAACGGAAGCAGCTGTATTATTGTACTTTGCATTGATATTAAAGATAATCATTTTAGCTCTTTTGGAATCTCCGCCCATTGCATGGTATTTTCACACCAGATAAGCGAATAGTAGACGCAAACAATTAATTAATGAAGTGAAGACACGAACAAGTGTAATCTTAAACAAGGGATATATTATAGACAATGATATATGATAAACAAATGGTTCTATAGTTATCACTTGTCCATTAGAGCTTTGCAGTAGATTTAATGACATTTCCTAGGCTGTGGGCACTGTATTGCCTAGTCTCTCTTTTTATTGTCGTGTAGTTTAGCTCCCATCGTTCCATTTTCGTGTTGTCTATTTCGTTGTTGATGCTGTGTTGTTCGATTTTCTAGTCCTTATCATTTCGGTGTTGTTTTCTGTCCTTCCCTGCACGCGCCCTCTAGTCCGTTTGTTGCTTTTGTGTCCCGGCCTGTGTATATTTCCTCCAATTGATTGGGTATATGAATGCAGACATCGATGCTCCATATGTTTGCACTTCTTATTGCAGGTAATTACATGTACATTGAAACTTCGAAGACAAGAACTTCTGAACATGCTAGAATTATCGGTCCTTCGATATATATCTCGATGGGGGAATCGATGTGTTTCTCGTTCTGGTACCATATGTATGGATCAGGTATTGGGCGGCTTAGTATTTATGAATTACAGGAGGGTTTGAGGACCTTCATTTGGACAAAAATATATGATCGAGGACCACAATGGTTATATGCTGACGTTACAATAACAGGAAGTGGTCGTCCTAAGCAGGTATTTATCACATAATACGTTCAAAGGTTCCACCATTGAATTGTTTATCACATTGAAGTCAAACTGGTTGTTCGTTTACTCCATGTTGTCTCTATATTATGTAAACATTCGAAGAAATTCTGAGTAGTAAATGTAATACACACCTTTAGCATCGGTCGCTAAGTCCGATACCCTTTTAACCACTGTCTGCGTGCGAATGTAACGGCAGTGGACCCAACGTGCTATGTGGGAGCTTAAAAGTTTTACCAAGTAAATAAAGAAACAGAAATTGTTCGAGGAAATCATTTTTGTAAATATGAAAAAACGAGAAAATAAGTGGCTCCATGGAACGCCACATACATAAGAAAAACCTCTCTACACAGTCCTCCGGGAAAACAACACTCCATAAAACATCAGGCATTTGAGGTATGCAAGGGAACAGGTGCACACGGAACGGCCCGGTCGACCGTAAGAATAAATAAGGTGAATTAATGAGGACAAAAAGTGGGGAGGGAGGATTTAATGGACGGAACACATCACATGCCAAGACAGCCGGCAACAACAACATAAATAGAAATAATAAAGATACAGCGATTACAGCCTTAGAATTGTCAGTACACATACTGGGGTTTACCTAAAGTTGCATTATTAATTTGACATGTTAAGGTTATTTCACATTCTGATGTTACTAATTTAGTTACAGGGAGCAAGGTCAGTATAAGGCTGCTTGTTCCTTCGTGCTGGATTAATAACAATATGTCTGTTGTTATGTACGTAATTGTTAATTGCATTTAATGACTATTTACTGCCTACTTAGTCAGTTTATGTGTATATGTTGGAAATCAATGACCATATAGCGATTAATTGTGAGGTTAGCTAGCTGTTAAATCGATTTAAACCCCCAGTATTTTTACTGACATATCCAAGTCTGTAATTCGCTGTATGGTTATTATTTCTGTTTGTGTTTTGAATGTGTTTTGTATTTCCCTTTCCCCCGTGCAATTATGTCACTTTATATAGTGTTCAGGTTATTTCCTACCCAGTTTCGGCCTATTGCTGCCAGCTGTCCATCAATTAGTCCCCCCTTCATTGTTTGTCCTCTTTGACTCTCCTAGTTATTCCTTATGTTCTGCCAGGCCGTTCCTGCGCCTCTGTTCCCTAACGTATGTACCCTTAAGCCTCCTCAGATGCCTTATGGGTTGTTGTTTTCCCGGAGGTCTGTGTGGGGAGGCACTGTCTTATATATGTGGCGTTCCCTGTAGCAACATGCTCTCTCTCTTTTAAGCATTATATCATGCTATTGAATGTGTCAGCATTTCAAATCAAACACGTATGAAAAAACTTTCTGATACAAACGTATACTTAATGAAAAATCCTATGAAATTATGTTTGAAAAGTATCGAAGGATATCAGTATAACTAGTTTATTTCAAATTTTTTTTTATTTACGCCGATTTTAAACAGAAGTTCACCTACATTGTATATACGGCAGACAGTTGGCCTAACCAGTGCTCCAGGGTTACCAGCCAGTACTAACCTATTCCTCCGTAATCAAATGACAATTCCAAATATAAAGTGAGACGTCAGAGGAGGAGGACAAATGACTTTGGGTGCATTATCTTCAGTCAAATTGTCACGGAAGTACATACGTCTCGTCCTGGTTTCGAACTCACAACCTCTAGATTAGCAGTAAAGCGCTCTACCGACTGCGCTCACCGGGTTGGCGGCAATTCCTAGACAAGCCGAATGAAACTATGCATGTACACTATCAGTAAAATTATGGACATGGTCAAAACTTTCTGGCTCATATTGCAGATTTTAATTGAAGGCATTAGTGGAGCTGGTTACCAAGGAGATATTGCAATTGATGACACAGAGTTACGACCGGGACAGTGTGGAGGTAATTCACGTGATATGTTGTATTTCGCACTGCACTATCAAGACTGATTTGAAGATTCAAAGTTTCTGCTTTGTAACAATTCTCGGATCTAGATGCACACTTCATTATATAATATATACGGTAAAAACATGCCATTAGACGATCAAAAGTGTCCAGTACAATTTTTATTTCAATATTATTTGTAATAATAGACCACAAGTTTAGCGTTATTTTCTTTGCAAATAGAACACAACATATCTAACACATACCGTTACCAGATTCTGGTAACTACTTAAAACAACCATTTCGATAACACATTGATGTGTACACGTGATGTGTTGTCGCCGTATTTGACAATACGCGTAGTTTAGTTGCATATAGTGGCCATACTGTTTACAACTATATATCATATCCTATTTCTTTTCTGACGTTGCGTTTCTAAAAATAGCACGTGTGGCTTCGTATATCTTTTACATTTGATAAAATCTGCATATAGTATTTTCGTATTTAGATGGAAGAAAATGGGAAATGAAATGTTAATTTTCCATTACCTGGCCATTTTGGTATGGCTAACGTTTTTCAGGAAGAAATATTACATAAAGAAGGGGTTCATAACTTTATTTGGAACGGTACGAAATTTTAACGTTTTATCCGTATTGTAGTATAGATTGAATCAATACAAGTTTCATTTGTCTTTGGAAATATGTCCATTAGGGATGTTACACCTTAAGAAATAAAGTATTGAAGGAAAATATTTGTGTGCGTTACTTTATTTACAGAATATTTACAGGTATCTCTATATTGCAGATGGACAACCTGAACTTACGACATCAAGCTTTGGACGAACTACAGAGAGCTATGAAAGCTATGAGGTGACAACGCAGGTCTCAGGAACTTTGTCACCATATAAAGGTATACTAACTTCTTAATGATTCAACTCCATGTTTCGGGTAAAGCACAATTTGTTTTTGTAAAGGAGAGAATAAGTTGCGACAAGGAACGACAAAATATCAGTCATTATAGAGATGCAAGGGTAAATACACAAGGGAACAGGGGCGCAAGGAACTAATTATAAAATTAGTTATCAAATAGTGTCTGTTATTAAATAAAGAGATTTATTATTAGTTTTATTCACTTTGCTTGATACGTTTGATACACTAGTTTCTCCACGTTTTGTAAAGACTCTAGTCTTACTAAGAAACCTAATAAGCTCTTGCTGTTCTGGCGTTCAGTATGTTTCATCTGTTATTAAAGGGTAATACTGCTGTTACTGCAAGTAATAAAAATATACATGTAGATAAACCGTACGTTTTATAAAGAATCTTAAGTCTGACATCGGTGCTAAATTGTTTCTAAGTCAGTGTCATACACTTATGATAATTTCATGAAAAATCTAAGTGTAATCCTAGGTCCGGTATGACTACTTCTCTGAAACGGATTTAGATTGGTCTTATGACAGTCCTACTGCCACTGTTTCTAATAGAGTCAATATTGTTACTGAACTATAAAACCTCAATTATAAGAAGTGGTATTGTTATTGAAGTGGTCTTTAAGTGATATTTTACTTACATATATTTATAGGTGATAGATTAGATGCATCGATTATCGTGGATTGCAATAAATATACGTGGGATATCATAGTTGATTTAGATCAATTGCGCCAAGTGTATCCGAAAGCCAAAGGCTCAGATATATATCTGGGAGAGAACAAATGCTCTGGGATAGAGAAGAACAACTTGTTGATATTTAATCAAGAGCTCACTGAATGTCTAACAAGTGAAACGGTAAGTAAATGGTTATATGTTATGTTACATCTAATATGTTTTCTACCGAATTTAATTTTCAAATAATATTTTTTGGAAACAAGTTTGTGCCATATTATTTTTATCTTGGTACTTTCTACAGTAATGGAACGCAGATAATGATCGTATGTGCTTATTTATTGTATAATGGAGAGTAATTAATATACGTCTTCGGTCTGTTTTCTAATCCTAATGTATTATAATGTGTTATGTTGTACATATTACTATGTAGTTAAATGTATGTGCAAAGCATAAACGCCAGCTGGTAACCTGGAATTACACCGTCAAAAAAGGTCGATTGTTTTCGCAGTCAGTTGTCAACCAAATCTTGCATGTGTAGCAATTTAAAACAATGTTCTGTTTCCTATGTTTTAATGCACAGTAAAAGCTCCGTAATAAGACCATCCTTATGACCCTTGAAACTGGTCTTGATATTGAGATGGTCTTAATATTGAGGTTGAGTAAAGAGCAGAACAGTGAAAATGGGCTTGAAATTTGTGTAATATTATTTTAATTTTGAGATGGTATTATTATTGAAGTGGTATTTAAGTGAGGTTTTTGGATGATATTACAGTTAATTAACGGTGTTCATGTCTACAACAACGAGTTGATATATGCTGAACATGATCCAGTCTACTTGTACATCATCCGACATTACAACTGGACGGTCGGGGTAGAATGTGACGTCCACAGAGACGGTACAGCGAATAGTAAGTGAACACTCATTAATGTAAATCAAATCTTTTCTGTCACCATTTGAGCGCTGCTATGGGATATACAAACTCTTCTGTAAGTGACCTCATTTCAAGAAAAAGCAACATGTGATGTCACTATTTGCAAGCAGGAAACTATATTTACTCGATATGGTCATTTCGTTTTCATTTTGCCATATGGGGCAACTATTGATTACTGTCAGTACATGGTGACGTTACATGTGACGTTTTCTGGTATGACATCACTTAAAGGAGAGGTTGGAAATCGTACAGAGGCGCTCATTTAATGTTTTCAAGAAGCCAATGGGTTGATAGCTGTTTTCACTTTTGAATATCTCGTCTTCAAGTGTGAGTTATCATTTGAACGATTGGTTAGATGTCAGACATTTCCAACCCACACCTGTGTTTGCGTCTGTGACATAAATGAACTGCATTGACAGGGAAACACAAATATAAATATACTTTACTATATACGTAGGAATTCAGTACCTCTATGCATTCACATGACAGACAAATATTCATATTCTTCCCGTTCTAGGTAGTCTTCAAAAGCCTGACGAATACACACCATCTCCAAGCGTCTACAGTCAACAGTACTCAGTCAATATCTCATATTATTCTGACCCTAATTTTGTGCATGAGATCCAAGGAAATCCGCTTCACGTGAATGTAGGTTCCCAAGTGTATGTCAAAGTGTTTACAACCACTGTTGATTGGAATACAAAGATGCGTGTGCATACGTGTTACACAACACCAACAGAACATGCTTTGGACCATCTTAAGTATTATCTGATACGGAATGGGTAGGTCAACTTACACATTGTATTATACATATTAAGATGTGAAAATAATTCCCCCTCTAAAATTAACTTGCATTTCTATATTTGTTTTAGAGAAATATTAAGTATCTCATTTTATGGATGTCAACACGCCAAAACGCAAAAACTGCAAATAAAGCGCGCTAATACCACAAAGAAGTGGAGTCAGCGGCGTCGTCTCGACAGCTGTGAATTTGGCGTGTCTTCTAGGTGCCAACACACCAACTCGCTAGAATTACAATTTTTTCTCTTGGTGCGTTGGCGCCCCGGCTAGAACGACAACTATCTTATTTGTCGTATTAGCGGGTTTTATTTGTCATTCTGGTGCCCTTCAAATGCGTCACATGCCGAAACGAGATAGCTGAAATCAGCCACCACGGAAGCACCTTTTACAGTAGCTACGCAATGACACAATCATAGTGCCGTCATGCTCTATGTACATGTAGTTGCTAATGTAAACAATCGTCATTATCAGCGTACAAAAGAATCAGTCGGAGACGAAGTCATAACATTAATTCACATTTTTCATTTGTTTCAGATGCGAGGTAGACACCAACACTCATATAACATCTCAGTCAACGCACGAGACAAGGCTTGTCTTTGACGATTTCGAGTATACAAGTAGTCATAGCGGATTATACGTATATTGTGACGTCACATTCTGTGCTTCAACTGATTGGTCAACCAATTGCCGCCAAACATGTCAACCGGTCGTTCGTAGGAAACGTTAAACTCTTTGACGTGTTCTCTTAACTTTGCTCTTCTATATCTATCCAAACGTGTAGTTCCTATCACAATTCCTCTTGTAACAGGAATGATAACTCTTTTTGAAGCTTGTTTTCCGCTACAGTATCAGGGACCAATATGTCCGAGGTACTGATCACTCTGAAATTTGTCATTTTAAACTGTCAAAACTAATTATACTCTCTGCAAACTACAATGATTCTATTGATATTTTATATGGTTACCAATTTAATCCGCTTAATTTTTATCGAGACACCTTTTTGCATTGTATACTAACTATATGAGCACCGATGTACTGTTTCCATACTCTTCTTTAAGTGACGTCATTTCCAAAAATTGAATAATATGTCACCATGTACTGACAGTATGCAATATTTGCCCCATTTGGCGAAATGAAAACAAAGAGACCATATGGAGTAACTATTATTTCCTGCTTGCAAAAAGTGACATCACATGTTGCGTATTCTTGAAAAGACGTCACTTACATAAGAGATTGTAAATCCCATAGCAACGCTCAGTGTCGTTCAAAGGTATTGTGTGCCGCGTAAAATACGCATTACACAATAATTTATACAGCAATAAAAGTGTCAGAGAGAAGCATTGGGAAGGCAACATCTACAAAACAGATTTCTCCGCATAGATACCTAGGGTATGATATGAAGGTGGAGTAATTAGAAGAAACACCAACATATGGTATAGTTAGTTCCCACATTTACAATATTTACCTCCCTTGTTCTAAATTGTCGGCCATATTGATAGGCGTATTTCCATAAAGCGATAATGAATATAACGTAAACGATGATAAACCAATCAGAGTATAAAATATAACAAATTATTTCAGTGGATTTCAGGTGCAAATTCTCTTGGTTTTTCTCAATTATCACATTTTTGGAAATGGCTTATCAGTTTTGCCTGTCACTATGCCTGATGATTAAGAACAAGGGAATTAAATACTGTAGATGTGGAAATCATCTATTGGGACAGCACAGGTCAACATAATGAGAAACTGCAGCACAAACAGACTTGCAGTATTGGAGAAAACTACGTGAAATGGTCTTTGTTGTTTTACATCGAGGGGTAGGACAAAATTGACAAACACGAAACACAACAATATTATTTTATTGAAAAATTAGAACATGTGATTGCTCTTTCGTTATTTAAAGGAAAAAATGTACAAAACGATAAATAAACGTATTATCACAGACAATATATTTTGAGATAAGTTATTCTGAGTATTTTCTATAAGGGTATGCATTTTAAAAGTTTGTCTAAATTAAACTAATTATGTTGATTTTGTTGAAATGGCAATCTTTTGATTTTAAATTGAAAACATTGGGTACTAGATAAAGACAAGCTAGTAGCTATATGTTTTACCATTTTCAAATACCGTCATCGCATTGTTCTTGAGATTCGTTTCTTGGGTCATTATTGATGCTTTTTAAATGCAGATACTCGGGTCTGGTTTTAATAATGTTCACAGGGATTTTGAACTCGATTATCGTTAATTAATAATAATATGATTATGTATCAGAACAAATAGTTAATTTCCTTTGCCAAATGCTAAGGCTGTTTTGAAAAAGTCTGAAAAGTTGATTAAATATTACATTGTTTTTTCAAACCCATTTAATGAACGACTTAAGTCTGAGATATATAAACAATATGAAAAAATAACAACTCTCTGATCCCTTATTTACTGTAAATCACTTTATTTTTGCGACAACTTAATGTTCGTGTTAATTTGTGAATCCGGAGTATCGCGAATTCAAAACTCTCGCAAAATATGATTGTCCCTTATAAAATCATGCATGTACGAATTTGGTGCATATCCGAAATTGTGTATACTTTGTTATGTATAACACGCGATGTGAGTGTATAACGATTTGATTTGTAAATAGATGTTTAAACAATAACACAAACCATTACCATCAATATTAAATTCACGACGGAGGAAAGACACAAATTTATCGTATCGCAAATACTTCCGGGCAAGACTTTCGCGAAAAAGTTAATGTCGCAAAAAATAAAGTGATTTACAGTAACTGTTTACTTACAATGTTTTCAAAAATAATTAGTGAAAAATATTCACCTGTGTTGAAATAAATGATTGCAAAGAGCTAGTATGATAACTTGACGGTTTTGTCAAGTGCATAATATCAAACATTATCATGTTTTATATACAATAAATTCCATGGACAGTCCGTTTCAAAAATGTACAAAACTTCCATGAACAACTGGTTGCAAAAATAGACAATACATTCCATGAATCGTTGATTGCTTAAATGTAAATAGTGGGAAATGCTTTAAATGCTTTGTCGGAACATTCTGTATGATGGACCTCTAAAACTGTGAAAAAAAACAAGTCCAAATTAATGTTATAATGTAAAACCGTCTAAAATGTTAAGTCAAGTATGAGTATTATTAATATTGATATTTCATCATTGAGCTGAGACAAGTTAATAAAGACTTTGTTCGAAAGTGCCCCTATTAGTTACGCTATAAATATCATTCATAAATTTCAAGGATTTAAAAAGAAAATTACCTACCAAATCTCAATGCATTACAATGTTTGCTTGCAATCAGCAGTAAAAAGGATTTGCCCTACACATACATGGACGGATCTTCAACATCGGTATAACAGACTATACACAACTGCATGAACCCACTGGACGCATATATACTATCTGGGGCATAGATTCCTATAGGCCATGTAGGCCACAGCCTACACATCGCGGCCTACACTTTTAAAAAAAATATCGAAAAATAAATTTGCCACAACTGCAATAATATATTTAGTGTATGTTTTTTTATGTTAATGTTTGCCAGCATATTTACCAGAACGAGATTTACACCAAAATGGCGATCTCTGACAATCTAGCTACATAAGTTTCACGGGGTTGGCAGACCCCCTAAAACTACACATCAATTTCAGCTAAGGTTTGCCCCTGAATATATAAACATGACAAGAGGAGTAAAACAGAATGAGTGAATAAAATACTTAGGCATACATATTAAAATATACAGTGAAATAAGAAGGGCGGCTCATATTATTTAAGTGATATGTAACAATGTCACGATAAACAACATATTCAAGGACATTCATTCTAAGATATTAACAGGGGGCACACATTGTTTGCAGTGTTAAAAAACTGTTGAGCAATCGAAAACAATATTATGGGCGGTCGTATTAAAGTTTGACTTCCAGCACAACCGAATCTATGCGGAATGTCGACATGATACGCCATATATAGCATAATTTTGGCAATTAAATGTGTCCTGCACATATAATCATACTGTCAAATACATGTCAGCAAAATTGCAACAGGTACAGATATTTCAGTTTGTTAAACAATAGGTCAATGAAATTTCCAAGACTGACAATTTGAGAGATGGACGGAACGGTACGCCCCCTACATCTGGTCATTCATTCTCTCAAGTAGACGTATACATGTCGAACTACACTTGCAACATGAAGCTAGTACGGTGTACATAAGATGGGTAAATCTGATAGTTTTTTCATTCTAAATCAGTTTATACTAACACTAAGATTATCTTTCAATGATAAATAAAATTTGGTTTTGTTACTTAAAAGAAGGATTTGACTTGATTTAAATATTTAGAGTATCTAACACTTGTTGCAAAACTGCAGTCAGACCTCGTTCTTTGAATTGATCGGGTCCACAATTTTATTTCAAATAATACATGGTTTCGAATAGCCCATTTCAAGCCAATGTACCTAATAAGATACATCGGGACCTGATATTTATTTTGCAAGCGCATAACAACACATACATACTATTTTCATAATTTCACCGGTGATATAATAAACCAGTCTATGGACGGAATAGTACACTTGCCATAATTATGTAATGGCCAATTATTTTGTGCACAAAAAATATAATTTGTTTTACTGATAAAACGGTTATTTGCAATTAATGATATATCAATATTACATTAAAGTTCATGAATTATTTAATTTATTCAGCTTATTTTCAGAAAACGGTAAAATTAGCTCACCGAATGCTTACTTTTACCATTTCCCGAAAACTCATACAATAATATATGTTCACTCATGTAGTATTCAGTTATATACTAAATACACAAATATCAAATCAGTCAAATCTGGAATAAACGGTGTGGTAGAGGTGACATGTATGAATTTTTTTTATCTCGTGGCCATGACTTACTAACTCGTTCCCACGATATACTAAGTCGTGGGAACGAGATAAAAATAATTACACACCTGTCACCTCTATGGCACCATAGAAAAAAAATGTATGATAGTCTGTACTGACTGATTTCATCACTGTTCACTGGTAATTAGTCACGTTAGTTTAGTTTTTGATTAGTTATATGTATTAACCAATTATTTTCCACACTGTACACATGACGGGTACGACGACCACAGCCAAGTTCCATTCCACGAACATTGCACCGCTCTGATCTGTTAACATAGTGACGTCCACTTTGACATGGGTGGAATCAGCTCGTACAGGGGTTCCTCCGTCTTTTGCTTGAATACCCAGCAAGGCAGATCTCTGTTTACTGTACAGTAACGCTACATTCGTAGTCTTTAGTTTACCAGAGCTATCCACTGTAAACTGTCCAAAATGATCCCCATCTACAAAAAATAAAAAACAATATAAAGTTGTTAAGGTGTAAAACATTATAAATATTTAATATACAATAAAAACTTCCATAATGCGACCACCCTTGGGCCTCTTGATCTTATTGAGGTTGTCTTCAAATTGAGAATGAATAAAGAGTTGACTTGAAAATTATGCTTTTAATTATAAATACAAAACTATTTGAGCACCGCAGTACGATTTCCAACCTCTTCTTTAAATGACGTCATTTCCACACAGTGTCACATGTGACGTACCATGTACTGACAGTAAGCAATATTTGCATTATATGATAATATTGAAACGAAGTGACCGTATGGAGTAAAAATTGTTTCCTGTTTGCAAATAGTGACATCACATGTTGTGTTTTCTTGAAATGACGTCACTTACAGAAGAGGTTGTAAATCCCATAGCAGCGCTCATTTGATGCTTTCCTTTTCTGTTGAGATTATTATCGATGTCTTTTTGTGTTTACTTACAGACAATAGAATAGGTAAGATCACCAGCAACGCCAATATCTCGATCAGTCGCCGTCAGCTGCAGCACGTCAATAACTGAAAACAATAAATAACGTTCAAGTTGCTGAATTACACGATAACAAAAATGGATACAATAGATCCATTACCCAACAATCTGCTAGTTTTAGAATTGTATTTATTAAAAGAGTGATTAAGTTGCGACAGGAAACGCCACATACACAAGACAATGCCTCCCCTAACAAACTCCCCGAGAAAATCAGACATTTTAGGAGATGCCCTAAGGGTAAACACGCATGGGAACAGGGGTGCAAGGAATGTTCTGGCTGACTATAAAGAAAACTATGAAGAAGTACGAAGGTCAACCAGGGGGGATTTAAATGGATGGAGTACATCGAGGAACAAGCTAAGAAACCTTGCAACATTACAATTCAAACTCCTGATGTGACGGTCAAGAGTTCAAATTCTGTCCAAGTCAAGGTTGAACCATCAATTGTACAATCCCAAAATTATGTGTATGTACTACTTAGTGCCCAGGGAAACATTTGCTGTATCAGGGGTTTCACTATGGTTTTTATTCGCTAGGAAATAATCAAATATAGCCAGGTGTCTGGGAGTACTCCCCTCCATTATAATCATTCATACAAGAAGAAAAAGTTACCGGGTGACGCTTAAGTTATCGTGTTAATTACCAGCTCCCATCTCTTCTTGATGGCCCTGTTGTATGTGATTTTAACACGTTAGAAGTATGTTTCAAATTCAATGTAAATTAACTATAATAAAATAAATACAAACCGTCTGTTTGTTGCTCCATAACCTGAACAGTGTGGAATTCTTGTGAGAATGTAGGAAAATGATCATTCTCGTTGATTATGGTCACAGTCAGTGTGCCGGACGTCAGCTTATTGGATGTGTCGCCGTCATCATCGTCCACTCTGTTATTTATAGTGAAATATTACAATTAAACATATCAATTAATTACCTTTGCGAACGTATGCAGAGGACATTGGTGTGTGTATATTATAGTGAAATATTACAATTAAACATATCAATTAAGTACCTTTGCGAACGTATGCAGAGGATATTGGTGTGTTTGAAGGCAGATCGAAATTGCCATATAATGAACTTCAAATGAAATATTTGAAATATGATGAATGCACACTTGAAAAATGTATGTCTAGTATTTCCAATGGATGAAATGAACTTTAGCTTTTCAATGTTTTTTTAGTTTAATCATAAATTGCTGTATTGCTCTGGCTTCAATTCCTCTGTAATGTCATGTTATACTCACATGCTCAAATACTTCATCCCAACAGTGTTATGTTTACAGCTTATATCGAAAATAATTCCATTTTGTTGATGGCATGCTGACTGAATACATCTTTTATAAAAAAGAGTACACTTTCTTTCATCTGGATAAATGTAAGGAATTAATATCTTCAGAAATAGGTATTTCTTGTGACTTGTAAAATCATACTTAAGGATCAGTTGAAGGTCAGTGTCACAATTAGATGTCACATCTAATACACAGGCTTACCTACGTGACATCTAATTGTGACACTGACCTTCTAATTGAAGCCTTGAATATTGCACGTTGGTGCTAAGGTTTTTAAAATCCAACCTCGCATGACATGATTATCTATCAGACAAAAATGCGACAGACAGACTGACTGACAGACTGACGGACAAACTGACAGATGGACCAGACACAAATTAGTCCAATCTGGTGTTCACCTGCCGTTAGAAAAATTGTTAGAAAAACGATATCCGATATGTTACTTACTCAAAAACGATTTGATACGAGGTTGTTGTTTCGTAATCTAATGCAACTTTAACTTGCAACACGTTGTCTGCCAGGCGGAATTCTGCCGGAGGTGGAGATGGTGATACAATTGAGTAGATTAAACTGTCTCCATCAGAATCCGATGCTTGTATGGTGTACACTGTTGATCCGACAGCAAGGGTTTCAGAAATAGATACGGTCGCTCCTGATGACATGGGAGCGGTCAGGACAGGATTGGAAGCTTTCAAAGGTATATGATTAAATATTAAAATACGTGCAATAATGAAATTATGGTTAATTTTATACTAACATCATCAAAACTGACGTGGATACATAGACATTCGATGTCCATGTTAATACAAGCAATAACTGCTATTCTTAATGTTGTAAACACCGCTAGTGAACACAGACTTGTAAAAAGTATGTACGCAGACCAAAACTAATTCAATCGTTATTTCATATCTGGAAACTTTATATTTGCCTTATGGTAAGAAACAGTTTATGTTAGTGAATCATGTTTGTCTTGCTTACAAACCCCATTGGACAATACAACTATCTTCTTACACTACCTACTGACAGGAGTTTAATGAGTTGTTAACATTATTGGCTAAAGGTATGTTCAGTAACGACCCTCTCTGAGTGTTCTTGTACTGAACACAGGGCTGCTATTGTGAAATCATTAACTTTATGAGTAGTTCACAGTTCATCCTCTTCCAATTCTATCTACCAAAGGGTAATCATGAAGACTGAATTTATAATGGCATAATTGGCTATGTAAAGTTCTTGTATAAAATCATAAACTGTGAAATCCTAGCTCTATATTTCAGGATTCATTATTTCATATTGTTAGGACATGAAATGCTGAAGAAATCTGTCAACAGTATAAGTATATAAGTAAATGGTCTTCCATAAGAATAAACATACGTGTTGTTGCTGCAATAATCAATGTTACTTCTCCAGTAAGTGGTCCAGTTCCCCCGTCAGTAGCTCGAACAACTATAGTTTCAGAATCACCGGTAGAATAAGCATTTTCGAGAGTTAAAACCCCTTGTGAACTCAGGGCGAAATCTCCAGCGGTATTACCGTCTAGAAAAATAAGATAATTAAAATTAATGTATTGTTTGTTACTGACAACTGTATGGGAAAACTAGAAATGTGTCCATCGGACATAGACACCTTCAACCGCGCTCTTACTAACTAGATGCAATCGAATACACAAAGGAGTACAATTGCATGTGTTTATTAATACTCTTATGACACTGTGACCTTGACTTCTGACCTACGGACCTCAACACTAATAGGGGTCATCTGACAATGGTCGCTGCCATTCTGTCAAATTTGCTGAAAGCTCTTCACAAAGGAGATTCCTTCCTTTTTGTTTTCGTCTATTTCATTGGTCAAAAAATGTGTTATGAAGTTTCGTTAGCCGAATTGCCCAGGGTATCGTATATGTTATAAATAGCCTCGATACCGAGGATGACATCAACATAAATGGTGATTACTATAGGGCATCTGCACAATACTGTGTGGAGCACTAACAAAGGCTTAAATGAATGAGTATACTGTACAAACTTACCAATGATTGAATATATGATCACATTGTTGTTGTTAGTGGAACTGTCAGCATCTAAAGCTGATAAAGTGGCAACTGTGGCCCCTGAAAGAGATAACAACATAAATCAAGGATAATCAAAAACATTATTTGAATAGTCCACATCCTAAAATCGTAACTAAAAGCTATTACAAAATATACAAGTACATATATTTCGGGCCAAAATTCTTGTCCGGTTTCCTGAATTATGGGGTTTCCAGATTAAAGGGGTGATTTATATAGTTAAACATTGGGACTGGACGATTTGTCCGGTTTAAAGGGGTTTCCGGATTAAAGGGTTTCCGGTTTAAAGTGGTTCCAGTGTACATATGATGAACTTCTTTAACAAATACACAGCAAACTGTCTGTCACATTTCTCACTGCGACTTTATACCTTGGATCAACGCTTGTTATTCAAAGAGTATGCGAGTAAATACTTGTACAAATGAAATATGGATATACAGTCGGACATCGTTCATTTGAATTCATTTGGTCCGAAATTTCATTGCAAATAATACATAGTTTCAAATTGCTCATTTCAATTTGACTTGCCTAAGAAAATACATCGGGACATGATATTTATTTTTGATGATGCTAAGTATTTGAATGGAATGTTGTCGAATAAACGAGGTATGATAGTATCGCAATCAAAATTTCATCGCAGCGAGGAGCAACCTTTACAACATTTATGTCAGATGTTCTGGACAGATCTCAATACCAAGCCCTCTCAAAACATCTCATATTGATATAATTCTTAATTCAAATTTTTGATATAATGTTTAATACAAAATATGCAACAATCAATATCAACACTGACAGTGAGACTTGTATGACTCATTCAAATCAACACCAAATCTCGTTTTGAAAAGCTATGTGTTCTCAAGCTCAAACTATAAATTCTCAGAAATTTTGTTTGAGATAGATCTCAATCGATGTTTTGTGAAATCGTTGTCAGGTCAAGGTCAAAGTATTTTACTTACCAACTTGAGTTGTATCCTTTACGTAGATGTTTAAGCTAGAAGCTTGGAACGACGGACTGTTGTCATTCTCGTCGGTCACTATAACCTCTAACTGGGCACTCAAAACGGGCGCATGTGTTCCATCTGTCACTCTGTCAATTATTATATTAGATAGAAAGTGTTATATAGGTAAAGCTGTTTCGTTAAAGAAGTGCATAAATCATATTACATATCACACATGTCATCAATAAGAATACAGTTTAAAATAAATGTACATATTTGCAAAATCTCCTAAAAAAGATGAACATGTACAACTAATTAGAAATATTATATAAAACTCAAACTTAGCACTAAAATTTATTATAAAGTAGAAATGACCTTTAAATATATAATAATGATAAAGAAATGTACTTCTGTTTTAATTGATTGATTTATTAGAAAAATAAAAACAAAACAAAACATCTTGAAACATTTTAAACTAAACTGAATTTAAACTGTATTCCAATGTTATATTAAGGATAACCTCAGAAAGTTTGCCATTAAATGGGTATAAAAACTTATTTCAATGACAGAGAAAAAAAAAACATTTTTTTCCTGGATTTTCCTTCGGTAGAAAGAAGTATTTTGTAGGAATATTTTAACAGTATCACTTGATTGTTCGCAAAGTTTCAGATATCTTTATCCATATAAAATAATACAATTCAACCGATACATACTCAAATGTAAGTGTATGTAGTTGATTTGCTTCAAAGTCAAGAACTTTTCCTGTATTCATTAGAACATCCCTTCCGCTGATGCCACCCAGAACAAAAAAGTCCGTAACTGTCTGAGATTTGATGCTAAAAATGTAATATATAAGCATTATAACATATAAACACCAAACATTTATAAATTGTTGTACATAAATATAACATGTTTTTGCTCCACAAAACTTGCTTTAGGAATATGAGTATATAATATTATGCTTAAAACATTTCAGTGCAAATCTCACCCAAATCTGTGAATAGCAAATATTTTGATATTCCGCACATTTTTCTATATGCAAGTTACATATTTAATTCTTGTAAAAATAAATAAAAAGTCTTTACATAAGGAGTCAATGAACATATCACCCAATCTTACACCGGTATGTTTTTTATCTCACAATTTAACAATACATGTACAAAGACAGGGCGATAAAAGAGAGAGAATAAGTTGCTACAGGGAATGCAACATACATAAGACAGTGCCTTCCCACACATACTTCCGGGAAAACAACAATCCATAAAACATAAGGCACTTGAGGGGGTTAAAGGGTACATATGTACTGGAACAGAGGCGCAAGGGATGGAAAATATCACAGGACAAGTGAAGACACCTGGCAACAATAAGCCGAAACTGGGCAGAAAGTAACCTAACACTATATAAAGTGAAATAATTGCACAGGGGAAAGGGAAATATAACATACATTCAAAATATAAAAAAGAAATAATAACCATACAGCGAATTACAGCCTTGGAACTGTCAGTAGAAATACTGGGGGTTTTAAGGAAAGCCGTGGAATCCACTAAAATGTTTTCACACTAAGTCTGACTTGAAAGCCTCCGAATAATTTATAGGAAAGAAATATGTGTGGCATTTTGGATATTGCATTGAATAATCATTTGGTGTACCAATAACCTTGGAAATATTTCTGTATCATATTGGAATATGAAAAGAAGAAGACAAACTCAAAATCGTTTGCAACACGTTTCGTATTTTTATACTTCTTCAGGCAAATAAAATTGGACACAAAACATATGATGATGTTATAACATCATTATGACATATTGGAGCAGATATGGACATGGATATCATTGATCAACATACAACGATGATTAGAAGAATCTTAATGTACCTCAATGTTAGCGAGTCGCCGTCAGCATCAGCTGCATTAATTTGATAGAACGCATGGGATGAGTCAATATTCTCTGCCACAGTGACTGATACGGCACTATCAGGCGATGTCCATCCTGGAGCTGAAAACACATATCTGAGGTAAATACAATAGTTCAAGCTAAAATATGCCTACAATAGTTTGAGCTAACATACATTAGTTGCCCGCGCATACATAAAAGTCAGTACCTGGACATACAAAAGTAAAGTGTTTATTTATTATAGTGTCACTCCTATTTAAAGGGCCAGTCATTTCTGACTTATGAGACACCTACTTTCTGAGCACATTTACTTCCTGATTCCTATCCTGTAATGCCAGGCACCTGACAGGTAGGCGCACGGTAACCATTATTTAACTAGCTGGCGGCTCACCAACCATATCAGAACAAACCCTTACCGGGATTCCAACCTATGACCACCAGCTCCCCAGGCGCATGCCTTAACCACACTCGACCACACTAGTCTAAGCAAAAAGATACTGATTGAAGTTACAATACAGCAATTTGGGCTTAAATACAACAGATTATTATGTTACAGATGGTTAAGACTGTTTATATCAAGTTCTGGGATGTACTGGTAAATGTACCCGAGTTTTTAAGTATTGACAATGCATGTACACAAGTGTTTCACTGCATGAACTGTATGAATAAGCCTTTTTTAAATTATGAACATCAAAACGGTCCCAAATGTTTACAAATGAATCATGGAAATTCATTCATTTAAGAATATACTGTATGAGTGGATAATATTGCGCTTCGAAAAAGTTTGCAAATTGCCGATTCCAGACGTTTTTCATGCGGTAATGTTTGCAAATTGCCGATTCCAGGCGTTTTTCATGCGGTATTGTTTGCAAATTGCCGATTCCAGACGTTTTTCATGCGGTAATGTTTGCAAATTGCCGATTCCAGACGTTTTTCATGCGGTAATGTTTGCAAATTGCCGATTCCAGACGTTTTTCATGCGGTAATGTTTGCAAATTGCCGATTCCAGACGTTTTTCATGCGGTAATGTTTGCAAATTGCCGATTCCAGACGTTTTGCATGCGGTAATGTTTGCAAATTGCCGATTCCAGACGTTTTTCATGCGGTAAAGTTTGCAAATCGCCGAAATTACTTTGTTCATAATATCCACTCATTGTAAAAATTGCTATTAGATAATTGATGTACGTATAGTATACGTGTAAATTAAGTGGAAGTGGAAATTTACGCTGGGGAAAATGTTTGCGAATTCACAAACTTTTCCATCTTGCAAACTTTACTCATTTATTTTGACAAGCTAAAAATGTGTTCAAGTTCAATTCTTTTTCAGTTTCATGACAATATATTGATGCATCAGTTTTAAATCTTTAAAAGAGATTTTTTTGTTAAGTAAAAAGCCGAATTTAATTGAATCTTAAGTAAATAGCATTAAAACAATGTTACAAATTGAATATACCTGTTTTCACCGATAACACGATAATTGCCGTATCTTCATTGAGGCTGTCTGATGCTGTAGCTGTCAATGAGTACGTGGAAGTTGTATCATGGTCTAATTGTGCATTCACGTTTATCTGTCCAGTGCTCGTCAGTTCGAAGTCGGATGATCCGGTACCTATACCAAACGAAAATGATGTCATATTGACACGGGATATGTTGAAAATGATAATGGTGATTATAGATGATTGATATAAGCGATAGAAAATAATTATATATGGATAATTGATGATTGGCGTAAGTGATAGAAAATGATAATGTTGATGATTGGTGATTATTGTGAGTGATAGAAAATGATAAAGTTGATGATTGGTGATTATTGTGAGTGATAGAAAATGATTATGTTGATGATTGATGATTATTGTGAGTGATAGAAAATGATTATGTTGACGATTGATGCTTATTGTGAGTGATAGAAAATGATAAAGTTGATGATTGATGCTTATTGTGAGTGATAGAAAATGATTATGTTGATGATTGATGCTTATTGTGAGTGATAGAAAATGATAATGTTGATGATTGATGATTATTGTGAGTGATAGGAAATGATTATGTTGATGATTGATTATTGTGAGTGATAGAAAATGATTTGTTGATGATTGATGATTATCGTGAGTGATAGAAAATAATTATGTAGATGATTGATGATTATCGTGAGTGATAGTGACAATTATGATAATGTTACTGTTGCTAAAAGAAATCTAATGATAATTATTGTTATTATTGAGAATTATTGTGAGCAATTGTAATTATGATGATGTTGCAGCTGTTACTACTACTGATGATGATGATGGTGGTGATGATGATGATGATGATGATGATGATTATTGATAATAATGGTGCTTCACTTGTAACTGCAGCTGCTATTGACAACGATGATTATAATCATTATTATTGATGCTATATGCTACAGTGCACGTGAATGATGATATCTATGATGATAATACCATTTTTGTATAAATGTTCACCAATGACTAAGAGTACAAAAAAGGAAAAACAATTTTGTGGCTTGTTTTGCATTATAGTTCAGTTCAACAATTACAGAGCAAACAAGGGTCTCTTGATTATTGCAGATTATAACAGTAAAACCTAACACAATGACCACCTCAATAATAAGACCACCTCAAAATTAAGACCACAATTTTCAAATCCATTTTCAACGTTTCGCTCTTTATTCAACTCCTATATTAAGACCACATCAATAAGAAGACAATTTTTCAAGGGTCTCAAGGGTGGTCTTATTATTGAGGTTTTACTGTACATAATTATATTACAGAATGAGATTACCAGTGATGATTTGCAGCTTGTTATCGAAAGCATCCAATAAAATATCAAAGCATACCTGATAAGGAATAGGTGATCCCATTAAACGCACTATTGATATCGTCATCAGTCGCCGTTATTGTTCCAACTGATGAACCTGAAGAATAAACTGGTTGTTCGATACAATTCTAAACACAAGCAGATGTTATTGATACAGTAAGAAAATATTACCCTCCCTGCAATGACTTCAACGAAGGTCACACAAATTTTATCCATACTCATTTCAGTCATTTGCAAAAAATGCTGTTTGTGAAACATCTAAAAATGTCAATTTGGGAAAAATATCAACTCATACAAAAATGGTAATTAAAACAAATATAGTAATAAACATAAATGAAATTATATAAATATATATATACAAAATATTATAATGATCTTTATGTAATATTTAATATACATATATATGATAAGGGATCATTCTTAGACGCTTTACAAGTTACAATTACTATCTTGAAATTATATCATTTGATAAGTCAAGCATTTGTGAGTAAAGCATTTGATAAGTCAAGCATTTGATTAGTCAAGCATTTGATAAGTCAAACATTTGATAAGTCAAGTAGTTGATAAGTCAAGCATTTGATAAGTCAACTATTTGATAAGTCAAGCATTGATAAGACAAGCATTTGATAAGTCAAGCATTTGATAAGTCAAGTATTTGATAAGTCAAGCATTTGATAAGTCAAGTATTTGATAAGTCAAGCATTTGATAAGTCAAGCATTACCAGATGTCTCAGATTCACTGACAGTAAATTGGTAAGTATTAGTTGTAAAGGTAGGAGACTCATCATTCAGATCAGTGATTCTAATTACAACACTACTATCAACATCTGTTGTGCCATCCGATACTCTGAAAAATATAAGTGGTGACTGCATTGAGATCATTTCATACAAACGTTCACTGTTTGCATTATAGGTGAGTCAATACAAGAGGCAATGCCGCCGAGGAATAGCGCCTGAGTCATAGTGGGTAATCCATGGAGCATTTGTGTGAATTAAAAAAAATCAAAATTAGATATACATGTACCTATAGAGTGAGTGACCACGCCCCAGGTATTCATGGATAAATGGCGAATGATCACAGCATTCGTAAAAACAACTCAAATAAAAACTTACATTCAAATTTGAGCTTTCACTCGAGTTATCTCACATTTCCCTCAAATCCAAAAAGAAAACTTGAGGAAAATCTCAACTTAAATGTTGATTTTGCACTCAAATATAATAAAGTTGGTATGTGGTATATTAAACACTTGAACATTATTTGTGAGGTCAGATTTGAGTGAAAACAAAGAAACTCAAGTTTGAATGTTCACTTTAGTGCGGGTGAAACACAAATTTCACAAGGCAAACTTTACAATACTTTGTCTGACAAGTAGTCCAGGATGCATACAGGAGACAATGGGTACATTTAACACAAGTTTTAAATACGGATAAGCTCAAAATACCAAAACAGTCAAGTTATCTCCCTTTATCCCTTCCAGGTTTCACTCCCTTTATACCTTCCATAATTCTCTCCCTTTATCCCTTCCGTTATATCTTTCAGACTTTCTCTACCTTTATCACTTCCGGAGCTCTCTCCCCTTTTTACCTTCTAGAGCTTCTCTCCCTTTATTCCTATCATATTCTTTTCCCTTCTAGAGTTCTCTCCCTTTATCCCTTATATAGTATATCTATATATAGAACTATATAGTTAGTACCCACTACAGACATAAATTAAAATTAGTCCAAGAGTTGATCAGAATGTTATGTTTACCTTACGCCAAGTGTATAAGACTCTGCTATGTCATTAGAATCATAGTCGAGTGTTTCTCCGACTCCAATATCAATTTGTCCGAGAACGGAAGATGATAAAACAAAAAGTCCAGCAGGTGTTGATGGTGTTTGACTGAGTATTGTGTATGTTTGAGTGTCACCATCAGTGTCAACAGATTGTAACTGATACAAATTTGAGGCAGCATTTTCAATGACCAATTTTTCATAACCATCTGTTGGTGGCTGGGTGAATTGGGGAACTACAAAATATAAGGAATGATGGTCATACTATACACCAAGACATCTGTCCTAAAACAGAAACAAACATCTTGTTTTAAGGTACATAGTCTCATTTTTTTAAATACAGTCGAACCTGCCTTAAGAGACTACTCAGGGAACATAAAAAGATGGTCTCTTAAGACAGGTGGTCTCTTGAGTAAGGAGACAGTGAAGTTGACAAAAACGTAAATGTTAATTAAGTACAATGCATTTCATTTAATATTAAAAAACAACTTTGTTACAGCTATTAAGATATTTTATGAAAATCACAAACTAGGCAAAGTCAGGTAAAATATTGTAATCACATGTACATGTATCTATAAAAATCAATAAAAACATAAAATCTTTTCACATTTCGCGATCACTTAGTAACGATGCTGTGTATAAAAATAAAATAATAAATTTGAGCGCTTCTATGGGATTTACAACCTCTTCTGTAAGTGACGTCATTTCAAGAAAACGCAATAAGTGATGTCAAAATTTGCAAGCAGGAAACAATATTTACTCCATATGGTTACATCGTATTTGTATTGCCCTATGGGGCAAATATTGCTTACTGTCAGTACATGGTGACGTCACATGTGATGTTTTCAGGAAATTATGTCACTTAAAGAAGAGGTTGGAAATCGTACAGCGGCGCTTTAATGTCGGTAGTCTGGTTTGACAGATGATCGTTAATGTAGATTAAAAAATGCTAAAAAACACACGGGAGGAAATCAGAACGGTCGTAAAAGACAGGAGGTCGCTTGTAAAAGGTGGTTGGAAGGATAGGTTTGACTTTATGCTTAGTCATAAATATGAGAAAATAGGCGGTAATAGCTCTCATAATGAAGCACACTACAACACTGCATTATCACTTTTCTTACATGTTTCCCAAAACCAGGAATGTAAGTGTCTGATATGGGCATTTTCTATCCTGACCTATGCGCCAAGTAAGTCCCAAAAGTGGTCTTATTATTGAGGTTTTACTGTAAATGCGTAATTTTTGCGGGTGTTACCTGTTTTCACATTGATAGCAACAGATGTCGTGGCAGTGTTCGTAGTGTCCGATACAGTCAGCGTAAGACTATATGGTGTTGGTGCATTCTGCATGGATATAGCTGTATTGATTTGACCTTCTACCACAGAACTCATAACAAAATGACCTGCATTATCACCTAAAATAGCAGAAGGATGGCGTTACATCATCATAAATTTCAGTATGAAATAAAATCATCATAAATTGTCAGTATGAAATAAAATCATCATGAAATTTCAGTATTAAATCAAATCAGTATTTAATCGAGATACAAATATCACTTTAATTGTTTCAAGTTCAGTTAAAGTCTCTACTGTGTAGTCATTATATATACTGCTGTATAAAGAGTTCTATTGACTTTCTTCTTGGTAAAAGTTTGTATTTCAATCTGTTATCATGTTGAATACAGTAAACATATGTGATAGTGTTTATGTTATCATGTTGAATACAGTATACTGATCTGAAAGTGTGTATGTTATCATGTTGAATACAGTATACTGATCTGGTATTGTGCATATTATCATGTTGAATACAGTATACTGATCTGGTATTGTGTATATTATCATGTTGAATACAGTATACTGATCTGGTATTGTGTATATTATCATGTTGAATACAGTATACTGATCTGATAGTGTGTATGTCATCATGTTGAATACAGTATACTGATCTGGTATTGTGTATATTATCATGTTGAATACAGTATACTGATCTGATAGTGTGTATGTTATCATGTTGAATACAGTATACTGATCTGGTATTGTGTATATTATCATGTTGAATACAGTATACTGATCTGATAGTGTGTATGTTATCATGTTGAATACAGTATACTGATCTGGTATTGTGTATGTTATCATGTTGAATACAGTATACTTATCTGATAGTGTGTATGTTATCATGTTGAATACAGTACACTTATCTGATAGTGTGTATGTTATCATATTGAATAAGGTAAACTGATCTGATAGTGTGTATGTTATCATGATGAAAACAGTACACTTATCTGATAATGTGTATGTTATCATATTGAATACAGTATACTGATCTGGTATTGTGTATATTATCATGTTGAATACAGTATACTGATCTGGTATTGTGTATATTATCATGTTGAATACAGTATACTGATCTGATAGTGTGTATGTTATCCTGTTGAATACAGTATACTGATCTGCTAGTGTGTACGTTATCATATTGAATACAGTATACTGATCTAATTGTGTGTATGTTATCGTGTTGAATACAGTATACTGATCTAATTGTGTGTATGTTATCGTGTTGAATACAGTATACTTATCTGATTGTGTGTATGTTATCATGTTGAATACAGTATACTGATCTGATTGTGTGTATGTAATCGTGTTGAATACAGTATACTTATCTGATTGTGTGTATATTATCATGTTGAATACAGTATACTGATCTGATAGCGTGTATGTTATTATGTTGAATAAAGTATACATATCTGATAGTGAGTATGTAATTGTTTTGAATGCTTCTAAATAGGAGTATGCTAAAATGTGTCTGCAGAGTACTTACCTGATAGAACGTAAGTTAGTGTGTTGAATTGAGATGTGAGATCGTTATCTGTAGCAGTGACTACGCCAACTGAGGAACCTTTGAAAATATAAGTCACAGTTAATGTAAGGCTTAAGTATCAATATCCTGTATATATAATGATAAGGAATATAATGTTAAGGATTTGAACATAATATAAACACAACTAAGGCATACTGCCTGCAGTTCCTGTAAACTGTATGTTAAGCCTGTTCAGTTTGCTCAGGCAGTGCATTTGACTGCCAATCCAATGATTGTGAGTTCAAAACAATTTGAGGAAAATAATGTATCCCCTGACAATTAGACAATGCCATTCAACCAACAGCTGATCATTTGTTAAATCTTGAAACAATGACAAGTTACTATTGGAAATTGTTTTAAACATGTAAAAGAGGGAGAATAAGTTGCTACAGGGAATGCCATATTCATAAGACAGTGCCTCCCCATACAGACCTTTGGGAAAACAACAATCCATGTAACATAAGGCATTTGAGGAGGCTAAAGGGTTCATACGTAAGAGAACAGGGTCACAAGGAATGGCCTTGTCGACCATAAGGGATAACTAGGAGAATCAAAGAGAACAAACAGGGGGGATGTAATGGATGTAATACATCACATAAGAAGTCAAGACAGCTTGCATTAATAGGCCAATGTAAAACATATAAGCACCGTACCTGGGGCAGCATTCTCGGATACTTGGAAGGAATATGAACCTGGTGAAAATACTGGTGCAATGTCATTAACATCATTTATGTTGATAATAATAGTTCTATCCTGTTGAAATTGTCCATCTGTAACTCTGAAAGTATATATATATATATATAAATATGGTAATTTGGTCCTTTTTTCAATCAGGAATTGAATTCAAACATTCGAATACTATACTCAATGATAGATCCTATGGCTAATGTGCAGATGTTTGCCCGAGCCCGCACAGTTAGTTTAGTTTGAAGAGAGCTAAAACGCATATCCAGTGACTGTTGGTTCAAAGCCCCGTTACATTTCTTCATCTGTGTTTGTAAAATAAAAGAAAAAGCGCCATTATCTGGACTGTAAGTCTTTAGTAATGAAAAATAAATATTTATTCCATAAGTTGAGTTAGCTAATTTTATGTAACTTCCTTAATATTCCTCAAAAAACAATAGTACTATACATACCTTACAGCTAGCGTAATTTGCGTTGTAGCTGTATCACTGTCATAATCAAAATCAATAGCTCCGCGACTTATCTCGCCCGTGGCACCATCCAAAACAAACGACGGAGTCTGACCTATACTTGGTGTTTCGGATTCAATACTGTAGACCAGAGCTGATGGAGAGTTATCGGTATCATCGGCTACCAGGGTAAGGATGAGATCCCCGGAAGCCGCGTCCTCACCCATATAATAATTTTTGTTATCAGACCCAGGTTCTGACCAAACTGGTTCTAAAATACAGAAAAAAATCATTGCTATTATCGACAACCGGATGGTCTATTCGAAGTACCGCCATATTCATCGTCTCAAGAAAATAGTAAATGAAAAGTATTTTGAGTTTATTATTATTTGATGAGTATTATTGCCCATTTTCAGGTATATAGTAATTATGGAATGGCGGGAGTCTTGATATAAACAGCTTACCTATATTATTTGTGTCATTTTTGGCAAATGAGTTTACCGTGATAGTCACATATTTATTTCTAATTCGATAATATGGAAAACGTTCAGTCTTGGAAACGCCTCATAGGACCTTCAGTACTTTGATTTGTATCTAAGACTAAGCATATTTTGATATATACCTTTAGATGTGAACACAAATTGATGATTACCAACATATGGTTATTACCACAATATATGGACATTGGCCTTTGTTATCAGAGAAATTGTAAAATATGCCAATCGATACGATAGCTGATAATCTACACAAACTTCATGAGCACCATTGAATGCAAGCTTAAAGGAAACTTATCTTAGTGTTAACAAACCCTTCCAACAATCTTACCTGTGACAATAGTGACGGTAAGAGTTGCTGTTCCTTCATTGATACCATCATTTGCATTTACGGTCAATGAGTAGGGTCCAGCGACACCAACAAGGGATGCTGCTACTTCAATCTGACCATTTACACTTGTACTCATTATAAAATCAGCAAAATCTGTACCTAAACATGTAAATAAAAAAGGTGATGTATAAGCCCAAGTATTGGTGTAAGAGATATAAAAATGTGCTACTTCTCTTGTACAAGGTCGCACTATCATCAGAGCTATCTGGATCCTTACAAGGTTGCTGTACAGAGCTATCTGGATCCCTTACAAGGTTGCTCTACAGAGTTATCTGGATCCTTACAAGGTTGCTCTACAGAGTTATCTGGATCCTTACAAGGTTGCTCTACAGAGTTATCTGGATCCCTTACAAGGTTGCTCTACAGAGTTATCTGGATCCCTTACAAGGTTGCTCTACAGAGTTATCTGGATCCTTACAAGGTTGCTCTACAGAGTTATCTGGATCCTTACAAGGTTGCTCTACAGAGTTATCTTGATCCTTACAAGGTTGCTCTACAGAGTTATATGGATCCCTTACAAGGTTTCTTTACAGAGTTATCTTGATCCCTTACAAGGTTGCTGTACAGAGCTATCTTGATCCTTACAAGGTTGCTCTACAGAGTTATCTGGATCCCTTACAAGGTTGCTCTACAGAGCTATCTGGATCCTTACAAGGTTGCTCTACAGAGTTATCTGGATCCCTTACAAGGTTGCTCTACAGAGCTATCTGGATCCCTTACAAGGTTGCTCTACAGAGCTATCTGGATCCTTACAAGGTTGCTCTACAGAGCTATCTGGATCCCTTACAAGGTTGCTCTACAGACTTATCTGGAACCCTTACAAGGTTGCTCTACTGAGCTATCTGGATCCCTTACGAGGTTGCTCTACAGAGCTATCTGGATCCCTTACAAGGTTGCTCTACAGAGCTATCTGGATCCCTTAATAAAAATACGCGAAGTAATAATTTTGAGAAAATGTCATGTTAATGCCTTCACAGACATACTCTAAAACATTGTACTGTAACTCTTATTAACTTCCTGGAACTGCAAAATACGAGTCTAATGCAGATAGTTATCATCCTTGCGCTAACTGCACGTGTAGGTCAGGATAGAAAATACCGGTATCGGGCACTTGTATTTGTGGTTTTGAGAAAAGTGACAATGCAGTGTTGTAGTGTACATCTATATGAAGGCAATCACTAACAACCATTTGATAATTATGACTAAGGATATTTGTCAAAAAATCAAGATGTACTTTTAAGATGCTCAGAAACTTACTGCAAAGAACAGGAAAATAAGAGAACCAGCCCTTCCGGCAGTAAAGGTATTCGAGGCTAGCGTTGTGTAACGTTTCGTAATGTTTTGCAATTTGGTTCCCCACTGGCAGGTAATGTGATACAGTGGGCCAGGGATACAAAACAAAATGTTCGCAACTGTTGGCCTAAAATGAACGCAGGGCAGCATCATACTAACCTGTCAAAGAGTAAGTTATATCTCGAAATGCTTCACTAAAGTCATTGTCTGTTGCTATAACTGTTCCGACGATATAACCTGAAATGATATAGATATTTATCAAAGCATTAAAACAAAACAAAACACCCAGTTAGCAATATTTTGTGTGGCTATTCAACTGGTGGACACACAGTGCATAAGTGAGTTAATACAATAATGAAGCAAAATTGATAACCTCTACTTTCTGCAGCGGAACATACTGTAAAAGTCCTAGTTTTTATTTTCGCGTTATTTCACGAATTGAAAATCTCGCGAATTCCAAATCTCGCTAAAGTGTGTTCATCACAATGTCCGAACATCTCAGCAAGATACTCGCGAAAATAAAAACTTGTGAAAAAAAACAAAAACAGAAATTCGCAAAATAAAGTGCCTGCAAAAATAAAGACTTTTACCACAAGTCAGGAAGGAGTGTCGCATTCTCAGACAGGCCTGATAGCTGGAAATGTCTAACTGATACCTTACACTCATCGCAGGACTCGACCCATATGACCTTCGGATCAGGAGTAAGGCGATCTACCCCTCGACCACTGCAGGGTTGTAAGATGATCATATAAAATCAGTTAAAGACAATGACATGAACATCCTAAGAAAACAATAATGACACTGTATGTTGATTGCGTTCCTTTGTCACAAATAAAGACCATTCGTATCATACCAGCTTTTTAAAAAAAACAATATAGGGCCACCACTTCCATGGGGCCTAATTTACTCTTTACCAACGGCAGCTGTTTCTGGAACGGTGAAGGTATATGAGGACTGTTGGAACGCTGGAGTCTCGTCATTCTCATCTTGTATGTTGACCACAATATTTACATCTGTGGTGTATGTACTATCGGTTACCCTAAAACACAGAAATATAACCCAAATCACAATTTGTCAGAATTTACCTCAGCATTATCATTGTCTAAGTCCTTTAAACTTCAACATGTTGATTTAAATTTGCATCTGTATTAAAGGCATATTGATTCATTGTAAGAGTCTGTTGACACAGGAACATTTGTTAATAAGTAAACTATGTTTTCTTAACAGCCCATTCACTCACCTAAGTGCCAATGTAACACTTGTTATAGGAGAACCATCATCTTTATCAAAACTGGTTTCTCCTCGAACTAACAGACCTGTTGTATCAAACACAATAAGGTCAGCCGGAGAACTTGGAGTTTGGCTGACAATACTGTAACTCACAACACCAACGCCATCAGCATCAGTAGCACTGAGTTGAATAATGGGAGAATCTGCGGCAATGTTTTCACTAATGGGGTATTGCTTGTTGTCCACGTCTGGTTCTGTCCATGCAGGTGCTATATTGGTACATAATTATAAGAAGTGCTTTATTCATAGCATGTACAACATAAAATCATTTATTGAGCGCTGCTATGGGATTTACAACCTCTTCTGTAAGTGATGTCTTTTCAAGAAAACGCAACACTATTTGCAAGCAGGAAACAATATTTACTTCATATGGTGACTTCGTTTTCATATTGCCATGTGCGGCAAATAGTGCTTACTGTCAGTACATGGTGACGTCACATGTGACGTTTTCTCGAAATGACGTCAATTATAGAAGAGGTTGGAAATCGTACAGCAGCGGTCATTTGGTCCTGCGGAGGGATTTTTTCTATAGAATGCGCTAATTTGTCACAACTTAACAGTTTGCAATCATATCCTTGTGTAGTTTAATGGAACATCATTCCATCTAATATAAAAAAATCAGTTCTGAGAAACACCTTCGCTCATTGTTAAAAATCTACCTGTTATGTCAAACATTATCTTCATCTTAATAATACTCGGGTAACAGCTACTGTATGTTAATATTAGTGTATTTGTCGCATATGTCTTGTATTTGTTAAGTAATGCATGTTGTAAAGACACTGTTCTATGATGTTTTAATTAGCATTGCATGCATGTTTTGTATTGTTTATACATTGTATATACAAAATGTATGCATCACTTGTATGATTGTGCTGTTTATGTTGTTTGATAGATGGCCTCGAGTGAGAAAAGCCTTATAGGCTTATCGAGTGTCCGTCTTTAAATAAAAATTATTATTATCAAAGTTACCCACCAGTCTCAACACTGACAACCACGTCAGCAGTGGAGGACAAAGCACCAACAGCTCCGTTTAAATCATTTGCAGTAACTACGAGCGTATGTTCTGTAGCAGTCGCATAATCAATACCACTAGCATCGGCTGTTATCACCCCTGTGCTTGAATCAATGGAGAATATGTTAGCGTCATTCCCTCCTGCAATTGATAAATAGAATGTTACTATACAAATTATCAGTAATCTCGATCACAACGGTTCTAACTTGGTCACCACGTCCTGCACTCTGAAGAACTACCATTGATCTAGAACTCATTGAAAAAAAGTTTTAAAATTATAGTATTTTTTTTAATTGTTTATATTATATTTATCGCGTTAACCACTTAACACATATATCTGAAATAGATTGTCCATTCTGAAAACCTAGGGGGTTAAGTAGGTAAGTGGTGGCAGTTGTGAGCACTAACTAGACAATTGTTCGTGTTAAGATGTTTATCAAATATGAAAATATATCACAATACATATCTAGTTAACCACATAATGTTCTCGTTAATTATGTAATTAACTAGTTTCTTTAATGTGATAACCATTTAATTTTCTAGTTAATTATGTAGTTAACTGGTGGCAGAAGTATGCCACAATATAAAATGGCTAAATATTTTGATTATTGAACATTGCAAACTTTAACAATGAAATAGCATTAACTGTAACATAGATATAAAAAATAATGCAGCTTCTGTAAATTGAATTTCGTTATCTTGAGAAAAGGAAAATCATCTTTTCAATCATTGCAATATAATTATGAATTTAAAAAAATATTTATATTGGTGATGTACGCTACTCTTCTGCAATTACCTGTGATAGAGTACTCTATAACATTGTTATCATGCAAACTGCTGTCATCATCTGTGGCAGCCACTGTCACTACGGCTAAAACACAACAATTTAATTAACATCATAGTTGGAATGTAAGGATAGTATAACTTATTACAAAATATAAACTAGAGAACCGTATGTTACTCGTCAGAAAAGTACTTAATTCACGAATTGCTCAGGTGTTTATTTTTACATATGTTTTCATTGCCTGACCACACCACAGTTGTTTTCAAGTAAATAAAACATCGCAAACATATCCTGTACAATAAATTCTTTTCTGCGACCGTTTGTAGACAAACAACAAATGATTTCAAAACATGTTTAATGGATTATTTAGCTATAGTTTTTACCTGTCGGGACTGGTTTAATGTGGTCACTGGTCACATTATAGAAGTCGTTTAATAGATACTATTCATATAGTAAAAATGCTTGAGTGGGTATTTAAGTGGTTGTTTAATTAAAAAAAGTTGCTTTATACAGGTGGTCGCTCGTGCAATATCTACTGTACATGTATAGTGGTACCTGTGTCAACGTGTTCTTGCAGGCTTGCAGAGTATGAGAGAGGCGCGAATACAGGGGCATTGTCATTGACATCCGTTATTGATACAGTTAAAGTGGCCGTGGCCACAAACGGTGTATTATTTTCATCTGTCATTCTGAAAAACAAACATACAAATACAAATCATGAAGATAATGTGGCAGGGCCCGATCGCTCAAAACATCTCAAATAGAAATCTAAGCATAATATGAGATTGTGCTCAAATCAAAGCAGGAGTTTGAGACAATTTCATTTTGGATCTCTTGAAACCTTTCTGAGAAAGAACTCATCTCATCTTTTCGTTTTGTAACATCGATTTTGAGTCTGGTCTCAGATGAGAAAATCTCAACAATTTGAGACAATATTTGAGCTGAGATTTAGCTCAGATTGAGATGCTTTGGGAGATCGGGACCAGGGCAGAGTGCTATCACTGTAGTAAGTAGGCATGAACATTGTTTATTAGTGACATGTGTATGTAGTTACGCAATGATTATAGATATATACCATACAAAAAATACACTTGGCCCAATGGACCGATAAGTACATGACCTATTACATACTACAATATTACATAAACAAGAGGCCAATGAGGCCCTGTGCTCTACTGGCTGGCTAATGTGGTCACTGTTTGTCTTTAAGTTTGTAGAATACATTCATGGCGACTCTATTGATCACAGAATTATTGTCAATGTTAAGGGCCATAATGCAGTCATGTATGCACAGATCTATTTGTTTTTTTTCAAAAGGAACCAAGGTCTTATGGATATCAAACTAATGTCCAAGTTTGGTTAAGATTAAAAAAATATATATTTCGATAACATACGTGTAAATGACTTCAAACGGAGTCGTCACAGTTTCGAAGTCAAAAGTTGTTGATGTTGATATTTTATACGCATGAGTGCCAGTGTTTGCCTTGGTGACTTTATCACCACTAGCAATGACTGCAAATGTCAGAGTGTCTTCATCTGCGTCAGTGGCAGAAACGTCTATCAAGGACGTACCGGATGCTGAATCCTCTGGTATACTTACAGGAGAAGGCGATGGATTTACAAAAGCAACATCGGTTTCTGTGGAATACAATATGGGAAGAAATAACAAGGTATAATGGGATACTGATAATGTGTTATTACCCACAAATTGACAAAGTTCTGAATCAAAGGATTTTCTTTCTTTTTAAAGTGACTTGAAGCAACGTCGACAACCATGGTCATGGTGTGACTTTATCTAACACGACCAAAGACACCTAATTAGAACAACATCAAGGTTAAAAACGTTGTTCGGTTGAAGAGAAATTGCCTTGGTGGTTAACTTAAGATTTGATTGGTTTACACAACACTGATATGCAAATAGCAAAACCATGTTAGTACACCTGTGCCGAAAAATATTGTTACAAATAAAATAGCCAAGACACCAAATGAATGAATGAATGAAAATCAATTCTCACCTTCAATTACAGTGACCACAAGAGGAGATGTTCCCTCGTTACCTGTTCCATCCGTCGCCTTAAGAAGTATACTTATGGTTGGACTAAGTGGGTCATATGTTAGTGCAGCAGTGGTGGACAGTTGACCAGTTGTCGCGTGGATATGGAACAATTCCACTGGTGGACTTGAGGTAACTAAACATTCAAATGTACTGATAGGTTCCAGGTTTATAATGTTTTTATAGTTTTAAATGAATTTGCATGATGTATGGTACAGTCATAGGGAAACAAATTGTTACAATTTATACGCATCACTCTATACGATTGATTCCTGGGATACTAACCAGTACAGAGATTCAGATGATTGTGGTCAAACCGTGCAATTCCCGAGAGACACAAACTTTACATCAAAGGTCTGCATGACCTGCTCCCCATCAAACACTACACCAATCAAACACCCTAAACGCTTGGCTCGAGCTCACGACCTTCAGGTCAGGAGTCAGGCGCTCTTCCCCTCGACCACTGGGCCTCTGTTAATTAATAGTTTTAAATAGTTGTATTACATAAATACTTATTACACTGTCTTAGGTTTGACACTTGAAGCATAAAAGAATCAAGATGCTTCAATGCATGAAATTGTAATATACAAAATAAATAAATAAGTAATTACCCTGTAAGGAGTATGTGATACTATCACCATTGTCGGCATCTGTTGCTGATGCTAGTAGAAAAGGATGCCCTACAATATTACATACAAAATATAACATTAACTTCTTTGCAATAGACAATATTTAAAAAAAATTATTATGATTTTGTATACCAAAGCATGGCATAAGTCGGGGTAATGCCACTTCGAAGTTGGCCATTTGTTACACAGTGCTCTAGTGGATAGTACATTCCAAATGTCGGCAATATAATATAATTCTCTAATGTTAAAAATATGGATTAATTTCTTAAATGGCATCTTGTTATCATAAAAATACAAGTTGAACATTTATACCAAAGACAAATGTATATGTAGGGCATACTCATGTAAGCATACAGATAAATAGGAGTTGATAGACTATCAAAGGAATTTAATAATATATAATCGATATATTGATATAACGTCGATATTTGTCATTGGATATATTAGTATCGTTAATATGCAAAAACATTTAATCAAGACAGCCATAGAGTAATGGTCATTAATTCTGGGCCCGGGAGTCAGGCGTTCGGCCAACACGCCCTCCGTTCCCACGCCTTGATAAAAAAACAAAGAACTGAGAGTCCTGAAAAACATATACCTAGTTTATTTTCTTTTATCAATGCCACATGGGACGAGTGAGTGAACACGGGAGTTTCATCGTTTGCATCAGTGACGGCAATTGTCAGTGTTGCTTCAGAGCTCATTGGATAATCGTCCTCTACCCTAGTAAGGATAAATAAGACAAGAACGTAGTTTTTTAAACAAAAATGAATGTCTCCCTAATAATAGTTTGATAGCATAATAAAACCTCACTTAAAGACCACCTCAATAATAAGACCCCCTTGAAATTACGAACACATTTTTCAAGTCCATTTTCACTGTTTTGCTCTTTATTCAACATCAATATAAAAACCACCTCCATAAGAAGACCAGTTTTCAGGGTCCAAAGGGTGGTCGTATTTTCGAGGTTTAACTGTATATCAATTTCTTAGCGAGTTGATATGGGCAGGAAGTAGAGGGAAAGCATTTACCAAGTACAGTTCAACCTCCTGAAACAACATCTCCCAATGGCAACAACTTCTATAGACAGACACAAACTTTACCATTACATATATTATTTAAGGACTTGACCTCTCCAGAATAACATGTCTGTGTTCCAATGTGTGGTCCTAACGTGTCTGACAAAAAGGTTAAACAGGTTTAGAAAATGAAGAGCTATGTTTCTATGTACAGGCCCCTATAAAGCTGCCCATATGAACCCAAATCATAGTACCCATGAACAGATCTAGCTCAAAATCTTTTCGACATGTGTGATGCAAATCAAACAAGATTTTATATTTTGAGACACATCAAACCGGAAAGTTTGACCTTTACCTTCTAATAAGCTAATGGGAATAAGTGTTCTGCGTGTAATCTTGATGTGGTGAACATTTGTGTCATCTTACTTAAAACTCCTACAGCAGTTCAAGAGATATAGAGCCGACACAAAATGTAGTCTTATGATCTTTAAATTCCAAGTGTGACCTTGAACTGAGTCAGCTGAATCGTGTGCTCTGCAATTTTTTTGAAAATCATTCAAGCGATTCAAGGGATATAGAGAAGACACAAAAATGGTCATAAATTATTGGTGCGTCTTTCCTGAGTGTACCTTGACATGAGCTAACTGAATCATTCACCCTGCATATTGTCTCAAGAGGGCGAGTTCACATCTGTGCCAATTTCTTTCAAAATCCTTTGAGGGGTCAAAGAGACACAATGTTGACACTAAGCCGAGCAGGCTGCTGAAATGTGTACTGATGTAAAAATGGTGCACATCTCAAACACAACACAATGACGACTCACAGAAATATATACCTCAGTAACAAACTATAACTTGTTGTTCCTGTTTCAAAATCGAAAGTTGCTGTTGTCACTATGTCCGTACCACTTATTTGGAAAGCCTCCTGTGGTGTCTGGGAGACTATAGTGAAAGTATGCCCAGTATCTCCATCAGCATCTGATACCACAAATGCATACACAACCGATCCAATGTTGGAAGTTTCGGACATATCCTGGATATCGTTAGACGGTAAGGTCAATGTCGGTGCTGTACGATAGCAACAAATATCATGAATGTTGTAATGCATCTAGTTTCATTAACATAATTGGATGGTAATAATAATTTGAGAATATCATAACAATAATGTGATATTAATTACTTACACAAAGTGTTCGTTGTTTAAACAAGAAATATCTTGAAAAAAGATGGTCAGCGCAATTTGAAGGTTAAGATTTGTTGTGCAACATAAAAATTGCCGAGATATTACGATTGCTGGCCACTCCAGATCCAAACTGAATTTCGGTTAGGTAACATACTACTTATCGAAAAGTTAATCAATCCGCGTCAATGTTACAAACGCTGTTCAGTTTAGTTGAAGTTGGTTTAGTTGTTAACGTAAGATTTGATTGGTTTACACAACATTGATATGCAAATAGCAAAGCCATGTTAGTTCGACCGCGCCGAAAAAACATTTTACATACCAACCTGAAGTAACTTCTCTAACAATACATAAATTATTTTACTGTACCCTTAAACAGGCGTTCATGCATAGTCATATTTAATTGAAAAATAATTTGAATGTTAACCTACCAGTTCTGACGACAAATGACACAGTAAGGGTAGTGGTGAACACCGAGTCGGAAGCTGTGATAACTAAACTAACGGGGGTGGAGACAGAGATGATTGCGGTAGTTGTAATGTCTCCGCTGTTTTCATCAATGGCAAAAAGCCCAGCATCATTACCTGGAAATTGATATATGGGGGCAACATGTAGAACTGACATAATTATGAAGTTGAAATGCACAGAATGTGTTGTATAGAGTACAAGGTAGAGAAATGACTTGTTATATATCTGAGTAACCTTCTTGTGGACATTGAGAAATAATACATCTATATGGTATATTTCAGATATGACAAATATGTATATGTACATCCTATATTTTACCAGTGAATAAACTATAGACGTGTGTGTTGGAATGCACAGTGTGCTACACTTTAAGTGTGAAATATTCTCATCAGAGGACATTGCCCTTCAAACTTACCACTAGTAATTGTGTATGTTACGCTGGCTGCATCGTCCGTGGCAACAGCTTGATATACTGATGTAGCTGAAATAATCGAAAAGATGGAAAACATTAATAGACAATTTGATACCAAATCATGGTAAAAGTTTTAGTAAAAGTGTTTTTGATGCAATTCTACAAAACAGTGTCAATGAATATTTAGAAATTCTACATTGTGCCACAGACATATATGTCCGTGACTGTGCGTTTTTAATTGTACTATTGAATGGATAAAGGGAGAGAACTAATGACAATCCACAGTGGTTATTTTGCTCTAAATCCCTTGTTGCTCTGTACTCTGTAGTCCTGTGTCAGTCCATTTCATGTTTTTGAGTTAGTTATTGATGTCGTGTTGTTTGCTTTTCTTTTCCTAATATTTACTGTATCATTTTTTCTCGTCCCTGTAAGTGCCCTCTGTTCTGTTTGTTGTTTTATTTGATATGTCGTCGCCTTAATTATACACTGAAGTAAGTCATTTTTTGGGCAATATTGAGTGTTTAGTATCGTTTTGTTCGTCTCTTTGAGCTCTACATGATGGTGAGATTTGTTACCCTGTAGAACTGTTCTAAATAGACCAATTCCGCAAAGACGCAAGTATAGAAACTTATTGACTCTTCAATCTTTAAACGTTTATTTCTCAAAACTAATAAAATGCTTCTTACATCAGTGTAGAATTATCTTGCGTCGATGTGTCACCGTACAAATCATCGATGTTTCTCAATATGTTAGTAGAATAAACTTAATAACAAAAAGAACAGACTAACCTGCGGCAGTATTTATTGCAATATCGAATTGGCCAGCAGAGCTCGTGAACACTGGGGGCTCATCATTCAAATTTGTGATAGTAACAGTTACAGTTACACTTCCAATAATTCCATTTGAATCTTCAGCACTAAAAATAAATAAATTTAAAAACGGTTAAACCTCAATAACAAGACCCTTTGGGACTCTTGAAAACGGTCGTCTTAATGAGGTGGGCTTAATATTGAAGTTGAACATGGAGCAAAACGGTGAAAATGAACTTGAAAAAATTTAGTTCTTAATTAGAGGTGGTCTTATTATTGAGGTGGTCTTTAAGTGAGGTTTTACTGTAAGTTATTACGTAGCACCCTCAACCTGTCCACTGACAAGTTGTTTTATCATCAAGTCTTGCTGTTTGTTTCAGTATCAGTTGTTGATATTTGTTTGAACAGAATGCTTTAAAAATATGCAAAATTTCACGCCATCACATTAAAGTTTAGTCTTAATAGAGAGCAGACAACCTATTGCAAGCCAGCAGAATTGCTGCCCAATATGAAAAAAAACAAGCGGCGTCATGACAAAACCTGTATTAGTGACGTTGGTTATGACATCGAGTCTAACTATTTCCGAATCAACGTTTTGACGTCACAAACTAATAAGCGTTTTGTCAGAAGATGTTTTGGAGGCTTAATTATAATTTGTAGAATAATACAAATGAGGAAATATTTATAAGTATTACACTTTTTTTTCATTTGAAGAACAGATTTGGTTTAAGAATTATGTACAATCTGACGTGAAATCATCATTTTTGCTTACATTTACATGTTGTACTTAATATTGGAATTGCTATAACAAGAATAGTTGACGTCCGATTTAAATGCTTCTGGTATTAAATGAAAGTTGAAGCAGATAGCTGTTAGAAAATGCAAAAAGCTGAAAAATGGTTTTGTAGTGGCGCACCTCATATATACTATAATGATGCTCAACCCAGTGTAAACATAATACTTACTTTAATACAACACTATGCTCTGTAAGCGATTCGTAATCTAAAGATGCACTAGTTGAAACAATTAAGTTGGTTCCATCAATACCAAACGCTCCTGACACCGATTGTGAGGCGATAGTATATGTGGGATTAGTATCTCCATCTGCATCCGAGGTAGTGATTCCATATATCGACGTCGTTGCAGCAGTGTTTTCGTCTGTGGTTGCAGTAATACCACTGGTGAAAACCGGGGCTTAAATGACAAAAAATACTCTTTAAAACGAAGGATGTAAGGCCATCTTTAAAATTGTTTGTTTGCAGTAAAGTGACCGACTCATGAAAAATGCTGTGACTCTATTTGTTTAGGTCTTGGAGCCATTACAGTAATAACCTAAAAAACCTACCTACCCACTGTTAAAATTTCGGTTCGTGTAGCCGCAAACACATACTTTTTAAGGAGGGCATAATAATGTGATTCTCTAAACTTGAAAATTAAGCACTAACTGAAAATACAGATTTTTTTATAAATATTTCAATATTCTTTATAGTGAGTTAGACTCTTGAGACAATCCATTGAACATACAGAAAAACCTCAGTAATACGACCGACCATGGGACCCTTGAAAACATGTCTTATTATCGAGGTGGTCTTACCACCGATGTTGAATGAAGAGCAAAACAGGGTAATTGTACTTGAAAATTGTGTTGTTACTTTTGAGGTGGTCTTATCATAGAGGTGGTCGTATTATTGAGGTGGTCTTTAAATGTGTCTACTGTAATGTCCAAAGAAACATATGGTACTTTTGTGAGGCGAAGCCAACCGCTGTTGTCTGCTGTACACTATATATATACCCAGTAGACGTTAACACATAAACTGTAATATTGTGAACGGACAAGTGCAGTCAAAAATTATACAAAAAATCTGAAAACTCCAATTCGGCTGATGTGCCACATAAAAGGTTACAACGCGAATTCCATTTTTATACACTCATACACAATAGATACATTCCCAAATTGCACCAGTCGAAAGCTACTAGATATTAAAGAAACCATGGAATAGAAATGGAGGTTTACCTGTTTTGACGTTGAAGATCACGCTCAGTGTTGCAGTCTGCAGGGGTGTGTCGGTGACGGTAAACACTATGGTATAGGACGGCAATGTAGCGTAAGATACAGCACTCTGCAATACGACCACACCAGAGGATGCATCTATACTGAAGACATCTCCAGTGTTTCCTGAAATTAATCAATAAAAAAAGTCGAAATAATTTTAAAAGTGAGAATCTCCTGCAGCTAAAACTGATTGAGCTGGATAGTAGTGATGAATCATTATAAGCACTTATTTCATTTTTTTGTGTTTCAAAGTTTACAAATAAGACTTAAGTCGCATACTTAGTCATAGTAAAACTGTAATTAGGTGCATTTATTTTTTTCTCGCCATTTCTAAAATCTGAACATAGTAGTGGTTTGGATACATGTTGTTACCTGCTGTTATTGCATAAGTCAAAGCATTGTTGACGTCATCAGTGGCAGCCGCTGTGTATAGAGTATCACCATTTCCTGCATTAAAATAATGATTTATTTTAAATACACAAGTGTAATTGGTGATTTAGGCTACCAATAGCTGAGTTGAAATAAGTCCAGGACAAACATGTTTATTAAAACTAATTAACCTTACAAATTTTATGTACCAAACAAAAATAATGCATTACCCATGCCTTGAAATTGGTGACAATTCAAACTGTCAGCAAAATTTCTCGGACAACTAGCCTCCCATGTCGGAAAAGTCAAATTTAACAGCTTCACTCGTCCAGGCGAAGTGTATTTTAAAAATTATTCTAGAGTCCTGTATTGGTGTTGTTGCCATAAAAAATAAGGTTTTCCATTTGATATTGTTGTGACCTAACACCATTGATGTCTGGTTCATTAACATTTGCACAAAACGCAAATTACAGACTCAGATCATCTTCATGTAATAACTTGGTTATTTCGCAGCTAAAGACAAACTATTACAAAGATTCGTTCTCATACTACAGTGCACATATCTGGAATAATATTCCTATCGACATCCGCTCAGTTAAAACTGTACGTGCTTTTAAAAGCAAACACAAACACTATTTGGTGCAATCACCGACAATTTGTTTATTGAGTTACACGTTATAAGAATTATAAAGTGTCGATATTATGTTCTATTTTTTACTGACAGTTGTGTAATGTAATATTCTAGCATTATAATATCAGAATTGAAATGTATGTATGTGCATATGTATGTATATATGTATGTTGATAAGTGTATGTATTTACTTGTTCGAGTAAAATCATGGGCATAATGCCGATTTTCTTTAATAAACTGTCTATCTATATTAGAATTAATCATACACATAATTTCATATATACAACATTTATTCCTTCAACTGACATGTACTGTGCTATTGTATAAAGCTTTTAAAGTCAATTTTGTTTTTGATTTGAAATATTTTATTTGAGTGTCTGTCGATATGTAAAAAGTAAATATTGTCAGACATCCTGATGTTAATGTACACTTTATTGTTTGTGAGTGAGCGTGTGTTTTGGTTGTTTGTCTTGTTGAAGATTTATCTTTAATCTTGTTACCTTCTGTAAATAAAGTATTTATTATTATTATTATTATTATTATTGCAAAATTTCAATCACAGTTAAACTATTTTCAGGGAAGCCTTTTGTTGGTTGCGACACATCGATGCACAAGCCAATCAAATTTGTAGGCATATGGCAATGCAATTTGGGACAAACAAACTCCATTTGTAAACTGGACGCTGATTTGTACAAATCTGCTCATTGTAAATGGACTGGGGTGTATTAATACGTCTGCTCAAGAAATAAGAACGGACAGATGGAAGAAGACATATGAATCTTCTGCTACATAGTCTTATGCACAGTACTTAGACTTTTAATTACTGACATTATCGTCCCAGTTTTATGTACTTTATATATCATATCAGCATTAATTCAGATTTTTGTAAACATGCGTTAATTTATAGCAACCATAAGTACATAGAACGACTGAGGTAATGTTACAAAAAAAAAACAACGATGAATTCCAATTATTCATCCAATGAAATTATATTGGTGATCACGTGTTCATGCACTTCTTGTATCGGAGCAGACGATATATACTCTACCTGGTACTAAGTTTTCAGCAACATTGACGTCAGCACTCGAGCTGGTAAACGTTGGGTTCTCGTCATTTACGTTGACGATGTTCACAGTCAACACAGCGGTGCTAGAAAGCGAATTTACGTCCGCACATCTGAAACATGTAGTAAACATATTACTGAAAGACAGAGAATAAGTTGCTACAGGGAACGCCACATACATAAGACAGTGCCTCCCCACACAGACCTCCGGGAAAACAACAATCCATAAAACATAAGGCACTTGAGTAGGTTTAAGGGTACATACGTAAGGGAACAGATGCGCAAGGTATGGCCTGGCCGACAATAAGGATAACTAGGAGAATCGACAATGATTCATCCAACCATTAGCAGACAAAGTTAATCTGAAACTTAAGATCAAGATGCTGATAATGATGACACATAATCTGAGTAGTCTAAGATAAGCATTATCCCAGCTACCATGAATCTGGTTTCATTGACCAAACATTTGCTCATGCACTTATCAATGTGTTGTCCCAATGGGGGATTAATGAGTCAATTGGAAAAAATCCAATTTATATGCAGATAAAAGGTGAGTCGGTGAACTGGGCTAAATTACATATAAATTGCATTCTAATTTTTCAAGAGATTAAAGATTTACGGGGTTCGCCAAAATCTTCTAGCTGTATTGACACAAGTGTAATGAAAGCAACGACAGTTAAATTGAATAGATGACTCAAAGTACCACTAGATATCTATCCAAATTATAGGAACCCAGTGAGAACATTATCACTAGACAAGCATATCTGTGGGACCTCTAACACTTAAAGAGTAACCACGTGGTGCACACTTAAAAGAATATTATTATGAACGAGAGTACTTTAATCAAAAGTATATATGAAAATAAAAATCATACTGTATAGTAACGGTGTAACTTGTTGGTCCGTTATCATAATCGAACGTTGTTCCTGAAGCCACAATTATACCAGTATCGTCACCAGCTTTTACAAAAGTCCCAGCCACACTTTGTGAGTCAATTGTAAATGTGAAAGTGCTGTCACCATCTTCATCAGTAGCGGCAAATATATACACGCTATATGGGTTCACAGAATCCTCATTTAATTCTACAGCCTGTGCCGGCAATGTTATAACGGGTGCTGCGAAGATAAAAGGGGTTCATTGTTTTAAGATTTGTTAACTTGTCTGTTAACACCTCATTTGTGCAATAGAAAAAATAAGCCAAAGTTAACAGGTGGTATATGCATATGTGTTTATTGTTTAAATAAAACGTTGTAGATGTGCCTTTACTGCACATATTGCTGTCGTCTTTTTGAGAGACAGACATCAACGCAAATATAAGTATAGTACTTAGAGTAACAATTATACGCTTGTAATAGTGACGTTTATCACAAAGGCTGTCAAAACATAGAAATAAATAACATTTGAACAGAGTTTTAGGGGTGTCACAATACGCTTGAAGCATACTACAATACATTGCCTTTCTTTAGCAACGTACAGCAATATGTACCACAATATATTGTCATACTTTAGCAACGTACAGCAAAATGTACCACAATATATTGTCATACTTCAGTAACGTACAGCAATATGTACCACAATAAAGTATCATACTTTAGCAACGTACAGCAATATGTACCACAATATATTGTCATACTTCAGTAACGTACAGCAATATGTACCACAATATAGTTTCATACTTTAGCAACGTACAGCAATATGTACCACAATATACACCCTTTCAATTATACCGTAAATAGAATTATCTGCCCTTCGATGACGTCATTAGAGGATAAACAATTACTATAACGGTAATATTTAGAGCGTGAAATGGCGACGTAACCAATTTTTCGGCGATGGAATGAAAGATAAGGTATGTTACAGATGTAATATGTTTTAGGATGTATTTTGAGATATATAAAAAAACTTATACCTAATGGATTTTGCGAAATTGCTTTAGTTAGATGCTTAATATTTGTTTGTCACATAATTTTGCGACATACTGGGAATTTTTATTTCACAAACTCAGTCGTTAATATGGACTTGGAAGACCGTATTTTGATGTTAATGTGAAATCGTACGCATGTCTGAAGAAGAACCATACATATTTTTCGTCATTTCAGTCATGGACCGACATATGAAAGAACATGGATATAGCCAAAGACCTCAATACCACAGATGCGCTACGCCAGATATGGCGCATCGATACAATGTTATCAGCAGACGCACTGTCTAAAACAATATATTTATGTAAAAATAAAATATGAAACTCACTGTCTGTTTGGTTATTCCTACTCACATTAAATATAGATTGTTTATAGTCACTTTTAAAAGAAATCTCTTCTGAAAACGGGACATCCATAAATTATTTTTAGACGTCTTTCGTGGCTGGCTGGCCATTTAGTTTCAATGTTTAAACAATTTCTGTGTTCTCGTATGAATTGATAATTGACAGTTATTAATTGCCTTTCTTGTATTTTAATTAATTTGATTGGTGGATGCCTATTGTTTTGCAATTCATAAATCACGCCCTCGGCAGATCAGTTCTACTGGTCACTACTGTAATTGAAAATTGCCCTAGGTGTCAGCTGTAAAAACACAAGAGTCATAAAACCCCAGGAGATCTTTATTATATGTGTTAATTCATATTGCTATTTCCTGTTTGATAGAATTAGTGCCTTTGATAATTGAAATGATTAGGTCATATCAATCTGTGATCTCAATTTGTAATAAACACAATGAGATTACAACTGTCTGTCACCCAAAAATATTTATACTTCAAAGATTTAGCCAGCCTCTTCCGACATTTTTGAATGTTAATTCATGTTCAGAATTAAATTGATGCCAAAACCCTTGTCTCACACAGACAATAAAGACATTGATTTGACCTACTTAATTTATATTTTGCGCACGCTTGTGCTGGGTAAAATAGACGACTTGTGTACACAAAACATGACATGCTGGCGTGATCTACATCATTTGTTTAGTTGATCTTTACACATTTACATGATTATGTAAGCCTTGATTGTTCTTCACGGCAGCCTTTTTAAAATATTTTATTGACATGAAAGTGTATTAAGTACAATTATACTTCGATGAAAATATCAAAAAATGAAGCGGAAAATTACCGACTTGTTTTGAAAAAGTTATGAAGCATTAATGCTCTGAAAATTTCTTTAACTGGGATTGTTTGATCACCGTTTATGGAATAACTTTTAATATTAACCACATATGTTTTGAGGATTTGTCATCTTAAACGATTGCTTTTTGCATTGGGGTAAGTTAAATATATGGTACTTGTTGTGAAAATCAGAGAATTTATAGGAAACTAACCGCGAGTATGTGAAAAAATTACGCTCCCCGTGTGCAGCGTTAATTCGTTACCTATGATTTTTTGTATGCTGTTAATGCAAAAACTTTAATATATTGTAACCTAATACTTTCTCTATAGCTCTACTTTAACAAATAAAATGTCCGATTTCTACGAAAACATTAATAAATTTGCGTAACGCATAAACTTTTGTTGATGTGCAGCGTAAGTAAGCAGCACTGGCCGTTTTGGAAATATTTTTATCCTCGCATTACGTCACGTCCGCTACGGGACGCAACTCTTAGGCGACTTTAATCGATTAATTGAAAGGGTGTATATTGTCATACTTTAGCAACGTACAGCAATATGTACCACAATATATTGTCATTCTTTAGCAACGGACAGCAATATGCACCACAATATATTGTCATACTTTAGTAACGTACAGCAATATGTACCACAATATATTGTCATACTTTAGCAACGTACAGCAATATGAACCACAATAGATACATTCCCAAATTGCACCAGTTGAAAGCTACTAGATATTAAAGAAACCGTGGAATAGAAATGGAGGTTTACCTGTTTTGACGTTGAAGATCACGCTCAGTGTTGCAGTCTGCAGGGGTGTGTCGGTGACAGTAAACACTATGGTATAAGACGACAATGTAGCGTAAGATACAGCACTCTGCAATACGACCACACCAGAGGATGGATCTATGCTGAAGACATCTCCAGTGTTTCCTGAAATTAATCAATAAAAAAAGTCAAAATAATTTTAAAAGTGAGAATCTCCTGCGGCTAGAACTGATTGAGCTGGATAGTAGTGATGAATCATTATACACACTTATTTCATTTTGTTCTGTTTCAAATTTAACAAATAAGACTTAAAGTCGCATACTTAGTCAAAGTAAAAATGTAATTAGATGCATTAATTTGTCTCTCGCCATTTCTAAAATCTGAACATAGTAGTGGTTTGGATTCATGTTGTTACCTGCTGTTATTGCATAAGTCAAAGCATTGTTGACGTCATCAGTGGCAGCCGCTGTGTATAGAGTATCACCATTTCCTGCATTAAAATAATGATTTATTTTAAATACACAAGACTAGTGTAATTGGTGATTTAGGCTATCAATAGCTGAGTTGAAATAAGTCCAGGACAAGCATGTTTATTAAAGTTGATTAACATTACACATTTTAAATACCCAACAAAAATCATGCATTACCAATGCCTTGAAATTGGTGACAATTCAAACTGTCGGCAAAATTTCTCTGACAACTAGCCTCCCACTCGTCCAGGACAAGTGTATTTTAAACATTATTCTAGAGTCCTGTATGGGTGTAGTTGCCATAAAAAATAAGGTTTTCCATTTGATATTGTTGTGACCTTACACCATTGATGTGTGGTTCATTAACATTTTCACAAACGCAAATTACAGACTCAGGTCATCTTCATGTAATAACTTGGTTATTTCGCAGCTAAAGACAAACTATTACAAAGATTCGTTCTCATACTACAGTGCACATATCTGGAATGATATTCCTATCGACATCCGCTCAGTTAAAACTGTAAGCGCTTTAAAAAGCAAACACAAACACTATTTGGTGCAATCACCGACAATTTGTTAATTGAGTTACACGTTATAAGAATGATTAAGTGTCGATATTATGTTCTATTTTTTACTCACAGTTGTGTAATGTAATATTCTAGCATTATAATATCAGAATTGAAATTGGTTCATGTATGTGCATATGTATGTATATATGTATATATATATGTATGTTGATAAGTGTATGTATTTACTTGTTCGAGTAAAACCATGGGCATAATGCCGATTTTCTATAATAAACTGTCTATCTTTATTAGAATTAATCGTACACATTATTCATGTATACAACCTTTATTCCTTCAATTGACATTTACTGTGCTAATGTATTATGCTTTTAAAGTCAATTTTGTTTTTAATTTGAAATATTTTATTTGAGTATATGTCGATATATAAAAAGTAAAAATTGTCAGACATCCTGATGTTAATGTTCAATTTATTGTTTGTGAGTGAACGTGTGTTTTGGTTGTTTGTCTTATTGTAGATTTATTGTTAACCTTAATATGTTACCTTCTGTAAATAAAGAATTTATTATTATTATTATTGCAAAATTTCAATCACAGTTAAAATATTTTCAGCGAAGCCTTTTGTTGCTTGCGACACATCGATGCGCAAGCCAATCAAATCTGTAGGCATATGGCAATGCAATTTGGGACAAACAAACTTCATTTGTAAACTGGACGCTGATTTGTACAAATCTGCTCATTGTAAATGGACTGGTGTATTATTTCGTCTGCTCAAAAATTAAGAACGGACAGATGAAAGAAGACATATGAATCTACTGCTACACATTCTTATGCACACTACTTAGACTTTTAATTACTGAAATTATCGTCCCAGTTTTATATACTTTATATATCATATCAGCATTAATTCATATTTTTGAAAATACACGTTAATGTATAGCAACATAGAACGACTGAGGTAATGTTACAAAACAAACAACGATGAATTCCAATTCTACATCCAATTAAATTACATTGGTAATCACGTGTTCATGCACTTCTTGTATCGGAGCAGACGACAATGATATATACTCTACCTGGTACTAAGTTTTCAGCAACAATGACGTCAGCACTCGAACTGGTAAACGTTGGGTTCTCGTCATTTACGTTGACGATGTTCACAGTCAACACAGCGGTGCTAGAAAGCGAATTTACGTCCGCACATCTGAAACATGCAGTAAAACAGAGAATAAGTTGCTACAGGGAACGCCACATACATAAGACAGTGCCTCCCCACACAGACCTCCGAGAAAACAACAATCCATAAAACATAAGGCACTTGATTAGGTTAAAGGGTAGATAACTAAGGGAACAGATGCGCAAGGTATGGCCTGGCCGAACATAAGGAATAACTAGGAGAATCGAAAATGATTCATCCAACCATTAGCAGACAAAGTTATTCTGAAACTTAAGATCAGGATGCTGATAATGATGACACATATTCTGAGTAGTCTAGGATAAGCATTATTCCAGCTACCATGAATCTGGTTTCATTGACCAAACATTTGCTTATGCACTTATCAATGTGTTGTCCCAATGGGGGATTAATGAGTCATTTGGAAAAAAATTAATTGATATGCAGATAAAAGGTGAGTCAGTGAACTGGGCTAAATTTCATTTAAATTGCATTCTAATTTTTCAAGAGATTAAAGATTTACGGGGTTCGCCAGAATGTTCTGGCTGTATTGACACCAGTGTAATGAAAGCAACGACAGTTAGATTGAATAGATGACTAAAAGTACCACTAGATATCTATCCAAATGCTAAGAACCCAGTGAGAACATTATCACTAGACAAGCATATCTGTGGGACCTCTAACACTTAAAGAGTAACCACGTGGTGCACACTTAAAATAATATTATTATGAACGAGAGTACTTTAATCAAAAGAATACATGAAAATAAAAATCATACTGTATAGTAACGGTGTAACTTGTTGGTCCGTTATCATAATCGAACGTTGTCCCTGAAGCCACAATTATACCAGTATCGTCACCAGCTTTTACAAAAGTCCCAGCCACACTTTGTGAGTCAATTGTAAATGTGAAAGTGCTGTCACCATCTTCATCAGTAGCGGCAAATATATACACGCTATATGGGTTCACAGAATCCTCATTTAATTCTACAGCCTGTGCCGGCAATGTTATAACGGGTGCTGCGAAGATAAAAGGGGTTCATTGTTTTAAGATTTGTAAACTGAAATAGGCAACCTTGTCTGTTAACACCTCATTGGTGCAATAGAAAAAATAAGCCAAAGTTAACAGGTGGTCTATGCATATTTGTTTATTGTTTAAATAAAACGTTGTAGATGTGCCTTTACTGCACATATTGCTGTCGTCTTTTTGAGAGACAGACATCAACGCAAATATAAGTATAGTACTTAGAGTAACAATTATACGCTTGTAATAGTGACGTTTATCACAAAGGCTGTCAAAACTAAAAACTAAATAACAATTGAGCAGAGTTTTAGGGGTGTCACAGTACGCTTGAAGCATACCACAATACATTGCCTTACTTTAGCAACGTACAGCAATATGTACCACAATACATTGTCATACTTTAGCAACGTACAGCAAAATGTACCACAATATATTGTCATACTTTAGCAACGGACAGCAATATGTGCCACAATATATTGTCATACTTTGGTATCGTACAGCAATATGTACCACACTATATTGTCATACTTTAGCAACGGACAGCAATATGTACCACAATATATTGTCATACTTTGGTAACGTACAGCAATATGTACCAAAATATATTGTCATACTTCAGCAACGTACAACAAAATGTACCACAATATATTGTCATACTTTAGCAACGGACAGCGATATGTACCACAATATATTGTCATACTTTAGTAACGTACAGCAATATGTACCACAATATATTGTCATACTTTAGCAACGTACAGCAATATGAACCACAATAGATAAATTCCCAAATTGCACCAGTTGAAAGCTACTAGATATTAAAGAAACTGTGGAATAGAAATGGAGGTTTACCTGTTTTGACGTTGAAGATCACGCTCAGTGTTGCAGTCTGCAGGGGTGTGTCGGTGACAGTAAACACTATGGTATAAGACGGCAATGTAGCGTAAGATACAGCACTCTGCAATACGACCACACCAGAGGATGGATCTATGCTGAAGACATCTCCAGTGTTTCCTGAAATTAATCAATAAAAAAAGTCGAATAATTTTAAAAGAGAGAATCTCCTGCGGCTAGAACTGATTGAGCTGGATAGTAGTGATGAATCATTATACACACTTATTTCATTTTGTTCTGTTTCAAAGTTTACAAATAAGACTTAAGTCGCATACTTAGTCATAGTAAAACTGTAATTAGGTGCATTAATTTGTTTCTTGCCATTTCTAAAATCTGAACATAGTAGTGGTTTGGATACATGTTGTTACCTGCTGTTATTGCATAAGTCAAAGCATTGTTGACGTCATCAGTGGCAGCCGCTGTGTATAGAGTATCACCATTTCCTGCATTAAAATAATGATTTATTTTAAATACACAAGTGTAATTGGTGATTTAGGCTACCAATAGCTGAGTTGAAATAAGTCCAGGACAAACATGTTTATTAAAACTAATTAACCTTACAAATTTTATGTACCAAACAAAAATAATGCATTACCCATGCCTTGAAATTGGTGACAATTCAAACTGTCAGCAAAATTTCTCGGACAACTAGCCTCCCATGTCGGAAAAGTCAAATTTAACAGCTTCACTCGTCCAGGCGAAGTGTATTTTAAAAATTATTCTAGAGTCCTGTATTGGTGTAGTTGCCATAAAAAATAAGGTTTTCCATTTGATATTGTTGTGACCTAACACCATTGATGTCTGGTTCATTAACATTTGCACAAAACGCAAATTACAGACTCAGATCATCTTCATGTAATAACTTGGTTATTTCGCAGCTAAAGACAAACTATTACAAAGATTCGTTCTCATACTACAGTGCACATATCTGGAATAATATTCCTATCGACATCCGCTCAGTTAAAACTGTAAGCGCTTTTAAAAGCAAACACAAACACTATTTGGTGCAATCACCGACAATTTGTTTATTGAGTTACACGTTATAAGAATTATAAAGTGTCGATATTATGTTCTATTTTTTACTCACAGTTGTGTAATGTAATATTCTAGCATTATAATATCAGAATTGAAATGTGTTCATGTATGTGCATATGTATGTATATATGTATGTTGATAAGTGTATGTATTTACTTGTTCGAGTAAAATCATGGGCATAATGCCGATTTTCTTTAATAAACTGTCTATCTATATTAGAATTAATCATACACATAATTTCATATATACAACATTTATTCCTTCAACTGACATGTACTGTGCTATTGTATAAAGCTTTTAAAGTCAATTTTGTTTTTGATTTGAAATATTTTATTTGAGTGTCTGTCGATATGTAAAAAGTAAATATTGTCAGACATCCTGATGTTAATGTACACTTTATTGTTTGTGAGTGAGCGTGTGTTTTGGTTGTTTGTCTTGTTGAAGATTTATCTTTAATCTTGTTACCTTCTGTAAATAAAGTATTTATTATTATTATTATTATTGCAAAATTTCAATCACAGTTAAACTATTTTCAGGGAAGCCTTTTGTTGGTTGCGACACATCGATGCACAAGCCAATCAAATTTGTAGGCATATGGCAATGCAATTTGGGACAAACAAACTCCATTTGTAAACTGGACGCTGATTTGTACAAATCTGCTCATTGTAAATGGACTGGGGTGTATTAATACGTCTGCTCAAGAAATAAGAACGGACAGATGGAAGAAGACATATGAATCTTCTGCTACATAGTCTTATGCACAGTACTTAGACTTTTAATTACTGACATTGTCGTCCCAGTTTTATGTATTTTATATATCATATCAGCATTAATTCAGATTTTTGTAAACATGCGTTAATTTATAGCAACCATAAGTACATAGAACGACTGAGGTAATGTTACAAAAAAAAAACAACGATGAATTCCAATTATTCATCCAATGAAATTATATTGGTGATCACGTGTTCATGCACTTCTTGTATCGGAGCAGACGATATATACTCTACCTGGTACTAAGTTTTCAGCAACATTGACGTCAGCACTCGAGCTGGTAAACGTTGGGTTCTCGTCATTTACGTTGACGATGTTCACAGTCAACACAGCGGTGCTAGAAAGCGAATTTACGTCCGCACATCTGAAACATGTAGTAAACATATTACTGAAAGACAGAGAATAAGTTGCTACAGGGAACGCCACATACATAAGACAGTGCCTCCCCACACAGACCTCCGGGAAAACAACAATCCATAAAACATAAGGCACTTGAGTAGGTTTAAGGGTACATACGTAAGGGAACAGATGCGCAAGGTATGGCCTGGCCGACAATAAGGATAACTAGGAGAATCGACAATGATTCATCCAACCATTAGCAGTCAAAGTTAATCTGAAACTTAAGATCAAGATGCTGATAATGATGACACATAATCTGAGTAGTCTAAGATAAGCATTATCCCAGCTACCATGAATCTGGTTTCATTGACCAAACATTTGCTCATGCACTTATCAATGTGTTGTCCCAATGGGGGATTAATGAGTCAATTGGAAAAAATCTAATTTATATGCAGATAAAAGGTGAGTCGGTGAACTGGGCTAAATAACATATAAATTGCATTCTAATTTTTCAAGAGATTAAAGATTTACGGGGTTCGCCAAAATCTTCTAGCTGTATTGACACAAGTGTAATGAAAGCAACGACAGTTAAATTGAATAGATGACTCAAAGTACCACTAGATATCTATCCAAATTATAGGAACCCAGTGAGAACATTATCACTAGACAAGCATATCTGTGGGACCTCTAACACTTAAAGAGTAACCACGTGGTGCACACTTAAAAGAATATTATTATGAACGAGAGTACTTTAATCAAAAGTATATATGAAAATAAAAATCATACTGTATAGTAACGGTGTAACTTGTTGGTCCGTTATCATAATCGAACGTTGTTCCTGAAGCCACAATTATACCAGTATCGTCACCAGCTTTTACAAAAGTCCCAGCCACACTTTGTGAGTCAATTGTAAATGTGAAAGTGCTGTCACCATCTTCATCAGTAGCGGCAAATATATACACGCTATATGGGTTCACAGAATCCTCATTTAATTCTACAGCCTGTGCCGGCAATGTTATAACGGGTGCTGCGAAGATAAAAGGGGTTCAATGTTTTAAGATTTGTAAACTTGTCTGTTAACACCTCATTTGTGCAATAGAAAAAATAAGCCAAAGTTAACAGGTGGTATATGCATATGTGTTTATTGTTTAAATAAAACGTTGTAGATGTGCCTTTACTGCACTTATTGCTGTCGTCTCTTTGAGAGACAGACATCAACGCAAATATAAGTATAGTACTTAGAGTAACAATTATACGCTTGTTATAGCGACATTCATCACAAAGGCTGTCAAAACATAGAAATAAATAACATTTGAACAGAGTTTTAGGGGTGTCACAATACGCTTGAAGCATGCCACAATACATTGCCTTTCTTTAGCAACGTACAGCAATATGTACCACAATATATTGTCATACTTTAGCAACGTACAGCAAAATGTACCACAATATATTGTCATACTTCAGTAACGTACAGCAATATGTACCACAATAAAGTGTCATACGTTAGCAACGTACAGCAATATGTAACACAATATATTGTCATACTTCAGTAACGTACAGCAATATGTACCACAATATAGTTTCATACTTTAGCAACGTACAGCAATATGTACCACAATATATTGTCATACTTTAGCAACGTACAGCAATATGTACCACAATATATTGTCATACTTTAGCAACGGACAGCAATATGTACCACAATAAATTGTCATACTTTAGTAACGTACAGCAATATGTACCACAATATATTGGCATACTTTAGCAACGTACAGCAATATGTACCACAATAAATTGTCATACTTTAGTAACGTACAGCAATATGTACCACAATATATTGTCATACTTTAGCAACGTACAGCAATATGAACCACAATAGATACATTCCCAAATTGCACCAGTTGAAAGCTACTAGATATTAAAGAAACCGTGGAATAGAAATGGAGGTTTACCTGTTTTGACGTTGAAGATCACGCTCAGTGTTGCAGTCTGCAGGGGTGTGTCGGTGACAGTAAACACTATGGTATAAGACGGCAATGTAGCGTAAGATACAGCACTCTGCAATACGACCACACCAGAGGATGGATCTATGCTGAAGACATCTCCAGTGTTTCCTGAAATTAATCAATAAAAAAAGTCGAAATAATTTTAAAAGTGAGAATCTCCTGCGGCTAGAACTGATTGAGCTGGATAGTAGTGATGAATCATTATAAACACTTATTTCATTTTGTTCTGTTTCAAATTTAACAAATAAGACTTAAAGTCGCATACTTAGTCAAAGTAAAAATGTAATTTGATGCATTTATTTGTCTCTCGCCATTTCTAAAATCTGAACATAGTAGTGGTTTGGATACATGTTGTTACCTGCTGTTATTGCATAAGTCAAAGCATTGTTGACGTCATCAGTGGCAGCCGCTGTGTATAGAGTATCACCATTTCCTGCATTAAAATAATGATTTATTTTAAATTCACAAGTGTAATTGGTGATTTAGGCTATCAATAGCTGAGTTGAAATAAGTCCAGGATAAGCATGTTTATAAAAGTTGATTAACATTACAAATTTTAAATACCCAACAAAAATCATGCATTACCAATGCCTTGAAATTGGTGACAATTCAAACTGTCAACAAATTTGCTCGGACAACTAGCCTCCCATGTCGGAAAAGTCAAATTTAACGGCTTCACTCGTCCAGGACAAGTGTTTTTTTTAAATTATTCTAGAGTCCTGTATGTGTGTAGTTACCATAAAAAAATAAGGTTGTCCATTTGATATTGATGTTACTTAGAACCATTGATGTCATTGCAAAATTTCAATCACAATATTTTCAATGAAGCCTTTTTTGCCAAACTGCATTTGTAAACTGGACGTTGATATGTACAAATATGCGCATTGTAAATGGACTGGGATGTATAATTTTGTCTGCTCAAGAAATAAGAATGTACAGATGAAAGAAGACATCTTCTGCTATCACATCCTTATGCAAAGTACTTAGATTTTAAATTACTGACATATTGTCGTCGCAGTTTTATGAACTTACTATATCATATCAGCATTAATTCATGTGTTTCTAAACACAATTTAATTTATAGCAACCGTAAATACATAGAATAACTTAGGTAATGTTACATAAAAACAACGATGAATTGCAATTATACATCCAACGAAATTAAATTGGTGGTCACGTATTTATGCACTTCTTGCATCGAAGCAGACGACACTGATATACTCTACCTGGTACTAAATCTTCAGCAACAATGACGTCAGCACTCGAGCTGGTAAATGTTGGGTTCTCGTCATTTACGTTGGCGATGTTCACAGTCAACACAGCGGTGCTAGAAAGTGAATTTTCGTCCACACATCTGCAACATGCAGTAATCATATTACTGACAATGATTCAACAAACCATTAACATACAATGTTGCAGTAAACATATTACTGACACTGATTCAACCAACCATTAACATACAATGTTGCAGTAAAAATATTACTGACAATGATTCAACCAACCATTAACATACAATGTTGCAGTAAACATATTACTGACAATGATTCAACAAACCATTAACAGACAAAGTTAATCTGTATCTTATTGCTTATTGGCATATTGTTGCCAGCTGACTTGACTTGCCCTGTGATCTTTTCCATCCATTAACCGGCCCTGTGTGTGCTCTTGATGCTCCTAATTATTCCTTATGGTCTGCCAAGAAATGGCCTGGCAGACCATAAGGAATAACTAGGAGAATAAACAGTAAAGGGGGGATTAAAACATGGATGGAAAAGATCACAGGACTAGTCAAGACAGCTTGCAACAATAGACCGAAACTGGGCAGAAAATAACATGAACACTATAGAAAGTGAAAGAATTGCACAGAGGGAAGGGAAATATAACATGCATTCAAAACACAAGAAGAAATAATAATCATACAGCGAATTACAGACTTGGAACCGTCAGTAAAAATACTGGGTCTATATAAAAGTCTACATGAACATTATCACTAGACAAGCATATATGTGGGACCTCTAACACTTAAAGTGTAACCATGTGGTGCACACTTAAAATAAGATTATTATGAATGAGAGTACTTTAATCAAAAGTCTATATGAAAATAAAAATCATACTGTAAAGTAACGGTGTAACTTGTTGGTCCGTTATCATAATCGAACGTTGTTCCTGAAGCCACAATTATACCAGTATCGTCACCAGCTTTTACAAAAGTCCCAGCCACACTTTGTGAGTCAATTGTAAATGTGAAAGTGCTGTCACCATCTTCATCAGTAGCGGCAAATGTGTACACGCTATATGGGTTCACAGAATCCTCATTTAATTCTACAGCCTGGGCTGGCAATGTTATAACGGGAGCTGCAAAGATGAAAGGGGTTCATTTTAAACTGAAATAGGCAAACTTGTCTGTAAACACCTCATTAGTGCAATATAAAAAATAAGCCACAGTTAACAGGTGGTCTTTGTACATTTGTTTATTGTTTAAATGAAAAGATGTAAATGTGCCTTTACTACACAAAGTGATGTCGTCTTTTTGAGAGACAGACATCAACGCAAATATAAGTATTTTAGTAGTGACGTTTGTCACAAAGGCTGTCAAAACAAACATAGAAATAAATAACAATTGAACAAAGTTTTAGGGTGTCACAATACGCCTGAAGCATACTACAATATATTGCCTTACTTAAGCAACGTACAGCAATATGTACCACGATATTTTGCTTCAAGTTATGACTGTAGAACACATTTATTCCACTCAACACTCTTCAAATACTAGTATGTCGCAAAAGTAAACTAGCATTAGCTAACACAAATCATTATCAATCTAATGTTGTTGTATATGTAATAAAATCCGATATTATCCGAACTTAAATGTATAAAGCTTACACTAAACTGTAATCATCGTCATTTTAGCTTTTGGTGCAAATGAAGTTTCAATAGCGAGATAACTTCATAAAGTTTGAGAAAATATTAAGAAATTCCGGTAATACTGTGTTCTATAGTGTGGTACAGTATAGTTTGGCTGCATATTGCAATATGCATTTACTGTTCTAATATACCACTATATCGTGACACTCATAATTAAAACACATGGCGGTTCCAATCATACACAATTCAATAAATGTCGGTCAACATAAAAAAGTTAATCAATTATTACATTATACACTAAGTAAAACATGTTTGTTTTGCAACTAAACTGATGTGTTCTTAAAGTACTTTTTCATAAACTCGTATTGCAATAAAAGGACTATATGTACAAAGTTACGTACCAGTTTTAACATTGAATGTTACAGTATGTGATGCCGACAGAGTGCCATCGTCGGTGGCTGTTATTGTAGCCGTGAAACTAGGATTGGCACTGTCATATACTATCGCTGCAGCTGTTGTCAAAGCGCCTGTACTTGGATCGATGGCTAATAAGCTTGTGCCTGAAATTAGTTCAAACTGAATTATTTTACATCGATTGTGAAGCAAGTTATCAAAGCTTATATAAATCTCTCAATGACTGCCTCTTGGCTTACTAACCAGTGCTTCCACCTAATGCAGGACTTGCGATGATTGAGCCTCAGTCTCGGCCAATGCAAGATTCAATCCAACGACCATCAGATCAGGAGTCAAGCGTTTTGTGTTCGTAATTTTGAGATGGTCTTATTATTATCATACTATTCGTTTTATTTAATCTCTGTCTGTTATTTATGACAAAATGTATGCCAGAAAAGGAAACGCTTACTGGCTTCGGGCACAGATGGAATTACCTGGATCACGGGTCATTGTTTAGGCAATCACCACCCCGTACAACATGACGTGTTGATGGCAGTTGTGTTGGCTGATGACAGTGCCAGTTGGTGCGAGATCGACAAAGGGTACGTATTTGCTATTTATTGCGTTTATTTTAGTTGATTTCCAAAGTACCACTTATGCGTAAGGTTTCAGCAAAGAACAAGCAACTACTAAATACCATTTGTTCTCGAGTGACTGCCATGGTAGCCGAGAAAACAGGTAATGTATATGCAATATTTGCAAAAAGGTTTTACAGCAGATTGTACGGGGTGATAACTTGGCACAGACTTGTGAATGATCACCAAACAGTATGAGGCAGACATCTGTATCCTCGCTGATTCTGATAAAGATACCAAGGAGACATTTAATTTCTATTAACTTATCTAGCTTTGAGCAAATGGTAAACGTTTTTGTAACATTCATTTTATGAGGCCGAATGTATATCGAAATAATTTAAGTCCTTACGACAATAGCTCTATATACATGAATAAAACATCACAACGTAGAATGTATAAACTTTTACCTGACAGAGAGTATTGGATGGTATCCCCCTCTGGGTCCGTCACATAGTTAGGAGCAAGAAACCCATCAACAGCATCACCTGAAAAATATTTTGAAACATTTATGATACAATGTACGAGACAAGTGCATGCAATGAGCAAAACCTCCGATTCATTTTGGATTTTATGATAGAGCAAACCAATTCACACCCCACTAGCAAATAAATGCTTTTACTTTGTAGTATGAACAACCGCCGACAGAATTACATGTTCATGTTTTGCTTTTTAGATATAACGCATAGATAATATTTTTTCAATATATTACAATGAAATCCTTATACATTCAAAGGCCTCTCTAATAATGCACTTTTCATACGGTCATAATTTTCAAAGCAAATGTAGATCTCAGGGGCGGATCCATGATATGGGGTGGGGGAGGGCGTAACTGTTTGGACGTTTTTTGGTTTTGCTCCAGCCGTATAAAATGGCAATAACTGTGTTCAATTCTTTGTTTTAAGGGGAGGGCATGCGCCGGTCGAAAACAGTCGGATATCTAATTTAGTCATGGAGCAATGCCCCCTTGTCGCCTGAATTACATACACCCGTGGTTTCGTACTCTATAAATTACTTATTGTAACACTAACCTATCGATGTTGTGTCTTGAACTAAGGTTGAAGTTGGTGTGTTCGTGTCGTACACGGGGGCTTCGTTTACATCTGTAATTGATATGGTCAGTGTTTCCGAGTTCACGACGTAGAGCCCATCAGTACCACTGAAAAAAACACGTGGTAAATGTGTAATATAGCGCCGTGCGTACTCCAGTGGAACAGTTGTTTATACGACAGTAGCTTAAGCGTTAATTTGATTATATTACTCGACGTGTAAATTAAGCTTTCAAAATGTTTGGACGTCACGCAATGTGTGCCAAAAGCTCTCATTGTAAGTCACTTTTATTGTCAATTGGTATGAAATTTAGGCTTTAAACTGTCATAAAACATGGTTTTTCGTTTCTTTCTTTGCCAGGTCGGGCAAAGGAAATTATGATACGACATTACCTTAGCTCTTAAATATAAACGTTTGGTCACATTACTTACTGGAATGTCACGGTATACTCTGTCGTTGTCTCAAAGTCGAATACAGCTCCTGACTTAACGACGAGATCGCTCCCTGATATGACGAACAAGCTATCATCACCAGTGAAGGTCGTAGTTACAGCGGAAGGGACACCATCTGCGTCGCTTACGGCAAATGTAAAAACGACGACTGCGGCTGCGGCATTCTCTACAATGCTTTCGCTCGACCCTCCGCTTGCGGGTAATGTAAATGTTGGCTCTGTTGCTGTAGACACAAAAGAACACAACCATTTCATAAACAGACAGATAGAGAAGCATTTCCAAATTGAGTGCAAACATCATATAAGAAATGATTATAAAAGTGTAGAATAATACCCAATCACCTTTGATCACAAATTATCACGATATAAGTATATACGCTGGCGGCACCTTGGACAAACAAAAATCAAAGATTTACATCACATTTAATCAAGCATATATTGTATTTTACTCATGAAATTACAAATCTGTCAAATGTAGCGGTAAAAATGCACAACTTCCATAATGTATGCATCTTCTTAAAAATAATGTTCCCACATTTCAATCCCGACAGTGTAACTAGACCGTGAGATCCCGTGAGATCCCGTGAGATTATCATGGAACTAAAATATCTGTGAAGAAAGACCTATACGCCAGACTACTGTGTGTTTGCATTAATAGTATTAGTATCAATAATGAGCCATTTTGTTGTGGTGTTATTAGGCAACACTTAATAAAATTTAATAAATGTCGTGGAACAGGGCTCTGGCACATGAAAATACAGTAAAACCTCGATAATAAGACCACTCGTGGTACCCTTGAAAACTGTTCTCCTTATTGAGGTATTTAAGTATGGGTATACTGTAAACCTATAGCAGTACATTACTTACTGATAGTGATGCCTGTAGTAAAACTGGTCTCCTTATTGAGGTATTTAAGTATGGGTATACTGTATACCTATACCAGTACATTACTTACTGATAGTGATGCCTGTAGTAAAACTGGTCTCCTTATTGAGGTATTTAAGTATGGGTATACTGTATACCTATACCAGTACATTACTTACTGATAGTGATGCCTGTAGTAAAACTGGTCGCCTTATTGTGGTATTTAAGTGTGGGTATACAGCAGTACATTACTTACTGATAGTGATGCCTGTAGTAAAACTGGTCGCCTTATTGTGGTATTTAAGTGTGGGTATACAGCAGTACATTACTTACTGATAGTGATGCCTATATTAATCGTTCCTGTTAGCGCGTTGTTGTTTGTATCGGTTCCCGTGATTAAAAGCGTAAATGAATTAGTAGTTGCATAGTCTGTGGGCGTGCTTGTCGTCTGCAAAACGCCACCAACCAACGTAAAAAATCCACCATCATCACCGCTAGCTATAAAATAGTAAAAGTACACAAAATATCAGAAAACATAGGTGAATCGTCGTGGTAAACTAATAAATACTTATCTGCTCAGTGGGATATTTTGTACAATTGAAAGTATATACATTGTATATAGGACATCAAATGAATGGTCATATAATTACATGAGTATCACCAATATGTAAGTTAAAATTTCATAGTTCAATGAATGCGCTACGTAGTTCACAAGAAAAAGATATATCGGACGGACGGACGGTAGGACTGACGGACGGACGGATGCCGGACAATTTTGTGATCAGCAGAGGTCACCTGGTCAGGCAAACTATTATAACTGAGTATTAGTTTTACATTTTGTGAAGTTATCAGTCACGTGTAAAGAAAGCGAACTTGTTGGACACCCAGATATTTGAGAGTGCCTGAAATGACTGCCGTATATGCGTTAAGTATTATAATACGCACGTAATAAAACCAAGGTGAAATGCACATATACTGTAATATAAGATACTTACTGAGAACATATGTAGCCTCTATCATACCGGTGTCTGTATCAGCATCAGTGTGCGTTATTGTTGCCAGAGTAATAGCTGTTTATATAAAAGAGAGTGAATAAGTTGCTACAGGGAACGCCACATACATAAGACACTGTCTATTAGGCATTTGAAGTGGCTCAATGGTACATGCGTAAGGGAACAGGGGCGCAAGGAATAGCCTGGCCGACCATAAGGGATATAACTAAAGGAGAATCATCATAGACTGATATACGGTATCCTTATTTCCGTCCCATTATTGTTCAAGCGTATATAAATTTATACTACAACAAGTGCACAACCAATCAGTATTGAGTTATGACAGACTTTGACAACCAATCAGTATTGAGTTATGACAGACTTTGACAACCAATCAGTATTGAGTTATGACAGACTTTGACAACCAATCAGTGTTGAGTTATGACAGACTTTGACAACCAATCAGTATTGAGTTATGACAGACTTTGACAACCAATCAGTATTGAGTTATGACAGACTTTGACATTTCTGGGCAAACATAATAGTAAGATATGTATTGACTCGAATACAAAATAAAAACGTCAAACTGACTAATGCACATCACGATTTCTCTCGCTTTCTCCCTTCTAGAGTTCTCTCCCGTTATCCATTCTATAGTATATGTATATATGCGTGTAGTACTATATAAATCAAGAAAGGATAAAGGGAGAGAACTCGTGACAATCTCCTGTGCATTAATGTACTCATATCGCAACAATTATTCAGAAAACAATATCCTTACCTGATGCAGTGCCTTCCTTCACATCTATGGAAGTGGACGTGGCCTGTAAAACTGGTCCGTTGTCATTGACGTTTAAGACAACTATAGTGAATGTGACATCAGCAGTATTGGTTGGAACCGCTGTCTCTGTAGCTCTGGTATATAACATTGTGTATTTCTATTTGACTTTGCAATATAAGATAATAAAATACCACAACGAAAGCCTGGTGGTGACAATTCAACTTCTAGAATTCACGAGTTTAGTTTCACGATCGTGAATTCATGAAGTTGAAATCGTGAGTTCGTAGATTTGAAATCGTGAATTCGTTAAATTGAATTCGTTAAATCGTGAATTCATGAAGATGAAATCGTGAATTCATGAAATTGAGATTGAGGATTCTTGAAATCGAAAGGCTACCACCAGGCTTTCGTATACGACACAGCTGGTGCATGACATACATTTCACTGTTCAGAAATTGTGTTAAAGTTATGTTGAATAGGGCAAAGCAAGTCAGCATGAATTTTAATAACACTGTTCCAGAGATAACTTTTATATTGTATTGATGTCGCGTTATAAGTATCATATTAATATTACTGCATGTTTTAGTTGTCCATGTATCATATACTCCTCTACCGAAACAAATATTCTTATTTTTATCAACATTGGGTGGCGTTGATATCTTGACAAGAGAAGAATTCATGAGAAGAATTCAGTTAAACGTTTATCTATTTTTAGCTCAGGCGATTATACAATGCGCTCAAGCGAAACCATTTGAATACTTTTGAGAAAGGGTCAGAACAGGGTGCTACATGGCAAATTTCGTCAAATTTAGCATTGCAGTTGCAGAAATAAAGTCGTTTGAATGACAAGACGCATGCACGCACGACGGACAATTCGTCATTACATTAGCTCTCCGACCTTTGGCCAGTAGAGCTAAAAATTTCTCTATTTTAACCCTAAACAGATAGTATACTTACCTCAGCGTGATTGAATAACTCGTTGGTGTTGTTTCATAATCTAGGGCTGATACAAGTTGTAGTTCATCATCATCTGTTCCAGCAATACTGAACTCAGCCGGTTGTGCAGACACAAATGAATATGTGATATCACTGGCTGGGGTACCAGCATCTAGGGTTAATACAACCGCATTTATAGCAAGATCTTCACTTTTCGAAACAGATTGTCCTCCAGTAGGTGACACCCATGTTAGGGTAACTAATGTCGACAAAAAATACAGAAATAAGTACATGCTGGTTGTAAACATTCATACAAAATCTGTACATATAATGTATGTCAAAATATTATAGTACTACAGTAAAACCTCAATAATAATACCAACCTTGGTGCTTTTGAAAACCGGTCTTCTTATTGAGGTGATCTTAATATTGAGGTTGAATAAAAAGCAAAACGGTGAAAATTGTGTTCTTATTTTAAGGTGGTCTTATTATTGAGGTGGTATTTAGATGAGGTTTTACTGTAGTTCGTTTAGTTTGGATTTGACAATGAAACCGTATCTTTCTTCATTAATACGTCAGTACGCTCAAATATTAAAACGCGGGCCGCAATAATATGAGTTATATCCGCGCTTTAAACCGTCTATGCTTCGTTGTACTCAAGCCAAAAACTTTCGTAAGAACAATTTAGACATAGAATAATTTAAGGTCATGCGAAGACTAGCGTGGTTCTTCAATGTATTCTGTGCCATGTGTTTTACACACTCAAATTGACCGAAAAATATTTTATGATTCATTGATTGATCATAATAATAATACCTATAATATCAATAATAATAATAATATAATACCAATAATAATAACAATAATACCAATAATAATAATAATGACAATAATAATAATAATAATAATACCAATAATAATAATAACAATAATATCAATAATAATAATAATACCAATATTAATAATAATAATACCAATATTAATAATAATACCAATAATACCAATAATACCAATAATAAATAATAATACCAATATTAATAATAATAATACCAATAATAATAATAATACCAATATTAATAATAATACCAATAATATTAATAATACCAATATTAATAATACCAATAATAATAATAATACCAATAATAATAATAATACCATAATAATAATAATAATAATACCAATATTAATAATAATAATACCAATAATAATAATAATACCAATATTAATAATAATAATACCAATAATAATAATAATACCAATAATAATAATAATACCATAATAATAATAATAATACCAATATTAATAATAATACCAATAATAAATAATAATACCAATATTAATAATAATAATACCAATAATAATAATAATACCAATAATAAATAATAATACCATAATAATAATAATACCAATAATAATTATACCAATAATAGTAATAATAATACCAATAATAATAATAATAATAAAGGAGCTTTCATAATAAAAGTATTATGATTACAAATTTAACGCCTCATAAGAATTAAAGTAATATTATGCTCATTTTTTGTACAATTGTTTACCTAAACAAACTTGAACAATATATTTCCTATAGTTAAAACATCAACAAACATCCATTAACAAAGAATGAACTCATAATGTATTGATCCGTATTTATTGAAGAAAGATGTTTGTATAATTATTATAAAATTTTAAAAACTTTTTTCAACAATCAGGCGATTTTACAATTTTTGTCTGTTAGTAATATGGTAAAAAAAAAGATATTTTCAATCGGTTATACAATGCAATAGTTCTTATTAGAGATGTTTTAGCAAATGGAACAAAAATACTGGATGAAGCCATGCAAAAAATTTATGTTCAGATGAGCCAGATATATCTTAAAATTTTAATCCGCGAATAATTGTAATATTCAATGTACTAATAATGAGTTACCCAACAACAACTTAATAATTACAAATCCTTATTATAGTCATCTTTGAAAATAACCAATGTCTCAGTATAGAACAACAGTAGAATGCTTACTTCCATGAGTGCTGTAGAATCTACAAACTACACACAAAATCAAAAACAATCCACTAGAAGTCATTTCCATTGTTATAATATCAAAGCTAAATTTATTTCAAATATACAATTATTATTTCCTGTATTAATCCATTCATAGAAATCGTTTACGTTATACAGATGTTCTCCCGTACTCCGTTGTTATTTCTTCACCTTTCGGTCTTCAACAAACACGGATTGCGAATAACGCAGTAGCAATCAACAGCGCAGACGCGAACTCGTCATTGCGTGATACAGATTTATTCTATACTTCTCAACAAAAGGTTGCTCCTGGCATTAAGCAGACTTTGATAACTTAATGTTATCGGTGAACGATGTTTGTCAACAACAGAATATTTGCAGGCAAATGTGTCAGAAACAATCAATAATGAGTAAAGTATTGTTTTTCATTATTTGTAGAATCCAATGAATAACATGAACAGCAGCATTGTGTTCAGTTACGGCTAACGGTGCGCGAACGTTTTGTATTGCATCCCTTGCCCACCGTATCACACTGACGGCACACGGGAAACCAAATTGCATTACGTTAAGAAACTTGACAAAACGTGAGCCGCAAATACCTTTACTGAACGCAGGGCATATCAGATGACCAGGCCCCGATCTCACAAAGCATCTCAAATATAAATCTCAGCTCAATATTGAGATTTTGCTCAATTCAGAGCTCCACACGGGTCTGTTGAAAAAAATCAGAGAAAAAACTATGGGAATAGGGGTTGCAAGGGTAAACATGTATGGAATTAGGGGTTGCAAGGGTAAACATGTATGGGAATAGGGGTTGCAAGGGTAAACATGTATGGGAATAGGGGTTGCAAGGGTAAACATGTATGGGAATAGGGGTTGCAAGGGTAAACACGTATGGGAATAGGGGTTGCAAGGGTAAACATGTATGGGAATAGGGGATGCAAGGGTAAACACGTATGGGAATAGGGGTTGCAAGGGTAAACATGTATGGGAATAGGGGTTGCAAGGGTAAACATGTATGGGAATAGGGGTTGCAAGGGTAAACATATATGGGAATAGGGGTTGCAAGGGTAAACATGTATGGGAATAGGGGTTGCAAGGGTAAACATGTATGGGAATAGGGGTTGCAAGGGTAAACATGTATGGGAATAGGGGTTGCAAGGGTAAACATATATGGGAATAGGGGTTGCAAGGGTAAACATGTATGGGAATAGGGGTTGCAAGGTGTGGTCTTGGTCGACAATCAAAAACAACTATGGAGAATTTATGGGCGGATAGTAGAAACTAGAAAGTTGAGTATTGGAAATGAATGAAAATGTCAAATGTTTGCTGAATTTTCTTTTTTGGGGGGGGGGTCCTTTTGCTATATTTTCATATGATTTTGAGAAATGGGGGGGTACTTTTTGTTTCTGACATTCAGATGGTGATCTATTTACTGCAATAACTTCATTCGTCAGAGTCTTAACTTCCGGTGAAAACGAAAGTAGAATACACGCAGCACGTAAGGAAATAAGATTTTTTTTTAAATTGTCTTAGTTGTGACGAACGAATATTCGAATATTCGTTCGAAAGGCTGATCGAATATTCGAAAACCTGATTTGCTATTCGTTGACATCCCTAGTTCTGAGTGCCACTCTCCACACTCATACTAATGATAACATCCAAAAAGCATAGTACACTCCAAAAGAATTTCGGCTTTTTTTAACATTAACATACATTTTTTCATATTCAAAACGAGTTACTTTAATTAAGACTCATAAGAGTTTTTTTTGTGGTTTGAATGCTGAGAGCTGAGTGTAAGTATCCGTCCATAATCCTGGGTCCAGACCTGCTACAGTGGGCCTACATACTCCTTGGTCCAGACCTGCTACAGCGGGCCTACATAATCCTGGGTCCAGACCTGCTACAGTGGGCCTACATACTCCTGGGTCCAGACCTGCTACAGTGGGCCTACATCCTATCTACATGTAAGGAGATACGGCTGCTATGGAGAGGTTTCCGCTCTCGAGAGAATGAGTCAGTGGTGGTTGTTTGAGAAGATGGTGTGGCTCAAGATTAGACCGCCCTGAATTGGTGATGTGTTTTTACTAAGGGAAAATGATATTGTTGTTTAAGAGAGACGATGGCTCACTAGGGATGGGGCACTCTAGAGAGAGTGTACTGTATATGGTTTAAAACTTACTACACCAATAACAAGTCTCTCTGTGGCTACTACTTGATGAATACATCAATTGATAGATGTGCCTGGATTATTAAAATTGCATCTGTGACTTTGGACGCTAGGTATAATGCCGATCCTAAATAACTTGTCGCGCGTAAGGAAACTAATGTGGGCTTTTCCTGTATGTATGAAGGCACAAGACCTTTATATGATGTGTACACGTTTTTTACAACACTATACACATACATTTCAACAACACTTAAACTACTGTTCGTATGATCACGTTCATTGTTGTGATAGTGTTTGGTTCGTTACCATGCGTATTGCTTTAATAAAATATGAGTATAGCGATTCAAGAGAACAAATCACACAAATCACCTTCTATCCCCCGTATTCCTGGTAATTTACTAATGATTTTAGCAGCATCACGCAGATAACACGTCTATTGATCAGTTTTCAATACAATCGTTCTTTTCAATGATTCATGTATGTTTTATAATTAGGACCGATGTTCTCAGATTATAATTACGTACGTTGGTCTGATCACTAATTGATATTTGATTGTTTGTTGTTGAAACACAAGTAAGACTAATGTGAGTTGGATAATTGCAGTATGATGTACTATTCAGTTTTATATTTGAAATACTTGTACCTTGCAATAGAAAAATAAGGACAATGTATTTTAATGGATGTTATAGAATAATATATGCAATGTTTTGCTTATCGTGATATATATATATAGTGATGTATTTGTGTACATGTTAGTCAATGACGATGAGCTATATTTGCTTGAGTCCATAATACACTTTCTGTTCTGCTCTGTTCTTCTCTGCACTGTTCTGCTCTGCTCTGTTCAGCTCTACTCTGCACTGCTCTGATCTGATCTGCTCTGCCCTGCTCTGCTCCGCTCTACACTGCTCTGTTCTGCTCTGCTCTGCTCTGCTCTGCTCTGCTCTGCTCTGCTCTGCTCTGCTCTGCTCTGCTCTGCTCTGCTCTGCTCTGCTCTGCTCTGCTCTGCTCTGCTCTGCTCTGCTCTGCTCTGCTCCACCCCGCCCCGTCACATGTGCTGTTTTCTGGAAATGACGACACTTAAAGAAGAGGTTGGAAATCGTACAGCGGCGCTTATATAGGTCTATACGCGTTTTTTTTCGTAACATTGGTCACAATTCTTCTTCCGAATTGTACTTGCGTTATGGACGGCACAAATGAAGTCACCAAATAAACTTTGTGTATGCTTGTGTTCTTACTTAATGATACGGAGTATTTTCAACCCCTCAACAGAAATCTGTTTCTCAATAGTTCATAATGTTCACATATTTGCGAAATTTTCTCTTAAATACAACAAAAGACATTAATTATAAGTTAACATTTAATGCTCTCTATGCGATACCAAACTTAGTCACGTGTTTCTGTTTATTTAAATACACTGGTCACTACAATGCAATTTTGCCAAACGTTTTACTAACTCCGCATCACCGTTCAGATTTTGTCCTTCTAGTACTTTGACTTTATACTGATAATCGAGCTCCCACCATGTTTGCTTAACGATCGGAATTGATTCGGTCCATTAAACTTAATAGCTTTTTTCATCAAACACTCAAACGAATTAATTGTGATTTAAACGAATTAATTGTGATTTTACGGCGATATTCTTTGACCTGTCATTAGAACAATTAGGGTTGGTTGGTAACTCTCTAGCAAATGACGAATTCCAGCAAAGGTAATTTTGTTTGGCTTATGTTACTTTACATGAAATAAGTAAATAGAAGCAAACTACCATGGAAACAAAGCTAGCATACATTACTCTGTCTCATGCACAACAATATGTGCTTGTCCCGATTTTTGTCTTCATTTGATTCCATACCCAAATACGAACTTTATTCTCCAGAGACCAGAACAATTATTCTTTTCAACTCATTAAGCGAGCGTTTTTACCATGAACATCACGATTTCTCATTAACGCTTGAATCTGTTGTTTGATAACTCGTATGGCGTAAAACATTAATGGAAATGTGAATATATCATCGATAAACTAATTGGATAAGGAAAAAACGAATGTGTATGAGTTTATATTCAATATGCGTAAATAAAACATGGATTTAAGCTTAGATTTGCTAATTGTATGCTAAATGTTGCGCAATGGTAAGCAATCAAACCGTACTAACACTCGATTTGAACTTTATAGAAATGTTGATTCATTTTGGATAGTAGCAGCAGACCCAACATTGGCAGTAATATACTGCTCTTACTGCTGTTAGTAATATAAATTATGTCAAGCTTCCCAACGTGTCACAGACTGCCCCCCATACATCGGCACATGTCTTATAAGCGTTGACAAAATATTGTTAAACCAAATGTCACGTGTCAAGTGTTATGTATGAACAGCATTTCGCTCATGTTGCGTAAACTTCGGTTTGGTGACCGGTGAAAATGCACAATGATTAAAACAAAAACCTGCTTGCCCGATCAAATAATGATGTACGCAAGTTACTGTGGATTCATTAATTTTCGTTGAACATTAAATTTCGTGGATTTCGTGGTTGAGCTTATCCACGAATTCAAGTACCCAACGAAAATTTTGTCTTACGATCGTATCCGAAAAGTCTATGTCCGAAAACAAAGAGGAGAATTTCCTCGAGGCCTTAGCAACCCCATTATCAATTGCATATCTTGCAATTTTAGCCCTTGACTCGTCATCGTAGTGGCCGTAATCTCCCCGCTTTCTTTTTCTGGACTGCTTCTGACTTTCTGATTGTATATCTACGTAGTCGTTGGCTGCTTGAAATGTACGAGCCTCTCTTGGTGATGCAGCATCTTCTGGATTCGGTAACCCCGGAGTTGACGGTAACCGTGTAACGACGTTACCGGACTTTAGCCACGACATCAACATAATTCTATATTTAGCTTGTGTGTAGACGATAGTTTGGTTTCTCAAAAGCGAGTGATTTCGAAGATGATTTGCATTAACTTTTATTGACTGATTGTTAATTCGTTTAGCGCCAGATTAACTGGTGCTTAATTGACATATTTAAATGACATGTGATGTAAACAATAGGTAGATAATTCTCAATATAATGTGTTAATTGACACTTGCATAGTGTGGCTAACTAAGGGAACGGGGCCACACGATGTAACATCGATAACAATGAAAGGTGAGAAAATACCTGTATATCTTTCGGGTCCGTGTCACTGTTTTCTAATTGACATATATATTTTATTTGTTTTGGACTTATAGACTACTTTTTTAATTTATGCTTCAAAAATCAAAAAACCACGAATTCAAGTACCCCACGAAATGCCCATTTTGACAAAACCACGAAATTTGGTACCAACGAAAATTAATGAATCCACAGTACTTGTCACTATGATTTTCAAGTTGACGAAATATCATTCAGAGAAGTTTAAAATGTACTAGCTTTACTCAGCAAATGGTTGAATATTCATGGTAAAAAATACTGCTCTTTAACATTGATTGATAAAAATCATTAAATGCAATGTACCTAGGGAAACGAAACAGTATTCACCACAACTATGAAATAGTTTAAATACTATATAATAGTTTAAATACTTATATAATTCGAAAACATTAGGGAGCAAAATTATGGGGAATTTTGCAAACTATGTCAAATTTACAAATACACTGATCTTTTTTCGTATTGGTCACTGTATGTTTCTGCTTTACAATAATTCTGTAAGACATCTTTTTCGACGCAGCCGTACTAACATGGTTTTGCTATTTATATATCAGTGTATTGTAAACCAATCAAATCTTACGTTAATCACCAAGGCAATTTCTCTTCAACCAAACAACGTTTGTAACCTTGACGCGGATCGGCTAACCTTTCTATAAATGGTACGTGACCTCACGAAATCCACTGAATTTCGGTGAATTTACCGAAATCCATTTTGGATGTGGAGTGACCAGCAATCGTAACATCTCGGCATTATGGGTATGACAAACAAGAAACACGCAAACTAACTGCGGCTAGACATAAAAATGCTAAGTTATATTGGAATATGTTAAAACAATCTGCTGAAATTAAACAAGCTATATCCCTACACACGTATTTCAATACTTTTAAAACGTCAACAATGCGGATGATCATTGTTTTAATCCGGAAGATGATGTGCTATATGTTCTAGAGAGGTACGAACAAAATGAATTTAATGTAATGTTCGAAGAATTGAATTTGCCGAAGAGTAATGAAGCATTATGGACAGCAATTAGTCTTATCAAGTAAAAGTGGAGGACCAGACATGTATATTAATGAGTTTTTTATTCATGAAAACATATTATGTCACCATTGTTACTAAATCTTTTCAATAAAATATTTGATCTTGGCTATTTTCCAGAAGATTGATCCGCAGGTTTTGTTGTTCCTTTACATAAGAAAGGTAGTCTCAAAAACTAACCTCTAAAACTAGTTATAATCCCCCTGTTTTCTTTTTTCTTCCGTTCGTTTCATGTTCTCATGTGATGTATTGTATATTTGTATTTTGTATTTGTTTTATGACGATGTACCATGGACAAGTCAAAACAAATAAAATGTTCTGTTCTGTTCTGTCAATGATGAAAACAGTTATAGGAGAATTACATTATTAAGCACACGAGGGAAATTATGCACACGCATTTCAAATAAATGATTATCGGATTGGGCTGAACCATTCATAGAACATAAAGCTGGTTTTAGATCAAAAATGGGAATTATTGATAATATGCTTGTATACATGGTATTATTACTCACTTATATTAAATACAGGTAAAATGTTATACTGCGCTTTTATAGATTTTACTAAAGCTTTTGATTATGTAGTTAGGGAAAACTTATGGCTTAAGCTGATTAAGCTAGGAATCAGGGGTAAGATCCTAAATATTATGCAGCCTATGTATTCATCAGTTAAATAGTGTAACCAATTAAGTTATCAATATAAGACCACCTTAACATTTTGTTTTACTGTCGGACTTCGTTTATTCGATGGTCAATTTATATGTTGCCGTGTTTATTTTGAAAAAAGAAATGCCAATATATGAAGTGACCTATTAGAATAGCATTTGAGTGTACATGTAGTGATGTAATAATGCTTTGATATGGTAAGGATGAAGTGTCTTATAAACTATGTAAAAATAAGACATACAGTAAAACCTCACTTAAATGCCATCTCAATAATAAGACCACATCAAAATTAAGAACACAATATTCCAGTCCATTTTCACTCTTTGTTCTTTATTGAAGCTCAATATTAAGACCACCTCAATGAGAAGACAACTTTTCAATGGTCCCAAAAGTGTGTTTATTATTGAGGTTTTACTGTACATATATTACAACTATAGCCGTCCAACATATTTAGACAATGTTTAGTAGATGGATTCGACCCAAGACACGATGCTAATATTCAAACATTTATTAATCCTTCTGTCATAACATTTAATCAATTAAAATGATAACAGATAGATATCTCAAAGCAACATAGTCAATATTCGTCAATGTACAACCAAATGTACTCCACTGATCACAGCACAATCACCACTTCAATTTACCGGGCACATATTTCTCGATCAGTTTGCTGTAGTACGGTACGAGGTCGTTGATGTCCGGTATATCAGGACATTTTGTGTACAGGTCAAACTTGTTGAATTCTCGGACCCAGGTCAACATTTCCAGATCCTTGTTGTTACAAAGATACATGTAGTCCTCGCTCATATGCCAGGGGTAGAAGGAATGGTACCTGGGGATGTAAAATAGTAACAACATAACACATAGCAATACACGCTTATTGTGCCATAACAATAGCGAGCTGCGTCCACTTAAAGGTACGTATATTTTTATTTTTGAACAAAATATCCTTAGTCATAAATACAAGAAAATTGGTGGTAATTACCTTCATACAGATGTACCCTACAACAATGCATTGACATGCATGAGTCAGATACCAGCATTTTTTATATCCTGACTTATGCAACGAGTCAGCATAAGCATAAGAAACACCTGTATCAGACTTGTATGTTGCAGTTCCAGGGACATGTAAGAAAAGTTACAATGTGATGTTTAGAGTTCGTCTATATGATGGTATTTATATGTCATTTTCTCAAAATTATCACATTGCATATTTTTATAGAAATTAGACTATATACCTAAGATAAGAGTACATTTGTACTTTACACAGTGTTGCAAAATATGAAAAGAGTTAGCTTGTAAAGCACCATAGCTCAGCGTGGTACTATACCTACAAGAACGGAAATATAAATAATTTACTTGTTTTTTTATTGATATCTATTTATAAGAACAGCATGCACCCCCCCCCCCCTCCCGCTCCCCAGGGCAATGACTCGACGGATGAAAGACGCGAATTCATCATTTCGCGAAAAACTTCTGGGCAAGACTTTCGCGAATATTTATTGTCACGAAAATAAAGTGATTTACAGTATGGTGAATAAAAGCTAGAATATAACAAAATGCAAAGACAATGAATTTATGTTCACGTCTTATAAACAAACCCACCCTTTCTATTACGCCCAGCCTTGAAATGGATCATATTGACAATACGTTGGCTGCACGATGCTACTTATTTCGATTTCTCATGCCTAACAGTTTGTTATTACATTCAGCAAGAAACAGCTCTTGATAAAAATATATCATCGATCTTGTGTGGAGCCAATTAAATTGTTATTTTTTCCTTCAACTAACTGATGTTTGTCTGTAATCAAAGACGACCATTTGTGATAGCTACATCAATAACTGTTTACTATTGAATATAACATTACATCGCCTCAATCAAAGATAACTTGTAGCTAGCGACTATGTAGCTATAACACGACGAATGAACGGAAATACAAGGACCAAGATAGGTTATCATATTGTGTAAGTGGCTTACTCGGCTTCGGTAGAGTTTATCTTACATGACCTCTGTTATAATGATGAATAACATTGAACCTAGTTCAAGTAATTTGTCATTTATAACGCACTAGTAGTGTCGTTTTGTGCAAATATATTTTAAACACTGACGCATTAAATCTCAATACGAGCACTGCTATGGGACTTACAACATCTTCTGTAAGTTACGTCATTTCAAGAAAATGCAACATGTGATGACACTATTTGCAAGTAGGAAACAATATTTACTCCATAAATTATGGCCGCTGCGTTTTCATATTGCAATATGTGGCAAATTTCGCTTACTGTCAGTACATGGTGACGTCACATGTGACGTTTTCTGGAAATGACGTCACTTAAAGAAGATGTTGGAAATAGTACAGCGGCTCTCATATATTGTACTAAATTAATCATACTAAGGATGCAGTGGAGAGAATTTTAATACTATCCACTTGTCTGTATTGGTGCAATTGGTCCGTTGCCGTATGCTATGAGACATTATAGACAATAAGTCACACACTTCAGCAATGTTGTCAAAGGTGATCATACAAAGCAACATCATGTCAATCATAACGTGCAAGGGATGCATACACCAAGAGCTAGATTTGTGTCACCAGACTCTTACCCGTTATACAAAGCCTGATTTATGGACACTAAATAATTAGAATATTACAATATTCGAGATGATAATAATAACGTAACAATAATTTTAAACTTATGCAGGGTACAAAACAGTTCCAGTCTTAAAAAAGGGTTCATATCGAAAGGGGCTTTACAAACGGCCGAAGGTCTCCCTACGGACTAATCGAGTGAAAACAAAGAAGCGGTTTGGCATATGGCGTTCCACAGTCATACAACAAGATGACCCACGCAGTTCCCACCCCCTTGAAAATAAAACATTAAATCAAACCAATATGAAAGTACAACAATCAAAGTATGGACATGTGAAGAGAGATGTGCCATAAGGTAACAGTCTACGCCTATGAATTAAGTGTGTGTAATTGAAGTTTTACGGTAAACTTCGTTTCACTCACCTTATGGCGTAAAGAGCCTCGTCTGGAAGATAACATGTGTTGGCTTTGAGGACTTGGTACATATATTCGTCGTGACCCCAGCTCATGAGAACATTATCCAACCCACAATGCTCAGTGTACATACCCAGTTTTGTGTTAAGCTTGTCGTTGTTCATGTCCGGGTTACCTTTACAAAGTAAAACATAACACATTCGACGATTTTTATATGACATTGTGTTTTTTTGGGAAGAACGCCGGACTCTTGAACCGGAAGTCGTAGGTTTGCATTCCGAGATTGGCGCCATTCTTCCACGAATAAGTCCAAGAACTGACCAGAAACCAAGGAAGTAGGCATCGGGAACGGTTCACAAAAGTTGTAAGACCATGTTTCATGTAAATTAAGTTTAAAACTTAAGTAACATTTGTACTCAGTGTGCAATGAAGAAATTTTTATTCATATATCGCCGTCATTTCATAAATGCATACAGGCTTGCAAAACATTTTAAGTGCGGTCGTACTAACCGGTCCACGCCGCATTAATGTTGTTACCTGTTATAGATCATATCTTACAAGTAGACACACATTATGAGTAAGGGATTCCATAAGCTAGCAATCCCAACCTAGTGCACTAAACGTCGTACCAAAGGTTCATTCAACATGTACTGATTACATAATCACACTGACTCAGCAATTCCCGTCTGAGATTAAGAACTAGTATGGTATGTTGTAAAAGGTTTCTTATTGATGTTACCATAAAAGTGGTAAAGCGTCATTGATTGAACATTAAACAATCTACTACTATTGTTAAGAGATCACACTGAATATAAAATTCTTGTTCAGTTAAAACGCTTTTTTATCGCTAATGAAATCTTTCATCAAATATTAACACACCAAACGCAAAAAACTTCAAACAAACCGACCGAAATTATCAACCACTTATCGCGACTAGTGCCTAACCATACCTTCGAAAAAGTTAGCATCGAACACAATATGTTTGCTTGGAGCGCATCCAACGGGAAACGTGTCCCCAACAACACACCATTGCGGCTCCCCCCATACAGCCATCAACTTGCCAATGTCGTGAATTAAACCAGCCACTTGCAACCATTCCTTGTCTGGATGTGCTTTCCGGATACCTAAACAGTTAAGGAATTCGTCGTTAGATAGTTCCCACATCTTCAATAATTACCTCCCTTGTTCTTAATCATCAGCCATTTGGTCAACTTTCTGAGCCATCTGCCCACAAGAGCATAATGAATAAATATTGTTGTTGTATATCTGACTTTTTTATCATCGTTTATACTTTATATTCCCTATTAACTTTAAGGAAATTTGCCTATCAATATGGCTGACTATTCAGTACAAGTGAGGTAAATATTGTAAATGTGGGAACTATCTACTAAATTCGTTTTCCCAAGTTTTGCTACATTCACCCATACATGCATGGATATGTAAATAATGTCGAGTTTCATCGATAAGGAATCTACGGATCGCCTGGAGTGACAAAAACACACACGGCCTTTGTCGATATATTGAAATACAATGTTACCTCTGCAGAGCACCACCATATACGAGATGCAAAATCAGTTGTTGAATGGTTTTTGCTCTAGGGAGGGTTTAAGTAGTAATACTTCGATTTCTTTCAATTCAATCAAGTTTATTGGACATAATCTGAACAAACCAATGCCCTCAACCGGTTAGAAATGTCGTACAGATAAGAACAAGAAACAAATTTACAACCATACCACGCCGATAATATGAATAAACTTTAGTATAATACTGAGTTTACTTATTAAAATGAAGTTTAGCATGCACACTAAAACCTCAATAATAAGACCACCATCAGGACCCTTGAAAACTGGTATTCTTATTGATGTGGTCTTTACATTGAGGTTATATAAAGAACAAAACGAAAATGGACTGGAAAATGTCTTCTTAATTTTGAAGTGGTCTTATTATTGAGGTGGTCGTTAGGTCAGTTTTTACTGTAATAATATAATAATGTTTACTGTGGAAGATGTTGAAGAGAGTTGTCTGCTCAGAAGAATGCCTCTTTGGAGAGATCACACTGTATTTACGTACGAAAACATGATTGAAGAGTAATTCATAATTAATTCAGTAGTGTGAGCTAAACTTTCAGCGTCCACGCTATCAAGCTATTTTATTATCTTTTTATGTAGAACAGATCTAAATAATAAATTCAACATCATTAGCATTTTCAAATTGATACTCAGGGATAAGATTATTATTTTTTGTGTTGGTGTTTCATCCCGTTTTCAGACCACTTGCCTACAAGTTACTTATACTAATTTGTGTTCTACCTTCTGCTGTTTGGTACGCATGTACGGCGTTTGGCACATCAACATCGGGGTCACATTCATCTAGGAAAGTGCTCAGCATATCCAAAGCTTCCATGATGCTCATCTCAGCGTGATCGTATTTCCCCCATTTCTCCATCTTATCTTTAACAAATTGTACCGTTTGATTTTTGTGCATGGCTTGGTAGACCTGTTTATAAAACGCAGATATATTTCCAATTTTAGAATGCACTTAGTTTAAGAAATATTCATGTTTGCAAAACGTAATTATAAAATGACGAATGTAGATAAGAACTAGCTGATAAAATTTTGCTGAATTGACATTTCAACTAACATTAACTGTACGTATTTATCTCGCACACGCCTAATGAAAAAAGTTTTAATGTGTTGCGAAGTATTGAATTCCGTGCTGCCTTGGTGTCCGTCATAGAAGTTTCGGTATTTCGCAACTGGCTTTTTGTTCATTTTCCACTCTTGTGCGTTTGCAGCATAGAATTCAGTAGAACTTCAAAATCTCGATCAGTTTAGGCTCGAACACAGTAGATACCTCGAACAGTCCCGGCGAAGTCCGTTCTTATTTCATATTGCCTAACAGTAGATCATTCGAACAGAGATAGGACGAACACTCCGTCCCTAGCGACCATTTCAGTCATTGTTGATCATAGATACATTTCTAAAACAACACTTTATCGTCTTTCATAAATTTCCTAAACAGCAGCGCAACTTTCATTGAGTAAAATCCCCGAAGTCTCAAAATTGGGATAAATTCGACCCGAAATATATTATCTTAGCATAGAACTCTCGTGCCGGGGACAGTTAGTTCGCACATATACATGTGTACCATATATGTCTCGAACTAATTGCTAGATCCGATGGTAGTTCGAGGTTTTGACGTTTTACTGTAAAGTCAATGTGGCTCGCAGACAGGGTCCCGCCCAGCATGTATAGCTGCTTTGAGAGTAATGTTAAAAAGCACGAGAAATATGTTGCAAAGCATCAATGTCGCCGGGAAAATGTAGCAAAGTCATTAATGAGAAATCTTTTAATTGAATCTGAAGAGAAAATGAAACAAGAGTGATGGATAATGATGCGTCAAATGTTGAACATTATGTAAGAATATTGCACATATACATTAATGATAAATAAAAGCAAAGTTAAAATTTTATTTTGAAAAAAAAGTACAATAAACAGCTTTTTTATATAAATACATATTTAAAGAACATTCGAAAGATGGACAATAATTTGATTAGAAAAAAAGCTCCCAACTTGGGGCTCGAACTCACGACCCCAACATTAACAGTCTGGTGCAGTATCGACGTGAACAATAAGTGTTTTGAAACCCAGTTCGGTTGTTTATTATCTGTACAAGTTCAAGCAATGTTTTGATATGATTTAAGCAATAACTGCTCCTATCATCAACAACAGGGAAAGGGACCAAAAATAGAGTCACCGGCTTCTGGACGACGAGTTATGAGACTTAAATGGAGAAACAATATGAACAGTAAAACCTCACTTAAATACCATCTCAACAATAAGTCCATTTTCACTGCTTTGCTCTTTATTCAACCTCAAAACTAAGACCACCTCGATAAGAAGACCAGTTTTCAAGGGTCCTGATGGTGGTCTTCTAATTGACGATTTACTGTACACAACATTTCACAACTCATTGGTTCGTATTTTGGTAAAGATAAATAGAAATGGTAGGTTACTTTTGACTAGTATACCTTAGCGGCCTTTAAGACAAATGGCTACCGGATTTAACCATCTAACCTCCATTACAAAATAGTATTACTAGGTTAACGCATTGCATGACACAGTTCTAACTCCGGCATCATCATGCTGCAATTACAGAAGTGCTTAAACTGTTTGGATCTTTACTTTTCCTTTACGTCGTCCGAACACCAAAAATTTCATTTAACTACTGGTACAATCGCTAATGGGAAAATAAACAAACCATACCTTAATTACTCGTTGTGGAACAGTATGAATATTAAAATCTCGAAAATCCTTCTTGTCTTTGAATTCCGGACGAAAATCCGACGGATCTTCTAAATTGAGTTTACCCCCTTCGCTCATGTTGACAACTGCTATTGAAACCTTAGACTGTTTTCAAACGAACGTCGCGAAACAAAATACGTGTCTTGAGAACAAGCCTTCAAGAGCCAATGACCTTTAGATCGAAAAGGTAAATTAGGTTTGATAAGACGTGGTGTTAGATACATGAAGTCGAATGTCCGTAAATGTTTTATGCTAATCTAGACACGTTCTTAATTGAATTGAATTTAGTGTCATTATTGCAGTATAGTGGTGCACAATTGATGCGTGATTTGGTAAAATAATGTTACGGTATACAAAACAACACACGGAGCTACCCAACCATTGGACAAATGAGCATGTTCCTAAACAAGTACGCATGTGTTAGTAATTTTATCACCGGGATTGGGGTCATAAGATGCAACCATATTTTGAACTTAAGCTGATTACTTGGAGATATCTGAAGAATAACTTGATAAGGATAGTTAACCCCTCTTGTTAACAAGTTTAAACAGATAATTTAGACAGTTTTGTTTACGACTGAAGAAGCCCTTAACATTTCTTTAAGCTGGTAATCATCACAATTAAATTATCACTATAATCCTATTAGTAATTGACTTTAATAGAAAGCATAAAAAGAAATACAAATATCACACTTATTGGTGTCACTTACCCATTACATGTATTACTTATCAAACATGTTGATGCGTTATCGCTGTAAACATAACATTGGGCCAATATAATTAACGGTACTAATCGACGTTGTGACGGTACAATACGACGTGGTAACGGTTCAATACAACGTTCCGACGGAACATGACGACATTGCAACGGTACAGTACGAAGTTGTGACGATACAATACGACGTTGTGACGATACAATACGACGTTGTGACGATACAATACGGCGTTGTGACGATACAATACGGCGTTGTGACGATATAATACGACGTTGTGACGATACAATACGACGTTGTGACGATGCAATACGGCGTTGTGACGATACAATACGACGTTGTGACGATACAATACGACGTTGTGACGATACTATACGACGTTGTGACGATACAATACGGCGTTGTGACGATACAATACGACGTTGTGACGATACAATACGATGTTATGACGATACAATACGATGTTGTGACGATACTATACGACGTTGTGACGATACAATACGGCGTTGTGACGATACAATACGACGTTGTGACGATACAATACGACGTTGTGACGATACTATACGACGTTGTGACAATACAATACGGCGTTGTGACGATACAATACGGCGTTGTGACGATACTATACGACGTTGGGACGATACTATACGGCGTTGTGACGATACAATACGACGTTGTGACGATACTATACGACGTTGTGACGATACTATACGGCGTTGTGACGATACTATACGACGTTGTGACGATACAATACGGCGTTGTGACGATACTATACGGCGTTGTGACGATACAATACGGCGTTGTGACGATACAATACGACGTTGTGACGATACAATACGGCGTTGTGACGATACTATACGACGTTGTGACGATACTATACGGCGTTGTGACGATACAATACGGCGTTGTGACGATACAATACGGCGTTGTGACGATACTATACGACGTTGTGACGATACAATACGGCGTTGTGACGATACAATACGGCGTTGTGACGATACAATACGGCGTTGTGACGGTACTATACGACGTTCTGAGCTGTGACGTGCTATGATGTGCTGTGCTGTTCTGTTCTGAGCTGTACTGTGCTGTGATGTGTAGCGCTGTGATGTGCTGCGCTGCGCTGTGATGTACTTTTCTTAGCTGTTCTGTGCTGTGCTTTTCTGTGCTGTTCAGTTCGGCGTTTCACTATCCTTTGCTGTGCTGTTCTGTTCTGTGCTGCGATGCGCTGCTCTACTCTGCTCTGTTCTGCTCTGCTCTGTTCATAATACATTGTATTATTAGCACAGTTCGGTGACAGCTATTCACTTACGGTGCCATATAGAACTCTTTACTCGCTGTCTTGTAATCATTACATCAAACAATATCTACACATACCACTTTATCTACAATTTCATTTCATAAACAACTAATTATACACATTTTTCCACGAATTGCCAAATGAATTTCGTATCAACGACACAACTTTAAAATAGAAAAAAACGCATTGGTTATCTATACGTTTTAATCAGACTATTATAAACAGAACCCAACATTTTCATTCACCAACGACTGGACAGATTGTTCAATGGTTACAGGAATATGATGGGCTAGAATGAACACGTTTCCATCTATAAACAATATACACATCTATACATATTACCTAAAAAGGCACATTGACATGTAGTATGTATATACAATGAATATGTGTACCAAGAATAAGTAAATAAAAGTTCTTGTATTTTTGCTAGTGTCTGATTATACATGATTCAACTTATTACACAAAGTAAAAACAGAACCGGTCACAAATAAAGAACTGTACCGAAAGAGGATTCATTATCTAGACAACACCACGGAAGAGAAATTAAGTTATTACAGGGAACACCACATTCACAAGACAATGCCTTCCCACACAGACCCCAGGGAAACAACAGTCTACAAAACAAATGGGACTGAGGATGTGCAAGGGTAAACATGTATTGGAATAGAAGTACAAGGAATGACCTGGCCGAACATAAAGAGCTACAAAGGAGAACCTAGGACAACAAAGGGGAAACATGTTAATAGTTGGACAAGTCAAGAGTACCGAAAGGTGGGTAAGAACATGAATATTATATGAAGTGAAAGAACTGCACATTGGGAAAGGTGAACTTAATATGCATCTAAAACCTAAATAGAAATCATAACCTTAGAGCAATTTACAGCCGTGAAAGTAAAATTACTGTCTGAAAACTGTTTGGAAAAGATTGACCTCCGACCTCACACGTGAAAGAATACTTGGGAAAGCGGAACATAACATACTTCTTAAACATAAATAGAAATAACAACCATACATCGATGTACAGCCTTGAAACCGTCAGTAAAAATACTGATCTATAGGAATTAATCTACGGCCTCACACGCATACGAACCATTAATTTCTGTTCTCAATTACGTTGGATTGGATAGCCGTAATCATGCACGACAATCATTACAGTCAATATTTCCCGGCTCTCAGATTTAGTAAATAACATGTAATATACAACACAACATTACATCCCTTTGTGACCCATGTGACCAGTTACAAAAAACGATTAAGGCGAGGAAACCTGAGAACTTCTGAGATATAAAGACATATCGTCGCCTTATTTCCAGAACCCCGTAACACAATATTTAGCGGTTTTGAGTATTTGGTATCGTTGAAACCGTCTTACTAAGCTCTTTATATCTATACTACCAATATTATTCTGGAATGCACATAACATAAATAAACTGCAATTCCATAACACCGTATATAACAAAACTACAGGAAGGTAAAACTTTAAAGTTTAGATTTTTTCTAAAAAAAAGGAGAGAGAATAAGTTGCTACAGGGGAAAAAACTAAAAAAACAAGTTATGGGGTTCTGGAAATAATGCGATGATATTATATAATCAAATACAACAACTAACTGATTATTTCAATCATTCAGTTCGTGTATCTTCATTCTTTTTGTCACTATCGTCCATATTGGGTAGAAACGGCAGCTTTTGAAGACATGGATATTTCTTTAGGAGTGTGTTTAGTAATGCGAAATCGTAAGTATCCTCTTGCGAAACGGCGTAAAACCCGTCACTCTGATGATTCCGGCTCAGAAATCCTCGTTCTTTTAATGTACCTAAAATAAACGCACTTTGTATGTTACGGTGTAGTCTTATTTTTTCAGAGAAAAATGAAACTTTTAGGACGACAAGTCGATAAGACTGGTGATATCGTGAAACATGATAAAGGTTATATTTATCGTATAATGTCACAGTCTGTATATGAGAAATCCCTTAATGTAAAGGTCCCGATTTCACGAAAATATGAAGTCAGTAATTGTCTTAAATATATTTATCAATTGTTTCAGCATATGAAATCGATAATTCTAAAATACAATCGTACCTCGCTCATTCGAATTAATCGGGTCCGAAATTTGTTTTCGAATGATATATGGTTTAATATATGGTTTCGAATAGCCCTTTTTAATTTGATATGTCTTGGAAGATATATAGGGACCTGATATTAATTTCGGATTATACCAAGTATTCGGATAAAAAGGTTGTCGAATAATCGAGGTCCGAATGTATAATTATGGAATTATACGTTTCACTTGTATTGTAGGGAACGAAATACATGTATGTGTCCTAGTATCCACACAGTTTTTCTCACGATTAACAATGAGTAGGAATGTAAAATATAAAATCACCATTAAGTCTCCGACATACTTGATTTATACACATACAGTACATAGATCTAATTGTTGATGTTTCCACAAGAAGATGAAATCTTATAAACATGAATCAGAGGTGAAGGACAAATAACTTCGTATAAAACGGTACTATCAAAGATATCATTCGCCTCGACCAGGAAAACGAACTTACGTGTTCCAAGTTGGCAGCCGAATGCTTTATCGACTGAGCTAGCCAAGAGTGTTTGTCGTATATTTAGTAAGAAGCATATACCGGAAGATTGAGGCAATTGTTACGTACCTCTAACAGTGTTGTCTAGTATCACGGCCACCAGACCTCCAAGAAACATTGGTGTTCCAAGTATTCCTTTAACTAGACCAGTTGTTGTGCTACCACCTGCAATTTAAATGCATACATTGTACTATATATGGACAATACGTGGTATACGGAGAAATTTATTGACATGTCAGTTTTATTGAGGCGCTTTTGCATCTCATTGTAATCATCGTCAACCGGGTGGTCTACTCGAAGTACCGCCATATGCATCGTCTCAAGAAAAGAGTGCATGTAAAGTACTCTGAGTTTATTATAGATTTGATTTGTATTATGGCTGGTTTACAGGGAAATATCAATTTTGGAATGGTGGGAGTCATGATATAAACGAATCTACAAAACATAAGGCACTCAGTAGGAGCCAGGTTAAACTTGAATGGGAATAGGGGGTGCAAGGAATGATCTGGCCGACCATAAAGAACAACTCATGAGAATTAAGGGGGACAACAAGGGAGACAATGTTTAGTGGATGGAATACATTAAGTTTTACCTCTGTATCCAATACACTACAGAGGCTGTAAAGTATTATATTCGGGACGAGATAATGTATTATTTATTGGATGTCTCAAACTAGACAAGTTTCAGCGAAGATCATCGATTACCTGATTCCAAAACTCCAATCTACAAATCAGTCTGACAGGTCAAAACAATCTTGTGATACATGTAGTTTATTTAATGTTTACGTGAATTACCACACGATATGCCTTTCTCGGCTCGTGTACTAGTGTAATGTTCAGACTGATATCTCAAGTCTATGTTTTCGGACACTCGGAGTAATACACACAGAATTTATATCGACTTATACGTTCTACTTTAAACTCAACAAACACATCCTTTGTTACATAAAATAAACTACAGTAAAACCTTACTTAAAGACCACCTCGACAATAAGACCAACTCAAAATTGAGATCACAGTTTACAAGTCCATTCTCACTGTTTTGTTCTTTAATCACCCTCAATATTAAGACCACCTCAATATTCAGACCATTTTCAAGGGTCCAAAAGGTGGTCTTATTATTCAGGCTTTACTGCAAATATTCAACTGTAGCAAATATAGTGTCTTTCAAAGAGAATAAATCAATGTTTGGTTGTTTTCATGATGTTGGTTGCAACGTGAATATTTAAAGGATTTAATCGACCATAATGTGTTAGAGCAGTTTATTACTGTATATTATTCACGTACGGTGATCAGTTGACCAAAATTATAAATGCGAACTCGCCATCAAGTAAATATGTAATTATTTTTCCATTACCGACATCAACAGCTTCCGGAAAACGCTCAACCCATTCTGGTATCACAATGCCGACATACAGAGACAGTCCGAATATTGCCATATTTCTGGTAGAATTCAGATCTACGGTTCTTAGTGTAAATATTCCTATAGAACCGAGTATTCCGAATGTAACAAACATGGCGCCTCCGATGATTGGATCAGGCATTGTAGACAGCACAGCACCGAACTTCCCGATCACTGAGAGAATTATACACAAAATCCCAGCGGTAACAAGGCATGCTCGACTAGCTATCTGAAAAAAGTAGTACAGTACGTTTGAAAAGATGAATTACATGTTGTTACTTGACAGTTCAAAAGTAACGAAATGATCGGGAGAATTTCATCAACACATCGAAAATATGCATTAATCCAAATGAACATAAATATATACAATTTTAAGTGAAGAAATATAATTGTAACAGAAATACAGTCGGACCTCGTTTGTTCGACAACCTTCTATCCGAATACTCGGTATCATCCGAAATAAATATCAGGTCCTGATGTATCTTCTCAGGCACGTCGAATTGAAATGGGCTATTCGAAACATTGTATTATTCGAAATTAATCTTCGTACCCTATGAATTCGAATGATCGAGGTCCGACTGTAATTGAATAAATAAAAAATAAAAATAAAATTCAGAACAAAAGGTTCAGCTGTAATTTAATTACATGACAATTATTTCTCTGATTGGTCACTTCTCATATTGTCTTCTTTTTCAAAATAGATTCAACGAAATAGAAATTGACGAAATTTATTTTACTTTAATCTTACCAATACTTCAATATTTTGAAACCCAATATTCGCGAACATTTGAAAACAAAATTGGTCCTTAAAGATATCTATCAAAATAAATAAACAGCAGAATGTAGGACGACCAATAAGTACGAAAGCCTAATGATGACATTTCAGCTTCGAGAATTCGGGAGGTCAAATTCATGAATTCACGGTTTCACCTTCATGAATTCGCAATTTGAACTTCACGATTTGAATTTCACGAATTCACGATTTCAACTTCCAGAATTCATGAAGTTTGATTTGAGAATTCTTGAAGCCGAATTGTCACCACCAGGCTTTCGTAATTTAGGAAAGTGTTTCAGAGTATGGAAGTATTTTCACAAACTTTACTAATCCCGATTAAGGCCACGTGTGTTGTAGAGGACGTTGTCGCGTGTGCCGCGCCAAGAGCTCCTGATAGTACACTTCCCAGCCCCTCCATAAGTATTCCCCGGTTAACAGCGTGGCTCGGGGGTGGGGGTACACCTGATATATGGGCTGTAGCGTAGTAATCACCAATTGATTCTAATATCGAAGAAATCACAGCCGACACGAACCCAACAAATATGGTCGAATTAAACAATGGTGATCCGAATTGACCTAAAAAGAAATAATCATTGTAGTACAACAGTAGTCGGACGAATTTCAGACGAATTTTACTGTATTTTAAAAATCACCACAAACTATATTTCAAACTGACTTATACATATTTTTTGCGATGTTATATTGCCAACAGCAAACATTAGACAAATAGGTAATTGTCACGAGTTCTTACCCTTTATCCCTTCCAGAGTTTCCTCCCTTTATCCCTTCTATATAGTATTTAAAGTATATGTATAAAGGGAGGAAACTCTGGAAGGGATAAAGAGAACTTGTGATAATTTCCTTTGTCTGTAGCCATATACAGTAACAAAACAGTCGTTAATGTCTTTTTTTATAAATACCGTTCACTTTTAATAAAAGAGACTAAACAGGAAATCAAACCTGGATATGGGACATAGAACCACGGGGTGCGGTGTATAATTCCCGTCCGTATATCCGTCCGTGCTCTGTACGATAAACGTTCCGGATCGTCCGGAAAAGCGCCGACAACAGTTAGAATCACAGATACTACCCACGTTATCAAGATACTCAGCAAAATCTAAAAGTAAGCAATATGTGGGTATTATTATCAACAATACAAACAACTATAGCATAGGGGAAAGTTTGCATGATATACGCCATTTGCTCATGTCTACCTTTGGCCAAATTCCATGTTCTTTCGTTGTTTCTTTCAATCACTCGGAGAACGCTATGCGACGGTTTCTCTATCTTAGTCAGTCGTTTGGTCGTACAAACCAGTAAAGAAAATAAAACAAGTTTCATCGACTTAAAGTTCCAAAATGCGTGCACATTCGCCAGTCCGCAGTAGCAAGATGATGCTGCAGACCACGTGGTTTCCTGAAACTCAGACTTAGACTTTCAAATGTTAAATGCTATTTTTGCTTCTACGTTGTTATGACATTTTAGATTTTAATAAAATTGGCTTAAGTGTTAAGAACAATTTAAACACATGGATTTGTGTCTGAATTGTTGTTACCAACCCTATACTTTTGCCAATTTTAATAAATAGTTGTACTGCAATAACAATGTAAAGCAACAAGAAATATCTTGAAAAAAGATGGTCTGTGCAATTTGAAGGTTAAGATTTGTGCAACATAAAAAATGCAAAGATGTTACGATTGCTGGTTACTCCAGATCCAAACTGGATTTCGCTAAGGTACGTCTGCGGACTGGCGAATGTGCAACCATTTTGGAACTTTAAGTCGATGTAACTTGTTTTATTTTCTTTACTGGTTTAGTTTAACTTAGTTTAGTTAAACGTACCCTTTAACGAAAGGTTAACCAATCCGCGTCAAGGTTACAAACGTTGTTCGGTTGAAGAGAAATTGCCTTGTAGGTTACTTAAGATTTGATTAGATTGCACAACACTGATATGCAAATAGTAAAACCATGTTAGTAGGGCGGCGCCGAAAAAGAACATGTAACATTTTAAAGTCTAAGTCTGGGACTCAATCGTAGTATATTTATAAGTAAGGCCCCTGAATAAATGAGGTTTCACTTGTTGTGTTTGTACCATGACATAGACAACAGTTGTAGTTACGATATGTTTTACTTACAGGAAACATCTGGAAGATTGGAGTTCTCGTGGGTTTCCTGATAGCCTTTGCACCTACGGATCCGCATATCTTCGGGCACGGTACTCCTATATGTCCCATGTACAACATGAATATGATGACTAACACAACATTCCTGGAACAATTAAGAACAGGTCTGTTGTTGATCATTTTGTTTTGAAACTGTATAATATCTCTATTGTTGATACAATAAGTATTACTACTATGCAATCCAAGTGGCATTTAAAAAATAGTGTGTAGACTTTGTTGAATCGGGCGTTTTCAAAAACAGTGAGTTGCGTAAATGAGACCTCTGGATATACGTATTGGCAAACAGCCTGTCTGATTCAGCGAAGTAGGCCCGATGTTTAAAAAAACACCATTGTTTTAAAAAGCAAATCTTCTGTTTAAAAATGACGGATACAATAATGTATGGTAATAGTTCGATTATTATCAAAGGCACACATTTCGGGTAACTAAAAAGTAGATCCTACGCCCTACTTTTATTAAAAACTAAAATGACTTCCAGCTATATCCGGGTTTAAAATCACTGTTAGCCACAGGAGATTGTCACTAGCTATCTCCATTATATAATCCCTTCTATAGTTAGTTCCCTTTATTCCTTCTATCGTATTCGGATAAAATGTTGTCGAATAAACGAGATACATAGAACTCACAGTGTAGCGATTCCCCAGTGTGTCTGGATGTAAGCCATGGGTATTTTATACAGGGACAATCCAATCAGTGAAATGACAACAGAAATGGTTAAAGGTCCAATAAACTTCAGCAGGAACCCGACCAGCCCCGTAAATCCAACAATTACTTCCACCAAGGATGCTAACATCAAACATCCCATTATCTGAAATATAAACATAGGCCCTATTAATGGTAAAGACATATAAAATGTAAATTACTCTTTTGATGAGATGGACACTCGCTGCCTACATTTTTCCTAATGCACTTTATGGTAATTCGGTCGACTCGGTATGTCCCCCGCTCACCATAAATGGACTTTTTGCAGCCGAAGGGGGAAGTTTACCTGCCAGTAGAGCAGTATAGGTCAAACAGACAATTTTGAACCCAAAGACGGTCACTGCACATTTCATCTTACAGTTACCATTTACCTGCCATTTTACTATGTTAGTTGGGAAACACTGAAAGCATGTCTGTTTTAACCGGCTGGACGAGGGACCGAACCCACGACTTCCGGATTCGTATTCATCAGCGTTAACCACTGAGCCACAATGGTAGTGTGTTTGTAGAGCCAATCATTCCTGATTTAAGTCTATTGACACATTCTATCTTGGCGCATTTACCTCCTTCTCATATCCTTTTAATGCCAGACACCAGACAGGTACGCCTACGGAAACCATTCTTTAACCATGCAGCTGGCAGCTCACCAACCGGACAACGGACCCCTACCGAAATTGTAACCTTCGACCTCCCTTTTTCAATCAGTGGATAGTAAATTTACGAAGCGTATTTTAAAGCGGTAAAACTTAATGTAATTTATTGAAATAAAAACATTTTCACATATTTGGTTGGAATACCATTCTTGTCTATGGCTTTTTATTTCGCTGGTTTTGACATAATTTATAATAAATAATACATTTAAGTCCTAACTTTCTTCGGAGAAAATTCGCTGTCACTGACGATTTCACAGCTTAAGATTTTGAGTGTAATGATTTTTTATTTGAAAAGACGTATGAAAAAACACGTTTGACAAAATGAAACCTTAGAATGTCATACCCGGTTCGTCATCAAAACGACACATAAGAACATCTTGTCTGATTTGTTAAAATCTCTATTTTGTGTTAATGTCTAAAACCGGCTACTTTCGGTTTAGAGGCCTATCAATATTACCCTACCAGAAGATATTTTGTTACATGAAATATATAATCAGTACATTTGAAAAACGCGCAGTTTGACCAGTTAAGTGTTTGTAAATAGTCATTTTGTAGTATTGTCAATCTCATCTGATATGAAAATACTGCTTGATTGTCATGAAATATATTTATATGTCGAATATCCATGAAATGATATTATGTCCTAAGCTTTTCTTGTATCCCTATATAAGTCAACAAAACTGGAGAAATTTGTTTTGTGCGTTTATAAATGTGCTGAGTATATCTTGGATGATTTGAAACGACTATATAGCCATCTGAGAAGAGAGGGGAAATTGGCATGCCGCTTTACACTGAACCACTTAAGTTGTTGTTCTTTATTGCTATTTATAGTAGCTATGGTCTAGTTTTGTACGACTACGAGAATAATCGTTGTCATCTCTCTATGTACTATTTAAGTGGCTGGATTTTTTAATCATGATATACTTGTGATAACTGCTGGACAGATCACATGAGGTACATGATGATTAATACAAATGTTCCATTCATTGCTTACTTCACGTAGTTTGAAGTGTAAAGCCACGTCTGAGTCTACTTCCGATGTTTCGTTCAGTGATGTTGTGCTGTTACCACTGGATATAGAATCTGGAATAAACCCATCACACTGAATGTAGAAATCAATTCAAACAATTTCCACAAAGTCTTGGGGAATATAGATAGTACAGTGAACTATCGATATATTTACTACACTTAACGCCATTAAAAACGCAATTATTTCACTTAGCTGTCATTTTGTTCCAAGTGATAAACGCGTTTTATTGTTACAAATGTGTAGTTCATTGATCAAAAAGTAATCAAACTATGGCCCAAGTATTCATATTTCATAATTGATAAAGTTTAGAAAATTGTGTTTGATCATTAAGATTTCTGTATAAGGTCACCTTCTTGACGCGTACACTTTTTAGTTGCGTTTTTAATTGCGCTGAGTATAGAATCATCATCCAAATTGGTAGTTGGGCATCTGACATTATATATGACCTATCTAATTTAATATTGATGGCGAAGTCTCCAAGATTCTGATGGTTTCTCAGGTATTGTTCTAAGTCATGCAATATGTGATCGATTATTTCGTTTTATCGTTGAAAATGTATTATTGTTACGAAATAGACCACAGGAGGAATGGATTTACGCCATTACCTGATACATTCCATTATCGGTTAATTCAACTTAATTGATACACAGAAGCATGTGGTATGGTTATACAATAATTGACAATAAGATGACATTTCGAATAAACTCGTTAATAAAACGATAATATCTTGTAACAAAACAACAACATCTCGCGGAATGTTCAAGAAATGAGAATTTCTCGCACAAACCAAGATATGGCTTCCTTTCACTGGTTTAAGAGAAATTTAGTGACCGCTGTTACTGCTGTTACTGCTGTTACTGATATAATAACTGTTACTGCTATTACTGTTGTTACTGCTGTTACTGCTATTACTGCTGTTACTGATATTATTGCTGCTACTGATATTACTGCTGTTACTGATATTTCTGTTGTTACTACTGTTACTGATATTACTGCTGTTATTACTGTTATTGCTGTTACTGCTATTACTGCTGTTACTGCTATTACTGCTGTTACTGCTATAACTGCTATTTCTGCTATTACTGTTGTTACTGATATAACTACTGTTACTGATATTGCAGCTGTTACTACTATTACTGCTGTTACTGCTGTTACTGCTATTACTGCTGTTACTGATGTTACTGATATTACTGCTGCTACTGATATTACTGCTGTTATTGCTGTTACTGCTATTACTGCTATTACTGATATTACTGCTGCTACTGATATTACTGCTGTTATTGCTGTTACTGCTATTACTGATATTACTGATATTACTGCTGCTACTGGTATTACTGATATTACAGCTGTTACTGCTGTTATTGCTGTTACTGCTATTACTGCTGTTACTGCTATTACTGCTGTTACTGCTATTACTGCTAACTTCACACCGGTCGGTCAGCGCACTTCTTTTACTCTGCTAGAAGTCATTCAAGATCAACATGCCTATAATAAGATTAAACAGATAAATTAGCCTATTATAGAATACAACAGATAAAACAAGTAAAGTGATATGAAGTGGACGAGTATTGTGGCATGTTTGAAACGCGTTTAGATATGGACTTTGCACGGTGCATTCGGTGTTAATTGTTTGCATACAGTTGTGCAGACTGTACCAAAGGTGCGCGACCGCCCAGTGTGTCTGGTACATGAGGCGAATATAAAGATTAAACCTTTTGCAGTGTCATCATTTTTGGCCCGATTGGACGTCTGTGGTTAATATATACACATACAGTAAAACCTCACTTAAAGACCACCTCAATTATAATACCACCTCAAAATTCAGACAATTTTCAAGTCCATTTTCACTGTTTTCGCTGTTTATTCAACATCAATATTAAGACCACCTCAATATTGAGACCACTTTTCATGGGTCCAAAGGGTGGTCTTATTATTGAGGTTTCACTGCTTATGTATCGATATCGTGTACAAACCCATGTGAAACATGTTTTCACATTTCCAAGCGTGTTCAGATTTCATCGCCAGAAGTGGTATAAGAAATGTCGAACACACACCTTGAAATATGGGCAATCTGAAAAGAATTAAACAATGGTACGTATATATATATATAGATACGTTTATCCGTTTTAGAGATATTGTATAGCAATTAGAACTCAACGTCCTAAAATGTAATTTGAGTCTCTAGACTTGTCTATTAAAGAACTCCGTCACAATCATAGTTTGTTGTGAAACAAATTATAATCAAAGGACTGAAAGTCCTGGGATGCGCTTCCAAGGCAAGATTGCACGTGTTCCATATTGTCTTATTATAAATTAATACGCGACTATTGTGGTAAACTCCTTGGCCAAATACGACACAAATAGTCCAGAAAACCGTTTATATCAAGACTCCAACCATTCCACAATTGATATATCCCTGACAAATCAGTCATTATACTCATCAAATTTATAATAAAATCAGAGGACTTTACATGTACTATTTTCTTGAGACGATGAATATGGCGGTACTTAGAGTAGACCATCCGGTTGACGAGGATAGCAATGAGACACTAAAGCCCTAACAACGATACGAAATGGAATAAGATAATCTATATCTACGTAAAAACGTGATATCCAGCGTAGAACTTTTCAATTTTTAGTCTGCACTTTAGACTGGATCCAATTTTATTCGCAAAGTGGTTCAGAGATATCAACAAAACTACGAAACATTCACACTGCTATATGTCATACGAATTTACTGTAAACTGTTACAGTCGGACCTCGTTTATTCGAATTCATCGGATCCGAAATATAATTTCGAATAATACATGGTTAAATAGCTCATTTCAATTCGACGTGCATAGGAAGATACGTAGGCCTATACATCGGGGCCTGATATATTTATTTCGGATTATATCAAGTATTCGGATAGAACATTGTCGAATAAATAAGGTTCGACTTTATTTAAGAAAAACTTTAAGCACCTTATCCCAATCAAAGTTTGTAGTGATGTACATATTCCCGTCATAAATAAAGATGTACAGAAAAGCTTCGCTCTGATTGGGTGATCTGGTGATGCACAAATGACGTCAGAAATGACGTAGGCTGTCGTCAGAGCTCCTCCAAGTCCCAGTAAGATGTTCTGTAATGCATAATCACGTAGCAATAATTACAATTTACATATATTGTGTAATTTTTTCTCTTAAATCCAATAATATAAAACATTAACGTTTTCTAGGAACAAGTTGAACCCGGACCCTGTACATTAGAGGCATGACCTTTTTATGCAAAAAAAATAAAATAGATAGTACTAAATTAAAGCTAGATCTATATATAGGCCTAAATACGCTCGTAGAATCTAAGTAAACTCGTTTTTTACATATTGCTTAAGGAATGCCATGCTTGTGTGCAAGATATAAGATCGGGATTCTCGTCTGTTAATAAGCTAACAAGGGAGATAACCGATGTGAGAAGTTAGTCAATCTATTGGAAGTAATTACTTCCCTTAAATAAACAAATTCTATAGAGGTTAAGTACAACAGTTATAGTGTGTTCCAGAGTACAATGATGGCGAATTTAAACACATAACACACTAACATTATACGTTTATAAATAAGATATTTGATTGAAAATTAATGTAATAATCAGAAGACAAATCCTGATTCCACGTTGCGCTGGTCAATAACTATTTTTTTAATTTCTTGATTTGTGGATTCGTAGTCAGCAGCGTTAACCACTGAGCCAGTGTGCCACCTAAATACATGTTCGATATATGATGCTCGTTATAAATGTCCATTTCCGTTGACGCGTAGACAGTGACATTGAAATCGTGACGTTAGATAACATGCAGGAAATAAATGAGTCACAGTATATACCATTCTATATTCGACTAGTTTTAGACATTTTGTATTTGTTGAATGCATGTACAATCACTTGTTGTTATTGTTTTATGTTAGTTATCTAAACAAGTCAGTCACTGATATACTCTATATTTCTATAGCCACTAATTGAGCGGACTGACAAATCGATACCGCCGATAGCGTATTTTCAAGGGAGACAATTTCATCAATAAGCCAGCGATTTGCTTGGGATTTCTGGCAAACTACGTGTGATTTAATAATTTTGATACTTTGTAATATACAATGTATATATCGGAATATCTCACCAACATTCAAACAGTCCAATATCAATGTGCACGACAAATAAATGAATATTGTATTTCCATATTGGAGTTTTAAGAGACTATTACAGCTTAAACAATACAATCACATAGTTCACTGTACAGTAAAACCTCCCTTAATGACCATCTCAATAATATAACCACCTCAAAATTAAAAACCTAATTTTCTAGTCAATTTTCACTGATTTGCTCTTTATCCAACCTCAACATTAAGACCAAGGGTCCAACGGGTGGTCTTATTATAGAAATATTGAACATTCATGAATGTACTTGAAGCGGAAAAAATATTTTCCTACCCTATCGAGAAATAATATGCCAAATACGCAACACTTGGTAGATTTTTCCTGACAATCAGCGAGAAACGTCCATTGGCTTGTAACCCCGTCTATAATTTAGGCCCCACCCCCGTCCCCAACCGAAAATCCTGTATCCGACCGCCCCTATGCATGTTCCATTATCAAATAGTTGCATTTGGGTGCACATACTTTAAAACCGTATAAAGTAATTCATAATTAATTTAACGTATAAGGTAACATATTACAACTATAATATGCATAGACTTTATTTGTAGTATGTTAATTAATCTACTGATAATTATTATGCGTATCTTTCAAGGTTGATAATTCATTTAACAACTATCAGTTTTCGTTCATGGTCAATAATTCATTTAACAACTATCAGTTATGTATTCAGGCGTTAAGATAAATTATTAATTATTGCACATATTGCATATCTAACGTCACGATTTCAATGTCACTGTCTACGCGTCAAAGGAAATGAATATTTATAATGGGCAACATAAATCGAACATGTATTTAGGTGGCCCAGTGGCATAGTGGTTAACGCTGCTGACTACGAATCCGAAGGTCGTGGATTCGACCCCTCGTCCAGCCGCGTAAAAACCGAAATGCTTTTCAGTGTTTCCCATCTAACATAGTACTGGTACATTACCAGGAAAATACTGGTTAAATGCTAGAAATAGGGTCTCATTGGCACTGTATAGTGACCGTCTTCGGGTTCAAAATTGTTTGTTTGGCCTATACGACTCTACTGGGAGGTACATTTCCCTTCAGCTTCAAAAAGGCCCTGTATGGTGTGCGGGGGACATACCAGGTCGACCGAAATACCATAATGTGCATTAGAAAAATGTACGCAGTAATTTGCTTTTTTGCGAAACATGTATTTCATCTGGGACCAGATGTTACCAATATAGCTCGCAGTGTTTGTTATAAATAACACAATGCCAAGAGAACAAAGACTATCGCTTCGTAACATAGCAACATGAAATCACAAAACAATTCCGTAACGACACCATTTGAATACCTGAATTCCAATTAAACTTAATCAATATTTAAATGATGACAACGTAAATATAGATTGAATTGAATAACAATCTGAAATTAAGCATATCAGCAGTAAGGGTTGCTTTGTACGGAACGACACAACACTTGCGCACTATTTGATGTTCATTTTATTTAATGAAATATACATAACTCATTAAGTATTATTTTGTTGTTATCGCGTTTATCGGAAGTGTTGTAGCACGCTGTTTGTTAAATTCCAATTATTTCCGAGGGTAGCTGTATAAATGTAAATTAAAGCAAGAGGCGGTTTAAACATTTTATTTGCATACCATGGACAACATAATAATACAATACAGTATACAACGTTTTGCATAAAAAGTATGCATTCAATAGTTAGTGTAAAAAGAATGAGACCGAAAGCCAATGACTTCTATAGGTCTTCTCCTTGACAATACACATTTCAAACAGGTACGTGGTTGATAAAATAGGTTTTAACGAAAAGTTAACCAATCCGAGTAAAGGTTACAAACGTTGTTCGGTTGAAGAGAATTTGTTTTAAATGTTAACGTAAGGTTTGATTGGTTTACAAAAATTCTGTCAATCAAATAGCAAAGCCTTGTTTAACTGCTGCGCCGAAAAACTAAATTCTGTAGTTTTAAGTATCTCCTTAAATAAACAGATCGGCAATGAAGACGGAACTCAGAATCACTTTTAAAATACTAAATTTCAGTTCCGATGAGGCGTAGATTTGGTCATATTGACCACTATGATTGTGTCTTGGTAGACAAAAAAAGAACAAATTATCTACCTGCATTGCCACAGAAATCATAATTCCTATTGGTGGTATATCATTCACATTATACAACAAATCTTGGTCATCAGCGAGTTCTGTGACCACGGTTCTTGATCCATTGTGTACGCTCTCTGTATTGTCCGGAGATTTCCTCAGTAGAACGTCCTCATGATTTGTATTTACCCCATCATCCTCGTCAATATCTAACACCGCATCTTTCACTGTATCAGTGTCTTTAACAATAGTGTCCATTTTGTTTGCTACTTACTTAATTCTATGATATTGTGTGGTCAGTGAAGTCCAAATTGACTCTTATTCAGAATAATTGATGTATGCATAGACATGAGTGTACATGATAGGTACAGAGATAAATTCGAAGTATATCTGTGGTATGTGCTACTCTTCATCGTAGTCTTTCAATCTAGTGAAAAGAAACTCGAAAATTCTTGCTCCAGAATCGTCTCCAATTTAAACAAGACGGCCATCATGGCACTGAACGGCTCATCCGGGCGTCTGAAGAATATGTTATTATCGTACTGTGCCACATGGTGCAAACTTTCGTTAAAGTCAAGAATTTCACGAAGTTAGACAAACTTTTGATTTCCAGTAATCACTATATCAATAATGTATTTTCAGTTGGAGCATCTTGACCGATGTGTGCTGTAGGCGGTGTTTGGTGTTCGCAGTCAGTATTTCTTTTATTTTGTTTTTATTTTGTTTTTCTCTTGGAAGGCTTGTTGATCGCTGTTAATTCAGAAGTGAAATGAGCGCTTTGTACACGACTCATACGAATTTCGCAGAATTCGTCTAGGTTCGCGCTGAATTCGTAATAGGTCTTGTGAATTCGTACTGCATTCGCACTGCGTTCGTAGTGATTCGTAGAGATTCCAACTGGCTTCGTATGATATTCGTATAAGAATCGAGAGAGTTCGCATTGATTCGGCTTGATATTCGTGTAGCATACGTAACGCGTTCTTGACATATTCGCAACTGTTCGTCTCAGTGTGACTGGGGCTATAAGTATTAGTACGTGCATGACTAATTCTATATGCACCGCCATGAACAGTTCGTGTCTTACAACTTATCTCAGCTAACGCTATAATCACGAGAGTAACATAATTTCATAGGCCAGTACAAAAGTTGAACATCTTGATTTTAATACAAAATGTATTGAAATTGCTATAAAACAAAAAGTAGATATCAGATTTTAATACTTTTGGTATTAAATGAAAGTTGAAAAATACATCTGTTAGAAAGTGTAAAAAAACTGAAAATCGACTTTGTGGTCACTAATACAGGTTTTGCAATGTTTTAACATAAAGAAAACTCACCATCAAGGATAATGGAAAGCCAAGACTGCACTTATAATACTGTTGACATATCTGAAGACGATATTTGCCTTCTGATTTGCCCAGTATCTATTCATAAATAATAACAACAAAATGACTTATTAAATTTTATTATTGAAAATCAACAAAATATGGAAAAAAAATGCAAATGGAATCTCAATTCAGACAGTTATTTACCATGAAAACATTGAAAATATAACAAACTTGCTACACACCTATTTTACTAACGGTGTGTAACTCACTGTCAATACTTGTGATTATCTATCTGTCATAAACAATAAACAACTAATTAAACATATTGGTCAATGCTAGAATAAGATACAGTAAAACCTCACTTAAAGACCACCTCAATAATAAGACCACCTCAAAGTTAAAAACACAATTTTAAAGTCCATTTTCAATGTTTAGTTTCTTCATTCAACCTCAATATTAAGACCAGTTTTCAAGGGTCCCAAGGGTGGTCTTATTATTGAATTTTTACTGTATCTTACACAGCATACATGTTACCAGTTCTCAAAGTCTTGAGCAAAACAGAAAACGGAGCTTAGCTCGAAAAGGAACAAATACACAAACAGAATAAGAAGGAGTGAGTACTGTAAATCACTTTATTTTCACGAGATTAAATTTTCGCGAAATTTAATTCTAGTCTTGGAAGTATTTTGCGAAATGATGAATTCATGTCTTTCCTCCTTCGTAAATTTAAGATTGACGGAAATGGTTTGTGTAGTTGTTTGAATTTCTATTTACATATCAATTTGTTATACACTCACATTGCTTGTAATACATAACAGTGATTACACAATTTCAGATATGTACCAAATTCGTACATTGCATGATTTTATTCGCGATAAGCATATTTTCGCGAAATTTTTTAATTCGCAAGTCTCCTGATTTTTTTGCAAATTAACGCGAAAAATTATATTGTCGCGTATATAAAGTGATTCACAGTAATAACTACTTAATTTATCACCGACAACCAGTGTTCAAATTGCACCATTACATGTATAGTTTCAAAGAAAACCCACAAGTGACAATGGAAAAAACTTATAAATCAATTTTATAAATCAATTTTCAATCCAGGTTTTGATAACAAATATATGGCACACATGAAGACACATGTATAATTACATGTATCCCAACATTAGACCATCTATGCAATGTACAGTAAAACATAACTTAAAGACCGCCTTAATAATAAGACCATCTAAAAATTTAGAAACAATTTTAAGTCTATTTTCACTGTTTTGCTCTTAAATCATCCTCAATATGAAGACCATCTCAATGCAAAAACCATTTTTGAATGGTCCAAAAGGTGGTCATGTTATCTAGGTTTGACTGTACATTATTTTGTTTATTTGAATTGAATCAACGCAGAGCACCCAACATATCTTGATTGAAACAATAATCAACAAATATATTACGAAAGAAAAAAAAATGGTGAAGTCAGCACTGATTCTATACACATGAAATTCTATAAATTTAAAAAAATGACAGCAGTATAAAAAAGCTAAAAAATTGAGAAAAAAACATGGCAAATATCAGCACAAGTTCATATATTTACTTGCAAACCACTATCAGATTAAAGTTTCTTATAAATTTCACTTCAATAATTAGTCAGAAACCCCCTAACATTACAGCCAGTTTTACTGTAAAATTTCCGAATTATTTTCACATCTATGTTCATGTTCAGTATAAAGATATTTAATTTATGAAGGTCAAAAACTTTTTTTTTACATATTTGGCAAGAGATGACAATCCTGCAAAGAAAGATATTTCTTATCTCGCTGAATTTTTTACATAATTTGTAAATACAATAATGCGTGTACCATATACACAAGTATATAACATCTAGCTTTTGGTAACTAAAAGATGGAATTTGATTTAAAAAAACACAAACAGTAGAACTTCGAAACCTCGAACAGCTTTGGCTCAAACACAGTAGATACCTCGAATAGGTTCTTAAGTCCCAGCGAAATCCCTTCTTATTTCATAATCTGTTATCTAACAGTAGATCACTCGAAACAGAGTTAGCTCAAACTCTCGAACATGATTTGCTGTCCCTAGTTACCATTCCATAAATTTCTTAGACAAAAGTGTAAACTTTATTGAGTAAATTCTGTCGAAGTGTCAAAACTGCTCTAAATTCTACCCGAAATTGAATAATAAAACCATTTTCATAATGCATAGTAAACTTGTACCGGGAACAGTCAGTTTGAACATACGCATGTATACTGTAAATGCCTCGAAAAATAAATTGGCTTGATCCGACGACAGTTTGAGGTTTCCAAGTTTTACTGTATTAAATATACTGGACAATAATTTCTTGAGAAGCACTATAGCTGTATACATCATTGGATGAATAATGACTAAAATTCACAAGATTAAAAGACGGTGCCACTATAGCATCATTGTATTTCAAGCATCTTACTAAATAAAAATCAACAACTTAAGCTAAATATCAATGCTTTGTAGGCGACATAAATACCAGTTGCAGGTTACAAAATGTGTGCTTCTCAGGCAAGATAAGTAGTTGGTACATCTGTACTTTACTTAAAGCAAACAAGAGGGCCATGGTGGCCCTATATCGCTCACCAGAATACATTGCCATGTTGGCTTCGAGTGAGTCCAAGAGAATTTCCAATGATTTGACCTTGTCTCCTTCTTTTTGACCCAACATGACCCAGTACCATACTGGACTTCCATTTTATTAAGACAAACTATCTGATCAAGTTTTTTGTAGTTCAGGTAGAAAATGCAGCCCCCCCCGGGAAACCACAAGGATTTTCAATCATTTGATCATATGACCTAGTTTTTTACCTCAGATGACCCAGTTTCAATCTTGACCTAGATCTTATGAAGTGTCATGTATATAAAGTAATAAATGTAACCTCTAAGGTTTTACTATAATTTGACATTGTGACCTACTTTTTGACCCCATATGACCCAGTTTCAAATTTCACCTTGATATTATTAAGGCAAACATTCTGACCATGTCTCACATAAATCAAGTGAAAATGTGAGCTCTGGAGTGTTAGCAAGGTTTTACTATAATTGGACCTAGTGACCTAGTTTTTGACCCAAGATGAACTTGGCCTAGATTTCATTTAGACAAACATTCTGGCCAAGTTTCATGCAGATCAGGTAAAAGATGTTACCTCTAAAGTATCTACAGTCTAAATTGTTGACGACGGACAACGACACAGACACAGGGCGATCCAACTAACTCGCCGTGAGCACTTCGTGCTCTGGTGAGCTTAACAATTCAATGTTGATCAAATTAATAGATCAAAGAACCGTTAAGGATATGCAGCACAGTTTGATATTAATACAGTGTACTTTAATAGCTCTCATGCATTAACCAATACCTGTGGGTGACAATGCATTAATCAATAATTGCCAGGCATGATGTTATGCAAAATTGATGTGATAAATGTACTTCTAACATCTGTGATAAAGTCCAATTTTCAAGGTTATCCTAGAAATATTCATTATGAAGAATTATTTTTATGATAAATTTGAAAATTTAGGGAAAAAATTTCGCTGCATTATTTTACAAGGGAATAGAATGTTAGAAAGTAAGCAAAACTTTGACCGGAAGTTAACATCGATAAAAATCTCAGCCGACTTCTGATATAAAAACACATCAAAGATATACATAATTTATATTTCATTTATAAAAATAGCAAGTCTTTTTTAACAAAAAAAAACAAAGTTAAACTTGGTCCCAAGGGTTTTGACATGATACAAGCACACTGATTATTTATGAAACAAGCCATAGACATGTTAAGTTCAAAACCACATTTTCACCTTATAAAAACAAGTACACTATATAAGCAACAAAGTCAATAATACCAACAATCACATGTATAACATCCCCATGAAAATAAATGTATTCAAATTTATCTGATAAAATATTTGTGACTAGTCCAGTGATAAATATGTATATATATGATTAACCTTAGAAGCTGAAATCGAAAGTAAAATTCTATCATCTATAATTCAATTCCGTATAGTGGAAAATACACATTGACTACGAAAAGATACTAACTGCTCTTACTTCAATTCTATAAAAGGTAAAGTTAAATTGTAAACACTAGGTCAGGAGTCCAAAATGTTAATATCCATGTCTTATCTTTCAGACACTACAATTGGTCTATATTAATATGTGTTGGTTTACATAGATGAAACATATATACCATTTAGTGTAATAAAATTGCGCAATAATTACAATAGATTTACACTTTCATCAGACAAAGAGATACATGCCCTATAAGTGAATTTAAAATATAAGTTTTTGATTAGCAAGCAATATACATGTCAGTATGGAGTTTAGTTATAAATGATAATGAATTGAAAAATTATGCAAGTGTATAATTTTGAGAATAATGACATATGATATGATGAACAATAGAGAGTGATACAAAAAATTAATTTAGATGCATAATTATCAATTAACGAAACAAAAAAATTCTGAATGACTTATTTTATCCTCACTTTTACATCCAGGGGCCTCATTCAATTTCATTCATGTTTACTTTTCCGATTTCCCCTGAAGGCTTCCATTCTTGATAGGCCACTTGTGATTTCCCAGCCAGGAGCTGTGATCATCAATTTTCCCAAAGTAAATATCATTTAATTTTTGTAATTGGGTATTTTAGTTCATTCTAGACTGGTTCAGTGAAATTACTTGTCTGATAAGTGTAAGTAGAAGAAATGGGACACCAGTCCAAAAATAGTAAATACCATGTTTTCAGGGTTATACAGATGCTCACAACGATGGAATAAAGCACTTAGCAACACTGATCAAGATACGACACGCCCCCTCAGTTGTCATATTGTTTATTATAGTTCAACATGTTTCAACCGACAATAAAACTGTTAATTGGCAACTTTTTTTTAGGAATGATCCCCAGATCATGAGTTAATTCATAGAACATAACCATTAACAGCATTTGTATGATATGGTGATAGACATATTGACAAAATTTTGCAACAGAAAAGGTTATCATGTAAGGCCTCATTACTATACGAAAAAAGTTCATTTTTATGGATTTTCAATGGTTAATCTACAAAAATGAATTATGATGTGAGCAGAAAATGATTTATTTTTTTCGTGTATCCTTAAAAGTCAGTAAATGAAAATTTAGAAATCCTATATTGTGCGTTTTTAAATGTACTGAGTATATATGGTGAAAAATTTGTCGATGAAATCAATCAACGATTTATCACGCCCTGGGATTTCCGATGAAAACGATTATCACAGCAGTGATTAAGACTTTAATACGTCATACAATCAAACAAACACATATATTCATGATAGGAATGTACGTAATTAGTTAACATAAGCTACACATCATTTTCACAGACAATTAGCAATTACCAGCATTTATGGTCTATTATTGTAAATAAACTATTATATTAACTTGATTACTGTAAAAGTCTTTATTTTCGCGGATACTTTGTTTCGCGAATTTCCAGGTTTTTGTCGTTTTTTGTTTTCGCCAGTTCTATCCTGAGATGTTTGGACATAGTGAACACATATTTTAGCGAGATTTTGAATTCACAATGTTTTAAACTCACGAATTAACGCAAAAAAATAAACCTTGCAAAAAAACCACTTTTACAGTACGTTTCATGTTCTCTGTACAGTGATTTCCATCCAGTTTTAGGCAATTATCTGTACAGATTACGCCAAATAAAGTTGATTGATCAATTGAACTACATAGATATATAACACGCATGGTAAAACTAGTGCGTTTCTTTGTTTTTTCCATACATATTTTTGATACAAAACACTATGATTAGAACCCCAATTGTTTTGAGAAATGTAAAAAAAGAATTGAATCTAACAACTTTAAATGATCTCAATAAAAGAATTTTATCATTAATTATGTTATATTGATTTCATATTTAGCACAATTCACATACTAATATTAATATATATTGTAGGTTTGAAACTGACTGAACATGCTTATAGTTAGTCTGAAAACAGAACAATTCTCTATTCCGGGAATCTGTTGAATACAGATATTTCCTTTGATCAAAACATGTTCGAATGAAAGAGGTTTCATTGTGTTTACACTAGGGATGTCAATGAATGGCAATCATGGTATTCGAATATTCGGTCAACCTTCCAAGCGAATATTCGAACATTCAACCTTCTTATTTAATAATAAAACATTTGAAATTCGAAGTTTAACTTTATTGCTTTATTGCAATTTTGTGTTTTAAACTAATCATTAAGTTGTAAAAATCCCCGCGATTACTTATAATTTCAGGCCTGGGCCTTACCGTCATCACCATATGTACAACATGACATGTCAATTAACACCTGTAGATATTATTTTCATATCTAAAACGTCATTCAATGCGATAATGCCCATCATTGAAATTTAATACAGTTGCACTTAGCTTTTATACTGAAAAAAAATATTTTATCGAATATTCAAATGCCGAATCAGTATTCGTTGACATCCCTAGTTTACACAATATTACTACAATGACCACATAATGACCAAAAAACAAAACAATTACAAGAATTACAAACATTAAAAACATATAAATCTATACACACTTCATGAAAAAATCTATAAAAAAGGACCATTATGAGTTGAGTTTATTCATCATTAACAGTAGACAAGAGATAAAATTTTGTGACTATCAGCAAATCCCCCCTAGCCCCCCCCCCCCCCCACTTGCAATCACAGTATACATTAACTGAGTACTTTGATTTATGAATTTTACTTAACACCATTAAACACGCAACTGTTTTAATTAGGCTTCATTTTGTACATGGTGTTAAAAGCTACCAACTGTTACCAATGTTTAAAATATTGTTCAAAAAGTATTGAAGCTATGGACTCATGATTTCATGATTGTATAAGTTTATGTAATTATGTTAGCGAATTAATATAGAATTATTTCTTCTTTATATCATGTTTTGAAGCAGACAATTTTTTGGGTGCGTTTTTAATGGTATATATTATTATTGACCAAATGTTAAGTCAATAATTAGAAAGCGGCACATTTCACTGTTTGTATACAATAAGTGACATCAAACAAGACGGCCATGATGGCGCTGTATCGCTCATGTAAGATGTCAGTTTATATGTCATTTAGAAAGGCAACTTTCATTTCATTTCAATCAGGAAGAAAATACGGCCTCGAGTGTTATTGTACTTAATAAGCTATTAATTGACCCCACATAAGGAAGTATCTAACATAGGAGTGTGCCTGTCGTTCGTCATTATCCAGGAAAATATATCTACAATGTATCAATTTATCAATATGTCTTTAAAGGAATAGAAAATTAAGATTTAAAATATGTTAATAGGTGCTACACCCATAATGCTCGAATACTATTATATCATAAACCCCTTTTTACCTATCATCAGGGGGAAAACCGCTTTCATTTATGACCGGTTTGATTGAATTTTGCCCTGAACACAAATACGCAACAAAATACCCTTTGATATACAAATCGGGTCGCAAAATAAAAAAATATCACATAAGCATAAGCATTATTTATCAAACAATGTGAAATATACTAAATGCGTAATTGTTTTTAAACATTGATCCAAAAATAAGTAAAAAAAAATGACAAAATTACCACGAATAATAAACGCATACAATGTAGCATTGTATACACTATTATAAGTAAAACCCGACTTAACAAATATCTCGACAAGAGAAACAGAAGATAAATATATACAGTAAAACCTCACTAAAAAGACCGTTAGAAATTAATTTTCACGTCCATTTTCACAGTTTTGCTCTTTATTCAACCTCAATATTAAGACCAGTTTTCAAGGGTCCCAAAGGTGGTCTTATCATTGAGGTTTTACTGTATATACAGATTTTCTATCAACTTTTACGTAATAAGTAACCTATAAAACACCACAAATGAGAATGTACAGGATTTCATCAGTATAACAAACAAGTACATTGGTAGCAACATTTTATCTTCTATCAACAATGTGGCCAAGCATCCTCTCTACAACAATCACACACCACCAAAACCCTTAAACTGTTCTCAACGCACACCCTTTTAAAATGATGTCAAATGTTTTTTGTAATATTCTGCTCTTGCCATTAACAAAACTTATCAAAGTACAGTAAAACCTGACTTAAATACCAATTCAATTAAATAAAACAAACTCAAAATTAAGAACACAATTTTCAAGTCCATTTTCACTGTTTTGTTATTTATTCAATCTCAATATTAAGACCAAATAAGAACACCATTTTTCAAGGTTCCAAACGATGGTCATATTATTGAGGTTTTACTGTACAGTGATTTAACTTGCCAGCATCAATATTCTCGTATCAAAGATCAACATCACCTTGACAACCACCCGACTGTGGGCTCCACATGTTGTCATCCTCCACATTATGAATCAGGTTGGTACCCAAATTCTTAGGGATCAATCCACCAAGCAATGATCAACAGAAAGTATTCCAAAATAAGAACTTCTCTGCTTGTTGTCAATACAATAAAACAATAACTTCCAGGTCATAGCACTACGGTTATCACTTTTAACAGAAATGGAATTCAACGTTTACAATGTCTGTATCACAGTTCAGCCATATTTACAACAGATGACATGGTCCCACTTTCAACAGCCATCACTGTAATAGAAACAAAACTGCATTAAACCAGAGGACAATAAGAACATTTAAGTGTGCAAATACAGTCGGACCTCGTTTATTCGACAACCTTCTATCCGATTACTTGGAATCATCCAAAATAAAAGTATGGTACCTATGTTTGTTGTTAGGCACGTTGAATTGAAATGGGCTATTCGAAACCATGTATTATTCAACACAAAATGTTGGACCTGTCGATTAAGAACAAGGAAGGTAAATGTGGGAACTATCTATTGTTGAAAGACAAGGGCAGTAATTCAGCACAACAGATTGAAAAGGCACAATTTCGACAAATATTCCTATGAAGTTTTTAACTCTATGTCATACACCAGGAGATGTAGTTGACACATACAGACATAAGGAGAGACTACAGAAATGGTTAAATCGAAATGTCCCATACTTTGAAGTAGGGGCACACTATACACTTTCCTTGATGCGTCTAAATATCTAAACAAAATCGTACTGTTGAATATTTACCGTTCCTAAACTATCATGGCACGCAAGAAGGAACAGAAACTGTTCTGTCTCGGGAGTTAAATCAGAACTCATTCCTCTAAGGTGATGCTCCAGTTCTGCGACATGTTCCTCCATGTGAAACAGCAGTTCCTCGTCTTCTTTGCTGTACTTTTTTTGACGACTAGTAACATTTGCACGTCTTCGTAATGCCATGTACAACTTGTCTACAATCAGAAAACAGGCTCATGAGAAACTTACAAAGAACAACAGGCTTAAACTCAACACAACATTATAAAAGTAGGGATGTCAACGAATATCCGAATACTCATTTGTAGGATGAAATTAACTTTTCAATATAAAAGCTGAATGCAAGTGAATTTAATTTCAATGATGAGCGTTATTGCATTAAATGACATTTTACACGTGAAAATAATATCTACAGGACTGGTGTTAATTGATATGTCATGTGTATATTTGGGGGCAAGAGAAATATAACACTCTGGTGATGACAGTAAGGCCCTGAAATTGCCGGAATTGATCAGTTTAAAACATAATTGATAAGCAAAAACTAAAGGTTAAACTTATAAGTTCAAATGTATTATCATTAAATAAGAAGGTTGAATGTTGGAATATTTGAATATTCGTTCGGAAGGTCGACTGAATATTCAAATACCAAAATTACCATTCTTTGCCATCCCCAATTAAGTGATCACAGGGTCTTTCCCAGAATTTCTTTCCAAGGGCTGGGGTAGTAGCACAGGAAAGGGTATTGCACCAGGGTTTCCCCTAGTATTTTTCAGCTAGGCGACCTTTGACCCTCATGGTTGAATTTTAGGTTCCCAGATATGCAGTTTATACTTGACACAAGTTTATTTTAGGGGTCCCAGGGATGCACAGTTAGCTGAAAATGGGAGTCTCTAGAAAGAAAAGGGAGTCAGGGACTCGAGATTTCTGCGTCAGGAAAATCCATGTGCACTCCTGTGGGAGATTTTGTAACTTCAACCTTATATATGATGGTTCTGGATGAGGTATAGATCTGTCTTTGGGCAACAATCTATAATATTTCTAAATTTTACGTACATAGAAAATATTAAACTCACATCACAGGGTAATTCTGCAGATGCGGTGATTGAATATAAAAGTCATCATATAACATTCAATCCTCGGTACACAGGCTATTCATAATGTATACAATACCCTGGGCAAACTGACTGTAAAAATCTCGTACTCATGAATAATTAATGAGGCGAAATCCAGCCGTTTATTACAGAAGGGGCTAAATACAAATAAAACATCATACAACAATTCCTATCACAGAGAAAGCAATCCCATACCATACTTACCATGAGAAGCACGTAAATAGCTAATGACCCCAAAGTAACATAACATAGCAATCTCCTCTGTGTCAGCTGGCGTGAATATAGACCCGAAAGGGTTGTCCCCATCCAATGGTTCATCAGTGGGGGTTGTTGGTGGTGTCATGGGGTTCTTTAAAGGCATTACCTGAAAATGTAAAGCAATGGTTCCATTTGACGCTCGAGTTTCAAAAAAGCCACATTTTTACCCTTATGATTCTGGCTGAAGGGGCAATTTTTCTCTACATAGGTCAGCAGGCTATAAAATGATAAAATCTGGTCAAATGTTATCAAAATGACCCTTGAGAATCAGCACCTAGTCGACCCCTGGTAAAGTGTCAAATCAATATTTCAAACACAACCATAGGGAAATCATTGAAAGCTATACGCAACAGCTTGCTCATTCTACAGTCCATTGATTAAGCAATATGTTACAGCCAGTATGATTTCTAATTTATTATTGAATTTCCAAACAGTGTCAGCTTTTGTTTACCAAATACCGAATGACACATGCCATACTCCGCTAGCAGCAGGAGGTCAAGGTCATGTTTTGACGAAAATCTGTCGTTTTTGCCGTGATGTCATAAATAAAATCTTACATTCGTGTTCATTTTTTATTGAATTTATTAAACAATTCTTGTAAAAAACGATAAAAATGATAAAAATGAGGCTTTGCCAATTTCTTATTGGTTTTAGATGACTCGTTGAATAAATTCAATAAAAAATGAACACGAATGTAAGATCCTCCATACATTCCCAACAAAGGTCAAAGTAATCGGAAACTAAATTACATCAACAAAGGTCAAAGTAATCGGAAACTAAATGACATCAACAAAGGTCAAAGTAATCGGAAACCAAATGACATCAACAAAGGTCAAAGTAATCGGAAACTAAATGACATTAAGTGGAGCACAAAAAAGAATCAAAGTATACCTTGAAGAAACATTGGACAATATCCTCCAGGGAATCCGGGAAACCACATCCCACTGTCTGGTACCCGTCATACTGAGCTTCAAGCACGCCCTGTACCAGCTTATACTGCAGTAACGGCGAGGTGACCGATTGTATCAACCGTTTCTTGTCTCGTAAACTCGGCAAATATTTGTACGTGGTCACCATCTCGGCACTGAGAGCGTTAGCGCAGTCAATACAACTTGAACTAACTTCTACACAGAGAGTAAATAAATCCTGCAACAAGATTAATGATAATAACGTCAATGACAGAAGCTTTAAAGATGTATCAGGCCCATCGGAACGTAAATATTTTAACGAGCTTCATAAATTGTTGTTGCTACATTGGCTCAATCACCTTAAGTACAGACAATTCAAACGTATTACCAATTACAAATATTGTTTTATCATGTTACGGATTTGTAAAAACACCCCACTTGTTTCAACATTTACAGATACTACAATCTTCGAGAAATGCAGAGGAATTCATTATTAGTGAATTCTTTGATAATGCGTATATGTGTATTGACCTTCTAACAATCGTAAATATATTTTCCATGTTTATTCCACAGGAGAATGTCACAATATTAAGACCATCTCAAATAGTAGACCAGTTGTCAAGCGTCCCAAGGGTGGTCTTATTATTGAGGTTTTACTGTACAAAAACTAAAATTGAAATAAATTCATAATATATTTTTGTAATACAGTAAAACCTCAATAATAAGACCACCCTAGGGACCTTAGGAAAAGTGGTCTAAATATGGAGGTGGTCTTACAGCGAGGTTTTATTGTACATTTTTCTTGCAACTCACTTGTAGTAATAGAAGAACATCTGGTAGTTTATACACATCTCTGTTACTTGTAGTACACTGTCCGGCATGTACGGCCTTATTTAAGTAATATATCAGACTTTTCCAGCAAGGTGTCAGCATCTTGTACACCTGGCACGTCCGAATTTCTCGCGAGTCCGTAAGATCTCTCGTATATAAGTCAAGTTTCAACATCTGGATGTTAAGTTCTAGAAGTAATGTTGACTGAAGTAATTGCTTATCGCTATTAACGCTGGTGTTACCGAGGGTAACCTTGAGACAGTTCTCAATCGTTTCCCAGCTCACATCAAAACTTCCCGTCCTCTCCTTCAGTAAAGTTGATAATACCTTATATGATCTATGAATTTCAGTCACTGTGGTGGTATTAGAATGAAACGCACTCTCAATGATATTATTACAAATATCAGATGGAATGATGTATTTTTTACAGAAAGGTTCAATAAAATCTAGAGCTTTACTGACATCTAGACTGTCAGCTTCTTCGCAGCAAAACACTAAACACTTGTAGCTCTCCGGCAAATAATACTTCTTAGCGCATTTTTTCTCATTCAAATTCATGAAATCGCTTAAGTACAACGATAACTGATCCATCTGAGCCGACAATGTAAGTTCTCGTTGGTCATATTTACTGAACCCCGAGGATGAACACGGAACTGACTTCCTGCAGAGTGACGACACAGTCACTGGTGATTTCTTTCCGAGTTTACGTTTTAATGAATGACCTTGAGTCTGAGGCAAACATTGAAATGATGAGCATTCATTGGATACTGAAGAAATTGCAGGTTTTAATACTGACGTAGAGTGTGACACTGATGATGGTGATGATGATACTGATGTTATGACTGATGATATTGAGCATATTGATGATGATGAAACAGATGATAAAGATTTAGATGGTGTCATTGAGGTTGGAATTTGAGATCCACACGAAAACATAGAAAAAATATTGTCACTTTTTGCAACATTAGTTTTGCTAATCTGACCAGATTTAGACAGAGTATCATATGACATAACCTCAGTTTTATCACCTAACTGACTATTATCTTCAATGTCTGGTAATGTTTCCTCATCATTGGCACTGAATTCACCTGAAAACTCAACAAAGAAACGTTCTAACACAGGCATCTCATTGGAGTAGTAACAAACACTATTCGAACTAGCACTCTTCTTCAGCACCGGCATTTCATCCTGACCCACTTCAACAGAATCTTTAACACAGTCAGCAAATTCAACAGCGTCACTACCAGGTTTATCTTTATTATTACCAGGCACTGAAATTGAATCCGGTTTTGACATTTCTAATTGTTCAGACTCAGAGTTCACACTTTCCTCTTCTTCACTAATGTCACTAAACTGCTCACTTCTAACTGAGAGGAAACTTGTGTTAATACCACAATCGATCACAGTAACTGTGTCATTATCAATGTCATCTCTTTTAAAAGCAGGTATATCAATATCGAAATCCTGTGCAGAGATGGTAACATTTTTCAAGTTTTCATTGTGATCTTTTTTCAGATTATCAAAAATGTCAAACAGACTAACTCGCGGATAGCAATTAAAATGCCCCATGTCTGAATCATCCGATTCCTTCCTTCTACTGCTCGCCGAGATAACTTTCACTTGATCACTGGGCGTATCTGCCGATGAGCTCCTTTCTAACTTCTTAATACAATTATCTGTACTCACACTACAAGAATCACTCTTAGATCTTTTCAAAATCTTATTCTCATTTGTCTTATTAGAATGGTGACTTCGTTTTTTATCACTTTCAATAGATGACTCATTTCTGCATGGTGTCGACACCAATTTTGGAGATGATAATTCATTGGTTGGAAATTTCGAAGGAGCGGATAAATGTTTTGATCTGCTCGTTTGCTTGACATAGTTTCTTTTATTGGCATCATCAGGAGTTTTCAGTCTTCTATCAAAATCATTACGGACCAATGACTTCTCAGGAGTTTTTTTCTTGGGTATAATGGTAATTGCCTGATCAGCCGTGAATAGATCACCAAGAATAGCTCGCTCTTGTAATCGCAGCTGCTCCACTGATGGTCTTTTCTTTTTGACGCTGGACGGTTTTCTTTCGGACTTGCATGCCACTCTTTTACTGGACTGAAAATCTAAAATTAGAAAATTTATAACTAAGATAATCATAAAAGTCTCAGCAATAAAAAGAAGGCCATGATGGCCCTATATCACTCTCCTGAGAACATTTTCACATTTAAAATCTATTTTTAGCTCCAGTGACCTACTTATGCAACAGACCAGAACAATTTATGCATTTTTTCTGTAAAGTTTCCAAGGACAAAATACATTCAGTGGTATAGGAGGAGATGTTGTTTAAAGAAAATATCAACGGAAGCCCGACACCCAAAGACGCAGTCCTATTGCACATTAGCCTGTCATGAGTTCTCTCCCTTTATCCCTTCTAGAGTTTTCTCCCTTTATCTAATGATAACAAAGCACTTACCTGGAAAGAGAAGTTTCAAGTCGGGTAGAGGCGATATTCTTGGCGGTTCGTAAAATCCGTGTCCATGTTTTTCTTTCTTAACAGTTTTTGAATCATCTGAGTCGATTTGATTCTCATGATATTTATACCTGAAGAGAAAAGATTACAAATAAGTCAAATCACATGAGCAAGAACAGTAATGATGTCAAAATGCATTTTTAAGAAAATCGCACACTGGGATTGGCCTGGTGAACTTTCTCCTTTGGCACACCAGCTACACACGGCGATCCAATTGCAGTATCAAGCCCATGTGCATTTTAGCGCTGCTTTGGGATTTACAACCTCTTCTGTAAATGACGTCTATTCTAGAAAACGCAAAATGTGAAGTGATGCAAGTTTACTCCAAATAGTCACTGCCTTTTCATATTGCCATATGAGGCAAATATTGCTTACGGTCAGTACATGTGACATCACTTAATGAAGAGGTTGGAAATCGTACAGCGGCGTCATTTGGACAAGTTTGGAAAAAATTGAACTACCTTACATGCAGTGCTTCTTTTGAAAATATTTTTACTGCCTGTGCCATTTCAATTTGGAAAATAGGCGCGATAAATCCCAAATTTGGGAAAATAGGGCAACAGATTTTTGGCTTATAAAAATAACTTTTCAGCTGTGGCTGGTGTTTGTCATATATTTAAGGTGATGTAAGAGCAAATTATCTTTTATATTAAAGGTTAAATGCACTTAACCCTGACTTAATAAAAAAAAAATTCAGTCAGAGTGAGTAAAATGAAGAAAGAATTGGGAAAAAATGATGGGGAAACAGTGTATATTTGGCAGTAAAACTAACCGTGACATGGTACATAACTTACGTGTCTAATTCTCACAACCACAATATTTACCTCCCTTGTTCTTAATCATCAGCCATTTTGATAGGCAAAACTGATATTTCCCAAATATGTGATAATTACCAAGAGAATTTGCATGTGACAACCACTTTTTATTCAACATTCTGGATAAGTTATTTTTATATATCTGATTATGTTATCACCGTTTACATTATATTAACTATAAACTTGAGGGAAATTTGCCTATCAATATGGCTGACTTTTCAGAACAAGGGAGATCAATACTGTAAATGTGGGAAATATCTATAAGCGTGTTTTGCTGTAGGCGTTGTAAAACTAACTGACTCGTGATAATTGGTGTAATTTAAATAAATAATATATGATATGCTTCATGCACACTTAGTATCAGTAATATTCAGCAAGTAGTGGAATTTATCAGTTAAACTTGAATGAATAAACTACAGTACTAACTGACTCATGATCATTGGTATAAATTTTAGTATAATACAGATTAAGATCTAGGATAGATCTTTGTTTGTTTGTGTACATGTTGTACAAACGCTCTACAAATTAATTGTTGAGATAAAATATTAATCTCTTCATGGTCAACAGATGTAATCAGGAATTTTCAAGGGGTATAAACACAAAATTTAATTTAAGGGACATGTGTCTTGAATTTCAGTCAGACGTTTAACCCTGTCATTGTTTTTATTTTGATTTGAACATGATGTTAAATTGGTGTAACATTTACAAATACATGTAGGTTGAGTAAACTGGAATGTCAATAAAACCGATGTCAACACCATGAACGTCGACTGTATATGTGTATGTGGTATATTGGTGTCATATTTACAAATACATGTAGGTTGTGTAAACTGGAATGTCGAAATAACCGATGTCAACACCATGAACGTCGACTGTATATGTGTATGTGGTATATTGGTGTCATATTTACAAATACATGTAGGTTGAGTAAACTGGAATGTCAATAAAACCGATGTCAACACAATGAACGTCGACTGTACATGTAACTGAAAGTTTTACCTATGTCTATGCTTAAGTTTTAGTCTATTTTTTAATCTTCTGTTTTCTCGTGTAGTGAAAGAAATCGTTGGTAAATCGTCAGAATCACTCTTCATCTTTCCAGCCTTAGGTATAAATAGTTCATCATCAGTCTCCGAAGAAACAACCTGAAAAAATATCATTACATGTATATATATAATTCAGTAAATATTGTTTACCTTCACAACAATGTTTGGGTATGTTCCTTATAATATGTGTTCAAATGTTTGTTAAACTAATGTATGAGTAATGTCCTTGTTTGATTGAATATTAATTTATCTATTCCATTTTCTCCATAAGATGAGTAACAAGAAACATCTTGAAAAAAGATGGCGCAATTTGAAGGTTAAGATTTGTTATGCAACATAAAATAAGCTGAAATGTTACAATTGCTGGTCACTCCAGATCCAAAATAACGTACCCTATATCGAAAGGTTAACCAAGCCGTGTCAAGGTTACAAACGTTTTTAGGTTGAAGAGAAATTGCCAGTGTGGTTAACACAAGATTTGATTGGTTTACACAACGCTGATATGCAAATAGCAAAACCATGTTAGTACGGCTGTGATGAAAGACTAGAGCTCTTCATGTAATCCATATTCATTGTAAGGTGGTCATATTTCACAGTGCTGCGTGTGAGTGTCTGAGATACACTCCATTGTTCATTGTGTGTCTGAGATACACGCATTGTTTGGTAAGTTAATATACAGTGGACACACAATACTAAGACATCTGTTCTATCAGAATATTCCTTTAATGCAGCCCATTTGGGGCTGATATTGGGCCCCATTCCCTAAAAAAAAAAGTATATCTCCCCCCCCCCCCCCACTTAAAAAAGACAATTTCCCTTCATTAACATCTATACCTTATAAATACCCAAATTTGGTGATTCATGATGCAAATTTCCCCTATCAAAAGGACCCGCCATACTTCCCTAAAACTGAAAAATATGGCTGTAATGACAGTAGTATCATGATGGGTATGAAATCATACTGAGTGCATAATGTACCCCTTACAATGATGGGTCATGTCGGTTGAGTGACAACTTAATCAACATCACTGCAACTCCCATAAAATTGCAATTCTATATAAAAATTATAAACTATGCGTTTGGTTTCACATAATTTATAATATCATTCTAAAAGAAGTTTTTGAAATCTCTATAAAAGGCACATGCAGCAATGTGTGGTTGTCTTTGGTTTAATTAAACAAATATCTTTGTGTAAACCAGACGTTCATAAGATCTGTTAAATTGATCTCATGCTGATTCAATTCAGTTGTAACTGAAATATGATATCCTTATTTTGATATAATTATTTTACCCCTAATGCAATAAGTGTCTAAAAATAATCTCCAGTTACAAAACTATTAAATATGGTAATACATGTAGTACATGGTATAGACATCATGTGAATTTTCGAAACAAATAAGAAATAAAGTACATGTGTATGCACTTTAAATGTCCTTCAGAAGTTAGGAAATCATATACAGTAAGATTTCTCATAAAGACTACCTCAATAATACAACCACATCAAAATTAAGAACATACTTTTCAAGTCCATTGTCACTGTCTTGTAACAAGATCATGCAGTTTTCAAGTGTGGTCTTATTTTACAGGTTTTACTGTATTACTTTTAAAGATATCTATAGTTTATAAGTGGGGGTGCACTATTGCCAGCTTCTAGCTATACATGACAAACCTTTGTTCTCAATTGTTACTATCCACTTATCAAGAGTGTTAATAGTTAACACTGAATACTGTTTGAACTATTTGTACACTAGAATGTAATGAGGAAGCAAACCACTTGTATCTCTTTCACTTTACTAAGATTTTGCTCCTAAAATCACTCAGGCAGACAGAAATTAACTAACTGGTAGAATGGTCACCATTGAAGCGAAAAAAATGTACTTTTTTAGAAAATTAGCCTATTGAAAACAGAAACAAGAAAATTAATGTTTGTAAAACACGTATGCCCCCAGACAAGCATCTAGATATTAATCGGACAAGAGTTGGTTTAAATTACAGACAGCTGGACTGACAGACCAACATGTGCAAAGCAATATGTCCCACCTTGTTTGAAGGGTGGGGTGAAGGGTGAGTTGGGGGTACAGAAATATACTCCTGGAAGACCAATATTCAGACATATCAAAATTCGGATAACAGACTGAATTGAATATTTGAATATTTTCGAATTTGCAAACCAGATATACTGATTTTAGTTATCATTCCCATCCCTTACATACAGTATGACCTTGTTATCTCGAGGAGTGATCGGGTAAAGCTAAAACTGCTCAAGATTACGATCATGGGTTCATCATATCAATAGTGTTAACTGTTGCTGTTTATAAGCATCCATACATGGATGATACAAACCTGTTTTAGTTCAGTTCCTGTTATTGATTTAAGATAAATACATGACAATACACATTATATTTTAACTTTACAACAGTTAGCTCCAGTGACCTTTGACATTATAGTGACCCCAAAATCCACAGGGTTCCTCTACTAACCGCGATCATTGTGTGGACCAAGTTTGAGGAGGATAGGTTTAGGCGTATTTGAGTTATTGATCAATGGACCTAAACCTACATGAGCAAAGTAATATGCCTCTTCTTCTTCAAAGGATGTATAAAATCAAGTTTGTTTGCCTGCATTTGGTTTGGTTTGGTTTATCCAATTTGTTTCTTAATTTAGTTAAATCTAGGAAAAAATGAATAAATTTCGGGAAAAAAATGGAATATTCTCTTATAAATAATCTTGAACCAAGCGAAAATGTTGATTATAGTACATTAAATGTAAATGAACAAAATATATATATTGTAAATATTTGTTGAAGATGAAGCTTGAACCCAGAAGATACACACAATTATCCATGACTGCTAACTATACCCAGGGGTTCCACTAGGGAGTTGAATCCCAAGGGTCATTTTGAAAAATTTTGACAAAATTAAGACCATTTTATAGCCAAATTACCTATAATTTAAATAAAAATTGACCATTCAGCCAGAATCCTAAGGGTCAAAATGTGGCCTTTTGGAAAATCCAGGGATCAATGGGTCAACTCAGGGGTCAAATGGAACCCCTGTATACCGACTATGTACTCTTCACTGATTATTTATTGGTTTAGCTTTTTCTGTATTGTAAATTAGACTGAACGTTTGATGCCAAGACATGTCAGATTCTATCTAGAGGTAACAGCCCGTATTCATACACATAATATAATAAATGGACTATAAAGTAAGTTATGGTATGACAGATGCGCACATGTCACCAAATAATATATAATTTAACAAATACGATTAAAAGCACTTGAATGGAATAACATTCTCGTGGCATTGTATCAGTACGAGACAAGGGACATGTATTGATTTATTGAAAACAAACATTCAATAAATTATTCACTAACCTATACAATATGCTATGTGTCTAATTCATCAAAGTAATTTATACTCTATAAATAGAAGGCATAACTTGAATAGAATCAGCGTGAAATCCTCGTCATGGTTGAACTCAATATAGAAAAGGCAGAAAAAAGAGCCTACAAATTTATGCTGCAGATTCAATAATAATGTCTAAATAAAAATTAATATTACATTATAATTTTACTGTTCCATTCTTCGCTAGATAAAAGAAAATACTGCTATATACCACCGTAAATGTTTTATATGCATCTCAGGCCTGGATCAATAACAGCCGGGAGCTCCATAACTTATTAGCATCATCACCCGGCTACTTTTCTTGTATGAATCTGATCATATAATGCAGGGAGTGCAACCTCCAGAAAACACCCCCACCGCCTACCTCATTTATATCCCTGCTAATTCAAGGATAAGTAAAACCCTTGCATCTAAAACCATGTATGCTTTTGTTTCAATTCAATTTAATAACGTGTCAATCTAGGCCTCGAAGTAATGAACAATCCCCAACATATACTGGACTTGACCAGAGGTGCGTTTTTTAGAGGTAGGAAAAATAGAATTTTACCTAGCGCTAGTAACGTAGGGAAAGTAGCGGTGCCGTTTCTTAGACGTAGGAAAGGTAGCCCCTATCTTTAGATTCCAATATTGCTTTCCCTTCCGTAAAGTTGCAATAAGCGTCACTAAAGCATTCATATAGCTAGTTCCAACATTAACAATATTAACCTCCCTTGTTATGAATAATCAGCCATATTAAAAGGCAAAGTTCCTTAAAGTTTAAATGGAATGTAACGTATAAACGATGATAAAATAATCAGATATAAAAAATATTGTTATTCATAATGCTCTTGTGGGCAGATGGCGCAGAAAGTTGAAGAAAAAGTGGTTGTCACATGCAAATTCTATCAGTATTTTCTCAATTTTCACATATTTGAGAATGACTCCTATGAGTCCTCATCAGTTTTGCCTCAACTTTAAATCATCCATATGATTATTACACATTTCCTTACATTTAACTTAACATTTTCTCAAGCAAATTTACCTTAATGTAGTAATCCAAAGTTTCATTTAAACAAGAGGGTTATCACGGAAATACAGATTAATTGTTGTTACATGATATTAGACACTCTCACGATAGTCATTATCATCTAGTATGATCCACTGATACAATTGTTATCTGAAGTACAATAAGTCCATGTTCCTGCATGCAGTCATGTGATAGTACGACTGACCACTTCATCTAGAGATTGACTGTCTTCCCCATCATATTACAGGGTTTTTTCAGCTGTTTTTATAGCCATTATTCGACTATATTCCCAATGCCATTAGTATATATTTTTCCCAATTCGGATGAAAAATTCCCAATTACTGTATACGTTGATTTATTGGCGATGGTTTAATTTCGGCTATATTGGCGGTCAACATCATTGAAATGCGCCAATTCTAAATGCCGCCAAATATAATTGTCGCTAATTATAAGCATCGCCATTTTAAGTGCTGACATTAAGGGAGGCCACTCTGTGTTCACTAGGTAAGGGCTAAAATGTTATCTGCTATACTTGTTGTTATCTATCAATGATTGTTTGTGGCTGAATTTTTTAGATGCACTGAAATTGGTAAATATTCGCTGCGACACTTATGAATTACATTGCAAACTACGATGTTATATTTTTCTATCAGTTTTACAAACTGTGAACGAATTAATTGCTAGCACAAACAAAAGGTCGAGTTAATCTCTTCACGGTCAATTGACACCTTTCCAGTTTCAATCATGTCCCGCGGATGTCGACACAATCAAGTATATTAAGGTGCGAATTTTGAACACTCTTTGGGCCAGAGAACAGAAATATGTCGTGAATAGTACTTTCTATTTTTATTTGGCGGACAAGATATGGTTCGTGGTTTAATTTTGGCAGAAGATTACGATAGCAAAATTTTAGACACCGCCAAATCAAAGCCGTTCAAAAAACGCCAACATTTCCCCCCTCAGATATAAAGAGTAAGACGTATACAGTAATGTGAAGAATGTTTTGGTTCAATTTAGCCAAAAATTGACAACGTTAAAGGCATTTGTCTCGCAGGCGGTTTGCATAAATAGCAATAGTTGATTAACTAATCACTACATCTTTTACTTTGATGTTTAAATTTTTCTCTAATTTCTATACTTTTCCCCAATTTCTAAGTTTAACACACAAAAATTCCTAATATGAATGGTATGGGTCATCTGCCTAAAATAGCCAAAATAAACCCTATTATATTGCACTACAGTAAAAAAATAATAAAGACCACCTTAATGTTAAGACCACCTCAATAACAATACCAGTTTTCAAGGATCCCAAGGGTGGTCTTAATATTGAGGTTTTACAGTAAATACATTTTAGTGCTAAAACAATAAAACAGCCGTCAGGCGTCAGCAGCACCCTTTTTACATATACAACCACACAATAATTTTACCCACAGAAAACAAAACAACCAACAACCACCTTGAGTCTACAACTGTCTGACCCCTAAATTGCTATTTTTAAGGCTTCACATATTATAAAGGGATGCCAACATCTCCAGTGATTTGTTTTGTTATTTTGTCCCCCTCTGACTGAAATTCTTTTTATTAAGTTAGGTGTTTGTGCATTTAACCTTTTATAAAAGAAACTTTGCTCTTACATCACCTCATAAATATAACAAACACCAGCCACAGCTAAAAAGTTATTATTACAAGCAAAACAACCATTACCTTATTTTCCCAATTTTAGAATTAATCGCACCTATTTTTCCAATTGAAAAGGCAGGCAGTTAAAACAAAATTTTAAATTACTGATCACAAAAATGGTTCCAATGGCCATGGATTTATGCAGATCCGCTGAAAATTCACATCCCCGATTATGCATTTTACCTGATTTTTTGTATATTTAACTGTGCACTCATTTGTCACATGTTCAAACTGACAATGATTTACCTGCGTTAAATCAAAACTGCGGATGGATAATATACCGTCTATCATCACCCGCAATCTTCATGACTTGTCACACCATACAACTTCTACTTGAATATGTTTCAATAATCTACGAAAACCCATTAAAATAATCCAATCAACTTAATCACATTATCCTACTTATTTCAACTGAGAGCACAACATTTGCTGTACAGATCTAATTCACAGAGACCAAGATCATAATACGTTTGTAAATCCAATACAACTACTCGGTATTTTCCAATCAGAAGGTAACACGTTTGCCAGCCAATACTCCACCATAAACAAATATAATACACGTCATCGTTAAAATAGAGTTATTAGTTCAGCCAACATTTCAATGTTATCACGAAAAATCGGGTAAAATATTATTTGTGTTCCCGAAATAATTGACAAGAAATGCTTCAGGCATTTTTTCCGTCCCTAAACTGTGGACACTACTAACTTGTAATTCCAGTTTTAAATAGCAAGTTGTAAGGTCACAATCATCTATGTCAATAGGTAATCGCAACGTGGACCATATGCAATAGAACAGATGACACATACACTACGTTAGTCACACGGAAAACGGTGATTGAATTAAGTCGGCGGAAACCTGCACTAAAAATCTGAATACTATGCACAGATGGCAAGAAAATCCACGCACTTACTCAAATATAAATTACATAAATTCAGTGTTAATCCATCGTGCAAACGATCAATTGTGTCTGTTTATTTTTACTTATTTTCCATTTGATTTCATACAAGGCACTAACATATTCGCAAATATAATATTCATAATGGAACTACAAGAACCACAAACATGCTTTAACTTTGTTATAAAAGCACGAGACTGAAGTTAACAGCCATGTACAGTAACGAGCCCAAAATCTGTCTGATCTAACGCACAGAATCCTGCAGATATTATAAGGTTCAAATACTAAGACGTAATCCCGAAATTCTCTAAAATGGGATTTTACCAGCGGTACAAACAGAATTTAGTTTAGATCTATAGCAGTTCAATCCGACGACGTTAAATCCTGTCTTTGTTTCCATAGTGATCCCAGCACAATGTTAGCACTACATGTATATTGTTGTTTGTACCACAGGAATAGAGGGGAATACCCATATTTATACCAATCCAGAGTATATCTATCAAACAACAAAGAACACAAGTGATTGTGATCGTTCATCAATGTCAACAAGTAGGTCATGTCCATCCACAGTTGTGTCCAGTAACTAGTAAATACGACACTTGTAAGAGATTACAAAATACACTTAGGTATTCATCAAGGCACTTAACTTTCACATTAATCTATGATAGAGCATAAACTGTCTTTAACAACCTTTTATTCTGTACATACGCATGTATCATTGACCTTATAACGCTGTATTTCTGACTGTGTTAGGAACTATATCATGACTACCCTGGGGCCACTGTATCTGTCACAATATAAGTCAACCTGGCTAGTTAATGTCTTAATTAGTTAACACATTTGATCATATATGTGTATCTGTGTTAACACATTTGACAATACACATGCATCTATGTTAACACACTTGATCATACATGTGTATCTGTGTAAACATATTTTACCATACATGTGTATCTGTGTTAATATATTTGACCCTTACATCATACAATGTATCTGTGTTAACATATTTTATCCTTACATGTGTATCTGTGTAAACATATTTTATCCTTACATGTGTATCTGTGTTAACATATTTTATCCTTACATGTGTATCTGTGTTAACATATTTTATCCTTACATGTGTATCTGTGTTAACATATTTTATCCTTACATGTGTATCTGTGTTAACATATTTTATCCTTACATGTGTATCTGTGTTAACATATTTTATCCTTACATGTGTATCTGTGTTAACATATTTTATCCTTACATGTGTATCTGTGTTAATATATTTTATCCTTACATGTGTATCTGTGTTAACATATTTTATCCTTACATGTGTATCTGTGTTAACATATTTTATCCTTACATGTGTATCTGTGTTAATATATTTTATCCTTACATGTGTATCTGTGTTAATATATTTTATCCTTACATGTGTATCTGTGTTAATATATTTGACCCTTACATCATACAATGTATCTGTGTTAACATATTTTATCCTTACATGTGTATCTGTGTTAACATATTTTATCCTTACATGTATATCTGTGTTAACATATTTTATCCTTACATGTGTATCTGTGTTAACATATTTTATCCTTACATGTGTATCTGTACGTGTTAACATATTTGATCATTTATGTGTATCTGTGTTAACATATTTGATCATATATGTGTATCTGTACGTGTTAACATATTTGATCATTTATGTGTATCTGTGTTAACATATTTGACCATATATGTGTATCTGTACGTGTTAACATATTTGATCATTTATGTGTATCTGTGTTAACATATTTGATCATATATGTGTATCTGTACGTGTTAACATATTTGATCATTTATGTGTATCTGTGTTAACATATTTGACCATATATGTGTACAATTATAACTGCAATATAATAGAGGTACATTTAACTGATCAAAGCTTTGGTTTAGGTATATGACTACATCATATGGACACATGGCACTATAAGATTCTGTGCCAACTCGGACTTTATCTCTACTTCAACAATCATCAGGCCTATACATCATAGACAAAATCACACCTTTATCCTTTCAAGAGTTCGCTCCCTTCATCGCTATATATATATATATATATATGGTATTATGTACCATAGAAGGCATAAAGGGAAAGAACTCTTGAAGGGATAAAAGGAGATAACTCAAGTTACTTCAGAACTTAAGACTGAGTAGCCCAACATAATAATACTGTCTACCCAGTGTAAAAATAATTAGTCATAGAGTTAAATTCACATACAATGGCACCTGAATTAAACACATTGGAGCAATAAATTGTTCAACTAGTTCAATTTACCATGCCATTTAAACTGACTAAAGGCAAAGCAATTACATCAACAAACACACTGTGACACAGTGTGGGGTCTAAAATGTTACTTGTTATTTTTTAATTAAAGTTGAATACTGCAATTTACATACACGTTTATTTTGCCAGGACAACCTCATATCAATTATTATAAACTATACCAGTTATATTGGGTATAGGGTGGGAAGGTTATTTAAAATCATATTTTCAATTGAGAAAGGATGAATATGTTGAATACAACACCCCTATAATCGATATTTAGGTAAACACCATAATGAAAGAGATAGCGAATTTGAGTTAGTTGAGTTAATGTTTTTGTCAAAATATCATTTACAATTATTACATAAATGGTTGTGTTGAAAGTACCACATATAACAGAATAGGTAATTAATCTAACTCAGGAACCTATTTAAGTAAAACTGGACTATATATACATGTATATTTATTTTTTTAAATACATGTCACTCTCAAATGGCCTTTCTGTGATTTTCTTTAACTTTGTGGTGTCATATCTATCATAACTATCAACTATCTTCTGTTATATATTTATTTATTAAACTACCAATTAACTTAGTAATTACTTTTAAAAAGTAAATACATGTGCCAATGTTAGGTCCATAATGGTACGTTTTTTATTCATATTCGATACATTTTTCTGTGACTGGAATTTCAGGATAGCATGGACCTCCTGTTTCAAGGTGGAAATGGTAATAGAGTTTCGTTGGTGCGCATCAAGAATTTATTTCACCACAGGAACGCCACGCGGAGACACTCCTGCATTGAACTCCTGCAGTTAAAACTTTACTAATAGAACTTAGAACAATTTGTATTGTAAATCACCATTGACATGTTGTATTTATTGTATTGTATTTATTCATGTGGAATGATTGTCCTTTTCTTCATAAACTTGTCTATATTCTGAACCACCCAACCGATTTATTTTGAAAATTGGCCACAATCAGATTTAACCTTGTACATATGAACCGACTGATACAAAGCCATTTTTTTTTAATCACAATTCTTTGTATTAAACAATGCAGTCTTGGCTTTGTTTAAAATATGTCTTATTTGCTTTACCCCGTACAGTTAAACCTCGATAATACGACCACCCTTTGGCCCCTTGAAAACGGGTCTTAATATTGGGATGGTCTTAATATTGAGAAAAACAGTGAAAATACTTGAAAATTGTGTTCTTAATATTGAGGTGGTCTTATTCTTGAGGTGTCTTTAAGAGAAGTTTTACTGTATATAGTACAGTGTATCTGTAAGAAGAAAATCACAAATCATGAAATAATTCAATTTTAGCAACAGTTTTGCACAGCAAAATTTATTGTTAGCAAAAAATATAATAATTTCTATAAAACAAATAAGACAAACTAACATTGAACAATCCAGAGATGCCAGGAAGCTATAAATCCGATCTAAACAAACATTTCACAATACATGTCAGCCTTACCGTGTACATGTACATGGACTAGTTATTTCAAAGATACAGAAAAAAAAAATAAACATACAACCATTAACTTTGAACGTTCTAGATAAACACCAAGAAGGAAATACATGAACTACTGGAAAACCATTAGTAACTTATACTACTATATTTATATATTAGTAACCAAATGGGAAAGCCCCATATGCATGTATCAATGACAAAACTAAATAAAGTTGTGTCACATCACAAGTTCACAGATTTACACAATTCATTTTTTCAACATATCCGTATTCATAAAGTTTGAAATTACCATGGTAACTTCAATAAAATGAGACACACATAAAATGTGTTGTTTTTTTCTTCAATTGCGCGTTTGCATGATAAATTATCGTCGATAAAAAACCTCCAGTTATATGATACCAACACCAGCTGAAAAAAAAGCAAACCATCATTTTTGAGATTCTGAACTTATCACATAACATGTACATCTTTATACAGGGTTTATTTTCCACTGTTTTTATAGCCTATATTCAGCTAAATGCCCAATGCCAAAATGTATATATTATTCCAAATTTGAATGCAAAAATTCCTAATAAATCTGAAGAAAAAGGTTTAGAGTTCCGATTTAGCAAAAAAATGACAAAATTAGAGGCTTTTCTCTTACACACAGTTTATATAAAATAGCAAATGTTGATTAATTAACCACTACATTCTTTTACTTTTCTTCCTATGATTTTGCTGTCATTTCTGGATTTTTTACACAATTTCTAAAATTAACGCAAACAATCCCAATTTGAAGGGTATGACTATGAGTCATATTCCCAAAATAGTCAAAATAAACCCTGTTATAGCATTATAAATATCCACTAACCTGATCCACACAACACGACGGACTTCTTACCAAACTCGCATTAATAATATTAGCATATATATTTGTATATAAGTTTAATCACCTATATCTTCCCTAAAATAAATCTGATATGAATTCGTTTTTTTCTGCACTTTTCGGATTAGTGGAATTTATCACTTTCTTTGATCACCCATTACAATATACCTCAATAATACGTTATTTAATACCCACAATGCATTAGTAAAAATGCCTTTGTATTGGACAATAACCTTTGTTGTAAAGTGTGATAAACTTCTTTAATATATAATCTATTCATGTTTTGTCAAAAAATGCTATTCCAGTCAAAACATATTTATTCACTCATTTCATGTATATACCGGTAAATCAAAAATATTAAGTAAGACACAATATTTATGTGCCAATGCACAGTTAAGCACATTATTATTACTGTAAGTGTAAAATTCGAATCACTTGAATTTCTTTAAATATCAATTTTGCAAACAATTGAATTTGTGTTTCCAAAGTTAAAATACAAGTGCAGTAAAAACCTCCATAAGAAGACCACCTTTGGGACTCTTGGAAACTGGTCTTCTTATTGAGGTGGTCATAATATCGAGGTTGAATAAAGAACAAAACAGTGAAAATGGACTTGAACATTTTGTTCTTAATTTCAAGGTGGTCTTATTATTGACGGGATCTTAAAGAGAGGTTTTACTGTACTGGTATGCGAGGTGCTGTAATTAGGGAACATCACCGAACATTATTTTATAAGGTGTGTATTTTTAGAGGTTGGGGAAGCAAGCGTGTAAAAGGTTGGACGCTTCGCGAGCTACAACATGGTGTACACCAGACCAGACGACATTGTTCTGCATGGATGCCATTTTGTTCAACAAAGCTGGCTATGTCGGATCACGCTACCTATCTAAAGATATGATACATTTTAAAGAATGGTATGACAGAATAATGAACATGAATCATGTTCTTGACGATGAATAAAAATACCGAACATGAGTGTGCATCTTTCTTAATAATGGCAAATAATAAGTGTTAATCATTCCACTCTATTGCATACACAAAAGTATGTGTTTGTACCAAAATTTATAAATATAGAAATATCTTAAAGCAATTTTGAGGAATTCATTTCTATAGCATATAGATTCGTTTTCTCAACAAGATGAAAACCTGAACATAAATTAAAGTTTTAATATTGTCGAAGTTTTAAACGATTACAGGGTTTATTTTGCAAAGTGCATGGTGACCATTCTTGTTCATGGACAATGATCAAACACTGATAATGAACAAGGACATATAAACCATAGATTCTAGAGGCTGGTACATATTATGTATTTAGACTTGTTTGAACTCTCGCGAGTGTTGATATTTTCTTCAGAGATCAAACGATCTAAACATCTTGTACTACGAAAATGATCCATAATAATAACCGAGGTTATCCAATTAGCAGTAAAAAATTGGCGACCTCTGCAATCTTGTTTCTGAATCGAGAGAAGTTGACATGTTGAATTGCCGTAATCGTCATGTTTACAACAGCTATATATTTATTGATGGTATTTATATATTTTGTGTTTATCTTGTTGTTTGCTGGTATGCATTTTTTGGTTCAATACCGAGTTGAACAGGGGTTCAATTTGACCCTTGAGTTGACCCCTGGAATTTCTAAAAAGCCACATTATGACCCTCAAGATTCTAGTTGAAGGCCTAGGGTGAATGTTTCTCTAAATTATATAAACTATATATAAAACTATATAATTAGGCCATAAAATGGTAAAATACGGTAAGAAATTACCAAAATGACCCTTGCAATTTAGCACCTAGTGGAACAGTTCCACCCCTGCAACCAACTATAACAATACCCATACATCATGGTGTGTTAATAACGCCTGGAAGGATGGAGGGTATAAAATTTATCATAATTATTGATCCGGACTTTTCACTGTCTGGCAGCAGAAATGCTGTTCTTCTACAAGAACTATGAGTCCATTTTAGTTGAAACACCGATCAGTGAATAAACAGCATATGAAATGAGACTACCAATTTGTCATTGCCATTAATGAAAACGGTGACTATAAAACTGAAAATGTTTTTTTCTGCGCAGCCTTACTAAGTAACATGTTTTTGCTATTTGCATATCAGTGTTTTGTTAACCAAACAAATCTTACATTAACCACCAAGGCAATTTCTCTTCAACCGAACAACATTAGTAACCTGGAGGCGGAGTGGTTAACCTTTCGATAAAAGGTGCGTTGCCTTACCGAAATCCACTGAATTTCTGTGAATTTACCAAAATTCATTTTGGATCAGGAGAGACCAGCAATCTTAACCTTCAAATTGTGCCGACCATCTTTTTTCAAGATATTTCTTGTTTTTATCGACACTTGGTTAATTTTTTCCTGCCTGGTAGGTGAGTTTTGAAAAATGAATCTGATTCTGAAGAACATGATTCATGTTAGGCATTTAGCCAAATTTTAGGCATACCTTTACAGAACGTTGGGTTCAGTTAGACCAATAAATAGGAATAACGATTCGCCACAGATGTATAATGATTCACCACAGTTGAATAACTATTGGCCACAGTTGTATAACGATTCGCCACAGTTGGATAATGATTCACCACAGTTGAATAACTATTGGCCACAGTTGTATAACGATTCGCCACAGATGTATAATGATTCATCAGTATCATTCAAATTGCATCTATAAATCACACCTGAGGCAAATTGGTATTCAACTGCGACCAATAGTTATTCAACTGTGGTGAATCGTTATGTGGTGCATCGTTATTGTGGCGAGTTTGTCAGTGTAAGAATTTAGCTGCACGCATCACATGACTTTACTTGTCCAAATTTGCAATATCCGAAATGCGGTATTTATTAAAGCCTGATAATGCGAACATGCAAATGGTACCTTGGTTCCCACAGTGCGATATGTACAAACAGAAACTTTATTCAACTTACAAATTTTCCTGATTTATCGCGCCCTTCGCCGAAATTCGCAAAAGCATTGTGAGGCGGTTCAGCATCCGATATCGATGGAAGACTTTGGTCGTCACTGTCGAGAACAATAACACTACCTGACTCATCACTGCTTATAACAATTACATCTTGGTTCATTGTTTCGTTTTCCTGTACCCTGGGTAAGTTGATGCACATGCATGTCTGATTTGACCTAAATTTAGTAAAAAAATCTCAAATTTTGGAAAAACCAAATAAGTTAGTGTCAACTCTCAGACGCAAAAATACTAATATGCGGTCTGACTCTGACGCGAGGTTGATAATAGCACGGACATTTCCAAGGTCGTACCAAGTATTTGGGTTTTTGGTCGTACGGAGTGAATCACTGAATACTTTCTATATATGTCGGAACAGGGATTACAAATGGAGAATGCACACTTTTATAAAACATCGATTATATTGCACCAGTAGGCTACTTCTGTTCTCCAAATACGTAACACCAAAGACCTAAATACCATAAAGTTTAATTATATGTTAGTGTTAAATCAAATGCTGTAAAAATATTGAACACTAATCTGAGTGTTACAATGAATAAAATATAAAAGCGTCATTATATTAGTATCTACCAAAGACTGGTATTTAGGTCTCGGGTAGCTACCCATTTCAAGACTGAAGATTTCACCGCCACTTTGAATAAATGTTTGTGAAAATGGATCACTACAGGACTACCCAGGACTCTTATAATTGGACTATAATGTGATTTTAAAACATTTTATACAGTTATTTATACCACGGACCTATATAGGTCCATGTTTATACATAATGGAGTAATAATGGATAATTTGCAATGAATATAACGTGCATAAGGGAAGTAACTCTGAGCATGACACACCAGGACACCCCAGGACTGCCACAGGATTCCCCAGGACTACCTAGGAATCTTTTAATTGGACTGAAATGTGATTTTAAAACATTTTATACAGTTAAGAATATTATTTAGATATAATGGAGTAATAATGGATAATATGCAATGAATATTATAACGTTCACAAGGGAAGTAACTCAGAGCGTGACACACCAGGACTCTTTTAATTGAACTGAAATGTGTAAAAAAATTGAATTATTTAAGAAATTTATTCAGATAATGGATTAATAATGGGAAATATGTCATATAAGAACAGTATTTCGACAAAAAAAAGAGATATAATATAAAAAATCATGATTATGATTAACGCAGGCTAACACTAAGCATATTTCATTATTAATATATATAATCACGGACCTATATACCATATAGATCCGTGATATAATATATGATTTTTAATTCATGCATTAAAGCAACAAATTGCTTAAGTTTTAGAAAACTACATGTCTCAAAGCATGATTTTCATATCCAATGCGTATCGTAGTCATACTGTAAAAAGAGTTACTTCCCTTGTATAATGTGAAATATCAGAACCAACAATTTCACTTTATTACTTCATTACATTGAAATATTAATAGCGAAATGTCCTACATTGCTTATAAAGATACATTCAAGTGCAAATATATGAGTCCTTGGGTATCCTGGGGCAGTCCTGTGACAGTCCTGGGGTGTCCTGGGGCAGTCCTGGGGTGTCCTGTGGTGTTTAGACCGACCGACTATGAAACTACTCTGTCCTCTTTAAATATACAATACTTTCCGCTTCATATCTCGTCGTTCTCCGGTAAAGTACATATATAGTACATTTGTTTTTCACTTTTATCTACAAGGGTCATTCAAAGTAGAATTATTGAATAACCCTATAATTATGACTTATTTGAAAACTTTCAACTTGGAATAGGTGCATTTTTCAATATGATTTCAAGTTTCTCTTCAAGCCGATAAATTAAACAATGAAATTCAATGTGAGGGTGTCCAATATGAATTACCGTCAAGTCTGACGCACTTGACTATATACACTGCTGAAGGTAAACAAATCTGTAATACTCTAAGAATGTTTTGTCCCAGGGGGGGGGGGGGGTAGACGACAGAAGATGATTACTGACAGGTCGTGATTTGACACGCCGAATGATTCCGAGTCCCGGGAAATAGACTATGAACGGACTTTGATAGAAGTGGGGAATTAGCACCTCCCACTGACGGGCTTTAATCCGTAGACCCGGGCTCGAATCCCGGTAGCACCATTGACCGATTTTTCGCGTTCCTCAAAACATGAATTTATTTAATATGGGACCAATGCATATTGGTCCCAGATTTAATAGACAAAATGCTTGACTCTATAATCAATGGGGAATTAGACGTCAAAAATAATAATTATCTTATTCCCTGGACACTGATACCTTGAAAAGATTTCACAAACTGAAACAGAAATATAAGCTTTTTCGCCGTACTAACATGGTTTTGCTATTTGCTTATCAGTGTTGTGTAAACCAATCAAACCTAACGTTAATAACAATCAAGGCAATTTCTCTTCAACCCGTTTGTAACATTGACGCGGATTGGTTAACTTTTCGATAAATGGTACGTTACCTTACCGAAAACCACTGAATTTCGGTGAATTTACCGAACTCCATTTTGGATCTGGAGTGACCAGCAATCGTTACATCTCGGCATTTTTTATGTTGCAATCCAAATCTTAACTTTCAAATTGCGCCGACTATCTTTTTTTCAAAATATTGCGAGGCTTGTTTATTCTGTTGTACTACATTGCACCAATCTGGTTAAAGTCATCTCCAACACGCAGCGCAAAACTGATCAGCACTTATATATGAGTAATTCCCCAATATGTGATAATTCGAGAAAATACCAAGAAACTTTGCACGTGACAACCACTTTATCTTCAACTTACTGAGCCAATGAATCAATAAATTTCTCTTATCTCATTAGTTTATAGACGGACATATAAACCATGTCCGTTGTTTATCATCGTTTACATTATATTCCATTTAAACTTTAAAGGAAATTTGCCTATCAATGTGGCGGACAATTCAGGACAAGGCAGGTAAATATTGTAAATGTTGGAACTATCTATTGTTCAATAACTTAAAAACAAAGAATATAACACAGTCATTGTCGTTTTATAAGGCTTGCGCAAAACCAAAAAATTACCAAAAAGTTACACAAAGACCAAATCATTTCGTCTATATCCCCAGTGATGTTAATTCCCCCACTTCCGGGATCTCTACATATCCGACCAGAGTCTATTTCCCGGGACATGGAATCATTCGGCGTGTCAAATCCCCACCCCTGGGGCATCACATTGATAAATGCATTTAGCACAGACTATTCTGGCATAATAATTCAATTCTTAAAAAGAGTATCATTCTATTGTGTTTTACATTAAATATACAGTAAAACATCAATAATAAGACCACCCTATGTTTCCCTTGAAAACTGGTCTTCTTACTGAGGTGGTCTTGATATTGAGGTTGAATAAAGAGCAAAACAGTGTAAATGGACTTGAAAATTGTGTTCTTAATTTTGAGGTGGTTTTATCATCGAGGTGGTCTTTTTAAGCGGGGTTTTAATTTGTCAAGTAATGTGTATATTTCCCAAACAAGCAAATGCGGTCACGTCTGCAATAATTGATAAGAAATTGTTCTGTTATCTGAATGCCAGGGCTATATAGACATCTTACAACTGTAATAACTATGTCGGCGCACCAAATGCTACAATTACATCATGTTGTCCCAAAAGAATATTTGGCCTACTTAGTCAATTTATGTATATATGTTGGAAATCAAGGACCATATAGCGATTAAGGGTGAGGTTAGCTAGCTGTTAAATCGATTTAAACCCCCAGTATGTTTTTGCTGACAGTTCCAATGCTGTAATTCGCTATATGATTGTTGTTTCTGTCTGTGTTTTGAATGTGTTTTGTAATTCGCTTTCCCCTGTGCAATTCTGCCACTTTATACAGTGTTCAGATTGTTCCCTGCCCATTTTTGGCCTATTACGGCCAGTTGTCTTGACTTGTCCTGTGATCTTTTCCCTCCATTAATTCCCCCCCTTCCCCCTCCCTTTACTGTCCACTTTGATTCTCCTAGTTATTCCTTGTGGTCTGCTGGGTCATTCCTTGTGCCTCTGTTCCTTAATATGTGTACCGTTTGACCTCCTTTAGTGCCTTATGTTTTGTGGATTGTTGTTTTTTCCGGAGATCTGCGTGGGGAGGCACTGTCTTATGTATGTGGCTTTCCCTGTAGTTACGTATTCTCTCTCTTTTTTTTCTTTCACAAGACAATGGCAACTAAGTTCCACACAATCCAAAATACAAGCGGGTGTAAGTAAATTCACCCAATGGCAGAAACATAAATAAACACCAACTTTTAAAACTACCAGGGCGAGTATAATGCGACTGACCTACGATAATAACAGAGTTGTCTACCTTCAGTGTAATACTAGCATTTAAAGTGCATCCGACTTGTCTGTACTTTAAATTAGACCGTTTCCCTGCATATACAGTACAACCTCAATAATAAGACCACCCTTGGAACCTTTCAAAACTGGTCTTTATATTGAAGTGGTTTTAATATTGAGGTTGAATAAAGAGCATAAAGTGAAAATGGACCTGAAAATAGTGTTCTTAATTTAGAGGAGGTCTTATTATGGAGATGCTCTTTAATTGAGGTTTTAATGTACTTGCAGAAGATTAATGTCATTGGTAGTTATTGAGCAACAATGATAGTTCTACTTTATATAAATAGTCAGGGATTTCATGTACGCACTTATACAACTACATAATTATGTACATGGATAACAAGAACTATTTTGAAAAAAGATGATCGGCTCATTTAAGGTTAAGATTTGTTGTGCACCATGCCGAGATGTTACGATTGCTGGTAACTCCAGATCTAAAATGGATTTTGGTAAGGCAACGTACCCTTTATCGAAAGGTTAACCAATCTGCATCAAGGTTACAAACGTTGTTTGTTGAAGAGAAAATATTGCCTTGTTGGTTAACGTAAGATTTGATTGGTTTACACAACACTGATATGCAAATAGCAAAACCATAGTACAATATAGATGTTAGAAAAATATATATTTCAATTGTTTAAAATCGTTAGTGATCGACAATCACACTATCAGCTAATCAATAGATACGTAACCAGAGCGTTCATGTTAGCCATTTTCTGATCACCGCTATATTTGGTAACGTCACTTCGGAAAACAGAAGTCAATGATACATTTGTAACATGTAAATTATAGCACCTACATTTAATAAATCCAAAGTCATTCATTAGTTTATTCACATTAAGTAGTTTAGTATCCGTTATTATTATTTAAAATAGTTGACAACCCCATACCACGTTGCATACATATAGTGAATCTGTACATATGTATTACCAGAATCCACAACATACGTGCACATTTAGTGTCCGGATAGTTTGAAAATTCAGTATCCAGTATACATCATGGAATTATGAATACACTATAACTCCCTCGACAACTGATTTCAAACGAATGTAAAAGTGCTGCATAAGGAAACAGATAAAGTGTTGTCTGAACGAGATCGTGACGAACAGTTCATACAAGTTTTATATATATGGCGCACACATTTTGTACACTCGTATCTCGATGCAAATCTCTCAGTCATAATGCATGTAGTGGTCACTGTATGCTAGTTCGGTACTGATAAGCTCCGCCTACCAGCTAGTCCCGTCAGCGAATAGCGTGGAAATTATGTGCATGCATTATATACATGTATTCAAATGGTCATAGTTGTGTTTTTTGTGTGTGTTATGATAGACCAGGGACCGTTATAGTGTGTTACAGGATAGACCACAAAGCGTGGGTATACAGTTCTATGATTTTATTAAGACTGTCCTAGCAGTGTACCTGTATATAGTATATCTGAGCATGCGTAGAGAGGTTCATGGATACATGGAAAATACAACATCTCCCTTGTTTTAAAAAAATGAAGCTTTTTAGGAGTAGACATGTGTTACTATTCAAAATATCAAATTAATAAATGTCCACATATTCACATTGTTGGTTACATAGAATAATCAGTTCAAGTTAATCTTCGCAGTTCGTGACTATAGGTATTTAACAACAAACAAAAACAAATAAACTTTTTGCATAATCGGCAAACATATTTGCCTTTGGCAACGAAAAGCAGGAACATAATATATACAACACAAAATAATCACAAAATTATCAATCGTGAAAATGACACAATACACGTATGAAGGTACATTTGTATTTACATGTATATGCATATAATGTATGTATATAAACAGGTATCAACTATATGGGGGAGAGCAATATATATTCAGTTACATATATATTTACGATGAAGACATAATAGGCATTACATCAATCAGTATTGACTTTTATACGGTTCTAATGTTAAAAGAATGTTTCAAAAAATAACATATTTGATATTAAGTTTTTTTGTTAAACATAGATATTGAAGGCCATCTTATATAAGGCATGTATTTTTGTCTTAAATCATAATGTCATGAGGAAGTGGTATTCATTTTCCACAAGGTTTTTATTACAATTTGTACCGTACAAATTGTAATAAAAACCTTGATTATGATAATCTATTTGCTCTGTCAGTATTATTGTACCAACCAGTTTCAATGGCTAGACAGTGTGCTGATAATTTGAATCTTGTATATAGCTTCCTCAGAAAATCATTTTGCATTTTTGACATTTGTCCTAGTTTAGTTCTCCATTCCTGCTGAAACTGGTCTCTGATTCTGTTTTTAAACATAGCCTGGTAATTATAATTTTGTTTTAGATAGGAGAATCCAATTGTATCAATGTATGAATTTATTTTCAAACACCAAGAGTTTTTGGACAAATTTACATTTTCTTGTTGTTTGAGCCAAATGTTATATAATAAAGTTCCGGGACTTTTTCTTATTTTACACCATAAATTTAAACTTCTTTCCTTACTAACTACTGATATTGGATATTTTCCTAGTTCCCCTAAAACTGCTATATTTGGGGTAGATAATGTTACGCCTAAAATCTTTTTATAGTACATTTGTATTGAATTTGTATTCTATCTAGAATGTCGGTCGGTTTTATACATGCCGAGAACATCAGAGCAATATAAAAGAATAGGTTCAACCATGCGTTCAAATAGATATCATTTCGTACTAATATCAAATTTAAGTCTAGAATAAATAGAGTATAGACCCTTTGTTGCTCTTAGTGCTTGATCAGCTAGTGTGCTAATTGCCTCTTTCATAGAACCATTATAGTTGAACTTGATACCAAAATAGACAAAAGAATCAACAATTTCAATAGGTTCATTGTTTATGAGCCAAACTGGATACAAAGCTTTCTTTCTTTTGCTAAAAATACAAATCTTAGTTTTACTTATGTTTATCTTAAAGCCCCATTTTAATGAATATGCGTATAAATTATCTAGCTGGGATTGTAGGCTTTTCTCATCAGTAGTAAAAATCGCCATATCATCTGCAAATAACAGCATGTGTATACAAAGTTGGTTTATATCATACTCAGTAAGTAAGGTAAAATAAATATTTCTTATAACATCATTCACAAATAATATAAAAAGAATAGGCGACAAAGGTTCCCCTTGTTTTACGCAAAGAGATATATCAAAGAAATCTGACAGAGATGTATGTACTATAACGCAAGCTGTGACTTTGTTATACATGTATATATATTTTAACATAGTTACCATTTTAGAACTAACACCGTATTCCATTAACTTATACCATAAAGAATCTCTAACTATCGTGTCAAATGCCTTTTCATAGTCTATAAATGCACAATATAATGATTTATTGCTTGAACTTACCTGATTAACAATACTGTGTAGAATAAAAACGCAATCAGATGTACTTTTTTTGTTTCTGAACCCAAATTGTTCATCACATAAAATATTACTGTCCTCACACTATGAACTAAGTCTATTGCGAAGAGCTGGACAAAATATCTTGGCCATTGTGTTGATTAATGAAATACCTCTGTAATTTGAAGGATTAAATTTATCTCCCTTCTTGTGAATGGGAATTATAATACTTTCAGTCCATGATTCTGGGTACACGCCAGAATCGTAAAGTTTATTAAAAATTCTTACAAGATAGGGGGCTATAAATTGTTTTGCGTCAATAAAAAATTCAGAGGTTATCTTATTACAACCAGGAGCCTTGTTTCTCATTAAGATTGAAATGGTCTTACATATTTCATTTTCATCAAACGGTTTATCCAAACATATGAAGAACATACAGGCTAGCATACTATAAATACCACCTTAATAATAAGACCACCACAAAAGTCCATTTTCACTATTTGCTCATTATTCAACCTCAATATCAAGACCACCTCAATAATAAGACCAGTTTTCAAGGGTCACAACGGTGGTCTTATTATTGAGGTTTATATGGTGTGTTTAGCTAGATGGTATGGCATATTTACAATGATGTAGGGTAGCAAGATGTACATTCTAAATATTGGTGAATGTTGTCATCATTTACATACAGTAAAACAATACCGAATACTTGCACATTTGTTACCATAAATATGGTAGAATTTGATAATATTTCTTTCCTTTACAAACAGAAGAAGGAACACATATTCAAACATACGTATAAGCACAGACATATAAACCAATTGGTGAAGAACTGAACTGACTATGTAAAACAACATTCGTAAAACAACATTCATGTGAACGAGAACAAAAATGCGTATACAATAATAGTACACCTATTAGTACACCTATATGGGTTATAGCACTGAAAATGAAATAATCTCATGTGACTCTTGTTTGACATATTAGTGTGTACGTGTATTTAAATCGCACAAGACACTGTTCTAAATAGAATTCCGATGTCATTGGCTGTGTGTTTCGTTAACTGTTACCTTATCATCATATTTCGTTGTGTTTTTTCTCTCTAATTAACCCTTAATCTAAACACGAAATATCTTGAAAAAAGAAGGTTGGCGCAATGTGAAGGTTAAGATTTGTTGTGCAACATAAAAAATGCCGAGATGTTACGACTGCTGGTCACTCCAGATCCAAACTGGATTTCGGTAACGTACCCTATATCGAAAGGTTAACCAATCATCATCAAGGTTACAACCGTTGTTCGGATGAAGAGAAACTGCATTGGCGGTTAACGTAAGATTTGGTTGGTTTACACAACACTGATATGCAAATAGTTAAATCATATGTTAGTACGGCTGCGCCGAAAAATTCACACTGTCCGATCAAATGTTATCGCACTTCCTATCAAACGTCATATTTTACTTATGTTCCGTAGCGAGGGTCATACTTGTAGAGTTTCTTATCTTTCAACTTTGTTTTGAAGAGATAGTTTAACCCAAATCACGCTCATTGCACTGGGTCTCACAGGATTATAATACCACCATACAGTACTTTGATTACACGTCCCGTTCAAAAATGATGTAAAAGTAAATAAATTATTAGTGGGGGTCGCTGTACAAGGTATTAGGGCCAGTGCACTGAATAAATGAGTCCACTGTCATCAGTATGCATATGTTGTGTTCAGAAATCTGGGCCGTTTGTCGTTTGTCTAGCTGGGCCGTTTGTCGTTTGTCTAGCTGGGCCGTTTGTCGTTTGTCTAGCTGGACCGTTTGTCTAGCTGGGCCGTTTGTCGTTTGTCTAGCTGGGCCGTTTGTCGTTTGTCTAGCTGGGCCGTTTGTCGTTTGTCTAGCTGGGCCGTTTGTCGTTTGTCTAGCTGGGCCGTTTGTCGTTTGTCTAGCTGGGCCGTTTGTCGTTTGTCTAGCTGGGCCGTTTGGCGAAGAGCCGTTTTGTCCGCAAGCCGATTAAGCGAGTCCGCTGTATTCAGTATGCATATGATTTGCAGAACTCCGACAATGGACAGCACATCTCTTGATTTCAATAAGTTAAAATAGTTCGGTTGATCACACCTGTATATATTGGTCCCATGTCGAGGCGAACGATATTATATGGAACATATCTTTACTGTGGCAACGGCACGCGAATGTATTTCTTACCTGTAAAGCTCGGGCATTAGTAGCCCCAATACATGCGGGGGGATGCATCCGTCCGTACCTGTCAAGTGACATCTGAACACATTATACACATATCTATAAGGCTTTAGCGCTCTAGTTATGTGTTTGAACAGGAGTTCAAGTTATTTATATTTCATCTTGCTAGGACAAACAAGGAACATAACGGGCGTTAATCTTGAAACTTAGCTCCCTAAACCGAATGAGTAAGAAAGTGCGTCGTGCAATTTACGTTTGAATACGGACCGGAGACCGTATATACATGTATAATGTATTATAGTGTGTTCCAGCACGGACATAATTTTATAATGAAATAATTTTCGTAATACAAGGGAGATAATAATTGTTATTTTACTACATGTATTATAATATGTTAATCAAGGGTTATCTCCCTTGAATATATTGATTATATAGTGCAATATATTAACGGTTTACAAGTCTATTACAAGAGAACGTTACGATGGTTTCAGTAGCCTGGACTAGTACACTTGTTGCTCATATCTAAACTTACAGGGCATGTCAATAATATTAGCACATATTAATCGCACCTGGCGCCCCCTCATAAAATTCCCCAACCTCATATGTATGTCTTTAAGTATAAATATACGAAAATATACAGAGATCTTTAATTATTAAATGTTCAAATAAGCGGTTAACTAGAAATAGGATTGCGATGGCACAGTATTATAGTCAGTCGAACAAATTAACCTGATCCGGACCTTATTAAATGAACCTATTATTTACTGACAATGCAGATAGTGAAACATATACAATGAATTAATAGTACATGTATCTTTAATCCATTAGACACCTCTGTGTGACAAATGACAAAATTTCAGTCACAGAAAAATCTTCTGCTATGAGTCTTAGTCTCCCACTTTTCGGGTTTCAATCTCCCGATTTGCATTCTGAAAAGGTTCACATGTATGAAATTGACAGCAACGAAATAACCAGTAACATCGTAAACAAGTCAATTTTATTGTAACGAATTGCACTTATAACTGAATAACACATTGAATCACAGATATAAAATATACAGCAAAATTTATTATGGCAAATTACAGGTTATAAATAGACTTGATTGAGCAAAGGAAGACCATGTGATACACAGTAAAGAATGTAAAACAGCATACAAATCATGATATGTTACGTAATACAAATGTCGTAAAATCATAAACTATCAATACAAATACATTATATATAATCACAGAAAAGATTAGGCAAACTTAACATTGTTTAATACAAAAGAGCTGAAATAGAGCATTATACAAAACAATACTACATTGTACATGAGAGCCCAGATGGCTTCGATTTCGCTCACCGCGGTTCGATAGCGCAAATATTCTACACATTCGGGGAAAAGACATAGCTCCATCAATCAGGTTTTGTGACCAATACAAATAATTTGAACAATCTTGGCGCAGCAACATCAAAGGAAAATTTATGCAAAATGATTTCAAAATCAGATGTGTAGTTTGCGACAAAAATGCTTTTTTCTACTACATGTACATACATGTAGATAGAGAAATTGGCCACCTCTCTACAAGCCATGTCTTTATAGGAATCAGAGTAACTGAAATAATCTGTGCACCTAAGGAACAATTGTGCAAAAATTGGTAGCACAGTTTTTGACAAGAAGATTTTTTAGAAGTTCCATTATGTACATACATGTATATTAAAGGTGACCATGCGACCGTGTTTTCTGAGGGATCACAAAAATCTAAACAACCTAGGGTCACAATCAGTCTGACGAAAGGATTTTTTAATTTAAATAATTGTACGTACGGGGAATATGACGACCCCCCCAAGCAGCCTCACTTTTTTACCATTTGACATGATTGGAACTATCTTTTTAGAGAGTCAACTAAGGAAAAAATTCTTTGAAATTATATAAAAATCAGACTACGGCAGTTGTGTCTGACAAAGACTATTGTCAGAAGTTTTCATTTAATTTAATGTGCTGATCAAGTATTCCGACCAATAACGTTTCTTTGAATGATTTTGTTAGAAGTCAACGCCAGGAAGCTGACTGATATTGTCACATTCTGGTAATTGGTTTAGGAGGGACGATGTGTGAAGAAAATGCAAACAGAGGGATTAGGGATACAAGGATAATGGATGCCGAACGGCGAGTGATCACAATAACTCATCCAGAGCACTACATGCTCAGCCCTGTGTTCAGTTACGGCTAACAGTTGCAAATGTTACAAAACTGTTTTGTATCCCCGACTCGCTGTATCACATACACTGCACACAGGAAACAAACAAAAAATCACATAATTACCGGTATACTTTGTATAACATATGTAGACAATTTTTCTCAGTAAATTACATATACATGTAGAATACGAATACCTTTATCTATAATAATTTCTTTTGCTCAAATATTAAATTATTCAAAAATTGAAATACAGTAAAACCTCACTTAAAAATTACACTGTACCTCGAAATTAAGACTAGGTTATTAATAAGACCTAATTTTATGGGACCTTTTTTGTAATTTTCCTGCTATATTTTAACTTGATAATAAGACCATCTCACAACTAAGACCTACTTTCTTTAGAACCAATGGTGGCCAAATCACTGTGTTTTACTGTATTTGATTAAAAGCAAATCATAAACTGAAATATTCCATATAACAATTCAAAGAACATCTAATTTTACAGATGTACAAGTACGGATAACTTTCCCATCTTCTAATGCTGGAAACATTTAACAAATTTGGCACAGAAATGTAATCTCAAAATTAATGTTGTAGAACAACAAGGATAGCTCGTCGGATTGAACTGTTAAAACAACGGTCTACAACATCAAATCTAACTGCTCACACATCGAGGGACTTCTTCTTGCGGCATTCCAAATCTTATTTTCTCGATCATTTCTGTTGGAGACTTTTTCAGAAACGCTCGAGCATTGGCATCATATTTTCGCCGACTGTAAATTATTCTCATCACATATTGTGCCGTAATTTTCTTTTGAAAACATTCTTCAACAAGATGAAAGAGCTCGCAATTAGTCCAAGTTAGATCCTGATCATCCCCGATGTACGGACAAACATAATAGAAGTTATCACAGTCATTAAAAAATAAAGCACTCCTCGAATCACATGAATTAGCCGAGGTTAAAGACATAGGAGTGCCCCGTAAAAGGTAGGGGTCAAAGTTCGGTGAAGCCCTGTCCATTCTCGAGTTTATGAAAGGCGGATTTGTATCAAAGGTTCCTAATACCTCACTATCGATGGATGCATATTCAGCAGACTTGCCAATACCAGCTACGTCTGCTTCCTGTTGTATTGCCTCGAGTTTATCATCTTCATCATCTATTTGCTTTCCTGTCTTATTTGTGTCCACTTCACAACCAGAAGCACCAATTTGTGAATGCACATTGCCTTTATTAAAATCTCCTTGACCTATGACCTGATCTCGTTGAAAATGACCTTTATCAAGGTCATTCCTCAATGACCTTGAGGAGGTTATAAACTGAGACTTGTCATTTTGTTTTGAGGCAGGAGTGGCCCTTGATTGCCTCGAAAGTGCTCTCAATGATGACTTAAGGTTCGTTTTAGGGGTGAAAGGTCGTGGAGAACTCCTACGAGACACTTGGGGTGTGCTGTCATTACTAGATGAAACTCTTTCTACTGGAGGTAAGGTGGCGCCATCTTGGATTGTCATACTAGGATAGTAATCCTCATCTACTGAGCAACCATAAGGACTAGATCCTGGATTATCAGAAAATATCAGAGTTAAAAAGAAATTTATTAAATATTTTCATAAACATTTCATTGCTTTTAAAGGAGAAGAAATAATAACAATAGCAAAATTATAACAGAAAAATTACTCATTTAATACCTCTCTTAAAGACATGAAGACATTAACGTGTTTTTTTCTCAAAATATTACTTTGATTACATACTTTGATAAATGAAGGAGACAATCTATCTTTAAACTAAAGTTTACAAAAAACTCAAATTACTGTGTTTATGAAGTCAACATTTGCTGCTTTCTTTTTTCTAATGCACATTTATGATATTTCAGTCGAGCAGGTATATCCCCTGCACAAAATAAAGGGACTTCACCTGCCAGTAGAGCAGTATAGGCCAAACTTACATTCTTGAACCCAAAGACGGTCACTGCACAGTGCCAACGAGACCCATCGTACATTCACCATTTTCCTGGAATCTAACCAGTACTTTCCTGGTAACATACCAGTAATATGTTAGGTGGGAAACACTGAAAAGCATTTCTGTTTTAACCCAACTGAACGAGGGATCGAACCCACGACCTTTAGATTTGTAGTCAGCAGCATTAACCAATGAGCCATTGGGCCACCTATGTAAACCGAAGTTTTATCCAAACCATCCGACTAATAACACCACAACACTTACTGCCTCTAACTGTCTCTCCTTCCACATCAGCGATAAGATTCCAGTCTAAAAATCTTTGAGCAATAACATGAGCTGTCTCTCTGGTAAATGCACCGTTATTTGCTGACAATGCTGGATCTGTAACCGAATATAGGACTGTAAATTGTGCATTAATATATAGTTCCCACATTTACAATATTTACCTCCCTTGTTCTCAATCATCCGCCATTTTGATAGGCACTTTTTCTTCAACTTTCTGAGCCATCTGCTCACATGAGTATAATGCATTTAAGTTATTCATATATGTCTGATTATTTATCATCATTTACATTGTATTCCCTATAAACTTTAAGGAAATTTGCCTATCAAAATAGATGCCTAATCAGAACAAGGGAGGTAAAAATTGTAAATGTGGGAACTATTTATTCATGAATTTAAATGGAACTTGTCAATTAAAACAAACTTGTCAATGCGCTACATTTTAACGTTGCTAAATTAAGTATGCATACAGTATATCATTACAGACAGAAAGGACAATACATGTTGTATATGAAAGTAATGCAGCATGTTTCAACACAAGTTAAGTCTAATTTTGTTTGTTTTCATTGTGTTTTGCGCCATTTTTCAAAAAATATTCAGTAATATACGACGGCAAGTTGACCTAACCAGTTTGCCTGGAATTTACAACCAGTACTAACTTGCTCTTCCTCAAGCCACTAAAAACTGCTCAACATGCGGAGGACAGCACATGACCATAGCAAATGTCACAGAAGAACCAGGTTCTGCCGGATGACAGCCTACCAACTGAGCTAGCCGAGTGAGGAAGTTAAGGGATTTCCCTGACACAGATATCTTGAGTACCTGACTCCCTTTTCTTTCTAGGGACTCCCATTTACCACTTGCTGCGCATCCCTTGGACCCCTAAAATAAACTTTTGTCAAGTATGAACTGCATATGCATATCTAGGACCCTAAAAATTTACTAAGGACCCCCAATTTGTTAAACATGAGGGTCCAAGAACCCCTAGCTGAAAAATCCTCGGGAAAACCCTGGGGAAAACCCTGGCAGTTCATTCTAAAACAACAGTAAAACTGACCGAAACTATGGAACAAGGATTGGTTGTTCACTATCCACTGTATTAGTTCTGCTCCACTGAAGCCTTTCTTCATTGTTTGAAGGTCATGTTTGAGTCTTTGTCTTACAAGTAACACTGACTGATACTGGGCATCAGTACTGCTGACTTCAGACCCAGATCCCTGTGTGAAAAAATAATGATATCACTTGTCTATACAATATCTTGCAAACATGTGAAAGCAATGACTTCAGAAATACATAAAAGCTCATATAAAACTCATCTATTACTGATCTACCCACTTTCATTGTTTTGCCCTTTATTCAACCTCAATATTCAGACCATCTCAATAAAAATATCTGTTTTTTTATCATTGAGGTTTTACTGTACTTCAGTTAAGTATGGTGGTCAGTTGACCTAACCAGTGTTCCTGTGATACCAACCAGTACAGACCTGCTCCTCTGTTCTTCTGCAAGGAGAGCAAGAAGTCAACTTCTCGTATGTACCAATGGTGGAAGACATTGACTCTGATTCTATCGTCATAAGTCAAATTGTAACAGAGATCAAACATCTCACCAAGGGTTCAAACCTATGACCTCCATTTAGGTAGTAGAGTGTGCAATGAATGGAGCTTACCGGGTAAGCTTCAGCCATGCCAAGGTCATGGGACTATGGTAACACACGCTAACATGGTAACACACGCTAACATGGTTACTATGGTAACACACGCTAACATGGTAACTATGGTAACACACGCTAACATGGTAACTATGGTAACACACGTTAACATGGTAACTATGGTAACACACGTTAACATGGTAACTATGGTAACACACGTTAACATGGTAACTATGGTAACACACGCTAACATGGTAACTATGGTAACACACGCTAACATGGTAACTATGGTCACACACGTTAACATGGTAACTATGGTAACACACGTTAACATGGTAACTATGGTAACACACGCTAACATGGTAACTATGGTAACATACACTAACATGGCAATAGTATTGGTTTTTCTCTCACAAGCAGATCAAATAAGAAACAAATGCTTTGTCACAAACAGACCTAAATAAATTATGATTAAAATAAAATAGCTCTTACACAATAACTTACAATATCTCTGTTAAGGCCTTCGTATATAGCAATTAACTGTGTCAGTGGCATAGCATACAGACTGAGCTTGAAGGAAACATCGTCCTGCAATGGAGGGGAATACTAGTTATTAAATATACATGTATAGTCAGCAACTTCAAATACAATGTAAACAAACAGTTTCCAGAGACAAGTGTTGCCAACTGTCTTGACTTGTTCTGTCATCTTTTCCATCCATTAAATCCCCCCACTGTTTGTCCTCCTTGATTCTCTTAGTTATTCCTTATAGTCGGCCAGGCCATACCTTGCGCCTCTGTTCCCTTACGTATGAACCCTTGTTTTCTCAGAGGTCTTTGTGGGGAGGCACTGTCTTATGTTCTTGGTGTTCCCTGTAGTAACTTATTCTCTCTCTTTTATTGACAGTAACTGTTATGTGCTAAAGTCATCCACAATATTCAAAATACAATAATTTTAAGTAAAATATCTACAAAGAATTAAACAGTAGGGCCATGCAGGCTCTATATTACGCAAACAGTAATATCTATACCTTGCTAATAGACCATGCCAGCCATGATTTTGACAAATTATAAAGGCATGGCTTCAAAAATCTTGGTGAGGAGTCACTCAAGAAACATCTCAGCCAAACAACTTTAAACAATTGCCTGACGATTCAGTGAAGAATTATTCATTTTTTTTCAACATGACCCCACCCCCATGTGATGAAGCAAGACAGCTATAGTGATTTGAACCGGTCTTAAAGTTACTGACTAAAGCATTTCTACTATGTGCTGTTTGTACAAAAAGGACCACCAAGTCCAATACATATAGCGGGTTATATATAATTTTTTTTTTTTTTTTGGCGCTCGGCAGTCAAGGTCTGCTCCGCCAAAATAAAACTCCGCCAAAAAGTGTAACAAAAATTAATGTCACTTTTCGTGTTTCATTTGTTAATGGCGGAAAATCGCTAATGTGCCAAAATTAAACAACGCAAATAAGGAGAACTCTTGAAACTGCTAAATTTTAGCACAGCAGAAATAAAGCGCTATACAGTACTCAACTTCCACAAAATGGTTTTGGAAGAGATGTCTGTGAAGAAAATTTGAACAGAAAATGGATGGACGATGAGTCAGCCTCGTAGCTGACCCCAAACAAAACCTGCTAAGGGGAGATAATACACTTACTGCCTGAGATAGAAGCAAATCTCTTCTAAGACTTTCATGTTGATTGTTCATGAACTTCAGTAGTTGCTGAAATGAAGAACGTGGAGTTTCAAACATTGGACATTAACAATAACTAATTTTTGAAGGCTAATATCAAGACAGAACATCAACATCTGTCAGTACAATCACTTTATATACTTATTGTTTGGCATAGCTGTACTAACATGGTTTTGCTATTTGCATATCAGTGTTGTGTAAACCAATCAAATCTTACGTTAACCAACAAGGCAATTCTTCTTCAACCAAACAACGTTTGTAACCTTGACGCTGATTGGTTAACCTTTCTATAAACGGTATGTTACCTTATTAATATTTTGCAGCTTACTTTTTTGCACATTATTCTTAATATTGGAATTGCTATAAAAAGAAAAGTAGACGTCCGATTTTAATACTTTTGACATTAAATGAAAGTTGAAAAAAATATCTGTTAGAAAATGTAACATCATGAAAATGGATTCTTTGGTCACTAATACAGGTTTTGTCGTGGCACAAGTCACAATATATTTGCATACTTACTGCTAATGCTTGCAGCAACAATTGACCCCTCGATTCAGTGTCATTATCTGATCTCTCGATTTTACTCAATTCAATCTCAAAATCCTAGAAACAATATATAAAACATATAGTACAGTAGAACCTAGCTTAAAGTCCACCTCCATAATAGGTCCACCTCAAAATCTTGAACACAATTTTCAAGTCCATTTTCACTGTAACGCTCTTTATTCAACCTCAATATAATGACCACCTTAATAAGACCAGTTTTCAAGGGTCCCAAGGGTGGTCTTATTATTGAGGTTTTACTGTATATAGAACAGCTAAACTTTCGCCTGTGAGAGAAAAGCCTTTAACCTTAGTAAATTTGTGTACATTCAATTTGGAAAAAATATAAACATTTTTTCATTGGGAATATAGTCGAAAAACAGCTATAAAAAGAGCTGAAAATAAACCCGGCAAAATATCCAAATAGAGATTCGTCTTGAACTTTTTGAATTTAAGAATGAAAATTCAATCAAGCAAGCTGGGCTGGCCCCGTTTTCCCCCGTGGGAAAAACTAACTGGGTGAAGATGGGGCCTATTGCACCAGAAACCAATGAAATATTCTTATATTGTGATGACCTGTTGACCTTTCTATGCAACAAGAGTTACCTGAACAATAAATATCCACAAACATTCCAGCATTCTACGGTACGGTTCCTGATACAACCAGTCTTGGAGTGAAGTGAAATACTGGGACAGAAAGTCAGTGATTGGTTTGAGCCCAACATCGATAGGAACATCAACCCCTTTAAGGCCCAGCAAGACTGGCAATGCATCACATACAAACATGTTTAACTGAAAGAAAGAGAACAAAAATGGATATGTAACACATTTTTTGTTGTAAAAGTAAGAGACTTGTACTAACTGGTTATCATAAATGTAAATGTAGCCATCGCAAATGGGTACAGTCAAATGTGTTAGCGTAGGAGATATTTGTCAAGAGTTCTATCCTTTCTAGAGTTGTCTCCCTTTCTCCCTTCTGTAGACTATAATAGTACATGTATATACAGTAAAACCTCAATAATAAGACCACCCTAAGTACTCTTGAAAACTGGTCTTAAAATTGAGGTGGTCTTAATATTTAAGTTGAATAAAGAATGGAACAGTCAAAATTGACTTGAAAATTGTGGTCTTAATATTGAGGTGGCCTTTAAGTGAGGTTTTACTGTATAAAGGGATAGAACTCATGAAAATCTCCTGTGGTCATTAGTGCATGGTGGCATAGCGGTTGAAGGGTAGAGCACCTGACTCCTGATCCGAAGGTTGTGGGTTAGAAATCCTGCCTTAGGCTAGACTGAACCACAAACTCAATAATCACCGAAGTAGTAACTAGTGATGGTTACCAAGAAAGCCGAGAGTGATTAATACAAGGTATAATCAATGTAAAATAAATAAGTTTAGACTAGACATTAGTAATTTTGTGATACAACACAAATCCAACATTTTGAGGTGTCATACCTAATCTTCCATTTATTTTCTTATCACAAAGTAATAAGACACATTTAAAAAAATGTATTATTTTAACAAACATATTTCAAACTAACAAATTAAAACATTTCCTTATGAAAAATTATACAGATATTCATGTATAAAGAACTAAAATTTTGAAAAATTGAAATGTCTTGGTTTTATGACATAAAAAAAAGGTTGAAAGTATCGTGCATGGGGTTCTATCAATTTAAGAATCCTTCGCATTATTTCCAGAACACCATTTTTTTTTTTTTGTCTTTTTGAGAAAAACAACTTTAAAGTTTTATCCTCTTGAGATAATTGTTACATACAGGGTTATTGAATTGCATATTATCTAAGTTATGTGCATTCCAGAACAATATAGAATATTGGAAAGACGTTTTCAATGATACTAAACACTCTAAACCGCCAAAAATTGAGTTACCGCGTTCTGGAAATAAGGCGACAAATTCTCAACTATACTAAAAATTGTGACTGAGAAGCCAGCAATAAAATCATTACCCTGTATGCCATTATACGACACAATGTACGTAAAACAGCCATAATATGGTCCCTGTCAGAATCTATTGGACTGGTTACAACATTTGCACCATCACAGTCAGAATTCTGACTTGGACACAACTGTGAAGCTGTCTCCATGACCTCCGACCTGTCATAAGCTGGATCATACTCATACCCATCAACGATAATAAACTCTGAAAATTAACAACAATCAGAGACTGTAAATCACAGGCTTCAGCAATATAAATGGATTGACATCATGCAGGATTCAACAAAATGCATGGTTTGACAATACACCGGATTCAACAATATGCATGGTTTGATCATACACAGGGTTTGACAATACACAGGGTTTTACCATACACAGGGTTTGCCTATACACATGTTTTGACCATACACTGGGTTTGACAATACACTGGGTTTGACAAAACACATGGTTTGACAATAAACATGATTTGACAATGCATGTGGTTTTACCATACACAGGGTTTGACCATACACAGGGTTTGACAATGTGTATGGTTTGACAATACACAGGGTTTGACAATGCATGTGGTTTGACAATACACAGGGTTTGACAATGCATGTGGTTTTACCATACACAGGGTTTGACAATACACAGGGTATGTCTATATACAGGTTTCCCACAATATACAAGGTTTTACAACACACCAATATGTACATATCAATATTAAATTTGCAAGGAAAAAATACCAAACCAAAGCAGTTTATTAGACTCTCCAATTCATTTAACTGACAATATCTAGCAATGAAACAGATTGGTTAGAAATGCTTAACTTTGCACAACAATTGTTTTTAGTAGGGTTACAAATATTGAATGTCATTATCTACAGATTTAGGCCATGCTGTTTTATATTTCTGGTAAGCGTCCTCGTGTGTCTTTGAGCCAAAAAAAACATTTTCGTAAGTTTAAAAAATCGCCAAGGGAAGTAACCGCTTCACATGTAGTCAATTTTTGTGTTAGACTTCTAATGTTTTTTTATAAAGAAACAAATTGTTTAATTACATTTTTATCATATTTACCTCTTTAAAACATGTGAAATGATACATTGTCTATTATCCGGCTTTGCGTTTTTTCGAAACGACTTAACGTATTTTTTGAATAGGTAGCTAGATTTCTCGAACCAAGGTTGATGCTTAACAAAGATATAAAAAAACAGTATGGCCTTATGTATTCGAACTGTGAGAAGTGGTGATAGAATTTGAGGGCTCAACGCAACACTGTTGTAACTCCTATGTATTTATATAGGAGTTACGACAGTGTTGCATTGAGTCTTCGAGATATGAGAGTAAGCTTTGTGATACAGCCGTACAATTATTTAAACACTACAAAACAACATTATGTATTTACCGTTCTTAATAATATCCACACTATTTATGGAACTCTGGAAATATTTCTTATTCTTCCGCAATGATAAATCGCTATGGATACCGAATATGTTTCCAAGACAATGGTGATACCGTTCTAAGCAAGATAACATCATGAATACATTGTTGATTCGTGAACACATCTGGAAAAGTATCAAACAATAAAAGACACCATAGCAAGAAATTTATCATACAATTTAAGATAAGTCAAGGCATTGGTTGACGCCTGATATCAATATCTATGGCAATAAGCTCACAAGGCTTATTATCAACAAAAATCTTACAGGGACATGAAAATAGGAAAGGTATGTAATAGTATTATAGCCATTAATTAAAGTGTTGATTGAATGTACATTGCACAAGTGTTATACTAAATCAATAACAAATGAAAGTTTCTAGAGTTGTCTATCTTGTATTATCATCATGTTAAAACATCATATGAGCATTGCTATGGGATTTACAACCTCTTCTGTAAGTGACGTCATTTAAAGGAAACACAACATGTGACATCACTATTTGCAAGCAGGAAACAATATTTGCTCCATTTGGTCACTGACTGACTTTTAGAGAATTTCACTTTATATAAGGATAACAGCTACTTTAACCAATGGGTAAAGAACAAAATAAGAGGAGTAAAAAAGACTCCAAAAAGTCCTGAGCTACAGCCCCTGATTACAAGAAAAAAATATAAAATAAACGACTATGATAAAATAAACTTCTTTTAAAAGCATAATGAATATGGCAGAAAATACACATTGTACCTGTCTTGTGATTGGTTCATGACGATCACATAACAAGGATGCTCGTCTGTTTAGATACTCAAAACAATTACGGTTATTGAGATCGTGTCTACATCCCCAGACAAGTCCACTTTGTTGCTGTGTACGAAGGTACTCTACCAGCTGAAATAATACAACAGTGTCAGACCAATATCAAACCTGCCTCCTGGAAAACCAGGGACCTTATTCACAAACACTTAAAACTTAAACTCAGACTTAGACTTAAATAAGACTTAAAATATTAAATATTCTTTTTCCTCCTAAAATATGCAGTTAAACCTCAATAATAAGACCACCCTTTGGACCCTTGAAAACTGGTCTTAATAGTGAGGTGGTCTTAATATTGAGGTTGAATGATGAGGAAAACAGTGAAAGTGGACTTGAAAATTGTGGTCTTAATTTTGAGGTGGTCTTATTATTGAGGTGGTCTTTAAGTGAGGTTTTATTGTATTTTTTTAATAAAACTTGGCAAAAGTGTAGAGTGGGTAACAACAATCATTCAGACAAAATTTCATTTGTTTAGCGAGGTCATGACCTATGTAAGGATGGAACCCACTACCTCTGGGTTGAGCAGCTTAAAAGTACAGCTCTTCTTTATTAATTTGTATGAGAAAACTGTCAGCTTTTAAAGAAAGAACAAAGCTGAACTGGTAAGCACGAGCCAACAGATTGAGAAGTTACGGCAAATACCCTCAGTTGTATAAAAGAGAGAGAGTAAGTTGCTACAGGGCACGCCACATACATAAGACAGTGCCTCCCACACAAACCTCCGGGAAACCAACAATCCATAAACATAAGGCACTCCTGGCCTGGCCGACCATAAGGAATACCTCATACAGAAAATATTTACCCTGGATCCGGCAAGTCTACTAGCCATGGCTTGAGTTGTACCACATAAATCCAGACATAACATATTGTCTACATACACACTGATGGTCCCTTTAACAGCCTGAAAATATAACACAATACATCTATAAGTGTAGAATTCACTCTTGTTTCCACAATGACACTATAGCAACAGCCATTTACCATTTCAAGACAGAATTATTTAGCCAAACTAGAGCGAAAGACTATGTCAAAAAATTACCATATTTATGCATTATCACATGAAATTAAGACATTATACAAAGGGTTAATGGGGAAAGCGCGTTAACCCATGCCGGATTTGACCCATATTTACATTTGTATAACATACCACGCAGACAAATATTCTGACAAAGTTTCATGAAGATTGATAAAAAACTGTTGAAGTTATGAAAGGAATAAGAATCTTCACTGAATTTTTTTTCCCAAGATTTGACCTAGTAACCTAGTTTTTGATCCGAGATGACCCATATTCACATTTGTCTAAGATATTGTGCAGACAAGTGCATTTATGACAGGGAAAAGAACTTTAAAACAAAATTGTTAACAACATCCGATTAGAATGATACTAATAATTCTCCGGTGGCCGTAGCTTCAATTAAACAAATTAAAAAGGGCACAAGCAATGAAATTAAAAAGGAAGAATTTGTGACAAAGAATATGCTTCAGAAGATGTAATCAATTTTTTTAAATGTTTAAGTTAAAGAAAACAATGTAAAAACTTACACTGAGAAAACAGTCATATAGTTTCTGACGGGATTTATTGAAAACTGGCGGCCCAGGAAGTTCCTCTTCGAGGCTGGAAGTGAATGCTGATTGGTCGGAATCATATCTAAGACGGGACGGTGCTAATGTTCTACACAATACCTTACCAAATCCTGCAAGCCTTTGCAATATAATAACAACATCCAGAGCTGAACTGGACACCGGGAGAGCTTTCGGAATCGACTCTTCAGATGCCATCGGGTGGGGTAATGAATTATTTGAAATGAAAGAATCTGAAAAGGAATTTTCATTGGCTAGATAGTGACTAAAATGTCCACCATGAATTTCTGAGTCTTTAAAAATACTGGCATGTGTTTTAAGGGGACTACTTGGCACCTGACTGTCTGTAAATGTTGACTTAGGGATTGGTTTTGCTAAAGGCTTGATCAAACTTGGCACAACTGGAATACTTGTGTTAGCAGACATACGGACATTGCTTTGTTCACTGTTTACATTCACATTTTGAGCAATAGGTTGTATAAGGGCATGGCTGCCTGTTATATCGGAAATTGCAATGACAGGTGCTTGTTCAATACTGGACACAGAAACTGATGACATCACTTCCTGTAGTGGAGGAAAATTGAAATCTTCAGAAGCACTGTCATCCGTTATGGTACCACTGTCATCTGAATCAGGATTATGCTCTGCGTTCTCAGACGTCAATTTACAAACTTCTGGAGACACACTGTTATTGCGTTCCTCAGTACGGCAATCACCCGTAGTCAGACGCAGTTTCTGTTGTGTTTTTGATTTTAGTTCTCCGCCACTGTAAGAAGTCGGAAACATTTCTATATATTTCTCCTTGGTAGCGAAGTCCGGCAATGAGCTGCTGTGACGTATATGGGTAAAAGAAAGTAAATGTTCATTGTTGTAATGATCTAATGACCTCGCCACGTCACCAAGATAGGAATCGCTATGCATTGAACTCTGGGATATGTTCACTGGATCAGAACTCGGCCGTCTGTCTAGATGTACACTGGGTAATCCATCTTGTTGGAAATTATTTGCTTTGTGAGTTTGTTTCTGCTTTTGGTCATCATCAGAATGGCGAACTGGAGATAAATTCTAAAATAAGAAAATGAAATCCTATTAATTTATATGTAGGCAAAAATTAATTTTCAGTCGGACCTCATCCATTTGAATTCATCGGCCCGAAATTTTATTTGAAAAATACATGGTTTCGAATAGCCCATTTCAATTCGGCATGCATAAGAAGATACACTGGGACCTGATATTTATTTCGGATGATACTGAGTATTCGGATAGAATGCTGTCGAATAAACGAGGTTCGACTGTAGTGGAATTGATATTAATATGGTGAGATGTTATCAATTTTGCATAATTTTGAAAGTAACTCTTGCGTAATAAGCCCTATCAGCTGGACATAAGACAGACATACAAGTCTTAAGAATACTTGGGTCATGTAGCAAAAAATCTCTCATTACTCATTTGTGACAACATTTCACGATAGGTCAAGGGCTTCTCGAGTTATTGATTTGAAACAAAAAGGTTACAGATGGACGGACCGACAGACATACCGACCGAGATGTGCACACCAATATGCCCTCTCTTCTTTGAAGGGGGGGGGGGGGGGCATAATAAAGGGAAAGAACTCAGGATAATCTCATGTGATACCAACAATTGAAATAACGCTTGGTACCTATTCATACTACATGTATGAAATCTCTCTGGCTGTTGTTGAGTTGTTGTTGCTCCAGAGATGTTAAATTGGAACAAATTTTTTATGACCAACAGTGGTTCCATTTGACCCTTGATTTGACCCTTTGACTCCTGTGTTTTCCAAAAGGCCACTTCTTGACACTTAGGATTCTGGCTGAAGGGTAAATTTTTCTCTGAATTATAGGTATATTGGCTATAAAAGAGTGAAATCCTGTCAAAAATTATGAAAATGACCTTCAAGATTCTGCACTTAGTGGAACCCCTGGACCAATATCCACACCTCGATTGTTTAATGTTATACATGTGCATATTATGTGTACATGTAATAGGTGCTGCTTTCTTGGTTTTAATACTTACATGAGAAGACAGTGTAGTGAAGGCACTGTTGAATGATGGGGTTAATGATTTGGAGACAGTTCTTTCCCTCAAATCTCTCCGAGCAGACGACTGAAAGTCTCCATTATACTGTACTTCACATACAGGATACTTGAAACATAATTAGAGGCATGGTTATGTTGAAGTTATAACTTTCAATATTTCAGACGCTCTATTTCATGCTCCTACCATCCGAGGATCCAGCAATTTACATCAGGGGGGAGGGTTGTTCCAGCCCCTGGTAAGGCAGCAGATCTAAGTCAATCTTTAGATTTTTACAATGCAATGCATTTTTTTGCAATACGCTAATTTGGGATTTAAAAAAGCGAGGTCCTTGAATTTGGAACCCCTTCTTGACCTAGGATTAAATATGGACAATCCTATTTTGCCAAGATCTAAGGGGGGAGTCTGGAACTCCCCCCACTCCCCCTGTCTGGATCCATGCATGATGGTAATGGTAAAGGGTCCACTTTCATTTTTTTCAGACACTTTATTTTGTTCTACTACTTCATTTACAAACCCATCCCATGTGAACGTTTACTAACGATTATTCTTACAGTAAGTAAAACGAATACTGTAGATTGGTGCATGTTTTTGTCAATATCTTATTTTCACTAACTGTATCTCACTGCACATACAAAATGAGAATATTAATTCTGATGCACAAGAGATTGTCAAGAGTAATTCCCTTTATCCCACCTAGAGTTCTCTCCCTTTATGTATATATTCTATAGAAGGGACAAAGGGAGGGAACTCTAGATGGGATAAAGGGAAAGAACTCATGACAATCTCCCGTGGTCTGATGTGTTGTCAAAATACCAGCTTTATCCAACGATATGCAATATGCATCACAAAATCAAAGACATCACTTTACAAGTTATAAAGATAAATGCAGGTCAATATTGAAAAAAATCAAGTTAAGAATTCAAATTGATTTCAAGAGTATGGCGATATATTATAGCAAATGTTGATTGTCACGAGTTATCTCCCTTTATCCCTTCTATAGTATATGTATAATTATACATGTGTAGTACAAAGGGAAAGAACTATACAAGGGATAAAGAGTGAGAACTTGTGACAATCACTTTTGCATTATAGCATTCAAACTTTTCCCATTGAATGATCACTATGAGAAAGTTTATTCTAAAATTATCATATTCACTCAAGCATACAATTCCATTGACAATGACACGATATTCATATGACATGAAACGCATGTACTAGTATTTGTCATTTTTTTATATTAAATTGAATAAAAAAGTACGACCGCTTACTTTGTCTAGAGACACTACACGAGTGATTAACATCTGCATATCAAGTTTCAACATGACACCCCAGTGTTGTGCTTCTACCAATAGCAAGTCACGCCATGTTTGCATCCTGAAATGTGAGAATGGTAAAACAGAGAATATAAATATATTCATATCAGTTTCATTTTGTAATAAAGAAGTTTAATTTCAATGCATTGGATTATCTTTCTTCATTTTTACGATAAAGATACAAAAGCTTCATTTAACAATCAACAAGGACCATGAGCCACAAAGCTCTTGTGCGACCAACAAGGTATCTTCTTCCAGCTTATTTATCTCCTGATACTACCCATTATATACTGAGTGCCTAGCAAGGGAGCTACCAATACCATTTCATGCCTTTGGTATGATGCGGACAGGGATTGAACCCCAACCTCTCACACTCAAAGCAGAAAGTCTATAAATTGAGCTATTGAGGCGGTTATATATACATAGTCTTTATACATAAATTCGTGTGTTGGTGTACTTTACTTGTTGTTAGAAGTCAGTGATTGATACTTTTTTTAAGAAATAAAGGATCAGATTAAATAATTTTTAGTTACTAGCGCATTTCATCAAAAGTCCTAGGTGCGCTTTTCAATCCTAAGTACACTTTTCGCACTGAAGTCAATTTAAGCATGCTTTGTTACATGGATTTAAAAAATAAGATTCAATCAAACTTTAGTTTAATCTTAAAGAATATGATATATTAAAGATATTACACTTCAAAATGTCTAAAACATATTGAGCAAACATGACTTATTCCTTCCAGAAAGTTTCACTCCTATCTTTTCATACTTAGGATTTTTGAGGAAACGCAGCTTAAAAATAAATTCACTAAAGTTATCATTCACTGTTATGTGACGTCATTATGCGACATATCAGCATGAGACTCATTCTACACAGGGGTGTAAGAAAGACTTTTTCAGCACCGGTGGAAATGCGGGAAATCCCGGACTGGTATGCAAGAAATTTCTATCCACACCAGAAGCCATTCAAAGATTTTTATACTACTGCTATCATTTCCTATGGTCATCAAAGTGTTATCTTACTGTGGAGATATGAAGACAGCCCAATCCTGATCTAGCTGATGTAATCTGTAGGTTAAACTTAACATCAATCTGTTTATCTCCAGTACAGCCTGAAATGTATAGTCAAACCTCAATAACAAGACCACCCTTGGTACCCTTATAAACTGGTCTTCTTGTTGATGTGGTCTTAATTTTTGAGTTTCAATAAAGAGCAAAACAGTGAAAGAGGATTTGTGGATTGAATTCTTTATTTTGATGTGGTCCTGTTGAAGGTTTACTGTACAACATGATGTCAAGCAAGCTGAAATTGTCTAGTCTGCAGTTTTGAAGGAAATGCAGCTTTTCATACAGTATATTAAGCCAAAAAAAATTTCCGTTCTCCTGGCAAAAAAAGAGGGTAATTGGAAAGGAAAGTTTTTTTGTTTTTTTTTGGTTGCTGTCATTAAAGCCCCTAAAATTTGACTATCTTCTATATATTTTTTAAAAAACGGAAAGGAGAAAAATTATCCCCAATAAAAAGTTTAGGGTCGGAGAGTTAACAAGAGGGAGGGTAAGGAGGGAGACCAGAAATGGAACTTAGTTTAAAAACTGCAGTCAGTGAAGTATTGAATCTTTAATGTAGAAGAAGACACAAAACATAAATTCCTCAAAAAATATAGAGATGATCATTGTAGTAATTTAAACATTAAAATAAAGAAACAAATTTACACATCATGCAGATGTAGCCAGAGAACATTGCCAGACGTTTGAAGCCAAGATTTTGTATTGGTATTTTTTTTCACTAAGTTTGTCCATTTGAAAACACAACTAGTCAGACCTCGTTCATTCAAAATCATTGGCTCCAAATTGTTTTTGAAGAGTATAACATGCTTTCCCATTACAATTTCGAGAGTTCGGTGCAAGACTATCCTAACTCCTAGATAAATACATAGGAGTTAGAATAGTCTTGCACTGAACCCTCGATTTGATGTGCCTAAGAAGATACATCGGGACCTGATATTTATTTGGGAGGATGCAGAGTATTTGAAACAGGTTGTCGCATAAACAAGGTCCGACTGTATTTGCTGAAAGGATACAATATGTCACAGAACTGGTGCCAAACTTCTGTATCTGTTCCTTTACAAGATGAGTTACACCAGTTTGTATATTTATTATTTCTGATATTATCACTGAATTTAGAAAATATAAAATCTTACAGATTTCTCCTTAGCCTGATTCAACAGTTCACCAGTATCTGCCATCAATAGTTTGTAGAATTCTTGTGCTGCTTCCACGGTAATGTTGAAATACCTACAGTCATGACAATCTGACATTACTATATTGAACAAGTACAGTAAAAACCCATACTAAGACCTCCCATGGGACCCTTGAAAATCGGTCTTCTTATAGAGGTGTTTCTATTATCAAGGTTGAATGAAGAGCAAAAACAGTGAAAATAGATTTGATGATTGTGTTCTTAATTTTCAGGTGGTCTTATTATTTGAGATGGGCTTTATACTGTATTGTAGACCAAATATATATACTACTCCAACCCCACAGAACTATTGTCCTCTCGTGTCAGCTTGACGCTCACTGCTCCAAACAAGGGCAGCAATAAAGAGGCATTAAAATCCATAGCAGAAAAATGTATACCTCTGAAATGCATGTTGATAATTCTGTTTGTAGTCCGTAACCTCATCTCGTATACTGCCAATCATCATATTCAACTGTAACCAAAATAATATCAGTGTACATGCATATATACTCAACTACAAAAGTAACACACCACCTGATTTTCCATCAAGAATTCTATCTGTATATCAGATGCTATTAACTGATATCAAACGCAAATGGAACATGGTGAATAAATCTCATGATAGCAATATGAATACTGTCACGAGTTCTCTCCCTTTATCCCTTCCATAGCATATGTATATAGTACCTTACACCTCTAGAAGGGATAAAGGGAGAGAACTTGTGACAATTTCCTGTGGCGATCACCCCATTAAATGTACAACAACTATGTCAGATCAAGTTTGTTACTAACATTAACTACATAAGCTGCAGTAATATAAAAATGAACCAAAATAGCTTTGTGAGTCGGCCGTTTGTTTAACAGAGCTCTAGTTGATAGTGCATTCAAAATGTCGGCAATATAATAGAATACTATTAAAATATGGATTGATTACTTAGATGGTATCTTGTTACCATAAAACTACTAGTTGAACAGGCATACACATATAAACATACAAAAAATATGAGTTAATAGTCTATTAAAAGAATTAAAAAATATAATTGATGTAACGTCGATATTTGTCTTTCGATATATCAATATAGTTGATCAGCAAAAATCTGAATCAGCCCTCCATGACATAAAGAAGTTATGGATATATACTAACAAGTTTTGGACTAAGTTCTGTTTCCCATTTATTATGTCGAAGTTCATCCTGAGCCACCATTTTATGTCTCTCATATGCTGTTGGAAATATAGACTGAAAGAAGATTTGTACCATTATAGACGTTGCAGTAATGTAATAACATCCATGCATCATTTTTAAATAATATCAATGTAGTAAATTGGGAATTTAAGTGGTCGTTTAATAAAAAAGTCGTTTTATTTATACAGGTGGTCGTTTGTGCAGTGTCTACTGTACCATCATCTGAAAGTGAATATGACGTGTGTTCTGATAGAGGTAAATAACGATGCTACTATTATTTATTCAATGCAATATTCAGGTCAGTTGGTAATAATTTAAATAGTGATATTGGATACTGGTACTGTAAAAGTCATTATTTTCGTGGGCACTTTATTTTTGCAAATTTCCATTTTTTTTCGCATTTTTTTATTTTCGCGAGTTTCTTGCCGAGATGTTTGGACATAGTGATGAATACATATTTCAGCGAGATTTCGATTAAATGCGAAAATAAAACCTCACGAAGAAAAGGACTTTTACAATATACTTGTCAAAAGTGCAAACTACAAGAACCAGTTCACATAGTTTCTGAAAAGCCAGTGGATACATTTTTCGGTCAATCTGATTGCTGTCAGTTATAACAATTATGTCTCAATGAACTGAACTGAACTACCCACAAATGTCGAAGTAAACCCGTCAAAATCATGATCATCTCTCAGATCACCTGGACATAATGCAGTGAAGATTCCTATCATGCAAATAGCCAATAAACTCTTTTAACCAGTACGCGTCTCGAAGGGTTCAGACAAATACTGGATTAATAACATCAAAAATACAAATCGACTTATGAGCAAAGTAGACTTATGGTTGTGTATATTAAATTAAAGAAATCTTGCCAATTTGCAATCACGATCGTTAACAGCACATGATATCACGAAATAGCAGATGATAGGTCACAGAAAACAGACAATTTTAAAGAATTTTCTTCCTTTTTTTAACAAATTTAAGGCTTTTTCAGGAAAAATCGGGAGCCACGATAACATCGTGTTGTAATGGTGATCGCGTAATAACCGATGGCATATAATGGAGTTGCAGGGTATATGACTTTAAACTCAATGCATACAAACCTGTACAATTTTAAATAATTTGTTCGAAAGTTTCTCCTCTGGGCTCATGAGTAAGTATGTCTTCGCTTGCAGAGTCAGAGACAACAACTCAATCAAGGATTCTGTAAATGTATTGAGAACATTTATGTCACCATTATTGTGGTCATGTGATCAAACTTGCTAAAATTTAGAATCATTTACTTACTTATAATCAATTATACAGTTTGCTTGTATTTTCACGGTACTAACATTCAAAAGTAATGGAAAGAAAACTTACTTCGATTTTCTTTTGTGTTCAATTTCTGCTTTCAAATAAATTACAGTAAAATAATGATGACAATATGATTTCTATTCCAAACATTTCCTATTATACCACTTTGTTTCAATGTAGTTGATGTCATCAAAGCAAGTACCGAGAAACCAGAAGAAAAGCGAAAACAGCAGCAAACATATGTCATATAAACAGCTGGAAGTTTATGTTTAAACTAACATACTTTTTTTAGCTTGAAACAAGTTTTTGAGCACCAATGTAAATGAGGAGCATAATTATAGACCTGCCCACAGGAGATTGTCACAAGTTCTTTCCTTATCTCCCACCTTGAGTTCTCTCCCTTTATCCCTTCAGTAGAATATGTTCTTTATAATACCGGTATGCCTATAGAAGGGGAAAAGGGAGATAACTCAAAATGGAATAAAGGGAAAGAACTCATAACAATCTCTGGTATATTTTCCGTTGTTACAACTTATATTAATCACTCTCAGAGACTGTTTCTTGTGTAACTCTCCAATACTTGAGTTAAATTTGGTGAAAGAAGCATCTTGTCCATGGCAGATTACCATCGATGATTTCAGAATCAGAAGTTCAAGACTCAAATCCGCCATAGGTCATTATACCACCTTAAACAGCTATATAGAGCTATTGCCCCAACTGTATGATTACACATTGATTTTAATCCCTTCTTTCTTGAATGATATCTGATATAACCACACAACTTATAAGACATATTGAATTGCTGTTGTTTTTTTAAGTTTTTTTAGAATAAAGCAGTCACATCTATTTTTTTTCATTATTAGCATGGAAAGCTGTACTTATGGAACCTGTTGATAAGAATGGTAAATATGAGATGTTGTACATTCTCACCGACGCCATCTTGTGGTCTCTTGTTGCCAAACAGAGTTTTCATTTTGGCGATTGCGGCCGATGCTTTTACTTCTAGCAGATGTAGACAGCGTTCTAAGACAGAGTACTGAAACAAATTCAGAACAATTTTCCAGAGACAATGACTGATTGTAGCATATTATCTACTCAATATTATCCAAATTTTCCAATTTTGAAGCAAAGACCACCTCAATATCAAGAATACAAATTTCAAGTCCATTTATACTGTTTTGCTATTTATTCAACCTCGATATTAAGACCACCTCAATAATAAGACCAATTTTCAAGGGTCCCAAGAGTGGTCTTACTATTGAGATCGAACTGTATGCGATGTTCAATTTCATTCACATCATATATTGATCATAAATCAAGAAAGTCTCCATTGTGCTTTCACCTTGTTAATAAGTCGGACCTTCTTCGAACACAACAGTGGTCTTACTATAGAGGTTTTACCGCAGGAGTAGTAATATGTTCATCAACAGATATTTAAATCCAACATACAGGTATATCAACCCACAGTAATAAGGTCCTCTCATAGTGTATGTGTACACTGTAGCACTGTCATAATGAACATCATAATGTGGATATACTGGTAAGCTTGTACATGTACCAGAATGTAGCATCTAACATCATGTATCATGTTTAAGACTATTCTATCAGAAGTAGTTTCATGTAGTAGTGATTTCAACAATTACCACAATTAGTTTTCCAAATACTTGGGAATACTCAATGACTTCAAACCACTGCTGTTCGAATTTGTGCATTTTAGAATTTGTAATAAAAGATGCTTTTCATCTCAATACTTGTGTATATTTCTATCGTAGGGTAAATATGGTAGAAGCTGTACACATGTATGTCACTGACCTCTTCTTTCACAATGACCAGACATGACCTCTTTGTTGGCATGGCTTCCATCACTGAGGTCAATGAGGACATCACATGATGTATGAACCAGATAGTGGGGTCAAAGTTCATGGACAAATAATTGAGGTAAACAATTTTTCGGTACTGTTCTCCCTGAAATACCGAAACGTACGAAAATTACAATATACAGAACAACCAAGCAGCCATTATAAGAAATTGTATATTGCAATAATACCTCAATCATTATGATATTGCGACTATTTTTATTCATGAATGGAGAACAGATGCAACATGTTCTGTTTTAAAAGTAACTTTAGCCAACAGTGATAGTTATATTATAATCTTATAAAACTAATTTTGACCTATCAGCATTGTAAATGTTATAGAACAGTGAACGTACCACACCATAACGCAATCCAAACTCTTTGAGCAGACGTACTGAAGCACTAGACAAGGGTGTTGTAGGGGGCGGAGCCATCAATTCATTCTGCTGTCGGTATGGTGATTCATAGCTGATTAATTTCTCTAGTAGTTTCACATACTGTTTATGCATCGAGCTCATCTATATACAAACAGAACAAAACATATAAAATTATGTACATGAATGCATTTCTTAAAATATCACAGGAAATGGAAGAACGTATTCAACATCACAACAGATTGCCATGAGTTCCCTCCCTTCATCCCTTCTTTAGTACTATATATACATATACTATAGAATGGGTAAAGGGAGAGAACTCTAGGAGGGATAAATGGAAAGAACTTGTGACAATTTGCTGTTTTCAACTTATAGTCTTGTTTTATTAACCTTGATGGCATGAGTATATTATTTGGTCCATAACATTTCAAAATACAGTAGGACCTCATTTATTCGACAACCTTCTATCCAAATACTTGGTACAATCCCAAATAAATATCAGGTCCTGATGTATCTTCTTAGGCAGGTCAAACGGAAATGGGCTAATCGAAACAAAATATCAGACCCATTGAAATCGAAGGTTCGACTAAGTCATTCGTTCATGCACATGACAGAGAAAAGTCACCATATGTGTAGGATTAAAAATAAACCAAACAGTACATTATCTAACGTAAATCGACATGGATCCGTCATGGAAGTTCATATACCTGTTCCTGTTCAATCTAATAGCACATTACAAAGGTAGGAAAATTAAAAGATTATTTGTGCAAACATGTGAGAAGAAAATAATCAAATCCTTATATTCTGCTTATGAAATGAATCAAAGGTTTGACACACCTGGTAGCTCTGTGTTGGTAATGAATAAGTTACAACAGTTTAGCATACTCGATACACATGTAAGTTTATTTTGGTGAATATGTTATAAAAGTAATAGGCTTTAATTTTCCGTAGATTTTTTATGACAAAAAAAGGTCCATAACTCCTCCAAAAATAGGTCAACTTTGCCGGATATCGAACTTAACCTGTATTTTGCTATCCTATACATATGCGCCCAATATGAATTGAATCCATCCATTCTCACAAGAGTTATGGATCAGAAACAAATTTTTGCATGGACAGACGGATGGAAAGATGGACAGGGGTCTTCGATTGGCGGGAGCATAAAAATAATGCTAAGTCAAAAAATGAAATACCCTAATCATAGCAAACACATAAAAATGTTGATAACTAAAGCAGGGTAGGGGCCTGTTGATATCTTACCTTAATAGATCTGTCTGATATCTGGGGTAAAGAAAAATGCCAAAATTTGCCAAGCAACTCTGAAAGACTAGTTCTCTCCCTTTGTTGCCACTGATCATATCCAATACGATTCTGAAATATATGTCATACGATTTTTTATGTAATAGTGGTCAAGGTGACATAAACAGCCATGGTCATCTAATGACTTTTCCCAGCTATTTGGTTGGCGGAAGACCAAAGGGGATCCTTCCAGCATTTTTTGGACCCAGACAGGCACCTAGGTACGAACCATCGACCTTGCGTAAGCCAACTAGAGAGCTTCCTCACCAATTCTATATACCGCATGGGGTTCCAACCTGCAACTGTGAGGGGCAAATGAATTAAAGTCAGCAACCTTAACCACTTATATACGGGTCAGTTTCAGTGATTATTTTTGGCCTTTGATCACTATTCTAAATTTGGGTTAGTTTTAAGGCTAAACATTCCGTAACTTAGTAGCCCAATCCAATCAGAAATATATTTGCCACTGCTAAGCTTTATTTTATGTTTTTAACTGCTAAGTCAGAGCTAATTAACTTCTTAGCATAAGTTGGAAGCTACACCAAACAGGCCAACTAGGCGCTTAATATAACCACCATCTACAGCCACTCAGCCACAAAGGTCCGACCTTATACGTACAAACACTATATATGATAATGATATGTTTAATGAAATCAGTAGCAGTAAATGCAAATACAAAAAACACAATGAAAATCAGGTCAACATATTTACTACAAATGTTTTTGGATTGTAGAAAAGGTTCTCGTTATTCTCCAGAGCAATCAGTTGTCTCACTAACTCCTCCGCCAAGATCTGCAACAACACAAACATAAAACATGTGACTATTAACGAGTAAAATCTAAAGCACCAAAATGAAGCAAGAATTAATTTGTACGTTTCGGTGTAAGAACCAAAGTTACTTCATCTCGTAAAATTTTTATTTGTCCATTTCTTCCTCAATAATGTATAGAGCTTTTCTGACTATATAGAATGAAGTATACTACAAGGGCAGCCATAATAACTTGTCCATTTCTTAACAAAATAACAGCAGATCACCATTTATTTGTGAGTGTCAAATTTCTGTTAAATTTCATTAATTCATTCAATGCCAATTCTTGTGAGTATCAAGTGCAAAGTGGCATCTCAATACCTGAGATAGGGTAACAATCCGACTTCAGGATTTTCGTGATTTCAAAATGATCTGCAGTTAATAAAACTAAATACTTTATAAGTGGATAATCTCGCATGTAGGAAAGTTTGCGAATTGCTGATTCCAGACATTGCGCGTGCGGAAATGATTTTGAATCGTCGAAATGACTTTGATCATAATATCTAGATGTCGTAACAATTGCTATTATATAATCAATTGTAGGATAGGGAGTGCTTTCGGGTACCGGACTCCCAGTATCAGCTACACGTTGCGTAGATAAAAATATACTTTGGTGAATGTGGTTGACTTTGTGGAAAATGTTTGTGAAATTTGTGCAACTGAGAAATTCGCAAATTTTCCCACCTAGCAGACTTCACAATAGAACTCACTTTTTGTGGAGATTTTTTCTCCAGCTGTGAAGCTATGATATCCTCATACTGACTAAATTTTTCTTGCGTAAGTCTGTAAGCGCGACGTAAAAGCTCACACAATGTTTCGGAAGGTACCATAGCTGTATCCTCGCGCTCGTCCACTCCGCTATCAACCAATGATAACGGTGTCATCGTACGATTGTAATGCAGCAGACTGCCACTTTCTTTTCTGATCACAAAAAATAAATATTAAAGTGAATACCCGTGGTTTTTTGTTGATGTCAAAATTGAATGAACATGAGCAGTGAAATAAAAAATTAACATATTTATTAAAATACCATTCATGAAAGAAATACCAATGGACGAAGTAGTTTGGCCATGTGAGGTTCATCAGCATTTGTATACAAATAAGATCATAGTATCAAAAATACTAGTTGTCTTACCAAGGTCCATATAGATAATTCCCACATCTACAATAATTACCTCCCTTATTCTGAATAGTCAGCCATTTTGATATCTAAGAAATCTAGTCTACTAAAATAGTAACATTCAAGCATTGACTCGGGATTACCTTTTGGGAACAAGTCTTACGACTGGTACTGGTGAAGCTTCTGAAGGCGGGTCGGGAGCCCCTAAAACTGGAAATGCAGCACATTTAAGGCTTAACTGGAACACTTGAAATTCAACAGCATCAAGACATGTGACAGTATCGATATTTCCGAGACTTGATTTCATCATGGCCCCCTCCTCAATACCACTGTCACGTCCATCGTTGCGGACCTGATAATAAAAAATTATCACTTTCCTAACAATTGGTGAAAGACGGAATGTAAGATAATAATTCACCAACGGTAACGAGATATCAACAAACATAACAATACATAGATTTGGATGAGTCAATACAAAGTTAAGGTGAGCAAGGTTTATTTAAAATATTTGTTTATCAGTATAAGGCAAATACAGTTGGACCTCTTTTATTTGACAACCTTCTATCTGAATACTTGGTGTCCTCCGAAATAAATATCAAGTCCCGATGTATTTCTGAGACACATCGATTTGAAATGGACTATTCCAAACCATGTATTATCCGAAATAAAATTTTGGAGTAAATGAATTTGAATGATCGAGGTGTGACTGTATTTAAAATCACAGTTCTGTATGATACCATACTAATTAAATATCACTAACGGTTAATCTTAGCGAATCAAATATTTCCTTTTTTTGTATAATCACATATATAATCTGAAGTGTTCCCATTTCAAAGATAAAATTTCAAGGTCAGTCTAAACCAATAGTGTGTGTACCACTATGAAGTATTAAATAACTGTAACCAGGCAAAGACTGAAACATGACAATTTGACAATATTAGCATACCAGTGTAACTCTTAAGTCACAGGCAAAAATTTAAGCACGACAAGTTGACAATATTAGCATACCAGTCTAACGCTAAAGTCACAGGTAAAAATTGTAAAACGACAATTTCACATTATTAGCATACCAGTCTAACGCTAAAGTTACAGGTAAAAATTGAAAAACGACAATTTCACAATATTAGCATACCAGTCTAACGCTGGAGAACCTTTGTTTACAGGCAGCAAAAAGAAGACAACATTTTCTTTGTCTGAAAAAAATATTAAAACCTTTTAATATCAGGCATAAAAATGCAGCATTTCAAAATCAGCTGAAAATTCGGCAATGTAGGCAGCTGAAGCTCCTGGCTTTTAAGCATCTAACATGGCTTACATTGTCTCAAAAAACGGCCCTTGCGAGCCTCAATTCGGGAAATTCTCATGCCTGTAATATGTACAGTTATGCTAACTTGGTTGTGAAAGAAGTAGGTAATATGTTTGAATCACTCTCCCTAGATACAGTATCAGAGACAAACGCGACCATTGGGAAGATGGAATTGAGCAGTCAACACCTCATCCACATTACTACAACCACAATGAAAGCTTTTCAAATGCAAACTATCAACTTTATTCAATAGCTTCAAGGGTGGCATTTGACTTCAACTACGTGGCAATACAGAAAACTTCTTGGATGGGAAATACCGTAGATGTCAGATTACAATGTTAGTATTTAGGAAAGCAGATGTAAGAATAAGATGGCATTTTTAGCTTTAACTTATTTACAGTAACATTAAATGGTTAGAGCTACATATCTCAGATGACATTAATTAGTGATACAACGGTGGTTGTTTCATTAAGTTATCTTGAGTTTGTACTGATATTTTAAAACATTAAGCTGGATCTCATAAATTGCTAAATCACAAAATGGTACGATACAATTAAAAAGAAAACTGGATGAAATGCAACTTAGAATGAAAATCATTCGCAGTGTTCACAAAGTCCCTAGCTATCAGTAGGAAACCTAATTACTTTGTAAGGATAGAAAACATTAAAAATATGACCATAAAACTCACTCTAAAGCCATGAAGTAGTTGTGTATTGTCTTTGCTGAAGTGCTGTGTCTGAAATCAAAGAAAACAAGCTCTATACAAACATACAGTTGGTCCTCGTTAATTCCACAACCTTCTCATTATCCGAATACTTGGTGTCATCCGAAATAAATATCAGGACCCAATGTATCTTCTTATGCTTGTCAAATTGAAATGGGCTATTCTAAACCAATATTGCACTCCTTGCAAAAACATTTATTGATGCGCCGATGTTAGCATGATATTATCAGTCAGCTTATTAATGTTGGAATTGACTTCCATACATTGCATTGCTTAGTTTAACCTCCGACGATTTATTTCAAACTGATTTGTGTAATACATGTATATGACTTATTCCTATGTATTTTTTATGGTTGTACAATAACGCTTAGTAAGTTACTTACACATTGACAAAATGTATATAAACATACATGTGTTGTAGACGATGTACATCGTACAAGTCTTAATAAAATGTCTGTTCTGTTAAATTGTTCTTGTTGAAATACATAATCTCTGGCCAAAATATGTAAGAGTAAGCATGGTTCATACAGAACTTCCAAAAAAAAATTCAAAGACTCTTCAAGTACTTTGTTTATCACCCCCCCCCCCCACCTCGAGATGACCATCATTGGAGCACGGATAAAATAAGTAAGAATTACTGGTACTTTACTCGGCGGAAGGCCCTGTAAAAAATTGCTCTCTCATTTGTTCACATTTTTTTCATCACTGTCGGAATATTTTTTGTTTTTGTCTTTTTTCTATATGCAGAGGTATTCATGCAGGCAATTTTGATTATTTTTTTCAAAATTAAAGTACTTTTCAAGGAGTAGGCATCAAATTCAAGGACTTTTCAAGACCTGTGTGAACTTTGGAAAATTAAACTATGAACATTTTTCTGAACATGATCTTACTGTAAAATACGCATTCCCACATTGTCAGAACCATTGCGTAGACTTTCCTCTCTGCCATCAGTTATGCCCCCTTGTGACCACACAAGTGTCTCTGTGTCTGAGGTAACATGGAGAATTGAATCTGGTTGTAACTGTACACTTTCAGACATAGTTATGTCCTCCTAAAAAATAAAAAATATACATTTATTAATCCCTTTGTGTTTTTGAAAATACAAAAGAAAAAAATAATAAAGAAAAAAAATCAACAAGTCGATTACCAATAAATTGTATATCTTGTACTAGATAATATTTCTTTGAAGAAAGCACTTGAAACAGACAAAGTATTGTGACTCAAGTTTTATTTTGAATCAAATTGTATAAAATGCTTTGGATATATTCAGTTTTGATATGACATAATTGCTACATGCGAGCTTGCCACTTCAAAGAAATCAATAGTCGGAATATTTCTTATTCCACTGAAGTTTAACCCCTCAGATGACCATCACTGCAGCACGGATAAATAACACACCTTACAATATGTATCAGTACAATCCTCGATGAAAGATCGAAACACTGCCTTCTGTAAATACTAAACTTTTAATGACATGAAATAAATGATTAGCTAGATAGTCAAAATTTCCTTCGACACGAAAGGCTATACACTGTGTACACATTTTATTGTTTTAACACTGGAAAATACCTATCTATTATAAACTCAGTAGTCACATGATCGTACCGACCAATGGGATTTTATATCAGGAACGAACGGTGAGTTTGTAAGGTCAAATATCAAAATATACTGGGTAATACAGCAGCGTGTGAATGTAACGGTAGTGGAATCAAAGTGCTGAGTAGGAGCGTAAGAGATCAAGTGCCAGTATTTCCTTATATAGAGTTATTCCTTAAATCGAAGTATTGCCTATTTCATGCCACTCCCATTTGAAAACTTAAGTGGAACACTAGACACCTTAATCTGTGCAGTAATCACACGAATACTGAGAACACCATACACAAAAACATCCTTGAATGAATCAGGAAGAAGTCTGTATAACATTTACACACTGTTTGAAATTTGTGGAATGGAGAATAATAGATAGTTCCCACATTTACAATATTTACCTCCCTTGTTCTAATTGTTGGCCATATAGTTCCCACACCTACAATATTTACCTCCCTTGTTCTGAATTATCGGCCATTTTAATAGGCAAATTTCCTTAAAAATTATGGGAAATATAATGTAAATGATGATAAACTAATCCAATATATAAAAAATAACTGATTCATTATGCTCATGTGGGCATTTGGCTCAGTAAGTTGAAGAAAAACTGGTTGTCACATGCAAATTATCTTGGTATTTTCTCAATTATCACATATTTGGGAATTACTTCTATAGCTGTGCTTATCAGTTTTGCCAATCAAAATGGCTGATGATTAAGAACAAGTGTGGGAACTATCTATAGATCTGTCAAGGCAAGGTCTATGTAGCAGTAAAAACTTCTACATGATTACCCTAGCCCAAGATCACGTTTGATTCATGTTAATGGGGTGATAATAATTAATATTTATTCAGAATCTATCAATAATGTAAGTGAATGGAACATTAACTTGTTCTTCAGTTAAAGTTACATAAACATTGATGTTGGTTTTAAAAATGTCTGTTCATTTTCTGACACAAATATATAAGTGTGAGTGTAAAAGTACAAAATAAACATCTGTACTTTACATATTTATTGACATAAGACCACCTTTCACCTAAATAGATAATGCTATAAATATGGCTTGTTCTAATATACCATTGAAATCTCTCTTGAATAGCCATGGTAACAGGAACAACATTCAATGTTTGACTGAACTTCAAAGGTCCATATAAAATTAAACTTTGTTCCCCTGATGATAACATTTTCAGTGAATTCTGGATTTCATCTATTTAATGCCAGCTGGTGATTAAACTTTGGGACTGAGAACAAGAGCAAGTTTCTTTTATTAAAACAAAAAATTTAATACTGATATCTAATACATACATGTATGTATAAAATCAACGATACATACTATTTTATCTTAACAATATTTTTATAATAAGTATGGTAATTAAATTAGTACATTTATGTACTTGAGATAGTATAAAACTGCTGATATAAAAGATAACCAAGTTTAAATACATTGTACATACAACATTGTGTATACAATACAATGTTTCAGTAAGACAAAAATAATGTACATGCTTATTAATAGTGTGTAGATGAAAAACTGTTTAAAGTTTATGATAATTTATTATTTACCAGACTATTTAAAGTTTTGCTAATCAGATTGTTTTAAAATGTTTTCTTAAGTTCTGATATATACAGCTTATAGGTATGAGAAACAATCTTCATGTCTTGTATTTGAATGCAAATTATTGTTATTTATGAGCTTGACACTCAGGGCCCACATACAATGGTCAACATATTTGGCAGTATTTCAGTTGACCTGGTATGTCCCCTACATACCTTAAGGACACTTTTTGAAGCAGCTGGGGGTAATTTACCAGCCAGTAGGATAGTAAAAGACAGTCAGTACATAGTTTTAAAGAGACCAACAGAAACAGTGCTTTCCTGGATTCTGACCAGTACTACATGAACGTTGGATGGGAAATAGTAAAAAGCATTTCTGCTCTATCCAGCTGTACAAGGAATTCAACCCATAACATTCTTATTTGCAGCAGACATATAAACCATGGATCTGAAACAGGCTGATATCGGTGAAATGATAGGAAGATATAAGTTACCCACAATCCACAATCCTTAGCACGCAATTTTCCCACAATCCTTAGCGCACAGTATTGTGGATTTGATCAAAATTTCATCCGATTAAACGAAGCTCATTCAATCTTTCAACACAGTATCGAACAAAAAAATGCATATAAGCAAACAACAAGATAAACACAAAATATATAAATACCATCAATCAATATATAGCTGTTGTAAACACGATGGATTACAGCGGTTGAAAATGTCAACTTCTCTCGATTCAGAAACAAGATGGCGGACATTGTCAAGGAGAACACCTCGGTCATTATTACGGATCATTTTCGTAGAATTGTACGAAGTGTTCAGATTGTTTGATCTCAAAAGAAAATCTCACCACTCCCGAGAGTTCAAATAAGTCTAAATACATATTAATGTTTCGAATCCGTTGTTTATTACTATATATGTCTGTGTTTGAAGTCAGCAGAATTAATCAATGATCCACAGGTACTTCTCTGGTGCATTGTATATGGGATTAAGACAGAGGTAATAAAGAGTACCTATAACTAACATGCAAAGTCATGAAATACAGTGAAACCTCAATAATAAGACCACCCATGTGACCCTTGAAAACTGGTCTTAGTATTGAGGTGGTCTTCATATTGGGGTAGATTAACGAGCAAAACAGTGAAAATGGACTTGAAGATTGTGTTCTTTATTCTGAAGTCCATCTTCACTGTTTTGCTCTTTAAGCAACCTAAATATTATGACCACCTATATAATAAGACCTGTTTTCAAGGGTCACAGGGGTTGTCTTATTATTGAGGTTTTATTGTTATGTCATATTTAGCATATAATGCATAGCTCACAAGTTGATATGCAAATGCAAAGTAAAGATTATTTTATTTGTTTATCTATAACTAGGATCATTTTACAGGACAAGATCAAGTAGATCTACACAGGATCTACACAGATTAAATCAAACAGTATTAAAAGTCACTAACGAAGTGTCACCTTGTATCTAGTTCCAGAATGTATCGCAGTTAAGATGGTCTTTCATTTTATGTAATCCTCGCATTCCTATAATCCTTCTCTTGAGAATGCACATGAAATTAAGTAAACTTCCTGAAGTTGTCAAAAGTATATGTCAATCGCCATTTTGAACAATCACATGACTTTTGACACTGTCTAAAATACAGTAAACTTACCGGTTTGACTCTGCATTACCTCCCCTTACCACCGCGGACATCTACAGCTCAGAGGTCAGTATGGTGGCTAGACTTCTCTTATAATGATTACGATGACGTAATTTTGTAGCTTCTAACCATTTGTACGTAGAGAAATGGCCGGAATGGGTTAATTTCAATATAAATTGTAGTGCCTGAATTCATACCAGTTAAACAATATGTAATTACAATTGGTTCTACAGTAGAGATGTTTATATTGTGTGGTTGATTGCACATCTTCTGGTAACATTTTCATAGATAGACATTGTGTATCTTGTTCAGTGATATTTCATGCAGCATGAAAATATCATACTTATGACTCCAAAAAAGGACACGGACATTCACAAGGTACATTTTACCTTTTTCACGAACTATGCCACATCTTTAGAAATAAATTACGTGTCTAGTTTGTCACTTTGTGGGATTCAAGCAAAATTAGTGAAATCAAAATTCTGTCTCTTTCTTCGTAAAGTTATGGCTTTATCACGGACATTGTCACATGTCTGTGCTTCTATATAGTAAAGTTGAGCTTGGTAATTAGTTGTAAAATAAATGCTAATATAATATTATAAAGAAATAAAACATTGATTCCTTTGTTTGTAGAAGTTGTGTAGTCAATTTAACTTAAGTGTGTATAAGTATTATATAGAGTGAACCTGAGAAACAGCAACTTAATTGTTAGACTCACACACACACATATATACAAACATTGATTGATCACAAATTCAGTGAAAGTAAAGATGAATACTACAAATTACGGCTTTGAAATTCGCAAAATTTGTTTATTAAATAAGAATGGCACATGAAAAATCTACTGAGTTCTTCCACGGACATATAAACCGTGGTTCTTCTCATGAGCAGCATTCTAACTAAGTCAAAAGGGTGTTGATAACATCACCCTGTTTTATTAAACTATGAATGTAAAGGGGTTTTAGACAATAAATTAACATCCAAGTTTTAAATTAACATCAAATTAAAGAATAAATCACGTACATATATTTAGATTAAAGAGTGGGGGTGAAACTGGTCAGAAAATAACCTGAACACTATATAAAGTGAAAGAATTGCACAGGGGTAAGGAAAATATACATTCAAAACTCAATAAGATATAATTACCATATGTACAGCGAATTACAGCATTGGAACTGTCAGTAAAAATTACTGTGGGTTTAAATCGATTTATCAGTTAGCTAACCTCACACTTAATCGCTATATGGTTATTGATTTCCAACATATATACAAACAATGACTAAGTAGGCAGTAAATAATCATTAAAAGCAATTAACCATTACGTACATAACAACAGACACACTGTAATTAATTCAGCACGAAGGAACAAGCAGCCTTATACTGACCTTGCTGCCAAAATTAACATCAGGATGTGAAATAACCATAAAATATCAAATTGATAACTTAATGTAATGTAAAGTCAACTGGATAGTGTAGTTAATAATTAAACAATTCTAAGGTACAAGTGATAGGAAAATGGAATTAAAAATAAATACAAATAGAAATATATAATCTATAATCTATTAAGAAAACCACGGACCTATATAGGAAAACTAAAACAAAAAATACGACTGGAGCACATACGTATACCCAATGAATATTATGATGTATTATAAAACAGCAATATAGAGAAAGAAAATTTCTTGGTAGTGCCAAATGACGTCATATACATGTATCACAAAATGTTGATTACGTCATAAACTGAAAGGCATAACTGACAGATGTAAGAGAGAGGATAGTAGTTGCGGACGATAGATTCGGTTAATGTTCCATATAAAAACGCTAAATTTCATTCGTATTTAGTACATGCACGCCGCAGGGAACTATGGGAAGCCTCGTTACCGTGATAAACAAATGTCGGCAAATCTAAACGACAAGCGGAAAATAGCATTTTTTACCAGTGTTCTGTTCTATAAAGTAATTTAACGAAATATCTTGAGGTATTAGTGGATAATTTAACAATTGTTGTATAGAATGACTTCCAAAACAAAAGGGAAACCCCAACATTCACACCAGTCCGACATGGATAAAAAAGAACCTCGAGATCTAGAGGAACAAGAACTCGAGGCATTGTACGCCTGGGTCGACGAGGTTCCACTTTCTCGACCTAAACGAAATATTAGCAGAGATTTCTCAGACGGAGGTAAGTTACAAACTAATGAAGTACTCATTCTTTCATGTTAGCCATAAAAAATAATAAATTTTAAGTGTTGCAACATGTGCTCAACATTTTGTAAAATGTATGTTTTAAGTTGGTATCAGTACTGTAAGTTTGTGCTATTCGTTTTTAAGACACAAAGTTTTAATGTTCCGATTGTTCATGTTCGCTGCTATACTATTGTAAATTATAGATGCATGTTCTACATGATAACAGATGTTGTATTTTGCACAAACCTGTGTTAAAGACCACCTGCGAACAAAGACCACTATAGCAAAACCTGTCTGCAAAGACCACCAATTTTATCTCCCATCAGACCATTTTCAATGATATTTAATCTGTTGGGCGTAGCACAAACTTGCAGGCATTGTAGGTAACTTACACAAAGTGAATGTTGTCTTCTATGTTTAATGTCTCCTTGTCTATGGTGTTGCATAAAAGTCTGATAACCTAATTTACTTATGATATACTTGAAAGCTACAGTAAAACTTCTTGATAAATCTATAATTTGTATGGCATTCAAATGGGTATATTGGTGGCTATTTTAAATTAATTTGTTTGATTAGAATTTGGATATTAAAATATATGAAGTAATGAACTTGAGCTTGATGCTTAGAATTTAAATTTACAAAAATAAATCACAATTATCTTTCACTCTCTTTCAAGTGAAAAAGCAATGTGGTGGAAAATTATATTTGCTTGGCATATAAAGAAAACCCTGAGTGGCTATTTCAGCATCTTACGTTCTCATCCTAAACTATTTCTGGGTATGAAATACAGTCGCACCTCGTTTATGCGACAACCTTCTATCCGAATACATGGTATCATTCGAAATAAATATGAGGTCCTGATGTATTTTCTTATGCGCATCAAATTGAAATGGGCTATTCAAACCATGTAGTATTTGAAAGAAAAATCTGGATCTGATGAATTTGAATGATCGACTGTACTTTGATTAAAGCCATATAGAACATTAGAATCGTCTGAATGTGTAACAACATTGATGATTAAGAAGTTTTACTTTAAATATATTTAGTGTTTATGGAAAATGAGTACTGGATATTGTTTTAGCTTATTTTATGGTAGATTTATTTACATCTAAGAGTCATTGTATTAACATGGTTTTAATTGTATTCATAAAGACGTAAGAATACAGAAATAATAATTATTTACTCACATAACATAGCTCTCATATTGGAGATAGTAAAGCATCACTTCAAGAACAAGTATACAGGTCTGTTGGTACCTGCTGCCAATAGTTTTCGTCAGAAAAAAGATAATTGGTTCCAGATAAACAGGTATCCATATGTCAGCATGAGATCAATCAACGTGCAATGAAGAGAGTCACTTGTTGATTGACACATACTTGTATGTTCATTGAAATAATTTGGTTTAATCAAACTGTTTTGTACTTTTTTGTATAGAAATGGAATTATGGAAAACTTAAAATCTTGTATTAATCAGGCCTTTTTCTGTCCATTTTGGGGAAAAGACCCTAGATAAATTGGGAAAATTTACTTCGTAAAATTGCCAATTTGGGAAAGCTTAAATTGCTTTAACTCCAATTTCAGGAATTTTCACAGTTAAAAGAACAGGATTTTTATATCTAAATTTTATAAACAAGCATTCTAATCTACACTCCTGATATCAACTGTCAAAAAGACACACAAAATGTCCACAAGCATCTATGACACAAGGGACAATAATGGCCAGAGTTATTCATAGAGCTTCAAGATATGCCGATTTTCTTTGGATTTTTTTTCTGCATGGACTAATATTTGGTTTTGGGAATAGGCCAGACCCATGGGACTTATAGGAAAAGGCCTGATTAAGATTTTTTTTCGACATTTTATTATTAGAATTGGTTGTGAAACTTGTTGTGTTTCAATGAGTGACTTGTATTTTCGATTGACTGGTATAGATATGCTCTACCATTGGAATGAACCATAATTGTTTTGAGTTTTCAGTTACCTAGATAAATACACATGACGAATATTCCCATATCTGTAGAAAAATAATCTGGGTGTATTAAGTACGGTGTACTGTATAATCAGAAATTTTCGCTAGGGTGTAAATTTTTCTCTCACTTTTTTGGCGAAAACAATTAATTGGTGAAAAATAAATGCTTGCTAAATATTGTTTCACTTTCAAACATTTAAACCTCGCAAAACAACCTGATCATTTCAGTTTTCGAACTATTGGTGATACATGTATGTTGATATTTGATTTTGTAATCTTTTTTTCTGTATGTAACATAAACCAAAGAATATCTTGTTGGTATTGCTTGAAAGGTTTAATATTTGGGCAGTCACATGGAGTTTCTAATCAAATATAGAAAAGAAATAGATTCATAAACTCAGGTTATTTTTCTTACTTGTAATGCATGGTTTTCACTACAATTCTCAGTTTTTAACTAACTATGTAGGTGCAGATTTCATTACACTTGATAAAATCTCCTTAAAATGGTATATACTCAGTACATTAAATAACGCACAGTGCGGAATTTCTAAATTTGCATTAAATGGTTTTTAGGACACAAGAAAAGAATTTTACACAATATTATTGCATGTGTACGCAACATGTATGCTAACTCATGATTATCAACAAGTATTTTCAGCAAAAATGGGTTTCAAAAGTAATAAAATTAATTTTAAAGAAGTGTGCTGGGTAAAAAAATGTTTTTAATGTACTGAGTATTTTTGTAATGATTTAAGATTGAAGCTGATAAACACTGTGTGTTCTGAAACTCTGCATCAAATACATAAGAATTTGGCATGCAATTATAATTCAGACAATATAATTATATATTGCTCACGTTAATGGTACATATAAATATAGTCTTACTTTTTTGGACAAAATATACTTAGTGATAAATATGAGAAAAGTGGTGGTAATTTACTTCATCAGGATGTACTCGACAACACTGCATTGTCACTTTTCTTACATGTTTACCAAAACTACAAAGACAAGTGTCCGATTCCGGTATTTTCTAACCTAACCTGCATGCCGAGTTGGCGTCAGCATTGGAAATACCTGTATTGGATTCGTGTTTTGCAGTTTCCAGGAAATTTTATTAAAACGTACAATGCAGTGTTTTACAGTATACATGTCTGTGTGAAGGCATTAATATGCCATTTTCTCAAAATTATTTCGCAGCATATTTTGATAAAAAATCAGATTATCTACCTTAAATTCTGAGTATTAGTTTGCTGAAAATATGCATTACTTACTTACCCAATTGAGATGTTTGTTGAGAAAGGTTTTGCTTCATATTTCCGAGTTGACGCCAACTGACACAGATATCCAATTATTGTTCATTTCAATGATTTCTGCTCCTTTAATTTCTTTGCCAGTTTTATTCATCTCCTGTTCTGACTTTTTTACTATCAGTTTATAAAATTGTATGCTATTCAAGAAATGGGTGATTGCAGTATCTGTGTATATCTTATATTTCTTTCATCCATGTATGACAGTTGATTTATCTTTGTAGTTTAGATCGTTAGTTGGCTAATTTTTGGCTATGTATATTTGGTGTGTGCAAGTAAAACCTTTCTCCGGTCTTCATATAATAAATGTTTAAATCTTTCAGCTAATAATTCAGTACTTTCCAATGCTATCGACAGGTGCTGCCTCTGGTGGTGAAATTTCTTGCCTACACCCAGATATTATCATATGTTTTACTTTGTTACATTCAGTTATGCATGTAGCCCCAGATCCCCGGAAAAAAGGAGTTCCTCGGCTATTTCATCATTTTCGATTGATGAGTCCGGTCTCTAATTTTGTTATACAGACGTTTTTGAAATTATTCAAATTTGGTTAAGACATGTTTGTCTATGCTTGCTTTGGATTTGAATAACTGAGAGTCAGTCCTTGGTGAATAATAGAATGTATTAACTGTCGATTATTTATCATTTAGTCCACTTCATAACTAGGTAGCTGCTAACCAATTGCAAGACTAACAGTTACATACCGCCTCATTGTTTTATTTCGTTGCTTGTATTGTCCTTACTTTCATGGAAGCGTTCCTCTTGGAACTAAACCTTTTGATCCTGGTCAGTTACATTAGATGGTATGTCAGGGATTGCCTTGACGCAGAAATCTTCAGTTCCTGACTCCATTTTCTTTCTATGGTCTCCCATTTTTAACTGACAGTGCATCCCTGGGACCCCTAAATATTTTTGTCAAGTCTAGACTGCATATCTAGGACCCTACACATTTACTAAGGACCCCCAATTTACCAAACACTTGGGTCTAAGGACCCCTAGCTGAAAAAACCTAGGGAAAACCCTTGTATATTACCCTGTCGAGACCCCATATGCTATGGTATGGGCCATACAAATTGAATACTCTCGCAATGATGCCGTTCGCCCAAACAGTTACAGACATTGTATGTTAAACGGAAACATTGCGCAATCAAGAACAGTAGACAATCTGTTACACTGATAGCTTTGTACAAAGAAGGTGTTGATTTACATTGTGCCTAGAGGTCTCGTTAATTGTTTATTGAATGCAACGTATATTTTCAGTTCTTGTGGCCGAAATTATGAAATCCTATTTTCCTAAACTGGTGGAAATGCATAATTATACTGCAGCAAATGCCAGTTCAAATAAGCAATCAAACTGGAAAACGTTAAACAGGTACGGTAACATATTGGCTGAATTCTGTGGCTGATACCCACTGACCAGGGAATCTTCAGCTAGTGTTAAGTTGTCTTCACCTATTTGTGTTGCTGTTCTTCACCAGTCCTCTTTACAAATATTATAACATTGTCATCAGTTTTTTGTATGTCTTATTCTGTAGCGGTGTTTTTTTATCATCTTTAAATTCGTGCCCATCCAGCTGGTTCAGAAATTGTCAAGTTCATACTATTTAAACCCTCAAGTATAGATAGTCTCTGACATTATTTGAGGTTTCCCTCAATGCTGCTGAGAAAGAGAACTTGAGGGAAATCTCAAATCTTGTGTTTCTTTTGCGTTCAAATATTTTGCTTCTGTCAGTGATATTCTCAATCAATACAGCTTTGAATAAAGATATGAGAGAAAACGCATCTGACTTGAGTTTTAGGGAATTTATGAAGTGAGAGTTGTATCGGACTAGAAGTAGATTCAATGACTAGATTATTGAAATGCTTTGGAGCATGGGCGAGTTACAAGCTTTATTTAGATGTAAGAAGGCTTCACGCAAGTAATTCAGTCAAGTTTCCAAACAGGTTGTTTTCATGAATATGTTCCGCTACGATGCCAATCACTTTCATAAAATTATTTGTATAAATTAACAAGAAATAAATGTTTCGGTATCTTAGGTTTTACTTCATAGAGTTAATTTGGTTTTCTCAAACAATGCTGGATGCTTTTTCTGCCATTATTTATTTACTTAGTGGTAAAACATTTCAATTACTAAACTATTGATAGCTTAAAATATTTATAAGTGTTATTAGAGTAGAAATTATGCCAGAAATGCTTTTTGTTTCTCTGGAAATTTCCTACCAAACTATAAGACAGGACGTGGGGGAAATGAAAATTTAAAGAAATATAAATGACAAAACTCTTCTGTTCAGTTGTAAAATAGAAGTTAAAGGAAATTAATTAGTGTTTATTTATTTTTATGGATCAGTCAAATCAATTGTGTTATCTTTATTTATCGGCAGTGAGGAAAAGCAGCACAAGGAATCTTTGCTTTTAACTTATCCTTATTAAGGGTGCAGAAACTACATGTACAGGGTTTGTGATGGTTATTTTCTTCTGCTGCAAACCAGAAGATTTCCTTGCTATGTAATTTGTTAAATTTGATATGTCGATGCCGCCATTTTTTAGGGGGAAGCATGGCGGGTCCTTTTGATAGGGGAAATTTGCATCATGAATCACCAAATGTGGGTATTTATAAGGCTAAAATTTTGAATGATTTTTCTGAAGGGGAATTTTCTTTCTTAGTAGGAGAAAACTATATACTTTTTTATTTGGCGAATGGTGCCCAATATCGGCCCCAAATTTGCCATAGAAAATGGCTGCTATGTAATATCACATGTGATCGCTACACCAGGTTTGAGTTATAACCCTACATTTACTGATGTAATATATACCTATATCAGCTCACTGTAACTGATGCTTGCTTGCTTGTTATTAACTCTGTTGTTGTTATTGTTGTTTTTCCATCATCACCATCATCATTCCTAACTCATCACCTTAAAGAATTAAACTTATTTTGTTGATGTTATTGTTGTTTATTTACATCACCATGGTAACAGGATCAACTTCTTACTATTCAAATCCAAAGCATGATTTTAGTGGTAAGACTGGGTAATATAGTAAACGGCAGCTGAGTCAGTATCTGAAGGGTTTACGTTTTAGTTTGTAAGGTTAGTTCTTTGACTATTAGTTTAGCCAAACGACTGGGTATAACTGATGTTACAAAGTTAGGTTACTGGATAATTTCAGTTCTAGTTGCTGAGCTTTTACATCACTATTTCAAAAAAGAAGGACTTGTTCAAATGCACCACTTCACAACTGCTAATGGGACGAATAAAAAGAAGTATAATTGGTATCATTTAAACAGGTAAAAAGCTTTGACTACTGGTATCTTAGTATTGTCACATTTGATTTCGGCTTACAACACATTATATATTCACAATGGGATTATTTTCTTGTTGTAATAAGTTAGATTTATCTATAAGGTCTAATTAAGACAGTAACGCTATTATACTGAGCTTTTCTATTTATTTAGCCAGATTTTTCGCAAGCTATATTTAATGTCTGCACTATTTAATTCGGATTATTTGCTAGTATAGAACTGAATGAGTGATTATTGCTGTGCTAGTTACTTTTATATTTTTACGAAATGTTTTTGAGGCACTTCAGCATCTCATTGCTATTATGATTTGTCGACCGGATGGTCTACTTGAAGTACCGCCATATTCATTGTCTCAAGAAAAAAATACATGTAAATTCTTTTGATCTTATTATAGATTTAATGAGTATAATAGCTGATTTGTCAGGTTATATCAATTGTCGAATGGCAGGAGTCTTTTCTGGATTATTTGTGTCATTTTTGAGTTCACCTAAATAGTCGCATATTAATTTCTAAAACAATAATATTGAAAATGTGGAGTCTAATGTCTTGGAAGCACCTCCCAGGACCTTCAGTCCTTTGATTTTTATTGTGGTTATTTGTAAAGCATGTTACGAACTAGCTGCAGTTGTAGATTTCAGCTACATATAAGTCATTGTACAATTTGTCTCAAAAATATGAAAATTATCTCAGCAGATTGCCAAACATATATCTGATTCTGCTTCTCTAGTAAATGCTTGGATTATCAGAAGTTCTTAAATCTTGTTCCCTTTATTTCACATTTCCCTTAATCTCCCTTCACTGAAATGTTTTATTAACTTCTTATACTAATTAATGGTTACGGTGTTCATGTAACTTATAGTCCATGTCTCTTGATTGATATTTATTTTACTTATTTTAAATATTATGCATATTTAAACGAAAATTAAACTGATATTGTGCTTGAATAATATTTTAATTTCATTTTATTTTAAATACTGAAATATTTTGTTCAAACATACGTGGTTGTGTACCCTGCCGCTGGTCTATTTAACTCTTGTTTATTTCGTAATACTGAGCAGTAGTGTGGTGGATTAGTGTCGCCGCTCATCCCAGCAAAGGTCATGTACGTCCTCACTTCCTCATAAGACTCTAGAACTGGTTTTCGAGGAAGTAGTCTTTAGAATGGTTCATATATGCCTAATACTGACATCATTTTAATTAATTGGTATAAATTTACAACAAGTTTTTCATGAGAGCCAATTTTCGCGACTTTTCAACTCAAAACAAGTTTAGCAATTTTAATACTCAGGAATTAGTTCTTCTAGATTCCACTTTTGACAAGTATTCCTTTTAAGCACACTCTGTTGTAAATTTATTCATACAAAATTTATTACAATCGGTTTTTACTGACAAGAAAGCTCTTCAGGGAATTTTTATCCTTCTTTGGGCTTGCTGTTCATGAGTGCTTGTTATTCTGCATATAACCAACTTTGTTGATCATATCTTTACTACATGTAGTGATACAATACTAAATATAATAATGACATGCGTCAAACTGTAAATCCAATTAAGTGTTCTTGATATTTCTTGGTTTTTCTGTCCATGTTAAGAATGTTCATGTAAAATTCATGAAGGGGATTTTGTCCACCTTGTAAAATTCACGAAGGGGATTTTGTCCACCTTGTACAAAATGAGCAAAGGGGATTTTGTCCGGAGGGGATTTTGTCCGTATACCGTACCGTCGCAGTGTAACCGACACTACGCTCCTACTTCTCTACCGAGGTACTGAAATTTTAACTATTCCAAATATGATATTGTTGTTATTGTTTTAATCTGTTTTAATTTTTCAGATACGTGTTTAGTCGACTGCATTTCGAATTAGCCGACGAAGTTATCAATGACTTATGTTGTTGTAAACCGGGAATGATCGAGAAGGTTCTGTTAATGCTACAAGTAAAAATTGAGAGTGCATCGTACGCACAGCGTCATCAAAATGACAAGCCAGAGGCCGATCAACATCAGCGTAAATATAACATAAAATTATTGTTCTTATAATTTCCCTTTCAAGCTAGGTTTTAAAGATGTATCTGGCTCATCTGAACATAAAATGTTTGATTGGCTTCATCCAGTATTGTTGTTACATTGGCTAAAACATCTCTAATACGAACCACTGCAATGTATAACCGATTGAAAATATCTTTTACCATATTACTAACTTGACTTGTAAATAGCCTGATTGTTAAAACAACTGGAAGATTTTTTAAGTTTTATGATGTACAAACATCTTTCTTCAACAAATACGGATCAATACATTATGAGTTCATTCTTTGTTAATGCATGTTTATTGATGTTTTAACTAGGAAAGTCCGTCTAAGTTGTGAGGTGGGTGGTCTGATTATTGAGTTAAAATATTGAAGAAAAATTAAAAATACGGCTGTATATTATAAGACAGTCTTAATTTTGAGGTGGTCTTTATGTGAGGTTTTGCTGCAACCATAGTTTCTGATTTGTATTTGGTCCATATTTACCGTAAATACCGGTACTTAAATTACTCAAACTCAATTGATGATTAGAATTATCACGTTATTTCAAATTTGCAGCATCACCTGGTCGTAAAGATGGAAAAGTTATGAAAATAGGAATGGAAGACACGAAAAGGAAAAGTATGGGAAAAGGGAAACAGTAAGTAAATACCGACCCAGAGTTCACGAAATCATCTCAGTTGGAGTATTAACTCAAACTGAATTTAGCTGCGTTCTCATACGAATTGATTTTGAAGCATTCTTAAACGATAGTGTGTCACAGACTTACTTCAAATATTCTGGTGCAAAATTAACATTTGAGATGATGTTTCTCTGAAATATTCTTTGTGAATAGCATTTGAGTGAATCTCAATAATCAATATCACCAATAATCAATATTACCAATAATCTACAATATTACCAATAATCTACATTACCAATAATCAATATTACCAATAATCAATATTACCAATAATCTACATAACCAATAGTCAATAACCAATAATCAATATTACCAAATATTGAATACATTTATTACCAATTATCAATATTACCAATATATAATACAGTATAGTTATAAATATTCTTCTTGTGATCTTACAATCTTCTATAATGTAATGTATGGCCAGTGGTTGTTTATCAAAAAATGTTTTAACCTATTTATTGAGTTACCAGTTCTAAGAATTTAGGCAAAATACTAATTTTTACAATCTATCGGACAAACAAATTTCTTTGCCCAGTCAGAAATTTATGATGAGTTGTTACTTTGGGCTGAAATAAGATTGCTGTGTTTGAATTGGCTGTAATAATGAGCTGATTGGGTCTCATTCCATTTGAGATTTTTTTCAACAGAGAAGTTATAAGAATTTTAGTGTTTAAGGTATGAACTTGTTGGAAGTTTTAGTTGATTCATTTCATCAGAATCGCAGATGGGATCAGATTTCAGATTTGTAGTTTTGAGATTTTGTCGATTTATGTGTTGTGTAGCCGCATAGGTTGGTTGACTACACTACATATATACCGGTATACCAATTGATTTAAGCTCGATCTTGATAGAAGCATTAATGCTTACTTGTATGGCGAAAAAATGATTAATTCAAAGAATTTAATAACAAATATAAAGCCATGACTGTCAAACGATACATATCCTATCAAAAATGTTCGAAGAAACATGAGTGGCTCTCGAACGATACATATCCTATCAAATATGTTCGAAGAAACTTGAGTGGCTGTCGAACGATACATATCCTATCAAATATGTTCGAAGAAACTTGAGTGGCTGTCAAACGATACATATCCTATCAAATATGTTCGAAGAAACATGAGTGGCTCTCGAACGATACATATCCTATCAAATATGTTCGAAGAAACTTGAGTGGCTGTCGAACGATACATATCCTATCAAATATGTTCGAAGAAACTTGAGTGGCTCTCAAACGATACATATCCTATCAAATATGTTCGAAGAAACTTGAGTGGCTGTCGAACGATACATATCCTATCAAAAATGTTCGAAGAAACTTGAGTGGCTCTCAAACGATACATATCCTATCAAAAATGTTCGAAGAAACTTGAGTGGCTCTCAAACGATACATATCCTATCAAAAATGTTCGAAGAAACTTGAGTGGCTCTCAAACGATACATATCCTATCAAAAATGTTCGAAGAAACTTGAGTGGCTCTCAAACGATACATATCCTATCAAAAATGTTCGAAGAAACTTGAGTGGCTCTCAAACGATACATATCCTATCAAAAATGTTCGAAGAAACTTGAGTGGCTCTCAAACGATACATATCCTATCAAAAATGTTCGAAGAAACTTGAGTGGCTCTCAAACGATATATATCCTATCAAAAATGTTCGAAGAAACTTGAGTGGCTGTCGAACGATACATATCCTATCAAAAATGTTCGAAGAAACTTGAGTGGCTCTCAAACGATATATATCCTATCAAAAATGTTCGAAGAAACTTGAGTGGCTGTCGAACGATACATATCCTATCAAAAATGTTCGAAGAAACTTGAGTGGCTGTCGAACGATACACATCCTATCAAAAATGTTTGAAGAAACTTGAGTGGCTCTCAAACGATATATATCCTATCAAAAATGTTCGAAGAAACTTGAGTGGTTGTCGAACGATACATATCCTATCAAGTATGTTCGAAGAAACTTGAGTAAAGTATTAAGTGTTAAAATTATTATATTGTTCCATAGATACCAAACTGATATTGAGACTACGTAAGTATTTTATTGTGGAATGTATATTTCTCCATGAACATAACAGCCTTGTTGTCCATTATAATAGTCTTGTTGTTTAAATGTACTGTGCTGTCAGCTGCAGTTAGGGAGAATGGATGTGTGATACATATATGTCAAACATTGCTGATTAAAGTAAAATAACTACATAAAAAAGTTTTTCACATAGACTACCAGTGTGTTTGGTTGTAAAGGAAAATAAAAGTAATTGTTTTATTAAATATACTATATTATGTACATGTGTATATAAATACAGGGTTATATCGAAGTCAAGGCTGGAGTTAAATGCTCCTGTACCGGTAAAACATTCTAAGTGAGTATGTAACTTGTTAGGCATTGTTTATGGCCAGTATCCATAATATTAATAATTGACATTGTCAATTTCATCAACATATTTGGTCAATTTCATCCACATATCTGGTCAATTTCATCCTTATATTTGGCCTATTTCATCCTTATATTTGGCCAATATCATCCCCACATCTGGTCAATTTCATCAACATATCTGGTCAATTTCATCCACACATCTTGTCAAATCATCCACATATCTGGACAATTTCATCCAAACATCTCGTCAATTTCATCCACATATCTGGTCAATTTCATCCACATATCTGGACAATTTCATCCACATATCTTGTCAAATCATCCACATATCTGGACAATTTCATCCAAACATCTTGTCAATTTCATCCACATATCTGGCGAATATGATCCATGTACCTTGTCAATTTCATATTTCGTTGTGTTTAGAGTTATTTTATCATTGTGTGGATGTAGAAGTATACTGTTAGTTTGATCTAAGTTTTGTGTTTCTTATTCTTCAGTAATATTGTGCTGTAGGAATTAGTGAATATTTAGCTATGGTTTGTTTAAGTTTAAGATTATTCTAGGTACTCAATAGTCTTATATTTGTATATCTCATATCTATGCAAATCTTTTAAAAGTTTATACAAATGTAGAAAGGAATATATAACTGAAGTATTGCGAGGTTGTTGAATGATTATAAATCGGGCAGAAAACTAAATCAATTCAATGCTTGAATTATTTTGATAAGGCCAATAGTAGTTGTTAACATGGTTGCTAGATTATAAAACATTCTCTTCTTATAATGATGGCGAGAGGCAATATTAATTTTTTTGTTTTCCCTTAAAAAAAATAATTTTCTCCCTTGCTGTGCTTTTAAAGCTGTTAATTATTTTGAAAAAAAGACAGGGAATGTATCGATGCCGGGGAATATTGTGGACAGAACGGGACGATAATCTAACAATTTAGTTATTGTGGCCTTAGGTATATCTATCATTTATGGATAATATTGATTAGTGTTTGAAAAAAACACTTCCTATCATATGTGTGCTACTAATTTTTGACAGCATAAGAGAAGCTGTTCAGACTGAAATGAACACGAATGTAGAACTTAATGGTTGGTTGGATGCAAAAATTCAACATAGGTATTTTATATTTTGTCTGCATAAAACTAGCTGTCCACAAATATGCATTATGCACTTATCAATGATTTGCCCTGGGGGGTAGGGATACATGGGATTTAAGACAGATGGCGATTCCCAACAGGTGGAACTTTGACACACTATGAGTCTGGGGATATAGAATTTGGCCGGATTCTTTCTCACTATGGCGATTTAGACAAAATTCTTGGCTCTAGGGCGGGGAAGTCAGACCCCAAAAAGACAAATTGTCTAATGCCCCTAGGTCAGTCCACCCCCCCTCCCTCATGGGAAAAAATATTTATAGGTGCAATATTGTTATGCCTGTCACAACATTGTATGTTCAGCTGATGAAATGTAAGGGAAACATTCCAGTTAATTATCACTCGTCCTGACCGTGAACTCACTCAAGCTGTTGTAAAACATTCATGTATTTTTTACATATTTCACAATGATATAGCTTGATGTTGTGTTCTCATCATTAGATTGTAGGCTATCGATACATGTGTATATTTATTGTATTACATAGTTTTACTTTTTTCAAACTTGCCCCACTCTATGACCTAAGTTATGGTTAAAACCAGGACCGTATACAGTAACACCTCGATAATAAAGCCACCTTTGGGACCCATGAAAACTGGTCTTATTATTGAGGTGGTCTTTATATTGAGGTTGAATAAAGAGCAAAACAGTGAAAATGGACTTGCAGTGTTGTAGAGTACATCTGTATGAAGGCAATTACCGCTGATTTTCTCATATTTATGACTTAACGCATATTTTGTCAAAAATACTATGTACCTTAAATGAAGACCCTTATATAGACTTAAGTAAGCATCAGAGATTCAATGTAACTTTCCAAAATGTCTGATTTACGGAAGTCGGTTGGTAATTGTTGTAAGAAAGACTATTGTTCTTACTCAGTAAGATGAAATGTTGTTCAGTTTATATTGAATGCACTATATAAGTCAAACATTTGTTGTGCTGCATCACAGCAGATAAACATAAAGCCATCCTTAAAACATTTGTTTGTTTGCAGTTACGCGACCAACTCACGAAAAAATGCCGCGACTCAATTTATTTTTTTCAGGTTTATTGATTAAAAAATTAGTTTTTGGTCTTTTAGCCATTACATTACTAAACTAAAAAACCTACCTACATACTCATTGTTAAAAATCTGGGTCGCGTAACTACAAACTAACATTTTTTAAGGATGGCCTGTTATGTAGACAATAAACATTGTTTTGCCACATTTTTCTGATTATAATTTAATGAATCAGCTGCTGTATTATGTCAGTTGAACATATGACTATGTAAATATATATTATAGCTATTTTCTCCAATTATTATTATGATAGGCATAGATAGAATGAAAGCAATGTCATAGTACTTTTTGTTTTGAAATAGGGAGTCAGACGAGCGTCTGCAAGGGATACTCTTGTTGGTATGGTTAGTCATATTAATGCTGTCGCAGCCTCAGGCGGTCTCTACACATTATTAGCACATGTCACTGATTCTTGTTGTGAAAATAATCGGACAATTTTGTTTTTTGTATTTTGTACATCTCTTCATCTTGGCACCTGTATAAGACTTGTCTAGACATTGGGTATCATGTTTTAGTTGATAGTTTTCCAGTCTTTATGAACATGTGTCTGACGGAAATTTTCAGGTACGAGGATTATGGACATCTCATTACTCAACGTTACCTTTACAACAAGGGATGGAACTCTGGGTAGTATTTGACACAAGTGTTGTTTAAAAAATTCATGATTCATTGACTTCTGTGACGATAACATTAATTTACATATATAACACTCAACTTTGTGTTAAAAAATACAATATTGTCAAAATGAAATATATTTGAAAAGTTATGTTTTTTTCTAAAATTGGTTTATTTTTCTATAATTTTGGATATTTATAAAGTAACCTGAAAACAAAGAAGTCACTTTCTGGTATCAGGGTACTTGACTGATATAATTCCCAATTTTCCTTTTTTTTGAAATTATTGAATGTCATACGTTATCTGTAGGAAAGGGTAAAGTTCCACTGTTGTCTATCATGCAAGCTCTTCAACCTTGATTGTTCTTTTCTAGTCATGTTGAGTTATCATAGTTTATAAGGAGTACTCAGATTCCTGTCATAACTGTTCACTGGCCTACTGATATACAAGTCATGTGCATGTAGGGCTGTCATTGATAACAATATATCAACGATTTGTTCTGACGATTGATTTTCGATACACACAGATTTCAATATATCAACGATTTGTTCTGACGATTGATTTTCGATACACACAGATTTCAATATATCAACGATTTGTACTGTCGATCGAGTTTCGATACGCACAGATATCAATATATCAACAATTTGTACTGTCGATTGAGTTTCGATACACACAGATATCAATATATCAACAATTTGTACTGTCGATTGAGTTTCGATACACACAGATATCAATATATCAACGATTTGTACTGTCGATTGAGTTTCGATACACACAGATATCAATATTTGGGCAGGAAAATACAGGAGAGCGGGTAATGTGTAAAAATGTGCCGAAATAGCGTAATGTCGCTTTGTAGTCAGCCGCTTGTTAAACAAAGCTCTAGAGCATAGTGCATTCCAAATGTTGGCATATAATATAATACTGTGAAGTTAAAAATATGGAGTAATTAATTAAATGGTATCTCGTTATCACAAAAATACAAATTGAACATTTAAATATGTAAAATATGATTGATATATCATCAATAGATAGTTCCCACATCTTGAATATTTACCTCCCTTGTTCTTAGTCAAGCCATTTTGATTGGCAAAACTGATAAGCCCTTATAGGAGTAATTTCCAAATATGTGAGAATTGAGAAATTACTAAGAGAATTCGCATGTCACAACCACTTTTTCAACTTTCTGAGCTATTTGCTGACATGAGCATAATGAATAAATTACTTTTATATATGATTATTTTATCATTATTTCATCATCATTTACATTATATTCCCTATAAACTTTAAGGAAATTTGTCTATCAATATGGCTGACCATTCAGAACAAGGGAGGTAAATATTGTAAATATGGAAACTTTCGATATATCAATATCGTCGATATGCAATAATTTGAATCAATGACAGCCCAATGTACCGGGGGTATGTGTATGTCAAATAGAATGTTTATATGTATATAAGTCAGTAGACAGTTGTGACTGCTTGGCACTGGTGAGAAGGAATGTATAAACACAATTTACCAAAGAAGTCCATGATTCATTTCTGGAGCAGTGTTTTTGGTTACAAGTTTGTTGTTTACTGTTATTGCATGTTGATACTGCATTTACTCATTAGTTATAAAATATGTGAAATATACCGAAAACTTCTTCTGCTCTTGTGTGACATCATAGCTGCGGTATTGTGTGACATCATGGCCTCGGATTGAATTTTTTTAGTGTGTTTCAGGGTTACGCTAGAGAAACATTTGTGATGTTTTTCATGTGTTTTGCGGCATTGTGTGGTGTTTGATTTTATGTCTAAAATGTGTTTTATATTCTACGCAAATTTGAGTAAATTTCACTATGTGTTTCTGTGTATGGTCCACTGCAGCCCAATGTTCAGTAATAGAATCCATTCGCAAATATTTTGCAACGTTCCGCAATCTTCATATCTGAACGACCTCATACCAGCAGTAATGGTTGTACAGTCGGACCTCGTTTATTCGACATTCTTCTATCTGAATACTCGGTATCATCCGAAATAAATATCAGGTACTGATGTATCTTAGGCATGTCAAATTAAAATGGGCTTTTTGAAACCATGTATTAATCGAAATAAATTTCGGATCCGATGAATTCAAATAAATGAGGTCTATCTGTATATTACTAAACGCTTTCAGTATCGGTAACTTGAGAAGATGAGGGGGTGTTCTAATTGGGTATTTAGGGAAGTGAACATGATTTGCTAACATAAGCTGTTACTGAACAGGGGGCTGGTTTACAAACTAGGATTTAGGAGTTCCTTGATGCAATTTTGTGATCAGAACAATATATTTTCCTCTGGCTTCTTACACTGTGGTGACTTTGATTGTATCACTGAAAATCATTACCTTTATTGATAGTGTATGTATTAATAGCGTATGGTAACTTTCTAAATCTCAAATTTACAGATTTAATTATATTTTACAAAAAAGACCTGGTCATTCTGTACAGCATGTAGTGTTGCTATATCTAGGTTTGTTTGCTTATAGTATAATTAAAACATCTTTGCAACTTGACACCATATAAGGAAATACTGTGAAATTTCAGCTTTCATATCACATGGATATTTTGACGACAATTTTTCCATTTTGTCAGTTTTTCATAGTCTCAACATGAATGTCTCAAAAGGTGCAAACTACACATTTTGTGCAATATATATAAATCCGTACAAAATAAATCAGTATAAATGGAAGTACAAAATATGATATTTGAATACTGAGTTATATTTCTATGTTTAAGTTTGTATCATCATTTTGTGTTCAACTGTATACAGTATACATGTTTTGTATGTGTTAATGTTCAAAGCATGTGTGATGTTTTAATGGGTTTAGCTGGTATGTGTGAGGCTGACTGACTGTATTTTTATCACGGCCCTGCTATCATTGTAACCAAAAATGATCCATTGTCCAATATTGTATATCACATCGTCTTATTGATACGCTTTTATCAACTTTCACTTTGCCCGCACAGTTGTGTTTGAGAAAAGTTTCTAGAGTCCTGCTTTAGGTTACGGTCGGACCTCGTTCATTCGAATTCATCGAGTCTGAAATTATATTTGGAAAAATACATGGTTTCGAATAGCCCAGTTAAATTCGACACGCATAAGAAGATACATCGAGACCAAATATTTATTTCGAATGATACCGAGTTTTCGGATAGAATGTTGTCGAATAAACGAGGTTTGACTGCAGTTGAGTATCATGATCATCGTCCTGATGTATATTTCTACAGTACAGGATATATATAATAAATTATTGTTACCCATCTGTGGGTAGAGTACACTGCAGCCAGTGTGTCGGAGGTTGTAGGTTTTATCTCGGGATGAGGGGTACGTTCTCTGTGACAATTTGAAGGAAGATATAACATCTGTAGTCTTTTGTCCTCCACCTCAGATTCAAGTGGGAAGTTACATTGCATTAGAACAGGTTAGTACTGGTTGGTAACCCAGGAACACTGATTTGCTTCATCTAACCACCGTACATAACTCAAATACTGTTAGAAAACCGGATAAAACTGCATCTTGCACTAATTTCTAGTAGCTGTTATAATGTTTTGTTCATTATATAAGTTCAGACTTTTTGCCTAACATAACTAATGTTGCTTTTGTTTAAACTGTTCGCCATTGAATCTTATTTCTTACTTTAGTTTACATGGTGTTTGTATGTGTTTATAGACAACTTTCCTATCTAAAATGATTATTGTATTTGAAATATACTGACCATAACTACACATGATAATTCATTTCACATCTTCATTTTCTTAATAAAGAACTTGAAAGCAGTTTAATTAACAGTTAAATTAAACTTATCATCTCCATTTATGCTAGATGGATTGTTTTGTAAAAATGTACCTCAAGTATGTCCTGTCTTGTGTACAGCTTTCTTGATCAACCATCAGCTTTTTACAAATATCCATTTTCCTAAAATGTTGAATACATACACTGCCAAACTTTGTTCAAGGTCAGCACATGTAAACCCTTGAAAGGCCACTGATTAATCTTCATATTTTTTACTTACCCCAGGATTGTTTGTGGAGACATGTATGACGGTCTGTGATTTGTTTTGACAATAATTTACTGCCTGTGCCTTATCAATTGGGAAAGTAGGCTTCTCAGCTGTGGCTGTTGTTTGTTATATATATGCGGTGATCTATAAGCAAATTTTCAATTTTAAAAGGTTAAGTACACAAAAATCTGACTAAATAAAAAGAAATTCAGTCAGAGTGGGGGGGGGGAAATGAACAAAGAAGTGGTAAAAAATAATTTTTGGGTAAAAATGGACATTTTTTGATGAGGGGAAAAAGCCTTTATTCAGCAGTAAAATTAACACAAGAAGAATCACTGACAGTATACAAATATTGCCCCTTTAGATGCTAGGCTGATTTATAAGCTTGCTTGTTGTATTGTAGAGAGCAGGAGCAGATATCTCCATCCAAAGCAGCGATGATGAAAGGTGTGCCAAAGAAACGTATTGGCCAGATCGTGGAGTCAACCATGGTACCTAGATATGTTATTGAAGAGAAAGAGCAGGAGGTATTGTCTCGTGACGAAACTATACAAGTAAGTTAAGCATTTTCCCGAAGTTTGAATAACATTTCTTCCTGGTTTCATATTTGCAGAGTGGAGCATCTTCCACCGAGGCAGCGAAATAAAATGTCGCTTTTAGACACCGATGTGGTACCTCGTATAATTCTTGAAGAGCGAGAACAGGAAGTCCTTGCTAAAGATGAAATGGTCAAGGTCAGTTAACTAGCAAGGTGACAAGGCACTTGGGTGTTGTCATGGAGTGCTCACTAAGGCAACTATTGTTGTGTGTTGTGTAGTTGACGTGCTAGTGAAATGACTTGTTCTCCTTTTTTCAGCTCTGTAGTACACGATGTGTGGGTGAACTTTGTACTTTCCACTTTGCTCATAAAATACGCTATGTATGCCAGGGTTGGCGCTCTCTCGTTCGATGCCCATTTACTTTTCATTTAAACTATTTGCAAATGTTTTGAACTATTGTTCCTATTTGAATGTGATTTCTTATTCCACTAATGGTATGAAGGCTTAGTGTTATCAGTTTTCCTAGAAAACAGTGTGTCCGCAAATTTCAGTCAATGTTGGTACAATTTTGGCTTCTGAGTATGAAACTTCTTGATAAATGCTGACTCATTAACTTCCAGTTGAGTCTATCCTTTTTATGGTTGATTAAAGATGGATCAGTCTAACAATACAGTGCAGCATTTTGCGGTGTCTAGTTCTTTAACATTTTATTTCCGTGTAGGTGCTTTCTTGAGAATCAGTTGCTGCTCTAGCGTCTATCAAATATAATGCTTTATATATTCGGCTAGTCATAAATATCGGTATTTTATACTTTTACAGAAACTTTCGTACATGATAGATTTGTCGTTGTGAATTAGTAGACAGCTTGTAGATAGTCACTGTTACTGGTAATCAAATGATATGCTTTCCCAATATCAATGTCTCAATGACAATATGTCGTTGGCTTTTATTTTGCTTGTATATAACCATTGGTAACGTAATCATGTAAACATCTTAAATGGTAATGTCTTGTTTAAAGTCACTAATTCCAAAACGAGTAGAAAAACAATGGATTTGATGTTTGCTTATACGTGGAGTCGTTCGTGTGAGGTGCTACTCTGATGCTATGTGTTACCGTTTTGAAATCTCAATTTTCAATCCAAGACATGATAGATCAATCAATGAAATCTTGAATTTGCTAAAATTGGGTTTTTATCCGCAGTACCGATTTAATTTTATATCCATTGAAGTTCAGTCAGACGTTAAATCCTATCTTTGTACTCATTGCGATTCGAGCACAATGTTAATGGTATATTGTTGTTTGTACTGCAGGATTAGAGGGATTGAATATTTATATCAGTCCAATTTAAGTAAACTATCATGGCCATTAATGAAAAACCATAAAAAGTAAACTTTAATTTACCATCACTATGTGGGTAACCATTGGTCACAGAATCACATACACGTGTGCATGTATATAATGGGTGATTGCTGTTGTATTGTCATCGTTTATTTTGTATTGTATACATGTATGTTGCATAGTGCAGGTAGACAATTCTCATGTCAATAGATGTATATATAGAACTTTATAGGCATCATTTCTTTGAGTGGAAGTGAAACTTATCTATCAGCATGTATACAAAGACACCGATAGACTGGTGTCATTTCCACCCCTTCTTATGTGATATATGATAGACTGGTGTCATTTCCACCCCTTCTTATGTGATATATGATAGACTGGTGTCATTTCCACCCCTTCTCATATGATATATGATAGACTGGTGTCATTTCCACCCCTTCTTATATGATATATGATAGACTGGTGTCTGTATATATATCTCGTTCGAATCTCATTCGTTAGAATTCGTCAGGTCCGAAATTTGATTTGGAATAATACATGGTTTCGAATAGCCGATTTCAATTGGACGTGCCTAAGATATACACAGGGACCTGATATTTATTTAGGATTATATCGAGTATTCGGATAAAAGGTTATTGAATTAACAAGATCCGACTGTACGATCATTCTGATTTCATATTCTTTCCAATGCATAAGTCTAGTTATTTGGGCTAGTGATAGTATGTTTTGCTGTATTGATGGGTAGATATTAATTTATTTTCTGGTGAATGATTTTTTCTGTCTCTATATAGTTTAACTTGTATTATTCATATAACGGAAATAAATATTACTTGCAGGTTTTTTTTTGTATATACATATATATAAATTATGTATAGTAATTTTCACATTTATTTACTATTCAGCACATAATAACTTTTGTTTTGATAAAATTTATATATTTATTGTTTCTAGATATTAATTACTGGTATTTTGTGTATTCTGTTTACCATATATGAACATGAAGCTTTTCACACAATCTAAAATGAAGCTTTTCTATATTATGATTAACCAAAGTTGATGTTTATCGAGTATTTAGAATAAGACCCTAGCGATGCAGTATATTGCTTAAAAAAAAATGTTTGATCGGTCATACACATTCATATCGGTGTTTATTTTGGCTTTTTTGGGAAGAGGACCCATACCTGTCAAATCGGGAATTTTTGCACGTTAATCTAAGAAATCGGTGAAAAATTCTAGAAAATACAGCAAAATTTTAGGAATAAAATTTTAGGATGTAGTGATTGATAAAAATTGCTGTTAATATAAACCGCCTGTGAGAGAATTTAAGATTATTAATTTGTTATTTCGAGTACTTAAATTTTTGAGATTGAATATTTTTTACTGTTTTTTTTTATCAAACATGCAATGAACTATTTACATATAATTAAATGTTTTGCATAATATTATTAGAATGAACAAAAATTTATAAGACGTTAGTTACACAATTTTGGAACAAAATACGGGGCATTATATAATTATTTCTTTATAATGTCAGTGTGTTCACGCGGACAATTTTTAGTTGCGTTTCTAATGGCCAGTATTCATAAAGCTTCTTAGGTGAAAAGTTCCCTTAGTTTTATAAATTTTCCTTAGATTTTATAGAATTTTTCTTAATATTGGAATATTCAGAAGTCTTATTTTAAGGAGATTTTATAAAGATAAGGAATTTCCTTACTTAAAATCTTAGGTCCAAGATATATAGTTTATACTTGGCAAAAGTTTATTTAAGGGGTCCCAGGGATGCACTGTAAGTTGAAAATGGGAGTCCCTAGAAAGAAAAGGGAGTCAGGGTCTCAAGATTTCTGCGTCAGGGAAATCCCTGATGCCATTCAAGTCCATACACAGCAATACACAGTCCTAGGGTCTTAATCTAACATTTACTGTTACTATTAGATAGTGAATTAACCTTGTTTCCTACTCATTTCACCTACTGGTCTAATGCTTTTTTATTTCTAGATTTTACAAGCAAAAATCTCCCGCTTAGAACACTTACTACATTTAAAAGACATGAGAATTGATGATCTGCAAAGCCGGGTCGAGTCGATGCGACCAACTGGAATCAAGAAATGATTATAATATTGCTCAAGACTTCTTCCCTTTTTGAAAAAAAGGTTCGATAATTGTATTCATCATTTTTTATCAGACGAGACACAGACATCGTGCATTTAATTTCTGCTAAGTTGTATGTTTTTTTATGCTCCTGAAGGAGGGGTATGTAGCCGCCGCTTCGTATGTCCATCTGTGCGTCTGTGCGTCTGTCCTACATTCATGTCTGTGCTCTTTCTCAGCAATCACAGACCGGAATTCAACGAAACTTAATGGACAGCTTCACTATGAAAGGGAGATAGCATAGTGTCGGTAGATCTGGTTTTATGATTTTTCACGTACGTCGGGGAGCATCCATCTGTTCTACTTGGGTTGTATATTTGTGAAATCCATGTAATTAGAATATTCTACTGAATGGTTATGTGGTCATTGCAGATAGCTTTTTAAAACTTTTATAACAATTTTATCAGTTATTGCTATTTGTTATAACTGTTGAGCTGTTTTACCAATGTATACACTTGTACAGCTTTGTGGAAACACATCAGTTAAACCATGCACATATTTATCACTGATGTAAGCCAATATACAATATATTTAGCTATTTGTCTAAATAGTGCATAATGGTGTTAAGCATACACAATTAATTCTATACCTTTCGAAACTAATATCTTTGAAATGTAGCACTGTATCTCCATATAATCAAAATACTTTTTCAGGGATGAAAGCAACACAAGTATATCTGCTTCTTTATTTCTGTGCAGTTAACTTGTTTTTGCTTTCATCCCTCGATTTCTTTGTTCTTTGCACACTTCCATATATTCCATCTTCCTCATACAAAGTTTGTGTGTTGTGCATGTATCTAAGTTTTCCTTCCATGGCCTTACCTACCTCTAACCCTGATGCCACAAAAATTGCAATGGTGACATTTGTGGAGGCCACAGCAAGACGAGTCTCTTCGCATTATATAAAGAAATCCGATAGCCTGGTTCCTCTATCACTCCCCGATGTGCCAGTATGCTGCCTCAGTATGTTATGGGAAGCCATGTGTTGACATGGTACAGTGAATGTATGTATGTTATGGGAAGCCATGTGTTGACATGGTACAGTGAATGTATGTATGTTTGGGGAAGCCATGTGTTGACATGGTGAAGTGAATGTATGTATGTTATGGGAAGCCATGTGTTGACATGGTACAGTGATTGTATGTATGTTTGGGGAAGCCATGTGTTGACATGGTACAGTGAATGTATGTATGTTTGGGGAAGCCATGTGTTGACATGGTACGGTGAATGTATGTATGTTATGGGAAGCCATGTGTTGACATGGTGAAGTGAATGTATGTATGTTTGGGGAAGCCATGTGTTGATATGGTACAGTGAATGTATGTATGTTATGGGAAGCCATGTGTTGATATGGTACAGTGAATGTATGTATGTTATGGGAAGCCATGTGTTGATATGGTACAGTGAATGTATGTATGTTTGGGGAAGCCATGTGTTGACATGGTACGGTGAATGTATGTATGTTATGGGAAGCCATGTGTTGACATGGTGAAGTGAATGTATGTATGTTTGGGGAAGCCATGTGTTGATATGGTACAGTGAATGTATGTATGTTATGGGAAGCCATGTGTTGATATGGTACAGTGAATGTATGTATGTTATGGGAAGCCATGTGTTGATATGGTACAGTGAATGTATGTATGTTTGGGGAAGCCATGTGTTGACATGGTACAGTGAATGTATGTATGTTTGGGGAAGCCATGTGTTGATATGGTACAGTGAATGTATGTATGTTATGGGAAGCCATGTGTTGATATGGTACAGTGAATGTATGTATGTTTGGGGAAGTCATGTGTTGATATGGTACAGTGAATGTATGTATGTTATGGGAAGCCATGTGTTGATATGGTACAGTGAATGTATGTATGTTTGGGGAAGTCATGTGTTGATATGGTACAGTGAATGTATGTATGTTATGGGAAGCCATGTGTTGATATGGTACAGTGAATGTATGTATGTTTGGGGAAGCCATGTGTTGATATGGTACAGTGAATGTATGTATGTTATGGGAAGCCATGTGTTGATATGGTACAGTGAATGTATGTATGTTTGGGGAAGCCATGTGTTGATATGGTACAGTGAATGTATGTATGTTTGGGGAAGCCATGTGTTGATATGGTACAGTGAATGTATGTATGTTATGGGAAGCCATGTGTTGATATGGTACAGTGAATGTATGTATGTTTGGGGAAGCCATGTGTTGATATGGTACAGTGAATGTATGTATGTTTTGGGAAGCCATGTGTTGATATGGTACAGTGAATGTATGTATGTTTGGGGAAGTCATGTGTTGATATGGTACAGTGAATGTATGTATGTTTGGGGAAGTCATGTGTTGATATGGTACAGTGAATGTATGTATGTTTGGGGGAGCCATGTGTTGATATGGTACAGTGAATGTATGTATGTTTGGGGAAGCCATGTGTTGATATGGTACAGTGAATGTATGTATGTTTGGGGAAGTCATGTGTTGATATGGTACAGTGAATGTATGTATGTTATGGGAAGCCATGTGTTGATATGGTACAGTGAATGTATGTATGTTTGGGGAAGCCATGTGTTGATATGGTACAGTGAATGTATGTATGTTATGGGAAGCCATGTGTTGATATGGTACAGTGAATGTATGTATGTTTGGGGAAGTCATGTGTTGATATGGTACAGTGAATGTATGTATGTTATGGGAAGCCATGTGTTGATATGGTACAGTGAATGTATGTATGTTTGGGGAAGCCATGTGTTGACATGGTGAAGTGAATGTATGTATGTTATGGGAAGTCATGTGTTGATATGGTACAGTGAATGTATGTATGTTTGGGGAAGCCATGTGTTGATATGGTACAGTGAATGTATGTATGTTTGGGGAAGTCATGTGTTGATATGGTACAGTGAATGTATGTATGTTATGGGAAGTCATGTGTTGACATGGTACAGTGAATGTATGTATGTTATGGGAAGTCATGTGTTGATATGGTACAGTGAATGTATGTATGTTTGGGGGAGCCATGTGTTGATATGGTACAGTGAATGTATGTATGTTTGGGGGAGCCATGTGTTGACATGGTGAAGTGAATGTATGTATGTTTGGGGAAGTCATGTGTTGATATGGTACAGTGAATGTATGTATGTTTGGGGAAGCCATGTGTTGACATGGTGAAGTGAATGTATGTATGTTTGGGGGAGCCATGTGTTGACATGGTGAAGTGAATGTATGTATGTTTGGGGGAGCCATGTGTTGATATGGTACAGTGAATGTATGTATGTTTGGGGGAGCCATGTGTTGACATGGTGAAGTGAATGTATGTATGTTTGGGGAAGTCATGTGTTGATATGGTACAGTGAATGTATGTATGTTTGGGGAAGCCATGTGTTGACATGGTGAAGTGAATGTATGTATGTTTGGGGAAGTCATGTGTTGATATGGTACAGTGAATGTATGTATGTTTGGGGAAGCCATGTGTTGATATGGTACAGTGAATGTATGTATGTTTGGGGAAGTCATGTGTTGATATGGTACAGTGAATGTATGTATGTTTGGGGAAGCCATGTGTTGATATGGTACAGTGAATGTATGTATGTTTGGGGAAGTCATGTGTTTATATGGTAAAGTGATGATATGCTACAACTTGTAACCATGATAGTTTTGTTTGTTTTCAGATAATGACTGCAAAGATTACAAAGCTGGAACATTTGTTGCACTTAAAGGACATGCGTATAGCTGAACTCGCAGGGGACGTTAATGGTTACTCTCGTCCCGCACAAACCAACTATGATTACAGAGTGTATAACAAACGTTAGTTCTGTGTGTTAAGCACCCTGTTTATGTTATAAAATATTACAGTATGGATGCATACATAATTGTTAGCGTCTAAAACATTATACTTCTCAGATCAAGCTTGGTTTAACAAAATGTCTACAGGTGGACACTATGTCAAAAACGATACTCTACAGTTTGTATTGATATCTGAATTTAATGTTTTTTAATTCTCTGTTATTTCGATGTAGAAATCTACACAACACTAAGCTGCGCATTCTTCCATGGCATTATTTTAATTTGTAGATTCCATAATTGGTTTATTACCATTATCTTAAAAATATATTTATTTAAGTAGACAGCTTTGATCAGACACACATTTATATTCTCCACTCTCTGTGAGCTCGATCAAATTTTTTTTCAAGTGGTCACATGATAATTAGTCATATTTTGAAAGCGCTCCTTCCAATTCGCCGAAGATAGCGGACGGATTTGAACGAATATTCACGAGTGCCGCATAAGTGTTGTCAAACTTGACTAGTATTCATTTTCCTCACGTGTTGCAATAATATGTGTATTGTTTATATGTTAAATATGACTCACATTTATGTATGCAAACATGTAAAAGTTGTGATTAATATGGTGTCTATTATTTGTACGTGTATTTATACCATTCAGCAGAAAATATCACATATTGTTCAAGGGTCATTTTAAAAAGTTCTGTCATGATTTTTTTTATTTATTGTAACTAAGATGTGGCTCGTCTATGACAACAGTGTTTATCCATCTGATATGTCGACAAAAATAGTGTATATCCACCTGAAAACTGTGTTTATCCATCTGACATGTTAACAAAAATAGTGTATATCCATCTGAAAACTGTGTATATCCATCTGACATGTCGACAACTGTATACCCATCTGACATGTTGACAACAACCATGTATATCTATCTGGCATGTCGACGACGAATGTGTATATCCGTCTGGTTTTACTCTATTATCCAAGAGTGCTATCATTCTTTAAATCTATTTTTTTATTTGTCAGTTTTTGTATAAGTAGAGCTAAATTAGGCTTCATGAAAGGTCTTTTTAAATGACCCCTGTATGTGTTTATGCAATATACAACTGTATGTATATTTTTGTACTGTACCTTAAGTCTACTCTTGCCAAAATCACTGGCTGTTTAAATTTAAAGGATAATTTATTATTAATGTTATTGTACAGACAATTAATTGTTACATGTATGACTTCAAATATTATTCTCCAAATAATGCAAGAAAGACTTATTGTATCCGTTATTTTTACTTTATTTATATGAGTAAGGATTACAATACACAAAACAAATTTTCCAGTGGTTAGTCATTACATTCCTATTGCTTGAAATTCATGTATGTAAATATTGTTGAGTTTTTTTGAGGTTTTTTTTTATTCTGTTGATTAGCTGTCCGTATTACTTGCGTGATAAGGAATGTACATGTATACATTCACGAGCTCACGGAATCGCTTAGGAACCAAATTATTTTCACAATGTTCTTTAGTACCGTAGAGTTGTTCATACTTTTGATTCCGAGTATGACTTCACAATGTCGGTTAAAACACACATGTTCCTGTTTTGTATTTTATGTTTATTTGTAACCAGATAATTTTCTCTGTTTAACTGCGAAATATTGTCTGCTTTTCAGTGTTATTTATGTTTTATTGGTACGACACCTCCTCCGACAATGTTCCGAAAGTTTTGCGTCTATACCGTAAAAGTTCTAATTAAAGCCCTGCATTTTCCTTTATTAAAATTACAGGGTTGAAATGAATGGACATCCATTTCATTTTTCAAGGCAGTCGTACTAACATGGCTTTGCTATTTGCATATCAGTGTTGTGTAAACCAATCAAATATTACGTTAACCACTAAACCAACTTCTCTTCAACCAAACAAGGTTTGTATCCTCGGCACGGATTTGTTAACCTTTCGGTAAGGGATACGTTACATCACTGAAATCCACTGAATTTCGGTGAATTTACTGAAATCCGTTTTGGATCTGGAGTGACAAGCAATTGTTACCTCACGGCAATTTTTTATGTTGCACAACAAATCTTAATCTTCAAATTGCGCCGTCCATCATTTTTCAAGATAATTCTTGTTTTCACAATACTGCTAAATTGAGCAGACAATATTTGGCACTTACAATGGTAACTAGTAAGTTTTGTTAACTAACAGAATGCCTGTCATATATACTCCTATCATTAACAGGTAGATATTAACTGTAGTAGTTAGAGTTGTGCCATCTTGATGTATTTACTTCCATTCTAATATCATAATTCAGTAACATTACATTTTTTAACATCATTGTTAAATCTGGGTTGGAGGTTTTGAAACTTAAGATCATTTAGTCCCCAAGCTCAAAACTAATTTTCACTCTCAACTCATTTCTGTAAAATACAGTCCGACCTCACTCATTCGAATTCATCGGGTCCGAAATTTTATTTCGAATACTGCTTGGTTTCAAATATCCCATTACAATTCGACGTGCACCAGAATATATTCATTTATTCAATATAATTCATCGGGTCCGAAATTTTATTTCGAATACTGCTTGGTTTCAAATATCCCATTACAATTCGACATGCACCAGAAGATACATCAAGATCTGATATTTATTTCGGCTGATACAAATTATTCGAATAAAAGGTAGTTGAATGAATGAGGTTTGACTGTACATACTTTTGTTATGTCTTTAAGTAGCTATTTGAATAAGGCACGTACAGAAATACTGTGTGATCCATTTAATAACCAAATAATTAAAGTTTAAGCACAAAATAAAGTGTTGAGATCATGCAGGGATCAATCTCAAGTTTTATCATTTGGGTCCCAAGTCAAAATTGCCGCACATTTCCTAAAATTACTTGTTTGTCATGCCCTATGTGAGGTTATAGAGATGATCTTTTCTGAATCTATTTTTTTTTGGATGAGACATCAAATGTAATGCTGGACGTATAATACTGACCGTGTCATTATGTGTACGAACACGTTTCATTCATTTATGAACATTTTTGTGTACTTTTTGTTTTAATTAAAATTTTATGTCCATGATCTCACAAACATGTAATAGTATATAATGGTCACTGTGAGTTATTGATTGATACATTGTCGGTAAAAATAAGTGCTCCCTGATATTAAGAACATCGTTGGTAAAAATAACTGCTCCCCGATATTAAGGGACCTTTTCCCGACCATCTGACCTTCATGGTCAACAGTCTGTCTAAAATGTTGACCAATAAAGGGTTTTAGCTCTGTTCGCTTGCATTCCGACATTAATGATACCAAAGAGTAGAGTTCATGTTTGTATACCGGTTGTAAATTTGCTACACAATATTAAGACAAATTGGTAACATTTATTTAAATGCTTTGTTTTGTCTGTGGACTTGAAAGTTCCTTCAGTTGTATATAGCTCATACTTTTCATTCTTTCATCCATTTGCCATCTTTGTAAACCAAATAAAATATGTCAATATGAAATCAAAGAGTTTTTGTTGTTTTAACTATTGTCGCTTACTTTGATGGAATTTTTAAGTTCTTTCAACATCTTGCAATGACTGTAGAACAGTTTTCATATTGCCAAATGAGGCAAATATTGCTTACTGTCAGTAAATGGTGACGTCACCGGTGACGTTTTCTGGAAATGGCATCACTTGTAGAAGAGGTTGGAAATCGTACAGCGGCGCTCAAATCAGAAAACCAATCAAAGGGAACAAAGATGTATCGGAATATGAAAATGGGATGTAGAAATAAGAAACAGATAATGCAAATATTGTTTTATAAACAGAATATATTCTCAAGTTGTGTATACAAGAAGGATAGAAAGGTATAAGGCAGGAGTATGCAAAAATAAACTGCTAGTACAAGCATAGTTTAGCATAGGCAACATAGAAACAGTGATGTAGATAAAATATTGCCCATTGTAAGTAAATGTCTTAACAAATTAACGTGTAACAAGCATTACAGAACATTGTGACAGTGTTACGGAACAAGTATAAACATAGATATACTGTAAACCTAGAAATGTTTGTGACAAAATTATTTTGGTTTTTTATTTTGAAAGACTATTTCGCGGCTATTAATTTCTAATGACTCCACAAAAAAATCTTAAATTAAATAGCAAAATATTTTTAAAGTCATTATTATCAAAATATATAATGGATAAGGAGATTATTGTTTCATATATTGTTTTGATAGATATATATACGTGAATGAAACAACAATATGATCATACATGTTATAATAGTTATTTTGAGCAATGATATCGTTTGTTCCATTTTCCCACTTTATTTCCCTTTTACGATTTTAATAAGGCTTAACGCCATATAATTGTACTTGGAGCTATAATGGCAATTAGCAATAATAATAGCTAGAAACTTTTTTGATTTCATTGTTAGTGACGATATCACAACTACTTATTTTCGCGGAATGACTACCCTTGCGAACTTCGCTAACTTAAAACACGCAAAACAATTGCTAGGTTTACAGTATATGACATCGTCAAGTGTTCAAGATACAAAAATCTAAAAGTGTAAATGCAAATAAACTAACCAAAGAATGCACCAGTGAACTGGTTATTCATGTATAACATATGAAAGCAATAACAAACATTATACATACATTATACATAGATAAAATACAATGTACGAAATAGAATATTCCATGGGTTTCATACATTATTTGATGTAAACGCACTTCAGGACATCCGAGGAGAAAAAGAACACTGATGTATCAATAAAAATGATGCACATTTATATATCGTAAAACTTTTAAGCAAATTTAATCAGATTGAACAAATGCAATATAATGCAATACAATGCCCCCTGTTTAACCATGCAATGTACGAATTAGAAATACAGTTGCCCAGGGTATATTATACGTAACATATGAAACACTTACGGTAGTCTGTGGCCTATTACCAGGGTAAGAAGGCACATTATGAAGTTGACTGAGCTAACTTTCATGTAGGACAGTAACACCAATTTACAGTAAAACCTCACTAATAGACCACCTCAATAATGAGACCATCTCAAAATTAGGAACACAATTTTAAAGTCCATTTCCACCGTTTTGCTCTTTATTCAACATCAATGTTAAGACCACTTCAAGACCAGTTAACAGTCCCAAGGGTGGTCTTACTATTGAGGTTTTTCTGTAATTAATTTCTGAGCCATAGAGAGAAGTACTGGAGTATCATATCACAGCATGAGCAATTTCTTGATAAACGCCGACAGGTTCAGAGACATGAAAACATACCCAAAAACAGGCAATTCAATTGGTCCCTACTCAATGTAAACATCGATCCATTCACAATCAAATTAACTAAATAATATAACCTACTGTCAATTCAAAATTAGCTTCGAATACCGTTATTGTGCACACAACGTCTATTGGTCAATACTTAGCAAAACATGTTTTCATTGGCTGAATACCAAAGTGTTTGTTTACAACCGTTCACAAGTAAATAGAAACAGACTATAGTCAACATCATATAATGACAAGTCAATACACTATTATTTCTCCAAGTAATATCACAGAACAACGACAAAAATTTGCAATGCCAATCACAAACTATGTCATGTCAATCACTATACATTGGTTTGATACCCAAGGCAGAGAATAATTATGTAGATTGCATAAAAAATTAAAAATCCATCTCATTGCAACATTGTGTCAAAATCACAACTATTATTATACACAGAAGATTATCACGAGTTCTCTCCCTTTATCGCTTATGATACTAAGTACCGTAGTATCTAATAGATAGTTCCCATATTTACAATATTTACCTCCCTTGTTCTGAAGATGGGCTAATTTCCATAAAAGTCTACAGGGAATATTATGAAAATGATGATAAAATAATCAGATATAAAAAAAGAACTTATTCATTAGGCTCATGTGACCAGTTGGCTCAAAAAGTTGAAGAAAAAGTGGTTGTCACATGCAAATTCTCTTGGTATTTTCTCAATTATCACATATTTGGGAAATACTCCTATAAGTGCTTTTTAAGTTTTGCCTATCAAAATGGCGGATGATTAAGAACAAGGGAGGTAACTATTGTAGATGAGGAAATATCTCTTACTAATCTTTGACTCAATTGATCCTAAAATAAAGGAAAGTAGTAGGGATATATCTGAAACCTTATAATCAATAGAAGCACCGGAACATGTACAACGCATTATGTAACATTATAATATTGTCATAGAAAACAATTTACCTCTTATCAGTGATCAATAAATTAACAAAATAAACATAAGACTTTTATAAACAGATATCTTTAACAAGTTTATCTGTAACATAGTTACTGTGTTTAATTAAAGTAAATCGGGGCTTGTATGCCAAAATAAAATTTGAAGCAACTCTTACAACTACATAGTCAGAACAACCTTATCCTGATGCATAAATATATTATACAGCGGTTATGCCAAATATATCAATTTCCATCAGCATTTTCTTTAATTAAACAATGAAATATCCGAAAATTTCTGCTTAAAATCTCCGCCTTATTCTTTAAGATGCAACATACCTTTTCCTTTAGACCTGTGGACACATTTTATCATGAATTAACTCAACATTAATGTAACTTTTTCACAAGTTTATAACTGTTACATTTTCTTAATTCCGAACTATGAATGTAACTTTAAAGGCGCATAGTCACATTTTCTATCAAAATATGCCAAGTTATAATTTTGAGAAAATGGCAGGTTCATGCTTTCATACAGACATACTCTAAAACATTGCATTGTAACGTTTCTTTAAAGTTTCCAGGAACTGCAAAACACGAGTCAGATACAGGTATTTCCTATGCTAGAGCTAACTGGGCACATAGGTCAGGATAGAAAATAACGGTACTACAGCTTCTATTTGTAGTTTTGGAAACATGATAGCAAAGTGACGAGGCAATGTTGTGAAGTATATCTGTATGAAGATATTTACACGCGATTTTCTCATTTTTATAACTAAGCATATTTTAGTAAAAAAAAAACCGACTATGTACCTTTAAGTAAATTAACACATAAAATATAACTCACCCAATAAACATGTCAACAAAGCTATACAAAGCTATAACATCATTGAAATATACATTGAGGTAATAAGACAGTGTCGAATGTTTCATATTTATCACTTAGAACACACTCATAACGTCCAATCAGCGGACACGCTACGTCCAATCAGCGGACACGCTACGTCCAATCAGCGGACACGCTACGTCCAATCAGCGGACACGCTACGTCCAATCAGCGGACACGCTACGTCCAATCAGCGGACACGCTACGTCCAATCAGCGGACACGCTACGTCCAATCAGCGGACACGTTACGTCCAATCAGCGGACACGCTACGTCCAATCAGCGGACACGCTACGTCCAATCAGCGGACACGCTACGTCCAATCACCGGACACGCTATGTTCAATCACCAGCATTTATTTCAACCGTCTATATTTCTTATATACAACACCAATGAAGTCAATGCAGTCTAAGTAGGATAGACAATCTTATGACAATGTCTATCCAATACATATAAGGTATATTTTATAACAATAAATGTTTCAACAGATTATGTTTGAACAAAAGTTAATGGTTAACAAGTTGCACTAATATTTGAAATCTTGAAACACAATTCAGGTAAATAATATACACTGAAAACTGTCGGGTATACAGAAAACATGAATCCTCGTGCCGTTATGCTAATTTCAGCAATTTAACAATAAACCAAATAGAAAACAAGTATGTTTGAAAAAAAAAAACAAGATGAACAGCATTTGGAAAACCTCGGCCAACTACGTCCAGTGCCTCGCATGTTCGTAAGGCACTTCTTTCGGAAATACCATTTGAATATCATGTAAACAATATGGCGGCGTGAACACTCGAGTGCTGATGAAACAGGATTAGAATCTAATGTTTAAATAATATGAAGACTGAAATATGTGAGTTTTTAACTAGATATGACAACGATAATCCATTTCTTATGTGAATTTATCAAATTTATTGAAGTTATAAATCTATTTTACGAGAACTATATTTTGACCGCACAAAATGTTGAATTTTGACACATAGTGCTCCGCCTGACATACACTTGAGGATGTTTGTAGAGTAACAAAGTGGTACGGAAATATCCGAGAGCTGTCGAGAATGGATGACCAGAAATTCATCATACTGGTTTCCAGCTGTACAGTCATCAAACCAACCAAGCAGTGAAAGTGTTTCATTTTTGTCCTGAATACCAAATCTGTCATAATGTCTAGCCTATCTATTCCAACTGTTTGCGAACAGCAGAGGATGTAAAAATGTTCAACAATATTTCTGTGATGTAAAAAAATCAAGACATATGATGACAAAATATATTAGAGCAAATCAAACACAGAAATACATGTACCGGCAGTTCTAAGCATTCAAATCTAAATCTGACATTCTTGGACACAAAGGGAGCGAACAGTTAAGCTGGCTTGAACACTGATGTAGAATTGTACCTAATGGATTTCAATGCCTTGTGGGGGGGAGCAAGTTATCAGGATAATTTACATAACACAAACCTCTCTTGAAGTCAAAAAATATTTTCATGACATTGAAGGATATATATATACAGATACTGTCGGACCTCTTTTATTCGACAACCTCCTATCAGAACACTTGGCATCATCCGAAATAAATATCAGGTCCAGATGTATCTTCTTAGGCACATGGAATTGAAATGGGCTATTCGAAACCCTGTATTAATCGAAATAAATTTATCAGACCCAAAGAATTCGAATGAGAGAGGTCCGACTGTATACAAGGAAAAGCTTCTGTACATCTTCTATACAATAGAATAAAAAAACACAAAAACAATGTTTACAGAGCTTCAAGAGCAAGTGAAAATGATTGGTTTTGTCATAATAATGTAATTCAGTTCAATTCAGGACAAGAAATTAACAATATTGAAATGAACTATTTATAAATTGTACAAAAATAATTTGTTAGAATACAATCAGACAAAAAGATGCGAACATAAAGTTATTATATACTTCATCGCAAGGTTTCATCTCATTTCATCTGCAAGGTATGATGCCGGTACCCAACCTTCATTGGGACCAACTTTAATAAACCACCAACCTCCTTCAGGTGATTCTATCACTTCTACTTGCTCACCTTCTTTCACACTAATTTCACCGTCATTTTCAGCATCAAAATCAGAACTAACTACAAACACAGCCTGCTGCGATAGAGTTGACTGAATATCTTTTTCTGGTTCTCCACCAGGATTTACTTCCTCTAAGTAAGTTGATGGAGCCCACCCTTCCTCATTGCCAGAACTAACATACCACCAACCATCTGCTGTTTCCAAGAGATGAAAATACTGACCTGTAACTAACTTAATTTCACCTTCATTACTTCCTGGATAATCAGCAACAGCACAATACATACCATCATCTTTAAACTCCTCGGTATTTGCATTGTTATTTTCAATATCAAATTCAGTTGATTCAGTCTTAACATTGACTTCTGGTTTAGCGTTTATCTTTGGTTTCATAGGAACTGATGGAACATTATGCTTTGTTTCATCTCCAGTATGAGCACCACCAAGCCTAGCTTTCAGAACATTAGCCAGATTTGACACGCCACTGGGTCTAGCATCATCATCAGAATCTGAGTTATCAGAATCAGACTCAGCAACATGTGGTTTAGGTTTTCCAGGCTTAGTTGGCAAAGGCTTGTGTGAGTGGGGATTAGTTGGTGCTTTGCCAGGTGCAGGTGGCAATGGTCTTGAAGAATACTTCTTTGGATCAAGACTTGAGTCAGCCGATCTTGGAGAGCCATATTTGTTTATGGGCTTTGCCCTAGAATTTGGGGAGATATTTGGACGAGTAGGTCTCCTTGAAGGTGTTGTACTAGGCCGAAGTGGTTTTTCAAACTGTTTTATTGGCGACCTATTAAATGAAGCAATTGGTTGACTCGCTCTAGTAGCAATATTATCCAATGCTGTTTCTGTCTGTTGTTTGTTTTCCAATTTGGCTTTCAGCATATCTGCAAGTGCACTGACTTTATGCGGTTCACTGGTTGGCTCTTTTGATTCATGTGATGAAGATTTGTCTGGGGTATTTTTTAAAAATGACAGTTTAGCAGAAGGTTGTGGAGCAGAAGATTCGGTATTCCTTATCCAAGATGGCTTCACAGGTTTATCTTGCCCTGGTTTAGGTACAAATAAGGGTTTTGAATGTGTCTCTGGTTTACTAGCCTTCACAACAGCAGGCTTAGAAGAATTATTCAGCATACCAATGCCTGCCTTTGGTATTTCCATATCACTAGAAGAATGCCTGGCATTACCAGCTTCAAACTTGGCTTTTAAAGCACCTGCTATTCCAGCAACATCAACCTTTCCAACAGGATCGTCTGTCTTATCAGGAGGTTTGTTTTTCACAGGAGGCTTTGGTTTTAAGTCTGCAGGTTTCGTGTCATGTTTTACTGGTACAAATGGCTTCACTAAAACACTAGCTGGTTTTGTGTCTTTCTTAATTGGCACAAGAGGTTTTGGTTTAGGTTTGTTTTCAGGTTTTGAGTCAACTTTAGGCGGTCCACCAGCATGTTTAAGCACAACATTAAATGGTGAAGGTTTGGCATCATCTGAGTCGTTCTTGACAGAAGTACTCGGATCACTAGTAGTCTTAACTGGCGGCCTGGGTTTAGCCTCAGCAGGAGATGGTTTTAAAGCACCTTTCCCAGGTGGTATTAGTGGTAACGACTTATGGATAACTTCAGGCCTACTGACCGTTTCAGTATTGTGAACTTTCTTTTCACTGGACGGCACCACTGGAGGTGCAGGAGGAGGTGGTTGCAGGCTTCTGTCAGCAGATGTCTTCATACCCTGTTTTACAGCTTGGACGGTCAAACCACTAACAGGAGCACCGTGATGGACATGACCAAAAGGATGTGACGGACTCATGGGACCTTTTGGAGACTTGGGACTATGTGGTGCATCATTTTCAACATTATGGTCATCCAGAAAATCCTTTTTGGGAAGTGTTGGAGGCGACTTGTTGGTCTTGAACTTGGCTTTCAGAGCACTAGTAAGATTTCCGAATGAAGAGTTCCTTTTATTTTCTCCTAATGAATCGTCGGTTAAATCCTCTCGACTTCTAGCAGGGGAATGTGTCTTCTGCAAAATATAATAAAAGGTTTACTGTTTTGATTTTCAATGAATACATGTTACAACCACCCTTGGGCCCCGTGAAAACTGGTCTTCTTAACAAGATGATCCTCATATTGAGGTTGAGTAAAGAGCAAAATAGTGAAAATGGACTTGAAAATTGTATTCTTAATTTAGACATGGTCTTTGAGTGTGGTTTTACTGTAGTTGAAACCAACTAAGAAATAAATGGAAAAGATCATAGGAAAAGTCAAGACAGCTGGCAACAATAGGCCGAAACTGGGCAGGAAATAACCTGAACACTATATAAAGTGACAGAATTGCACAGGGGAAAGGGAAATATAACAAACATTCAAAACACAAAAAGAAATAACAACCATACAGCGACAGAGAAATTTTTTTTATAAAACTCTAATTTCAAAAACAAAAGAGCTACAACTACACAAAGGCTGGGGCGACATGACTGGATATCGAACTTGGCCACTATATCTCGCCAACCCGCCAGTCAAGTGACTTCCAAATAACAGATAAAACCAAACCTTGACTGTTGACAATGATTTAGGTGATGGTGCCCGTGGTTTATCTGCAACAGGGGTCTTGGATTCTATGTAAGTAGCTGGGGCCCAGCCCTCTACGCCATCAATCTCGATGTACCACCATCCCGTCTCACTCTTCTCTATAACCTGCAGTTATACACAAAATAATAATAAAATTTGGACGCAAAGTGCCAAAGAACTTGTTTATCATTTAATGCATGAATCAAAATACAAACTACATTGCATGCTGAGTCAACTATTAATACACATATACATTTAAATGGTTAAAATGCTGCGAGAAAATACTTGCTAGAGTCTTTTTATTTTTGACAGATACTTTTTATTTTCACATAATTTTATGTTATAGGAAATTTTATGCTGAATACAATGAAAAAAAAGAAAAAATATTCAATACTTATAAATATTTCCTCGTTTGTTTAAGCTTTCGGACGAAGCGCTTAGTTTGTGACGTCAAAACTTTGATTGGAAATACTCGACGTCATAATCAAGGTCACTTATGTAGGAATTGTCATGGCAGCGCTCAGAATATTATATAAATTTACAAAAATTGTAGTTTACGCGTTGTAGTTGACAAATTCAAACTTTTTTTTGTTTACTGACCTTAACTGATTCCCCGCCATCAAAACTGATACCATCCCCTACAGCGTCAGAGAAGGATGCTACGGTTACATATTCCTTGGATACAGATTGTACATGCACAAGTGGAGGTCTTGTGACTTTCACAGCATTTGTACTATAACCAGGCTGAAACAAGAATTTGACACATTTTACAACATTTGAATGCTAGATGCATAAATACTCTGAAATTGAACAAAAATTCAGACAAAGCCATTTTTGTTTCAATCATACAGTAAAATGACTTAGTCTAAAATTAGCAACATTAAGTTAGGATTTAAGGAGCCCAAATGATAGCCTCTTTCTGTATACACTAAAATATATGAATTCATTGTATTTCCACCACATAATCACCACCATAATCTGCCAAATCAAGAACTGGACAACATAAAAAATTGTCAAAACTGAACACAAGTCATTTAGGTCCCTGTGTGGGATAACTCTTGCAACCATAATATAACAACACATCAGAGTGATCTCCCTTAACCATTGGACAAATTGATAAACAGAGGATATTTATGTAGATATGTATCATTATGTATAAACATAGATTACTTTATGCACATAACATATTTATTTTCTTGTATATAACATATAACATTGTAAAATACACAAGGCTAGAATATATACATGTATTCTACATAATATTTTGGATAATCACAAACAATTTCATCAACTGTTCATTGCTTGTTGCACAATTTTCACACACAAACATGTCAATTTCACCGACCAATTTAACACGTCTGACCCACAACCACAGACTAGACTTATTCACCAATTTAACACGGCTGACCCACAACCACAGGCTAGACTTATTCACCAATTGAAAGGTGAAAATATATTGCACGACCAACAGGAGATAATAAAATGAAGAAGTCATTATAGGTATTTAACTATTTAAAACAATTCTCTTGTACAAAAATGAATCAACCATACATGTGAACTCTCCCGATTTCTGCAGGAGGCTCCCAGATTTGAAAGGACACTCGCGTGCTCCCAACTGGGAACCATGATCTCCAGATTTTCAAAGTGAACTTTATAAATATTTGTTATAGGGTATATTTTTGTTCATTCACGACTTGTTCACTGAACCTATCTATCAAACTGATATCTGGAAGAAGTAAAATCTGGATACCAGTCCGAAAATCGTACATACCATGTTTTTGGTGTAATAACAAGGACTTAAGCGTTTGGTGACACTGATCACTTGTCATCTTGTTTATTAAAGTTTCACATGTTCCTAAGTCAATTATAAATACAGTATTCTAATTTGGAGGCCTCAGAGACACGCTTGGCTTTGTTTCAGCAGAAGGAATCACCATCCTAGACACTATCAGTATAAAACCTTAAAAAAAACATAATCAAAGTATGCCCCCACCTTCTTACAGTAACAGTACACCCCAATCTCAATGACTCTCAATGTTATATCCAGTATCATGCTGTACCTACCTTAGCAGATGGCCTCGGCGGAGGTCGCGTAGATCCACATCGCTTCAACGATCGAGATTTCATTGACTGCAAACTTTCATAAATCTTCTGAGTCTCCTCTTCACCCTTTTTGTCTTCCTTCAATATTTTACTCAGTTCTTGTATAGTATAAATTGTTTCCTCCGGCATATCATAATCATCATCAAAAACGTCTTCACCATCATCATCATCATCATCAGCATAGGAGGAAGTTGTTATAGTAGGTAAGGCAGGTTTTCGTTCGTTGGGTTCGGTATCGTCCTACAAGCAGCATATGAAATTCACCTTTATAAATATGAATACAAATGTGATGCACCCACCCCCAGACCCCTCTCTAGTCAGCAACCACCTCCCTTCACCATGCACCCTCTCCCAGACCACTCTCTAGTCAACAACCACCTCCCTTCACCATGCACCCTCTCCCAGACCCCTCTCTAGTCAGCAACCACCTCCCTTCACCATGCACCCTCTCCCAGACCCCTCTCTAGTCAACAACCACCTCCCTTCACCATGCACCCTTTCCCAGACACCTCTCTAGTCAGCAACCACCTCCCTTCAACAACATTATCAAGTTTTCCCGAAGATATATTCCTGTAGTAAAAGTTATTATCTCTCTACTGAATATATGCATCATTTACTTACAACATCAGGGCTCTAGAAATTTTCTTAAGTACAGTTAATAGGGTACGGATTAATAGATAGGTAGGCATGCATGAACTACATTTGTTTATTTGCAACATTAATTGTCCAGCGTATTAGATTTAAAGGGGTAGATTGGCCAAGGAATTTGTTGCTTAATTTGCACAGTTGAAGTCGACCACCATCACAATATGGACACAATTAACAATGTCACATAAGTCACCATGATCTAACTGGACAGATACCCTGCTGTGTTAATTACCATACAGTTAACACCTTCAACTTGTGGTTAATTTCATTTTGTGGGGGGTCATTTAAACAGAATTGAGTCGAAACCTTTAAAACTGACTTGTCCTGGACTAACTTCAACTCAACTGTTGGTAGCTCAAATCGGCAATTACACTTGTCTTGAACGTCGGGCTAGTGGATTTCTAGAGCCCTGAGCATTAAATATAACATGTAAGCCTCATACCTTGAGTAAATCACTGACATCTATCAATGACTTTACAATCTGTGGACCACTGTCAACAGCTACACCATTGGACCTTCCAATAGATTTGCCTTCAGTTTTTGTCTTGCGTATCTTCACAGATTTAGTTTTGACAAGATATGTTGCAGGAACAAATCCTTCTCTACCATTATACCTAGAAGAACAAATTGACCATAATTTATACATATATTCTCTTTTCTCCAATTCTCTGGTTTCTCATAATCTTGTGTCATAATGTAAATGTAAACCATCTCCTGTGGCAAAGTGGTTAAGGCATCCGCCTTGGGAGCAGGAGGTCGAAGGTTTGAATCCCTATTGTGTGGAAAGGATATTGTCCAACTCTTATTCAGCGGCGGACACCACTCCCCCCCACCCTGTTCAACTGCAGACCAATCAACACAGTGGCCACCCTCTTCTAAAAGTAGGGCAGTAAGTACAGATATTTATTGATAAACGACTGACTTTGGTAATAAATCTGTTAACTTTCATTGAAATTATACTTGTTGATACTAGTGATATAGCCAGAACGAGGGTTGGATCGTTGAAGTTTCCAATAGTCCTGTGATTTTGGCCAATAATTCTACAGTTTCTTCAAACATGCAGGAACACCAATGGAGAGGTCACATAAAATTTCAAACATTACACTTTTTTTTCTCCCATGATTGGGCAAAACTCTCATACCAACGAGAAACTTCATTGATCTGACACTCATACTGGCTTCATCCGTATTTTATGTAAGTATAATTTCATTACAAGCGAATAGGTTTTCTGAACACACTCCATCGTTTGTTTTCAAACTATCGGCATTCAATGATGTAAATACTGTACTTATGGGTAGATGGAGGCCATGGTGATTAACTACAGTAACTCTAGTTTCACTCAATAAAACAACAATTCCCATACACACCACCATGCTACATTACCTCACACGCCACCATCCCTCCAGATTTTTCTCTATCACATCAACAACAGCCCCTTTTTCCATCGACAATTCATCTTCTGTGTCGGCTTTAAATTCATCTGTGCATAAATACTGCTCCTCTAAAAAACAACAACACTTATTTACAACAACATTAAGGCAAACAACAACAGTGTCTCATAAAAATCAGTCCCTTCATTTGTACAAAAGTGCATATTGTACAATGACCCTTTTGAAAATGGTTCCCCTTGCATCCGAGTTGTTAAACAAATATAGTTTGACCTCGTTTATTCGACAACCTTCTATCCGAATACTTGGGACCATCCGAAAAAAATATTCAGTCCGGATGTATTTTCATAGGCACATCAAATTGAAATGGGCTATTCAAACCATACATTATTTGAAATAAAATTTTGGACCCGATGAATTCAAATGTACTGTGTCCGACTGTATGCCCTTGAAACGAATGTCGTTGTAATGAGGGTTTGACTGTACAACATTGTCAAACAAAATTCAAATAACAAGCAATCAATAGTAACAGTTCTTGGCCACTGCATACCATCATGTTGTACATCTCAAATATTCAAAGTTTTGTTCAATTATCTTTCCTATTTTTTCAAGATACGGTTACGAAAACTTTATTTTCCTGAATCAATAAATCAAACTGTTCGAGTTACTGCACACTTGAGTAGACAAGAAAATCTTGTATATAGAAGATTTCCTTATTATTATCATATGGACAACAGACAGATATGCAGACACAGAGCTACTTACCTTTAGGGAATCATAAAAAGCATCAACATTTACAAATAAGCAAGAGTACAACAGGTGTAGGGCGAAAAATGTTTAGTTTAATCATATTTTATCATATTGATACATATAACTATCATATTTGCACAAACTTACAAATAACTTGTATATACATACAAAAGGGTTAGGCAAAAAGTTTTAACAACATTATCTAGGGCCCTTCTTAGGGCGAAAAAATGTGTAATTTAACTCACCTTCCCCGGGAGCGAATATGACCGTAGAATCTTCCTTTACGCCATCTTCCCGTTCTAGACATGTGCTGGGTACCCAACCTTGTTCGTCCTCAACGTTAACGAACCACCATCCTATAAAAACATGCAACAGAGTAAAAACAGACATTTGTATCTATACAAATACATTTAATTTTTGTACAACGCAAAAACTATTTTACAAAATTCTATTGCGCTTCACAGATTTCTCGAGACATGTACAAAGTCTTATACAGTCTGATCTCATTCACTCTACAACCTTCTATCCGAATACTTGGTATAATTCGAACTATATAATTATTAGGTCTCGATGTATCTTCTTATGCACGTTGAACTGAAATGTGCAATTCGAAACCATGTATAAAATTTCGGACCCGATGAATTCGAATGAACGAGGTCCGACTGTATATTATATACACCCAAAAAAACAGGCGTCTTGTTATCTAATGTTGAATTGAATCAATTCTGGGAATTTTGAAATTTTTATTACAAAACGGGTTCTAAGTATGTCTTTATTGCTCGAGATGTCCTTGTAAGTTTTGTGAATTAAGTTTCATCTTACAGTTGTAGACTGGTTTCTAGTTATTTCGTAATGAAATGAGACGTTTATGTAAACATTGTAAACAACATATTTTGTAATAAAAACCCGTTATGTAACAAACATTATAAACAAATAAGTTTTAAGTTCCTTTCTGAAAGTGATTTCATAACTGATGCATTTAAGGTCTCCAGGAAAAGCATTACATGTACTACCTTTTGGTGGATATTATATGATACTGAACTAAAGATCTTGCAAGTATTTTTTTGTATTTTTTTTATCTATTTAACCATTCTTCTTTCATAGATGTTTAGATCACATCAAGAGGTGGAAAACGATAAAAGCCAATCAGCTTTTTCTTTCATACGCAGATAGGCCAGGTTCCCATTCAACTGGTATTAAACCAAAATTTGAACCTGCCCAATCAACCGGTATAAAAATTAAATCAAAACCTGTTTCAGTCTTCTCGACAATTTCCACCAACATTCCAACTTGTAAGGTGACTTCTCCTTTCTCCTGTTTCTTGTAGTCCGTCACAGCAATGTAAACCTCCAGTTGTTTAGGCTGGGAAATCTTCTTAGCTTTCAAAGACTGCCTTCTCCTAACAAAAGCATCAAAATAATGCACCATAAAATTATACATCAGTACTGTTTGTCCAATCAGATACAGGGAATCTTTTGTCTATATCGTCCTCCTCTTTCACGCCATACTACAGGTATGGAGCTAGTTGTAAAACCTCAGTTTAATATTACTTCCTGATCAAATTTCTGTAATTTCCATAAGGCCATCGTCTGAATCATCATCAAACTCATTGAAAATTATGATAAATCTTTCCTTTTATAGTGGAAGTTCACAAGCTGACTTTATATCTTGAACTTAAGGATGAAACCATAGCACCAATTACTTAAGAACATGTAATTCGAAAATACACTTGTACACTGTATAACTGTCCCCAAATATAAGTCATATTTCAATTCAAAATTTCGTTGTATTCATACTGCGGTACACAGAAACTACCCGATAAGAGATTTGCATTCAAAAATATTCCTCTAGATTATAACACTATCAAAATTACTTTCCTCATATTTTTATTAATAGAATTCAGTGTGAACGAAAAAAGTAAGAAACACTCCATTTTGAATATATAATGGAGCAAATATTCATCCGAGATGTTGAAATAGTTCTAAAAGTATAATTACTTTAACCATAATAAAGTATAAAATCCAAAAATCTGACGATAATAATTACAAGTGCTGCACATTAAAATTACCCAAACACTCATATTTCAAAAAAACATGCAATGTTTAATAAAATAAATACTCAAATTTAGCTTCATAAAAAAAACGTAAATACACTTAAACCCATCGAAAACCACTTAAAATAATTAACAAAACCATTCAAGCATGAAAACATAGCAGCCGTATATACAGGGGAACCTCAATAATAAGACCATCATGGGTTCTGAAGAAAGTCGGTCTCATTACTAAGGTGGTCTGATTATCGATTTAAATTGTGGTAGAAAAATTGAAAACTGCGGCCCACGAAAAATGTGGTCTTATTACTGAAAAGGTGGTCTTAATGGTGAGGTGGTCTTGAAGTGAGGTTTTATTGCGTACCCCGACCTTCATTGAATAGTGAAGTACAGTCGGACCTCGTTTATTCGACAACCTTCTATCCAAATACCTGGCATCAACCGAAATATTTGATAAGACATTATTCCAAGAATTACAGATTTAATAAAGGTAACTCTTCAAATTAAATTTCAGAGACATACTGACCTAAATTACATTAGCATCTATAGATAGCGATTTGTCTGATATTCTATCATACAGTATTCATTCAATGTCCTATACTTCCTATAAAACTTATACAATTATACAAATGAAGTACAAATATTCCAACTATTGATCTGATTTGCCAATATGATCAACAATTAAACTGGTTTATCAGTTACATTTTAAACGTGATACAAAAAGTATAATTCCTACCTGTCGTATATTTTTTTAGAAATACAGAGAAGTCATTTTACTCAATTATATAATACCTACACAATTAAATCACAAACTGTTACAAAGTTTCCTTGTAATTATAACATGATTTCAAACATCTAACATGTCATAGCATAATGTTGAAACAAACAGTTTTTGTACCCAATGCTTAGAACAGCATTTACTGGTAACATCTTTTTTCCTGAGTTGTATATCACTAGATTATTAATGTCATCAAATATTAATTTTTTCCTATTTATCACATAATTTCAAACTTAGACGTTATCATTGTCCTTTATTATATAGCAGTACGAGAGATCGAGTTGTTACAGGGAACGCCACATACGCAAGACATTATATCTCCCAACACAGATCCAAGGGAACAAACAGTCTACAAAACATTAGGAGGTGAGGAGGTGTAATTGTCTGGGTAGTTATATACCAAAACATGGAATCAAACCTGCATCGCCCTCACCACCAGCCCCTAACTGTTAATAATATTTTCACTTTGTGTCATTTCTCTGTAAAATGAGGATCATTTTCAACAAGAATGAAATTAATTCTCTTTTATGTTCAAATGAAATGTATGATCAATGGCATAGAGTTCAACCTTCAATAGCATGGAGTCTGACCTTAAATGGCATGGAGTTTGACCATTAATGGCATAGAGTTCAACTTTTAATTGAATTTTAAGTTCGACCTTAAATGGCATAGAGTTCAACTTTTAATTGAATTTTAAGTTCGACCTTTAATGGCATAGAGTTCAACTTTTAATTGAATTTTAAGTTCGACCTTTAATGGCATAGAGTTCAACTTTTAATGGAATTAAGTTTGACCTTTAATGGCATAGAGTTCAACTTTTAATGGAATTAAGTTTGACCTTTAATGGCATTTAGTCACAGGAGGGAAATGAAGAAGGTTTAAGTAAATGTAATATTTGTTGACTGCTGCACTTGAAACAAAAGCTACACGCCTATAAACACGCCTTCGGGAGTGTGCGGATAATGCTGATCAGAATCAGAACAATTTACATACCAACAATGACATAAATACACATCACCAGATGTTTGTTACAACATGAAAAATCTTGTTGACTTTAAATAAGAACACTTTTCCATCAATACACAATCAGAGTTTTTCTTTATCAAGCTCACTGACAAACTCAATTCATCCAATTTGAAATGTCCAGGTAATACAGTCAGACCACATTTATTTGACAACCTTCTATCCGATTTAACCAATCTGGTCCCGATGTATCTTCTTAGGAACATCGAATTGAAACGGACTTTTCGCAAACCATGTATTATTGAAATAATATTTCGGACCTGATGAATTCAAATGAACGAGGTCTGACTGTATATTCATGCAGTTAATACTATATATCTTCGGTCAAATTGCCACAGAAAACATAGATTACTCTTCACCAGATGCTTGAACCTACGACATCTAGTAGCGCCCTCTACCGAATGAGCTGACCAGGACTGGTGGACTCAAATGTTATGTTACATGACAAATAATTTTTACAGATGAAAATAAGGAACTATTTTGTTTTGCCCAAACACATCTAGGAGTTCATTGCATTAAGGCTTCAAAGCTATGCTCTATACTGATCAGTACATTTAAAAATGCACAGTTTCGTACCTGTGTTGTGTCTTTAAAATGTCATTTTAGCATGTTTTAAACTCGTTTTTATATGAAAATATCCATTGATTGAAAGAATATTTAGCTTCATCATTGCATAAACTGAAATAATATCATGGTTAAGTTGTCATCTGGCATCCCTAGGTAAGTTCAGGATATTTGAGAAATCTAACATTTTGCATTTTTAGATGTACTGAGTATGATATAAACAAGATTCACAAGTTCCCAGCCTAATGATAAAAGCTGTCTTCTTTAGCCAACAATGATGTTGTTCAATATTTAAACAAATTCCTGAAATTTATCAGCCATTATACTCATCAAATCTATAATAAAATAAGAGGACTTTACGTCATATATCGTTTTCTTGCGACATTGAATATAAGCGATACTTTGAGTAGACCGTCTGGTTGACGGTGATAGCAATGAGACATTAAAGCAATCAAAATCTCATTAAATGGACAAAAAATCTTCACAATAAAAACTCACTTTACCTAATTTACTTAGTTCATCACATCATTATGTACAATACGACTACACTCCCCCTGGGGCACTGAAATAGAACAATCCTCCGATAGGACAGGTCCATTCAACTTAACCAGGTAGATCAGCATAATAGAATGACCAATATAAACAATGGACAATTTGTTCAACGTACATTAATATCATGTGAGTAATGATAAAAATTATGACAATCATAACATATACAAGTAGTCAATTGATTGGATGGTATTTTTATGAGATATAAATATCATTGATGGTTGAATTGAGGTGCTCAATACCTGTACTGTTAGTAACATCATTTTATAGTGTGATTTAATAACCTCTGTGGTTAGTTAAATATTTTATGGGTCAATAAGCTATAAAAGTGAAGGCAATCATTACTTCCTTCATGCTCTCATACAATATAATAATACAGTAAAACCTCAACAATAAGACCACCTTTGAGACCCAAATAAACTGGTCTTCTTATTGAGGTGGTCTTAATATTGAGGTTGACTAAAGAGCTAAACAGTGAAAATGGACTTGAAAATTGTGTCCTTAATTTTGAGGTGATGTTATTATTGAGGTGGTCTTTTAAGTCAGGGCTTACTGTATAAACGAATTCAATCAAATTACAGTGGAACGTTTGTTCTCAGACAGCTTGAAGTTTTATTTTTGTACAACAATCGTATCGCAAATATTTGTCGCTAAACGGTGGATTGAAAAAAAAATGTCTTTATTGGTGCATTTTCTTCCCCCTATAGATAAGTCTTGACAGCTAGATATGCACTTAATACATTTGTAGTATACAGGAAGTTTTCTCTACTTATTCATATGTCTCTATTCACAGACGACCACAGTATTGCTAGACCCACAGTATGGCTACCGACGGGATAATATTTTTAGTGGACCACAGAAAACTTCAATAAATGTCTTCATAAATACCTGAGTTTACTTCTAATAACATATCGAGGGCTCAACGCAACACTGTCCTAACTCCTATGTATTTATATAGGAGTTACAACAGTTTTGCGTTGAACCCTCGATATGCAATGTGACAGGGTGAAGAGATATGTAAATACAGAAGTCAAGACAAGATGTAATTTAACAGCCTGTAACATAAGGAAGAAACTTTTCATGCATACTGAATTCCATATATACACCAGTCTAAACAGACGGTATAGCATGAACCAGGAAACATGGAACAATCCGGGATCAGGTTTTGGCAAGGATTTCCCAGACGCAGTTTTTCTGCGTGTCTGAAGCAATTTTTTACCGAGAACTCGCATTTACAACAGTTACTGACCATGCATCCCGAGAACCCGCAAAAACACTAGTGTCATCTGCATTATATATATATATACATGTATATATATTCTTTGTGTTTATTGCTGATTTTTTTTGTTATTTTATTTATCAATATCATCTGCCAATGAGATCGAACACATGCCCCATTTATATTTAACTTTAACCATGACAATAATATATGAATGAGAATATTTGCTCAGTTTATTTACATCTTGGATGAAATGTGCAAGTGATTGAAGACACATACTACTATAAGAACTGTATACATCAATTAAATGTTATCTATCCAATTATGTACATGCTTCATGCACCAAATGTTCCAAAATCATATCGCAAAATATTTCTTCCGTCAATTTTAAATATTTCAAGTTTTATGAGCTTAAACAACACAACACATTCTGTTTCTACATTGATACAGGTGCAATTATGCACAAATGAAAATAATACACTAACTGTCATTGATTTAAACTATGCGTGACAACCCATAACTCTACAGGTTGCAATAGACTTTAAAAGACCAAGACAAAAATAATACCTTTTACTTTTCGAGGTTTCATCATTATATTTTGTCTTCTCCTGAAATATTCTTATCAATGCTCTGACATTTTGTTTGAACTGTGACATAACTTCCTAAACAATCCCCAAATTAAGGAATTAAATTATCAAGCACATAGATTAGATAGATCCATCATCACAGACATAGAAAAGTCCGCCAAACATTTCCATTAATAATTTCCTTCTTTAAAACAGGAAGTTTTCATTTTTGAAAAATATTTCCGACACACAGATTGCAAGTTAACATACAGTGTAAACTAGATGGCCATGTAGGTTCTAGATAGCTCACCTGAGTACTCAAGGTGTATCTGAGTAACTTAATGGTTATATCAGCTTGATACAGTAAAAGGTCCCCTATGTATATTTTACATTAAACTATATAAACATTCTGGCAATTTATATGAGAAAAAACGGTATGACGACATTGCGGAATTTAGTCAGCCTGGCAGCTGAAGTATTTTACCATGCATATTATTTTACCCATTTTGTTGCAATTGTCCACTAGCCAATAACCGCAAAACAGTTTTATTTTGATTTGTCTGGAATCCGAGAAAAATATTCCAACAACTGTTTCGAAATTTATGCAATGTATTTAATAACAATAAAAATTGCTCTCTGACCAAGTCCGGTGAAGATTGGACAAAGACTTCTAAAGTTATTGATCAGACAAGACCAATTTTAGGTAAATTCTCTAATTTAAGGGCAATAACTCTAGAGTGACCAGCGTGATATGGCTGGTTATCGAACTTGTCCAAGATATTATGCCAATACACATTCTGAACAAGTCTGGTGACCATTGGACAAAGAATACTTAAGTTATTGATCGGACAACATGCTGGACACAGCACGCCCGCCCTGAACCGCCGCAGGTGAAACTAAAATACGTCCCGTTCTGTCCCGTTCTTGAAACGGGCGTATAAAAATGTGAGTCCCTAGAAAGAAAAGGGAGTCAGGGACACAAGATTTCTGCATCTGGGAAATCCCTGAATGTGTAAATACAATGTACTGGGTAATGTTTGGTTGAAATCCGTAGCAAAATAAATAGTGAAATGATGTCCACAAGAAATGTTTATAACAGACATTAAATTTATAGACGACAGACTATAGATTACATACAACCAGGAAAGTTCACTTAAAGTTAAACCCTCGGCCCAGGTAAGCTAATAAAATAAGTTCAGTCAACTATAAAAAGGTGATTGGCTCGATAATAGTTGACTAAATCACTGCAATCAAGCTTTTCATGTAATATATCTAATGTATATCTATCATAAAACTGTCAGTGTGTGACTGTACGACATACATAATGGACTGCTTGCAGCTTCTCTAGGTATATTTTAAGGGAGGTAAGTATGTACATCTGTATCTTGGTTTATTGTAACCAGAAAGACGCTACACTGTATCATTTCCCAGAAACTGCCCATCTATCTCCCTGGGGTCACATCCCACCTCAGCCATTTTTTTCAGTTTTAGGGGCCAGTATGGCAGGTCCTTTTGATAGGGGAAATTGGCATCATGAATTTGGGCTATTTTGAATTTATAAGGCTAAAACTTTCAACTAATTTTACTGAACGGGACTTTTCTTTTAAAGCAGGGGAAACAATTTATACTTTTTTCTTTGAGGAATGGCCCCCAATATTGGCCCCAAATTTGCCATAAGGAGAGGGCTGCACCTTGTCCCTCATTTTAGAGAACATTTAAGCCAGGAGTTGGAGATTATCTTCCAAGGTGGTAAAAAATAAAGCAGACATTTTGTGACTGACCAACGACTGTGGGAGCCAAAACATTATTCCAAATACATGGCAGAGACATGATAAATATACTTTTTGCAAACTTAAAGTCCAAGTCTGAGTTTAAGACTTGAAGTGTTTGTGAATAATGCCCCTGATCATAATTAAAGTTTGACAGCAGTTTGTACTTGGATAACTGTAAACCATTTGTCCCATGAAAAAATCAACTCGCAACTTACAATTGTTTCAGCAAATGACTATTAATTAGAAGCATCCATACATTGACAAAAATCGTATGCAAAGTGCATGAACGAATAGTTAACTTGATAATCAAATGTGAATGGTGCACTTTACAAGTAAAACACCACCGGAGGTTAATGCACAATGTACATGGGATACTATGTACATACTGCAGTAGCTTTATCAAGATAAATGTGATTAATCGTGTGCTTTTAAATCAATAAGTATTTGCGAAGTAATCCAGACAGACAGTTGAAAGTGGCACAAATCTGACATGTCACAGAAACACACAGTCGTGTGAAAGCAAAACAAGTCTTCCTGCTTCTTTGATTTATATACAGACAGCCTTTTTTCCAGTCATCGCTCCATATATAAATACACAGTCGATACTAGTAATGACTTTTCCATATATTAAGCTATGTATCCATAGCTGATCTATGTAATACATATCAAAGAAAACCTGAATACATACATATATAACTTAATTTAATACAAGACTTGGATAGCTTTAATCCATCTCACAACTGATCTGGATGGACTAAAAGCCATCTCTTGATGGATCTGGACTTCTGTGGGGTTCTGGGTAAACATTGTACTAGATATAGAAAACACATTTGCAGACACAAACTATTTATTATGTACATTGATCATTTTATATCAATAATTTTGAGCAAAAAATGTCATCTGGGCGCCTGGACCAGCAGTTTTCATAAGTACTTATCAAGCTTAGGTTTGAAAATTGAAAAACAAACAAAATATGTTAATAGAACAGTTTTATTGTTAGCTGTGGCACTGTGACTCACTCAGGACTTTTACAAGCAATGTACATTTAATAAAATTTAATTATATAAAAAGTCACAATCATGTTTTAATGAAAAGCAACAGATTGAATAACTGATAAATCAAACATTAAATATTAAGACTGCACTATCACCCTTGTGAAACCTGGCCCAGAATCAATGGTCCGAGCTTCTGGCAGGTAAAATCACATTCAAACCATCACCAAAATTACCTATGAACAGAGAGTTACCTGGATCAAATAATACGTCTGTTGTTGTTTATGACTACATTTCACATAGTGTAACCAGACTGGTTCATTTCAAAAGACATATCAGACACAATATGAATCCTCCTCCCTCCAAATCATACAATCACAAAGTATGTAACAAGCACAATGTCCTATGGCCTATATACCACCTTTATATTCACAAACACGTTGAGACTGAAACTCAGACTGTGACTTTCAATTTTCCAAAGTTATATTTACCAGCCTTTACTTTTTACTAAACAATTACTGTTACCCACTCTTCACTTCAACCAGTTATTATTAAATTCTATAAAGTAATAACAACATAATTATACAGGGCTCAAGAAATTGTTTGCCAGACTAATGGAAATATCAAATTAGACTTTTCTGACATAGGAAGCTAGTTGTCCAAGAATATCTGTCAATTTAGTAACAAATAAACATACACAATGATAGCCCCACAGTCTAAAATAAAAAAGAAATCCCATGTATGTGTTTGTGGGATTCTAAGGTTTGACTTACAACTGAAAAAGTGCTGATGTCTGTTAGCTTAAAAACAGACTTGTCCTGGACTAACTTCAACTCAACTGTCGGTAGACTAGTCCGGGACATCGGGCTGCTGGATTTCTAGAGCCGTGATATAAGCAAAAAGAACATTTAACATTTTAAAGCACAAGTCTCCGTTTCAGTCTTGCAATGTCTATAAATAATTGGCTCGTGATAAATTAATTTTACTGCATAGCTTACCGGTACTCATTTTAAGTTGATTCGTGTGAAACAAATTATTACAACTTATAATATTAATCACTTCGGATGCCTTAGCTTCCTGGATTTCTAAAGCGGGAAATGAACCCATGACTTTTGTGGAGTGCTCCACGGGATTGGTTAAGTACTTCTCATTGACTAGTAAAGTATGCAGGAAAAAAATAAAAATCTCATGCAAGCACACAAATAAAAGCATAAATCACAGCACCACTGACTATATATACATGTACCAGTATTCCATATATAAATAACAAAATGAAAGCAACCCAACATAACATTCATAACATAAATTCAGACATAAACTTCAGACATCACCAAATATAACAAAATCTTACATTTCTCTCGTTTCATAAAACCTACAGACAAATGATAGAATGTTATTACTGGAAAACGTGAGATTAAATTTAGAATAGTCACACGCTATAATACCTGGTGGCACTCATAAATAAGGCTGTCATTGATACAAATGTTGGCATATCGATGATATTGGTACATGTATACCAATTGACAAATATTGAAGATACATGCATTATATTTATAAATTCCTTTAATAAACAATTAACTCCAATTTTTCTGTATGTTTGTCTGTGTATGCCCAACATATTTAAATGTTCAACTTATATTTTTATGATAACTGTCAGTACATGGTGACGTCACATGTGACGTTTTCTGGAAATGACATCACATGTGACGTTACTTGAAAATGACGTCACTTAAAGAAGAGGTTGGAAATCGTACAGTGGCGCTCGTATGGACTTTTCACCTGTCCAGTACAACGAAACATAAAATGATATATAAACTTAATTATTTTACATCAATTGTGAAAGAAGTTCTACTTATACTAATCACTCTCGATGACCGCTTCCTGGCTACCTGCCAGTACTTGCGCCAAGTTCTGGGATAGTAAAGTAAACCTCATCGTGGGTCAGCCATTCTACCCCTCGACCACTGCTCTCGCATAACTTAATGATAAAAATGATATTGTTATAGAACTGCTGAAAAATTGTTTTATAAGTCAGTATGAAATTTTATTTTCAAAAGTGCAATATGAATTTTTTTTTCAATGGTGTGATACAAGATTTTATTACATAGTGCAATACAGAATTTTATGTAAAGGGTCAATTTGACTAATACTAAGTCTATAAATAGCTATAATACATTATAAGGTAATGCTGTTTTGTTTGTGAACTATAAGGCAACTATATAGATAAAATGTTGTATATTGATCAATATGAAAGTTGATTCAATAAGACATATACAATAACTAACTACAGTAAAACTTCAGAAATAAAACCACCCTGGGGCATCTGGTGACCCTTGAAAACTGGTATTAATATTGAGATGGTTATTGAGGTTGAATAAGGAGCAAAACAGTGAAAATGGACTTGAAAATTGTGTTCTTAAATTTGAAGTGGTCTTATTTTTGAGGTGGTTTTTAAGAGAGGTTTTATTGTATATATTTTCTGAATCATAACGACATCAGTAGTTAACAGTTTGTTTGTATGTAAACAGCAACGCACATGTATTGAAACATGCATCAAGTTCAAAAACTTTTAATGTATCACATCAAATTATTTATAACAATTTTTCGGCTCAGCCATACTAACATGGTTTTGCTATTTGCATATCAGTGTTGTGTACACCAATAAAATCTTATGTTAACCACAAAGGCAACTTCTCTTCAACCGAACAACGTAAGTAACCTTGACGCAGATTGGTTAACCTTTTGATATAGAGTACATTACCGTACCCTACTGAAATCCACTGAATTTTGGATCTGGAGTGACCAGCAATCGTAACATCTCGGCAATTTTTATGTTGCACAACAAATCTTAACCTTCAAATTGCGCCGATCATTTTATTTCAAGATATTTCTTGTTTTCAGTTATGTTTGCCGTCAGTTGACGTAACCAAGGTTATTGGGTTACCAACCCGTTCTTCCACTGCATATTCCTGCATGAATCAAAGGACAACAAAGGACTGTGACAGTATCATCTCCAGTCAAACTGTCACCATGAACATACGCCTCACCGAGGGTCTCCACTAGGTGCTGAATCTCAAGGGTCATTTTGATAATTTATAACTGGATTTTATCATTTAATCGCCAAGTTTACATATAATTTAGAGAATAATTTACCCTTCAGTTAGAACCCTTGGGGTCAAAATGTGACTTGTTGGACATTCCAGAGGTCAAAGGGTCAAGTCCAATGTCAAATGAAACCCTTGCTGCTCACCTAGGTTTCTAATCAACAGAGTCCAGTTTGGCCATCAACTTCTGCACCTACACAGCTAATTGGGTCATAATGATGTCTCCCTTGGGTTTAAAACTCACAATTCCTCAGTGAAGATTGTGCATTCTATTGACAGCCAAATCACAAGCAGTGGTAGGCTGTGGTTGTTTTAAAAACCCTTGAATTTCTGTACTCTCATCCAGGTCTAAGGTATGACAGTCATGCATTCTTCCAACCCAGGGATCCTGATGGCTAAGGTTAGTACAGTGCCTTAAATTGGTGTTTACCACGTTAGTTTTAAATGCAAGTAAAACAAACTCACCCTTTTGGTGGATCAATATCATCCGGCTCTAGCTCAAAGAATTCCACAACTTCTCTACACTGTGAAATCTTTCTTGGTAACTTCAAAATTGCCTGAAGAATACAATTACTGAATAAACAGAGGGGTAAGTTCTTATGATACTCTCGCAAGTGATATTCCCCAAATGTGCTCTTAAACCATTTGTACCTAAGGGGTCGGCACATTTAAAAATCCACTACCATCATATACTAAATTATATGATGGTAGTAGATTTTTAATGTGCCGACCCCCTTTGATTTGTACTCTTAAGTCACATATACCCAAATATAGAACATCATTAAATTTGTACTATGAAATTGATTATTCAAGAAATGGACATTGAAAATAAACATTGTACTTCAAACAAAGTCTTGTCAACTGATGTACAGTTTTACAGAGACAGCCTGACCACACTAAAGGACAGCTGCACATACACTGACCACACTAAAGGACAGCTGCACATACACTGACCACACTAAAGGACAGCTGCACATACACTGACCACACTAAAGGACAGCTGCACATACACGCTATCTTTTGAACAGCGCACTAATCAGAGAACGCTTCATAATACAAACATGCACACTATATACCCCAGATAACTTTAAACACAAAATACACATATGGTATCCATTTCAGTTTTAGCTGCTGTCAGGAAATGAAAAAACAACTTTATTACATGTACGCCATTGTACGGTATATCTATTTCTGGACAGATGTTGATCAGGTTGATTTCAGAAAGTTTAATGAAACCCTACACATAAGTTGCAGGTAGAGGTGCATCTTGCCATCGAGGATATGACCAAAAAAAGACAATAAATACTTCCGAAAAAGCCACGTACTTAACCTCTATTAAGTACATATACAGGGTGCTAAAAAAGTTTGTTCACAAAGTTTAAATTTCGATAATATGAAAATAATGCTGTGTACACTGGCTTTATTTCACATTTATAATGAAAACTACTACTTTTTGCATGAATATCTGTTTTATATTGAACTCTCATGCAGAAGATAACTACAGGTATATAGCGACTAACATGGAACAAGCAATTAAAAAAAATCAACTTTGTGAACAAACTTTTTTCACACCCTGTATATCTCCAAAGTTCTAAAACTCACAAGCATAATTGAAATGAACTTTTAGATCGAATTATCGCCACTAAACACTGTACCAATCACAAGCTTATAGTGACATCATACAGCATGGTCTTCACAAACAGAATTTAAAACAAGTTAATTTTATTATTATTTGTAAATATAAACATTTATGTCCAACAAAATGAACAACCTCGGCAAATCCTAATTCAATGATTATTAATACAAATGTACATGTTAATACACTAGACATTCAACTACATTCACACACGTCCAAATCCTTGTGGCTAGGAAGAACCGACTTTAAATTGTCAATAATTCATCTGTCTAGTCGTTGGCAGGTATTTTTTTTTCGGGAAAGTTATTAGTGTGGCATTTTGTTTAAACACAAGTGTCATGCGACCATAGCAGGTTTCATGGCTACATGTGTTGTGAAGTCTTTCATCAGCGCTTTTAAACTGAACAACTAAAATTCACACCATTTTTTGAAAACAATCTGAATTTTCAAAACAATCATGACAATCATATCTCATATAAGTCAACAACAACATTAAGCATTTTACAAACTGCCAAAATAAAAATATCACTGTACTGCATAATTATTTATTAAAAGTCCTTAACATAATGCAGGCCTTTTTCTGTCCATTTTTGGAAAAGGCCCTAGAATTTGTATCATGAAATTTGCCAATTTGGGAAAACTTAAATCGCTTCAACTCCAATTTTGGGAATTTTCATAGTTAAAAGAACAGGATTTTCATAGCTAAATTTAATATAAACAAGAATTCTAATCTACATTTCTGATATCAACTGTCAAAAAGACACACAAAATGTCCACAAACATTTATAACACAAGGGACAATAATGGCCACAGTCATTCAAACTTCAAGATACACCAGGTCGCTCGAGTAGTTTTTTTTTAGTAGGGGCTTCGGATTGGGAATTTTTTTTCCTGATTCGGAAAACAGCATGTATTTGGCTTTGGGAATGGGGTCAGATAGTCAGACCTGTGGGAACTATAGAACATGGCCTGTAATATTCCTTCATTTCTCACAGAACTATAGTTGATTCGAAATTGCACTGTTATAGTGAACATGATGTCCATTGGTCAGTATATTCCCAACACACGCTTTCATTGGCTGACAATTTCACAATTTGTTAACCATTCTCCAGATTGTACAAAAGAAACATACTCTGCAATACTCCGCTATAGGTGCCATTCTTTTTAAAGCAACTTCTCGGATATGACTACGACCGAAGAATTTCTTTCCCGGAAGGAAAGGTATGATCCTCTTGGAAGGGTCCATAGCTCCAGCTTCCTCGGGAAACATCTCCATAACCTGAGTCTGAAATGAAATATAGTCCTCGTATCATTCATAACATCAAGAGTTGTAAGTCAGCATGACTTGTACTTATAATTGCATGAAGGTTCAAAGGGCCTGGGACACATTTAAAGCTTGTCATTCACAATGGAGACTTCATAACCAAAGGCATCCTTTGTAGAATGAGCAGATTAAGAAGCTTCTGTCAAAAATAGTTAAGTCTGAATCATATTGCTACGAGATTTTTGTCAGAAAAAAACAACAAAATAACCAAATTTAAGCCTTCAAATGCATAGTTTATAGAACAAGCGATTCAGTGGCAAGCTTACATCACAAATAACCCACACAGACTCCATGAAAGTTGTTTGCTATTTCAAGAAAGCACATCACATTCACTGAGTGGTATCAGTACCTGGAAAGTATCTACAATTTAAACCTAAATCATCCTCAGTACCCAGGCTATTCATAACAATAGGATACCCAGGCTATTCATAACATATATGATACCCTAGGCAAATTGGCTAGGGAAACTTTGTAATGCATGAATATTCATTAGCATTTCTTGACCAATGAAATGGACAGTAACAAAAAAGAAGGAATCTCCTTTCATTTGGGAAGCGCAAAGAGTAAATTCTACAATATGGCAGCCTATCATGATTTGAAAGCCGCGATCTCATCGGATCGCTTAGAACTGCGATTTCATCTGTAACGCCTCGGCATTTTTCGTATCGCATAAGGTGTGTGTCATGCAGCCAATCAAGCGGCTTGTATAAAAAGGGCAGATAATTGCCTGAATTCAAAATATTTTTTCTCCATGAAATCTAGCTAGACGGCTATTGCCTAAGTTTATACTTTCAACACTCAAGCTTGAAGAATGTGAACAAATTACCAAGGGAGATAATCAATTAATATTATCCAATATTCAATAAAATTTTGACAGGTGTGATCTAAATTATCAGATCTGTCAAAACATATAAATCATATTGACACCTATGTAGTCAACATGATGTAATGAAAATTACAAATTTACAGATATTGCCTTGTGGCAAGTAGAAACATTATATACTGATAATTATATTATATAGCAATACTGCTGTCAGACAAGAGTACATATATTGCTATTTGATAGTGACTTTTTTTTTGTTCAATTTTACCGCCAAATTTCAGCTGTTTCCCCTAGCAAAAAAGCCTCCATTTTTCTGACTCCTGATCCAGGGTCAAAGTATGACGTTTTGGAAATTCCAGGGGTCAAGGGGTCAAATCAAGGGTCAAATAGAACCCCTGCACTAACTCAGAAAATAAAGTTGAAGGGCAACAAAAATGATTTCTAGTCGAGAATCACAAACATTAACATAGCTTTTTTTTTTAATTTAATCACAAAATTTAACTGAAATGATAATTTTCGCAGCTAAACAATAAATTAGTCAAGTTAAAATGAAAGGTACAAAAGTGTCAATAAATGTTCCAATCTGTCTTTTATAAGAAATTTAGCAATTTTATAAATAAATCTGTTAAGAGTAATTAAGACCATATGTTCATATCAGCGTTGAATCAATAACAAATACCATAGTTACTGTAATAAAAGGATAAATTTTCTCTCCAGACATTAAGTTAACAACAAAAAGTATAATATTTCTTCGTCTGAAAACCATTAAAAATATGATACAAAAGTAGAAAAAAAATTAAGAACAAACCTTATTTTTTACACAATTTTATAGATCCATTGCACTATCATAAAAATATATATCTGTATACAAAATGTTATATGACTTGATCATTGTGAGAAATGCAACAATTTCGCAAATTTTCAAATAGACAAATATTATTCCCTGATAGATGTATGAATGTAAAATAACTTTCAATGTCAAAGATGAGTATTTTGTTCTCATTAAAACAAGAGAAATATGGGTAATCATAAAATTATTGTCAACAATATCAATAAAATTGGACATTTTATTGTCCGTATATTGTACATAAATAAACCTATTACGAGGGTTTGGATGAGTGATATGGCCAATTTGTGACGTCAACGTCAATAAAAATTGTATCATTGTTTTAGTCATGTGTTCAAGACTGCGCAATCTATACAATGAATTATAGTCTGAAATAAGGCCAGATTTTTGTTAGTGTTACTGACGAGTCTATCCTAATTTTTGCTGTTTTAAAAAATAAAAAATAAAAAATAAATTTATCGAGGCATGGTACCACGTCTATTTACTGTTCCAACTTTTATACTTGCTACAATACCACCTTTTATATGTCTGAAATGTTATTTTGAATAATACATGGATTGATTAGCCCATTTCAATTCAACGTGCCAAAGAAGACACATTGGGACCTGATATTTGTTTCGGAGTAAACCAAGTATTCGGATAGAAGGTTGTGTTTGTAATTTCTGCTGTTATTATTTCGGGATTTCACGTGTTTGCATTGGAGCTGGAAAACTCTATCTTACACCCTCCCCCCCCCCGTGTAGGATCTTACACCCTCCCCCCCTGTGTAGGATCTTACACCCTCCCCCCCCTGTGTAGGATCTTACACCCTCCCCCTGTGTAGGATCTTACACCCTCCCCCCTGTGTAGGATCTTACACCCTCCCCCTGTGTAGGATCTTACACCCTCCCCCCCCCCCTGTGTAGGATCTTACACCCTCCCCCTGTGTAGGATCTTACACCCTCCCCCTGTGTAGGCGCTAACACCCTCCCCCTGTGTAGGATCTTACACCCTCCCCCCCTGTGTAGGATCTTACACCCTCCCCCTGTGTAGGAGCTAACACCCTCCCCCTGTTTAGGATCTTACCCCCTTCCCCCTGTGTAGGATCTAACACCCTCCCCCTGTTTAGGATCTTACCCCCCTCCCCCCTGTGTAGGACCTTACACCCTCCCCCTGTTTAGGATCTTACCCCCTCCCCCCTGTGTAGGATCTAACACCCTCCTCCTGTTTAGGATCTTACCCCCTCCCCCCCTGTGTAGGATCTAACACCCTCCCCCTGTTTAGGATCTTACCCCCTCCCCCCTGTGTAGGATCTAACACCCTCCCCCCTGTGTAGGATCTAACACCCTCCCCCTGTGTAGGATCTTACCCCCTCCCCCCTGTGTAGGATCTAACACCCTCCCCCCTGTGTAGGATCTTACACCCTCCCCCTGTGTAGGATCTTACACCCTCCCCCCTGTGTAGGATGAGTCTCGAGCTATTCAAAACCATGTATTATACGAAATAAAATTTCGGACCCTGTGAATTCGAATGAACGAGGTCCGACTGTACATAGTTTTTATACACAGCAAGAGTACAACTAACAGTCAACATGTATGTGTTTCATGCAAAATAGTAATCACACAATTTGTATGTTTTATATATTTATACAACATCAATCACTTTGAACCAATCAAATGATGGCAATCAGAAACCATTGCGATACACTTACAATAAATAAATGTAGGAAAATTATCTTATTTTTTAACTTTTTACTAAATAGCAACAATTTAAGAGTTATAATACAAGTAGTCATTTGATAGACTATAATAATAGTAGAGCAGGTTACTTTAAAGACAGAAACTGTCATTTTACCCATTTATATATGCGTTTTATATAGCATAGAACAAATAGACATGTACTATAATATATTTAATAGGCATACCACAAGTGAAATGAGATTTTGTGTTGAGTACCTGTGAATAGTAGTCATCTATAACTTATTAACTATGAACTATTCAGACAAATATTTCGCTGTTTCGAGTTTTCCCTCACACTGTATGGAACATTAGACAATAATAAAACATTATTTACCAGTTTGAATTTCGCATTTAATATTCCATTGATACAGCAATTCCACTATTTTTCCTAGAAATATTTCACTGAAATTTTACGAATGTTTTTGCAAAGAATCGCTCAACACCTTGATAATTCTTCCCTACGTATTTCTTTAATTTCACTGATATACTGATGTGATTACTAACAATATATGACAGAAACTGCAAACCCAGTCTGATTCGTCAGACACCATTAATTACCTGTAACAAGTTAATTGGTCAAACACCAATTACTGGTCCAGTCATTTTGTTAATGACTTTGTGAATAATGAATAATCACGATAGAAATTAATGACAAAGTATGATAAATAATACCAGTAACAAGTCAATTATCATGAAACAATTATAAAGACAATAAGGTGATATGTGGTCACCCGAAATGACCGTTTATCTCAATTTATTATAGTTTTAATACCATAAACCAGGAAATATCAATCCCGTCTTAACATATTTCATCATTTTTGTACCAACTTATAAACAAAAACAATGGAAACTCTGTTTGAAGACCCTGTTTATGTAACAATATTTATGTACATGAATTTGTATAACCAACAAAGTTATTACTTGTCCTGGGACTAGGTATATGTAAAGCTGTCATCCTTATTCGCAATATCAATGTAATATGACCATGTGGGCAAGTTGATGATAAATAGATAAGAAATTTGGAAGAAACAATACAATTGGACATGTGTTCCACTAGGTGCTGAATCTCATATGAAGAGTCATATCGATAATGTTTTACTGGATTCTAACATTTTATAGCCAAGTTAACTATAATTTAGAGAAAATTAGACCCTTCAGCCAGAATCCTGAGGGTCAAAATGCGGATTTTTGGAAATTCCAGGGATCAAAGGGTCAACTCCAGGGTTAAATGGAACTCCTGATTGAAGACGAACTCTATAAAAATAGGGCCCAAAAGGCCATCATTTTCTTGACAAAAATGTGTAAATATTTATATTATGAACATTAGATTTGTCTAAAAAATGCGCCTCTGGAAACTACATGTATAGTAAATATGTGTTTAAGATAAAGGGAAGTAACTGTAACACTGAGATTTACAAAGTATTGTTAGAGTTACATCCATCATGAAAGCTTAGACTTACAGTAGGTACATAATTAGATCCACTTAAATGACCACAAGTAGGTGTTAATGTATTTACATAGCAGATTCATTTGAATGGGGTGGTATACATTTGACACAATAATAATTCGTAGTACTACAATTTCCTTTTGATAAACGATTGCCTTAAGATACGTAGAAATAAATTGCAAGGATTAAATACCAACGTATAGAAGTATGACAGTACACAGTTCGCTGTTTTTTTCGTTATATATTATCACAATAAAATGCTCCAAAGCGTAAAACGATAACTGCTGTTTGGTTTACTTTTCTATCAAAACACAACCGCGGCTTATTCTCCGTCAAGCTTAAAGACAAACACGAAAAATGTAATGGTCAATGTAAATATAGTCATGCATTTGCAGTTAATAAAACAGCAATATACAAATTCTATATTTTGTGACATTATCTACTGTAATATATATTTTATTCCACAGGAGATTTTAGTGAGTTCTTTCCCTTTATTCAATATACAGTTCTCTCCCTTTGTCCCTTCTATAGAAGATGGATGGATATAATTATAGTAATGGGCAAAGGGAGAGAACTCAGGAATGTTGGATAAAGGGAAATAACTCATGACAATCTCCTGTGCATTGTACTATAAATATGGCACATCAATTTAACAATTAACGACTGTTTGACAACTGTGTTAAACCTTTTCTTAAACTGTTGAACTTTCAATGACTTTAAGTTTATCTCCTAACAAAATGAAATTAAAGTTTAAATTAGGGTGATTATCCCCCTTGATGTTGTTGTGTCTTCATCTTTTTGAGGATTTTGAACCAAGACACCAATTAAATGATTCAACAAGACAAATATGTGGGTTGTAGGTAAATGTCCCATATTGTATGTGTCATATCCCTTAGTTCACTAAATGCCTGAAATCTCAAAATTGTCTCAAGCTAAAATATTTTACTTAGAATGTAATAAAACACATACAAGGCCATCCTTAAAAATGGTTTGCCCTAGAATTTTTCAGTGTAAGTTTTTGAAGTTTGCACAAACATAATTTGACACCTAAAATACAACTCTAGTGAAAAAGAGTTTTGAGATAGCGTATCATATAACAATTATGTTGTATGATTTATCTGCAATAAGCAATCATATAACGATTATGTCGTATGATTTATCTGCAATAAGCGATCAGATTTTACTGTGGTTGTTTTGCAACGAGTTATGGCAGATGACGAATCATAAGATATACACACATTACTTGTATTTGTTTCGCTTTTGTAAATAATAATCTGGTTAACAAACTGCGAGGGTTAAGTGCAAGACTATCGTAACTCCTATGTATTTATATAGGAATTACAATAGTTTTGCACTGAACCCTCTATACGATCTTTACAATATTACTGGATGGATATGCAAGACTTAATTATAACCATATATGAAAGAAAGACAATTTTAAGCGAGATTTTGAATATCTGAATGGTCTCCTAAAACTATGACACACGCTAACTGCTATCCTTTTATAGAGCAATGAATGGACATTGAAGTCCTTGAAATCTAACAGGAAGTAAATTTATACAGTTATTTCTAACATTAGTCAACTTAATTCATATTTAGATTTTTGGCCGACAAATTTTTTTTTTCTAGTCTATACAGTCAACTTTCATTACACTGACAAATTGTAACAATTTAAGGAACTCAGGGCTCTCAAAATATTTGAAGTGAACAGACCAATTGTAAAGTTGTAACAGGCCTTCTAGGTGGTTACACTGGGGCATGCCCGTCAGAAAATTTTCTGAGCACTTTTTGAGCCAGTTTTTATAGGTATTTTGTAGTGAACACACATTTTGCATTTGTACCAAAAGTTTTTTACTAGTTTAGGCGTTTTAAATGGTAAAATAGGCCGGCGGTCTGTTCGTTTTGAGAACCCTGTGAACTATAAGTTTTACAGCACAAACTCAGTGGGAACTAATCTGTACATTGTGACATTATTCTAATACAATATAACAACATATTTACTATAACAACATGAATACAGGGAAAAAACATGGTCATTAATAAATAACGAAAATTTACTGTATACAGTAAAAACCTCAATAATAAGACAACAATTGCGACACTTGGAAACTGGTCTTCTTATTGAGGTGGTCTTAATATTGAAGTTGAATATAGAGCAAAACAGACGAAATGGCTTTGAAAATTGTGTTCTTAATATTGAGATGGTCTTAATATTGAGGTGGTCTTAATATTGAGGTTGAATATAGAGCAAAACAGAAAAATGGCTTTGAAAATTGTGTTCTTAATATTGAGATGGTCTTAATATTGAGGTGGTCTTAATATTGAAGTTGAATATAGAGCAAAACAGACGAAATGGCTTTGAAAATTGTGTTCTTAATATTGAGATGGTCTTAATATTGAGGTGGTCTTAATATTGAGGTTGAATATAGAGCAAAACAGAAAAATGGCTTTGAAAATTGAGTTCTTAATATTGAGATGGTCTTATTATTGAGGTGGTCTTTGGGTGAGGTTTAACAGTATATGGAATTTGAAATCCAGCACTATATTGAGAAGAGGTAGACCTTTTATACGAAAGATATTTAATGCCCTTAAAGTTATAATATTGAATACATTGACCTCATTATGTTATTTATACAGGTATAAGTAGACAAGTTTCTATAGCATATGGTTATAAAAAGAAGTAAGATTTCTGCAGTGCATTCATGTTAATACAAAACATGAGGAAATTAAAAATAAATAAATGAGATTTTTTAACTTCCTCTTAAATATACTTTTCCGGTACCTCGTCTGAGTAAATTGAAGATCACCTGGTGTCACTATTTTTTTAATTAGCAGGGATATCATCAATAGTAGGCGCGGGATGTGGGGGTAGACCGTCCCCCTTAATTATGGCACTTATAAAGTGACACATTTTCTTACAAATGCTTTCAGTTCGTCACCAGCATTTCTGAACTAGAAGTTCAAGGGCAACATGTCGAGTCCGTTAATTGTCAAGAGATGAAGAGAATACTGTTAATAAGTGAGATCTCGACCTTTAAGCGGTTAGCCATGTGTGTACTTTGAGCTTATGACACGGGTCTTGTGTGCGACACATAGTCTCATCATGGTGAACATTTATGCCACGTAAGTTGTAGTTAGCTACCCTATACATTACGTTAGATTACCCAGAGTCGTTATTTAGGTGGGGAAGCAAACAGGAAGAACATACCATGTCATAATGATAAACACTTGTTGACACTTTAAATAAAAGTACATAACGCACGTATACACATGATGATACTATATTACGTGTATACAGGACTGAAGTATTCCTAGAACAGTATTCGATACGTACTACACACAGACTGTTACTCATCATGGTGTTTTCATTTTAAAGATCAAGATTGTTGACTAATTAGTTTTACATCATGTCTCAGTATGTCAGTTACATACATCAGTCAATTGACCATACCATAGTCTGCTATGAGAGTACATGGTTCATACAGAACCTTAGAGACAAAATTCAAGTATTTTTCAAGGACATTTTCAAGGACTATTTCTATCTCAAATGCACTGTAAAGTTAACAAATGTGACAATAGGTTTTTTTGTGTTATAATGGTATAAATCACAATAAAAAAACCTACCCCGGCAAACAAAGATTAATAAGTGACCTGATATCATTTCTTCAAACTAGTTCTATTTTCTTGACTATTTACAATTTTAGTGTTTCTACAGAGCAAAGTTAGCGATAAAACATTTTTCAAGAAGTTTCAGATGAAATTCAAGTACTTTTCAAGGATTTTGAGGGTTTTAGTCATTTTCAAGAAGTTAACGCGATAAATACCTAGTTAACCACATAATTTTCTAGTTACTTATGTAGTTAATTGGTGGCAGAAATAGGCCACCATACCAAGGTGTTTAAATTGTTTCTAAGATTTTACCTGGAAGTCGAAGAATCGGCTGTATCTTCTGTAGATGACATTGGTACACTTGTCCGACCATTCAACATGAACAATATAAACCTGAAACATACACATATACAACTATAAATATAGTGTTTCATATAGACTCAGGGACACCACTAGGTGTTCAATCTAAAGGATTTTACCATTTTATAGCCAAATAAAAAGAAAAGCCAGAATCCCTAGTGTCAGTGAATTTCGGTAAGGTGTCGTATCCCTTATCAAAAGGTTAACCAATCCGTGTCAAGGTTACAAACGTTTTTCGGTTGAAGAGAAGTTGGTTTAGTGGTTAACGTAAGATTTGATTGGTTTACACAACACTGATATACAAATAGCGAAGTCATGTGAATTGAATTGAATTGTTAGTACGGCTGCGACGAACAAAAATGAGAATGTTTCGGATATTTGCTCATTTTAATTATAATTGTTATTACTTACTGGAAACAGTTTAATTGTCAAATAAAGGTTGATGTAAATGTGTCCCAATTGCTTTCATAGTTTCAGACCACTTTGTCATACTGTGCAGTAAAGATTATCGAAGTACAAAATAAAGGGTTTGCTTGACTATTTGGTAGTACTATTTGACCAGTACTATTTGACCAGTACTATTTGACCAGTACTATTTGACCAGTACTATTTGACCAGTACATTTGAGAGGCAGAAACTTCCTGGCGACAATTATTTAATGCCTTTGATGAATTCTAGTGAAATCGAGTGCTTTATTTTCACCTAAATATATTTGTAAGAAGGATATCCTCACTTAGATGATAACATCATCAATAATAGTGTACATGTATGATGTACGTCATACTCAAATATCACCTTCTGGAAGAAAATACTGAAGATAAGTTCAAGACAGGACTCACAGTGATTGTCCCAGGTTTTTCCTAGGATTTTTCAGCTAGGGGTTCTTGGACCCTCATGTTTGATAAATTTGGGGTCCTTGGTAAATTTGGAGGGTCCCAGATATGCAGTTAATACTTGACAAAAGTATATTTTAGGGGTCCCAGGGATGCAAAGAAAGTTCAATGGAAATGGGAGTCCCTAGAAAGAAAAGGCAATCCGGATTCCATAGCAAAATTACATATAATTTAGAGAAAAAGCAAAAATGTAACTTTTTGGAAATTCTAGGGGTCAAAGGGTCAACTCCAGGGGTCAAATGGAACCACTGACATACAAAACACAACTGGTACTTCAAAAAACCAAATACATGTATTTGCAATAGTTTTATCACTATTTACATTGTGTATAAATGTGCTATGAAATGTAAACAGATTGTTATGTTAACAAACCTTGGACATTGTATTTCAAGTTGTATAAAAAATGTATATCATAACTACATGTATGATAGTATAATATTTATTTACTTGAGTACTCAGGGGTTCCATTTGAACCTAGAGTTGATGCTTTGATCCCTAGAATTTCCAAAAGGTCACATTTTGACCCTTAGCATTCTGGCTGAAGGGACCCTAATTTTACCCCTTTTTGTTAAATTACGTAACATTTCTCAGGACTCTCCATTTTTCAAATCCAACTGATAAACCTTTAGATACAGTAAAACTTAAAGACCACCTCAATATTAAGACCATCTCAATAATAAGACCACCTCTAAATTAAGAACACAATTTTCAAGTTCATTATCACGTTTTGCTCTTTATTCTACCTCAATATTAAGAACACATCAATATTAAGACTAATATTCATGGGTCCCAAGGGTGATTGTATTATTGAGGTTACTGTAGTAGAAAATCCTAAAGCAACATTGTGACTGCTGAACTAGTATACATCTATAAAGATATGTCCTTCAAACCACTATTCATCTTGATCTTCACCAAGCAAGTGACAACTTCAAATGAAACTGGCCTGGAGGTGTAGGAGAAATGTTCAAATAGTAGACGATGAACGACAACACACATGGACTGTCTCCCGTAGCTGATTGGTTAAGACATCTGCCTTGGGATCGGGAATTTGAAGGTTCGAATCCTGGTAGGGGTCTGTCTGCTATGGTCGGTTGGTGAGCCACTAGCTAGTTAAATAATGGTTACTGTGCGCCTACCTGTCTGGTGATTGGCATTAAAGGAAAGGAATCGTGAAATAAATACACTCAGAAAGTGGGTGCCTCATAAGTCAGAAATGGCTGGCCCTTTAAATAGGGATGACACTATAATAAATAAACTCTTACAATAGAGCCATCTCAATAGCTTCAAGTAATGCAATCTAAGAAGGTGATAATCTGAGAGCACATAGGTTGTCTTTCAATTCCCAGGACAATATAAGCCCTATTTCATTTAAGAACACAATTTTCAAGTCCATTATCCTTGTTTTGCTCTTTTATAAGGCCTGGTCAGTTAACTTAAGTGCTTTCTTCCCTCTTACGTCATGTAACGATGTTTACATCGATATAGTATTTTTTTAAACAATCTTTTATAGGATATTCTTTGTGACATTTTATTCCTGGTGAGATGATAGTTCTCTCGACAAGGAAGTAATGTACAGTTTTCATACACGGAATGCGAAATATTACTAGTTTTCATCAAATTTTAAACATTCTTGGTCAGTCAACAAATATCAAGAGTAAAGGAGTCCGACTGTCTCAATATAAAACAAATGCAGACCCGTTACCATTTTCAAAATTCCACATTAAACAAAGGAAGGAATTCTATATTGAAGAATGGAAGAAATTAATGGTGGCCTGGTGAAGGGCAACTAACAGACCGACTTTCCGAGACATTGGTGTTCAGAAAGTTATACAGAAAAGAAATGCCACTAAAAACATGATCTATACAAACAGTAATTGCATTCAATATTTGTATTCATCCAGGGTTTTACCTAGGATTTTTCAGCTTGGGGTCCTTGGACCCTAGTGTTAGACAAATTGGGGGTCCTTAGTAATATGTAGGGTCCCAGATATGCAGTTTATTTTAGGGGACTCAGTGATGCACTAGTGGAAAATGGGAGTCCCTAGAAAGAAAAGGGAGTCAGGGACTCAAGATTTCTGCCTGAATCCACAACCAGCAACCTTAAGAGTATATGAACAGAGTTCATCATCAATACCTCATTACATTATACAGAATACAGTTCATACATACATTTCTACACAATTATGTTGAAAATCAATACAAGATTATAAATTCCGTCAGTTGATTAATTCATGTAAATATCTGTATATGAAAATGTATTATGTATGCAATACGTTACTTATTTTTTTTAATTAAGTGAACAGATGAAAAATTTTACCATGTCAATGTTTTTCCAATTATGTTTTGCTTTGGAAATTATCCGCATTGTAACTTCGAGAATTTTCCTTTAATTTTTATTTTTCCTTATTGCAGCTTTTATTTACAAACTTGATCATTATAGAAGAGCTATTTTATTTGATTTAAATGATCATTTAATGAATATTTTAAACAATATTATTTAAGCCATCATGGTAACTCCAGTGGGACTGGTCTAGAAACAAGAGGGCCTCTGAATGGTCCTATATCGCTCACCTGGGTGCCTGAACAATCTGGTACTATGGTCCTGCGTCACACTCACAGGGTGTAAAAATCAAATGTTTTGATTGCCAGCATATTAAGAGGGAGCACTGTAATTATGAATAATGTAAACACAAAGACCTAAATACCAAAACAAATCGAGTATTCTGCTATTTTCGACACCAAATAACTCACTATCATTATACGGCAGCCATTGCTGGATTTAGTCGCGTGCAAATGAGAGATGTTATTCGATTTGTTTTGTAATTTGAATAATCTTATGCATACAGACAGTTGCACACGTATTTAAATGTTCAACCATGCTTGAGTTTTATTCCAGGATCAGTCTGATAGCAAAAAACAGGTGAGATAGAAGCAAAATTGGTAACTGAGAAGTGGACAGGTTTAGCCCAATTTAAAAAAACAACATGTTTCTGAGAGTTTTTACAAAGGACTGAAGCCACATGGTATGTTGGATAGTGGATATATGGATGACAAGTGGTAGATAAATCATAATAGTGTTGACAAATATTTAAAGATTTTGAATATGTGACAGTTTATTTTCATGCGGGTGACTTTGATGCAAGCAGAGTGCTGTTTTTATTGGAAATATTTCGTTGCAAACCTTCTCTTTTATATACATATCTATACACATATACACATATCTATACACATATATACATTAGTCAAGCACCTGTGCGCCAAGCCTACAAGCCAAAATAACCGAACTCAACGACTGTCGTATAAAAGTCGACAATTTTACACTTACATAATGTTTACTAGGCACCTTCCTTTTCTCCACATCAACAACTTCAATATTTTCAATAAGTCGACCCATCTTTTATCAGGAATTAAGTTTAGCACGCATACAATCCATCATCACAAACTTATGAATCACTTTCGTTTCGTTACTGGAAGTAATGAGTAACGTAATAACCACCAACAAGTAGATATTAGCCGAAAGTCGTTTAACTACCGCAAAGTACACGGGATGCATAACCATATATCGTATTCGTGGTACTGGTGATTTTAAAAGAAAATCATGACATATAGATTGATTCATTCCATTATACGCACACTTGGAATGACTATAATGATTATAATGCGCTTCATTAATGAGGTCTTCAGCGAAGAACTGGACGAGTATGTATCACTCTTGTTCAGTGTAAAAAAGGGCCGCTGTACTTATTAAAATATGAGTCCTACAGGGACTCGTATATATAAAGTGCAAGAGCTCATATATATGTATAATGCTACAGTGTTAATCAGAATATGGGACATTATACCCAGTATATGAGTTGCTGCCCAGTGTATGAGTTGCTGTACTCAGAAAATGGGTCATTAAACCCAGTATATGAGTTGCTGTTCTCGAATATGGGTCATTATACCCAGTATGTGTTGCTGTACTCAGAATATGGGTCATGATACCCAGTATGTGTTGCTGTACTCAGAATATGGGTCATTATACCAAGTATATGTGTTCCTGTACTCAGAATATGAGTCATTATACCCAGTATATGTGTTGCTGTACTCAGAATATGAGTCATTATACCCAGTATATGTGTTGCTGTACTCAGAATATGGGTCATTATACCCAGTATATGTGTTGCTGTACTCAGAATATGGGTCATTATACCCAGTATATGTGTTGCTGTACTCAGAATATGGGTCATTATACCCAGTATATGTGTTGCTATACTAAGAATATGGGTCATTATACCCAGTATATGAGTTGCTGTACTCAGAATATGGGTCATTTTATCCAATATGTGTTGCTATACTCAGAATATGAGTCATTATACCCAGTATGTGTTGCTGTACTCATGTGAGTCATTATACCCAGTATATGCGTTGCTGTACTCAGAATATGGGTCATTATACCCAGTATATGTGTTGCTGCCCTGTATATGTGTTACTGTACTCAGAATATGGGTCAATGAACCTATACTCTTGTACAGAGTGCTATGTGTCATAAATGGGTTGCTGCACCCAGTTTATTGGTCACTTGTCTGTCTATCTGGGTCAATGAACTGGATAGATAGTATCCAGGATATTTGTCACTGTTCTCAATACACCAGCCACTGTGCCCAGAGTATGAGTTGCAGTTCTCATGTGTCAGTGACAGCGTAAATATGATGGCTTCTACCGAACAACTAGAAAGTGAAACAGATGAATTTGTTTGTATGATCTTAAATCAGGTAGTAACAGATCATTTCAATCACCCTGGTTTTAACTATTGACCTCCACAGTGCCATTTTACCATTGAGCTAACCCAGCTGGCTTTTATACAATAGTGTTTCTGGAGTTATTCTTCGCAGTTACAGAGCACACATATTGTTAGGAAATAATCATGACAAAAGCAAATCATTTTTCAAAGGCTATATTTATTTGGAGACAATATTATTAAAAAATCAAAACACAATTACTTAGCATTCAATGGCACTTACTTAATGAAACAATAACGCTTCACTGCGGCTACATAGCCACAACATTGTGATTTACTAGTCCACAATACAAGTTGAAGTAAAATGTCTCTGACGCCTAGGTACAAGTGCATGTCGTCATTCTTAAACCTGTTACAAAATAAAAATGTTCTGAGCAACATAAAAATTAACAAGAGTTTGTCATAGGAGTCCACATATTCTGTATTGGCATAGCCATTCATATGGTCTGAATATAGCAAACGGAGATTGTCGTGTAATGTATATCAATGTACAGTAAACCTCAAAAATAAGACCACCCTTAAGACCCTTCAAATGGTCTTCTGATTGAGGTGGTCTTAATATTGAGATTGATTAAAACCAAAACTGTGAAAATGGACTTGAAAATTGTGTTCTTAATTTGTTTACTGTATAACCATAGATTATCTGTAATTGCATATATGTTATAACAAATAAGACAGGACAAACAAATTCAAAATAAAAAACATATGTCAACGACATATCACATAAAATACCTGTATTAATCATACACGAATGAAAATTTAAATCAAATGCTCACGGTTAAATAACTCAATCTTACACTGAAACATACAAATGTTCTATTTATTTAATGCTTCATTTTGGTCTTGTTTATCTTTTACATCAAATATCCCTGTTGAATGCCTTAATATTTTAAGACATAATGTTAACCCGCGAAAAATGTTCGGGGCAAAAAAATAGGGTAGGTCGGGAAACCTGAACCAAACATATTTTTTACGCCTAACCAGTACTCCATACTCCGGGATTGTGGAGCACATGATCAAAGCCTGCTCAGAGCTCAAACTCAATTTATATAAAAAACATACATGATTATGATTAGTAAAAAAAATAGTTTCGAGAAGATCATTAATATATCACAGACAAAATCTATTTATAAAATAGAGAAACACGGGTAATTTTGTTGATTTATTAGTCAGTTAAGCTTCCTAATTTTGTTTTTATGGAACAAACATCACCTCTTTCCAATAATACACTGTTTGTATGACTAGTTAAGTTAATAAGCATAAACTCGAAATATATGAAATTATCTAGTCATGAAAATCTCATATTTGAAAAAAAACAGAAAGCAGAATGATAAGGGTTTAGTTGTAGCTTATTGCTATTAAAACCTCATATTTACTTAATACATTGTAGTCAAAACCTCCCTTTCATTAGGTTCCAATGAATGACCATATGGTCTTTTAGAAAAGGTTAAATACACAAAAACCTGACTTAAAAAAATTCAGTCAGACAGGGGAAAATGATGATAATTTGGGGAAAATGGCCACTTTTTGGTAAGGGGAAACAGCCTATATTTAGCAGTAAATTTAACCCAAACAAATCACTGCTCTGTGACATCAACACGCCAGGACTGATTATACATACAGCATTACCATGAACTATCCTCGGAGGCACTCAGTAGGCAATCATACTAACAAACTATTCATCCATTTAACTCCTTAATCTCATGCGCTTTTTTGTCCATATCAGTTGCCCCGATTTCTTTCACATACACTAAAGAATAATCAAATATCCATCAAGAGTTTAAAAACGAAGCATCTAAAGCTAACTCCACCGAACTTCCATACTTCAACATCTCTGATAAAAATTGTCGAAAATGTCTGATCATATCACGATCTTTTCGACTCGATTGTGACGGATATCTTTTAGAGTAGACTAGTTTATCAGCGAGGTAATGTAACCATGATACATTATTATGTGGACAGAAACCATCCCATTTATTGCTGAAATATAAAAAAGTGATATATATCATTTAACTTAAAAAATGTTACAGAAATTTTCTTACGTGGATAAATGCTGCTTGTGACGGTACAATTTAAGTCAAGAATGGCAGCTACTGACCACTGGACATGAGAAATAGTGTAAGATGAAAATATGTCAAAACATACAGGGGCGTCACTAATTTTTGAAGTACGAGGGAAATCGCCAAAGTAAGCGGGTGTCTGGCGGGGTACTCCCCTTAATTATGATCATTCATACAACAAACGTAGTCAGGAGATGAAGTTTAAGTTACTGTGTAATTATACCAGCTCCCGGCTCTTATTGACACCCCTGAACATATGCTGCTCCTAGATGTTAATCACTCCTATTTTGCATATTGTTTATTTAACAAATCACTATTTGTTGGAATTTTGCAAGATTTGGAATTAGACATTTTTGTGTTCTGGTATGACTAGAATAATGAACAAGTCAGTTAGTCCAATCACGTATAACAGGAACAATATCTGATTTACAGTATACAACATACTATTTAAAAGGTATAATTTAAAAAAAAAATCTGTAATGGGCAACAGTAGCAGTGGTAAATTATTAATTGTATAACTATAAATTTCTTGATCAAGACTTAATAAATTACCACCGTGGGCAAATCTTTTGTTAACAGGTCGCTTAAAATGGTAATGATTTAAAGTATCTGCATTTTAAGTTCCACAACACAAACTGTCAAGCTGCGAAGTGACATACTTAAGTTCCTTCTTCATTTCTCGATAGACATCAAACTGGTAATCTCCTTTGCCATTAAATAAACTATCATCATTTGCCAAGTTCGTGAATACAGTACAGCCATCTATAAAATAACACATGAGTTCATTTATGATTCATTCATTTCATGGACAAGTTAAAACCTAACTTTGTAATTTTTAGCTGTACAGAACCATTTACAGCACTTTCTTTGTTTTAATCAGATGAAACACATTTTTCCACAATTTTTTACTCGCAACAACGGTCAGTTTTCCTAACCTGTCCCCTTGATAATCACAGGGCCAATTTCCTGGAACTAATAAACAACCATTACTTATTTGGCTCTTCTGCAAGCAGCTTACAACTTTCTCCGCATGAATCCGAGGTGGAGGACAACTGACTATAGCCCAAGGTACTGGAAGGACATTGACCTGCCCAGCCTGGGAATTGTACCTGATCTGAGCCAGACTAACACTCCAACCACTCAGTTAACTGGGTAGGCTCATAATGATGCAAACTTTGTACATGGATGGTATAGTACAGAAAGTGGCATATTTATCTAAATTGTATAGTACAGAAATTGACAATTAATTACTTATTTTAAGATGGTACACAATTACTATAACAAATCCGTCAACAACACCAGACAAGAAATAACACTATATATAAATATTAAGCAGTATTATGCACCTAATACACAAGCAGACCAAATGTCTAACCATGTAGCAAACATAAAATATTGAGGTGCACACAGAAATAGAAAGAAGATGATATGAGCACTGCTATGAGACTTACAACCTCTTCTGTAAGTGACATCATTACATGAAAACGCAACTTGTGATGTCACTATTTGCATGCAGGAAACAATATTTACTCCATATGGTCACATCGTTTTCATATTGTCATATTGGGCAAATATTCTAACTGTCAGTACATGGTGACATAACATGTGACCTTTTCTGGAAATGATGTCACTTAAAGAAGAGCTTGGAATTGTACAGCAGCGCACATATTATAAGTTTCTATCTACCCTGTATATGTAAAGTAGAATCTTCAGAATAGTGTTAATTACAAACAATTAATTAAACAGCAAGTTACCTTTAGTAAGCCGTGATAAAGTAAAGTCGATGATATTCGCTTCAACACCAAACGAGGGTACGGAGACACGCTTGCCCATCAGTTTAAAACAAATATCCTCAACTTCTGTTGGTCTAACCAAAACATTCCCCCAATGTAAATCTCGGTGTTCAAACTGTAGGGATTCTTCAGCCACGGCTAACGAGTACGCAACTTGTGTAAGAACACTCTTGGCTTGTTGAATGGAATCAAACTGTAATAGACAGAAGACAACAATAGCAATGCTGGATCAAATTTTACAAATTAAAATAATCATAAAATTACTGATATCATTGATTATGCATTATGGCTATTCCAGTAAAATCTCCATAGGTAAAAATACCAACCCAAGTCATTGACCACCCATTTTCTCATACTTTGTCATGTACCACCGATTTTCTCGTATTTTGTCATAATTTGTCATGTACCACCGATTTTCTCGTATTTTGTCATAATTTGTCATGTACCACCGATTTTGTCATATTTTGTCACGTACCACCGATTTTCTCATATTTTGTCATGTACCACCAATTTTCTCATATTTTGTCATATTTTGTCATGTACCACCGATTTTCTCGTATTTTGTCATATTTTGTCATGTACCACCGATTTTCTCGTATTTTGTCATATTTTGTCATGTACCACCGATTTTCTCGTATTTTGTCATATTTTGTCACGTACCACCGTTTTTCTCGTATTTTGTCACGTACCACCGATTTTCTCATATTTTGTCATGTACCACCGATTTTCTCATATTTTGTCATAAAATCGAGACAATCTACCTTTAACAAAAAAGAACGGTATTAAAAAGAATTCGCTACCAACTAACATAACCTTCAATGACTTTGGTTACGGGTTTAAAACAAAAATATTTAACAGCTGGTCATATTGTATGGAAATAACAAGACAATGATGACTATCACATAAACTTATGTACCTGATAGGATTCCAGGTCTGTACCGCAATCAGCAAATTCAAACACAATATAGAGCTGTTTCTCCGGGAACACATCTGAAACACACAACAAACTATACTTCCACTAGGTCCTTGATCTCAAGCGATTTTTTTGATAATTTTTTACTGGATCTTACCGTTTAATAGCCAGAAGACCTATAATCTAGTGACAAATTTACCCTTCAGCCAGAATCCTTAAAGGTCAAAATGGGACTTTTTAAAATTCAATTCCAGGGGTCAATTTCAGGGTCAAATGGAGCCTCTGTTCCATATTTTATAATTACATATTTGTCTCACCCACAAAAATTGGTCCCAACAATGCATAATGAACAGTATTAAATACCAACAGAAGCATTTTGGAGAAGTCGAAATTAGCCTCATTCTGCCAGGTAATGATTTAACTGATCAACCAACCAAGACAAATAAATTCCACTGAAAAAAGCAGACATAAACCTTGTACAGTGAATCATAGTTTACCACAAATCAGGTATTTACTATTTGTATCGAGAGTTTTATATTGTCTACAATTCATAAATGGACGAGATGGCTAATTCATAATTCGATCGGACAATTTACAAAATGCACAAGACCACACAAATGACTGCCTCACTATTTTAGGACTCTAATCAAATACACATGACTAACAGCGTACTGTACCTGGACGATCATTTTCAGATCCCCTGTTTTTGTAGAAGATGTCCCACTGCTTGACGAGTTCTGCTGGGTACTTTCCTCTCACGCAGGAGACACTGTCTACTTCACAGAAATTTGACGTCGTACATGACTTGTTATCCCTCAGCTGACTCAACTCTCTGAAATAACATACTAGGAATGAAAGAATCCCAACTGCTTTGGATCAGAGAGATAATCCACAAACTTCGCCAATTTTTGGCTTAATTGAACCAAAACCTTTTCTTCAGATTTATTAGGTATATTTACATTCAAATATGGGAAACATATACTGTATACTTTTTGTCATTGGGAATATAGCCAAATAACGGCTATAAAAACAGCTGAAAATAAACCCTGATGTAACATAGTGTTTATAGTCAACAAGTGTGTTAGTAATTTTAAGGGGGTCTTATTATTGAGATGGTCTTTAAGCGAGGTTTTACTGTATTGTGCAGCTTTCAAGGGAGATCACCATCAGCCCTTTTATAAGGCAAATTTGGGGCTATTATTGGTCCCCATCCCCCCTACTTAGAAAGAAAGAGATATCTTACTTAGCAATGACTATTTCAGGCAGGATTTCAGCAAACTTTTTCTGCGGCTCATCATTCACTTCAAAATCTCCTTCGATAGGTATTATCTGAAGTATAATGAATAATAAGAGTTTTTCATACAGGGCTGGTGTTTATCCATTGATTTCAATGAAAAACTTCTACCGTTTTGTTTTAAATAAATTTCTATTTCACATACTGCTAAAATCATTCCATCTACGCCGTTTATCTTTTTTTTTTAAATATTTCTTGCTTATAGATGACCGTAACATACCTTAATAGCCACTGCTTCTCCAGCGTTGTTATAACTTCTAAATACTTCACCATACACACCATCACCAATTTTCTTACACTGACGTAACATTCTGAAAAGTGTCAAAAGATTTAACACATATACAGTAAATGTTACTGTGTTGGAGTCTTACAACATACTTTCAGTTACGTCCAGCTGTCAGTTGACTAAATCGGCATTTTTGGTCCCCAACTAACCAGTTCCTGTGATCAACTTTAGTTTATGAAGCCGTTTGACTTTTAGATGATTTCAAATTTCTATAATTTGTCGTAGACCGATATGCGAAAGTCGGCCATGTTTGTTTAGGTTTCTGACAGCGCATATTAATATGTGATGCGGCCCTAATTTGCATAAATAATCCACTACAGTGGATTACGAGAAAAAATGCCTAGGTTATAATCACTCCTGCGCTGTATGTTATGTGATAAATATAATTACTTAGTCTGGCCGAGGATTTCTTCAAAGTTACTGATCTTGGAGATTACAGTAGGGCTCACATTAAAGTTTTAAGCTGTGAATTGAGTCTTTCCTACCATACTGGACCAGACAGGCTATAAATCAGAATCCAAGTAAACCATGAGACGCCACATTGGTAATATGAATACAATGAGGTAATATAAATTATAAGGAGCCTTGACCCCATGTTCAGGAATATGTGCTGACCACCATTTCATTTAAATTGCATCAAATACTGACTAGAGATTTCTCGTGAGAAATTTCAAGTTTAAGAACATAGTTACAGTGGTAGGGAAACATGCCTATCTGCTACCATCCATAGTTTTGAAAAATCAAATGAGCGCTGCTCTGGGATTTACAACCTCTTCTGTAAGTGACGTCATTTCAAGAAAACGCAATATGTGATGTCACTATTCGCATGAAGGAAACAATATTTACTCCATATGGTCACTTCGTTTTCATATTGCCATATTGGGCAAATATTGCTTACTGTCAGTACATGTAGACTTCACATGTGACGTTTTCTGGAAATGACGTCACTTAAAGAAGAGGCTTGAAATCGTACAGCAGCGCTCATATACATTTAGCAATCTTTTTTCAACAAGCTAGAAATTTGTCGACATAATAATTAAATTGGTTAAAAAAGAAGACCATTCAAGACACTTCAAATCTATCTTGTATGCAAAATCTTACTTGTTTGGAAATGCTGTTTTGAAAGTAATTGGTTCTGTCTGATCACACATCACAAAGACACGAGCTTGAGCGGATAAAGGAACTGGCTTGTCTTTTTGACGAGATGGGGTTAAAATCTCCTGTAAAAATAACAGTATAATTACTCTGAAGATGTCCAGACATGCATATGATGAGTGTCCCCTACTCAGTGCCACATCACAGACATCACAAAAATTACTACACAAAAATGCACACATACCATAGATGTATTACTGGATTTTACCATTTTACAACCAAATTACCTATAATTTAGAGAAAAATTTACCCTTCAGCTAGAATCATTAATTCTAGGGATCAAATGGTCAACTCCTGGGTCCAATGAAACCCCTGATTACAACAAAAAGATACTCAAGTCTTGTTTATGATTTATAAGTGGAAAGAAGTTAAACGTACCGAAAAAGAATTTTGCAGATCATGAAATTTTCCTCGTAAACTATACTTTTTCTTCGGGGTGTTCTGTACCTAAAACACAAGATATTATAGTTTGAATGCCACATTTTCATTAAATACATGTGTCGGGAAAATACAGGAGAATGGGTACAGTTAAAAAATGTGCCAAAACGTTGCGTTGTAGTCGGCCTCTTTTTAAACAGTGCTCTAGCGGATAGTTCATTACAAATGTTGGCAATACAATATAATACTGTAAAGTTAAAATAGGGATTAAATACTTAAATGGTATCTAGTTATCATAGAAATAAAAGTTATAAAATAATTGCTACAGTAATATTCAACTTACAAAAACAATCCATTAGTAGTATCATCCCTATTTAGTACTACATTGTATTAATAAACCATTTGAAGAATCATCTCTAGCTGGGAATAATTATGGATCAGTTTACAAATGTCTAATTAGTTTGAACAAAGGATTAAAGCAAAAAAAAATCAGCATTTCATCAAGTTCCTTTATCCATCAAAATTTGACAAAAATACCTTTTCCTCTTCCAGACTTTTATCTTCATCATCAGATTGTTCAGCATCATCATTAGCGGTTTTATATTCGCTATTTGTAGAAGAATGTGCAGTATGATAGTCAAACTTAGATTCATTCTCATCTTCACTACATTCGTCCCTATCTTCTTCCAGTTCTACTGATGATTCCATAGAGCTCATAGTCTTAGATTCGTCCTCATTTATCATATATAAAGTACCATTTGAACCATTTGAGTCTGTGTGTATATTTTCTAATGCAGCTGAAAGGTTTTCAATTTCTAAGTCAGGTTCTCTTCTATTTAATTGTCGACGACCTCTTTTATTTACATGATTCAGTAATAAACTCTGTGACAATCTATCTAACATAACATTACATCCACTTATATCTTCTTGACTTGATTCATCGCCATTTTCAATGTCTGCACTTACTTCTGCACTGTCTATGTCATCTTCATTCTCTTCACTATCTGAAGCTTCCTCTGATTCATGAATAGCACTTAACTCACCAATTTCACTTTCGTCTTCATCCTCTTCTTCAGTTTCTTCCCCACCTGAATCACTTTCTTCTTCCAATTCTTCCTCCGAGTGATCAACCAAATCACTGTCATCTTCAGCAAATGAATCTCTATACAACTGACCACACTTCAATTTTTTGAGACTCTCTGTAGGGGCAGATAACTTTCCCATGTTCCCTACTGGTGTACTAAAGAGGCTGTCAGAGTTATTAAATGGAATACTTTTGGTCCTACTTACTAATTTGGACTTGCTACCAGACGTAGCTTCAACAATAAAACTGTCTCTAAGCCTTTTAAGTTCAACAGATGGCATACCTAAAGAGTCCCCTTGTTTTTTAAACCATTTGGACGAAGCATCGCCAGAATAGACTGAAGATAACATGGAAGGTGAATTGAATAAACTTTGGGAATGAACACTGTCAGGTGTTTCAACGGATGTATAACCAACATCAGAACAAGGACTAGGTATAACTTCTATATGAGAAATATCTCCAACTTTAATGTTTGAACCTGGATTAACTTTACATCGAGTTCTCTTAGCTACTGGAGTGCTGGTTTCAACAGCTGTATGTGCTTTTCCATGATTATCAGGAGAATCGGAAACTACTAAACTGTAATTATCAAAGTCACTAAAATTAATTGAAGCCTCTTTACCAGCAGTGTCATATGCTACTTTCACTTGGCGCTTTCTTTTTGCAGTAGTACCATTAACTTGCCTTTTATTATGAGCAGAATCATTATAATCAATTTTCTTATTTCTGTCTCTAAGAGCTCGTGTTTTCAAAGCTTGTTCGGTGTGAAGAGATGAGTCTGTCTCAAATGAACTTTTATCCTGAATTCATAAAACGAGGAAAGAAATGTTAAATAATTCATTCATAAATATTAGTAAAAATATCTTCATTATTTGTTTCACAATATACAATTCGAGGGGAATCACAGACATTATTGTTTTATTTGGTATAACGCCATTTTTTCATTCAATTTCATACAATCTTTTTCTGTCATACATAACATCATCAAGCTGTACTAACTTGTCCTTTCCTCAAACAACTGACTATACCCCATGTGAATCAGAGGTGAAAGACAAAGGACCAGATGGACTATCCAGGTAATAGTCCAGAGCTCTACCAACTGAGCTAACAGGACATGCTTCGCAGGGCACTAGGCCATTTTTGGGGCTGCTTATCAGTACTATTCCCCTACTAAAATAGCATGCTTTAAGATACGACAAGCCTGTTCTTATATAAAGTATGAAACTTCCGAAATTTGGAGTTGAAGCGAATAAAGTTTTCACAAAATCGGTCAGATTTACAACGCAAATTTTCACAATATATCTAGGTTCTTTTTCCCAAAATGGACAGAAAAGAGACCACAACTAAGATTGCCTTTCTTTAGAAAAATGATGGTTTTATTAAGTTTTCACTGTATGCTGTGAGAAACGTTGTATCATCAGAAATATTAAAGTTAAACTGAAATGAATTGCAAAAAATAATATATACAGTAAACCTACAACACAGCAAAAGTTAGATGAATATTATTTCTAAAAAAATCAGGTCCACTCACATACAGTTATTTACAAACAAAAACTTCTCTGGATGAGATTACCTTAGTTGTGTCAACTTCCTTTTTTCCTCTACACTTGCGGCGATTTACATTCTCTTTATTTTCAGACTGTCTAGTAGATCTAGTAAACCTGCAAGAACTATACAATTTCAAATATAACCAATATTTTCATCAATTGTGTATCAATGTCATCTCCTCGTAACTGATAATATATATGGCCAATTCAGGTGAAAGAGAAATAGTCTGGCATCTCTGCTAAGCCATCATTCCAATAAGTTTTGTAAATTTCATTAAAAACAACATTCAACAATTATGGACTTTTTAGTAATCAATCTTTTAATGAATACTTCACAATTTTACTATTTCATTCATTGATACAACACGAGTTTGTAAATACTGTATTCCATAGAATTTATAAATATTTTTTGTAATGAAATCATTTTACTAATGTTTCAAATAAACTTGCACGACTTTGGACACATACTGATTTAGGGAATAGGATTTATCCAAACAAATTGACAAATACAACTTTACAATACAAGTGAATCAATCATTCGATATTAACACTCAAACTTACGCTGAACAGTTCAAAGAGTCACTACTGCTACTGGACTGAAATATGTTACACTGACGAGAGGAGTCATCTGATGACGTGCTAAACACACTTGCTCCAGCATTTTTATCACTGCCCGAGAGCCAGACATCGGCAACGATGACTCTATTTCTATGACGTCCATATGTTCGTATAGTTCCATCTTTCTTCATGGTTCTGTCTTCTACCTAATTACTTCTCACAAACATAAACCTACAAGGGAACACATTTGACTTTAATAATGAATAATGAAGCATATTCCCTTCTAATTCAGAAAAAGAATTCTACGACTTTTGCCGTCAGTGCAGATTGATGAGCCAACTTGCATAAAATATGTGTCGTTTGAAAAACAAATTGTTCATGGGTGGAATTCGGTGCGTTTGAAGTGCGATTCACGCCCAGAGAGGTGAAGTAAATTTTAAGGTCTCCTAATTAAATGGGGAATATACTTTTGCAATAGCACAGAAGATGATTTCTTAATAGTTTTACTTTTATCTATAGGTAATGTTTTCTCTATCTAGAGCAACTTTTCTCGTAGGACAGCTCAATCCGAACTAATGATAACGGTGGAAGGGTTCCAATTGCGCATGTTTGTATCATAGTTCATACGGCACATTCAGGCCGTATATATGCTAAACCAATTCCACTACAGAGGTCAGGTGTAAAAAAACAGACTGTGTATTATAAATATATATATATCATAAGGGAACATAACCTTATAAATTACAATGTAACGGTGACAGTTGGCAGTCTTTGACAGCCCAAGGTGGTAGAGTCTAAAATGGAAGGGGAGAGGTGGAACGAAATGATGCAGAACATTTTTTAATACCCCCCCCCCCCCACCCTTGTGCTGTTTGTAACAGTGGAAATTACGAGTACTTCGGAAATATAAGAAGTGAATATCCATCCGAAACCTTCATTTGACATTTCTAGCTTTGCAAACAAGTTAAATTGAATCGTAAGTATAATTTGATATTCATATGTGTACTTGACTGACAGCCAAATTGAGAACTATCATTTTAACGGCCTGCTTTCATAGAAACATGAGATCTTAAAGACTTTAATCCTGCAGTCACGAAACTTGATTTGGTTTACATTTAACACATGTTTCCGCGAGCATTGAAACTAAATGAAAACAGCACTTGTTTTTCCTGTTAGTAGCAGGACCAAATCATAACTTAACCTAGAATCGGGACCAGAATCTGAAAATATTGGTGCTATGGTATAACTAAAAAAAAAGAAATACCCATGTAGATCTATCTTTCGTTTTGATGTTTATAAAAATCGCGCTGCTTATTGAAATTCTGTTAACCCAAATTTCATTGGGTAATTTTGTATGGACGTTTCTGATTGGACAAAACTTTACGTTTCACCGAAATGGAGATAAAACGAAATAGTGCTCGCGCTTTTTGCAAAATTGGTTGTTTCCGGTTTCAGTTTGGCGCATTATGTAAACAGAGTATATGATTGTCATTGACCAGCGTTAATATATCCTAAGTAAGTTATACTTGTATGTCAGAATGTTCTTGTTTTGTCTGCATTTACCTTCTCTACTGTAAGATATGGTTTCCTGGTTTCCTATGTTTTTAATGTCTCTTTAACTCCGTTCAGCCACATAATCAGGGACCAGAGTAGTCCAAACAATTAGACAACTATGCTAGTTCCTTCACGTTTACCTTCATTTTTTCAATTATTTTTTTTTATCTTTCATATTTTACCTTCATTGTCAAGCATAGACAGAAATCGTAAAATGTAAAATAACATCAAAATGAAGGTAAAACGTGAAGAATACAATGCTAGGAGTTATATTTGTAGGACTAGGACCAGAGAAGATTAACAAGCTTTATTATAGCCAATATCAAACTGGTGTTTAACTGCCAATATTTATAAACTTTATAATAACTTATCAAGTTCGTTTTTATTCATTATTGATTGAAGTAAACAAAACAGTAAACATGGTAGAAATGTCGTAAAAATAATATTGAACCAGAATGATGATAGTCAGAATTCATACATGTATTTCATATAATTATATACAGGGGTGCATGGCTACAGGATATTTTGTTATGGGGGATGAAATTATAAATGTGGTTACAAGGGGCGGTTGCATGCCTCTTGTTCAGGGATGGCTGGGGGCGGGGCAACAGTGGTAGGAAAACACACTCAGGCTTGCCCCTGCTATACAAATTACTATATTCGCCTTTGGTATACATGTATATATTTAGGTGGGTATGTAGCGGTAGGTAATTAATTTTTATTAATATTTTTTGTGGTCATACTACTGTTGACTATTTATATGTTTGTCTAAAAAATCCCACTCAGGCAAACAATTTTGAGTAGAGGCCTTTTCATGGATACATCGGGTTATGCCAAACTAACATTGTTTTAATTATACAGGTCTTGGATTTCTACAGGTCCACTACATCATTTATAAATTCATTTTTTAGGACAGAGATGTCTCAAGCAGTTGCCTTAATTCAGGGAGCCAGTAGAGGCGTAGGTCTTCAATTCTGCCGGTCCTTATTGTCTCGACATTCTTCTATCAAGGTCATAGCAACCTGTCGGTGTCCGGATATGGCTGTGGAGTTACAGAATCTTCATAATTCACCGTCATTGTCTGGTAGATTAAATGTGTTGCGTGTTAATGTAGAAGATGAATCAGACATTAAGGTTTTTATTGTATAAATTTTTAAAATCACTTCCTTTTTTTTGTCTTCATGTCTGTGTAGAAAGCTATCGCCGTGTGTGGTTTACTTGATGCAGGACTTATAGCCATACTCTTTTGCCACTTACTTCATTAATTGTGATATTTACTTCTATTGACATCAATTTTCCTGTTTGGTTGCAATATGTTTCATTATTAATAGACAAACAGAGTATCTGATGCTAGCATTTATAATGTTTGATTATGGCTGAATCACCAGACTTCTCTGTTTATTAATTCATGAATCTGTGATTCATGCTACCTTAACTTTATTCTCCGATACTTTTATATTGGGCTACACAATCATTGCTACTTTTATATTGGGTAACATAGCTTTAAAACATTGATACTTTTATATTGGGTAACATAGCTTTAAAACATTGCTACTTTTATATTGGGTTACAGCTCTTTAATCATTGCTACTTTTATATTTGGTTATTGGCATTTTAATTGCTGCTACATTTATGTTAGCTTGATGGCTCCTTGAAGAGGTGCCAACATTATCTCTAATCTAATTGTAGCTTATTGCTTGGCTTCTTGTAAATCACCTCCAAAGCCAGATACCTAATTTAACTTGATGAAGCTACCATTGTAGTTATTGACTTATTATTGTTGGTGAGCTTACAATACTAGAACTAAAACTATACTCATATTTAAATAGGCAGCCTCAGAATTTGTTGAGAACCAGTTTGGACAGCTTGACCTCCTAGTGAATTGTGCAGGTATTTTACACCCAAGTGGACGTGGTGAGACTAGTCTTAAAGATGTCACCATGGAGGTAATGTTATAATGAAGCATCATTGTGAATAGAAATGTTCACAGATTTCTTGTTGAATTTTTTCACTTTCCTCAAACTTACTTACAGTAGTTTTGTTAAAACAATTGAATAATATCTAGTTTATAATCGCAATTGTACTGTTTGGTTCCTTAGTATTAAAGTTATGATAATTTATTAGATCTTCATGTACACGTTGTCTGTAATTGTGGAATACGGTAAAATCTCTCTTAAAGACCACCTCAATAATAAGACCATCTCAAAATTAAGAACACAATTTCCACGTCCATTTTGACTGTTCTGCTATTTTTTCAACCTCAATATTAAGACCAATTTTCAAGGGACCCAAGGGTGGTCTTATTATTGAGTTTTACTGAATATGCATAACTTTTCATTGCTCCATAAATTAGATATGGACAATAGCAGAGACATGGATGTTAGAATTCTGGGCTTACCTGGATCTAAAGGACCTCAGTGTGGTATTACCTGCTTCCGTTCATAAGGCTCAATACACATTTTATGCACTTTCAAACTTAAGTAAATGAAACAGACAAGTGATCATGGCCCTGACTGGTATTTTATCTACATTTCAGGGTTTACAAAAAACTTGTAGCACAAATGCATTTGGTCCTTTGTTGATGGGAAAACATTTTAGTAAATTATTATTGAAAGGCTCCGGTAGTATAGGTGCACAATCGGAAGGTACCCAACAGCACCGTGGTGTTCTTGTGAACATTTCAGCTAAAGTAGGCTCTATCACCGACAATGGTAAGTGTGTAACATCAGTATGTCTTATTGGACTTACTATCATTCCTTGCACAGGATTTATTCTGCATTAAATTTTATGTTCAAATTTTGTAGTCACATGATCAACTTACTTAACCTGGTCATGTGATCAACTTGGTCAGATGATTGACTTGGTAACCAGTTTAAGTTTAATTTGGAAATTATGTTTTCGTCTTGACTTGTACAAATAGTCAGATACAAGATAAAGAGAAATGGCAAGTCATATTGTATGTTTCAATGTACATTTGTATGTGAAATATTGTACTATAGTCCTTATTAAATAATGACCACCTCAAATATAAGACCATCTCAGTTTTAAGAACAAAATGTTCAAGTCCGTTATCACCATTTTGCTCTTTATGCAACCTCAACATTAAGACCACCTCAAGAAGAAGACCAGTTTTCAAAGGTCTTGAGGTTATTGAATTTCATTGTATACATGATTACTTCAGTGAAAATGTTTGTTCTGTCAGGTCTTGGAGGATGGTACAGCTATAGGCTATCAAAGGCTGCATTGAACATGGTTACCAGGAATCTCAGCATAGAACTTGGACGAGGTAAACAGAAAGTCATTTGTGTATCGTTACATCCGGGAACTGTCGACACTGATCTCTCTAAACCCTACCACAAAAATGTTAAAAACTTGTTTTCAACAGAGGAGAGTGTTACTAAGTTATTAAATGTGATTGACAGCTTAAGCGTACAAGACAGTGGTAAATTTTTCACATATGATAAAGAGTTATTGCCCTTTTAGGCTTGACATATTTATTATGATTATTATAGAAATAAATGGGACTTTCCATACTTGTAAGTTTATAGCATGCATTTTTTTGACAAGAGAGACTGTATTTAAGTCACATGTTATCTGGTAAGGCATCTGTATATGCATCGTATCTGAAGGCGGATGCACAACTTGTATTTTGGTCCCAGATTATGTATTACAGTTGAATCTGGTTCATTCATTGGGTCCAAAATTTCATTTCAAGTAATACATACCAGTAGTTTCGAATTTCTCATATCTGTTTAAAGTGCCTAAAACGATACATTAGGACCTGATAGTTATTTCAGATGATAACAAGTATTTGGATAGAAGGTTATTGAATAAACAAGGTCTGACTGTATGTCGCAAACTAAGCTTATACTATGTCTCTGATTAACTTATTGACAATTGTAGGTATATTGTCACTTAATGACTGTGGGTGAAATGTCTACCTCAACTCTTTTGTGTTTTTTTCTCATGATTTTGAATAAAGTATAAAAATTATAAAACCTGTTGTTTTATTACTTTACTTTGATACATGCACATTCTACTTTAATATGATAATACCCATAATTAAATCAACAATAGTTAATTAACCAGTAATTGAAGTATCCATTTAAATTGAATAATTCAGAGTCAATTCATATATTATGCAACTAGTATACAAAAACTTTGATCCTTAGAAAAGGTCAGACATTTTGCTGCAAGACACCTAACCATTACGAATATTTAAACGTTTATTAATACAGTAAAACTTCACTTAAAGATCACCTCAATAATAAGACCTCCTCTAAATTAAAAACACACTTCAAACTCATTTTCACTGTTTTGCTCTTTATTCAACCTCAGTATTAAGACCAGTTTTCAAGGGTCCATAGGGTGGTCTTATTATTGAGGTTTTACTGTATATCAAAATACATATACAATTAACAGTTTCGCATGAATCAGGGAGTGGATGTTCAAATGTTCATTTTGAACATGAACGATTGCTGGAAAACAATCTGCAGAAAGTTCTTTTAAGTAAGGGAGATAATCTACAGTGGTTATTAAGTTTTAAGTAAACACTGATTATTTCCCTTTCATAGTATACGTATTTAAAAAACAAACTCCACGCAGCGGTTATCTTCCCTTGCAGTACAGCAATAAGTCTCCGATAACTATAAGGGGATCGGTGCGTTTGTTTTCATTGAACAACCTTCATAAGTATATTTTGTTAAAAATATAACCAGACACAATACAATGTTGTTTAAAATATAAAAATTAAAAAGACCCTACATAGATAGTTCCCACACTTGCAATATTTACCTCCCTTGTACTGAATTGTCGGCCATAATGATAGGCAAATTTCCTTAAAGTGTGCAATATTGTAAACGATGATAAACTAATATGATACAAAAATAAATAACTTATTCATTATGCTCATTAAGGCAGTTGGCTCAGTTAGTTGAAGATAAAGTGGTAGTCGCATTCAAATTCTCATGGATTCTCTCAATTATTCCATATTTGCGAATGTACTCCTATAAGGGTATATCAAAATGGCTGATGATTAAGAACAAGGGAGGTAAACATTGTACATGTGGGAACTATCTATACTAAGAAATGTAGAGGCAGCGGTCTGTGTACTTTATGAAGGGACACCACTGTGTGTAGGAGATTGGCGTGCGCGTTCGTTTAGTTTGCTAACCTGATGTGGTAGAACTTTCACGAGCTACAACAATAATGATCGATGTTTAACACCTTCGCTTGGTAACGTTTTGTTTTGAATTCTGGTAATTTTATTCCTTAAGTTTGTGTATATTTATCAAAATCTCCAACAGGAAACAAACAGCTATGTGTTTACATGTGTAGTAGTCATTGTTGAAGCAATTCACGATGTACAGTATTACCTAACTACTAAGTTACACCCCAATGCATAGTTCTCACATCTACAATAGTTACCTCCCTTGTTCTGAATTGTCGTTCATTTTGATGGGCAAATTTCCTTATAGTTTATGGGGAATATAATGCAAACGATGATAAACTAATCCGATATATGAAAAATAACTTATTCATGTGGGCATTTGGCTCAGTAAGTCGAAGAAAAAGTAGTTGTCACATGCAAATTATCTTGGTATTTTCTCACTTATCACATATTTGGAAATTACTCCTATACGGGCTTATCAGTTTTGCCTATCAAAATGGCCGACAGTTAAGAACAAGGGAGGTAAATATTGTAGATGTGGGAACTAGGTATTAGCATCGATGAGGTTGTTAATCGTAATAACGGTTGTTCAAGACAGTGGGTTGCTTGGCCACTCCTAATACATCTTGCTGAATTTGTGGTCTTCATGTCACTGTTAAGGTTCCGTTGGTCATCGGCTGGGACGACAACAAACTACTTTGAAGTTTATGAACACACTTTTTTGTCCGAAGGCATTGATTTGCTCCGTTTGCGGTATCGTAATGTTTGCAATATTCAGGAACGGAGCTGATTGATACACGTTGAATAATAACAGTGCCTTTATAATTGTTAGTGTCTCGGCGTGTGATCAATAAGTCATTTCCCATCCTACAAAAGCCAGTGTCACCTGACACCATTTAATTATTCCTCGGTATGCTATCAACGGTCATTAGCAACTACATCTTAATAACGTTTCCACGTTACTGTTGTGTCGCTGATACAAAATACAGCTCGCGTTCAGTTTAAATGTGAAACACACTAAGACTGACATGCGCACCCGGCCCGTGCCCCACCCCCTAAAATTCTCCAACCTTACATGTATGTCCGAGTCTGATGTATTGTAGCATTATATTCTATAGTGGACGATGTAACAATGCTATGTATCATTACCTCGCCGTTTTATAAGGTTTGATACATTTTTCCGTAAGTTAACAGGGAGCGTACGTATTTATGAATATAAATGCCTAATAACATGTTGCATGCCATTTTGATTACAGCTAATGTCAAATCCACTCTTATCACGTCATCTCGTGGGTGAAAATTGTGCTATCGAATCCATTATTCCTTTATAAGTAAGCGCGAATTACGAAGTTGTTAATTTGCGAGTTGTGCTGGTAGTTAATTGTAGCAAACAGTCACGCTCTTGATAGCTCCGTATCATGCCAGGAATCGTGTCATTACATATTTTGTCCCCGATGTTAGTACATGTATAACACTAATTGTAATCGTATGGCTTCATTATATGATTACTATGGTGGCATATTTCTGCCACCAGTTAACTACTTAACGAACTAGATAACTATGTGGTTATAACGTTAACTACTCAATTTCTCTTCAACCAAACAACGTGTGTAACCGTGACCCGGATTGGTTAACCTTTCGATAAAAGGGTACGTTACCTACCGAAATCCATTTTTGATCTGGAGTGGCCAGCTATCGGCATTTTTATGTACAACACATCTTAACCTTCAAATTTACCACTTACATCTAGAAGCCAAACTTGCATTTATAAATAAGTGGTAACACGAATCTTAAGTGAAATTCGCGAATTTCAGTTATTAAGTAACATAATAAGTGGTCAACTAGATAAGATTCTTGTGTAATACATCATGAAAAGGTAAGAGGTGGCAGTTCTTGGCACTTTCAAGCCTGTTTCTAGTTGTATGATATTTATCTGACCGAAAATATATCACGAATATTAACTAGATAGCTAGATAATTATCGTAATAATTAAGTGGTTAACACGAAACAATTCGCGAACGCTATCATGCTAACTGGTGGCAGTAATATGCCACCATACAGGAAGTCTTATATCATTCATGTTTCGTATGTTATTCTCCAATATTTTATTCCGTTTTATGAATGTCAGAGTAATATGCTATTGTTGTAGATCATTATATATACCCTTATCATACTGCGTCAAGTGTGCTGTATATAATTATCATGTGGTTAAAAAGTGGTCGATATTCCATTTATGATAAGTTATGAATTGCTCTAATTACCAGTTGAGATTATTGGTTTTAAAATGTAGATCTATATATTCACTCCAAAGTTTTAAAACTTCTCAATAGACGTAATCCGGAATTCGCTTAAATGGGTTTCTACCATTTTAAATCTATCGAGATACATTCCGACATTAAAGATATATCTGGCTCATCTGAACCAAAACTTTTTTTATGATTTTCATCCTGTCAGTGTTGTTACCTAGTCTAAAACATCATTAATAAGAACTATTGCCATGTATAACCATTTAAAACAATCTTGTTTAATCATATTACTAACAGACAAAAGTAAAAAGAAAAAATTCGCTCGCTTGTTAAAACTGGATTTTTTTTAATTTATGATAATACAAGTCTTTTTTCGACAAATACAGACGGAAAATAAAGTTTGTTATTGAAGTTTGAACAAGATAAAGTAGATGTTTCATGTTTGTTTAGGTAAACAAATGAACAAATAAATGAGCAAAATATATCTTTAAATCATGTCCTTGTTTTCATTGCGATTCGAGCACGATGTTAACGGTATATTTTGGTTAGTACCGCAGGATTTTAGGGAACCCCATATTTATACCTATTGGGATCACCCGGGTAAAATAAATCACTGCCTGGAGAGTTCCAATGTAATCATGATATGTTTTCAGACATTCGTGGTCAAGTTTATATCTACAGTTCTACATAATTACTATTGAGGGCTGCTATGGGATTTGCAACCTCTACTGTAACATGGTATGTGACGTCATTTCAAGAAAACGCAACAAGTGATGTCACTATTTGCAAGCAGGAAACAATATTTACTCCGTATGGTCAATACGTTTTTATACTCACACATGGGGCAAATATTGCGAACTGTCAATACATAGTGACGTCATTTGTGACGTTTTCTGGAAATGATGTCACTAACAGAAGAGGTAGGAAATCGTACAGCTGCGCTCATTTTAGTCTGACAACACGGTTTCAATGTACGTAGTAATTGTAATGACGTCAGAGATGATCATGTGACATACATGTATACATCAGGGGTTGGACAAAACCAATTCCTTCTACGGCTTGAATGGTCGATCTTCGTGGAAATATTTTTATTATTTCTGTAGCAAAATGTGAAGCTCTACCTAATTGGTTTTAAAAAGTTTTTTTTTATCATTATGTATGGATTCGATTCGTTAAAAGTCAATCGAACAGGGCCGATGTTATGAATGGACGGAGTTACTACCTTTTTAGTGTAGAGAGTATTTGAATTATATTTTTTTTAAACCGCTACGTCACCCGGTGATTATCACAGGAAGTTATCAAACGCCCTTGGTGACGGTGATTGTTAATGCGCATATGCGCGCACCTGCTGGTTTCTATTTACCAACATTAGGAAGCAGGACGTTTTAATTCAAAATGTAAATAAACATGTATTTAACTCAAACTATTGCATTACGCAAATGTATAATTTCATACAATCAATCTCTGCTCCCCTTTGGTGAACAAACGAATGCTTTGTATTTTGCATAAAACTTCAAGTGTCATGTTTCGGATAATGTCAATACCAATTTATCTGTAACAAACTTTTGTAGTAAACAATTTCATGCAACGAATATTTGAAGTAACACGCTTGTATATGTACAAATGTATTTATATGTTATTGGCCACTTAAAAAGTGTGTACATGTAAATATACAAAAACATAGGCATATTGTGTTGTACATAAATATGCCAACATGTTTGTTTTGTTCGAGAGGGGAATTTGTCCGGCCTCCAGTATGCAGGACAAAATCCCTGCGGGCAAAAAACCCTCCACCGAATTTCGCTGAGAACAACACAAACCTCCCGTGAAACATAGCATACAGTAAGAATGGGGTTTTGTCCACATCGAGATTTTCACGGGAGGGGTATTGTCCACACCGAGATTTTCACGGGAGGGGTTTTGTCCACACCGAGATTTTCACGGGAGGGGTTTTGTCCACACCGAGATTTTCACGGGAGGGTTTTGTCCACACCGAGATTTTCACGGGAGGGTATTGTCCACATCGAGATTTTCACGGGAGGGCTATTGTCCACACCGAGATTTTCACGGGAGGGGTTTTGTCCACACCGAGATTTTCACGGGAGGAGGTTTGTCCACACCGAGATTTTCACGGGAAGGGTTTTGTCCACATCGAGATTTTAACGGGAGGAGGTTTGTCCACACCGAGATTTTCACGGGAAGGGTTTTGTCCACACCGAGATTTTCACGGGAAGGGTTTTGTCCACACCGAGATTTTCACGGGAAGGGTTTTGTCCACACTGTGATTTTCACAGGAGGGGTTTTGTCCACACCGAGATTTTCACGGGAAGGGTTTTGTCCACACCGAGATTTTCACGGGAGGGGGTTTGTCCACACCGAAATTTTCACGGGAGGGCTATTGTCCACACTGTGATTTTCACGGGAGGGGTTTTGTCCACACCGAGATTTTCACGGGAGGGCTATTGTCCACACTGTGATTTTCACGGGAGGGGTTTTGTCCACATCGAGATTTTAACGGGAGGAGGTTTGTCCACACCGAGATTTTCACGGGAGGGCTATTGTCCACACTGTTATTTTCACGGGAAGGGTTTTGTCCTCATCGAGATTTTAACGGGAGGGGGTTTGTCCACACCGAAATTTTCACGGGAGGGCTATTGTCCACACTGTGATTTTCACGGGAGGGTTTTGTCCACACTGTGATTTTCACGGGAGGGCTATTGTCCACACTGTGATTTTCACGGGAGGGCTATTGTCCACACTGTGATTTTCACGGGAGGGCTATTGTCCACACTGTGATTTTCACGGGAGGGCTATTGTCCACACTGTTATTTTCACGGGAAGGGTTTTGTCCACACTGTGATTTTCACGGGAGGGGTTTTGTCCACATCGAGATTTTAACGGGAGGAGGTTTGTCCACACTGTTATTTTCACGGGAGGGGTTTTGTCCACATCGAGATTTTCACGGGAGGAGGTTTGTCCACACTGTTATTTTCACGGGAGGGCTATTGTCCACATCGAGATTTTCACGGGAGGAGGTTTGTCCACACTGTTATTTTCACGGGAGGGCTATTGTCCACACTGTGATTTTCACGGGAGGGCTATTGTCCACACTGTGATTTTCACGGGAGGGGTTTTGTCCACATCGAGATTTTAACGGGAGGAGGTTTGTCCACACCGAGATTTTCACGGGAGGGGTTTTGTCCACACTGTTATTTTCACGGGAGGGCTATTGTCCACACTGTTATTTTCACGGGAGGGCTATTGTCCACACTGTTATTTTCACGGGAGGGCTATTGTCCACACTGTGATTTTCACGGGAGGGGTTTTGTCCACATCGAGATTTTAACGGGAGGAGGTTTGTCCACACCGAGATTTTCACGGGAGGGGTTTTGTCCACACCGAGATTTTCACGGGAGGGCTATTGTCCACACTGTTATTTTCACGGGAGGGCTATTGTCCACACTGTTATTTTCACGGGAGGGGTTTTGTCCACATCGAGATTTTAACGGGAGGAGGTTTGTCCACACCGAGATTTTCACGGGAGGGCTATTGTTCACATCGAGATTTTAACGGGGGGGGGGTAGTTGTCCACTTCGGGATTTCACGGGAGGGGTTTTGTCCACACCGAGATTTTATCGGGAGGGGGTTTGTCCACATCGAGATTGTCAGGGGAGGGGTTTTGTTTTACCAATAAAACTCCGCCTTGGTGAACAGTGCGATACAGTAAGGATTAAGTTCCGGGGTTAGTTTTGTCCGTGGGAAGTTTTCTCCGACGGGGGATGGGGATATTATTACGATTCTCAGCCTATGATGATCACTTTCAAAAATTCAGTTCCATCACAGTGTCTACATCATAGCAATGCTTTATTGAGCAAAATGGTAAGTGAAAATGCTAATCACGAGTGTGCCAATTCAGTCAGGGCAAGCTGATAATGTCTGTGAGTTCATGGTATTGTATGTACAGTAAAGCCTCGATAATACGAGACCCCTCGAGACCCTGGAAAACTGGTCTTCTTATTCATGTGGTCTTAATATTGAGGTTGAATAAGAGCAAAACAGTTAAAATGGACTTGACAATTGTAGTCTTAATATCGAGGTGGTCGTACTATTGAGGTGGTCTTTATGTGAGGTTTTACCGATTAATAAGGGATGATAGATGATGGTTATAATAGATACAAAATACAAACGCAATGAACTTCTATTATACAGTATATCATAATAGTGATTCAAATTCTTAAGAAAGAGACATCTACAACAAGATCTACCAATCGATGCTTAAAATATCAGATTTGTATAAAAAAGTTTTGACATCAAAAAGTGTTTTTTTTAAATGTTCGTATGTACACTTACAAGGGACAGATTGTAAGACAAAGGCACCAAGCAACACTGACTATTATTAACAATAAAGTTAGTATTGCATAAGAAATTGCACCACACTGAATACCCGCAAAAAAAGTTTTAAAAAAGGAGTACAAAATATTCGCATGTTATCAAAATCGAGCCTTAAGAAAGCCAGCTGCTTTCAAGTATAACACTGGACTTATAATCGACTTGGAATACCTAAGCCAGGATACCAGTAGCCATATATACGGTGGTACCCGGTATGACGTAAACGGATCAACGGTGTTGATGACAAAATACGGGAGCCAGCATCCGAGAAAACACAATGTCAACAATATAATTGTTCGTGCAAACTTCGTCCCAAAATGCCGACGGTTGTAGCTTCCCCGACAGGTATTTATCTGCACAAGTCTGGTAAACAATTTCCGTCGTTTTTCCACAGCTGTCCTTGTGTAACGGTTGCATATGAGAATACAAACTGCAGGTAAAACGTAACTAATTATAGTGAAAATCACAGCAAAGGAAAGACTAAGCATTAAATGACATGTTTTAACGTTATCTGAACGGCAACGGTACAGTGTGTTGACGCCAGTCAAATGTATCTTGTGTGTGAACAATACGAGCGTCAGAATAGCAGGTGAGACCCAACTGAGAACAAGGAATGTCACACAAGTTTTACAATTTAACCAATATTCCAGTTGAAATGGGCGACAGGACGCTAGGTAACGGTCGAACGAGAGAACCGCTAGATGCATTGCAATCACACAACAAATCAGTACGTCAATAGCGTTTCCAATGTCGCAAAATGTCGCCTCTAACATCACATTGTTGTTCAAACCAGAATTTATCAATCCAAATATACGGAATGGCATTATCACAAGCCCTACTAAGAGATCACAAACAGTAAGAGATATCAAAAATACTCGAGTATTAGTTTTCAGTTTCGGCACTCGAACAATGCATCCTAAGGCAACTACATTCATCCCCACCGTAATAATCGGAATGCACGTGAGACAGTATCCAATTATTTGAGCGGCAGTGACGTCATATCCCCACGTTGGTGTCCAGCAATGATGTAACGTCGAAGTATTGGTTGTTGGAGTTGTTCTGTTCATCACAAAGTCGGTGTCAACGAATCATTGGTTGTCCGGCTTTGCTTGTCGTCTTCCAAGACGTCAGAAGGCATTAGAATGTTCGCTATTAATCCATGAAATTTGTTATCTAAATGAATAACTTCACGGGTTATCATTTTTTTGGAAAAAAACCCAGTTAAAATGAAGCATTGAATCATGTACTAGCATTGTTCGTGGAAATCCGTACATTATATCACCGCATATCGCATACTTTGACAACAAATATTTCCTGAATATTACGAATTTGCTACGTTCCGTTGTATTACAAAACTGACAGACAGTTAACAACTAACATTATCTAGCGATTTGTTTACACGCTCCTAAATATATCGTTTAATCACGTCCTCGCTGCATTCATGTATTGTATTAGATATTGACTGTACACAATCGTTTACATTTCTATATCCTACACAGATTACAAAATTTTCATTTACAATACGGTGCATAATCATTTAGAAGACTATAAACCATGTCACGAAACGATACGAAATGCGAGTGTACGTTAATTCATTGAATGCAGATTGTCGTCTGCGTCACGATCTACCTTACAACCGGCTATTTATAAGCACCTGAATTACACAGAAGCAATTTACAATCGATACTTGTTTGTCGTTTGTGAAAAAGCTAGTCGTTCTGACTCTTCTCGTTACATCGTTTCCAGGCTAGTACAGGTACACAAACATATGATTGAATAGCAACTGTGAAAAAGTACATGCACAGTGCAGAGAAGGTCTATTCACAAATCAGACGCTCTGTAGACAGAACTCTACATAAGAAATAGAATACATACGCAGGGACGGAGCTTTAAAACATTATCAAACCAGAATATACACACAAGAGAGGACACGAAATCTAGGTAAAACTGACCGGACTGTACAAGTACAGTCGAAACTCGTTCATTCGAATTCATCAGGTACGAAATTTCTTTTCGAATGATACATGGTTTCGTATAACCCATTTCAATTCCTCGTTTCTAAGAAGATACACCGGGACCTGATATATACTACGGATGATACCAATTATTCGAATAGAAGGTTGCCGAATAAACAATGTCCGATTGTAGGTATGTATACAATTTTAGCGAGACCGAAAGAATGAAATCTGTTCATAGAAATTTCACAACCCCACATCATCTAGAAGCCGACAATGCCGCTCTGACAAACATGCAACTCGCATAGTGTATGAAACTACAAGTTGTATTTTATGAAATTGTATTACCATATAGATCCCACATCTACAATATTTACCTCCCTTGTTCTTAATCACCAGCCATTTGATTGGCAAATCTGAAAAGCTCTTATAGGAGTAATTTCCAAATATGTGATAATTGAGAAAATACCAAGAGAATTTGCATGTGACAACCACTTTTTCTTCAACGTACTGACCTAACTGCCCTCATGAGCATAATTAATAAGTTGTTTACTTTATATCCGATTAGTTTTGTCATCGTTAGCATTATATTCCCTATAAACTTAAAGGGTCTATCAATATGGCCGACAATTAAGAACAAGGGAGGTAAATATTGTAAATGTTGGAACTATCTATTCTCGTTGACTTGTAATGTAAAAATTGTCGTATAAGCTGCAAATTTGTTGGAATCAACCTGTATGTGTGTATAGTAGTATACATGTACATGAGCATATCCAGAGTATATACACATTATGTAGTCTTTAATATTTAATTTTTGTTAACATAATAATCATTTGCATAATCAACACACATGCTTAATTTAATGTAAATGAATTGTGTCTTCTCCGCAACTGTATATGTTTGTATAATCCTGTACATAGATGCATTTGTAAATATGTTACCCTCATGGGCCGCGAGGTTTATTGGATTATGAAATAAAGTTTATCTAGACATATATTGATTATATTCATTTCATCATGTTTTCGAGTTGTCTATGGGTACTATAAGTATATATTCAGATGTATACGTTCTGTAATTTGCGATTAGTATGCCGTCGCCTTATTTCCAGAACCCCGTTACTCAATTTTTGGTTGATTTGAGTATTTGGCATCGCTGAAACCGTCTTTCCAAGCTCTTTCTATCTGTACTACCTATATTGTTCTGGAATGCCCTCAACTTAAATAAAATGCATTTCCATGTATTTAAATGCATTTAAAATGTATGTAACAATTAGTTCAAGAGGGTAAAACTCAAAAAGACGAAAAACAAGTTATGGGGTTCTGGAAATAATGCGACGATTGTGTTTATCTCTAATGTTCCATTCCATTTTATTCATAATTTGTGTACATGTTAAATAACATTTGTTACTTAAGAAGTCGTAAGTGTTTTGTGACTCCTATATGCAACTTAAATTTAGGACGATTAATTACAGTCGGACAATCGAATTTATCGGGTCCGAAATTTTATATCCGTATTTCCGCAATGTTTTGAGACTGGATATCGTGTCCCTGCCACTTACGCATAATACGTTGTACGCATGGTACCAGACTACCCATGCGGCTGGTTCCAAGTTTTAGCTCGTAATTCCTACAACGCATAAAGTTTAAGAAGAAACTTTAGCATTTGACACTTGTTTTAACTACAAGACAGAATAAAGAAGCCTTGGCCAGACGCTCGTTTGATGTAATCAGTTCATTAGGAGCGATGTTAGCGAAACTAGTATATAAATACAGTAAAACCTCAGCTAAAGACCACCTCAATAACAAGACCATCTCAAAATAAAGAACACAATTTTCAAGTAAATTATCACTATTTTGCTCTTTATTCAACCTCAATATTAAGACCATCTCAAAAAAAGTCCGATGCGAGGGTCCTAAGGGAAGTCGTATTATTGATGTTTACTGTATATGCAATTAAGTACACTTATAAACTGGTTTCGTTTTCACCATTCTACTTAAGCGGTACTATAAATGATTGGATAAGCTGACTCAGATAGCACTTGATTCGATATCTATCAAATATCATATTATATTAATGGAACAAAATCACAGGAGACCAGGGGGCCGTTTTATCAATATTTCGGTCTTACGACCTGTCTTATCTTACGACCAAAAGTTACGACTCGGTCTTAAGTCCGTTTTATCAACGCGGTCGTAACTGTCTTGGTCTTAGCTAAGACGCGTTCCGGTCTTACGACCAATTATACGGCGACACGGTCAGAAATGACGTCATCCGCTCACGTGAAACAATTATCGTCTGTAAACAAAAACAACAACAATGGCGTGTAACACCATAAAGCGTGTTTGGTAGTTTCACCCATGTAATAGACTGATATGGATAAGCAGTTTGATTGACCTCAGACATGCATGTTGATTGAGCCATTAATTTAATATTGTGTGTAATCAATATCCAAATTGACAAAATCCATTCTCTGTAATTTAAGTTCACACAAATTGAAAATTGATATACCCTCTAGAAATATCAATATGAACCTGCCATAAAAAAATGCGAGTCCTGTATGTACAAGTTCATCAATAATTTCGTTTTGCTAACTCAATTTCTTTACAGAGCCAAACAAAAAAGAAGGAGCAAAGGAGGCGAAGAGAGATGCTTGAGACGGGTGGTGGAGAGGCCCCAAGCGATTTAAAGGACTGGGAAGACAAGGTTTGTCATGTTAAAGATATGATTTCTTAAAATCAATTAAAATAATAGATTTTTATTGAATTGATTTCATAAGTAAAATTTAAAAAATTCTGAATTATATTTAATTCGGATTGTTCACTAAATTTGTATTGTTATGACTGCTTATTTTCCATTACATCTCTAGTGTCTGTATTTTTTACTATTGAATAAGTACACACTATTGTTTTACACAATAATTAAGCATATTGTAGCAAACTACAAACCCCAGATGCCATTCATACTCCATGTAGTTATTTTTATTGTTATATTTTTAGCTTATAACAGTCATTCCAGAGGCAAGTCTGATGGGGATATCGGGGGGTGATGATATCTTTGCATCCAATAACAGTGGTAATGATGTTTCGTTTGCTAGATTTTTATTCAACCTATATTTTCTTTTAAATATTGTTAATTTCAAAAAATTTGAAATGTCTTTCTTTCGTTTTTTTATAAAATTTAAGCAGTAATATATGAAGAACGGTTTAACTATGAAACGGTATACACTTAATGTAGTAAGTAATTACAAAAATATTGCTAAAAAGCAAATATATTTCTTCCCTAATGCATATAAACAACCTTAAAATTTTCAGCTCAAGAATTGGTCGAGACAATAGTTGGCGACACGGCGTTGGTCCATGACAAGTCCGTGAATATTCAGGTGAGTGATAGCATAGGAACACTTATGTTGTCTATCATCTGTCATACTGTCGGGTATTGTTTCCATAAAAAATACTTTTTCATGTTGTTGTTTTTTGAACCGTATGATGGTTTGTTTTTGCTATAAAACTGTAATTGAAACTGTTAAAAAACAAAATTGTAACCTATGGAGTGTCAGCAAGGAGTTACTATAATTTGACATAGTGACCAATTTTATGACCTCATATGACCCAAATTCAAATTTGGCCTGTATTTCATTGATATAAACATTCTCACTAAGTTTCATGCAGATCAGTTAAAAGATGTTACCTCTAGAGTGTTATAAGTATATAGTGTTGTTGATTGACAAAGGAAAATGGCGACAGACACAGGGTGATACCAATAGCTCACCAAGTGCTAAGATGATATGAAAATAATAATCAATATCCATTCCATTGAAGGTGTCCAGTATTATTCAAGACAATGAAAGTCAGGATCCAAGTCCATCCTCATCCAAAAAGAAGCGGTAAAGAATAATTGCACATTAACAAATTCAATAATAAAACAAATTCATTTTCTATTAACAAAAATCCAATTACCTTAACATTTAAAAACTAAAATTAAAGTGTCTTTGTTTGATTTGATAGTATTCATACACAAATTAATTCTGTTCTTATTTCAACTTAAAATGAAAATCAGCTTTACATGATTTATTTTTTTCAGAACCACAATGAATTTAAGTGATGCGCAGATAGATTTTTATTCATCAAATGCTGAGCTGGCCAGGGAAAAAATATTATTAATACAACAACAGACGAAAACTGAAAAAGAGAGGGAACGCTTTTTCAATGCCGCTGCTAGTAGAATAGAATCTTCAGGCTTAGGAGATATGTATCGCCTATTTACCGAACAGTAAGCTATAGAAATATTGTAACAATCAAATTGTATCATAACAAATTATAAACAAATGATTCAACATTGATTCTAAAACATTTTTATTGCAATTCAATTGTACACTGAGCAATAAAAAAAATGGCAAACAAAATATTTGTAAACGAATACAATTCAGAATAAAATTTACAATTACCATAAATGCAATATTTACCTCCATTAATTTTAAATGTCGGCCACTTTGATAGACAAAAATGATAAGCCCTTATAGTAGTAAGTTCCAAATATGTGATACTTGAGAAAACAACAATAGAATTTCCATATGACAACCATTCTTTATACAAATCACTGAGCAAAATTCCCTCATGAGCATAATAAAAAAAAAAAATTATCATCTTTTAAATTATATTCCCTATAAACTCGAAGGAAACTTGCCTAATAAAAGTGACCGACAATTCAGAACAAGGGAGGTAAATATTGTCGTAGCTATGTTTTGTCCAACTTTTATTGAAATAAATATAGTCCGGAAAATTGCTTAGAGAGAATTACTGTTAGTATCAATAGTAACAAGTACTAAATCATGCCATCAGTAAGGCATTGTGAAAAAAATATTCATCTTAAAACATGTTAAGAAAATAAAAATTTAAATAATGTTTTCAGGTGAAGACGAGCATGGCAACAGCATATAATTGAATAAAGTGCAGAAGAAATGATATGTTTAATTAAAGCCAGTGTTTAAATATCTGTATTTGTTGTTTTCGTTATTGTTAAATATTAAAAAATTATAAGAACAAATCAACAATTTGCTGCCTGTACGCAGCAGCACCAACATCCACAATGGCTATATTGTTGGCATTATCATTATTTAAGTCAGGTGCCTCAGGCATCGGAATATTATGTGAAATACAAAAATTGTGCAGTCTTGCACATGCTGTAATTATTTGGCAGCATCTGTCCGGTTTTCGGTAAAGACAGCCCCCTGTCTTATGAAGACACCTGAAAACATGAAGCATTTTATAAACTTGACTAGTAAAATATACAATGGAAAATATTATGACAATAAGCTAACTGGTTGTAGCACAAATGTGACCACTCATATACATACATAGCACATCAATTACAACAGAAGTCAATAAAAAAGTTTCCACTTATGAAGCGTTAAAAGTGCTCTATTACCATGCTCTCCATCACCATGTATTGGTTGTAAGTAAATGGTATCTATTTCAATCACAAATTCAATTGACCTCCAAATAAAATGCACATAATTACTGGATGATAACAAAGTCAAGACCATATTGTCTTATTACCCACAGTCCCGTTGTCAATGAGGCATGTCATCGGATAAGATCAAGATTGAACACTGGACCAGGACTACATATTACAGTAAGAAAGGATATAGGTGTACCTAAATCGGGATTTCATCATGCCAAATGCCCTCTCTACAACCATTCTGCCTACCGAATGGGCATGATTATAACGCTGTTCCGCTGCTGTACCAGGCCTCAATACTGGCGTCAACAAATACTTTCTCAGGGGGTACCCTCCATCCCCTAACAGGTGACCAATGTTGGCAGTCTCTATGTGTCTCTGTTAAACCGAAAAACAGAACATTAGTTTGTATTACAAGAAATAATAAAGGATGCATGGAGAAATATTTGGATTTATGTATATTTTCAACACTTTTGTCTTTCAATATATATATGCGAGTTTTAAGATTGCACAAATTGATTACTTGATGTATGCATTCAGCGGTTTACAGTGAAATCATTACTTGTACATATGTAATATGTTATCTCCCTTTGTGACGAAGGGCATGGATTTTGTGCTCCGTGAATTTTATGGAAAATCTATGCCTTTTGTCAGAAATATTTTTGTATAATTTATATAAAACATGATAATATGTTTTGAATGCAATAAACTATTGAATTGAATATAAATCAGTAATTAAGCAAACAAGTGATTACTGAGGATAAGTTATTTAACGCAAACATCTTGACAAAGCACGACAAACAAAGGGCAAAGAGTAATAACAATAGCTCATCTAGTTATTATGAATCATTATATTATCACATTCAATATTGTCAAGAGAATTATTTTTTTGGTATGGCGTGCACTCGAAAAATTACCTTCAGTCCACAGTTGTCAAAGATAGACGCGTCGTGGGTTGAACCAGGCCATCTTGCCACTATGTCAGTGAATCTGTAAGGAAGATCAAACATATATGTACTTAAATTGACTAAAATAGTGACTCAATTATTAGAATGAACAAAAACAATCATTAATAGCAATACATATTGCCACTCAAAAAAAGTTAATGTTACATGATCATTAAAACAGAATTAAACATAACTTAAAAATTTATGCTATTAATAGCTACCTTACTTCTCATAAATTCATACCGAAAACAAAATTATTAATAACAAGTTATTTGAAACACACCAGTGAACACACTTTTATCCTCTTTAAATATTTAATGATTATATGTCAAAAATAACACAGGTGTGTGTATGTAATAAATGTTCATTTTGTATTTTACCTTCCTCTATGGTCTACACATGCCTGCATGTTGATGGCATGAAAGTTTTTTCTACATACATATACCTCCTTAGGCGTAATTGGTATTTTGGTCTACGAGATTAATTCTGTATTAATAAATCCATATTTGTCGCTTTGCTTCGTTTCCTCAACACAATTTGCACGCCAAACTGGCAATATCTCACTGTTCGCGTGTATATACCAAGTCTTTAACTTGATCCTTATATTTGTGGAATCATTTATTCTTCCATTACATTTCATATTACATGTATATCATCGAGAAAATAGCACATTGAAAATGCATCAGTACAGAAAAATATTGATACGAACCATGCCACATACGAAGAGGGTTACGAAACGTTTGGTGGTTAAAACCCTCCCAAAATAACCCATCCCCTCCGCTCCAAAACATGGAGTCACCAGAAGGGCCACATCAGGCATCCCTGGAAGCACCACCTGGGGAGGTTTCCTAGAGTATGGATCGTCAATCCACGGAAGATGCATCAGCATCAGGAACACAGACCATTCCTTCCAGTCCTATTCAGGACACAGGTCATGACACTGATGAACTTTCTGAAGATCACTCATCTTCCATTTCCAATGGGATGTAAACGATTAACCGGTTAACCGTTCGAACATGCGGTTATCGGTTAGGAGAATCACTTATCGCTTAAGGTAAGCAGTCCATCATTGACATAATGTCTGCGATAAATGAAACAGTTGTTGTTTCAATCTATATAAAAATTATTTTCCAAGCATACAAAATCTTATATATTTTACAAAAAATGGTCTTGGTAGGTCGTAGGTAGGTCGTAACGTGGTCGGGGATAACGTCGTAGCAAGTCGTAGTAGATCGTGGTAGATCGTAACATAGTCTTGATTGATCGTGACACGTCGTAGTCGCGTCGTACGACATTGTTACGATCCACCACGGCCATTGGAAAGGTCTTGACACAGTCGGGGTATGTCGTGTTTTTTGGTGAAATTTGCATAATCGCCACGACCAACGCCGGTCTTAGCAACTTTCCAACGTCGGCGTAGGTCGCCAGCAAGGTCGTGAAGGTGGGAAGGGGGGCTTGAGTCTTAGACTTTAAATTTGCAAAAGTTATACATGTATTTACCAACCTTTTGATTACATTAAATCTAAATAAATGAAATTTTGTCTGAATAATTGTTGTTATCCACTGTACATTTTAGACAGACACGGAGATAAGAAATAAAACTCAATGTTGTCACAATGCACATACGACATTTGGACCTCGTTCTCACCGCCGATCTGAATACCTCGATCCAACTCGATCATCGTGAAATGATCTCCCTCGGTCTGCAGGGGGGTCCCATCCGGTCTGCAGCGGTCTACCTTGGTCGTTAGCGGTCGGGGGTTCAACTCGATTTTTGTTGACATGTCAAAAGAATCCGTGTAGCACTCGAGAAGCCAGGCGGTCTGAAAAGCGGTCTGAAAAACATCTTGTATCGCTCTGGTAAACTCGTGTATACTCGTGTACAAGGTCTAGTTCATTGGGAAGACATCGTGTCACATTTTTTTACCGACCTGTACTCGGATCAACTAGACCTGTACACGACCTGTACTCGATCTTGTACGACACCAATCAGATGCATTTACTCGATCAACTCGATAATTTGCAGACCGCACCCGATCTCTACTCGATTATACACGACTTCTTCCCGATCATACCCGACCGCCTCGATATTCTATTCAAGGGTCAAGGTCACAGCGGGAAATTTGGCGGTTATCATTACTTGCCGTGATTCCTACATGCCAGCAACTGCTTACACCAGATAGCTGTGCGACGTTGTACACACCTACGTCTTATTCCTCTGCACTGAAGCTCAACCAGAGCCTCTCCCTGTTCTTCCTCCTCAGTTAGATTAGTGGGCAGCTGCATAGCAACCTCTAACCAACGTCTATGTAATGCCTGCTGCTCAACTTCCATTGTGTTGCTTCTTCGATAGTCTTTGGTCAGCTGAATACCTAACAAAATACTACAGTTCTATACCTAGTCTGCTGCTATCGTGCTGCGATCGTGCCCGATAGTACATGGTCGGATGTAAGTCGGATAGAGGTCGGGTAGAGGTCGAAAAAAAGTCGGGCTGGTCGTGTTAATCGGGGACATTGGGAAGGGGTCGGAAAGGTCGGGTAGAGGTCGAAAAAAAGTCGGGCTGGTCGTGTTAATCGGGGACATTGGGAAGGGGTCGGAAAGGTCGGGTAGAGGTCGAAAAAAAGTCGGGCTGGTCGTGTTAATCGGGGACATTGGGAAGGGGTCGGAAAGGTCGGGTAGAGGTCGAGAAGAAGTCGGGATGTGTGTCGGCAAATGGTCCTGAAGTGGTCAGGACGGGTCTTGAGTTGATCAAGTACGGGCTACTACAGGTCTGACAGATGTCCCTTCCGTCGTGTAAACCCCCGACCAAACACCTGGTCGAGCTTTGTCGCAGAATTTGGCCGGTCGGGGAGATCGAGGTACTCAGATCGGCGGTGAGAACGGGGCATTAAACAACCTTTTTAACCTAATACTTGGTAGCAATCGAAATAAGTCCCGATGTATCTTCTTACGCACGTCGAAAAGAAATGGGCTATTCGAAAGCCATGTATTATTCGAACTAAAATTTCGGACCCGATGAATTCAAATGAACGAGGTCTGACTGTACTTGGAAATGTGACGAGCTTGACTTAAGAACTGAGTGTCTGTGGTGTCATTCAAATTTATATCACCTGTGACACATTTCAGGATGGAATTCAATTTATAATTAATTAATATGTAAGCCTCTTTCAGTGAGGTTATTAAAGTGAGTAGACACGCACAGTGGTTAATTGAAACAGATTTCTCCTCATATATAAATCAGTAGTTAACATGTAGAAAATTGCCCATACAAATTAATTGCAAAGTGTATTCCATCGAGAGATGCGGTTTATGTGGAACAATTGCCACAACCATACCATAAATAATTACAAGAATTACATTCTATATTTAGGTATATCGTGCCTAGGCGTTGATTAGTATTATAACGGTAGAAATAAATATAACTATTTCTATAAATGAACCCTGTACTTGGCCCGAAATGACATTTAAGCTACAGTTAGCATTTGCATTTGTTACATAATCGTGTATGACACTATATTGTTAAGTTATCAATGTAGAAAGATCACAATGCACCACTTAAAGACTTAGGTTGGATAAAATGCGCTAAACATGGTCCATGTTAATGAACTGCAATTTATTCCATGCTTTTACAAAGCGCCATGAATTTATGAACTACATGTCGAGCATACGTATGTCAGCTGTTGATTCGTATACTGAATATTTCGGCGCAGTCGTACTAACCTGGTTTTGCTTATTGCATGTCAGTGTTGTGTAAACCACAACTTCAACCGAACAACACCCTTCTCGGATTGGTTAACGTACCTTTCGATAAGAGGGTACGTTACCGTACCGAAATCCACTGAATTTCGGTAAATTTATCGAAATCCATTTCCATTACCGTAATTCACTTCTAATACAACATCTACTATGCATTGTTAATTTCTTGTTAAAGTATTAAATATTAGGTTGATATAAATATACATACAATGAAATCTAAGGGAAATATTGCATATTTAGAAAAGTATAGAAGATTACTTAACCAGCGGATTTCGGAAAGGTAACGTACGTACCGTTCGATAAGGCCTAAAATATTAACATGGAGTGACCAGCAATCGTAACATCTCAGCAGTTTTTTATGTTGCACAACAAATCTTAACATTCAAATTATGCCGACACCTTTTTTCGAGATATTTCTTGTTGATATGTGTAACCATTCTGTTTGTATTTTACTATGATAATGGGTTTCATAACTCGGTATGTATGACTGTATGCTAGTTTGTATGCATTGATTGTCTTTAAGCTGTTTCTTTATGTAACCAAAGGCACGTAGGCCTACGTGCTGAGTCTGTTAATATAGATATAGAAAAATATGTTAATATATTAATTTTCCAACTAATTGTGCGAGTAACTACTTAATTGTCATACACTTATCGATAACATAGTTGTGTAACTCGTAAAATGTCAAATACTGCTCGGCAAATGTCACCACATTGCTTTCCGTGTCCATGTTTTATTCATAGTATCAGCCTCCGCTCAGATATTTGTTTGCCTTCGAGCATATCCAGCCGCCACCATGAGCCACGTGACCCTTGAAATGTCACATGATAGACAAAAGAATAATAAATATTGTGCCAAATGATTTAATTGAAGATACAAGCTTGCAATCACGTCATATCAAGTCTGAAGTATTCCATATGATTCAAAATAAGACTGGAGTCCTAAACGCTTTTAGAACTGCAACGTCACTGATCTTATTCCGTGACGTCACAACTGACAAAACCGAAACTGGATTAGACTTCGTCATCATTTCAAACTATAGTTTATAAACCTTCACACCTACATATTTTTCTCAAATTAACAAACAAAGATCATTACATGTTCAGTGATGGCTAGCAGCTTATAAATTTGAGATTACAAATGTAATTTAAATGTTTATTAAACGAGATATATATGGAAGAAGTTGTTGGTCACGGGTGGCGGAGGTCACTTCTAAACACCAAGGGAAGTAACTGCTGCGAGGAGTTTGTCAACTGTTTGCCTTTGTTCATTCTCAATGAATTGTGACGAAGATACACATACTGAATAATTATAAGAGGATGTGCTATATATATTCCTGTACATAAATTATCAAAATAATCGTGTTCAAGTTTACAATTTGTACTACAATGTAATTGCAAGTCATTGTTACAAGCACAGGTACTTGAAACAAAATATTTTAATGTTCTATATATGGACTATTACTATAATAATGGTCCATACAGAAAAAAGGTGCTTGTGGTTACAAGAAACAGTAACAACAACTTCAGTTTGGGCAGATAGATATATACATGTACACTGAACACATTTTCTAAACGTCCATGTAATAAAATACAAATTTAAGAAAATGGTTTTATATGCCGACATAAAATTTGGCATTCTAGTATTTTACATAGTACTCTTTCGATTTTCACAAAGAAACGCGTGACGGTGAGTGTGATTTTCAACTTTTGGCACGAGGATCACGTGTACTGTGTAGTAAGTGGTCAATTTCATTGCAATGCAAAAACAGAAAAGATGGCGAGATTGACCACTGAAGAAAGCGCCAGGGCCGACGGTATTGACTGATGCTGGTACTCCGATTCGATATGTATGACTAACTTTATAAATTAAATCAATCAATTCAAATAGAATTTGGAAAATAACTACAAAAATATGTAATGTTTGTATTATTGACCACCTTTTATTAATATATTTCAGGTTGCCTGTCTGATCAATAGGCGCAAATGTGTACATTTGTTTCTTTTCTTATATTTCCACGAAATACCAAGTGGACGTTTAGAAATTTTGTTGACTGTATACCACAACTCATTCTAGCTAAAAACATGGGTGTCGTACCCCCTCCAAAACATGGGTGTCGTACCCCCTCCAAAACATGGGTGTCGTACCCCCTCCAAAACATGGGTGTCGTACCCCCTCCAAAACATGGGTGTCGTACCCCCTCCAAAACATGGGTGTCGTACCCCCTCCAAAACATTGCCATAGATACTCCGTCACCACTTGACACTTTTTTTATACAAAAGTATACATTTTATAGATCTATGTGAGATGAAATGATGAGATCTATCAAATAATGATAACATGAAAATGAAACAAGATATAGAGCATTACAGTGCTCTGATTGCATCAGATTCGTTATAACCAATCTGCATGATGATTACAGAAACCATTATGGATGAAAACTTGAATATAAAGATCAACACTAGTTGCATAATAGTGATCATAGTTTAAAATGTGTACATCCAACTATTTGTTTTCAAACATGAATGTCTGATTTCAACATCTGGCAAACGATGACAAAGGCAATAATCATAATCACGCATGAATCCTTAGACGTGAAGAGCATGACAAATTTTCAATAATGATGCCTATTTATAGACAATCTAGAAAACTTGCAGGCACGATGTTACAATCCCCGTCTATTTATTAATCTATCAATCAATAGACAATGTGGCATACAGTACTATTCCAACAGCAAATAAATATGCTTAATATATACACTGCCATCCAAAAGTTCCTTTAGATAATTTCCGATTGCAAGTAATGTATTTTCATATTTGTTTCACATGCAATAAATCGAAAATGCTTTTTAACACAGCAATAATTTTCAACCACCGTCTAAACGTCGAATAATTGAATTGTCCCTCGAGGACAAAATTAATTTCATGCATAACAAAGTAAACGATATGAGTTTCTTCAAGTTTGCTTGTTCATTTTTAAAATAAAGGCAGTCATGTTTGTTATAACTGTGTTATGTTTTCTTCTTAAATAAAGAAATATTATGTGGTCGCAATGTAAAATTGAAAGATGTGCAATTTTTCAATGAAATAATGCCTGAACCTAGGTAAGAGTATTGAATGGCATCAAAATGACAAAACCCTCTATAAACCGGAAACCTCTGTAAACCGGAATTTTCAACCGGTCCCGAAGGAGTCCGGTTTAGGGAGGTTACACTGTACATGTGTAAAAAAGTTTTCCAAGAGATCTTCAATCCGACTTGTTCTAGAAATGCTAGATTTTCAAACCGAAATAAAGAAAAATGGTCAGTAATAATGGTAGAATCTTAAAATTGTAAAACAAGTGAAATGTTTGTCACGATTGTAAATAAATGAAATACAAAGATATCAGACCCTTTATGTAACGTTTGTGAACATTTAATTATAAAATGACATATTAAATTATATCAGCACGAACTTAGATTAAAATCAGTATGCCCAGGCATAAGTTATGATAACACTCCTGGCCATAGCTTGCCATAGGTTATGAGTTATCTTGTTGTAGTGGGGTATTTTCCAATTAAATTTCCAAGCACAGAGGGATATGTACGTAGAAAGATGACACCGATAATGTTCGTAGTCGTGCACAACGAGACCATATCTACGATAAATCACAATAAAGAACAACAACAACAGTAATCACTTGTCGTCGCTTTATATCTATCGTTTAAACGCAGTCTGAACCCGAGTACACTCTTCTACGTGCGTTCACTTAGCGAATTTATCGCGTTTATAGCGCTAACCTGGCATTTTAAGGCTTGAGAACCGGTATGGTAGGGTACCCGTCTGATAGTCAGGTTCCCGTCGTACTGATATTGCAAACTGTAAACAACCTCGTGTGTATTAATACATTGCTTAAAACCCCATCTGAACTCAACAGAAACAACTAATTAGTTCACAAACCACTTTAGCAGGTCACCTTTTCAACATTTCATTTTATTGAAACGTTTACGATATTATTTCGTGCGGTGAACTTTGGAACTACTTTGTTTGCGTAGTAATTAGGATGTGGACGTTTTTGACATGTTACCGGCTTTCAGTCTTATTTGTGTTTTGAAAACTGGAACCAATTGTTGTATGCCGCTCATATTGCCACTACTATAGAGGGTACCTGAGCGGTACCGTCCAAAAACGGGACCGTGAAAAAAGTCCGATTTGAGGAAGTTTCCGGACGTGAGAGTGTCCGGACTAGGGAGTTTCCACTTTAGATCTATTAGATTATGACATTGTTCCGGTTACAGAAATGAGGATAATGTTGGTGTCAGATGAAAAGCACGAACTCAACGAGTGCGCTTTTAAGACGTTACCTTATTTGTTATTGAAACAGTCGTCGTCATGTGACTGATGCGGTCTTCCACATATCTAGCACAAAGACTTCTCCATGACCAGCTTCCGTGCGACGTACTTATAATAATATCAACCCCAACCTCTATGAAAAACTATTAACTATTTTATTATAAGTGTGATATGACATACATTAAGTGTAGCTATGGCTCGTGTCTAAGGTCTAGGCAGTGACTATGGTGATTGCCCTGTTGCTTCGAAACATTTCGAAGATTCTGTCATGTTGACCCCTTTACGACTTTTACCTACACCTGTGCTTAGGGGTCATATTGTTTTACCTCAGAACACTCTAAAATCCGTACCAGACCTAAACTCCGTATCAAAATGTTAACAGAGGGGTGATACGAATCTTAGAATGTTTTAACATGACGACGGAAAATATTGTGGCGATTTTTTCAAGTACCACTGAATGCTGAGACACAATCATACGCAGATTCCGCATGGACTGTTTTGGCGTAGCCTTAAATAACGACACATTTACAGTCATCGCAATAATTTTGGCATGTCGACATAACGTTATTCACTTATGTTTGATTTATTGTCACGATTTGTCTACCAATTTACATTGTCACAGAGCTATTTGTATGACGGCGAGAGCTGTCTTCTCAGTGCACAGTCGCATAATCGTCGTGCCCATGCCGATTCGCCTATATAAAAATAGAAAATATGGGTGATAATGAATTAAGGTATCGGGATAAGCTCCGATGCCAAAGAGAGTAAGTAATTGTTATCCACATAAACTACATATATATCTACGTCATCATGAAAGATCTTCATTCTTATGTAACCATCCATTATAGTTTATGCAAACAAACAATGCACAGAAATGTGAAACCTTTCATATGAATTACGTTAATGAAGAATACCGTCTAAATATAAAAGATCAACAAACAAGATTATTATAGAATATAAAAGGAGAATCCGATTTCAGTTGTACAAGAACATACTGTAAACGGAATGGATTTGAACAAAAGGCGACTATATATACTTTTCTTTACACTGACGTTGTTCAATAGCTTTTAGTGAAATTTGAAACTATTTAAGTATGACTTGGTGTCCTTCACCTTGTAAATGTGAGTAATTAGGGGCGATTAGCAGAACAATACATTTGTTTTATGGAAGTTGCGATTGAAATTCCACACGCTGTTTGTTTTCTAATCGTATGGATTCTCGCATGTCTTTAATTTTCACTTCGACTTTTTTTTGGAATGTATGCTCGATCCATGATATACATTTTATATCAAGGGATTAAACATAAGACGTGAACTGTTACATAAACGATGAAGTTGTTTGTATAATGTATACAGCCAATATGTGAATAAAGTTCAGACAACCAAGCATTATATAAGCTCTATGGAGCGAACCAACAGCGGAAATATGATGGGTGAAAATGAATGTGCCATCGAGGGCATTGGCAGAGGAATGGAACCGGGCGGTATTGTAATTCCTTCTGAATCGCCAGTTACCGATTGCAGCCAGTCTCCAGAACCGATGCATTTTGAACATACTGGAGCGAATTGCGACGTATGCGGAACTACGAAAAAACACACACGTGTCATGTATTGTCCAGAATGCATGCAGAAACTATGTCACCTTTGTACGGTGATTCATAATCACCTTGGAGGAACCAGAGGTCATAGTTCCATACTGAAAATTTGCGTGAGTACTAAAAATACATTGTACAAATATAGAAGCTTTGACAGCTCCATTTATCACGTGCACATGTTTTGTAATAAATCCATATACAGATACGTGCTGATAAGTTATTTTGGTTAGTAAAATAGTAAGTTAATTCAACAACTGAACGGACATTACCCGGTGAAAGCATCGTAGCTGATTGTAAACCACTGTCAATGCAGAGCCTTCACAGTCGGTGTTCAATAATTATTATTGCAGGTTCACATGCACTGCCTATTGGTTTAATGATCTACGATGACCAACCAATAAGCATTGGAATCGTGACTATAAATGTATTTATTGCTACAGTCATGACTTAATAGACCGAGCAATTGCATAATTCCAAACACATTTACACCCAGAATTGTACAAAGCTCAAGAATATAATATAATTGTCGATAATAACTAGTCGAATGACCCTGATGATAATAATCGCAGATCATTGGCATTGGAGTATCGCAATTTACTTCAAAAGAAATCGTCCACACAACCATTAATCTATTATTAATGATGGCACCATACAATACAAAGTTTGATGTTAGCTGTTGCTTATGTCCTACAATATATAAACCCTGTTGTATACATATAATAAGACAATCATTTTAACCGGATAACTTGTATGTATGTTTGTGAACAAAGCATGATTGGTGGTCACTTTTATAGATGTTTATCTTGTTACTCCGGTGCAAGTGTCGTAGACAATTCTTAATGAACAGGAAAGGATAAAATAATGAGAATAAGTTGCTACAGTGTTAGCTCCACATACATAAGACAGTGCCTCTCTACACAGACCTCCGAAAAAAGTACAATCCATAAAACATAAGGCACTTGAGGAGGCTAAATGATACATACATAAGGTCTGCCAGGTCATTCCTTGCGCCCCTGCTCCCTTAAGCATGTACCCTTGTGCCTCCTCAAATGTCTTATGTTTTATGGATTGTTGTTTTCCCGGAGGTCTGTGTAGAGAGACACTGTATTATGCATGTGGCGTTCCCTGTAGCAACTTATTCTCTCTCTCTATTTATAGAAAACTGACAAAAGTTAGAAAGGATGTTTTTTCATTTTTTTGTAAAGAGGATTCTAGATACATGTTGCACGTTGGGAGATACATCAGGTTGCATTTTGGGAGATAAAACAGGTTGTGTGTTGGGAGATACATCAGGTTGCATTTTGGGAGATAAAATAGGTTGCATGTTGGGAGATACATCAGGTTGCATTTTGGGAGATAAAACAGGTTGCATGTTGGGAGTTAAAACAGTTTGCATGTTGGGAGATACATCAGTTTGTGTGTTGGGAGATAAAATAGGTTGCATGTTGGGAGATACATCAGGTTGCATTTTGGGAGATAAAACAGGTTGCATGTTGGGAGTTAAAACAGTTTGCATGTTGTGAGATACATCAGGTTGTGTGTTGGGAGATAAAACAGGTTGCAAGTTGGGAGATACACCAGGTTGCATTCTGGGAGATAAAACAGGATGCATGTTGGGAGATAAAAGATGCTCCTCGTAAGAATGTTTAGCAATAGTTTAACGGTTTTACTCTGCAATGATGTCTTTAACAGAGTCTCTGTATAAAGTGAATTGTTTCAGTGGCCCGAGGGTGAGGATTTACCGACGGATGAAGACCATAGAAACGACAGTCTTACAACCGTGGCTTCACAGATTCGAGACAATCTAGGTATACAAGTGTGTGTTGATTATGAAGAAGAAGTTATAGAGCTTCGAGCGCCAACGAAGTCTATTCTAGATATAGCTTTATCAACAGTGCAAGTCATGAAAGAGCCGACTAAGTATAGTAAAGCAGAAACGATTCTAAGAATCAAAGATGGATGTGTGGAGTGGGTCATAAGGGGCCGTTTAGCAATAACGGCAATGGCACTTTTTAAAGAAAACTTGAAACAATTGGAGGAAAATTGTGCAGTTGATATGAAAGGTCGCTGCGGAAAAAGAAGAAAACAGTTTTGGGACTCAAACGATGAAAGTCTAATACAATATGACACTGCTATACATGAAGAGACAATAAAATCAAGCCCTGACGACAACGAACTTGTAGTGCGCACACATTTCAATGACTACGAGAACGTTAAAATTGAAATGGAAGTTCTAATGAGTGCTGTAAAGAATTTACCGAAAGCCGAAATCTTGAGACCAAAACATGATGAATTTCGTATGCGGATTTATGCCATGATGAAAGAAGCAAAGGATGACGTTGTTTGCTTCATTGAGAGTTTAGAAAATATATTCAAGCTTGTCATTAAAGCACGAGAGGAACAAGTGGTGGAAAATGTTAAACAAGAATTTCTGAGCTTATTCTGGAAAGGTTGGTCGTTTGATTGTACCCTAATAAATGTGTTTACATGTTAGTATACCTTCATGTCTCCTTGCGCTATTGAGACGACCGTGCCCGTGGTGTGTGGCATTTCCTGCTCGACTTCATCATGAGTTTGTATGCAATACTATCACAACTTCTGTATAAAAACATAAGGGATAGGATAGTCTTGCGCTGAACCCTCGATTTATGGTTGACAATAAGAAAAACATCCAATTATGAAAAATACACGATAAGTGCATGGAAGTGTGGACATCTTAGTTGAAAGTTGATTTTTTACCGTCTGGCACCAGAGTTTCAGGTTTCTGAAAATCCTTTAATTACATTACATGTATAATTACAGCAATAATGATTGCACATCTTGAACATCATGCGTGTCTCTGTTTAAGTATAATCTGTCATAAAAGTAATAAAAATGTTTGTATCATGTTATTTTAACAGGTAGAACAAAACATGATAAGTGACCGAGAGCTATGTTTTGACCTATTTATAACGCATTGTAGCATTTCTGTCACTAATACATTGGAATATATAACAATGTCTGATAATTATTCTATTTGTTTTTTAATTTTAATGGAAAATGCAATAATGCATAATACTATGTCACCACCTCACTAATAAAATGTGACATCCCGTTGTGTATTCAGTGTTAAACGACCTTGTAATCTTCGCTTACCGTTGTACCTCCACCAAGTGTGCGTGCGTGCATGTGTACGTGTGGGGGCTTTGACTGGCTGTTTTTTTTGTGGTTCTGTCAGGACCATCCCAATTTTGAAAAATCAACCGTGGTTTCCAAGCATTAGTTTGATGGTGATTTTAAAAATGGCGTTGATACAAATGGTGCGACAGCACAACACCGTGACGTCAACATGTACCGACAGTAAGCAATATATGCCCCATATGGCAATATGAAAACGGAAATGACCATATGGAGTAAATATTGTTACCTGCTTGCAAATATTGACATCACAGTTTTGTGACGTTTTCTTGAAATGACGTCACTTACAGAAGAGCTTGTAAATCCCATAGCAGAGTTCAATTTTTATTTTACGACAGAATGTTCCTCATGCCATGAAGAATCACAAAGATCCACATACCTGGAATGTAAACACGTACTGTGCCTTGCATGTGTAACAGTATTAGCATGTAATAACGATGGCCTTAGATGTCCAGTTTGCAATGACAAGCTAAGAGAAAAGACCCCATTACTTTCGCTTCAGCTGAAATGTATACAAGTTATAGATCAAATGACCGGGAAAACGCCTGTGCTCAGTACCCGGTACAGTAAGGCTGGAAGGAAGGTATGTTATGTTTCCAATAACGAATTACGATCATGTAAAGATTACATAATGCACCTATCAATATTTTGCCCCGGAGGTGACCCAGCGGAGTTACAGTTCGTTTTCTTACGGATCTAATTCCTCACCCTAGAGCCAAACATTATGTCTAAATCCCCACAATGGGAGATATTTAATTCCCTGCTTACATGACCTATTGATGATCCGACCCAAGTCTATTTCACGGAACCCGGAACACTTTCGTAAGTCCTGCATGTGTATCCCTGCCCCTCCCCAAGACAAAACATTAATAAAACATAATTTAAGTCAAATCATGATAAAGAATGTGTGTTCTTAGCATACTGTTTAAGTGATGGACATCTTATTCCATGTTCATGTTGTGTATGTAATTTGTTCCCCAATATTTGTTTGTTTTGTTATAACATCGGGCCCTTATTCCGATACCTTCATACGTAACGTAACAGTAGTGGAATCAAAGCGCTGTGTGGGAGCGTAAGAGCTGGGTAAAGATGGTTACTGTTTTTATGTTTGCAGAATTGTGTGACCAAACCACAGACATCCATAAAGATTCCACGATACTTGCTAAACAATTGGAAGAAATCCAGTGGGGGAATACAGCGCTTGAAAAGCTTAATAGAAAATACGTATGGACTGCATGTAACTGGATCTGACGATAACTTGAAAATATATGGCCATCAGTCAGAGATACTCGAGTTGGCGGTACAAACTCTAGAGACAATGAACACACATACAAAACATGCACTAGAAACGGATATAAGGTCAAGAATAGTTGACAAAAGTGTTGAATGGCGTTTCCATGGCGATTTTGCGAGAATATCTCATTTTCTTTTCAATAAAGAGCTGTATGGTCTGAAAAGAAAATTTCGCACAGTGACAATACAATCATTCACAGAGACAGTTCCAAATGTGCTAGACGTGAAGTGTGGATACTCTGAGTACATGAAAGTGAAATATGAAATAGAAGAACTTGTCAATGATTTGAAAAGTTTGTACACCGATGAGTGCATACAACCTAGAAATTTCTTCTTTAATGAAAAGGTCAGAGACTTCGTTCATGTCAAGCATAGGGATGACAAAGTACATTGTACCAGCGTGGAAAAAAATAATTTGAATGTAGTTACGATTCGTGGACGACGTAAAGAATACGTTCAGTCAGCAAAGGAAGAGTTGTTGAGATGGTCGTAAATGACATGTTTGTTGGTGAACGATGCCTCATGGAGATGGTCGTAAATGATCTGTTTGTTGGTGAACGATGTCCCATGGAGATAAACTTTAATTCAAAAGTGTGTGTAGTGAATTATTTCTCATCCTTCTCTCTCTGATTCACTAACATAATTTGCACAATAAATGACAAACGCTTAGTTGAGCCAAATGTTGTGTATGGGAAAGGGAAATGCCGCAAGTACAAGACAATGCCTCCTACACAGACACCCAATAAAACAGCAGTCCACAAAACATACGGCACTGAGGAGGTGCAAGGGTTAACAAGTATGGGAATTTGAGAAACCCAAAATTGTCATTTTTCGGCGCAGCCGTACCAACATGGATTTGCTATTTGCATATCAGTGTTGTGTAAACCACCAAGGCAATTTCTCTTCAACCAAATAACGTTTGTAACCTTGACACAGATTGGTTAACCTTTCGATAAAGGGTACATGACCGTACCGAAATCCACTGAATTGAAGTGAATTTATCGAAATCCATTTTCGATCTAGAGTACCAGCAATCGTAACATCTCGGCAATTTTTTATGTTGCACAACAAATCTTAACCTTCAAATTGTGCCAACCATCTTTTGTAAAGATATTTCTTGTTTAGATTCAATTTATTAAGGTATGATATCCAACTAAAAATTTTACTCAACATATTCAAGTGACATAAACTTGGAGACCAGACTGTTTAATACAAACAGAAATATGTTTGAGAGGTATAATTACAAATATACATAACCCAGGAATAAATAAACGAAAACATTCAATTTCGATTAATTCATAATTTAATAGGTTATCCACTAATTGTACCTGCTTAACAACATTTCATAATCAATAACAAATATAAATTTAAATAATTAACATGTAATTAAAATATTAATCAGCTGGTTATACAATAATATAACATTGCCTAATAAGGCAAACTGTCTGACTAGTTAACATGTATATATATATAAAACCAAAGGGGTCTGTAACAATTTCTACTTTCACTTTTGTGTTCTTATACTGTAATATATATACATGTACTTATATATAGTATATATATTACAGTGTGATATACAAGTGAAAGTAGAAATTGTTACAGACCCCTTTGTATAAAACAAGTATTTTTTCAGCACATGTAGCTCTACTGGCTAAGATCCACGCACGCAACCAATCAAGCATGATCAAATCATGCCAGTTAAAAATGAACCCCAAAAGCGTTACTCTGACCAAAGTTAGGAATTAAAACGAAACCATAGTCAGTGCCAAAGATGATAGCATTTAAATTCTTACAGTGACAGTATTAATGGTCTGTTTCATTATCAGATTGGATTATTCCATTTTGGAAACAGGTAAATGATGATATTTGTTCAAACTTGGATAAGATGGGTTCCCCATAGACACTGTGGTGTTCTCACTGAAATGGATGACTGAACGAACCAGAACATCAACAGACATATACAAAATTAAAAAATATCCTTACATACCAGTAAGACAATAGAACATACCATTCTGAATAAAAAATGACAAGTCCGTAAAAGTCAGCACCCAAAGGCAGTAACATCATCATACATGGCAGATAAACACAAGAATGAATAACAACTGGTACCATTTTGTATTTATTTTATGGCCAAGTTTAGCAAATATATCAAACTATGTGATTGTTTCACACAAATGCACATGCTTCCCTTGAATCAAAGTGAGTGGATCTGTAAATTATGGTACTCGAGCAAATATGAAATTCTGCCGATTTGATCCACAAGCTTTTCATGTGGCCTTGAGCGTGAAAGACGCCAAATCTTCCATTCAGTGTGAAGGGTCGTTGGATGGGTGGGTCTTTAAAGATATGGCTGGTTCGGTGGATGGGTGATTGGTTGCGTGGTTCAGTGGGTGGGCGATTCGTTCGGTAAGCCGTTGTAGCTGTAGGTGGGCAGGAGATTGGTTAGGTGGGTATTGGTGGGGTGGGTTGTTCGGTGGGTGGGTCATTGGAGGGATGGGTTTTGAATGTGTGGATGGATGGATTAAAGAGCAGACATTTCGCAATGAAACCAACAACAAAATGAATGAACCTCTTTTGTGAATGCAAAAATTGTTGATAGATGCTAATAAATGCTGATACATGTTTGTGCAAAAAAGCAAGTAGAGCTACATGATAATACTACATATAACGTAATGTCAGAAATTTTCGCGAGGGAATAATATTTTTGCGATCATTATAATCATGAAAATACCTGTTCCCTAAATATTGTTGTGTTAATTTTATGCCAAAACTAATAGTAGAAATTGACAAACATTTAACCTCATGAAACATCTTGATAGCTTCAATTTGCAAAATATATTGGCCTTGCGATAAGATCTGACTTTACAGTACACTAACAATACATAATTTACCAAAATCAAAACCAAATAAATTTTCTGATTATTAATCTGGATTGTAAACATTTATTTTGGCCATTTTTAAAAATGTTTGTTTCTGCTTTCCTAAAATGGTATCATACAATCTGAACTTCACAAAGACTGAAGAGGCAGTTGAATAGTTCATGGTAGCAATTAAGACGGCAGCCATCGTAGGTGATGAATACAAATATCAAAAACTTGCTTAACAATCCAATTAAAATAATTTCAACTTTAAACCCAAGTGGCAGTTGAAACTAACCTAAGTGAGAGTTTATAACAATAGAATGGCATGTAATTGAAGTCTGATTTATACTTTCCTCCAACAGATACCCTAATTAAGCAACCAATTAACTTAACATGGCTTAATACAGAACTTTAAAATGTACATAAAAAGACAAATATCAATATGCGAGAGTTTTTCAACATTGACATGAAACAAACAAGTTAAAGGCTACCAACGCTTTTAATTGCATGATAAAACAGATCATTACTTCAGACAATTCTAGTAACCACAGTTCCTATACCATCTACTTCCACCTCAACAACATCACCAGCCTGAAAATATAACAATACATGTACATATATATATAGGTAAAGTGCTTGTTAAAGATGACATGTTTTAATTAAAGTATAAGCATTATTAAATCACTCATTGTGGTACGTTTACAAACTCTTGGTTTGATCACAGTTTTGAACAATTTGACATGTTTGCATTAATAGTCTATTATTTTGCAAACATGTACAAATCCTTCCATTGTGTAAATAAGCAATGATTAAATGTGCGAAAATACTGATAAAATGTGAAAACATTCATCGGCAGCAGTATACGATCCGACTTTGTATTAAACAATAGATTCAAGGTGTGAACTTGTAAAGCGGGACTTCGAAAAAATTAACGGAAAACTACGAGACAAAAATTCCTCTTAGCCGACAGAATTTCATAAAGGCAAAAAAGGAGAAAAATTGGGACTTTTGCAAAACTTCGATGCAACGAAACACGAGTTCGCCATAACAAGAGTCGACTGTAATATTGATACGGTCATACACATACATGAATTACTGGTAAAAACAGAGTGATAGCTGTGAAGTATGTGAACAATAGAATGTGCCAGTCATTCAGAACATTTAAAAATTCACACGTTTTGTAAGTTTTACCTTCATGTACTGAGGTGGTTTTCTAAAGCATCCAACACCAGGTGGCGTGCCAGTCAATATGAGATCACCAGGTTTCAGCGTCATAAATCTGAAAGCAATCATTTGGATGTTTATTAATTAAACCTAGATAAAACACTACTGCAGCAAAACCTCATTTAAGACCACCTCGAAATTAAGACCACCTTAGCAATAAACTATATTTTCATGGACAATTTGTAATTTTTAATTCAATATACCACGTCAGGGCTCTAGAAATCCAAAAGCCCGACGTCCCGTACAAGTCTAATTGCTGATTCTAGCTACCAACAGTAGAAGAATTGACCGCGTCTGATCAGACATGAAAGAGGTAGCTGATGTGTCAAATGCGCCCATCAACCCATCATAGCAATCACTCAAATGATTAGCATTGTTCTAATTGGTCAAGGTAAGGAGAATAATTGAACGTGGGCGTGTCTAGACGACTCTCCATCAGCTACACCTGTTACATGATAGATTCAGCACAATGCAATGTCAAATTACGTTGATGGAATGTGTTGAAAAACATTGGAAGCTGACATTTGTGTAAATATTGCTGGGTATCATAATTGAACTTAAATCTCAGTAGACTTATGGCTGCTATAGGGAGCCACAACAACATTGCATTATAATGGATATCGCGTTGTAAAGGACTATGGAATAATGGAGTTGCCGTGAAGAAATAATGATAAATATGATATGTGCACAAGTATCACAGAGAAAATATGAAGATTTTAATCCCAGTTTTATCAGTACAACACAAAGTTACATCTCTGAATAACACAAATAAAAATACCTTGAAACAAACGCTATTATCTGCTCAGTCTTGTGTACCAGTTGATTGGTATTGCTGTCTTGTTTAATAATTCCATTTACTCGACAACGAAGTCCAAGATTATGTGGATCTGTTAAAAAGTTAATTATATTTAGTTACACCTTCAATGTCCATCGTTCAAATAAAATCCTGCCAAAAGGGCTAGTCTTCAAAATGACATTTTGGTGTTAATTAATTTAGACAGTATTGAATAACAATTTCAAGTGTGTTTTATATCTTTACAAAGTATTTGTAAACATTATGGATATTTTTTTAAACAAGTGAATAACTGGAAAATTATCTAAAAGGAAGGGAGGCACAGTGGTCGAGGTGTAGAGTGCCTGACTCATGATCCGAAAGTCGTGTGTTCGAGCCCTGCGAAAGGCGGGGTTTAATCACAAACTTCACAATCCCTCAAATGGGCGTGAGTACTGGTTGGTAGCCAGGAAGCAGTCATCTTGGGTGATTATATAAGTTGTAAGAGCTTGTATCACAATAGATGTAAAATAAATATGTTTAAAATCTGAGTACAGCAAAATATGGACACATGTTGGGAGAAAAGATTCTTTTTTTGAATACAAAATAATTAACATTTTTTGCTTATTGGGCACGAAAGTTGGTATGCATTTAATGTACCAAAGCACCAAAAAGGAAACCTATTTAAACTTTTGCAAGGTTTATATTTTAAGTACTCGTGTAATCTGATAAATTACGTCCCATCATTAACTGACAGGGGCCTCCATGGTCGAGCGGTTATAGTCCCTGATTTCCAATCACTTGCCTCTCACCCATTTGGGTTCGAACATATACTATAGAAGGGATAGAACTCTAGAAGGGATAAAGGGAGAGAACTCTAGAAGGTATAAAGGGATTGAACTTTAGAAGGGATAAAGGGAGAGAACTCTAGAAGGGATAAAGGGAGAGAATTCTAGCAGGGATAAATCTTGAAGGGATAAAGGGATAGAACTCTAGAAGGGATAAAGGGAGAGAACTCTAGAAGGGATAAAGGGATAGAACTCTAGAAGGGATAAAGGGATAGAACTCTAGAAGGGATAAAGGGAAAAAACTTGTTACAATCTCCTGTGGCTCTGACTGATATCACAGTGAGGAGAACATAAAATTAAAGACTTGCTATTAATACTAACTACACTCATGTATTTCAAGAGGATTGATGTAAAAAATATATTCAGAAGTAAATTTTTGACTGCTAAACTTTCTGCGAAATATCTGAGCAAAAGTACAATGTAATGATAACTATCATATTACAGCTTTCAAGCCATATCCGCATCTGATCATGATATATGGACAGACATTATAATTGGACACACAATGAATTACGACCACCAGACACTGACTAAGTATGACTTGGCAATTCTTAGCTATAATTAAGATTTTCCAAGACAGAAAACATGATTTATGACATGATGTTAAAATAAAAATGACAGTCATGACTTACAAGCTTTAAGCATGGTCTGCAAATTTTACTTGTCAAAGCAGTATCATTAATAATTTGTTTTGGAACGTAAATAGAATAAAGAGAATTTAGAATAAAATAAGAACAGTGAGTGATTTCATACATTCCATTTTTGATATGATGTAACAAGAGAATCGTTTCCCAGAGAAATAATCCCCTTTTCCAACAATCTTGACCTTGGACAAGGTCACAGAGTGCATGATATACACCTTTTTTATCATTTTGGTCAAGTTTCAATGGATTCAATTGAACCATGAAACACTAAATACTTTTCATATAAATTTCCTTAAAATATGTATTACCCTTGTTTGTGACCTTGAAGTTGGATGAACAGACTTGAATCCTTTATGTAAAGTTTCATTAGAATACCTTGAATGCTTTAAAAGACGTTCATTCTGTGTAAACCTTTGTGTAAAGTTTCATTGAAATAACTTGAATTGTTTAAGTTCAGTCCGAGACAGGTCATATATTCATTTAAATCTATGTTCAATTTGCTTTGTTTGAAAATAAAAAAATCTCCAAAAAAATTTCAACCTACCTACCGTATTTTTTGGGGCATTACATGAATTCTGAAACAATCAGGCTTACCGGTAAGCATTGTTTGTAAAAAATCTTTTTTACGTTATATGATAAAGAATGACATCTTTCCTGAAGGAAACATTTTTATTTCACTGAAATTGAAGATTGTGTAAGAAATACGACATTTATATACTTACTGTCTTCCGCAGAACTCTAGGCATACTAAAGCTACTCAATATGACGCTATCTTGACATGAAACACGCAATAACCGAATAAACCTAATATCATTTCTTTTTATAATCAAAATGATAAATTAGAAAATCCCCTCCGATCTGTCACAAATTCTCATTAAGTTCTCAGAAAATTTACAAGGTGTGAACAGAAATTCATGAATATCAACAGAAAGTATTTTTGTGAAATGAACACAATTCCGAAAGTTTGAGACTAGCATATTGCCATCAGAGAAGAGAGGATGAAGCTTTAGAGAACACAGACACTGATAAAATAAACAGTGGGTTACATACCCCCTAGTTCATCTGGGGTCACAATTGCAGGTCCAAGGGGACAGAACTCATCCATAGCTTTGCCAATCAACCACTGACCCCCATTAACCCCTTTGGTAAGTTGCCAGTCCCTAGCACTAATATCATTAGCGACTGTGTATCCAAAAACATACTGCATAGCATCCTGTACCTGTATCAAATTACATGTATAATTTACTATAATAAAAACCGTAACATGGCCATCACCTTACATGTAACTACAGGAGATTGTCACGAGTTCTCTCCCTTTATCATTTCTAGAGTTCTCTCCCTTTATTCCTTTGTGGGGTTGAGTTTGTTTATCCTCGCCACTGGAAAAACTCATATGGGCGAGCAGGTTATTCCTTCTATACATGTAGTACTATATATGATAGAAGGGATAAAGGGAGAGAACTAGTGACAATCTCCGTGCATGTAACAACAGGAGATTTCATGAGTTCTCTCCCTTTCTATATACCTTCTATAGAAAAGGTATAAACAGAATAAACACTAGCGAATCGCAGGGGGCACCCTAAAATTCCCCAACCTAACATGTATGTCGGAGTATAAATAAGAAAATGTTACAATAACTTAAACACAAAGAATAAACATTGCAGTTTTATAAGGCTTGAACAAAACCAAAATATGACCAAATAGTTACGCCCCCCCCCCCCCTCCAAGACCAAATCCTGGATCCGCCCCGGATATATATAACTCGTGACAATCTCCTGTCCTTATAACACAACAAAGTGTAGACAGAAAACTCATGATATATGTGCAAATTTCAGCTGCCTTGTTAATTACTATGATGAGAAAAAAGTTCCGCAGACATAATTACTGAAATGTTGCTGTTATTTGAAAAACTAATGTTCAGAAATTGCAACAGAGGCATGTTAATCAAAATCCACTTTTCAGACACAATGTAAACATCAGTGCTTGAACTTATAAAATAATGTGTGAATGTTCACAACTTAACAGCGAGTTCTAAGTTAACTACTAAGCAAATGACTTATACATGATACAGGCTTGTAATTCTGATCTTAAAAAACTTATAGGTGTGATTTCAAGGACATATAAACCATGGATTCGAAACAAGCTGGTATATGTATTTAGACTTGTTTGAACTCTCGGGAGCGGTAAGACTTTCTTCCGAGATCAAACGATTAGAACACCTCGTACAATTCTACGAAAATGATCCTTAATAATGGATAGCGGTAAAAAATTGGCGATGTCCCATCATCTTGTTTCTGAATAGAGAGAAATTAACATTTTGATCCGCCATTATTGTCATGTTTGCAACACATATATTTCTTGATGGTAATTATATATTTTGTGTTGATCTTGTTGTTTGCTTGTATGCATTTTTTGGTTCAATACTGAGTTGTATGACAGAACGAGCGTCGTTTAATCAGATGGAATTTCTATCAAATCCACGATACTTACCAAGCACGCGCTAAGGATTGTGGGTAAATTGCACGTCAAGGATTGTGGGTAATTCGATATCAGCCTGTTTCGAATCCATGGTTTATATGTCCGTGGTGCTATTTATATTAACAATTCAAGGCTGGAAACACTGTTCAAATCTTGAAATCCAATGAGAAAATGAAGGATAATGTTTTACCTGCACATTTTTGGCTTCTTTTCCCACAACAATGGTTAATTCCACTTCCCAATCTAAACACTGAATAAAATATAAAAGTTAAGTGTTTATCTATATAGTGTCGCCCCTATTTAAAGGGCCAGTCATTTCTGACTTATGAGACAACTACTTTCTGAGCACATTTACTTCCAGATTCCCATCCTTAAATGCCAGGCACCAGGCAGGTAGGCGCACAGAAACAATCATTCTCACCAACTGGCCATTTCAGAACGGACCCCTACTGGGATTCGAACCTTCGACCTCCCGCTCCCAAGACGGATGCCTTAACCTCTCGGCCCCGGCACATACATTTTCATCTTTCAAATTTTGCGAATCTGCAATTTTCAATGTTTCTCATGTGTAAATGTTTGCAAATGGCGATAAACATTATTGTTACATGCAAAAGTCTAGTATATAAAAATATACTTCTGTGAAGGAGAAACAAATGCTGTCCGATACGTTCGCAACTTTCTTGAATTGGCAAAAAATATCTGCAAACATTACGTTGAGAACTTTACTATGACAACAGTATGATATAGTTCATATGTAGACACTTATCATAGGATCTCATTTACATATTAGGTACTGTTGATTACAATACTGTAACTATGTACTGTACATAATTATGTTGGTCAATATTTTTCCGAACATGATCAACCTCCGAGTTTGTTCATTAGTACTTTCAAGTTAACAAAAATGGACTAACACGAGACATTATATTATGAAACCTAATCACATACAGTGCAACCTGTAATCTTGAGCAACACCCTTACCGAGATACAGATTTTGACTGTTGTTAAGAGGTTGTTGCTCTGCAGAGGTTTAATTGATAGTAAATTCTTACTTCAGGAAAAAATGATACTGTTGTTGAAGAGCAGTTATTGCTCAAGAGAGTTGCTGTGGAGAGTTTGTTGCTCTAGAGATAGGTTAAATTAATAATAAATTCTTACTTCAGGAAAAAATGATACTGATGTTGAAGAGAGGTTGTTGCTCTAGAGACGTTAAAATGATAGCAAACTCTTACTTCAGGTGAAAATGATGCTGCTGTTGAAGAGAGGTTGTTGCTAAATTGATAGTTAATTCTTACTGCAGGAATAAATGATACTGATGAAGAGAGGTTGTTGCTCGAGAGAGCCACAGTTGAGAGGTTGTTGCTCAAGAGAGGGCCACTGTGGAGAGGTTGTTGCTCAAGAGAGGGCTGCTGTGGAGAGGTTGTTGCTCAAGAGAGGGCCACTGTGGAGAGGTTGTTGCTCAAGAGGGGGTCCTTGTGGAGAGGTTGCATTGTTGTCTGGTTTCTTACCTTTGTTTCTTTCGGGTACGTCATGCTATCATTGGGAGAGATAATGCAGCTTGGGAACTTGTTGAATATCACGGGATCCACAGGGACTGGTGCATTCTGTTCCTCACAATGATCCTTGTAATTCATGCCGATACATAAAACTTTGTCACATGATGTTAAGGGAGCCAATAACTTCACACTGTCCCTCTTCACAATACAGTCAGATGTTTTTGACAGACTGAAGAGCAATCAATGAATATTTCAACTACAGGATCAATAAATCTGCCAACTATAGGACAAAAATACAAGAGATATCTTTTAAAAAGATAAATGGCGTAAATAGATGATGTTTTTCGGTATGTCAAATGAAATAATATTTTTTGCAACATGTTGAAAAATAAATCCTTACAAAAATTTAACTCGGATCTATATATACTATAATCATGGACCTAGTCGCTTTAAATTGTAATGGTAAGACGGCCGCCCAGTGAGCTCGGTCAGTAGAGCACCATACTAGTGTTTAGGGTGTCGTGTCATATCAGGTGCACTTTTTCACCTTGATTGACTTCAATGGTGACAGCGGTGTTTGACGGCCCACGACTGAGCATCAAATGCCGGAAGGGGTTGAATTGTAGTGGTATGTGGTAAGAAGCCCGCCCGGTTAGCTCAGTCGGTAGAGCGCCGTACTAGTACGTGTTTAGGGGGTCGTGGTTTCGAGCCCCACATCGGGCACACTTTTAACCTCTGATTTACTTCAAATCCTAGAAAATACGATCGTTAATTATGACTGATATAGAAGTCTGGAAATGCATGAACCTTTCTGGGGGGAAAATCAGCAGTTTTGTTGCACGGCAACAAATCATATTCGAATTACTGAACTGGGATCGAGCATGCTAACGGTAATGTTCAACCTTTCTGCTGCGTTCCACAGCTGTGATCCGCCCTCAAGAAAACTGCGTGTATCAGAAGGCATCGATGGATCCGATGCGGTGAGGTTGACGAAGTCTCCTCCCTGACCAAGTTCCACCCCAACACAACGCCTGTCATTTTGTAGAAATTGAACAATCCTCATTTTAAAAGTACCTACTTCGTGTCAAAATTTGTTATCTTTGCTCCATATGTTGACACGGCCGTCACCATTCGGAAAACCTCGGCCAACTACGTCAAGTGCCTTAGAATAAACGAAGTGGTACGGAAATATCCGAGAGCTGACGAGAATGGGCCGTGACCTCGTGATTTACCATTTCCTGTAAACTGTTCGAACAAGTTAATCGGTAAGCCAATGAAATGCGAGATACTGCTGTCTGTTGTCCTATCATAATTCATCTCTACTATCATACTATCATGTGACATAGTCTGGACAAAATGGCGACGCCCAGGTAGGACCGTACTTTGATATTTCTTCTTTATTATTTGAAGCCATACTCTTTTACCGACCTTCTTCGAAAACGAAGTCATGTAAAGTTCTACTAATTTTAAGAGTTCTTTAATAATTAAATTTTAGGTTCACTAGAGAATGTTTCTGCTAGTATAATAGTACTTTCATTATGATTTTGCTACATTACGCATTTTAGGCAGACCCAATATTTTGGACTACGTTAGGGTCTGCCTAAAATGCGTAATGTAGCAAAATGTTGCGATTAAAAGCCATAATTAGTGACTTTTAGCAAATATTATGCAAATGTATTTCATAAATATTATAATATTACATTTCTCGGGACAAATGTGGCTAAAATTAGTAAAATAGGCTGAGTAAGAGCACAATGTAAATCGAGTGAATTTTCGCAAGTGCCTAAAATGCGTAATATAGAATAACGTTGCAACGACAGGGCAAAATGTTGCAATTAAATGGCAACATGTTGCGAGTTCTTATACATATTTCAATAAATTTAATATAATAAACGTTGAAATATTACATTTTGCCCGCAAAATGGGGCTAACTGTAGCAAAATACGATGACTTAGACAGCAAGTGCCTAAAATGCGTAATGTAGAATAATGTTGCGATTACAGGGCAAAATGTAGCAAAATGTTGAAATTAAAGGGCAAAATGTTGCGAGTTCTTACATATTTCAATAAATTTTAATATTATAAACGTTGAAATATTACATATGCCTGCAAAATGTAGCAAAATGTTGCAATTAGAATTTAGAGGGCAAAATGTTGCGCTTAATTGGCAAAATGTAGCTAAATGTTGCGATTAGAGCACAAAATGTTGCGATAACATGGCAAAATGTAGCACAATGTTGCGTTAAAGGGCAAAATGTTGCAATTACAGGGGAAAATGTTGCGATTAGAGAGCAAAATGTTGCGATAAAAGGGCAAAATGTAGCTAAATGTTGCGATTAGAGCACAAAATGTTGCGATAACATCGCAGAATGTAGCACAATGTTGCGATTAAAGGGCAAAATGTAGTAAAATATTGAGATTAAAGGGCAAATTTTTGCGATTAGAGGGCAAAATGTAGCAAAATGTTGCGATAAAGGGCAAAATATTGCGATAACAGGGAAACATGTAGCAAAATGTTGCGATTACATTTACATATATTAATATGCATTAACTTTCTTTTACTTATGTAAACATATAAAAATTGACTGGGGTTGCTAATTACAGGGCAAAATGTTGCGACAAAAGGGCAAAATGTAGCAAAATATTGAGATTAAAGGGCAAAATGTAGCAAAATATTGAGATTAAAGGGCAAAATGATGCAATAAAGGGCAAAATGTTGCGTTAAAGGGCAAAATGTTGCAATTACAGGGGAAAATGTAGCAAAATTTTGAGATTAAAGGGCAAACTGTGTTGCCATAACAGGGCAAAATGTAGACAAATGTTGCGATTAGAGGACAAATGTAGCAAAATGCTGAGACTGATGTCTTTAAATTCTTTGTAAGTTCTCAACCTTTACAAGGCAGCAGTCCCAGATAAAATAAAACCCAACATTCCAAATGGTTGTTTGGATTCTTATCTTTCCAACCAAGCTTCACTGTTGTTGCTGCTGTTGAATAAACACTGACCATGCATGTCATAGTAATTTTCTGTATTTAACAATTTTGTTATAGATAATCTACATTCACTTGTGCTTACACATTAACATTTCTGTAATTTTAGTATTCCAAAGTTGATTCCTTGTGTGGATGTAAAAGATGGTCAGTATGATAGTGTGGTAGTGGTCACCGACAAGCTTGAAAAACTGACTGGTAACTTGGAATGCTTGAAATTACCACTGGAAAACTATGCAAAGGTTTGTTAGAATTTGTTTGAACTACAGGAATACTATACAAATTTTAGCATAACACTATGATATTTAAAGTAATGTAGATTATGATGCCATACAAGTTATATTATTATGTTTTCTTGTATTGAATAAAGACCTATACATTGAAGAAAATGTTAATTTTCTAAGTTGATTACCTTTGTGGTAATATCCTGTACAGTTCTTTATCTGATACATGGTGGTCCAGTCCACACAGGGGATTGTCACGAGTTCTCTCCCGTTATCCCATCTAGAATTCTCTCCAATTATCCATTCTGTAACATATGTAGAACAACATATATACAAATACTTTAGAAAGATAATTGAGAGAACTCTAGAAAGGAGAAAGGGAGAGAACTCTAGAAGGGATGAAGGGAGAGAACTCTAGAAGGGATAAAGGGAGAGAACTCGTGATATTCTCCTGTGGTGTTCCATCATATCAATTACAATTACATGCTATGTATCATTATAAAGGGAACAAATACATGGTTAAGTAATTTCGCTTCCATATTTAGAGTGAATTTGTGTAATATTGTGTTTTTTATTACGCTGAGATTTTAATTCAGGTTGATAGTATCAAAGATGTGGTATTTGTTGCTACTGACGTTGTTCCATCTGGACGGCTGGTAAGATTAATCTTATTTGTATGAAGTTTATAGATTCATTAATATCTTCTGTAGCTTTATTGCTTTAGTTGAATCAGGTCATTTGGTAGTATTGTCCGAATACCTGGTATTATCCGAAATAAATATCAGGTCTCGTATTTTTTTATGCACGTCAAATTGAAATGGGCTATTTGAAACCATGTATTATTCGTAATAAAATTTCGTACCCGGTGAATTCGAATGAACGAGGTCCGACTGTAATTGCATAATTTTGCAGACGGTCTGATTAATTGTCAAATACGGTGGTAATTTTCTGAAATTTACTCTTAGAAAGACTGTCTTTAGAAAAGCATAAAGAAATCAGTTCCTATTGTCTTTTGATGAAACGTTTGATTATTGCTATGTTTTTGTTCCGATGTATAATTGTCATAGTTTGTATTGTATGACAGATTTGGTCACCCACCGGGCCATTGGACAGAGACTATGATGATGTAAGAAGGTTTTATGATGCTGGAGAGAAGGGAATGAAAAGGTAACTGAACGTAGATGTATTGTCTGTTTTTCTAGCATTGGTAAGACATATTTAAATCCAAGATGCTTTGTGAATACGGCTCCAGACGTTTTGTTAAAATTCTGAAATAAAATACACACTTTATTCACGGTTTCCATTTGACCCTTTGACCCCTGGAATGAAAGGCACATTTTGACCCTAAGGATTCTGGCTGACTTGATTTTTAATCTAACAAACAAGTACAATACATTGGATTTAAAACAATTTTGGTTTTGTTATTTAGAGCAATGAAAGCTGGAAGTAGGTCACCACTTTTTGTACGCCCTGTTGACAAGACGTTTCCAGAAGCTGGGAAATGTGCTACATTGGGAGCCTTGCATGCTGTCTATGTTGTGAGTAATCCTTCCTCAATAGATAGTTCCCACATTGGGAGCCTTGCATGCTGTCTATGTTGTGAGTAATCCTTCCTCAATAGATAGTTCCCACATTGGGAGCCTTGCACGCTGTCTATGTTGTGAGTAATCCTTCCTCGATAGATAGTTCCCACATTGGGAGCCTTGCATGCTGTCTATGTTGTGAGTAATCCTTCCATGATAGATAGTTCCCACATTGGGAGCCTTGCACGCTGTCTATGTTGTGAGTAATCCTTCCTCGATAGATAGTTCCCACATTGGGAGCCTTGCATGCTGTCTATGTTGTGAGTAATCCTTCCTTGATAGATAGTTCCCACATTGGGAGCCTTGCATGCTGTCTATGTTGTGAGTAATCCTTCCTTGATAGATAGTTCCCACATTGGGAGCCTTGCATGCTGTCTATGTTGTGAGTAATCCTTCCTTGATAGATAGTTCCCACATTGGGAGCCTTGCATGCTGTCTATGTTGTGAGTAATCCTTCCTTGATAGATAGTTCCCACATTGGGAGCCTTGCATGCTGTCTATGTTGTGAGTAATCCTTCCTCAATAGATAGTTCCCACATTGGGAGCCTTGCATGCTGTCTATGTTGTGAGTAATCCTTCCTTGATAGATAGTTCCCACATTGGGAGCCTTGCATGCTGTCTATGTTGTGAGTAATCCTTCCTTGATAGATAGTTCCCACATTGGGAGCCTTGCATGCTGTCTATGTTGTGAGTAATCCTTCCTTGATAGATAGTTCCCACATTTACAATATTTGCCTCCCTTGTTTTGAATACAGGCATGAGAAATTTTCGAAAGATTTGACACTCTCAAGGGCCGTTTTTGAGACAATTTAAGCCATCTTAGATGCTTAAAAGCCAGGAGCTTCAGCAGCCTATTGGACCCATTGTAGAATTTTCAGCTGATTTTGAAATTTTGCATTCTCATACCTGTGAATAGTTGGCAATATTGATAGGCAAAATTCCTTCAAGTTTAAAGTGAATATAACGTAAACGATGATAAAATAATCAGATATAAATAAAGTAACTTATTCATTATGCTCTTGTGGGCAATTAGCTCAGTAAGTTGAAGAAAATGCAAATTCACTTGGTATTTTCTCAATTATCACGTATTTTGGAATTACTCCTATAAATGCTTATCTTTTTTGCCTATCAAAATGGCTGATTATTAAGAACAAGGGAGGTAAGTATTGTAGATTTGGGAACTATCTATTGATATATCGTATACCACAACAAAATATGTGTTAGTGACCAATATTTCATTTTCAGATATATTTTTCTAGTTGTATTTAATACCAGAAATATTTAAACCAAAATGTTTTATGGATTGTTATTTTCCCGGAGGTGTGTGTGGAGGCATTGTCTTATGTATGTGGCGTTCCCTGTATCAACTTATTCTCTCTCTTTTAAAGAAGATGTTTATCATGTTTCTGATCATTAACTCTAAAACCTTGTGCATAAATTTTCCATTAAATCACATGTTGTGCTTTATCCGGTGCTAAAGCTCAACGTCATTAATAATTTCCATAGAACTTAATTTGAGCATCCATGTGTATGTTCAAACTGATTGTCCCTGGTACAAGTGTACTTAGCATGATGAAAGCATGACATTATGTGTTGTTTGTGTTGTCATTCTGAATCCATGTCGATCAATAAAAGTAATAAATAAAAAGGATATGAAAGGAAAATTCAAACAAACTCATTCATTAATTTTTATCACATAATTATAATGACAATGTAAGCTAAGTATTAAGTCTGGTATCGTTCATACTGCTTGGGAGCAGGAGGTAGATGGTTCGAATCCTGGTAGGGGTCCGTTCTGATATGGCCGGTTGGTGAGCTGCCAGCTAATTTAATAATGGTCACCGTTTGCCTACCTGCCTGGTGCCTGGCATTAAAGGATAGGAATCGGGAAGTAAATGTGCTCAGAAAGTGAGTGGCTCATAAGTCAGAAATGACTGACCCTTTAAGTAGGGGTGACACTATAATAAATGAACACTTCTACATTATGCATTATGAAAATAATGGAGACAATAAATTTCCACTCGAATTTATACCAATATGGACACTTGGTCGTATTTGACAATGAAGTTTGTCCTTTTGTTTAAGATAGTTATAAAAGACGCTAAGTGGGTTTTTTTAGAATTCTATTTCTAAGAATTTCAGTAGATAATTAACAATTAAAATTTCCCTTCTATTGTTCATTAAGTATTAAATGGATCTACTAAGTGATTTGATTGTCACATACTTACATGTACATGTATATAGTACAACAGTCAAGTAATCAGAACGAAGTGCATGTATACAGTATAATAGTCAAGTAATTTAAATGCCGTGCATTTAAATAATACAACCATCAAGAAATTAAAACGATGTTCATGTATATAGTATAATAGTCAAGTTATCAGAACAGAGTGCATGTATATATTATAATAGTCAAGTAATTTGAACGACAAGCATCAAAACAGTACAACAGTGAAGTAATTAGAACACCGTGCATGTATATAGTACAACAGTCAAATAATGAGCATGAGTAATGGATAAAAGCACTTTATATATTTCAATCTCATCAGTGTACATATCACTTGATGTCCAAAACTAGGTCACTGGGTCAAATCTTAGATTAACCTTGTAAACACAAAAGAGACCACATTTTTAATCAGAATTTCATGAAACTGTCAGAATGTGTGACTCTATGAAATCTTCGCCAAGTTTTAAAGTGGGTCACCTAGGGTCAAAATTCATGAGAAAACCTTGTTTTTCTGGACACCAAATATAATCATAATGTTAATGTTTATCATCATGTCATATTGAGCAGAGGTACTCAGGTGAGCAATCCAGGGCCTTCTTGGCCCTCTCTTATCTTTGACATCATAGTATTTCACAGTGACTATATTAACACTCTTTTCATCGATAACTTTATTTTACAGCTATACTAATTGTTTCTCACTGAATATTTTCTTTTTCCAGCCAATAGAAATTCGCGAAGGTGTACCTGAAAAAGCGACGAAAGTTGACAAAATTGGAATATGGTGTGACGATATGGAGAGGGTACAAAAAGCAATCCCTGTTCTCAATGCTTTGGAAATGGGCAGGCATGTAATTTTTAGATGTATCTGTACACTACTTATAATTATTTGATGAATTAAAGCACAGGAGCTTGTCACGAGTTCTCTCCCTTTATGTTTTCTATAGTTTTCTCCCTTTGTTCCTTCTAGAGTTTTCTCTCTTTATTCCTTCTAGAGTTTTTCCCTTTATTCCTTCTAGAATTTTCTCCCTTTATTCCATCCAGAGTTTTCTCCCTTTATTCATTGTAGAGTATTCTCCCTTTATACCTTCTGTAGTATATGAATACAAATTCACAAATATTGTAGAAGGAGTAAAGGGGGATAACCTGTGACAATCTCCTGTGAATTAAAGTGAATCAACTGGCTTAATATACTTGTTCAGGTGGTGTGAAGTTGGCAGATCAGTGTAGTCCAAGGTGGGATTTAAAATCATGACCTTTGGATTGGATCAGGAGTCAGATGGTCTAATCCTTGACCCCTATGCCTCCCCCATGATGATATCTTTACTGTTCATGAAAGAGAGATTAAGTTGTCACAGAGAACACAACACAAGACAATGCCTCCCCCTAAATACAACTACATGTATCTATTAGGCACTGAGGAGGTGCAACGGTAAATATGTATGGGAATAGGGGTGTAAAGAATGATCTGACCAACCATAAAGAACAACTAAGGAGAAATTAGGGGAGCAATAGGGGGGGGGAGTTTAATGAATGGAATACATCTCAGAAAAAGTCAGGAATGTCGGTAATAATAGGTCGATAGGGGGCAAGGGTGGAGGAAAAGAACATCAATATTATATTAGTATGTCACTTAAACTGTAAATGGAAGTATGTTGTTGTTGTAGAGTGGTAGCTAGGGATATCGGTGGATCAGATCCGGAGAGAATGGCGGCACCAAGAGTTGAAGAATACCTGACAAACATGTTTCAGGATTCTAATATCAAGGTAATAGTTCATAAACTGATGGAGGTCATATAGATCTATATTCCCAAATGTTGAACCTACTTGATTGTATTGCGTAACAAATTTACAACTTATATCCATCATTCTCAATCACTTTTTGGATTACTAAGTACTAAATAGCGGGTTATATTGGCAGGGTTTTAATTTGGCGGTCAAGGTCTAATCCACCTAATTAAACTACACACCGCAGAAATAAAGCGCTATACGGTCGTTCTCATGCGAAAATCAGGAATTGTTAGTTTTCTGTTCAACCTTGCCTAATACTCATTTTGAACTCTTGACCTTCAGTCCTTATTTGAACGTAGCTGAGCAGACGTGGTGTAGATACGTCGTCAGTTTCTCATGCCTTGGTGTAAAATACCACTTTTAGTTTTTCAATAAAGTGCTCACAGAAGTGATTTGGACATGCATTATATGTTTTTATCTCGATTTAGTGGACTTGTCATTGTCTAAACTATATAAATGTAAGTTTGCATTGTGTTTTAGATGGAAGTAATTTCAGACACTGCTGTGTTTGATAAAGAGTATCCGCTCCTTTCCGCCGTGAACAGAGCTGCTCGAGGTAAATATTAGAAAATATCAGTATTATAAATATAGGTGGATCATTTGTAATGGTGCTTTAAGTCACATGAACATCCAGGGTTATGTAATGACCATTCCAGCTGTTAAGGTGATCCACGGGAAGAAGACACCAGGGTTGATTCACTGACCTTCTGTTAGCCAGCTGGATGGCTTACTCACTTTCAAATTCTGTATCCTGGACAGGATTTGAACAGCAGTGAGGGGGAAGTGCTTTAAAGTCAGCAACCCTGACCACCAACCTATGAAGGTTCCCAATATAAATTAATATATGAGCTGTTCTACTACAAAACCTTTGTTGCAGATATCATTTTGTACTTTCAATTAATACTTTAGTACGGTGGCTTAGAGGTGACATGTGTGCAATTATTAACAACATAGTTATCTCAGGCCATGACTTACTAACTCGTGCCCACGATATACTACTTTATAGGAATGGGATAAAGATAATTTCACATGTGTCACCTCTATGCCACTGCTCAATAGATATTAAAATCAGACATCTTTTTATAGCAATTTCAATATTAAGCACAAAATCCTGATTTTAACTACAAAATGATGACATCGCACTGGAAATGGTTTTCTCGTATGTACATTGATTAGTTCACAAATGAATTATCAAAAATATTACATGGATGTTGTTATTAATAATTGGATTGCTGTATTTGAGCGCTGCTATGGGATTTACAACCTCTTCTGTAACCTATTCTGTAAGTGACGTCATTTCAAGAAAACGCAACATGTGATGTCACTATTTGCAAACAGGAAACAATATTTACTCCATATGGTCACTTACAAATATTGCTTACTGTCACATGTGACATTTTCTGGAAATTTTCTGGAAATGACGTCACTTAAAGAAGAGGTTGGAAATCCTACAGCTCTCTCATTTGATTATTCTAGTTGTACCGAGGCATCAAGGACGGCTCATTTATCTTACGTATGTAGGAGAGGGACCAATTGAAAAGACACTGTTTCTGGTTGGAAAGGTATGTACTGAAAGTCAGGTATTAATAGCGGGTGATTTATTTTCACTAATTCTTGCAAGTTTTAATTTAATTTAAAATTCAAGCAAAATTTTGGTTACAAAATACCGGAGCATGCAAACGACTGTCTTGATTTTTTTAAAGTCACTGATAATTTGACAACCTTCTATCCAACTACTTGGTATCATCTGAAATAAAATCAGGTAAGGATGATCTTATTAGGCATGGTGAATTGAAATAGGTTCTTCCAAATAAAATTTCTGACCCGATGAATTCGAATGATCGAGGTTCGACTCTATTAGGTTTTCAATACTGCATAATTACTGTTGTACATTCAGTTAATATTGCAGTTCCATACAGTTTGCCTCATTTTGCAATTCTGTACAGTGTGGCTACCTATTGCAATACACCAGTATACCTTGACACAGCTGTGATTGATGACAAAATCTTTTCCTGTAATTGTACATTGACAAATTTGTAACTTCAGGGTATCACGTACGATACTGGTGGTGCTGATATAAAAGCTGGAGGTGTCATGGCTGGCATGCACAGAGACAAGTGTGGAGCTGCTGCTGTCGCCGGATTGTTCAAGGTCAGAGGTCAAGGTCATTGCATCATGATGATCATTTATAATTACGTTTTTGAACTCTCCAGAGTGGTCATGTGATATTTTTTTGAGTTAGATTGGGTGTGTTACACATCTTTTACAATTGGTTTGTTAACACCTACGAGGTTTCAATTTGATCAGACGCAAAACGCCGTTCTGGTTCTCTTATTGATGCTTGACATCACAGTCACAAATTGTTTGACATCACAGTCACTAATTGTTTGACATCACAGTCACTAATTGTTTGACATCACAGTCACTAATTGTTTGACATCACAGTCACTATTTGTTTGACATCACAGTCACTAATTGTTTGACATCACAGTCACTATTTGTTTGACATCACAGTCACTAATTATTTGACATCACAGTCACTAATTATTTGACATCACAGTCACTAATTATTTGACATCACAGTCACTATTTGTTTAACGTCACAGTCGCTTATTGTTTGACGTCACAGTCACTAATTGTTTGATGTCACTTATTGTTTGACATAACAGGCACTCATTTGTCCTTATTTCCTAATTTATTTCTGATTTATTAGAGCTACAAATCATTGTGTGTGTTGTCAGATTCTTTGTATGAATAAAATTTAGATCTGAATTTTAGTTGTCTTTTCCTTTCATGTAGACTGTGTCTGATCTGAAACCAAAAGGAATAAAGATTGTTGGAGGTTTGGCGATGGTAAGGAACAGTGTTGGAGCAGGTGGGTTAAACTGTGTTTTGAATGGTGTCTTACATACTGAATTGTTATGCTATGATGTTAATATGACAATGTCGTCTGCTATTCTTTCTTGCTTAAACTTTTTATTAGCTCATGATGAGCTTTTAGGATCGTTGAATGTCTGTTGTCCGTCAACTTTTTCTTAAAACAACATCATGGCATTATTTCGTAAATACAAATTATAATTTCGTAAAAACAAATTATTTTTTTGTAAATGCGAATTATTATTTAAGGTAGCCAACTGATGAATGGATTTATATTGAACCTATACCAATTCATTGGCACATTAGTCTAATTCAGTCAGAATGGCCGTGTACTCAGGTGAGCGATATTTTTTTTTACGCAGAATGTTACGTTGCTGATGAGATCATCACATCTCGTGCTGGAGTACGTGTTAGGGTCGGGAACACAGATGCTGAGGGACGTATGGTCATGGCTGACGTTTTATGCAGAATGAAAGAGTGGGTGAGTAATATTGAATGTCGTGTGCTTATGGCAATCGACGGTTAAACTTATGTATGTTAGACAGATAACAAAACAAGTTTACTACTTACAGTAATCACTCTCGATGACCGCTTCCTGGGTTATTAACTAGTACATACACATACTTTGAGGATTGTTAAGTTTGCGGTTCATCCTCACTCAATGCTGGAGTGCATTTCTTCACCTTCAGATTGGTAGTTGGATGCTTTATTCGTAGACCACTACACTATTGCAATTATTGCTGATGATCATTTTAGATCTCACAATAATTCTGTTTAGGGAATAAGGAAATGTGGTCCCTATGAACTCCCTCATTTGATGTTTTATGACCAAAACATGAACAAGGCAATTTGTTTAGTTCTGTTCTCATGTTCTGTTAAATCATACCGTCTTTTAAGTGCTTACAAACTGATTAATTTTACATTCTTATGTTATGTAAGTTTCGATCATTAATTTCATTTAAATACACATCAATGTTTCACCTAACATCCAGAAATTGACTGATATGTCAGACTTGTCAATTACAAACTGCAAATCAAACTGGATATCAGTATTTCGATATACTATTTCTATTGCATATACAGTAAAACCTCAATAAAAAGACCTCCTTTTGGACCCTTGAAAACTGGTCTTTATATTGAGGTGGTCTTAATATTGAGGTTGAGAGCAAAGCAATGAAAATGGACTTGTAAATTGTGTTCTTAATTTTGAGATGGTCTTATTATTAAGGTGGTCTTATAATTAAGGTGGTCTTATTATTGAGATGGTCTTTAAGTGAGGTTTCACTGTATAACATTTCTTTTCAGGCCACGGAAGCTGTTAATCCTCAGATCTTCACCGTCGCCACACTGACTGGACATGCCATCAGGGCTTATGGACCAAATTATTCTGTGAGGCGGTTTTCTTCAATTTAGCTAAATAAATCCACAATAAATGACATGCATGTTCTCCCCCATGAATTACTGTCCTTTTGGTTTCCTGATTTTTGGTCTCTTGTGTGTCACATTTATCTGATGACACAGAAACATTGTGAGATCCACGTCAGAAACCCACTTTTACATAAAGCCTGAGGTGCGTTTTTTAGAGGTAGTTCTACCTAGAGCTATTTGGGAACAGTAACGGTGCCGTTTTTTAAACATAGGAAAGAAAGTCCCTATTTTTAGATAGGTAGCAGGTTCTGGCAGTGCTAGCTTTGCTAAACAAAATGGCGTCCATGCAGAACAATGTCTACATAGGCTAATTTTTCTCGCTTACTTCCCCTACCTCTAAAAATCACACCTCTGTCTGTATATCAAATTTTAATGAAGTACCTGTAGTGGTTTATGATATACCTGTATGTACCGTTTTTTGCATTATGCAGTCAAATTGTATTGTACCATGATTTGAAATGAACGTACCAGTCAATTTTATACATTTTTCATGCCGTCTGCTAGAAAGTTACAGACTACAAACACAAAGAATATGAAGTTATTTAGTCATGAAAGCCGCAACTAAGTCAACCACTGACATGAGAATTATTACCGTTCTGTTTTGGCTTATTACTCCAAGTTGTGAAAACCTCGTATTTAATTACTGGTCAAAAACTTATATTACAAAATGAGATTGATAACTGATTGTCTTAGATTAGATAACTGATTATCTTAGATTATATAACTGATTATCTTAGATTAGATAACTGATTATCTTAGATTATATAACTGATTATCTTAGATTAGATAACTGATTATCTTAGATTATGCAAGTTTTATTTTTGCAACATATTTGAAGAGTTTGGATTTAAATCAAAGTGTTCAAGTCGGAAACATATCTACATTCATAGCTTAGTTAAAGAAATAGAAATCAGTAGTATCCAGATGTTGCTTTTTGGAAATTCAGGGGTCAAAGGGTCGACTCCTGGGCCAAATGGAATCCCTGTTATTTTTTATCTCTTCTTGTCTTTTCTATTGTTTGGTAAAATCATTTTCAATTTTTGAAATGTTTATCTTATTATTAGATTATAATGGACAATGGACCAGCTAGGAAGTTGAATACGAGCGCGGAAGTGCAGGCTGCCGGTGATATATTGGCAGACCCATTTGAAATTTCAACGATCAGGCGAGATGTGAGCATTTTTCTAGCTTTTTTAGCTTCACCTGAGTGCAAGGTCACGATGATCTTTTGTGATCATCCACCGTATGTCCGTCCGTCCGTCTGTCAGTCCATACTTATCTTTAACTTCTTCTCCTACTAAACCACTTGCCCGACTTTGACCAAAGTTCACAGGAATAATCCTTATGCAGTCCCGGTTCAAAATTGTTCAAAGAATTCCATTCCACGCAGCCATGCTAATAATTTATGTTTATGAACATCTGGTTGCAGTAGGGCATACATTATCATAGCTGTTTTTGGCATTGCTATTTGCATATCAGGGTTGTGTAAACCAATCAAATTTTATGTTCACAACCATGGCAGTTTCTCTTCAACAGAACAAACATTTTTGTAACCTTGACATGGATTGGTTAACCATTCAATAAAGGGTATGTTACCTTACCAAAATCCACTGAATTTCAATGAATTTACCGAAATCCATTGTGGATCTGGAGTGACCAGCAATCGTAACATCTCGGCATTTTTTATGTTGTACAACAAATCTTAATCTTCAAATTGCGCCAACCATCTTTTTTAAGATATTTTTTGTTAAGTGTGTATTGACAGAAAAAAATTGTTGATGTATCAATATCGATTGTATCTATGCCATTGTATCTATAGTATGTGTTTTGTAGGACTATGAATTCCACACAGGAAAGTCTGAATATGAAGACGTTCTCCAATGTAACAATGCAGCATCTAGTGCTACTGCAAGAGGACATCAGAGTCCCGCAGCGTTCCTGATCAAAGCGTCGGGACTGGAGAATGTAAGAAATTATTTGACAATGGACCTACTCGGGATTGGGATTAATATGGGGTTTTCCCTTTAATCCTGCGGTACAAACAACATTATACGGTTAACATCGTGCTCGAATCGTAACAAAGACAAAGACAGGATTTAATGGCTGGCTGAACTTCAATGAATCTAAAATTAAATATTGTTTGTACCGCTGGTAAAATAACAATTTTGGCGAATTCTGGATTTCATCTATTTCTTTGCACGATATTTCCAGATAGAAAAAAGACAATACAGTAAAATCTCACTTAAAGCTCACCACAATAATAAGACCACCTCAATATTAAGAGCCCAATTTTCAAGTTCACATTCACTGTTTTGGGGGTCTGGGGGTCATGCCCTGGACTGATGATCAGAGGAATAAGGATGTTGGGTTTGAATCATACCATGAGTGAAAATCTTCTGCTGTCTTCACAATACAATTACACTCAAGTACTGGTCTGAAACTCAGGAAGCCGCCATTGCCATAGTATTTACTGTATGTTATAATGACTAGTTTCACAACTAATATGAAATATGTAATGCTAATGTAATGCTAATGTAACACATTTTCTGATGCTTCTCACGTTTCGTTACTACATGTATGTATTAATATTTCAGTATTGTAGTTAATGAAAATATTTCTGTATCCTGGAAGTGATTTAATAATTTGAAATTATTTTTCTTGCTATTCATGGACTAAATTTATGGTCATTTTGTTTGAAATTATTTTTCTTACATAAATTAATATTTTTTGATATTTTGTTAGAACTTAAAGTCAGAAAGTTTAATAATTAATTAATTAATTTGGCAGTGTATTCAGTTTAACTGTATCTTTCATCAAACTCTGATGTTGTTGCAAGGATTGAATGTCTGAATAAACATTATTAATGTGTGTGTTATTATTTCAGTATGGTAATGATTCTGACAAACCACTGCCGTACTCCCACCTGGATATTGCTGGATCAAGCGGACCATTCCCCGGAGTTCCCACTGGAGCCCCTCTACTGGCCCTTAGTGGACATTTCATCTTACCCAGAGTTTAACTTGGGACACAACAATGAGCATGGAACACTGTGTTAGGACTTGTACACATATCTATTCTATCATATTATTCGTGTTCAATTTTCTTCCTATGTTATTTCATAATTTAATGTGCATTTGTATGGCTTGAAACACAAGAGATACTATAGAAGGGATAAGGGGAGAGAACTCTAGAAGGGATAAAGGAACAATCTCCTGTGGTTCGAAATATACAAAAACACATTGCTTCTTAATTTTGAATTGTATAATTGCTGCAGGATATTTTTGCATTTCGGACGGTAAACCTGTAATGTTGACAAACTACAAAATGACAAGTATTTGTTCCATAAAACAAGATTTTAAAACTAGATTCATTCCTGTAATTATTCTGGATATCTGTTATAAAATAATACACACTGAATACTTATATTTTGTTAAAGAAGAAATGCCATAGTAGTGTACTGCTCTTACTGTGCGATCACACACCTTATGATAAAATAATATATGTAATCAGTGTTCAAATATTTACAATATATAGTCAGACTTCGTTCATTCGCAAATAATACATGATTTTGAATAGTCCAATTCGACATGCCTAAGAAGACACATTGAGACCTGATATTAGGTGAATACCAAGTATTCAGATAGAAGGTTGTTGAATAAACAAGGTCTGACTGTATTTTGATGAAAGACTGTGATAAACATGTTATATCTTCTATGAATGATTTGTTGGTGGTATTTATGGTTTATATAATTATGCAGAAGTACTGTTTATATCAAGAAAGAATTGGCAAATATGTCTCACGTTTTTCTCATGTCATAATAAAAATGTTATAATCAGATTATAAACTATTTTGTTTGTTGTTCTTTGCATTAAATTATGCCCAGTTTCAACCCTTCTAGAGTTTTCTCCCTTTAGCCCTTCAAGGGTTCTCTCCCTTATATTTAGTACACGTATACCAAGGGTTAAAGGAAGATAACTCTAGAAGGGAGAGAACTTGTGATAATCTCCTATGGTTTCAACATACAGCATAAACAGTATCAGAATAGTGTAAGGAAATTTTACAAACTATATTATTTAAGGACTGGTCCGTGCCAATTTAGGTAAGGAAATTCTCTTGCAAGTAAAACTGTAACAGCTGTTTGGTTTACCTTTCTATCAAAACGCAGTGGCTGCAATTTTTCCATTAAACAAATGGAAATGCATGAACAACTAAAAACACCCTGAGTCCTATTTTGAAATCTACTGGACCATTGCGTTGTGTTGCTGCTGAAGCATGGTGTTGTAGGAATTATGGAGGTTAATGAATTTATAGTGCATACACAAAATGGGTTCGTCGAAGTGATAATATAATTACTTATGTGGGCACCGAGTCTTGTTTATGTTCACATGTTATCACAGACTTATAAATGGTTCAATTTTTAAAATGGTACATTTCTTTGAAAAAGTCTTGTAAAGGTAATGAGGTATTGCTCAGTTCTGTACAATAGCCCAACCCCAAAATTTAGATTATAATGATGTTCTTCAGCATGAAGATTCATTTGATAACTAAAAACGTTGAAAAACGCTAGAATACCGGTATATCCTTTTACGTCCGGATTCATTGTTTTGTTACGGGTTTTATACTTAACTCCAGTATTGAAACGGTTGCCTCCCTTTTATAATTAATTTCTGTAGTGGACTGTCACGCGTACTTCACAACACACGTGAGTTGCTGTCATATGATTCGCTGGTGTTATTATTGGTAAAGATAGTTGATTTGGATTATTTGCATAAGTTCATAGCTTAATGGCAGAGTGCTAATGCGGGATTGTTTTATGTGACATCAAGTTAATCTGTAAGACTGGTGTAGTCATTACTGTAGTAACTGGCAGTGACAGTGCAAAGTTGACCTCGTACAGTTATCAAGCCAAAGTTTTCATGACATTAAAACGTTAATCGTTTTCAAATATCTAACGTTATTTGGTGTTCTTAAAAGAGGAGATGATTGCAATGTCTGTATTAACTTGCAGTGTTGGCTGTGTTACACATGTTGACCTTGACATTACATCATATCAAAATACAGTAAAATTTGTGTTGTCAAATTCAGTGATCTACTATTGCTCTGCCAAAATTAAAAAAAGTAAATTAGAAGGCACTTTGTCTAGGACAGTCTGTTAAATGATAAGCAAACTGATTATGAACTTGTTATGGTTAAAAAGAACTACAATTTAATACTGAATAAGAAGTTAAATTAGAAACTAAGATGCAGATTTGAATTAAGGATGTATCATCGAACCCCCTAACTGCACCGCCATCTTTGTTTTTCTTGTAGTCTCACAAGTTTTTATGGCACATGACCCAAACTGTGGGAAAATAGTGATGTCATCACAGTGTGTAAAATCAAAAGACGAGTCAAAATGCGCAAAACATGTTATCATATTATAATAACCATTTTTACCTTCATCGCCTATTAACTTTTACATGTTTTTTCTTAATACCAAAAAATATCCATCCAAATGTCCCTATTAAACTCGAAACTCGGTGAAAAAAATGCCAAGATCGGCACGTCTGCAATGTTTATCCTTGATGTGTGTGTTTATTTTGTCACTACTTGATGACATCACACAATATACTTAATATTGTCGCATCTCTTCCCATAATAGCCAAAATAAACCCTGTATAATATACTGCCACTCAAGAAGCCAGCAGCTGCTCCATTGAATCAAATCCAATCAAACTGAGACTGTGCTATATGTGCTAAAATAAACCAATCCAAGAATGTTTGGTTTTAGGGAAGAAGTTTAAATGGTACCAAATATGAGATTGTGGGATCAAGTTGTCCAGGTTCAGTGAATTTACATAAATGTGCACATAAACATAGAATAGTAAGATGTATGTCAAGTTTGATAACTGTTACAATATGGCATTTCTTTTAGAAGTTGATGGCCCTTTTTTCCTTAAAAAATTGGTTTCTGATCAATTACTCTTGAAAGGATGGATATATTTGATTCTAATTGAGCTCATAGAGGATAATAAAGTACAGGTATTATATAAATGTGTTATGGTTTCAGAGATGATGGATAAAAAATAATTAAATCTGGATGGATATGAAACAAGGACACGTGACCTCCGTTTTATTGGTAAGATTATCATAAATACTGCTTTACCTCTCCACAGCTACACCCTTTGGGAGATGCAGATTTTGTTGTTGAGAAGTTTTTGCTTTAGGGGTTAAATTGGTAGTAAATGTTTAGTGATAATACCGTTTTTGGGAAGAAGGCTGCTCTGGCGAGATTGCTCTACACATTTAGTGCATTTAAACCAGACTATTTTTGTTAAAGTGCTGACATTTAAACCAAATTAATATTATTATTTTTAACCATAATCTTTTTTTGTATATTGTTTGATTAAATCACGGACCTATATATAGGTCCGTGATTAAATTGAAAATAAATATTTTGTATATAAATATTATCTATTTTAATGAAACCTTCCACCTCCTAACTTTCGTGTTGACTTGTAAGTAACATACATGTGTTATCCTGGGGTTCCATTTGACCCTTGAGTTGACCTTTTGACCCCTGACTTCAAAAAGGCCACACTTTGACCCTTAGGATCCTGACTGAAGGGTCAATTTTTCTCTAAATTAAAGGTCTTCTGGCTATGAGATGGTAAAATCCAGTAAAAAAATTATCAAAATGACTCGAGATTCAGCACCTAATGAAACCCCTGGTCCTAATGTTGTTTCTTATTTAAACAATTATCAACCATGTCTGTTATAGGCAGGTGGTATTGCTGGAACATCAGTGGACGTTGCATTGTTTCCCCTAGACACGATCAAAACTCGTCTTCAGAGTTCACAGGGATTCTTGAAAGCTGGAGGTTTCAATGGTATTTATTCCGGTATAGGATCGGCAGCTTTAGGCTCCGCCCCCACAGGTAAGTTATCCTTGGTTTGTGAAGGACTTGTTGATATCTGTTGCAGACATGCAATTTATTTAGTATACAGTAAAACCTCGATAATAAGACCACCCTTGGGACCCTAGAAAAGTTACACACATTTGATTTATAGAATGTCACATGACAACAAGGAGACAGCTATACAATAGATTATACATGTACACTTTTCATATACAGTTGATAGTAAAGTGTTTGTCTATATTATGTTAATATATAAAATGTAAGAGGACTTGGAATGAAATATTTTGACGTTTATGTTTGTCCCTTGTTAAAAAACAATTTCAATATATTTTTGCTAACAAGTTCAGTTTATGCTATGGTATAATATTATACAATCAGTACATATAAAAACGCAAAATGTAAGTTTTCTAAAATTTCATGAACTTACCTAGGGATGCAAGATAAAAACTTAACATGATACAATGTATTTATTCATTTTACACAATGATGAACTCTTCTTTCAATCAACGGGTATTTTCCTACAAAAATTAAAAGCAATTAAAGCACACTAAAATGACATTTTAAAGACGTATCACAGGTACAAAAATGTGCATAATAATGGAAGCTCATTTATTTTAGCTGCCCTGTTTTTCATTACCTATGAGACTGTGAAGTATGTTATTCCAAACAATACTGGATGGACACCTGTTGTACATATGGCGGCGGCGTCAGCGGGGGAAGTGGTAAGTCGTCTTATACATCTATCAGTATTTTGCCCTGAAGTGGGAGATGCCGATTCTCCACTTCCAGGATATGTCAAAAGTCGATTTCTCAGGACCTGGAATCATTGGGCGTGTCTAATTCCCACCTGCTGGGAATTGTCTTCTGCCTATAGTCCCACGTTTTAAGCTCTTTTTTTATACAGTGAAACCTCAACTCAAAATGTAGGTAAATTTAAGGTGGAACCTCTCTTGAACAACATCTTCAACTGTTGTAGAGAGGTTGTTGCCTGAAAGAAGTTAAATTCCGGTAATTTTTGCTATGGGAAATTCAACAATGGTGTTAAAGAGTGGTTGTTGTCTTAGAGAGTGCTTCTCTAGAGAGATTATATTGTAGTTTCTACCATATGAGTATTATACCATATGTTTCAAGGTGCTTGTGTGATTATAACATATATTTTAAGGTGCTTGTGTGTGATTATACCATATGTTTCAAGGTGCTTGTGTTTGATTAAACCATATATTTCAAGGTGCTTGTGTGTGATTATACCATATGTTTCAAGGTGCTTGTGTGTGATTATACCATATATTTCAAGGTGCTTGTGTGTGATTATACCATATATTTCAAGGTGCTTGTGTGATTATACCAAATATTTCAGGGTGCTTTTGTGATTTTTCCATATTTTTCAAGGTGCTTGTGTGTGATTATACCATATATTTCAAGGTGCTTGTGTGTGATTATACCATATATTTCAAGGTGCTTGTGTGTGATTATACCATATATTTCAGGGTGCTTGTGTGTGATTATACCATATATTTCAAGGTGCTTGTGTGTGATTATACCATATATTTCAAGGTGCTTGTGTGTGATTATACCATATATTTCAAGGTGCTTGTGTGTGATTATACCATATATTTCAAGGTGCTTGTGTGTGATTATACCATATATTTCAGGGTGCTTGTGTGTGATTATACCATATATTCAAGTAGCTTGTGTGTGATTATACCATATATTTCAAGGTGCTTGTGTGTGATTATACCATATATTTCAAGGTGCTTGTGTGTGATTATACCATATATTTCAAGGTGCTTGTGTGTGATTATACCATATATTTCAAGGTGCTTGTGTGTGATTATACCATATATTTCAAGATGCTTGTGTGTGACTATACCATATATTTCAGGGTGCTTGTGTGATTCGAGTCCCTGTGGAAGTGGTTAAACAAAGGGCGCAGGCTAACAGAAATATGTCATCATTACAAGTATTCAAGTCAACATTGGCTGCAGAGGTACATGTGTAGTTTCCAGATATTTTTTCATGTCCATGAAGAAAAAGGTTATTTATTGTTACATTAAATGAAAATATAATTAAATGCTTTAGCTGTTTACTGTTGATAGCAGCAATCATATTTTTTATCCAATTATGTTGCCAATGTAACCTCTTTGTGATAAACTAGATGCCGGAGGGTAACATGTCGATTCTGCTAAATGTCAGGAGATAAGAGAATAGGGTTATATAACGCTATACAGTGCCTATGCATCTTTCACATTTGACCTTGACCTTTGAGATACAAATACTGGTCTTGTATGCATTACACCATCTCATCAATCATGGTGATAATTCGTGCATTCATATACAAATCACCAATAAATGACAGAGTAATGGTCCAGACAAATCAAAAGGATGACCTTGACCTTTCTGGCCCAGACAAATCAAAAGGATGACATTGACCTTTCTGGTCCAGACAAATCAAAAGGATGACCTTGACCTTTCTGGTCCAGACAAATCAAAAGGATGACCTTGACCTTTATGGTCCAGACAAATCAAAAGGATGACCTTGACCTTTCTAGTTCCCTCTGATTTTAATCATAGATGTGTGGGTGTGTTCAATACACAAATGCTTAAAATACGCAACAATGCACACCAAAATGCAGTAAAATAATTTCAATATAGCATTAGATGTAGCCTTCTGTTTATATTAATGCTTTATAATGTTTTTGTTTCAGGGTGCGCGAGGCTTATATCGGGGATACTGTAGTACCGTTATCAGAGAAATACCATTTTCATTTATACAATTTCCTATCTGGGAGTATCTCAAGGTAAGTTATTCATCTTTATCTGTAGGTCATAAAGTATTGTTATGACATAGTCTAAAACATCATTAATGAGAACCATTGCCGTGTATAACCGTTTATAACAATCTTGTTTAATCATAGTAGGACTTTTTGAGAACAAGTATGGTAAATTCTGTGTTTATAACATGCATTATTTCTCATAATCCACTAGTGGATTATTTGATGCAAATTAGGGCCATGTCACATATTAATACGCGCCTCCAGAAACCAAAATAAACATGGCAGACTTTCCCCAAATGTCCTTGCATTATATTATTTTTACAGAGTCGTGTAATAAATTCAATAAAACATGAACACTCATGTTAGATCCTCTATTTTCAGTCATCTTGGACACAATATCAGAATCATGAAGTTGAACCATGGCAGTCCTCTATATGCGGTGCTATTGCTGGTACGTTGGTGTTTGTATTCCTACCTTAAACAACAACCCAACTTTACACCTATTAGATATACTTCGGATTGGTATAAATATGGGTTTTTCCCTCTTATCCTTCGGTACAAACAACAATATACTGTTAATATCGTGCTCTAATCGCAGTGGAAACAAAGACAGGATTTAATGTCTTACTGAATTTCAATAGATCTAAAATTAATTTTTTTGTACCCCTGGCAAAACCCAATTTAAGTGAATTCCGGATTACATCTATTGATTTGTGGCTTCAATCTTTTACCTAGGCATCGTTAGAAGTTTTACTGTCATACAACCATTGTGTCTGTTTTCCAGGCCTGAATTTTTGTATCGGATGGGTTAAATTTAAAACCATTATAGATTTGTGTGTGATAATATCGATTAATTTATGTTTACGAACATCTGGTTGCAGTAGGGCATACCCTATCATAGATTTTTTGGCGTTGCTATTTGCATATCAGTATTGTGTAAACCAATCAAATTTGATGTTAACCACAAGGCGATTTCTCTTCAACCGAACAACGCTTGTAACCTTGACGCGGATTGGTTAACCTTTCGATAAAGGGTACGTTACTTCAACAAAATCCACTGAATTTCGGTGAATTTCTGAATCCATTTTGGATCTGGAGTGACCAGCAATCGTAACATCTCTGCATTTTTTTATATTGCACAACAAATCTTCAAACCTTCAAATTGCACTGACCATCTTTTTTCAAGATATTTCTTGTTACTGTGGGGCATACAAATCCTTTTTCTTTTCAGCATGTATTGCAGCAGGAACTACCACTCCTCTTGATGTGGCAAAGACAAGAATTATGTTAGCGGAGGCAAGATATTTTTCAGATATATCAAAAGTCATTTAACACTGGAGTGATGGCCCTTGAATAAGTCTTACTTGCATCACTTGACATTGTTCTGCACATGAGCAGCTCTATTTCTTCAGTATTCATCATGGAATTTACACAGAATGTATACAGTCACAAGATTTCTGTCAAGACTGCTAATGGACTTGATTACTGTAGAAAGTCCAGAGTTACAGCCCTTGAATTAATAAAAATGACTTCTTTTGTGTTTAGTTAACACATAAGCTATACCGTTTCTTGAACTAGTTATGTTGATGAACGATACATAATCATGGTCCTCTTGGTTATAACATGTACACAAAGAGTTTCTGAGTTAAACTAATATCACACCTATTGGATGTTAATTATCAGCAAATTTCACATAGGTCATGTTATTTGCCAAAGGCCTATTGTATTGGCACGATGCATGACTTTGCCCTCCTAGTTTTGCACTGAAAGGAGGTCCTTTGAATAGAAATATCTGATATTTGACCATGTATGTACACTGGAAATTGTTAGTTCATGAATTGATATGTATGAGCTGTACCACGACAAAACGTGTGTTAATGACCTAAGTTCACCGTAAAAAAGAAACAAAACCCATTTGATAAATTACAAGGTTTGGTAAGTGTATGTACGTCTGTACATGTTGACCTTAATATAAGAAATCTTTTTATTTGCAGAGAGGAAGTGTACTTTCTGAAGGCAGAATTAATGATGCTTTAAAAGATGTATATAATCAAAGAGGTTTTGCAGGGTAAGTTACCAGATCTGTTTAATACTAAATTAATACTAAACAGTGAGTTTAAACCCTGTGAATGGTATGTCCACACCCTCCAAGGAAGCAGACTTGTGAATGATTGAAATAAGTATATGCTTCAACAATGTCAAGATATATATACTCAACGCCATTAATAACGCTTCTAAAAATTGTCCCCGTCACCACGGTGACATAATAAAGAAATAATTATATTTTAATTCTCAAACATGATTTCCTAAACTTAGTCAATTATTAAATATGAATACTAGGGCCATAGTTTGATTTCTTTTTGAAGAATTATTTACTCATTTGTAACATAAAACACGTTTAACATTTGGAACAAATTGAAGGCTAAGTGAAATAATTGTGTTTTTAATGTACAAATGCAGTCCAGTATATTTGTACATGGAAAATGGTTAATATTTTCTAAGGTAGACCATAAGGTGACGTGATTTGTGTATTTAACTTTTATAAAAAAATCTTTGCTGTTACATCCCCTCATATCTATAACAAACACCAGCCGTAGCTGGTTTAAAAAAAATCACTGGTGTTTCACTGTATAGACAAGCTTCACGATTTGCGCATAATTGTTTCTGGAATTGACCCTTTGACCCCTAGAGTTTCCTAAAAGCCACATTTTGACCCTTAGGATTCTGACTGAAGGGTCAATTATTAACTATGGGTAATCTGACTATAAAATGGAAAAGTCTGGTCAAAATGTTTCTAGATGACACTTCCAGCCCCTAATGGAACCCCCTGATTTTGTCTGTTTAGAGCTTATTTGGCTTTGAATATTTTAATCCACTTCACTGTCTTCTATGTACTATCTTTTATGACTGCATTTTTGCTGTATAAATTGTGATTCACAGAAGTTAGCAATTTGAGTTTGACCTTGACTGATACATGACCTTGTTTGCTTAATTGTTAATTGTTTAATCTGTCATGACTGTTGTGATTAGTTTTGTGAGGTCTTAACATTTAATCTCCTTAGCCAAACATGTGAAGTCTATTATCTACATTTATATATTATTTTCATGATTTTCAGTTTGTTTAGTGGCATATTACCCAGAATGCTATGGATAACAATCGGTGGCGCCGTCTTTCTTGGAGTGTATGATAAAGTGAAGAAGACAGTTAACAGTTTTTACCTTAATTCAGACAATGATGTTAGATGATAGTTACCACTACATTAGGATACATTTCAATTATTTTACAGAATTTACTTGAAAAGTCACAGTTTTGTAAGTCATATTTATGTCACTGCAATACTAGGATATATTTCTATTGTTTTAGTCATATTTATATGTTATGTATGAACAGTCGTATGTCGTAGATTGATTTGATCCATACACTGAGCATTCGCAAGTATCTGGGTACCCGCGGGGTCGGTTCACTTTTGGGGATGCGGGGTAAAGATTTTGTAAATGATATCCAATCAATGTAACATTGAAACATATCAAAATCATGTGAATTTATTTATTCAAAGTTACTGGTAGCTATTTAATAATTTGTGAAAAAAGCTCACATAACCAAAGACGACATTTTGTCTTTTCATTTGGAAAGTAGTTGGGAAATATCCAAAATATGTATTTGGTTCTGCTGACTACATGGTAGTGCTTTTAAGAAAGGAAAATCACAATGCCCTTCGTAATGCATCGCTATAAATAAATACAGTAAAACCTCACTTACAGACCACCTTATATTAAGACCAGTTTTCAAGGGTCCCAAGGGAGGTCTTATTATTGAGGTTTTACTGTATAGTTTTATTCTGAGGTGTCCATAGGATACCCTATAGTATATGATGACCCGTTACCAGAGGTAAAATTTCTACCTCTCCATGTCCTATCTTTGAGCTGTTGATGAAATGTTTTCTTATTACATTGTAATTTGTATTCAACTTGTGATACGTTGTATTGGTTAGTTTCATTTATTCAGATTTTTATTTGATTGCAAGTTTTAAATCAAAAGAAAACATTTGACGAGTATATTTTGTCTCTCTTGTTTTTTATCTTATTTCCCCCCCAGATCAGCTGGTTTTTTACTGTAACAATTTGTACGTCAATATGTGTTCCGTATTGCATTGTTGAACAAGAATAGACATCAATATGTTCCGTATTAAAATGTTGAACAAAAATAGACATCAATATGTTCCGTATTGAAGTGTTGAACAAAAATAGACATCAATATGTTCCGTATTAAAATGTTGAACAAAAATAGACATCAATATGTTCCGTATTAAAATGTTGAACAAGAATAGACATCAATATGTTCCGTATTAAAATGTTGAACAAAAATAGACATCAATATGTTCCGTATTAAAATGTTGAACAAAAATAGACATCAATATGTTCCGTATTAAAATGTTGAACAAAAATAGACATCAATATGTTCCGTATTAAAATGTTGAACAAAAATAGACATCAATATGTGTTCCGTATTGAAATGTTGAAGAAGAATAGATTTCAATATGTTCAGTATTGAAATGTTGAAGAAGAATAGACATCAATATGTGTTCCGTATTGCATTGTTGAACAAGAATAGACGTCAATATGTGTTCCGTATTGAAATGTTGAACAAAAATAGACATCAATATGTGTTCCGTATTGAAATGTTGAACAAGAATAGACGTCAATATGTACCGTATTGAAATATTGAACAAAAATAGACGTCAATATGTTCCGTATTGAAATGTCGAACAAGAACAGACGTTGATCTGTTCTGTATTGACATCTTGAACAAGATTAGATGTCAATATGTTCTGTATTGAAGTTTTGTACAAGAACGTGTACCAAATGCATGTTGAACTGTGCAATACCTAATGTGTGTGTAAGTTATGTGTAAGATATATATAAATTATATATATAAATATACTTCTGAGTGAATTTTTAGAAGTGAATAATGTGTTGCTATGGTAATAAGTTACAAAATAAACAACTTGACAACATTTTTTGATATCTAGACAAAATCTATTCAAATAATAAATAAAGCAAATATTTATATTGCAACTAAAATAACAAACAAGCAGAAAATTAATTTCAGCGGACTGTCCATACAAGGACAGACAATGGTTTCAGCGGACTGTCCATACAAGGACAGACAATGGTTTCAGCGGACTGTCCATACAAGGACAGACAATGGTTTCAGCGGACTGTCCATACAAGGACAGACAATGGTAACAGCGGACTGTCCATACAAGGACAGACAATGGTTTCAGCGGACTGTCCATACAAGGACAGACAATGGTTTCAGCGGACTGTCGGTACAAGGACAGACAATGGTTTCAGCGGACTGTCCATACAAGGACAGACAATGGTTTCAGCGGACTGTCCATACAAGGACAGACAATGGTTTCAGCGGACTGTCGGTACAAGGACAGACGATGGTTTCAGCGGACTGTCCATACAAGGACAGACAATGGTTTCAGCGGACTCTCCATACAAGGACAGACAATGGTTTCAGCGGACTGTCCATACAAGGACAGACAATGGTTTCAGCGGACTCCACATACAAGGACAGACAATGATTTCAGCGGACTGTCCATACAAGGACAGACAATGGTTTCAGCGGACTGTCCATACAAGGACAGACAATGGTTTCAGCGGACTGTCCATACAAGGACAGACAATGGTTTCAGCGGACTGTCCATATAAGGACATACAATGGTTTCAGCGGACTGTCCATACAACGACAGACAATGGTTTCAGCGGACTGTCCATACAAGGACAGACAATGGTAACAGCGGACTGTCCATACAAGGACAGACAATGGTTTCAGTGGACTGTCCATACAAGGACAGACAATGGTAACAGCGGACTGTCCATACAAGGACAGAAAATGGTTTCAGCGGACTGTCCATACAAGGACAGACAATGGTTTCAGCAGACTGTCCATACAAGGACAGACAATGGTTTCAGCGGACTGTCCATACAAGGACAGACAATGGTTTCAACGGACTGTCCATACAAGGACAGACAATGGTTTCAACGGACTGTCCATACAAGGACAGACAATGGTTTCAACGGACTGTCCATACAAGGACAGACAACGGTTTCAGCAGACTGTCCATACAAGGACAGACAATGGTAACAGCGGACTCTCCATACAAGGACAGACAATGGTTTCAACGGACTGTCAATACAAGGACAGACAATGGTTTCAGTGGACTGTCAATACAAGGACAGACAATGGTTTCAGCGGACTGTCCATACAAGGACAGACAATGGTTTCAGCGGACTGTCATCTGTCTTGCACAAAACATTTCTTTCAACCAAACAGTATATTTTGATCTCACTTTACCATCTAAAACATGAACATTCCCGACTGAAAGTCGGGCACTGCTATTTGTAAAAGAGATTTTTATTACTGGTCAAGCAGTAATAGCGAAATATGATATTGTCTGTAAATCTTGTCATATTTTAATTACACAAACCTATACATGTAACATATATTGACTCTAAATGAAATAAAATGATATAGTTTTACTGGACCTATATCTGCTGATGCAATGCTGACAGTCATGATTTGAGCGCTGCTGTACGATTTCAAACCTCTTCTTTAAGTGACGGCATTTCCAGAAAACGTCACATGTGACGTCGCCATGTTCTGATAGTAAGCAATATTTGCCCCATATGGCAATATGAAAACGAAGGGACCATAATTATGGAGTAAATATTGTTTCCTGCTTGCAATAGTGACATCACATGTTGCGTTTTCTTGAGATGACATCACTTACAGAAGAGGTTGTAAATCCCATAGCAGCACTCAATTTATATTACAGTGAAACCTAAAAAATAAGACCACCCTTGGTTCTATATAAAGACCACATTTCAAGGGTCCCAAGGGTGGTCTTATTATTGAGGTTTTACTGTATATATTGTCATGAGGTAACTAAATTACAAAATGCCCTAAATTTTGTAAATGCAATTCTGGAAGTCAAAGTAATTTGAGTGAAACAATTGAGGACTTATTTTGCATATATTGCAAATCACAGAACACAACTGAATATTGTGTTGTTTTTTATAATCCTTATTTCATTCAGCAACTCATGTATTGTTCAAAACAAATTGGACAATAAAACAACAAATGCAAACAAATATAAACTGGTCATGGAGGACTTTGGTTAGGTAATGACACTTTCAAAGGATCCAGTCCTCAATCCTCAAGTTTCAACGATACCTCTATGAACGCAGGTACCATTGTTGCCTTGTATCAGTGTTGGCCATAGACAATTTTTTATCATCACAGACTGGGTATCAGAAGTTTCAAGTCTCGCATGCATCTCATTGTTAAACACACGGGAGTCATAGACAATCACAAATGATGGTCGTTGTACCGTTAGTTCCCATGCCGTCTGTATACAGTTTCGGATATACGTTTGGAGACCCTCACATGTCTTGAGGCACGGGTAATCATATAAGGTGGCAAAGATTTGTTGACAAACTTCCTGTAAAGCAAAAACACATTGGTGAAGTATTTTATTTATATTAAGAATTAACACTGTATGCGCCCGTACTTAATTTTGTAAAAACGAGCAATTGTTTAGAGCTCCCAGAAAACTTGAGATATCCGAAAGCAGGATCTTGAAAACGGGATGATTTTGTAATAATCAGTTGTGTTGGAGTTTTTCGCCAACTTTCATCAGTCTTCCAGTTATATATGGTGGTCAGTAGACCTAGTATTGCTGGGTTACCAACCAGTAATGCTAGCCACCAACAACTTTAGTTTAGACCATTGACTATCGAGGTATTCAGTCAAATGGTTGGGAAAACATATACCACACCTGAGATTCGAACCTGCGACCTCAAGAGCTCTACAGACTGAGCTAACAGCGCCAACAAAGGTAAATAAGGCCATACAAAATAATAGCATAGAATTTATTATTCTTTTCACAATGCTGTGATGTCTACTTCATTGTAACAAGGAGGATAACTCCTACATTCTATAGAAACCTATATATCGAGGGCTCAACACAACAATGTCGTAACTCCTATATAAATACACAGTAGTTACGACATTGTTGCGTTGAGCCCTCGATATACTACGCATTACCTTCCACTGTGGTGCAATGCTGTGATGTCATCTTCATTGTAACAAGGAGGATAACTCTTACATTCTATAGAAACCTATATATACTACGCATTACCTTCCACTGTGGTGCAATGCTGTGATGTCATCTTCTTTGTAACAAGGAGGATAACTCTTACATTCTATAGAAACCTATATATACTACGCATTACCTTCCACAGTGGTGCAATGCTGTGATGTCATCTTCTTTGTAACAAGGAGGATAACTCTTACATTCTATAGAAACCTATATATACTACGCATTACCTTCCACTGTGGTGCAGTGAGCAATACACATATTTGAAGCCACTGGATGAAATATATAATTACATAATTTGTCATAATACTCTCTTACCTGGATACACGAAGAAAGGTCAAATCTTTTGGAAGCTTTATACAGGTACTCTTCAATATTTCTTTCCATCCCCATGACAACCGGGTCACTAGGTATAACCATTGGCGTATTCGGTACAGGAAGTTTGAGAATGTGTCTTAACTTTCCTTTAATTTCCTGAGCCATTTGCTGTGCTGATCGAAAGGCTAACTGCAAGTTCAGAATTTATTGTTGTTTCATCAAGTTTGCAAAACAATAAACGGCGTAAATACAATGTATGGTATGTTAATTTGCGTTAACAATTAAATCTTGAACGACTTATTTTTTTAATTTTTAGCAGTAAGTATGTGTATTTACTCTCCAGTATATTTATATTGTCCACAAGAGCTTCCATCATTGCTAAGGTTACGGCTCACCGTAGCAACACCATGGAAACCAAACTTTACTCTTGCACACAATATATCAACCTTTGTCACCATTAAAGGAACCTGAACAATGGTCACTTCATATTGCCATATGCGGCAAATATTGCTTACTGTCAGTACATGGTGACGTCACATGGGACGTTCTCTGGAAATGACATCACTTAAAGAGAAGAGCTCGGTAATCGTACAGCGGCGCTCAATTCGACTTGTCTGGACGTGGGTCATCCACTGATACAAAATCATTGTAATTAAACAATTATTTAACTTACAACAACAACAGAAAACAATATTTTTCCTTTGAGTGAATGAACCTCTTTCAGCTGATCAAGATCATTTAGCGCTTGCATGGCATTTTGTCTGTCTGTGTAATATAGCTCGCGGAAAGTGGTGATCAGGTCGGCTGTTTTCGTTGGATCCTGATCCACGACTGGTGCTTGTACCTGTGACTGTAACTGTGATAGTCTGGAAAACAACAATAATATTATCAGGAGCGTAGCTTAGCCGAAATTTATGTGGAGGCCTAGTTTTAGGGATGTCCGGGGCATGGACCCCTGAAAATTCTTATGTAGGTAGATCATCAGAGATGCGTTCTGGTGTATATTTCTTAACAGTAAATATGCTGACAATAACATCAAAAACGTTAAACATCTTATTGCAGTTTGGGTAATTTATTTTTTGACTTCGAAGTGTATGCCACGGCCTACACGGCCTATAGTAATTTACGCCCCTGATTATAACAACATAATACTTAGATCTATTTATTTGTGTACAGTAAAACCTTAGTAATAAGACCATCGTTGAGACCCTTGAAGACTGATCTTAATATTGAAGCACCCTTAATACTGAGGTTGAATAAAGAACTAACAGTGAAAATGGACTTGCTAATTGTATTCTTAACTTAGAGGTAATCTTATTATTAAGGTGGTCTTTAATTGAGGTTTTACTGTGTGTTTTTGAGCAAAAATCTCCAATACATAATTATATAGTATTGGTGATTTTTTTTATATCAATTTTAGTCCAAACACTGAGTCAAGCTCCTTTGGTGGAATCTTATAATACGACGTCGATATCATACAGGTACTCAAGGTCAAACTGTCAGTTACATAATAATGATATGAGCGCTGCTATGGGATTTACAACCTCTTCTGAAAGTGACATCATTTCAAGAAAACGCAACATCTATGTCACTATTTGCAAGCAGGACCAATATTTACTCCATAAGGTCCCAAATATTGCTGACTGTCAGTACATATGTCACATGTGACGTTTTCTGGTAATGACGTCACTCAAAGAACATGTTGGAAATCGTACAGTGGCGCTGATATGTTAATGTAAATCAATCAATCTTAAACGTCTTTAAGATTGACCGAAAACTTACTGAGAAATACATTGTCTCTCTCTGTCTTGTAAATGTCTGACCAAATCTTGCGTTTTCTCTAATTGTAAACGAAGGGATTCTATTTCATGTTCCATGGCCGTCTGCTCATCACCGACATTAATCATCTTACCTATAGAATATAAAAAATATTATTGTGATGTCATCAATAAAGCAGGCATACATTTTCACTGATGGGGCCATTAAGGTTGAGTGGTTATAGCCACAGACTTCAAATCACAAGTCCCTTCGAATCCCACCCTAGGGATGTAAAATTTGTGAGGAAGCCATTCAGCTGGTTTACAGAAGGTGCGTGGTTCTACCCAGGTGTTCGTCTGGGATATCCTCCACCCTTATAGCTGGAATTAGTCACTATATGACCCTAGTTGTTTATGTGACTTAAAACCCTCGTTACAAGAAAATCAGTTACTTTTCAAGAAAAGATAACAGAAATCGAAATTAAAACATTGAAAGAACAAGACATTTATTTTTATTATTTTATTTTATAATTTTTTTATAATTTTAATTTGAAAGCAGTTCGGTTCAGACAACCTCTGTTTGTGTCTATTAGTAAGGTATTCTTTCTTCACAATATGGTCATTAGGTTAATAAACAAATTCAGGCATTAAAAATGTAATTCAGTTAATGAAACAAAGGGATGTAACTCTAACTAACTTACCAATACGTAATGGAAGAGTACCATTGACCAGTCCCTTGGAATTCACTTGTCTGAATGTTTGACCAATATGTATGATAGATGGTCGAGTTCCTAAAAATGTATATTTAACATAAATACAGTGCATTTTCATATATTTAAAAAACAATGAGTGCGCTAAACTTAATCCATATAAAAGTACTAACATACAATAAATATATAGACAACATCGACAAAACACATGAAACGTGTACATTCGAAGAATGTCTTCTCTAAAATACCAGTTGGTTTGTTCTGGGACATCGGTCCCCGATTTGTTAAAAGAGAGAGAATGAACAACTTGATTAAAACATAATTTAATAAGAATTCAAAATTTGGCCACAATAAGTGCTGAGGCAATCATATAAATTGGCATATTTATTTAAAAATAATTTAATTCAGAATTATTGTATACCTGTAGTTGTATTTGACTAAAGGTAATAACCATATTTTTCTAAGTATATTGCAACTTATATAATGTTTTCATACAGGTGTAATCATGCACCTAACAACCATGTATAGGGTGTTAACAAAGTTTGTTCTCAAAGTTTGAGTTCAGATGAAATGAGAATAATGCTGTGTACACTGGCTCTATTTGGATAATGAAAGATGCTGCTTTTTCATGAATGTCTGTTTTATTACGAACTCTTACGCAAAAGTAAACTATTAGACCATAGCAACATAGACGGAAAGGGTGTTTAGAAAAATATTCAAATTCAAATTTTGTAAACCAATTTTTTTAACACCCTGTATACATGTATATCCGTTTGTATTCCATGTTTTTAAAGTGCTCAGCAATCACACTCAAGATAATATGGTCATATTAATAAAATATGTATGTGCTCAGTATATGACATAACAACAAAATTAATGTTGTAAGAACCTTTCATAATATTAAAAGCACTTAGGTTATAGTGACAGGATCCAAACAGATCCATTGATTAAGGTTGCTAGGCTTTCATTTGAGTCTTGAAAAGGCATTTAACTGTAACTGCGATAGTCTGGAATACAACAATAATATACTTGACGCCATTAAAAACGCAACTATTTGAACTAGGCGTCATTTTGTAGTACCAACTGGCAAGAGCCTGTTACAGTTATATATGTGTTAATTCTTGTTCAAGACTTTATGATACTCTAGAACAATTATTCTTTTATTTCATTACTGATTAATTTTATGAAATTGAGAAATACAGAATAGTTTTGCCTTTGTAATGTCACTTTATCTATATGCACAGTTTTTGGTTGCGTTTTTAATGGCGTTAAGTATATTATAACATCATATTCTAAGATCTGTTTACTTGTGTACAGTAAAACCTAAATAATATGACCACCTTTGGGACCCTAGGAAAATGGTCTTATTATCGATGTGGTTATAATACAGAGGTTGAATAAAGAGCAAAATAGGAAAAAAAGACTTGAAAATTGTGTTTTTAATATTGAGGTGGTCATATTATTGAGGTAATAAACGGGTTTAGAGAGGTTTTACTGTACATCGACTTTTGTAACAAAACACAATCATGTTGGTACACAAAATCGGGCCATAAAATCAAGCAGTTGTTAATTAATGGCAACCATATATGACTGAAAAATCGTTGAAAATGGCATAAAACCCAATGGAATGAAATGTGATGGTTGTTACGGGTGATGGGAGTTATTAGCGTAAACAATGCCAAATTTTAAAGCAAGCATTGACTTGAAGCTATGTTAAAATACATTAAATGCTATTCTTTATTTCAAATGTTATACAACACAAACTTAACTGCTTATGCACATTTTAATTTTTTTCCATTAATATAATATTGTTAACAGATATGATAACATCTCAGAAAAAAAACCAGCATACATAAATTATATTATTGCGACACACATAGTTAAAACTTTCAAATCATCAATTTAGCAGCCCATACATCACCCAGGCTGTCGGCCGCTTGTCATGAGGAAATTTGTTTCTGCTTCAAAAGTTGACACGATCAATTTAACTTCAATTACACAAAAACATCTATGATTATTAATAATATGTTTAAACATTTGATAGGACCAATAGTTTTTATCGGTTGGTTTTATGGACAAATATACCAAGAGTTGGTTTGTAAAAATGTCAACCCACCTCTTTTCAAAAAGTAGGGATAAACTAGGGCTATGTTTTTAAAGGAGGGCAAAAGTAAGGATTTTCCCCTTCTAGAGTTCTCTCCCTTTATCCCTTCACGGAAAGGAAGACTGATATACTCTTTGAACAAATGAAATATTAAGTATACCCACTCAAATGCTGCCTTCCATTGAGCATCAATCTATTAACATTAATATTTTCTGCAGTCAATGGAACCTCTAGGGAGCAATAAACCTTTCAAAAACACCTAAAATTTGCATATTCTAATAATGTTTCCCTGGAGACGTCGCAATGTATATATCGTCATAATATATATTTGATAAGCTTAGGCAATAACCTAGATAATGCACCAGGGCTCAAAATTTTACAGCTGTATAATGGCGCCATCAGGTGCGTTTGAGTGAAGCCTAACATATCACCAGTTCTCAAAATTTGACAGCTGTATAATGGTGCCATCAGGTGCGTTTGAGTGAAGCCTAACGTATCACCAGGGCTCAAAATTTGACAGCTGTATAATGGAGCCATCAGCTGCGTTTGAGTGAAGCCTAACATATCACCAGTGCTCACAATTTGACAGCTGTATAATAGCGCCATCAGCTGCGTTTGAGTGAAGCCTAACATATCACCAGTGCTCAAAATTTGACAGCTGTATAATGGCGCCATCAGGTGCGTTTGAGTGAAGCCTAACATATCACCAGGACTCAAAATTTGACAGCTGTATAATGGCGCCATCAGCTGCGTTTGAGTGAAGCCTAACATATCACCAGTGCTCAAAATTTGACAGCTGTATAATGGCGCCATCAGCTGCGTTTGAGTGAAGCCTAACATATCACCAGTGCTCAAAATTTGACAGCTGTATAATGGAGCCATCAGGTGCGTTTGAGTGAAGCCTAACATATCACCAGTGCTCAAAATTTGACAGCTGTATAATGGCGCCATCAGGTGCGTTTGAGTGAAGCCTAACATATCACCAGTGCTCAAAATTTGACAGCTGTATAATGGCGCCATCAGCTGCGTTTGAGTGAAGCCTAACATATCACCAGTGCTCAAAATTTGACAGCTGTATAATGGCGCCATCAGCTGCGTTTCAGTGAAGCCTAACATATCACCAGTGCTCAAAATTTGACAGCTGGATAATGGCGCCATCAGGTGCGTTTGAGTGAAGCCTAACATATCACCAGTGCTCAAAATTTGACAGCTGTATAATGGCGCCATCAGCTGCGTTTGAGAGAAGCCTAACATATCACCAGTGCTCAAAATTTGACAGCTGTATAATGGCGCCATCAGCTGCGTTTCAGTGAAGCCTAACATATCACCAGTGCTCAAAATTTGACAGCTGTATAATGGCGCCATCAGGTGCGTTTGAGGGAAGCCTAACATATCACCAGGACTCAAAATTTGACAGCTGTATAATGGCGCCATCAGGTGCGTTTGAGGGAAGCCTAACATATATTTGTGTTTTCATATCAATCTTTACAGTATCAACAATAGAAAATACATTGTACATGTATAAATAAATTCATGGAAGTATGTACAAACATGTACAGTAAAACCTCAATAATAAGACCACCATTGTTACCCTTGAAAATTGGTCTTCTTATTGAGGTGATCTTAATATTGAGGTTGACTGAAGAGCAAAACAGTGAAAATGGACTTGAAAATTGTGGTCTTAATTTCGAGATGGTCTTATTATTGAGGTGGTCTTCAAGTCAGGTGTAACAGTATGTTATTTTCCCTATTTAAAATATGTTAAATTATTCAGCTGTTATGTAGTAACACTTTTATGCTAAAACCTATTACAGAAAAACGCACATATAATGTCCCAATGATAATAAGTTATTGACTATAACATGATAATTGATAGATTTAAGATGATTCGTACGACTTATGGTGCGTAAAGTTTTATTACAATATAATTATACGAGGGTTGCCCCATTAAATCGTAGAATATGTCTAAAGTATAATAATTTGACATTCCAATGTAATCATTTTACACACATATACTATTTAATAATTTTTAGGATCAGTTTTATTGCATTTTGTTTTGAACTCAAACATACTTGGGTATCTTGTATAACAATATGAAAAATCACATACATGGCAGAGAAAAGAACGTGAATATTATATCAAGTAAAGGCACCACACATGGGGAAGTCATCACCAGGCAAACCTTACAAACATTACTCATTATTCAGTACAACACTCTAATTCATTGTTCATACTCTAATCTCAGAAATAATGGATCAAAGAGAATACTCAACACTCCATAAGCATTGAAATCTACTTAAAGTTATACTATGCTCATTTTTTGTAACATGCATTTATAAAGAATGAACTCATAATGTATTAATACATATTTGTTGAAGAAAGATGTTTGTTCATCATAAAACTTTAAAATAACTTCCAGTCTTTTTAACAATCATGCTATTTTACCGGTTTTCAATGTAAGTAATATGATAACAAAAATATTTTTTCAATAAGTTTTATATTGCAATGGCTCTTATTAGAGATGATTTAGCCAATGTAACAACAATACTGGATAAAGCCAATTCAAACATTTTATGTTCAGATGAGCCAGATACATCTTTAAGTCTTCACTCAGATACGGCAGAGTGTTGCTCGCTGTGGAACGGTTATAATTCTGAGCCCAGTACAGGTTTTTTCCATAGAACAGACTTGATAGTAATTCAGATGAGCATTGAACAACATTACACTCCACAGGCCTTTTTCTGTCCATTTTGGAAAAAAGACCCTAAATAAACTGGGAAAAATTGCGTCGTAAATTTGGCAAATTTGGGAAAACTTTAATTGCTTCAACTGCAATTTGGAAATTTTTCATAGTTAAAATAACAGGCTTTTCATATCTAAATTTAACATAAACAAGCATTCTAATCTACAATTCTTAAATCAACTATCAAAAAAAGACACACAAATTGGACAATAGTGGAGTTATTCAAAGATCTTCAAGATAAACCATGTCGCTCTAGTAGACGATTTTTCGTAGGTGCTTCTGATTGGGAATTTTTCTCTGATTGGGAAAAAACCCATAGATTTTGCTTTGGGAATTGGTCAGATAGTCTGACCCGTGGGAACTATAGAAAAAGGGCTAACTCCCTTATCTAACTAAATCTCGAGAGCCAATATTTGTGTTTATTCATCAGCAACTTAATGCATTCACTACAACTTTTCCTGCGAGAATTAATCAGATGGATGACTTAACAAGAGACTGTTTTGTGGCGGGATACTGAACGCCATGCCAACACATGGATGAAAGTGAACAAAGTCTATCAACATATATATTATTATAAAGTAGCAGATTTGTTTCGCTTTCACATCTCCATATAAACACAGATACTATATTAAACTAACACCTCATAAGCTTCTAGATAAATACATGATTATTAGAACAAAGTCTTAAATAACTTTGACTATAACAAATAAATCACCGATAACCCTAATATGGTTAAGGTTTGCAACAGCAACAACCAGTACCACTACCTAAACCATAAAAGTCACCTTCTGAGAATGATCTCCCCTTGAAATGACGTCGACCAGTGCTGCCCCCTGTATGGATATTATAGTAAAACAGAATAAGCATGAAATATTGCAATGTATGACTTCAGGATGTATGGATAAATGCATCTTAAATATGATGAAAAAAAGAATGAACCAATGCATATTTGACTTAGTTAACATCTTAAAGTTATCTTTTATGAAACTAGACTGAGATATATGAAATTTCATAAAACCAGACTGAGATGTATGACATGTCATGAAATGAGACTGAGATGTATGACATGTCATGAAATGAGACTGAGATGTATGACATGTCATGAAATGAGACTGAGATGTATGACATGTCATGAAACGAGACTGAGATGTATGACATGTCATGAAACGAGACTGAGATGTATGACATGTCATGAAATGAGACTGAGATGTATGACATGTCATGAAATTAGACTGAGATGTATGACATGTCATGAAATGAGACTGATATGTATGACATGTCATGAAACAAGACTGAGATGTATCGCATGTCATCAAACCAGACTGAGATGTATGACATGTCATGAAATGAGACTGAGATGTATGACATGTCATCAAACCAGACAGAGATGTATGACATGTCATGAAACCAGTCTGAAATGTAATACCTGAGATACAATGAGACTGAGATGTATGACATGTCATCAACCCAGAATGAGATGTATGACGTGTCATGAACTGAGACTGAGATGTATGGCATGTCTTCAAACCAGACTTAGATGAATGACATGTCTCGAACTAAATGCTTGTTCCAACAGCAGTTCGAGGTTTTGAAGTTCTACTGTACCATTTTCACAATGTGATTTCCGTTCACACAGTATTCTATAAAATAAACCTTACACGACTCATTACCTCCAGTAATTTTGACATTATAATGTGACATGGTAGAAATATTTCAAGGATGTAAGTTTTTCCCTACTGTAAATGGTTACCTGTAATACTTACATACATTGAATTGTTATTAAAACACTTTTGGGATCTCATGTTAAATTAAGATACTCTAAAAATAACTTCAAAAATATACAATAATATTTCAGTTATATGTTGTTACAGTGCAATGCACAACATGCAGACAAAATCTGCACTGCGTTCAGTAAAGGTGTTTGCGGCTAATGTTTTGTAACGTTTGCAATTTAGTTCCCCGTGTCCAGTGAATGCAATACGGTGGATCAGGGATATGAAATGATGTCACTTACAGAAGAAGTTGTAAATCCCATAGCAGCGCTCAAATAAAGTATTACAGTCAAACCTGTGTTAAAGACCACTATTGCAAAACCTGTCTGCAAAGACCACCAATTTTATCACCCATCAGACCATTTTCAATGATATTTAATCTGTTAATAGAGACCACCTGTAAACAAAGACCACATTTTGCTGTTTCCATGGGTGGTCTTTACAGACAGGTTTGACTGTATATAAAAGGTGAGTAACCTATTAGTTCACTAACAAATAAAACATTCAACTTTAAAGTCTGAACTCATTATTATTGTGTATTTAGGTCACCTAAGTGTTAATAAAAAGCTTAAGCCGCCATTAGATCAAGTATGGTAATTTTCACCAGTAATAAACTTAATTATGCAATCAATTTCAAATCCAATCAGTCTTAAGTATTTTCTACTTAAAGCATTAATTGGTTAAGTAATTGAACACTTTGAACCTTACACATACAATGAATTGATCCTATTAGTACTAAACTGTTATCTAAATATTTATGTGTTACTGCAAAGCTCCTTATGACGTTTCTATCATGAATATTTGGATTTATTTAGAATTAATTATCTTGGATACTAAGTTGAATAAATTATTGCAAGTAATCAAAACCAAGCAAGGGACCAAGGGTGTTTTCAAAATAGAATCCAATTTGTTTATAACAATTGAAATCCAAACTGCGTAAAACATAAATTATTGTATTTTTACTGTAAATCAAAACTGCACAAAGAGAATCTTAACGTAAAGTTCTGTAAGTAGGGTACCAATCAGCATGTAGTGATCTCAGTGGTATACCAGTCTGAGACTTAATCAGTATGTTACCAGCATGTGGTGATCTCAGTGGTATACCAGTCTGAGACTTAATCAGTATGTTACCAGTATGTGGTGATCTCAGTGGTATACCAGTCCGAGACTTAGTCAGTATGTTACCAGTATGTGGTGATCTCAGTGGTATACCAGTCCGAGACTTAGTCAGTATGTTACCAGTATGTGGTGATCTCAGTGGTATACCAGTCTGAGACTTAGTCAGTATGTTACCAGTATGTGGTGATCTCAGTGGTATATCAGTCTGAGACTTAATCAGTATGTTTCCAGTCTGTAGTCAGGTCTGAGTGGTATATCAGTCTGAGAATTAATCAGTATGTTACTAGTCTGAATTGATCACAAATGTATAACAGTCTTATAATTTTGTGCAGAAGGGAACCAGTCTGAAATGATCTTAGTAGTATACCAGTCTTGTATTTTCATGGTATTGAACCAGTCTGAAACGATCTTAGTAGTATACCAGTCTTGTATTTTCATGGTATGGAACCAGTCTAAAATGATCTCAGTAGTTATAACTGTAGGTTGCCTGTCTGAATTGGTTTCAATGGTCCACCTGAGTTCAACATCACATTAGTTGCATACCAGTGTAATTAACAAACTTATTAGAAAGTGACCCATAAAATAACTGGTCCTAACTTTTTTTAGTGTTATTGTTTAAGAAAAGATAATCAATTAAAAATATGACAGGGCAGGACAATTAATGTCACAACAAGTTACAATTCATGACATAAATGTTCAGATTATTTCTATCAGATTTTTTTCATATAATTCAGTGATGCTTGAACAATGTCAATGTGTTAAACAGATTATTAGATTTTTACATCAAACCATCCGACTATATTGATATATTTATGTTTTCAAATATGTTCACTAAACCTGAACAATTGATCTTTAGACTATATTTGATAAGTTACAAATTTATATTACAATATTGGAGTTGCTGTGATTGTTTTATGCAGAATAAAATACAATGTCTGCCTGGACCATATTACTTGACTTTCCAGGGAGTTCATGGGCATGCCCTCTCCCACTGTTACCCCAAGGGGTAAATTCTATATCATCGCAGCTGTATTCTGAGGCATTTCAAAACATACTTTATCAAAAAATAAAGTACAAAGTTAAGCTGTTTTGTTTTCAGGCTCAAACCTTTAAAGCTGATCGAGTCCGCTTACCTTCTGATATCTACACAATTTTTGTTGTGTAAACCAATCAAATCTTACGTCAACTGAAACGCGTTTGTAACCTTGATGAGTGACCAGCAATCGTAACATCTTGGCTATATTTTATGCTGCACAACAAATCTTAACTTTCAGATTGCGCCGACCATCTTTTTTCAAGATATTTCTTGTTTAATCTTTCCACCTTATATTGCCCACATACGAATGTGTGCATCACTTAAGCTACACACCCCTGATTATTTTCAACATAATAATATAGTTTTGTACTGCCACTATGGCCGGTTCCCTTCATTGTTCTCATACAGCAGGATTTTACAGTGAAACCTCAATAACAAGACCGTCATGGGGACCCTTGAAAATTAGTCGTAATATTGAGGTGGTCTTAATATTGAGGTTGAATAAAGAGCAAAACAGTGAAAATGGACAAGAAAATGTGTTCTTGATTTGCAAATGGTCTTATTATTGAGGTGGTCTATAAATCTTAATTCAATACTAACCTGTACTTCCACGATGACCAAAAGGACCATTGGGTCCAGACAAACTCCTTAATCTGTCCTTATACATAAGAGGGGACACAGTCTCTTCATCACTAGATAATATGACATCATCTTCTTCATCACCTGTGATGTCCTCTTCCCCAATTACTTCTTTCAGTAACTGCAGAACAATACTATAACCTGGAACAGATAGCAAAGGCATATCAGAATACATTGGGCATGCCAGTAACTATTGCAATGGTATCACTCATGTTACAGGGAGCTAGGGGACATGCCAGTAACTATTGCAATGATATCACTCATGTTACAGGGAGCTAGGGGGCATGCCAGTAACTATTGCAATGATATCACTCATGTTACAGGGAGCTAGGGGGCATGCCAGTAACTATTGCAATGATATCACTCATGTTACAGGGAGCTAGGGGACATGCCAGTAACTACTGCAATGATATCACTCATGTTACAGGGAGCTAGGGGGCATGCCAGTAACTATTGCAATGATATCACTCATGTTACAGGGAGCTAGGGGGCATGCCAGTAACTATTGCAATGATATCACTCATGTTACAGTGAGCTAGGGGGCATGCCAGTAACTATTGCAATGATATCACTCATGTTACAGTGAGCTAGGGGGCATGCCAGTAACTATTGCAATGATATCACTCATGTTACAGTGAGCTAGGGGGCATGCCAGTAACTATTGCAATGATATCACTCATGTTACAGTGAGCTAGGGGGCATGCCAGTAACTATTGCAATGATATCACTCATGTTACAGGGAGCTAGGGGGTATGCCAGTAACTATTGCAATGATATCACTCATGTTACAGTGAGCTAGGGGGCATGCCAGTAACTATTGCAATGATATCACTCATGTTACAGTGAGCTAGGGGGCATGCCAGTAACTATTGTAATGATATCACTCATGTTACAGTGAGCTAGGGGTCATGCCAGTAACTATTGCAATGATATCACTCATGTTACAGGGAGCTAGGGGGCATGCCAGTAACTATTGCAATGATATCACTCATGTTACAGGGAGCTAGGGGGCATGCCAGTAACTATTGCAATGATATCACTCATGTTACAGGGTGCTAGGGGGCATGCCAGTAACTATTGCAATGATATCACTCATGTTACAGGGAGCTAGGGGGCATGCCAGTAACTATTGCAATGATATCACTCATGTTACAGGGAGCTAGGGGGCATGCCAGTAACTATTGCAATGATATCACTCATGTTACAGGGTGCTAGGGGGCATGCCAGTAACTATTGCAATGATATCACTCATGTTACAGGGTGCTAGGGGACATTCCAGTAACTATTGCCATGATATCACTCATGTTACAGGGAGCTAGGGGCTTGCTCTCCAACAAACGCCAACATGCCACACAATCAGGCAACTGGGTTAAAAGTATATCAACATCACAAAGACTTACTTAGTAATTACTGGAACACACTATAACGTTCATATACAGTCCATGGTAATTTTGACCATTACCTTTAATAATACCAATCTCTCTGGAAGGTACATAGCCATATTATCGAATTAAATTTAATTAATACGTTGGCTAGAATCAGATATGAAAATAAAATCCTTTAAATGTAGCATTCAATAATCATAACAATTTTTTATTTAAAGATGAAAACATCCAATAAGCCAGAGGCTTATCTAACTTAGGTTCATCTGTGTAGTATTCTTAACTATCCGTTTAATAATCAAAAACAAAACATTGCAGTCACCTTGAGAGGATTCTTTCAGACTGTTTGACAGGTAAGGCTGCTCTTCGGATTCTAGTTTACTGATTTTCCGTAATTCTGTATCATGAAACAACACAATTTTGTCATATTCAATCCTTTTTTCAAGGATGTGTATAAATTTTTTCAAATACTGATTAGTTATTCCCGGCTCAGTCATATTAAATAAAGTGCGGTTTTTAATAATTCGGTCTTGAACATCTTCCCTCGTCATTTGCATCAATCGATGGTGACTGGATGACGATGGGGCTGGACCCCAAATCACAGAGCTACCTGTTGGATGCTTTGCAGAGAGATTTAATTCTTCAATCTTATGTAAGGCACTTCTGTACTCGTGCACAACTTTTTCTACTTCAATTTTAAATGCATCATGAAGATTCATTAGTGAGTTTTCAGAGCTTTCGACTAATCCATGGCGACCCAGATGTCGCAGGCATTTATCCAGTTCTCGTTTCTTTGAGCGCATATAACGTCGGATATTTGGATCCACCCAAATAATAACACGCAGAATACTTCTACACGATGGATAAACGCTGTTTGAATTCTTGTCATGTTTATTATTCATCCCAGACTGCTTTGCAAACAGAGCGACAAGCTTCTGAAGAAACTGATCAACATGAAGCTCTTCTCTTGGGAAACTTTCAGCACTCTCTGTTGTTTCATACAGTTTAACGTACAAAGCTTCTAGGATACACAGACTTTGAGGTAAGGAGTCGTGCAACACATCAATGGGTACCTCATGTAGGATATTGCTCAAGGTCACACAGTTGAGTCTTCGAATTAATGATGCACATTCACCAAACTTCTTGTTTTCAAAAAGTAAAGCTACTTTCCTAAGAGCAAATGAGTCTGTGATATCTGCGGCATCTATGGTAAGGGAATCGTCCACAAATGTCTCCGCCCATCGAACATTGCGCCATAATTTATGTATTGGTTGTCGAGGCGTCTTTTCAGGTTTCACTCGATCCATCTTATGGGCAAAGCTGTACTGTAAATATATAAAAGCAACATTTGTATATTTTCAAGGAAAACACAAGGATAAGAACGACATATAGACATACCTTATGCAATGAATTTTGGATTGACAATACAGTTATTGACTCAGTTGGTTATAATTACAGTCAAACCTGTGTTAAAGACCACCTGCGAACAAAGACCACTATTGCAAAACCTGTCTGCAAAGACCACCAATTTTATCTCCCATCAGACCATTTTCAATTATATTTAATCTGTTAATAGAGACCACCTGTAAACAAAGACCACATTTTGCTGTTCCCATGGGTGGTCTTTACAGACAGGTTTGACTGTACTCACATATCTGTACATCAGTTTCACAGATCAAAATTATCACTAAGCGGAAGGGGAGGTCCAGTGAATATGAGTGATTTTTATTACATACCAAAATATTATATTAAGTGACAGTTCAACTTATTTATGACATGTTGCTAATGAGTTTGGATGTCATGTTAGCTTTCAACAACATACAGCCAGCTGACTTCATACTGGACTTGTCCAGGAATTTCAACCATTACTAACCTGTTCTTTGACACAAGCAACTTATGGCTTCCCCACTTAGACCTGGTTAAGCTGGTTTAACACATCAAGGGGCTATGAATAAAGGAATCAACTGTGTGTACACTGAATCAGCATCTTTCAAGGTTTTTTGGCACAGTCGTACTAGCATAGTTTTGCTATTAGCATATCAGTGTTGTGTAAACCAATCAAATCTTACGTCAACAGAAAAACGTTTGTAACCTTGAAGCGGATTGGTTAACCTTTGGATATAGGGTACGTTACCTTACCGAAATCAACTGAATTTCGGTGAATTTACCAAAATCCATTTTGGATCTGGAGTGACCGGCAATATAAGTAACATCTTGGCATTTTTTTATGTTGCACAACAAATCTTAACCTTCAAATTGCGCCGACCTTTTTTCAAGATATATCATGTTTACAGACAGTTTACACTTCTATAAGTATATCTTACTATGTATAAATCAGATGCATCTCAACAATATTTATTGTATAAACAAGTAGACTAGACATGAAATCATAATACATTCATCACACAACATTAAATTGCATTTCTGTGCAATGGTGGTACTTGTAAGATGGTAAAAACAAATGGTAAACGATGATTTACAAGGATAATTGATAACGAAGCTGACAGCATAACAAATGGGCAACTGGAGGCCATTATGAAATATTAATCATGATCATTCAAAGCTTAACAAAATATAGCCTCCCTTGTCCAAGTGGTTAAGACAAACGCTTTGGGAGCGGGAGGTCGATGGTTCGATACCTGGTAGGGGTCCGTTCTGTTATGGCCGGTTGGTGAGCTGCCAGCCAAGTTAAATAATGATTACCATGTGCCTACCTGCCTGGTGCCTGGCATTAAAGGATAGGAATCGGGAAGTAGATCATGCTCAGAAAGTATGGTAGGTGTCTCAAATAAGTCAGAAATGGCTGGACCTTAAAGTAGGGGTGACACTATAATAGATAAAAAGTTTATTTTAACTTTAATAGTAAAACCTCAGTTAAAGACCACTTCAAATTTAAGACCACTTTATTGTTAAGACCGTTATCTCATGGTCCCATTTTCAATGTTCTTCAACATTTAACTCAATAATCAGGCCACCTCATTGATAAAACGCATTTCTTTTTGAACCAATGGTCATTAAATTACTGATGTTGTATAGCCACATTGCTACATTGCTACATTGTTTTATGATAATTTACGACCATGTTTGATTTCTTCAGCAAGTATAAGTATACTCAGTACTCAGCAACAAGGGATGCATGATAAGAAATTATCACAATATTATTTCATTTTACGCAGTGATTAAACGATTCAATTTTCATATCAAAATGAATTTTAAACATGAGAAAATAATATTTAAAAGACATATCACAGATACAAAAATGTGCGTTTTTATATGTACTGAGTATATATACGAACAAACCCAGTCTAGTTTTTCGTTGCATTTTGTAAAAATATTCACATCAAAGGCACATCAACATCTATGGTCATTTAGGGCACATGGGAGATGATTTTTACTCATGGCAGATGTAGCGATGTCATAGACATGTGACATGATACCACATCCAGCCACATTTACCTGACACCTGAAGCCAACGCTCAAACCTGTGACCTTCGGCAACCGAGGCAAGTGCTCTACAACTAAGCAAACTTGCTGTTATCAAACCTACCGGTATCTGAGAAATAGACAGTAAGACCCCACTTGGCAAGTGATCAAGGTAAACAAATTTAGGCGCTGTTTAAGTAATAAAAAAAAAAAAATACCTTCATTTAAATATCATTTTTGAAGTCTTTTAACACGGGTTGGACAATGATAACAAGATATCACTAGGTGCAGTAAATTCAGGAACAAACTACGTGTGGTTAGTATTGTTTATTATCTTGATTTTAATGATATTACAGTAAAACCTCAATAATATTACCCCCCCCCCCCCCTTGGATCCCTTAAAATATTGAGGTGATCTTAATATTGAGATTGAATAATGAGTACAACAGTGAAAATTGACTTCAAATTTGTGTTCTTAATTTGGAGGTGGTCTTATTATTGAGGTGGTCTTATTATTGAGGTGGGCTTATTATTGAGGTGGTCTTATTGTTGAGGTGGTCTTAGTATTTAGGTGGTCTTAGTATTGAGGTGATCTTATTATTGAGGTGATCTTATTATTGCGGTGGTCTTATTATAGATGTTGTCCTATTGTTGAGGTGGTCTTATTATTGAGATGGTCTTTTTATTGAGGTGGTGTTATTATAGAGGTGGTCTTATTATTGAGATGGTCTTATTATAGAGGTGGTCTTATTATAGAGGTGGTCTTATTATAGAGGTTGTCCTATTGTTGAGGTGGTCTTATTATTGAGATGGTCTTATTATTGAGGTGGTCTTATTGTTTAGATGGTCTTATTATTGAGGTGGTCTTATTATTGAGGTGGTCTTATTATAGAGGTTGTCCTATTGTTGAGGTGGTTTTATTATTGAGATGGTCTTATTATTGAGGTGGTCTTATTATTGAGGTAGTCTTATTATAGAGGTGGTCTTATTATTGAGGAGGTCTTATTATTGAGGTGGTCTTCTTATTGAGATGGTCTTTTTATTGAGGTTGTCCTTTTGTTGAGGTGGTCTTATGATTGAGTTGGTCTTATTATTGAGGTGGTCTTATTATTGAGTTGGTCCTATTGTTGAGGTGGTCTTATTATTGAGATGGTCTTATTATTGAGGTGGTCCTATTGTTGAGGTGGTCTTATTATTGAGATGGTCTTATTATTGAGGTGGTCTTAGTATTGAGTTGGTCTTATTATTGAGTTGGTCTTACTGTTGAGGTGGTCTCTATGTGAGGTTTTACTGTACCTGAATTATTTGCAGCACAGGTACGAATCAAAGCAGACGTAAGGATGTATCTTTTTTACAAATGTGAGAATTTTTTCTCCTTCAAAAGAAGAGTTCTTATCAAGATCTTGTTTGATTTGACATTTTCAGATATACCTTATATATACTAAATGCATCTCAAGTACTGAAGAGTCTAAAAGTGGAGGTAAATAAAACATACAAGTCCTTGAAAACCCTTTGTTGCAAAACATTGGATCACCGTAAGTGGTCGCCTAGTAGGTATTTCTCAGGTAAACACATTAACTACTTATAAAATAAGTATTCAACAGCCAATCAAAATCATTATCTGAAGATTTAAACTCAGTTTATTGTCCAAAATACATTATTTACCAGAATACTTAACAAACAATTACATTAAATACAAAACTTAAAGCTTAGGAATAAAACAGTACGTTAATGCATTATTCAAACCATTTACTGCGTATTAGACTCGCTCTCATAGACAAATTAACAATTTCAAATAAAAGTCTGTTTCTTTAAATACTTTACAACAATTCAGTATTTTTATACACTTGATATATTGCAAGACAGATCTATATATATTAATGTGTACATACAAATTTTATGTTTGCATATAACATTAAATTCTAGCATACTCTGCAGTTTTTACATTTTATAAAATTTATCAAATAAAGTAATACTGTCTGATGACGTAAGAACACTGGTCTAGATTAATTATACTTCAATAAAACTGTTTATTACAATTCAATACTTTCTATTCTCTATTCTATGCATATTTCTTTAACTGAATCAACTGCAAATTGCCTTCACAAATTGTCACGCACACATAGTTTGGAATTCAACTATTTGTTAAGAAAATTCAATCAACTTTCATTTAATATCAAAAGTATCATTGGACATCTAGTTTTCATTTTATAGTAATTTCAATATTAAGAGCAAGATGCAGAAGTAAGCAACTAAATGATGATATCGCGTTAGAGTGTACATTCTTCTTAAAACAATCTGCTCTTCAGATGGAAAAAAAAAATTATGCAAAATATTTAAATATTTCCTCATTCGATTAATTCTATAAATCAGAATGAAGCCTCCAAAACATCTTGAGACAAAGCACTCATATAGTTTATGACGTCAAAACTTTGATTGCTAAATACTAGACGACTTATAGTCAGATTTTCCATGGCACAGCTCATTCACTTTTTTGGCGTAGCAGTGTAATATTGATTTTGACCTACATTTTAGACCAATCAAATGTTGTATATGAAGAGTGTTGTTTAAATATGCAACAACATAGATGATTTGATTGGTTCATATTTTAAGCGGAGAGGCGTGTCTCGAAAATATAATTCACTTTCCCATAGCTTATCCCTCTGGCGAAATCAGAGTTCCGAAATAGGCCGATTCTTTAGACATCATTCTATCTACGCCGTTTCTTGTTTCTCATAACATCAATCAGACAAGAACAAGGCACTAGACGGTTAATGAGGCAGAGTGGTCGAGGTGTAGCGCCGAACTCCTGATCCAAGGCTCATGGGTTTGAATCCCACCTTGAATGAGTTTGGACTGAAAAACTTCACATTCCCTAAATTGGGCGCAAGAACTGGTCAGAAACATAGGAACCAGGCACCCAAAGTTGTAATGACATGTTTCCTTATTGATCCAAAAAAGAAAATTACCGAATATTCCCTAATAAACGCCCCTGGTGGCATTACATTTTGAGAGGAGGTAAAAAAAAATCACTAAAAAAAAATTCAGTCTTATATGCATCTATTAGAACAAGTACTTCAGTCTTATATGCATCTATTAGAATACGGTAATACTAAACATATAAATGATAAATTTAAACTAATTGTGTTTTAATTGAATCAATAACAACGGCATAATTCAAATAACAGGAAATGTCGGTGGTATATAAATCATTCATAAACAGTTAATATTATATCGTTAACAATATCATAAATCATAAAGAAACAATTAGATTTTCAGCAAGTGATATAAAATCAATCTCATATAACGGTCTATTGTCAGTGCCTGAATACTTAACAAGTTGACACGACAGTGACTCAAGTTATAAATGAATAAAGCAAGCAAGGTAATTGAATTAACAATCTGTATAAATTTTAACCCTTTTTTTACCAGTATCTGTCCTGCGTTCAGTGAACATATTTGTGGCCAACGTTTCGTAACGTTTTGCAATTTATTTCCCTGCGTGCAGTCAATATGATATGGTGGGCCAGGGATACAAAACTAAACGTGAGCGACTGTTAGCCATAACTGAACACAGGGCTGATACTAAATGTTACATCTCTCATCAAGCCTAGAGAGACAGTAACAAAGCCTCGACCAGCCCTGCGTTCAGTGAAGGTGTTTGCGGCTAACGTTTTGTAATGTTTGCCATTTGGTTCCCCGTGTGCAGTGAATGTGATACAGTGGGTCAGGGATACAAAACAAAACAACACTTGTCTGCCACCTACTAACTTTAAAAACAGACCATCTATCAACTTAGACCGACTTTTTCCAGCACCAATAGTGGTCTTATTATTGAGGTTTTACTGAATATAACATACTGAAGACTAACAAATGAACATTTTTAAAATGCCTTTTCATAAATGAATCTGTGAGTGAATGAGGCACTGGCCGTTCAACATGGAGTGTTCGTATACAAAACCTGTCCCTCACTAGTCCAATCCCTGGTGGCGCGGGAAGCTTATTACAAATATTGACATGACACATAAATTTCAGCTCTAAAGTAATCAAGTCAAGAATTCCGGGTACAATTGCCGCCCCCCCCCCCCCCTCTGAATGATATCTGAGAGACGTTTGGAGATAATCCTCTACTTTCAAAAATAACAATTATAAAAATTTGAACTTCCACAAATTCTACAGCAGGCATTGGTGCCTCTGTTTGCCTCAATGTGGCTACAGCTTGGTTAATGACTAAAATTTGATTAAAATAGTTTTAGCTGATTAGTAATTATTAGTTCACCATTACTTTAGAAAGATAAAAAAATCTTCAATTAACTCCATAGAAATTTAAGCTACCATAATACAATAATTACTGAGATGTATTCGATAACTTTTATACAGATATCTAATAAAAACCCAATAATAATTCTTATATCCATGAAAAGACTTACCTTATTTAAATATATTAAAATCACACCATGTTGGAAATACTTTGTTTATTGAAGTATAATGTGGTTAGGCAACAAATCCAAGAGTTTCATTATTTCACTTCCATTTTATGACATCTTACATTTCAATATATTCAACCAGAGATTTGTAACAAGTATAAACAGACTTTCCAAACAACTCTTAACCAACGACTAAAAGTAAAAAAGGTTTAATCTAAAATCAATGACTAATCCAACTGATGTTTATCACGATTCTAACATATCCATACTAATTGTTAAATTTTCATACAAACTCAGGTCATGTTGTTTTCCCACGTTTTGAAAGTATTGAAAATTTTCTACTACAAATGGGTGTAAAAATATACAACATTAAAATCCGTCATTATTCGGCAATAATCAATACTAAATTATATAACATACCGGTAATCAAAAATGTTAACAAAGAATGAACAAGAGTTTTAAGGGACTGCCATTGTATTTCAATCCATTTCGATGATAAACAAAGTCTTACGAATTAAACAAATATTCAAATTGACCGTTAAATCTTTCTTACACGAAGTGGACAATAACTGACAAAGGAAAACTATGGGGCAGACACACACTAATCTGTTAATAATTGGTAAAAAAGTTCAATAAAAACTCTCTCACATAATCTACCACATGCCGCTCAATAGATATTTTGTTATAAAAATTCAGGGCAGTTTGTAAATGAATAATCCTTGACAAAATATTGTCAATAATTCTAATTTTACATAGAAAGAATTTCTTTATAATGAGTGAAATTACATATGTTTTCTTTAATAAGTTTTTATATATGATAAGCTTAAAATTCCACACTTCATTGCATTAAGATTACATTTCTTAATGATATTGGTGGTTACATATTTAAATGTGGACAATTTAGGCTGTAAAAACAGTACTTTATGACTAACACTTCTATCAAATAGAAACTTTAAAATAATTTATTATCAGTTGAACATTTTATTTCACAAGGAACAAAGAAGATTAAACTCTTCAAAACGAAGGTAAATATGTAAATGATCACACCAGAGGTATTATTTATTGCAATATATTTGTAGATTTAATGCCAATATATTACATAATATATAGCTATATTACATTTATACCGATAGATCAACACAGTGAAATACTTAAATTTATATTGATAACATTCGGTGTAAAGCAATTAAAGGCTTTGGAAGGATTCAGAAATATAACAGTGAAATAGATAGTGAATCCCACATTTACAATATTTACCTCCCTTGTCCTGAATCATCAGCCATATTGATAGGCAAATTTCCTTAATGTTATAGGGAATATAATGTAAACGATGATAATGGTTGTCACATGCAAATTCTCTTGGTATTTTCTCAATTATCACATATTTGGAAACTACACCTATAATGGCTTATCAGTTTTACCTATCAAAATGGCTGATAATTAAGAACAAGGGAGATAAATATTGTGAATATGGGAACTATCTATACAGGAACGAACTTAGTTTTTATTTTATGAAAACGATTAAGCTGGATAAGCACATGTTAAATCACAGCCAAGTGAAAGTACAGTCAGACCATGTTTATTCGACAACCTCCTTTCATCAGAAGACTTGGTATAATCCGAAATCAAGATCATGTCCCGATTGTATCTTAGACACGTGGAATTGAAATGGGTTTTTCGAAATCATGTATTATTTGAAATAAAATTTCGGACCCAACGAAGTCGAATGAACTTGTACATGTATCACAACTTCAGCCAAAAATCATTCCCTGGTTCGACTCCCAGACCAAGCACTCAAATGTTATTGCCCATTTACATTTTGACTGAAAACAAATATAGCATTGGGTCGGAAAGTAGAAATAACGCTGGCCTTACAAATTTCAAGCTTAATTATGAGATATATCAAGATTTTAATGTTTTCATCGGCTAATTTTGTAAAATAAAATGTTATAAACTAGAAAACTGAATGAGCACAAGGTATCAGAATACTCCAATACAACAGTAGAACAATCAACAACAACTCATAAACCAGCACTTTGAGTACTTTGATTATTTGTCATGTTCTGAATGAATACAATTGGGAATTGCATACACTTTGTTTAGAACAATAAACATTAACATTTTTTTTCGTACGCTGCTGAATACACGAACATTTCACGGTTATCTTATTATCATATAAGTATTTTCGGTATACATCTTTTTCAATGTTTTGAATTTACTCACTTAAGTAAATAATTCTTTAGAGACATATTGAGTATTAGAGAAAGTATACAGACTGGTAACTGTATGTATCCAATATGTATCATAAATCCCTGTGTAAATATCTTAATGGCAAATCTTAACATTAATTGGCTTTGTCAGTGCATACTTAAAAAAAGTTATTAAGAACTCTTCATAACAGGTCATTCTTTCACTTACATTTTAATCGTCCATTTGTGTTACATTTGTTATAAAGTTTGAGAAAAAACATGAAATTTGAATTTCATTGCCGCTCACTATTGTGTGATTTTGAACATTAATTCTGTACTCTGTTCATATATCATAAAGTTTCATTGAAATACAAGCATTCCAATATTACAGGAGTAAGGAATGTATAAATGTCCTTAATATGATTAGGAAATTTTTTATTTCAATTAAATGCAACATTTTAAATACAAATTAATCCGGGTGAGAATTAGTTAAAAAGAATAAACGACGACCTATCCAAATTTTCAGAATTTTGTTGAAAATCGAAAAAAAAATATTTTATGATTATACATAAACATTTTTATGTCATAGATGGTTGATCTCAGATACATTGAACCCTGTCCAAGGCAGCCCTCTCTTACTTAAGCATTATTCTGCCTTCAACAACATTATAGTCATTTCTTTCCTATAATAAGAATTTATAATCTGTTTAACCTTTTAAGAGCAACAACCTCTCTACAGCGGACAAATTTGATCTTACAAAAGGTGTTCCTCTAGAGAGGTTTCACTATTCATACCAGGCCCTGATCACCCAAAGAGAAATCTCAGCTCACTATTGAGATTTTGCTCAAATCAGAGCATGAGTTTGAGACAAATCTCATTTTGCATTTCTTGAAAAAATTCGAGAAAAAACTCTGTAATACTGATTTTGAGTCCAGTCTCAGAATAAGAAAAATCTCAACAATTTGAGACAATATTTAAGCTGAGATTTAGCTCAAATTGAGATGCTTAAGGTCTGCTCCTTAATTTGATTGATGATTATATTTTAATACATGAAACTATATTCTAAACATATGATCTGACGATATGAAATGGAATACAAATGTATAACAACAGAAATTATTAAAAAAAAGAATTGTTTTAGTTTCTGTGAATGGAGATATTGTGACGCAAAAAAAGTGGGCAAAATATCAGAAGTTGATCATTAAAATACATTTAACTTAAAACCATAAATGGGTAGCCATTATCAGAGTTGCAATTTATCATATTTTTCAATAATTTTCCTATTACTTTAAAACCTTTCGAAGCCCCAGGAAAATCAAGTGTATTAAATAAGTTTAAAAACTTACAACGGTATAGAACCTCACTATCCACACTGAAACTAGCACATAAAATAAGTTCAAAACCTTTAATTCACATTCTTCAGCAAGATTTTAATTTAATTTTAATTGAAAACTACAGATAACTAGCGTAATGCGAAACATATAATGTTAGTACAAAGTCCTTGTCAGGTCTAATTGCAATCAAAACAATTTTAATTATTTATTTATTGTGATCTTTTTATCCATACTTTTATATGTTCTAATTATGATATTTTGCCTTGCATGTTCTTGTCCATTTTAAGTCGTTATTTTTAACATTGTGTTAATTGTGATTGTAAAGCACTTTTGAACGTGCAATTGCATGAAAAAAGTGCTATATAAATGTGGTATAATAATAAATAATAATAACTTAAACAAAATAATGTCTCCACATTTAAACCAGTCTATATACCAGAAACATTCAGCTAAGTTTTGATAACCAGTCTGCGTTCATTATTTGACTCAACCAACCAGTAAACGGTAAGTAAAGAAATCCATACAATAGGTTTAGCATAATTGAAAGACTAATCTAAAATAAAATATCTCCAAACAGGACATTTTATCCTTCCTCTTTGTTTTGTAGCATCAGTATAAGACAGACTTGAAAATCGTTTGCGAAGATTTAATCATTTCTAAGACTGATTAAATTCTAAATACATGTATTACTACATGTACAACCATTTTAAGACTGGAATTCAGACTTAGACTTTAAATTTGCAATATTTATATTTACCAAAAAAATTTTTTCATTAACTCTTAACAAATGAAATTTTGTCTGAATAATTGTTAATACCCACTCTACACTTTGGCCTCTTTTTATTAAAATCTATTCTGTTATAATAGAATAGGAGCCAATAGAACATTTAACAAGTCTAAGTCTGAGTTTCAGTCTTAAAGTGCTTGACAAGTCTAAGTCTGAGTTTCAGTCTTAAAATGCTTGACAAGTCTAAGTCTGAGTTTCAGTCTTAAAATGCTTGACAAGTCTAAGTCTGAGTTTCAGTCTTAAAATGCTTGACAAGTCTAAGTCTGAGTTTCAGTCTTAAAATGCTTGACAAGTCTAAGTCTGAGTTTCAGTCTTAAAATGCTTGTGAATAAGGCCACTGGCAAAAATATGACATGAAATAGAAAACAGTATTCATTTTTCGTGTGAAGTCATGCAAAACAACAAAATGCTATATACACGCATATCATTAGTTTCTTTATTTGTATAAATGAAAATGTAAAGAATGATCTTACACAAATGCGCCAATTAAAGTTGTGACTTAACATTTCAGCTAAACAATGCAGTAGGTTTACTTTTGTTATGTAATGCAGATGAGTTTCCTTTTAACTTGAAGACGCCTTTTAAAAGGTATATAAAAGTGTTTATTTATTATAGTGTCACCCCTATTTAAAAGGCCATTCATTTGTGACTTATAAACACTTTCTGAACACATTTACTTCCCCAATTCCTATCCTTTAATGCCAGGTACCAGGCAGGTAGGTACACGGCAACCATTATTTAACTAGCTGGCGGCTCACCAACCAACCATATCAGAACGGATCCCTACTAGGATTCGAACCTTCGACTTCCTGCTCCCAAGGCCGATGCCTTAACCACTCGGCCACGGGAGATGCTGAATATATCATACTGAACAACATACGCAGCTGTAGTTAAATCAGAAACCATAGGATTTAAAACTGTTTTTAACCAATAAAGTTATATAACTATTATTTCAAGGACAGATTTGATGGCCGTTTCCAGAGTTCACTTGTAGGCAGCTTCTAGTCCATATAATATGTAATATGATTTCCAAATGTGTATAAGGTTACGTTATATTGTCTGCGTAACAACATATATTATCACAAACAGATGTTATAAACATAGGGTAACATTATGGTTGAACCGATTTTATAAACAAATTGTTTCAATATAAACATTTTTATTTCATGTACATGTATTTATCTTGGCTGGAACATGATTGTGAAAAGAGCTAAATGACAATGTTGCATTTATATGTAGATCTAAACGGTTGGATTATTGTATTGTCACAGTTCTAAGGAAATAACTTTACGGAAGAATAACTCACTTTGATTTTCATTTGTGTTCAGTTTCTTCTTTCAAATATTTTACAGTTAATTAATGCTGACTATATCATTTCTTTTTCATATATTTCCTATTATGTCATATTGTTCAATTGTACAGTAAAACCTCAATAAGACCGCAATTAGGACAGTTGAAAACTTGTCTTAATATTGAGGTAAAAAATTTCTTAATATTGAGGTCGAATAAAGAGCAAAACAGTGAAAATGGGGTGGTCTATTATTGATGTGGTCTTATTATTGAGGTGGTCCTATTATTGAGGTGGTCCTATCATTGTGGTGGTCTTATTATTGAGGTGGTCCTATTATTGAGGTGGTCTTTAAGTGAGGTTTTACTGTATGTGCTGTTTCAAAGAACTATAATACCGCGAAACCAGACGAAGACCTCTCATAATGGCTGATTAATCCCAAAACAGTTTTCTATCTATGTGACTATTACTCTTGCATAATTCTAATTTATTGTGGTATAATATTTTTGTTAAGAAGCAGCATAACTGTGGAAAGTTTACCAAATCATCATTCCTGAGTTTCCAACCAACACTTGACACTGGGTCATGATCCGGCAAATAAGTGAATATTTTTCACCATTCCAAAATGAGTTTGTCAACATTACTGTTTAGTATGAGAAACAAACTGGTTTATAAATCAGACATGGAATATTCTGCAACAGAATCATGGCAAGGATTTAAAGTCTAGGCCTAAAAAAATAATGTTAGTATCAGGCCCCCAAAACATAGGGTAGGTAGGTCGGAAATGTTTATATTTTGAGATGTTTTTAAACATAGATTTAAATAAATATATGTTAAAAGACAAATCCCCTTTCACTTTTAGCATGGATAATGTTTAATCAAGGTGAATATAACGCTCTATAGCTGGAATACTCGTAAAGCATCCAATAACTGGGCAGAAATATGAACCTAAAGAAAAAGTCATACAAATTTTACCAAAAATACGAAATTTTACCAAAAATACAAAATTTTACCAAAAATACGAAATTTTACCAAAATGAAAAAAAATGCTAACACACGAAAACATGTTCTAGGGTTAGGGATAAAAGATAGTGTAGGTTGGGAAACCTGAAACAAACATATTTGTTATGCCCCATCCATTTCTCTAAAACAAAAACTAACAGAATCAGTAAAACTACTGAAATCAGACCAGTAAAAATCTAACTCACCAGTGTGTTATTAAGCCTCGTTGTATGCAAATAAAGTTTGATATTTCAACCGAGTATAACTTTATCTCAGAAAAGTACCCACAAAGATGACTGAATATTGTGACTTAATCCATCTATTATATGTATGATAGCATTACCAAGGTTTGTGACATTACTATCAGTACCCCAATGTAAGGTTATTACAGAAATTTTATAGTGTTGACCAAATTGTAAGACACATATATCTGACCTTTAGGTTTTAATGAAAACTATTGATACAATTTTTATTCTTTGATTTGGTTTAAACACATTTCATTCTTATGATTCAACACATGAAATTGACATAGGCTCTTTTACAATCAGTATTTTGACAGCTAAATGAAAGTAAATTTATACGAAATTCTTTTCTAACTAAATAAACAAAAAAACAGACTTTTTTTCTGAGTTTCATATCACGAAATAAACAAATGCGTGGATTGAAAAAAGACCCCAGAAGGAAATTATATTTTAAGAATTCAAAAGTTACTAGTCATTGTCAAAATTGACTAAGTAACAATAGCTGTCTATAACGTATGCAAGTAAGGGATAACTATGTTAGTATAACCTATTGTACAGCAGTACAAAGCAAAGGACAATAGGTAGGGTACATAACATTTTATCTACATTTAAATCTTACTTGTGATCTTTAACTTTGCAATATAATTTGTCAGTAACTCACATAAAAAAATGTCCCACATACTGTGTGGCCAGGATTTTTTACATGACGCTTCTCAATTAGTAGAATATTTCTGCTGAGTTAGGTGACCGATGCAGAACTGCCTGTAATTTAGTACAGTAATGAATCAGTTTTTGAGAATTTTTAAAAATTGTAATTACATTCCATTTCGAGGGTTGCAAATTATCAATGGGTAGAACTAGAACATTCGTAAACTGCAAGATTTAGAAGCCAATCAGTGGTCGAAGAAATATAGAAACTCAGGAATCCGACATATTTTAAAACGTATCATTATGTCACGGACACCGAATAATGAATAAGACATTTTGTCAAGGCAGTTTCACGCATAAATGCAATTGGAAAAAGAAATAAGTGTCAGGGGTTTGTACAGTATAACACTATAAAGACTAGAAGGTCAATCAAACAGCAGATTGAAATGATTTTCTATTGAAAAGAAGATAGTTAAATAAATTATCAACAGTTATCTGATTTAAAATAACACTGCGATATATCAGTAAATATAATCTGGCAATATCAGCGATATGAGAACTTTCAGCTTAAATGTGATAAATCATCACAGACATAGCAAGGGTTTGAAAAATGATTTGCACAATTAGTCACAAACTGCCCCATGGGGGCAGATTGGGGAGGGGGCAGGGGGGGTCGAATAATTGGTGATCGGCCTGAAAGCTAAAGCGATTGCTATTTTACATACTTTATTAGGCTTGTGAAGTTCTCTGTTAGGCTTGTGAAGTCCTTTATCATATTTAAAAAAAAGCAGCGGCATAAAAACTAGAGTTGCATGGAAACGGATGAACATCTAACCATTAATTTATTACGGCCTCAATAAGATATCACTTGTTTTGTCAACAATCAAGTTCAATATAAAACACATTTTTGTTTCAAAACTGCTGTGTAAGAGTGGAAGAATGACTATTGGTTATTGACATTTGTCACAAAGAACTACAAATATATCTTTGAATAGATCTATTTTTGATTATGGTACAACAGAGTGTTTTTTCTGACAAATAATGGTAATATTTCAAAACCTTACAACTGAATGATTATAGGCACAGCTGTAAAAAGGACATAGAATAGTGTATTGTATTGGTCTATTAAATATTCAGAGAGCCAAGTATCTTACTGGATAATCATAAAAAGAAATGCATGTACATATAATGCGTGACAAAAATATGGTACATAATTTCAATATTTATGTGTCAAAATAACAAAAAACCTATTATCAAATACAGTAAAACCTCAATAATAAGACCACCCTTGGGACCCTTGAAATCTGGTCTTCTTATTGAGGTGGTCTTAATATTGAGATTGATTCAAGAGAAAAACAGTGAAAATGGACTGGAAAATTGTGTTCCTAATTTTAAGGTGGTGTTATAATTGAGGTGGTCTTAAAGTGAGATTTTACTGTAGCTATACAGTACATTTGTTAGATATACTCTAGTCCAGCCAAGCACGTCACATCTCTATACTGTCGCTGTACAACGAACGACGCGTGTAAAAGTCCGAGTATAGAGACATGTATGCGGGGCTAGATATACTCAGGAAAAAGAAAACTTCCATTCCTAAATGTACTGTAAAAAGTTCATTGAAATATAACTGTATAATTATACAGTAAATTAGACACCTAAATTTACAGATTTTATCCATAGATCTGACCCGGGAGTTACAGTATTAATGCACTGAATTGCCTTGATTTTCTTGTCGGCACTGAATAAAGACAGGCGTGTAGCTTCCTGTATACAATATATGCAGTTGCATACACATATAGTTTTCAAAACAGAACGATATAAAAAACTCTAAGAATGCAATAATGTTAAGTATTTGTTTGCACTTTGGGAGATACAGGAATATATTATACTTCAAAAGTGACTAGTGAAAATGCCACCAGTTTGCACCATGAATGTTTTCATTGTGAGGGAGCATGCCCCTAAACCTGCGTACACATCAGACTATGCCCCTGAAAGAATCTTTGGCATTTTTGTCAAGACAAACATACGCAACACTAAGGAACATATGGCGAGTTCTTGATAAACCTTTCTCATACAGAATACAATCAGTTGAATGGAACTTGCTGTTCAAATTATTTAGCAGTTCACAACCACATGTTTAAAACACTTGCTTTTAAACAAAAACATAATTAGACTAAATACTGTGGAAGATGCTTTACACCATGCACCAATTTAAGCAAAATCTATGAAAAATCTGCTTTAAATTACACACAAAATCGAATTACACTTTATGCAAAAGCTGCTTTAAAATACTGCGCTACAAGAAAGAAAATAAAATCAGAACTTACCCATTGTAAAGCCATCTTATCTGGAGCTAAATATCTTTACACTTTCGCCTCAGCAATAAACGTATGTGTATACTTATTTTCCTGAATCTAGATCCTCGGTCATATATTTGTTCATCTCTTACTAGATCCCATGAAGTCTATACATATTCCACACCACACATCTACAAACTATTAATCATCTCCATCAGCTAATTAATTACTACAATTATTATCTTAAATGACTACATTTGATTAAAGAAAATTATGCAGGTTGAATCTTATACAAAATGATTAATTTCAGTAATGCATTACATTCACGGGACCTACAAGTTGAAGCAAATTATTGTAATTAATAATAATGAATTTGTGTGCCTCTATACAAGGGTGTTTTTACAAACTTCAACATAATTTGATATAAAATGAGAAATAATTGTCGAGGTTAATTGGACCAGAGAATCATTAAGGTGATCACATTCGACTAAAAAGTGAAATTCGTCACCAATATAATTTTGTCAACACAAACAACATTTTCTTAAAATCAAATTCAAATCTTTCCCCACTTAATTTTTCTACTGGAAGTCGATAATGTATAAGAAATAGCTACATACAATGAAACTTCACTTAAAGACCACCTCAATAATAAGACCACCTCAAAATTAAGAACACAATTTTCAAGTCTTGCTCTGTACGTGTATTTTAACCTCAATATTAAGACCAACTCAATATTAAGACCAGTTGTCTTGGGTCCCAAGGGTGGTCTTATTATTGAGATTTACTGTGTGATGAAATTACAGAACCATTTAAAATAACCTCGAAATTAAGATCATCTTAATAACGAAAGAAGGAAATAAGTGTAAGCACTGTATTTCAAAGACCGACCACCCCGGAACGATGATCGCTGTATCAGATGGTATTATTCTGTTTCACTTCCAAAAGCAAACAAGAAATATTTTTTTAAAAAGATGATCGGTGCAAATCGAAAAAAGAAACCATGTTGTAGATTTTTGGTTGAATTTAAATATCACATTGACATTTCACTGATTTGGTAGATCAACCTTATTTAAAACAGAACCTAAATACTGCTTCACTATTGTTTCAATACATGAGTGTCTTAGGGAGCTGATTTTGACGTCGAGGAACCATCTCCTACCTTGAATGCATCCACTAGTCATGGTACAGACAGATTATAATAATGTTTCACTGGCTTCCGGTAAGAATAGAACTATTTGGCACAAGAGTTACTGCTACCCGAGTGCTGGATATTTCCATCCACACACGAAGCCAATGAAAGATTCTTTTCCTTGCATACCTTTTTTAAGAGATTGAATAAACCGACAAAGTTTTGAGGGATTTTTGCGTATAGCAACGTAAGATTTGAAGTTATTATTCAACGTTATATGACGTCATTATGTGACACGTGGGTGTAAGATAGAGTTTTCCAGCACTGTTGTAAACGCCGGAAATCCCGATCTGGTATGCAAGAAACAAGATGTCTGTGTCAGAATCTGTCTATTTGTTTGCATCATAATGGCCGTCTGGTAATATATACCTTGTGCAAGGGAAGCAACTTAGTTTTACACTGTCTCTTATGCTACACTTAATTACTTCCCTTTGATAGATAGTCGTCTTACCCAATGCACTTGATTTCCAACATACATTTGTAATAACAAGCAATTGTATTGTGTCTCACAGTCACACTCGCACCAATCTGTTTCATCTTCAATGTAAAGGGACTGGATCGTCTTGGTGCAACTACTGCAAACCCATCAGTACTATTTCTAAAATGCAACTGGAAACACCTGTTGATATTGATCCCAGTAAATTGTAACATCTATATATATACATATCATGTGTAATGTAACAAGAGAATTAGCAAATATAAAACAAGGGCGTTATAAAGAAGATGATAAAACTAAATATTCATTCATAGTTTGTTATGTATTAGTTATACACAGTTCTAAATGAATTGCTGTTAAGTTGACCTCACCAGTGGATTACCTATCAGTACTGACTTGTTCTTCCGCAAGTTACTGATTAGTTCCCAACATGATTAAACGCATCTGGTTTTGTTTTGAAAATATTCTTTTCTTAATATATTCATAAAAAATTGTATTGGATTTCGAAAATGTTGATGTATTAATATGTGCGTATGAATATACTCTCTAGGGTTTATTCATACCTTGCAGTTCCTTTACATTACACTATTTTTCCTCCTATTTATACACATACATTTTGTTTCAACACTCTGGTTTCCAGGACTCTCAGTCCTTTGATTTTTGTTTTTGTTTTGTCTGCCTTGCGTTCAGTTACGGCTAAGGGAAGCCGCTCAAAGTTCACATCACTAACAAGTGTATTGTCCGCCTCGATTGTATTCTAGTTCTCTGCCTCAAAGACAGTAAAGACAGGGATATGGCCATGTGTTCATTTTGCAATTTGGTTCCCTGTGTGCATACAATGTGATTCAGTGGGTCAAGGATACAAAACAAAACGTGAGCGACAGTTAGCCGTAACTGAACACAGTGTTCGGCTCTCAAATTGGCGTGCTACCTCGGAGGTGCGCGAGTGGGCGCGCACTTTTTGGCAAACAGTGCGTTCAGTAGATCTTCAGTCAGTTGTCACGGAGAACATAAGCCTCAAAATGGTTTCCGTTCCTAGAAAAAAATATTATGTAGAGAAAGCAAATACGGATATATACATATTTGATTTATTTACTCTTCACCAATCATTAATCACATTACAAACAAAATCAACAACTACCTGTATATCACAACAATAAAAATAAAGATTTTGTTATACATACATGGGCAATGAAATTTAGAACATAAACATACACACTATTTGGAGGGAAGTATACTCAGTACATTTAAAAACGCAAAATATAGGATTTCTCAAACGTAGGGAACTTACCTAGGGATGCATGATAAGAACTTAACATGATATTGTTTCATTTTACACAATGATTAACGCTAACTTTTCTTTCAATCACCGGGTATTTTCATATCAAAATGAGTTTTAAAACATGCTAATAAGACATATCACAGGTACAAAAATTGTGCGTTTTTAAATGTACTGAGTAGGTATATTATAATATGATATGGCAATTACTTTGTGAAAGAATATTAGGATATAATTATTAACTTCTTAAGTAAAATGGAACATTTGAGTCACAATTGCAAACACTGCCTATCACCCCAACCACTTCTTTGAGTTATTGTGGGTGCAGGCAGAACGCTATCCCAGATACATGTATTCTTTTTAAATTTTTTGAATCAGCACCATTAAACAAGCTGCTTCAATTTTCGATGTTTTATTTTTTTACATATCCTGCGAGACTCAAGTCATATGGTGATTATATCACATAATGGCGAATAGTGATTTGAATGAGTTTGTAAATTCATACGCTTCTATTACATATTACTGTCTCCCTTGGCCGAGTGGTTGAGGCATCCGCTTTGGGAGCGGGAGGTCGAAGGTTCGAATCCCGGCAGGGGTCCGTTCTGATATGGCCGGTTGGTGAGCCACCAGCTAGTTAAATAATGGTTACCGTGTGCCTACCTGTCTGGTGCCTGGCATTAAAAGGATAGGAATCGGGAAGTGAATGTGCTCAGAAAGTAGGTGTCTCATAAGTCAAATTGGCTGGCCCTTTAAATAGGGATGACACTATAATAAATAAACACTTTTTTTATTACATTATTCTATAACAGAGTAACCCTCAAGGCGGATGTGAAAATCCATTCTGGAATCCAGTGGCTAATTCTTACAGTCCTACAGCGTGCTGAGCAAATCCAGTTCCACATGTTGTTTACAGACTTGCAACCAGAATATTAACACTGGGTAGGTAGGTAGGTTTTTCTTAATTTAGTTTAGTACTGTTATGACTAAAATACCAAAGTTGGTCATGAGTTGGTCGCGTAACTGCAAACAAACAATTTTTAAGGATTTGCCAAGGTTCCCATTCTTTTTATTTCGAAAGGAGACCCTGGAATCTGAGACATCACTGACCGATAGCAAAGCGGATTGAAGTTTTACATCAATTTTAATGGGAGTTCAGTTTTATATGGCAGTCATTTGTCGCTACCAGAGTTCCTGTAGGTATACCAGTACCAACCTGTTCTTCCACAAACAATTGACAACGGTTCAACATGAAGCAGACGACTTCTGGGTGATATAATTTATAATGTTCAGTCAGATTGTCAGGGGAAACGTACGCCTCACCAGGGATTTAAACCAACAACTTCTAGAATGAGAGTCCAGTGGACTACCAACTGAGCTCACAGAGTGGGCTGATAATCTAGTCATTTTAAGACCCCTTTGTAAACAGTAACTATGTAATTAGTATTTTATACTGAAGCATTACTTATTTACTCTCTAACCAAAAAATCCAGAATAAAGATCACTACTAACTAGCATGTACTTTATTTCACCAAATTGGTGGATTTTAACATTTTCAAGTTTTAGTTATGTTTAGCTTGTTCTTTGTTTTGGGACCCTACAGTACTTCAGTTATATACGGCAGTCAGTTAATCTAACCAGTACTCCTGGGTTACAAACCAGTACAAACCTCCTCTGTAAGCAACTGACATCTTCACATGAATTAAGAGTTCAAAGGTGGAGGACAAATGACCTTGGACTTTGGTTTTCTGTCAATTTGTCATGGAAGAAGATATGCCTGGCCCGGGTTTCAAACCCACGACCTCTAAGAGTGCCTCGCCCGGGTTTCAAACCCACGACCTCAAGATTCGCTTACTGAGCTAACCAGGCAGGTTACGTTTAATTTACAAAATTTACATTTTAATAAAATGTACGTATCCTCAGATACAGCTGATAAATGTATTTTAATGTCATACAGAAATCAACATTCACAACAATTTTGAATTCACAATTAATTGTACATGTATAAGCAAACTTTAGGGAAAATATAATAATCACAAATAAAAATTGATCTCCACAACAATATTTCCCGCGTAAATTTAATATATTTATTATTATAATAAAAATAATATACTTTTTACCCATGTAAATCTATTTACAAAACCAACAAATAAATATTATTCATAAACTTTACAACAAAGTATTTAACTCACCAGGCAAAGACAGTTTCTATGGCAACGATATTAACATAATCAATCAACATTAAATAAACTATGAAAAAAAATACTTTGAACTTACCGGGTATACAAAAAAGTGTACATGTGGAATAAACAATTGATCAAGACCCCACAAGAAGGAAATATATTGTTATAGTAATAACAAGAAAATACATGGTCGGTCATCAATAATCACGAAATTGATGTACATGTGTTCATGTTGATGGTTATAGTAATTCTAAACTTGGGAGTAACGATACACCATTTGTCTGATTGTATGAAAAAAAAGCGCTGAAAAAAACTGCAAATACAGTCGGACTGCATTTATTTGACTATAGTCTAACTGAATACTTCTCATCATCCGAAATAAATATCATGTCTTAATTTATCTTCTTCCATGTCGAATTAAACTGGGCTATTCAAAACCAGGTATTAATCATAATAAATTTTCGGACCCGATGAATACGAGCGCACAGGGTACGACTGTATTTACATTCCAAACAGGTTTTTTAATTTTTTCGCAATCTGAGTCATAACTGCACATCAAGGGTTCAGTGCAAGACTACAGCAACTTTTATTTATATACATATGAGTTACGATAGTCTTGCCTTGAACCCTCGACATGCTTGATCGCTCATTTTACAACAAGAGAACACACAATGTGTACAGGGAGTCTGGGTGTTATATCAGAATAGAGAAGGATGCTATGTGAAGAAGAAAACATGAGGCTCAGAAATGTGTTCATTGATGTCTTTTTAAAATTTGATAAAAATACAGCAAGAGTGTAAATAAATATACATACCTATTTTGATATACATTTGTACAAGTCATATTCTATAAATAAGTTCTTTTTAAAAATAAAATGCAAATGTAAGTGCTTGTTTCTAAATTGATTAAAATAATAGTAGAATACATGATTACATAGTTTAATTATATTAATTTCATGTAATATTTAGCTCAGTTCACAAACTGATGCATATATTGTGGCTTCTATAACTTTGAAAGCCATATACAATTATTTCATGACGAGAATGTATTTTGTACAACTTATCACGTTGATTAGTCGTGTGAAGTTTCATGAAAAGCCTCAAACACTGTTGAAGAAAGTCGCTCAACAAGTTTTTGAGAAAATCCAAGAAGGCCGCTAGTCAGCCATTTTGAATGTGATCTGGGAAAAAATGACCTTCACTATGAATCATCATCTAGATTATTCGTGCGAAGTTTTGTAAAAATCCACAAAAACTGCAGAAGCTCGCTTCACAAGATTTTGTGAAAAATCCAAGATGGCCACCAGTTGGCCATCTTCAATGTGATAAGAAATAAAATTATGTCACGCACTATCAATTATCATGTAAAATATTTGTGTCAAGTTTCATGAAAATCCTCCAAATGCTGTGGAAGGGGGGGGGGGGGTATATAATAAGTGTAAGTATAAAACGTTAGAAAACATAGTTAGAAACGTAATGGACCTCAACACAAAACGTCTGCATTCAAAAAATAAGAGTCATGTAAAACTTGAAGTAACAATCAAACAACATTAGAGGGAGGGACAATTAAATGTCCCACTAAATGTCCCACTAAATGTCCCACTAAATGTCTTTAAACAGTAACCAAAGAATAAAGTCATATTTATTTGCTAGGCAGGCAATCAACTTTCAAAAACATAATTAATATAGGATTAAAACAAGAGCGCATACCATCGCAAAATACGCCAGTTAAAGGGCAATAACTCTGGAATGACAATTGCGATATGACTGGTTATCGAACTTGTCTAAGATATTAGGCCCATACACATTCTGACCAAGTCTGGTGAAGATTGGACTAAGAATTCTGAAGTTATTGATCGAACAACTTGCTGGACGCCGCCCGATTGTCGCAGGTGAAACTATAATACATCACGCTCTATGAATGGGCATATAAAAACAATTGAGCAGATTTTTTAGAAATTTGGGAGTACATTGTACATTAGCTTTAGATTGTCAAAATTGCATCTCCTGAGTGGCCATACATTTATTCTAATAATTGAGGTATGGATACATGGATATAAACTACAAACATGTTGAGCGTTCTTTAAATGATTATCAATTTATCATGAAGAAAAACTTACGTAATAAATTAAGCAATTCATGTAATAATTTCTGGAATAATATCTCAAAAAAGATTTAAGAACTTGTACAGGCCAAATGAGATAACCTGCTGATTAGCATTGAGACTACCTTCGCTGAAATGTTCAGTTTTGATTGGATAGTTTAATTCATAGCTGACATGAATGCCAGTGCTGTATACAACAACATTAGTAGAAATGCATACCCAGTAGCGTTTTTCGAAAAATATGTGAAACAGAGCCAGAAGTTTACTTTTTTGACCAGTACACGAATACTCCTCTTAAATACATGTATTTACAACAAGCATGGCTAAAAAAACAAAAACAAACAATAAAGGTTACAGTTGGATAAATGATATAACAACCAATATGTAGACAATCAAGATAACTTGTAAGCATACCAATACATTGTTTTCAGGTGTGCTAATATTGTCACTTCACATATAAGCATACGACAGCTTGTGAAGGGATTTTATTTACATCATTCATAGGCAACGATTGGTCAGTATATCAATAAGATTGAGATAGAATGAGCAACCTGAGGGTTATGGTGAAGTTTGAGGGTCTATTTTAGATCTAATACTTCAAGCATTAGTGGTTCAATATCGTTTAGATTAGCTTGTAGAATTATGGCATTATGTGCGTCTGACACTTCTTTCAGTTCCATTAGTATTCTTATTGTGCTTGTAAACACTTTTCTAGATGTAATGTATGAGAAATTCCATTCCAGGTAATGTTTCAATAGAACTAAATACTTGTCTTGAACATCTGAAATTTTCTTTCTGTCATGCTGCTCATCACACGCAGGGTTGAATATACATAGGACTTGTATCAAGCCAAACAGTGTTCTATTCTCCCCAATCAATGCCTTTATTGAACGACAAAAGTTAGTATGAAGCAAATGAAGGTCTTTATATCCAGTAGATTTCAGTAAAATCGACGTACAAATTTCGCCGGAACCCGTCATCCATGAATCATTCTCAGGATTGTAGAAACACGCGGAACGCAGCAAGATGGAGCTGAGAATACTTGATTTGAGTGCTCCAATTTTTTCATCCGTACTGAGGTATTTGAAATCTTCCAACCGCTTAATGAACGTAATCAGTCGTAAAACAGTTACAGTCGAATTGTTGATTAAATCATTACAGTCCTTATAATTGCTCTCCGCAGAATGCCGCCAATCCGAGAGAAGTTCGCCGAGGGAGCTACCATAGGCTTCCCCAAGCTCTTCAAACAGAATGTATTCTGGTAAAGTAAGTACTCGTTGTATACTAGGGTCCTTACTTTGTACCTCATTGTGATAAATTGATGTAAATCTTGAATGTCTAGCATCCTCTATTTCCTGTGAATCATTTGTTAAGGACCACAACAGAGGGCTTTTCACTTCAGACGGCTCAGACTTTGGGTTCAGGGTTCCTGAGTCTGATTGGTCGGGAAGCATATCCTGAGATTCCTCTTTTATAACTGGTTCAGAATCCTCGACCTTTTGTTTCTTCATTCGGTTTTCAATAACCTTCTGCATTCGAGCTTTCCTCTCGGAATCATCTGAAAAGAAAATTTCAAATATAGCAACAACACACTAGATGTACTATTGTATGAAAGCAATATAAACTAGAAATGTGTCCATAGGACACAGATGCCCCCACTTCCAGTCTTCGTCACAAAAGCAAATGCTATTATTCTGATCAAAGTTTGTGAATGTGTATCAAAATTACCAAGTGAACAACTGTACTGAATATGGTGATAAGTCAAGGGCAATGACTTTGCGTTTACTGGGTGCAATCATACGTTGCCCTGGCGTGTTCTTCAGTGGTCTTTGTCGGCATCATTTCTGATTTTCGTTTGGGACATACAACATGGATTACATAGAAATGAATTTCACCGCTTACTACATAGTACACGTGATCCTCGTGCCAAAAGTTGAAAATTGTACTCATCATCACGCGTGGTCAACCATGACGATAAATAGGTATTTTCTTTATGACAGTACTATGTATAATACTAGAATGCCAAATTTTAAGTCGGCATATAAAACCGTTTTCTTAAATTTGTATTCTATAACATGGACGTTTAGAAATTTTGTTCGGTGTATATTTGCATTGTTTGTTTATGCGAAATCAAGGGCAGTATGCGTAATATTTGGATTAAACTTAACTACCATATATGCATTTGTCATGTTTGCGCTACTTTCTGTCTTGCATAAATTGACCAAAGGTATGTATATGCTGAATTGTTAATCAGTTTGAAATGTTTATTTAAATTTTCGGATAGTGTACATCCACTGAAACAGTTTTGCTAATATTATATCTTATCAGTAAATATGCTGATCTTATACATTCGTTTATAAAAAATTATTCAATAGTTCCAGAATTCAGTTTCATATTTATAAACATAACATACAAATAAAACAAATAGTAAAATGGTACATTGTATTATGTATAATAATAGGCAGCACATGTTGGATACCATTTAAATGTATCATTGTTTCAGAAATGGTAGAACTGAATAAATTATTGCAGTGTAGTGTCTGTGTGTATCTGTATATGTTTTCAATGTTTTATGTTGCTAATAAGTGACGCCGTTGATTGATGAATGATAGTAGTCATAATGCAGAAGATAAGAGTTGTTTTTTCAAATTCGAAACCAATGCCTGAATTTTGTTGACTTTGCATTTATCGCCATGTCGTCTGCATACAAGAATCCCCCTGCCAAGTTATAGCCATGTGGTCTGCATACAAGAATCCCCTGCCAAGTTATTGCCATGTCGTCTGCATACAAGAATCCCCCTGCCAAGTTATAGCCATGTCTTCTGCATACAAGAATCCCCCTGCCAAGTTATAGCCATGTCGTCTGCATACAAGAATCCCCCTGCCAAGTTATCGCCATGTCGTCTGCATACAAGAATTCCCCTGCCAAGTTATAGCCATGCCATCTGCATACAAGAATATGGGAACGTATTTCCATTGAAAGTGACCAAAAGGCTGTTTGTAAAACATGCTAAGGTGTGATGGCGTATAATGGCGGTACAACTAACCTATCAAACCTCATGAGACGACACCGTGGGCTTCACTGTGGTTCGTGGAATCTTTTTGTTATAGTCTTATACTGATTCAAGATTCTGATTACCATTGGCCAGACAATCCACAGTCCTTATTATAGCCCCCCCCCCACTTAACATTGTAAAGGCACAGATGGACGTACCCATAAAGCGGCGGCAATATGCTCCTCCTACAGGAGCATAACAATAATGTTCAATATTACAAGAGAGGAACAAAGTTTTTAAAAACATGCTGAATGATTGTTGTACATGTACATTCAGAATAATTCTTCAAAAGTTGGAAAAAAAACATCAGACAAAAAACTTATGCAAAACTTGTATTATCAAATCCATAGCCCGTTATACAAACCTAGAATCATCTCGCGTTTCATCCCGACCTCAAAACATTTCCGTAAACGACAGTGAGAACAAAAACGACGTGTTCGTCGATCCACAACACAACTACCTTGAAATAAACAAGGTGGTACCTGAAAGTAACAGAACAAAAATCAATGTTACCTGAATAAAAAGGTCAAGAATTTTGGATTTATAACAGAAGTATGGAGGCATACTTCTGCCACCTATTAACTACTTATTTAACTAACAAGTTATGTGGTTATCACGTTAAAGAAACAAGATAACTACATAAGTATTATGATACATTTTCATACCAGATAAATATCTTAACACGAAAAATTGTCTGATAGTGCCCACAACAGCCATCACTTACCCATTTAACCCATTTGTTTTCAGAACGGAAATCTATTTTAGATAAGTGTAATGTGTTAAGTGGTTAACGTGATAAATAGCTAGTGAACTACATAAATTTTAGAAAACTGTTAAGTGGTTAAACGAGTTAAGTACATGTATCTTGTTAATCACATAATTTTCTTGTTAATTCTGTGGGTAACTAATTAAGTAACGTGATAACCACATAATTTTCTAGCAAGCTTACACAAAGATAACATTGATGATCAATTCATAGCTGTGCAAATAACAAAGCAACAATGCAGCAACACATTTCCTCTTTAAGAACAGTTTTAACTAGGAATGTCATTGATAGAAACAATATTGAAACGTTTTTGAAGGGTGAATCAGTAAGCATGTCAGTTGTCTATTTCTCGTTCTCTCTCAAAATGTACAATAAAACCTCAATAATAAGACAACACTTGGCAACCTTGAAAGCTGGTGTTAATAATGAGGTACCTAAATATTGAGGGTGAATATATAGCAAAACAGTGAAAATTGACTTGAAAATTATTTTCGTAATTTTGAGGTGGTCTTAATAGAGGTTTTACTGTAGTAGTGTATCAGCATGGTTAACTATCAAGTCAAGATAAAAGCGCACGATTTGGCACAAATGTTTAAAGTTCTCACAGACTTCAAATGTGCCACATTTTGACTTGTTAGATCAATAGTAGTTGCCACAGTTTTTGATGTGAACTGACGGAAAATTGCTTCTGATGAAAAATCAATGATCTTGATTCTAATAAGTGCCAGGATGTTAAATAGTCTTATTACGGTAGTTTACCCCAGCATGCTACACAAACACTGTTTTAATACCAAAAATGCTCCAAAACATCACTTTTTGGATCCCCTAAAAAAACAAAGGTACACAGCAATTTTGTTATTATATGTAACCATGGAGACTAAAACAAATATTTAAATGCACTACACAGGGAGACGAGAACGCAAACAGAATATTGATTAGGCATACACTTCTGGTACTACCACTTGGTAAAAAAAATAATGATCAATATTTCAAAGTCTGAATAGATATCAGATTGACTTGTTTCTTTAGATAACACATCAATATTATCATTTCTATTGTTCACATCTCTTGTATTTACAAAATTGCATTTTTCTGAATGTGAAAAACCATCACAAATGTACAGGCTGTCAAGTGAACTTCTTTCAAAAAGTAGGAATAAAATTTACCAAAAAGTAGGAAAAATAAGGAACTTGTGATCAAAAAGTAGGTGTTTTTACATACCTTTGTGCAGAACTTTGCATTACTCACAGACATAAATTGCTAACTGGAATACATACTGACGAGACGGCATAGACAGGTCTTTTGACTCGTATACATCTTTCACCTTGGCATGAGCATTAAGTAAGCAGCCACAGACCCACAGTCTGCACCCCCCCCCCCTGTCAAGATGATTCCAGTCTTCTATGCACTCATAATTCAAAAGATCGTACAAATATACTTCCATTTTCTAACTACTAATATAAAGTCTCTGTGAAGTACACAATTTGAACCCAAAAAGTAGGAAATTTCAGGAATTTTGGACCAAAAAGTAGGAAGAAATAAAAAATAAAAAAAGTAGGAAAAATAAGGAAAAGGTAGGAAAAATAAAGAAAAAAGTAGGAAAAATAAGGAAAAGGTAGGAAAAATAAGTACCGCTTGACAGTCTGAATAAACTTACATTGTCTTTAATGGCATTTCGTCTGAAGAAAGCTTTGCACGATTCACAAGTCATAGCATTAAAGTTAAAACCCAGGGCTTTGTCACCACAAACTTTACATATTCTGTCATCCTTATCACACAGCTTTCGCTTAGTGTTCACTGTTGAAGAATCCTTACTTCCAGATACAAAATCAGATTCTGCCTGTGAATCAGTCATACTGTATAAATTTGTCAGAACCTGAAAAGGATAGAAATGCAGTGATTTTTTGTTTGTTAATTTTACTGCCAAATATAGGCCGTTTCCCCTTATCAAAAGTGTCAATTTTCCTCAAATAATCATCATTTTCCCCCAATCCTTTGTTCATTTTCCCCCTCTGACTGAATTTCATTTTATTAAGTCAGGTTTTTAAGTATTTAACTTTTATAAAAGAATCGTTGCTCATATATGCAATGTATAACAACCTTATTTTCCAAATTTGGGATTTATCGTGCCTATTTTTCCAATTGAAAAGGACTGGCAGTAAAATTATTCTTCAAAATGTATAACTACTGGAGGAAGCCAATCACAGACTATCGTTTTGCTACGAAATTACAACTAAATCACGTAATTTATGATTTTGTGTTGCTGTGGCCACTGACAATTTTAAGTAAAAGTCAACACAGATATACCTGTACTTAAAATAGTAGTTTACGGGACTGGGTCCAGAAGCCCCCCCCCCAGGAAGGAGAATGGGCCCTTACTTCATTTCTTGGAGTGGGATCAGTAGTCCTCAGGGAGGGAAATGGGCTGGGAGTGGGATCAGAAGCCCCCCAAGATAGGAGAATGGGCCCTAACTACATTTCTGGGAGTGGGACCAGAAGCCCTCAGGTAAGGAAATGGGCCCTAACTTCATTTCTGGGAGTGGGACCAGAAGCCCTCAGGTAAGGAAATGGGCCCTAACTTCATTTCTGGGGGTGGGACCAGAAGCCCTCAGGTAAGGAAATGGGCCCTAACTTCATTTCTGGGAGTGGGACCAGAAGCCCTCAGGTAAGGAAATGGGCCCTAATTTCATTTCTGGGAGTGGGACCAGAAGCCCTCGGGTAAGGAAATGGGCCCTAACTTCATTTCTGGGAGTGGGACCAGAAGCCCTAAGGTAGGGAATGAAGCCCTTCATTCAGGGATTGCTTGTGCAATCCTCATTGAGTAAATCCATTAAAATATCAATATACGGTATAAATTTGACCCGGATTATTCTTTACTTTTGCATAATTATTAAATATATATATATAAGAATTGAATCCTTTAATTTCGTTTATAATTTCTCAACAAATATTCGGTCAACCTTCTGAACAAATATTCCAACATGAACTTTCATCCATTAAAATCAATAGTTATAAAAATCCCTACAACGACATGCTTATATGTGTTTACAAGTGTACGTCTTTGTTCATACCTGTACCATTCATTTGTTCACAATTATATAATCAACATAATGTAACACTTTGCTATGTGTGTTTGATAATGAAAGATAAGTTCTGTTCATGGCTTCATCAAGTATTTTGGGCAGCAGGACAACTCGACCCCTAACCAACAGTTGAACTCGACCCCTTACCAACTTGACCCCTAAGTCAACTCTACCACTATTAACTCGACCCCTAAGTCAACTAGACCCCTATGTCACACTCGACCCGTAATTTTGCTAAGTCATCTCGACCCCTCTTTTTATTTTTTCAATGTATGTATGGATGATCGGGAAAAATATTCTTGATTTTACTTCAAGTCTTATTAAAAAGTCGATGTTTTAATTGATAAATGCATGGACAACCATACGCCAGGAAGAATTTGTTGTAAGTACTCGACCCAGTTGTTAATTGGTTAGACCTGGACTTTCCCCTTGTGCCGTTGTGGCTGAGCTGAAGGAGCTATCCTGGATCCATATCAACCAGCTGGAGGAGCTATCCTGGATCCATATCAACCAGCTGGAGGAGCTATCCTGGATCCATATCAACCAGCTGGTGGAGCTATCCTGGATCCATATCAACCAGCTGGAGGAGCTATCCTGGATCCATATCAACCAGCTGGAGGAGCTATCCTGGATCCATATCAACCAGCTGGAGGAGCTATCCTGGATCCATATCAACCAGCTGGAGGAGCTATCCTGGATCCATATCAACCAGCTGGAGGAGCTATCCTGGATCCATATCAACCAGCTGGTGGAGCTATCCTGGATCCATATCAACCAGCTGGTGGAGCTATCCTGGATCCATATCAACCAGCTGGTGGAGCTATCCTGGATCCATATCAACCAGCTGGTGGAGCTATCCTGGATCCATATCAACCAGCTGGAGGAGCTATCCTGGATCCATATCAACCAGCTGGAGGAGCTATCCTGGATCCATATCAACCAGCTGGTGGAGCTATCCTGGATCCATATCAACCAGCTGGTGTTGCACCTTGAGTTTTTATACCTTTATTTCGAATTTATTTCATTTATTTATACGATACACATAAAACAACATTACATCATAATCGGCATATGTAAATCATTATTTTTTATTAGAAGTTCATATTATACGAACAATACAAGTACAATATCATATAAATACTTCAAGTGTTTTCTTGCATCTTCATAAAAGTTTTTTTTTTAATTGGTTAAGTTAGCTTGGTATTTTCTTGCATCTTCATATATATTAAAAAATAACACTTCGACGTATGAATAACAATATATTTTTAGACACAATAGTAGTAGAGTAAAAAGGGGTCGAGTCGACTTACCGAAATATCGGAAAATAGGGGCCAAGTTTGTTAGGAGTCGAGTTGGTCATTGTTAATAGAAGCCAGGGGTAGAATAGGTTAGGGGTCGAGTTGTCCCGATACCGTATTTTGAACTCACATATTCCACGCACCATCCACAATGACATGTGTAGTGGTGTGGGAGTTAGGCGGCTGCCTGGTTAGCTCAGTTGGAAGAGCGCTGTACTAGTGTTTACTTTAGGGAGTCATGGGTTTGAGCCCCACATGGAGTGCAGTTTTTCCCTATGATTTACTTCATATATATACAAGTAATAGATTGGGGGGTTATGTGCAAAATTTGACAATTTTTTATTACTGAAATTAAACATATACATCATAGAATATATAGCATGGTTAATTGTTATCGCCCATCATCTAGCCTCCACACGGTCCGAGTAGTCTCTTACACGGTTACGGGGCTAATTGTCCTTTAACAGGGTCGAATTGTCGCTAGTTCAGACCGAGTTGTCCTCGGTCCGAATATACCGTTTTGACAACTTATTCGACTTACCACATCAACATCCGGTTAGTTAGAGAGGATTCAGTGAAATGCGATCAGGTATGTCATACATGACTCCAGCCAAACACGTTCAGCAACAAACTAGCCACAAATAGAAACAAATATTGCAGATACACATGATGTATTTACCTTTGGACTAGACTATCCGAAATTAGGTTAATTCGTACACTCGTCATTAGTCTGGTTCCCGTCATTCTGGTACTAAGTATGACGGGAACCAGACTTTTTCGTCATCACTATTCTCGCGGTATCAGGATATTTCGCCCATAGACATTTCGACACATATTAAATTCGTTAAACCAAAGACCTAAATAGGTATTTAGGTCTTTGGTTAAACATTTAGACCCATTGCCATTTCGACCCCTGATTTCAACACACTTGACTTCAAGAGCCCCTTCTCGCTGGCACCTCCACCCCTACTTTATAACAATGTATTATGTGACTAAACTTATTTTTTGTCTGACTTTATGTGCAATAGAAATTATTTTGTTAAAATTTAATGTATGTTGAAATTGTTAATAAAATCACGGACATATAAACCATGCCCGTGATAAAATGAAATTGTTAATTAGGGGAATTAATAGATCGTCACAGTTGTACACAATGTATAGTGTTTTAACACCGTCTGTTTAAAAAAGTATAATATTCTTTGATGTTCTTTTATGTCCAGTGTTCTTCTAAATGATTTTTTTTTACCGAAATGAAATTTTATTTTGAGAATATGCTCTCGAAATGCTCAATGCAAAATATCATTAACCACGACACAATAACTATACAAATATTTACAAACAGGACATATACAGCAATATAAATATTTTGACTAACAAATTATAGTTATTGATAAGAAATTCTTCCCAGTATTTTACTGACAGTTCCAAGGCTGTAATTCGCAGTATGGTTATTATTTATTTTTGTTTTTTAAATGTATGTTATATTACCTTTCCCCGGCGCAATTCTTTCACTTTATATAGTGCATATTTATGTTATTTATGCCCAGTTTCGGCTTATTGTATTGCCAGCTTTTCTGTCCAGTTTCGGCCTATTGTTGCCAGCTGTCTTGACTTGTCCTGTGATATTTTCCATCCTTTAATCCCCCCTTCACTGTTTGTCCTTTTTGATTCTCCTAGTTATTCATTATTGTCTGCCAGGCCATTCCTATCGCCTCTGTTCCCTAACGTATGTAGGCCTACCCTTTAAACTCCCCAAGTGCCTTATGTTTTATGGACTGTTGTTTTCCTAGAGGTCTGTGTGTGGAGGCACTGTACGTCTTATGTATGTGGCGTTCCCTGTAGCAACTCATTCTCTGTCTTTTTGTGAACTTAATTATTAACTACATTTTCCGGTTGACTTTACCTAAATTTAGGTTATCGATTTGATATTTTCTGGTTATTTCATATTCTGATCAATATTAATAATTTAGTTACTGGGAGCAAGGTCAGTATAAGGGTGTTTGTTCCTTCGGGCTGGATTTTATTATGTTATGTACATAATGGTTAATTGCTTTTAATGATTAGTTATACTGCCTATACTTAGTCAATTTATGTGTATGTATGTTAGAAATCAATGATCATATATTAAGTGTGAGCACGGACCTGTATATAGGTCCGTGGTGTGAGGTTAGCTAGTTAATTGTTAAATCTATTTCAAACGCAGTATAATTAATTATTATTTCTTTTTGTGATTTAAATGTTGCCCCCCCCCCCCCCCCCCCCCCCACTTAGCGATACTTTCGCTTTGTGTGTTGTTCGTGTTAACGTTGTTTTCTCCTCCGTTTCGACCTATTATTCCAGCTGTCTTGGCTCCTCCTGTGATAATTTCCGTCCGTTACCCCCACCCGTTCGTCTTCTTTGTTCGCCTTCTTTGGTTCTCCTAGCTGGTTGTCCCTTATGGTCGGCCTTGCAGTTCCTTGCGCCCCTGTTCCCTTGCGTGTACATGCCCTTGGGCCTCCTTAAATGCCTTGTGTTTTGTGGATTGGTGTTTTCCCGGGGGTCTTTGTGGAGAGGCACTGTCTAATTTGAGTGGAGCTCCCTGTAGTAACTTATGCTCTCTCTTTTCCTCTTTCTTATCAAGGGCCTTGATTAAGTCAGATTCAATCTTGCGTTTTTTTCTTGACGCCGATCAGAAAACTACGAAATGGTAATATCGAAGCGGTCCAGCGCTGTGTCATTTCATTGTGCTACTTTATTTATTCTCTCTCTTTCATTTGATTTTATTAATTTAAAAATGACAAAACTAATAAATATTAACATATAGACGAAAGTTTGACCATAAACAACTTGAAGTAGTTTCGATTTTTGATAAGACTGGGTCTTTGTTGCTGTAGTTCCGTTGACTGTAATTCCGATAATCGTTTCGCTCGTTTCAGGGTTTAAGACGGTCAAATTCCTCGCTGGGAGGACGAAAGGTTTATCAACAAGACGGTAATATGCTACAAAACTATATAGATCTCAGAGTAAACAATATTTTTCAATGAGGCACATAATTTTGGTGTGTGAAGCAAGATATTTCGTCCGACTCCTCATCGCACTGAGTGGAATTATAATGGTGTGAAAGTTGATTAAGTTCGGTTATATGAAATTCGGACAGCGGAGAACATTAACACTCACGTTCCAATCTCATTGAGATCAGCCCCCTAACTTTAGCTCCATTACGTTCCGCTGTTAGGCCAGTGCGACTGGAGCTGATTTTAATGAGATTGACTCGCGTTCTAGCATTAAGGGTGCTCTGCGAGCGTAGGATTGCGTTCTCGTGATCGGAGACACTTCCTTCTTTTAAACATTTTAACACAAGTCAGTTCCTTTACATTTGGACTCAGACATTTCTGCACCTTCCATTTCTTGAAGGAAGTGGATACGATTACAGGCCCGTAATCCTACATCTGTCACACGACTAACCGGAATACTACTGAAATACCGGAATACCCGTTCATTTTACCGGAATACCCGTACATTGTACATAAAACATCAATACGTTATATTTATAGACAGAAAGCGGTGTGTAAATGTGTGCGTCTGTGTTTTGCCTTTTATTTTCTCGCGTGTGTGATCAGAAAATTCTTGAAATGCACGAGGCAACTATACGTATTCGAAGACATGAACCATGTGATTGTCACATTGGATAAAGTTCGGGTAATTTTCATTACACACAAGCGGTACTATTAAATTAATATCAAAGTTCTTCGACTAATACTCTCACACAAAATTAATTAGCTGCTTTAATCAGTTATTATGACAATGTCATATGAATATGATACAACGATTCAACAATGGTTTAATTGACAGGTTTAGTATAGCCTTTCAGATTCATTTTCTATGTAAAATTTACGGGTATTCAGGTATTTCGGAAGTATTAGTATTACTGACGAGCGATATAACGTACTATTAATTTAATATCATGAACAACTAATTCACTCACACAATATTATTTAGCTGCTTTAATACTTTATTTTGACAATATTATTTTATACAACACTTCAACAATGGATTAATTTACGAGTTTATTATGGCCTTCACATATTGATATATCTATGTATTTCGGTAGTATTCCGGTGAATCGTGTGACCCTCCTACCTTGTGTTCAGTAAAGGCGAACAGTCGCAAACGGTACGAAACAGTGGCTAGTTTTGCTATTGACTGGTGTGTTAGCGAAAAACATTTGCGTTTATTTGCTATCGCAACTCGGAGGTAGCTCGCAGATTTGTGAGCCGAACTCTGCGCTCAGTAAGTCAGTTACGACTAACAGTCACTCACGTTTTGTTTTGTATCCCTGGCCCAGCGTATCACATTGACTGCACACGGGGAACCAAATTGCAAAATGATCACAGGATTGGTTCCTTGCCTTTACTGTCTTTGAGATTGAGGCAGGGAATCAGAATAAAAACAAGGTGGTCAATACACTTGTTCGGTTGCGAACAGTGAGCGGGCTTCCGTTCACCGTAACTGAACGCAAGGCTAGACTTGGGTTCTAGGGTTATTGGAGTCCTGTTATTCTAGAAGAACAACACTGAACAGGCTACAATTATGGAAGTTTGTTTAATGCTGTATGTATCATTGTATGTCATTATTAGAGTCGTTAACAATTTAAAAATCATAGTACATTGTATTTACCCAATAGCTATTATTGTACAATGCCTTGCATACATTTATTTACTTTTAACGTCTCATTGAAACGGGCGGTATAAATGAAGTGTTACGACATATAGTTTTTGTTATATGTAAAATGAAATTAATCATCAAATTCAATAAGCAATTTATGTACCAAATTATACATTTTCAAACAGACATATAAACACAGTCGCATATAATTCTCCAACTACAATGAAACACTCTTTTTATACTCTATATATTTTTATACACTGAAAGCAGTTGTAGGTGACAAGCAACACGCTCTTCCTCAGATGGTTTTGGACAAGCTTTAGAATAGTTTTAGTCTGTTCAGCCCGACACATACTGACATAGTGACATTCACGGCCACGATGCCTTGAAAAGACTGAATATCAATTTTTGCACTTTAAGCGAGACCCTCTTGTACACAGAAATTGAGAGCTTAAGTTGGCCGCTTAAAATCGCTTATAATATTTATATCATTAAAATTCAGTGGACCATACTCTTAGACTCACAGTCTGGAATTACAGGAGTCTCATAAATGTTCCCAATACATACCATATAGACTATGATTATGGGAGTTTGTGTAGCCAAATACCACAGATGCCCTGCTGGGCCAGATATCGTAAAATCTTGCGGCAAAATCTCGCTAGTGGATCCCCTGATAGATATTATTTAAAATACAGCATTTGAAATTAGCCATCTATTTAGCGACTCTGCAGCCAATAACTATATTGATGATTTCCATGTAAAGCCAGTTTGAACTATAATATATAAAAGTTGTGAATGTTGTATAATTGTAGGATTCACACTGTGCCAAGATGCCAGAAACTAAGCCATTAATGAAGGAATGCTTACCTAAACAAGGACTTACATACCATGAGGATATGCCCACTGTTGTATTATGTAAACCTAAACTTTTACCACTCAAATCAGTATCATTGGAGAAAATGGAAAAAATGCAACGTGAAGCTCAGGAGTTAGTTAAGCAGCAAGAACTGGAGAGTACAGAAGAAGAGAACTTTGGCATATATTAATATTCTGTGTGTGGTGTTGTTGAATTTAATCAAACATTTTATGTGCTGACCTAACAGTTTTTGAAAAACTATAGTTTGTGCTTAGATATATTGAGCATTGAGTGTGCTGTTTATTGTATCTATATATTTGTGTCTATTAGTTTCACAACATGAGTTCCGTTGAAGCACAGTGGCAGTATAATTTTCCGCCATTTTTTACTATTCAGCCCAACATAGATACTCGGAAAAAACAACTGGAGGCCTGGTGCCAGATTGTTTTGGACCAACTGAGAAGAGAAAAGACTTATTCTTTAGATGTGAATGAGTCTCAGAAGGCAATATTTTCTAATAAGGAGATTAATCGAAAACTCTCCTTGGATGGAATATATATGGTTTTGGAAGAATTACAGAAAAGGGGCCATTTGGAGTGGAAAGATCCAAAGACCAGGAAAGAATGTCTTGTAATGTGGCGCACTCCACAGGAGTGGGGAAAGTTAATTTACAAATATATTACAGATCGTAGCATGACGAACACTGTTTGTACATTGTTTGAATTATCAAATGGCGATGAATCAGAAAGTGAAGAATTTCATGGTATTGAACAGTGGCTGCTTGTAAGAGCTTTGAAAACACTGGAAGTGGATAGCAAAGCAGAACTCATGAAATTTGGTGATAATGAAGGTGTTAAATTCTTTTGAGACTGTAAAAAATATTTCCTTATTCCGTCTGTCTGTGCGGTGCCTGTATATTCATGGATGATTTGTATATCTTATTCTTTTCATGTACATTTCTGTAACTCACAAATATAATTTATATTTATTCATATGCTGCATAATTATGTGTATATGATTCTTTATTTGAGCGCTGCTGTACTATAAGTTGTTAATTTTAAACCAACCAATGTTTATTTTGGTATCTATTTCAGATGTGGCTGTTGTTAGTGACTTTGAATAATGGCTTCTATACTGGCTATTTTGGACAAATTTTAATGGAAAAATTATCAAAAACAACATTTGTAAATTCTACTTTCAATTTTTGAAAGGAAAATTTGCCAGTGGTAAATATGAGAGAATTACATTTGTACAACCATAACAAATGACTGAAAAAAATATATTTTCATTGCAGTATCTGGTTGTAAATTTGAATAGGACTTTGATGTCGCGGCAACTGTTCGGCAGAATTTCCTACTAAATTCCTTTTTTGGCTATTTTTCCCATTCTGAATCACTTTTGCATAGGATAGTAAAGAGAAGAAGTGATTAAAAGGACATAATTATTGTTAATTATTTTCAGCAAGTACTTTTCAGCTTTGATTAAATGTAGGCTGTTTTATATATAGTAATATTTTTTCTATTGTGTTAATTATTGTTTATACATGTATTTCATTCATACAAGTTTGATGCTTCTCAATATTTACACATTTGAATATCTCCTAATTATGGTTTGAAAATAAGACTCTGTTTTTTCCTAATTAAGACATGGTGTATATATATAAGTATTGGTTTTGAAATTATTTTTATTGGATAGTAGTTCAAGCTTTATAAACATGCCCAGGGCTCTAGAAATCCACTAACCCGAAGTCCCGGACTAGTTTAATGCTGAATCGGGCTTCCAACAGTTGAGTTGAAGTTAGTCCCAGAGAAGTCTGTTTTTACAGCTCACCAACATCAGTAATTGTTCAGTTGTAAGTCAAACCTTAGAATCCCACATACAAACACATACATGTGATTATTAATTTAAGATTGTGGAGCTATCGTTGCGTATGTTTATTTGTTACTAAATTGACCGATATACTCGGACAACTAGCTTCCTATTGTTGGACAAGACAAAATTTTACATTTCCATTAGTCTGGGACAAGTGTCTCTGAAATAAATTTCTAGAGCCCTTGGTAATACCTATTGGAGATCTTCAAAAGAAACGTAATGTATTGAAGTTAATTGGTCATCTTTAATCCGCTTTGTTGCCCATTAATTATGATGTATTTTATTGTTACCAAATTATCACCTGCCAAACTTAAGGTGGTGAGTTGGAACTCAAGGTGAGGTGTATGTGCTTAATAACAGTTTCACTGAAGGTAATACATCTAAAGTCTAAAATATAAAACGGCTTTCTTCCAGGGGTCGAAGGGTCAAATCTAGGGTCAAATGGAACCCCTGTATATGCTATAATTAAGTTCAAAAAAGTTTGCTGATATTTTTATTTAACAAACATTTCAGTTAAAAATGAACTAAATTGTAGGCCCTACATGTAAAACAGCATCTTTGATGATGAAATTATGATGTACTTCAAAAATCTTGAAAACATGAAATTCGGCTAATACAGAAGGCAACCAATCGTATACTCCACACCATTAATAATGCAACTAAATATTGTCTGCGTCAGCATGGTGACATTCGTAGGATATAATTATATTTTAATTTACACAAATTCCTAAACTTAATCAATTATAAAATATGAATACTAGGGTCATAGTTTGATTTCTTTTTGATGAATGATTTACATGTTTGTAACAATAAAATGCGTTTAACACTTTGAACAAATGACGGCTAAGTGAAATAGTTGCGTTTTAATGGCGTTGTATACATACAAATGGAAGTGTGGCTTAAAGTTATATTATTAGTCACAATTCTATTAACTTTTATACATGCTGTCGCAAATCTATGAAAACAGGCTCTAATCTCGAGTAAATCCAGAAAAAATGGTCTTAGCTAATACTCTTGATCTGTTTTTATACCTTTAACAGTGATGAGAGAATTACAACCATAATTTTTGAATGTCGATGCAACGCTGTGTTGCAAACTTTGGATGTATAGTTTAGCTTTGACTATTACTTCAATTAACACATTACATTTGATAAGCTCTTGTGCATGTCTATTATTTGATCATATGTGTTGTAACCCATACAATATGGATAAAAACAATATATTCTTTCTTTCTAGATGCAAACAGTATTTGTTGTCTATTGTGAGCCTTAGGCTTGTGACAAGTCCTTTTGTACCCAAAGTTCTTGCAGGTCCTTGTGAGCCTGCAATGTGTGGTGGATCATTTTAAGCCTGCAGTCAGCGCTGGGTCCTTATGGATAATCGACAAGGTTTTTGATGCATTCCTGAGGATAAATTTATGAAATGGCTTCCTTATTGCAGCTAGAATGAAAGAGGTATTCAAACTATGAAAGGGTCCTCATCTGTACACACAAACTCCAAGAGTTTTAATATTTATCAAGACTAAAAATATGTCATGGGTTGTTACCCTTTGGTTTTATATGAATAACATGTACTGGTATTTCATATACAGAAACAATATAAATATACATACCACTGTACAAGTATATAACGCTCGATTCTTGCCAGAATAGCTACATAAATGAATGAAGAAGTCGAGCAAGAAATGCCATATTGATAGGCAAATAGGAATATAATGTAAACGATGATAAAATAACCAGATATATAAAAGTAAGTTATTCATTATTTTTCATGTGGGCAGTTGGCTCGGAAAGTTGAAGAAAAAGTGGTTGTCACATGCAAATTCGCTTGGTATTTTCTCAACTATCACATATTTGGAAATTACTCCTTTGAGGGCTTATCAGTTTTGCCTATCAAAATGGATGATGATTAAGATGATTAAGAACAAGGGAGGTAAATATTGAGGTTGATTTCGAAATTCTCAGTGAAACTTGTGTAATCCCGGTCCCAGCGCACGTAGAAACATAAGCTTGTTCTATACCTATTTTATGAACAGAACTGAACATAGTTCTAGACCTATTTTTTGTTAGCACTACTGTTGTGGCAACTTAATCATTCGCAGGCGTGATAAATACCATAAGCCTCCACACAGAATGTTCCGAACCATGGCAGTACCGTATTGCAAGGAAATGTTTAATTATACCAATCACTTTGTCGAGTGTATCAGGATCAGCTGATCTGGATCCTGAAAACTGATTCTTTGTGAACACGGGACCAGATTATTACTTAAATGCCTCACCATTATCACAGTTATTGTCATACTTTATAAGTAATAAAAATACCACAAATAAACATTTCCAAAAGATCTCTCTTTAATGATGATTTAGTGCAAATATATTACCGTACTCGCCTCAAAAAACCCACTGGCAATCAACTGAAACAAGTTTGACAGTAAACTGATAAATACTGCAAAAGATCTTCAACATGACTATATCCATGACAATTCAGGACACCTCTTGACATTGATTCTATGAGAAAACATTTTATACAAAGTGCAGGAATGTTACTCATCTTCTCCTAAATCCTCCCCACATTCTATCCTAACAAAATCTATAACTTTTGGTCCATTATCATGTAAAAATCCTCTCACAGAAAACTTTGAATCCAACAGAAACTCCTGGTCTAAAAGTCTCTTCTCATCAATCTCTTCCATTTTACCATCCTTAATTTCTTCTTTTTTCTTTTTCTTCTGTTCTTTCTTATCTACAGGTTTTGGTTGCCATTCACCAATTTCTGATGGATTCATTCCAACAATATGTTGACACAGTTGGCTAGCGACTTCATCTGTGTCCGGAATCTGCACCTTAACAACGGCAGCAAATTTGCCAAGTTTACAATGATCTTTTATTATTGGAGGTCCTGCAAGACATACACATATTTGATTATTGTATGACAAGCATAGAAATGACAAAAGACTAATACCAGCTGTTTAAAGGTAAATTGTTTTATAATCTAAATTATGTAATATGTTTTAGAAAATGGAATGTTTATGCCTTCATACAGATGCATACTCTTGCAAGTTGTCTGGTACTGCAAAATTCAAGTCCAATACAAGTATGCCCTGTGCTAGCCCTAACTCGGCACAAAGGTCAGGACAGAAAATATTAGTATAGGAAACTTGTATTTGTGGTTTTGGGAAACATCAAAGAAAAGTGACAATGGAGCATTGTTGAGTACACCTGTATGAAGGCAATTACCGACTATTTCTCATATTTATGACTACGGCTATTTTGTCAAATAAATAAGTCTACCTTTAAATTCAGTAAAGCAATAACATAAAACTATTATAGAAATAGATTTCAAGGGACTTTTTAACATTTATCAGGGCAATAATGAAGAATTGTTTAATAAAAATTTACAATTTACATGCACAGTATACACAATACATTATTTCAAAGTATTTTATCCTAACATATCTCGTCTCTGTATAGAAATAACATACAGTGGACTCTTGTTGACTAGAACTCAGTTGCATCCTAGCATCCTCGGTACCCAGACTATTCATAACATGTATGATACCCTGGGCAAATTGGCTAGCGAAACTTCGTAATGCATGAATATTAATTATCATTTCTTGACCAACTAAATGAACGATAACAAAAAAGAAGGAATCTGAAGAGCTATCAGCAAATTCGACAAAACGGCAGCAACTATTGAAAATAGGATCACTCAGAACCACGATTTCATCCGTAACTCCTCGGCAATTTCAGTATCACATGAGCTGTGTCATGCGGCCAATCAAGCGGCTGGATATCACCTCAATAATTATTCAAGAGTACGAGATTTTTCAGTCAGTTTGCCCAGGGTATGATATATGTTATGAATAGCCTGAATACCGAAACATCCAGGATGACTGGAACTGATTACGAAGTCCCAGTAAACATCTCTGTACAATCTATGTTGTTGACCACTGTCCAGCCTCAAACCAATTATCCTGCCTCTTAAGCATAAAATGGTCTATAATTCACGACTTTAGGTTGAACTATACATTTTCTCAACTCCTAATTGTGTCGTTTGTGCTGAACATGTTGTGTGAAAATTGCACTACAAACTATCGATCGGGTTCATCTGGTATTATGGTACTGTGACACAGGGTGCATAACTTCAAGTAAAGATTCTGACAAAGATAGCAAAATTTTGGATATTTTCTTCAAAAATCTGGAATACAGTACCTGATGCATGAACAAAGGTACTCATGACTGATGATGAGTCCTTAGACATGTGAGTAGCACGTCTTAATGCGATGTTTTCACCAAGCTTGCCAACTAATAATGCAACCATATCAGAGAGAGTTTTATCACCATTCGATATATTGTTAAGTTGATCCTTGTCCAAAGTCACCTAGAAGTCAAATAAAGAAATAATTAAACTTAGTATGAACACTTTTATCTAGCCTTCAGATGGAGACTTGAGACCTACTACTGCTGGTGGTCCAAACACCATACAAGAGGGCAAAAATGGCCCTACATCGCTCAGACTTGAGACCTACTACTGCCGGGTCCAAACACCATACAAGAGGGCAAAAATGGCCCTACATCGCTCAGACTTGAGACCTACTACTGCCGGGTCCAAACACCATACAAGAGGGCAAAAATGGCCCTACATCGCTCAGACTTGAGACCTACTACTGCCGGGTCCAAACACCATACAAGAGGGCAAAAATGGCCCTACATCGCTCAGACTTGAGACCTACTACTGCCGGGTCCAAACACCATACAAGAGGGCAAAAATGGCCCTACATCACTCAGGCTTGAGACCTACTACTGCCGGGTCCAAACACCATACAAGAGGGCAAAAATGGCCCTACATCACTCAGGCTTGAGACCTACTACTGCCGTGTCCAAACACCATACAAGAGGGCAAAAATGGCCCTACATCACTCAGACTTGAGACCTACTACTGCCGGGTCCAAACACCATACAAGAGGGCAAAAATGGCCCTACATCGCTCAGACTCGAGACCTACTACTGCTGGGTCCAAACACCATACAAGAGGGCAAAAATGGCCCTACATCACTCAGGCTTGAGACCTACTACTGCCGGGTCCAAACACCATACAAGAGGGCAAAAATGGCCCTACATCACTCAGGCTTGAGACCTACTACTGCCGGGTCCAAACACCATACAAGAGGGCAAAAATGGCCCTACATCACTCAGACTTGAGACCTACTACTGCCGGGTCCAAACACCATACAAGAGGGCAAAAATGGCCCTACATCACTCAGGCTTGAGACCTACTACTGCCGGGTCCAAACACCATACAAGAGGGCAAAAATGGCCCTACATCACTCAGACTTGAGACCTACTACTGCCGGGTCCAAACACCATACAAGAGGGCAAAAATGGCCCTACATCACTCAGACTTGAGACCTACTACTGCCGGGTCCAAACACCATACAAGAGGGCAAAAATGGCCCTACATCGCTCAGACTTGAGACCTACTACTGCCGGTGGTCCAAACACCATACAAGAGGGCAAAAATGGCCCTACATCACTCAGACTTGAGACCTACTACTGCCGGGTCCAAACACCATACAAGAGGGCAAAAATGGCCCTTCATCGCTCAGACTTGAGACCTACTACTGCCGGTGGTCCAAACACCATACAAGAGGGCAAAAATGGCCCTACATCGCTCACCTGAGTACTGATATGACCCAGTGACCTAATTTTGATCAAACATGACTCAGTATCGAACATGATGTGCATTATGAGGGGCTTCACTTATTATTGAAGTAGCAAGGAAATTGCCAAAAGTAGGTGGGGGTCTGGAGTGTACCCCCTTTATTATGATGATTAATACAAAAAAGTGACGGGGTGAAGATGCTTAAGTTGCTGGATAATTTTACTAGCTCCTGGCCCTTATTTCATTAAGACAAGTATTTCAATGATGTTGCATGCTGCTCTGGCTGAAAATGTGGCCTACAAAAACAAACTTTTTAAGCAGATCTGTCCTGTAAACATAGCAACCATAGCTTAGGCACTTGGAGATACAACTATGTTTTTCTTTTGGCAGATAGACGACAACTCACTAATTATAGACACATAATACAGTAAAACCTCAATAATAAGACCATCTCAAAATTAAGAATACAATTTTCAAGTCCATTTTCCCTATTTTGCTCTTTAGTAAACCACCTAATAACAAGAAATACATTGATGCAAAGCATCCAAGGACGCCGCAAAACTGGTGCACAAAGTTTTGGAATAGCGTAATGGCGGAAAAATGTTTTGGAATAGTCCATTTTCATACTATCATTGGCGTGTATTTCCTTTTAAACAGCGTAACTTGCACAAATATCCACGTTACAAGTACCAATTTGTTAATATTGATATAAGTAAATTGAAAATGAAGTTTTTTATAATTAATTATTTTTTATTTTATCTTTGACACCTAACACACATGCTGTTTATGTAGAATCGTCCTATTTTTCAGGGATCAGCAAGTATTTATCATAAACATATCGTTTTAACTTTGTAAAAGACATTTATTCGACAATACAAATGCATTGAAAATATTTTATTTCTAAATCATAAAAATACAAAAAGTAACGTGTAATATTTACTGCAGTTTAACCCTTAATCAAAAAATAGATTCAGTTATAAATAGATGCTCCTACCATAGTCTCAAACATTTCGTGATTCCATTAAAGGCCCCACCCTCATGCGCGGCGCCAATAAGACCAGTTTTCAAGGGTGGTCGTATTATTGAGGTTTTACTGTATAAATGTATTTAAAACATGACACATTTCTTAGGATTCGCGGATTTAAAGACGTATAAGTATAAACCATATATACCTTGTGCTGACCACTTTGTGCGATGTTTTCATGGCAAGCTTGTGTTATCTGGGAGACTAATACATGGAAGTTATCATTTTTCGCCACAAAATCAGTCTCACAGTTCACCTATAAAAGATACACATAAATATATCAGACTTGTTGGCATGCAAAGTAAAATGGAATCTTTATATGCTGGAACTCATTGGAGCTGGTAATATTAGTTCAAGTAACAGCTTGTTCCAGTCAACTGAAGTTGCTTTCAACAAGAGATCTTTAACTTGTGCAGTATGCTATTTGCATGTTTTAAACATGTAGTTGCGAAGAACAATGGTTGCGTCATCTGTTTTACAGTTTGCCGTACATTTTAATCAATATGAAGCCGCTATTCAGTATGTCTCCAAGAGGAGCACTTATGGAGACTTCTGACTCAACAGCTCTTTCAGCCGCAACTCAACATACGATTATGTCAGTAACATGAATGCAAACTTTTTCATAACCTCTATGAGACGTTCATGAAGTCTTATGTTTGTCAGTGTTCTTATATACTCATGTAAATTATTTTATGGTACTAGAATAACGCAAACAGTTTTCGACAAGGGCTTTGATAAATCTGAATATTTTATTCAGCAATATATACACACGTTCAGACATTATAGTATATTCTTTCAGGGTTTATTTTCAGCTGTTTTTATAGCCCTTATTCGGCTTTAATCCCAATGCCAAATTTTTTCTCTCTATGTAAATGTAAAATTCACGATAAATCTGAAGGAAAAGATTTTGATTCAAGAAATCATGAAAGCAGATGTTATACCTCGACTAAAGTAACTGAAGAACCATCATCTAACAATCCCACCAAACCTTGCGACATCGGTCTATCCTGAAGCTTACCAGCTTTTGCCCAACCTGCCTTCTGTGCTTCTTCTCGCATCCATGCTTCGGCCTACAATGAAACAGCAGGCTTCTAACTTGGAAGTAACATTTTTTCAACACAAGCACTGTCATTGATATAATTGATATTGATACATCAACAACTTTTTTCAGTCGATCGATATTCGATACACACTTACAAATATTGTCATTACAGCCAGAATCTACAGGAGAATGGGTACGGTCTAAAAATGTGCCAAAATAGCAAACGTCACTCAGAAGTCGGCTGCTTGTTTAACTGCTCTTAGTGCCATATAAATATAATAATACTGAGAAGTTAAAACTATGGTTACATAAATGGTATCTTGTTATCATAAAAATACATATTGAACATTTAAATATACATAGGGCATAAACGCATTACCAAACAGAAACATAGGGGTAAACAGCCTATCATAGGAATTTAAAAATATAATCAATATACATGTATATCAATATCTATTGACTATCGATCAATTAACTGATAACACTATATGATTGAACTACCTGCAACTGCTATATCTCTATGGGAAATGTATTCAAAAACACAATCAATTCAGCAAGTAAATTGCTACATACCTGCTTTATATCATTTTCAAACTGTACCAGCGCCTGTTTACAGTTCAACATAGGATAGCCTGTCTTCTTTCTAAGTTTGCTAAGCAACGCCTTATCAACTGCTACTTGTTTGCTAGCTTCAACACAAAATAAACGCAAGGTTTGTACTGCTGGCGTCAAGCACCGAATTCTTTTCAAACCTGAAACATAAAACAAGAACAAATAAAAAACTTAGTACAGGAGTTGCAAAGTAAATCGAGAAACAATTATACAACATAAAATGCTTCTTTCCGGAGAGTTTAACTGTAAGAAAATGAAGATGATCATAAATTAATGTGTTTAAATTAGGTGTGTTTTTTTCTATATTTAAGCTGTAAAGATTTCCAAATATGTTCTTTTCTAAATCCCAAGATCATCATCCCAAGATTCATGTCAGATCTTAGTTAATCTTCAAAAAACAATTTTATAAAAACATGACCGCCAGGGACCATAACATGTTTCGCAATATAGCACACCAAAAACTATATCAGTAGATAAAGGGCTATAATGGCCATCTTGTTTTATAAAGCGTAGACACATAGATTATTTTTACCAAACTATCTAAGATTTTGACCATTAAAGTCAGAAAACAAAATTGCATTTTCTTATAGAGACGGGTACCTTCTTCCTATCGAATCATAGCTAAGTTGTTCAGTAACACAATAAAAATGTCTTAGTCAATAGAATTGTTTTGCTTATGCATAGATCTATACTAGTCCTATAAATACGACCCTACATAACTTATTTCACATTTGGACATTTTCCGGTTATGTTAAATACATGCAAAGTGAAAGTAAAATAACAAAATAATTAAAGTTTTGTAGATTCAGGGACATATAAACCATCGTTTACATTATATTCCCTATACACTTTAAGGAAATTGCCTATCAATATGGCCAACAATTCAGAACAAGGGAGGTAAATATTGTAAATGTGGGAACTATCTATATGCTTGCTGCCTTGTGTTCAGTTACTGTGAACGGAAGCCCACTTACTGTTCAGGACTGAACAAGTGTATTGACCGCCTCGTTTTTATTCTGGTTCCCGGCCTCAAAGACAGTAAAGGCAGGGAACCAGCCCAGCGTTCATTTTGCAATTTGGTTCCCTGTGTGCAGTCATTGTGATACTGTGGGCCAAGGATACAAAATAAAACGTTCTCGACCGTTAGCTGTAACTGAACGCAGTGTTCTGCTCAAATATTTGCGTGCTTATATTAGTGATAGTGAATGTTTTTCACTAACACACGGTACATAGCTAACCACAAATCAGGTAGGCGTCTAATCCCATACCACTACAGAGATCTACCTTGGAAGTATTCTAGGCAAATAAAGCAAATAGTCCAGCAAAAGTGCGTACCTTAACTGACGTCAAGTAAGGTATTTGCTTTACGAAATCCTAAATTGTGATTAAATATAAATAACAAACTTACACAAATAATATGATTGCATAACACACCGGTAAATAGCTAACCACTAATCAGGTAGCCGTCTAACCCCATACCAGCCTCGCGTTCAGTTACGGCTAACGCAAGCTGCTTGAAGTTCGCATCACAAATAAGTGTATTGACCGCCACGCTTTTATTCTGGTTCCCTGCCTCAAAAACAGTAAAGGCAGGGAACCTGCCCTGTGTTCATTTTGCAATTTGGTTCCCCGTGTGCAATCATTGTGATACGGTGGGCCAGGGATACAAAACAAAACGTTCTCGACTGTTAGCTGTAGCTGAACGCAGTGTTCGGCTCAAATATTTGCGTCCTTATATTAGTGATAGTGAATGTTTTTCACTAACACACGGTACATAGCTAACCACAAATCAGGTAGGCGTCTAATCCCATACCACTACAGAGATCTACCTTGGAAGTATTCTAGGCAAATAAAGCAAATAGTCCAGCAAAAGTGCGTACCTTAACTGACGTCAAGTAAGGTATTTGCTTTACGAAATCCTAAATTGTGATTAAATATAAATAACAAACTTACACAAATAATATGATTGCATAACTAAAAAGTAAGATAACCTTCATCAGTAGTCATAAATGAAGGGTGGGGAAAAACTTCAAGTTAATATCAATGAAAGAAGCGCAAAATGTTATCTGAAGTTAGAAAAACATTGAAAAATGCATCATTAAAACCATGATAATATCATAAGGTATATACAGCGACGATCACTAAAAATTACTACAGTACCCGGCAACATGTTGCAATCGGTGTGCAGCTACTTGAATAGTACTCGGACAAACGGTGTCGATGCTGTATCATTCTATGACATTTTGACCGGACTAACGATCATCACAGATATTATCCGAATGTGTGAGAACTTCCGGTACTTGTCAAAATGCGGAATTACCAGTTAAAAAGAACAGGTAATAATAAATCTTATGGTATAACTTTTTTCTAAAACACATACAGTACTCAGATGCCAGAGGCGTTCCGGGAGTCAAATATAGCATACAACCGGGTCATGAGGCGGGGCTAATGCTTAGAGACCGGGTGGGATACTCTTTAGGCTAAAAAAAATAATAGTAGGCAGATACTCGTTGTCGTAGTTGTACTGTTCGATTGTCTAAATATGTAGACATTATTTCACCTTTTATATTTATCATCTGTTATTTTTGTATTTATTATCTCTTTTTGCCAGAAAATAACAAAATTGTTAAAAAACACTAACAGTGACAAAGCGCTGTCATATAATAATAAATTACAGGACGATGTATTCTCATGGCACTGATTAAATACCGACCGTTGCACTCACTGAACACCGATGGAAACTGAAAATATCCTATTACTGTGCCTGTTTTCATCGCACATTTGTTTACATCATCGTAGTGTTAAGCATTTTTTAGTTCTACCGGAAGAAAATGTCGTTTTTGCGGGGAAAATATATTTGAGAACAATACAGGAGTTCAGTGATATATCATTATATGATAAATTTTAATATATGTGTTAGTTTTTTAAGCACCTTCGCTTATATTGCAATTTTGAGTCACACAGTTTCGAAACTGTCACAAAGTAACTTGATCATCATTTTACCTAGGTGTGTTTGTTAGCAGAACACCCCAAAGATGTTCAACTTTGAAAACTACAGAAATCGGTCTGGGGATCCGTGAAGCATTTTATATAAAAACATTGGCCTTAGCATTTGGAATGGTGTTGTTGATCAATATATATCTATTAACTTTTTATTGTAGGATAGATCTGCATCTTAGCCTGTCAACATGAAGTTTCCAACTTTCAATATACAACGGGAGTATGCCGAGACGGCAGTCAGCATTATATTGAGACTTCCTTCCCTGTTTGTTCTCGATGCTTGGTACAAGTCTGATCCAGACGCAGCACTACAAAATACATCAAATGATGTTGTGCCTATAGCTTACTGTGTTTATTACGGCAGTATGTATAAATATATTATTTTGTCAGTATTTTCGATGTGATGTTTGCTATACATTATATGAAATTGTTGTTACATTTATAGCTTGTTTTGTGAGAAAAAACAAAGAGTTATTGTCATAGCTTTTTCATTGTTATTGTCTGCTTTCATATTTTGTAAAATACTGCTTTAAATCTGTTGCAGATTAAGGAATCCATAATGGAAATGTTAACACTATACTGACACACTAATTTGGCTTTTGTTTTTGTGCTCCCAATGGAGGAGCATATAGTCACTACTTCGTCTCTCCGTTGGTATGTGCAAGGATATGTCTGTCCCACATTCGTGTCCTCACTATTTCTCATCAATCATCGACCAGAATTCAATAAATCTTAAATGGAAGCAGAAGATCAGGGCTCTAGAATTTGTTTGCAAAGACACTTATCCCGTACTAATGGAAATGTAAATTTGGCTTGTCCGACATAGGAAGCTAGTTGTTTGTCAATTTAGTAACAAATAAACATACACAATGATAGGTTCACAATCTAAAATTAATCATGAATCACATGAATGTGTTAGTGAGATTCTAAGGTTACAACTGAACAATTGCTGATGTTGGTTTGCTTTAAAAACAGACTTTTCCGGGACTTACTTTAACTTAACTGTTGGATTTAGCATTAGACTAGTGCGGGACATCATGCTAGTGGATATCTAGAGTCCTGGAGATGTGCATATTATCTTCATGTTCCAGCTCAATGATATTGCACATACATCGGGGAACATCCATCTGTACAAAAAAAGTATTTGATATACTGGTATTACCCTGACTTGTCCCACTTCTGTTAGAGGCAAAGGAAATGTGTTAACATGCTTAGACCAAAAACACAAGAATGTCTTCAGAATCATTTAAAATCACTGAATGTCAACAGTTTAGGAACATCACTCCAATCTCTTCAAAAACATGAAATAATGAATTAGGTTAAATTTGCATTTTTTTGTGCTGACATATATATATTATGATTTGTCTTGTTTTTTATATCCTTGTTTTTTATATTTCAGTGGTATTGCCAGTGATTGCCTTAGCTACGATCCCATTGGAGAAGTTGGTGATGGCATACATGTACTTGATTAGTGCTAGTCTTTTCTATGGAGCTTACTACTTGTCTAATTCATACATTGAAGCAGAGGAAGAAAGCGGCATTGAAATAGGCCATTCATTGTTAGCTGCTCTGAAAAACTATGAGGTGGCCAAAAGAATGGTTCTACATTTATGTGCTCAGTGTATGATAGCAACTGTGGCCGCCTATTTAGTGGATGTCAAAGATTGGAAAAAATACTCCCTGCTCATATTTACTTTACCTGTGATAGCACGCTTATCAAGTTTACCAGTGAGAGATTTGCAAGCTGTGCAAAACTTCTGTGGAATTATTGGTATTGTAATATTTGTTTTCCATACGTTCAACTCTCTGGGTTCGGGACTGCGTGTAGTGAAGGACGGCTTGTCTCAGTTCCAAGAAGCCGTTGCAGAGATAGGATGGATACCTGTGATAATAACGTATTGGCATGCAGTCATGCTGCCTGTGCAGCTAGTCATTTTTTGGCTTTGCCTATTTATGTCTCAGATCTTTGTGTTTTTTAAGTCAAAACAAGTGTCCACTGATGGCTCACTACTATTCCTGCTTGCCGCAATGGGTGAATGTTGTGCCACACCTATCAGTTTGTTTGCTTTGTGTATAACAATATCATACCTTTCATATTACGTGTTGACGATGACGAAAGTTTTCCTCCTTGGATGGGATGGACTAGTGCAAGATAATGACTTACTGAGAGGCTGGACTGAAGGATTTACAATGTTGCTTATTGCTATGCAAACAGGCCTGCTTGACCTAGAGCCTTTACAAAGAGCGTTTTTAATGAGCATTCTACTGTTTATTGTTGTTTCGTCATTGGTACAGTCAATGTATGAAATAACAGATCCAATTTTGCTAGTACTGAGTGCTTCTCACAGTCGAAGCTTGGGCAAACACTTAAGAGTTTTAGCATTATGTACGGTACTCTGGGTTTTACCATTGTATATGACTTACGCTATCTGTCAGTACTTTGATTTAGATTTTTGGCTCATGATCATAGTGTCCAGCTGTATTCTTACGTCGGTGCAAGTAATTGGTTCCTTGCTGATCTATTGGTTGTTCCTTTACGACACTTTCCGGACCGAAACTTGGGAGCGCCTAGATGATGTCGTGTACTATATTCGGTCAACAGTGCGTGTTTTAGAATTCATCGTAGCTGTATTTGTCGTTTGTTTCGGAATAAAAGAATCAATTTATTCTGAATGGAGCTGGGTGAACTCGGGAATATTGTTGATCCATTGTTATTTCAATGTCTGGCAAAGATTACAAAGTGGTTGGAAAACATTTTTACTTCGGAGGGAAGCTGTTAATAAAATAGAATCATTACTGGAGGCCACAGCAGAGCAGTTATCCCAGCATAATGATTTGTGTGCAATTTGTTACCAAAGTTTGAACACTGCCAGAATCACAGCATGTGGACACTACTTCCATGGCTGCTGCCTGAGAAAGTGGCTGTATGTAAAAGACTCGTGTCCTCTTTGCCATCAACCCATTAATGAGAACTCGGAATCCCAAAATGGCAGTATATTGAGAGATATAAACATTGACAATATTGATGACCTGTATGATATAGAGGATGAAAGTTCTGAGTCGGAACAGGAGGAATCTGATGTATGTAGTGACGTTGAAGAAGCTGATTTGATTATTGATAATTTACATAAATCTTAAATATAATTATAATCTCTGCTGGTGATCCATGGTTTTGTTACTTGTAAAATTGATTCATTAAAATTGATTCATATTGGATTCAGTGCTTACATGTATCAAATACCTAAATGGTTTTTAGGTCTTTGCATGTATGCATCATTGTTTGCTTACATGGCAACTTATCCTGACAGACAAAGTTTGAAGGGGTATGATAGCAGCTGCTTGCCATTGGTCAGTCAGCTATGCAGTTAATCCGGCACAAATGTCTTGCCGTTGGTCGGGCCATCATGCAGTTGGTCCGGCACAAAATTACGTTGGAGCCATTAACTGCCACACTTTTATTGAATTCTAACGAAACATTATGCATCAGGGCCCGTATTCATAAAGCTCCTAAGGAGAAAATATCCCTTAGTTTTATAATTTTACTTTAGATTTTATAGAATTTTCCTTAAATATATATAATTGTTATTTTAAGGAGATTTTATAAAGATAAGGAATTTCCTTACTTTGAACTAAGTAGCTGTACGAATACGGGCCCTGGTCACTATGAAAGTTGGTGTGTATGACATTTTGTGACTTAGTCAGACCAATTGTTACAGAGTTGTGTGCTCTTTGACTTACACCTAACACGTACTGTACCATTGTTTGTGCGTGGCATTTGATGACACAAACTACTCGCTCATTTAGATGGAAATTACAATGATTCTTCATGCACATAATCAACATTATGTGTGGGTGTGCAATGTTCAACAATTGTTATTAGGTTAAACCCTAACATTACTGATTGATGTACCGTTGTATATCATATTATTAGCTTTTGTAATTCTCAAATTTCATGGGTGTATATCGCAGATTTATATTTTTTTAATTATTTTTAAAGGCTTAATTTGATTAATGACTCGATTAAGAATAGCTACCTTGTGGAATTATGTACAATGTATGGTAGAAAAATGGCATTTTCTACCATTCAGTTTATTTGAGGTTATAGTCCATTAAGCTGATCAGTTGTAATTATGTGATGTTCAGTTACGAAACTAATGATTCCATGTGTAACAATGTGTAACAGGGATGTTTGACTTGTTTCAGAGTCAGACACAGTTGTTGATGCTGCAAATGTATAAATATATGTCATTTGATTTTAATTTGTACTGCTTTGAAGAATAGCAAAGTAAGCTTTTGAAAGATCACTTGGATATTTTTGAATATGCTTTTGGACTTTGATTTTGAACTTGTTTATAGTAGACTACACCTATGCTTAGGTACCTTCCGTTTAGACTCAAAAGTTGTATGAAGTATGACAGTTATACTTTATAACTGTTTGTGATTTACTTCAAGCATTATGTAAGCTGTCGATTTGTATGTGTGATTGATATTCTGCCTTTAATGCATTGTAATGTATATGTACTTGTTAACAATTATAAATTTAGATATGAGCGCCGCTGTATGATTTCCAACCCATATGAAAACGAAGTAACCATATGGATTAAATATCTTTTCCTGCTTGCAAAAGGTGTTACCACATGTTGCGTTTTTTTAAAGTGACGTCACTTACTTAGAGGTTGTAAATCCCATAGCAGCACTCATATTATGTTACACTTCATCAAATGTATACAGGGGCGCTGACTATCGCAAAATATGCTCGTTCTACGGTTATGTCACTGTACAGTACGTTGTCTCCAGCTGTTAAAAATGGTTAAATGTGGGTCATTTTGCTCCATGTGAACTAAAAGAATGCAACAAATACTCGTATAATGGACATTTTATGCCTATTCGTTGATATTCATGTGTATCTTGTATCTATTTCATGCTTTCTGGTGGTTTGCCGCAGAATAATGGTGAATTATTATCCGATAATACTACTTTTTTCCAAAAGAAAATCCCTGTCTCTTAAAAACTAGTTACCGATCATAGTTTGAAGTCTTCATATTAGGTTCCTTAATCCTCTTCATGGTTTGTAATGGGGGTTCACCCATGGCAGTCGGGCGGCTCCCACATGGTTTCCGCTCTCTAAGTCAAAGAGTTTTCATCCGATATTTTTTATAAACTTGGTGAAAATGTTTGTGGGCATAATATCTTGGCCAAGTTCGATAACCAGCCACATCGCCCGAGGCACTTTCGAATTATGGCCCTTGAATTATCCAAAATTGGCCAAATTAGCCTTGTCCGCTCTCTGAGTCAAAGAGTTTTCATCCGATCTTTACCAAACTTGTGAAAATGTTTGTAGGCATAATATCTCGGCCAAGTTCGATAACCAGCCATATCGCTCAAGTCACTCGGGAGTTATCACCCTTTGATTTTAGAAATTACCTAGAATTTGTCTTGTTTTAGCTCTGACTTATGACGGGCATATTTTGTGACAGTTTGCCACTCTTGTTTTTACATATTTATGAGTTAGGAAATTTGTCCAAAAAATAAAGACAATTTACGTTTTGTTGCAATAGATTCATTGTTGATGTAATGTAATTTTGATTTAATAAATTTTTGCCTGATATTTCGCTGTAGTATTTAGTTGTACAGGGTTCATACCACATGAGCTTGTCATGAATTATCTCCCTTTACCCCTTCTATATATATATATATATATATATAGTACAGTACAAGGAATCGCCAATCTATTTGCATAAATGTGAACTCTCCAGAATTCTGCGGGCCAAGTCTAGTGCGTTGACTCAAAATATTGATTCCACCTGCATGAAGCACAGAGGTCTTATCAGAGGTGACATCACCTGAATGTCATATCTCTCTTGCCCCAAAATATACAACATGACATGTCAATTAACAGCTGTAGATATTATTGTCAACGTAAAATGTCATTCAATGCGATAATGCCCATCATTGAAATTCAATACACAATACATCCAATTATAATTAATACACAGTGAAGAACATGGTTTAAGAGCAAGGAACCCCAAATCACTGAAGTAATCAAATAAAATTTCCATAACTGCTGACTTTGCAAATGATTGTTATAAAGTCATGTTTTGAGGAACACGAAAAATCGGTCAATGGAGCTACCGGGATTCACTTGGTCTACGGATTGCCAGTCTGTTATGCTAACTACTACACCACATTGACCTAACGTTATTTTCGTGTAAATTTAACTTATATAAAGTTGATTAAGGATAACTACATTTTGGACGAAGTACGGGGCGAAATTTTACATCCGCCACACAGCACTAAACACCAGCTGTAGTAATATTGTCATGTTGTGAGGAGCATCATACTAAGTGGCTAAAACATAAGTTTAGCAAAATATTGGCTATAATTTAGTATGATATACTGTAAGTTTATCCAATTTTATGTCATAGTGTGATACTGCAGCTTAATGCTTTTCCTCTAAATGTGCCAACAAACTGCAAATGAAAAATGTGAAAATGAAAATTATTTCAAAATGTCAGTGAATAGACAAAACAACAGTTAAAAAGTAGTTTCTGTTTAATAGCACTGCAATACACATCGGCCATTTTTTCAGATTTAGAGGAAGTATGGCGGGTCCTTTTGATAGGGGAAATTTGCATCATGAATCGCCAAATTTGGGTATTTATAAGGCTCAAATTTTATTTAATTTCACTGAAGGGGAATTTTCTTTCTAAGTAGGGGAAAAATATATACTTTTTCTTTGGGGAATGGGGCCCAATATCGGCCCCAAATTTGCCATAAAAAATGGCTGCATGTAACCTCTGAGGGTGAATGTCACCACAGTGAAACGAGGCTGTGGATGTTCGTCGAGCAATGCTGAAACTACACTATAGGGTAGCTAGCCATAGTTGCTATTCCGCAGCGATTGCCTTTGTTTCTGACCATCTTCATGTAACCATGCATACCCCACTGTTTACTCCAGCTGCAAATCATGGGATAAAATTTATTGAACATATATACATCAAAGGGGTCTGTAACAATTTCTACTTTCACTTTCACTATATATTACAGTATATGAACACAAAGTGAAAGTGAAAGTAGAAATTGTTACAGACCCCTTTGATATACATCATACATACAATGAATATAGTCAGTTTATAGTGTATATAGTAAGGAAAATTTAAGACACAATTTGGGCTTTTGAAGTAACACAATCAGTCTATGATACAGTATAACCTCACTTAAAGACCACCTCAACATTAAGAACAACATAAATTTACAAGTCCCATTTTTGCTGTTTTGCTCTTTATTCAACCTCAATATTAAGACTAACTCAATAGGAAGACCAGTTTTCCAGGGTCCCAAGTGTGGACACTTTATTGACGTACTACTGTGCTTGTATCTGTCAATGGTTTTGTGTATAACTCGTGTGTATCAATACAGAATAAAATTTCAATGATTTTGTGTAGAACTCATTATCAATACAGAATAAAATATCATTGACTGTGCCACCTGGGATATGTAACATGATATACCATTTGGTGACCACAAGTGATAACTGTATAGTTCTATTGTTTCCAGATAGGGCACACATGTACATGTGTAACAAAAAAATCATTCTTCGCACTTTTTGCATGCCATATATAGACTCGTTTTCGATTACAAGATTTTCCACAAAGAACAGGCCAGTGGTTATGGAGTCAACTTATTTTATAAAACTGCATCATTTCATAAAAAAACGGATTTAAAAGTAAAATGTACTCTCTTTATACCAACTACAGTGATAACTGTGTTGCCATGACAACAGTTTGGATAATACCTGTTTTTTATCAGCCAATAATCAGAACCATCCTCTGTGCCATAACCGACAACCAAGACTGCATGGTCCACTAGAAGACTACTACAGAATATGTTGTCATAGAGACCCTTGGAGTAAAACTTGAACATCAAGTCACTGGCATCTATACCCACAGCTACAGGACCGTGTGTCCCAACAGCTCTCTGACGTAGAAAACACATTTTACAGTCAGTCAAATACAGTTGGACCTCCTTCACGTGAATTCAATGGGTCCGAAATTCTTTTTCTAATGACAACATGGTTTGGGAAAGCTCATTTCAATTTGATGTGTATAAGTAGATATTATATAGACCTGATATTTATTTCGGATGATACCGAGTATTTGGAGAGAAGGAGAGAACTCTAGACGGTTTAAAGGGAGAGAACTCATGACAATCTCTTGAACACAAAAGAAAATCGCTCAAAAATAGCATCAATAAGGACAAACGGATGTTTTGAAATTCTGTTCAGCACTGATTTTTACATTGCACAGTGACTTAAAATAATTTATGCTGGTACAAAATGTGTGTTTACTTTCAGTTGTTTTTCGTCTCCGCGAGGTAGTACATCTTTGAAGGCAACCATTTGTGCTCCTTTAGTTTTGGAACGGTACTTGCACTTTCTCCCAACCTGAAAGGTATTTTGCTAATCATATATACACATAATCAGTGTGAATAGTGAATCTATAAATATTTGAAGAGCTCTCCATATGGTTTGGATAGCTCTACAATTCAATTTAAGATATCTAAAATCAACTCAATTGAAGAGCTCTCTAATTATTTGAAGAGCTCTTCAATATTTGAGTTAATGTAAATTTGGCGTTCCATAGAATCTGTTCATTGAACGTTTCAACGATCACTTGCACAAAGATTTTCATTGGATTTATTTTTAGATAACATAGCTTATAGAACTCGTGCTTTCTCAATGCATAATCATGATTTATATCAAACCGATGGATTTGTTCAGAAGTTGCTCAGTATTGTTAAAAGGTCTACGTGTTGCTAACAAATCCGCTGACGATTGGCTACCTTAAAACGTTCATGAACATAATTATTTGCCTGGTGTTTCCATTTTTGGGTATACTTCTATATTGTGATGGTACTATTAATTAAATGATTGTACACGGGCTTGTTAGGAATGATACAAACAGTGTAACTCGTATTACCATTGCATGGTAGGGATAAGACCTCTCGGTGTCTATTCCACCATTGCTAATAATATACTCAAATGCGTGATCCATTTTCCCACCTTTACAGCCAATGTCATCTTTGAAACAAAAGACAGAAATAATAATAATCATGAGAATGTAAGGTGACTGGTCACAAACATTCAAACGTACACATATACAGTATGTATATATATATATATATGTATGGTTAAGATGGTTAATTTAAATAATGGATTCGCGCCAAAAAATTGAAACATCGGCCGATAACGAGCCGTTGAAGTTCGGTCATGTCCGAAAATATTCGGAAACCACCGATCTTCAACGAAATAGTCACGGAATTTACCGATACAGGCCGATGTTTCATTTGTTTTGGCATGAGCCATTAGGGGACGGGTGTTCTATCTCACAACACATATGGAATAAAAGTCTTCCTTGGCTGGTTATTGGAAGGATTCTCAAGTGACTGTCGAATATTGCGTGTGTTGTTAAGGTGAACGTTTGATTCATTGAATAATGAGCAAATCTACCGACAAGACCAATAACACAAACTTGTACATAAAACAACCCGTCCAAAAGCAAAATTATTATACTGGCTATAGAATATCATGCATTTGTGTCGCGACTCAAGAGAACAAGCGACTTCTGATCACACTTAGACCATAAACTTTTGACTTATTGAATATATATGTAAGTATAGTTAGCTAATAAAAACCAGGTAAACTATTCAACATACGGTAAATAGAGTTAGTAGTGCAGTCAATAATATTTTGTTCTGACAGCGACACAAGTTTGCCAGTTTTCCGACAATGCTGAAACTCCAATGCGCCAGTGCTTGCGAAGGCGTAGCAACTTCCACAGTGTCCCTACAAAATTCAACTAGTGATAAGCGACCATTTTACGTATTTCAGATTTCATGTAGCGTGCTGGAGAATTGATAGTTTTCTTGTCAAACATAAAAGAATATTTAAACTCAGCAATTCGAAGTTATGAAAAGTATCACCAGAGAGACGAGAGATAACATAAACGTTTGTATTCAGACTTTCGTATGTTAAATAGAATAAAGTTATAGCAATACTATTGTGAAAATCCCTTCATTATTTAGAATGTCAAAATGTCTTTTTCCCACTACGCATGTCCACCAAAATTGGCTATAAATTCTTATATAGATACGCTCTAACAACCAAAGCTCACTCATTAGGTAACTATATCCGGCTAGTGGCCATGAGTAACTATCAATGAGTGACTTACTTGATATTTCACTGGCGTAATGCATCCAGATGTCCTCCAGTCTACTTCATCCGCAACGGTCGACAAATTCAATCTCTGGCGTGATTTCTCGTGCTCTAACTTATCCTGAGAATCTGCGTCTGTGTCTCTAAGCAGTCCGTTCATTTTTGTAAGGTATTCTTCGTGTGTCTACAATAATGTTACTGTGGTTGTTTCATTCAAGTAAGGAGTTATTGTGTGTGTGATTCACGGATACAGACAAAATACATATTTAAAGTTTGATTTCCTCTTGCGTTTTTTATTACATGTAGATGACTTTTACCTAAACGGTTTCATTTATTTTATTCCATTACCGCATGTAATGGATTGATTAATTTATGTTAATAATTTGTTTAATTAATTATCAATTAGATAATCAAAGATATAACCATTGAGATGTGTGTACGCTTTAAAAGTTGCATTCTGTTTTACTTTTTAAAAACTCGGACGCAAGAATGCGAAAATGTCGGATGAAACTCATGAAAGTATTCCTGCACAAAACGAGTACTTTCTAGTATGCCTGCGTAACATTTTTGATATATGAGTCTCTCTGCCTCTGCAGTAATATGTATGCCATGAACCAAAATGATAAAACAACACAGTGCGACTTGGAAAACCCTGGTATGGAATCATGCCAGACATTTTATTTTCGAAGCAAAAGAACAAATTCAAAGCGAATAACAATGACAAGATATATGTAATTTTGGTAAAGCATGACATAAAGTTGGACTACAAAAGTTCACCTGTAAATGCCTATAGCAAAATGGACATGGATATGATGAAATTGGTATAATGAAGTATACAGGCTGTTAAAAAAGTTCGTTCTCAAACTTTGAATTTTAATTTTAATTTAAGTTCTTCCCATCTATGACCCACTAGTTTACGTCTGTGTATGAGTTCTACATAAAACAGATATTCATGAAAAAGCAGTATATTTCATGATGTGAAATAAAGCCAGTGTACACAGCATTTGTCTCATTTTTTCTGTTTCAAACTTTGGGAACAGACTTTATTAACACCCTGTACGTATAACTGAGATATACAAGAAGTTGCTGGACTCTAGATTTTTTTCAAAGACATTTGTCTCGGACTAATGAAAATGTAAAATTTGACTTGTCCGATATAGGAAGCTAGTTGTCCGAGAATATCAGTCAATTTAGGGATAAATAGACATACACACTAATAGCTCAACAATCTAAAATTAACAATCACATGTATGTGTTTGTGGGATTCTAAAGTTTGACTTACAAGTGAACAATTGCTAATGATGGTTAGCTTTCAAAACAGACTTCTCCGGGACTAACTTCAACTCAACCGTTGGTAGCCCAAATTAGCATGCGGCTTGTCCGGGACGTCGGGCTAGTGAATTTCTAGAGCCCTGAGTTGTGTTATGCATAAAACAATAACTTACCATGTCTGTAATGTGATTGATGTCGACCCAGAAAGAATGATAGCCTTTGTCAGCAGCCTCATTATGAGCATGAATCAGATTCGCATTTTGTTTGAATACGGAATACCTGGGGAGAAATAGTTATTTGTGTGAAATTAGTGTTCAGTAAGAGTTTATTTTTCCATTTCATTTTACACGAGAATGTAACTCAGTGCTTTGGAAAGACTTAATGACTCGGTATAAAATGTAATAGTATTTTAGAAATTATGTTTGACGTGTGACGTGGTTATTCAAATTTCAATTTCCTATTTGTACACGTATATTCTGAAGTTAGCACATAGTATAAATGTAGGAAACGTTGTCATGGAAACCATCCATAAACAATTGACAGAATCGTTGAACTTTATAATTGTTCAATTAGAATTATAATTGAACGTTCAAGCCGGTGAGGCACTTTTATGCTACGAACACCATCATTGCAGACTAATTCAAAGTGAAATGTCAAGAACTTGATATTTACGGAACAAAATATTTTATATACCGTAGAATTTCTTCTTCTGTTGAATCGTAAGTTTTATTGAACTCGTATTTGAAACCTTTCCATAACGGATCGTTGGTGTGCAGATCGTATGACCGCACTTCAAAAATCATCAACACGAAAACGAGACCCAAGCGAAGTCTTATCCTGAAAGAATCATATGTCTAGTTCAAATACAGTAAAACCTCACTTAACGACCACCTCGACAATAAGACCACCTTAAAATTAAGAACTAAATTTTAAAGTTCATTATCGCTGTCACGGACATATCAAACCATGGTTTAGATGTCCGTGTCGCTGTTCTGCTCTCTATTGAAACTCAATATAAGAACTACAACAATAAGAAGACCAGTTTTCAAGGGTCGCAATGGTGGTCTTATTATCGAGGTTTTACTGTATATACAGTGCATTAAATTTACTCAAATTAGCTTGAAATACGTAGACAATAAATTAAGAGAGAAATACATAAATTTCGTACTTACATTTTGCGTGGATCAGAATACAAATGAAGCTGACAAGCATACATGCATTGTTACTGAAAGTTGAAGATTTTTATCTTCATGGAACGGAAATATCTTAAGACATAGTTTCATTTCTGATGAAATCTAAAAATCTTACATCCGTGTTTATATTGAACTGCGTAGTAAACTCGGAAGAAAACGATAACACCGGACGGATCTCCGTCTTCTTCAGCACTTCAAAATAAATATCAACAGTAAGATCGATAGTCTTTATTGTCCCACTGATGACGCGTACCGGACATTGATGTGATACATGTATATCTGTGTTATTTAGTATGTACAGTATATATGAGCGCCGCTGTACGATTTCCAACCTCTTCTTTAAGTGACGTCATTTCCAGAAACTGTCACATGTGACGTCACCATGTAGCCTACTGTATTAAACAATATTTGCCCCATATGGCAATATGAAAACGAATTGACCATATTAAGTAAATATTGTTTCCTGCTTGCAAATAGTGACGTCGCATGTTACCTTTTCTTGAAATGACGTCACATACAGAAGAGGTTGTCAATCCCATAGTAATGCTCATATATGTATACATGTTAAAACAGTTGACGGCATGCCAACCTTGCACTTAAACCTTGTAGAAATTGGAAGGTTTGTATCGCGTAAGTTTGTATACAGTTTTTTCCATATAAACACACATGTATTTGAGTTGAGGCTTTAAACAACTAATGTCAGTCATATCTAAACAAAAAGTAATATATATTTGAAGGTATATGAAATAACCGTACCACCCGTCTGTGAATTTTATATTTCAATATTTCAACAACGTCTACATTGTACATAGAATGTTACTTTACTAGTCACCATGTAAAAGAGTGAGAATAAGTTGCCACAGGGAACGCCACATACTCAAGACAGTGCCTCTCCACACAAACCTCTGGGAAAACAAAAATCCATAAAGGCACTTGATGGAACATATGCGCAAAGGGTGGCCTGGCCGACCATAAGGGATAACTAGGAGAATCCAAGAGGACAAACAGGGGTAATAAGTAATCGATTTCCATCTTCAGGTAACCTGAACGCGAATTTAGTCACCGGGGGACAATTTGAATATATAAAATCACGGGCATATATGGTTTATATGTCCGTGACAAAATATACATTTCCATGCATAAAATGAAAAGAACAACAATAAAACTACATGTACATCAAATCTGAAGTGTCAATAACTCCTATCAACGATCGTGATGTAGCGATTTCAGACTTTCCCCGATTCAAGTTATTTCCCGGTAACTAAAATCGCGTAGGAGGTACGTGGAAATCGATTTCAAGCGACCCGTTATGATTTCAGATTATCTCCATCATTCCCTCACTTGTGTTTATACATTTTATTGCATACATTGTAAGCATCAATTTAACAAAATATAGAAAACAACATCAGTAACAGGAGGGGGGGGGGGGGGGGGGGGGGTAACATTATGCTCATTTTTTTCACGAAACAAACATGCAAAAATATATTTCCTATTATATTACTCATAATGTATTGATCCGTATTTGTTGAAAAAAGTTGTTAATAATCAGGCTATTTTACCAGTTTTGGTTTGTTAGTTATACGGTAATAAAATATATTTTAATCGGTTATACGTTGCAATGGTTCATATTAAAAGACGTTTTAACCAGTTTTGTGTTTTGCATAAGTTTTTATTCTATTAACTAAATAATAGAAAATGATCCCATTAGCTCATCTGACTAGTACCGGATCTTGGCTTTTACCATTTACATGCAGTTAAATCTTCATGACGTTGTAAATAAAACGCACCTCAAATTTCCCGCGAAATTTTGTAAACAATGCTGTGATATGATATTTGTGCTAAAATGGATCCGGCAGAAGTTGAGTTTTTAGCCGAGAAGGAGCTGATAACAGTCGTCCCTAATTTTCCGTTGGATAAAATATACTTAATCGGGGTTCGGAAATTAAGTCTCATATATATATATTTGATTATGTTGTTTATTGTCGAATACAGAACAGTAGTAGTAGTTGTGTGACTGTGAGGCCGCCCGGTTTGCTCAGTCGGTACAAGTCTAAATACATATACAGTGGAAATTCTTCAATCCGAACACCCTTCGGACAAACCAAAAAGTTCGGATTTGAGAGGATTTCTACATTGGGTGTCCGTAGGCAAAACTCCAGAGCTTGTGCATCATTGCTCATAAGGGTCGATGTTAAATAAAATATATCAATTATTACCTTTAGATTTTGATACGAGAAATGTTCAGTTCAATAAGCAACGACAATTAATGTCATAGTGATTAGATGTAACTCATTGTAAGACAAATTATTCTCAAAGGCAATTAAATGATTAACCAAGCAGTTATTACTCAAATATTCCACATTTTTATTGGTCAAATGATGTAAACAAACACTCGATCCAAATTGCTTACAGTTTGAACGATTTCAAAATGTAGTATGTAGTTCTCATGTTTTTTAATCGGCCTTACTGGACATCCTTTAATGCTTAGTATGTAGTTCTCATGTTTTTTAATCGGCCTTACTGGACATCCTTTAATGCTCTGGGGTCATTAATTAATAAACATTTGGTTATTACCGAATGTTTTCACAACATTATGATTATCGACCCATTTGTTCTCGCAGTGTTGTTTACAATAATTATTGCACCTTGTACCTGTTCTTACCTTGATCCAGACGGTACGGAGCACACAATAATGTCTAATAGTCTACACCCCGCAGCAATTAAACAGTTAGTGCTTGTTTCAATCTCCGGTCATTATACCGACTGTCTGATGGGACAGAGAAAAATGTCTGATTTGAGGAAGTTTCTGGACTGGAGAGTGTCCGGACTAGATAGTTTCCACTGTACCATCCTGTTTCGAATCCATGGTTTACATGTCTTATGATTTTGCCTATCGAAATGCCTGATGATTATGAACAAGGCAGATACATATAGTAGATGGAATTTGTAACCGATGTACCTTCTTACTCTTGGGCACGGAGAATTGGAACTGGGTTTTCAAAACCATGTATTATTCAAAATTATATCTGGACCTGATGAATTGGAATGAAAGTAAATATTTTTCAGTGTACAAGTAAGTACTGTAAGAAATGTTAAGAATGTTGCTATTTGTCTATTTTAGGGTGATATTGGACCGTTTACTGCAGGATTGCCACTTGAAGTTCCTTTATGGATGGCTGTAAATCTTAAACAAAGACAGAAAGCTAGAATTCGTCCTCCAGAGTGGATGGATGTTGGTAAGTTATAGACAATCGAGTAAAGCAACAGGGCTCTTTCTACCAGACCCTTGTGGGATCGAATGTGTGGGTATAATAAACAAACAAAGAGGCAATAATTTCAAAAGTCAAGATCATCGTTAGGAGTTCGAGTGGCATTATATTATTTATGTAATTAATGTAACACAAAGTGCTCAAGGTGAGCTATTTGGATCGCCCTGTGTCCGTCGTCGTTGTCAACAATTTAGATTGTTAACACTCTAGAGGTAACGTCTTTTACCTGATCTGCATGAAACTTGGTCAGAATGTTTGTCTCAATGAAATCTAGGCCATATGGGGTCAAAAACTTGGTCACTATGTCCAATTATAGTAAAACCTTGTTAACATTCCAGAGGTTACATTATTTGTATTTACTTTATCTACATGAGACTGGGTCAAAATGTTTGCCTTAATGAGATCTAGGTCGAGATTGAAACTGGGTCCTCTGAGGTCAGAAATTAGGTCACATGATCAAATGATTGAAAATCCTTGTGGATTCTCGGGAGGCTGCATTTTCTACCGGAACTACAAAAACTTGATCAGAATGTTTGTCTTAATCAATTGCGGTACTGGGTCATGTTGGGTCAAAAAGTAGGTCACAAGGTCAAATCATTGCAATTCCTCTTGGACTCTCTTGAAGCCAAGATGGCAATGTACTCAGGTGAGCGATATAGGGCCACCATGGCCCTCTTGTTTTGTAAGGAATGACACAACTTTCCTTCTGAATACACTCTCGGGGGTTCCATTTGACCTTTGATTTGATCCTTTGATACCTGGAATTTCCAAAAATCCACATTCTGGCTGAAGGGTCAATTTTTCTCTAAATTATAGGCATTTTGGCTGTAAAATGGTAAAATTCGGTAAAAAATTATCAAAATGACCTTTGAGATTCAGCACCTAGTGGAAACCCTGATTGAATATGTTGTTGTTCAGCCTGGTGAAAGGTTGAATATCAGGTTTAACTGTTGCTGAAACTATTCACTAGTATATATGGCTTCATATTTTCTTTCTTTTAGAAAAACTACAAGAGAAGAAACAGGAAGAAACAGATTCAACATTCTTTACAGAAATGCCCTGTAAACACTACATGGAGTTAACTCAACTATTACTCAAGTAGTATGTTATTTTCCCATTTTATCTACATCTTTAATTTTCGGCACCGTTTTTCGAAACCAGATTTCTGTCTATGTGGATATAAATAATGATATGTTTGCAGGGCTTTTTCTGTCCATTAACTAGATTAATTGGGAAAATCTGAATCTTAATTAAAATTGGCCCTATTTGTTGTCAGAAGCTCCTGGACAGCCTGTTATAATGATTGAAGCCTATTATGCTTATATATGTTGTATAATATTTACAGTGCTATTGATGACATACCCCACGCAGATGAAACAAGAACATTAATTAAAGATATCTGGGATTTAAGAGTAGCCAAGCTGAGAAGCAGTATTGATACGTTTGTGAAGAGTGATGCCACACATGCCAAGGTATATTTAGTTTGATGTTGCATTTTGGTTGAGAAATTAACAAAAAACTGATGTTTAAGCTGATAACGGACTTACTGTGTCCGTGTCATGTGAATACCTTTAAATATACATTCGGACCTTGTTCGTTCGAATTCATCGGGTCCGAAATTTTATTTCGAATAATACTTGGATTTCAAATAGCCCATTCAATTTGACATGCATAAGAAGATACATGGGGACCTGATATTTATTTTGGATGATACCGTGTATTCGGATTGAAGATTGTTGATTAAGCAAGGTCTGAGTGTATTTTTCATAATAATGAATAAATGTAGACATTTTAAGCATAATGTGTTCGATATTTTAATAAGACCAAGTAGTCATTGAATATGTTACAATTTTCATGTGTACATTTCTCTTGCTGTGGGTACAAATGAATTCTTGAAATGGATTGATAGTGAGCAGGGGTTCCACTAGGTGCTTAATCTTGAGGGTGATAATTTTTTCACCGGATTGTACCATTTTATAGGCAAATTACCTGTAATTTAGAGAAAAATTGATCCTTCAGCTAGAATCCTGAGGGTCAAAATGAGGCGTTTTGGAAATTCCAGCGGTCATAGGGTCAACTCCAGGGTCAAATGGATCCCCTGATGAGGCTATTATCATTTGTTCAATGCAATTCTTGCTCAGATTTTAACAATTTTATGAATGATTTTGAATTCCAATACATCTAAAATTATGGATTTACCAGTGATTGTGTTCATGTTTCTTTTATAAAATGATAATATTGTTTAGGCCATCATTAACAAAATGTTTGTTTTCAATAACCCTACCCAACAAAACATAGATATGTAGGTAGGTAGATTATTGTTTTAGCTCACTTGACACTGCTTATGGTGAGCTTTGTAAATGGGAATGTTTGCCTCAACAAATTCTTGGTCAGGTTTGATACTGGGTCACTTGGGGTCAAACTGTAGGTCCAAAGGTCAAATCATAGAAAATTCTACATTTTCAGCCTGAACTACATGAAACTTGATCGGGTTGTTTGTCTAGATGAAATGCAAGTCATGTGGGGTCAAAAACTAGCTCACATGGTTAAATAATAAAAATCCATGTGGACAATTACAGGCTTCAACCCAAATGCTGTCATTTTCGATTCCGAGTCACATTGGGTCAAAAACTAGGTTACAGGGTCAAATCATAAAAAATCCTTGACTACACTCTAGAGGCCGCCATTTCAACCTGAACTGGGTGTGAAACATCATCAAATGTTTGTTTTAGTGCAGTGCACATCATGTTGAATACTGAGTCAAGTAGGGTCATAAACTGTGTCAAAGGGTCAGATCACAGGAAATCCTTCTGGTCTCCCTAGACTTTCTGGGTGTTCAGGTGAGCAATCCAGGACCATCTTGGCCTTCTTGTGGTTATATTGCTTTTTATGATTAATCAAGTTTTGACTAAAAATACACATCCCCCCCAAAACATTTCCCTTTCAGACATCTCAAACAAGTTTTTGAGTAGAAGCCATTATAGGAGTAGGTAGAGGTATGCCAAACAAATCATGGTTAAGAATGGCCTTATATAGAACTCTTGTCATTGATTGTCGTTATGGCTGAATTCTCATTGCTATATTACAGCTGAACCATTTGACGTTGATGGAATTAAACACAGTGCGGCCATTCCTGACCAAATCCTTAGACCAACTGAATGTATTGAGAACTAACATGTCTGGTGGATTACAACTTACTCAGGACTGACCTTTGTGTAATACTTCATGGAAATGTTGAATATTGTTGCACAAATATCTTGAATGAAATAACTCCAGTGGTATAAATGTTCTTAAAGTTACTGTGTTCACAATAAATGGAAACACATCATGGATTGTACTTTTTCCCTTAGTGGAAGAATGGGTAATTCAATACAAAATTATAATTTCCAAAACACTAGCAATTTGTCTTGGTCAATAGTAAAAGTACACACCAACACATTGAAATGAAATCTTTTTATGTTAATTTGTATATTGTCCATGTACTTTTTGTTTGGACAATTCCTCATTGTTGATCAGAGGAAATATGTGCCGAATTGTTGAATTTGAATGCATTATTTGTAACTGATTGCTTGTTGAAAAGTTGGTTAGAAAATAGTATACAGTTGAACCTTACCTAAAGAACACCTCAATGATAAGACCCACCTAAAAATTAAGAACACAATTTGCAAGTCCATTTTCACAGTTTTGCTACTTATTCAACATTCATATTAAGACCACCTCAATAAGAAGACCAGTATTCAAGGGTCCCAAAGGTGGTATTATTATCGAGGTATTACTGTAGTTTTTTGGTCTCAGAATCAAGAACTAGTACAGTTTCTTTAGAAGTTTGAGGTTTTACTGTATTCTGTTTCTGAATGATTGGAAAATGTTTGATGCTTGAGATTGTTTTACTGAAATTCTTATATATTCTTATAACTTCTGAAGTTATATTATCAGAAACTGCTTGTCTGATTCCATATAATTTCACAAGAATGTGTCGTAAAGGGCCCCTTTAAAAATTGTGCTAATTATGCTGATTTGTTCAAAAGGAGGTATGGTCATGTTACCCTTTACCAACTTCTGTCAGATTGTTGTGATTCATTAAAATGGCCACTAGGGAATGAGGTCTCTTCAAAGCGGAAACATCAAATTGATTTTGAATTAATTTAAGCACAGATCGAGGGTTGAGCGCAAGACTATACTAACAGTTAGTTAGTACAGTCTCGCACTGAACCCTCGAAATGTTCATTGTATGAGTCTGTGTGCGGTTCCCTGGTAACTGTTTAGGTGGTAACTTGGCAGAGTCTTGTTCCTGCCAAACCTGTTGCCCTCGAGCTGGATATTTCTATCCGTACCGGGAGCCAGTGAAATATCCTTATTATGTTTCATCCATGGTTCAAACCTTGGTCCTCCAGAACGGCAATCAAGCACTCTGTCCACTGAGCTAACCAGGCGAGTCTCAGTAGATAATTAAATTTATATACAAATGGACTGTTCTCCAGACAAAACGGGACTTAATGACAAAATGTTCGATTTTCAAGTTTTCACATTTTCTGTTACCTTAGAACCATGAAAATGGATACCGTTTGACTCTAGGTCATTTCGTGTTCATTTTATGACGTTTTAAAGACAGAGCGTTGAGGACAAATAACTGATGACAGCAACTTTTTACTGGAATTTTCCGATAACGTTACAAGCGTCGATAAGCCCTGATTTCCTGTAGAACGGTCCATTAATGTATTTACAAATAAATTTTGTCTGTTAATGTTTGGAATGAATTTCATGCATGAATAATCCATTTGTAGGCCTTACAATTTGATTACTGGTGCTTGTGTATGTATAATGTATGTATTGTTACAAATATCATCTATAGTAAGTGTTCCATTTGCTTATATAATATAACGGAACCTTTTTGTTTGCTTTGATGGACATGTGTTATTGAGTTGATGTATTTCTTTGACTTTTGATCAAATAAATCATTTATAAATGATTCAGTGTTATTTGTTATATGAGATTCTTTTGATCTGTCTTATCTTCTAGATGGAAAGATTCTGTTTGTTGAAATGGGTGATTAATGATATTTGTTGAAATTTGATTAATTTCAATAGTGACCTAGCTCAGTGTTTGAGTTGTTATGGTTGTTACTCTAAATCACTTGATCCTCACTACTGCGGGTTATAGAGTTTGTGAGGAAGCCTTCCAGCTGGCTTAAGCTTCCTGATTTAGAAATCGGACTACAAATTGTACTGTATGTGGTCTGAATGTTTTACTGCTCTTAGGCCTTTAAATTTTATAAGTGTGTGACCTATTTCAAAATGGCTGCTCTCTGTGATTTGGTCTCTGTTGGTTTAATTGGTAAGCTGTTTCTTCTTTGCTATTTATGTTTAGCGTCCAGTACTTTCTAGCCATGTTACGAGGTTATTTATCAATATGCTTGCAAAATATCATTGTCTTTCTCGGTGCTATTTATTAAAAAAACGGTCAATTTCCGGGTCAGTTTACGCCCCAATGGAACTTGACGTGTATTCGGATAGTTCAAGAAACTTAAAATTCAAGTCAAATATTTAACATATTCTGAAGTGACAGCGTACCATCATGCCGTTATTGGGAAATACATTCATCACAAGCTTGGTTCGTGGTGCAAGTATATTGATTATTTTGATGCCGAGTGAACGCAGACGTCCGAACATTCGTTCATGAGGGTATGTATCTTGGTCATAAATGGACCCAATCTCAGTAAAATCAGCTCCAGTCGCACGCTCCTATACTTTACGCTAACAGCAGAAAGTAATGGAGCTAAAGTTAGGGGCTGATTTCAATGAGATTGAAAGGGACCTATCCTACTTACAACTGTCGGCCATTTTTCTGTCCATTTTTGGAAAAAGACCCTAAATAAATTGGGGAGAACACTTAAATCGCTTCAACTCCAATTTGGGGCATTTTCATAGTTTATACCCTTATTAACTTTTTAAGCAAACCAACGAGTAATAAAGCCATTTATTAACCAAATCTGGGTGAATTTGCTTAGTCAGAAAAGTAGTTGGACACCTAGAACAACAATGCTGTAAGAAGGAAAATCATGGTGATATAAATTGACTGATTTTGCATAGTTGCATTGCTATATGTAGTTTAAACGTGGTGATATATACAATTTCTTCAGAGAAAGATACAAATGACGATGTGCTGTGGACTTGGTCTTATCCACAAGTGACAGAGAATCAGAGAGACTTGTATATGAGAAAGTCTTGCCTCTCTCCAGGAAATGAGCATTTTGTTGAGTTTTTGTACAGTCAGCTGGATCGACAATGGTATTATATCTTCACTAAAAATGTGGACAGTATTATTAGTTTACCAAAGGTTAGTGCGATTGTATGTTACTGAAAATTAGTCGATCTTGTCCATTAGTCAAGGGTGTTGCTTGGCATAAAATTTTGATTTCATAAGGGGCCTGTGTAATGGTTTTTTTCTATCCATGTTAAATGATACATCAAATGAATTTTTTTTTCTGTCATGCTAATCAATCATCTACATTTGCTTTCAATCACTATTGTATAGATGTCATTTATTTTTGTGCTCCTACCAGAAGCTACTAAAGGCATTGGATGACAGCAAGTGTAAACAAAAACATGAGAAAGTTGGTAATACTAACTGGTAGACTAGATATCTTGTGAAATTTTATTAGCCAACATAAGTAGGAGAATAACTATGTTTTAGGGTATTCTTGAATAAGGAAGTATTCTTGATACCACAGATGTTTTGAAACATCTTACAACCCTCATTGGGATTTTAACCTTGTTAACAATCTACTTGTAAGTGTCGCAAACGTGGGCTGCATTCAGTTACGGCTAACAGTCGTGTATCCCAGCCAACCGTTTCACAACCGTGTACCTTTTGTCTCATTTTCTATAATGATTGTTTTGTTTCAGGTGAAGGCATTCTCTATAATTCTACTCGCCAAAGATTTTAATCCAGAAAAATATCTTTCGTTGTGCCAAATTCTTTGCCATCAATATTGCAAGTCTGGAACACCAACGTCCATGCTAGATGTTTATTTATCTGTTGTTACCAAAGGGAAATGTTCCACTGAAGAAAATGGGAAATTCTCAACACAAGATTACCAGATCAAACATGCTTATGCAAATTCAAATTTATCTGGTATTGAATTTGACTTTCCTTTTCATTTTGTCTGATTTGAAAAAAAAGAAGACCAAATGTCATAGCTTGATCTTCGTCCTCGTCATCTGCATCGAAAAATCTAATGTTAAATATGAGTTTAGCTCAGTCATGGACATAAAAACCATGGATTCGAAACAGACTGTTATATGTATTTAGACTTGCTTGACCTCTTTTGAGCGTTGACATTTTCTTCTGAGATCAAACGATCGGAACACCACGTACAATTCTACGAAAGTGATCCATTATAATATCCGAGGTGTTCCGACTAGCAGTAAAAAATTAGCGAAATCCGCCATCTTGTTTCTGAATCGTGAGAAGATGACATTTTGAACTGCCTCGTAATCATCATGTTTATATTTCTTGATGGTATTTATATATTTCGTGTTTATCTTGTTGTTTGCTTATATATGCATTTTTTGAGTTGTAAGACTGTACGAGCGTCGTTTAATCAGGTGAAATTTCGATTTCAAATCCATGATACTTAACGAGTGTGCCGTAAGGATTGTGGGTAATTTGCGTGTTTAGGATTGTGGGTGAATTATTTCTTATCATTTCAACGATATCAGCCTGTTTCGAATCCATGGTTTATATGTCAGTGGCTCAGTGTCTGAGACAGTGAAAGTCCCAATGATAAAGTAACCTGCAGACAATTGTCTGTGAGGTGCTCTTGTTTAAAACTGTGTTACTATTACTCATATAAAGACAAAACAGAGAATGAATTTGTCATAAAATAGTTGTAAGAAATTGTACAACAAATTTCAGTCTGTGACATTGTTTGTCATTTCAGCAAAGTAACCAGTCCATCTGTGTCATTGTTTGTCATTTCAGCAAAGTAACCACTCCATCTGTGTAATTATTTGTCATTTCATTTTAGCAAAGTAACCAGTCCATAGATGTGAATTTCTTGGGTATTCTAAATTCATTTTCCTTATGAGGGTCTGAAAACTTTGAATAGCCTTTTTTTCAGTTTATCATAAGCGTATAAGTTCTGTTAATTATTGTGTAATTAGTAAAAGTAAATGATGAAATTGAGCAGAAATGGCACAAACCGGGCCCAGCCACTACGAAAGGACAAGAAGACATGAAAGGTATCATTATTGTAAGCGTTTTTTTATGTCACAAATTATTTTCATATTCTTCAGGTATGATTGAAATGTTCGGTGTTGAGACGATACTTATATATACAGCTTTGTTATTGAAGAAAAGAATAGCTGTGTACTACCCTCCACACTCCATCGAGGATGTACTACAATTCACTAGGTTATTTGTTCTTCATATAATTTGTTATATATACTCAGTACATTTAAAAACGCACATTTTTGTACCTATGATATGTCTTGTCAATGTCATTTTAGTGTGTTTTAAAACTCATTTTAATATGAAAATACCTGTTGATTGAAAGATAATTTAGTGTTCATCATTGCGTAAAATGAAATAATATCATGTTAAGTTGTTATCTTGCATCCCTGGATAAGTTCATGACATTAGAAAAATCTTACATTTTGCGTTTTTAAATGTACTGAGTATATATATATAATTGTTCTAGACTTGAAACTACATTGTATCTAAATAGCCATTGCATGGCTGTTAAAACTCTAATGGCTACTGAAATTTGCCAAAAATTGTCTCAAAATAGGGGATTTTATAATAAAATTGCATGAGTTTGTTATCAAATTAATTACTGATGTTAAACAAGCACCAGCCTTGTGTGTATATTTGATATCAGAATATTTATAGCTAGAATTGAGAGAACCAAATACTATAGCCATTTTCTAAATGATGCGCATGTCAAAATTTATTTCTCCGCTCGGTATCATTTGATGCATTTCTGTTAACTACATGCACTGAAATTTCTATTTTGAAGTTCTTATAGTTGTTGTCAAACACATTAGGAATGAAAATGATTCAGTGATACAAATTAGATGATGTCGTATTTGAAGTTCTTGACTGGAACACTGTAATTGGTGAATGTTTGTATGAAAAGTAGGCGGTCGGGTCTTGATATGGTATTTCTGCATTTCTGGTTTAAAGTAGTCGATACACTTTTATATATTTTAAAGGAAGTCTTACAAGAATGGTAGAAATCAGGAAATGTGCGAAAGTCTTGCCCAGAAGTATTTCACGAAATGATGAATTCGCGTCTTTTTTCCGTTGCAAATTTTAAGATTGACGGAAATGGTTTGTGTTGTTGTTTGAACATCTATTTACAAATCAAATTGTTATCTGCCATATGCATATTTTAGCGAGAATTTTGAATTTGCAAGTCTCCGGATTCGCAAATTAACACGAAAATTACGTTGTTGCAAATATAGTGGGTCAAATAATGTTGATATTTTTAAGGTCATTACCAGCATTTGTTTGGCATCGACAGAACTGGAACATTGTATTTCCATTTGTGGAGATGGTTGAAGAAGAAATTGATCAATTAAAATCCAATAACCATTATGTAGCGGGATTTACTGATGCTACAATTGAGTCACGGTATGTTATTCTCATTAGCCATTATATTGCTTAGATTGGTGAATAATTGGATGCATGGCTAGCACTGGGTTTTTTTTCATGAATATTCATTAGCATTTTGACCAATGAAATGGACAATAACAAAAAAGAAGGAATCTCCTTTATGAATAGCTATTTGCAAATTCGACAAAATGGCAGCAACCATTGAAAACAAATGTGCAATTTGAAAGCTGTGATCTCATTGGATCGCTCAGAACTGCAATTTGGATAAAGAAGGAACAGATTTATTGTGCCCTTTTTGACTTACCAACTTCGGTGTATATTTCAGGAGTGATTTATATGATGTGTTTGTGAATGGTGCTTCTTCACAAGTTACTGTTGCTTCCCACGCTAAAGGTGACTATTCGTCACATTATCCAGAACCCCATAACTTGTTTTTCTTCATTTTGAGTTTTACCCTCTTAAGATTATTGTAACTTACAGGGTTATTGAATTACATTGTATGTAAGTTAAGTGCATTCCAGGACAATATAGGTAGTACAGATAGAAAGAGCTTGAAAAGACGGTTTCGTTGAAACCAAATACTCAAAACTGCCAAAAAATTGAGTCAAGGGGTTCTGGAAATGAGGCGATGTATTGTAATAACAGTATAACCTTGCTTAAAGACCATGGATTAAGACCATCTTATTAATAAGACCATATATCCATGGACCTGTTTCTACTTTTTCTTCTGTTTTATCTTGATAATCAGATTACTTCCGAGATTGACTCCTCAGAACTGAAGGTGGTCTTATTGTGAGGTTTCACTATACTGTATGTCATCTTACTACACAGTAAACAGATTGCTTTACATCAACACAGGACCTTTGGGTAATTTGGGATAACAAAGTTTGCTTTACATCAACACAGGACCTTTGGGTCACGTGGGATAACAAAGATTGCTTTACATCAACACGGTTCCTTTGGGTCATGTGGGATAACAAAGATTGCTCTACATCAACACGGGACCTTTGGGTGACGTGGGATAACAAAGATTGCTCTACATCAACACAGGACCTTTGGGTTACGTGGGATAACAAAGATTGCTTTACATCAGCATGGTTCCTTTGGGTCATGTGGGATAACAAAGATTGCTTTATATCAGCATGGTTCCTTTGGGTCATGTGGGATAACAAAGATTGCTTTATATCAGCATGGTTCCTTTGGGTCATGTGGGATAACAAAGATTGCTTTATATCAGCATGGTTCCTTTGGGTCATGTGGGATAACAAAGATTGCTTTACATCAGCATGGTTCCTTTGGGTCATGTGGGATAACAAAGATTGCTTTATATCAGCATGGTTCCTTTGGGTCATGTGGGATAACAAAGATTGCTTTATATCAGCATGGTTCCTTTGGGTCATGTGGGATAACAAAGATTGCTTTATATCAGCATGCTTCCTTCGGGTCATGTGGGATAACAAAGATTGCTTTACATCAACACGGGACCTTTGGGATAACAAAGATTGCCATTATGAATTGGTGTTGTTACTCAGTTGTTACTCACAGTTGTTACTGTATATTGCTCTTAATGAGCTTGTAGATTAAAAAACTTTCTTTGTAATGACTTCTGGAACAGTTTTCATTGAAACCTTTTAATTTAAGTTCTAAATTTAACCTTTATACTACTATTAAGTTGCAATGTATTATTATTCTCATGATTCAAAATTATATTTAATGTATTATTTGGTTTAATTTGGTGTAAGAAATTGTTAATCATGGGTATCCTGTCTTCATTTTAAACACAGAGGCACTAGCCATGGGTAAACTACACAAAGATATTGCTATGTTTATGGTGAAACTTACCGAGGAGAGTGATGTCACTCAACAGCAAATGATCAAGGTATGTGGAGAGGGGGGGGGGGGGGGGGGGTTATATAAATTTTTATGCTGCTTTCTGTATTGACACTAAATGTTTTGCATATATAATGTTTTACACAAGCTTCAAAAAATTGTGTTGTAACTTGAAGGCCAAGGGCTCTTTCGTCTGGTGAAAGTTGTATGTTTTGTCTGAAATACATGTACTTAAAAAGTATTTTATTGTCAACTTTACACTGTACAGAGGTTTGTTTTTCAAAACTAATTTTCTATCTTTCGAGCGTATATTAACAATAGATAATTCCGAGATTAACAATTAATGATTAACTTCCCTTTTCGGAATAATCAGCCATATTGAAAGGCAAATTTCCTTTAAGTTTATAGGGAATATAATGTTAATGAAAATAAAATAATCAGATATAAAATACAACTTATTCATTGTGCTCATGTGGGCAGTGGGCTCAGAAAGTTGAAGAAAAAGTGATTGTCACATGTTCATTCTCTTGGTATTTTCTCAATTATCACATATTTTGTAATAACTCCTATAAGTGCTTATCAGTTCGTCCTATCGAAATGGCTGATGATTAAGAACTAGGGAGGTAATTATGTAGATGTGGGAACTATCCGTACATTGCTTGCAAATGTTTGAAATTGCAAAATGCACAAAATGCGTATAAAACATGTTGTTATGTTGCAGGATATTGCCAACAAAACCAAAGAATTATTGAACAATTTGAAATCTTTGGCTGATGATGATGGTACCATAACTTTAGAAAGTTTAAAAGAGCGCAAGATGCCACCCGCTACAGAAATCTTCTTGTTTAGTTTAGCTGCATGTGAAGGACTTGTGAAACTGTGAGCGCACGTTGTGTATGACATTTTTAACTGTGATATATTTGTTAAACCATAATAACTTCAATACATGTATAGTACAGGCATGAGAATTTTAGTGTGTCTTAAAACTCATTTTGATATGAAAACACCTGCTGATTGAAAGAATATTTAGCGTTCATCATTGCGTAAAATGAAACAATATCATGTTAAGTTCTTATCTTGCATCCCTAGGTAAGTTCATGACATTTGAGAAATCTTATATTTCGCATTTTTAAATGTACCGAGTATACATGTATTATTCACTGACGAATTTTCCGACGAATTCGTGGAAATCTGTGGATTTGACGTTCTCATGGGCAGTTTTTGAGACACTTAAAGCCATTTTAGATGCTTAAAAGTCAGGAGCTGTAGCGGCTCCTTGGACCCCTGGTCAAATTTTCAGCTGATTTTGAAATTTTGCGTTTTCATGCTGGATAGTACCATTATTCCTTGGTCTATTTTATTCAGGTCTTGAGTTTTTTACAAAAATGATTGATTCATCTACACATATTGTAGTGAATTTTACCATAATTTATATCCAGGTAATAAAGGTTCACTAACAGGACAGTTGTTTTATATATTGCTACACAGTATGCAGAGTTCACTTCGTTGGAATATTAAAGTACATTTATCCAAATATTTTTGAAGTGAAACCGATTAATATTTACACTTGATTGCTACCAAATTGTTTTTTTACACACAAGCAATATACAGTAAAACTTCAATAATAAGACCACCCTTTGGTATTGGTATTCTTACTGTGGTGGTCTTAACATTGAGGTAGTCTTATTATTGAGGTGATCTTAATATTGAGGTAGTCTTATTATTGAGGTGATCTTAATATTGAGGTGGTCTTATTATTAAGGTGGTCTTAATATTGAGGTTGAATTAAGAGCAAAAAAGTTAAAATGGACTTTACTTAATGGTGTTCTTAATTTTGAGGTGGTCTTATTATTGAGGTGGTCTTATTATTGAGGTTTTACTTTATAACACGTAAGATTCATCCTCTTCAAACATTAGGTTATAAAACTTGAATGGACTAATTACTTGTCATGATGATCATAAACTTCATTGAATAAACTATGATATGTCTATATTTTGTTTGTTATAGAATGGATTATTTCCCAGATGTTTGTTCGGTGTAGCTGAATAATATTGATTTTGAATTACATTTTAAAAAGACCTATCAAATATTGTATATGAAGCGCAGCGCGTTGTTTAAATATGCAACAAATTAGACGATTTGATTGGTTCATATTTTAGGTGGAGTCACCAAACGGGGTGTTTTGAAAAAGATAATTCACTTTCCCGTAGCGTACCCCTCTGACATAATCAGAGTTCCAAAATAGGGCGATTCTTCAGACATAATTTATCTATGCCGTTCATCTTTTTAAAGATATTTCTTGTTTTCAGGTAGTCATAATTCCACAAGACACAAGAGTTCAGAGATTATTCCCACATTGACAATATTTACCTCCCTTGTTCCGAATAGTCGGCCGTATTGATAGTACTAACTAAAATAAGATAAATGTTAATAACTCCATTTCACCCAGATATGTCATTTGGGCCAAACATCTCAGAGAATAACACAAATGATTCATTTTTAAGCAATGTGACATCTGCAGGGATATGTCATGTGAAAAAACAACAACAACAAAACAGAAGCACATACAAAAAGTGAAAAATTAATTTAATACTGAGCAACAGGAAACATGAACAAAGCTTAGCACATAAACACAAGAATATAAATACATTGTACATTCCGTTATAGCTAACCTAACGTTCCAGATCTTTGATAATCTTGTTATGAAAATATTGATTATACCCCACTACTTATATTGGTGCGTATTCACAAACTATGAAGTACTGAACTCCAGCCAGTTACCTACATAACAGACTTTATGAGCACATTTTTATGTGAAAGATAAATAGACAGTTTACATGAGCGCTGCTATGGGATTTACAACCTCTTCTGTAAGTGACGTCATTTCAAGAAAAGGCAACAGGTGATGTCGCTATTTGCAAGCAGGACACAATATATACCCCATATGGCAATATGAAAACAAAGTGACCATATGGAGTAAATATTGTTTCCTGCTTGCAAATAGTGACATCACATTCCTAAAATGACGTCACTTAAAGAAGAGATTGGAAATCGTACTGCGGCGTTCATTTGTTGACAAACCCATTAAATACAAATTTATAGAAATATCAACAAGAAAGGAAGTGACTTAAAGTACAAATTAGAAATGAGATCAAAATTTGTCTAAATAACCACATACTGACAAAATGAGGATGACAAAGAAGCCATGTGGACGGATATTCTAACATAAAATATTCGACAAAATGAAACTTTAGAAGTATTTTCAATCTCAAACAATGTATATAAGCAATTTTGAAATATCAATAAATGTAATACATATAGCATTATGAAGATCACATGTTAAAGACCAGGACAAATTACAATGAATTCTACCCACAACTACTTGAAAAAATATATCAATACTCAAATAAATCTTCAACAACAAACATGGTAGGCAATACAATAAAACACCAAACAGGAAGGAATCTCAAGCAACATAAATGAATTGATAAATCTAACATTCATACAAGGAAAAGGTGAACTACACCTGACTTTAAAATCAAACTGCAAAGCAAATATAGAAAGTTGTTTCAAATATGACTCATCATATTATGTCAAATTGAGTCTATAAATTGTTGTGCAGTTTATTATGTCAAATTTAGTCTATAATTTGTTGTACAGTTTATTATGTCAAATTTAGTCTATAAATTGTTGTACAGTTTATTATGTCAAATTGAGTCTATAAATTGTTGTACAGTTTATTATGTCAAATTGAGTCTATAAATTGTTGTACAGTTTATTATGTCAAATTGAGTCTATAAATTGTTGTACAGTTTATTATGTCAAATTGAGTCTATAAATTGTTGTACAGTTTATTATGTCAAATTGAGTCTATAAATTGTTGTACAGTTTATTATGTCAAATTGAGTCTATAATTTGTTGTGCAGTTTATTATGTCAAATTTAGTCTATAATTTGTTGTACAGTTTATTATGTCAAATTGAGTCTATAAATTGTTGTACAGTTTATTATGTCAAATTGAGTCTATAAATTGTTGTACAGTTTATTATGTCAAATTGAGTCTATAAATTGTTGTACAGTTTATTATGTCAAATTGAGTCTATAAATTGTTGTGCAGTTTATTATGTCAAATTTAGTCTATAATTTGTTGTACAGTTTATTATGTCAAATTGAGTCTATAATTTGTTGTGCAGTTTATTATGTCAAATTTAGTCTATAATTTGTTGTACAGTTTATTATGTCGAATTTAGTCTATAAATTGTGACACATTTTCACACCAAATTCAGTTAAAAAATTGTGGTACATTATATCACGCCAAATTTTCAGTTGATAAAAATACACACATCTTAGGCAAAATTCAATCCATGAAAACAATTTATAGACAAACAAACATAAGTTTATCAATAGGTCTCAATAATAACAAAATAGAAATGCACCTGTAATTCTGTAGATTAAATATCAAATGTCCTAAAAAAAACAACACACAGAATTCAAGTGGATTTGTATTTTCATTGTACATTTAACCAAAATGACCAGCTTTAATTCGAAGAAAAATGTTACTATATATGACAATATTGTATCAGAATCTGTAGTCATTATTTATACCAATATAAACACATTCTACAACTTATTGAGTAATTAATAATTTTGTCTTCAATATAGTGTAATCAATCAATGTACCAATACTCATAATGCCATGTCTTAAGAAATAAACACTTTTAAACACAGGTCACTCAAACAACACAGTTCAGTATATGTACAAGATTGCTCAATTTTTAAGTGTATTGGAATGCATTCAGTAGAATATAAGCAAAAATAACATGTATATAACTTAACAAATATATAATACACAAAATGTACAATCCATACAAATACATGTACACACAGATACCATGCACATCAACAATAATAAATAGATCTATAACTCATTTCATTAGCACTTTAAACTTACACCAATAGATCAATAACTAATTTCATCAGCACTTTAAACTTGCACCAATAGATCAATAACTAATTTCATCAGCACTTAAAACTTACGCCAATAGATCAATAACTAATTTCATCAGCACTTTAAACTTGCACCAATAGATCAACAACTAATTTCATCAGCACTTAAAACTTAGACCAATAGATCAATAACTAATTTCATCAGCACTTTAAACTTGCACCAATAGATCAACAACTAATTTCATCAGCACTTAAAACTTAGACCAATAGATCAATAACTAATTTCATCAGCACTTAAAACTTACGCCAATAGATCTATAACTGATTTCACTAGCACTTAAAACTTACACCATAAACATAGACTATTGTTGCCTTCATTGAGAGTGTATGATCATCTTCATAAACTTGTTATACAGCATTGAATTTTCAAATAGCATTGGCATGTTTCATGTCACAATTAATGAAAATAAAAGTAATCCTAAGAAATTGTAGAGAAATCTGAAAGATCTATCAGGTCAGTCAGCCAAACATTAAACTGATTTTATAACTGACTTGTCAGGCAATCCAGTCAAGGATCCACAAGCAACAGCTGAGATTTGTCCACCAAAAGTGTGTCTTCATTTGATATACATTTATGTATGTCATTTCATGGTTATAATTTGCATGAAAATTATATGCATGGTAATTGAACTGAATGAAGTTTTAAATGAAATTCACTTCTGCATTTATGAGTACATGACATTGATATATACATCATTTATACAAGGCACATTGTATGTGTCTGTATTACAGCCAGAACACTGAAACGTGGAACAATACCACATCATGAAAGATAAAATACTACTTCACCAAGGAGATAGTCATCAACCAAGTGGTGAGACTTTGTGCAAACAAGCAGTGTGCCACTCTGACATGACCATGCACGACACTGTTCTCAGCACGCCACTGTTCTCAACCTGACACTGTTCTCAGCACGACTCTGCTCTCCGCATGACACGACACTGTTCTCAGCATGATACTGTTCTCCGCATGACACGACACTGTTCTCAGCATGACACTGTCCTCATAGACTTAAAGAGCATCAGGTGTACATTTCATTGAAGGATTCTGAGTGAGTAATGGGTATTATAGATGTGATTAACAGGACTTTTGCAAGGCAATCTTCTTTCCGTGGAAAAGTCCTGTTGTTGTCATCTATTTAGGTCATGACCCAGTGGCCTTTTTTCAATCCTGTATTAGACCTCTGAATAAGCTGGCCATCAAGGTCTGTGACAATATTTTTTCAATCTGACAAAAAACGTGATATCCATATTAGCTTCATAAACAACAAATTTATCAACAGTGCATCAATCAGAACCAGGGCATTATTCACATACACATGTACACTTTAAGACTAAAACTCAGACTTTCAAATTGCAAAACTTATAATTACCATTATTTTGTTTATGTTAAATCTAAATGAATTGAAATTTTGACTGAATAATTGCCATTACCCTCTTAACATTTTTGCCAATTATTATAAAAAAATATACTGTCATAACAACTTAGGAGCAAAAAGAACAGTCCAAGTCTGCTTTTCAAGCTCGTAATGTTTATGAACAAGGCCCCAGAAAGTATTGATCAGAAACCCTGTGCTTTATGCTATCCGTCCCCCTGACCAACGACATACTCAAATCTGATAACCAGAGAACCAGGTTAACGAAGATATTGTTCAGATCTACGTAGACAACATCCATTATGTACAACATGAGAACTGATAATGAATAAATAACATCATTTAACATGATGAACAGAAAAACTATTCCAATGAAATCATGCAGATTTTAAGGTCCCTTGTTTCTACCGATGTTTATGAGAACAGATCTTGATAGCTTGCAATTAAATCTTCCACCTGTGCGTTGTATTCAATAGTCTTTGCATTCATTTCAGTCAGGTATGCATCAACAAATCCTTCAAGACCTAGATTACGTGTTAAGGAAACCATTTCTACATCAACATAATTCGTATAGTTTGTGTACTAATACACAAGAAGGTGAAGTAACAGAAAGACACAAAATAACGACTTATAAGACAGTACATAAATCATCTCCAATGGCCGAGTGGTTAAGGCAAACGCCTTGATAGCAGGTGGTCGAAGGTTTGATTCTGATACGGCCGGTTGGTGAGCCGCCAGCTAGTTAAATAATGGTTATCGTGTGCCTACCTGCCTTGTGTCTGGCATTACAGGATAGGAATCGGGAAGTAAATAAGCTCAGAAAGTAGGTGTCTCATAAGTCAGAAATAGCTGGCCCTTTAAATAGGGGTGACACTATAATAAATAAACTCTTTACTTTTTATAGTTCATGCATGTTCCTAATCAAATTTTTTGGTCAATTTTAATGGAGATTTTCTTGTCATTTTGTAGAAATGTTCTCTAGGTATTTACTAGAAAATGATGAAGCTGTTTTGTAGATATGCAGTTTGAATTGTGTTTTTTTTTTAAAATTCTGAACCACAATGTAACTTAACTACTAATAGAAATTGCTTTGAACAATCATAAAGTTATTTTCGGAATAGTTGTGAAGTTTACCAATCAGTCTCGCTTACTGCTACTTTTAATCTACTCGAAAAGTAGTTCCGATTCCTACTTACTAATCAATCAATCTTCGCAATTTTTCGGTATCTTCTTGCAGAAAACAGACATACCAACATATCAAGGCAGAAAATAACAACACATGGGTGACGATAATGAAGCAGACGTATTTGAGTAAAGGATACTAGGATGGTTGGTTTGCTTTGTGCCATCGAAACTCACATACTGCGTACCATTGTAAAACCAACCTTCTGGTAACGTATCTAGATGGTGTTCTTTCTGAAATATGAAAACCAGAGTGCTAGTAAATACCACATTAAATACAAATGTATGTTACAATAGGCTGGCATATACATCAGGTTATGCCTTTTACTTTAAAGTTTCAGAACAAAACATTAAACTTTCCCCTTGTTGCCCCCGAAATTCTTCTTAGTTGCTTTCTATGGTCGGCCAGACCATTTCTTGCACTCCTATTCCCACACATGTTTACCCTTGCACCTCCTCAGTGCCTAGTGTTTTGTAGACTGTTGTTTTCAGGAGGAAGTGGTCAGTGTGGGGAGGCATTGTCTTGCGTATGCGGCATTCCCTTAACAACTTGTCAGTGTAGGGAGGCATTGTCTTGCGTGTGTGGCATTCCCTTAACAACTTAATCTCTTTTTGTGGTACACAGCTAATGTAATTTTTGTCTACAGTTTGTTACAACCTTGGACAGAAAATGTTCATGATGGCCCTATAATTGCTCACATGTGAACCTGAGAACTTTAGTAATTTGGTTCAAATTTCATACATGAAAACAAATATACAATGAATCAATAACACCATGCTTGCCTTTCTTACATGAATCTTGTTGATCGTGTCCCTTTTTAAATCTTTCCTCGACAACAATGTTTTCTTCTCTGGCTTCTGCAAAGGAATAAAAGGATAATGAGTGCGCAACTTAACTCAGAAAAAAACAAGCATGCATTTCACCAAGGCTCAACATAGAACCACCTTTTAAAATGCAAAACATTTTTAGACAAAAAATACAAATCTGTACAAGATATCAAATAACTGCACGAGAAAAAATCGAGGGGTTAAAGTCTTATCTACTTACAAAAACAGAAGCACAAACTTGTTTTGCTGTCACCATGGCAACTGGAGCAAGAATACCTCAACTGATTGGTGAAAGAATAAACAGATACAATCGGACCTTGTTTATTCGACAACCTTTTATCTGAATACTTGGTATAGTCCGAAATAAATATCAGGTCGCGATGTATCTAAGGCACGTCAAATTGAAATCATGTATTATTCTAAAAAGGGTCTCGCCAATAACTGTTCAGTGGTCACTCGGCAGACCATCCTTCCCCAAAAACAGTAACCCTAGCGCCTGATATTTCAATTCATACCGGAAGTCAGTCAAAGATTCTTATACAGTCGGACCTCGTTTATTCGACAACGTTTTATCCGAAGAATTCATATAATCCAAAATAAATATCAGGTCCTGGTGTATCTTAGGCACCTAGTATTGAAATGGGTTATTCGAAATAAATTTCAGGCCCGATAAATTTGAATGATTGAGGTCCCGGCTGTACAAGTATTTTCACCTTTGGAGCACACTCCCGCAACCAATCCTTCAAATTCGCCTGGGTGAGATTGTACCCTGTAAATGTCATGAAGTTGCCTGCATTCTGTGTCTTCTCTCTGGCTGTTTCATTGTAATTCCGTATAAGGATGGTACCACCCATTGCTGTAAACTTGATTTCCATTGGTTCGCTCACATTTGAACCTAGCATACAAATAGAACTTGTTTACATGTACTGAAATGCCATTACTTCATGACTGGGTTTATGAAACAAACCGAATATAGTGCCCCCCTCCCTCCCTCCCTACCTAGGAGCACTATGATGGCAATTACTTGCATATATGCAGTAATCATGAAGCAATTGATTACTGAAAAAATTAATCAAAATTTAACCGATTACAAGAAATCGACCCCATGTATGATTCCAATAATAATTTATTGTATCAATGTATGTTTTGTTTCCATTCAATAATTGTATTGCTTTATAGAAGTAACTTCATATGGTCACCAATACAGTAAAACCTCAATAATTCGACCACCCTTGGGACCCTTTGGTCTTCTTATCAAGGTGGTCTTACTATACAGGTTATCTTTAGTGAGGTTTTACTGCATATGTATAAGGAATATTAATGATATAGATGTTTTCCCTTATCCCTTAATTAAACAAGAAATGGGCAATGCCCACAAACCAGGTTTTAAACTTAATTATTTGTAACCAAGGCTCTATTTGTATAATGAATACATGATGATCATCAATGCTGCAAAGGTGCCAGAGGTGATACATGCATACAAACACTCACACTTTGATGTCAATACACCCACGAATAGCGAAGATATTAAGTGGAAACTGATTTTTAAATTTTAAGTGACCTTGACCTTGGACGGAACGAACCCAAAAGCAATCCCAAGCGAGATCTTCACATGTTCTTACTATACACCAAGTTTGATGTCAATATGACCAACAAATCTAAAGTTATTCGCCGGAGAGCAAATTGCAATTTTTAGAAAAGTGACCTTGACCTTTGATGGAACGATTCTAAAAGCAATCCCAAGCGAGCTCTCCACACGTTCTTACTATACACCAAGTTTGATGTCAATATGACCAACAAATCTAAAGTTATTCGCCGGAAACCAAATTGCTACTTTAAGTAACGGTGACCTTGACCTTTGGCAGAACGAGTCCAAAAGCAACCCCAAGCAAGCTCTCCACATTTTTTTACTATACACCAAGTTTGATGACAATATGATCAACAAAACAAAAGTTATTTGCCGGAAACCAAATTTCTATTTTTAGTAATGGTGACCTTGACCTTTGATGGACCGAACCCAAAAGTAATCCCAAGCGAGCTCTCCACATGTTCTTACTGTACACCAAGTTTGATGGCAATATGTTCAACGAAACTCAAGTTATTTGCTGGAAACCAAACTGCTATCTTTAGTAATGGTGACCTTGACCTTTGTCAGAACGGGTCCAAAATCAATCCCAAGCAAGCTCTCCACATGTTCTTACTGTACACCAAGTTTGATGGCAATATGTTCAACGAAACTCAAGTTATTCGCCGGAAACCAAACTGCTATCTTTAGTAATGGTGACCTTGACCTTCATCAGAACGGGTCCAAAATCAATCCCAAGCAAGCTCTCCACATGTTCTTACTGTACACCAAGTTTGATGGCAATATGTTCAACGAAACTCAAGTTATTCGCCGGAAACCAAACTGCTATCTTTAGTAATGGTGACCTTGACCTTCATCAGAACGGGTCCAAAATCAATCCCAAGCAAGCTCTCCACATGTTCTTACTGTATACCAAGTTTGATGTCAATAGGATTAACGAAACTCAAGTTATTCACCGGAAACCAAATTGCTAGTTTTAGTAACGGTGACCTTGACCTTTGTCGGACCGAACCCAAAAGCAATCCCAAGCGAGCTCTCAACATGTTCTTACTATACACTAAGTTTGATGTCAATAGGATTAACGAAACTCAAGTTATTCGCCGGAAACCAAATTGCTAGTTTTAGTAACGGTGACCTTGACCTTCGTCGGACCGAACCCAAAAGCAATCCCAAGCGAGCTCTCCACATGTTCTTACTATACACCAAGTTTGATGTCAGTATGATCAATGTAACTCAAGTTATTCGCCGGAAACCAAATTGCTAGTTTTAGTAACGGTGACCTTGACCTTTGTCGGACCGAACCCAAAAGCAATCCCAAGCAAGCTCTCCACATGTTCTTACTATACACCAAGTTTGACGTCAATATGATCAATATAACTCAAGTTATTCGCCGGAAACCAAATTTCTATTTTTAGTAACGGTGACCTTGACCTTTGTCGGACCAAACCCAAAAGCAATCCCAAGCGAGCTTTCCATATGTTCTTACTGTACACCAAGTTTGGTTACAATATGATCAACAGAACTCAAGTTATTCGCCGGAAACCACCCAGTTTGACGCCCGCCCGCCCGCCCGCCAGCCCACCCGCCCGCCCGCCCGCCCAACGACATACACCATTCTAATAACCTGTTTTTTTTCAAAAACCTGGTTAAAAATAAGGGGGGGGGGGGTTTGTGACAATCATACAATTAATTTACACTGACAATAAAACAGAAAAATAATTACCAATAAATTTCACTTTTCCTTGAATATTGTACATATTTCCAGAGAACGGAAAACTTGAAAATGTTGACTTTGATCCTGCAAATACACACATGTTATTTTTCAGAGACAGCAAGTTTTCTATGAAGAAAGTAAACAGTATGCTAACTGGTACCGATACAGTCACACTGAACGCAATATATCCACACTACTTTCACTACATCATAACATCATTTACTAGATATAAAATGAAGAAATATTAACTTGGCAAGTAACTGAAAGTTTACATTCAAACCCTATTAATGTAGGTATATATTAGTACAAATGTGTGGCCTTTAATGTTGGTATATTGGTACAAATGTATGGCCTTTAATGTGAGTATGTTGCCACAAATGTGTGGCCTTTAATGTTGGTATATTGCTACAAATATTTGGCCATTAATGTGAGTATGTTGCCACAAATGGGTGGCCATTAATATTGGTATATTACCACAAATGTGTGGCCTTTAATGTGAGTATGTTGCCACAAATGTATGGCCTTTAATGTGAGTATGTTGCCACAAATGTGTGGCCTTTAATGTTGGTATATTGCTACAAATATTTGGCCATTAATGTCAGTATGTTGCCACAAATGTGTGGCCATTAATGTTGGTATATTGCCACAAATGTGTGGCCTTTAATGTTGGTACATTGCCACAAAAGTATGGCCTTTACTGTTGGTATATTGCCACAAATGTGTGGCTATTAATGTCAGTATATTGAAAAAAATGTAAAACCATTTATTTAACTTTGAACACAGCCATTGCCACAGAAAAAGTATGCAAGTAAGGAATTAAAATAGTCCTAAAATAAAATCAGCCATATAAGAAAATACCTCTTAACTTTGACACCAGCTTTTGTCTATCCAGTGGTAAAGTAAACTTCAGCTGCACAGAATTCATTACTGATGATTTTGACAGATTAAATCCTTGCCTCCACCCAGGACACAGCAAATACCGTGCACGAACCTTGTCTGCATTCTGGAAACTATTCTCACTTAGAATAGCATCAAGATCCATACTCCTGTATCAATGAAAAATAACATTTAGGATGATGGGTACACATTCAAGTCATATTATTGTTCTATACATAAACTAGAAATATGTCCATAGGACACAGATGCCCCCACTTCCAGCCTTTGTCACAAAAGCAAATGCTATTATTCTGCTCATAGTTATATGAATGTGTATCCAAATTACCAAGTGAACCACTTTACAGATCATGGTGATAAGTTGATGGCCATAACTTTGCACTTACTGGGCGGGGACATACTTGAAACCCCAGGTGCACAACTACACATGCTGTTGAACATTCCTGTAAAGTTTTGTGAGTCTAGCTGAAATAATATTGGAGATAGGCGTTACACAAGATTGCATGCTCTGTATGCTGTATTTTCAATAAGTCAAGGGCCACAACTTTGCACTTACTGGGCGGGGCCAAACATGAAACCCCAGGTGCACAACTACACATGCTGGCGAACATTCCTGTAAAGTTTTAAGACTCTGGCTCATCTTCTTTTGGAGACAGACGGACAAGGGCAAACCTATATGCCCCCCCCCCATCTTTCAGAGTGGAGGCATAAAAAACAATCCAGTTTATTTCATGTCTCACATCTTGGCACCAATAATTTATCATCAAATACAAGCAAGTCCTATATACAAATGCTGATAATCAGTAACAAACCTGGATACATTTCCTTGTTCAGCTAATAGAAAGGCAACATCACTGTTCACCGACCTAAGCATATGTTGAATATCTTCTAACTCTTCATTCTGAACAAGAAACAAATGAGCAGTTATCATGATTAATTATAGAATTCAACAGACATTTACTTGATCCCACTTGTGGACATATACCGTCTCCCTTGGTCGTGTGATTGACACATTTCTTGTTACTCACTCTACACTTTTGCCATGTTTGCCCCATACTTCATCCAAAGTGCAGTTAACCTTAATCAACTTTATATAAGTTAAATTTACATGAAAATGACGTAAGGTCGCTGTGGTGTAGTGGTTAACATAACGGACTGGCAATCTCGGTAGCCCCATTGACCGATTTTTCGCATTCCTCAAAACATGACTTTATCAAAATATATTGTGTAACAATAATGTAGGAACAAAATGAAAATTTACCATTTTAAAGTTCAAGTCTGAGAATATGGGCCCTGAACAGATGACTTGATCGTGACCTTTGCAAGTTTTAAACCAACAACATCTGAGTTAGTTGACTGCTATTTAAGAGAAAGTTATAAAATCTTACCATTAAAGCAGTCGAGGATGTCATAACAATCTGATTAACCCAGCCCTGTGAACATGCATTCAATAAATAGGGGAATGTATATCTGAAAAGCAAAGAATTTGTATTAATTGTTACTTAAATATGATAGAAAATGAATATCATAATTCTACTAATTTGTCCAAAATACAGAAATCTCAGAATTCAATACTTAAAAATTATTACACCTGGCCAAACATACAAAAATTTACGAATCTTATGTGCGGAAATCTTAAAACTACATGTAATCTTGCGAAATTTATTTACTTTGTCAATTTATGTAGAAATCAAACCAATGTATGAAAATGATGTAAAATTTGTGATGCTCTTTAAAAATCCATGTATTTCTTCTACATTGTAATTGTATAGTAGTATTGACTATAGTTTGCTATAAACATTGCAACATGTTTTATGCAATAAAATGATACTGTAGTGTATCTGAAAAATCAAAACAATAACTCAATTTCCAACTATACCAAATTTCCAAAATTGAGGAAACAAAGTAATTGATCCGATGATTTTGTCGAAAACGTGTGATGTCACTATTTGCAAGCAGGAAACACTATTTACTCCATATGGTCACTTCGTTTTCATATTGCCATATGGGGCAAATATTGCTTACTGTCAGTACATGGTGACGTCATGTGACATTTTCTGAAAATGACGTCACTTAAAGAAGTGGTTCATACAGTGGCGCTCATTTATTGTTTGTCTAATGCATCCTCGGTACCAAGGCTTTTAATAACATATATGATACTCTGGGCAAATTGGCTAGTGAAATTTCATAATGCATGAATATTCATTAGCATTTCTCGACCAATGTAATGGACGATAACAAAAAAGAAGGAAATCTCCTTTGTGAAGAGCTAACAGCAAATTCAACAAAATGGCAGCGACCATTGAAATATGTGCAATTTGAAAGCCACGATCTCATAGGATGGCTCAGAACCGTGATTTCATCCATAAATCCTCGGCAATTTCCGTATCTCATGAGGTGTGTGTCATGCGGCCAATCAAGCGGCTGGATTTCACCTCATTATTTATTCACGAGTACAAGATTTTTACAGTTAGTTAAAATACCCAGGGTATCATATATGTTATGAATAGCCTGGGTACCAAGGATACCTTATATATATATATACTTTTAGTATAAAGCAGGGGTACCACTGTTTGCTGAAGGTACAGATCATGGTAAACCCTCCCACATATTAATGTGGAAGAATAGAGCATCTTGAATCATATAAAACATTTGAAGCGACGAAGCATACATACCTGATACAATTAATGTATGCCAACAAAATTACAGTGAAGTTGAATAAAAAATATTCATATCAGCTCCTTCAACACAAAGAAATTATACAATTTACTTACTTATGTTCCATAAAAACATTCAAAGGATCCACACAGGCAGTCACCGACCCTGAAATAAAATATGTAAATATTTAATGTTCATATATATCATACACATACATACATGAATATATCAAATAGTACAACAGATCCAGTCCAACATATGTCAGGAAGCAAACATCAAGAGTGATAAGTGTAAGTTGTTAGAACTTGTTTCATAATCGATGTAAAATAAATAAGTTTGAAACTAACTGTAATCAATAACCCATACCTATAACACAATGGGACCTAACGTCAGGGTCCGGATGGCTCACAACAGCATTTATTACACTAACTATATCTGTATACCTGAAAACAACAATGACACACAGAAATATAATTTCTTTCTCATACAATAATGATATTTGTAGCTACCATCATACAACCATCGCACACTTTTGTGTAAAAAAAAACCCACACCAGAATCACGTAACCATCACAAAATAACTAAGAAAGGCACAAAGTTGTAGATGTAGACCCCTTGACCCCTAGAAACATCTCATCTAAAGACTACCTCAATAATAGACCACCTAAGAATTAAGAACACAATTAGCAAGTCCATTTTCACAGTTTTGCTCTTTATTCAGCCTCAATATTAAGACCACCTCAATAAGAAGACCAGTATTCAAGGGTCCCAAAGGTGGTCTTATTATCGAGGTAGTACTGTAGGTTTTTGGTCTCAGGATCAAGATCTAGTACAGTTTCTTTAGAAGTTTGAAAAAATTGCTATGCTAAGCTAAATCTTCTTACATACTGTGATAGATATGATCATTTTGCAAATTCCCCAGACCTTTAAATTCAAATTTCATATTCATTTGGAAAAAATATGGTTATTGATAAGTCATGATTGATTACTGAGCATTGATCCTAATTCGATCTCAGCCAGTTTCAGTCTAAAGTATCATAAATTAATTGCTCAACAAAAAGGTAGGTTTTAAATGTTTTCACAATTTTTAAGATGATTTGTTTTCAGTTATGAGAAGTACTGAATAAAGTATTCAGTTGCTCAAAGAAAATGGCAAATATTTTTTTTTGGAATAAACTTTATCTAGATCAGTTGATCCTTTGTGAACATAAAGCCAGATGTGGAGTTTTAGGGATCAACTCTCAGCATGGGCGTGGTTCTTCCTGAAAGTTTTAACAACCTCAGAGTAACTGGTAGGAGCTTATACTGTCAAGTAACTCAGAAATAAAATAATCGAAAGTGATCAACACAAGTTTAGAAGCATGTTTCACAATTGATGTGAAATAAAGAAATACAGAAGTCTGCACTCATGAGCTTTTGTTTGTGAAGAACAAAAAGCTGTCATCGAGAGAGACGACATCGATATATCTTTAATATATTTCCCTCAATCAATTATCGATACACTATTTTAAAAATCCATACTAATGAATAATAAACACATGCTTGAAAATGCCGAAAATTCACCCAAAACAAAAGTGGAAGACACCGCGTTTTCAAAATTATAAGTATATAAGCTAGCTAACACAAGCGACTAGCGGATAAAAACAATGTATATTTACCCTGGAACTACATAAAGTACTCGCGTGTTCCTCATGCTACTATCACCCTGACTTTGCTTTCGTCGTCGGTGAACATTCAATGTTGCCTTCAGTTTCGCTTGGATGTCCATAGGGTTAAACTGTTGTACACTATCCAATGGTTGTTTAAGTACAACGTATCTACAATGCAACAATGTCATAGTTCATCCTTAAATAAAAAATCGTTTGTAAAAATTTTTTTTTAACTTTTATAAAAAATTGTAATATTTTTAGTAGTGGCCATTTTCATGGTATAACCCTACCTACTCATGAAAATGGCCACTACTCAAATATTTTGAGTTGGGTAGCGTATCAATAGTTAACGCTATGATAAAAATATTAATTACCAACGTACATACCCACCTAAAATTTGCCAGGTAAGGTTATGCCAAACATACAATTTTCTAAGGGTGGCCTTATTAGCATTTAATTCTAATAACCATGCCTCGACTGTGAGAGCTTGTCTGCAAACCCACAAGCACATACACCTACTTCAAAATCTAAATGTTCTGTATGGAGTGAAGTTTTTAAAATGGATACAGTTGTATCTTTTACAAATATAACTCGCAAATTGCAGAAAGCCTTAAACGGTATAATCATACATAGTCAATGTTTTAAATAACAAAAATAAATGGACGCTATGCACCAGTGACCCAGTATTTGAAAATTATATGCCAAATCATATACAATGACAATACACATACAAGAAATATACCAATTACAATATTTTTGGTGAATCCCTTTATGGTCCGATTGCCACAAAATACTAGATCATCCCTTGTATTTGTTGTTTAACAGCAATATATATATACATGCCTGTCAATGTGTAGATTAAGTCAAGGTTCACATATAAGGTGATAACTGTATCCTTACCTATTTTGCTCCTTCGATAAATTAGATAAAACATCACACATCTGTTCTTGGTGAGAGCCAGGGACACCACTCATTATTGTAACAATAATCTGAAAGTATAGCAAAACAATAATTCTACACATTTTTTTTGTCAGGAAGTTTTACAGAAAGAAATGGAGAGACAATAAAATACCACAATTCCTTGTGTTTTTTTATAGAAAACAATTTATGCAAACCAGAGATGGTCCCAGTCTAGGTACATAAAGAAATATGAGGTGTAAGCGGTCTAGGTCTAAATGATTGCAGTAAGGAGGAAGTGATTCGATGCCAGTAAACATAGATACTCGACCATAGTAGAGCTGTGTTAGATGGGGGATCAAAGTAAAACATAGGAAATGTTTTAGTACAAGAAGTAACCAACCTCAGGCTCTATTTCGTCTACTTCATTAGTATCACCAGGTAGTTGTAGAACCTTACTGATGTCTGATTCTGGAATAGTGTACCATCCCACACTGCTTACACAGAAATGGTCCAAAAACCTGAAACATTGTGTATGCAGAATTAACTTTCTAAATGTCTTCATTCAGAGTGAAGTAGCTTCGAACCCAGAGAGTGTAGGTTCAAACCTCAACAATGTCCAGACCATGACGCCTCATCAAGAGACACTAGTGTTGTTGGTTCATTTCCATAAAGTTAACTAAATAATAATTTGAATCATCTACAACCCCTTTCGTCACAATTGTATTTCAATAAATTATATAAATTGGTTTAAACAATGCTCTCTTGAACACTCTTCAATCATTGAATATTATGATATACATGTACCTTCTATTAGTATGTGCAATATTATCCAAATGTGTTCTGAAACTTCAGGCGTAAAAAGTATATGTTTGTTTCAGTTTTCCCGACCTACCCTATTTTTTTTGCCTAACTCTGGAACATTTTTCATAACTCTGGAACATTTTTCATGTGTTAACATTTTTTTATTTAGGTTCATATTTCTGCCAAGTTATTGGACGTTTATGAGTACTTCAGCTGTAAAGCGTAATATTCACCTTGATTAAACATTATCCATGTTAAAAGGGAAAGGGGATTTATCTTTTAACATATTCATTTAAGTCGTATGTTAAATTTGCTTCCTCTAAACATCCTCTTGTCTTCTTTAGCAAGAAAATCTCCAAAACCATGTTTAAAAACTTCTTGACCTTTTCCAACATACTACTCTGCCGATGAAAAAGTAAGAATAATAGGAGCTTTTTTGGAAAACTAGGAAACAATAGGAGCACTTTCAAAAAAAACTAGGAAAAACGAGAAAAACTAGGAAAAACGAGAAAAACTAGGAAAAACGAGAAAAACTAGGAAAAACTAAGAACACTGGAGAACCTGAATAATTCAATAAAATAAAAAAACTACCTGTATAAATGTGGAAGACAGATTGCTGCTTTCTGTAATGTCGTCTTTATCTTCCTTGATGATGCTGACATATGTTTATGCTGAATAAGATTGTGCCTGGAAGGAAGCAACATTCATTATCTAATAATATTAAGTTATTTACATGATTGCATAAATGTGGTATACAGTAAAACCTCAACAATAAGAACACCTCATAATAAAACCACCTCAAAATTAAGAACACAATTTTCATGTCCATTTTCACTGTTTTGCTCTTAAACCAACCTCAGTATTAAGACCAGTTTTCAAGGGTCCCAAGGGTGGTCTTATTATTGAAGTTTCAATGTACATTGTACATAACTTGACGTCTCTTCCAGAAGTTGAATAACAGTATATTTAGGACTTATGACAGATGACAGGCTTTGAGTCACATAAACAGCCAGAGTCTTGTTGCGACTACTCCAGCTATTACGGTGGAGGTAGACCCCAGTTGGAACCACCAACCTTCCGTAAGCCCGCTGGATGGCTTCCTCACTTACTAATTCTATATCCTGGGTGGGATTCAAACCCGTGGAGGAGAAGGGACATAATTATGATTGAACACAACAAGGGCATGAAAATGAATAGAGAAACATAGTGTTTATTTATTATAGTGTCACACCTATTTAAAGGGCCAGTCATTCCTGACTTATGAGGCACCTACTTTCTGAGCATATTTACTTCCCCATTGCTATCCTTTAATTCCAGGCACCAGGCAGGTAGGCACACAGTAACCATTATTTAACTAGCTGGCGGCTCACCCACCTGCCATATCAGAGCGGACCCCATCAAGGATTCAAGCCTTCGGCCTCCCACTCTGAAGGCGGATGCCTTAATCACAGGTTTGTTATAACCTACACTACAATTATAAGTGGTCGGTTCAATGACCATACTTTATTTATATCAGTAAGGCATCTGCAGTATTTACAAATAAAAACATTGCAAGAAGTAACAATGAGTTCAAAATTATGCACCACAAATGCGTTCTTTTACTAACGAAACAAATAAGACATTGAATAAAATTTATTCAACCAGAATTCATTTACAAATACTTACATGAGATAGCAGTTTTCTGGTAGTTCATCAACTCTTTTCACCTTCGGAGATTCAGAATCTTCCCTCCATTTGTACAGAACCTGAATCATATTTCATAATAAAACAATTTAAAGATCCCATTTTCTTATTAAATAGCATTAATAATAATCAATGTTTGAGTCATACCTCTGTTGAATGTGTATTTTCAAAATTTATCAAGCTAAATAAGAGATAGTTACAACGAAGTATCAACTAATATTCAATATTTTCCCCACTTGAGTAGCTCACTATTTTTTTGGAGTAAGGCCCATTTGTTTTAGTAGGTAGGGTTATGCCAAACAAATAAGTATGGGTTATTTTTCTTTGTCAAAACAGGTAAGAAAAATGTTTGGTCTTGCATACACCAGCTGTCTTTGGCCGATATTTTATATATTGTCGATATAGACATATTGACAAAATTTCAGCCATGGAAAAATCTCCCGCTTTGCCTCACAATCTCCCTCTTTTCGGGTAGCAATCTCCAGATTTGCATTTTGAAAATGTTCACATGTATGACATTGTAAATTCGTCAAAAATTACATTTGATAAAATCAGATTAAGGTTGAAATTTTCAAAAATGTGGAAAAAAATATAAAATTATAAAACAATACTAGAAACAATTGACTCACGTCTGAGTATAAATGTTTGAACGCCTTTGACTTAGGTGTGAAGAGTAGAACAATCTGGCCATGTTCATTTCTCAGATGGTAGGGAATATATGGCACAAACGTTGAATGATATTCTACCACTAACACAGCCACTGTGTTCGAAGTGTCCTGAAAAAATGTAAGCACACATTTGTCTACATGTTATTCAGTCAGTTAGTAATATCTCTATAGGAGGTGAGACGATTAATCGATCCATCGATGCATCACGATGCAAGTTCTCTCGATACACCTATTGATATGTTTTGAGAAAAATGGATGAATTGATCCGCCATTTTTATTCATTGAATGTAACAAAAAAATGTTACGCTTGTTCACGTTCTTGTGTAAACTTGCAAAAATCGAAACCGAAAACACAACTGTTGAAGTGCACTTTGTACAGTTTAATAATAAAATTAAGCATCATAATTATACAGAAAGTATGAAACTTGGTACATACCCCATCATAGAATCTGGCTGACCTTATATGGTTACTATGGAGAACTATAGCTCCATACTGTGGACAAAGGATGACCAATCCATTCTCATAGGCATACAAGCTAGCTGTAAATAAACACAGTGTCAGGAAGTATGAGATACTTTATATCTATTCAGGCACACACATGACGGATGCTGCAATGTTTAGTTAAATGGTTATTTCAACAGTATTTTAGATACGTATGGCTGTCAGTTTCCTGGGAATTGAACTCACTGATGTTTGTCCATCGCTCAGTGAAGACGACCATGACATCAGGTAGTTCTTTACCTTTACTGTCTGACTATGGCACCAAGTAGGCTGATAAAAAAATGAAGAGGACTACCAGGTACTTCAAACTGCACCTCCAGCATTCATATTTCAAATCAAAATTATAAGTAGTTATTATTATTATTCAGTAGTTCCTATCCCTTTTACTGATGAGGCGAACACAAGAAATGCTGAACCATGATATATGTAGAATATAATTTCAGAGCATAATAATGATACATATAGAAACACAATGATATTATACTAAGCAATATTACACATGACTAATTGATTTATTGATTAGAATTATTGACTGAGTGACTGAGTGACTGAGTGACTGAGTGACTGAGTGACTGAGCGAATGAGTGACTGAGTGACTGATTGATTTATTGATGATATTTTTGTCTGAGTGACTGAGTGAGTGAGCGAATGAGTGACTGCATGACTGATTGATTGCTTGGGTTTTACGGCGATTTGTCAGGTCATACATCGCCATGACCAGCAAATAACTTCTAAAATTAAATGAATGGACATAAAAGAATGTAAAGGTGAAACAACTTACCCTCTTCAGGAGGCATACACAATGTACTTGCACATCCCAGATTGATAGGGTCTCCAGAAAGTAATAACGCACCGAAATGTTCGGACAGTGTGTCATCTTCCAACTTTGACTGTAACAATTTCCGATCATCGGCTGCATTCGTGTGCTGAATACGTAAACAGAAAGTGAGCAAGATGATGCAGTTGGTTAATGCCTTAACTTATTGCCTGATTGTATATAAATCTTTTATTTTTTAATTAAAATGTTGAAATCTAGCAGGCGTGTCAAATTTAAAGTCAGACGGATGTTACTACGGATATACTTAATATCAACCAAATTTATCTCAAGGATCTGATGAAAAAGCTAGACTCACTTATGTTACAAGAAAAAACAAAAGTGCTGACTATCGCAAATACGCCCATTCTATGGTAATGTCACTAGAGTGTAAAAACAAAAAAGTGTAAAAAGGATTATATAAGACAAGAGCAATATCAAACTTGTTCGACATATTATACCCATACACGTTTTGACCAAATTTGGTGATGATTGGACCAATGCTTCTAAAGCTTTTGATCAGACAACTTAATGGACGAACCCCCGCCTGCCCAACCACCCATCCGCCCCAGGTGGAACAACAATACTTAAAATATTATTACGAAAATTTTAGACGAAAATCTACCGCATAACTTTTAGCCTAAGGGGCTTGTCATGATACAAATACCCTTTAATCCCACCAGTGGTAACGCGCTTGGACTTGTAATCCAGGGATCGCTGGTTTGATTCCCCGCTGCATCACTGACCGTACTAACAGTCTTTCGGACGAGACTTTAAAAACCGAGGTCCCGTGTATGATGCTTTACATCGTGCACGTAAAAGAACCAGGGGTGCTTCTGGAACTGGGGCATCTCCTGTCTCATGCACTATCCTCCAAAAATCTAATATGATTAACATTCTTCTGGAGGCGTCGCCCATATGGGAAACCAAATACAAAAAAAAAATACACATCGAATTATGAGTGCAGTTGATATTTATGTTGCTGGTATAGGAAGGTACAAATAAAACAACACAAAGAAACTCACAGTCCATGTATAGTATCTAGGTATGTGGTCCGTCAGGAGAAGATAATTACTGTTCATACCAGTACTGCCATCTGAAAATATTAATTACAATCATATACATACATGCACTTGGGAGAAGGTTCGAATCCAGGTAGGGGTCTGTTCTGATATGGCAGGTGGGTGAGCCGCCAGCTAGTTAAATAATGGTTACCATATGCCTACCTGCCTGGTGCCTGGCATTAAAGGATAGGAATCGGGAAGTAATTGTGCTTTTTTTCTGTAAGCGATATGACAATTTCTCAACATTGTCCAGACAATGTGGACGGACATCTCAATTGCAACAATCCAATAATTTCATTGGATGATAGGCAACATGCGTTGTTCAAATTTTTCTAATCCAATAAATTCTAATTAATTGTGTTTTACTGTAAATCACTTTGTTTTCGTGACAACGTAATTTTTGGCGTTAATTCGCGAATCTCGAGAATAATAAAATCCATATACAGATTTGGTGCATATCTGAAATTGTGTACACTCTTTTATGTATAACAAGCGATGTGAGTGCATAACTATTTGATTAACAGATAGATGTTTAAACAACAACACAAAACCATTTCCCTCAATCTTAAATTCGACACGGAGAAAAGACGCGAATTCATCATTTCGCGAAATACTTCTGGGCAAGAGTTTCGCGAAAATTTAATGTCGCGAAAATAAGTGATTTACAGTTCCATGACGACAACATCACCTGGAACAACCGCAAACACTAACCTTTCATCTCGACCTTAATTTCTGAATCCAAAAAGGATTCTGAGAAAACCAACGAGCCTAGAACTGTCCCAGGATTCTCGTTACTCGGAATGTCATACAAAGAGATTGATGCAGATTTCATCAAAAGACTTCTGCTTCCATCTTCCAGAGCTCTGACACTGAAATACATAAAATTCTCTTTTATTTGTATTGGATTACACAAATCCTCAATACACCTAATTCTGATAATTCATGGGTATTTAGTGCCTCAAATCTGGATAAAAAAATGTGAGCAGTATGACAAAAAATTGTACAATACCATAGTGTACGCAAATGCATTAAATGAATAGCAATTACACACTTAAGTACCCTTGAGGTCACTTGCCATTCAGAGGAAAGATTGTATATGTATAATAAACTACTGGAGAAAAGCTGCGATCAGACTCGCGAGGACAATTTGCATGCAAATTGGAACAATATTATACACAGATTAAAGGTAGATAGGCTGATTTTCTATCCAAATATGCTGCGTAATAATTTTGAAAACATGACATGTTAATGCCTTCACTTAGACATACTTTAAAATATTGCATTGTAATTTTTATCTAAAATTTCCTGGAACTGCAAAGCACGAGTCCGATACAGGTAATTCCTACGCCAGCGCTAACTCGACGCGTACGTCAGGTTAGAAAATACCAGTATTGGACGCTTGTCTTTGTGGTTTTGGTAAACATGTAAGAAAAGTGACAACGCAGTGTTGTAGAGGACATCTCTATGAAGTAAATTACCAACAGTTTTTTCATATTTAGCACTAAGGAAATTTTGTCAAAAAAGTCAGATTATATAATGTACCTTTAAACCAATTACTTCAAATTTGCTACATTAAAAAATTATCACAGACAAGAGATGAAGATCAATACAAGATCACAATGTCGTCGCCAGCAAGGTACCGAATTTTCAAATGTAATTTTCACTGTGAAAAGAAAAGCGAATCAGTTCTAGCCATAAGGGTTTGAAGCGAAAATCTAATTAGCATACTGAAATTTAATGTCTTATTGGCAGTATCCTTAATCACAAAATCAACCAACAAGTTCAATCCACAATGTCCCTGCCCTAATAAATCACTAAGTTACTGTAGGACATAAATGTCTAGGTAAAATGTCAATACAGTAAAACTTCGATACCTCAAACTGCCGTCGGACCTAGCAATTAGTTCGAGCCATCTATTGTTCGAGGAATCTACGATTTATGTGTATTTGTACAATCTGACTTTCAAAATGAGCCCTATATCGCTCGCTCACCAGAGTAATACTGATATGATGTCTTATACATAGAAATCAGTACCGGCCCCTGTCAGCAATTTTGTTTGGGGGGAAAAATCCAAGAAACATCAATACCTTTCACAATAGTAACTACACCTTTAGAGGGTTTCAAGTGCTGCTCCCTTAACCATCAAATAAGTTGTGAAATATTTTTATCTGTTTTTACTTTTTAAACTTCACTCTTGTTAACACTATCATATTTTATCCTCTCTAATATCTCACTGTACATTCTTTTATCACCTCCTTTATCTTTTTCTTTTGCACCAAGTTCCATCACAGGGCATCAACCTCAGACAAACGGTTTCCAAGGAGATTCAGTTTGAAGAAAATGTGAACAGACATGATAGATGGAAGATGAGGGATGACAATAAGTCAACCAGAGCATTCTAAGCTAAAAGCATACATTTTAGAAATGTATGCGGAAATCAGAAAAGAAATAAAATAATGATTTTCACGGCCAATTGTACATTGTTATTATATCTTGACCTTGTTCAATATTGTGTTCATTCATGCCTACTGTTTTATTACTTGAATAATTTATCACAGGATTCTCTTGAAATCAGCTTAATAAAGGGCAATCTTACCATCCATGGCTGTCGACTGCCTGTATTGTAAACTGAATTTGTGGACCTGACTGAATATACTGTAATACATTATCATCTTTTATCTGTGAACAACATTCTGCAAGAGTTTCCTTGGCAACCAATTCAGCCTGAAAGTTAGATTTTATTTAGAAAGATGACATACAAATCCAATACAAATATATCATCATACAAAACACACTAATAAATACCTTAAAATGTACTTACAGTTATACAAGCTATATATAGTGTTAATCTGTAACAAAATGTAAGTAGCAAGTATTATTTTAACTTATATATAACTTTACCCTTCAGCTTTGTACTGGAGATAGCAAATTCGAGTGTAGGACAAAATCCTCTCCGGACAAAATCCCCTTTGCTCATTTTGTACATGTTGGACAAAACCCCCTTATGAATTTTACAAGTAGTACAAAATAGCTTCTTGTAGCTTGGATTTTAAAGACAACAGTATAAAATTATGATAATGACATGCACCAAACTGTAAATCCAATTAAGTGTTTTTTATATTTCTTGGTTTTACTCAGTCCATGTTAAAAATGTTCAATAAATGTTGAAACATTATTTTGTTTATTTGTTTAGTTTTAAACCACATTGAACTTAATACAAACAAAACAGAGGGCGTTTTGTCCTACAGTGCTTGTAAAACTCATGAAGCGGCAGCGCTTATATAAGGATTAAGTAATTAACCTGATCCTCTTCACCTTTATGACCTAATATGGGCATAATTTCACAATTGACTACTTGTCTATATATGTATATATCTTCAGCTTTCTAAGTGCGGAGTATTACAATTAAACACATGGTATACTATTTCAAAATAGAATAAAATTTTCTCATATGATGTATAGACACTGATAATGCCTGAATTGTTCGCGGACATTGGTATATTCCGCATAATAGCTATGTAATATATTCATATAAAGGTCAGCATCAGCCCTGCGTTCATTAAAGATGGTTGCCGCTAACGTTTTGGGACGTTTTGAAGTATAGTTCCCTGTGTGCAGTGAATGTAGTGCAGTGGGTCAAGGAAACAAAATAAAACAGTTTCATAACGTTCGCAACTGTTAGCCGCAACTGTTAGCCGTAACTGAACACAGGGCAGTTAATTTATACAAGCTATATATATTTATACAGATAAAACGGTTTGAGTCGAGTCCCTGACGGAGAAATAGAACTACATGTATACAGTCAGTCAGTATTGTAGCTTGTACAACATACAAAACAAACAATACTTAATAGATCCTTTGTGTCTGATCAAACAATAGCAATCCCACTTTAATTAACCATTTCCTCTCTCACTTATGACTGTCAACAGAATCTGTTTATATTCTATCACTACAAATATGAGGTTATTTTCTCATATAACAAGGTAATAGACTATTATAATGTTACAGTAAATAAAAGCGAATACAACTGTGTCACACAATCTCTGAACAATCACTCGGCATTAACTCTAACAAACAGACCTACATTACAACATGCAGTACAAACTTCACAGATTTGACCAGTCAAGGCCCTTCACCGGGACTTTGGGTCTGCATGCTAACCAGAAATGAAGATAAAATTATAATCAACCTTTTCTAATTTTTTTAAAGTTCGGAATAACCCTACACAGTAAAAATTTGGTGAGAAGGTAGGTAGGCATTTTTTTTCGGCACAGCCAAACTAATATGGCTTTCCAATTTGCATATCAGTGCATAACCACTAAGCCAACTACTCTTCAACCGAACAATGTTTGCAACCTTGACGAGGATTGGTTAACCTTTCGATAAGGGGTACGTTTCCTTACCGAAATCCACTGAATTTCGGTGAATTTACCGAAACCCATTTTTGATCTGAAGTGACCAGCAATATTAACATCTTTTATGTTGCACAACAAATCTTACCCTTCAAATTGCGCCGACCATCTTTTTTCAAGATATATCTTGTTATTTTTATGGTTGTACCAGTGTTAACTATTAATACGCTGCATAAAAAATCGACATACTATTTTGATGTGTACATCAAAGGTGAATTTCTTGGGAAAACTTCGCCAATACCTGATGGACTGGCATAAAGTAGGCGTTATTTGAGAGAATATTCATGCATACATTGTGGTGCATATCTTGGATACATTATGATGTTTAAAGCTTGATTTCGGCCGCAGAAAGAGGTAAGGTGTGAAAAGAATTAGACACCTTGTACTATATATACACATACTACAGAAGGAATAAAGGGATAGAATTCAAGAAGGAATAAAGGCAGAGAACTCTAGAATGAATAAAGGCAGAGAACTATAGAAGGGATAAAAGGAGAGAATCACAAGTTTCATTGGACAGAACATCAGAGGATCCAATTTAAAATTAATTCTGTTTCTAGAAAGGTTTTGACAGCTGTTACCTATCAGTTAGTTTAAATAGTTTTCATTGAAGTACTGACCTTAAATGAGTATTGGTATAATGCAAATCTGCTTTTTCCACAATGCTCAGAATAAAAAAGTTGATAAAGAAATAATGCAATATGATTGGATTCAAAATGAAGGATGGATAAATATGAAGTCGAGAGCAGGAAAAATTGCATCAAGACGATAACTTCATTAAATAAAACTCATGATGTCATGATGTTTGGAAAATGATGATGCACGATGCAGTGTCAGAGAATGGTCATAACTCGAAAAATATGTAAGCTAGACTCTTCAAATAAACTTCTAAACAAAGCAAAATTATGGTAGTTTCACATTTTTCAAAAAATGTAAAATATTGATTTTTTTGTCCAAAGGGCCATTTTCCTGCCCTTTTTTCTTGTTACCATTCTAAATGCGAAATACATAAAATGTTAGAAGTCCCATTCCCTACCATAGAGACGAGCAATATTGGCCTAATATGTGTAATTCCTTAAGAAATCATAGTGTATTCCCTGAAACATATAAGAGACATAGGTAAGGACGGACAATAGTGTTCTCTTAATTTGTTTGGCGGGGGGGCGGGAGGATTGACACATATTTACCTGTTTTGTACTAAGTGTGTTACAATACGCTTGTATACCAGTCAACAAAGCATCTACCATTGATCCATACAGAATTGTCAACAATCTATAATAAAACATGCATGCAAAATACAAATTAGTGTTGCAGTATACATTTGCCCCAAAAATTGTTATTAATATAATATAAAATTCAATTGTTAAGTACCCACAATGCAATCTTTGCTCTAGATCAAAACCCATTCCTTCAATTAGTCATGGTGGTCAGTTGACCAAACCAGTTTTCCTGAATTAAGTATCAATAAATAGTTCCCACATTTACAATATTTACCTCCCTTGTTCTTAACTGTCGGCCATTTTGAAAGGCAAAACTGATTAGACCTTAATAGGAGTAATTTCCAAATAGGTGATAATTGAGAAAATACCAAGGGAATGTGCATGTGACAACCACTTTTTCTTCAACTTACCGAGCCAAATGTCCACATGAGCATAATGAATAAATTATTTTTTATATATCGGATTACTTTATCATCGTTTAAAAAAACATTTTTTCAGGTAAATTTTTTATTGTCTGTATAATTATCTATACCTGCCTATTATAATTGTTTGTGTTACATAATATTGTTATCATGTACATATTATAGAGGCTCACAGAGAAGACTGAGCTTGCCCAACTGTGTTGCCTCTTTAAATATAGTCGTTATTATTATTATTAAATTATATTCCAATAAACTTTCAGGAAATTTGCCTATCAAAATGGCCGACAATTCAGAAGAATGCAGGTAAATAGTGTAGATGTAAGAACTATGTTATGCGTACGAACTTCTGCAAATGACCGTAGCAAAATGACACAGAAGGACATGAACGGTTCCTACTGGGAATCAAACCCGGATCTCATGGGTGCCAGCCCAGTGCTCTATCATCTGAGCAGTATTGCTCATTTCTACTATACAACCTAATAAAGTAAATTCTGAGGAATAGTATATAGTGCTTATATTGACCACAGTTAATCACTCACCTCAAATCTACATTGTCCTCATATTCTGCGACCTTGGATTCTGAAAGAAAGAAGATAAACAGTGTCATTAAAATACAAAAAAAGAGCAATAAAACTGCATATCTGCATTGAGGTGTATAGCTAGACAGCCAGTACAGTTATACCTGACAGGCAACAATTCTGTGCCCTTTGTATACAGAGGGTCATTGCTACACATCCTGCACAAAGATTCAAAAAAGGGGCCAGGGCCCAACTTGCTTGCAACTGATGTCAAATTATGGCAAATATTTCTGCCGAGTACTTCCAAGACTGCTTAATGAATGTCAAATTAACAGTTCGTACAAAATCAAATACAATTCTTAACCCCCAAGTGTGACCTTTGAGATAGTAGACCAGCACACGAAAGTCTCATTTATACATGCTCCATACTTTCGGATAGCAACAAGAATGTGGAAGATAAAGTTGGACAAGATCGGTCTGACTCACCAAACACTTATGTACACACATACATGGAACATACATGTAGTAATTACAGTGAAACATGTCCATAACTACACCCATTCATCCTTGGTACCCAGAATATGCATAACATATATGATACCCTGGGCAAATTGGCTAGCTAAAATTTGTAATGCATGAATATTCATTAGCATTTCTCAAGCAATTAAATGGACAATAACAAAAAAGGATTCTCCATTGTGAAGAGCTATCAGCAAATTCGACAAAAAGCGACCATTGAAAAAAAGTGCAATTTGAAAGTAGCAATCTCATTTAATCGCTTAGAACCGCGATTTCATCCTTAGCTGCTCGACAATTTCCATATCGCATGAGGTGAGTGTCATGCAGCCAATCAAGCGGCTGTATTTTACCTAATTAATTATTCATGAGTACGAGATTTTACAGTCAGTTTGCCCAGGGTTTGTTATGAATAGCCTGGGTACCGACTGGGACCATGTTTATTTATAGCCAGGTAGTTCTTATTGTCAGGATTGAGAATAAAATAAAAACTCAAGAATGTGATCATCACCAACTCAGAAGAATTACACCAGGCCACATATTAAGGTGTATAATAAAATATTTTTTTTCAGGTTTCCCAAGAACATTTTTTCACGTAATTACATTTTACTTTCTTTTTTCTTTTTGGTAAAATTTCTTTGTGTTATTTAAGTTCATATTTCTGCCCAGTTAATAGACGGTATTCCAGCAATAGACGGTATATTCACATTGATTAAACATTACCCAAGTTAAAATGGAAAGGGGATTTGTCTTTTAACATAATTTTATACATTTGAATCTATTATTAATTTGCTTCGTTTGAAAATCAAAAAATCTCCAAAAAAAAATTCCGACCTACCTCCCCTATTCTTTTTGGGCATGAAACCCGAAACAAACATATTTCATTTTTAGGCCTAAAGATTATAGATATTGACTTCTAACACAATTTAAGTATTTCAGTAGAATACACCCTGTATGTTACTTTGCCTTGTATTGAGCCAATAGTTCTGCTTATTTATTGACAACACAGGGAGTTGTAACCGCGTGACATTGTCACATCAGCCTTTAATGAGTCGCTATAATCAGGCGTGAAATACTCACTAATTGTCAATTAGGGGACAAATTCAGCGTATTTATAAGAATAACACAGTTTCTATTATTCTCAGATATTGCCTATATCGATTTAATAGTAAAACTGCTGGGACCAGGGGACTATGTCATTTGTGTAGAGGATGTCGTTATACTCAAATGTCAATACCGCCAGTTATCACTGTACATCATTATCTTGCTCATCAAACGCAAGCTTGACAAAAATGAATCAGAAGAAGTCACAAATGCTTCGATGTCCTACAACTTAGTTTCAGTCACAGAATGAATAACGAACCAAAAAAATACAAAACATTATTTGTAGAATAGATCTCACAATGATGACAGTGAATAAGTCCACGATCAAATCACTATGGTAACAACATGACAACCAGAAATGGAGAAATAACAATTCTGACTTGTCTACTTCCAGAAAAACCAAATCAAGCAATAAATCAAGAAGACATATCACCAGATTTTTTGTCATTTTCAGGTCATCTCGGCTACATTGGCTCGTGATGAGAAACATATCCAGAAAATCAGAAATTCTGTTACCAGACAATGACTGAGATCTAAATTACAAGACAGACATCATCGCAGATCCATACACATCCATTATTTTAAAGGTCACCGGCCAAAAATTACACATTTTTTCTAATTCGATGTATTTTTGCCTAAAAAATACGATTTTGTGAACCAAAAGTATGATAAGGTGTAAATTTTTATACCGGTGTAACGTATAATTGAATAACCAAAGATTGATAACTATATTTTCATAAATTTTGTTGATTTGTTTTCATTTAAAAAAACTGTTAAGTTCTATATGTCGCCGTATTACATTTACTACGGTAACTGATATTGTACGTTGATCTTATTAGACCGTACCTACTCTGACGTATTTTTTGTATAGTATTAATTATCCACATGAAGTTGTATACATACAGAAAAACCTCATTTCAAGACCACCTAAATAACAAGACCCTCTCAAAATTAAGAACACATTTTTCAAGTCCATTTTCACTGTTTTGCTCTTAATTCAACCTCAGTAGAAAGACTACCTCAATAAGAAGACCAGTTTTCAAGAGTCCAAAAGGTGGTCTTATTTTTTAGGTTTTTCTGTGTTTTGTTTTGTTATCATATGCTGCAGACTTATTTAAAGAATACATTTCTATGCATGATCATTCCACTTTTCGTTAAGACAACTATTTTCTACGATCCAAAAAAATTGACATACCGAGAGTAGATTGTTTATAATTCTAGTCTGGACAAATGTCTTAGTATTGTGTTAATACACCATGTAATTTCTTACTAATTGACACCAGCTGATATATATTAATTGTATAGGATAATACATAAAGTGAGAACAAAGCTTGTCTGGCCGTCCTGCATGGGTCAAATTCTCCCCCCTTCCTAATGCCAATCATGCCCTATTCTTCCCAATCTCAACAAAAAATACCCACTCAAATTCTGAATTATCATGAGAGAAAATAAATAAACAGGCAATAACATTAAGAGTCTAGATTGATGGGGACAATGAACTGGTAAAGTTTACCTATTCTAGACATATCTGCGGTATGTTTCACTGCAACGAAACTAGTGGATTTCGGTAAGGCAACGTACCCCTCATCGAAAGGTTAACCAATCCGCATCAACTGGTTACAAACATTGTTCAGTTATAGAGAAGTTGGTTTAGTGGTTAACGTAAGATTTGATTGGTTTACACAACACTGATATGCAAATAGCAAAGCCATGTAAGTACGGCTGTGCCGAAAAAGAAGATTGTACAGTGCAAATAAAATGAAAATTATTTTCTTCTTCTATTTTGTCTCAAAGCTAATGCATTGTCATACCAAGCAAAGCTTCACATCTCATACCGAAAAAGAAGATTGTACAGTGCGAATAAAATGAACATTATTTTCTTCTTCATATATTTTGTCTCAAAGCTAATGCATTGTCATACCAAGCAGAGCTTTACATCTCGTACCAGGAAACCGTTTAACAGGGATGCGAACAATTTGTTCTGAAAAAATCAATATGTCCAGTCTTTGTCTTACAATGACCTCTTGTGAGTCATTTGCTGGTCATCATATGGTCAATATGATCCAGCAATTTGTCATATTTGCACTAAAAATACTTCAGTATTCGGAATAATTCCACGATTGGTGGAAGTGGAAGGTTCAATCTTGATCTTCAATTACAACAAGGTATAAGAATATTTGTGAATTTAATTAACTGAGAGACTACTGGCTTGGTTTATCTAGTATACAATTATATATTTAAAAGTTAAACCATCAATGACAATTAACTAAGAAACAGAATTTATGAAAAATGCGTCAAAGGCAAATCTACAAAAAAAGCTGAATCCGAAGTGTGGAGCAAATATCAAATAATACAAGTCAATATGTGACTTGATCGCAGGATTCAAACCCATGACATCTAGATCAGGATGTCCATCACAGCTCGCTGTAACCTCAAGAACACAGCATGTCTTCCAGACTGCTGATCAGTTACAACCTGCTGAAAACATCACTTGATGTATAGACTTCACTCTGTTAATTCTTGTTGGTAAATTATTGATGTAAATATACTCATTCATGGATTTTCCAGGCTTTTAGTGAAATATCAAAGTTGATGAATTTTCTGGATTTCCCTGGAATTCTTCGAATACTTATATCCATGTGGGAGTTGTTTTATATATAACCTGCTCTTAACATGCAATGGTTGATGAGTTGTAGAATTTACAGAATGATTTAATTTATCAACATAAAGATATGTCAGTGTTCCAAATACACAAAAATGGGTTTCATAAATCCAAAAACATCCGCATTCATGTCAAGACAAGAAATTTAAATATACAGTGAAACCTCACCTAACGACCACCTCAATAATAAGACCACCTCAAAATTAAGACAATTTGCAAGTCCATTTTAACTGTTTTGCTCTTATTCAACCTCAATATTAAGACCAAATCAATAAGAAGACCAGTTTTCAAGGGTCCCAAAGGTGGTCTTATTATTGAGGTTTTACTGTACTTGAAGGCTTAAAAAATGCCTCTCTCATTTGAATGTTCGCCTTTATTAATGTGTCCACCAGGGGCCGTAAAAGTCTGAAACTTAGACTTAGACTGGAAAGAGTGAGTTTCCATACATAAGTTTCACACTTGATATTACAACATTTCAGAATGCAAAGGGAGGTAACAATCTACAAGGAGTTTGATTCATGAAATAAAACATATTTTGATTTCTATACAAGAGATTAATGAGCCATGTCTCTATGTTTGTCATTCTCAGTAATACCTTTATTATGCAATCTCGCAAAACTTACATATAAAACTACGGGAAAACCTAAATAATATGACCACTCTTGGGCCCCGTGAAAACTGGTCTTCTTATTGAGGTGGTCTTAATATTGACGTTGAATAAAGATCAAAACAGTGAAAATGGTCATGAAAATTGTCTTCAAAATTGTGAGGTGTTCTTAATTTTGAAGTGGTCTTAATGTTGAGGTGTTCTTAATTTTGAGGTGGTCTTAATGTTGAGGTGTTAATGTTGAGGTGTTAATGTTGAGGTGTTCTTAATTTTGAGGTGTTCTTAATTTTGGGGTGTTCTTAATTTTGAGGTGGTCTTAATGTTGAGGTGGTCTTATTATTGAGGTGGTCTTATTATTAAGGTGGTCTTTTTGAGAGGTTTTACTGTATGATATGTTGTAAAGTTAGTTTTATATATCAATAAGTGAGAACAATGTCCATTTAAGTGAACACACTGTTCCTTAAATATCGTAACATAATTGACAGATTATAAACCAATCAATTTGCTATTAACTAGCGCAATATTTCATCATGGGAACAGTGACATATCATTTTGCACGAAAGGACTAATTATTTATGCACAGATCTGACACAAAGTTATCAAGCTGCGCAGTTCTGCAGGAATTGCGTGAGTATAAGCTAATCGTAGCCAGCCAATTTATCGTGGAATTTATCTGAGAAAATAGCCGACATTGCCTAATTGTTGGTTATGATAATTGAAGGCAATTTCCAGGCAAGAGAAAATATGTTGGTTGTAACAGTAACCACTATTATTAAACTTATAACTGCAAGCTATGATGCAGTATTTAGACGGCCACTTATTTTCTAATGCAAAGTTGTAATTGTATTAATAGATCTGACATTTTCTTGCAAGTCAGTTCGATCAAGTTTCTGTATAATGTCGCAGACAATTTCCTAGAAACGAGGAAGCGTGCCAATTTTTTGTGCATTATGGAAAGGTTAGACGTTGATTGGCTCCCATTTTTTGTGGGCATTATACACGTCAGATCAAGTCCCAAAAAATGGACGGCAATGCTTAATTTTAACTTAATTTTCATGAAATGCGTGTTTATGCATCGATCAAGGGAACAAATATTAAGATAACAAGGATGATAGTGACAGAAAACACAGAGAGACATGACAAGCCGATGAGATTTTAGTTTTAAATTGATCAAAGATTTTTGAAAGAACACATCTAACAAATCAGACACCAATTTTCATCTGAAAAAATTAAGCATAATGTCCTTCACCAATAAATTTTAATACATAAATTACCTATGTTATCGCAATATGGAAAAAAAAAGACAAACTCAATGTTTGCAACTCGTTTTGTATAATTTTGATACTTCTTCAGGCACACGAAACAATGGCATTGGATACAAAACATAATTATGATGACGTCGAAGTGTGACACACTTTTACTATGTAATTACAGTAGTATATACATACAAATAATTCAGGATAAAGAAACGTTTTTATGAAAAATCAAAATCACTTTTTATATAATAAAACCAACTGATTGAATTAGTGTGAGAACAAAGGAAGAATTGTATAAACTCCCAATATCATCCCATTACAAGGAAGTCAATACAATAACCCCTAATGAGATAAAAAAAATATGGGAAAATGGTATACAGTAAAACCTCAATAATAAGACCACCCTTGGGATCCTTGAAAACTCAGGTCTTCTTATAGAGGTGGTCTTAATACTGAGGTTGAATAAAGAGCAAAATAGTGACAATGGACTTGAAAATAGTATTCTTAATTTTGAGTTGGCCCTATTATTGAGGTGGTCTTTAAGTGATAAGTATTATTTATAGTGACCAATCTGTCATTGAAGAATATTGGCAATAGAAATCGAAAGTTGAATTGAAATTTACATAAAATATTCCGATATAACGGGCAAGAAGATATTACTTTCAACTCGTGGACACACATACTAGAGTGACTTGAGAAGCCCCTATTTAAATCCATAATAAAATAAGGATTGTTACTCAATCTTGGGTACTTCGACTTCAAATTTTATTTCAATAATACCATCAATGCCATTCAACCGATTTCGGGCTTTAATTATACGTACGCAAGTACTTTATTTTGTAAGTACATGGGCATTATTCACAAACACTTTAAGTCTGAAACTCTAGACTTTAAATTTGCAAGCATAAATTATATTAACCACCATTTTGTTTTCATTTAATCTAATCAAATGAACTTTTGTCTGAATAACTGTAGTAACCCTCTTTACACTTTTGCCAATTTTTATTAAAGTCTATACTGGTATAATAACGTAGGAGCTGAAAGAACATTGAACTTTTTACAGTCCAAGCCTACCTGCCAGGCCTCTGGTGAATGCATTGAAAAAGGTGATTATTAAAATGAACGAGGCATTTTTCAAGCCCTAGAGTATATTTAAAATTCTTGTCTTGGCATGAATGCAGATTTTTTTCGATATATGCAACCCACTTTTGTGTATTCGGAACACTGACATATCGAGGTGTTAGAGCCAGAACCTACCAACTCTTTAATAAATGTATATGGAGATAGCTGGTTATGGATCCAAAACATCAAATTATCTTTGTGTTGATTAATTAAATAATTCTGTAAATTCTACAAATCATCAAACATTGCATGTTGAGAGTTAAGGTTTACATACAACAACTCCCACATGGATATAAGTATTCCAAGAATTTCAGAGACATCAAGAAAATTCATCAACTTTGATATTTCACTACAAGTCTGGAAAATCCATGAATGAGTATATTTACATCAATAATTTACCAACAAGAATTAACAGAGTGAAGTCTATACATCAAGTGATGTTTACAGCAGGTTGTAACTGATCAGCAGTCTGGAAGACATGCTGTGTTCTTGAGGTTACAGCGAGCTGTGACGGACATCCTGATCTAGATGTCATGGGTTTGAATCCTGCGATCAAGTCATGATTCAAAAGTAATCCTGAATTTTGCAATTAAATAATTCCTTGGATGGCAATATTTTGGTTAAACCAGTTTATGAAGTCATAAACAGCCCACAAATAACACTAACAAGAGGGTTATGAAAACTTCATGCAATATTCCATTTTAGTTTTGTATACAAACTCTGATGTTATATACATTTCAGGATATCACAGACATATAAACCATGGACACCTCAGAACACCTTGGCTATTATTATGGATCATTTTTCGTATAATTGTATGAGGTATTCCGATCGTTTGATCTCAGAAGAAAAACTTCAAGTCGCGAGAGTTCGAAGAAGTACCAGCCTGTTTTGAATCGACCATGAGGATATGTGTGACACAAACTTAAACGTGAAGAGAGACATTACTCCTGCGAAATTCATGTCTTATGCTCTAAGGAACGGTTCTTGTACTGTTGTTGAAAATTTAACAGCGGTAGGGTTTATCTACAAGCCCTACAGTTCAACAATAACTCTGGCACACAGTAGCTCAAATAACACATTCCATAAGGAATTTTATCAATGACTAAGATGGGTATAAAACCGCCCATAATTTAATAAACGAAGACAAGTAAGTGGACCACGGGGAACATTTCTCTGACTTTACGAAAGTTTAGTCCTGTTCTCAATTATCCTACAGAGAAGGAGAAAATACCTAAGTGACCAGTCATTAAGCAAATAGAAATTAGGTTGATACAAAAACTCATTCCTTCAAACCAATGCCAGAACCAAAATGGTTTACTCTATTATCTAAATCTAATACAAACACTCAGGATTTGATGGTATTCCTACAGAAATGTCCAATGTACCGTATTGTACCATAATGAACCAATTATGTGTACAGTTGGGGAGAGGATGGATTTGACACCAAGCATCAATAACATGTAGTATGTATGGTTTTCGAGTGTCATCGTGTCCCCTAAAAGTCGACACTCTGGGACTTACTGTGATAAGATAATACAAAGATTTGTTGCAACAACAAAACTACAGCAATACATACATTTTAGTTAAAGATTAGTCAATTTTTAATTTCTGAATACCAGTATTATTGTTTTGGGTGAAATTTCCCTGTTTTAAACATGTATTTATTATTCATAAGAAATAATTATAAAAAATGTGTATCGATAATCTATCGACAGAAAACGATCAATGCTGTAGAAGAAGGCGGCAGCTGTAGAAGAAGGAGGCAGCTGTAGAAGGTGGCAGCTGCAGAAGGTGGCAGCTGTAGAAGGTGGTGGCTGTAGAAGGAGGCAGCTGTAGAAGAAGGTGGCAGCTGTAGAAGAAGGCAGCAGCTGTAGAAGGTGGCAGCTGCAGAAGGTGGCAGCTGTAGAAGGTGGTGGCTGTAGAAGAAGGAGGCAGCTGTAGAAGGTGGCAGCTGCAGAAGGTGGCAGCTGTAGAAGGTGGTGGCTGTAGAAGAAGGAGGCAGCTGCAGAAGAAGGTGGCAGCTGTAAAAGAAGGCAGGAGCTGTAGAAGAAGGCTGTAGCTGTAGAAGAAGGCAGCATCTGTAGTAAAAGGTGGTAGCTGTAGAAAACAGGGGTAGCTATAGAAAACGGGGGTAGCCGTAGACGATGAGAATAGCTGTTGAAAAAGGCCGTAGCTGCAGAAGAAGGCAGTAGCTGTAGAAGACGGGGGATAGCTGTAGAAAAAGGCCGTAGCTGTAGAAGAAGGCAGTAGCTGTAGAAGACGGGGGTAGCTGTAGAAGACGGGGGATAGCTGTAGAAGACAGGGGTTGCAGTAGAAGATGACGGTAGCTGTAGAAGAAGGCAGAAGCTGTTACAGAAGACAATGGTAAATGTAGAAGACAGCAGTAGCTGTAGAAGAGTTCTAAGCAGAAAACTACAAATCAATAAATCTCCATGAAATAATAGTATACATTGAATCATCAAACATACAATTTGATTTGCTCAACTTTTTAGTTCCAAGAAGTGAGATGAGGAAATGTAATAATTAAGAAAATGTTCTTTGCTAGGCCACTTTGTATTATTATTCTGTGGCAGAATGTCATTTTCAACGTTATACAAATCAATGTAATGAATTAGTCGCTATGAAACCCATACCATTTATCAATGCACAGAAGTTTTAAACGCACAAATGTCTCTTTGGGTAAAAAAATACGCTATTATTTTGCCCATAAGTCTGGGATACACAACTACAAATTGATGGATATGAAAAGACCATAGACAAATTGTCTGATGAATACAAAATATGAAAAACTATCTGAGAAAGCCCAAGTCATGTAGATTTGTCTGAGATTAGTCTTATATTATAGCTTTCTCACATTACTGGCAATTAAGTGTATGGAGTAACTGTATTAATAATAATTCACAGACTGAAACATATGGTGAGGTTGTATTTTAGTCCTTAATGAATCATCATGTCAATACTTAGTCTGTCTATATGTTAGAATGTAATTGCTTCTATAGAAACAATTGTACGTTCTGTCAGTCTATGTGAAACTTTACCAGTGTCTAGGTCTCAACTTCTACATATTACAGTTAAACCTCACTTTAAGACCACCTCAATGATAAGACCACTCCAAAATTAACAACACAGTTTTCTTCAAGTCCATTTTCACTGTTTTGCTCTTTAGTAAACCTCAATATTAAGACCACCTCAATATTAAGACCAGTTTTCAAGGGTCCCAATGGTGGACGTATGACTGAGGTTTTACTGTACATAAATCTATCAGTTTTATAGCAAATGTTAACAGGAATAAAATGAATGAGCATTATATGGGCATTCAATACTTTGATTGTTGCAGATTCGTTTGACTTCATTACTGGCTCAGTGCTTGAATCAATTAAGTTTCAGCAGGAAGCCATTGTAACAGCAAGACGCATAAGGAGGCAGTCCGAGTTCATTAATTAAGCAAACATGCACTGTGAGATACCATTCACTAACACAGTGCATCAGGAGAATGCATCCATATAACAATTCCCCGTATGTTGTCACGATAATATCAAGGATTACTGCATCAGTCGTTCGTTTGTTGCTGATTTAATTGAACATGCAATTGATGTCGACGCTGATGTAATTTACTGAAAATCAATGGTTACAATGATTGCAATATCATAATACGCTCTGTGTCTTATAACGCCTGTATGGTCTTCAGTTTCAACAAACGATCTCAGCCCTTTTTTGTGGCAAATTTGGTGCCGATATAGGGCCCCATTTCCCAACGAAAAAATATTATATTTTTCCCCAACTCAGAAAGAAAATTCCCGTTCAGTACAATTATCTAAAATTTTAGCCTTATAAATACCCAAATTTGGTGACTCATGATTTCCCCTATCAAAAGGAAACGCCAATTTTACTTCCCTAAAACTGATAAAAAAATGGCTGGATTAAGAGTTTTCTCTCAAATTCAATCAATGATGCTATAAAATTTACCATGCAGTAAACCATGCTTTCATGGAACATGTGGTGCAAGATTACACACCATTTTATGATAGGCTCCACTATAGTTACAAGTGAGCAGAATAAAGGTATAATAGGTCTTGACAATTTTTTCAGCTCAGCCGCATTAATATAGTTTTGATATTTGCATATCAGTGTTTTGTAAACCAATCAAATCTTACGTTAACCATTAAGGCAATTTCTCTTAAACCAGAAAATATCTGTAATCTTGACACAGATTGGTTAACATTGTGTATAGTGTATTTCAAGATTTATCCAGTAAGTATCCAGTAAGTACTTTTGTTATTCATCACCACGGGGAATTGCTGGTGTTAGAATTAAGAAGACTTTTTTGGATGTACCAGTCGCGAACATTTATATGATTTTAATCAGATAAATCGCTATGTAACAAGTTTATTAACATGGATGTGTGAGTTCACGACTAATTCAATAAGTAATGATGAACTATATTGAAACAGACTATACTGTGTCCATGACTAATCACACTACAGAGTTATTTTTACCCAGTCTCCTACGCAGTGATCTCCCCTAACAGGTCTTGGGAGTTTCTGTAGTTTACCATAATTGAATGACCGGCAGTTGGTAACATTTAAGCATTTTTTTTATGTTGTACAACAAATTTGCAAACTTCAAGTTGCGCCGACCATCTTTTTTAAAGATATTTCTTTTTTGAAACTGAGGCCTAGACAATAATTTAAATGCTCACTTGTAGAAATGATAGGAGTACAGTATTAAATATTTTTTCCATTCTAGATTTCATTCATTGAAATCCACATTAATTTGTCTGAGCAGTTAATCAACTGTCTTTATTACAAAATAAAGCCGCCTTAAGATGCTATTATGACTAAAGGTTTCAACAATTGGTGATGAAATTGCTGCAATAAACAAATCAACCAATATTGATTCCTGGCTCATACAGAACTTTTCCATTTTAAATTTTTTTTTTGAGCCAGTTGCTAAACAGACTGGCGACAGCGTGAGTCCTGCAACTAGCCAGAAGATATCTCAGTCATTTTTTCACATTTTCCATCATTGTTGGTCTTTTTGTTATTTTTTGTTCCTTTTTCTATTTGCAGTAGAAGAATTTAAGGATACTTTACCAACATTCATTCGTTTTGTTTTCAAAATTCAAGTACTTTTCAAGAAATTTTTGGCTGTTACAAATTCAAGTACTTTTCAAGGAGTTAAGGCATCAAATTCAAGGACTTTTCAAGGAGTTAAGGCATCAAATTCAAGGACTTTTCAAGGAGTTAAGGCATCAAATTCAAGGACTTTTCAAGGAGTTAAGGCATCAAATTCAAGGACTTTTCAAGACTGTGCAAACCATGTGACTACATGGAAAACCCAACTTAAAGACCATCTCAACATTACAACCACCTTTTTCAATAATCAGACTGTAACCTCAGAAATAAGACCAACTTTTTATCAGAACCAACGGTGGTCTTAATCTTAAGGTTCCACTGTATTTGTCAACAGCAACAGCTGAATTAACCTTACTCTGTGTATCAAACAAATTCAATAACTCGATTTATTAACTAAAATGTCTGATCACAATGCAACAGGATCTATCCATCATGGACCATCTGTTGATGATGAATATTTCATACACTATCATGGCCGGTTCAGACAAGCGAGTTGATCATGCATGATACAAACATCGTTAGATGTGGCAAGCGGAGAGTCAATGCAGTCACCACACATTTAATGTCTGGGACATTACTTCATTGTGAATCAACGCTTTCATGAGTGAAGAACAGTCAGAATAATCAGACATTGTGTAACGATTAAGCCATGTATCATTATGTGTATGCATTTCTACATACAGTAAAACCTCACCTAAAGACCAACTCAATATTAAGACCACCTCAAAATTAACAACACAATTTTCAAGTCCATTTCAATGTTTTGCTTTTTATTCAACCTCAATATTAAGACCACCTTAAATAAGAAGACCAGTTTAAAGGGTCCCAGAGGTGGTCTTATCGCTGAGGTTTTACTGTAGATTCATACAGATTTCTGAAACTTCACCAGGAATATTGATAAGTAAATTGATTGATAAAGTATGCTCGAAGCCATGACCCCTTCTACATTAGTATGGCAGTCCTAACCGACTGAATCGATAAGTCGACTGTGGACACCCCACAACAGTATACTCCGCTGCTAGCGTTGTAGTTAGTTAACTCACCGGAAAAGTATGCTCTTTATTCAACCTCAACATTAAGATCACCTCAATATTAAGACCAGTTTTGAGGGTCTCAAGGATGGTCTTATTATTGAGGTTTCACTGTATTTTGTTTATAAAACATTTTGATTTACCTTATCCTTACAATCCCATTTCAAGGATCAAAACTGAACTATACCACTCAGTTTAAACTTTTTCCAGCATTCGTTAAAATATCAATACTCGAATAATGATGATATTCAAGGAGAAGTAAAGATGTCTGTCTGTCAAAGCAGTGTGGAAGTTTCAATATTGATAAATGAGCCGAGATACCAACCACATGTTGATGGCATCAAATAATAAGGGAAATGCTTGTACAATATTGTTTAATTTTGTTTGAGTTAATGATCTTCTATTAAGCACTAGTATAAAATAACTTAACACCAGCCCTGTGTTCGGTAAAGGTGTTTGCTGCTTATGTTTCGTAACATTTGAAATTTGGTTCCCTGTGTGTAGTGAATGCGATAGGGTGGGCCAGGGATACAAAACAAAACTTGTTTCGTAATGCTCGCAGGGCAGATGTACACTAGATATAAATCATATGCCCTGTTGTCAAAATGAATTTTTAATCAAAGGACTGAAGGTCCTGAGAGACGCTTTCAAGTTTGCACATTTTCCATATTATATCCTATCAGAAATTAATCAGCGACATCATTCGCCAAAATGACACAAATAATCCAAGAAAGCCATTTATATCAAGACTCCCTCCATTCCACAATTGATATATCCCTGGAAATCAGTCTTAATACCGTACTCATCAAATCTATAATAAACTCAGAGAACTTTACATGTACTATTTTATTGAGTCGATGAATATAGCGATACTTGGAGTAGACCATCCGGCTGACGATGATAGCAATGAGAAGCTGAAGCGCCCAAATAAAAATTAACACTCAGCGTGTGAACTATATGCATTAAACAAGGAGATCAAGCACCTAGGTAAACACGAAACCATCAAATGAGGACCAATTAAATTTTTAATTTTCTTAAAAACATTTTTTACAATGAAGCATCGGTCACAACATTACAGACATACTCTTCAGGCCGGTCATTTTTCAGGATAAAATTACAATTACAAAAACATTTTACAAAAATTACAAAAGCCTCTAACTTTGTCAATTTCTGGCCAAATTGAACCAGATTTCTTCAGATTTATCGGAAATTTTTAAATTAGAAAAAAAAAAAAAATTTGGCATTTGAAATATAGCCGATCATCAGCTAAAAAAATACCTGAAAAAAATTACCCAGACAGATTTATGTAGTTTGATAAAGCATTACATTGAATATAAATGTTTCATACAATGCAGTCACCTCTCTCATAGAGGAAGACAGAGAGACAGCTATGATCATCCAGTGTTTTCAACACTCCATACATCATACTAAAATATCAATGAATAATATGAAAGCCAGGCATTGATTGGGAAAAAACTCCATGCTCCAGAGAGGTCATAGTTCACAGTTATTGATTACCTTAATATGCAAGACAATTATTCCTATAGTAACTTTAAACTGAGTTTCACTGTGTAGTTGGAGATCTCCTGAATTTCCAATACTATTCACAAAGCCCCTGTTACTACTATAAGTGCAGATAGCGAACCAGTTTTCCAATATATTTGTAGCACTGATGTAGAACAGCTCTGTGATACCAGAAATGTCGGGTTATAATGGAACTAGGAATTGTGAATAAACTATTAGGCTAACTCATCGGTTTGTCTGTGACACATGCATCCTTCAATGTGACAATTCCATATTTGTTATTTGCCAGGAAAATTGTTGTACTACAAAAGTGGATATATATAATTAAGGACTACTCTAATATAATCAAAGGTAAGGTTAAATGTACACAGTTAAGTAGTAATACTGCTTAAACTGCCCATGTTGACATTCAGGGATTAGCTTACTAACATGTTGTGTAATTAATAACAAGTTTGTAGTGTAATTATAGCAAGTTTGTAGTGTAATTATAGCAAGTTTGTAGTGTAATTATAGCAAGTTTGTAGTGTAATTATAGCAAGTCTGTACTGTAATTATAGCAAGTCTGTACTGTAATTATAGCAAGTTTGTACTGTAATTATAGCAAGTTTGTACTGTAATTATAGCAAGTTTGTACTGTAATTATAGCAAGTTTGTACTGTAATTATAGCAAGTTTGTACTGTAATTATAACAAGTTTGTACTGTAATTATAGCAAGTTTGTACTGTAATTATAGCAAGTTTGTACTGTAATTATAGCAAGTTTGTACTAAAAACTGAACAACTGCATGTCATTATCAATATAGAAAATGAAAAAGTTAAATTAAGTACATCAATCTGTGTAAAACAGTGTTACTGACATGATGAAAGCTTGCCCATGTCTTCATTCGTTTATTTTTCCGTACAACAATGAACAAATAAAATCTGTTTAGATATTCAATTTCACAAAGAATGGGAATTTACAATTTCATAAAAAACCTTTACAAGCTGACAACTGATCACCTCTTTTCAGAAAGTAGGGATAAAGTAGGGCTATTTTTTTTTTTAAAAAGAAGGGCAAAGTAGGGATTTTATTGCCTTAAAAGTAGGGTTAGTAGGAATGATCCCTTACTTTTGGAATATCAAAAACGCTAATAATTCACCGCACTGTAAATTCTTCATGATTTAATAAGTCCTTTGTGTTTCTTCACAGGTGAAATCAATATTTTGAGTTCACAGGTTTAGTAGGGCTCTTTCAAGAAAAAGTAGGGAAAAGTAGGGAAAGTAGGAAAAGTAGGGAAAGTAGGGAAAGTAGGGAAAAGTAGGGAAAAGTAGGAAAAGTAGGAAAAGAAGGGAAAAGTAGGGCCCACTGGACAGCCTGCCTTTATGTACTGAACTGACTAAGAAAATGGCTCCATACAAACAAACATAATTCAAGCATGATGGCTAGTACATCCATCAAGTGTAATACAGCAACAAGAAGTAATTAAGGCTTCCTAATGTTGGGGTACCACATAGTTTCTCAGTAGGAGTAAATAAACAGTAACTCATTCAGCTTATAATCTGGTGTGCTTAAACAGTGATCAGATAGCCTAATGAGAGTGAAGTAATATATCGCTCACTCTGCGGTACTTACTGCTGTCGTAAATAAAGCACCTTAAATAACCACTGCTAATGAGGAACTTGGTGATCAGCTTGTTCATACATTTATCATTTAATAACTGTATAAGTGGTAAAGCTAGCGAGGTGGAAAAATCCATGCAACGTGTAGCTGATCCTTGGAGTCCGGTACCCCATGGAGTCCGGTACCCCATGGAGTCCGGTACCCCATGGAGTCACAATATAAACACTTCATGGCCTACAATCCTTTATATAATAGCGATTGTTACGACGTGTAGATATAATGATCAAAGTAATTTCGGCGATTTGCAAACATTTCCGCAGGCCAAATGTCTGGAATCAGTAATTCACGAAATTTTCGACACGCGATATTATCCATGTATACAGTAACATTCCCTCAGAGAGTGAAAGAAAAACAAATGAAATGTCTTATCAAGGCTGATTTAATGATAACTATAATGTTTTAAGATGTTTGAAATTGAAAGTATGTTTTATACAGAGCAATTTCATTACAAAACATGCATTGTAACTTAACAATTCCCAGCAATGATGTAGAACAACTCTGTGATACCAGAAATGTCTGGTTATAATGGAACTAGGAATTGTGAATAAACAAATAGGCTAACTCATCGGTTTGTCTGTGACAAATGCATTCTTCAATGTGACAATTCCATCTTTTTTAATTGCCAGGAAAATTCCATCTTTGTTAATTGCCAGGATTTTTTTTTTCCAGTAATCCATAACAAAAGCGTTTTATAATCCAACGTTACTGAACATTTGAAAACCAGCATTAAACAAGCTAATTTGTCTGCTGTTCAAAACAATCATTACAGACAATGTTTACTTATTTACATAAAATTCTAAGCAAAACTTCAGCTATACAAAAATGAATATCAAAAAGTCAGGCTGAAAAAACCACATACACAGTGCATAGCCACCCCAAAACAAGGACCGTAGTTTGTAAGAAACACGTTTTATGAATAAAATTGTAATTTTCACCCTGGGGCTTTAGCCTGAGGCAGTTTAGCATCTATGCTACATTTCAGATGTAATATTCTACGCAACAAGTAGTTCAGCACTTAAATTATTGCCTCCAATCATTTGATAACTTTCATTCAGATTTTTCTATGATGAATAAAAAACTAGAGTTATATTTATAAATAAATTAGATTTTTAGCTACTTTGGCACCTTAAAACACACTAGAGCAAAATTATCAACTAAATCTACAAATATTGTATTACATTAAAACATTAGATGTTTGACAGATAATCAAGGTACCTGAGAGACATTCGGCAGAGTATCATGCTGACTATCAGTGAATTCTTTACCAATGTAGGAAGGGCAGTAATGGACAACAATTGAATTGTATACCCCTATATATCATAATAACAAATTGCCTTCAGTCGCTTTTTACAGCTTTCATCACATTTCCATGTATTGTATAACTAAGTTTCCATTTATCTCCATGGTAACAGAAGTAACTGATATTCCTAAATGTAGCAAAAATGTTAGTGATGCATTAAATAATTCTAGACATTCATTTTATTCATCAATTCACTTCCTGCTTATATTCCTCACCCAGACTCGACATCAAAACCTTTTTGCAGAAATTCAATCAGACATCAACCAGCCATTGGGAGATTCCAGGTACCGGTATTTCAATTGTGATTAACTTTAGAAGCATAAATCAAACCAATATTGTAGTAGTAATGAAACGTTTTGTTTCAAGGACAATGTAGCTAGACAAATTACTGCTTCACAACACTGACATTATTGCTTGTAACACTGACAAGCTGTCATTGCATAGCTAATTTGGTTCATTTCGTATTCCTTTTAGAGACACGCTGTCATTGCATAGCTAATTTGGTTCATTTTGTATTCCTTTTAGAGACACGCTGTCATTGCATAGCTTACTTAGTTCATTTCAGAGACACGCTGTCATTGCATAGCTTACTTAGTTCATTTCAGAGACACGCTGTCATTGCATAGCTTACTTGGTTCATTTCAGAGACACACTGTCATTGCATAGCTTACTTGATTCCTTTCAGAGACACGCTGTCATTCAGCATAGCTTACTTGGTTCATTTCAGAGACACGCTGTCATTCAGCATAGCTTACATGGTTCCTTTCAGAGACACACTGTCATTGCATAGCTTACTTGGTTCCTTTCAGAGACACACTGTCATTGCATAGCTTACTTGGTTCCTTTCAGAGACACACTGTCATTGCATAGCTTACTTGGTTCCTTTCAGAGACACACTGTCATTGCATAGCTTACTTGGTTCCTTTCAGAGACAAGCTGTCATTGCATAGCTTACTTGGTTCCTTTCAGAGACATGCTGTCATTGCGTAGCTAACTTGGTTCCTTTCAGAGACATGCTGTCATTGCATAGCTTACTTGGTTCCTTTCAGAGACATGCTGTCATTGCATAGCTTACTTGATTCCTTTCAGAGACACGCTGTCATTGCATAGCTTACTTGGTTCCTTTCAGAGACACGCTGTCATTGCATAGCTTACTTGGTTCCTTTCAGAGACGAGCTGTCATTGCATAGCTTACTTGGTTCCTTTCAGAGACACACTGTCATTGCATAGCTTACTTGGTTCCTTTCAGAGACACGCTGTCATTAGATAGCTTACTTGGTTCCTTTCAGAGACACGCTGTCATTGCATAGCTTACTTGGTTCCTTTCAGAGACACGCTGTCATTGCATAGCTTACTTGGTTCCTTTCAGAGACAAGCTGTCATTGCATAGCTTACTTGGTTCCTTTCAGAGACACGCTGTCATTGCATAGCGTACTTGTTTCCTTTCAGAGACACGCTGTCATTCAGCATAGCTTACTTGGTTCCTTTCAGAGACAAGCTGTCATTGCATAGCTTACTTGGTTCCTTTCAGAGACACACTGTCATTGCATAGCTTATTTGGTTCCTTTCAGAGACAAGCTGTCATTGCATAGCGTACTTGGTTCCTTTCAGAGACACACTGTCATTGCATAGCGTACTTGGTTCCTTTCAGAGACACACTGTCATTGCATAGCGTACTTGTTTCCTTTCAGAGACACACTGTCATTGCATAGCGTACTTGGTTCCTTTCAGAGACAAGCTGTCATTGCATAGCTAACTTGTTTCCTTTCAGAGACACACTGTCATTGCATAGCTTACTTGGTTCCTTTCAGAGACACGCTGTCATTGCATAGCTAATTTGGTTCATTTTGTATTCCTTTTAGAGACACGCTGTCATTGCATAGCTTACTTAGTTCATTTCAGAGACAAGCTGTCATTGCATAGCTTACTTGGTTCCTTTCAGAGACACACTGTCATTGCATAGCTAACTTGGTTCCTTTCAGAGACACGCTGTCATTGCGTAGCTAACTTGGTTCCTTATTCATGTACCAGTTTCTAATTCTTGCTGTTTTAAGCGCGACATTCATTACTTATTCATGAATGACCATTATGTTAACATTTCTTCAGTTTTCTGCCTACATCTTAACTTGAATTTACTCACATAGCGGTACAGCATTTTACACTGTAGAGGTAACAGTGGTTTTCCAATTACTCCTTGCTAGATAATGTGTTTGTTCATGTCTATAAAACTTTATTTATTGATATTATGGAACGTACTGTACATAATCTATCAGACAGGGATTGTTTTGCACATCACTAGCAATTTTGTTTTGAAAAATTGATGTAAGATGGGATTTTCATCTCCCTGAAAGTTTGTCATTCATACAAACAATATCTACTGGTCACAGACACAGTGCTGTCCACATGGTGAGATCATACTATTGACATGAGACATGGTACCACACCAAGTCACAGACACAGTGCTGTCCACATGGTGAGATAATACCTTTGACATGAGACATGGTACCACACCAAGTCACAGACACAGTGCTGTCCACATGGTGAGATAATACCTTTGACATGAGACATGGTACCACACCAAGTCACAGACACAGTGCTGTCCACATGGTGAGATCATACCTTTGACATGAGACATGGTACCACACCAAGTCACAGACACAGTGCTGTCCACATGGTGAGATAATACCTTTGACATGAGACATGGTACCACACCAAGTCACAGACACAGTGCTGTCCACATGGTGAGATCATACCTTTGACATGAGACATGGTACCACATCAAGCCCCAGTACTGTCCACATGTAGAGATAATACCTTTGACTTACAATGCAAAGACTTTAATGGCTTTGGTATGATGCCAGCGTTCAAACCAGTGACCTCCCACACCCAAGAAAGGATCAGTGAACCACTTGGCTAGTTGAACCATACACTACAACAAGGACTGTGGGAGTCAACAACTACTACACCATGGTATTCTAGGAGATAATACAACTTCTATATCGGTGAATTATTTCAATGGATTTCAACATTTTACCAAGTTTCCCAGTATCCAGACAGAATGTATGGTGCCTGGAGTAAAGATATCCCCTTGTAATGTTAGACCATTCATAAATCAGTGTTATATAATTGTATTTCTGTCAAGATGTACAGACGTTCTGTCACCAAAATGAAATTAAAGCCTGTATTTCATCCTAACTAAATACATTAAACGCTGACATATGGAGACATACAGTGGCATTAAATTAAAGCAAAAATTATCATATATTATCTTTTAATACGAATGCAACCCTTGCGGGTATAGACTGATAAATTCTAACAGCTTGTGTAACCATCTTGTTTCCTCACTATTATGAAGTATGTATGTTTTTTGCAATAAAATTTAGAAAGATATTTATAATAATCTTCAGTAAATTTTTCCTCGAACACATCTGATAGGTAAAGCAAATTTTAGACATTGCCTTTTCATTGCTCACCAGCTTCATCTTTGTTTTGGGTGAATTTTTGTCATTTTCAGGTATTCAAGTATTGATTTTTAGAATAATTGTATTGATAATTGATCGATGGAAAAATATCAATGATACATCAATATCGTTTCTATCAATGACATTTTCTAATAAGCCGGAAGAATATCAATGATACATCGATTTCGTTTCTATCAATGAAATTTTCAAATAAAACCGGAAGAATATCAATGATACATTGATATCGTTTCTATCAATGACATTTTCTAATAAACTGGAAAAATATCAATGATACATCGATTTCGTTTCTATCAATGAAATTTTCAAATAAAACCGGAAGAATATCAATGATACATTGATATCGTTTCTATCAATGACAGCTCTACCAATACACAAGACATTTTTTAAAAATAAACCGAGAATTTCTTACACCACTTTCATTCTCTTATGTATAATGGCTTCTAATCTAAAGCAATAAATCAGGGCTGCAAAACGACGTAGGTGATGATTTTCTTCAGCAGCAAAATGTTTAGCTGTAAAAACTCAAACTGCAATCAAATGTTATTTATTCATTAAAGTTCTCCCATAATGTATAATCAAAGCTCCTATACAAATCAAAGGCAGAGAAAATTTAGAGAAATTGGGATACTTGGTGCCAAAGAATTTAGCTGTATGAAAAATAGACAGAAAGAAATGGGTTCCAAAGTGAATAATGCTTCTAAACGTAGGACTTTGATTTAAAACTCCGAGCTGTGCTACTATAATGACCGATCTTGGTACTTATATGTAGAAAAATAATTAATTCCTTTGAGAGGACTTAATTATAGTAATTGCTGGCGTGTACAGTTAACCTATTTTAACTTACAAATAGTTGATTTATTTACCATATTTACGGTACAACCTTTATAGAACAACGCCCTTTATGCGATGCAAATTTCCGCTGTTGTTGAGAGGTTGTAGCTGCTGAACCTCCAGCAGTATATACCAAAAAACTAGGAGAAAACTTGGAACGTAAATCACATAAATCTAGGAAAAAACTAAGAAATATAGGAAGTCAATGATAAAAAGTAGGATTTATTGAAAGGAAGTATGTTAACTTCGCAACTTTTTTCTATTTGATTACCAGACTCTCAAGGCAATTGGATTGTTTCATTAACAGGTTATTTGTTTCCACAGCCACTTGCAGGCATCATTGAAGCATAGGCCAACCTTTTTGATCATCAGTTGAGAATTAAGGTTGGACTATGCACCAGTGATACCAGACCACTTTCAGCACAGGAGTCTGTCAACTAAACATCCTATTGTCTTCTTCTGCAAGAAAATCTCCAATAACACAAAAAAACTTCTAGACCTTATCCAACAAATTACTCTGCCGAAGAAAAAGAAGGACTACTTAAGGAGCTGTTTTGGAAAACTAGGAAAAAAATAGGAGCACTTTAAAATGACTAGGAATAATCAGGAAAAGCCCATTTCCTGAAAGAGAAAAAATATCTTTGCATTGTCTGGTGGATAAAGTGTTTCATGTCTGAACAAAGTAATTGACAAAATAACCAAAATGAATCCGTGTTATCAGATCAAATGTTGTATATCAGGTGGATTCAATAATGTGTCGTTTATGTTATTTATATTATTTTTACAGCCAATTACTCGCAAATTAACAAAATTTCCACAGCATGTTGTAATATTTGTGTTATTCCGATATAAGACCAAACACTTGCTTCATTAATTAAACAATTTGTTGGTAGCCAGGGAAAACATATGTTTCTCACATGACTTGAAGACTAATTAGGCTATTGTTACAAGAAATGAAAACACTCATCATTCAACAGTAACCAGGAATTAACTGAGTTCTAGCAATCTTTTTCATACTTCAGACAATTACAGCACATGTATACTGTTAATTGTTCACCAAACTTCCACCTGAAATAACAGACTAGTTTTTCTGGAGTTAATTAGGTAGATTTTGGTGCAATGAAACAGTATATCGAGGGTTCAGTGCAAGACTATACTAACTCCTATATAAATACATAGGAGTTAGTATAGTCTTGCGCTGAACCCTTGAAAATTATAGTGAAAATAAATCTCACAGTTTAAAGGTAGATTGTATGAATTTCTATCAAAATATGCTACGAAATAATTTGGAGAAAACAGCAAGTTAATACCTTCACACAGACAAACATGTACTATAAACATTACATCTTATCTTTTCTTAAAAACATTCATGGAACTGCAAAACACGAGTCCGATACAGGTTTCGTAGCATATTTTGATACAGGTATTTGCTATGCTGGCGGTAACTAATGGCACATAGGTCAGGATGGAAAATACCGGTATCGGACACTAGTATTTTTGGTTTTGGTAGACATGTAAGAAAAGTGACAATGCAGTGTTGTATAGTAAAACTGTATGAAGTAAAATTACCACCAATTTCTCATATTTATCACTAAGGATTTTTTGTCCAAAAAATAAGACGTATGGACCTGTAACAACAGCAAACTGTATTAACATAATTTTCAAGTCCATTTTCACTGTTTTGCTCTTTATTCAACCTCAATATTAAGACCACCTCAATAAGAAGACCAGTTTTCAAGGGTCCCAATGGTGGTCTTGTTATTGAGGTTTTCCCATTTGTGATAAATCATAATACAGGAACATGCTGACAATATGAGCATCTCCTCTTAGTAGTGAAGTTTCCCATTAAGTTTCTTTGCATTCCGTTCTGTGGTTGCTGAGAAATAGCACGGACACAAAGGTAGGACAGACACACAGACGGACAGACGAAGCAGCTACTATATGCACCTCCATTGAGTAGCATAAAAATAATGGCTTGAATATCTCCTAAACAATAACTGTTCATCTCACCAGGGAAACGATTAAATTAAATATTGATCAATCAATGACTACTGTAAAGACTTGACAAACAATAGCCACAGCGTGCACAGATTAGCTAAGACTACATTGACAAGCATAAAGGATATAATTGACGATGTTCTGTATTGATTGACAGTTAGCAACAGTAGGTGATAGTTAAATAGCTGATAACTGAGCTAATATATTGATCGCTATGACAACAAGGAACGTTCAATATTTTGATATAGGTTAAACTAAACTTCTGCAAGCAAATGATCATACCTCACAGCTTTAAACTCATTTACACAAAGTCAAGTTTTATCAACAGCTTTTTATGCCGATTACCGGAATCAATTCCAGAAATGTTGTTTATCTAAATGCCTATAATTTTAGGGTTGTGGAATGATTGTTAAGTCTGTGTTTATTTTTCTAAGATACACTGCCCTCCAAAAGTTCCAGTTCACTTCGACAATTCCCATTGCAGTTAATGTATTTTCATATTTGTGTCACAATGCAATAAATTGAAAATGCTTTTTGACACAGCAATAATTTTCTGTAGAAATATTTATAAATTTGTACTGAAACAAATTATCTTATTTTCTGTGTCAGATCATCAGTTACACACATATTGGTTATGGATGCATCCGATTGATGCTGCTGCCGAGATGTGCAAATTGTTAATTCTAAACTATCCATCACAGAAGTGGGATGAATAAGTTTACTTCATGGTCATACATGTTTTATTTGAAATCTGTAAGAAAAAGTAAAAAAGTTCACAATATTCATGTGAAGAAACTTTTGGATGGCAGTGTATAAGATGAATAAATGTTCTACTAAGTAAAATGATGGATTTTAACATCATATCATATTTACATAATTATAGAATAGAAACTATGACTATTAAATAAGATCATATACGTTAAACATTCAATTGTTTCTAAGGCAGCTATGACTTTGGTTGCATTTAAATGGGATGTTTGTCACAAAGCCGTTAATATTATGACATTTCAGGATAATTGCACGGCTTTTATATAAAGGCAGAATTTAATGTCATCTTTTATGGACTGTAAAAGTAAAAAATCTTGTTTTTGAAAAATATGGTGGATTTTTACACCAAACGTAAAAGTATAACCTAACAAAACTTGATAACTAGCTCCTACTTAGTTAAGGGGCTTTTAAGGTAAAGGGGCCTAATTGCTCAAGCCCATGGAACAAATTTAGGACTTTGGACCAACACGTATATATATAAATTACTGTAGTGCTTCTTCCTAACTCCTCTTATCTAAATGACTGTCCTGGACAGCAGTGATCAAGTATTAGTGCATGGAATGGACAAAGGCAAAACATGTACACCCTAAAATCAGCCAAAATAACACAACTACAGTCAAACCTCACCTTACGACCACCTCATTAATAAGACCAACTCAATAATAAGACCAACTCAAAATTGAGACCACAATTTTTGAGTGCATTTTGACTGTTTTGCTCCTTATTCAACATCAATATTAAGACCACCTCAATAATAAAACCAGTTTTTATGAGTCCCAACGGTGGTCTTACTATTGAGGTTTTACTGTATACTGTTTTAAGTGCATCTGAGAGACATCTTACAATGTGCCTCATGCATTAATATGGAAAAATGCCGTATTCATGACATTGTCACTCATGTAGGGAACATTGCAAACAGTATAGTAGATTCAAACGTAGTTGAGAATACTTAGGAACACAATTACTATTGGTGAATAACTTCCAAAACATGTCGTTACTCAGGCTGACAACTTCATAAGTTGTTTAAAACTGCTCTTAAGTAAACAAAAAGGAGACTTATATAAAATTTATAAAAGTATAAACACAAATGATTTACATCAGCCACATGTTTATGATGTCTCTAGCTATAAATGCTGTAAACATGTGTCATGCTATTGACAGCAAACAACACCAAACCCAAGACTGTAATCATGTACATAGTGGGACGTTTATGAAACACAGCAGTTATATCAAAGTCAGCCTGTAATGTGACAAAACCATTACTCATCCAACAATTGTTGTATGACTATGTCACTTTCATAACCTTGCATAGTTTTGACATTAATTTGAACCTTTAGAACGGCTTACATGAATGCAAGAGCAATGCCATGTAAAGGTACATGGCGCAATACACTTGGCCATGATACAGCCATTAAAAAAATCTATTGCAATAAACCAAAAATACCTTAACTGTTTTGTTACTTGCTCACTGATGAATTAAGTATATAAAACAATTCTGACATACAGTATCAGTATACATGGCTCAACTATCGGTATGCATACCGGCTAAACTATCGGTATTCATGCCGGCTCAACTGTCGGTATACATGCAGGCTCAATATTGAAATGCATACTGGCTCAACTGTCAGTATACATGCCGGCTCAACTGTCGGTATACATACCGGCTAAACTGTCGGTATACATGCTGGCTCAACTGTCGGTATACATGCCAGCTCAACTGTCGGTATACATGCCGGCTCAACTGTCGGTATACATGCCGGCTCAACTGTCGATATACATGCTGGCTCAACTGTCGGTATACATGCCGGCTCAACTGTCGATATACATGCTGGCTCAACTGTCGGTATACATGCTAGCTTTACTATCGGTATGCATACTGGCTCAACTATCGGTAAACATGCCAGCTCTAATATCGGTATACATGCCGGCTTGAACAGAAATTCACAATATTTCAATATAAGAAAGTATTGTACTATAATTAATATGGGAAAAAAGAAACTGGTACAAATACATGAACACAACATCTAACGAATCTTCTTCTTAGCTAATAACTCATTTATAAATTGATTATAGTAAGTACATATGTTGAGCATTATCAAAACAATAAAATTGTAAAAGGAATCCTCAGGGTATTATATAACAGCTGAAATCCCCCATAATCCCACACTTAATACAAAATGGGAAACTATATTATTCTCAATTTCAATACTTCATCGACATTAAAGTAAACTAGGATCATTATGGAGGTCATTGATGAAATAAATTATACCTTGAATAAACATTAAGTCAGGCCATAGAACCATGCAGATTAAAAGTCAATTTATAATCAATTTAATGTTTCCATTGTTCTGTATAATAGCCTATAAACTCTTTCTGTACAACAGTATGTAGGGCTGTGTCATTAATACAATCGATATCTTTATATCCACCATTTTTTCTGTGGATCGATAGTAGATACACACTTACAAATATCGATATAATGACGGGGACAAAACAGGAGAAAGGGTACAGTCTAAAAATGTGCCAAATAGCATAACATCGCTTTGTAGTCGGCCCCTTGTTAAGAGTGCCCTAGTGGATAGTGCATTGTCAGCATTATAATAGAATAACGGAAGTAAAAGTTTTGATTAATTGAGTTAATATTCTATTAAAGATCCAAAATGGATTTCGGTAAATTCACTGAAATTCTTTGTATTTCGGTACTTAATGTACCCTTTATCTAAAGGTCAACCAATCCGCTTCCATGTTACAAATGTTTGGTTGAAGAGAAATTGCCAAGCAAAACCATGTTAGTACGGCTGTGCCTTATTTTATCTTGTAGCAGCATGCCCAAAGTTAATAGTGGGTGGAGTAGTAAATCCTATTATTAGGTTCATAAGTTCACTTCCATATCAGTATATAAAATGTTTTTATCAGCACGAGGTCTTGAAAGTCTGATTAAATTGTCAAAACTAATCATACAATGTATCAACATAGACGAGGAGTGTCTATTAAGTTAAATGATGATATTCTTCTGTTGCTAGATACCACAAGGGAAACACAAGTTTAAATGATAAGTGAAGGATTTCTATTCAGATATAAATTGTTCTGGTACAAGCAGTGAGAGCCTAATTTTTATCATGCGGTATAAAAAAGCATTTTTATCATGAATTGTTGAAAATGTATGTCTTCCCAGACTTTTAACTTTTCTCAGCAAATTCATACACCAATGTTTATTTGCACAGATGAGGCCACAATAATGAAACTGTTAGATTATCATCCGTTTTGTATTAAAACTGAGGAGCAATGGAAGATTCATTATTTTCTGACAATTGATTTCATGTCCCTACGGCCTTTATGATAATTTTCACGAAGAAGATAAAAATAACAAACAGGGAGAATGAAAAGTAAGGGACTGATATGTACGACTATCAAGCAATATAGTTATCATTGCCTATGCTGAATTCTCTTTTAAATAGGCCATATGCTAGTTTTCTGTAATTCTCATCCTAAAATTATTATCCTAAAATAACAGCAGACATAAGCAAATGATTCCACCATATTCCAGTATCTTGATTTCATTGATTTTTTTGTTGTACTATGAAAATCCATGGACGGCTACCAATATCTACTTGGATAATTGGCAAGCTTTAGTACAATTTTCAGATTTGACTAAATTCCACTAATCAAATTGATGCTTACAAAATCTGTTGACAAACATGACAAAAATATGTCCTAAACATGCCAAAAAATGTGTGCTAAACATGCCAAAAAATGTGTCCTAAACATGACAAAAAGTGTCCTAAAACATGACAAAAATGTGACCTAAATGTGACCAAAAATGTCTCCTAAATGTGACCAAAAATGTCTCCTAAAATGTGTCCAAAACGAATACCGCTAAAATGTGTCCAAAACGAATACTGCTGAGTAGTTACAATTTATGCAGTCTCATACGCAGTGATCTCCCCTTACAGGTCTCGGACTTTCTGTAGTACATGTATAACGTTATTGAATGATATTTAGGCATTTCTTATGTTGTACAACAAATTTTAATCTTCAGATTGCAACAAATTTGCAAACTTCAAGCCGACCATCTTTTTTAAAGATATTTATTGTTACCTCAAGTTCCCATCCCTTACCACAAATAACTCTGAAAGGGGAAAATTTAAATTAAATCTTATCAACAAAGCAACACCAATCATCAAATAATCTGCCGAACAGAACCGGAGCAATCATGGAACTTTAATAGAATTTCAGACATTGACCAAAAAAGTACCAATTTTTCATTTCCTGCCAATTCTTGTAAAACACCTCAACAATTGTAACTTTGTGAGAAGCTTGATTAAGAAATGATCTGGCACCTATCTCTTGGAGCATCTCAATCTGAGCTAAATCTCAGCTCAAATATTATCTCAAATCATTGAGTTTATTCTCAAAATTGGTATTTCAACACGAGTTTTTTTCTCAGAAAGTTTTCATGAGATGCAAAAAGAGATTTGTCTCAAACTGATGCTCTGATTGGAGCAAAATCTCAATATTGAGCTGCGATTTCTATTTGAGATGCTTTACGGGGAGATTGGGGCCTGTTTGCTGCGTTACCTTCGGTTCTAGCACAATAACGGAAACTTCCGTGTTTTAGATATAATAAGTGTATACAATGCCCCAGCTAAAATCTAACCTATGTATTGCGTGGCATAAACAATAAAAGCAACATTATCAACTCATTTCAAACTAGATGTGTCCATAAGACACAAAATTGCCCCGCTATGGGCTTTTCAGTAGAATGGAATAAGAAGGGCCATAACTCCTCCAAATATTGGTGGATTGTAACCAAAATTGAGCCCCAGGCTTTATTTTATTGTCCTAATGCTTCTCATTGTGCCCAATATTAATTGAATCCATTCATCCTTACAAGAGTTACTGATTGGAAACAAATTTTTTGTGCGGACTGATGCACAGACAGGGGTAAATGATGCCCCTTCTCCATTCTTCGAATGAGGAGGGGGGCATAAAACTGTGGAAAAAAGGAAAGACCATTAATGCTTGAAATAGGTTCTATACTACAGTTTTTACATTACTTGATAAATACATCAAAATTTGAGTCAGGATCATAATGAAGAAGTTAGAGCAAAGCAAATGTAACTGTTTCTGTATTTGAATATACAAGCAGGCTGATTAGTTTTGCTTCCACGCTTGGCTATACTCTCGAAAGAAACATATTGTTTACGTAACTGCGTGATATATAAGCTTGCATGTAGATAATTAAGTTTCCTAAACTACTCCGTAATTTAACCCATCTAAGAATCATTACTTCATCTTGATTTAACATCAGTAAGAGTCGCAATAAATATATGTATGCCGATTCTATGGGAACTAAACATACAGAGGCAACAGAGGAGCAAATATTTACCCAAGTGATGCTGAATTATTGTATTATAGACGATTATTAGAAAAGTAGGAATCTTACAAGAATCTTTCACTCGCTTTCGGTATGGATAGAAATATTTGGCGCGAGGTTAACTGTTTTGGCGGGAAAGAGGCTCTACCGAGTTACAGTCTAAACAGTTTCCTGAGAGCCAGATTATTTCCATCGGTACACAAAGCCAGTGAAATAAAGCACGAGATTGAATTAAGCCATCGGTACACAAAGCCAGTGAAATAAAGCACGAGATTGAATTAAGCCATCGGTACACAAAGCCAGTGAAATAAAGCACGAGATTGAATTAAGCCACTAACATTTTAAGGACTTTTTACTTACATTTACATATTATTTTACAATGAATTCAAATTATTATTACATGACATCATTACGTGACATCATTATGTGACATCATCAGTACGAGACTCATCCTACACGGGAGGATGTAAGACTAAGCTTTCTGACACCGGTGTAAACGTGGCATTTCCTGGTCTGGTATGCAAGAAACAATCATAAAAGTACATTTTAAGTTTATCTTCTTAACATCACGTTATAGCATCAAAAGATTGACTTTGTTCTGCAGAATGATAATGGTTTATGAGTAACAAAACATGAGAGATTCCTATAAACAAAATTTCCTTCCGTTTAAATGTAAAACGTATTATCTAGTAACTAGATAAATTAGAGGAAGCAGTCATCGAGAATGATTAGTATAAGTTGTAAGAACTTGTTTCACAAGCGATGTTAAATAAATAAGTTTAAACTAAATAAATAAGTTTAAACTAAGAAAATTTGTCCTTGACTTTGAAAAATAATAAGATGACAGGCTACCAGTATGATAATGCATGATGATTCTGAAAGCAGCTGAGATCATTATTTGAACGTATTTCTATTAACTTCATACACAGATTTAAATTCATTCGCTGCTTAAATGAACGAGCGATCTTTAATCCAAATTGTTCGGCAACATTTTTTACAAATATGTTAATGCATCTGCAGTAAAACCTCAATAATAAGACCACCCTTGGGACCGTTAAAACCTGGTATTGTTATTGAGGTAGTCTGTTGAGGTTGAGCAAAGAGCAAAACAGTGAAAATGGACTTGAAAGTTGTGTTCTTAATTTTGAGGTGGTTCTATTATTGAGGTGGTCTTTAAGTGAGGTTTAAATGTAGAAGTTTTAAATGTTTTACTTTGAAAAAGAAATTTTCTGGTAAACAGCTTTGTGCAAAACATACAACAGCAAAATCAAGTTTGATTGCTTTGAACATTTGATGTGATTATTTTCTCAGTAAAATTAATTTGAAATTTAAGACCATTTTTTTTTCAATTGCACAAGCAATGTGAAATTATTCCGATGTAATTCACATCAACTGAGCTGAGCCATTAAACACACATGCTGATAAACAATTCCGAGAAAAACTGCGAGACAGAAAATAAATTTATGTAAGGCAATTAACTTCTAAAAAAAAAATTGGTTTCCAATTTATAGCTAATAGGAGAATGTTTTATCTGTTGTTTTTCGTTCATCCGTTGGTGCATAATTTTTTTTAGTGATGTAACACGCATGTCTTCGGATCCATATTTGATATATGACTCTGTATATCAATTTTTTTTACCCAAAAAAACCCAGCTTTTGAGATTCTCACTTATTACAAAATGCATTAATGCAAAGTTATAACCAAAATGAGGCAACTTTTCAGCAAAACAGAAATCACACATTCCATAGTGGTAATTTAAAATTTAATAGAAATAGTAGAACTATATAATTACAAAAGACAGGAATTAATTATAATTAATAAAACATGAGCTAGAACAAATTGAGTGATATATTATTTTGTTGCGATCTCTTAAATACCTAATTTGAGCAAACGAATGTATACACATAACGTTTGGCATTTGTAATAACTTTTAGATGAATTTGAGACAGAAATGAAAATGTTTTCGTCCCAATACTAATGATAATAAATGAATCAAAATTATAAACAAATTAGAAATACAATATTTCAGATTCTATAGCAGACTTAACATACTTATTTTTGTCTCGAAAGATTGAACCCTAATTTGCTTATGTGTAAACTTGGCCCATATTGATCGACAATCGTAACGAATGAGAGATAGTTTAACTTTGACACATAACTATCAGTTATCTGGCACAGAAAACTATTTCCATTTCTTGTTTCTTAAACTGGAAACCTTTCAGATTACTCAATAGCTTCGTGATTTCCTTTGAAAATGTAGCAATATAAATAACGTCAGTATATTTTGCCAAATTAATATAAAGAAAATGGAGCTATGCCAGTTTCAATTACTTTCTTACTTAATTATAATGAAGTTGATCATAATCATAAAACGAGAAATCATCATTTCACTGGGATAACAGTGGTTCTTCTCCAACAAATTAAGTACAATTTAATAATGAAACACTATAGTGTAGTGCAAAGTCTGGCTAAAAGAAAGTAATCGATAAGTATCAGGTTACTCATCACGACGCTTACTTTGGCACATTTTGGAGCAGTTAACAGCCATCCTTAAAAAAAAGTTTGAAATATCCCTACCCAGCAAATTTAGGTGGGTTGGTATTTTTCGGCACAGCCATATTAACATGGCTTTGCTATTTGTATATTAGTGTTAATCAAATCTTACGTTAACCACTAAACCAACTTCTCTTCAACCGAACAACGTTTGTAACCTTGACAGGGATTGGTTAACCTTTTGATAAGGGGCACATTACCTTACCGAAATGCAATGAATTTCAGTGACTATACCGAAATCCATTTTGGATCTGGAGCGACCAGCCCAGCAATCGTAACATCATGGCAATTTTTATCTTTTTTTTATGGTCATTCAAGTTTCAACTTAAATATGCAGCCAAAAAAAGTCCCATTCAAACACCTCATAAACATTTCGAGTAGGGGTCACAAAGTGCGCCTCTTATTGTATGTGAAATGAATGTTTCCTAGTCTTGTCTTAAATTTCTTGGTAGAATATGAGGTGTCATGCAGTCATAGTTTATTACCATTGTGTATTGGAAATAAAAAGCTTTTTAATAACGGTGTTACAAGAGAAAAGTCAGTGTGATATAAATCAGATTTCAAAGGGGTGTAAATAAGAGCCGGGAGCCGGAAACTAATTACCCTGTTACTTAATCATCCGGCTACATTTCTTGTATGAATGATCATAACTATCCCGGCCCCAGATCCCGCCTACTTTTGGCGTTTTCCCTGCTGCTTCAAGAATTAGTGACGCCCCCTTTTCACTTTATTTATTTTCTCAGAAAACATAAATTTGATAATTTTAGATCTATGTAACAGAACAGATATCTCATGAATGTTTCAATTTCTTTTGTCTTATTTACATGTATCATCATTCTCAACTTTCTTCTAAATCTTAAAATTATTTACTTTATGAGACAACAAAATATACTGCAGTAATTTTCATGCCGACAAATTTGAAGTCATAATAAGATCCTAAATCTCTTCCTTCATTCTGTGCAAGGCGAACGAAACTTCTGTATGAATAATTAATAAATTGCAAGCATTTGGATTGCATGTTCATTCAGATTAGTGTCCCCAGTGTGGAAATGTGTTAATCCATATCAATATCGCCTCCTACGTAATATGTCAACAGAATGGTGCGTATCTTATGAGAGTTTAAATACCGATTCACGACTTCTGGCAAGCAGACAGAACTTACCCCACCTGATCTGACATTTACTGAAGTGTTGGTCTCAAGCAATTTATCATGTACAGCACATAGAATTTTCACCATGCTTGACAAAATGCAAACTAATCTACAGCTATCACATTTTAGGGACTTTATGATGGCCTTTATACAAGTATATTATGTGGAAAGGGGTGTAATTGAGACCTTAACCTCTGACCTGAAAATCAATAGGGGTCACCTACTTGTCATAATCAGCAGGACTATCAAATTTAAGGACCAAAGGCCCACATGTTCTTGAGTTATTGAGAGGAGAACGTTTTTCAGGATGGATAGAAGATTGTTGATTACTTTAGGGCACCCGCATTATACTGCGGGGCCCCAATAAAGATGAAGGTTACCTTTTTGGCAAAACCTATATGCAATGCCTTATGTAAGCACAGAGACAACAATTTTTGTCAGGGGAGGGGGGTCCAGCTACCGGTGTAGTACGTCTGTTAAAGTAGTCATATTATAAAATAGGATCATCATTATGTGCTTTGACTCATACTTTATTACAGTACTTAACGTTACTTTTGGACAATGCTGTAAGGCCTTTGAATTTTTTAATATAAAAGAAAAAAACAAACATTTTGCCCAAACTTCAGGGGAGTCCGCGCATGCTTATGTATCGAGGGTTCAGTGCAAGACTATACTAACTCCTATATAAATACATAGGAGTTAGTATAGTCTTGCGCTGAACCCTCGGTATGCTCTTTATCTCAATTGAGAATATTGCATGAGCAGTCATGAATGATACAAAAACTTGTTTTTAACAATTTTCAGGATACATATTTAATAATTTCAATACATTATTTTAAGACCACAAAATTTAATGTAATACCTTATCTATATCATAAATTGGACTCATACATTTGCACTGCAAAATTTTACTTTGGTTGCCCATAGTAGAAGCGGTCTATCACCATAAGGTAATTGTGACGTTATTTCACACACAAATTATTATAAAAGATAATACATGGTAGTTATCACAAATCTTTGATATCATTAATGATATGAAATAATTTACCTTTAATCATGCAATGATGCTACATCATTATTCATAAAACCAAACAAATTATTTTGTTCATTGAACGGAAAAAGAAGAAAAAATATAAATGCTTTCAATGATATTGAAGCAGACAGTGCAGAAACAGTCACCCAAAAGAATTAAAATGCAACCACCGTTTCAGACATCTATACAACATAATGATGATATCTTTCTATAGAAAGTATATAAATTTCAAAGAAGTAGTTTACATCATTCTCTGGGGACTTTAATGTTTTTGATTATATTCCAAACTATTATCTTTAGTTAGATAAATGACGAGACTCAAGTGACAGGTTCAGCTCTAACTTGTCTGGTGCAATTCACACAGGCTTTGGTGGTAAACACTTCCTTACTGGACCAGAACATCAATAAATAACAATTAAGATAATATTCCGACAGAATCCAGAATTCCGGATTCAATTTTTCAGAAAAATATGATTTTTCAGACGGATGCAAATCCGGGACTGAAATAGCCTGACATGGGTTTTAGCATTGACTTGATACATGTAGAGTTACTCCCCTTACTAAACTGGTATTCCATCTAAAAACAATGTCAGAATAGACTTCAACCTATGTCTGTCACAAGTTAAAGTAAATGTTTTATTACCATTCAGATTTAATTAAAGGTAATGAACAAAAAAACATTTCTAACAATGGTACAGATGTAAGAAAGTGTGTCAAATGACATTTAAGTTGGAAAGTCGAGCAGAATTGCATGACAAATGTTTCAAGTTATGTAAAATAAAAGCAAAATCAAGTACATAGTATCATTTATTTAATTATCTAATATGCATCAAATTGTGTACTCATATCAGCCCCAGGTATATATTGGAACTGAAGTCTTCTAACAAAGATACAGAAAGTTATTGCAGATACATTGGCAATTCTACACAGGAGCCCTTTGAGTGAAAACTCTAAATATTCGGTTTGATTATGTCATTGGCTTAGTTACTTGACCTGTCGTGATTAGCGCCCCCTGGAGTATGTTTTCAGGACTATTTGCTTGGGTCCATTATCACCCCTTACTATGGTAGTTCAACTCAAAATTACAGCAATTCTCAAAACTAATTGTATTCTAATTGTTTATGGAGAACCCTAATTTTCATGAATAACAAGATGGATTAATTTTGAATGTCCCGCAGGTTCGCAGTTAACATTCCCAATATACCAGTGGCACATGGGATGGGATACTGCCATTTTCTATTCTGCGTCCGGTTTATTTTCCACCTTCAGGAGAATGGTGACAGGTCAGGGGCCCGTTGAGGGGGGGAAAATAGTGTCAGGAAGAAAAACAGTGAAAAAATAATATACGCAAAAATGTTTACATTCCTGTTTCTAAGTCTTGAATTGATTGTCTACCTCAGTAGTTTGTTAGTAAGAACCTAAACTAAATGCCATACTTTTCCATAGACAGCAGCCATGGTGACACTGCTGAAATATCCAATCAGACACATAAACCACTCGACTATAAACATCTTTTACAAGACGCTGCTACAAATGATGGCAATTAAGACAATCAAAAAACAGCGATGGTAAGTGGCAGATCCATCCATTGTAAAGGTTCCCCAGAGATCATCAACACAAATCTTCAGGACACTTTCTGACATTGTCTCAGAAACAGGAAACTTTTGAAATAACCAAAGACAGATAAAACCATATTGGAAGCAATTCTTTTTCCAACTTAGGATAGTCAACTTACATTTCTAACGTAAGGCTGACAAATTATAGTAATATACACAATATATGCAACATTACTTTTACTAACAGATTATAGTTCCCACATTTACAATATTTACCTCCCATGTTCGGCCATATTGATAGACAATCTACCTTAAAGTTTATAGGGAATATAATGTAAACAACAATAAATTAATCAGATATAAAAAAATAACTTATTCATTATATTGGCAGATGGCTCAGAAAATTGGAAGTGGTAGTCACATACATGTTTAGGATGATCAAATAAAAAAAGCCTTACTCATTATAATGATGTGGGCAGATGGCCCCAGAAAGTTGAAGAAAAACTGTTTGTCACATGCACATGTCAAGGTGGAGAGGTTAGGATCTGTATTTTTTACAATATTTTATTAATATTTTTATGTACATAACAGTTATTCAGCAAAAAGACATACTTAGTTATTAATTATTTGTTATAAGTAAACAAGAAAATTCTTGAAAAAAGATGGTCGGCGATTTAAAGTTTAAGATTTGTTGTGCAACATAAAAAAAGGCTGAGATGTTAAGATTGCTGGTCACTACAGATCCAAAATGGATTTCAGTCAATTCACCGAAATTCAGTGGATTTCAGAAAGGTAACGTTCCCTTTATCGAAAGGTTAACCAGTCCGTGTCAAGGTTACAAACGGTTGGTTGAAGAGAAATTACCTTGGTGGTTAACGTTAAGATTTGATTGGTTTACACAACACTGATATGCAAATAGCAAAGCCATGTTAGTACAGCAGCGCCGAAAAAACACTGAATAACACCATTTGCCATTTCGCTGGTATATTTATTACACTCATATCTCAGAGAGATATTTTCCTTCTCTTAGTGCTGTAGGGTATAGGTTTGTCTTGTTGACAGTCAAATGGTATGGTACAGGAAATTGGTTAATAATTTTCCACCTTGCTTGGACAATAATTGGATCATACAAATTGATCAGAAAGCCTTGAAGTTATGGAGGACATTTTTTCTGATGACTTATAATCAATATACATAAAGAATAAGACTCATTTGAAGAGCATTTTTTATTTACTTAAGTAACAAACTTGTTTATTACCCAGGAATTTCGACTCTATTAATTAATGGAAGAAAACAGATAGAGCCGACACTGACTTGCCAATAATAAAACAATACTGTCATTAATTATGCCGAGTCAAAAAAGAAAGTGTGCATGGAATAATATGTTCTTAATTTTGAGGTGCTCTTATTATTGAGGTGGTCTTCAAGTGAGGTTTTACTGTACAGGATCTGGTGATAATTCTTTTATCTAATCAAGTATTTTAGCAATGTTGACATATGGTTTACCTGTTGTAAATCTGACCTTCTGTCGATGTGAATATTACATGAATAGCTGCAGCTTCAGGCACATCGGGTTTGTTTACACAATTCTGCAAATTCTGTTCTCTTGATGTTGCTCAAGGTATTAAAAGTATTCAAAGAGCAAATACCATGATGTACATGGTATGTAACCATCTGCCTGAAGCCGAGTCTTGAACAGCAGAAACAATGGGAGATCTAGTATATCATATTTCATCATTATTTATGTATAGCTCAACCACTTCAGAGGGCAACAACCTCTCTTTGCTAACATAACCCAACCACTTCAGAGGGCAACAACCTCTCTTTGCTAACATAACGCAACCACTTCAGAGGGCAACAACCTCTCTTTGCTAACATAACGCAACCGCTTCAGAGGGCAACAACCTCTCTTTGCTAACATAACCCAACCACTTCAGAGGGCAACAACCTCTCTTCAATAACATTATCTGTTTTCCCGCAGCAAAACTAATAACCTCTCAACAACAGAAGCAAAAAAATGCATTTCCCAAAGTGTGTTGCTCCGGAGAGGGTGTGTTGTATTAACATACTGCGCCAAATTTATGCTTGCGAAAAAGAGTCATGATAAATCTCATTGATGTATAGTTGCCGCAAATAATGATAATATGTCTTTATAATTTCAGACTGAAATGTGCCATCAGGAAGTACATATTTAGTGTGAGCATGTAAGAAACACATCTACACGGTTCCTGTTTTCGGAGGAATAGAAGAACAAATCAGTGATTGTGTTACACGCTTTGTATCTGGACTTTAAGCTTTGCCATATTCCACAACATTTTACTATATTACTGGCATACAGACTAACAGACAAAAGTTTAGCTAAATGATAACCATGGATACAAATATGTGTTAATGAAGAGTGTGACAAGCCGTTGACATCATAAATTTGTCTGCAAGTACATGCTCTAAAATAGCCGTGGAAAGTTCTATGTTCAGATTTCCATTCTAAGCTACAAGGTTTGTTAAATACAACAAAATGGATGAAATATTTAAATCAACCAAATATCGAGATAAAGTTTTAGTGTTGTTCCCACCACGTGATTGTTTAACACCAGTGGAATTGTGTTTTGATAAGAATGGGAATAAGACAAATGCCATGGAACATTGGATGGAAGTGTCAAATAATGTCTGCTACGTGGCATTTCCTGTCATTCTGGCATTTTGCATTCTGGGAAATTTTGTGAATATCACTGTGTTGTGTAAACAATTTCGTACATCAATGGACACCTATCTTCTGGGATTATCCATAGCAAGTCTTCTATTTGTTTTATCAACTGTCGTCTACAACATACAGCAATATATGGGATACCGGGACTACTTTGTGTGGGCGCAGAAATACTCAGTTATAAGTCGTGATTGGTTCTGGTTTGCTACAGTATGGCTGCTCATATTAATGAGCCTGGAACGCTCAATTACTGTGACATCGAGAAAAGCTCAATCACTGTGTTCACCGACTCAGGCTGCTATTGTCGTCACTCTTGTTTATTTAATAGGTTTTATAAGTGCTCTTCCAAGATATTGGGAATACGATGTAAATCAGCATGGAAGTCTCTACCATGATAAGACATTTGTTGTATTAAAGAAGTCGACAGATGAAAAAATACAGGAATACAAAGCCATTTATTACTGGTATATAACATCAATCACCATATTTCTCCCAACTCCGTTATTACTCTTCATGTTGTTTCCACTGTGCTACGGTACTCGGCAGACGGTCATCTCACGGAACTATTTGTTCATAAAACATAGCGCAAGTACGGCTTTGATATTAAATCGCCGTCTTAAAGAGGAAATTGCACTGACAAAACTAGCTATAGTAATGGTTGTACTTTATTTGATCTTAGTTGCTCCTTTCCTGTTTTTTGACCTACTTTCCATTTTTGCGCCAAATTTGACACAGACTGGAACGCCATTTTTCGTTGCTTTGTACAATCTTTTCACAATAAGTTTTCACTCATACTACCTATGGCATCAACAGATTCTCTTCTGCTGCAACAAGCAGTATCGTCTGCAATTTTTGTCAACGTGTTGTTGTTGTTGCTAGGACAGATATCACATTAATACATCATTATAGTGTACAATATTTATGATTTCCTAGGATACAAATTATATTACAAGCCATAGATTTTCAATAAACAAAATATACTGTCTAAAAATTGTAGGAAGATAATGTTTTAGTGTTGTATTGAGAAACCCCTGATGTAATTATTGCTTGTTTGTCTGAGAGATTAGTAGAGAATAGGAGCAATGCTCAAAATGAAGTTATGTTCTTGCTCAGTTCTAGTTTTGCTAAAGATCTCAACAGAAATTTTCGTCTGGAGACCCAATCCCATATTTTTTTATGGTAAGATGTATATTTCATTTAGAACCACTACGCTAGGGCCAGTTTTTTTTATTTTTCGTTTTACCAACAAGCCTAGCATAATTTTGTTATCAAAAAAAGGAAAAATCCAAATGAAATTTTTTTTTAACAAATAACGTAAGGTGCAGTACCGTTATTTACATATACATGTATATCGCTACCTTGCAGTCTGCAGATTATTTATGCTGAAACGGCAAAATGTTGATCTGGTTAGATATTTCTCATCGACAGAGCAAGCAACCCACAAGAGGGTAAAACAAAGTTGTCAAAGCTGAGTCTGGACAAACGCTTGTGGATGTCATTAGTGTGAATGTAACCGGAACATTGGCAGAATTACTGGTATCCAATTAACGTCATCGTCCAGATTTGATTTTTTTTCCCCTTCTCCTAAATTTCATTTTTTCAACAACAAAAAATCGGTAAAACTAAATATATAAAAAAAACTGCCCAGAATGCATCAGCGAATACGAGGAAGATTGTTTCACAGGAGAACATTTTTAATGTACGATCATGCTTCTTGAAGCCCGAAGCTCTAGGTCTTAGTAGATTAATCCATAATCATATTAAACATAGAATTGATCTACCAAATGGAACATACAAATGACTTAATCTTTATTTATATATTACACTAAAGAACATAATTTTTCACGTGAAACAAGGATGGTTTGGCAGCTTTACTAGATGTGGGCGGGTTTAGGTACATGTATCAGCATACAGATTTTGAAAAATATTCGGTCATTATCATGCATGGTCATTCAAAAATTGTCACTTTGAAAAACAGGGTAACCAGCTAATGTTCTTGATAACTCTGCGTAACACATGTGATTATTTCATTGGAAGTAAATTATGTTGGTTTATACGTTATTTAAATTTGTTTTATTTACTAACGTTGTTGTTGTTTTATCAGTGACTCAGTGACTTATTATGTGAGGTTTTACTGTACATTCTTTACTTATTTGCTTTATATATTTTTACTTTGAGTTTAGATCAAATATAGTCAAAATGTAAGCAAAAAATGAAGACCATATTCCATACTATTACCATAGCAACATAACTCAATGTACAAAAACCCTTTTGTTCTTGTAGACTGATACACATTATTATAGCCGTAAAGGAATATATTGGAAAATCAATTTTTTCTATCAAAGCTGTATCAATGTGAACACATTTCTGATTACATGGTACATGTAGTACAGCGATAGTCCTGACTGGTGCTATATAAGAACAAAAGATATCAAGTGTCATTGGTTTCCAACACAATTTTCTATCAAACTATCTACCGAATTGTTCACTTAGATTTTTACCAACATTGGAACATGGGAGATTGAAATGAGTTCTCTCCCTTTATCCCTTCTAGAGTTCTCTCCCTTTATCCATTCTACAGTTTAGTACTTCATATAGTACAGAAGGATAATGGGAGAGAACTTTAGAAGGAATAAAGGGAGAGAATTCTAGATGGGATAAAGGGAGAAAACTCATGACAATCACCTGTGCTTTGTAATGACTAAGAAAAAAAATATATGCCTAGTGACTGGTCTATGTATTCTAGTGACATAGTATTACATGACAAACTCATAATTTGAATTATCAAAATGTAATAAATTAATTCAGATTGGCATATATTATGTAAATTTATATTTTAAATATAATTATGTCTTGAATTGGAAGCAGCCTGGTTTGTCATATATATACTTCAACTTGAATGATAAATAATCATGCCTGTGTTAAAGAATCGCAATTGAGTTTAATCCCTTAAACTCAACTCGGCTGAGTTTTCCCTCAAATCTAGCATTCTTAAATCCTAAAACATGCTGGAGATCAAACTCAGATATCTGAAGTAAAATCAACATCTGGTATTAACCCTCAAATTGAAGACAATTCTCAACAAAACTTAAATGAGTTTTGAAAATTTAGAGTGACGTTGGTGCTGAGAATTTATGTGAAACAGGGCATGGTACGTAAGATTAATTAGTAGCATGGAACTTACTAACATGTTGGTGTTTTTTTTCAAGCAATATTCTCAAAATGGTGATTGGGTGTCATTAACTTACCAATGCAATCAAGTTAAAGTTAAACTGAAGTAAATTACCAGTTAGCATTTTCAACAAACGAAATGAAAGTTTAATTAAAAAAAATTGTTTCATTAGTAAACCAAATTAGTGGTAAAACTTCCTATGATGCTGTCATTACTTATTCGCATGTCTCAAATCATACAAAGACTGTACATTCTCTGCCATAGATTATGATTTAAAATAATTATTTAATACTCATACCTAGGTACATACTACTAACTCTCATGTCAAGCCATCATTTGTTTTGTTCTTAAGGCCATAATTAAAAAAAATTGTTTCCAAATTCTACGTACCCATGAAAATGGCCCCTACTCAAAAAAATTGATTTAGGGTCTGACGGGAATTTTTGTTTAGCAGCATTAACACTAAATATTACCTTAAGGATTAATAAAAAAACAAACCAACCTAAATTTCCCAATCCATGGTTTATATGTCCATGAGACCATAAAATAAAGGTTGTTTAGACATATTTGATATTTATCAAAAGACAGTTGTACATACAGTAAAACCTCAGTAATAAGACCACCTTTGAGACGCTTGAAAACTGGTCTTCTTATTGATGTGGTCTTAATATTGAGGTTGAAAAAAAAGAGAAAAACAGTGAAAATGGACTTGAAAATTGTGTTCTTAATTTTGAGGTTGTCTTATTAAGAGTTGGGTCTTTACGTGAGGTTTTACTGTATACAAAACATATACAGCAATCAAGTCTATTTTTATAAAGAGCTTCAGTGTGTGACTCCAAACTGCAATTAATGGTTTTCTGGAAGGCAATATAGTGAACTAACACTGTCATCACGATAGTGAACAACAAAATGAGTGTTAGAAGCTTGATTAAATTACACAATTGAGTTCCCTGGTTGCTGAAACTTTAATGTCAACTGTCAGGATAACTAAATAAACGCAATGTATGTTGTAACAAATTTTTTTTTAAATGTTTTCTTTCAGCTTAGAGCTTTTTATTGTTTGACACAAAGCAGGATATGTGTAGCTAGGTTTGTGTTAAGTTATAAAGTTAAATGGTGTAATTAATCATGTTTTACACATACATTTGTATGTCTAGTGCAAGAAAATACCAGAGAGAAAACTTGAGATTTATTCAGTAGTAGCCAATGCCAGTTAATTAACCACTTATACGGTTTGTATAGCTTGCGAAAATTACCCTGATCCGTTTAACATCTATTGGCATAATTTCACCGTCAAGTAATTGTCTACATTTCTGTATAGGATAGACAAGTGGTAACATCTATATCGAGGTAGTTCCATCAGCAACTATAGTGACTATTGTTGGATGAGAAAACTCAGTCTAGTTCATCTATGGTCTAGTTACTCTGGTCACTCTTAGAATTTGGAGGGTTGAAAACCCTATAGAGGTGTTCCGAATATCGATTGTAGTTCAACCGTACTACATCGGTGGTTGAACCATAGTTAATGTTAGGAACACAACCTATACAAGTCACAAAAAACAAGAAATATCTTGAAAAAAGATGGTTGGTGCAATTTGAAGGTTAAGATTTGTTGTCCAAAAAAACAGCTTCAATTGTTCGCATAGTTGCATAGTTGCGATCTTTCATTTGACATTCCAAGGAACACACTTTGCTACAAAATATCTATTCAACATTTACTAAATGTCATAATTGGGTCTTGTATCATTAACCCAGACAGTTGATTGAAATGTCAGTTTAAATGTGTAAAAAAGTAGAGATTACCCAATAGTCGTCTCCCATTGTAATATTTACTTCACAAGTAGTCGGAGTTGTTGTAATCGTCAGAGTATTGTGTAAGAAGCACTCATCGACATTGGAATAAAATTACATCATTATTTGAAGGGTTTTCCATTGGATTTTTTCAAATGGGGGTCCTGGTTCATCCACATTTGCAAATTTGGGAGTCCCTGGTAATTTTTGGAGGTATCAACAGTTAACTTTTGTGAAACCATCTTGAGTACAAATTTAGCCTTAATTTTTGCTTGTTGACATATTAAATGAACTTTTAGTAACGGTATACGTACAAAATCCCCTCTGGACAAAATCCCCTTAGCTCATTTTACAAGGTGGACAAAACTTGTAAATACATGAAGGGGATTTTGTCCTACTTGTTAAATACATGAAGGGGATTTTGTCCTACATTAAAAAAATACTCTCTTCCAGACCATATTCGGAAATATGCCATAGAAAATCTCTTTAGTCTTTGTTGTCTAAAAAAATAAGAAAAATGAACACATGTCATGAAATATTGATCAGCATGGGCAGGAGTTCCACTAGGGGCTGAATATCAAGGGTCATTTTGATAATTTTTTACTGGATTTTACAATTTTATAGTCAAATTACCTATGATTTAAAGAGAAAGTGACCATTCAGCCAGGATCATGATGATAGAAATGTGGCATTTTGGAAAGTCCAGGGGTCAAATGGTCAACTGGAACCCCTGATGTGCATTTTGGAATAAATGTAACAAAAAGAAAAAATCATTCTTTCATCAATAAAACGCATTTTCAATTAATAGAATTCAAGTTTGCCTCATCTTCATGTATGATTATACATTTAAAGAGTATTACATTAAATTACTTATACACGATTTTGATACTAGTCATCTTAATACATTACTGTTTTGTAAAATCAAGACAAGTCTCAATTTTATAACTTATTGATTATTGTTATGAATGTAATTCTATTTTGTTTGGTATGTATGTAATAAACTTTACAAACAAAATTGTCATCTTGTGTTATAATCTACAAATCACCCACAAGCGATGTATATACCAAGGGCCTTATACACAAACATTTTTTTGTAGTGGATCCGTAGTCCAGTGGTACCGCGCTTGACTAGTAATCCAGGGATCGCAGGTTTGATTCCCCGCTCCATCACTGACAGAACTAGTAGTCTTTCGGACGAGACTTTAAAAACCGAGGTCCTGTGTATGATGCTTTACATCGAGCACGTAAAAGAACCAGGGGTGCTTCTGGAACTGGGGCACCTCCTGTATCATGCACTATCCTTCAAAATTCTAAAATGACTAAACACTCTTCCGGAGGCATCGCCCATACGGGAAACCGGTGGCGACGATAAATAAACGCAAATACAAAAAAAAACATTTTAAGAACAGAACTCGGACGTAGACTGAACTTACAAAAGTTATATTTACCAGCCTTTTGTTTTCATTAAATTTAAACAAACGAAAATTTGCATAAATAATTGTTGTTGCCCACTGCATACTTAAGGCATTTTTTGGTGATAATCTATATCAATTGCTATAGCAACAGAGGAGTAAAAAGAACATGTATCACTTTGAAGTCAAAGTCTGACTTTCAGTCTTAAAATGCTCATGAATAAAGCCCCAGACTTTTTTTAAGTACAATCAAACATTATACATCATGACTCGAGGGTTCAGTGCAAGACTATACTAAGTCCTATATAAATACATAGGAGTTAGTATAGTCTTGCGCTGAACCCTCGAATTTGTAACAACCCCGAAACCAATAATGCAACCTAGGGTTTATATTACCGTATTTATAATAAATTTCTAATTGATTGCATGATGTTGCTAATGTTCCAGCCTTTTTATTATAGCAAGTTTTATTTATATCACTCTAGGAAGAAATAAATTTGTAAGAAATTTAATTATCTACAATTATTTCAGATAGTTTCCATGATCAATATATGGTTCTCCAATATCAGTTTTTATGGGGTCCACAGTAAAACCTCCATTATAAGACTACTCTTGGGACCCTTATTATCGAGCCTGGGACCCTAGAATACTGGTCTCGATATTGAGATGGTCTAAATATTGAGATTTTATAAAGAGCAAAAGAGACTTAAAATTGTGTTCTCAATTTTGAGGGGTCATAATATTGAGGTGGTCTTTAAGTGAGGTTTTACTGTATATTAACTGACTAGATGTATTAAGGCGGGTTATACAACACCCAGGCCTTACAGGCTCTGCATGTGTCTTTCTATTGTTTTTTAAGCTTTTATTTCTTTGAATATGTGTTTGAATAACATTTATACTGTGATAATTAATAATACCAATACTTAAATATCGAGAGAAACCTAACATTATCATGAAATGTCTCTTCAATAAGCCCAAATGTTTTATTCCATAATGCCAACATTAACACCATGAATAAAAAATATCATTTGAAGTGCTTCCAACCCCTACATACAAAGTAGGAACAGAAAATGGTCCCATATATACAACATACTCCATTCTGTCAGCATTAAATACCCATAAAACGAAGCAATGAAATATACATCACTTAGTAAAATAATGCATGAAGCTAGAACTTAAGTTATACATCCAGAAATTAATTCTGCAGAAAACACAAGAACCTACCAATGAGGCAATTCCGTGATTAGAATTGTAAGTATTGAAACGAAGATACAATAAAATGTGATAATATTCTGAACCTTCCAGTTATCATTCTGTGCAATAAATCACAACAACAGACATTTTCATTATGTCAACAATCAAAAATTTCGTAACAAAACTGGTTAGTCAGGGACACTGCTGTCTGCAGGACTGATAAGCCAGGAAACTAGCTGCCTTCTGGTCTGATAAGTCAGGGAACTAGTTGACCTTCAGGCCTGATTAGCTAGGAGCCTAGCTGCCTTATGACCAGGTGAGATATGGGTCTAGTTGCATTCAGTTGCATGTGTTATGTTTAAAACAAACCATGCTTAATTTAAACAAGACAACACACATTCCTTAACACTGGCATGAGAATTCAAACTTTCAAAATCAGCTGAAAATTTGGCAAGTGGTCCAGGGGACCGCTGAAGCTCCTGGCTTTTTAAGTATCTAAGATGGATTAAATTGTCTCAAAAACGGTCCTTGCAAGCGTCAAATCCGCGGATTCTCATGCCTGTTAACAGTATGACTATATGAGCATAATCTTACCTTGGAAAGGGTTGATAAATTTTGAGGTAAAGAAATATGTTCTAGAACACATGACAGGTCCTCTTGGTGAAACAGCTTTGCAAACCTGTCAAATTAAGTATAGAATACATATATGAAGATGTTTACATAGATTAATTCACAGACTTATAAACCATGAAATGCAAACCTCCTAGTATGTGTATATTGATTTGTTTGAACTCTCGCAAGCAGTGAGTTTTCTTCTGAGATCAAGTCTGCTATAAAAAAATTGCGACATCTGCCATCTTGTTTCTGAATCGAGAGAAGTTGACATTTGATCCGCACTAATCGTAATATTTACAACTTGTTTGAAATTCATGTTACTTACCGAGCTTGCGCTAAGGATTGTGGGTAGGTTATTTCTTGTTATCTTTTCACCGATATCAGCCAGTTTCCAATCCATGGTTTATATGTCCGTGATTAATAACATAAAAAAGTTTTACTGCTTTAACATATCAGTTTACCTTTCTGTATACCATCATCAATCTTATACAGTCAGACATCGTTCATTCCAATTCATCAGGTCCGAGATTTCATTTCGAATAATACAAATTTTTGAAAAGCCCATTTCAAATTTGACAAGCCTAAGAAGATACATCAAGCCCTGATAGATATTTTGGATGATACCAAGTATTCAGATAGAAAGTTGTCGAATAAACTAGGTCTGACTGTATTTTAATTTGAAACTTAAATTTCATAGTAGCTTATGTAAGATTAGTAAGAATAATACAATTAATAACATACAAAATCCGATTCGGAGCAATATCACGACATCCAGATATAAAGAATTGCCAACAATCGTGATAAGTCTACGATTTATAGACAAGGGAATCATATCAGAACCAGACCTTACACATAACGGATTGTTCAATGAAAAACAAATAATAATTTATACCATGAAATTAGCTCCATGTTTGCCAATACAAGTTGATTTTAGGTCACTCTTGGGAGAATACATTCCTTTTTGTGTCTCGTCCAATGTACGTTTAGTCGTGTTTTTACCAAATAAAACATACGGAAAACAGATTGACTTGTCTATACAGTCTCCGCCTGATAATCCACTGACTCGACCATGCACATAAAAGCTCCTCAGAGGCTGAAATAACGAATCACGATATTACTTAGCAATCTGATCTAAGAAGATAAACCAAACAAGCATGCTATTATCTTTTGTCTCCGACATGCTAAGTCTACTTTACAGTCAAAGCAGTGGAGCACATGCAGACATTTATCTCAAGCAATATAGAACCAGCTTTAATGTCAACATTTTAGAATCCATTTATACTGTATAAGTGGTAAAGTTTGCAAGGTGGAAAATTTGGGAATTTTGCGAATGCAAAAAAATTATTTCCACAGCATAAATTTCCACTTCCACTGAAGTATATTTTTACCTGCACACAGTGTAGCCCATATTTGGAGTCCGGTACCCCATATTTGGAGTCCGGTACCCCATATTTGGAGTCCGGTACCCCATATTTGGAGTCCGGTACCCCATATTTGGAGTCCGGTACCCCATATTTGGAGTCCGGTACCCCATATTTGGAGTCCGGTACCCCATATTTGGAGTCCGGTACCCCATATTTGGAGTCCGGTACCCCATATTTGGAGTCCGGTACCCCATATTTGGAGTCCGGTACCCCATAGTCACTTTTAAAGCACCGGGTGGCTCTGTGTGTATAACATAGAGCCAATTATCTAATAGTGATTTTACGATGTGCAGATATTATGAACAAAGTGATTCGGCGATTTGTAAACATTTCAGCACACGAAATGTCTGGAATTAGCAACTCAGTAATGTTTTGACACACGATATTATCAATGTATACAGTAATCTGCCATCTCTCAGAATATACAGAACTCTTTTTGGAGATATGTTAACCAATCTGTACAGACGAGAATTTATTGTATCATAATTTAACAGATCTTAATTTGAATAAACATTCACAAATTGTGCACAAATAAATAGATTTATCAGTTTCCGACAGGCTTGAACTTGTGTGGTTCTAGGCAATGATGAGTATGGTTAAATTCTAGATAACTTATCTTTTGTGACATTTGATATCATTTGTGCAGCATTTCAATTAATTTACCTACCCTTAACAAGCTTTAGATTTTACCCTTGCATTCAATAATTAAGATTACAAGTGTAGAGGTAGAGTTATTGCCCTTGACTACATAAATTGGCTTGTTGAAACGCTAAAACGTTCATAGTTCCAAAATAGATGACTAGTGTAACACAATTTAAAAGCAATATCATTCAGTACATGAAGTTGTGCAAACTCATATCCAAGTCTAAAGATAAGCAAAGACCTAAATACCACAGATGCGCTACTCGGCCAGATATTGTAAAATCTCGCAGTGAAATATCGCTGTGAGAGCAGGTGTATGTAAACAAGATATGACGCATCGATACGTTTTCATCCGTAACTCTTCGGCAATTTCCGTATTGCATGAGATGAGTGTCATGCGGTCAATCAAGCGGATTTCACCTCATTAATTATTCATGATTACAATATTTTTACAGTCAGTTTGCTCACGGTATCATTTATGTTATGAATAGCCTGGGTACTGAGGATGGGTGTACCTATGCTGTATGGACACTTTTCTTACCTCGATCACTTTGTCTTCCGTCAATGAACCATGCGCAGAGCTAGATCTGAAACAGAAACATGTATGAATTATTAAATGATATAGTGGACAATCTACTGATTTAGAAATAAGAATTTTTACATTGGATTAAATGCCATTTATCAACAATTTGTTAGGTATACATGGAGATCAGTTAGCCTAAGCAGTTTTCCTGGAATTATCAATTGGTACTAACTTGCCCAACCACACGCGGAGGACAACTACCAGACATGAATCAGAGGTGGAGGACAAATAACCATAGCCAAATGTCACAGACTGGCCTGCCACATCCTAGAATTAAACCTGGATGTCCGGTAAGAGCACAGTACTCTACCAACAGAGCTAACCTGGTGTAAAATGCAGAGTGATTGGTTTATTGGAAGTTTTTTAGCCAATGAAAAGACACGTAACAAATAAGCACAATGAAACATTACATCGGATGGGATATATATAAAATACTTACACAGTGACATCCACCACAGACATCATTGTTTGCCATTGTCGATCAAACTTGGACACTTGCTGTAACCAAGATATATCATAAGAGATAGTCATGAGTTATCTGCCTTTATCCCTTCTATAGTACAGTAAAACCTCACTTAAAGACCACCTCAATAATAAAACCACCTCTAAATTAAAAACACAATTATCAAGTCCATTTTCACTGTTTTGCTCTTTATTCAACCTCAATATTAAGACCACCTCAACATTAAGACCAGTTTTCATGGGTCCAAATGATGGTCTTATTATCGAGGTTTTACTGTATATCTATACACAGTACTACATACAATAGAAGGGATAAAGAGAGAGAACTCTACAAGGGATAAAGGGAGAAAACTTGTGACAATATCCTGTGATTGCATCATAGTAACTACCGGTAACTTAGATGTTTATTACACATAAGACATAGCAAAAGTCACATTTATCTGTTTTATCCTATCAAAGAGTGTACATTGTACAAACTATCTGACACGAAATGTGAAATGTAAATGACTGGTACATTTTAATTAACTGTCAGACAAAAAAGACAAAATGGCTAATGACCATAATAAACGCTGCTGCGAGATTACCAACCTTTTCTGTAAGTGACGTCATTTCAGGAAAACGCCATAAGTGATGTCATTATACGCAAGCAGGAAACAATATTTACTCCATATGGTCACCTTGTTTTCTTATTGCCATATCGGGCAAATATTGTTTACTGTCAGTACATGGTGACGTCACATGTAACATTTTCTGGAAATTACATCACTTATAGAAGAAGTTGGAAGTCTAACAGCGGGTGCTATAATGTACTTTGAAAATTCATCAAAATACATGAACAATGAACTTTCATTGACACATAAAAGCTGATCAACTTAGTATTAGCAGAGTGGGATTTCCATTAACAGTTCCTTACTATCACCTACCAGTAACTTCAAAACAACTTCAAATACAATTTCTGATTCTTCTGTAAATCTACTTATTCAGTTTTCTTAAGCTATATCAGCAAATACAAACACAATCAAAGCATATAATATTTGAAATTACCCTACAAGAGCAGCCTTAAGTCAACAGTAGATCAAAGAGAAATATTTTGAGACAAATTTGATTGACTATTTTAGCAAACATATGGTACCCTGTATGGCAACAAAGTGAACAACATACCTCAATGATGGCATTTTCAAGAGATACTGGGTCCAAGTATTCATAGATCTCATGTACAGAGTCACTGATATCCACAACATCGTGATTCATTGTGAAAAATCCACCACTGAAATAAAAAACATTTATACATTTTTCTTGTGTAAGATTGTTAAATTCACATCTAGTTACAGTAACCTCAACCTGTGCCAACCATTCCTTGTACATGTACCACAGGAGGCAATAATAATAATTAAAACAACTTAAATTTGTTGCATCCCAGGCTCGAACCAGCAACCTTCCACATCTATGACCCAAGCTCTACCAAAGAGACATTAAGCTGGCTCTAAAAGGTCGACACAGGAATATTCATATTTTTGAATATCTGATCCCATTTCTTAATACAGTAAAACCTCACCTAAAGACCACCTCAATAATAAGACCACCTCAAAATTAAGTCCAGATTTTTCAAGTCCATTTTCACCTTTTTGCTCTTAATTTTAACCTCAATATTAAGACCACCACAAGAAGAAGACCAGAGTCCCAAAGGTGATCTTATTATCGAGGTTTTACTGTATATCTACAGTCACTAGAGACACGTTTTTCACCCAAAATATACATACCCTAAAACGGCCAAAGAACCTTTAATCGCTAGAATATACCCAGACATGGTCAAAATCTACCACTTTCACAATAGTAATGAAAGTAACATTTATTGGAGAAAATATGTAGGAGTGAGTGATAAAGAGCACACAAAGATGTGACAGGCAAATGACCCTTCCAAATTTAAGTGTTTGATTACAAGTTTAGGCAATGGAATTATCAAAACGGCCCTAGAGATTCGGAACCTACCGAAACACATGTATCATAATATTAAAGACTCCCAAGTATAGCTTTGAAGCAGCGAATTGAAATACAGCCAGACATCGTTTATTCAACAACCTACTATCCAAATACTCAATATCATCCAAAATAAATATCACGCCCGGATGATTGAAATAGACTTTTCGAAACTATGGATTATTCGAAATAAAATTCCGGACCCGATGAATTCGAATGAACGAGGTGAGACTGTATACAAAATCACTGCTGTATGGTTAAATAATGCAATAAAGGATGCATAACTTTTCTTGAATATTGTCACATATGAAGTGAAGTAATCAACACAATAAATTAACATACTGCTCAGCTATACTCTAACATGGTAATGGGGAAAATGCCTTGATTTACAAACATGTTTGCAGACTTTCAGAAAGTTTAAAAAAATGTCTGACATTTGGTCTGTTTCGGACAAAAAACAGTAATGGACAAGTTCTGTGATTTGGTCAAGTATGTGTAAAATAGAATAAGAATGGAATAAAAATGCAAATTTTAGAAATTGTCGCTTATGACAACGATGTCAACAGTATAATGATGCCATGATAAATAGGCCACATGTTAAATGCTGAGTGATTGTTTATTGGAAGACACATTACAAATAATATTCAAGAACAGCTACTCTTGACAGCCTAAAAATAAGGATACACAGTAACAGTTCTTGCGAAAAATTGTCAGACAATTGGATTGATTCCATTAAAACCATAGTCTGTGCTGGTCAAAATATGCCAGTCATGCCATCGGACTAACAATTTTCGGGAAGTCTGTTTTTGAATACTTACCCACCAACCCCTTCTACACCATACACTTGTATTATGGGCCATTTCTCTATCAACATCGTGTCAAATTTCAGTCTGTTGGCTGGAAGAAGTAACAAAAATAAATCAAGCATAGAAAATAAAAAGAAGAAATTTAACAGACAAAATGCAATGGACATATAGAAGATGCTTTGAAATGAAAATTGTTTAATTTAGTAACATTAACTTTACGTCCAAACATAAATAGATCAAATAAATATTTACACAGACTTCTAGATGCATCCTCGTAATATATAATATTATATAATCTCAAGAATAGCTACAAAATGTCTGTTCACAAGAATAAAGACAGATTTGTTGAAAACCTATCAACAACAGAATTCATTTTTCCCAACTATCATAAATAATTCAATTAAAATACAATTAAAATGATTCTTTAAATCTGAGTTCTCCAAACATTAATTTATTCACTAATTAAAAAAATTCAACTGACCCGAATTACTGTATGGAATGCCGATTTTGTGACAATCGTTCACAACAGAAACAAAAGTTGAGATTTTGAAATCTTCAGCCAGCTCCTCATCTTCATACTGCAAAATAACAAATTAAATCATTTACAGCTTCAAACAAGCCATCTGCGGTACCCAGGCTATTCATAACATATAGGATACCCCGGGCAAACTGGCTATCAAAACTTCGTAATGCAAGAATATTCATTAGCATTTCTCGACCAATGAAATGAACGATAACAATAAAGCAGGAATCTCCTTTTATTGATGTCCTGCCTAACACGATTTGAAAGCCTTGATCTCATTGGATCCCTCAGAACAACGATTTCTGTATCGCATGAGGTGTGTTTCATGCAGCCAATCAAGCGGCTGGATTTCACCTCATTTATATTCATGAGTAGGAGATATATACGGTCAGTTTGCCAAGGGTATCATATATGTTATGAATAGTCTGGGTACCAAGGATGCACCTATTGAGACCATGTGTAGTGATAGACATGTAGTTCTTTTTGTCAGGTCTGAGATTTAAATGGTCAGTTTGCCCAGGGTATCATATATGTTATTAATAGCGTGAGTACTATATTATTAATAGCCAGAGTACCGAGGATGCGATCAAACATGAATGTGGCGTTTCCTTCCAACTTCACTTACACTGGAACTGTCTCACCACATCCTTATAACTTTTTCCTGAACTCTGTGAGAACTAGTGAAAATTGTGATCACACACAAATATACTTCCTACAGGAATAGAACGTGTCTATTAAGAGCTTATTGCAGCTTTTTTACCCAAAATTCATGAAGACTTTCTCATAATTCAACTTGTTTCCAAATATAAATTCAAAAAAAAGTAGCTAATTATCTGTGAAGCTTTAAGACAAAATTAGACGAAGGTGCCATGAATGTAAATGTTTTGCATGATAAATGAGAATTATCATATTTTACATCATAATACATTACGGTTAAAAACCAATTCCTAATCGTATGATACTTATCATGTTTGGGATTTTTTTCCAAGTTTGCACTGTTTTTCAAGTGTTTCAGTTATGCAAAGTGGCCAGTGAACCTAACAGTGGGTTACCAACCAGTACTGTTTTATGATATATACGCTTATATACTTGTATAAATGAAATCCCTACTCAACTGTTAACCATTATATAACACATAGACAATAGCCTATGACATACGTGCTGACAAACAGACATGCAAACATTGTTATTTCTTGTTACATGTATTAGTTGCAACATGGAAAAAAAGAAGACTAACTCAATTGTTTGCAATGCGTTTCATATAATGTTTATACTTCTTTAGCAATGGTATTGGATACAAAACATATGATGACATCATAACGTCAAAGTGTGATGTTACGTTTGAGGCACTTTAAACATTGTATTATTATTGTTATTAAATGTTATTAGTTCACGATTCATATTTCTAACATCTAAGATAAAACAAGCATACCTCTGTATCAGTCAGGCAGTGAAAGAACACATTTCTCCAGTGGCTCACGTATGGCAACAAATAATGATAGTTGATTGGATTACAGTAAACATCTACTTTGTCTCGGCGTATCAGAATTAACACATCTATAAAATTAGATAAAATACTTTGAGTACACAAATACCGAGACAGATACAGCATAGTAGGATATTTTAAATAGGGATGTCAATGAAAGGCAATTTTGGAATTCAAATATTCGGTCAACCTTATATTATATTTTCTTGAACGCATTTGATAAGTACAGCAAAGTTTTAGACATGTATAACCTTTTGACAGCGCACTAGCTTCCATATTTCTGGGGGGGGGGAAGTCTCGTCATTTTCATGCATATATTTATTAATCTTAAGTATCAACTTTTTTAACTATGTGTTGATAATCGATCGACAGAAAAATACCAATGATACATCAATATCATTTCCATTGATGACAGCTCCAGCATTTACTCATTAAATAAGCAGCTTTTTCAAAATAGCAGTTAAGACCATAACTCATTACTAGAGTCCATAACATTCTTACAGTTCTCTCTACAATCTAACACATACTACTGAATATACACTGAACAAATTTTCTTAACATCCATGTAATAAAATACAAATCTTAGAAATATTGTTACATGTGCCGACTTAAAATTTGGCATTCTAGTATTATACATAGTATTCTATCATCTTTCATAAAGAAAATACCTATTCATTGTCACGGTTGACCACATGTGCGGTGAGTACGATTTTCAACTTTTGGCACGAGGATCACCTGTACCGTGTAGAAAGTGGTAAATTTCATTTCAATGTAATTCACGTTGTATTCCAACACGAAAAACAGAAAAGATGGCGAGAATGACCACTGAAGAACGCGCCAGGGCCGTCGGTATGATTGATAATGGTACTCCGATTCGACAGGTATGACTAACTTTGTAAATCAATTAATCAATTCAAGTAGAATTTTGAAACTAATTATCAAAATATATAATTTTTGTATTATTGACGACTTTTTTACAATATTGATATTTCAGGTTGCCCGTCTGTTCAATGTGTACATTTGTTTCTGTTCTTATATTTCGACGAAATACCAAGTGGACGTTCAGAAATTTTGTTCAGTGTATACAAAGATTAATAGAAAAGTAGAATACAAATTTCAATAATTACCATCAATGACCTCCTCTTCAAAACCAGAGCTGAAATTTATATAAACTGATATGAAAAAGTTATCAACACATATTTAAATCCAATCATATACATGTAAACCCATAAATGCTCAGTCTGGTTTGTACGTATTTCGAAGATAAAAATTAACTTCTTTACACACTGGATTTATCATTCATTATCATTTATATTCTAGATACATGAGTAAATTTTAATTCACGGCAAAGAGATTCTTAGAAGAAATATTTCACGAAATAAAAAAATATTTGTTTTCCAAAATTAATGTCGATACATTGTACCATGGGTTTTCCCTAGGATTTTTCAGCTAGGGGTCCTTGTAAAAGAATCTTTGCGCTTACATCACCTCATATATACAAGTATAACAAACACCAGCCACAGCTGAAAAGTTATTTTTATAAGCAAAACAACCATTACCTTATTTTCCAAAATTTGAGATTTAACGCGCCTATTTTCCCACGTGAAAAGACACAGGCAGTAAAGTTATTTTCAAAAAGAAATTGAGCTAGAAACCAAGAACTACAAATCTGAAATTAAGTCATTTGCCCATGACTTTGGACTGGTAGGTTACAATCAAGACTGATCTTCTCATCTGATAGCCAATATTATTAAGACCAATAGTAAGTCTCAAACATACAACATAGAAATTTCTACTGGCAAATAGCATACCCTTCTAACTCAGTTTTTCTGATTTCAAAAAATCCAAACAACAAGTAGTTGATGAGTTCCAGCATTCCATCATTGTACCTACTGTCAATACCTAAAAAATATTCAGTTGAGATCAATTTAAACAGTACAAAAAATCACGGACATATAAATCATGGATTGGAAACAGGCTGGTATCAGTGAAATGATAAGAAGAAATAATTTACCCACAATCCTTAGTGCACAATTTACCCAAAATTCTTAGCACGCGCTCCGTAAGTATCATGGATTTGAATCGAAGTTTCATCTGATAAAATGACGCTCATTCAGTCTTACAACTTCGATGAGTATTATAATTAGTTCCGCACATTGCAAAATGATTAACAATGTAATTATTTATTATTTCCTCTTTCAGACAAAAGTTATGGTACAATTTTTACAAATTTTGTGCAAATTTTTCAGACCAAAATCTGTGTGCCAGGTTGGCGTTTTGCGGAGCGTCAAATAGGACAAATATGGTATAACATTGACACATGAGTTTGACTAAGAATGAGCTAAACCCATCAACTCCAGACTAAAAAAATCAAGAAGTATTCAGAGTCACAAATGGATAACAAAAGGTCATATTGTCGAAATGAAACCATGTTGACTTCAAGCATAAATTAATCCTCATATATATATATAAGAAATATACCTGCAATACACAGAATAGCATCAGGATAATCCTTGGTAGCCTTAGTACCATCAGTCAATAAACTCTGTACATGACGTAATCTACTGCCACTGAAAATATCCAACAGTGTAAGCATTAAAATACAACTACACACCTCAGCAAAACATACATCATTTACCAGCAGATGTAGTATCAGTTGCATTCAATAATAAAGCATACTTATTGTATTCCACAGATTTTCTCAAATCTTATTTCTATGAGGTTGAACCACATTAAAATGATTATGTACGTGTGAACTGATACAGGAGTAATGAAAGAACAAAAATATATACAACAAAAACCTATACCTTGTATATATACGTTTTATCAATAATGTAGTACCACTTGTGAATATTTTCAACATAAATGATAATATCTGAATTGAAAATGATGAAGCATATTCAATATATAATTGAAAGAAATTCACTTAAATCAGGTTAGAATTATGTCTCGGCGTGGTTAAAAAAAATTCAATTTAAGTTAATAAAAATCATTGCAGAAATGGGAGTACATGTGTTGGATTCTGCTTCTGTAACTTAACACTAGGGCCGTACATACATCTCTCTTGACCAAGTGGTTAAGGCATCCGCTTCGGGAGTGGGAGGTCAAAGGTTCGAAAACCCGGCAGGGGTCCGTTCTGATATGGCTGGTTCGTGAGTGCCAGCTAGTTAAATAATGGTTACTGTGCGTCTACCTGCCTAGTGCCTGGCATTAAAGGATAGGATGCAAAAAAGTTGGGGCAATAGGGAGTATTTCTATTTTTAATATTTTTCATTTGTGTAGGAACAGAGATTTCTGTATCTGATTTGCAGGCTTTTTGCCATAACAAGTACAGTGGGGTCAAATATTAGGGTCAGTAGGTTGCAGGAATAGGACATATTCTTTAGGGCTCAGTTATAAATGGACTGGTCCTGTGCTTCAACCTAACCCAATTTTTTAAAACAGCTGTTGTAAACCACTGAGCAAAAACCAGCATGCCTCTACCTTGGATTGAACCTGGATCTCCTGCATGTAAAGCTGACACACAACCATGTCGCGGAAGCATATATGGCCCAAAATGTGCACCTCTGCGCAATAGGGCGCATTAGTTACCCCTTCTTTCCTTTGGTAACTGAAGGTAACTTGTTCTTTCTCTTTGGTAACTTCTCTGATTTTTTGGAGAATTTCTCCAACCTTACCATCATATAAGGCTTATAACTATGAAAAATCTATCAAAATATGAAAAACATACCCTCATATTTCCAGTTACCAGGTAACTGCTCTATGTCTTTGGTAACTTTGAGGTAACTGGTGGTAACTCAGTCAATGCAGTGGTAACTTTTCTACTTCTATCAAAATATGAAAAACATACCCTCATATTTCCAGTTACCAGGTAACTGCTCTATGTCTTTGGTAACTTTGAGGTAACTAGAGGTAACTCAGTCAATGCAGTGGTAACTTTTCTACTTATATCAAAATATGAAAAACATACCCTCATATTTCCAGTTACCAGGTAACTGCTCTATGTCTTTGGTAACTTTGAGGTAACTAGAGGTAACTCAGTCAATGCAGTGGTAACTTTTCTACTTCTATCAAAATATGAAAAACATACCCTCATATTTCCAGTTACCAGGTAACTGCTCTATGTCTTTGGTAACTTTGAGGTAACTAGAGGTAACTCAGTCAATACAGTGGTAACTTTTCTACTTCTATCAAAATATGAAAAACATACCCTCATATTTCCAGTTACCAGGTAACTGCTCTATGTCTTTGGTAACTTTGAGGTAACTGGAGGTAACTCATTCAATACAGTGGTAACTTTTCTACTTCTATCAAAATATGAAAAACATACCCTCATATTTCCAGTTACCAGGTAACTGCACTATGTCTTTGGTAACTTTGAGGTAACTAGAGGTAACTCAGTCAATACAGTGGTAACTTTTCTACTTCTATCAAAATATGAAAAACATACCCTCATATTTCCAGTTACCAGGTAACTGCACTATGTCTTTGGTAACTTTGAGGTAACTGGTGGTAACTCAGTCAATGCAGTGGTAACTTTTCTACTTCTATCAAAATATGAAAAACATACCCTCATATTTCCAGTTACCAGGTAACTGCTCTATGTCTTTGGTAACTTTGAGGTAACTGGTGGTAACTCAGTCAATACAGTGGTAACTTTTCTATTTCTATCAAAATATGAAAAACATACCCTCATATTTCCAGTTACCAGGTAACTGCACTATGTCTTTGGTAACTTTGAGGTAACTGGTGGTAACTCAGTCAATGCAGTGGTAACTTTTCTTCTTCTATCAAAATATGAAAAACATACCCTCATATTTCCAGTTACCAGGTAACTGCTCTATGTCTTTGGTAACTTTGAGGTAACTGGTGGTAACTCAGTCAATACAGTGGTAACTTTTCTATTTCTATCAAAATATGAAAAACATACCCTCATATTTCCAGTTACCAGGTAACTGCTCTATGTCTTTGGTAACTTTGAGGTAACTAGAGGTAACTCAGTCAATACAGTGTTAACTTTTCTTCTTCTATCAAAATATGAAAAACATACCCTCATATTTCCAGTTACCAGGTAACTGCACTATGTCTTTGGTAACTTTGAGGTAACTGGAGGTAACTCATTCAATACAGTGGTAACTTTTCTACTTCTATCAAAATATGAAAAACATACCCTCATATTTCCAGTTACCAGGTAACTGCACTATGTCTTTGGTAACTTTGAGGTAACTGGTGGTAACTCAGTCAATGCAGTGGTAACTTTTCTACTTCTATCAAAATATGAAAAACATACCCTCATATTTCCAGTTACCAGGTAACTGCACTATGTCTTTGGTAACTTTGAGGTAACTGGTGGTAACTCAGTCAATGCAGTGGTAACTTTTCTTCTTCTATCAAAATATGAAAAACATACCCTCATATTTCCAGTTACCAGGTAACTGCACTATGTCTTTGGTAACTTTGAGGTAACTAGAGGTAACTCAGTCAATACAGTGTTAACTTTTCTTCTTCTATCAAAATATGAAAAACATACCCTCATATTTCCAGTTACCAGGTAACTGCACTATGTCTTTGGTAACTTTGAGGTAACTGGAGGTAACTCATTCAATACAGTGGTAACTTTTCTACTTCTATCAAAATATGAAAAACATACCCTCATATTTCCAGTTACCAGGTAACTGCACTATGTCTTTGGTAACTTTGAGGTAACTGGTGGTAACTCAGTCAATGCAGTGGTAACTTTTCTACTTCTATCAAAATATGAAAAACATACCCTCATATTTCCAGTTACCAGGTAACTGCACTATGTCTTTGGTAACTTTGAGGTAACTGGTGGTAACTCAGTCAATGCAGTGGTAACTTTTCTTCTTCTATCAAAATATGAAAAACATACCCTCATATTTCCAGTTACCAGGTAACTGCACTATGTCTTTGGTAACTTTAGGGTAACTGGTGGTAACTCAGTCAATGCAGTGGTAACTTTTCTACTTCTATCAAAATATGAAAAACATACCCTCATATTTCCAGTTACCAGGTAACTGCACTATGTAATATTTAATATTTTCCAGGCTTAATCATTAATCATACATTTGTTTGAATACTTTAATCATAATTTAATCGATTACAGCCAAAAATGGGCAGTAATCATGATTATTATAAGATTTTTATGTGTTTTTATTCTGTTTCTACCAAGTAGACATTTAGATAATTGGATACATAATTAAATAGTTATAGGTATAAACCCATTGATTGACACTTCCATTGTTTAACAACCACTTATTTCTCACCTATTCATTGTTAAACCTGTCATGTTGTAGCCCTAGGGTGTAGCTTATTGTCTATCATACTCTATGACACAATACATGTAGAACAATTTTACAAAAAATGAAAGGTATTGTAAATATTGTAATGATCTGAATCAATTCAAAATGATAGAAAATGAATATCACTTTTTATTAATTTGTCCTTTTTACACACATATGCGAAAAAAAGTTCATAAAATCTAAATATTACACTTGGCCAACATTGAATAAATATATATACCACTCAAACAAACTTAGAAATTAATTAGATTAAAACATTCTCCAAATATTTATAATAATACACATGTCAATACATAATATTTATTATTATTTTCTTTTTTCTTAAGCTTCTTATTAAAATTACCCTTTGTCTTAATTAATTATCCTTGCTTATTGACTACATCTGTTTAACTGTATATTATTGTGTATTGATGTAGGCTAGAAGCATGTTTTATTGCTTAATGCTGAATAAAAGTTTTTGTTGTTGTTTAAGTTAATCTGTGGGGTAAAACTATAATGAAACACAGATTTAATAGAATAAACTGCTTTTCAGATCAAAAATGTTCTTTCGACCTGAGAGTCGACTCGGTGATAAGGCATTTGCAATGCTAATGATGGTTAAATGCAATAAGTAAACTAAAATAAGCATCATTAAGTCTAACACATAAACTGTGTATATAACTGACACTGCGACATATAATAATGTTATTAGTTCATTCATTGTACTGTTGAAATAATAAATAAGATTCACGGATCTGTCTTTCAACCTGTCATTTACAAAAGAAAGTAATCATTAATAATGATTACTTTCATTGAAAATAATCATGATTAATCGATTACTTGCAAATTATGCATTAATCATGAAGTAATCGATTACTGAAAATAAGCAAAATAATCATAATTTAATTGATTACTTTTTCATGTAAATGACCCATGTCTGATTTGTTAACAATTTTAAGTAAAGAAACAACTTTGTAAAAATAAATTGTCCCATTAAAAAAATTAACATCATATTAGCCTTTACCATACCCTCCAGCAATTTCCCGGAGTGTGATGTAAGGCTTATGGGTCTATAGGATTTTGGTTCATTATTGCATTTATTAGGTTTTTTTATCAGTATAATACAGGCTTCTTTCCAGGCTGTGCGATAGACACCATCACTCCAGATTCTATTAAAAAGTTCAAGCCAAAGCTGTAGTGTAGAGGATGGCATATTTTTAAACATAGAATAGGTAATTTTGTCAAGTCCAGGGGCCGAGTCGCTTCTGTCATGAATGCATTTAGTTAGTTCTAATATAGAGAAAGGTTTGTTTAATGGTATGTTATTTAACCCGGCTCATATACGTTTTCACTATGTAGTGACTCAAAGTGTTTTTGATAATCCAAAGTTTCTGAAGTTAAATTTGAGTCACTTGAAACTTCTTTATAATGCTGAACTAAAATTTGAGCCTTTTCAGCTATTTGAAGTTTTTGAATATTTGTCAGGCAGGGGTTTCTTTTAGTTAAATATAAAGTCCGTTTTCTACCCTGTACCGCTTCATGACAGTCGCTATTCCACCACGGAACTTCTTTTTTGGTTTTATTACTGGGCGCTGAGACCGGTAAACTGCGTTCGGCCATGTGTAGTGTTAATTCTGTCAGATTTTTAAGATGTTCATTTATATCATCAGAGTAGACTTGACCTGAAGAAATGGTATTGCAGAGTCATTTAAATTTGGACCAGTCGGCTTTATTTAATACGAATTTCGAAAATTTCTCAGAAGTTTCAGAATTTGGAATGTTAACACTTATTAAGATTGGAAAGTGATATGACCCCAGATTGTCTTCGAAAACTCCCCAAACTGTAGATGAAGCAATTTTTGGATTTGAAAAAGTAAGATCTATGGAAGATAGATTTCTCGTTGGTTTGTCAATTCTAGTAGCACTGCCATCATTCAGTAAAATCAAGTCATGTTTTTCAGCTCAGGTCAAAATTTCCCTACCCCGATGATTTATAGTTTTTGAGCCCCATGCATGATGGTGAGCATTAAAGTCACCTGTTATTATACATTTTTTGCTCCATCTTTAGAGGGGATTGATGATATACGTTCAAGAGATTCTGAGCTGATCTCTCTCAAATATAAATTAACAAGATAAAAGGATTGATCTTTCAAGTATATTTTAACTAATTGATATTCTATTAAGGAGTCATTATTTTTGTTTCTGGGATTGTCTACCCTGATGTGTTCATAATTTAGATTATTTTTATGTATATAGCCAAACCACCACATGATTGTTTTTTTTTCAAAAAGTTCTTATGTTCTAAATTGAATCCAGGGATATTTTGTTCATGATTATTTTTGAAGCAGGTTTCCTGGATGCATAAAATGTCTATATGTGGATTTTTATCTATCAAAGTTTTATTTCAGTCATTTTTGAGACATTAAGAGAATTGGCATTGTAGGATTTTATATTTAGTCCACTACACATAACCGAGTCTGATATATCTACATCTTGTCTCCTGATATTGTTTGCAGCGAGGAGACTGTGTCGGTATCATTTACAGCCTCCTGTCTGATCTTAATTTACCCGGAGTCCTATTTACCCTAGCTCCAGTGCTCTTAACAGGGCCCGGTGGACGTGGGAGCTCCTGAGCAACCCTGGTAGTGGTGCTGTGGTTTTTATTGTTATGTATTTCTGTTATAGTGTTGTTAGTATTTGGTGATGATGTTTCTTTGATGTTGTTTTCTGTTAAATGTTTGTTGCTGTAATTGTCAAATGTTTTTTCATAAAAATTGGAAATGAATTTTTGTAAATGAGTTCTGATCGGTCGTGATTTATCTAAAATGATTTTTTCTGTAATTTTAGGTCCTGAATGTCTAGATGAATAATTTTGTTGTGTTTTTAGGTGACTTGGAATTGCTTTTCTTTGTGTTGTTGTGCCTCAGTGAATGTGTTTTGTTGTGGTACCAGGAGTGCTCTTTATAGGAGTTTCCTCTTTAGGAAATCTGTAAGGCAGGGACAGCCTCGGACACCTCTATATGTGTTTCTTTGTTGGGACTCGACGACTTTTTGACTCCCACCGTGATCCACCCCCCTGGAGATATAGGGTTGGGAGGAGTGGACATTATTGGGGTTGATTTGGATGGGGGAGTCCTAGTCGTCGAGACGTTTATAGGGCCTGGGTGGCCGCGGCTGTCCCCCCCTTTTTGAGCTGCGAGGTATGCTTTCTCAGCTTGTGAAACGGAGTCAACCACCCTAGCCCACGAGATGCCCTCCCTCCTCATTGCCATGGTGGCACATTGTGCTCTGACATCCCAAAATTTTAACCGAACAAACTGTTGCTACAGGTCTGCAAGACAGTCTACCGACACGATAACGCGGTAGTTGCTGGGAACATGTTCTTCCATTTGTGGATGATAATAAACAAACAAAACCCCGACAAATTACATATACGGAATTCACTTTTTTTTCGTACCGGGAAATTTCGACCCAGCGCAAATTATTTTTTTTTCAAATCCAGATAATGGTGTTAACATTTTTGTCATTTAGCGCAATTCCTTTGATATTAAGAAAACCTACATTTATTTTCATTTATAACTATTTAAACCATAATTTATCTGTCATAATTCTCATGTCTCCACTTCCTTTCATCAGGGTTGAGGTGCAAAGCCATGTTTGTATAATTATGATTAGGTGCGAACAAATTTAATTGATGCATTGATATGTTTGAAATTAAGCCATCTTTATGGTGACCAATTGTCTAGATATATATTTATTGTTTTGCTTCTTATAAAATAGATTGCTAAATATGTGCTCCATATGTCAGTTCATGGACACAGTTATATTAAAAGGCATGCTTCCTTAAATAAAAAATAATATAATATAAAGAAAGAAAGAAGCTTAGAATAAATTACTGTAAATTTACTTTATGAAATACTTACTTAGTTATCAGAAATTATTGGCAACTTAATTTGTGCATAAAAACATATGTGCACTGTGAACTGTTATTGTACTTATTGTTATTATTTTGGACTTGTGTGGAATAAAAATGAATAGAACGACATCCGCCTTGCGTGCTGTTTACAGTGGTACTAGATTTAGGGAAACAACTAATGGTGAAGAAACCTTGCCTCCAAACGCTTCGTAAAAGAAGTAGAAAAGTTACCACTGAATTGACTGAGTAACCACCAGTTAACTCAAAGTTACCAAAGATATAGTGCAGTTACCTGGTAACTGGAAATATGAGGGTATGTTTTTCATATTTTGATAGAAGTAGAAAAGTTACCACTGCATTGACTGAGTTACCAAAGAGATAGAACAAGTTACCTTCAGTTACCAAAGGAAAGAAGGGGTAACTAATGCGCCCACTTGCGCAGAGGTGCACATTTTGGGCCATATCTACGCGGAAGAGCTAGCCTAACAATGAGGCTGTTGGAAGTGGCCTATGTCACTACATTGCACTATATAATAAAGCTAATATCTTACTTTTGACAGGAAATACATAATTATTATGTATTGGGTACAAATGTATCGGGTTGAAATATCTCATTAATTAACAAATAGTTTAAACTCCTAGCTTCCCTTGATTTTACCCCACCCACTCATTTCCAGCATGATGATTCTGCAGCGTTGTTAGCAACGATACCGATTCTGAGTGCATGCAACTAGACAAGGCAATCAAACAAGATAGTATAAACATATACCTCACAAAACTATTAAATGTCTCCTGTTTTATATTTCTGCGCGCTGATGAAGGGCGTTTGGCTTTATTAAAACTCATTTTCTTGAAAAATGTCGAATGTCGGCCATTACAGATCGCTTACGATGCTGATCAACTTGCACATATTTGACACAGTAAAATGTTACTTATAGTAGAGGTAAGATCTTAATAATAGAAAAATCAAGTAAATGATTTTTTTTTGAAGCTTTTTTGTATAAAACTGTGCGTTTATACAGATTTTTGAAGTGATATAAGCGAGATATTTTCTAGTGGTTATCTCCCTTATACTCTTCACTTCAACATGGAAGCCGCGGAAAGGGAACTGTCAAATAAACAGCAAGGTTTGCGGAAAAGAACAGTAAAGAAGGAAAGCATCGTGTGTGATGATGACAAAAGCGACGCCCAGAAAACCTCTAAATCTCAGTCCAGCCAAGAACACACGTTGACATCATCTTCAAAACTGGAAAGTGGCTCTTATTGGCTTACCAGAATCGTATTACTGCGTTATCTTGGATTCATTTACTGTAAGCTGATAGCTTTTGGCATAAAAGTAATCTTGTTCGCTGCGACCCCAACAAAAACTTATAACCTGGCCATATATAACCTTGACCCTACATAACTTATTTCACATTTTGACATTTTCAGTCATTTAGCCAAAGTGAAAGTAAAATAACAAAATAATGAATGTTATGGTTAAATGGGCATGTAAACGTCTAATATTTTGGCCTATATATTACCAATCACCAATGCAAAGATATTTTTCAATTCGTTGTTTCTGTGTGTTTCTTTTGACAGGTTTGTGCACTATAATAAATCAAATGGAATAAGTGTGCCAAATGCGGGCTCGAACCCATGACCCCCATGCACTTGTACAGTGCTTTACTAACTGAGCAAACCGAGCAGCAGTCAAACCCTACACCAATACACTCCTCCCCTTCTGGCATTCGAGGATCAAACATCAGGGGCCATCAAACACTTCTGCCACCATTGTATAACTACAATCAAGGGGGAAAAGTGCACCTGATACGGGGCTCAAACCCATGACCCCTTTAAAACTAGAACTGTGCTCTACCAAATAAGCTAACAGGGCTGCCGTCTAAACCCCACATCACTACAGCATGGATAGGATGCGGATCCAGATTGCTCACATCACAAATGACCCAGCCATTACCACTGACTATGCACCAAGAGAATATTGTATACAATTGGTGTCATTCACAAGATACTGAATGACCTAATAGACTGTTATATTGGCATGGTTTGAAACTCTGCCTTCCTCAGAAATGAGTGGCAAAATAATGTTTCTGACTTGCAATATAAAAGAAATGTGCCAATATAGATTGATCGGTTGAAAAGATGATATTAGATTGTATAGCGATGTGCTTAAGAAATAATCACAGACACTGTTTCTCACTTGTTCTTGTTTTGAAGATTTCTTTTCCTCACTTGGTAGCTATATGAACTTATTATTATATTTCCAGTTATAGCATTTTTGGTTGCTTTGCATCAAAATAAGCAGTTACTTGGATCTAAGGGACTGTTGCCTGCACATTTGTATCTGAATAGTGTCAAGAAGCAGAATGGTGGAATCACTTGGTCTACTTTTATGAAAGTCCCATCACTGATATGGTTATTTGATTACGAGAATAATCTGGATTATTTACTAGACTACATTGCATACGGTGGCCTAGCATTGTCAGCGTTCTTGATAATCAATGGAGGAGCAAACTGGTTTATCATGCTCTTTTTGTGGACTCTCTATCATTCTCTTGTCAATGTTGGACAGAGATGGTATGGATTTGGTGAGTATTATTCTATAGATCTATGAATAATTTCATTGCTTGCTAATAGCATGGACATCTAAACCATGGTTTGGAAACGTCCTTCTATGTGTGTTTAGGTTTGTTTCTTTCTTCTGAGATCAAACACACGATTAAGATTTTGCGACGTCCGCCATTTTGTTTCTGAATCGAGAGAAATTGACATTTTGATCTACCGTAATCGTCATATTTTAAGATTTCTGAAGTCTTAATTAATACATTTTTAAATTAGTATATTTACTTTATTAAGAATCAAACAGATCAAAAGGTAATTACGTGGACATTTAATTGATAACTAACATAGCCAGGAACAGACGGGAATGAACGGAGATTGCCTATTATTGTCGATTGATAAATTGATGGAAATTCACGACACTTACTGAGCCTGCACTAAAGATTGTGGTTAAATTATTTCTTGTTTCGAATCCATAGTTTATATGTCCGTGCTAATAGACAAAACTGTCTATGTAAACAATGCACATGTAGTAATGTAGAATCAGAGCGTCACTTCCTTATATGCTGTACTATGTATACAGATATTGGACTAAAACATCTTGGTAACGCTTTTTGGCCAACTATTTAGAAATTCGCTGACATTAAGTTTTTCAAAACAAGGGAGGTAAATATTGTAAATTTGGGAACTATCTATAGTAATATAATTATTGCAGTTGTACATTAGATGTAATTTTATATATGTCTTCAATATCTAACTTGCAGGATGGGAATCACAATTATTGGAAACTGGCTTCTTAGCAACTTTTCTTTGTCCATTATTCAGTATTTCCTCCATACCTAAAGCCACGCCCACTTCACAAGTTGCCATATGGGGATATCGTTGGTTGATATTTAGAATTATGATCGGAGCGGTAAGTATTCAGTCAGTATTTTATTACTCTATCTAGTAGTGTCAAACCCTTAGGCGTAAAAAAACCCTTTTGTTTCAGGTTTCCCGACCTACCCTATTTTATTGCCCCCCGAGCCTAGAACATTTTTTCCCGTGATAACATTTTTTTGGGAGTAAATTTTCTTCTTTTTGGTAAAATTTCTTTGTGTGTATTTTTCTTGAGGTTCATAATTGTGCCCAGTTATTAGACGCTTTATGAGTATTACAGCTATGGAGCATTATATTCTCCTTGATTAAACATTATCCGTGTAAAAAGGGAAAGGGGATTTGTCTTTTAACATAATAATTCTTTTAAATATATAATATATGTTTAATTTGCTTTGTTTGAAAGCCCCCCCCAAAAAAAAACACCCCTATACTATTTTTTGGGCATGAAACCTGAAACAAACATACTTTTTTTACGCCTTGTGTTTTTGTTACGGTTGTTAAGGAACTAAGTAAGTGATTTTGTGTTTCATATGTTTCGTTCCACGAAAGTTATAGATAACATTTGTGACACTAATGTGGTTTGTTATACCTTTGCTGCTTATATCATCATGTATATAAAAATCACAATAGGTTTTTATAGCTGAACATGAAACGGTGAACAACATATACACATATGTATATTTACAGTATGAAAAGTGTTATTGATACATATAGTTTCTTTATTTTACTCTATTGGTTATCTTTAACAACACCTTTAATTATTCTACATAGATATATTACAATTTTTTCAGGGTTTAATCAAGATCAGGGGAGATAAATGTTGGAGAGATCTCACTTGTATGAATTACCATTATGAGGTTTGTATACACAGTGATTTAAAAAAAAAATGTTTACTACCTGTGCCTTTTCAATTGGGAAAATATGTGTGATAAATCCCAAATTTGGGAAAATATGTGTGATAAATCCCAAATTTGGGAAAATATGTGTGATAAATCCCAAATTTGGGGAAATATGTGTGATAAATCCCAAATTTGGGAAAATGTGTGTGATAAATCCCAAATTTGGGAAAATATGTGTGATAAATCCCAAATTTGGGAAAATATGTGTGATAAATCCCAAATTTAGGAAAATACGGTAATGGTTGCTTTGCTTATCTGACCCTTGGGAACCATAGAAAAAGGGCTGTGTACAGATTTTCTGTATTTTCATAGTGATGGTCATTGCATTTTAATTCAGAAGCCTCTTAAGAAGGTGTCTATATTGTATTTTCTAATAAAATATTTACTGTCGGGAATGCATTGGGCAAAATTCTACACCTTTTCAAGGACAACCAGGTATCATCTAAACGAAATATGTATATTTTGTATTGCAGTCGTCTAATTTTAATAATTTTGGTTTTAAATGAAACTAGAAAAAATATCTGTTAGAAAATTTAAAAACCGGAAAATCTTTTTTTTTGTCCCTACTACAAGTTTTCTTGTGGCATTGCTCATAAATTTTCCATTGTAGACTCAGCCAGTTCCAAATCCTATGTCATACTACATGCATCAGTCACCGGAATGGTTTCATAACTTTGAAACTTTATCCAATCATTTCGTTGAGTTGGTTGCCCCTGTGCTGATGATGTTACCGATGCCACGAATTGCTAAAATGATCGGAGGATCTGTACAAATAATGTTTCAGGTAAGTTTCTTAGCGAGGAGAAATATTCAGTATGATGTGGTATTTATTACACAAGGGGTTATGTCATTCAAATTCCTGTTCTGCACACACATAGATAAAAAAGTATATATCACAAATTCCTCTTTTAGACATTGTACAGCCCTAGCAAATATTTTCTGACATTTCATTGGTCTGCTTTAATGTTATGGTAACCATAACAACGTATGTTTAAAAATGGTGCCGCAGCTTAAACTTAAAGAAAATAGAAACATTTTCTTATGAAATCCACATGAAAACATGTTTAAATGTCATTAATTGCTGGAAACATAGTATCTGTTGTTAAAATCCATTCAAGCTCAATATTTCAGCCACACTGGGCCTTTATCAAGAGTAAAGAACACAATATTACACAATATCAATATACAATAATTATGCTTGTAAGTCTATTCGTCAAATGCAAAACAAGTTTTGACATCATTACGTCATTTCCCGTCCATTGATCCCCGTTACATTGATCCGCTTTTTAGGATATTTCAACAACAAGATTTTATCCTTTGTTGATTACGCATATGGACCAGAAATCAGCAAAGGATGTGACCGTGAAAAGCGTGCCAACTATTCAATCCAGGTATAATGTATGTACAAAAGACTGAATTACTTCTTACAGCCTCACAAAAAATGGACCTCATTTATTTGACAACCTTCGAATACTCCATTTCAATTCCATGTACATAAGAAAATACATCAGGACCTGATATTTATTTCTGATTATACCAAGTATTCAGATTGTAGGTTGTTGAATAAACAAGGTCTGACTCAGGGATTTTCATTGACACAGAAATCTTGAGTCCCTGGCTCCCTTTTCTTTCTAGGGACTCCCATTTTCAGCTTACTGTGCATCCCTGGGACCCCTGAGATAAACTTTTGACAAGTATAAACTGCATATCTTAGGGACCCTAGAAATTTACTAGGACCCCCTAATTTATCAAACACGAGGGTCGCCGGACCCCTAGCTGAAAAATCCTAGGGAAAACCCTGTGACTGTAGGTGAATGTAAGTACAGAAGAAAGAACATTGATTATATGGCATCTTTCTCTCCACCCAGGTTGTGTTGATTATCAGCGGGAACCTTAGTTTTCTCAACTGGCTGACAATTCTACCAAGTCTCGCGTGTTTTGACGACGCTAGTGTTGCTTGGATGTTCTGTACCTCAGTGCGTGAGAAAGTCGTAGGTATACAAAAGGAACAGAAAGACGATAGAGATACAGAGTTGAAAGTTGGTTAGTAAGAATATTGTTTGTGTTATCAAATGAAGTGAAACAGTTGGACAGGGGCGACAGTATAGTGATCCTGAAATCCCGCTGTGTGCGAGGTCAAACCATGAATATCACAATCCTTGAATTAGGTGCAAGTACTGGTTAGTAACCCAGGAAGCAATCATTGGGATTGATTAAATTTAAGTTGTCAATTTGTTGTCAACCGATATAATGTAAATTCAAGAATATTTACGAGACCAAAAAAAAGTATTAATTGAGGATGACAGCTGAACTAGTCTGTTTGTGTCTTATTTATATGCAAATAGAGTAGTTTGACTCTCACCTGTTGATTGTCTCCTTCGTTTCGTTATCTTCCAAACCTACGCATGTCTCAGTCCTAGTATTTATGTACAGACCTCATTCATTCGAATTTATCAGGTCCGAAATTTTATTCCAAATAACCCATTTCAATTCGACGTGGATAAGAAGGTACATCGGGACCTGATATTATTTCAGATGATACCGAGTATCATCAGATAGAAGGTTGTCGAATAAACGAGGTCCTACTGTCATTGCTTTTTACTAACCTTTTTCTTTAATAGACTGTTATTGTGGAGAATAGGTTAGAAGCTTTATTAAAGTTTTGTTTGTCTTGGAATTTCGATTTACAGAAAAATTTATCGAAATAGCAAAAAGAGTTTAGTCAATTTGTTGCTTTATTGATGTAATATATTTTTTGGTTTGCCTTTGTTTTCTGTGTACATCTTGAAAAAAAGCATAGGACAGACATGTTGATATAAAGATGAAACATTTCATGATATTTATGTGTAACTTTTCAATCCTATTTTGATTTGTTTCAGGTAATTACGTAAGGAGAGTGTTTAACATTTCTCTTGGTGTTCTCATAGCTTATCTCAGCATTCCGGTTGTACAGAATCTCATGTCGTCACGACAACATATGAACACGTCATTTGATCCATTCCGACTTGTTAACACTTATGGGGCCTTTGGAAGGTTAGTTTTACAATGTTCAGCACTACGTGATCTTACAGCTTGCTTGAGCACAATGTGTGCTTTTATGATTGTTGGATGTCCGCCGTCAAGGCATCTGTCCACAATTTATTTGTGGCCACTTGAGAGGTCACAATTATGGCCCAATCCTAATGAAACTTGCTCAGACATTTGCCTCAACAAATCTAGGTCAAGTTTGTTACTGGGTCATTTGGGGTCAAAAAGGAGGTAAAATCATAGAAAGCCCTTGTGGACACTCTAGAGACTACATTTTCTACCTGAACTACATGAAACTTGATCAGGTTGTTAGTCTAAATGAAATCCAAGTCAAGTTCAAATCATTAAAATTCCTTGTGTGAACACTCTACAGGTTGCATTTTCTACTCAAACTATATGCAATTTCATTCAAACATTTGTCACCAGACTGACACATTTTACATTACACTATTCTCTCCTCCAATTGAGGATATGAAAATGGATTTATAATACTATTCTCACCTCCAAACAAGGAGATCAAAATTGATTAAACGAATTATCCTCTCCTCCAAACATGGAGATCAAAATTGACTAAAAGCATTATTCTCTTCTCCTAATGAGGAGATTAAAATTGACTAAAAGCACTATATTTTCCTTCAAATGAAGAGTCTTATTTTATTCAACAGTGTAACCAAGGAGAGGACAGAAGTGATCTACCAAGGAACATACGGTGATCCTCATAAACCTGATACTAGATGGAAAGAATATGAATTCAAGTGTAAACCAGGCAAGATTACTCGGCGTCCATGTTTAATCTCACCCTACCATTACAGACTGGACTGGTTGCTATGGTTTGCTGCATTTCAGGTGATTCAATCTTTAAAATCTCTGTATGTCCTGGAACCGGGATTATAATGGATACTTACACTTAGCACTCAAATCACAAAATTTACTCTTATCTTTTCTTTTCATTCAGTTTTGAAGGCCATATTGTAAATAAGATTTTCTGTTGTCTTAATATGTTACCTTCAAGAAATATACCTAGTTGTTATTAAATTCAGGCATTGTAAAGTTTGTGCTCAAACCTGCTCCATGCGGGGGTTCAAACTCTGACCTTTGGATCAGGAGCCCAGTGTTAAACCCCCCTTCCCCTTAATGGCTTGCACACGACTTTCCTGGCATAAACATTTAGTTTTACAGTAAAACCTCAATAATACGACCACCCTTGGGACCCTTGAAAACTGGTCTAATTGAGGTGGTCTTAATATTGAGATTGAATAAATAGCAAAACTGTGAAAATGGATTTGAAAATTGTGTTCTTAATTTTGAGGTGGTCTTATTATTGAGGTGGTCTTAAATTGGGGTTTTACAGTATTGTTCTGTTTCAATGGTATTCAACTTACACTTGCTTATCATTGAATTATCTTTCTATTATGAAGTAATTCGATGAATCATTATACTAAATAAACTGATAAAGGTACCAAATGCTCTATCATGAAAAGTCACATCAAGCCTTCTGATACCTGATTTTTTTATTTTCTTTGCGATGTGTTTGTGAAGTGTGAATTTTAGAGACAGTATGCCTGAGTTTTCAAGGCAGATAATTTCTATTTTCAGAATTACCAGCACAACCCTTGGATTATCACCCTTGGTGCAAAATTGTTGACAAATGATAACAGTACTGTATCTCTAATTGCTCATAACCCATTTGAAGGAAAGGATCCACCAGCGTATGTGTTGATATATTTCATCTGTTGGTTGAACTCATAATAAATTGATCCGTATTTGTTGAAGAAAAGATGTTCGTACATCATTAAAATTAGAAGAAAAAAAATTCAGTTTTTTTAACAATCGGGCATTTTACAAGTTTTGTCTGTTAGTAATATAGTAAAACAATATTTTTTAATCAGTTATACTTAGAAATGGTTTTGCCAATGTAACAACAATACTGGATGAAGCCAATTTTATGTTCAGATGAACCAGATACTTCTTTAAATATAAGTAATCTCCCTTTAACTAAGAATTCTTTACCTACTGAAGTTTTCAGCAGATACAATATTATTATTGAGTACAAATTGTTTATATGCAGATGGATACAATTTTATGTAAGACATAATTATGTAATGAAGAAATCGATGTATAATTTATTTCAGATATTTACGAGTCCAGCATTACAGTTATAAATACACAAAAGTTGGAAGTAAGGACGCCGCAGAGGGAAGATGGTGGAAAAGACGTCTTATTGGAGAGTATATGCCGCCTATCTCGTTAGAATCTGTGAAAGATATAATGAGGAACATGCAAATTGAAATGCCAAGATTGAAAAAAGGCAGGAAAAAGCGGAGTTAGAGTGGAAACTTAATTTGGAATATTTGTTGTTGCATTAAAACCTCGATAATAAGACCACCATTGTGACCCTTTAAAACGGGTCTTCTTATTGAGGTGGTCTTAATATTGAGGTTGAAGAAAGAGCAAAACAGTGAAAATGGACTTTAAAAGTTTATTTTTATTTTGAAGTGGTCTTATTACTTGTGGTCTTTAAGCGAGGTTTTACTGTATTTTTTCTTGAAAGATCATGGTACTATTTTTTTATACTTATACTTCATCGAAACAGTGCATGTTAGTCCAGTCAATCTAGTTTTAACCATCACATAATTTGCAACAGAAATATTTAACGTATATTTGTCAGAATAATACTGTATAAACAACATATCAATAGTCTAACAAACTCTTTGATGCAGAAAGTGAAGAAAAAAATGAAAAATAAAAATGTAAAAACACCTTTGAAGGAATGGCACATATTGTACACCATGTTATAAATATTATTCGCAAGCGCCCATTGATCAAGATGAATTTGTCAGCACACACATGTAAACAACTCTATGTATAAAATCCCTATAAATACTGCTGGCAATAAGGTTGAGTATTAGATTTTTAATAATATATGAACTCAAAAGTACATAAAATATATGTGATAGTCATTCCTTTCCAGATTAGATTGCTATCATGCCATATTTAAGTGATTTTCAATGATTTCTTCTTGCCTTATTTTTTGTTTGAAATGTTAAGATTATTAATAAAAAGCACATTGTCTTACCTTATCATAAATATGATACATAGATCAATTGCGAATCTTTGCCATTTTAACGAATCGGATGAAAATTAATTTTGTGGCCTTGAAATATTTCTTGTCAAATTATTTTCCTACGGAAGCGGGTATGTGCCAAACTTTTGCCCAAGATTGAAGAATGGCGAAATATTCATTTGCTCGATGTATGTTTATCTCGACCATAATATCATTTATTTGTAATCATTGTTTTTTTAAACCTCAAAATGTACAAATCTTGTAGCATGCTATAAAATATTGATTATTTTTTCTGCGAAATGGAACAAATCAAGACAGATATGCAGAATCTTAACATTATTGTTGTGTTCAATGATTATTCCCACTGTCATTCTATAAAAGATATCATTCATCAAAGAAGAACTTAAGAAACTACATATCCAAGTGTTTTATTCATCATATCTAAACCATTCAAATCCAAAAGGAATATCTCATTACTAATAGTGATAACTAGCAATATTTCATCAGTATGTTAAGAAAGTGGCTGTAATGTATTTCATAGTGCTGGTAAAGTTGATACAGTTGACCTTTATATCTGTTACTGCATTTGATTGTTCTTCACGTTGTGATACAATCATTATACGAGGATACAGACATCCTAATTGTATTATGCTGCTTGTCTGACATTACCAGTAACAATATGCAATTTGTATATGGTACAAATACGATAAATATTAAGAGAAAAAGGCTTGGAACATCACTTGTACTCGAACTAAACTTGGAGCTGAATTGTGTAGTATCCTACCATTCTTTCATTCATTCATTCATTTACTGAATGTGACACAACATACTTTTGGTGAAGGTCTTGCCTAATAAAAGTTCATAAATAACAAGTAGCAAGCGCATTCCTTACTGCGTGTGTAGCTCAGCAATATAAAGCAATATAAAGTTAAACCGGGTGAAGAAGTAATGACACGTTCGTATAATGGATAACATACTCTCCTTTACCATTTGGCACTTATCTTGAAAACTTCATAATCACCCATTGCTTTATAACTCTTGCACAACTGATATTTCTATTTAAGACAGGCGATGCGGTATGTGTACATAGCCAATCAGAGACTAGCTTGCAAAAAATATGACAGTAAACATAATTTTATGGGAATAACGATTATGTGATTGTTTACCGAGTAGTGAGGTTTCACTGCTTTAGTACATAATATAAATGTACTAAGACAATTTAAGTTCAATGGTAGAAAAAATCAAACATAAGTGACCAACATTACGATGTCGTGTCAAATTATAGATATGGCCCAACATGTGCACCATTATGATAGGGTAAGTATTTCTGCAACTTAGATTTTGTTAGACTTTTGATATGTTGTTCTATATAGATTTAACTTTCATAAACAGTGAAAATCATTTCTGTTGCAATTATTTGAAGGTTTTACCATTTTTTACGTAGAATGACTGGACTATATTACATGTTATCATTACTAATTCTAAATTTCAACTTGTAAAATTTTCCATCCAATTAAATATTTTTCACAACGTTATCTATCCAATTGTTCTGGGGATTGTTTACATAATAATTACACCTAGTAACCGTTCTTACCTTGTTCCCACTAATATGGGATCTATATGATGATAACGTCTAATGGTCTACACCCCGAGGCAATGAAAAAATTCTTATAAAAAATTATCGTTCACTTTTGGGAGATTTTTTGTGCATGTAAAATAACAATTCAGACCGAAAAATTCATTCGGGAGTAGGGAGGATCCGGACTGTGGGGTATTTGTTCAATACGTTGGAACTTAAAGGGGATCGAGAAAATTGTCCGGTTTGAGGAAGTTTATGGACTGTAGAGTTACAGGATAAGAGAGTTTCCACTGTATCTTGTTTTACATAAACAAATGCACAGTGTCAAAAAAGCTTATGTAGAGTGACTTGATTGCCCTTCGATCCTTAATAGGATTGTACATAAGAGTTCAAATACTGCCTTGGTAGAGGCTTAACTGCTAATACTTTACAAAGCCTGATGTTGGAGTAAGCACTGATTAGTAACCCAGGAAGCAGTCATCGAGAACGATTCATATAAGTCATAAAATTGTCTCAAGTCAATGAAAGATAAGAGTGCCGCTGTACGATTTCCAACCTCTTCTTTCAGTGACGTAATTTCCAGAAAATGTCACATGTGACGTCACCATGTACTGAGCAATATTTGCCCCATATGGCAATATGAAAACGAAGTGACCATATGGAGTAAATATTGTTTCCTGCTTGCAAATAGTGACATAGCATGTTTCGTTTTCTGGAAATGACGTCACTTACAGAAGAGGTTGTAAATCCCATATGAATTCCTATGAAATCATTTCATATCCTCTTTATTTGTTTTATGCTTGTTTATGACTGTACAATTTTTGTCGGATTGTCTCCCTTGTCTTCATGTTTTATACCTCTACAGTAGGGGCATTTGGATTTACCCATGTCCATCCGTCTGCAGTGAATATTACAAGTTATATGGAAAATACATTATGATGAAATACTGACAGTTGTTAATAGACATATTTTGTGAAATTATCTCCCTTTACAGCGTTCAAATTGCCTTTGAGGCTTAATAGACACTACGGTAGCATGGGTAGGTGCATCAGTGACCTGTGGTCACATTTCTTGTTGATTTCTTTTAAAAAAGGTTTTTATTTATATTCATTTTTGTTGATCTGTGAAGTTTGTAACCAATGATGCATGCATTTAATTATATGATTGAAAACTGATTTCATTATCTGGTTGTTTGTTTGATCTTTGTGTGTTTGTTTTATTCACTCTTAATCAATATTAAGGCTTTGGCATGGCGATTACACTTTGGCAGCGTTTTATTTTGGTGGATTAGTCCTTGACCGCCAAAATAAAAACTCCAGCAATATAACTCGCTATACAGTAAACTTATAAAACGCATCAAACATGTAATTGAAAAGCCTATAGGGGAGATCGTGTTTGTAAACAAGGAACTCCCGACAATCTCCTATGGTCTTAAACATTCGAATTTGAGTCGGATCATGCTAAAAAATTCCGTTTTTTGGAAAATAATAACAAAGGTTACATTGTAACTGTATTCTCAACTATTTTGAATCAACAGCATTAAAGTTAGTATTTATCATTTTGAGAACGGTTGTTAGCCAACTGAAAGTATTGGTCAATGGACATTGAATACACAAAAACGGTATTCTCAACGGAATTGACAAAAACGAGGCTGATCCCCCGTACGGTTTAGAACAATCCTGGATGATAGCGCACTTAATGTGTAACGTTATTCTGATCAAATGAGGTTTCTTATCATTCTATGATCGAACAATCCTTCAATTTATTCACATGCACTGTTACCACACACAATCTTTTACACTTAAAAGCCAAGGAATGAAATGACGTATTGAGAATACCGCTAAATACTCGGAGTCAGTTTTGTCAATGTTTATAAGTAAAATGTCGCCCTCATTTTTCCCAGTTTCAGCTATGTCAACAATGCCACGTGTCTTAATTTTAGATGACAAATGTGTTATATCAATACCACCCTTTAAGACTTTATAATTTCCTTCCTCTTGTACATAGTTCACCACAGATGAACCCGTTTCATTGCTTATCAAAATATACTCCAACACTGTCTCCTGCTTTTCGAATATTCTGTTTACAAACGTCGCTTTGTTTCTCAGACTAGATGCCAGCTCATCTTCGCCTGTATAGTACAAACCAACGTGAAATGACTGGAACAAGGCATTAAAGTCTAGTGAAATAGGCGGGAATTTGAACGTCTCGTAAGGCAGAAATAACCAAGTTACCAGACGGTCGGAGTGTGCAAAAGTCTGTAGAAAGTTAATGACTTGTAGCGATGTCACACTGGCTTGTGGTGAGTACAACAACAACAGGAATTTCTGATCGTCGTCTGCTTTTGTACAATTCGTTATGGTCATCCCCGGTGTCGGTATATGTTTGGGGTTTACAATTTCATAATCAGAATATGTTAGTGCTTCGGTATCCCAAACTTCAGCCAAAATTTGTTTTTCAAACATCGTCTGTATATATTCTAGGTCGTCGTCTGAGCTGTTGTATCTGCGAGATGAGTAATACTTGTCAATGTTCTTCACAGCTTCTGTGGTCATTAAATGCTTTATGATTTGTTCTTCTTTGTCTGACTTAAGTAACATGACAACATTATCAGATGGCTTCGTATTCGAAAGAATCCACGAAGCAATGTCGATATAATGAACACTTTGTGTAGTTTCGTACCCAGAGCCAAACGTCAGTATGTCTTCGGTCTGGTTACGAGTATCATCAGAAGCTTCCGCGTACACGAATGTATGGTTGGAATATTTTGTATACAGTATACTGTAAGTTGGATCTGAGATGAAAGAATATAATTCAAATAACTCCGCACTGGGGTAAGTGTCGAAGAATAAATCTATAGCAGTTGGCATTTTGCTACCACAGTTTAGGAAAAAACGCTTAGGTGCCCTCTCTTCAGCCGTCATGTTTTCTTTCTCTGTGTTTCCTTGGAGAGAACTGCTCTCATTTTGCTGACTTTTATCATGCTTCTCTTCTGATGACTTTTGATTCGTGTCCGTATCTTCGTTAGGATCTCTCATTACTCCATCGCAGTCATAGTACTCATTGCTGATATATATTTTACCATCGGTACATTCAGTCGTACTTCTATTCCTCTCGTCAAGTACATCAGACTTGTCCGGATCTTTTCCCCCCAAATTAATCGTGTCTGTAAGTAACTTATCATCATTGATTTCATCATTGTCTTCACCAAGATCAGGCTTTGTTGTACTCTGTAACCGTTCTTCAGAGTGAGCTTCGTGTGATGCGTGCCTTGAGTGCATCCACACATCGAAACTTGCCCTCGTGTGAGAGTTCGTTACGAGTACAAAACAAAACACAGTGAGCGCCAGAAACACACATAGGACGATAAGTCTGCACCTGATGTGCCGGAACTGCATTGATCTACTGCTTGTGCTTCTGCGTCTCATTTCACTCGTTGTTTCTGAAAACACATACATATATATCTTGAGCTCTGGCCAATGAGCATTTGTTGCAGAAAGAATGAATGGACATATATGTAACAACATTACCATTTATGTAGTGGTGTTTAAAAACTAACTATATATTGTTTTGGTTTTAGATACTAAATTGTTATCATAGTACAGTAAACCCCCATCTAACGACCACCTCAATAATATGACCAAATCAAACTTAAGAACACGATTTTCAAGTCAATTTTCACTGTTTTGCTCTGCCTTCGACCTCAATATTAAGACCACCTCAATAAGAAGACCAGTTTTCAAGGGTACAAAAGGTGGTATTAGTGAGGTTTTACTGTATATGAAATAACACACGTGGAAAAATATACGAAATATCATCTGAATTCATGAACAAGTCCGTTCAGTAAGATTTGTAGTTGACGTATGTATCTGGTATACTCGTTGATAGACAAAACATATATACAGTTTATCGATCAGATGATAAAAATAGCACAAACTACAGTTAAAACTTGAAATATGAAACCGGCGTTGATTTTATTAGTTAAAGTGCATATTTCTGAATACATATCGAAGGTATAAGTTTATCCTGCCTTGTGATAAATCGTGACAAAACCATAACATGCTCATTGTTAAATGTTTTCTATGAATTGAGAACAGAATAAGAAATAAACTGGTAATAATTATGAATACATGTAATTACTAGTACGATAGTACGCGAACATTGAGACATTATAAGTTATAAATTATAACAGAAAATTCTAATTGCATATAAATGCAGTAATGTTAGTACTCACCTGTCGTTCTGTTGCACATAAGCGATAAAAATATTTGCGATAAGACTGACGTTACAAATAATACGATGGAACTTTGATAAGATATAAATAGGTCATAGAGATTATTGATGTTCCCGGTTCTAATTTTCAAGTTTTACACCTTAGCTGAAAATTTGACGAAAAATATTATTTCAATCGTTATTCTCTTATCTCCTTACCGCGAATAAGACAGTTGAACATATTATAATTTCGAACCCCGCGAACATTGAATAAACGAAGAAAAAATCGGGTCCGAGAAAAGTATTATGTTCGTATTTTCGGACCGGTCGTTATAAAGTCATGTTTTGAGGAACACGAAAAATCGGTCAATGGCGCTACCGGGATTCGAACCCAGGTATACGGATTGTCGGTCCGTTATGCTAACCATTACACCACAGCGACCAGGCGGAACTTTACTGTACATAACGTCGCTTCAGAGTTGTCTTCGGTGGCGTATATTGCGGCTCCATTGAGTTGGTTTGAGTTGATCCGAAATGGACGTCATCAATTTGATATAAATCTGTTTCGACCGTCTTCCTTCTGTGATAAATAAAACTTGAGTATTTTTCATTGAAAAACAGTATACAATTATCTACCAAACCATCCCCTTCACATTTGTGATTTGTTAACAGTTATCCTCTTGAGAACTGACAGCACACATTTGTTGGCCAGTCCCTTATAACTTAACGAGAAAATGAATTTAAGTTTCTCTGAAGCTCGCCCGATAATCTCATTAGGTAGAGCACCCGCCTGCTAATCTAGAAGTCGTGGCTTCTAAACACGCGCGAGGCGTATGTTCTTCCGCCGTGACAATTTGACAAAAGATAATGCACCCATAATTATTTGTCCTCCACCTCTGAACTCTGATTTATGTGGAGAATTTGTCGATGGCTTCCGGAGGAGCAGGTTCGTACTGGTAGGTAAGCCAAGAGCACTGTATATCTGAAATACCGTTGAGAAAAAGCGTGAAGCCCGAAACAAAACAAATAGACAAAATAATTGAACTGCATGCACATCTAGTCTCAGTAAAGAAATTTAAAACACTTAAATCGATCGACGTTTAATAATTCAAATTCTACGTCCCGGGTATAATTCAAACCCACAGATGTGATGTGCAAGTGATTTTGAAGTCAGCGACCATAACCACTCGGCCACGGATGCCCCCATACATCATATGTATTTACAAAAAAAACTCATATAATACATGGTATCACATTAGATCGTCAAGAGTTCGTTCCCTTTATCCCCTTTAAAGTTATTTCCCTTTATTCTTTTTATGGTATAATTATGTATATATAATACTATATAGAAATATATGATATCATATATTCATATACATAAACAGTAAACCTCATTGATAAGACCACCTCAAATTAAGAACACAATGTTCAAGACCATTGTCACTGTTTATCTCTTTATTCAAACCTCAATATCTAGACCACCTCAATACGAAGACAAATTTTCAAGGGTGACAAGGGTGGTCTTATTATCAAGGTGTGGCTGTACTGTAGTAGGGACGAAGTATTATAGTGGGTATACCAATGCTTGCACCCAAGCTTATATGCATACGTATGCTTGAATCAACCAGGCGTAGTTGATGCAGATCATTTATTGCAAACATATTGAATACATACTTTAAGGATGTGTCGACATGATGTTATGCACAATTATCTTAGTGACGTGAAACTACGTAAAACTCTTCCCGGTGTTTGAAGTGCAATACATCAATTAAATAAAGATACCTTCTGCGTAAATAAATCACATACTGTAACACGTTATGAATGCTCTCTCAGCAGTTGGGCGACGCAATTTCTTATAACAGTAAAACCTCAATAATAAGACCACCCTTGTGACCCTTGAAAACTGGTCTTTCTATTGAGGTGGTCTAGATATTGAGATTGAATAGATAGCGAAACAGTGACAATGGTCAAGAAGTCTTGAAAATTGTGTTCTTAATTTGAGGTGGTCTTATCAATGGGGTGGTCTTAAAGTGAGGTTTTACTGTACATAAATAAAAGAGGCACAAAGCAAATAAACTAGGAATGTATAGCAAGTATAATAATTCACATGTATCTAGAATCCATTTCCTTGTTTGGCATGCATTTTACATATTTACATATTCTAAATGTTGTCCAGTTATTATTTACTGATGAAAATAAGTTAAACAGACATATTGATAGGTGTGAAATCAAGAAACACAGTGGTAGGTGTCGCGATATGCAATTCAAAACATCGTTCAAACCCGTCCAATTAATACTTGACATGGGTCGAAAAGTCACAAAGGGATGATGGTAAATATATCCATAATAATGTAATAAAATACAATAAAAATGTCTAGATTACTAAGACGTATTTTCGATGTTTGAATATATCGGAGATCCAATTGTACGAGGTCGTTTTTGTTCCACTTTGAACACCATATGATTCAATTCAACTACGCATTATTCATATCAAAACAAACATCTAAACAAAAAATATCGATTCGAAATTACGTGTATACAAACTTTTTGGAATCTATGAGACAGATCGCATTTGAAAATGAATACATTCAATACAAGTGTTTTTTTTCTTTCAAACTGAAATACAAATACAAGTACCCCACCCTGTCATAATGTTTGAATCTCTCCATTATATATTAAACACTGTGGTTTTATTAGCATAATCCTGAATGTCATTTAAATGTTATGAACGGTTTCAAATCACGCATAACTAGATAACAATACAGCATTGATGACTTCTATATACACCATAGTCACGTGATATGTGGTTTCAAAATCACATTTATCGAATGTTAAGGAGTTTTAATAACGAACGTGTTAATTCAATTTTAGTGCTGCCCGAAAATTTAGTTCTGTTTCGTCCGTCCGTCCGTCCGTCATATCGTGAGTCCGTTCCTCTTTCTTGTCTGGAGCGTAACTCGGATTTCTTAAACGATTACATTTCTCATTTTATACTATGATGACTCATGCCATCATAGCTTAGTGCAGGCAAAGAACAATAACTTTATTCATAACTGAATTATGTCCCTTGGTCAGTTCATCATTTCTTGTCCGAACACACAACTTTTAAACATCAAAAGATATTGAATTAAATTAGTTACATTTTGAATAGTATCGATACTTACAACGTGGACAGAGTTTAACAATGTCTACTCGTATTTCTTTCTGTATCAATTCAGTGTGTTCAAATTATCTCCCTTTAAATTCTTATAAATTTATTCTTTATTGAGTACAAGTTTAAAACCGCAAAAGTAAATGAAATGGCAGTGAGTATCCACTGTCTAGTCATTGGAGGCGTAATGGTCGAGGGTTACCGAATGCGCCTGACTCCCGATATGAGGGTTCTGAGTTCGAATTCTGCCTTGGTAGGCCTAACTAAGGTTCGAAAACGAACTTTACAATTAATTGGCCGATATTACTGGTCATTAACCAATAAAGCGGTCATTGGGAGCGATTACTTTGTAAATTGGTTTACGGTCGTTGTTAATCAAACCGATTGGCAAGACAACAACTCTAAATTAATGTTTATTATAAAGTCACCGGTTTTCGCGTTACTTCCGGTTTCGTGGTATTTTGACAACAAACTACATTTAAACAATTTGGCATAATAGGTACGGAAAAGAAATGATATTGTCAGCGTCAATCTACTGTAAAATATTTGAAAGAAGAAACTGAACACTAAAGAAAATCGAAGTAAGTTTTTCTTCCGTGGTGTTAGTTCGATAGTACCGCGATATTACATGCTGATAGTATATTATAATGTATGTATTTATTTGGGTTAATGTCCTACATTCATTTATTTGTATGTATTCATACGCGATTCACTTTGATCATCTTGAATGACGACAGGGTATTTAAACATCGTCTGGTGTATATCTGAATATGCGACTTTATGCAGGACATATTGAACATATTTATACGTAGGTTGGTATATAGAATGAATAGAGGCGTTTTCGTTGTGGCGGTACTTAAATGCTTAAATACGTAATCAAACTTATATCATATACCAGTTATATACAAGTGTTTTAAGTTTGATAAGGACTGTGAATTTTTCATTGAACTTCTCCAATAAGGTAAGTTCCGAGTATTATTCGTGTTCTAAACTTTCTTGGCATTTTCTTTATGTAAGAATTTTCCCTAGCGATTAAGTGTGAGGTAAGCTAGCTGTTAAATCGATTTAAAACCCCAGTATTTTTACGAACATGTGTTTAGATGTATGTTATAAGTACCACTTTTCCCAATGTATAATTATTTCACTTGATATAATATTCATGTCCACCCCCACCCTTTCGGCTTATTGTTACTTGTTCCTTTGTGTATTCCATCCATTAAACGTTTCCCCGTTTTGTCCCCACGCCCCTAAATTCTACTTAGTTGTTTAATGGTCGGCCAGACCTTTCCTTGCACCGCTATTCCAATACATGTTTACTCTTGCACCTCATCATTGCCTGGTATTTGGTAGACTGATGTTTTGACTGATGACTGAGGCATTGTCATGTGTATGTGGCGTTCTCTGTAATAATTTATTCTCTCTTATATTAGTATGGAAAATACATCAAGTAATGTTCTGTATAGTAATATTTTCCATTGCATCTACGCATCTTATAACGGATGCATGTGTTCGTGTGTGCGTGTGTGTTTTTGCAAAATATTATGAGTGTAACTTCGTACTTTGATTTATTAAAATTGTATGACTGCAGGACAAATCCAAGGACAATGGGGGTGTTCTTCTTGTTTTTTTTGGTGGGTGGAATTTGTATCAGTAGTCTATTGAATTGTTATGGTAAAATACCACAAACTGTATGAAATGTTTGTTTTCTAGGTAGGTCCGTTGTCAATGTACACTCAATGGCTAAAATTGAGTTCCCAAACATCACGTCATTTTTGAACATGATAATTCCAAGCATAGACTTTCATTGACGTTTTTTATGAACTGTTTATGATAATGCTGATGATTTAGGTGATATCAGTGTTGATAAGACCGATGATGTCTGTAATAATAAGGATATCGATGATGAAGTGGATGAACCTTACTTTGATAATATAATCAAAATAATGCTTCTGATTACACTGATGATTGTATCAATAACAACGATACCGATAATAATAATTGTGGTGATATCGATGGTGACGATTTTATATAATGTTGATTTGTGATGAGAATGATAAAGACAACGATCGATAATGATAATGGCCGAAGAAACGATGATGTCGATTATCGATAATCGTGATTATGGAGAGAATTATAATGACGATTATCGATAATCGTGATTATGGAGAGAACGATAATGACGATAATCGATAATGTTGATAGGGGTTAGAGCGATGATTATGCTTAAAATGAGAATAATTGTGGAAATAAAAACTGAGGATTATCATTTTGGAAATAATAGGGGCAAGTTGCATTGTGTAAATACCCATAATTATAATCATAGTGATGATTTTATATTGACAATGATGATACTAAATGTACACGTATTAAAATGATGATACAAAACGTATTAAAATGATGATATAAAACGTATTAAAATGATGATATAAAACGTATTAAAATGATGATATAAAACGTATTAAATTAATGATATAAAACGTATTAAAATGTTGATATAAAACGTATTAAAATGATGATATAAAACGTATTAAAATGATGATATAAAACGCATTAAAATGGTGATATAAAACGTATTAAATTAATGATATAAAACGTATTAAAATGTTGATATAAAACACATTAAAATGATGATATAAAACGTATTAAAATGATGATATAAAACGCATTAAAATGATGATATAAAACGTATTAAAATGATGATATAAAACGCATTAAAATGGTGATATAAAACGTATTAAAATGATGATATAAAACGTATTAAAATGATGATATAAAACGTATAGACTGAAGAGATAAAGGAACGCAGGGAAAACGTTTTAGTTGATTTAACTCAATGTTTTAAATGCTTTCTTCATTTGTTTATGAGTATAAAGAATTATCCGAAATAAGTACATTAATCGGCATAGCGGCCTTCAACCTGTAACAGATCAATATCATGATTACATCTCGCCAATATCTGTTCCACATACAAAATAATACTTTATGAATAATTTGATATATGAACAATAAAATCCGCACTATACACATTGTTTGAAGTCATAGACGATAAAACACATTACTTGCACGTGAATTGAATTTCCATAAGGCTTTGTTGTTTTGTATTTTTGTTTAGTGTCCGCTTGCGCCTAGGTTCTGTCAGGGACCGTATATGTTATAGTATGTTCCAGGTTCTGTGAGCCAAAAAATAACATTTTCGTAAGTTTAAAAAATGTTTTTGAAAATAGTGAGTGAAAATTAGTCAGTTGTTTATGTTAGACTTTTAATTGTTTATAAAGAAACAAGGTGTTTAATTACATTTTATCATGTTTACCCCATTAAAGCATGTGCAATGAAACATCGTCTATTATCTAGATTTGCGTTTTTTCGAAACGACATTGAGTGGTTTTTTTTAATAGGTAGCTAGGTTTCGCGAACCAAGGTTGACGCTTAACAAAACATATAAAACGGTATGGCCTGAAGGTTTCTCGCATAATTGCACAACAGACTGCGTTCAAATTTATCGCAAATCATCTGTCAATTATTTAGCTTGAATTTACAAAAGAAAGGTATACAATTACAGAAGACGCGTTTTACAAATCAATCGGAGCATTGTCATAGGTATAAACTATGTAGGTAGGCCTATACTATTGCAAATAGTGCACGTTACTTTTGTGCTCTTTAGTCGTTGCGAGAAAAGAAGTGAATATTGGAGTATTCTCAGATTTCAAGTGTTGGAGATTATACTTAGCAAACACGACGTAAGTGCTTACTAATTACGAGAAAATCCAATGTTTTGTCAAAATTTAAGTACAGTGGCGTAGATTCCTATAGGCAATGTAGGCAGCGACCTACGCATTTTTTTCGAAAAGTCGAAAAAATAATATGGCCCAAAAATGCCATGTATGTTTTAGATGTTATTGTTAATCATATTTACCGGTACGAAATAAAACCAAAACACATCTCTGTCGACCGCGCCGTACACTTTGTTAAGCCCCCCCCCCCCCCTAAAACTAGGCCTACACATCAATTTCAGCTAAGCTACGCCCCTGATTTTCAACGTAATATTTCAACTCTTAAATTATCGTTCAAGGATTGTTAAGAAATAAAGCTTTTCTTTTGATAGTAGCATTATCAAATACCGGTAATAAGACAATTCATGTAGTCTTTTCATGTCATATGTGTCATTCTCTGAGATTATTGTCCCAAATGACATATCTGGGCGAAATTGAGTTATTAACATTTCTGAATGCAGGGATATTTGTAGGTTACTACAAAACAAAACAAAATGCGAAACGACATTTTTTCAGGGAATTGCGAACAATTCTGAGTTTCACAAATTTAATACAACAAATATGTTTTCAGATACAATAATATTTTACAAATAAATTTATATTATAAATTATTTTCCATAAGAAAAGGGGTCGTCTCAAGGTTTACTGGTAATTGTTTTTCCTCTGCTCGCCGGTGAATCATAAATCTTTTACTGCAATATTTTAATTAGCTATTGCAATTAACGTGAAAACATGACGTCATCTTAATTGCCTTTTTCTCAGAAAAGAGGTTCAGTGCATAACGGTCTGAAATCTCAGAGCCTGCCACATATATCAAAGTAAAACTTAAATTATCACTTTTTTAGTTCTTAAATGATACACAAAATTGTGGTAATTTAGAAATATTTTGTTGGAAATTTTAGACTTAACGTCTGCCTCGAGGTCGAAACGTCATTTCCGGTTACGTTGATTAAAACTGTTTGGCGAAATTTGAAAAAAATGTAATTTTATAAATAATGTCCCCTTCGTGCTGAAAAACGTAAGTGCTAAATTTAACAAATAATATTTCAATATACAGTCAAACCTGTCTGTAAAGACCACCCATGGGAACAGCAACATGTGGTCTTTGTGGACCATGGTGTGATTTCCTTTTGATAAATGATTTACACATTTGTAACAATAAAACGCTTTGAACACTTGGAACAAAATAAAATAGTTGCTAAGTGAAAGAAATGCGTTTTTTAATGGCGTTAAGGGTACAAAGGGAGATCAGTTGAACTAACCAGCATGGTTGGGTTTATCTTCCAGTACTAACCGGTCCTTCACGTGAAACAGAGGTGAAGGAAAAGGATCTGTATGTGTATGTTTTAAGCTCAGTCAGAATGACACAGAGAACATACACCACACTCGGGGTTCGAAGCTTCTATTCATATGTGAAACCTGTAGTTGTAAATATAAATGTTCAAATGATCAGATATCCGAAACTTTCTCTTTTTTTTCGGCGCAGCCATACTTACATGGATTTGCTATTTGCATATCAGTGTTGTGTAAACCAATCACACCTTACGTTAACCACTAAACCAACTTCTATTCAACCGAAAAACGTTTGTAACCTTGGGTGCGGATTGGTGAACCTTTCGAAAATGGTAACGATACCTTAATTACCGAACTCCTATATAATAAGACCATCATTGGGACCCTTGAAAGCTCGTCTTCTTATTTAGGTGGTCTTAATATTGAGGTTGAATAAAGAGCAAATCAGTGAAAATGGACTTGAAAATCGTGTTCTTAAGTTTGATGTGGTCATATTATTGAGGTGGTCGTTAGATGAGGGTTTACTGTACTATGATAACAATTTAGTATCTAAAACCAAAACAAAATATATAGTTAGTTTTTAAACACCACTACATAAATGGTAATGTTGTTACATATACGTCCATTCATTCTTTCTGCAACAAATGATCATTGGCCAGCGCTCAAGATATATATATGTATGTGTTTTCAGAAACAACGAGTGAAATGAGACGCATACGCACTGGGCATGAATATTGTGTTCTTAATTTCGATGTGGTCTTATTATTGAGGTCACAGGCCTTTAAGTGAGGTTTTACTGTATTTTATTTTAATGTGAAATGTCAATGAAAACCAGTCGATGAAGTGATATGAAGTCTACAATATTAACAATACAATTCAAAATACAATACAATACAAGGTTAAATATGCGTGTATATGATAAGTGTTCTATACCATAATACCTCATTTCTATTGACGAAAATCGGATTTTTATTCCTTTTATGTCATGGAATGGAACAAGACGTGTGATTTACAAGATGGCGTTGCGAAATAAACCATATTGTGTTGTTTGTTTATCTTAAGTCATTAAAGCAATGTCTATAATGATTCACAATTAAACTTATTCATGATCAAAGTATTAAGCACAATAGTTGATAAATATTTATATATGCGACGCCCATACGCGATTGCAAAATCCTCATAAATTGAATATTTGTGTTAGATTAATTATTTACGAGTTCAAACTGTCTTCAACTCATCCTTTTCTTAATTTCTTCTTAAAGAATATTAAACGATTTTTTTCGCAAAAAAGAACAAATCAGTTTCTATGAAGACTAAGGTCGGTATTTCCAAATATAATCATTTCGTTCTGCTCTTTTCTGATTTGGGAATACTTTTTCTTCGTTGGGTTCTTTGCATTTTGGTAAAAGTTGTGTTCTGAATATTTTTTTCTTCTTTCATCGACCCTGGGTAGAGCAAATTTGCAATCATGTTATTTTATGTAAAATGTGTTACACCGTGTGCTTTCAACGAGTAATTCTTTTCTTTATTCTGTATAAGAAAAACATGAAATAAAATCTGTATGGATTATTGAATCAATGATTGTTTTTTTAATTATTTTTTTTTATCAATTCAATATATTCAATGATTACATACAGGCCACAATGCTGATATTGGTGATGTAACTTACTTATAACACCGATTATGTCATCAACACCAATCTGGGCTAATCCTATTTAAAATATGACATCAGCCAAAGAATATAGACATTACGAAACTAATTTCGTATTGACATATCTCATTATAGATAATATTAAACATCAAATAAAATGAGTTCTTTGTGATTTGAAAGCAATTCAGTTTTGCAATTATAAATAATGATGCCGTAAGATCCCTGCAGTTGAACGGGTACATCGTTTTGTATTCCACGAAAGCGTGCGATAAAATCGGTTTCGTGCAGACGTAATAAGATTACGTCTTATTCGTGGCATATTGAATACTTATTTTATGTAGAAATGTATTATCAATACAATTGCTTGTCATTTTGCCAAGTATGGAAGGTGCAATATTTGCTTTGCGTTTATTTGATCTATTCGATATTTGAATTTAATTGCCAATTTTTTTTAAAAATCTGAAAATTTAATACCATTTTGATAAAATATGGCAATATTAATAAATTATTACCAGGCACACTTTTGATATACATTTTAAATATCTTCTGCATAATTGAGAGTCAACATTTTGAACTCAACACATATCTTTACTATATGTATATCTATGTTTTGTACAAAGATGAGACTTAAATAAATAAATATATATATCAGTGAGTCAGATCTGTTCATGCGCTGTTTTACGACGAATAGATACTTCCCACTTCTGCAATATTTACCTCCCTTGTTCTTAATCACCAGCCATTTTGATACGCAAAACTGATTCACGCGTATAGTTAATCCAAACTATGTGATAATAGAGAAAATAACAAGAGAATTGCATGTGACAAGCACTTTTTCTTCAACTTTCTGAGTCATCTGCATATGGGCATAAAAAATGAATAAGTTATTTTTTTATATCTGCTTTATCATCGTCTACAATATATTCCCAATAAAATTGAAGGAAATTGCCTATCAATATGACCGACTGTTCAGAACAAGGGAGATCAATGTTGTCAATGTGGGAACTATCTATACTATTAAAAGGATGTGCGCTCACGCATTTTATGCCCCGGTCACAACCGGCCGTACACCTGTCTGCGGTGGGTCTACGAAATTCCGTGCGTTGGACGCACTGATACGCCCGTTTTTAAGCCTGTATGAGCACACAGGCCGCCAACAGTTTCTGCGTTTGGCTACGTTTTTTCGTGAAAACACGTGACACGTGCAATAATCGCTAGGTAGAGCACGGAACTGCACGTACATCTTGCGGTGACTGCAAGGGTTGTTACTGCACCAGATGCATATTCTTATGCGGTGCCTGCAAGATCGCCGCACAACAAACCTACTTGCACTGTTCAAACGAGGCAAGCTGATCGCTCACCTTACGGCAAACTTGCGCTCGCTGTAGAGCGGACGTACGTTCATATTAGCATGTACAGTTCTTGCCTGGCAGTATATAAGGCCGGTCTGCGCTGGGAAAAAACACCATTCAAGCTCTTGGAACAGGGTGTGGTACTGGCCAAACAGCCGGCGCCTCTCTATCCAGGGACGCAACGAGTACTGTTGCCTTCTTCTTTCCAAGAGACATCGCCGCTCTCTGATAATAAGAGCCAATATGAGGACATGACGAATCTGTTCCTCTGCCAGCAGCCAACGCAACTGAACCAAGCGTAATCGATAAAGATAAGATCGGACCCGTCATCCTCAAGACAGTGTTCTTGAAGCCGAAATGACCTCTTCCACTCGCCTAGTATATACATGTATATACACTCGAAATATTCGTACGTGACTCGAAAAAGGTCACGTACGCACTTCGTGCGAACATCGCATGGGCTTATTGCAGTCGTCTTACGGAGCCGTGCGGAGACATACACAGCTGTGCTGAGCCGCACCTTGCCGTACGTCAGTTGAAGTCACCTACACGGGGTTGTACGTTCAGCTTGTGAGTATTGGGTTGGTGTTTTTGTGCGGACGCTGCAAGACACCCGCAAGGGCCCGTACGGCGAACGTAAGTTGCCTGTAGGATTACTGTACAGTTGCTGCAGTAGTGTCTTATCGCAAAGAGCTGTAGGAATTTGCCCGCAACCCGACCGCAGCTGCGGAAATGAACGTGCAACAAAATGCACGGTGAGTTGTGACGAGACATTATACAGATTAAATCAACACAGTTTTAGATACTTACCTTACTGACTTCATATTTCAAGGATGACACTTTTAAGCTACGTGTGTGTTTGTTGGTGAATATCTGTATACTGTGCGCATAAACATTAGTAGCTACGTTTACATTTACGAAGTTTGTTTTGAAGGTATAAGACATTATTATATGTGACAGTGAATTGGATATTGCGCATCGTATAAGCTTAAAGTCGAGGTCTGTAGTGGTGTAAATGAAAAGCAAATACTGTTGTTTAAGCTTACTCGTTCGCTGAAAATGGTTCTCATGTGATTTCTAAGAATTCAGTACAGTAAAACCTCAATAATACGACCACCCTTGGGACTGTGGAAAACTGGTCGTCTTAGTGAGGTGGTCTTAATATTGAGGTTTAATAAAGAGAAAAGCAGTGAAAATGGACGTGAAAATTGTGTTATTAATTTCGAGGGAGTATTATCATTAAGGTGTTCTTTAAGTGAGGTATTTGCTGTATAAGGTATAACTTGATGAATGTAGAGTATGTGGAAATATAGGGAGATACGCTCTTAACCATTGTACGGCTGCACACATGATGTGGGTACACGACAAGGGTTATCGTAATGACGTTGAAATAATGATCTATAGCTCTAACATTCTATTTTGTACGAAAGCCTGGTGGTGACATTTCGACTTCAAGAACTCTCAAATTCAACGTCATGAAGTCACGATTTAATCTTTATGAATTTGAAATTATGAATTCTTGAAGTTGAAATCGTGAATTCGTGAAATTTCAATAATGAAGTTAAGACTGTGCATTCGTGAAGTTGAAATCATGAATGCTTGAAGTTGAAATCGTGAATTCATTATGTTGATATAGTAATTTCTTGAAGTTGAATTCGCGAATTATTGAAGCTGAAATGTCACCACCAGGCTTTCGTAGTGTTGTTTTATTTCAGATCAAGGATGGAGAAATTCATCATCATAGCTATTTTAATGATTTCTGGAGGTAAACATCTTACACTTTCTTTTAAATTTCTGAACGTCATTGAACATTTATCTCAAATGTGCTATTGCGCGTCATCAACAGGGCCCGATCTCTCGAAACATTTCAAATAGAAATCTCAGCTCAATTTGGGATTTTGTCTCTGTACTCCGACTTTTACACGCGTTTTCGTAACAGTGAAAGTATAGAGATGTGACGTCCGTGGCTAGACTATCTTCAAAAGAACAACGTTTGTAACCTTGACGCGGGTTGGTTAACGTTTCGATAAGGGGTACGTTACCTTACCGAAATCCACTGAATATCGGTGAATATACATAAATCCATTTTGGATCTGGAGTGACCAGCAATCGTTACATCTCGGCATTTTTTTATGTTGCACAAGAAATCTTAAACTTCAAACTGCGCCGACTATCATTTTTCAAGATATTTCTTGTTTATTTGTATTTTAAGATAAGCTCCTGACATGGGCCGTCCCGAGCTGGACAAGTGACACTGCAACAATAGATGTGAGTATGATAGATGGCGCTTTGAGTTCGACAGATGGCTCCTCAACCTGTACAGATGGAGTTAGAGCGGTAGCTTCGAGCACGGAATCCATTACTTATTCTACGTATGTACAACTGAAATTTTGTTGTTTTTATAGCTTCAAGTATTACACTTTCATCTAACAGTAAAATCAAAAGATGAGTTATAAGACACCATCATATTCATACAAGCAAGTTTTTCAGTGTGATATGCAAAATACATACTGTGTTAAATGTTGGTTGGTATTTGAATACAAGTATCGCTCTAACCTCGAATTCTACCATAAACTCACGAATTATGATAATTTATTATCAGTTTCTGTATTTTAAAGGTAAATATATTGATGCCTACATCCTGTTTGTTCCCCAAACCACAAATACACAAGTCCTATACAGGAGTTTCTATCACGACGTACGGTGCTTGCATATAGGAAATATCTGTTTCGAAATTTTTGGAAACTTCTAAGAAAAGTTATACATGTAATGCAGTATTTTTTAGTATGTCTGTTTGAAGACATTAATGTGCCTTTATCAATATTATTTCTTAGTGTGTTTTGACACAGACATATAAACCATAGAAATTCGAGAATATTCCGATTCTTTAGAATTAGCACCGCTAATTATGGGTATGTCGCGACATTATCGTCCATAAAACCTGACAAGCCATACACATGGTACGGTGTATTTTCAAAACGCCATACTTGACAACTATGCAACATATCTTCATTTCAAAAAGTTTTTTATAGAACAGAACAGAAATTTTATAAAGGCAAAGAATTAAATAATGTTCTGCGCTCACAGCCAATTATTTTACAACCTATTTGTAGTTTAAGTATATACTTTAGGCGGTTAACAGGTAATACAGTTTTATATAAGTATGCTCCCTGATCATGTTCATTTTGGACATTAAAAAGAGTCAACTTCTGCCAAATCAGCATGAAAGTTTTAATAGCTACACTATTTCACAGAGTTTATGACGAAATGGCTTCTTATTCACTTGTGAGAAGGGGTTTTACTGAAGGCTGTCTGGGATTAGGTACAGGAGGGGCTGTCCGCTGGAAAATTGTTAAAATGTTGGTACTTGTATGAAATGGGTGTTCTGTATTTTTTACAAAATAATACTAGTGCAATTCACATGAAAGAGATCTCAAAATTTAGACCCCGAAATACACCAGAAGCCACCATTTCATATATATATATATATATTCATCATGTTTACCCCCCCCCCCCCCAGTCGGGAATTTCTGGGCCCGGGCCTGTAACTTGCACATTGTATGGTGTTTCCGCTTCAATACCGACCATGATTGTGTATTTCACTTCCCCATGTATCAGAAGTGACATGTGAAAATGGTGTGACTTGTCCATTTCCTAAACCTGGGACCAATACATGTATATATCAGTCCCAGTCTAAACTGACTAGATTCCATGCCGTGCACATATTACAGTTTGATCATACCACGTGACCTACACACTGAAAACCGACATCGATTCAGGTAGATTTCAACTTAAACAAAACCAATTTTAATATCGATATAGAGTACCGAGCATATTGGTGTTGTCATACCTACCCATGGTATGAATACTGAGTACTAGTATTTGTTTTTCAAATTCCCGTGGTTCACGAAATTATTTGTATGCAGCACTTTTATTGACCGGGAATGACAGGCATTGAACATGTATAGTTGTAAAATGTACAATAATAATCCCACATACTACCAGCAATAAAAAGACAAAAAACATTTACATGAAACATATTGCTATTTCATAGCAAGTGTTGATTTGAGCTCAACACATATTTACGAGAATATTACCTACAACAAGGCCCCGATCTCTCAAAGCATCTCAAATAGAAACCTCAGCCAAATTTGAGATTTTGCTCAAAATAGAGACTGAGGTTGAGACAAACCTCATTTGAATCTTTCTTTTTTCAGAAAAAAACACACATCTCATCTTTTTTGTTTTGTAATACCTATTTTGAGGCCGGTCTCAGATGAGGAAAATCTCAACGAGTTGAGACAGTATTTGAGCTGTGATTTAGCTCAAATTGAGATGCTTCGGGAGATTGGGGGCCAGGTTGATGTTTCAAGAACATGGACATGATATTCCGTTTCGATGATCTTTCACCAAGTCATGAACCTTTCTTGAATGTGCATACAATGTTCTCATCAACGACTGATTTAAATTGAATGAACTTTCTTATCTCAAGGAGAAGCACGTTACGATCACTTTCGATGTTTCTTTTCACAGAAGGGCACGCCCCTGTTCCTTTACGTATTAACCCTTGCACCTTCTCAAATGCCTTATGTTTTATGAACTGTTGTTCCGGAGACTTTGTCTTATGCATGTGGCATTCCCTGTAGTAACTTATTCTCTCTCTTTTATGTTTTTATTAGCTTTTATATCACTTTCAAACTATAAGTAATTTACGATGTTGAGTACTATCGTTATTGACATTGCGATTACAACCAAAGGGGTCTGTAATAATTTCTACTTTCACTTACACTTTGTGTTTGTCTATACAGTAATATATATACACAGGGGTCTTATATTACAGTATAGACGAATACAAAGTGAAAGTAGAAATTGTTACAGACCTCTTTGATTGCAACATTGCAACACTTCAAGTTAAACTGTGATCATATGCTTCTGATAGTGTAGGAAACGTCCACTTGGTCTATATAGCTACAACCTTAGTAAGGTCCTACTTCAAGTTTATTCCTTAACCGAAGCAGGGACATAATTGTTGTTTTGCAAATACATATGAATAATTCTATTAAATTTTCAGAATTAATATATATGGCTTCACTGTCAGCCTAAGTGATAGCTATGTGAACACGCTGTATTGCGATTTTACGACTTTGCAGGCGCTAGACAGCTCGGTGAACACTTTTGATGTTGTTGTGAGGTAAGTGGTAGGTGTTAAATACCGGAACACCAATGACATAAACACAGGCTGTAAACTCACCACTTTTAGATAGAAAGTAGAGATAACACAGGGTTATCGAATTAACGAAAACTAGAAATAAATGGCCAAAACTGCAATAATGTATGTTTTTGATGTTATTGTAAGCATATTTACCGGAACGAAATATACACCAAAACGCATCTCTCATGGTCTAGCTACAATTTATTTCGGGGAACCATGGACCCCTTAAACTAGGCATATGCATATTAGTTCATATTTTCACTCATATTCATTGATTTTGTCATATGGACATATTCTCATGATATTTTCGTGATGTATAAACCTCATACTGGATAAAGACACTTCAAAAAGACATGTTCGTTTCTTGCATTTTTGGCCAGGTACAGACATGTGTAACGTATTGTTGAATTTTAGTTTTATGAAAATAATCGATAATTATTATGTGATAGTACGTCTAATACACAAGAAACAGTCAAGTAAGGCTCAGTTTTGAAGTTTTCGTTACCGACATGTTCGTTACTGAATATTATAAACAGATAAATGCTGATGGCAAATGTGGCCTAACTTTTTGTGTCAAGCTTAATTAGTCATTCCAAATTATGATACGAGATACTAAGAGGCCTGGTTAAAATGGGGATCTACAAATTTGTCTTTTTTCATCATATTCTATCCGACAGATCCGGTAATACATGTTTTCATATTAGATGTTTGATTTAAAAATGGAATTAATGTTTTGTGCACAGTTTTCTTATAATATATGCGTGAATGATGCATATATGCGTTAATGATGCATATATGCGTGAATGATGCATATATGCGTGAATGATGCATATATGCGTGAATGATGCATATATGCGTGAATGATGCATATATGCGTGAATGATGCATATATGCGTGAATGATGCATATATGCGTGAATGATGCATATATGCGTGAATGATGCATATATGCGTGAATGATGCATATATGCGTGAATGATGCATATATGCGTGAATGATGCATATATGCGTGAATGATGCATATATGCGTGAATGATGCATATATGCGTGAATGATGCATATATGCGTGAATGATGCATATATGCGTGAATGATGCATATATGCGTGAATGATGCATATATGCGTGAATGATGCATATATGCTTGAATGATGCATATATGCGTGAATGATGCATATATGCGTGAATGATGCATATTACGTGAGTTCTCCTGCCAGCAAGACCTGGTTTCATTGTAATGATGCATATTACGTGAATGATGCATATATGCGTGAATGATGCATATATGCGTGAATGATGCATTTATGCGTGAATGATGCATATTAAGTGAGTTCTCCTGCCAGCAAGAGCTGGTTTCATTGTAATGGTGCATTTTCTGAGAGACATGTTCGTTACGAGGTGGTAACCAACATGTCTCTTAGAATATATTTATGTCATATACCATACAAGTCAGAAACGATATTAAGTATACTAAAATGCAATGAGTATTTTTAAACAAAATATTGTAAATGCTTAGTTCTATCGCTGCTCTTAACTGCAATTTAACAGTAAAATTCTTACAAGTGCCATTAAGCAAAATTGAAAAATGTATGTGTCATTATTGTAAGCGATATTTTGAAAATATTCGACCCTCAAACTTAAAAAGAATAATTATAATGCTTAAATTACACTACATTTGTTATACTTAATATACAAAAATGTCTCCTTTCTTTAATATGATTACGCGTATTAGAATATACAACCTCTTCTAGCATATGGTTATTAGTGTATATCTACTTCTAGTTGCATGTAGTGAATATGTTACTTATAAATAACAAATAACATCTTCAAAGTCACCAAGCTAGTAAAAAGGGATGTTAGTAGTGAAAAGTGGTGACATATTAAGGACTGAGGAAGCATGCAGCAACTTTAAAATTGTATGAAAAGAGGTACACACTGAAATGTTTGAAATGTCCGTTACCGTTGTCAGATTAATGTGAACTGTTGTTTTTGTAAAGTAGAGCCAGAGTGGTTGTATTTACGTTGAAGTCGGCATAACTATTTGATTGCTTGATTGCAGTCTTACAATTAGAATACTACTAGTGTAATTTACTTCATATTCGTATATCTCAATGAGGTAAGGTACATGTCAAAAAAGTTTGACGATTAATTTTGTGTGGTCAATTTTGTCTAGAGGATAACGTGAATATTATCTACTTGTTGGTTGTACAATTGGTATCCATTTGAAAATATGAATTGGTGTAGAAAGGTTCAAGTAAATACTTGGTAAGAGTACAGAGAAAAACACATGCTTTACAAAATATTATCTAGACTTATAGCATATATTGTAAAATAAATAGGATTTTTGCACATTTTTTGTTTAAAAACACGTATTTTTAGGCAGATAGTAAGTATTAAGGAAAATACATTCGCTTGCTTATGTTTACCTACAATTTCCATCTGTGTTTTTGTTAGCATATTGACATAAGACTTTGAGTGAAATGTTCGTTACATTTTGAGACACAATAGTAAAGACGTATATGACCTAACATTTGCAGTTTATATATTTATATTCAGTATATTTTTTAAGTTCAACCTTTTTTATTCAGTTTAATGAATGGTATTCTCAAATGAAATGGAATTTAAAGCAACTTAACAACATGCAAGTGAAAGGTTTCCGTATTATTGTCACTGTGCTTTGATGTTTGAAATTAAGATATTAGAAGGAATGTAAACATTGCATGAAAACTAAATCAAATTGAGTGAACAAATTTGTCAGAACATCTTATGGACTAAGTCTGTTCGTTTTAATGTTAAAATACAGCAATTCAATGTGTAACTTTTAAAGCATAAAAAGAAATGAAAGCACTAGTGCTGTATAACGTACATGTTGTTCGAAAATAATGCAGATACATAGAGCTTATTTTAAGAAGCTGTAAAATAAAAACCAGACTTTCGATGATCAAACGGTTCAAAACATAAGTTCATGACATGTTCTACTGTTAGATCTAACTGTTAAAAAAGACAGTTTAAAACTTCGATTTTCTTGTTTTTTACACATGTGAATTGCACCCGTTTGTTGAAAAAGCGTGGTATTGAATTACATGACTAACACATGTCACACAACTGTAACTTTATACATCGAGGGTTAAGTGCAAGACTATACTAACTCGGAGTAATTCCTATAAATAGACAGGAGTTAGGATAGTATTGCGCTGAACCCTCGACATACTGACGTATACATGTACAACAGACAGACTGGTGTCTTAAAGTATCGGAGGACTGTAATAAAGAACACTGTCTAAACATTTCAGTGCCACCACGGACACTAGTGGATCTTCGAACAAGACCTTCACTATTCGTCTGATAGACCTATTTGCACCCGTGTTCGCACAGAATCCAATCACAATCACCATCACAATATGCCAGTTGTCTGCTGGCAACTTTGCCAATGGTGAGTATAAAGATTATTAGTGAAGGATTTCGGATAAGCCACAGTAATGAATAACCATATAAACTGTTTTCTCGGTAAATATGACACTCACTAGCGCTCAAACGGTATGTAGAAATTGCTTGTTCTTTGCTAAATTGGTACCTATATGTGGTTACTCTTAAATAGTGTGGTGGTGTATATTTTATCATTTCAATGACAAGTGAGATCAGGACCCGATCTCCGAAGAATCTCAATCTGAGCTAAATCACAGCTCAAATATGGTCTCAAATCATTGAGATTTTCCTCATCTGAGACCGGACTCAAAATAGGTATTACAAAACAAAAAAGATGAGATGGTTTTTTTTCGGGAAGATATCAAGAACTTTAAATGAGATTTGTCTCAACCTCAGTCTCTATTTTGATCCTTGGATCTGTCAAAGTTTAATCTGATGAGTCTGAGTATGGTGATTTGAGTGTCCAATGCTGATATTGGAAGTATTTGAAACAAACTATTTTAATGTTCTATATGGTCTATTTAATATAATAAGAATAAAGGTAAACAACGACCTCTTTGGACTCCTTTTTTTCAACTTTAACAGAAAAGATCACCAAACCCCTATACATTTGCAGAGCTATGATGTCCATCTATATGAAAAAATCATTCAAACTATTCCAACCCGCCAAAGTCCAAAGATGTCGTTGTTTTCTAGTAAATTGGCCATATAGAAAGAACATTAAATAGTTTGTTTCAAGTACCTGTGGATAGTACCTATGCTTAAGGAATACTAAGTACGCGTTGTGTCTATTTTCTTTGAGATTTTAGGGTAAATCTGAGAGTTCAAAAAATATTTGATTATGATCGTTATTTCAGTTCTAACTACTTACACTCAAACTACCTTTTACCAGAAGTTATTTATAGATATAACATGTTTAGAGGTTATTGCCCCTTTTCAAAATGCGTTTTGCCCCATACATGGGACAAAAAGGCAAAAAATCAATTAAGTTATGTTCAATTTATTGAGCTTTATCTCGTTTTGTATCTCGAGTTAAATATGTTATAAATGTACAGGTCTCGTGCAAACGTGCACACATAGCCAGTTATGTCTTAATCGAGCTCATGGTTATTATTGTATCATAAAATATTGCTTAATATGGGCGTTTTGCCCCACCTTACGCTACATCAGAAGGTGTACCCAGCATTCAGTAGCATTATGGTGGACCTGCTCGACACCCAGTGTCCATTGTTATAAAGAAGAGAAGTTTTGGGTACCGGTAGTTCAATAACTAACAAAAACAAAACTGTCATGTGTACATAGTATATTAAGTTTTCTTACATGAAATCGTGGACAGTATAAATCAAAATTATTTTTGACGAGTGTGGTATAAAACATGTATGGAACAATATAGTTTTATGCATTACAACTTTTATTAGCCGAAATAAATCAATAATAATCTTTGTATAATCAATATACAGTCAAGCCTCACTAAGACCACCTCAAAAATAAGACCGCATCACATTTAAGACCACAATCTTCAAATACATTTTCACTGTTTTGCTCTTTATTCAACCTCAATAGTAAGACCACCTCCAATAAGAAGACCAGTTCTAGGGTCCCAAAGGTGGTCTTATATTCAGTTAGCTATCACCCATAGGATACGTAGTAAATGATCTACATTTTTTGTATAACGTATATAGTTAGCTACCTCTAATAGGCTATGCAGTAAATGATATATCCAGTAAGCTACCACAAATAGGCTATGTAGTTAATGATATATCCAGTTAGCTATCTCTAATAGGCTTAGTAGTAAATGATATATCCCGTAAGCTACCTCAAATAGGCTATGTAGTAAATGATATATCCAGTAAGCTACCACAAATAAGCTATGTAGTTAATGATATATCCAGTTAGCTATCTCTTATAGGCTATGTAGTAAATGATATATCCCGTAAGCTACCTCAAATAGGCTATGTAGTAAATGATATATCCATGAAGCTACCTCAAATAGGATACGTAGTAAATGATATATCCCGTGAGCTACCTCAAATTGGCTACGTAGTAAATGATATGACCATTTAGCTACCTGAAATAGGCTATGTAGTAAATGATATATCCAGTTAGCTGCCTCCAATAGGCTATGTAGTAAATGATATATCCAGTTAGGTACCTCCAATAGGCTATGCAGTAAATGATATAACAAGTTAGCTACCTCAAATAGGCTACGTAGTAAATGATATACAATGTATTTAGTTAGCTACCTCCAAAAGCTTATGTTGTAATTGATATACAATGTATTTAGTTAGCTACCTAATAGGCTATGTAGTAAATGATTTATCCGGTTAGCTGCCTCCAATAGGCTATGTAGTAAATGATATATCCAGTAAGCTACCACAAATAAGCTATGTAGTTAATGATATATCCAGTTAGCTATCTCTAATAGGCTATGTAGTAAATGATATATCCCGTAAGCTACCTCAAATAGGCTATGTAGTAAATGATATATCCATTAAGCTACCTCAAATAGGATACGTAGTAAATGATATATCCCGTGAGCTACCTCAAATTGGCTACGTAGTAAATGATATGACCATTTAGCTACCTGAAATAGGCTATGTAGTAAATGATATATCCAGTTAGCTACATGAAATAGGCTATGTAGTAAATGATATATCCAGTTAGCTGCCTCCAATAGGCTACGTAGTAAATGAAATATCCTGTGAGCTACCTCAAATTTGCTACGTAGTAAATGATATAACCATTTAGCTACCTGAAATAGGCTACGTAGTAAATGATATACAATGTATTTAGTTAGCTACCTCCAATAGCTTACGTTGTAATTGATATACAATGTATTAAGTTAGCTACCTCCAATAGGCTATGGAGTAAATGATATACAATGTATTTAGTTAGTTACCTGAAATAGGCTACGTGGTAAATGATATACAATGTATTTAGTTAGCTACCTCCAATAGGCTACGTTGTAAGTGATATACAATGTATTTAGTTAGCTACCTCTAATAGGCTACGTAATAAATGATATATATTCAGTTAGCTACCGCTAGGCTTTTAGTCGACCGTATGTGTTCTTACAAACGCCTTTTGTTTAGAACGTTTTTGCTATGTGCACATGTAGTGACATCTAAATGGTTTCGAATAATGCAAAAAATGTATATTGTTTCTTCCAGTTTAACAATGTGGTGTTTTCATTTATTCAGATGATGAAGTACACTCTATAGATGTGACAGATGCTGATCCTGACGATGCGGTTACCGTACAAATTACAAGTATGGCTTCTAGTTATCGTAATAAATTGGTCAAAAGTGTACACTGCTTGAATAAACGGAACATATTAAAAAACAAATTCTGCCAACTTTTAAACAGATTTGTTTAGTATGTTGGTATTGGTACTACATGAGCCAGTCTGCCAACACAGGTTGTATCATCGAGTAGTCACGATTAAGTATTCCGATTCACGGCGAACTTACAACCTGGATTAATTTGCCGCTTTTTATCGATTTACAGTTTAACTACTGGTACACGGCTCAAGACAAAAAGTATTGTGGCTGTGTCCCCTCTCTGCGTGCACCTCCTGGTCTGTTCAGTATTGTTGATGTGTCCCCTCCCTGCGTGTACCTCCTGGTCTGTTCAGTATTGTGGATGTGTGCCCTCCCTGCGTGTACCTCCTGGTCTGTTCAGTAATGTTGCTGTGTCCCCTCCCTGCGTGTACCTCCGGGTCTGTTCAGTATTGTTGCCGAGTCCCCCTCCCTGCGTATACCTCCTGGTCTGTTCAGTATTGTTGCTGTGTCCCCTCCCTGCGTGTGCCTCCTGGTCTGTTTGGTTTTGTTTCTCTGTACCTTCGTTTCACGTGTATTCAATTTTCTTATTATTCTTTTTTTATCCATATCATTATGTACATTCAATCCAAAGAATAAACAAATGAGTCTCAACTCGAAACAATACAATATAATTATATATAAACCATAGTATGCAGTAGACTTAAAAATAATCCACGTTTTGATTAGCATATACGTAGACAGCGAAACAATGTTAAAGAACAAACTTTCTACATCCTGAGATAAACGCCGTGTTGTGATTCTCCTCAATTGTCTTTCGTCTGAATCCGTCCAGCGAAGTTCTATATTTCAATGCGGGCAATTCATGTTTTTATAACCTTGGTATCTATGTTTTCAGCTTCCGGCACGCCGTTCGGCATGGAAACTGGAACACTCATTGTACTACTTAAAGATACCGATGCATTGTTGCAGCTTCTCAATAACACAAACACCCCCAACCCTTACACGTTTGATATTCAAGCAGATGACATTGACAACAAACATCAAACTGATGGCCAGGTACAAATTTCGTACACAAGTGGTGAAAATTGTGATGATGCTGATGCTGGTGCTGATGCTGGTGCTAATGGTGATGGTGATGACGACGATGGTTTTAACGTGCTCAGCTATAATTTGTACGTGGTCGGCCTCCTGATTTTAATCATTCGTCTTATACACAAACTAGAATAACGTTTAGGAATTCAAGGTCACAAAGATCTTACAACCTGCAACCACGTAAATGAACTGACATCGTTGGAAAAAGAAATATGTGCCTTATCACAGCGTTGTTTATGGAAAATTCTTATGTTTAGTTTTAATTGCATGTATACTAACCATCCCATTGTTCCCTACTTAAGGTAAATTCACCGAATTATGCCAGAATGCTCGTTACGCTGCACAATGCATTTGCTGGACTTGTACCCAGATGATACTATTGCAGTTTTCATTCATTGATTCGTTGTCAGAACTGTTATTTTTACTGCAATCAAAAATTAGAGAACTTTCAAATAGACCTTTTAGAAAAAATACATCAATTATACAAAGCAACGTTTCCAGAGCAACGCCATTTGGGAGATGCAACTTTCCATAGCAACGCAATTTGGGAGATGCAACTTTCCATAGCAACGCCATTTGGGAGATGCAACTTTCCATAGCAACGCCATTTGGGAGATGCAACTTTCCATAGCAACGCAATTTGGGAGATGCAACTTTCCATAGCAACGCCATTTGGGAGATGCAACTTTCCATAGCAACGCCATTTGGGAGATGCAACTTTCCATAGCAACGCCATTTTGGGAGATGCAACTTTCGACTGCTGTTGAGAGCAAGTTGTTATAAGGAGGTAAATAAGTAATAAAGTTTGATACAGTTGTTGCAAGAAGGATGATGCTCAAGGGGACTGCTCTGGAAAGATTGCACTGCACATGTATACGCTTGTTTACATTTACCAGTTCATTTAGTTATATATATACCTATATATTATATTCTTCTCAATTTGTATAACAAACTTATTCATGTTCTATTAATGTAAATCGCTACTCGTATTCAGTAAAATATAAATGATAAGACCACCTTTTGGACCCTTGAAAGCCGGCCTTCTTATTGTCTCCGAAATAGTGTTTCTGCTTTTTATTGCAAAGGTATATTGCAAAGATTTGATGACAAAACAGTTATAATAATAATATTGTATTGACATGTTTATTTTAAGAAGATAACCTAGTAAGGCATATAAACAATCACCATTCGACAGCCGCCGAAACATGCATGTGACTGACATCCCCAACTATGAAGCACAAATCTCACAAAAGTGATCTCCCTTGTATTTCATTATGATAAAACATTCAAAGACTTCTGTCCACCATTACAGAATATTGACTCAAAATCGAACGTAGACTTGAAATACATGCTTATAATTTAGTTATGCGGAAAGGGAATTTTTTGAACTTGTAGGTATACATTCAGACTGTAAAATAGTAATACGTGTCCAAACTACGACTTTGTATGGTGCAACTCCGAAGTTCTTATCCAAAGATCAAGTTCAGACATTTGGCCAAAGTTAAAAATATTAGAAATCTCAGCATAATATTGAGATTTTGCTCAAAACAGAGCCTGAGTTTGAGACAGATCTCATTTTGCATCCCTTAAAATATTTCTGAGAAAAAAACTTATCTAATTTTCATGTTGTAATACCAATTTTAGTCCAGTCTCAGATGAGAAAAATCAAAACGATTTGAGACATTATTTGAGCTGAGATTTAGCTCAGATTGAGTAGTTGCGGGAGATTGGGGTCAGATTGTGCTTTTTTGGCGGACGTGTACCGTAGGCCCCTATGTTGCAATTAAGGACCTGCTCAGTTACAGTTTAAAGTACTCGTACATACAGAAGATACATGGTGACATGGTATTTATTTCGGATGATACCAAGTATTCGGATAGAAGGTTGTCGAATCAGCGAGGTTCGACTGTATATGTTTATTACTGTAAACAGGAGCAGTGTAACTGCCATTAATACCGACAGTATATTACTGCAACTAACCAATAGCACTGCAAGTACACATGTACAAACTGAAAATGAACTCTTCAAAAACGGAATTTATTATGTTTGACAGCAGACAAATGTTAAGCAAATGTTCTACCAAAGTTATCAACATTGCTGGTGACAACATTACTCGTGGAAGTGTAGTCCGATACCTAGGTGCCTTTTTAGATGAAACATTGACCTTAAAGGAACATGTTAAACGCAAATGCCGTGCAGCTATGATGAACTATTTTAGGATAAAAAAACATCCGAAAATACCTCACCAAAGCCGCAACAGAGACTCTTGTTTTATCTTTAGTTATCTCTCACCTGGACTATTGCAATGTCATTTTGTATGGGATAGCTGACACTGAACTACACAAAATGCAGCGTATTCAAAACATGTCTGCAAAGCTTGTCCTGAATCGCAGAAAATTTGATAGCTCAAAAGATGCTCTATACGAATTACATTGGCTTCCTATCAAAATTAGAATTAATTTCAAACTATTAACGTTTATGTATAATTGTACCATTGGTAATGCCCCTACCTATTTGACTGAGATACTGTCAGAGCATGTCCCACGTAGACCAGGTTTGAGATCCACTGTTCTAAACTCATGTGTAAAATATGACGTTCCATTCAACAAGAAATCAACTTTTAGTGATAGAAGTTTTAAAACTACTGGTCCGAAATTATGGAACGACTTGCCTGTTAGTGTGAAACAATCTGTATCATTGGACGTTTTTAAGAAAAAACTCAAGACACACTATTTTAACCGGTTTTATGACTTATTTTAAATCTCGTTGGTCACATATATTTTTTATATTATACTTCCTTGTGCAACATTCATAATATTTTAATATCTTATCAGTTTGATATCTTAAAGTAAATACTACACTGATGATGAATATTTTTACCTTTTTCTTAAAATGTAGGTTCTTAAACAAATTCATTTACATGTATTTGATTTTAATGTTTTGATTATGTGTATGTTTTATCCTATTTTTATCTTTGTTACCTTTACCAGTTATTATGTAAAACGCCATTGTATAATTATGTAGTTACTATCTATGTAGAAATAGGCGTTTAAACAAATAAATTACGTTTACGTTTACATGTACTAGCAGATGTAGGTAACATAAATACTGCTGTTACTGCTATTACAGCAACTATTGCTTACTTCACACCGATAAAATATTCCATAAAATTTGAGTTTCACCGAACACAGTGTAGTACATCAGGCCACTGTATCTGGACGTACATGCGATGTATCACAATGGGATGTGTTTTAGACTGTCACTTATTGTTACAGAATCGTCCACAAACATTGTGAGAGAAATCGAAACTGATTTGGCGACACAAAATTGGTTCGGAAGTGTTCATGCATTACCATCTGCCAAAATAATGAAACAAAACAATTGAGCGCCGCTGTACAATTTTCAACCTATTCTTCAAGTGACGTCATTTACAGAAAACGTCATATACATGTGACGTCACCATGTACTGACAGTAAGCAATATTTGCCTCATATGGAAATATGAAAATGAAGTGATCATATGGAGTAAATATTGTTTCTTTCTTGTAAATAGTGACATCACATGTTGCGTTTTCTTGATATGATGCATGCATTTACGGAGAGGTTGTATTTCAATTATTGGTGACATCAGACTACGAATTTATGCCAACATAAGACTACAGCGCAACCTCTCCACAGCAACACCATTGGGAGATAGCTTTAGGCTGTTGCTCATTAGTCTGGAGTTCCTTCCCCTTTCATACTGTTTGCAATGTCAGCACGACGGGATCCAGACTAGTTGCCCATGAGAGGTTTACTTGCGCATGTGTACCACAGGAAAAACTAATGATGTTCTTTAAGAGGTGTGGTTGCTCGAGAGGTTGCTCAGTACACGTATTGTGTGCCAGACGATACAGTAGTGACTATCACATTATTCAACCTGAATTTCCAAAAAGTTTATTGTTGCTAAGATACAATGAAAATACATGAGAAAAGGGGTCTGCATAAAATTATCAATCTCATCGTAATAAACTGTAAGTTCAAAAAAATGCAGTATAATTGTGTAACATAGCGGCAAGCAAAACCGACCAGTATATTAAACTGTCGACTAAATACAGAAACTACAAGAAGAGCGACCTATTTAAACCATCTATCAAAAAACGATGGCTCCTTCTCTGGCTCTTCGATTGTTTCAGTTCTATGAAGTTAAGATGGAGATTCCACGTCTAACACAAGCTTCTTGATAAATGTAAGTTGTTTCCTCAATACCTAAAACAAAGCGTTCAAATTATAGTATTGTATAAAGCAAGCATGCTCATGGAATTGGGTTCCCTATGTGCACATTGTAACATACTTTATATGTCTGTTTGTTATCATTGGGCTTAACGCCGTTTTTCAACATTTTCTTCAGTCGTACATACGTTGACCTGAACAGTTTTACTGTGATTAATCATCAACAAGTACGTACAAACCCTTCCGGGCAAAGGTGGGGGATAAATGACCGCAGGTAAAGGTCACGTTAGGACATGACCTGCCCAGCCCGTGAATCAAAGCCGGGACTCAAATGAGACAGTTCACCTCACTATCAACTGAACTGGCAGGGCGGGATGTAACATAGTTTAATGTACGATTACCTGTTTGGATCTCACTTCATGACATCTGATGTACAATGACCTACATATGCCTCACTTTATCATGTTTAGTGTACAATGACCTACATATGGCTCACTTTATCATGTTTAATGTACAATGAACTACATATGCATCACTTTATCATGTTTAGTGTACAATGACCTACATAGGTCACACTTTATCACGTTTAATGTACAATGACCTACATATGCCTCACTTTATCATGTTTAGTGTACAATGACCTATATAAGCCTCACTTTATCATGTTTAATGTACAATGACCTACATATGCCTCACTTTATCATGTTTAATGTACAATGACATACATATGCCTCACTTTATCATATTTAGTGTACAATGAACTACATATGCCTCACTATATCATGTTTAGTGTACAATGACCTACGTATGTTTAGTGTACAATGACCTACATATGCCTCACTGTATCATGTTTAATGTACAATTACCTACAAATGCCTCACTTTATCATGTTTAGTGTACAATGACCTACATATGCCTCACTTGATCACGTTTAATGTACAATGAACGTCATATAAAAGAGAGAATACGTAACTACAGGGAAAGCCACATACATAAGACAATGCCTCCCCACGCAGATCTCCGGAAAAACAACAATCCACAAAACATAAGGCACTAAAGGAGGTCAAACGGTACACATATTAAGGAACTGAGGCGCAAGGAATGGCCCAGCTGACCACAAGGAATAACTAGGAGAATCAAAGTGGACAGCAAGGGAAGGTAGGAATTAATGGATGGAAAAGATCACAGGACAAGTCAAGACAACTGGCCTTAATAGGCCAAAAATGGGCAGGAAACAATCTGAACACTGTATAAAGTGACAGAATTGCATAGCGGAAAGGGAAATACAAAACACATTCATAACATAAACAGAAACAACAATCATATAGCGAATTACAGCCTTGGAACTGTCAGCATAAAATGCTGGGGGCTTAAATCGATTTAACAGCAAGCTAACCTCACACCTTATCGCTATATGGTCATTGACTAAGTAGGCAGTAACTAATCATTAAAAACAACCAACCATCACGTACATATCAACAGACATACAGTAACTATTCCAGCATGGAGGAACAAGCAGCCTTATGACGTGTGTTTTACACAAATATGGCATTGCGAAATAAACCATTTTCTGTTGTTTGTTTATCTTAAGTCATTAAAGCAATGTCTGTATTGATTCACAATTAAACGTATTCATGATCAAAGTATTAAGCACAATAGTTGATAAATATTTATATATGCGACGTTCAAACGCGATTGCAAAATCCTCATAAATCTCAATACTTTTATAAGATTATTTTTTACATAGATCTAGTATTGTAGAATACATTTGTATGACATAACATGTTTTTTGTCTGCGTGCGTTTTATTACCGATTTGTTATGGTATTTAAAACTTTCGGAGAGACATTCAAAATAGGACAGGGTCAACATTTAGTTTTTGCAAAGATCGAAACTCATACTTTTCTTTAATTCAGCCTTCTTAAAAAATATTAAACGATTTTTTTCGCAAAAAGGAGAAAAGAACAAATCAGTTTCTATGAAGAATAAGGTCGGTATTTCCAAATATAACCATTTCGTTCTGCTCTTTTCTGATTTGAGAATATTTTTTCTTCGTTGGGTTCTTTGCATTTTGGTAAAAGTTGTGTTCTGAATATTGTTTTCTTCTTTCATCGACCCTGGGAAGAGAAAATTTGCAATCAAGTTATTTTATATAAAATGTGTAACACCTTGTGCTTTCAAAGAATAATTCTTTTCTTTATTCTGTATAAGATACATATGAAATAAAATATGTATGGATTATTGAATGAATGATTTTTTTTTATTAATTTATAAATTCCATATATTTAATGATTACATACAGACAACAATGCTGATATAGGTAAAACTGATTCACGCGTATAGTTAATCCCAACTATGTGATAATTGAGAAAATAACAAGAGAATTGCATGTGACAACCACTTTTACTTCACCTTTCTGAGTCATCTGCCCACATGAGCATAACATTACATCTACTGTATCATCGTCTACATTATATTCCCAATAAAACAGAAGGAAATTTGCCTATCAATATGACTGACTGTTCAGATTAAGGGAGATCAATTACGTCAATGTGGGAACTATCAATACTATTAAAAGGATGTGCGCTCACGCATTTTATGTCCCAATCACAACCGGCCGTACACCTGTCTGCTTTGGGTCTACGACGGATTTCGCAGAAAACCTGTGCGTTTGTCGCACTGATCCGCCCGTTTTTTAAGCCTGTATGAGCACACAGGCCGCCGCAGGAGGCTGTTGCACATGTCCAAAGTTTCTGCGTTTGGCTACGTTTTTTCGTGAAAACACGTGACACGTGCAATAATCGCTAGGTAGAGCACGGAACTGCACGTACATCTTGCGGTGACTGCAAGGGTTGTTACTGGCACCAGATGCATATTTATTCTGCGATGGCTGCAAGATTGCCGTACAACCAACGTACTTGCACTGTTCAAACGAGGCAAGCTGATCGCTCACCTTACGGCAAACTTGCGCTCGCTGTAGAGCGGAAGTACGTTCATCTTAGCACGTACACTTCTTGCCTGGCAGTATATAAGGCCGGTCTGCGCTGGGGAAAAAACACCATTCAAGCTCTTGGAACAGGGTGTGGTACTGGCCAAACAGCCGGCGCCTCTCTATCCAGGGACGCACCGAGTAGTGTTGCCTTCTTCTTTCCAAGAGACGTCGACGCTCTCTGATGATAAGAGCCAAAATGAGGACATGACGAATCTGTTCCTTTGACAGCAGCAAATGCAACTGAACCCAGCATAATCGATAAAGATAAGATGGGACCCGTCATCCTCAAGACAGTGTTCTTGAAGCCGAAATGACCTCTTCAACTCGCCTAGTATATATATACAATCGAAATATTCGTACGTGACTCGAAAAAGGTCACGTACGCACTTTTTGCAGTCGTCTTACGGAGCCGTGCGGAGTCATACACAGCTGTGCGGCGCCGCACCTTGTCGTACGTCAGTTGCAAGTCACCTACACGGGGTTATACGTTCAGCTTGTGAGTATTGGGTTGGTGTTTTCGTGCGGACGCTGCAAGACACCCGCAAGGGCCCGTACGGCGAACGTAAGTTGCCTGTAGGATGTATGTATAGTTGCTACAGTAGTATCTTATCGCAAAGAACCGTAGGAATTTGCCCGCAACCCGACCGCAGCTGCGGAAATGAACGTGCAACAAAATGCACGGTGAGTTGTGACCGAGACATTATACAGATTAAATCAACACAATTTTAGATACTTGCCTTACTGACTTCATATTTCAAGGATGATACTTATTGACTTAAGCTGCTTGTGTGTTATTTGATGAATATCTGTATTGGTGCGCATAAACATTGATATGACAAATATATACCGAAACGGAAATAAATATACTTCAGTTGATATAAGTAGCTACTTTTACATTTACGAAGTTTGTTTTGAAGGTATAAGACATTATTATATGTGACAGTGAATTGGATATTGCGCATCGTATAAGCTTAAAGTCGAGGTCTGTAGTGGTGTAAATGAAAAGCAAATACTCGTTCGCTGATAACGGTTCTCATGTGATTTTTAAGAATTCAGTACAGTAGAACCTCAATAATACGACCACCCTTGGGATCGTGGAAAACTGGTCTTCTTAGTGAGGTGGTCTTAATATTGAGGTTTAATAAAGAGAAAAACAGTGAAAATGTTCTTTAAGTGAGGTTTTACTGTACATTGTATTAGGTCTAACTTGATGAATGTATGTGGAAATATAGGGAGATACGCTCCCAACCATTGTACGACGGCAGACATGATGTGGGTACACGGCGAGGGTTATCGTAATGACGTTGAAATAATGGCAGTGATCTATTGCTCTAACATTCTATTTTGTATGAAGGCCTGGTGGTGACATTTCGACATCAAGAATTCTCAAATTCAACTTCATGAATTCACGATTTAATCTAAAGTTATGAATTTGAAATTATGAATTCTTGAAGTTGAAATCGCGAATTCGTGAAATTTCAATCACGAAGTTAAGACTGTACATTCGTGAAGCTGAAATCATGAATGCATGAAGTTGAAATCGTGAATTCGTGAAGTTGAAATCCTGAATTCGTTAAGTCGAATTCGTGAATTTGACATCGTGAATAATGCAGATGAAATCGTGAAAAATGCAGATGAAATCGTGAATTCATGTAGTTGATATCGTGAATTCAAGAAGTTGAATTCGCGAATTCTTGAAGCTGAAATGTCACCACCAGGATTTCGTAGTGTTGTTTTATTTCAGATCAAGGATGGAAAAATTCATCATCATAGCTATTTTAATGATTTCTGGAGGTAAACATCTTACACTTATCTCAAATGTGCTATTGCGCGTCATCAACAGGGCCCGATCTCTCGAAACATCTCTAATATAAATCTCAGCTGAATTTGGGAGTTTGCTCAAATAAAAGCCTGAGTTTGAGACAACTTGCTCATTTTGGATCTCTTGAAAATTTTCTGTAAAAAAATCATCTCATATCTTTTTTGTGTTGTAATATCGATTTTGAGTCTGGTCTAAGATGAGACAAATCTCAATAATTTGAGACACTATTTGAGCCGAAATTTAGCTCAGATTGAGATGTTTCGAGAGATCCGGTCCTGAAGCGAGAACTTCCCGATTCGCGGATATCCTGTCGATTCGATCACTTCGATTGTTTGTGTGAGTAAAATTATTAATTTTGTACTGATTATGTGTGGGTATGGAAATGTTGTATTAATCATCGTATATGTTATATATGATTACCAATATGCATGTTTCTCAAAATATTGACAGTTTTAGAGCATTCCCCCGGTCCATCAGTGAATTTGAATATGACAATAAATCGTCTTGTTTGGTTTTGTTCTATAACAGACTTCGGATCGTAATGTTTAACCATTGTATAAATGTCAGAAGTTTAATTTGAGGTTTTTGGAACAGTATTTCACCTTCACGATTGTAATTTAATTAATTAATGTACTAAGTCCTTATTCAGCCCTTCTTTTCACGGCATCAGTCATATCAAGTGTCGTGCTTAACGATTAAATTTTAATAAAAAATAATAATAGCACAATGAAAACCAAACATAGTTGCTTGACACGCGAGTTTTTTATTAATACAAAAATGTAGGAGTTTACTGCATATCAGTGTTGTGTAAACAAATCAAATCTTACGTTAACAACCATGGCAATTACTCTTCAACCTAGCCCCGCATACGTGTCTCTGTACTCCGACTTTTACACGCGTTTTCGTAACAGCGATAGTACAGAGATGTGACGTTCGTGGCTGGACTTTCTTCAACCGAACAACGTTTTTACCTTGACGCGGATTGGTTAACGTTTTGATAAGGGGTACGTTACCTTACCGAAAACCACTGAATTTCGGTGAATATACCTAAATCCGTTTTGGATCTGGAGTGACCAGCAATCGTTACATCTCGGAATTTTTTTATGTTGCACAACAAATCTTAACCTTCAAATTGCGCCGACTATCATTTTTCAAGATATTTCTTGTTTATTTGTATTTTAAGATAAGCTCCTGACATGGGCCGTCCCGAGCTGGACAAGTGATACTGAAACCATAGATGTGAGTATGATAGATGGTTCATCAACCTGTGCAGGTGGAGTTAGAGCGGTAGCTTCGAGCACGAAATCCATTGGTTATTCTACGTATGTACAACTGAAATGTTGTTGTTTTTATAGCTTCAAGTGTTACACTTTCATCTAACAGTAAAATAATTTTGTTTTTCTAGAACAACCTACTTTCATATTTTCACATTTTCCTTATTAGAATTGCATTTCAAAATGCTTTAATCTTTAAATTACATTTTCCTCATCGTATGAAGAATTTGCATTCAAACTAAAACACATTTACATTGTATAAGGGTTTTCTTTGAATCATGTTGAATACGTTCGCATGACCGCGACGAAACATTATACCTGCATGCATTCTTTATTTCAACCGAGTCATAAGGACAATTAAGTTAATTCAAAAGATGAGTTATAAGACACCATCATATTTGTGGTTCTTTCAAACAAGTTTATATGCAAAATACATACTGTGTTAAATGTTGGTTGGTATTTGGATACATGTATCGCTCTAACCTCAAAATCTACCATAAAATCACGAATTATGATAATTTATCATCAGTTTCTGTATTTTAAAGGTAAATATATTGATGCCTACATCCTGTTTGTACACGTGTTCCAAAATACACAAATACACAAGTCCTATACAGGAGTTTCTATCACGACGTACGTGCCGTGTTAGTGCTTGCATATAGGAAATATCTGTTTCGCAATTCCGGGAATTTTATAGAACAGAAGAGAACAGAAATTTTATAAAGACAAATCATTAAATAATGTTCTCGCATAAAAAAAATAATTGTGATTTCTGTGCCAAATGGGCCATTTTTCTGCGCTCACAGCCAATTATTTTATGTCGGAGATGATAAACACATTTATTGTATTTCAGGGAGCATACATAGACCTATTTGTAGTTTAAGTATATACTTTAGGCGGTTAACAGTTAATACAGTTTTATATAAGTATGCTCCCTGATCATGTTCATTTTGGATATTAAAAAGAGTCAACTTCTGCCAAATCAGCATGAACGTTTTAATATCTACACTATTTCACAGAGGTTATGACGAAATGGCTTCTTATTCACTTGTGACAAGGGGTTTTACTGAAGGCTGTCTGTGAGTAGGTACAGGAGGGGCTGTCCGCTGGAAAATTGTTAAAATGTTGGTACTTGTATGAAATGGGTGTTCTGTATTGTTTACAAAATAATACTAGTGCAATTCACATGAAAGAGTCCTCAAAATTTAGACCCCGAAATACACCAGAAACCACCATTTCATATATATATATATATATATATATTCATCATGTTTGCCCCCCCCCCCCAGTCGGGAATTTCTGGATCCGGGCCTGTAACTTGCACATTGTATGGTGTTTCCGCTTTAATACCGACCATGCTTGTGTATTTCACTTCCCCATGTATCAGAAGTGACATGTGAAAATGGTGTGACTTGTCCATTACCTAAACCTGGGACCAATACATGTATACATGTATATTGGTCCCAGCCTAAACTGACTAGATTCCATGCCGTGCACATATTACAGTTTGATCATACCACGTGACCTACACACTGAAAACCGACATCGATTCAGGTAGATTTCAACTTAAACAAAACCAATTTTAATATCGATATAGAGTACCGAGCATATCGGTGTTGTTATACCTATCCATGGTATGAATACTGAGTACTAGTATTTGTTTTTCAAATTCCGATGGTTCACGAAATTATTTGTATGCAGCACTTTTATTGACCGGGAATGACAGGCATTGAACATGTATAGTTGTAAAATGTACAATAATAATCCCACAAACCACCAGCAATAAAAAGAAAAAAACATTTACATGAAATATATTGCTATTTCACCGCAACTGTTGATTTGAGCTCAACACATATTTACGAGAATATTACCTACAACAAGGCCCCGATCTCTGAAAGCATCTCAAATAGAGACTGAGGTTGAGACAAACCTCATTTGAATCTCTCTTTTTTCAGAAAAAACACACATCTCATCTTTTTTGTTTTGTAATACCTATTTTGAGTCCGGTCTCAGATGAGGAAAATCTCAACGAGTTGAGACAGTATTTGAGCTGTGATTTAGCTCAAATTGAGATGCTTCGGGAGATTGGGGGCCAGGTTGAGGTTTCAAGAACATGGACATGATATTCCGTTTCGATGATCTTTCACCAAGTCATGAACCTTTCTTGAATGTGCATACAATGTTCTCATCAACGACTGATTGAAATTGAATGAAATTTCTTATCCCAAGGAGAAGCACGTTACGATCACTTTCGATGTTTCTTTTCACAGAAGGGCACTACATGATATATTTCCAACACTCGTGCACGCCGACGGCTGTTTTTCCGATATCTCTCCATATGTGGTCGGCCATGCCATTCCTTGCGCCCCTGTTCCTTTACGTATTAACCCTTGCACCTTCTCAAATGCCTTATGTTTATGAACTGTTGTTCCGGAGACTTTGTCTTATGCATGTGGCGTTCCCTGTAGTAACTTATTCTCTCTCTTTTATGTTTTTATCAGCTTTTATATCACTTTCAAACTATAAGTAATTTACCGTGTTGAGTACTATCGTTATTGACATTGCGATTGCAACCAAAGCTGTCTGTAATAATTTCTACTTTCACTTTCACTTTGTGTTCGTCTATACAGTAATATATATACAAAGGGGTCTTATATTACAGTATAGACGTACACAAAGTGAAAGTAGAAATTGTTACAGACCCATTTGATTGCAACATTTCAACACTTCAAGTTAAACTGTGATCATATGCTTCTGATAGTGTAGGAAACGTCCACTTGGTCTCTATAGCTACAACCTTAGTAAAGTCCTACTTCAAGTTTATTCCTTAACCGAAGCAGGGACATAATTGTTGTTTTGCAAATACATATAATTAATTCTATTATTCTTGTTAAATTTTCAGAACTAATTCATATGGCTTCACTGTCAGCCTGGATGATAGCTATGTGCCGAGGCTGTATTGCGATTTTACGACTTTGCAGGCGCTAGACAGCTCGGTGAACAATTTTGATGTTGTTGTGAGGTAAGTGGTAGGTTTTAATTCCGGAATACCAATGACATAAACACAGGCTGTAAACTCACCACTTTTAGATAGAAAGTAGAGATAACGTAGGGTTATCGAATTAACGAAAACTCGAAAAATAAATTGGCCAAAATTGCAATAATGTATGTTTTTGATGTTATTGTAAGCATATTTACCGGAACGAAATATACACCAAAACACATCTCTCATGATCTAGCTACAATTATTTTGGGGAACCATGGACCCCTAAAACTAGGCATATGCATATAAGTTTCAGCTAAGGTACGCCCCTGCTTGCAAGTCGTGTATGATCATCATCGTACCGTACACTCTTTCACAATAAACGGGTGCAAATGATGTCGCTGGCAATTTTTAGCTCCAAATTCCACCCAATAAATTTTAAATTGTGTCAAAATGTTGCATGACCAACCCATGTATAACAATCAAACTAAACAATGATTATCCGTTCAAATGAAAAAAAATGTTACGAAACTGCTTATTTGACATGTTCGTTACTGTCGCCGTACAGAATCTATTTCTTTCAAGATTGTAAAATAAATAGGATTTTTGCACATTTTTTGTTTAAAAACACGTATTTTTAGGCAGATAGTAAGTATTAAGGAAAATACATTCGCTTGCTTATGTCTACCTACAATTTCCATCTGTGTTTTTGTTAGCATATTGACATAAGACTTTGAGTGAAATGTTCGATACATTTTGAGACATAGTAGTAAAGACGTATGTGACCTAACATTTGCAGTTTATATATTTATATTCAGTATATTTTTTGAGTTTAACCTTTTTTATTCAGTTTAATGAATGGTATTCTCAAACGAAATGGAATTTAAAGCAACTTAACAACATGCAAGTGAAAGGTTTCCGTATTATTGTCACTGTGCTTTGATGTTTGAAATTAAGATATTAGAAGGAATGTAAATATTGCATGAAAACTAAATCAAATTGAGTGAACAAATTTGTCAGAACATCTTATGGACTAAGTTTGTTCGTTTTAATGTTAAAATACAGCAATTCAATGTGTAACTTTTAAAGCATAAAAAGAAATGAAAGCACTAGTGCTGTATAACGTACATGTTGTTCGAAAATAATGCAGATACATAGAGCTTATTTTAAGAAGCTGTAAAATAAAAACCAGACTTTCGATGATCAAACGGTTCAAAATATAAGTTCATGACATGTTCTACTGTTAGATTTAACTGTTTAAAAGACAGTTTCAAACTTCGATTTTCTTGTGTTTTACACATGTGAATTGCACCCGTTTATTAAAAAAGCGTTGTAATGACTAACACATGTCACACAACTGTAACTTTATACATCGAGGGTTAAGTGCAAGACTCTACTAACTCGGAGTAACTCCTATATAAATAGATAGGAGTTAGGATAGTATTGCGCTGAACCCTCGACATTCTGACGTATACATGGTCAACAGACAGACTGGTGTCTTAAAGTATCGGAGGACTGTAATAAAGAAACTAAATATTTCAGGGCCACGGACAGTAGTGGATCTTCGGACAAGACCTTCACTATTCGTCTGATAGACCGATTTGCACCCGTGTTCGCCCAGAAACCAATTACAATCTCCAACATCACATATTGCAAGTTGTCAAATGGCAAATATTCCAATGGTGAGTATAAAGACCATTAGTGAATGAGATTTGTCTCAACCTCAGTCTCTTTTTTGAGCAAAATCTCAAATTGAGCTGAGATTTGTACATTTTGTATTTGAGATGCTTTGAGAGATCGGGGTTTGGAACTGACACTCGCTCCTTGGATCTGTATTGGCAAGTATTTGAAACAAACTATTTTAATGCTCTATATGGCCTATTTTATGTAATAAGAATAAAGGTAAACAAATACCTCTTTGGACCCCTTTTATTTTCAAAACAGTTCTTCAAATTTAACAGAAAAGATCACCAACCCCTATATATTGGCAGAGCTATGATGTCCATCTATATGAAAAAGTCATTCAAACTATTCCAACCCGCCAAAGTCCGTTGTATTCTAGTAAATTGGCCATATAGAAAGAACATTAAAATAGTTTGTTTCAAGTACCTGTGGATAATACCTATGCTTAAGGAATACGCGTTGTGTCTATTTTCTTTGAGATTTTAGGGTAAATCTGAGAGTTCAAAAAGAGTTGATTATGATCATTATTTCAGTTCTAACTACTTACACTCAACCTACGTTTTACCAGAAGTTATTTATAGATATAAAATGTTTAGAGGTTATTGTCCCTTATCAAAATGCGCTTGCCCCATACATGGGACAAAGGACAAAAAATCAATGAAGTAAGTTATGTTCAATTTATTGAGCTTTATCTCGTTTTGTATCTCGCGTTAAATATGTTATTAATGTAAAGGTCCCGTGCAAACGTGCACGCATAGCCATTTATGTCTTAATCGAACTCATGGTTATTATTGTATCGTAAAATATTGTTGAATATGGGCGTTTTGTACCACCTTACGCTACATCAATAGGTGTACTAAGCTTTCAGTAGCATTATGGTGGACCTGCTCGATAACCAGTGTCCATTGTTATAAAGAAGAGAAGTTTTGGGTACCGGTAGTTTAATAACTAATAAAAACAAAACTGTCATCTGTACATAGTATATTAAGTTTTCTTACATGAAATCGTGGACAGTATAAATAAAAAATTTCTTGACGAGTGTGGTATAAAACATGTATGGAACAATATATCTTTATGCATAACAACTTTTATTAGCCGGAATAAATCAATAATGATCTTTGTACACTCAATATACAGTCAAGCCTCACCTAAAGACAACCTCAATAATAAGACCTAATTAAAATTAAGACCACAATCTTCAAGTACATTTTCACTGTTTGGCTCTTTATTCAACCTAAATATTAAGACCACCGTAATAAAAAAGACCAGTTTTCAAGGGTCCCTAAGGTGGTCTTATATCCAGTTAGCTATCACCCATAGCTACGTAGTAAATGATATATTCAGTTAGCTAACTCTAATAGGCTACGTAGTAAATGATATATTCAGTTAGCTACCTCTAATAGACTACGTAGTAAATGATATATTCAGTTAGCTACCTCCAATAGGCTATGTAGTAAATGATATATTCAGTAATCTACCTCCAATAGGCTATGTAGTAAATGATATATTCAGTTAGCTACCTCCAAAAGGCTATGTAGTAAATGATATATCCATTAAGCGACCTCCAATAGGCTATGTAGTAAATGATATATCCAGTAATCTACCTCCAATAGGCGATGCAGTAAATGATATATCCAGTAAGCCATCTCCAAAGGGCTATATAGTAAATGATATATCCATTTAGCTACCTCCAGTAGGCTATGTAGTAAATGATATATCCATTTAGCTACCTCCAGTAGGCTATGTAGTAAATGATATATCCCGTGAGCTACCTCAAATAGGCTACGTAGTAAATGATATATCCAGTTAGCTATCTCCAATAGGCTATGTAGTAAATTATATACTCAGTTAGCTACCTCAAATAGGCTACGTAGTAAATGATATACAATGTATTTAGTTAGCTACCTCCAAAAGGCTACGTAGTAAATGGTATACAATGTATTTAGTTAGCTACCTCAAATAGGCTACTTAGTAATTGATATACAATGTATTTAGTTAGATACCTCCAACAGGCTACGTTGTAAATGATATACACTGTATTTAGTTAGCTACCTCCAATAGGCTATGTAGTAAATCATATACAATGTATTTAGTTAGCTTCCTCCGATAGGCTATGTAGTAAATGATGTATATTCAGTTAGCTACCGATAGGCTTTTATGAGACCGTATGTGTTCCTACAAACGCCTTTTGTTTTGAACTTTTTTGTTATGTGCACATGTAGTGACATCTAAATGGTTTCGAACAATGCATAACATGTATATTTGCTAATTGTTTCTTCCAGTTTAACAATGTGGTGTTTTCATTTTATTCAGGTGATGTAGTATACACACTAAATGTGACAGATGCTGATCCTGACGATGCTGTTACCGTACAGATTACAAGTATGGCTTCTAGTTATCGTAATAATTTGGTCAAGAGAGTACACTGCTTGAATAAATGGAACATATTAAAAAACAAGTTCTGCCCACTTTTAAACAGATTTGTTTAGTATGTTAGTATTGGTACTACAAGAGCCAGTCTTCCAACACAGATTGTATCATCGGGTACTCGCGATTAAGTATTCCGATTCACGGCAAACTTAAAACCTGGATTAAATGGCCCGCTTTTTTACGATTTACAGTTTAACTACTGGTACACGTGGTTCAAGAAAAAAAACAAGTATTTTTGACATAACGATACGTTAAACAACCTAACTCAATACATAGACAAGATAGCACACTGAGCCAGAGTGTCATAGTAACTCACCTTACTTACTGGTAAACATTGTTGGCGAACAGAGGATAATTTGAACAAAAATAGCACAGCCACTCGCCAAAAAACTGATTCGGCATTCGAATATTTGATAAAAGAGAGGGAATAAGTTGCTACACATATTTTAATGTAAAAGCTGAAAGCCAATGAGCATGTATTGACTCTCAATGGTCGGGTCATCATCGAATGGAATGACATGTGACATATACTATCTACGTGCTTTAATACATGTCATGTTGTATATTAAGGGGCCAAGAGAGAAATGACACTCTAATGATGACATTTTGGCCGAATCATTAATGAAGTAAGCAATTGATTTACAGCTTGAGGGTGTGATATCAATATCAGACTTCTAATGCATAGGTCCCATATTTACAATATTTACCTCCCTTGATATTAATAGGCAGCCATATTGATAAGCACATTTCCTTAAGGTTTATAGGTTTATAGGAAATATAATGTAAACGATGAAAAAATAAATAACTTCTTCATTATGCTCATGTTGGCAGATGATACAGAAATTTGAAGAAAAAGCGGATGTCACATGCACAGTCTCTTGGTATTTCTCTATTATCACATATTTAGGAATTACCCCTACATGTGCCGTTTTGCTTATCAACATGGCTGATGATTAAGAACAAGGGAGGGACATATTGTAGATGTGGGAACTATCTATTGTCAGCATAAAGTTAAGCTTTGAATTAAAATATCTTATCAATTGTTATCCAAAAAAAAGAAATGTAGCGCATTAAAGCAATATAAGTGTCTATCATCTGCTAGAATTGCTTGTACTTCATTTATTGGCAACGTTTAGTTCGGTAGGACTTTGAGCCGATCGGGTTATTCGTTGATATTCCTATTAAGAAGACAAACTATCAAGAAATTATGCTGAATAGTCATGAGGTCAATGTAGGATAATGTCGCTATTTCAAGTTTGTTGCTTTCTCTAAGAATCAGTATAGCCAAGGCCCTATTTCAAGGTGTTGCTTTCCCTAGAGATATGTATGGGCTATTCCCTGTTTCAAGTGTGTTGCAATCCCTAGGGATCTGTATTGACAATCCCCTGTTTCAAGGTGTTGTTTTCCCTAGAGGTCTGTATGGACAATCCCCTGTTTCAAGGTGTTGCTTTCCCTAGAGATATGTATGTGCAATTCCCTGTTTCAAGGTGTTACTTTCCCTAAAGATCTGTATGGGCTATTCCCTGTTTCAATGTGTTGCTTTCCCTAGAGATTTGTATGGGCAATTCCCTGTTTCAAGGTGTTGCTTTTCCTAGAGATCTGTATGGACAATACCCTGTTTCAAGGTGTTGCTTTCCCCAGAGATCTGTATGGGCAATTCCCTGTTTCAAGGTGTTGCTTTCTCTAGAGATCTGTATGGACAATTCCCTGTTACAATGTGTTGCTTTCCCTAGAGATATGTATGTGCAATTCCCTGTTTCAAGGTGTTGCTTTCCCTAGAGATCTGTATGGGCTATTCCCTGTTTCAATGTGTTGCTTTCCCTAGAGATGTGTATGGGCAATTCCCTGTTTCAAGGTGTTGCTTTCCCTAGAGATCTGTATGGACAATCCCCTGTTTCAAGGTGTTGCTTTCCCCAGAGATCTGTATGGGCAATTCCCTGTTTCAAGGTGTTGCTTTCCCTAGAGATCTGTATGGACAATTCCCTGTTACAATGTGTTGCTTTCCCTAGAGATCTATATGGACAATCCCCTGTTTCAAGGTGTTGTTTTCCCTAGAGATCTGTATGGACAATTCCCTGTTTCAAGGTGTTGCTTTCCCTAGAGATATTTATGGACAATCCCCTGTTTCAAGGTGTTGCTTTCCCTAGAGATATGTATGTGCAATTCCCTGTTTCAAGGTGTTGCTTTCCCTAGAGATCTGTATGGGCTATTCCCTGTTTCAATGTGTTGCTTTCCCTAGAGATGTGTATGGGCAATTCCCTGTTTCAAGGTGTTGCTTTCCCTAGAGATCTGTATGGACAATCCCCTGTTTCGAGGTGTTGCTTTTCCCAGAGATCTGTATGGGCTATTCCCTGTTTCAAGGTGTTGCTTTCCCTAGAGATCTGTATGGGCAATTCCCTGTTACAATGTGTTGCTTTCCCTAGAGATCTATATGGACAATCCCCTGTTTCAAGGTGTTGTTTTCCCTAGAGATCTGTATGGACAATTCCCTGTTTAAAGGTGTTGCTTTCCCTAGAGATATTTATGGACAATCCCCTGTTTCAAGGTGTTGCTTTCCCTAGAGATATGTATGTGCAATTCCCTGTTTCAAGGTGTTGCTTTCCCTAGAGATCTGTATGGGCTATTCCCTGTTTCAATGTGTTGCTTTCCCTAGAGATGTGTATGGGCAATCCCCTGTTTCAAGGTGTTGCTTTTCCCAGAGATCTGTATGGGCTATTCCCTGTTTCAAGGTGTTGCTTTCCCTAGAGATCTGTATGGGCAATTCCCTGTTTCAATGTGTTGCCTTCCCTAGAGATCTGTATGGGCTATTCCCTGTTTCAAGGTGTTGCTTTCCCTAGAGATCTGTATGGACAATTCCCTGTTTCAATGTGTTGCTTTCCCTAGAGATCTATATGGGCAATTCCCTGTTTCAAGGTGTTGCTTTCCCTAGAGTTCTGTATGGGCAATTCCCTGTTTCAAGTGTGTTGCAATCCCTAGAGATCTTTATTGGAATTCCCCAATTTCAAGAATGTTGCGTGTACCTCCTGGTCGGTGTTGTTCTGTGTCCCCTCCCTGTGTGTGCCTCCTGGTCTGTTCAGTATTGTTGCTTTGTCCCCTCAAAGCGTGTGCCTCTTGGTCTGTTTGGTATTGTTTCTCTGTACCTTCATTGCACGTGTCTTCAACTTTCTTATTATTCTTTTTTTATCCATATCAATATGTACATTTAATCCAAAGTATAAACAAAGTATATATAAACCATAGTATGTAGTAGACTTGAAAATAATCCACGTTTTGATTAGCATATACGTAGAGAGCGAAACAAATAGAGAACAAACTTTCTACATCAAGCGATAAACGCCGTGTTGTGATTCTCCTCAAGTGTCTTTCGTCTAAATCCGTCCAGGGAAGCTCTATATTTCAATGCGGGCATTTCACGTTTTTATAACCTCGGTATCTATGTTTTCAGCTTCCGGCACGCCGTTCGGCATCAAAAATGGAACACTCGTTGTACTTGAAGATGTCGATGCATTGTTGCAGCATCTCAATAACTCAAACACCCCCAACCCTTACACGTTTGATCTTCGAGCAACTGACATTGGTAACAAACATCAAACTGATGTTCAGGTAAACGTTTCGTACACTAAAGGTAAAAATTGTGATGGTGATGGTGATGCTGGTGCTGATGCTGGTGCTGATGCTGGTGCTGATGCTGATGCTGATGCTGGTGCTGATGCTGATGCTGGTGCTGATGCTGAAGCTGGTGCTGATGCTGGTGCTGATGCTAATGGTGATGCTAATGGTGATGGTGATGGTGATGACGACGATGGTTTTAACGTGCTCAGCTACAATTTGTACGTGGTCGGCTTCCTGATTTTAATCATTCGTGTTATACACAAACTAGAATAACGTTTTAGAATTCAAGGTCACAAAAATCTTACAACCTGCAACCACGTAAATGAACAGATATCGTTGGAAAAAGAATAATGTGCCTTATCACAGCGTTATTTAGGGAATTATTATGTTTAATTTTAATTGCATCCCATTGTTCCATACTTAAGGTAAATTCACTGAATTATGCCAGAATGCTCGTACGCTGCACAATGAATTTGCTGGACTTGTACCAAGATGATACGATTGCAGTTTTCATTCATTGATTCGTTGTCAGAACTGTTATTTTTACTGCAATAAAAAATAAGAGAACTTTCAAATAGACCTTTTAGAAAAAATACTTCAATTATACAAAGCAACGTTTCCAGAGCAACGCCATTTGGGAGATGCAATTTTCCATAGCAATGCCATTTGGGAGATGCAACTTTCCATAGCAATACCATTTGGGAGATGCAACTTTCAATAGCAACGCCATTTGGGAGATGCAACTTTCCATAACAACGCCATTTGGGAGATGCAACTTTCGACTGCTGTAGAGAGCAAATTGCTATAAGGAGGTAAATAAGTAATAAAGTTTGATACAGTTGTTGCAAGAAGGATGATGCTCAAGGGGACTGCTCTGGAAAGATTGCACTGCCCATGCATATGCTTGTTTACATTTACCAGTTCATTTAGTTATATATATACCTATATAATATTATATTCTTCTCAATTTGTATAACAAATTTATTCATGTTCTATTAATAAAAATCGCTACTCGTATTCAGTAAAATATAAATGATAAGACCACCTTTTGGAGCCTTGAAAGCCGGCCTTCTTATTGTCTCCGAAATAGTGTTTCTGCTTTTTATTGCAATGGTATTTCGTAAATATTTGATGTCAAAACAGTTAAAATAATAATAATGTATTGACATGTTTATTTTAAGAAGATAACATAGTAAGGCATATAAACAATGACCATTCGACAGCCGCCGAAACATGCATGTGACTGTGTAACCATCCCCAACTATGAAGCACAAATCTCACAAAAGTGATCTCCCTCAAAATCGAACATAGACTTGAAATACATGTTTATTATTTAGTTATGCGAAAAGGGAATTTTTTGAACTTGTAGATATACATTCAGACCTTGGTGTGTAAAATAGTAATACGTTTCCAAACTACGACTTTGTATGGTGCAACTCCGAAGTTCTTATCCTAAGGTCAAGTTCAGACATTTGGCCAAAGTTAAAATATTGACCGGGCTATAACTTTGACATTCATTTAACAATCTTGATATAGGTAACCAGAAGTTATGTGGTTGGTTGATATCCATTACATATCGGCGTACCACTCGAGTAACTATTGTTTTATTGATTCTTTCAAGGCCTTTGTATCCCCTGGTCCCGTTCTCCCGAAGCATCTCAATCTGAGCTAAATCTCAGCTCAAATATTGTCTTAAATCGTTAGGATTTTTCTCATCTGAGACTGGACTCAAAATTGGTATTACAACACGAAAATTAGATGAGTTTTTTTCTCAGAAATTCTTAAAGAGATGCAAAATGAGATCTGTCTCAAACTCAGGCTCTGGTTTGAGCAAAATCTCAATATTGTGCTGAGATTTCTATTTGAGATGCTTTGGGAGATCGGGGCCTGGTCACCCGACGGACGTACATGTTTATGTGTACTGCTGCAGTGCTATATTCATGTTATTAATTTTACGTGCTTTATAATGTTGACAGAGTTCATTAAGAAAACAAATCACATTCAAGTGTATGTTAGTTTCTTTTATCATGTAAATTAGTCTGGAGTTCCTTCCCCTTTCATACTGTTTGCAATATCAGTACGACGGCAACCAGACTAGTTGCTCATGAGAGGTTAACTTGCGCAAGTGTACCACAGGAAAAACTAATGATGTTCTTGAAGATGTGTTTTTCTAGAGAGCTTGCACAGTACACGTATTGTGTACCAGACGATACAGTGGTGATTATCACATTATTCAACCTCAATTTCCAAAAAGTTTATTGTTGCTTAGATACAATGAAAATACATGAGAAAAAGGGTCTGCATAAAATTATCAATCTCATCGTTATAAACAGTAAAATCAAAAACATGCAGTATAATTATTGGGTAACATAGCGGCAAGCGAAACCGGCCAGTGTATAAAACTGTCGACTAAATACAGAAACTACAAGAAGAGCGACCTATTTAAACCATCTATCAAAAAATGATGGCTCCTTCTCTGGCTCTTCGATTGTTTCAGTTCTATGAAGTTCAGATGGAGATTCCACGTCTAACACAAGCTTCTTGATAAATGTTGGTTGCTTTTTCAATACCTAAAACAAGGCGTTCAAATTATAGTTTTGTATAAAGCAAGCATGATCATGGAACTGGGTTCCCTATGTGCACGTTGTAACATGTACGATGACCTACATATGCCTCAATTTTTCATGTTTAGTGTAGAGTGACCTACATATGCCTCACTTTATCATGTTTAGTGTACAATGACCTACATAGGTCAAACTTTATCACGTTTAATGTACAATGACCTACATAGGTCACACTTTATCACGTTAATATACAATGACCTACATACGTCACACTTTATCACGTTTAATGTACAATGACCTACATATTTCACACTTTATCACGTTTAATATACAATGACCTCCATACGTCACACAGTTATCATTTGGATTGATTATCTCACGTGTGATATGTTGACAGCTCTTCGACGATCGGCGGAATTAAGAAATGATACAGGATTTTGGAAACAGGAGCAAACAATACTTTGTGAAAACATCAATTTTGTTATAAGCCTAATGCTTACCTCATATCCATCAATAATCTCGTGATATTCCGGTATGGCAGGTGTATTCTGGACTTGTTTACATGACCGGAAGTCAGCCTCAGTCAAACGAATATACACGTGATCTAAGCGTTTACATTGTGCTATAAAATATACAGTACCTATAAACATCAAACAATCCATTTTGCGAATATGAATAACGGTTAATTTGCGAAGTAGCCTAAGTAATGTACAAGTAATTCAAATACTATGATCTAGTATCCTATTGTAAACTAAACACATTAGCGTTAGTAGTATTGAATTGCCATAATGTAATCAATGCATTATATTAAGTTTATACGTTTGTTGACTGAATTATTTTCTCAGAAACTTTGCTCACAAACAGTGTGTCAAAATATTTAAGAGTAAAAGCGGTACTTACCTTCCAAAAGAGTCAAAGCACCAGGAGCAATCGGCGTGGATAACAGACTGAAACTCTTCAGATCGTGGAGGCCGTTTTGGCACATGTCGTCAATGACGTCACAGGAAATGAAATTCATGTGATGAATTTCAATTCTTGTCAGTTTCTGACATTGTTTTGCTGAGAACAAATTGTTTGAATTGTTGAATGGTAACTATCAAGATACTGTATTGTAGACCTTAAGCAAATTTAAATTTATGAATTTTATATAACATGAAAGCAAAATGTGCGTATGTTTTACAAATATAGTTTAACCTCAATAATAAAACCCTTGAAAACTGGTGTTCTTATTGAGGTGGTCTTAATATGGATGTTGAATAAAGAGCAAAATGGTGAAAATGGACTTGAAAATTGTGTTCTTAATTTTGAGATGGTCTTACTACTGATGTTGTCTTTAAGTGAGGTTTTACTGTATACGCACCAATAAATGCTAGTGATGATACATCTACCATCATACCACCCACAGATAATGTTTCCATTTCCTTAAAACATTGTCCAATCATCAGTGAACACCTTGAAGTAAAATTGTCCTCTCTAGCACTGAAATGAATGTACATGTATAATGCACTTTTTTAAATAGCTCAAATATTGTCACAAATCGTTGAGAGTTTTATCATCGGAGACTGGACTCAAAATCGGTATTACAACACAAAAATTAGATAAGTTCTTTGTTAGAAATTTTATGAAATGCAAAATGAGATCTGTCTCAAACTCGGGCTCTGATTTGAGCAAATTCTCAATATTCTCGAGATTTCTATTTGAGATGCTTTGGGCGATCGGGGCCTGATCCGTCACGTCGTGTGTCCGAGTCTGGCGTGGAGATTTTGATGATGAACTTTACATGTCTTGCATGAGGCTCGAGTACTTGTTAGAAACTCAGGAAGCGGACATCGAAAGTGATTAGTTGTTTTAACTAAAGGCCGATTACAATGCTCGTGTCTGTTGCAAAACATATTTTAAGTAAATTTCATTGCGAGGGTAACAGTGGCTTCAATTCATTTATTGTCAAACATCAGCTTTGAAGACAGGCGATGCAGATATGTTTGTTGAATTATACTTATTAAATTACCATGGTAGCAATGGTTGGCATTTTAAGGTTTTCAGCTCCCTACAACCTGACCCTAGGGCCCACATCACTTCTGCATTGATTGGATCAAAATCACTCAAGTAGGTCACGTGTTTTAGCATTCGACAACAACAACTAGCTATCCACAAACACCTGAAACAAGAAATTACATCTTACGGTACAACCTCTCTAGAGCGACTCTCTCTTGAACAATTACCTCTCATTGAGAATTGTGTTCGACTTTCAAATGTAAAAGATCTGATACCAATTTAACCTTTCTTGAGCAACAACCACTCAACAACAAACATAATATAATGTGCTTCTTCCAAAGGGTGTTGCTCTGGAGAGGTTATACAACAACAACCATAATGTGCTTCTTCCAAAGGGTGTTGCTCTGGAGAGGTTATACAACAACAATCATAATGTGCTTCTTCCAAAGGTTGTTGCTCTGGAGAGGTTATACAACAACAACCATAATGTGCAACTTCCAAAGGGTGTTGCTCTGGAGAGGTTATACAATAACACATATAAAGCAATAAAACAAGGCAGAAAGTACAATACACTTCGCCAATTATAGACAGTATTGCAATTTTAGATACACAACGCAACGCAATGCAACGTAGCTCAATGCAACTTAACTCTAGTCGAAGCGACGCGACGCAACTCAACCTAACACAACTCATCTCGACTCAGTTAAACGTAACAGAATGCGTTGCAACTCAACGCATCCCAGTACTATACAACAAATGGCGACGAAACGTACCCCAAAGCGATGCAACGCACGTTGAACAACGCAAGGAGATGCAGGGCAGAACAAATAACACAGTACGGTAAACTACAAAACAAAACAAAATCTTCACTTGGCAAACATACTTAGCTGATAATAATTGTCCACAGTTGATAATTATAATGGTGTGTATTGTTGCTTCAGATTTTTTCAGTATCTGCTCATATCCGTTTTCAAGACTGCATCTGTCGAGATAGAAATACAATTAAAAATGAACTATCGTTCTATGTATTAAGAATAAGACCCAAATGATGACCGAAATGGAAATAATATTATTGTTTTTATTTACTACAAAATGTAAAGCTTTGTTTTTTATAAAACAGATACTAATGTGCATTATTTATTTTAAAAATAAGTTTTGATTATACCTACGACAAGCGCGTATCCATGCATACTCACGTACGCCAATGCGTGCAATTCGTCAGAAAAAGTGAAAACATAAAAGTTCCAAAAATGCGATAAAAACTGAAGGCTAAGGGGCGAATGGGTTATGGGCAAATTCGCTCGAATTTGACATCTAACTTCATTAACTCTAAATTACCAGGACAATTTCAAATTGTTTAAATATAAATCTACTGAATTAGCAATAATTCCCCGTCAGTAGATGTTACAGGACATAACTTTGTACCTAATGTTCACTTGGTACTCTTCAACAGTTTCGGTTGGAAATCGGTTCCTGGGGTGCAAATCTATCAAATAAATAAAAATATCTTTGAAACTTTTTCGATGATTCTCATTGATCCGGTGTAATTTCAGATTCGCGACGTTATTAAGCATCACAGCTAAGATTGGGTAAACAGATCTTCATTAATTATTTTCACATACACACACTTTTACGACACGAGCATATGAGGGCTGAATTTCATGAAATTTATCTAAACTGACTGCATGTCAGAATAAAAAGAAAAAGAAATTTATAATTTACAAAAATATATATACATCATTTGAGCTCTCATGGGATTTACAACCTCTTCTGTAAGTGACGTCATTTCAAGAAAACGCAACATGTGATGTCATTATTAACTAGCAGGAAACACTATTTACTCCATATGGTCACTTCGTTTAAGGAAGAGGTTGGAAATCGTACAGCGGCTCTCATTTGTAAATGATAGGTGTAAATGAGCGACTTAAGAACATAACACTGAACTTACTTTATTAACACATATATCTGTATGAACTTGTAAAAGCTACATTTCTGGATAAACGTTAGAAAAAATGTGGAATTTAAGACTGTTTAAGTCTTTATTAAGCAACAAATGTTTTTCTTGACGCTCTTAAATAATCAAAGATGAATACATACTTTCTAAGATAAGTACACGTAACTGCGAACAACGACGAGAAATTCGACGTAGAAACTGCAATAAAAATACAGAATATAAATAATTAGGGGGTATTATTAGGTAACTAAATGGTATTATTTGCGAACATTCTATTTAAACTTAGGCTTTAATAAAAAAGAATTCTCTCTACCAACAAAACAATGATGCACTCCACTTTTGCTGGTCCTTGGCAGATTTGTTTTCAGACATTTTAAGACTGACATTCCGACTTAAATTTACCAGCATTTCGTTTTCATTGTATCTAAACGGATACAATTTTGTCTTAATGTATCTTGTTACTCAATCTACACTTTTGCAAAGTTTTATCAAAGTCTATTCTGTTATATACCAACCATGTTTCTTTAAATTCCATTTTATTACCTTTGAAAGTACATGTCGATTGTCATGAAATTTAGCTAGCATATTGCATACACATGCAATATCGTGTCAAATGTTTGTCTTGTATCCAGAACACTCAGTCAATGAAACTTTACAAATCCTTTAGTGTGCGTTTTTAAATGAACTGAATATGTATATGTAATACCTTCAGTTAACTTGTCACCAAAACAGAGTAAAGCACAATAAGGACTACGTAACTACAGTTTAAGACGTATGAAAGAAACGTGAATGGTGGTTACCTTCGTTGAAACCTTCTCGCCTCTAAGTTCCACACGTCGCCATAGTTTTGGACTCCTACTTACGATCCTCCATTCCCGACAGACACGTGCCACGCACGTCAGCGTTCGTGTGTCCAGGAATCTAAATATACAAACAAGGGCAGCGCGTCGTTGTTTCACTATCTCACGTTTCGCAAATGGTATTTTGTCATCAATTTCGAAGGACGCTGCATTTAAAAGGTAAAACCAAGTTACATACACAAATCAAACTGAAGCCGTCAATGTTGACCAAATTCCAAACTACTGATTTTAAACGAAGCAGATCTACAAAGTGTGAAAAAGTATGTCATGATGTCTCTTTTTCTGAAATTTTCTGAAATATCTTATCGGATATTCGTGATATTTAATCACAATGTTATATACTACACAACACTTCAGAAGCGACACGTTCATTTGTGATGCTTTCGTCTCCATGACAGAGCAAACCAGCATTACAGTGACGTACCGTTTGTATTCCCTTTTCAGATAGCTACAGTAAAACTTCAATAATACGACCACCATTGGGACCCTTGAAAACTGGTCTTAATACTGAGGTGGTCTTAATATCGAGGTGGTCTTGTGCTTGAGGTGATCTTTGAGTGAGGTTTTACTGTATATGGTAGTTTCAAACGGTTGCATTTAATTTAACATAAAAATCTTTCCATTAGTTTGATATCTACGTGTGGTCTGAATCGAATGAAAACGACTTGTAGTTTAGACCTGACTTTGATTAGTATTTCCGACACATGTGAGAGGATCCTCTACAAAGAAGAGAGGTGGTGTCTTTAAACATTCCGGTACAGTAAAACCTCAATAATGCAACCTCCCTTGGGACCCTTGAAAACGGATTTTCTTATTGAGGAGATATTAATATTAAAGGTGAATAAAATGCAAAACAGTGAAAATGGACTTTAAAAGTGTGTTCTTAATTTCGAGGTGGTCTTATTATAGAGTTTTTTAGGTGAGGTTTTACTGTACACCATGAAACGACCTTCATACGTGTTTTATGTAAGAGATTTCACATTCAATAGCTTATGGCAATTGTAAAATGTTTTTCAGAAGAATTTTGGGAGTAAACTGTCCTGTTTCCTGCAAAATAGTGGTGGCATATTTCTGTCACCAGTTAACTACTTAATTAACTGATATAACTTGGAAGATAGTGATAATACCACTGTTGCTGTTGCTACTACCAATATTGCTAACTTTACATCGATAAATAAAAACCGAATTCCCGGGGAAAAGCCATAAACAATAATGTCAACCTTCCCAAGCAGAATGTATATCCAACACGCATACAAGTACCACAAAAACAACACAGAAAACACAAAATACGTCGTAAATACACAAAAATGCAAGAGAATGTATGGTATAAAAATTCACTCATGCTCAATATTTCGGCCACACTGGGTCTTTATCAAGAGCAAAGAACACAATATTATATATTGATATTGTGAAATATTGTGTTCTTTGCTCTTGTTAAAGGTCCAGTGTGGCCGAAATATTGAGCTTGAGTGAATTTTTATACCATACATTACATTGATCCCCTTTAAGGGATATTTCAACAACAAGACGCAAGAGAATGTTTTGATAAAACATCTACATATAGTCCATGAGTGGTTTTCAGATTTGAGTGTACGCCAATGTAGAAGATATACCATCACCTTGTACATAATTTCATGTTTTTATTTTTATCGAATCAAACTCTTTCAACATCAAATGACTGTTTGGTTGCCTCTTCCCATGACTGTATTATATAGAGCAATTCCAATGTCCAGCATCTTTATGCAATCAGTACTGAATATTCACCAGACTTGTTCTCGTTCCCATGACTGTTATGGTGACACCAGATAGAAAACTACTATTGGTCATATTTGCTTAAAGATGCATACATATAGTCTTATTTTTTTATCAAAACATGCTGAGCAATTCCAATGTCCAGCATATTTATGCAATCAGTACTTATCAGTATCAGTATTTATCAACATATGCTGAGTAATTATTGTGAGAAGATGACATGTTAATGCCTTCATACATTGTACTCTTAAACTTTTCTTAAAATTTACGGGGAACAGCAAAACAGGAGTCCGAGACAGGGATTTTAAGTGCTTGCGCTAACTCGGCGCGTAGGTCAGGATAGAAAACACCTGTATCGACCCGTGTGTTTGTGGTTTTTTAAACATGTAAGATAAGTGACAATGCAGTGTTGTAGAGTATGTCTGTATGAAGGCATTTAAAATATCGAGATTATCTTCCTTTAAATTCCATTACAACCCTTATTGTAAATGTGTATGTGTATGAAAATGTCATTGTTATGGTAGATCAGTCAATGAAAGGCGATGTTACGTAAGGTATTTCTATTTCTCTCATCCCTGCACCCCTTTCGTCTTCGTAATTATTTACAAGAATGTACAGTCGGACTTCTATCCGAATACTTGGTATCATCATAAATAAATATCAGATCCCGATGTATCTTCTTAGGCACGTCGAATTGAAATGGGCAATTTAAAACCATGTATGGTTCAAGCTAAGGTTTCTGACCAGATAAATTCGAATGAACGAGGTCCGACTGTTCATGTAAAAACATGTGTTCTCGTTCTTTTACGGAGGCTGTGTACTTTGCATACGACCGTTCTTGTTCGGCGTATTTTTTTCATCAGTATGCAGTAATCGTTGTGTGTCATACGGTATGTCATCAAAACTTCCAGATTGTGGCAAATACCTGAGCTATATCGAAAGGTGCTCAAATTATAGTATCTGATAAGATTATAATTGTGTGCTTCACATACCCATGCTGTATAATAACTATACTGGCCAAGAGAGCTATCTGCTATCATTTTTACACAGCTTTGGAAACACACAAAATATTTCATAATGGAACAATGACATTAGCCAGTCATAACAAAATCGTGATTATTACTATACTGTATGCGTTGGTACAAATATATCAATGTTGTTTTCAACGTTTCAGGACTGTTTGTCAAAATATCCAAAACAAAACAGCAGGCTCGTTTGACCAGTATATGTCCAGCTGAGATAAAAGCAATTAAGACTAATTGAATGATTCTTGAAAATGAGAAAAGGGAAATTAAAGCATTATGGGGTTAAATAATAATCGTAAAAAAGTGGAGAAATCACCAGAAACAAAACAACAGAGTATTTGTATCAAATTCGATAACCAAGACGTTATTTAATATAATTATATTTGATATATCAAAATAAGAAGAACATCATGCGACAAATAAACAAACATTTAGGAAAGAGTATATTGCACCATATATCCAGTAATTAGGAAAGTCTGTAAAATTTGAGAGTTAGATATAAATTTACGTCAACCTTGGGATGAGGCAGACGACACTGCTGTCGTCCGGCGGCTATATATAGCGTTTCTGTCATTCTGTGCAGCTTCAAGTACTTCTTTTATATGTTGAGATTTTTCATAAAAATCTCGCCGAACTGATTCAGTGTCTGTTTCTCCGTCTAGCTCAGATTCTGTTATATTCCCTGGTAAGTCCAGATAAGAATGTGTTTCATATCCAATACTCGTATCATCATCAATCTCTTCAGCAAACACACTAGGTTTACTCAAACTACCACTTGAATCAGTGTTATCGATATCATGAAAAAGACTTAAATGCTGTGCGTGTGTTCCCATACTGATATTTCCAGTGTGTTCATTAAATAATGCAGAAGAGTCTGTTAGAGAGTTAAGGCTTATGTTTGACGCCGGAGTCTCCATTACGGGTTGCAATTCTTCACATGCTGTGTCGATTTCCTTTTCTTCATGTTCCGTCTCCGTTACAATTTCATCTGCGCAACATTCAATCAATTCAGATTCAGCCATTACATCGTTGTTGGGAAGAGGTGTAAAACTATTCGTTTCACCTACATGTTCATTTGGTACCACCACGTCGGGTATTGCGATTTTCGCTGATTCCACCTCAGTCTTGTCACTCCTACTAGTTTGCGGTTCCATAATTACCATTTTAACAGTATCATCACAATTATTGATGTCTTGAAGGTTCTTGCACTGCAGAATGATGTCACTAAGACCTGCTTTATCACCGTTTTGACTCTCCTTCGGTACAGAAGTATTCTCTGTGCATGCTACACTAGAATGTGTTGGCGGTATTTGATCCAGATTAGATGACGGTGAAACCTTTTTGTCATTCTGAGATGTACTAATATGATGTGGCAATAATTCGTCTTGTACGCTAAGATTTTCATTAGATCGCTGTTGTTGGAAGGCACCCATCGCATAAGGATACATCATATAGTTTGGAAGATAGGGAAAAACGGGTGGCATTTGCGAACCAAGCAACGTGGCTTCTCTGTTGAAGTTACCATCATGTTGACCGAATGGGGGACCGGTAAAGCCAGCGTGCTGTGTCATCCGTGTAAAATCCATGAACGGTAATGGTTGAGGCGATGCGGTATTATGAGCATTTATTGGAATCTGTGAGAATCCAAATGGACTGTTAATTGACGCTGTCGGAATTCTATTCTCTCTGCGAAAGCTAGGATTTGGAGGTCGTACGGAACTATGTTCCATTTTTGCATCATAGCAACGATCTGATGTTCCTTTACCACCTTGATTCAGTACAGATGGACGTTCATGTTTCTGCTCCATCATGGTACGCACGCCTTTACTTCGTAGAATATCGTGGCGTCGTTTATTATATTTTTCATTAATTGAAAGAATTGTATCTTCGATTGTCGAGTTGCAATCCATTTCAGGAGGCGTTTTCACACGTCTAGGACTATACTCCCTGGAAATTCTTTGTATTTTTTCTTCGACTGATTCGTTTTTATAATCTATTGAACAATTTTTCGCAGTTCTTTCCTTATTTAGAAAATTTGGCAGTGGTTTATATTTAAAATCTTTATCGTGATGGATTTTCCTCGCGCTTTGGCTCTCGTTTTCGCTTCTTGTGCCTCTGGATCGAGATTCCGAAATACTTTCATTGTTTGAATGTGTATCATTCAATGACCGGGTTTCACTGGAGTGATACAAGTCCATCTTCGGCGACTTGCGCATGTAGCTGAGAACTTCTCGTCCCCCCGATGTCATGTCTTTGTCCGAAATACTGTTCTTGTTGTCAATGGGAGATGTAATTGGCTGAAATATTTTATCGGATATACTTTCGATACATTCATCTCTTTGAAGCTTTGCGTTCCTACGGACGTCTTTTCTGAAAACTACCTCTCTGTGAGCCTTGGGTTTTGATGGCGTAAATGTTCTTTTATAGTTCGATTCACTCTTACAATCGGAATTATTCAGCAAATGAACAACGGTGGATGTAGAAGGTGATATGACTGTTTCATTCCTCTTGCTTTGTCTTCTCTCCGATCTCGTTGATGTTAACTGTATTGAATCTTTGGAGTGCGAATTAGTAATAGCAGTATCAATCTGTATTGTTCTTCTTTTAGACGATATTGCTTCACTTCCTGACGGACTAACCTACAATGAAAATATTTCTAAACGATTCTAAATATTTGACCAATATAGCTTATTTTGAAGAGACTCTGATTTACTCGTAACTGAAGTCCCGATTAATTAATAATACCATAAGACTATAATTGAATTATTTAGATTCCTTGCAACCATCCCAAACTAATAATATATTCTACTATATAAAGAAAATCCACCTGAAAAAAATTAAATGAATGGCTTATCGATGTTTACAATGTGACAATATGTAGAGATCAGAAACACAGTGATTGCTGTTTTGACAATGACTAAATGAAACAGAACATGAAATCCCAATATCACGAAAAGCATTTCATTCACTCAAACAGGTATTTTTATACCAAAAGTATTCCATTTATTCCTAAAAAAAAGTAAAACAGAACATTTACCCTATCTAATTCCGAGTCTGATACATCTGGTAAAGTAGCCATATCATCGTCCCAAAGAATTCCATTTTCGTCCATTATATTTTTAAATGCTCCATCCGTTCGATCTGTTTCTTGTTGGCCTGCCTTGCTGATGTCATTTGATAGCTCTGCAATAAAACTTCTTTTTAATGATCGGTTTTCCTATATAGCAGTCACACGGTTTATTACAGTCACACGGTTTATTACAGTCACAAGGTTATTACAGTCACAAGGTTTATTACAGTCACAAGGTTTATTACAGTCACACAGTTTATTACAGTCACAAGGTTATTACAGTCACAAGGTTTATTACAGTCACAAGGTTATTACAGTCACAAGGTTTATTACAGTCACAAGGTTATTACAGTCACAAGGTTTATTACAGTCACAAGGTTATTACAGTCACAAGGTTTATTACAGTCACACGGTTATTACAGTCACAAGGTTATTACAGTCACAAGGTTTATTACAGTCACAAGGTTATTACAGTCACAAGGTTATTACAGTCACAAGGTTATTACAGTCACAAGGTTTATTACAGTCACAAGGTTTATTACAGTCACACGGTTATTACAGTCACACGGTTATTACAGTCACAAGGTTATTACAGTCACAAGGTTTATTACAGTCACAAGGTTATTACAGTCACAAGGTTTATTACAGTCACACGGTTATTACAGTCACACGGTTTATTACAGTCACAAGGTTATTACAGTCACAAGGTTATTACAGTCACAAGGTTATTACAGTCACAAGGTTTATTACAGTCACAAGGTTATTACAGTCACAAGGTTATTACAGTCACAAGGTTTATTACAGTCACAAGGTTATTACAGTCACAAGGTTTATTACAGTCACAAGGTTATTACAGTCACAAGGTTTATTACAGTCACAAGGTTTATTACAGTCACAAGGTTTATTACAGTCACAAGGTTTATTACAGTCACAAGGTTTATTACAGTCACAAGGTTTATTACAGTCACAAGGTTTATTACAGTCACAAGGTTTATTACAGTCACAAGGTTTATTACAGTCACAAGGTTTATTACAGTCACAAGGTTTATTACAATCACAAGCTTTATTACAGTCACACGGTTTATTGCAGTCACAATGTTTATTACAGTCACACGGTTTATTACAGTCACACAGTTTATTACAGTCACACGGTTTATTACAGTCACAAGGTTTATTACAGTCACAAGGTTTATTACAGTCACAAGGTTTATTACAGTCACACGGTTTATTACAGTCACAAGGTTTATTACAGTCACAAGGTTTATTACAGTCACAAAGGGTTTATTACAATGACAAGTTTATTACAGTCACACGGTTATATTGCTGTCACACAATCGTTTATTACAGTCACAACGGTTTATTACAGTCCACACAGTATTATTACAGTTCACACGGTTTATTACAGTCACAAGGGTTTATTACAGTCACACAGTTTATTACAGTCACCAGGGTTTATTTACAGTCACAAGGTTTATTACAGTCACAAGGTTTATTACAGTCACAAGGTTTATTACAGTCACAAGGTTTATTACAGTCACAAGGTTTATTACAGTCACAAGGTTATTACAGTCAATAGTTTAATCCCCTAGGATGTTAGGCCACAGACCGTTCCCATGGGGGCTCTCCTATCTTCACGGAGTATTTATCTTTGTACCTTGTGTCCCTATTTGTAATTGTTCACATGTATTAATATTGTTAAAGTCTCCTTGTGCTATTTGGATGGCTGTGAAATTCATATGATGTATTTCGTGCTCGACTTCTTCATTTATGTTTTTAAAGGAAGGCATAAAAGCCGATAACATGATAAGAATTTTGCATAGCAATAGTACATAGGATATAACTTAATAATGGAATACAAAAAAATAGTATGTTAGTATTATTGATATTGGTATTAATTCACAATTAACCACTGATATTTCAATTAATTATGATTTTAATTATGTTCATGATATCATAATGCATGTAGGGTTGGAGCACTTGATACGGCAATTAAAAATATAAAGCTTATAATTATCTTGTTAAACGTTGCATTCACCTTCATTAATTGATGTGTCCACAGAGTACGCTGAATCATCACAAAATTCTCCCTCATTTTGGTCAACGTTTTTGTTCTGAAACACACGAAGACAAATACCATATTTATATTTATACACTACGGCAATATTTATTTCTAAGTAATGTAGGCATTTGGCCCTTTCTACGAATGACTGAATGACTGACCATTCATGTAGCATGATAAGTCAAATGTAGTATTAAGAACACCGCCTGTAAATCAGACAAAAGCATACAATACATATTGTAGGCATTCAAACCGTCCTTTAAACTTTCCCTCTATGTTGTCCCAATATGTTGTCCTTAAGTTATTTTTACGGTCGGCCCGACAATTCCTTGCGCCCCAGTTCCCATGCATGTTTATCCTTGCACCTCATCAGTGCCTAATGATTTATACGCTGTTGTTTTCGCGGGAATATGTGTAGGGAGGCATTGTCTCGTGTATGTGGCATTCCCGGTAACAACTTAATATCTCTTTCTGGTATTTGTCAGTCTATATTTCTGACTACTTGTATTCGGTGTATAATCTATCAACTCTTTTAAAGGTTCTTTGGTGTGGTTATTTAAGATTTTATGTGTTATTCCTGCTTTGCTGAATCCATCTCTATGTGCGTGTGTCTTGGACCGACGTACACTTTTAAATTATACAATTGTTCCATACTACCTATTTAACAATCGGTGCAGAATATTTTGAATTTAATACCGAGTCTTGACGATCACACAGTCGCTGTTATAATGACAAAATAAGAATGAAAATATGCAGTGGAGGGAATGTCACATTTATTAATCATAACTTCCCAGACATATCTCGACAAACAAGAAGGCACGCACATATAGGGGCAGAAAAACAAGACCTAAAGGATACGAATATGAAAGTTCAACACCAATTCATCAACGGACTTAAATACATGAATATGGACCGAATGCGTATTCTCTCCATCCACTTTGAGGAACAAAAGCATTCAGTATCTTGTATCGTATAAAATTGTAATTTACGGATAGGTACAATGATGCACATTTTTAGTACGAGTGTTTTGGATGGTATATTCAGGTTCAGATTAAAGTATTACCTTTCTATTCCGATTCAGTTTCATTTGGACAATATCTGGTACCATTAAGAATTGTTGAGCACCCATAGTTCTCGGGGACAGTGAGCGAGAACGTCGGTCTCGATGTCGAACTTCACCTGTAAGAGTGTGATAAAAAACGGAATATTATTATTTCTCATAGATCACTGTTTATATGTAGAAATAGAAGTGCCGATTTGAAATTCATCCACTTCATTTAGCAGACATTCATTTCAACATGTGTAGCACTTATACTTGTGTACATGTATTGCCAAAAGCTGGCAGACATATAACTTAATGTATCCTCTACGCTATAAGCATGCTCTACATCATGGAAAAATCTTAAACATTTTACTTTTAAACATTACATACTTACTATTACTAATTTAGGTTAAACATTTTGTATAGTCTATATGTTCTAACATTCTAAACACTGATCTAGCGCGTACTTGTAGGAATGTATATTTTTTGTGGAGAAGGTCTGTATAAGTCTTTGGCTATAGATTTAATACTCTTTATCTCTTCTTCTAATGGTTTGTGTTCGATTTTGTAAGAATATGTGCTTTATATATATACATGTATATAGATTTGTTGCTTCTAGAATCGAAACAAAGCATGATTAAATGCACTTGATATGATACATGAAACTGACAATGACATATGAAATAATTCATATTTTTAGTGTGTGCTATACTTAACGAGATGTCAATTACAATAATAATTTGTATCTACAGTAATCAATATTGTAATTTGCTTTGAAAGTAATCATTACAATCGAGGGTATTAAAAATCACTTTGAAACAACTAAACCAATGACATGTGTAAATATTTAATCTACAAAATGTGTACCTTCAGATAGGTCCCGTGCATCACCTGCTATATCTACCATACTTCTGTATACAACTGGATAATTTGTATCAAATCCGTCATTGAGCACAGTCCTCTTCTTCGCATGTCGAACTTTCTTTTTCGCCATGGTTTCATGGAGGTGACTCTTTCCAATCGTCGCAGGTCTTTTTCCTCCGGCAGTTATATAAGTCGCATTCACGCCATTGTCATTATTGTCATATTCAATATTTTGATCATCAGATTCGTCGTAACTGTCTGTTGAACAACTGTCAGAACTTTCGCCTTGAGCATCTTGCAAGGATAAAAACCCACCAACTTGCAGTCCACGAGAAACCATATTTTGTTTTCTAGCGGCGTCATTGCATTTCCCGAAGTCATCCTCTGTGTGTAGACCAGTGTCAGAGGAATACTGGTTCTCATCGCTTATGTTGCCATCTCTCATATGACCACTGTGTTGATACGATTTCGATTGATGTCGTTTAAATTGATATTTTCTCTTAGGTTGACAGTTGCTGTCGTGTATTTTGGAATCGCTGTCTGTCATCCTTGAGTGGTTTCTGCTTCTATGTCTTCTTGTTTTATTTGTTTGTCTTCCTTTAATGATGTTGGAGTTGTCAATACTGGTAGATTCAATATCACCATCACCTTCATCATCCATCCGACAATAATCGTCTTTTATGCGAAGGTCTCTTATACGGTTTGGATGGTCAGTTGTGCCTTCTCTAATAACAAATCCACCACTATCCTGTAGGTTCTGCTCATTCCTATGGTGAATATGTTGGTCATCCATTTCTTCTGCACTACAGGTCGGTTCATCGTACTCGCTGTTAAAGGCTTTACTCTGAAAGCTAACCGTTTTCTGCAAAATGGTTTCGACAAAGGTATCTGAATCTTCGACAAAGGTTTCTGGCAAGCGTGTTGCTTCGGAACAGTCGAATGTATTACGTTGGACTTGGCAAAGTCTCGATGGAAGGCTACAAACATTAATCATAACAAGTTTGAATTAAATGCTGCGAAACTGACATTACTGTTCATGTATTGTGTAAGGTTTTGATTAAACACAACGCATAGTAACTGCATACCATTACTGACGCTCATCGTAGTCATTATATTCCAACACATGCTTCCATGAACAAAGGCAGAGAGAATAATGTCTTTAATTAGCAAAGCTCGAATCTAATCAATGTCATTATACATTTCAGTGTATACATAAAGGCAGTTTTCAGAGCATTTTGTCATAATGAGCAAACCTTTTTCTTTCAGTGCTGTCTTCTTGCTGAATGTTCAGCAGACTGTCAGAATTATGTCCGCCTATCTTGTTTAAGGTATCTGTTGACTGACTTTTTAATGATCGCAGCTCTGACTCAGCTCTTTCAGCTCTGTCTATGAGGTCTTCTATAAACGTTTCTAATCTTTGTCTGGCTACTCTCTCCTTGTCGGCAGTAGATTTTAGAAACGTTTTCAGATGTTGTAGTTCACTAAAATTGATGAAGTCAGCCAAATATTTCAAACCATACAATTATGTTTATTTTTGCAAAAAGTTTGATGATGTTTTCTGTTAATGACTAAACATGGCAACAATCAGTGTATCGATGTCGTAATCATTGTTTGACCAAATAAAAAGTTAAATATATTGCAATGTTGTTACATGTAAATGAAAACGTGTTCATTAAAATACACGTTCTGACACAATAAAGCACACCGTACCAATTGTCGATATACAAATAAAAGTTTTGTTTAGTAAAACGCTATTTAATTGTTATTCTTCAGATTACGTAGCACAACAAAAATGATGGAATCCATATTGTCATTAATACAAGTAAAGCTTACCCTTGGGTCGCTTTCAGGTCATTCTCTCTTTGTTTTACCATACCCTGTAAGCTTTCAACTGCCGATACACTAGACTCTGCCTTTTCCGCCAAGCAGGCAGTGTTGCTCTCAATATGCTGTTTCTCTGCCATAGATAAAAACGAGATATTAAAAGAGAAGATAAGTTGCAACAGAGAACGCCACATACATAAGACAATACCTCCCCACAAAGACCTCCGGGAAAACAAAATTCCATATAACATCAGGCATTTGAGGAGGTACACGGGTAAATACGCGAGGAATAAGGGGCGCATGGAATGGCCTGGCCGACCATAAAGGACAACTAAGGAGAATTAATGAGGGGGAATTTAATGGACCGTATACATCAAACGAAAAGTCAAGATAGCTGGCAACAAAGGGAAATTTAACATCTAAAACACAAATAGAAATAATAACCATTCAGCGATTTACATCCTTGGAAACTTTGTGTTTAACAATTACCTGAACGTAGCGTTTCCAATTGTGTCATTAAATCTTCCATTTGTTTAGCTTTGGTTCGCAGCAAACGTTTCATGCTTGCTGTGTTATCGTCTGCCTGGTCTGCAAGAGGTGATACAATATTGGTTATTAATTGGCAAAAAAGAGAGATTAAGTTGTTACAGGGAACGCCACGTACACAAGACAATGCCTCTCCACACAGACCCCAGGAAAACAACAGACCGCAAAATATCAGGTACTGAGGAAGTACAAGATACACATGCATTGGAATAGTGGTGCAATGAATGGTCTGGCCAAACATAAATAACAACTAAGGAGATTTTAGGGGGACAACAAATGGGAGGGATTCATGCAAACAATTATGTTTGTATTCCAAATATATTGATGATTTGCAATACATGTATTACTATACATGTACATGTATTTGTAATTTTCACACGTATCACAAGTTGTCATATGTGAGTGCAGTGTACATGTATATACCCTGTTTGGTTATACCGCCACAGTATGTCGATGAATAAAATTTTGTTTATGCTAATAAAGCATTGAATTGAATTGTTTTCTGCACAGACAAATGAAGCAACAGTGGAAAGTGACAAGACTTTCGAAATTACGATAATGCACTTTACCCGTTAGTATGCGGGACTGTTCTACTAGACGTCGTTGCAGACTGGACATGTTTTCTATCTGCTGAATCGCTTGTTGTAACTGGTTGTCTTTTGTTTGTATTGCAGTTTGCATCAATTCCCGACTGTCTTCCGAACTTTGATAAACATCCATGGTTTTTTCTAACATCTGCTCTTGTTGTGATCTGAAATTTGAGCCAAATTTCGAAGCATAAAGTAATATTTAGTTATTTACGAATTTATATTTACAAAGACCGCGGTGTTGTTTACACCTCATGAGCAAATTCGTAACTTCTTGCGTTTGTGGAAAATATTCACAACTCGATTTACACAACTTGACAGAAACGATTAACATGTTAACAAAATTATGCTTACATTGTAATGCAATTCTACATTGTAGAGAACAAACTGGTGATACTCACCACCCATTTACATCAAATTTAACTGCATCGTATCGTACTGTATCGTATAATATTATATTGTGTAAATGCATCGTATCGTTTCATATCGTATTGCACTGTAAATGTATCGTATAGTATCGTTTCTTATTGTATTGTTTCTGATAAATTTGGTAAACTGCAGTTACCTTATTTGTTTCAGACTTTCATTCACGATTCGTAACTCCGCCTCCTTTTCATTGAGTTGTCTTTTCAATTTATCATTGTCTACATCAGCACGCTTCAGTATCGCCTCAGTCTCTTGTATCAGACTGTCTCTTTCTGTCTCCAGACATTGAACTCTTCCAGTGGCTTGCTATGGATAAGTAAACTGAATAACATTAATAAAACAAAACCGCTTGTCTTTTCTATTTACATGCGAACGATTGTAAACAAATAGGGATGTCGTCAGCCAATGAAAACATGTTTTGGGAAAAATTAACCAATAGTTATAGTTAACACAATGAGCGTATACTCAACTAGTTTTGAACCTACATGTACTGTACTTTCAGATAGACAATGTAAATTTGAAAACTGATGAATCTACAAATTATTGTGACATCGTAAAATTATATGCAAATATGACTAACGCAGATAATCTTGCCATGTGCAGCATGATACGGTCAAAAGTCTCTACACACATGAAGAATCTATCATTCCACTAAAACTAACATGTATGTGGGATCAGAGAATTAACTTATTATGGCTAAGGTTTTCTGAAAAAACGACACTTTCTTAGTACAAAAATGATAAATACTGTAAAACCTCAATCTTACTACCACCGTTAGTTCTGAAGAAAAAATCCTTAGCTGTTAGGTAGTCGAGTAAATTATAGAAGAAAAATAAATCCTAATTCATCAAATTACGGTCTTATTTATGAGGTGGTCTTTAAGACAGGTTTTACTGTATTTGATAACATAGAATATCCAAACCTGCAAATCTTGTGATTTCAAATGAAGTTCATGTTCAGACAATCTTCTTAGTCTGGTTAATTCTTTGTTTAAATCACCAAGTTCAGTGTGTTTATCGTTCAGATCATGTTGCAGTTTACTGTTGTAATCATCAGTTTCTTGAACCAAAGTCTCAGTTTCATGTAACAGTTTCTCTCGCTCGTTCTTCAAGTCCGAATGTCGCTTCTTGCTCATCTCTATTTGTTCATCTTTCACTTTCATATCTACAATGTCAACATTATGGAATTTACCTAGGGTTTTTACAAAAAAAACATAATCCAGCCCTCTTCGTTGAGTATTTTGTACTATTTTTATTGAGCATAGCGGGCGATTCCATCAACATAAAATTACGTATTTCGTCCATTCAAAACAGATAATGTTCTACAGAAAAATGTTAATCTGTCTTTTGTATTACAATTGAATTTAATGGTGCAAATACAAAGTAAAATTGAGCTTTTCTGCTCCACAGGAGAAGGTCACGAGTTCTCTCCCTTATACAAATTCTATAGAAGGGATCAAGGGAGATGACTCTAGAAACGATAAAGGGAAAGAACTCATGACCATCTCCTGTGTTCTGTTCCCTTCATCCAATGAACAGAACTATAATATTTAAAAGAAAAAACAGATCCGCTAACGTGGCATTGGCTCGAAGTATTTACAGTCTGACGTACGAGGGATGTCGTCTTCTTGCACAATTCCCTGGCTGATGGCTGTGCCAGATGAAATATGCGGTTACGTATATGCTATTTGTGTTGCGTTTTTGTTGTTGATTTTCGGAGTAACTACTTATGCGTATCGTTTAAGCAAAGAACAAGCAATTTGATTTAGATAATCGAATGACAATGTATATGCAAATGATGATACGTCCTTACCATGTATCAAGTGTTGTAAAATATTCCGTTGTTCCTGGCACTTGTTTTCGGCAGATGATTCCATTTCATGTAACAATTCCTGAGATTTGTATAAAGCATCTGTTGTGACCCACTGATTCCTCCTGGACTTCATCACTTGGGAATTCAATGACGACAGTGTTGTGTTCATGGTATGTTCTCCAACGTGGGGAAACGGTGAAACCTTAGTTTTCTCAACAAATGGTTTGTGTGTGTTTGGTCCATTTGTATACGCTCTGCTAGCAAGCTCACGTTCGGTCGAGTTTTGATCTCTGGGTATCGTATTTAATGTATTATGACGGCCATTGTTTATCTCATTTAATGCAATATGGCTGTCGGTGTTTATTGTATTTCCGGACAAGCTCTGCATGGAGGCCGTTTTGTGTTTCATTTCTGTTTGAATTGCACATTGAAGTTCTTTTTCCAAGAGTTCAGTTTCTTCTTTAAAGGATTTTAACAGAGGTGAAGTCTCACGGAAATCAGTCATTGAATTGTTTAATCTCTTATCATTTCGTTTGATTCTGTCAAAGTCGAGGTAACTTTTGTGAGATCGATCACCACTGTCACTTATGACGTCATTGGTACGATTGAATACGCATGCCCGAGAATGTGGTTTAATGAACCCCATTTGAAACGAATGTTCCGCCTGCAAATGTTGACGAAGTTCACGCAAAGTGGCAAATCTTCGTAGATTTCCGCATTTGGGACATCTGTACGGAATGAGTTCGTTTAAATACGGCGGAACATCGTTCATTTCCGACATTGTCCTTCCAATAATCGAATTAATCAGTTAATTAGTTGGTCCATATCGTTGACGGTACTGGTTCCGTTAATTCGTCGTTTACTGCATAGGTATGCATACTGTTTGTTCAACCAAATGCCTCAAAGAGCTTGTGTTATCTGTTTCCTACAAAAAATAATGTAAATTATAGTCATATGCATAAGGAAATATAAATGTCATGTAAGTGTCAATGTACTCGTGGTTCAAGCATTGTATTCGTATATGACAGTGATAATAGTTGAACTGTTGTTATTCTTAATATCGATGGTAGTACAAACAAGAAATATCTTGAAAAAGGATGGTCGGTGCAATTTGAAGGTTAATATTAGTTTAGCAACATAAAAAATACAGAGATGTTACGATTGCCCGTCACTTCAGATCCAAAATGAATTTCGGTAAATTCGCCGAAATTCAGTGGATTTCGGTAAGGTAGTAAGGTAACGTACCATTTATCGAAATGTTAACCAATCCACGTCAATGTTACAAACGTTGTTCGCTTGAATAGATATTGCCTTGTTGGTTAACGTAATTAAGATTTGATTGGTTTACACAACTCTGATATGCAAATAGCGAACCCATGTTAGTACGGCTGCGCCGAAAAACATTACAAATGGAATACGTATTGCATGGAACTGTTCTAGTCTTACTTCATTCGGTGTACGGTGCATACTGGTGTTTACTAATTTAAGTAGGGCTGTTCAGTTTTGTATGACCCTGTTAAAAAGAATAAAGTTGAGAAATGTTTCACTAGAAATTATTTTATCAATACTATTATATATCGACGGTTACGGGTAGAAACTAGGGTAACATGATACTGTAAAAAGCCAGACTTTAATAAATATTTAATTTAATCAATTATTGATTTATTACAAGCCGATATCGCAAAAAATGGAAAACAATTCCCTGATATAGAATGATAGTCGACTTCACTAGCTTAGTGACAGACGTTACCATTCCACCATATGCATAATTAAAACTAAGAATCGATCCATTCGGTGTGTGTCGCCATATGTTACATTGTGTGGGTTGGTGACTCAGCCTAATAAACTTACAATCACAATACGCCGTGATTAGACAATTTATAACACCACACCAGACCCTATAGTTTGTACAGTTTCTGTAAAAACATCCACACAAAAGAAATGCTTAGTGCTAAACGTGTGTGAAAAGATCTTGCCAAGAAAATACGATGGTTTGGTTGCGTCTTACGATAACATTACAGTGTTCAAAACCATGGTTGTTGTTTTAATCAACTGACACGAATATTGCATCGAAAGCATCATTGCTGATATATTTCAAGAGACGAATCAATTCCACCAAGATATGAGCGTCGCTGTACGATTTCCAACCTCTTCTTTAAGTGACGTCATTTCCAGAAAACGTCACATGTGAAGTAATTATATACTGACAGTAAGCACTATTTGCCCCATATGCCAATATGAAAAAAGTTACCATATGAAGTAAATATTGTTTCCTGCTTGCAAATAGTGACATCACATGTTGTGTTTTCTTGAAAAGACGTACCTTACAGAAGAGGTTGTATCCCATAGCGAGTATATAAATGTTTATTGCATGTGTTACTAAATATAGTAACAAATTTGCACTGTACATAAACGTATATGGACAACGTGAGGCTAATATTTATGATCATGTGACCTGGTATGCCGAATATCGGATATTTGGCATACTTCCGGGAGTGCCGAATCTCGATAGTTGGTATACTTCCGGTGTGATGTCATTGTTTAGTGCGGGAAACGTCGACGTTTAGAAACGAAACATTGAACAGACGGCCGACGTTCAAATGGCTGATCCGCCTGTTTGGATTAAAACTTCAAAGTTTGTATTTAAAATTTGTCAAAATCTGTGTGATAGACTTTTAAAAATGTCAAGTTACAATTTTAAACCTATAGATCTAGACAAGTTGAGACTAAATCATTTCTAAAATGTTAAATTATTTCCAACACATTATTCAACTTGTTAACTTGTAGACTATTCTCTTGTTTTCTGATAACATTACGCAACTCTTCACTTGAGTCGAACATATGCAATAAAAATGTTATAAAACTGGACAGGTGACACCAGTCCCTTATGATAACCTCTAAATATTAAATGGTACAGTAATATTTGACGCGTCTCTCCTTTTCGAATACTCCACGTTTTTAGGCGTATCAAATAACTACCTTATTTTGGTAATATATGCATGCATTTAATGGCACATGTATTTACTTGACTTAGATAAAAAAAAAAGTTACTAACTTATAAATTGTTGTATTACTGCCATTCACGGATTTATTGTTTGCCTACACCCAGATTTCCACCAACCGTAAACTATTTCTGCTTATATTGAACATATTAACAAAATGCAGGGTTTTCCATAGGATTTCTCAGCTAGGGGTCCTTGGACCCTCGTGTTTGACAAATTTGGGGTCCTTAGAGAATTTGTAGGGTCCCAGATATACAGTTTATACTTGACAAAAGTCTATGCCCAGGGATGCCCAGTAAGCTGAAATGTGAATCCCTAGAAAGAAAAGGGAGCCAGTGACTCAAGATTTCTGCGTCAGGGAAATCCCTGAAAATGCCGTGTCCAAGTGAATTTATAAACACGATAATATATTTATACTTTAAATACTGTTCCTTATCGTAAAATCGCAAAGCCGAGTACAGCGCAAAGAAATATACATACATTCCAACATGTTGTTTTAACTTTCCATTATAACCTTCAAGTTTCCAAAGGTATCCAGTATTTCCACTGCGTGCTTATAGTTTACAATATAAACATCACGTAAATCCAGTCATAGAACGTACTTTCACTTTAAGACAATTTACACACCAGACTGGACACTAACACATAAGTCTGACTTCATCTACACTTTCCAATGTTTTCCTCATTAAATATACATGAAATCTCAACTTGTAACAGCTGCGCATCACGTGATCAACCCACGTTCGTATATTTACCTGGTTACAGCTACTCTGAGGCTTACTCATCGTTAATCACAGATTGTCTGATGATTACAACTGTGTTTATATTTATGTCTAGATCTGAACGAAAATATTGATTTTTGCCGAAACAAAACAAAATACCACGTATTTCTCAAAATCAAATGTTCGGACTGGTAGGGATTGGCCAAAAGTTCTAACCACCAGTTCTATTTCACATACAGTAAAACATCAATAATAAGACCACCCTTGGGACTCTTGAAAACTGGTCTTCTTATTTAGGTGGTCTTAATATTGACTATTGAGATTGAATAAAGAGAAAAACAGTGAAAATTGTGTTCTTAATTTTGAGGTGGTATATACATTGAGGTGGTCTTTAAGTGATATTTTACTGTACATGTGGTTTCTTGAAAGCCAATATAATCACCTTCTATTGATTTTGATAGAAGTATCATATTTGTGATTCAAATGAAATTGAACTTGCTAATATTGATATACTCATAGTATGTGAGTAAGTACATGTATATTTATACATGCAACGTGGTCAAACGAAATATTATAATACAGATGACAAACGACAGTGATGCAACACGAATAAATATGAAAATATGAAAAACAGCATTATAAGTATAACATCCAATCAAGAACGTAATAGATTAGTACGTATTTTAACAGCACTTTGTAGTTACATTGTCAATCTTTTTAATACTACATCATCACAAGAGCTAAATAATTGAACTAATTTATATATACTACAGCTTTAGCCAGTAATATTCATTTATGTTAACGCCGTTATTTTAATTGGTCAAATTCGATCGCCCAATTGATCAACAAATAGAGTACAGTAAAACCGCACTTAAAGACCATCTCAATGATAAGACCACCTCATTAATAAGACCACCTCAATAATAAGACCACCTCAAGTTAAGGACACAATTTTCAAGTCCATTTTACCTATTTTGATCTTTATCCAACCTTAATATTAAGACCATCTCAGTAATAAGACCAGTTTTCAAGGGGCCCGTTGGTGGGTGTATTAATGAGGTTTTACTGTACTCCATATTTCAAAAAATGGAATAATTCAAATTCATCGTTTTATACTTCACCAAACTTAATTACATCATCATCATATCGGTCCCGGATATAACAATATATATGAATGATTGCATCTGAATTTGATCTAACCTGCGTATTTGCAACATTTCTGCTTCCTATGTATGGAAATTCAGTATTTTATAGACATCTTTTTTTTAAACCGTTTTTTCAATAAAGATTAGCGACTGCTCCTTGATGTGTATATAGTGTGTACGTGCAATGTACGTATATATATTGTATGACATAACATTTTCTATTCAAGAGTTATGTCATAATTGCAATGGTTAAATAATGCGTGTATTTTATTGTATAGTCTCTTATAACTCAATTTGAGTGGTGATATACATGTTTTACGTTATAATTGTTGTAGTTAGTAAATTTACGAGACTGAATAAATAAATAAATTATGATTGTTTTTATAAATTGTCTAAAATAATTTTAAAACGAATTCATTTAAGTATAAATAATACAATTCCATAAATGAACACTTAAACACTCATTTTCAACAACAGAATTTCCCAGGTATGCTAGCCCAGGTGTTTAAAATAGATGCCTTTGTTCGCTAATCGACGCTTCCTTTATCTATCGTCGACATCAATGATAACGCAAGTTGGCATTCTTATTTATTTGTCTAGTATTTATCGCACATAATAATTATCATTATTATGCTTACCATCAATAAATAAATCGGATTAAGGCAATTAAGTACATTAGAAAGGTGTAAAAGTATGATAGAAGTGATAAAATCAAAGCTTGATCGACAACGGTTTAGCTGCGGGGCGGCGGAGCGTGAACCTGACACGTGATCCAGTTTGAAAGTAAACATGCCGCCAGGCGGCGTTGTCGCTAATTTGTTTATTTTCAAAATGGACGCGACGAATAGGAAACGGAAGCGCGAGTTTCAAGACATCGGACAGTCCGAGTTATTGGATTTAAGTTCCACTACCGAAAACTGCGGTCTGTCTGCTGTGTTCAACACGAGGAAGAGAAGAAAGTCAGTTGGGGTGGCGGAATTTAAAGCAATTAGCAAGGTATTTATTCTTAATTAGACAGGTGCGTTTTTGACATATGTTTTCGCGACAACTGTCAAATTTCAAAGTTATGAAAATAGAATGATTGTGACAGTTTCCCGTGCATGACATTGCGCTGTGCTATTTTTATCCAGTATATGCACGAGGCATAATGCATGATAATATTGATCGATTCTGCACAGTGCAATTTCTGCTATTAAATTGGGTTTTAATTAAAATGCTATGGAATTTTAACTGGTCATAAGTACATTATTCAATGATAAAATAACTTGTTGACATGATTTGACTAACATGTGCATTATCTAATAAATTAATCATGATTGGCGATTATTAAAAACTATATTTGTTTAAAGTTTATTTTAGCTAAGCTCAGTTCATGTATACATGAAAGCATGAGAACAAAAAACGTTCAGTAGTAATTAATACAACAAGGCAATACTATAATATAATATCAGTGAGATAACAAGAGCAACAGAGAAAATAGTCAATATACATAGACACAACTTTATGATGTTACAGAGTTGTGTATATGTTACTATAATTTATAAAATTAGAGGAGACACACATATTTTCACAACCCTACCCACCCATGAAAATGGGTCCTACTCCAAAAACAATTGGGGGTCTGAGTGGGAATTCTTTTCAGCAGCGTAATATAAGTTAGCACTAGTATGACTGTATGAATAAAACCTACATCAACCTTAATTTTGCTGGGTATGGTTATGCCAAACAAATGTTTGTTTAAAGCTGGCCTTGTTTAGTTGCTTTACTCATTCAGTATAGCAGGAGAGCTCATTTTATGATCTGTAATTTTTGTACTGTCCAGCCCTTTTTAGCCTCGCCCACATCTGCATATTACTTTTTCGAAATCCAACCTAGGCCTTTTTTTTTAATATGTTTTACGAACGGCCAGAGACATAAAGTGTCAGAGGAGGAGGAAACAAAAACAAAATTACATTTCTGGAATTTTATTCTTTGGTCGGGGAAAAAAACCAAAGAAAAGCAAAAGCTATGATGTATCCTTTATGATTTTCTTTTTGAATGTCAAGTCAATATATATATATATATATATATATATATATATATATATGTAAGTGTGTGCACATTTATTTTTGTTTTATCTGACAAGTTCACTTCATATTTTCATTAATCACTCTTTATACTTTGTAAATGCATGTTATAATATTTCCTTTAATATATTTCCTCATTGAATTAAAGATGTTAATCTTAAAAGTATCCAGTTATTTTTTCTTAAGACGTTTGTTCCTAGTGAATGGCTCCTTCCCACTTGCAAGACACTGGTGGCAGATTGGTCATAACATGTACATTTCTTTATCCCATTGATAATTGCAATGATTAGGTCATATCAATCTTTGATCTCAATTTGTAATTCACAACGTGGCTGCAACTGTCCTCCAAAAATATTTACTTAAAAGACTTAGCCAGTGACTTCAAACATCTTTGATGTTTATTCTTGTTGAAAATTAAATTGTTGTCACAAGAATTGCAACACCGACAATAAGTACTTGGATTTGACCTACTTTAATATTGATTTTGTGCTGGTGAAATTTTCAGAAAATAGCCGACTTGTGTACACAAAAAATGTCATGATGACTATTGCTGGAGTAATTTACATCCTTTGTTTGGTCGATCTTTATACCTTTTTAAAATTATTAAACCCAGATTGTTTTTCACAGCAGTCTTTTAAACTATTTAATTGGCGTGGAAATGGATTAATACAATTAAACTTTGATGAAAATATCAGAATTGAAGTGGAAAATTACCAACTTGTTTAGAAATAGTGATGATGAAATCACGCTCAGTGAAAATTTCCATACATGGGATTGTTATATCGCTGTTTTTGGAATAACTTTCAATATTAACCACAATATTTTATTGAGGATTTAACATCTTAAAAGGCTGATTTTTACATTGGGGTAATTTTAATTTATGATACTTGTAGTAAAAATCGATTTTTTGAACATTAAACATCGGATGCGTCCCAGTGCGTCTGCATGGAGATAAGACAACTGCGTCCTAGTGCGTCTGCATGGAGATAAGACAACTGCTTCCTAGTGCGTGTGCATGGAGATAAGACAACTGCGTCCTTATGCGTCTCCATGGAGTAAATGGTTACTTTTTCAGAGATATTGACACATACATTTTCACAGCTATTTCAATGTCCGATGCTTTTTATGATTTGTCGAGATATAGTTTCATCGGCGGAAATAAAAAACGAAATCACAATTTTATTTTTGATTCAAAAATGAGTTTTTTTGAGCGGCAGTGATTGTAAAACATAGAATAAAAACAAAAAGGCCCTAAAAATAAAAACACATTTTACTAAAATGCTATTTCTTACCTGAGTGATATTGATAAATTGATACAACCTTAATCATGTCTATATGGTATATGGACATATATATAAATAAATCACAGTGATTGATATGGTAAGCATTTGATATTAATAGTTTTTAACTTCATCATTCTAGTTTAACTGTTTCTATATTATAGAACTATTTATAAAAAATTGTCTTCAATTTCACAAAAAAACAGAAGTTAATATTTATATAATTTTTATTTGAAAGGTTTATTTTTCTCTCAGAAGCAACACATTTTTAATTGGGAACCTTTTTTCAAGGTTCATGAAAGAATGGAACCTATTTGACCATGATAATGGGTCCACATTCGATCCCATGAGACGGCTAAATAAATCCCTGTCTGTCTCTTCCCAAGTTCGATTTAAAGGGGAGTAAATGTTGATGTAACTGATGTTTGTTATTTTGAGTTACTTCCCTTGTTACATGTGCACTTGTCGAGTGAATAGATTAAAGTTAATTAATTACACATGTCTGATAGCTTAATGTGGTAGGGAATTGGCCCCTAGGGGGTTTTATTGTTTTTTATGACAGATTTATTGACTGATACATATTCAACTTCCTGTGTAAAGAGTCTTGTCCAGTCTGTGGACCAAGTTACAGGCAGACTTATACATTCATCAGTGTGGTCTGTGTACACTACCTGGTAACATTGGAGTATCTTATTTATTTATACATTGCATTGAAGTACAATGGATGAGGTATTATTTTACATCTATGTTGTACTAAATATTTTTATCCTTTTATTTGTATTTTTTTTGTGGACAAAAAAATTGTTCATTGTTTGCCTATTTTGAAGACAATAAACCATTATTGTCTTTATTTTTTTAATCTGAAGATACATTGACTATTTATGACATTTTTAGTAAATGCTAGTAATAGACCAAATACTACTTGCTTATAGTATTTACAATTTTGATTAGAATTTAACTTATTTGAGGCTTATTAAACTTTTACCTGTATTTAATAATAATTAATAAATAATATTTTACTACTTAAATTTAAAGACGAAATACTTCCTAATCTTTCCTAGAATCCAGTCTTCTTGTCACTTCTCATATATATATTTCACACCTTGAATCAAGTCTTGTTGTCACTTCTCATACATTTCACACCTTTTTAGTGTTGTTCCTTACACCATTTTAAAATTACTTGGTATTTGACACTTCATTTTAGGGAGCATTAGGGGCCATACAAAACTTGTAACAGCTTATTGAATAAATCTCACCTCCATGTCACACATTGTGTCATTTCCATTTTTGCAGCATTCCAAAGCACTTCCTTCCATATTTATTGTCACCTTATTAAATTGAAAATATTTCTTTATTGTTACAAACAAACAAACATTCTCAACTTTACTTACATGCTTGTACACAACATTTGATGTATGATTCCAGTCAAGTTTCATGACACAATTTGATTTCTTATGAAATGATGTGGATTCTAAATTGTATAGCTTTTCCTGCTGAGGTATTTTTGCTGTTTTTTTTATATTTCAAACTGTTTGAATGTAAATAATGGTTGCTATGTACTCAAATTGGTGGCATGGAACTTTAATGTAACGGTGTAATCAAATAATTTATTTTGAATATTCAACATAAATTTATGTTCCAGGCTTGCAGGGGTGCCACTTGGTACCAAATCTCAAGGGTCATTTTGATAATTTTTTATGGGATTTTACCTTTTTATAGTCAAAATATTTACAATTTAGAGAAAAATGGACCATTCAGTCAGAATCCTGGGGGTCAAAATGTGACTTTTTGGAAATTCCAGAGGTCAACTCCAGGGTCAAATGGAACCCCTGGGCTTGTACAATTTATGTTACAGTTTCTTAAGTTCACCTTTTCAGTCTGATCAATGATTCCTTCAGTTCTGAAAATCTTGCATATTTAAACTCTTTGCAGGACAAAGAAAACTGTGAGGCCATGAGGACAGTTAACGGGTTTGACTCCCTGAGGTTAGGTCGTGATGTCAGCAAGAACACTCTTCGACGAACTCTACGTCGACGCGTTTCCATGACGGTGATGAGACAGAAAATGAAAAAGCTCCAGGACTATTCACTTCCGAGTCAGACAGACAACTTCAGATTCCTGCAAGCAGTTACTGATTGTTGTAACAGTCCAATTCTTAGCTTGAGACGAAATGCAACACAAAAGGTGAGAATTATTTGTTTTTCCTGAGTTGTAGGGTAAACGTAGATTTGTATGTTTGGGATGTAACCTCAAAATGCTGGATATGATGTCATCTTAATTATAATAGTGCCAAAACGTCTACGTTATGAAAAAAGGAAAACATTGTATTTGTGAACATTACTTTGTTTACCATATACATGTATGGGGATAAGACTACCTGCGACTTTCAGTATCAGCGCTTTTTCAGATGTTTTTTATACCCGTTATTTAGCTATATTCCCAATGAAAAAAAGTTCATCCTTTCCCAATATGAATGTAAAAATTCCCAATAAATCTGAAGAAAAAAATCCAATTAGCTACAAAGTAACTAAGGTTCCTATAAGTTTGTCATTGTATCGGATGTTGCCTCCATGAAGCATACAGTTTACCACTGTGCAGTATTTGGGTCAATCTTTCATGTATGCATAAGTACTATGACATTTTGAGTGGTCATTATTGTGTAATCATGACATTTTCATGTAAGCTTGTTAAGTAGACAGTAATTGTCCATTTGTCGGATATAATTACCAAGGATAGAACACTTACGGAGCACTTGTTGCTAATTATAATAACCGTACATATTTCTAGCGTTTATTGCAAAACAACTGTAACTCAGTCATGTTGCTGTACCAGTTACAGTAATGTAGCCCCAAATTGTCAATTTATAGTTGCAATATTACTTATTTGGTACATTTTTAATGAAAATCGCAATGTCCTTTGAAGGTTTTATTACGTATGCAGTATGCTTTCACCCTTTGATATATGTATTTTTTTTGTGAGTATTGTAATCGTCACTATGTTACGGTGATAGTGAATATCCAAGGAATATATTTAATTTAATTTACAATTAGATAAATTTATGTTACATTAAACATATTGGAAAGATGCCGGTACAAGTTATAGCCATTGTAAGTATTCCGTAGATTTGTGAGTGTTCCTTTGCATTTCATTGCAAAAACTTGTTACGCTTATAAAATTTTACATCTCTACAGTGGTGAAGCTAAGTAGGTGTTTTATGTATTCATCTTAAACGTTTGCTGACAATTTTGTTGTGTATTACTGTGTTACATGGTGGTGGTATGTATATGTCCTGTCAGGTTTCCTTTGTGAACTGATTACTGTATATGTGGTGAAGTTTGCGAGGTGGAAAAGTTTGCGTATTTCGGGAATGCACAAAAGTCGCAAACATTTTTCACAGTATAAATGTTCCCATTCACTGAAGTAAACTTTTATCTACACACTGTGTAGCCGATAATTCAAAATCTGGTACCTCTTGGAGTCACATCTAAAGCACTGTGTAGCCAATATACTTGGGAGTCCTACCTTAACTGTTGGAAAATTTAATAAAAATGAAGAAATCAATAATTTTAAAACACAAATTGGTTTTAGTTTCCAACAATATTTACTAGTGACTTGATTTCGCTGATTCTCAAATATTTCTACACGCATGACTGGAATCTGTAATTAGCGAATTTTTTGACATGCAATATTTTGTACTTATAAGTGCATGACAAGAGCAATGTACAGTTAAAAATAATTCACTGCCTCTCTTTATTTCTTTCTCATTTGGACGTAAAAATGTCATAATCACATATATGTTACATTATACTTCATGGGAGACTTTTATTGGCAAAAGAAATGAAATTTAATACAGTCTAACTTCTCAAGAGAAACACCCTTTGGCTGATGCACATTTTGGTTGTAGTTGATAGGTTGTTCCTCCAGAGAGGTTAAATTGGTTACTAAAGGAATTATCGATACATGTAATGCTGTTTGAGAGAGTTTGTTGCTTCAGAGTAGACGTACTGTACTAAAATTGTACTTAAGGTATTAGAATGTTACATAAATTGTATGTAAACTATCTTTTATGAGTTTTAAATACCATAGTTGACAGACATCTCTGTTACACACATTGCATGGTATGCATACAGGCCTTTTCTGTCCTTTTTGGGGGAAAAGACCCTAGATAAATTGGGAAAATATGTGTCGTAAAATTTGTCAATTTGGGATGAAATTTAATCACTTATTTTCATATCCAAGTTTTATATAAAACAAATATTGCAATCCTAATTCTTATATCAACTGTCAAACTCACATAAAATGTTCAAAAACTTTTATGAACAAATGGACAATGATCAATTATTCAAAGAGCTTCTAGATAAGCAAATAGCTGTGTACCATTCTTCCATGAATACAGTCATTCCAATAGCCAATTATCATTGACAACATATTTCAAGTTACTTTTAGTGGCTAAACAAAATGTAGAAACATCATTTTCCTGATAAATATTTAGTATGAATCATGCAGTCTAGCCAATGTTTAATGTTTGATAAGCATAGGTGATTTGAGCTTTCTAATGAAATGTTAACATAAACAAATGGCTCAGATATGAAGTATTTTCAGACTGGTAATATCTGTTTTCCTTATGGCCAAAAGAAAATATATATTTGTATGATGTTTCCTGACCGACCCTCAAAAAATGCTGTGCTCTGAAAATCATGTCGAGCAATATTTTTCTAGTAGACATCAAAATGATTCATTTTCTTAAATTTCTTTGTACTCTCATACGGACTCAGCTTCAGAAAGTAGGGTCTAGGGACTTCAGTTTAATTGTGGCCTCAGCCGACCTATATCCAGCCAGCTGGAAATAATAGTCAGGCTGTCAAGTGGACCCTATTTTTCCTACATTTCCTTCATTTCCCTACTTTTTAACTTGCTCCCTACCTTTTCTTGATAGAGCCCTACTAGCCCTCCTTTTTTCAAATCTGAGACGTTAACTCAAAATATTTATTTAACCTGTATGAAGCACAGAGGTCTAATCATGGAGAATGTACAGTGCGTTGAATTTTTACCATGTTTGATATTCCAAAAGGAATCGTCGCTTCTACCCCTATTTTTAGGCAATAAAATCCCTACTTTTGCCCAACTTTTTAGAAAAAATAGCCCTACTTTATCCAAACTTTTTGAAAGGAGGTGACAGCCTGGATTGTATATCTTGTTCATTCCATTTCATTGTTGTATCGATATTGCAATGAATTGTGAGATAATTAAAAAATGATTGTGAAAATGACTTGAAAAAAACATGTTGCGTAGTTTACTGGTACATCGTTTTTGTATCAGAAAGTCAGAAAACGTTTGACTCGCTGAGTAAGAAGAGACATGTTGCTGAGCTAGGCTGTATTGGGGACCTGATTGATTTTTGCTGAGAGGCTGACTAACTGTATGGCAGACATGAGTATGGTATAGGTTTCCTCAATGGAACAAACAGTTACCCACAATTCATTGATTTTTGGAGTAAAGTAACAACAAAAGCCAACAGATGTCTCTACATGTGGAGAGAAAATTAGGGGAGATCAAGGATTTTATGTTTGTGTAAACTCACTGTGACTTTGTGTTTCAAATATGATATCATGTGTGTGTGGTTTTCTGTATAAGGATTCGGAAACTGGTAAATTCCTCGTCAGATTCAGTAAAAACATCAACTATTTTTGTATGTAATTATGGATAAAATTGCGTAGTAATTGTTTATTTCCGTAGTGTGACTCCATTATAGGGTTATCAAGATTGTAAACGGTGTGTTTTTGTCTTGGACTATGGATTTGAAGAATTAATACCATATTACAAGTGTGTTGATTTGTTTGGATGCTGTTGGTGGCTGCTGATGACATTTTGAATGATTGCATCAGAAGTGCGGACATCTGGAAAGGAGGCTTATTGTAAACATGTACTTAGGATCGGTGTCTACGTTTAACGCTGGTCTTTAGTGCACATTATATGAGTTCTGCAAGCTGATATCAGTGTTATGGTTGATGTAGTATACTGATTATCTGGAAAATTCTCATAGAAGTAAGAACATGTGAATGAAATTTAATAAATTAGAAGTTGGTAGAGTCGCTACTCTGACTGATGGAGATACCCTCGTACCAGTAGCTATATAATTGATCTGGTAAAATTCTCCCTTGTGCACAGTTTAGCGATCTGTGTCTTTGTTCAAGTGTACTACATGAACTAGATTACGAAAGATAAAGTCGTGCTGTAGCAATATAGACATGGGGCTGGGTGAGTTTTTTAGTTGATTCATGATATGTTAATTGGACGAGATCATGACATTTATCATTCTGACGGATGTTTGAAGCACAGGGAATGTATGCAGTTACATGTTTTTCTACATAGACAACACTTTAAGCCACATGCGATTATTCATTTCGTAAATTATTGGAATGTTAATAGCGTGATTTAATGAACTTTATTGAACAGCTCCAAATGTCTGCTGGATTTTACATTATGAAGTCTGTAAAGTAATCAATTGTTACTCACAGCCTGGCAAACAGATTGTTTTTTGTGAAGAAATCTAAAATCTTAAACAGGGAATTGCAGACAGACTATAATATTATAATATTGGTTTATATATTTGAATGGTTTTCAATCTGTTTTTGTTCTGGTGATGATCTTTGAAGTGGTGGATTTATGTGTAATAATTGACTTTATGTAGTTTTAAGTAAGTTACGTTCACAGCCATTACAGATAGACTGTGTAATTGCATCGGCAAAAAAGACCAAATTGATTTCGGTTAACTCCAATTGATCGAACAGGTCATTATACTGACCTTTTAATTAAAGTTTGCGTGTATATATTTATGAATCAGCTAGACTATAGCTTCCTGATGGGTATCTTTTAAATCAAGGAAACGAACTCTGTTGGGATTGATGCTTTAATGATGATCTCGTCAATTACGATACTCACTCAGACTTATTGAAACGATATAATGTACATTTTGAAACATTGTGAAAGTAACCAGAAGCTTTGGCACTGACTGACTGAGTATACGATGTTCTAGTTGTAACCCAACTTCTGCATAACCAGAAGCCTTCATCATTGTAATAAAATCTTGTCGAATCTGACTTGATGTACTGGCTTAAAATTTGCGTTGGAAAGGAGTCTGACGTGATATTCTGTGAATTTGTGTTGGAAAAAGGAGTTAGTTTGATATTCTGGGTGAACATTTAACACTGCAGTTTGTATTTGGAAGCTAGGGATATGTTATTATAGCCCTGGTATACTGTGACACACAGCGTGTGGTAGGAAATAATGTCAGAAACTTGAATTGTTATCTCTCCATGTAAGAAGTCTACGAGGGTTGATGACGGAGTACGAACATATGTTTTTCATTTATAACTCTGCATATTATACGCACATATGTGAAATTGAAACTGTGAAACACGAAATAATTCCACATTGTATGTGTCTGTGATGTGGACTATGATTTTATGAGAAAATATTTGCTGGAATTTTGAGGAGAAGTTTTATATGTTGTGGTTGAGTACACTTCTTCGCATAAAGAACAAAAGCTGCACTGTCGAACAATTGTTGTAGCTGTGTGATGGTGTAAAGTATTGTAAAATGTTTGCTTAAGTGTTTTCATCAGTATTTTCCCAAGAAAAGGATGTCATTTATCAAAGTAGGTTCATTGTGCCTTGACAATCGAACAAATTGTACTTTGGATAAAAAATAGTGACTTTTTTTCATACTACTTTGAACGATCACAATCATCTGCACAGTGTTGAATAGATATAATTTATACATCGGAAATTAGTGTAACAAGGAGTAATGTAGTATATGAGTGGGAGCACTTAGATATTTGTCAAGTATTTGAGTATGTGGCAGACTGGTTCTCACTGCAATGTAACAATGCTGATTGATGTGATTATAACTGAATGAAGCAACTGGGCTTGTTACATTTATAGTTCCCGTGTTCGCGCGTACAGGGACAGTTTTGTTGAACTCAATTCCGTGGATTAAGTACACTCTCGACATTTTACATACCTTAAAACGTGGATACTGCAGTTTTATTGTATATTATTTGGATAATAATTTCACATGCGTGGGGTATAATAGCGGTTTAAACAAAAGTTTTAGGAGGGAAAAAATTGTGGTTTATTACGAGTTTGTTTGTGTGCTTGATTATGATGCAATTTAATTATGTGGAATATATTTTATAAAGTGTCATAGAAGGTGGAATATTTCGTTACCATGGCGCAAGTGATTCCGACGGGAACAGATGATGAGTTAGCCTCTCAGGTTTGTAGATCGATATCGTATTTCTTTATTCTATCATTTTGTTGTTGTTGTTTTATAGTCTGAGCAAGTTTTATCTAGGCCATCCTTAAAAAATTGTTGTTTGCAGTAAGGTGACCGACTAATGAAAAATGCTGCACCTCAATTTATTTTTTCAGGTTTATCGATGAAATTTGTTTTGGTCATTTAGCCATTACAGTACTAAAACACCCTACCTACCTAGCCACTGTTAAAATTCCGGGTTGCATAAACGCAAACTAACAATTTTTTAAGATCGCCTTATTATCCAATTATAAGGGATTGAAAAATGAGAAAAATGATTGACTTTTTACTTATAATAATCACGATAATTTGTGGCATGATTGACATTCATATTAATCTGAAAGAAAGTTAACTTTTAAAATTTACTGAAACCTAGTGAAATTATTTGAAATCAGCTGGTATGAGTCATGAAGTAAATAAAACCACTGTGATACATTAATTATGAATGTTCAAATTCTTGTGTTGAACTGTATAAAGCTTACATATACGCTGATAAGTTTGGCACAGTACAGAACATGCACTGTATTACCTGTAATGTACTGGTTGAGGTTTTATTAATTAGTAAGTTTATAGATGTTTAAAACAACAGACAATATGTTCTATGGCGTACTTTACAGATACATTATTAGCAAGGAGTATTTGTCAGAGAGCTTGTCAGTATTATTATGTCAATATTTATAGCTTTTCTATTATTTATATACAGTCCGACCTCGATCATTCCAATTCATTGGGTCCGCAATTTTATTTCGAATAATACTTGGTTTTGAATAGCCCACTTGATATTTATTTCGGATTATACCAAGTATATTGATAGAAGGTTGTGGAATAAACGAGGTCCAACAGTATTTATTTTGTATACTGGTTGCTCTCCATGCTCCATTCATCTAATCACCTGTTACAATGTATGTGTATGCGTCTTCAGTAACTTATATTTTAAGAATATTTCTTAAAAAAGCAAGAAAGAAGCTAGTGAGACTTTTTAAAACTGAAATCTTACATTTATACCATAATAATATGTACTTTTGCAGTATTTTATGTTTGAGGAAAGGGGGAGAACTCTAACTATCCTAAAATTTCTATATATCAAGGGAGGTAATCTTTTGTTGCTAAAAATGCACTTCTATAATTACTGGTTTCTCTAACTGAATCAAAGTGCTTGATAAATCATAAGCGTACACATAGTTACTTTAATGTCATTTAGTGCTGCATATGTTTAGTCCCCCCACCGTAATAACTTCGGGTCAAATTTCTAGATGGGTATGATAGCTGTCATTGTGTGTTTGTCACATATCGAGTTTGCCTTTGTCTTATTGGCTGTCAGCACCGATAAACCCTGGGGTCATGACCCTGATTTTGGGAATCAGTGGTTTTAAAGACTAGTGGCAAATTTTTGTAAATATGCCCATTTAGTGCTAAACAAAGATATAATGGTTTACAAACAGTGCAGTCATCCAGTCAGTCTGTTTGGGATGTGAATTGTTGCTGGATTATTGTAAATTGTAAATATGGATATTTTAACCGTCGTTTAACAACATCTCAGTATAATATATGAAAAATCCAGTGTATTTAGCATTTAGTGGGTGATGTCATAATGTTTTTGCTGTTATTTTCTATACAGCTTCCTTTTGATTGCTTCAGTTCTGACAGTTATGTAAATTATGTAACATTAGATCATTATACTGTCTACATGTTTAAAATGTCAATGAATGAAAATTATGTTATCAAACTGTAACATGTCGGAAAACGTGTTATGTCTCATGTTTTGGTGGTTTTTCTGTTGTTTAGTGATTTCATTAATCTGTAAAAATTACAAGACTTGAACTACTTTCTGGACAACCCTTGTCTTAGAAATACTGATAAAAATTATATGTTAGTTGACATGATCTACTTTATGGACAACCCTTGTCTTAGAAATCCTCATAAAAATCACATGTTAGATGACATGATCTACTTTCTGGACAACCCTTGTCTTAGAAATCCTCATAAAAAATACATGTTAGATGACATCATCTACTTTCTGGACAACCCTTGTCTTAGAAATCCTGATAAAAAATACATGTTAGATGACATCATCTACTTTCTGGACAACCCTTGTCTGAGAAGTACTGATATTTGTCTTCCTGTTCTGTTAGATCAATCTTGCATGGTATTATATTGATGTCAATGTAAGTTCTGGTTCTAACATTGAATGGAACTTGGATTGAAACATGATTTACTATTGAGAAATGCTATCATTTCCTTACCATTTTATAACACTTTTGAAAAAAAATCCGATTTTAGTAATCATTTATTACATTTCTTGAAGGATGGGCTGGTGAAGAAGTAATAAATCAGACTCAAGGTTATAGGAAATGTTATCATCGATGTGCAAATAATTGGATAAATTTTGTAATTAAGTGTGTCAGCTGTTGGCTGGTGTTTAGTCATGCATGTCTGAATGGTTTAAACCCATGTGAGCCTAAGTCAGATGCTGAGTATTGATTGGTTCATTTTTGTTCACTCGGAAGCTGGTTAACTGATTAACGCTGTACACAAAGGCACATGGTTTGTTGAAATTGTTGATAAAAATAATGGCTGTTAAATGTTGTGATTCTGTGTGACAAAGCATGGCTTTATTTGTTACTCTTTGTGATGTGATATGTGAATATTCTTTTTTTGCTCCAGAATAATTGAATTAATACTGTGTAAATGTATATTGGGACTTTGCAAACCAGTCTTAATGTTATGAATCTGTTCATCTTTTGCTGTTAGTGTGTATGGTGGTATATTTGTTAGAGAAATTTGTTACTGAATTGCAATCTGTTTTATGCATGTTTCGTGATCATATTGGTACTATAGATATGCTTGAGTTTTTGCATGGAGTGCGCGTATTAAATCAAGTGGTGACTGTGATTTTTTTCACTAAATGTAACATTTGAATTAATTCTAGAGTTGTAAAGGGGTCTTTCCATCGGGCCAAGCACCCTGTGCTAGTGAGCTCAAGATCTATGTGTCTGTCAAAGCAAATCTGTCATCTGGATGATGTGTGGGCTTCATAATGGATGTCAAGTTGAATTTAATCTGTGCTGAGTATTAAATCTTGTGTGTTGCTAAGATTTGATGTTTGGTTTCCTTCAAACTCAGGAATTAACAATACTCAAGTCGGTATAGTCTATTGATCCAGAACAGAATTCAACGATGATTAATAATTCTTATCATGCGAGAATTTCATTTTGAATTTTTTATTGTCAATTATGTAATATCGGGCATGAGAATTGTCTGCGGATTCGCGTAAAACCGTGGATTTGACGCTCGCAAGGGCCATTTTTTATCTTCAGTTGGCCCCTGGACCCTTGCCGAATTTTCATCTGATTTTGAAATTTTGCATTCCCATGCCTGTAATATTGACTAGACAACAGAATGTTAATCATATGGTTGTTATCTCAGTCTATGACATAATATTGTAGATAACAGATGTTATCATATTTATATGTTATCATATGGGACCATATTATCCTTGTGTCAGTGATGGGGGTTGGTCTGTTTGTGCAATATGACCAGATATTATCATAATTATGTATGTCAGTGTCAGTGTCATAATTCAATTTTTAGTCACCAGATACAGGTAATAATATTTTCAATTTAAATTAACATATTTAGAAATTTCCCCATTTGCTTTTTTACCTAATAGATATTTAAGCTTGGTAACATAGATGACGTCTTATTTGAGCACATGTGTCAATGCTGATTTCATCTTCAAAATGAGTGAATGGTTTTGAAAGAGTTATATATGTTTTCTGAATTCACTCCACCCCTATGTCCAGGTTTTATGCTCTGTTTTGTAGATGAAAATTAAAAAAAAAAATTAGAATCAACTACTGAGTAATTATGGAATAACAGTGTGAAATTTATCAATGAATGGAACTGAAGACTAAGAGTGTACACTAAGTCTTACCCTCTCAGGCTCGGGTTCACAGAATTAATTATCACCAACAGCTGTTAGGATGAGAGAGTTAAGTGTTCCACCTTTATGAAGGACAGTGTTGTATAACTGTATACAAAAAGTTACACTGATTTCCTTCTGTTAAGCAAACCATGAAATGCTGATATCATGAATATCATTTCTTGTATCTATAATGAGACAGGGTTTTCAAGTTTTGAAGTTTTTAATGCTGTATTAGTCATGTTTACTTTATATGATAAAGATGGCTTTTCTTAAAACACTTTCGTGTCTGTTTACCTGCAGGGAGATTTGAAATCTTGCCAATGTGGTGGTTTTGAATCACTGCTGTTTTTTTAAACCAGTGCAAGTGAAATTTTGTTGCTTTACAAGAACCTGTGATAGAAGAAGTAAATTTTATATGTTTTATTCTGTGCACATCTTGAACGAGATGCTTTTAACGTTACTCGGGATACTGGGATACTCGTGTTGCAATTTTATTGATGTTATTTTTGGATGTGTTCTAAGCAAAATTGGAAGCATGAATGATTGTTTGTGAAATATTTGTTGGGATAGTACACTTGTTGATGATTGATGTTGGTGTGTGTGATGAGATTGTTTTAAGTATACTTGGCTGTAATTGTCTAGCCATATATTCGCGCAAGATGTGGGCTTAAGCATTGTATGCCTTTATGGAGTATTGAGGATTTTTTTCTTAGACTGTTTTTGTATACTGTTATTTATGTGGTGCAGGGTTTCCCTGTTTTTCTGCTAGAGGTCCTTGGACCCTCGTGTTTGACAAATTTGGGGTCCATTATAAGTAACATTTATTTTAGAGGTCCTAGGGATGCACAGTTAGTTGAAAACCAGGGAGTCCCTAGAAATAATTTAATGGAGTCAGGGATTCAAGATTTGTGCGTCAGGGAATCCCTGGGTATTTCCGTTGTTGGTTAACGTTTCTAGCTTTTAGTCCTCTTTTGTTGTGTTTGTTCATACATAATGTCCATTTGTTTTTTATAACAAATGTATACTATTTGCTGCTGTTATGGCGTTACTTCTGGTTTTATGTTTGTTTGGTATTTTTCAGCAACGCCTACATTAAAACAGTGTGCCGTAATAGGAAATATACGGAAAATAAATGATACATTCATCATGAATTAACACAAAATGAAATCTTAAGTTTGATTTTCTTCCGTTACGTCATTACGTTGTAACTGCGCAAATAATACCAAACAGTACACATACAATTTTGTAGTAATCCACAACTGTGGCATTAATCAAGAGTGACTTAATCTGTGATTAGATGATTAAGTCTAATTCACACGCACTTAGTAACATATTGTTCAATTGAGTTGAAGTTTTTACACTTTTTGAGTGATTCTAGGCTTATACTTGTTAATGGTATAGATTAAAACTATTGATTGGTTAATTAAAGCCGGCAGTCATTTACCATGTTTCCATTATGGGGGGGGGGGGAGGGGAGGGGGATTTCGTCCAACTCACAAATTCCTTAATGGGCTGCACTTATATTTAGAATTGTCATAAAGCTTATAAGATATTAAGTGATGTCTTAAAGTTGGAAGACGTTGTATGTTCGGTTACATTGTGTAAGCAAAACTTCCCATTAATTATCAATAAGTGAGCTGTTAAGTCTGTTTGGGAATACAGTGAAACCTCACTTAAAGACCACCTCAATAATAAGACCAACTCAAAATTAAGATCAAAATCAAGTCTATTTTAACTTTATTCAACCTCAATATTAACACCACCTCAATATTAACACCAGTTTTCAAGCGTCCCTAGGGTGGTCTTAATAGTGAGGTTTGACTGTATTACTACAATTAAACCACTTGCTACTGATACCTTATTTACAGTAGACACATCAAAGGGTTTTTTACCTGCAAGTTTTATAGATAACACTGTTTGTTCACTTTGTAGTTCAACATTACATATAATTTATCATTTATATTATGTACAATAAGCCTAAAGATATAACATTATGTATGTTAATATCTGATGTCTTAATGCTTTCTTATCTGTTATAACATTTTTGCTAAACTTTTAAGCCACTACATTTCATTGTCTGGTTAATCATCCGATGTTCATTTTTCATGAATATAATTTTGGGAAAATGGTTTTTTAATAAAAATAATTTTAATAATTGGTGTGTTAATGGAAGGCAAATTGGTCGAGCGGTAGAATGGTTGAATCCTGATCGAGCGTTTTCTTGCAATTTTCAAAGGGGTGTTCTAAGGACTCTGGTGATAAGTTAGGTGCTTACTGATAGTGCAATTTCAGATAATTATGTCAACTTTGCATTAGTCAAGCCAGTCTAAAATAATGAAAATCTTTTTTCTAAAACTTATTTATTTAACATCTATTATGAAACAAGTTCTTACTAATCACTCTTGATGACTGCTTCCTGTCTACCAACCAGTTTTCGTGCAAAATTTAAAGATTGTGAAATTCGCAAGGCTCGAACTCATGACTTTCGGATCAGGAGTCAGACACTCTACCCCTCGACAACTGTGCCTCATGACCATTATAATCAATTGAAAATCTAGTGACATGGTAATATAGGTGATATTGATGATAATAAATGAGATTGCCCAGAGCATTAGAATTTAGTCTGCCCTCGCTGTAATTCATTTATTTAGAAAGATGTTACATGATTTCATGTCACCTAGTTTATGTTGTTGTATATTTCATGTTTCAGTCTGTATCGGGACACTATGACTAGCGGGACAGTATGTCTAGCACTAGTGACTGTGGTGTTAACATATTGTATCTAACTGTAATAGCTAATTAATTTTAAGCGTTAGTCAGTGTCTCGACTGCGGCTAAATTTTTCATTAGTTTTGCGTGTGGTGGAAACTATATGTTATTACATTTTACTAGTCATAATGATTACTTAATTAATTAAGGAAGTTTAATTAATGTTGCTAGGATGACAGTTTCATAAAAAATAAGGTGTTTTTTTATAAATTTAGTAGTGGGTCAATCATAGCTTGTTAAAACTTAAAATTTTGTTATGAAATGTAGCGGATATTAATGTGTGAATTTTTATTCAAGGATTACATTCGGATTATCTTATTATGTTGGGGTAGTTTTGTATTTTAATGTGCCCAGTTTCCGGTTGTTGGGGTATAGATCACAGTGTGATACAACATTGTATTAAATATTCTCCTTCATGAATATTTATAAGCGGTGATATTTGATTCGATTTTGAATTATGTGTGGGTTTTTTATCAGGGATGTAATTTTGCGATTTTGAACTGTAGTTAAGAAAAGTCGGCTGATTTTTTTAAAACTCAATTTGGAAAATATTTAATCTGAAAGTTTTGAGGAAATGTGTGTTTGATAATTTGAGCAAAGATTGAACGAATCTGTGTGGATTTTGGTGGCGGGTTTTGATGACGTATGAATTGTTTAGGGGGTAATTTCTTGTTTGGATTTTAATTTCGGAGGTTGCATACTAAAAACTGAAATGTTCGCAAAAAGGTTGTTCATGTTTTTTCGTAACGCTGACATTTTGTGGTTAATAACTGATAACCAGGAATTATATCAACATACAAAATTAAGTAAGGTCAGTTTTTCGTGGCTTAGTTAATTTCACATAAAATACCAGCTAACGGGTGAGGAAACGCACTACAACTTAAAAAGGGGAAAATGTTTTCTAGGTTGATGATATACCGGTATGCCTTATATGTAACGCCAGTAATTATAACAGAAAAACATCTAAGTTGAAAATAAATTATCACAAAAATGAAAGCCTTCACTTAAATGCTCGATTTTCTAACTATTTCATCAAGCATATTGTAACATAATTGTATAATATTACTGCATTCTTGCTATATATGTAATATATGTAATAACATGACACATTGTAGACATTCATGAGAAGTGTGCTTTACATGGAAAACTTATTTTTCTGACAGATGATGAAATTTTGCCCGTTTTAAACAGATTAAGTGCTGCAGGGTACAGAAATGTCTGCACTGATATTATGAAGTCCATTAACTGACTGCTATAGTTAACATTTTGAAGTGGCTAAATTGATTCATAATGGTGTTCTGTATTCAGTCCTACCAAATGGTCTAATCTTTCCCATTTTCTCCTAGTTTTCTTATCTGCTAGCTGATCATTATCATAACATCTCAATTACACACCTCACTCCAAGGAACAGTTAATTTATACAGCCGAAGTCTAACTGGCAGTATCAAGTTACAAACTCAGATGGTCAGCTTCTCAGCCGAAATTTACAAGAAAGTTGTGATTTGGGTTTGATGCAACGTATTATTTTTTATGCAATACTTAATATACATTGAATCAACAAGTTACACATGTACTTTAATTCATTATAATTTGATCTATTATGCAAGAAATTAAACATTTTAATATTAATTTTTACAAAAAACATGTGAGTTATGACAATGGATAATACATTAAACCCTGTAGTTTATTTTAGATATTGTTCAGTTTATACTATAGATAGATATATTTATTCAGCATACTTCAATGCAAGAACAATTTTAATTCAAATATATACACATTGGCCGACTCTAAGCACATGAAATAAAAACATGAACATAAATCAAATAACAATTACCGGGTAGTTAAGTTTAAAACTTAGTACCATTAGAATGCAATTACAAAACTGTATCTCAACAAGAAATATCTTGAAAAAAGATGGTCGGCGCCATTTGAAGGTTAATGTTTGTTGTGCAACAAAAAAGATTGCCGAGATGTTACGACTGCTGGTCACACCAGATCAAAAATGGATTTTTGGTAAATTCACTGAAATTCAGTGGATTTCGGTAAGGTAACGTACCCTTTATCGAAATTTTAACCAATCCGCGCCAATGTTACAAACGTTGTTCGATTGAAGAGAAATTGCCTTCGTGGTTAACGTAAGATTTGATTGGTTTACACAACACTGATATGCAAATAGCAAAACCATGTTAGTACGGCTGCGCCGAAAAACAAAGACATTGGCTATACTTAATTACATTTGTACATAAATATCTCAGAAATAGCACTGGAAGCAGAATTTAATAACTGAAAATTATGATTATGTAACTAAGCTTCAGTAACTAAAATCACATAAAAGTCAATTGCATACTGAATCTCTAAATACCATTCTTCAAGAAGATCAAAGGATTTCAAAGAAAGTGGTTTGAGAATAGTTTTGAAAAAGCATTGTGGGCACTTTCCAGTTTCCTCAAATGGGAGTTCGTCCTCAAAGTTAGGAGTAAATGTGAAAAGTGTCTGCCCCAGTAATTTTCCAGCTATGACATTGTCTCGCATTTGAAATCTCAGATATTCACCATCACTATCTATGAAATTATTGATGGTATTGCATGGAAAGAATACTACTTCAGCACATATTTCGTCATGTTCTCTTTCAACAAAGGATCTTACTGTTGTAACCAAATCATGTATACAATCTTCCTTCCCATCTTGAATTTCAATATATACATGAACTGAAGGCATGTGATTGCATCGTTTTGTACAGTCAACGCAGAATAAATAGTTGACAATGGATGGGTCAGGTATAGCATCAACAATCTGCATCTCCAGAACGGACGGACGATGCACACGTTTCCCTGTCAAACATACACTATCTTCTTCACCTGCCAGTTCTTTCCGCTTCACTCTGTGTATTATTTCTTTCTTTGAGTCGTCGACCAATATTTTTGCAACAGTATTTGCTTTGAAAAGATTTTCAAAGAATAATACTTTCTTTAAAACCATTCCTTCGTACGTTTCTAATGTCAAATTGAGGTTATGTGATTTAGAAAAATGTTTTTCAAAGTAACACATTGTTTTATATTCGTATTCTGAAAACTCATTTTTATACGCATGATGGATTGTTTCAATGTCATCTTCATTAATTTTCACATGAAGAAGCAACTCTCTGTCAAGGAACTCAGCTTTAGATACAGCTATGTAAATGTCCTGTACATATGTGAGTTGTGTTTTGGTATCAGACTTTTTTGTCATTAGGTGACTTTGTATTTCTTTGGAAATTTGGTTACACACATTGTAATGTTCACTCTGCGCTAAGAAGAATTGAAGTACACTTCGAACACTGAAAGCTGGTTTGTCACAGATTGCTTTGACTACTTTGTCCTTCCCCTTTAGCCATTTAAATACATTGCTGCTTTTCAATTTATTCTCATTCCGATGTTTTTTACTGTTCATAAATTCTTTAATGTCACTGAAGAGAATCCATTGACTTCCATTGTCATCACTAATGACATTTAAGTTTTTTAAAATTCCAATTTTGAATTCCATAATGGGATGACAGCATTTCTGCAAGAAATATAAGTCAATGAAAGAATATTGACTACTTACAGAATGAGTATTTTCATTAACACAAGCACAAAAAATACAACTAGTATGTTTTAGATTTTAGTTTATAAATCATAAATCATAAAGTCTAATACTGTGTAGTCTTACACCAGTTATCATCAATTTAGTTAAGCTATGATTTCAATTGGTATTTAATATTCTAAACTTAATTAATAGAAAATATTTACTTACATATTCTGCAATATATAGAAGTCCTTCTTTGCAGAAAAATATCGCCACGGAGAGAATAAATAATTATCAATAGAACAGTTGTATATATACATGTATAAAAGTCTGTCTTTGCAGAAAACTATCTCCACTGAGAGAATAATATCAATTGAACATTTGTAAAATCTTAGAATGTATGTTACCAATGAATAGCGAAACAGCTGTCTTTGTTTTAGCCATATCTCACCAGTGTGAACATGTGGTCAGCAATAAAGTAATTAGGTGGGATTGAATGTTTACAGTATGCTGGTCAGCACAGCAGGATATCAAGCTAAATTGCCTGGTTAACAGTTACTGAATGATTGCCGTAGCTGATAAGCCGAGCATCGTTTCTATGCTCGGAGTTAGACAATTTGGTAGGACTGTATTGGACATGCTGTTAACCTGGTGTTTATTTTCATTTTCGTGGTGTGTGGCTTTTGTTGGCTTTCATTGTGTGACAAATTGTGTGTATGAATGAAAATAAATTAAAAACAGCCCTTAGGGTTCCATTTTCATTCAATTATTTGTTTAGAATTGACTTCGTTACCTTCAACACCGTGATGAATTTAGCCTCGATAATTGCCTTGCTGATTTCATAAACAGTTTTTATTCCTGTCTGGGTGTTTCTTCACGATGTGTGAAATGTTTCCTGTCTTCAAATCTGAATTTGTAAATATTTGTTATAAAAAAAAGATAAGTTCACCGGTTTTAAAAGACTTTATTTTAACACATAAAACATGCATGTACAAAAGATCTCGAGCCTTTGAACTGAAATATAAACATTAATCGTTAAAATTTCAGAATAACTGAACTCCTAGATAGCCTACATTATAGTGTGGCCTGTGTGTAAATCGTCACGGCTTAATAATTTGGCAAATATCGTTAAGGGTTATGGTACTGTTTTATTAACTGCGAATGCATGAATATATTACCTGGTCCATTACATTTCATAATAGGTGTATTGAGTTTTTCATGTTTTTCGATGCTTTTGATGTTGAATTTAAAGCCCAGATTGTGTTTTGAAAACAGTAAATCGAACAGCACTCTAGTTTAAAGCAGGATTTTTGTTTCGTGATTTCGGAAAAGCGCAATAGCTAAACTAAATTGTCATGTTTGGGTCCGGAAAGTTCATACGTTTGTTCATGGTGAATATAGCAGTATATAGTAACTTAAAGATGAAAAGAAACTGACTCAACAAAGTCACATTCAATCATGTATAGAACTCAGAGGCCACTCAAACTCGTACCACAATTTAGATGTTCATATGATATAGAATCGCAATCCATGTTTTTGCTATTAGCATATTAGTGTTGTGTAAACCAATCAAAAGTTACGTTAACCACCAAGGCAATTTCTCTTCAACGAACAACGTTTGTAACCTTGATGCAGATTTGTTAACTGTTCGATAAAGGGTATGTTCGGTTACCGAAATCCACTGAATTTCGGTTTATTTACCGAAATCCATTTTGGATCTGGAGTGATCAGCAATCGTTACATCTCGGCATTTATTATGTTGCACAACAAATCTTAACTTTCAAATTGCGCCACCCACCTTTTTTCAAGAGATTTCTTGTTTGTTATTGTGATTGGGTCTTGATCTTTGAAAAAGACGATTACTGATAAAACGGAGCATTAAGGCAACAACTCCGTGGTGATCTCCCTTTGAAAGCTTGAAATGTTGACATATTTAACCGATATTGATTTTACAATATCTTTCTTTGATGGTGTTTCTTCTCTGAGGGGTCATTCATGACACTAAGACATTATCGAAATGGTGACAAAAAGGACATTGATTTTAATTCATGAATAAATACCATGTTAATTTGTTCAAATATTGTGTCATAACTGTTATTGCCTTTGACTGTATGAATATAATAGGCAGTAAAAGTGAAAGGTCGTTCCTATATTTGTTTATGATTTAGTCTGATAACACTGTCTCTGGAACGTGTGTTAGTGTGTTATAGGTACTGATAATGTAAAATTGTTCAAGCAGTGAAGTTTGCTCGTAACTTTCACCTGTAACAGTTAGATACCCACGTTCTTTCATTTACTAATGGTTACTATAGTTCATCACAGTTCACAGTTAAAAACTTGTTCACTGGTCACGCTATTGGTGATATAGTGATTTACCATATTCGGAACGGAGGTTTTTTTCATACGAGTGTATGTTTTAGTGTAGATTTTGTATTAACAGTTTTTCGAATGGATTAAATCGGAAATAGGTTAAACGTGTCAGGATATATAACATACTATGGATATTAAGGTTTTTATATCATGTTAGATATCGTCCTTATCTGATACACAGTACATGGATGGTTCATACTGTTGGCTGTTATCTGTGTACGCTGTTGTTCATACATATTACGCTAGCTTGTTCATTTCTATATATAGTGTCAGGAAAAGCTTTTTTCATGATTACATGCGCAAGATGAATCATTAGATCTAGCATTAGATCTTAAGATTTGTAATTTTTCGCTTTCTAAGAAATCGTTTTCGTTACCTGTTGATGGCTAAAAATCTTCTAGTTGAAAGGATAACACTATTTTTGTAATGTATTTTGATGCAAAATGTGTTAATATATCAGGAAATTTGATTTGATTTTCCGTGCGCTTCTTTGCAATCCTACTCAAGGTAAATTGTGATCATCTTTCTTTCTGCTTTGTCTATACATTGGTTTTGTTATTTCAGTAATTAGTACTTAGTACAAGTATAAGCTACCTGAGTGCTTTATTTAATTCATGAGGAAGTTATGTATGTTCAAGTAACAATTGTTTTGTATGGCAGTATGCAGTATTTGCACCTATGGCAGTTAAGGCAGTATTTGCACCCATGGCAGTAGGCAGTATTTGCACATATGGCAGTATGCAGTTTTTGCACCAGTTGTTTGTTGTTACATAGTTTTTGCTGGGTAAAGTTTGTCCTACCAGTTCTATTCCTTACCATTGTCAATATATTACAATAAATCCTCCATGGTATGTGTTGTTTAACTTTAAGTGGACTTGGCTAGGGATTATAACTTAATGTCCTTAAATTCATGTTGGATGGTAATATGGACTGGTTTCAAATGATATTGCACTGGTAGTGTACTGGTATATGTTTAAACTGAAATAAAAGTGCAAAAACCTATGTCAGTTTTATACATATAGTTGTTGAGTTGTGTTATACCAAGACTTGGTAGTGATTTTTTTGTATAAACTGTTCGGACTGTTAGTTGACCCTGCAATAACAACCCTATTTGATTCAGAATTCATATTTGTTACATTTTGTGTCCGACTGATCTCTTCATTTTGTGCTTGTTATTATTTATATTGTAAATTTATATCCTTCATATGTCAGTAGCAAGAATATAAAGGATTGTGCGTCCTACCATCCTGGTTAATGCCTGTCGTCTGTGGTTATGAACACCGCATGGATTTATTGCTGTATATCTAGGATTATTTTCACTGAGGATTGTTGTTTGTGAAAGGCACTGGCCTATTGCGGTGGTGGTCATGAAGGTGTGTGTAAAATGTTATGGTGTCAAACGTTGTGTATTTCATTATTCTGCAGGATGATGTCCTGTGAGTACTTTGATTCAGTGTTTAATTATAAACAATGTGCAATTCTCATTTAGGAAATATCTTCTAACAATGACTGGTACTGAATATCAGCCGGTAGGAGCTAGTAGACTGTAGGAAGACAGATCCTTACACTGTGTAAACTCTTTAAACAGGCCCTCTGTCAAACAATCGCCTCTCTCAAAAAATATTTTTGGTAGTAAAATATTAAAATTGATATAACCTCCCTGGAACACAGAATATGGTCGGGAGTTCTCTCCCTTTCTGTATGCCTTCTATGGTATAAGTATTTACAGTGACAATCTCCTGTATGCTCGAGCAACAACTCTCAATAACAGAGATAACTGGTTCTTACCTAGACATGTTGCTGTTGAGAGGTTGTATTGTACAATCTGACGGCAGGGATTTCCCTTACGCAGAAATCTTGAGTCCCTGACTCCCTTTTCTTTCTATGGACTCGCTGTGCATCCCTGGGACCCCTAAAACAAACTTTTGTCAAGTATAAATTGCATATCTTGGACGCATGCCGCGGCCGTGGTCCAGTGGTTAGTCCGCTGGACTTGAAATCCGGCGATCCGGGTTCGATTCCCGGTAGCGGCAGGTCATACCCTTCCATGAAAATATGACAAAAAATGTCGATTTTCCTCCACATGTGGAGAAGTTGCCGGCTCTTTGTGGAAGGGTAAGTTAGTACTGGTTAGATTTCAGTCCAGGAAAAACTGGATAGGTGAACCGGCCGCCGTATATAACTGAAAAATTGTTGAGAAACGGCGTTAAACCCGATGAAACATATCTTGGACGCTACAAATTTACTAAGGACCCCCAATTTGTCAAACATGAGGGTTCAAGGACCCCTAGCTGAAAACCGTGTGAGGGTAATCACAGTATGGCAGTTTTAGGTCGATCATCTCGTATTTATAGTTAGGCAGTGTGGGAAAGTTTGTTGATGATGTAAACTGGTAAGATGTAGATGTTCATGTATCATTTAATAAAGTTGTATGTTTATATGTTAATGGGGTCTATTCCGTATGACAAATTGTCAATTTAAGATGATTGTAGTTTTTACCATGATGTGTTTGCATAAATAATTTCATGATGAGGTTTTAGACAGTTAATTCCTTTGCTCTTACCATGAAAGATGGGTTTTGATCCTTATAAACTAGGGGTAGGTAACTCAGTGGTGAGTGGTTTAGGGATCCAGGGTTCAATCCTTGTAGTCTTCACTCGTGTCATTGAAGTTTATGCTTCATTCGTATCACCTGAGATTAGTTATCTAACGCTTGTCAACAATTGTGAACAAGAAGATAATTATACATCACCAATTGCTAGGTTAGCTGTTGAATGGGATATATTTTTCATGTTGAATCATTTCACGCAGTGCGTTTTGCAGTAGCTGCCTGTTTGATAACTTGTTTTACACCCAATATATGTATCTATACTACGGGCATCACATCAAATATAACACTACATGTTTAGGGTAGTATTTGCAGTGATATACTCAAGCTAGAAATCCAGGGACTGGTTGTTATGCTATTATGTGATAAATTATCTACTGGATGTGTTTTTCAATCTGTCATTAGTTCAGGAAGCTGTTGGAATGTTCAATGCTTCAGTGGAATAAGCATGATTTCGGTCGTTTGTTATCTTGTTCTGTGCAACACATTGTTGGTGCCGGATTAAAATATTGGACTGTCATAATGGTTATTAATATTTGTGATTTTCTATCGGTATTGTATGTTTCATTAGATTTACTGAAATACTGTGAAATAACTGGCTCCTAGTGTGCTGGTATTTTATTTAATCCCTGTTTTAGTGTAAAACTTATTTTGAAATAGTCAATATATATTGTTTATTTCACAGTGCTTCAATAGTTTAAACAAACTTCCATTTTGTTCGCAGTTAGAAAATATGGTCAATAAAGCCTTAAAAGGAAAATAAGTTAAACCAATTGACTCTAAAAAAAATGTGATCTGACAAGGGAAGAACTTTTATTGTGCTCGTAAAACACTGACAGTTGAAAACTATGTACACTTCAAAAGTGGAATCTATACAAGTGTTTGGATATTTTTATTTAATGACTTGATTTGAACAGATACTGCTAGATCTGTTGTTTGGAAGGATTTATACTGGTAATAGTTTTTCGGCTTGCATTATATCGGATGCTAAGTGTAACAGACAGATTATAGTGATACAAACGCTCAGTATGACATGGTAATAGTTACCTGTGTTCCAATAACCTATATTGTGTCTATCTATCATCGTTATTGAACATCAACAAGGTTGTGAAGCAGTTGTAAGTGTTTTAGATGAATCACATGAAATGGATAAATGTCTTCCAGTCAGGTCACTGGACTTGTTCCAGAGATCCGAACAATCCAAGATGGCGGGGGAGAGTGATCCAACATCACCCCCAATTATTATCGAGGACATGAGTCTGTACTATTACAGACAACTCGCTAAAAGTTTACAGGTAAAAACCATTTTTTCATTTAACTGATTGATTCATTATATTTGTGATATTGATTGGGTGAAGAGGGTTGGTCATTATCAGTGCTGTCAATAAGAATTTGGAAAAGTTACATTTTCTTATCGTCTCCTGGACCGCCCCCCTACCTGGCTGGCTGGTTACTTTTCTGTTTTGGCCGTTGCTGATAAACCTTGCTGACAACACTGTATAAGTTGTGGAGTTGATTTCGATTACATGGTAATTGAATTTGTAATGCTTCCTGAAGACTTCCTTGATATAACAGTGGCTAAATCTTGTTTCTTGTTGGCGTAACATAATATGAGTACAAGTTTGTATAATATATCTGTAGTTGATATAAGTTAATATGTTACACAGAAGTGTTAAGGTGCTTTAAATGCAATTGAAACTATGTAATTCACCTTGTAAATACCCAAGCTAAGTAAATAAGTAGATCAATTTGCTTTTAGTTAAGAAATTGAAAAATAATTGGTGACTGAATTACTTACCTTGTAACCAAATTCAATTGACTCTGCTACAAAAACTTCATAAATTAGCATGAACACAAAATCTGTGTCTTATTAATAGCCAGACAAGGTATATTTGGTTACATAGATTTGAAATTCAGTTCTAGAAACTGTTTTAGATTACAGTTATTTCAGGTGGCATGATTATAAGATTGGGTGATTTATTGTTATTTTTCTCCCCTGATTCCATCAACTGTCTGTTTTTACTGAGGTAGAAATTCATGTTTGTGTTTCTGTTGCTTTGCCAAGATGTCGGGATGATAAATGTATCTGATGTGTCTGCCACCAATATGTTTCTAAGTTAGATTGTTGATGTATATGTTGTCTAATTGATCTATTGTGTGATCCATTGATTGATTTCATTTGTTCATTTTGTCTATTCATTTGCTCTTTCGATCCTTCACTTGCTCATTTGTTCATAAATTTGCTCTTTATTCCATTTCTCATTCATTCGTTCGTTCGTTCGTTCGTTCGTTCGTTCGTTCGTTCGTTCGTTCGTTCTTTCATTCATTCATTCATTCATTTGTCTGTCCGATGTTCAATCCATTCAATCAATCAATCAATCAATCAATCAATCAATCAATCAATTTATTCATTCACTAGTAAGAAGGATAACAAAATGCTTGATTGGACATTAGTGAGCAGACAACCAAACATGAATAAGGAAATTTTCTGTTCTAAGAATAGAAGTGAAATGAATTATGATTGATCTGCCATTTCAGTACTGAATGAAGTCTGGTTTATTAATATCTTATTCAATGAATTAATTAATGTTTGAATGAAAGTTAGGAAGAAATAAGTTTTGCATCAAGGAAAAAGAAATAAACGTTAATAAATAATAAGGATTAGAATCTAAATTTGTTTATCTTGACACTATGTCTTGATAAACATTTTGGTGTGACGTAATTGTAACAAAGTTATGAATTGAAATGTACAGTTCACTCATTTATAGCTATATATGGATGTTCTTGTTGAAAAGTTAATGTCCTGGTACATTAAAGTCACGTATTGCTTTATTATTCTGTCCTGAAATATTCACAATGAATCTTTTATTTGTCTGTATAAATGTGTGAATACCATTATTGTTCTGATTTAATAAACTGAACAATTTTATTACTTTCCATTTCTGTGTTCATTGGGTTTGTAAAGTTATATACTGAGTCAGTGGGTTTTATACTCTTCCTTTGGGGGTCAAGGAATATGTTGTCATGACAACAATAGAATACAGTAAAACCTCAATAATAAGACCACCCTTGGGACCTTGAAAAACTGGTCTTCTTATTGAGGTGGTCTTAATATTGAGGTTGAGAGCAAAACAGTGAACATACAGACTCGAGAATTGTGCTCTTAATTACCAGGTGGTTCTATTATTAAGGTGATCTTTAAGTGAGGGTTTACTGCAGTTCTTGATAAGCTTCACAGTACTTTGATTGATACATGGCTATTGACTGTGATAAAATGTGGACATATAGCAAAATTTGTTTGTTATTGCTTTATACATGTATACCTGCCTGAATACGCATGTGCTGGAAATATTGAATGAAATTTAAACGTAAAAGATTTTACGGTTGGTGAGCAAAGTTGATATAAAATTGATAGATACCTTTTCATAGATGACATCTTGTGGTTGGAAAATACAGATTTGTGTTTTCTCTGTTTTATGAATCAGAATGTATATTTTGATAGAAATACAATACTGATGGGTTTAGTGATAGGTATTAAAATGGTAGGGTTAACCGTAAATGCACAAATCCAGTGTGTATTACCTCGTAAGGTAATTGATCTTCAAGTCCCCCCCCCCCGGGCCCACAGAACCGACACAAACTAAGTCGGTTTAAATGTGGCTTTTTGGAAATTCCATGTGTCAAATAGAACCCCTGTGTTGCTCTGGAGAGGAATCCATGTACAAATTGTTTGAAGGCTTAATTGGGATTTTTAATTGTTTAAAAATATCTGATTAACAAGTTTTATGGTATTTAAGTCCAATATTTTACACCGGGATCGGTAGGATTAAATACATAATTTGAACTGTTCAACTCCATCAAGTGCTGTGGATTTAACTTTATGACGTTATACAGTTGGTGACTAATGTAGGTTTATAAATTATAAAACGGAAATGAGGTTTGTTTGATATGGTAATGATATACCGGATATTATAACACCTTTATTACATTAAATATCACAAGATATAAACTCGAGATAACCTAGTTTAAAATTACCTGATAGACTTATAAGACATTGTATCTTTATTTCATTTTGGCTGTTACATTTCATTCGTCAAGTTGCAATGAAAAATCGTGGCTCGTCGGGCTAGGCTATGATTGAAGAGTTTATTTGTATAAAAGTTTTAAATTAGTTAATATGGCATCACCAATATAATCTTTGTTTTGAACCAGGAAAAATAACATAAAATTCTGGATAGAAAGTACGATAGTAAGAACGGAGATATATATTTGTCGAGATATATATTTGTCTGAATTCTGCCTCTGTTAGATTCTACAAACCAGATTCTACCCGATAATGATTTACTTGTAGTAATTTAAAGTCCCAATGGTATTATGTTCAGTAAATGATCACTGTAGTCTCGTTGATTATTGAGGTGTTTATATTCTCTATTGATGTAACTATAAATTATGTAACACTATACTGATCATTTATTCCTGCACTCTGAATGAATGACCCCTTCCCTCTGTCCATCATGTAAATAACGCATCTGTTTAAATAAACGAAAGTTATAGTATCCGGATCACTGTAAATTTGACCATTTGAATAGAGTTGGGTAAGAGCTGAATAAACAAATTGTTACAATGCCTCATCAGCTTCTGGTCAGTGAGGGGTCAAGGTAGTTCAAGTGTCACCTGTAATCTATATCATTACTATTTGTGTGAAGAAACCTAACAACATTGTTATGCTGATGAATGAAAGTCAGCTGATACTCCTAGTAATTCTTTATCGTTGCTATTTTGAGAAGATGAACCGTACCCTTCAAATTGGGATTTTTTGCACATTAAACTTGGAAATTTGGGAAAAAGACGAGAAATTACAGCCAAATTTTAGGACTAAAAATAAAAGATGTAGTGATTAATTGATCAACAATTGCTATTTATATAAACTGCCTGTGAGAGAATATAAATCTCGAATTTTGTCAATTTTTGGCTAAATTGAGCCGAAACTTTTTTCTTCTGATTGATTTGGACTTTTTACACTCAAATTGGGAAAATATATACTTTTTGGCATTGGGAATAAAGCTGAATAACAGCTGGGAAAAAAACCTGAATTGTTCTATATGCTATGCTTTGTTGAACTGTTTATCTACATAAATTATATTTCTAAAAATATATTTGAATTTTCATACTGTGATGTATGGTAGATTTCAAAACATATCCATTATATTTCATCATGGTGAATTTGTCTAATGTATATCTATTTGCATAAATTTGCTACGCAGTAAAACCTTGATAATAATACCACCTTTGGGACCCTTGGAAACCAGTCTTATTATTGAGGTGGTCTTAATATTGAGGTTGAATAAAGAGTAAAACAGTAAAAATGGACTTTAAAATTGTGTTCTTAATTTTGAGGTGGTCTTTATATTCAGGTGGTCTTAATATTCAGGTGGTCTTAATATGAGGTTTTACTGTACATATGTGCTGTTATGTTGCTGCTCATTGTATGAATTGTTACTACAGTTCTTTAATATTATCCAAAATATTTAATGGATTGTGTTGTTAAATCACACTCGAGCTAAATTTGATGGCCATTCCATAAGCATTTAATGTCTGCAAAGTTTGAATGGTCAATAGGACATTGTTTAGTTCTAGGATATGTTTTGCTGATCAATATATCAATTAGTGAGATTGAGACAAAGATGTTTGTTTGTTTTGTACAAGTATTGATGATTATATTAGAGGACATCCAGGCTACACTGAGGAAGGGAACCATCGATTTACCTTGTAATTCAAATATTGTAATGTTTGAATAGGATTATACCTTGATAGATTGAATATGATAGCCAATATTGGACTAAAATGGTACAATAACACCGATGAGTCATCGCTCTATAGCATGGTCAGGGATCTCGCAAGGGGGCAACTTGAGCAAAGTGATCGCCTAAAATTGTCAGACTTCGCCCATTTGCTAGATCAAAGCGAAATTGACCTCGCCAATTGATATTGTCAACTTACAATTTAGTGTCTATTTGATATCAATAGTTATTAAATATGGAAGTTCTACAGTATACTTGGTTTGTTTTGAGTACCTAATGTGAGGCATACGTTCTCAATGACAATTTCATGGTTCGTTCGAAGTTAAATTCCTCCACCTCTGATTCATGTGGGGATTTTAGTAAAATAAAATGTCTATTTATTATAGTGTCACCCCCTATTTAAAGGGACAGCCATTTCTGACTTACGAGACTTCTACTTTTTGAGCCGTTTACTTCCCCGATTCCTATCCTTTAATGCCAGGCACCAGGCAGGTCACATGCACATGGTGAGCATTATTGAACTAGCATGCGGCTCACCAACCGGCCATATCAGAATGGACCCCATCAGGGATGCAAACCTTCGACCTACTGCTCCGGGCAAGGTGGATGCTTTAACCACTCAGCCACGAGAGAAATATATATGCGCAATCATGCTAAAGTTGATTACATGTTTGTTAAAGCCATGTACATCAGTGGGTGGGGTTACAAGCCTACTCGTACATATCGTTTACAGACACCTGTATCTAAACAATAGACTGATCTCAGAACAGATAAAGATGTAGAATAGACAGATATATGTTGTAGGTACAATGTATAAGTTTTCAAACGTGTGTTTTGAATTGTAAAAAAGACAATTACACCATGGGTCAGGTTGATGAATCATGACTAACTTGAATCACTTAGTCAGCTAATCATTCACTTCCTCTCCAGATTATTTTCTCATTATCAATGTAAACTGTCAACATTTGCAACCTTTGAAAAAAACAGCCATGTTCACCGACATTGAAGCTATTTGAAGCGAAAGAATGCTTAACAATGCAAGAAATTATGTTGGTTAGGTATTGATGAAACAAATACTGTCAGTGGTTGGCTTAATGCTATCTGTATGGCCATAAAATGAAATATTACACGGCTCGGATGGTGTTTTTATAGCAATTTAGATTTTTATACCAATATTTGTCAACATTTTCGCGATACATGTGCGATATTAAACATCACAGAGAAAATAACTGGATTTTTGTTTTTATTAAAATACAAGTTCACGGAATGTATTCTGGGGTGAAAAATAAGGTACTTCTTGTTTATTTTCTTCAGTTTCATTTAAATTATGTAATTTATTATTTAGTTTTAAGAACTGAGTTCTTTTTCAGTATAATTCGAGTGCCACCTTCTAATTTGTTTGTTCGTTTATGATATTTTTATAAGTCTTCGTGAATTTTTTTTTTTGTGTGTTGGGTTTTACTTGTATAAGCTTATACAGGGGTGCCACTAGGGGCTGTATCTTAAGGGTCATTTTGATAATTGTTGACCAGTTTTACCATTTTTATAGCGAAATTAAGTGGGATTTAGATAAAAATGGATTAATCCAGAATCCTGAGGGTTAAAATGTGGGTTCGTCAATTCCAGGGTCAAATGGACCCCCCACCCACACTTTACAACCATGTACCATTCCTATTTATTGACCGATGCAGCATTGTAGACAACAGTTCACTGGCTGCGATTCATTAATCTTTGCCAACCATCATTTGACACAATCTCCTTCCTTCTAGAGTGGACATGCGATTAATTATACTATACATGGAAAGTGGCTCTTAACAATCTGGCAATAATAACTCATAGATTTGTACAAATATTCACAAGTGCCAGATTCATATTGTTGTACTATACACTGGGATGCATTCTGTGTATAACAATTGTGTTTATTGCCTTGAAACAAGTTCTTACAACTTATACTAATTACTCTCCATGCCTGCTTCCTAGCTATACCGACCAGTTCTGCCTTGACTGCTTTTTTGTCAAGACATACAGCATATTACATTCATTGTGAAATGTTCAGTGTAAAGATATTGTTACCAATAATAGTAATAATAGTTTTGTCAATATTGAGGAGAAAATAATGAGCTCCAATTTAAAAAAAATTAAAACATGGCTGGCATGCGATATTTTGAATTAAATGACAGACTTACAAGGAAGTTTTGACTTACTGTAATTGTGTACCCAAAGACTTGGTGATCTGATTCTCCCAGCAGCTGACATTGCATATTTTTGTAGTGCTTAAAAGCTAAGGACCCCTTAACAGTCTTTGTTTTTTAAGTGGTGTCTTCCTTTCTATGTATTTGAATGTGAAGAACTTTCACGTAAGCTTTCATGCACAGGCTAGATCCAGGGGTGTCACTAATTTTTGAATTAGCAGGAAAATTGCCAAACATAGGCGTGGATCTGGGGGATACTATGATAATTCATGCAAGAAAAGTAGCCGGATGATGATGCTTAAGTTACTGGGTAATTTTACTGGTTCCCGGCTCTTACTGACACGTACCCTGTAGATCTATCGTCTGATTGGTTACCTTATAGAGGTATAATGTAGATAATACACAGTGTAACCTCTCCAGAGTGACCACCTGTGGGAGACACTAATGTTGGCTGTGGTTGAGAGGTTATTGTCCTAGAGAGGTTAACTTGATAAGTTTACCATATATTGTTGTTGATGAGAATGTGTTGCCCTAAAGGGGGCTGCTCTGGAGAGGTTGCGCTGTAAAAGCATGTTTGAATGTAAACTGCTACTAAATTGTGCTTTAATCCCTATTGTGGTGTCTATAAATCTACGTTTTACTTTCAGGGTTCAAAGCTAAAACATCTGTTACCATGGTAACCGTTCTATTCTTTATGTATTTCAGGATCATGAGATGCAGCAGAAGATTGACTATGAGATCAAAATGCGAGAAGGTACAGCACGTCTGCTTGCAGCGTCCAAACATCCAGCGCAGCTCCTGGAGGCGGCTAAAAACCTCCTCACTTCCAATACTCGCATTATAGCGTATATGGCTGAACTCCAACGACGGAAAACAGCGCAGGTCCTTGGACAAAAGTACGAGCTTCTTTTCTTAAATGTATTTTAGTTTAGTTTTAGTTTAGTTTAATCATATTTTATTGTATTTATCGATATAACTATCATATTTGCACAACTTACAAATAACTTGTACATACAAACAAAAGGTATGGGCCAAACGTTATAACAACATAATCTAGGGCCCTCCCCTAAATGTGTGAGTAACCCATGCTTGCAAAACTGCATAGCACTGCAGAATCAGCTTCTTTTTCCGGACGTCGGGCAAGTGGATTTCAAGATTAGAGCCTTGTATTGGTTAAACTGTCGTGCTAAGTTGTATTCACATTTTTATCAGTAATTTGTGTATTAACTCATCTAAAGTGTGGATGGTTTATAATGCGTACTGGCTACACTATCTGCTAACAATTTGTTGTGTATAATACAGATCAGATATCACTGTTCATTTGTCAGCAATATTATATTTCCCAGACTGATCGTGTGTTGTATTTTATGCTGGATGAAAACATCACATTCTGACTAGTGTTTGATTTCACTGTAGTTATCGATACATGACTGATGATTCACTATTGATTTACTGGTGCGCAGTTTTGTTGAAATCAATCTGCACATATTAACTGTAAATGATGATTATCATGCAATGGAGACCGTGTTCCCTTAGTGGATTCAATTGTCTTTATGTTGATTGATTGGAGGGTTGAATTTACTTGGGAAAATTTTATGCAACATTTCTACAAAGTTTCCCAGATTGTCGTATCAACAGGACATAAGTTGTGTTGATTCCATTTTGTAGCAATTGAAAGTTGAAATTAACTTCTTTTGTATGGAAGAGATTATTGACAATTATTTTTACATGAACATGAATTTTGTATTACTATTCAAATTTCTCTCTCTGTAATACAACACCTCTGACCATCAGTCTGCATCAGAAAGTTTTGATGTGCTGGTGATATAAACATCCATATCTGTTTTTTTGCTAATATTTAACCTTGAAATTAAGACTGCTAATTTTAAGACCCATTTTTCCTGAGCTGATTTTTACTTTTTGTGTCCTTATTTTATCCTGTTAGTTAGATCACCTTGCAACTAGGACAGATTGAGTCAGATCACCTTGCAACTAGGACAGATTGTCGGCTGAATATCAATGGAGATTTTGTTATCACGGTTTCGCTGTTAAAAAAGTTACAACCATCTTATTTATGTCACTAAACAACTGCTTGTTGTATTTTTCAGTGTGGACAATGAGGGTACACAGTTGCCATGTAAGGCTAAACTCAATATGTCTGATTTACGGATACCTTTGATGTGGAAGGATAGTGATCATTTCAAGAACAAGGGAGGTAAGTCGAGCATGTTAACGGCTGTCCTTTACAGAATAAAATATATGAATTGTTTTTTCAGAAAAATATTTTTCAATTTTCATAACTTTTACATGGAAACTGGTACGTACACTGCCAAAGTAAGATTAGAATGTTATCTGCCATTGATTTGATATATGTCTATATATATACAGTCAGACCTCGCTCATTCGAATTCATTGGGTCTGAAATTTTATTTTTAATAATACATGGTTTTGTGTAGCCATTTCAATTTGATGTGTCTAAGAAGATACATCAGGATCTGATATTTATTTCTGATGATACCAAGTATTCGGCTAGAAGGTTGTCAAATAAACGAGGTCTGACTGTACTTATTTATTTTAGCTTGATTGTGACAAAACCTGATAGCTTACAGAATCACTCGAGAGCCTGTTTCCTTTGTAGAAACCAGTACTTGTGTCTAATTGAGTCATAAGAAAGTACCCCTGATGGGGCTGGAATCCACAACCTCTTGTTTTCTTTTGAATCTGACGTGAGATTATTTTCTGTTTTTCATCTTTACTTGATGGAAACTGATAAATTCACTACATAATAAATAGACTTAAACAAGTTAATTTAAAACTGAAACACAGTTTGCTTCTACTGATGTTATTTTGTTTCTATATTTTATAGATCATCGTAGATATGCTGTGTTCTGTCTTGTGAAGATCGGTACAGAGATTTATGATACAGCCCTCATCACTAGTGTCGATAGAAATATGACTGATCTCTCATTTGATGATGTGATAGCATTGTAAGTATCCTACACTCTCTTATATAGTACATCCTCTCCAGAGTGGCCCTCTCTAAAGCCACATTACCTCTCCAGAGTGGCCCTCTCTAGAGCGACATTACCTCTCCAGAGTGGCCCTGTCTAGAGCCACATTACCTCTCCAGAGTGGCCCTCTCTAGAGCCACATTACCTCTCCAGAGTGGCCCTCTCTAAAGCCACATTACCTCTCCAGAGTGGCCCTCTCTAGAGCCACATTACCTCTCCAGAGTGGCCCTCTCTAGAGCGACATTACCTCTCCAGAGTGGCCCTGTCTAGAGCGACATTACCTCTCCAGAGTGGCCCTCTCTAGAGCCACATTACCTCTCCAGAGTGGCCCTCTCTAGAGCCACATTACCTCTCCAACAGCGTTATCAATTTTCCAGAAGTAAAAAGCAAGCTTCCAAGTTGCCCTCCCTAGAGCAACAACCTTTCCAACAGCGTTATCTATTTTCCTGCTTCAAAAATCATTGCTAGCACAGTAAAACCTCAGTAATACAACCACCCTTGAGACCCTTGAAAACTGGTCTTAGTATTGAGATGGTCTTAATATTGAGGTTGAATAAGGAGCAAAACACTGAAAATTGACTTGAACATTATGTTCTTAATTTTGAGGTGGTCTTTAAGTGAGGCTTTTCTGTATAACATTTATAATACAACTACCTTCCGACAACTGCCAAAATTTGCATCTTACAAAGGGGGTAACTCTGGCAGGGTTGACTGTAGAACTTTCATATCCCCTTGTTAATTCAATTGGAACTTGTACCTACATCCTGTAAATGGTGAGAGCATGTTTTAGTTCCTATGAACTCAACAAATGTTACTGTAGGTCGGGTTATAATATATGAAGTAAACAGCTTTGAAAAGTATGTTGCTGTTTTGTAACAAGTTGATTCTTATCCCTCTGTAATTCTCCTATGTATGTTTAACTTGATGATTTAAGCCTGTGATTATTGGCCAAGTAAATACCAATATACAACTGGCAATTAGGTTGTTGTACAATTAATACTGTGTTGTATATATCTTCAGGGACATGGTTGTAAGTGCATGATATTAATAGTTGTTTCCACATGTGTTTCACAGACTGTTGTAACTATTGTAGCAAAATGAATCAATAAACTTGTAATTAGTCTCATAATCAAGCAAATTAGTAAGAAGTATATTGTCGGGGATTCCATTTGACTCTGGAGTTACGGCATCTAGTGGAACCCCTGATTGTATAACAAGTACATGCTTGTATGTTACATTACACAATGAGTTCAGTGACCATACACCCTTATTTACAAAAATGTTCAAACTGCAGTTATTATTGCAATACATGTGATACGATTCAGTCAAAGACATTACAGTGTCAAGGAGTGAGCTGCTTCCAGTTTCTGTACACTCGAATTGTCTGATTTTGTTCACAATGTGCAAGAACCGGATGTAAAGGGTATGGGTCACCCAGGATGTTATCCTTAATGATGTTTTCCTATTTATTCCTGTCGAAGAGCATTTGCCTCTGATTTGACCATCTGTAAAATTTAAAAGCTTAAAGACTTGTTGCTGAAATTGTAATTGTGGTGTTTTGTATGTGAAATGTTGTTGAATATATTTTTCAGTGATAACATTCCTCACGATTTCGAGTGTGTATTGGAAATATATTGTAATAAGTTACACGAGGATCTAACCATGGCAAGTACACCAAAAAAGTTAAGGAAAAAGGTGACAGACTTGTCGGAATCCGTCGGAAGAAGTGTTGGGAAAAGATTATCTGGACTTCATGATTCCGATATTATGGGCAATATGGTTTTGTAAGTATACATTTTCTGACCTTTCGTAGTGACATTGGAGCAGTTTGGTCCCTCTATGTGTCTCTGTTCTGTTGGCGGGGTCTCCATGGTGGAGTGGTTATAGTCGCTAACTTCAAATCACTTGCCCCTCACTGCTGCTGGTTTGAATCCCACCTGACCATCCAGGATATAGACTTTGTAAGTGAGGAATCCAGCCAGCTGGACAGTTTTGGGTTCCTCCATCCTAACAGCTGGAATAAGCACTCCATGACCCCGAAGTTGTGACATAAATCCCCATTACAAAAAGGATTTGTCAATGTTCACGCCTTGGTATTTCTTGTCCCATAAATGTAGAAATAACAATATCTCTCGACATACAGATAATTTATTGGTTTTTGTTGTTAATTCTGCTTTTGTGACTGCTTACATAGATTTTGTGGGTTTAAATATTACTATATGGTAGTTGGATAGTTGATATTGAAAGTTTTGAACACTTGCCATTTTGTTTGTCTAAAGTTATTTAGCAAAGGGAGGTAATTCAGTTATATACAATTATTTGTTTCCAGGGGTCCTAAGTTTGAGTTGGTTGCTACAGGCACATTGAATCTTCAAGATGTTGATGATGTTGTCCGAACGTTTGATCTCAAATTAGAGGAACAGCCAGGTAAGGAATAAACTTAAGTTGAATGAATTGTTAAATTGTTATTAACATACAAAATACCCAGTCGTTGTGATGTAGTGTAATGAAATTTGTTTAACGTCTCTGCTCATTTAACAATATCAGATAGTGATGCAGTATTTACTTTATTTGTGGCTTTCTATTCATAAAATGTAGACTTGTATTTGCTGTAAGACCACTTTACCTCTTATATGATGTAACAGAAATTTAAAGATGATTTTGTAATTTAAGTTGCAAACATTTATATTCTGGTATTTTCTTCAATTAACAATGGTGGCATAGCTGTGACATGTGTGAAATTATGTATGCCACCGTAATTAACTGTATTAAAGTGATACTATTGTTGTTTTGTTGCAATCACTATTTGTTGTTGTTGTTATTTAGAATATGTTCAATATCTATATGCTTACAGATGGTACAACATGCGAGCTGCCGTTATTTGGACATTATTGTTGTCGTCTCGCTGCCTTACCTCATTGTCTGGTACAACCTGTGGTGACGGGCTATCTCAATCTTCATGTAAGTTTGTCTGTTTAAATACAGCAGTATATACAGTCCGACCTCGTTCATTTGAATTCATTGGGTCCGAAATTTCATTTCGAATACAACATGGTTTTGAATAGCCCATTTCAATTTGATGTGCATAAGAAGATACATCAGGACCTGGGTCCCGTTTTATTAATCTTCTTAAGGAACTTCTTAGCTTAAGAAAGTTCTTGGCTAAGAAAAGCGTTTCGGTAAACTTTCTTAGTTAAGAATTTCTTAATTTTTTGTATAACTTTAAGATGACATTACAGCTTTCTTAACGCGAGCATTCTTATGCAAATATGGCCCCCATCATATCTGAAATTCTTAAAAATGATCCTAAATCGGAAATTTAAGATAAGATAATAGTTAAGATATTCTGATATATTTCATGCACTCAGTTTCAACTAAATCATTATTGATCCTATTGTATATTTGATATAGAGGGAGAGAATTCTACTTTGTTGCTGAATGGAAATTTCAATTTATAACTTTCTTAATATTTTTAAACAAGGGATTGAAACATAGAAATCAGTTTCAAAACACATTTACCTGTCATGAGCAAAAGAACATAAAAGTAGAATGAAACTCATTTAAATGTTCATTGAGACTTAGGTATTACTTTTTACACTTAAAGGTACATAGTGTTATTTATTTGACATAATATCAGTAGTCATGAATATGAAAAAATCAGTGGTAATTGCCTTCATACAGATTTTCTCTACAACACTGCATTGTCACTTTCCTTAAAAGTTTTGCAAAACCACAAATGCGAGTGTCCGATACGGGTATTTTCTATCCTGACCTACATGCCAAGTTAGCACGAAATACCTGAATTGGACTCATGTTTTGCAGTTCCTGGAAACCTTTCAAGAAAAGCTACAATGCAATGTTTTAGAGTATGTTTGTATGAAGGCATTATGTGCCACTTTCTCCAAGTTATTACTCACTCTTATTTTCTTTTAGCATATTCTGAAAGAAAATAAAACTATCCACCTTTAAATGTACTCCATTACAACAATTCTCTGATGAGATATGATTTGTACTACCAGTTATGCCATTGTTGAGGATGTAAAATAAAATATTATGGTAAAATATAACATTACTGATAATTTGTAATATTTATATTACATTACAGGAAGATGATGATTTATCGAAATGGAAGCGATATTGGTGTGTGTTGAAAAATCTCCAGCTATCATGTTGGTCGGCACCTGATGATGTGGAAGTTACGGCGCCTCTAGTCACTGTTCCAATAACCAAGGTTCGTACATGCTTCTCAGGGGCTCCACTAGGGGCTGAATCTCAGGGGTCATTTTCATCATTTTTTACCGGATTTTGCCATTTATAACCAAATTACCTATAATTTTGAAAAAAATGGACTCTTCTGTCTGTAACCTTACGTTAATTATAATCATTTATACAAGAAAAGTAGCAGGGTGATGATGCTTAAGTTACTGGGTAATTTTACCGGCTCCCGGCTATTATTGACACCCCTGTGTTATATCATTTACGATTTAACACTTAATTATATCCACGATTTTTACAGAATACTCAGATAAGTGAAGCTGATCCGAGAACGATACTGCGAGCTCATTCGTTCCATGTGAAGACGTTGAGTGAGAGATATATGGCTGAAACCACACTGGCGGCAGATAACAAAGATCAGATGAACATGTGGTGGGATGGGCTACAGCAACATTTGTTGGATCAAGGTATGCAAATATCTGTGTTTTGTTCTATCTGACAATATTTATTATAACTTCGGAGGTTTTTCGGACTTTCTTGTTCTGCTGAAAATCGAGGTATTTTCTGCAAATATTTCTTGGAAAATAAAAACATTGCATACAGTGTACTTTTCTGCATCAGAAAAAAAGAAGTTTCACCTTGAAATTGAGAACAAAAATTTCTTTGTGTATTTATATCCTAATTTACATGATTCTGTTTGTATACTGTGTAGTGTTTTATTGCTGCTGTGTCAAATATTGGCGTTTTGAAATGAATTTAAGTTGGCAGTCCATTAAGTTGGCGGAAATATCAATTACCACTAAAATAGAAACCTACATTGTGTACCTGCGCTATAATCTTACTTTTTTTCCCAAGAGAAGCTACTTTTAGAACGTAAATATTGCGTGAATGTTTTACTAGTAATTATCGTCATACTCAGGGTATGTTACTACTATCAGTATAAAGTACTATTTCTTTTTGTTATGAAAATGTATATACAGTAAAACCTTAATATTAAGACCAGTTTTAAGGGTCCCAATGGTGGTCTTATTGTCGAGGTGGTCTTAATATTGAGGTTGAATGAAGAGCAAAATAGTGAAAATGGACATGGAAACTGTATTCTTAATGTTGAGGTGGTCTTATTATCGAGGTGGTTTTTAAGCGAGGTTTTACTGTATTCTGATCTGATATACTGTATTTAAATGTAATCTCTATTACCACTGTGTGTGACTACTTATTAACTTTGAAAACTTGATATTTTCAGCATTTTGGAAGCATGCATGTGAATATATAATGGACGTACGACGAGCACCTTCTAACCGAAAATCTGTGATCATGGGACGTAAAACTTCATTATACGAAGATACTCCTTTAGCAGGTAAAATGATCCGACAGATCTCTCTATATACTCAAAGTAATTGCCATTTCTGATTGGTCGACACATTTTGTTATATATTAGTTTGAAAGTGTCTTGCCAATATATGTATACGGCTTTGATAATTTTAATTAATCTATTTTGACATGCATATTAAGTAAGATCTTCAAACTTAAGATTGATTGAGGACTAACTTAACACCAGTCCTGATCTCAATATAAGTGTATAGTTTGTTTAATACATATTGTAAAAAAAATCAGGATTAACATTTATTGACTACCGAAGGTTTCATATTTAATACATTAACTACCTCAACTTCTCATACATTTCAGAACCTTCCCGACTTTCTGATGAATTAAGAGGGGAGGATGACAAACTTAGCCAGATGTTACACACATTGATGGGTGAAGCAAAAGAAATACGCAGCGGGAGTATTAAATCCACGTCGTCTTCAAGTTCAGGTAGCTTGAGATCAACGTCTTCTAGCTGATGGGATGTGAAGTAACCATGGAGACTGTTTTCATATCTCAGTGAATATACGTTTATATTCTTTCGGAGTTGTGGCATTACTCACTTAAGCACATTCTTAAGTGTTTGTACTTTCGACCAGACATTTATATACCAGACTCAAAGCAGAAAACTGCAGGGCAGGATTGGAAGCCAGACTTGTTAGATGAACACATACCGTAAAATGTGTATGTATGTCTGACTGTGGTCCTAGTGTTTGTGTATGGATTTATTTAAGTTTGTTGTCCTTAAATGTGCTTAGGCCGAGCTTCGTGAGGCTGGAACGATTTCAAAAACGAGATTTGAAGATCCATATTACAGGATGATCGTGTCACAGAATCAATATTTACAGCGCTTGGAATAAACAATTGTTTGTCTTTTGACAGTACAACAGTTACTGATGAGTAAGGAGAACGCTGCAATTTCTTATGGAGTGTATTGCTCACGAAGTAGACATTACTATCAATCCAAAATATAGCAGCTTTATAATGACAGTGCCATTTGCAATTGATGATCAAACTGTGAAGGGATAGTTTGACTTATGTTCATATTATGGCATTTTTGTAGAAGCATCGCATGCAATTCTTAACTTCCATATATTCAGTATTTTATATACAACCAAAGAGTTGTGTTATATTGTATGATTGTGATAAAATTGTTTCAACCATTATTATATGTCTAGGGTAGTTGAAAATCACTTAGGCAACCTATTCCTGGGCTTTTTCTAGCTGCCCCTACAAATCTCGAGAATTTTTTTCCAATTGAAACTAAAAAAAATGAGAGAAAATAAATTAATAAAATAGGCAATAAAGAGTGCAGATCATCATTTACTATTGTTTTACCATTCCATAGGATATCTGCAATAACTTATGAGACCAAAAAAACTAGAAATATGAAGGTATAATTAAGTTATTACAATTAACTAATTAAAAATACTTTTGATAAATTTTTCCCAATTTTGACAATTCACTATGAAAAATACTTGTTGACCAGGGGCCCTTTTCCCGAAACCCCTAGAAAAAGCCCTGTATTATAACACAACCTTTAGAATACTTTGGCATTACCCCTGTCCCTGACTTGTATTTGAAGACAATAGGGCTGTCAGTGAATGGCACTTATGCATTGATCTATCAATTTAAAAAACATTGATGACACATTGATGTATCAACTACGTCTAATGCACTGTAATGGTGCTATGAAATATACAAGCATGCTTGAAAGCAAACTGCATTTATTTGGGGTAACATGTGCAAGGATGAATTCTAGCTTTATACAAGTAACAAAGTACGTAATGATAAAATTTCATGTATCGGACGGAAACTTGATGTATAATGTATTGTCAGGCGACAATTTCACAGATTTTGAATAAGTGTACACACCTGTTTGTAACAACATTATTTGCCAGCTTCTTTCAAGAAAATGATTTTATTGATATTCCCACATTTGGAATCAGTATTTCATTGATTTGACAAAAGTGTTAATACCTTGATATTGCGATTAAGAAAATGATAGCCCTAGAATATACATTGACAAGTTGTTAGTTGATATTTTTGTAATGTATCAACTACTTCAATAGATTCCACTTCTTCAAGTTCCCGTCACAGTGTACATATATTTGTGTCATTCTCTGAGATATTTGGACCAAATGACATATTTGGGTGAAATAGAGTTATTAACATTTCTGAATGCAGGGATATTTGTAGGTCACTACAAAACAAAAATTATTGCAAAACAGCATCTTTTAGGGAATTGCAGCACTTAACAAGGTCATAAAGACTAGATGTACAAACATTTCTGAGTTCAACAAATTTAATACAGAACATGTGTTTCAGATACAAAAATGTTTTGCAAATAAATGTTTATTATTCTTTTCCTTAAGAAAAGGGGCCGTCTCAATGTTTATTATTCTTTTCCTTAAGAAAAGGGGCCGTCTCAATGTTTATTGATAACCGTTTTGCTTCTGTTCGGCGCTGAATCATAAATCTTTTACTGAAATGTTTCAACTAGCTGTTGCAATTGATGTGAAAACATGATGTCATAATGTGAAAACATGATGTCATATTTATTGCGTTTTTCTCAGAAACGAGGCTCAGTGAATTTGGGCCAAAAATCTCAGAGACTGCCACATATATTGTTTTCCTGATAACTTACATTTCTACCATAAGCATCTGCTTATTGGTTTTCGTGCCATTTCGTGATAGATGTACATTACTTGAAGATTAATGGGATTTTAAAAAACATTTTTATGATTGAAGAAACAAGGCGATAGAATATTTTACTGTAAATATCCTCGCATTTTTGTCATGTTTTAGTATGTTGACATCTAGATGGGAAACCGTTTGGTATCAGTTAAATCACTCATTCTAGCGTTTAAACTGTTAACTCATGATGATAATTTTAAGTTTTACAATTTATTATACATCAAAGCTTTGAATCATAAGGCTTATTATATTATAAAAATATATCGTGTCTGCCTATATTTATTTTGTCCATTTTTCATCAGCTTCATAACATATTTCGAGTATTTTTGTTGGAATTGTTTGGTCTAGTTCACAGAAAAAATTGTGGCTCTGTCTTCCAAGGGATGTTTTAAGTTTTTTATGATCCTTGCTTTTGTTTTAATTTACAAATGCAGAATTCATGTAGTTACTTTTACTTTACATTAAAATTTGTTTGTATTACCCTCATCACAAAATGGCCATTAAAGATTTGCCTGCTGGCAGGTTGTCACTCAGTTTTTAGAATTGAATTTTGAGTTGAATTTTCTCCGAAAATGGCACTAAACTAAAGTAAGAGCACGGAAGATTGTCTCGAGTTCTTTCCCTTTATTCCATGGTGGCATTTTTATAATAGATGGTTCTGATAAAGGGATGTAGTTGTATATACTTGTAAATTTATTTTAAGCTTTGGCGAGCTTTGTAGTGCTAAGATACTCGGTTGCTAGGCAGCAATCATATTGTCACCTTGCAACAAAACTGCCTCTAGTTTGGTTATTATTTTTAATCTCGAAGAGTTATGGTCATTATTTTAATCTCTAAGACATCTTGCATTGTATTAATACAATGTTAGTATTAATTGTCCAAAGCCATTTGATTAACTCTGAATATTTATCTCACCAAAGGTTGTTCGATGAATTACTGAAACAGAAATGTTTTTGGTTGTATTAAAAATATATAAAAGAATTGATGTATAAATGATAAACTAGGGAGTTTTATGACCAAAAAATCAAAATATTTAGACACTGGATATGTGTGATTTATGTGTTTTATGTGTATAAAAAGGACATGCATTGTTTGTATATATGTATATAAGTAGGCTTTACATAGTTTATTTATGCGTGTATTTTACATGTTGAGTTAAAGCTTTGCTTAATATGTTACAGAGAATTTACTTTTAATGCCTGTGATTTTCGGGCATGTTTTTATCATTTTATCTTCAATTTTTGTACCATTCATTCTTTAAGCATCTTTTTTGATAAGTTCTGCTTTTTAATATCTGTTTTAAGGACAATGAGAAGTTATCATAACTTTTTGGTGAAAACTATGTATCTAAACACAAATATACTTGTTGTTTGTGGAAAAATCCTAATTTATGTTTAAATAATTGTGTTGTTCAAATGTAATGGTAATGTCCTGTTAGTTTCATGTTAAGCATTTCATGGGTGAAATTAACAGTCTCATGTCAAAACTTATTTGTGATGGTAACTTATGCCAAAAAGTGCTGAAAGTTGAAGTGTAGTGTCTCAGTGGCGTGTACGTTATACGTTTGATATTGTATTGACTTTGGAGGTCTGAATGAAACGTTAAACTTGTCATCATTTAATTGAATAATTAGCGGCTTTTTTTGCAATGGGCAATTTAAGATTAAAATGTTGAATACCCAAGAACCTGTCAGTTTTCTCCAGTTCGAAGTCATCAAAATAATATAGTGTAAGCAGAGTTATTCCCCTTGTTATACTACCATACTGAAGAATGAAGAACACATTTGATTATTCATTTAGAGATATTATTTACATCATTAAATTGTGTAATTTCACAAAATTGTTAAAATACAAAATATTGGCATCATATTACTTTTGTTCAAACTCAAAGCGTTTGTTACTTTGCAGGCAGCAGATTGAAAATTACTGCTACTGTTAATATACTGTGCCTAATTATTACTGCTTCTCTTTATCGTTGTTAATTTGTATATTACAATAATGTATGGTTAGTATTTTGTCTTTACCCATGACAAACTGATCAATAAAAAAGCAAGAATTGCAAGTATGTCCTTGTTTTATATTTTTCTTAGTCTTCACAACACCTTCACAAACGGCGCTTTCTTGAGCTGTGGGAAAAATTGAATGCACTGTATGTACAACACGAATGCTGCAGGGGTTGAACTAAGTATGCTGCATTTTGCTGTATTGTTTAAAGCCGTAAAGAGATAAAAGTCGCCTTGAATGAATTTTCCTTAAGCAAAAATGCTGCCACAACTGAAATTAAATATATCAGATTTTTTATATAGTTTTTGAATACAGTGAAACCTGAGTTACAGACCACCCTTGCGACCCTTGAAAACTGCTCTTCTTATTGAGGTGGTCTGGGGCCTTATCCAGAAACTTTAATAAGTCTTAAGTCTTGGACTAAGCCTAAGTCTTAAATAATTATTTGTAAATAAGGACCCTGAATATTGAGGTTGAATAAAGAGCAAAACAGTGAAAATGGACGGAATTCGAGAGAATTGTGCCAATTGTAGGATGGCGTGACGTCAGGACGTAATTTCCTCTGTGAAGCACAGGAAATGACATGTATATAGATATTGTGTTCTTTGCTCTTGAAACAGGCGAACTTTGGCCGAAATATTGCGATCAACTGGATTTTTAGACCAAGTGAAAATGGACTTGAAAATTAAGTCGGCATAATATAAGCTAATAATATGTCAATGCTAGCATTTTTTAAAACTATCAAGTACATTTGGATGGTGCTGACTGTTTCAGAAGTGTAAAAAAATGTAATAGAAGGAAATGTCTAGTTGATTAAAGCTTACAGATTTAACCCGACAGATATACACCATACATATACATAGTAGGTTGTATTCAATACAAACACAGATTTCACAGGTTTTAGGGTACATTTGTTTAAGTAATTTATCTATCACTATTATGTTAAGTCAAATACATTGTAAATTGTACACGAAGATATACCGTGTTAGATAAGCACAGTCATAATTAAACATTCCTTCCTCTTCATTGGTGGTATTCCAAGTTTTTAACCAATCAGCTTCTGTTACTATATTTAGACCTTATGGTTGACCTGGTTTCTTGCCAAAACTTTGAAAAATCATCAAGTTGCGAAATATCAGGTCATACTAATTTCTGAAAATTATACAAGTTTTTTTTGAAACTGCTAAATTCAACCCTTAGTAATGAACTAATTACACAATAGCTAGTATATATGCCACTAATCCACTATACAGGGCATTATGATAAATCTCATAGGAGCAAACAGCAAACATACTAGCATTGTTATTCTTAATGCATGTTGTACAGGGATTTTAAGACAGCATTCATACAGGAAAGCTAGTTTTGTGCATTAATATTTAGATGCTGAATTTATTTCCAAACTGTCCTGGTTCTAAATTGTTTTTATTACTTTAGTGAATTATATTGCAATTAGTAAGATATCACTATAGTAATTTGTCATAAATATTTATTGCACATTTTGTTCACAAGTATGCTTTTTTATACTATATACTCCACGACAGAAACAAATTTCGGAAAATAGTAACCATAGTAACCTGGATAATCTTCTAAAAATAAATCAGTTCACAAAGTTGAGAGTGTCTGTGAACCGCTCAGGACCAGGGATGAGAACGTTCAATGAAAGAAATAATTTTGTGGAGCATAATTTAGGAGTATGACACTAAATTTTAGAAAATGAAAACACGAGTTAAATAAAAGTAATTAGGATAATGATGGAGAAATGAAATATCGTTGAGAAACGGCGTTAAACCCGATGAAACAAACAAACAAACAAACAAACGATGATGGAGAAAATTTAAAATATTGGGAAAAACAACAAAATATGTTAATAAATATTGAAGTGTGTTTGTCTATGGATGGAGAAAGGATTTATTGCCATTAAATGTAGCTGGTCATATTTTCCTCATCATTTCTATGATAAAGTGGAAAAATGGCTGCATTTCAAAAGTAAGTATGACTGCTTCCATAAATTAGTTCCTTTACAAGTAAAAATGTGTGGTATATTTACACTGAAAACCTGTATACAGTAAAACCTCCCTTAAAGACCACCTCAATAATAAGACCACCTCGGAATTAAGACCACACTTTTCAAGTCGATTTTCACTTTTCTGCTCTTTGTTTAACCTCATTATTAAGACCACCTCAATATTAAGACTGGTTTTCAAGGATTCCAAGGGTGGTCTTATCATAGAGGTTTTACTGTATTCAGATTTTATTTTGTACATGTATTCATTGAACCATAAAAAACTATTTCTGAATTCTATTTTATCTGCTATAAAAAAATGTATCACCTAACATTAGCGATATTTTTACAGCAGCTGTTAATCATTTATCAAAAATCAGTTTCTTGTTTCTGTAAGATAAATAATAATCAGTACTGTGACTTCATTATCACGTTTATCAATAATATTTATCAATAACAAATTCATCTTAATCTTTCTGTTCTACTGTATAGATGTACAGTAAAACCTCCCTTAAAACGTATTTCAAGCCATAAACATTAATCAGTTCCTAGTGAGGTATGTTTGAGAAAGTCAGAGTCAGTGTTTGTTTTTTTTAAATGCTAAACAGTAAACCCTCACTTAAAGACCACCTCAATAATAAGACCACCTCATAATCATGACTACAATTTTCAAGTCCATTTTGCTCTTTCTTCAACCTCCATATTAAGACCACCTTGATAAGAAGACCACTTTTCTATGGTCACAAGGGTGGTCTTATAATTGAGGTTTTACTGTATATTCTGTAACTTAACAGATTATAATTTGGTCAAAAACTATTTTTCAAGTTAATATATAATTAAATGTGTATGTTTCCTCAATAGAGCCAGCCATGGCCACAGGTATATACCTGGTACAGGCGTTGCTGACCGTGACAATTATTTGAACTGTTCCATTAACAAACCTGTATCAATGACTAAAACTTCATTTTCAATTATTTTCATTTTCTAACACATTTTGTCGAGTTTCATTTAATACCAAAAATGTTAAAATCAGAAAGCCTATTTTTCTTTTTATACGGATTCCAATATTTAGAACAAAATGCAAAAGTAAACGTCAAGTCAGCAACCCTTTACAAAACTGTACATTAGTTCTTAAAAAATCTTCTGAATTTTAAATGGAAAAACAAAACAAATTACACAACACTTATTATAAACATTTTCACTTTCATTTACGCCTATAAATCAAAACTTCAATCTTTATTAGTTTGTGACTTTAGTCATAGGTTCATAACTTTCACGGGAAAAACTGGACGTCATTACCACCGTCACTACAACAGGTTTTGTTATGGAAGAGGTCATATGTTTTTGAAAAATGGAAACATAAGTTTTAATAAGTTGCCTAAAAGTTTTTCCCCCCAAGACGTCCCATGGAATACTCAAACCCATATTGAGTAAACCAATTTTCTCCCCATCATCAGGAATTAGCTGCATAATATTGAATATGTGTTAAAGGCAATGGTAACTTCCCAGATGTTTTGTCAGAAGTTTAACCTAATATATATATGTAATACCCCCCCCCCCCCTCATTTTCTGAAATTGATCTTATCAAAAATAGGATAAATTTCCATCATCAAACAAGTAAGTGTTCAGCGATGCCAAAGATATCTACCCTATTCTAACCGTTGATTTATCAATTTGTACCGAATATGCAATATCAGCAATTTCTATTCTTGATGTACAGTCGGACCTCGTTTAAACGACAACCTTCTATCCAAGTACTTGGTATCATCCGAATAAATATCAGGTCCTGATGTATCGTCAAATTGAAATGGGTTATTCAAAACCATGTATTATTCTAAATAAAATATCGGACCCAATGATTTTGAATGAATGTGATCCGACTGTATAACATTGCAACCAAACTGTAAAAATGGTTATCTTTAAAAATATCACAGTCAAGATCCATGGCCAGTATTCACAAACGTTTTAAGACTTAATCTCAGACTTAGACTTTAAAATTGCAATATTTAAATTTACCAGCATTTCGTTTTCATTATATTTAAATGGATACATTTTTGCCTGAATATTTCATGTTACTCACACTACACTTTAGCCATGTTTTATCAAAATGTATTGAGTAACAATAACATAGGAACAAAATGAAAATTTATCATTTTAAAGTCTAAGTCTAAGATTCAGTCTTAAAACGTTTGTGAATACGTGCCCAGGTATCACCAATATGAACTGTAGATATATTGAATTTAAACTAAAGAATCATGACACAAGGAGTATTCTATAAACAACAACAAACACATTTTTGTAACTCTGTAAAGATCTGTCCAGATAAAACTACACATACATAGGCAATGGGCACTGTACATTTGCGCTGTTAATGAACATTTAGCAATTCGATCTATACTCAAAAATAAAAATCTGAAAAAAATCCAGAACATTATCAGATCTATAATATTTTTGGAAATAAAGCACAACATGATAATTAGAACAGATAAAGTATAGTGCGGGTTTAATTAGCCGCAAACGTATGAATATAAATGTGTGGTAGTCATATATCAATATGACCAAAGCATTCTACAATATGAAAACTTGATTCATTTTTGCCTGTTTTCAATTACTAAGGAGTTGCCCTTAAACAATAACCTCTCTTTCAAAAAAAATATTTTCACATAGCAAACCTTTGCTGCCAATATAACCTCTCTAGGACAACAACCTCTCAACAACGGCCAACATTTGTAACTCCTAGAGGGTGTTGCTCAAGACAGGTTGCACTGTGTACTCAAACAGCAACATATTTCTAATAAATCAACAACATTGTACATTTCAAACACACATCAATGATGGTAAATATAAATGAATGACATATACTATGGAAACATATGATTTCATCCAAAAGCAACTAAAACGTTTACTTTACGCTCATTAATAGCAACAAAGATGTAATGTGGTACTACTGATGTCAAACTGAACTACTTTGTGGTCTGGAATATTTCTAAGTTTACAGTAAGGATTATAAATACAGACCCGTCTGACCATAGGTGATTGTCACAAGTTCTCTCCCTTTATCCCTTCTAGAATTCTCTCCCTTTATCCTTTCTAGAGTTCTCTCCCTTTATCCCTTCCATAGTATACATTTTATGTATACATAGCACTAGAAGGGATAAAGGGAGAGAACTCATGACAATCTCCTGTGGTACAGACAAGTGTGGAAGCATGAGTTAATTAACAAATACAAACTAATTAATTACAATTTGCTATCACAATAATTGGTTTGAAGATATCACAGATTAGGATGGTGAACAGACTAAATATTGAAGTATAAATCAATAAATGTTTTCAACAAACAAATTGATTTTTTTGTAACACCACACAGAATTAATCAGTACATGTATTATGTGTATATAATGCTTGTAGGTACCGGCTTATGCACAATACAGTACAATGCATCTTTTACATAATTCAGAAAAAAGTATGATAGTAAACAGACACTAAATGAATGGTCATAGTAAATAAAACTCATGACAATCACCTGTGGTAAATAATACTAAACTATCCAGTCCTTTTTAATATTCTTACTAGTAATCAATAATAATAAATGTATTCTTTATTATTATCAGAAAATATTAAACTGTCAGCATTAATCTTCACAACTCTCTACATGCACATTTGCCATTCAGTGGACATGTGACACTTAAACATGTATTGAAAGTTGCTCTCTGTATTTCGCCGTTGATAAGACATGCATGAGTATTCATGAGTGGCAAGTAAATATTGTCCAACTTAAACAATCATCTCATTCATTAAAAAGTATTGTCTGTTTATAATACAAACATGTTTTAATCCAAACATACACTTGTGATTAACAATCAGCTCACGGTAAGCTATCTATAAATGTCTTGAACCCATTGAATACAGATCTGAAAGAAGATGCAAGCCCATTCCATCTTCCATTGTCTGCAGCACTACCTAAGTCTACTAATTCACCTTCTCTTGGCATTGGCGTAGATGTAACAGTCTCTTCATTAGCAATCTCCTTACAAGCATTATCTTCTTGCACTTTGTCATTTTGAGATGAAGCTTCACATTCTGATAGCCTTGGTGGTTCATGCACTGAATACTGTCCACACTGTAGCATCTCTTGTTGGTAATTTTGTTCCACATTGTTATTTCTCTCATTTCCAGCGGCTTCGTTAAGTTCAAGTTGTGGTGGACCTTGATTGCCATAATTATCGGCATTTGGAAAGTCTAAATTCTCATCATGTAAGTTTTCTGCACAAGGTACATCCAAATTGGACAAGTTGGGAGGATGTTGTATCATGTAAGGTTCATAGTTCTGGAAGGGCTGAGTTCCCTGTGCTCCTGATGATGATTGACGAAACATACCAGCCTCCCCTGACACCGCATGTATCTGAACATCAGCAATACCAGGAGATGCTCCATCAATAGATAACTGATCTTCATTTAGATCATTGAACAAGCTGCATGGGTCACTTTCATTACCATCATCGCTTTCACTGTAATTTGTTGTGGGCATACCAGGCAAAGGTTTATTTGCCTTTCTCTCCATGCTGGCCAGTTCAGACTGTATCGATAGTTTGGGCCTATCAATATCTTCATTTGCTGAAACGTAGCTGTAATCACTCACAGAAATTACCCTTGAAGCAGAATCTACAAAAGGCATGACATCATTGACACCGTTGTGTAACAAATTATGTTCAAAGAGTCTAATGTCAGTGCTGTCCACCCTAACATTTCCAGACAATCCTGTGCTGTTTACAGAAGCAAATCTCATGCTTGTAACTTCCTTTGACGGTATCACATTACAGGATATATTTTGTTCAATGTCGCCTTTTTCACTTGACTTCGTCTCCAATTTCCCTCCAAACTGAGCACCTTCACAAACATGTCCAACATTTTCTACTTTCTTGTCACCAATACTGTCAAAATCTTGATTGTTATCAGACATACTTCCATATAATGAATTATCAGTGTTAGAACTGCTGCTTGAAGCTATGTTATCAAGGTCATTAGTACTATTCTGAAAGGCCACACCATTTCTAATGTCATCGCCAAATTCAGGTCTTGGATTTGGAGGTACGTCAGGCTGATGATTTCCTAAGAAACCTACAGCTTTGCTGTATCTATGTTCAAGAGGTTTTGGAGAAGTGAACTGATTGTTCATCAATGTCTGTGGAGGATTGGTCACTCTCATGCCATTACCGTCAGAAACATCTCCTAGTATTTCTTCCACTTTATAACCCTTAAAAATATTTCCATGTTCATCGTTCAAAGAACCACCTTTCTCTTCCACAACATATCTGCCTACGTCAGACTGATTGTTTCCAAGGAGCTCCTCAGGACAGTAACCATCAAATTTTCTCTCTGATTTCGGGTTTCCCCTCCCTTCAGACTGCAATGATCCAATTCCATATTCTTTAGATTTGTCAGAATATGGGCCAGAAATAGGAGTAACCTCTTCCATCCCAGTATGTGGGGACTGAGGGATTTGTATATTGAGCGAACCATTGGCACTACCAGGAACAGGTGCTCGTTGCATATCTGAATATGCTGGGATTCTAGGCTCTTGAAACCTCATGTCTCCTCCAAAGTTTCGTGAATATATAGTATCACCAGCTCTCTCTGAACTGATAGGCCTTTGCTGAGATACATCTGGATGTCCTGCAGCACTATGGATGGCTTGTGGTGAAAACTGGTTCTTGTCAGCTTGATTCCATCCTCTGCCTTCATTAGCATGTACATTGAGAAGGCAAGCATCACTTGAAATCTTTGGTACTAATCTTGAAGCAGTTGCTGTATTATTCCTTAGTTGTTCTTCCCTAACGTTCTCCTCTTCTGTTGAATCAGCTTCAGGTTCTAGTTTTACATTTAAGGTATTTTCCAGCTCTTCAATCAAGTCAATCCTCCCAACCTTTTTTAGAGCTTCTAAGAGATCTAGTAATGTTATATCTTCCTTCTCGTCCCAGCATCTCAGGAAAGCAATTGTCAGACTATCCTGTCCGCTACAATGGGCCTTAATATCTTCCACTTCTTTCCAAGTCAAGTCTGAAAATACAGACATTACAGCTTACCTTTAACAATATAATTACTGATATTATAATTCAAAATCACCAGTAAAAAGTTATTTCCCTGTGAATTTCAATAGGAACATACATTTACAATGTACAATACATTGTGAGATATAAAATCTATCATCAATTGTTCAAACTCTCTATTGGGAAAAGCAACTTTCATAGGTACATTTTGTAGTTAGAAGGAGGGAAATGAAGGATATTTTATTTTAAGATCTAACTTGAATATTGCATTGAATTAGTACTAAAATCATCATTATCAAGACATTTCAAGAAACAAACTGCCTCCATTTCAGAAAAATGCGTAAGAAAATGGTAAAACAAGAAATGGGCAATGCCCACAAACCAGGTTTTCAACCTAGTTATTTGTAACCAAGGCTCTATTTGTATAATGAATACATGATGATCATCAATGCTGCAAAGGTGTCGTAGGTGATACATGGATACACATTAGATATATTATATATGCAACAACTATACACCAAGTTTGATGTCAATACACTCACACATAGCGAAGATATTAAGTGGAAACTGATTTTTAAATGTCAAGTGACCTTGACTTTGGATGGAACAAACCCAAAAGCAATCCCAAGCGAGCTCTCCACATGTTCTTACTATACAAATTTCTATTTTTAGTAACGGTGACTTTGACCTTGAATGGAATGCCCAAAAGCGATCCCAAGCGAGCTCTCCACATGTTCTTACTATACACCAAGTTTGATGTCAATACGATGAATGGAACTCAAGTTATTTGCCGGAAACCACCAGTTTGACGCCCACCCGCCCGCCCGCCCAACAACACACACCATTCTAATAACCTGGTTTTCAAAGAAAACCTGGTTAATACTTTGAGACTAGAATGCCTTTCTAAAATATCACTTTCCTATAATCTACCTTACCTATAACTTCTGCCAACTTATCATAATTTTTAAACTGCCCGGCATCCATAGCTCTCAACTTGTTATGAACAGAATATGGCAACTGCTTGAAGGGTGTTTCCATGGTAATCTGCTTCTTTTGGGATTTCCTCGATTGTCTAGTGGTGGTATTTCTTTGGGGCGCCACTGATCGCTCTGACTTTTCATTGCTTCTTCGTACCGAGGATGCATCTGCAATATACCATGTTATTCCGATAAACATGTACACAACTCAGAATTGGTAACATAGAAATATTTATCATTTGAGAAACAAGGATTTGAATAGCAGGTTATACACGTATTCACCAAAGAGAAATTTTTAAATATGTTACATGAAATGTACATAAACATGCATTAAATTACAGTAAAACCTCAATAATAAGACCAACTTTGGGACTATTGAAAGTTGAGTTTCTTCAGGCTTCTTTCTTCATTATGACAGCATTTCATAAAATTATACTTATTGTTCTAATTATACTGATCGTAGGGGCATATCTATCAGTCAGATTTCATCAAAGCTTCTATCTTTATTATGACGTCATTTGGTGATACATATGACGTCATTGTGGCATTATCAAGAAAACTTTTCTCTCTATAATGCTGTTTTTGACATCTTTTCCATCCATTAATTTCCCCCACACCCCACTGGTTGTCATCTTTGATCTCCTAGTTATTCCATATGGTTGGCCAGGCCATTCCTTGCACCTCTGTTCCCTTACGTATGTACCCATGACCCAGCTCAAGTGCCTTATGTTTTATAGATTGTTATAGGTCTGTATGGGGAATCTTATGTAGGTGGCGTTCCCTGTAGCAACTTATTTTCTCTCTTTGCAAATTGTGTTCTTATTTTTGAGGAGGTCTTATTTTTGAGGAGGTTTTATTTTTGAGGTGGTCTTTAGGTGAGGTTTTACTGTATATAAATTATGCTTTGAGATAACATTAAAATTTCTTCTTAAGTACAGTTAAGAATCAAAGACAAATTAGATTTACTCACCTGGAGGATCAAGACGATCAGCGATGAAATGCATGTCCACTTCAGGATTACGTAGCGCTTCCAGAAGTTGTTTGAATCCTGTTGGTCGAGTTTGAATTCTGTCCATCAGTTTCTGCGCAGCGAACGATCGCCCTCCTTGAACGGCAAGTTGTGCATTTGTAATTTCTTCCTACAAGTAAAAAATATTTGACACATTTTCATTAAACCTCTTGTCAATGCTCTCAATCGCTTAAGTAATCTTTGATATAAGAGAACAAAGGGAAGTAATTGAAAAATTGAAGCAAGGTAGACCGTGGCCCCCTGCTTTAAAATATCACACCCCAGGCTCAATCTGACCCTTGACGGTTATGCAATTACAAAAAAATGTAGTTATGATGTGAATATGGTACAAACCCTATGATACTTGAGAAGACAGGGCAAGTATGGCAAAACTTGAACAGGATTGATATTTTCCACTAATACAACCAAGTTATCTCTAATTTTATCCTTCTCACATTGATCCATGATTGTATATCACTTCCTGAAATGAAAATGCCCGATACATATTCATAAATTAATACAATCAGAGTATGCACACAATGAATTTATCGATACAAGACAGGTGTTATAGCTGAAAACTTGGTGCAAGAATACATCGACTGCAGTCTATAACATGCCATAACAGTCACTTGTATATTATGTGACCCAGTCTGTAAGGGCTTTTTGGTCATTTTATGGTTTTGCTCAAGCCTTATAAAACGGCATTGACTTATTTTGATTATCAAGATAGAAAATAATGCTACAATAAATCAGAATCTCTTATTTGAAAATCTTGTAATTAAAGAGCTCTATATACAGCTTTTTTCGTATTTATACTCAGACATACAGGTAAGGTTGGGGAATTTTAGGGGGGGGCTGGATCCACTAGTGGCCACATGTCACTCCGTTCTAGACCGGAAATCACTAGATAGCGACCAGTAAATACAAAGAACTGATTTAACCGTCATTAAAATATCAAGGCAAAACAACTTATTGAACCAGTAACAAGTTTAGTCCAAATAACAAACCCATTATATTAATATGGTAACTAAATGTTTTACTGATCGCTATACCCCAGGGATAGTACTATTATTTATATACATAATTATAGACTATAGAATATAAGCAAAAGGGTGTCGGCACAGTAAAAATATTGATGTGTTTTGGTTAGATAAATGTATATACAGTTGATAGTCGTTTAATTGGTTTAACAATTTTGATTAGATCGGAAGTTACAGCGGGTTATGTTGAGTCTATGTTGACATTTTGGGAGTTGCGCGCCTTGTCTTAGACTATATAGAATATATGATGGTAATGGATTTTTTTACTGTGCCGACCCCCTTTGATTTATGCCATTCGAGTAAACCCCCGCATTTATGGCAAAAATTTGATATATTTATACACCATAAGTTATTAACTTAATAATGGAATCTTACCAATATTAGACACTGCATCTTGTGTCCTTCAGAATGCTACTTTCGTTTTAACAATCAAAGAATTTAACAACCATATATAGTATTAGTTATACGTGTAAATGAAGACAGACAAGGCAAACGATAAACAGATTACTAAATCTGAAATCGGCCCATGAAATATACAGTCGATTTATTAAAACAGCTTTCTTCAGAAGCAAAATGGTTCCGGTTTTCCCATGAAATTTCAGTCAATGTGATCGATGTGTTCATCTTAAAACTTATTACAGATGCAATAATAACATCTCTGATAAATATACAAAATCTAGATCTAGATCCCGCTGATTAAATGTTGCCAAGTAGGTTAATGAAACTGCAAGATTAGAGGAAGAAGGAGAGTAATAAGTGATTAAGAGTACGTACCAAAACAAGACCACCAAAACAAAATCTTCTATCTAATGAACTTTACTCGGTCGTCTATTTTTAGATTGGTTAGTCATGGATTTTCCAATCGTATGACGTTTTTTCCCGCCGTTTGTCATTTATACTTCGATAAATCCTATATGTTTCTGTTATTTGAGCTCTCCCCTATTTCAAAATATTGGACGTGAACATGCTCACTTCACCTTTATTTTGTTATTCTACATTTTACTTTCACTTTGAATGTGGTCAACACGATTTAGGCTCATTCTCAATAAAACATGTTAGTTGATGTTCCAGAAGTACGAACAGAACTCTATATCCGGTTACTAGAAAGGTTTCATGATCCAATATTACAGCTGGGAGCAATATATATGTATTCAACTATTGTAATATGCTCTATCAGGCTTACACAACTGTTTTAAACAGAACCGAAGGTACTCTAAACTGTAACATGTACATGTACGTTACTGTGGGCATTCAATTTTCTTTTAGACGTTATGTACAACATGTATTACGGTTATAACTATTGCCTTATTTTTAATACACTATGTTTACTGATCATGTATGTATGTTCAATAGAAAGTTTTGTAGTACTTTACTTTAATTGTTAATAATAAAATGTCGCCAAACTGCTGTAAAAATACGTGCCTCGTTATTGTACCACTGTGAATATTACACAGTGTAGTACTGTATTCTTCATTAATTATGGCACAGACTGAAGCTATATGTATGGACTTAATTACATATTTGATATAACCAATGTGATTTCTGAATACTCACGCTTCAACTTTTATAAAAACAATCACGAGGGTATTTAAGAATGAAACTTACGTTACCTAGCTTTTCAAGAATTTGGTCTATGCAATATACGTACAAATCTCACATATCAATCTCCTAAGGTCGAATATTAATTCCTCTAAAAGACTTTACAAAGCACTGTTTCTTTCATTTAAATTACAGTGGAAATGCAACATGGATTATGAACCATACGTACGTTACTAAGAAAGCACAAAATCACACACCACGCTAAAGTGGGGATAGTGTCCTGATAGTACTGTAGTGTGGTATCATCAGAGCTTTTGGCTCTTGGCCCTTTCACATGTGCAATTATTTCACTTGATATAGCGTTTATGTTATTACCCCCCCCCCCCTTTCGACCTATTTTTTGCTAGCTTTCGTGACTTATTCTATCCAATAATCCCCCCCCCCCATTCGTCCTCCTCAGTTGTCCTTTATGGTCGGTCAAGCCATTCCTTGCGCCCCTGTTCCCTTGCATGTTTACCCTTGCACCTCCTCAAAATCTGATGTTTTATGGACTGTTGTTTTCCCGGAGGTCTTTGTGGGGAGGCATATTCTTGTGTATGTGGCGTTCCCTGTAGCAACTTATTATCTCTTTTAAGTGCGTATGTTTAAAATTTTGTTGATATTGCAAATAAAAATGTACTAGTCGCATAATCTTCAGTAAACATTCGCATGCCATGTAAAACCGACACGGTCTATACATATTGTTTTATGTGGATTTCTAAGTTTTCAAAACTGTGGAGTTATTTTCTGAGGAAATTAAGTCAGAAAATTCATTCTTATACTTCAACGTGAAGAGAGACTCGAAAGTATACTGACATATATACACTTCTTATGGTAACTGTATGTTTCATCGCAAAACCGTTAACTCTCACTTAAAGGATCTTGAAATAACGCACACATTACGGGCTTGTATTCTTGTTATGATGTTAACAAGAGAACATCATGCAAACACCACTTTTATTGTGACAATTATCAGAGTGGGCACTTTGGAGTGATTTATAAAATGTCACTACATGTATATGTCCTTAATAAAAAAACCTTATACTAGGTCCTGCAACTTATTAATTCGGTGAAATGTATGGGTGATGTTTAAGCTATGTATACAACTACATGTGTATACTTCAAATCTTCTGTCATGTACGCTATATCTATAGTTTATGTAATGTATGTTAGGTTTTCTCCCCCTTTCGGCCTACTGTTGTCAGCTGTCTAGACTTGTTCTGTGATAACTATTCCATCCATTAAATCACCCCTTGTTCGTCCTCCTTAATTCGCATTTGTTGTCCTTATGGTCGGCCATGCCATTCCTTGCGCACCTGTTCCCTTGCGTATTTACCATTGCATCTCCTAAATGTTACATGTACTGTTGTTTTCCCGGAAGTCTGTGTGGGGAGGCATTGTCTTTTGATGATTTTGTATAATTATTATATAAAACTTAAATTGGTTATTAGAAATAATTCTCTTGAGTTGATTATTCTGTTATATTATTTATTCTGTGAAAATATAATGAAAGTTTAATACTTATATTACATAGAAACATCCAAATACATTTGAAACATACGTTACACATTCGCATGCCATGTAAAACCGACACGGTCTATACATATTGTTTTATGTGGATTTCTAAGTTTTCAAAACTGTGGAGTTATTTTCTGAGGAAATTAAGTCAGAAAATTCATTCTTATACTTCAACGTGAAGAGAGACTCGAAAGTATATTGACATATATACACTTCTTATGGTAACTGTATGTTTCATCGCAAAACCGTTAACTCTCACTTAAAGGATCTTGAAATAACGCACACATTACGGGCTTGTATTCTTGTTATGATGTTAACAAGAGAACATCATGCAAACACCACTTTTATTGTGACAATTATCAGAGTGGGCACTTTGGAGTGATTTATAAAATGTCACTACATGTATATGTCCTTAATAAAAAACCCTTATACTAGGTCCTGCAACTTATTAATTCGGTGAAATGTATGGGTGATGTTTAAGCTATGTATACAACTACATGTGTATACTTCAAATCTTCTGTCATGTACGCTATATCTATAGTTTATGTAATGTATGTTAGGTTTTCTCCCCCTTTCGGCCTACTGTTGTCAGCTGTCTAGACTTGTTCTGTGATAACTATTCCATCCATTAAATCACCCCTTGTTCGTCCTCCTTAATTCACATTTGTTGTCCTTATGGTCGGCCATGCCATTCCTTGCGCACCTGTTCCCTTGCGTATTTACCATTGCATCTCCTAAATGTTACATGTACTGTTGTTTTCCCGGAAGTCTGTGTGGGGAGGCATTGTCTTTTGATGATTTTGTATAATTATTATATAAAACTTAAATTGGTTATTAGAAATAATTCTCTTGAGTTGATTATTCTGTTATATTATTTATTCTGTGGAAATATAATGAAAGTTTAATACTTATATTACATAGAAACATCCAAATACATTTGAAACATACGTTACTTATAAAATTTCTTACGACAGTTTCATCAATAATTGTCTAGAATGTGGAAACATCGAAATCTTTACTGCGCTTGGGTAGGCATATTAAAGAACTCATTTTAAATAAAGTTCTTTATGAAAATCATGTCATTTTCATGGATAAAATGTCAGTAAATCATCACTCATGATAATTGTGTTTATTATATAGTAAAGTACGTAGACATATGAGTGAATTTACAGTCAGGCGCGTAATCAGGCATACGCGTTCTCACGTACGCCAATGTGTACACTTCGTCGGGAAAAGTAAAAAAATAAAAGTTCCAAAAATGCAATGAAAACTGGCGAGACATTGTAATGAACTTTTCGGTTAACGTGAGCAGCGTCTTATACTTCGATATTTTATTCGATTTTAACTGATTGAGTTTGTTTCCTTAAATTGTTAGTAAACATGTAAGTAGTATGCTAATGCTAAAGAAAAAGGCCATATTTGCCCCCATTAAACACCTACACTTCAAAATCGTCCAGGTACGCCCCTGACAGTATATGTACATGTGTCAGTGCATGGTTGAGATGTACAGAAAGACCGTGTGTGGAATCCGTTAATTGCAATGCCATATCGCTTATAACATATCACGGACCTATAGGCTCTACACGTTATTATAGGTCCGTGAACATATCAAGGGCTTGAAGCCTCTGTTTATTTTTTGACTGGATGCTTGCGTGTAATGTTGTGTACTTTCTTGTCTACAGTGTTGCATCTGGGACCAGGTTGTTCTAATAACCCGGAACACACGGTCCCTGGAATAAAATAAAATCTTATGTTATTTATCGATGGTTGTCATGTGACGTTGGAAAGGGGGACCACTGCGTAAGAAACTGTGGATTCCCTTGAATGAGCTTACTTCCTAGTGAAAGCGAAAGTAGACAAGAAGGTATGAAGGTTTTTCCTCTTGTTTAAATTGTAGTCTTTTGTTTCGAGTAAACACTAGTGTAGAAAATATATATAGATAGTTGGAAGTCTTGAAATGCCGCCAAGGTAACGTTTATAGGGCATTTCGTACGTCTAAAAATAAGTGTACTAGTGTTCGGAAAGGACATTATTGAGAACATATTTTCATATAATCGATAATTGTTTCGTTAATTGTGGCATAGTTCTAGCTTCCGTAATTTAAATGGCCGTCAGATAGTTCTCTAGTGGTTAGGGGTTAGACAGCCACCTAGTTTACCTCTGGTACTAGTGTTTACACTCGGCACTTACACTCAGCACTTACACTCAGCACTTACACTCAACACTTACACTCAGCACTAACACTCAACACTTACACTCAGCACTAACACTTACACTCGGCACTTACACTCACCACTTCACTTACAACTTACACTCACCACTTACACTCACCACTTACACTCACTACTTACACTCACTACTTACACTCACTACTTACACTCACTACTTACACTCACTACTTACACTCAGCACTAACACTTACACTCAGCACTTACACTCAACACTTACAGTCAGCACTAACACTTACACTCGGCACTTACACTCAGCACTAACACTTACACTCAGCACTTACACTCAACACTTACACTCAGCACTAACACTTACACTCGGCACTTACACTCAGCACTAACACTTACACTCGGCACTTACACTCAGCACTAACACTTACACTCGGCACTTACACTCAGCACTAACACTTACACTCGGCACTTACACTCAGCACTAACACTTGCACTCGGCACTTACACTCAGCACTTACACTCAGCACTTCACTTACCACTTACACTCACCACTTACACTCAGCGTTTAAGAAATCTCAAGTTTGGTGGATCATAAAGAATACTCAGCACTCTGCACTTCGAGTTTACTCAGATGTTTGAATTGGTTTCATCCTGTATTGTTGTTACATTGGCTAAACCATCTCTAATTAGAACCATTGCAATGTACAACTGATTGACAATATATTTTTTACCATTTACTAACAGACAAAACTTGTGTTAAAATTACTGGAAGTTTAAAAAAAATTATGATGTCAAACATCTTTCTTCAACATATATGGATCAATACATTATGAGTTCATTCTTTGTTAATGCATTTTAATTGATGTTTTAACTATGGAAATCTATTTTCATGTTTGTTTAGGTAAACAAATGAACAATAAATGAGCATTATATTACTTAAAAGACATATCACAGGTACAAAAACATGCATTTTTAAATGTACTGAGTAGAATTACATGCTAGTGAAAAGAATATAAAAAGATAACATTTATTATGGCCCTTTAAACACAACAGAAATTTTGTATTTGTTTCAGTGAGGACTGAATGAGTTATTGGGGGTCTGCAGTGTTCTGTAAAGATGGCGTCTGGTAATTTACTAATTGTTGATGAGGATGGAGAAGATGTTCGAGCCAAAGGTTGGTTTTAGAATCTTATTTTTACATACAGTAAAACCTCAATAATGAGATCACTATTGGGACCCTCTTCTTATTGAAGTACAGGGCTCTAGAGTTTTTTCCAAATCCAGTTGTCCCAGACTACTGTACATCTTAAATTTGACTTGTCTGACATGGGACGTTTGTCATTTATATAGCATCGAGTCCAGGCTGCTTGTCCTGGAGTCCAGGCTGCTTGTCCTGGACTATCTTCAACTCAACTGTTGGTTGCACGAATCAGCAATAAGACTTGTCCTGGACTATCTTCAACTCAACTGTTAGTAGCACGAATCAGCAATATGACTTGTCCTGGACTATCTTCAACTCAACTGTTGGTAGCACGAATCAGCAATAAGACTTGTCCTGGACTATCTTCAACTCAACTGTTGGTAGCACGAATCAGCAATAAGACTTGTCCTGGACTATCTTCAACTCAACTGTTGGTAGCACGAATCAGCAATAAGATTTGTCCTGGACTATCTTCAACTCAACTGTTAGTAGCACGAATCAGCAATATGACTTGTCCTGGACTATCTTCAACTCAACTGTTGGTAGCACGAATCAGCAATAAGACTTGTCCTGGACTATCTTCAACTCAACTGTTGGTAGCACGAATCAGCAATAAGACTTGTCCTGGACTATCTTCAACTCAACTGTTGGTAGCACGAATCAGCAATAAGACTTGTCCTGGACTATCTTCAACTCAACTGTTGGTAGCACGAATCAGCAATAAAACTTGTCAGGGACGTCTGGTTAGTGTATTTCTAGAGCCCTGGGTGGTCTTAATATTGAGGTTGAATAAAGAGCAAAACTATGAAAATAGAATTGAAAATTGTGTTCTTAATATTGAGGTGGTCCTAATATTGAGGTTGACTAAAGAGCAAAACTATGAAAATGGACTTGAAATTGTGTTCTTAATATTGAGGTTGAATAAAGAGCAAAACTATGAAAATGGACTTGAAATAGTGTTCTTAATATTGAGGTGGTCCTAATATTGAGGTGGTCTTTATGTGAGGTTTTACTGTATATGATGTATGTTACTTATTTACTGTAAAATGGGCAATGGTATCACAAATACTTACTGTATCTGGGTTGTATGAATTCCCTATGATGTTATACAGGACACATTGTGTTTTATACTAGGAATGATTGGAAATGATGGAAACTTCCTTTAGGTCACTGTAAACTTTTTGTTAGATTATGATTTATTGATTTCCCAATTGATCTGGGAAGATATTTTGTGTATTTTGTTTATTTTTGTATCATGTATGACGCAGTAGATGTAAAATAACACCCATGTTTCATAATTAGCCTTTATTTGCTATTTATTTTTACAGAAATCACCATAAAAAGTCTTTTATCATGCTACATTGCAACTTTTATAAAAAGCTTTATTAACATTGTGACCTACTAGGAGGTCTGAATTCATGATAAGAATAAGTGAAAGTTTATGAATTTAAGGGTTTATATAGGATATTACATGAGAAGTCAGAAAGTATGGGGAATTCATCATTCTATTTCAGAAAATGATAAAATTAGGTCAAAGGCTTTATAAATTTTCAGAAAATTTGTTGAATGACCTGATCTGTCATGAGATATGTATATATACATACATCCTTAAATGTAGAAAGTCCTGAATTTTTTGTCAAGATAAACTCTGTTGTAAAGATGAGAAAGTCGGTGCTAAATGCATTCATGCTGATATACTGGGTACTCTACAACAAAGCATTGTTGACTTTTGTATAACGATTCACATTCTTTCTAGTTTTCTTCAGATCTAAGGGTGTTCTTATTATTGAGACTTCATTGTAGTATTTTGATGTTTAATGAAATCAGTCATCCCAAGTGACTTATGATGGATGAATCGCGACTAGGAAAGAAAATAAGTATGGGATCATTGCTCTTATTCTAGATACAGTCCTGGGGCCGTATTCACAAACACTTTAATACTGAAACTCAGACTAAGTCGTTAAATTTGCCAGAGTTATAGTTACCGGCCTTTCGTTTTGCGTTCAATCTGAATGGATGAAATTGTGATTGACGTTACCCATTCTACATTAAGGCAAACTTTTATTAAGATCTATATTATAAAAATGTAGGAGCAAAAAGGACTTGTAACATTTTAAAGCCTTTAGTCTTGAGTTTCAGTCTTAAAGTGTTTGTGAATACGGGCCCTGGATGACCATTCTTGTTGTAAAAAGTACATATCTATCTGCATATAAATATAGAAGCCAGCCCTTTTTTATGGCAAATTTGAGGCTGATATAGGGCCCATTCCCCAAAGAAAAAGTATATATTTTTCCCCTTCTTAGAAAGTGATTTCTCCTTCAGTAAAATTATTTGACATTTTAGCCATACTTCCCCCGGTGTGAAACTGAAAAACTGGCCCGAGGCAGATAGACTTAATTGTTTCACATTCCTTTCAAAAATTGCAGAACATGAAAATAGCTACAGTATCGGGATTATCTTTCCAAAAGGATATGTTGGAATACTTTGAGGAATAATGAATCCAATTCAAGTTCGATTTTTTCCGAAAAAAAAACATGTTGCTATTTGTTTTGCTTTGGGTGACATCCCCTTGTCGTATTTAGTATTGCCACGGAGTAAACCTTCCAAGGAAGACTTAGCTGCATGGTTACAGGGAATGTGTGTCGTAATTTCTCACTTTTGTCATGAATTAAATTAAGACCTGTTTCTGCTTGACACAACTCATTTATAAACAGCATCTATGTTGATAAGTATAGTTGGCGGCATTTTTACTGTGTTATTGAGTGCACTATATGAGGTCTGATTCATAATTCTTTTATTACTTTTAGCTGCCACTCTGCGTAAGACTTTTGTGTTTAAACAAGTGGATGCCGCAATGATTCTGCACTTTTTCAAAGACGAATTTGAGCACATAAGCTTAATGAAATGTGTCGGTGTCACTAAGCAACCAAAAAAAGGAGATATTGAAGAACTTACTTTTGAATTCGATAAATCAGATACAAAAGTTGATAAGGCAATATCTCACTTGTGTCAAGCAATCCGTGACATGGATAAGGAAGTGGTAGATGATATACCCAGTGACAAAGCAAAGAAAGTTGATGAATTTGTAAAAAATTATAATGAAGACCCCAGCATTTTGATAATACCTGAGTCTGGACAAGTCACTGTTATTGGAAAAAACTATGAGGACATGAAAAAAGCTGTGCATGAATTGAAGGTAAGAAGATATTGATGACTTTATATATGATAATGATATATTCAAGATAATTGACTGGCGCGATTATTTTTATACCATAATTTTATAACATATACCACGAACATATCAACCATGGATTTGAAACAGGTTGATATTGGTGAAACGATAACCAGATATAATTTACCCACAATCCTTAGCACGTGCTCGGCAATCCCATTTGTATTAATATCGGCCTCATATCCAGATATTTGCATGTATGCAATAGGTAAGTACGATTTGTTATCGAAAGGAATTTACGGATTTCCATTAGACATTGCAATATAGCAACATTTCATTGAACACTCAGTCACCTGGTGTTTTTTATGTCTCCCCCATATAATTGACATACTGTTTTTGCTCGGGTTGTCTGTCCGTCTGTCTGTCACAAATCATGTCTGCTCCATATTTTGAACTACTTGAAGGATTTTGAAATAACTTGGCGCAAATATTCATGATATCGGGATGATGAACCCGCTTGTTTCAAGGTCAAGGCCACACTGATCAAAAAAAGGTCACATGACTATATTTCTTGTTTGCTCGATGTTTTATTCTAACATCCTGTATCAGTATAACAATTACTGACAAACTGCCATGGGGGAGACATATGTTTTTGTTTCAGTACCAGCCATCCAGTTATCCATTTGTATTGCTTATGAATATTTTATTTACAGGCATCATGATTTCACCAAAATATGTGTTTGTTGTATTCAGGTGAAAGTTGGTAAAATAAAAACAAAGAGTCGTGAACATCGAGGACCAGCTCAAGTACAAGAGGAGACATCTAGACGGTATGACCGCAACAGTAATTCGTCCCGATCAAATCGTTCTAGCGCAAGTTCTGAAGATGACAGCTTTAATTTTACAGCAAAAATTAATGAGGATTTAACTTTGAAGATATACAAGGAGAACATTACCCGTGTTAAAGTCGACGTTATTGTGAATGCAGCCAATGAAAACATGATGCATGGGGGAGGTGTGGCTAGGGTGATATTGGATGCTGCCGGGTATGAGATGGACAAAGAAAGCCAAACGTATGTCACCAAATATGGAACTGTTGCACCTGGAGAGAATATTATCACCACAGCTGGGAAATTGAAAAACCGCTATAATGGTGTGATACATGCTGTTGGTCCCATGTGGCATGATTACAGGTAAGTAACTAACCAGGGGCGTTATTCATAAACTGTATAAGTCAGAATCTCAGATTAAACATTAGTTTTGCTCCTATGCTGTTTTAACAATATAGATTTTAATAGAAATTGACGAAAGTGTACACAGGGAAACAACAGTTTTTTGGACAAAATTTCATCTGTTTAGATTTAAGGGTAACAAAATGCCGGTAAATATAAGTTTTACAAATTTAAAGTCTAAGTCTGATAATGTTGCAACAAGTAATGGTAGCATTATGCTTAGCCATGAAATGATTGTACAAATTCTCAACTGATGAAAATTTACATTGAAAATCCTTATATAAATGTCTTGATCATGAACATCATTAGAATAAATAGAAGCAGGAGGTCAATTCTGCTAGAGTCCGTTCTGATATGGCAGGTTGGTGAGCTGCTAGCTAGTTAAATAATGGTTACCGTGTGCCTGGCATTAAAGACTAGTAATCAGGAAGGAAGTAAATGTGCTCAGAAAGTAGGTGTCTCATAAATCAGAACTGGCTGGCCCTTTAAGTGGTGGTGATACTATAATAAATAAACAATTGATACATTTTACAAAAATGGGTTAACAAGGAGTCTGTGAGATCCTTTTTTATTGACCTTTCAGTTGTCATAATCTCTTTCCTGACTTTGCTTTGGTTCTTCTCCAGAATGCTATATTTGGAATACTCTGACTGGAATGACATCTTGCTTGATGTTTCAGCAATACATCAAATATATTACCATTGGCAGACATTTCCACAAATGACCTCCTCTCCGAGACACTATATATTTTCCAATGTGTTTTTCATTATTTTTCAGAGACAAGATTGAATGTCTAGAGGTACTGTATGATTGTATTTGGAATATTTTACACGCTTGCGATATGAATGAATACAGAACAGTTGCTATGTCTGCAATTAGTTCAGGTTTGTCTACTTCCTATGCGTTGCTATAGTAATTCTAATTTTGTTTGTGAAGTTCCTTTACTTTCGTAATACAGTCAACTCACGTTATACTGACATTCCTTAGAACGGAACATTCATCTAACGACGCTAATTTGGTGGGAATGAATCTGCTTATTCATTACTTGATCAAATTCAAAATAACGACATATCATACAACGTAAATCCATGGAAAAACATGTTGTTGTAACGAGAGTTGACTGTAGTTCATAATAAATTATTTGGTAGATTTTCATCCATATTATCATAATTAAAAGTATATACTGTACTTTTATCTCTGATGTGAAGAATTTTGTTAAAGTGTTGGAGGAGCTTCGTGCTATAAAGGAGTGGGTGGGGGATGAAGATAAAACTCTGAAATAGTTACATCTAAACAAATCTGATATTCACTAAAACATTGTCAGCTTGCTAATGGCTGTCGGAATCAGATTAAAGCTTGTGTATGACATGTAAGGTCGTCATCTCGGCATGGTTCCAATATTGTCTGCTTTTGCTTACGGACATTCACAAGCCAGATTATAAATTAAAAAGGCTATTAACTGTGTTGGTTCTTCTTAGTATATGACTTTACAACCAGCCTTAAGGCCAGTGCCTATACCATTGAGGAAATTATTATATATCAGAATTAGCGCTGCTATGGGATTTACAACCTCTTCTGTAAATAACTTCAACAATCATTTCAATAAAACGCAACATGTGATGACACTTTTCGCAAGCAGGAAACAATAATTACTCCATATGGTCACTTCATTTTCATATTGCCATATGGGGCAAATATTGCTTACTGTTAGTATATGGTGACGTCACATGTGACAGTTTCTGGAAATGACGTCACTAAAAGTAGAGGTTGGAAATTGTACAGCGGCACTCAATTACTGTTTATGCTACATTATTTTGCTCACAGGTATATTTGCTGTGCCAAAAGAACTGTGTGCTGATATGTATGTGGCAGCTGCTACTGATTTTGCTGACAAGAAATCTAAAGGCAAGTTCAAGTATCCAGACGAGCTACATATTATTGATATAGATGTGAAAATCTTAGAACTTGTGAAGATTTCTGTTGAAAAATGGAGAAGAAGTCCAGAGTCTGTGAGCCCTAAAAAATCATTCGAAAAATACAAAAAAGATAATCCTTATGCTCAAGGTGGCTATACTTATTCAAATGCAACAAGAGGTCGACGACATGGAGGTCATGGTCAGAAGGCTAGTGTTGACAGTGCATCCGAAGTCAAGGTCAAACATGATGTGAATAATGATCGTGTTGGAGCAAATTGCAAGTCTACTTTCAGAAAGTTACAAATAGAAAAATTTAGATGGGGCGGTGAAGCGCAAGTGTACCTTATTGGTAAGGTTACAACAGTAAAAATATTCAAAGGAGAGATTGTAAAGACTAATAAGACTATGGATGCTGTGGTGTGTGGCATTGATAAGTCATTAGAAGCTCGTGGTTTCATTGCCGACGCCCTGAAAAAGGCTGGCGGTCCTGGATATCAAAGTAAATACCAGAAAATGATTGATTCACGTAGCGGATCAGCCAGATTATCAGATGTCTTGAAATGTGGTGGAGGAAACCTAGGAGTCGGTCATGTGATGTTCATTGTGTCAGAGAGAATTATGTACGCTGATGAGAGAGAAATTGAAACCTATCAGGATGCAATCCAAAGTGTTTTACAGAAAGCCTGTCAGTGGAAATTCAAGAAAATTGTGATACCTATGTTTGGGACAGGTAAATCGTCTAATAGTTTGATACTGCATCTTCTCTGTTTGTGCTTATGTACTGTAATGCAGGCTTTCCAGCGGCCCTAAAAAATATTATTTTTTTGAAATTTTGCTAAAATTCAAAAATAGTGTCAAAAATCCTAACAAAAGACCTAATTTTTTTCATTGAAATTCCTAATTTTCGTATTTCTTTTCAAGGTGAATGTCGATCAAATTAGAATTGCTTTACTTACTTTTATATCTTAACTGTATTTAACAATAGCTTACTACATGTAGTTCTTTTGAAAGAGTGGCTTTTCATACAGTTTACCTTTGGATCATTAGCTTCAGCTAAGAACTGGCTGTGACTGGTGTACAAAGATTCAATTTGTGATTACACAAGCCATTAGGCCAGCTGAAAACTATTGAGAACTGTAAACATACTATGACCTCCTATAATATTATGTGTGAGTTGATATTGTCTCAACGTTTTAGAGGTAATTGGTTCCAGGAAGAGCCATCCTAAAATTCCTAATTTTAGCCAGCAGTTGAGTTGGACTTATTCCAAGACAAGTCTGTTATGTACGCCTACTTAACTGTTAATCTGTCTCCTATTCTATGTTTGTACAATTAACTTCCCATGTTTGACTAGTAAAACTAAATATTTACACTAGTCCGGGACAACTGTACTTGAAGAAAATTTGTAGAGCCTTGTAGCCCTAAAATTTGTTTGGTGTACAATGTAGCCTTAAAATTAGCCCTATATTTGGTCAGAAATTGCTGGAAAGTCTGTGTAATGTAATGAAGGAGGCTAATCAAAAATAGTCTATACTTGTTTTGTCTGCATTCGCTGGCTTTGATGCTGTAAATACTGCACTTGTCATGTCCATCGTAAGTGAAGCTTATAGACTGTTAATTGCAAAATCTGACAGAATTGGTTGGATGCATACTAAATATTTATTGATGCCATCTTAACTGTTATTTCTTCGGGCGTAAATGTTTTGGGTTTCAGCTAAAATTGATGCTAGTATACAGCCATTTTTTCAGTTTTTGTTTTTTAGCCTTAAAAATACCCAAAATGTTATTATTCTTGATGTAAATTTCCCCTATCAAAAGGTCCCGCCATGCTTCCCTTAAAACTGAAAAAAAATGGCTGATTAATATTTATTTACTTCAGGACAGATACAAACAAGTATGGTTAGTCTAAGAAAATGTGCGGTTGCCTTGCTCAAAGCATTGGACATATTTGTTGATATGCATAATGACAAAGATGGACTTCAAGAAATACATTTGACAAACAATAGTAAAGTTGTAAATGATGTGTTGACTGAAGTGTTCGAAGAAGTTGCTTCTGCGAGAGATAACCATAGCCGTGGAAACTGGCAACATCACAGGAGTCGCTCCAAAAGCTCTAGTCCTTCTGACGATTTTGATGATGAAGATTCTGTCGGAAAGTCATACAACAAAAATGTCGCAGATCGTGAATCTGATGAAAAGAGAACGTACAATGCACAGGGACTAGAAAGGGATACCAAATTTGATAAAAATGGACACAATAAAGCTTCTAAAAGAGATTCAGATGGTGGTAGAAACGACGGAGGAAGCCGAAGTGGTGGTAGAAAATCTGGTACTAGTCTCAACCGATCAGTCCGTGAATCAGAGAGTGGTCTTGGTTCCAGGAGTGAAGATGATAAAGATAACGATGGTCAAAATGATGATGATGTTAGAGTTCCTAATGCTAGTGCTTCTTCTACTGTGGAAAAGCCAAAAACCAAGGGCAATCTTAATATCTTTGAACTCTGAAGATTGTTTTTCGGTAAAACTAGATGCATGATTTTTAGCTCATCTGAGCAAAAGCTCCGAGTGAACTTTTGTGATCACTCACCGTCCATCATCCGTCTGTCTGTCCATACTTATCTTAAACTTCTTCTCCTCCTAAACCACCGATTTTGACTTAAGCTCACAGAGATAATCCTTATGTGGTCCCCTTTCAAAATTGTTCAAAGAATTCCATTCCATGCAGAATTGTGATTGCCCCCCATGATCAGAGAGTAAAACCTAACCTAAAGAATATTTTTGTCAAAAACTACTGGCCCAATTTTGATATAACTTCACAAACATGTTCCTTCGGTGACCTTCTACCAAGATATTTCAACTGTTTTTGGATTCATAAAAAATCATGGCAACCAGGGGCAGAGCTCAATGTTGTATATGTATATAGTGGAAACTCAAAACTCTTCTTGTCAAAACTACTGTCCCAATGAAATGTTTTGCTAACTTTGTAAGAATCGTTACTTAATAAAATTTTGCACCCTAAATTTTGCACCCTGTGACTCGGGACCATAATATCGGATTTTTCAGGTGCCAAAGTGAGCGATTAAGGGCCATCGTGTCCCTTTTGTTTAAATTTTGATTACAGAATATGCTTTCATTGAAGCAGAGTCACACTTGTAAACTGTTATACAGTAGAACTTTAGAACCTCAAACAGTTTTGGCTCGAACACAGTTGTTACCTCAAACAGGTTCTTAAGTCCCAGCAAAGTTACCTCGCACAGGTAAAGTCTTAAGTCCCGGCAAAATCCTTTCTTATTTCATATTGTCTAACAGTAGATCACTCGAACAGAGATAGGTCGAACACTTGAACATGATTTGCTGTCCCTAGCTACCAGTTCATAAATTTCTTCAACAAAAGTGTAAACTTTATTGAGTAAAATCCGTCAAGTGTCAAAATTGGTATAATTTTTTACCCGAAATTTATTATCTTAACCATTTTAATAACACATAGTACATTCGTACTGGAAACAGTCAGTTCGTACATACACAAGTATACCACGGATGCCTAGAACAATAGATGGCACAAACTAATTGCTGGATCCGACTGCAGTTCGAGGTTTCGAAGTTTTACCGTACGTATTTGATAAAGCTATCCTTGCCTGTAAAAATATATTTATTAGTATTACACAGAATTTGAAATAATTTGCAACGAATGAGGCATTTAACTTCCGACTTTAAAGAAACTATACACTATCACTGAAGAATTCAAAGCACATGCTATTGAATGTGATAACATTTCTTACATGGAACACTGTGTACGTAAAATGTGTTTCGATGTATTATTTGCTCTGTTTATGTGTACACATGTATATGCATGTATCGTTACATGTATGCATGTATTACCAACTTTTGTGTAATTTTATGGTGATAACGGAGGAACATACTGGTGCTTGCTGATTTTGTAAGGAAGGTGCTGAAAGTACTGTTATATTTTATTCAAAGTGTAAAGACACAGGATTAAATCCTAGAATGTAAAAGAGGTTTGAGTTTTTAAGATTGAATGCAGTGTGGTGTATATGCTGGTATAAGAGTATACATGTTTATCTATTATTGGTAGAAGTTCAAATTATTGTAAATTGACACATGTTTTGTCAATAGATTTGATTGAAATATCTTGATATAGTGCGGTTTTATTAACCTAATGTAGTTCAAAATTAATACAGTATTTTTATTTGGTATATATTGCATGAAAGTTATATTTTTAATTTTATGGTAAGTGTTATGGGGCAATTTTGTATTGTTGATTTTGCGGTGAATGTATAATTGATTGTTAAAGATATAGTGTGTATGAATTAGTTTTATCTTGTTATATGCATTTTGTAGCATAGTATTTATTTTAGTGTCTGATGTCAACATGTTTTGAGTGAATTAATTTATCAAGGAAGCGTGGATTGTTGTACAATAATTGTTATCTCTGCATGTACATTGTATGGGCTATCTCTGTGTAATGATAGAAATTGGAGTGATATACCACGGTAGATAGTTCCCACATTTACAATATTTACCTCCCTTGTTTTGTATATTGATAGGCAAATTTCCTTCAAGTTTATAGGGAATATTGTAAACGATGATAAAATAATCAGATATATATAAAATAACTGTCTTCCTATCTGCTGTTGTAGAGAATGTGAACATATTATTGACCGAGTTGTGTCACGGACCTATATACATAGGTCCGTGGTTGTGTAGAGCTTCAACTATTCAACTGTTGGAACGATTTGATTTCGATTTTTTTCCTTCGATTTTCGATTTTTTATATGTAGATATGTAACAGCATTCTCATTCATCTTAAGGCTTTTGCAAATGAAAATTAATAGACTAAAGAAACAAGGGGTCAGTGAAAGACTATACTAGAGTTAGTGTTCTTACTTCTCCAATTTAAAGGATACATTGAAAAAACAACAATAAACCCTTTATCAACGTGACTTAACGATGGAAGCCATTTTACTAAACTTCACTTCCGGTAAATAACTTGGCTACAGGGGAAGCGACTATGACGTGACTAAGCGTGGCTTAAACCCGTGATTACAATACCAAATAACAATTTGGCGAACTGGAACTAAAAAAAGCGAATCATAATCGAAAATACCAGGGTATGAATCGTGAATCAAATCGCGAGCTCCGTAGTCGAATTCCGATGCATCGCATCGAATCGTTGAAGCTCTAGAGTTGAGGGCATTATGTTTATTTGAGTATCTGTAGACATTTTGTCTGTTTTATTCAGAAATTCTTGGTTTTTAAAATTAACTGCAATAAGGTTCGTATAAATTTGCTAACTTATTGGCATTTTAGTTTGTTTTGCTGTGAACATAACATACAAGAATAGTTTAGCATTGGAACTTCACCGGTGTCTACAGTGTCTTGATGTGGTGTTGGGATAAAGTTGTGTCTGGAAATCACCATATTACACTGAGAGCATTCTCAACCGAGAGCACTGAGCATCAGGAGGCTGAATACAGTTTCACATCAAATCTTATACAATGGACTGACTATACAGGATTGATACAGTGTCGATGATATTAAACAATAAGATGTAAGATGTGCTAAATAGTATTCCTTTTTTTGTGTTTTCAGTTGATGCAAATGATCCGACTAACTGTATAAACGTTCATACAATCTCATCTGACTGTTAAGACCTGTCAGTTGGCTTACAAAGGAAGGTTTAACATACTGAAATGCTACAATTCATCCATATATGTAATTTATTCACCTTGGCAACAAATGAGAACAGACTCAGATGGTTTTAGTAAACAATTCTGAATCAACTACATTTGTATAGTTAATTCAGAATTTTTGTTTTGTTGAGGCATGTATGGAACATATATAGGTCCGTGATTTTATGTACTACTGATTTTAACACTATTACATTTGTAGTGATGCGAGTGTTATTGACTTGAAGCACATCAAATAAAAGTATTTACAATGGAAGTTGTTTGTTGTAAATTCCACAATGATGTCAGTGCATGCATACATTCATGTTTTTCTTGAATGTGGACGTCCTTTTTTGTTTTGGAACTTGCATACATCAATGGGCAAAAACATTCAATCTGGAACATAATGTAATTCACATTATGTATTCAATCAATATTTGAACACGACTTTGTAAGATATGAAATGAGAACAATTTTATAATGTTCTTTATTCGCTCCTTTTCCACTGTATAAATAAACAAGAAATATCTTTAAACTAGAAATGTGTCCATAAGACACAGATGCCCCCACTTGCAGCCTTTGTCACAAAAGCAAATGCTATTATTCTGCTCATAGTTTGTGAATGTGTATCCAAATTACCAAGTGAACCACTTTACAGATTATGGTGATAAATCAATGACCATAACTATGAACTTATTAGGGCATAATCATACACGAAACCCCAGGTGCATGCTGGCGAACATTCCTGTAAAGTTTTATGACTCGGGGTCCTATACTTTTGGAGATACATGCCACACACAATTGCACGCTCTGTATGCTATATTTAATTAGTCAAGGACTTTGGCTCATATACTTTTTGAGATATGTGCGACACAAGATTGCATACTCTGTAGGCTATTGTTTAACTAAGTCAAGGGTCATAACTTTGCACTTACTGGGCACAGCCAAACATGAAACCCCAGGTGCACAACTACACAGACTGGTGAACATTCCTGTAAAGTTTTATGACTGGCTCATCTTCTTTTGGAGATATGAGTGACACAAGATTTTGTGACAGACAGACAGACAGACAAGGGCAAATCTGCATAAAGAGAAAAATGGTGTAGATAGAAGGATGTCTTTCGGTATGTTAAAAAATAAATCCGTACATAAATTAACTCAGATCTATTTATACTATAATCATGGTCCTGTATTATCAAGGTCATTTTATATACATGCTTAAACAAATTAACTACTTTCGGCAATATTCGAACTGCTAACGAACGCACATCTTACGAAAACCCCGATTGGTGCCTCTTGTGTGATCGAAAATCCCGTTTGGTGCCTCTTGGGTGAAAATATGATTGGTCAGATTTTAAAAAGCCCGCTTCGAGGGCAACATTTTGGTTGGTCAAAAATGTAGGTCAAAATCAATGTTATACAGCTACGCTAAAAAAAACTATACACTAATAAAGAAATGCACTATTACAGTTTTATATTAATCACCACGACTGACTGGTTGTCTTCCATTCTTATAGCTGAATTTCTGTAAGTCGCTCCACTCCATGACCGTGGCTGATTATGTGACTTAAAGCCAAATAAAAAAATCAGTAACCATTTATCACAGCAACAAATCAATAAATTTAACCATCATAAAACACAAGTCATATCATAGGAATATTTTATTGCAAGTTTACTGGATATATGAATGACAACAATATAAGCAACCAAGCACCAACAAAAACCAAACAGAAACTTAACAACAAGTAATTAATAGAGAAAAATAAATACGACAAGTTTTTATGTTCAACAATACTGTAAGGGTATTGTGCCTTAACGTCATTTCCCATGCGTATAATAGTATCTGCTTCTAGTTTTATCACCAGTCAAATATTTACCCACTTTAATATCAATTTGTTATCACCTTTTCTATCTAAATTATGCTCAATTATGACAATTTATAACTACCATGTTGGTATTATTTATCTTATACTTTCTCACTAAGGCCTAAAAAAATATATCTGTGTTTCGGGTAACCCGACCCTACCTGTCGAAAACCCCGACCCTAGAGTTTTTTTATGACCCTGGATATTTTTTTTTCGATTTTTAATTGTTTTTGAAAAAAAAAAAAAAAAAAAAAACTTTGTCCCTACCCTACCTAGCATTTTTGAGACCGTTACCCTAAGCACAGATATTGTTTTTTTTGTCCTAAGCAAATTTGTTTGAAGTCTTTGAAAAATATTCAACATCTCTGCATACCTTAGAAATTTATTACTTATAGAATCAGATATTTACATGGGACAAAGTTTGCAATATTGTTACCCTGTTGTATTGTGATGTTATTCACTGCTCACATGTTACTACTGACTGTTATGCCACCATCGTTTATAGATGAAATCAGAGTCTACTAAACTATTAATTTTCAAGTTGTGGTCTCTTGAAAACGTCATTGACACAGTTTTCAATGCCACGATATTGTCAGCATGACTGCTTAAACTGACACTTGTTTACCTGTAAGCTGTAAACAACTGAATAATGGTGTTATCAAATTGAAACAGCCACATGTTTAACTTGCATGAAAAATGATTTGTTTCGAACGGTTGTTACCCGACTTCTGGCAGTTCAATAAGACACTATCCAGCAGAATTAAGTTTTGCAAAAATAACTTCATACAGTCTAGGATCTGCTTAAATAACAATAGAATTGTGTACATTTTGAATATGTTATTAATTGCCCATAAAATTGCATATCAAAATGTTAGTCCTTCAGAATTATTAAAAAAATATGACAGCTAAAAGCATAAGAGGGCCAAGATGACCCTATACGCTTACCTGGCCTAAAGTTTATAAAAAACAACATTCTGACAAATTTTCTGGATGATTGCAAAATGTGGCTTATAGAGTGTTCACGCAAAATGTGGCTTATTAAGTGTTCACGCAAAATGTGGCTTATAAAGTGTTCACGCAAAATGTGGCTTTAAGAGTGTTCACAGGGATTTCTCTATTATTCGAGAACAATTTGACAATTGTTTAGTATCATTCGATGCAAGATGTGGTTCCTATAGTGTTCACTAGCTTTTTCTATTAATTTCAAACATTCTGACCAAGTTTCATGATGACAGGTTAAGAAGTATGGCCTCAATCCTGTTCACAAGCTAAATATTGACGAATTTTAGACAGACGACAGACAATTGATGATCACAATAGCTCACCATTGACAACTTTGTGCGCAGGTAAGCAAAAACTTTGAAACAATCTGAATAAATATATTGATGATGAATAATGTGGATTTCTGACGACTATAACCAATGATAATTAATATGAGCAAGAGACAGGAACAATTAACATAGGGGGAGAGAAGCACAGTTTAATGACAATAATTCTATCGTAGTGTTTGGCTTATATACTGAAAGGGTAAAGAAATGCCGGGTCATACATTTTGTTTTAATTCTATAACCGATGATACAGTAGCTGTAAAACTCGATCAAGCAACACCTTGTGTAGCACACATTACATTCTGTTTACAGCCTTAGTAAAGCTTGACCGATGCTCGTGTAATTACCTGATGAGTCATGTGCACACGTATTGATAGGGTTTTGTTCAAATTCAAATTTATACTATGTTGTAATATGTACAGGTATACAGCACAAACGACCATGCCACACTTCTGATGTTGAAAAGGGTTGAGCCATTTCACTTCTCTAGCAAGGACATTGACAAAGTATGGTTGCTATGCAGTTTGTTGCGCATGTTTCGACAAAAGATTGTCTTGCTGGATGTTTTAGAGGCATAGGGATGGTTGTCAACCGACTGCAATCAGGCCGTCCTCATGTGATGTCATGACATTGGGACAAAGCAATGCGTCTCCAAGATATTCAGTACGGTCACCGTGCCGCTGTGGAAACGGCATTTAATGCAGTACTGTCACCGTGCCGCTGTGGAAACGGCATTTAATGCAGTACTGTCACCGTGCCGCTGTGGAAACGGCATTTAATGCAGTACTGTCACCGTGCCACTGTGGAAACGGCATTTAATGCAGTACTGTCACCGTGCCGCTGTGGAAACGGCATTTAATGCAGTACTGTCACCGTGCCACTGTGGAAACGGCATTTAATGCAGTACTGTCACCGTGCCGCTGTGGAAACGGCATTTAATGATGTAGAGACACACAATCGCCAAATTCACAAAAGACGTTGAGAAATCGATTGGGATCAGTTACCTTGTGAGCACATAGACCCTATGTTATTTGGCCACTAACAGCACATTGTCAATAACGTCAGATAAATTGGTTAATAGCATATTCTTCATGTGACAATTGGCTAAACACTATATGACTTTTTAAGCGTACAGTATTCTCGACGACTGTCTAATAACGTGGACCTGAAATTCACCCAGCGTTACTTTGTCCTTTCAGTTACATTTTGTATATTTTTGCCTGTTGATCGTAAAGCACATGAGCACCAACATACTTATCAGTATCAGTGAAATAAATATCTTCAAGGTTTCATAGCATTTTGTCACTTTAAAGTAATTGAACAGTCTGTCAATATGAGACATGCTTTAAGTATAGCATACATTTTTGCATCAAGATTAAAACTTGTTTCTAACTGTATGAGGATGTTCTCTAAACAGTTTCAGACATTAAAAACACACCCCTATATGTCCTGTTTGAAATCTCCAGGGTGCACACTATATCACTATAATCATTGAAATTAACATAATAATGATTATCAATAAAACTTTTGAATTGAATTTAGTAGACCAGTCCCTCCATAATACTCAACAATAAATAATAAATGATACAAGTTCAAATAAATGAATAAAAATTGATACATATGTTTACATATATACTTAAACATATGATTATAAACTAAATTATTTTACAGATAGTAAAACAATTTTTTCACAACTTCTATTAAATACCCTCAATAACTGCCTTCTGGGTTACTAACCAGTACTTGCGCCAAATCGCAGTTAAAACTCTCAACCTTCTGAGCTGGAGTCAGGCGCTCTACCCCTTGACCACAATACCTCTCTAAAACAGACAACCAAATCAATAGCACATAGTATATTATGTGCTTCCCATCCAATACAACACCAACGTAAATAAAATGACAACTATTTGGTGACAAGTCTGTCTATTTGAAATAGTTGATGGTTTCTTCTTAAAATGTCTACATGTACTTTTATTTTCTAATGTGGACAAGAGATGTTTGTAAAACATTATGCCCCCCTGTGACCTTTGATCCCATGACCCCAAAATCAATAGAGTTCCTCTGCTACCCAAGATAAATGTGTCTACCAAGTTTGATGATGATAGGTCAAGGGGTTCTTGAGTTAATGATCGGAAACGAAAAGGTTACAGACTGACCGAAGAACTGACCGACTGACCGACATGTGCATTCCAATATTCCCTCTCTTCTTCGAAGGGGGGCATAAAAAGAGATTTCCTCTCCGATTTGTATGAAAATGTTTTATACGACCGATACGTTTGCAAATATATCAACCCTTTACTCCATGCAGACGTGTTTCGACGCATTTACCTTATTTCCATGCAGACGCATTTGGAAGCCTCTGATGTTCAATGTTTATAAAATCTATTTTCACTATTTACAGCACTTTTTTTAAATCATAATAAACCAGGAACTATAACATGTATAACAGCAATGGTCAGATTATAACACATCTAAATGCAAAATAAATTAACATACACAAAACTGTAATCTTGATTTGACAGCATTGTCGACATATTTGTCAATACATGTACATTCAATATAAATCTCCACAGCAGTATACTATATACACAAAGATAAAGATAATCACAGGTTCATAGCATACGAAAATATCATCACATAATTCACAACAAACAAATTCAAAAACTCAAACTATCATAACTCATGAAATTAAAGTTCTTGTTTGTAAGTACTGTATAACATGTTTAGGATTGTGAACTATTGGCAATTTTGGTACTCGAATATTTGATCAACATTCTGTACGAATATTCGTATATTAGGCTTTCATCAAGGTTTGTTTATCATCACCATTTCTTCTTGCTAATATTCATTTAGACAAAAAAATCTGTTATTAGCAAAACCATAACTTATTACAACATTACAAAAGTAAAATTGGAAGCAAAATAGAAAAAGAGAGAGAATAAGTAGCTAAAGGGAACACAACATACATAAGACAGTGCCTCACCACACAGACCTCCGGGAAAACAACAATCAATATAACATAAGGCACTTGAGGAGGTTAAAGGGTACATACAGCATTAAATGTGCTGTAAGATACATTTCATTATGTTTGATAATAATGGATATGAAATTTTAATTCGAAGTTTATCTTTAAATTACAAATATATGTCTAACATTGATCTCTCAAGTTGTCAAAAACCTGATTATTTAGTCCGGTAATCGAATATTTGGACCTAACGATGAACGAATATTCGTTGACATCCCTCGTTCAGCAGTTTAGTTGAAGAAATGGAATGTACAATGCCATAGGGATGTGCAACATTTGTAAGTTTTCCATACTTATTTTAAATCGTGATTCAAATTTGGACGGATTTGTACCGCCTGAGCATCTCTACACATGACACAGATAATGTCAAAGTAAAGTGACATATAATCAAGGTTGTGGCAATAGAACTATTTTATTAAAAAGGTTAATGACCATGTAAATTAGTTTTTCACACATATAACCAATTTGAACCAAAGAGAGAGAATAAGTTGGTACAGGAAAGGCCACACACACAAGACAGTGCCTCTCAACACAGATCAAACATCGAAAGCATTCGCACTGAACTTTAATCGGAAGAACAATGAATGGAACTAATTACTGCCTAAAGTAGCTCTGTCTTGTTGAAGATACTAACTAAACTTGCTCTTATAAAACTTGATTAAAATTAACAATTAAATCAATCAGCATTTAAAAACTTCTCCTTCTCCTATAATAAACATGCATAATACTTTATCCCCCTCACAATATATACATGTATAAACATACCAGCAATCAACACTGATACATACTAAAACTAGAAATGTATCAATAAGACACAGACACCCCTACACTTTACTCAGTCAAAGAGCATAACTCTGTTCTTAATAAATAAATTTAATCGAAAAGGACCAAGGTGTTCAACTCTAAGTGATAGCATATGAAGGTTGATTACTCCTCGTTAAATACTCCTTTAGATATGATGGACATAGATGAATGGATCAACACAATTAAATCTAAGTGACCGCCACAAAGTCGTTGGGGCACAATTAAGACTGGCATCATCATTTCTATAGGTAGAATGTATTTTCTGTTAACTATCACTGCAAGAACAATAAACTCAACATCATAGCAATACAAACTATTTAGTATGTGTTGGATTACAACATATGTATGATAACAACAGAATTCTATTGTTCCTGTGTACATATGGTAATCCTAATATACGTGCTTCCAGGTATTTATCGCACACCAACCGGATTGGTAGAACAAAACTTTAGGTATAGTTTAAAATCAGTAAGTTAAGTTTGTGTGTGATAACAATATCATTGATAGTCTTAAACAGGCGTAACCTGTGAAAACCATTTACTCAATTCAGAGTTCATATGTTCAAATACGGCTCGGGTTTGGCAAACAAGTTTGATTTCTATGGCAGTAGAATGACGTTTATCTGCAACATACTGACGAAGTCCTTTAACAACACCATTCCACGTTGCACAGTCCCTAACTGGAGTACCATTCCCTGCAAAAAAGATATATATATACATATATATATAAATTAATTCTAACTGTGACCAGAGTGGGTAATACAAGATATTTCAATATTGCGACCTTAAATGCGACCTTAAATGCGTTGAATGTATTAATTTGATAATCAGAAACAAGAAAACTAAATGGGACCAAAAGAATGCGTAATGTTGAATTGTTGACTAGTTGCAAAGCTTCCTATTAGAGAGGGCTTTCAAATTTTGCTTACCTGTATATTTAGCATACACCTTAATTCATGAATAAGAATGCATTAGATATCGATCAGTAAAATTGTCTTAATCCCCCTGTGTCAGCCCAACACCCCCCACCCCCCTTTGGCCAAAATATTAATATGTGTATAATAATAATATCGACAAATTACAAAATGTTCATCTCAATTATTGCATAGGACTCAGTAAGTATTTTGATAAACAATCTAGCCTGTTAGCATTTACGTTCTTCAAAATAAATTACTTTACATCTTTAAGTAAAACAATGCTTCATTTCAAAAACAGTTGCAAAGAAGCGGAAAAAAAATCTAGCAATGTCATGGCGGAAAGTCAGATATTACTAATACAATGTACTGGAAAATACATATGCATTACATAGTCCCACTCTTAGGATAAACAAGCTCTATACATGTACAAGTAATATATTCAAAGTATGAAATAGATACAATTCTAAAAAGCAATTAAACCCGCAACTAATCAAATCCAAATGGCTTCATCGTGGGACAGTCTGATAACATAGTAACATAAGCAAACATACCTTTTTACCAATTAACAACAATGGCAAACAATTAAGAACTTACCTGTCCTACCTGCTATTGGTATATTTACTGACTGACAATTTAGATCAGTTGCCTTCACAACAGCTTCATGTACAATTGTAGGAAGATCTTGTTTCACTCCATCTTTTGACGATATGGGAATAGTAAAAAACAGTACATACTTGTACAGTAGCTTGCTACATTTCAAGGGAATTTCATAAACATGTTGAAATGATTTGTCAGACAACCTCTTTGTTTTCATCTTGGAATATTCTTCCACATAGTGCTGCCCTCCATTTCTAAGCAACAAATTTGAAACAACATATCCATTCACGGCAGCAGTAGTTTCTATGCAAACAATTGCATCCGCTTCGACACCAGTTAAATCCTCTGTTTCCATAATAATTACAGGCATACTTGGATGTCCACAGTCAAACCGTCGCACGTTTCGCACTCCTATTGTTTCCTTGTTTGGTAATTTGTCATCTGAGCGATCTTTCAAAAACTGCTTAAATTCAGTTGCTATATTTTTAATACGTTTTTCATCAATCTCCACCAGGCAAACATACTTCAATGAAAGATTCTGTCTGCAGGAAAATGCTTCAAGCGCTCGATAATATTGAATAGCACAATGGCTCTCTGAAATTCTACCAGCACCTACAAGTATAAACGAAGTAAGACAAATCTAAGGAAACAATACTGATAATTCATATCATAAGATCTGCATCCATTGCTCATGCTTGACCTTTAATGTTAATTCCCTCAAGTATGAATAATTTGCCCAATTTCAATATAAAAACAAATAATGAAAGGTAGGAAAACTGTTTAGCTTCATATAACGTTTTTAAACAAATAAAGTTTAACTACCATCTAGCCGCAGAGTTTGTACCTTTCTACATAAAATAAATATTCTCAGCCAGGTAAAATAGGAAACAGTCCAGCGAAGTCCTGAAAAGTATCAGGCTTGACTAAAAGCCAAACTGGACATGAATCATAAAAAAGCTAGTAAACTTACCACAGCCTATTATTGGCATAGCAACTGACACGTGTCTATTTCTATCAGCCATCTGCAAAGAATTCTCCACGATTTCTTGCAAAATTTGAAGCTGTTCATGATCATTTTCAAACCTACTAAATGTTGGTCCGACCGCCTGAATCACACACTCGCAGGGAAGTGTTCCAGATATTGTATCAATACAAGTTCCTGCCGCTAGAGCTCCAAACTGTTTCCTTGCATTTTGAACGGCATCGTTGTACTCTTTACCACCAGCTATAGACAGAGCTTTAGAAATTCCGTAAGTCTCAGATAAATGTTTATTAGCTGAATTAACTATACAATCAACTCTCATTTTTGACAAATCTCCACACAACATACAGACTTCAATCCCATTCAACTTAAAGCTTGAAACAGGTTCTACCAACCCACTGTCTATGATATCTGGTAGAGTTATGTTATTTCCAGCTCCATTAAACATTGCATGACAATGATATTCATCACTCCTTACCGTGTCAGCACCACAACCAATGCTATCAATTTCCCCTTCCATTTTTGAAACATTGGTCTGACATTTCGGACTGTCCTTGTCTTCAACATGTGCTGCATTCGAGTCAGCACCTAAGTCACTGCTTTTATCAGAACATGAATAAAATACATCCTCATCTAAATTCTCTGAACTTTCTCCACCCTTTGCATCGCTGTCTTTATTATCAACGTCGTGTTTAGTATCTACAATACTTACATTCTCCTCGTCATTATTCTGTTGACTTTCATCATCACAATCATTAACAGTGTTTTTTTCTATAAAAGTCTCAAATGATAAGATTGCTTCAAAACTACCACAGACGAACATAGCGTTGCCTTCACATTTTAAAGTAACTTTGAATGTTCTTTGCACGTAATCTTTCCATAACTCAAACATGTTTGTTGTTTTAAGAAATTTCACAAGACCAGGATTTAATTCTGCAGTCACCATTTCATCAAAATTCTAAAATTGCAATAACAACTTTTTTAGCACAAAAAAACAACGAATAAAAAGATGATGAAAAATTTCACATGTCATTATTGACGCATATAGAAGATGATTACTGTGATTTGAAGTGTACATATATTTGAGCACTAGCGGGTAAAACCTCTTTTGGTGACAAAAATTCGACTACATGTAACAACATTTTCTGTAATAAAGAATACAAACTGTCATCACAGCAAAAATCATCACAGCAAATGAGTTTAAACCATCAAAACCGTATGTCTTAATATTTTGCTAACCCCTTAAATGACTTCACGAATATTGCTCACCGTCATATTCGTGGTCACCGTTTGTTTCAACTATCATTTTACGCCTTCGTTTACTCAAGATGTTTTTAATATATTTGATATAGTTTAAAGATCACAAATCTAATTATTATTTATTTTACCTCGTATCTTATCTTTAATTTATACAAGAGACAAATGCATGTGTAAATATTGCATTAATGTACTAGTATTTAATTTTACACCTGTTATTCTCGAGTAATCATTGGAAGTATAGACCAGTATATCAAATTCTAACCTCATTTGTTTGCAAAAAGTCACTAGTGTCCTCCTCGACTCCTTCAGACATTTTGTCACCTGTTGACTGATCCAAACATTCATCTACATTTGTGTCCCCATGTCCACCAATAATTCTACTCAAATGACAAACAGTACAATTTTAAAAATAATTTTCTGGACGTCATATTTTTGTGAAATACATGGCATGTTCATTAGCTTTATTATCACAACACTGATGAACTTATCCTCTCTTCGCAGAAATTCGAAATTATGTTTTAAGCATAATACAAATCAAATTCCTGCTTCAACAAAGAACCATGTGCCTAGTAAAATGTCACATGACCGATAAAAATGACAGAATTTGTATGTACTAGAAAATCGATTTCCTAATAATTAAATCATATCTAGATATAATTACACACAAAGCAAATGTCATCATGAACCTTGATCCACAAACCTTTTACTTGTTCATCAAATGTCATCTTGATGTCATGAATATCATATGCCCCTGTTATTTTTTAAATGGGCTCTTCAATTAAGAAGTTACATGGCAGAATTATTAGAATCTATACTCAACGACACTTCTAAGTCCACACTTCGATTTTCATGGCTAACTTCGACATTTGTTGGAGTATTTTTATAAAACCTGGTCACAATCTTAACAAAATATTTTATTATATGAAAACATAACAAAAATAACAATCGGATACGAATCCGCTCAACCGTGACAGTTTTACTGCTGCTGATCGAAATACTCCAAAAAATGTCAAAGTTAGCCATGAAAATCGAAGTGTGGACTTAGAAGTGTCGTTGAGTGTATATAACTGCTTTACGATAACAGCATATTTGTTACTTCCAACAAATATCTGCCGTAGAAGTCCTTGGATAGAACAATATTCAGATATAATGAAAATGCTACGGTCTCCTCATGTATATTGTAATAAGGGTCATTGATTACAAATCAATTTAACTGGCAAGTCAGAGTTTCTTTTTCTTAAAATATTACAATAAACATTATAATTTTGTATCATAAGAATCACAGTCAAATACTGTCTGAATTTCAGAAAGCAAAAATGTACGAGGGCTAGAAAATTGCCAGTAACTACATGAACAATAACTGTTACCTAAAGTGCACAATACCTCACACCCGCAAAACTTCTTTACCTAAAGTGCATAATACCTCACACCCGCAAAACTTCTTTACCTAAAGTGCATAATACCTCACACCCGCAAAACTTCTTTACCTAAAGTGCATAATACCTCACACCCGCAAAACTTCTTAGTCAGGAGAAATTTCTATTAGACACAAACATATAGAAACTCGCAAGTTCAAATCATGCTCAATGTCCTTAACATCCCTGAAGCTTGGTCAAAATGAATAAAAGTGTCACATACATCTGCACGTCATGGTGATCAAGTGAATAATGTTTCATTGGAATCGCTGTAAAACTGTTCAAGTTCACTTCACGAACTTCCATATACAAAAAACGTCTATTGTGCATATTTTGTCTATGTCTAAGGGCAAAGAACTCTGTCATGCTTGAATACACCGAGAAACAGCCTAGGTGCACAGCCACATATGATGATTAATGTTTATATGAAGTATCATGACCAGCAACTGCTTTGGAGGAGTTGTAATAACAAAGTACTGCTTTCTTAGTAGTTAATACATTTATAAACTCTCCTTTTAGAGCACCAGCGCTTATTCCCTTATAACCACCCTTAGCTTTATAACGCAACATATATTTTTCTATTTTTAGACAGGCGAATCGATATGTGCCCATATGTAGGTGCAGTAACCATGGAGAAGTTTTAAACAGACATGCAGACAAGCAAATGGACAAACAAGCTCAAAACAGTACGTAACATGCTGGGGGTAAAATAAACAAAAACAAAACTGTTCATATCCATGTATACATACTCAAATCTATCAGGATCCAAGAAGGCTGTTAACTTCCTTTTAACTTCTGACGTAGCAAAATCCGTTTTGCCCAATATTGTGAAACCAAAGTCAATTTTCGGCGCCTTGTGCTCTTGCCAAACATGTTTGTTAGAAAAACCTTGAAAAACAAAGATTAATAATACTAGAGCTTAAACATAAGCAAATAGAAACTAGAGCTATCTCTAAATGTGATTCATACCCCCATATGCGTTCTTGTCAGAACAATGGTTATATGTCATCATTAGGGAGATAATTTTGCATCAACATCATCATCTCAGCGAGTGTGGTGTGGTGTGGTGTGGTGTGGTGTGGTGAGGTGAGGTGAGGTGAGGTGATATGTGTACACAGAAATTCCAAAAACGTAGTATAAATTCCTTGTAGACGCGAAAGACACCCGGCCTATTGGACCTATAAGTCAACAATCGCCCATAAACTGTTAACAAGAGATCAAGCAGTGGATTCCTGTCAAACAAGGGATTTCGGAGATGAAGCTGATAGACGAAAAATCAACCAACCAATGGTGATTCCTTTATACCTCAAAAACTTAAAAATACAATGATTGTTTATACTTTCATAAATTTTCATTGAATTATGTCAACATTTGACAGTTATGTGTGGAGTTAGAAAAGCTGTTAAGTCCATTTTTTTGTTAGAAAAACAACAGTCACAGCCTAATAAACATACTTAAGTCACTCAATTGTTCTTAAGGATAGTCCACATAAAACAGAAATAGAATAATCATTTGTATTAAAATAGTTATGCAAAAACAAAAGATAACTTGATAATAAAAACAGTGGTAGAAATATACGATTCGTCTTAACAATATAGGAATTTATAGGATTTAAGAAAGAGAACAATCAAGCTCTTAAACAACATCCACTCACCATTCTTACCTTCAAATAAAAATATGAAAACGGTTTTCAAACAAATCAGGAACAAATTGAACTAAGTAATACAAACTGACTAGAATTTGTCTCCGATTCAAACATTTCTTCCTTATAATGCTAATCCCTTGAATGTACAAATATTTCATTAAGAAAGGATGCATACCTATTTTTATATAAAATGGGAAACAAAAAGTGAACATAAGTGATATTCAAAGACACTGCAGTACTACAGAATTGCCACACCAGAAAGAAATTTTGAAGGAAATATACCTTACATAAGTGTTCAATATATGACAATTTGTTCCTTAAGCATGTTGTTTCTTCCTAACCCACTAAAAATATAGGAATATATAGGAATTCCAGAAGAATATACATGTTAGTCACAATTTATAGAAAATATAGAATTGACCCTCAAATGTAGGAAAAATGGAAAATATAATAAATTTAACGCCCTGTAAATAATTGAAAGTAAATAAGGTCAGTAAATTTTACTCACGTGAAATAAAGGAAACACTTGCTGAAAGCATTGGCCAAGGACACAAGGCCTTAGTTAGTGAAGGCATGTGTTGAATTTTAACCAAAACAACAATGTTTTGCAAATAAGTCGAGCAGTTATTCTTGTCTGTAAATTCTTGTAATACTTTTATAATGTCATGGACAAAATGTGGAAATTCAACTTCAACTCCTGAAATAATAAAAACTTTTATAACATCAATCTAAAGATCAAACATTATACATAAGAAGACTATCATCTAGGCAACATTCAATTGCTTACAATTAGAATAATAAAAGAGTAATTTTTACTGTCTTTAGCAAAGCTTAAAAAATTACCATCATGAATTTCTGTATTATAACTAATAAATAAATACTACATATTTCTGCTGTAATTAATGACATGTGTTTCGTGTTATAAAATGCCAGACTCACTAAATAGAGGGACAGTTTAATGGGACCTTTACAATTCTACTTTAGTACTACATAACTACCTGAAGGGCCATAACACATACTAATTATAAAACTGAGATAACCCCAAAGTGTGCATAGTCTTGTGTTGACTAATGCTAATATAACATTTTGTCACGTATGGACATACTTAACTAAATCGGCATGATAACTGCTTTTGGACAGAATGGTGGGAGACAATTGGGTAAATGGATACCCCCCCCCCCCCCCCCCTCACGCCCATAGTTAGGTCACAACAACACAAAACCACAGTGTACAGAACATTCGCATGAAATGATAATGATAAAATAAGCATCTTACCACTTGTATCAATTGCAATGTCGGATACATTTAAAGTACAAAGGTATTTCAGCGCTTCTTTGATGAAATGACTCATGGGTAACTTATGATCAGATAAATTCACCAGACATTGATCATGGGATGTGCCTCCATCCATTTGTAAAGGAAACAATCTATCAGCTGAAATAAAACAGAATGAGATTACAGTAAGGATATATCAACAAGTTAATTAAGGAGGTAATTAATAATAGTAATCCATAATAACATAATTTGTAATCCTTCTTTATTACAAGCATACATCTGAATTGTGGATATAGAGATTTGATTATTCAGTAAAACATCAGATTGTGTCATTCAGCGAAGATGAGTATCACATGAATGAGTTTCATAGTCAGAAATACGATTCAGCATAATAGTAATAGAATTAGGCATTCTGAAATGAGATTCAGCATCATAGTGATAGAGTTAGGCATTCTGAAATGAGATTCAGCATCATAGTGATAGAGTTAGGCATTCTGAAATGAGATTCAGCATCATAGTGATAGAGTTAGGCATTCTGAAATGAGATTCAGCATCATAGTGATATAATTAGGCATTCTGAAATGAGATTCAGCATCATAGTGATAGAATTAGGCATTCTGAAATGAGATTCAGCATCATAGTGATAGAGTTAGGCATTCTGAAATGAGATTCAGCATCATAGTGATAGAGTTAGGCATTCTGAAATGAGATTCAGCATCATAGTGATAGAGTTAGGCAATCAGGAATGAGATTCAGCATCACAAGTGATCGAGTTGGGATCAGGAATGAGATTCAGCATCATAGTGATAGAGTTAGGCATTCAGGAATTAGATGTAGCATCATAGGGATAGGCATTCAGGAATGAGATTCAGCATCATAGTAATTGAGTTAGGCATTCAGGAATGAGATTCAGCATCACAGTGATAGAGTTAGGCAATCAGGAATGAGATTCAGCATCACAAGTGATCGAGTTGGGATCAGGAATTAGATTCAGTATAACAGTGATAAATTTAGGCATTCAGGAATGAGATTCATCATCAGAGTGATAGAGTTAGGCATTAAGGAATGAGATTCAGCACAACTGTGATAGAGATAGGTGCTCATAAATGAGATTCAACACCACTGTGATAGTAAGGCATTCAGGGATGAGATTCAGCATTAAGTGGAATGGGGATGAATGGTTATGGGTAAGATATAAGCAATATATTGACTGATGTAGCAGCATTTTCAGCAAGTAAAGTTTTTTTGTTAAGAAAATTACATTATTTACCTGGTTCTTTCTGTTCCAAAATGATGATTACAAATTGAGATGAAAGCAAGTTGACATATTCTTTAGCCATAACATGTAAATCGATTGCTTTGATTCCAGCTCCAATGGCTGTCGACAGTCTGTGACAGTCTGCAACTAACATAAACGAAAGGGTTTAATACAACCAAACTGATTAATATTACCATGTTGTATAGTATTTTCGAACTACATTTTATGTTGAAGTGTTGAAAGTTTTTCACACATTGTTTGGGCAACTGGCACAGATGATCATTTAATGTGACATTATAGTCGACTAGATTTTAATATTTCTCTTAACTGTAAGAAATTTTATTCGGGGAAGGTGGCTTTAGTGCCATTGTGTATAGTTCTAAAAATCCCTAGACTGCTTCCTGCAAAATTTGGTTTAATACAATCAATGATTCCAGAGGTCAATTACAGGAACTGAGTGCTAAAATTTCAGTGGACATGACCCCTAGCACAAAGAGGTCAAGGCTTTCATTTGTATAATTTTGAATGAGTACCAGAGGATGCACCAAGCCAAAGTTTAATATTATCTATAGTAAATATAATATAGATGTACAAACAAACAATACCACAAGATCGCAATAGCTTCAGACCTAGATGAGTCAAAAATACAAAATTGTTGATAAAATAAATTTATAAGCAATATTTAAATGATTGATGGTGTAGTGCATAATGTATATAGTCTAATCACTCTTACTTTACTCTGATTTTTGGTAAACATGATAAATTGGGTCACATTCCACAATCAGTGACTAGAAATCAGGGAGTAATTGGTTTAAATTTTGACTAAAAATCTTTAACTAAGAGCTACTGATGAAATGAGGACAAACATACTTCCATTTCCATTGGTGCACAAGAGACGTCTCTGTCGGCGACTATGCTCATTGTAAAATATCTGAAACAGTTATAATTAGGGATACAATATATAATATGCTAAGACTGATTTTGATACCTTAATTTCTACATATATGACATAATGACAGTGAACTCTCATTGACTGGAACGTGTTTGCATTAAACGGGGTCCTGTATGACTCAAACTGATTACACCATCCCAATAAATTTCTCTACATAATCTATATTGTTCTACTACTGTTGGTTCAAACTGTCTAGCCTCGAACTCTCAAACCAATTATTCGGCCCCTTCAACATAAAATGCTCTATAAATCATACCATTTGGGTCGAACAATACTTATCCAAGGAAAATATTCTAAACTAAAGTGTGTTCTTATTTTTTTGTCATACAACTGTTCAGTGTTAATATACAGTAAACCTCAATAATAAGACCATCCCTGGTCCCTTGAAAATTGGTCTTAATATTGAGGTTGTGTTAATTTTGAGATTGAATAAAGAGCAAAACAGTGAAAATAGACTCGAAAATTGTGTTCTTAGTTTTAGGTTGGCTGAAGAATGGTATATTCAGAAATAGGAGTTGTGATGTAGTACTTGTATATATGGCTACACAGGGAAAACTTCATATTGTTCTGTATACAATTACCTTACTGATGTTATGGGTGTCTTCTGAAACATTTGGTACACTAATTATGACTTTCTGCAGACATGAATTAAGTTCACTCGTCTTGTATTCATCAACTGCTTCCAACATAGCTCTTGCTGTTTCCCTAGGTGGATAATGGAGTTTTCCAGTACCAAATGCCGGGAATGCTATACTGCTGCACCGTCTTTTATCTGCTTCCATCAAACATTTCAACACCATGGATTTGACATTCTGAACGAAAGCAAAGCACCAATTGACATACAGCTTTATGAATACAAATAACTAATATAACCATACAAATACCATGACCTGTTACTATGATCATAAGCCATGTGTACTTAAATCTTTTTTTTGAAAGTTTACATAACAATATGAATTTTATGATATTATACAGTGTTTATGCCATATCTGATACCAGCAAGACCAAAACTGACAGTTAGCAACATTCTCCCTTAAGTTCTTCTGTGGAATGTGCCAAATATACATGCAATCCACAGTTTAATACTTAACTGAATCACCATGTCTATTTACGGTTAGTAATTTATTCTAAGGGTTAGATTTGTTTTATAATTCATACTTGAAGATAAAAATATGAAATAAAATAATATAATTACTTCAGCCACATTGTGTTTTTGAAATTGGGGTAAAGCACAGTGTAAAATATGTTTATGTTTCATTTTTCCAGCACTGGTAACAGCCATTTCACCAAACCGTATCCCATTCTTGTATTTAGCATGGCATTCCTGTTGAATTATGTCTCCTGCAGACTTCAAAATAGTGTTTGAAATGAATCCTAAGCTGAGGTTCAATACAGGGGATACAGTATTTACAATCACATCCACCTGCAATAAATATACCAATGTACTGGTTAATGATTAATAACACAACATTTGATGGGTGCAAATATATGGCGGTGCATTCGTTGTTCAATAAATAAGATCCATCTTTGGACTTGACTTATGCCCTTCAAATAGGCTCGGATATTGAAATTTGACATACCAAGAGGTAAAAGCACAACACGTATGTCTGCATATAACAAAAGATACAAGTAAGTGTTCTGTTCCTTCCCTTTGTATGTAATGTGAAAAATATATGCAATAAATGATATTTTTAAATCAGCGAATACTGAATTTGAACTATGCTACTTTTATACCTCTGAATATCACCAAACTTGTACTATGAGCAAATTAGCTTATTGGCATCAGAGATGACATCATTGGAGATATGTTCAGAGACGCATGATAAATGGAAATAATTTGACAGGAGGGTGAGATTGCATGCACTGATCCAGAGAGGAGACAGGCGTCAGTTCCCACCCCCTGAGATTTTGGTAAGAAAGGATTGTCAAATATCTAACAATATCTAGATCAAGAGGGGGTCGCAAATTCAAAAGCCTCATTGTTTTTGTCAAAACCCAGCTAATACATTACAAGACGAGAAGGCCATGATGGCCCTATATTGCTAACCTGAGACCACTCCCCTGGCAGCCATGGTCTTTAAACAATCAACATGACTTGAAGGAATTCAGTAGATGGTCATTCAAGAAACATTTCTGCGACATTTTTTTAATTGACCAGTGGATTCTGAGGTGTTTTTTTAAATTGCCACGGCAACGTGAGTTTAGCGGCTTTATTTGAGGGAACATTGAAGAGGACCATACAAGTAACATTAATGAGAAATTATTTCTGCAAATGTTTTTCCAAATTTTGCGAGTGTCGTCAGGCAAGATTTTCAAAGTTTTCCATTTAGCCATACAGAAAAAGCTAGCCCTGATCCCACCAGACAGCCATGTCTTTTTACGAACCAAAATGGCTTGATGGAATTTGGTAGACGGTCACCCAAGAAAAAATTCTGTAATATTATTCTGAAATCAAGCCATTTTTAAAGTTTATCCTTTCTGTTGCTAAAACTAAAAAGGCTTTGCATTGCAAAAGTCTAGTGACTCCAAAGGCTGAAACTAGTAAATATGCATTTCCATAACTGAGGAATGAAACTATTTCAATATAAGCTTTGTTAAACACTTACTGGCAGAGAGGTGAGGAAGGCTGTATCCAGTGTGACAACAATAGAACTCAAATCTGTAATGATAAATTATTTAAACACAGCACAGCAAAAACTGGGTATGGATAACCACATGGACTATAAACATATTTGCAAATCGTGCTCAGGTGAGATAAAAATGTGACCAATGAAATAAGGAAATCAATTTTCCTGAACAAACACATGTTGCATTAAAGATGTTGACTGAAAATCCAAATTTCAGAAACTTGAATTTTTGACTTTCATACACAGAAATAAATGACTTAATTAAGACACATTTGAGAGAAAAAACCCACCTGTGTTAGGTTTTAAATCTGGGTGTATATTTTCTCTGATACACAATTTGTCTTGTTTCTTGAAATGAGTCTCTACACGCCTGGTAACTTCAGTTATGCTTGCCTCCCTATGACATTGGAATATTACTTGAAATGGATACTGAGTACTTGTAAGTACTTCAATACAAGCACCAGCAACATCTGATGGGGAGAAAACACCAGCAACATCTGATCGAAGCTCCAGGGGTATCACTATATACGGACATTTTCGCTCTGCTGACTCACGAAATACAACACTAAGAGACTGTGATAACCAGTCCACTTTTTTTACAACAATTTCCACCAACCATTCCCCAGCAGTTAAAGGTGTGGGTAAAACTCTGAGGTCATGCCAATCTACTAACTTTGCAGGATCGTTTGGTTCTGAATAAACATCAAACCGTTCATGCAGATATTCTGTAATATAGTGACACTATTTGTATCATTATCAACATTGACGGCACATGATAACACCCATGTATTATTTGCAATAACTCACCAGTGAAATAACATAAAGATATGACATCACAGTTGCCTTGGAGTGATGGCCACTTCATTATGTGCAAAGAAGTTAACTTTCACTAAACTAATGTTTATTTACAATATTTGAAATACATGTATGTATATATATACATAATATATATATATAAATAGTGCATTATAAATTAGTTTTCAAAAAGTTTGTTTAAGTGGAGAGGCACTCCCTTAGGGTATGTATGTGTTGTTCCCTGTAAAAACTTGTTCTCTCTTTTAATGAATTTCATAATTTACGACAATTCATGTAATATCCTATAAATAAAAAGATATGCTTACTATGCAGACTAAGATTTAAGTATACTAAGTCAACAGCATATTTTAATCTCATCTCTATCATTTTGGGGAGGTGGTATTTTGTAATTGATACTGAAGTTAATTTATCATTAAATATTGAAAGTATGGGAATATGTTTTGAAGCATTAAGGAACTGGATTGATAGTCTTACTGCGAAATATGTGAAATTTGAGGGCATCATTGAACACATCAATATGCATAGTATTATCATTGAAAGTGGAGGTTTAAATGAACATGCCTTTAACTAAATCATGAAACATAATATTAATACATTATGAAACTATGTGACATCATTAGTAGGAAGTAAAGTCGAAGAATATATTTACCCTGCTGACTCATATGTATTCCTTGCAGTGATTTCCGTGATTCATCTACAAACTGTAGTTTACAGACATTTTTGTAGATACCTATGTTGTTTATATCACCCAAAATCACAGACACTTTCAATTCGTTTCCAGCATAACCAAACAGATGCCACTCTGCAGCCAAATCACAGTTTTTGAAACTGCAGATCCCATATTTGGATAACTGTTCAGCATTGATCACACAATCATGGCAATTTCCTACAGATTCAATCATCGATTCATATTTAACAAGCTCTGTCACAGACATTTGGATTGTCAGTGTACAAAATCTGCATGTTACAATTAAGTGGTTCCTGAATTCTTGCACCATACCTAACTGTCCACATATTTTTAGAATTTGCTGCATAGGACAGACTTGAGCATCTTTGAGCTGAAATTTTGTTCTCAGATTCTCTATAATTTCATTGCCATGTTTGGCCAAATAGATACACACCAAATTTGGTAATGGTATCTCAATGCTGCAATCAATCTCAAGTATTTTCTGAGCAACATCTGACGTACACACTATGTTCTGTACAGTCCTCGTCTTCATAAATATCAATTTCTTCTTCCTGCTCCAAGCATTCAAATCTTCCTGAGCACAAACAGCTTCATTCTGATCTAATGAAAATTCAACAATACTTTTCTTTATAGCATTATATGAAGCTTTAGCAGCTTCTTCCGACTTGGCATGCAATCTTACAATAGCTTTTCCATCTTCTATGGACATTTCAGAAAATACATCAAGATTTCTTTTTTGAAGCATGTGCTGGAAGAATGCAAACACTGTATCATTTCTGTAGCCATTTTCAATGAGTAATTTGTTTTTATCAACTTCCTCAAACACAACAACTAGTTTAAACAAGTTGTCTTCAATGTTTTTCAATATTTGTTTCACTTTTCCAACTTCAGTAACATCACCAGAAATCTTCACTCTTTCATCCATTTTGTCAATTTGTACATGTGCTTTATTTCGGATTAATTGCTCTGGAAGCAGTCTTTCCCACATGTCATTGGAAATCGCATATTCTGTGTGAACCATTTCAATTTTTAATTCCTTTAGAACATTGTTCACACAGCTATCATACCCCACCATATGTATAAAATGTGCATCCTTTTCAATGAAGCATGCCACATTCTTGATGGGATACTCTCTATAAGCATCTGTGAGTCTTTTACCTTTTTCACTGTTAATTGGTAAAGTAATAAGTGTATAACTACTGAAATGACCAGTAAACAGATCATGTATGCAAGAAAAAGCATCATGTGCACTAACGCAACGTTTGTTTAATGCTTCAATTTCAAAACAAGGTGGAGATTTGACATCATTACTGATTTTCAAGTCTTCCTGCTCTAAAGTATCCTCAATTTGTTTTTTGTCAAATGAAAATGCATATTGAAACATGCAAGGGTGACTTATTTTATTTGAAGGAACAGGCACTTTTTTACTAGTATTCCTCCACAGGAGACAGATCTCAAAGTCTTTCCAAGCCGTTTCAAAAGGACTATTGTCTGTGAATTTCTCCCACTTATCTGAAGAAAAATACAAAAGTACACATATGAACAAAAGTCCCAAGAGGGTGATGCTCTTCTGGCTATATTGTGCATAATTATGGATGTCAGAAAAGCAGTGATAACCATCGGTTCAAGAGCAGAAGTCATTTAAAAGTTTTTCTATTTTTAGCTCTAGTGACTATATTGTGCAATTAACCAGAATCATTTAAACAGAAACCGTTTGAACTATCTTGAGAAAGGGTCATGTCAGGATGCTACAGAGCAAGTCTGATGTAAATCTGTTCATCGGTTTATGAGAAGATGTTATTTGAAGGTTTTTAGCTCACCTGAGCACTAAGTGCTAAATGTGAGCTATTGTGATTGCCCTGTGTCCATCGTCTTCAGTCATCAACAATTTAGTTTTTTAACACTCTAGAGGGAACATCTTTTACCTAATCTGCATGAAACTTATTCAGAATGTTTGTCTCAATGACATCTAGGCCAAGTTTGAAATTGGGTCACTTGGTCACTAGGTCCAATTATATTAAAACCTTGTTAACACTCCAGATGTCATATTTTTGACTTTATCTATGAGACATAGTCAAAATGTTTGCCTTAATAATATCTAGGTCAAGTTTGAAACTGGGTCATCTGGGGTCAAAAACAAGGCCACTAGGTCCAATTATAGTAAAACATTGTTAACATGCCAGATGTCACATTTTTTACTTTATCTAAATGAGACATGGTCATGTTTGCCTTCATAAAATCTAGGTCAAGATTGAAACTGGGTCATCAGGTGTCAAAAACCAGGTCACAGGATCAAATGAAGGAAATTCCTTGTTGATTCTTGGGAGGCTGAATTTTCTACCGGAATTACATAAAACTTTATCAGATTATGTGTCTTAATAAAATGTAAGTCCAGTGTTGAACTGGGTCATGTGGGGTCAAAAAGTAGTTGAAAATCCTCTTAGACTTTCTTTTAGCCAACATGGCAATGTACTCAGGTGAGCGATATAGGGCCATCATGGCCCTCTTGTTCTATTTTTAGCTCTGGTGGTCATATTGTGCAGTCAACCATACTCATTTGAAAATCTTGAGAAAGGATCATGCCAAGATGCTACATAGCAAGTTTGATGTAAATCTGTTCATTCATTTATAAGAAGAAGTCTAAGGTTTTCTATTTTTTAGCTCTGGTAGCTATATTGTGGTATCAAGCGAAACCATTGGAACAGTCTTCAGAAAGGGTCATGCCAAGATGCTGCAGAGCAAGTGTATTGATTGATACATGAGAAGAAGGTTTATCTATTTTTAGCTCTGGCAGCCATATTATGCGGTCAAGTAAAGCCTTCAGAAAGGGCCAGGTCAGGATGCTACAGGGCAAGTTTCATCAAATTTGGCCATACAGTTTCAGAGGAGATGTTGTTTGAATAAAAAGTTAACCGATGCATGGACACATGATGGACAACTCGTCACGAGATTTGGCCAGTAAAGCTAAAAAGCGATTGTAATTTTGTATCAAGTTCACACATGAATAAGAAGACCAATATATTTTTCAGCAAACATTATTATTGTACAATATCATCAAATAGTCTGAAAAAACTATGTATGAATTATGACCAAAAGATTGTTTTTATTAATATAAAACAGCCAATGTAAAACCAATCACAGGAATGTTCTCTACATAATAAAACTGAAACATTCAAATTTGATACACAGTAAAGAATGCATAGATTTATACTCTCTGCCTTCCATGCATTCCTCCCTCCTTCCCACAGACCCAGTCATCAAGAGACCCAGCCACCCAGTAAATCTATCCGTCTGTCTGTTCATATGTTCGTATGTCGGTTTGTCCATCCATAATCTGGGGTTACAAGGAACAGTTGCCCATGTCCAGTGGGTCTCCCCCTGAAAGTCTGACTTATTCCTGCACTAAGTATAAGGCCCTTGAAACGTCATTCAAAATACATGTATATTAAAAGTGGATTTATATGTATAAATAAGCTGGAAAATGAATCAAAAAGCCTTACCATCCTGCTGCCTTTGTTTGCCATAAAACTACAAATAAAATCCATGTATCAATATTGTAGAAAATATATGAGATTAAAATATACTGCAAGTTGATAATACTCTACTTAGAGGCATGGTACGAGATCAAAATATTAATATGTAGCCCATAAAATGTTACCCACTCCAACACTTCTTAAATATTTTGAATAGTGCTGGTTTAAGGAGTAGGTGGGGTAATACCAAATAAACATTTGTTAAGAATGGCCCAATACGTGATAAATTTTGTGTACAGTAACTAGTGACACAGTTGTATTTGATCTCCTACATTAGTTACAGTAAAAGCTCTCCTAAAGATCACCTCAATAATAAGACAACCTCGAAATTAAGAACACAAGTTGCTGGTCCATTTTTTATTGTCTTGCTCTTTATTCAACCTCAATAAAAAGATCACCTCAATAAGAAAACCAGGGTTTTCTAGGGTCCCAAAGGTGGACTAATTATCGAGGTTTTACTGTAAATGATTGATAGATTGATGAAATAATAACATATTTGTGCAGTTTCAATCATTCTATGGTCGACTGGTTGCAGCTTTACCTAACAGTATCCAAGGCTTTTTCTACCTGTCAGGGGTGGGGGGTTGAAGTCCGGCCCCATTCCCTTTGCACAATCGGGTTATTTTTTCTGTTTCAAGAAAAAAAATCCCAACTGAAACCTATTTTGAAATTGAATGCTTTTTGCGTGATTTTCCTTTTCCACAGGGAATTTTTGTTCATTTGATATATATTTTCACTGCTAGTTTATGTCTTTTAGACGCTTATGAATTACTGTGACCATCTTGTTTCCTACAGAAATAAACTATGTGTCTTTTTTGCAAATATAAAAAAATGTGAATTATCTTCAGTCATTTGTTTTTCCATGAACACATTTGATAGGTAGGGCGAAGTTTTATACATAGCCTTTCAACAGACCAACATTATTTAAACTATTGAGAGTACATGTATACTAACCAATTCATTAGAAGCAGTGGCCATGTCTTCTTGTAGGTATAAACTCACTTATTCCTTTGTTCGTGCAAATAACTGAAATGTAGGAAATGGGAGGTTGTGAGAAATAGGAGTACAAAAAAAATGATTAACCCAATTCTGTTTACATAGTGTAATACATTTGGAAAGTCATAGAGAAACTAGAGAGTGTAGTAGGAATATATTTTCATTTATTTAACTGGAATGGCCCATCACAAAATATGGACTTGGATCATATATTAGGATAAGTGAAATACACAAATTTTGACAAATTTTACACAAATATAGTGTGTCATGTGCACAGACTTGTCAACTGTTTATTTCTCTCGCAAAAAGTAAGAAGTGTATCGGCATCACCTTTTAAGGCAAAATTAAATTGGATGACTTGGCACAAAATGTTTAATGTGGCACAAGTTAAACATTTCCTCTCGCAGACTTCAAGGGTGATGCATCTACACTTTTTAAGTAAACTGTTGTGACAAGTGATTTTGACAATGATGTACATTTAATAATTGTTAAACCGGCATGGATTGTAATTTTAACATTCTCGATAGTCCGTGATGTACATGTTTCTAGCTTAAAGCGTTTTTTCTACTCTGGAAATAAAAGATAAACAAACACAAATGTACTCATAACAACGGCATTTTGGAACATATTAAATAAAATGTATCTTGTATAAATATCATTTTTCTACTCGGGAAATAAAGATAAACAAATGTACTCATAACAGGATAACAAAACATTTATCATTATTTGAATTTATTATAAAATGTAAATATCTTTTTCATAAAGCGGGGCCGTTTTGACCGACAATCGGGGCCTTTTTGACAGCAGGCTGTTTTGACTAGTTTTGACTGCTATTCGTCACTAATGAACTGAGGCACAGAATTCTCCAAAGAGTTCATAATCGGCTGATTGACATTATATCTACTATCTTGGTTCAAATCATCTCCCCAAGGGGAACAAGAACACTTCTGAAAATACGTTCTTGAAGTGTGCGATACCTTAATGGGAAGAAGATCTTAAATCTGTTAGTCCTATTTTTTGAACTTCACAAGGATATATCATAATTTAGCCAATCTTTTCCAATAACAATAAAGGACACCTGTTACTGACAAATTGACAATGGATTGGTCTAGATGTGTTCTATTGAATAGATCTCCAGAATTATGCTCAGTGACACATAAAATGTTTCAGAAAAGTATTTAAGGCTACATATGTTAGGTGTTTTGGATGACTTCATTTAGTTGTTTTTTGTTGTAAGAATGTCAACATATTCATGATAGTCAATTGTTCAGTACGCTGAACATTGAAATATATCAAACACACGTGCTACCATTCTGTATTGTTAAACTATAACTACTTGACCAGGAAGTATATTTACCAAGTATTTAAAGTAAACTTAAGTCTTACGTAAAATATAATGCCAACATCAAATGATACATAAAACTATACACACCATCAGATATGCAAACTGCAGACTGTGTGAATCTTCATACTGTCTAGTTGTAAAGAGATGAGTCATATCTGATGGTGTGTAGAGTTTTATGTATCATTTGATGTTGGCATTATAATTTATATTGAGTGCAGGAGTGAGCGAAAGTGAAAGTAGTAACTCGTTTCTTATTGTTTCGACATTTTAAATAAAACTTATCATAAATATACATCATTATCGATAAAATGATGTTTAATGCTTGATCTACCTGTGTATGAACTCCAGTGACATGATCTATAACAGCAAAATACGACACTTTTTTAAACAACCTGTGAGGCGGTGAAAACGAAACTACATTTTACGCATGCGCGCAATTCGGAGCTCTGTTCGAACCCAAAGTGTCGTAATAGAAAACCACTTTAATCATCGCCGTTGAAAAATTACTTTCTTGATATTTTTAGAAAAAAATGTGTTATTTATAACATAAAAAGACTTCAACGATATCAACACTTGGCAAAATATGCTTAAACAATATTATTTCTATGATTCAACAATTTATATATTGCATGAAATTGTTATTTCTGGAACCTTGGACCAATATATAAACTTTGAATCTTGTAAGGCAGAAGGATGTTTTATAAAAGAAGACATAACATCGTGGCATGGGATTTCTAAAACAAAACAGTTAAATTATTTTTGTTTTGTACAGTAAAACCTCAATAATACGACCACCATTCAGACCCTGGAAAACTGGTCTTCTTATTGAGGTTGGTAAAAGTACAAAACAATGACCTATTTAGGTATTTGGGTCATCGTTTAGGAAGCGATGCTGTTCGACTCGAACTAATGACTCGAACCGTGTATAAAAAACATTTTTATTTTAAACAAAAACATTTGTAATAATATGTTTTGGATTGTAGATGGCCGTGACCTAATAAAAAGCTTTATACATTCTACATACATGCCCATAGACGCGTTCCTAAAAATTACATAAGATACAATACGAGCTATAAGTCGCACTTATTCAGGTATGTCTGAAAACTACAAATACATGTATACCTACTTATAAGCCAAGGGTTGGAACTTCCGTATCAACCATGTAGTCCGGCTACTTTAATTTACTTGGATGTCAAGAATGTTTATTCACAATATTCTCGATATTTGTTTGATGATTTGATGTTCGTTCATTCTTAGCCTAGCTGTATGTTGTAAGAGGATTGAAGTCTTTATTGTTGTTATAGAAATTGATAGAGTTTAGCTTGACAGTGATCATATTGACTTATATATTGATGTGTAGGCATATTGGTCTTCAGTCGAGATTCTTTCACATCTTCACGTTATTATACTGTTGCTAAGTACACCAGTCATATGGATATATGCAAAACTTATTGATATTTGTTTGTTTACTCATATACTTGTAGTCCGTTTTAATAACAGTAAAACCTCACTTAAAGACCACCCCAATAATAAGACGACCTCATAATTAAGAACACAATTTTAAAGGCGATTTTCACTGTTTTGCTCTTTATAAAAACCTCACTGATGATATTAAGACCATCTCAATAATAAGACATTTTTTCAAGGGTCACGAGGGTGGTCTTATTATTGAGGTTGTACTGTGCTTTGGAACGATTGCAAGTAAGTTTAAACATTGAGGTGGTCTGTCAATGAAAACATGTTTTGTAAAATAGTGTGAACACAATCACGGTATTCTCTACTAATTCTGAATCGACAGTAGTGACAATTATAAAAAAATGCCAATGTTATTGGATAGTCATAATTCATGAATTCTGTTAAATTACTAATTTCGCTTTCATACTTACGATTTATTCCTATTTACTTGATCGATCTGCTATTGACATTCGGATAAGATTTACATTGTCTTTGTCGAGGTTAAGAGTTAATTTTCATTAATTTCGCCAATTATTAGGTATTCTGTTCTTTTTCTGGCAAGGGGACGATGATCTAGGTTGGAGACAGGCACTTTGTCCTGGAGTCATATCATCACGGACCAATATGAATTATTATATGTATGTATTGGTCCCAGAAGTCATTGATGAGCCAGCCTGGATATCTCCAACGGCAGTCATTGGTGTGTACCAGTAATGGCACTGTGTTACGTAGACAGGAGTTTCAAGGAGGTCCATCTGTAGTCATGGATATCAGTAGTCACACCATAGTAGAAACCATACTGGCATCGTTTGTCCTGCAAACTATTTGTCCGGCATATTTCCGGACAGCCCTTTTAATTATGACCCCTCTTGGTGCAATATTGATTGGCTAAACTAAGTCGTGGCATCAATTTAATAACTTGTGGCCACAACTTACTAACTTGTGGCCACAAAATAAATAAAGTGTTGCGGATGTCACCTCAGTGCCACCGTAAAAACAACTATAGCACTGCTTATGGAATCTGTAATCATCTCTCTCTCTATATATACATACATATTGTTGAATTGTATATATGTGTTCATGTTCTTCTCTGTTAAACATTTCCGCACAGTAGAGGACAATGATCAGTAAAGATTACGCCTAATACACTGAATTGAATTGAATATTCTTCGGGAAAAACTCCATCCAGATCAGTTGATCTATTGTGAACACGGAACCTGGACCTGAGCGTTTTGAGAAGCTTTTCATGTATACAGACAATAATTCAACACAAGTATATACAATTTATTTAAAAGTTTACAATTTTCATGCAAGTTTCATACAAGAATTATTACATCAATGATGAAAGTATACTCTTTACTCCTTCACAAAGACACGATCAGTAATCAAAGTCAGACGCAGCGTTCAATAATACAATACAAACTTGTATTTCGAGGGCTAAGCGCATGACTATCACAACTTCTACATAAATACATAGGAGTTAGGATAGCCTTGCGCTGAATCCTCGATATACAAGTTTAAGTTTTACTTAAATTTTGGGATATTTCAACAACAAGATTTTAAGAGTTACTTTTACAATTTTCACGCAAGTTTCAAATAAAAATTATTACATCAATAATGAAGTACACTCTTTACTCCGTCACAAAGGCACGATCAGTAAGCATAGTCAGACGCAGAGTTCAAATCAATTAAATACATAAAATGCTTTCAGTAAACCATTCATTTCAACAGTGTATTTTACGACTGAACTTAGCTTAGGCACTTTGAATTTGCGGTTATTGTTCAATTATTGACATGCTGTTTACAACACTCAAGCATTTAAAAAAAGGAGTCCATGTTATTGTTACAAAAGCTGCCATGATGTTTACCGCACCAAGCTGTGTAGAAGGTAAATACATTCTCCTTTTAAAAGCACATTACTTTGGATACTTTTCGCAGTATTTACCTTCTGTTTGGTACATTGAAATAAACATAGCTGAATCATTCAAAAGAGGCGTACCAAAGCCACGACATTAATTTGTGTAGTAACTTGAATTATTGGAAACAGTCAGTGAGAGGGAACGTTTTATAGATTGTCATGTAATGGTTATTTAACTAGACTTTCACATTAATTAATACAAGGTGTCATTTCCCTTACGGTGACATAAAATCTCTGATGCAAACAAGGGTGATTTCCATTGAATACTCTTTCTATGATGTCATTATTAAGTTTTATTGCCGCCAAATATGAATCCATTTTGAAGAAGATGACGATTAGTCTTCGCCGGATTGTATTCTTTCCTTCAACCGTTTTATTTCAAGCAGTGTACGTGTTGGCATTTCGTTCTCCGCAGCTTTCAATAACTTCTGAATCTGCAGTGGATAGTTATGCTTAAGCTTGTTTCGTTCATTCATATGTCTACCTCCAGTTTTGCATGATTCATTCGTTGAGCTTCTAACAACGACATCAGAGCTAAGGGTTCCAATACTATTTCTTCTTCGCGCATTGGAGGCAGCAATGTGTGGTAAACTACTAGTGTGTGGTGCATGATCAATAGGCGCAATTATCGAGTTCCTACGTCCAGGTAACTGAATGTGTTCGTGTATTCTGGTGCCGAAAGCCACGCTATTTCTCCGATTGGTGGATGTGTGGTCGGCCATATGACACAAATCAGTATTCAGACTGTGTTTAGATTCGCTAGTTTTCATACTGTTCATCAATTCTTTGTCAATTGATATGCTGTTTCGTCTTCCCTTGACATCGCCGCTTTGGTGCATTCCTGCAGCAACTGAAATACTGTTTCTACGGGTATATTGTTTTTCTGCGACGAGTTCTTCGCTCGGCAGTACATAGTTCATACCAGTTTCATTGACAGCGGGGTGATGTTTCTTTACAAATGCGTGGCTGTCAACCCGTCCTCGCCCTCGACTAATACTTCCACAACCGGATGCAATGTTCGTATCCATTATACTGTTACCTAATCGATATGTGTCCCGAAACGTTGTTGTATCATGGAACTTATTGGCAATGGTGTTCCCATTAACATCTGTTGTTAAACTATGTCTTCGGTTGTTTTTTAAAGGTTTTGGATTAGGCACTGGGTGTTTTAGATTGTCAGTACTGGGTTGAATATCGATTTCCGTAAGTTTAACATCATTGTCATCTATCAGTGTTTCAGTATCACATTCTGTAATAGTGCTTTGGTGATGTTCTGTTGTACATTTCCGAGCTTTTAGGAAATTAAAGCGTCTAGTAGACCCTGATGATGACGTGGGCGATGGATTAGTTGTTGATGATGGAGACAAAGACCGGCTAGAGACGTTATCACTGTCGTCAACACAAATTAGAGACCTCTTCTCTAATTTCGACACATCACTCGCCCGGTCGGAACAATTCCGTTTTTGCTGATTTTCTCGTACAACTTTGTCCCTAAATGCGTACCACTGGTCTGGAAGCGCAGACTTCCTTAATGTTTTAATATTCAAATGAACTTGTCCATCGACATTTAGAGAGTCACCTGATGCGTTTCTTGTCGTCTCTCCGTACTTAATACGAAGGTTTTCCAAAGTACTCGCTAAAGTGTTTATTTCCGGCGTACTATGACGGCGAAAATTATTTCTTTGTATTGTTAACCCGTCGTTGTTTGTTTCAGACAAATTCGACAATGTATATTTAGGCAGTGCACTCTTCTCCGTTGATATCGAAATAGATTTCCGACGCGTTTCACTCGTTTTTTCCACACCACTTGTCGGAATATCACATGAGGCGCGTCTGCCTGTCAAATTCGGAACAGACTGTCCTTTATTCCAATCTGTATTCACTGTTTGAATACGTTTGTATGATTTCTTGTCGATCAAGTTTGTACCGCGAAGGTCAACTAAAGTGCAAGTTTCGTTGTGTGTTATACCATCGTCTCCATTCTTTAGAAAAGAAATATTGCTTTTGAAATCGTGCAAATAATTTCCAAGATCACAGATTTGTTTATCCTGAACACTAGAGTAATGATCCATTTCAAAGATTATTTATAAATTAGCGTATAAAAAGAGTTCCCAGCGGTACAATTGTATCCTACCTTATTCTATTATATACACGTCCCGCTATCTGACTAGTAGCTTTTTACGTTGTATTTTGGCTTGTCTCTCACACAACAGTCAATGTCGGTTTGGAAAGCGCTATTGAGAAACGATATTGATATTTTATGGGTTTTTAGCATGAACAATGTATACGTGACAAACTTGAGAACGTGCGAAATTACCTTGCTTTTTACGGTATATAAAGTGTTTATTTATTATAGACTATATTGTGTCACCCTATTTAAAGGGTCAGCCATTTCTAACCTACTTTCTGAGCTCTTTTACGTACCGATTCCTATCCTTTAATACCAGGCACCGGACAGGTAGTGGTGGTTCACCAACCGGCTATATCAGAACGGACCCCTACCGGGGTATCATATTTGTTATGAATAGCCTGGGTACCCAGAATGATTTTATTTGAACTGTGTGAAAGCTCAATAGATAACAAGCAATGTAAACATGACTTGTGTGTGTCATAACTATACGAGTATATGCTCGGATACAATACATCAGCTCTGTTTTCATTTGTTTGAACTTGTGATCGACCGATAGTGTTTCCTGGTGATCAAGTTTGATAGGAAATTAATATTTGCTTCGTATTTCCAGAATGTACGGCGTTCATGATGCCATGAGTGGCGTTTGTAATGTGCTGCAGTGATATAACGTTAGTATGCTCAATGTAACATTACCAGCTTAAATTACACACTGAAATGAATTGTTCGATTGTGCAGATTACGACGCTTTATATATGGCCCGTGACATGGCGCTAATGGCCTCTGTCGTGTATCATTCAGTGTATGGATGTATTCGTATATAGCACTCTGCCATGGGCGGCCGTCTCTTGAGCAACAACCTCTCTTGAACAATAATATCAATTATTCCTAGAGCAACAACCTTTCAACAAATAGTCAATACTTGCGTCTCCCAAAAATGTTGCTATGGAGCGGTAATTTTAATACTTAAAGTGTCTGTTTAATAATGCCTAATTGTTTCAAAGATACAGTCATGATTTAATCAACAATTGAATCTCTGATTCTAAGAAACAAACACCCCAAGTACAATATGTTCTATATATTATATCCAGTCATTCTGCTTTACATGTGATGTGTCTCTTGTTTATACTTTATGGATTTAATAACTATAAGAAAACACATAGAATGGTAATGGCTGCTTTATTCCGGAAGTACTGTACAGAGTGTATATCTGTATATATGTATAGAATCAACACTAATAGAATGATGGTCTCACATACATGTATATGTAAAGCATACAATGATAGATATATATGATAGGACATAACATCCCTCCTCAACTTAGATAAAACTTAAAGTTTACAATTATGCATAGTTTGTCAATTATTCCAGTAGAACAGGTTCCAGTATATCAAATATATTAAATGATAAAATAATATTATAATGAACCATATTAATTTGATATAATTCTATAAGAGATTAACAGGTAAGTTTTGCTGATGGAACACACATCATGAACCTAACACTAGTCATGTTCACAAACTTTCTCTCAGAATTGTCCGAACTCTTGAAACTTGATACCTTGAATGTAAACAGAACACATACCATTTGTTTGTAGATAAAATGGTAACAAGATACAACTAAATATCATAGGTAAATCTACTACATGAGCAATATCAAACATTTACACAGTACAAACATGATGTATATCTATATTGTCCAGACTGTTTGTTTACAGAGAACTTTCTTGGTAATTGTTTATAGAAGTGTAGATTATTCAATCAACTAATGTCTAAGTGTTCATGGAACTATATAAATACAATTATGTTGTACACATTAAGATAACTTGCAATGAACTTCTAATGGGATTAGTATGCCCATTTCACTCTGAACTTAACTCTTTATCTTCGCACATAATCCTTTAAGTACACAGGAGGCCGTCTTTCTCGTACAGGCCTCTCAGTAGTAATTACATCCGGGTTACTTGAATAATTGTTGGTTTCATCGTCCTCCAAATCAGTCTCTATTTGAACTGCTGTTGATTTGCATTTCAAATTTTGATTTACTGGCTTCATTACAGAAGAGTTTCTAGTGACACAGTGTCCAGAATCATTTTGTACACTTATCATAGATCCTTTCTTGTTAACGACTTCATACGACACTGGGTTATATCTGGTAGATATTTTTGTTGGTGTTTCATTCCGTAATAACACTTTGTCACCGATGTTAATTGTGCGTTCCCGGGTATTCAATTTACGATCCTCGTATCTCTTTGACTTGGATTTCGAAATTTCATCATGTCGTCTGGCAATTTCGTCTGCGTGTATATTCTCCCCTATCTTGTTATCAGCATTAGGCATACGTGTACCGGGTTCCCTTCCGAACATTAACCTAAACGGCGTATGTCCTGTGGATGTGTGTGGGGTTGCTCTGTATTGACGTAAGAAGCGAAACATTTCCTGTTTATAGTTTTTCCCCTCCACAAATGCTGACCTGACACTTTTCATCAACGGTTTGTTGAACGATTCAGCCTGAGCATTGGCTCTTGGCCATTTTGGTGTGACTTTACGATGAGTAAAACCACAATACTTAGCATAGTCACTAAACGATTTACTGTTAAATGGAGCACCGTTATCAGATTTTACAACCGTAGGTACACCAAACATAGCAATTACTTTGTCAAAGATTGGTATGACACTATTGGCAGACACACTCCTAATCACTTCAACCACAGGATATCGTGAATATTCGTCTACAATCACGAAAAGATAATCACCGTTATCTAATGGTCCACAAAAATCAGCACTCAGATTTTTCCATGGTCCTGATGGAAGTTCCGACATCTTCAGAGGTCCTCGTGATCTGGGTTCCTTGGTATTCGCCTGACACGCAAGACACATTTGTATGGCTGCCTCAACTTCTGCATTCATGTTAGGAAACCATACTTTCGACCTTATATAGCTTTTTGTTTTAACCACACCTTGATGTCCTTCATGGCCCAATTTAACTGCCTTCGCTCTTAATACTTTGGGCATTACTAATTTATCATTTCTTAACAACACAGTTTCACTGTGAACGGTCAGTTCATCCTTGATATTTCGTAAAGCCATCAAGTCTTCCATATCTATGCCAGGATCTACTAATGTCTTCAGTTCAAACCATTTTCCATTTTTCGTGAATTCAATCGCTTTCTGGATTGTCTTATCGCTGACCGATGCCATTTTAACTTCATCAAGTGTCATTGCATTCGGTACTGCTTCTGTTGCGATAAATGCCACATATTCATCAGCTAGATTCCTGTTTTCAGCATATTTTAATGGGTGTCTACTCATATAGTCAGACGGATTGTCCTTCCCTGCCTGGTAAATAATCTTCATTTTAAATGGTTGCAGACGTAAACCCCATCTTTCAATACGTAACGGTGGTTGTTTTTTCGACCAAATCGATGTCAACGGTTTATGGTCTGTGATTACTGTGAACATTGGTGCACCCCGTAAATACATCCCATAGTGTTCACACGACCATACTACGGCTAGCGCTTCTCTCTCGGTTTGACTATACCGTGATTCAGTTGGTGATAATGCACGGCTTGCATATGCAACAACTTGACCTTCCTGTGTAAGTATTCCTGACAATCCTACAGGTGAAGCATCTGTGATTATCGTAATATCCTTCGTTGGATCATAGTATCTTATTACCGTATCACTACTTAGTTCCGATTTTAACTTGTCAAATGCATCCTGTTGACATGTTTCCCATACCCATGCAGTGTCCTTTTTAGTTAATCGGCGTAGTGGTTCTGTGATAGAGGCATAGCTGTTGATGAATCTTGAACAATATGATGTCATACCTAAAAAACTTCGTAATTCAGATACGTTCATGGGTTGTTCCATAGATCTTATCGCTTCCACTTTCATTGGATCTGCTGATATTCCTGTCCCTTTGAATACAACCCCAAAGAATGTTATTTCTGGCCTATTGAACTCGCATTTCTGCTTATTAAGGGTAAGTCCGTTCTTGTGCAAAGCACTGAATACCCTGTCTAATGCCTTATCATGTTCGGTTTGATTTTTCCCGAACACAATAATGTCATCCGATATATTTTTGGCCCCTTTTATATTTTGAATTAAACAACTTATGGCCTTCTGAAAAACTTCACTGGCTGAATTTGTTCCAAAATTTAGACGCTTAAATCTATATATTCCCATATGCGTAGAGAATGTTGTAATTGACCTTGATTCTTTTTCTAGCTCAAGTTGGTTGTATCCACACCGTAAATCCAGCTTGCTAAACACTCGTGCGCCGTTCATGTCGTGTATTAATTCGTCGATGGTAGGCATTGGATGACGTTCTCTCTCTATTGCCTTGTTTGCCTCGCGCATGTCAATACATAGCCTGACGTCTCCATTTTTCTTAGGTGGCGTCACGATCGGTGATACCCAGGGCGTTGATTCATTTCTTACTTCTTCTATTATGTCGTCTTTTACCAATTTGTCTATTTCCTTAGCTACTTTCTCCCTTAGGTGAAATGGTGTCCGTCTATTCCTTTGTGCAACCGGCATTATATTCTTATTGACATGTAATTTGACCTTTCTGTCCTTTAGTTTGCCTATGCCTGTGTAAATTCCTGGGTACTTGTTTTCTACATCCTTGCTATCCGTCGTGATACTTTGATTGACGTGAACAAGTTCCAACTCACATGACGTTTCATATCCTACGAGCATACCAAAATTACCTTTGACCAGGTAAAATGTTGCGACAGTGAATTTTCCGCATTTATCTATAGTTAGATCACAGGAGCCTAACACCTTGAGATTAGACCCACCTCCGTATGGTAACAATTTGGGCAATCTTCTTTTATTCAGGTTTGGTTTCCCCAGAAATTCATAAGACCTTTCGTCTATGATGTTAACTGTTGAGCCAGTGTCAATTGTCATTGTTACTCGTTTTCCATTTACATTTAAACAAGTTGTTGGCGACTTCTTCGACTTATGGCCGTCAACACGTTTAACTGTAATATTATAGTTGAAACCTTCACTGTCTGAACTGTCCTGTAAATACTCACAGTTCTGCTGGACTTCATTTACATACTTTCCCCGACAACACTTAGCGAAATGATTCACCTTTTGGCATTTATTACACTTCTTCCCTTTTGCCGGGCACGGCTTATCTCTGTGTGGATATTCGTAGCCACAATTCCTGCAGACTGCATTAGGCTGTTTATGATCACGTGATGATGCTGCTGAGCTGTAGCTGCGTCCTGCTCCACCATTGCCACGCCCTCGATTTTGCTTTTTCCCACGACCCTGGTTATGCCATTTATTCTTTCCACGCTGCGGTGCTTGGACATATTGCACTTTTTCAGGCCCCTCTATTGCAGATGCCTGCAATTCTGATTGTTCTAACATACGCCCCAATGTTAAAATATCATTAAGTGACTTATCCGGCTCTCTTAGTGCACGTCTACGTAACTGATTCGACCTGCAATTTTGAATCACTTGTTGTAGAATTTCTTTGTCTACCTCATTAAACTTACAGTTCTTTGCTAATGTTCTTAATTCAGTCACAAATTCATCTAATGATTGCGTTTCACTTTGCTTATGTGACCGAAAATTATATATTTCCATTTGCACGTTTTTCTTTGGTGATTTAAATATATATAACTGGAGCGAGCATTTACCGGTGGTTCAAGTGGGGGTCAGGGTGAATTGGTCACGGGAAAAAGGGAGATCAAATTGTCTTTCTCGATTTTTCGGGAATTGTTGGCATTCACGGGGAGGGACAAATGTTAATAGTGAATAGAATAGAATAAGTGCGCACAATAAGAATAGTGCGCATGCGCGAAGTGGACAGTCGTGTTTTTTAGGCTCGGAGAAAAATCTCCATTTAATATTAATTTTACAAGTGTTAAAATCGTTTTTAGATAATTTTATGTGTGTATAGTGGTTTGTATCCACCCCTATTCCAATACTGCTCTGTATAAAATGTCAATTATGCTTCTTTAAAGCCAAATAGCTGGTTTCCTTCTCCCTCGACCACGAGGCGTCTCCAAATCCAAGATGGCTGCCTCCAGAAGTTTGTCGTCGGGACATTGTATGCTCCTGTCTCTACTGACACTATTTGGATTTATCATCAACGTAAATAACCCAAATACTATTGAAACTCAAAGGCTTGGACTTGCCTTTTTCACTAACATGAAATATAATAAAATCAACTTCGTCGATATATCGGCAGACCGGAAAGCCAAACTCCATAGACATACACTACTGAACTTTTCTACCAACAATATTAATAGTAAACACCTATTTATACTCGCAATATTACTATGTGGTGATGTACAATTGAACCCTGGACCGGGGAATGCATCGATATTTCCATGTGGCCACTGTGATCTTCCAGTTGACTGGACCCAGAGAGGTATGTGTTGTGACGAATGTGGTGTTTGGAACCACAAGTCATGTGAAGATGTTGATACTAAGGAATATGAACATTTAGGGCACTCGTCAGTTGTTTGGCACTGCTGTATTTGTAATAGTATAAACATTGATAGCTTTACTTTTAACAGTTATGAATTGAGAACATCCAATGTCTTCACACCATTATCAGAGAACGAGAACACTATTGACTCGATATTGTCAACCGAACCATTTAGTCCGCTACACTATAGTAGCCCTAAGGCCGGACCGCAACGTACATCGCGGCTTACATCATCGCATACTAGATCCATCCGTTCATCTATTGGATCATCTAGACCTAGTACTAGCGACTTTACTTCTTTGCCGAAGAAAACAAATCTAAGATTATTAACAGTAAACTGTTGTAGTATCCGTGAAAACAAACAGGAATTTACTGCCTGCGTAGATTACACAAAACCAGATTTAATTTGCGGCACAGAGTCGTGGTTAAAAGGTGTCACACCAGGGAAGGGCCCAGCTAATAATGCCATCAAATCATGTGAAGTTCTTCCGGACAACTATACATTCTACAGAAACGATCGTATATCTAGAGGAGGGGGGGTATTCATCGGTGTTAAAAAGGAGCTGATATCAGACGAACAAGTGCATCTAGTTACAAACTGTGAAATTGAATGGACAAAGGTAAAAATAAAAGGTAATAAAGACTTATACATATCGTCGTTTTACATGCCACATAGAAATATGAACGACCTAACTCAACTAGACGCCTCACTTGATAAACTGTCTACTACAGGCAAAAACAAACATATTCTTATTGGTGGCGATTTCAACTGCCCCGACATAGATTGGACTAACCTCCGGGTCATGAATAATGCACCGGATAGAGCTGTGCAACAAGCACTCATTGATATCTCAATCAAACATGGACTCACCCAGGTACATGACCAACCTACCCGCCAAGACAATATCCTTGACCTGGTATTCACAAATAACCCTTCGCTTGTGAAGACCTCGACTAGTATACCGGGTATAAGCGATCACGCCATGGTGGTAACCGACTCTGATATTAAACCGATCTACAATGTACAAAAACCAAGGAAAATATACCTATTCTCCAAGGCCAATTGGACTGATATATACAAGGAATGTGAAGAACTCTCCGATAAGATTGTCAACATGGAAGGAAACCATATCCAAGAAACCTGGGACCTTCTGAAAACTAACATACAATCCATAATGGACAAACACATCCCATCCAAAATCTTCAAAAAGAGAAACACAGTCCCATGGTTTAACAGGAACCTTAAACGTATGACAAGAAGGAAGGCACGCCTATACTCACACGCTAAGAAATCCAAACAATGGACCGAATTTAAGCAATACCAAAAATTGTGTAAACGGGAATTCAAAAAAGCTGAGGTGAACTACATCAATGAAACGATCCAAAAAGGCTTCGACGAGAACAACTGTAAACCATTCTGGCGATATGTCAAATCTAAACTCAAAGACTTTGTTGGTACTGCACCGCTTAAACGTAACGGGAACCTCCTCAGTGATAGTAAGGACAAGGCCGAGATCCTAATAGACCAATTCAGCTCAGTGTTTACTAAGCGAATGACCAACACCCTACCTAATCTACCTAAGGAATATAAAAGGCCACTACCTGACCTCACCATCACTACACAAGGTGTAGAAAAACTACTGTCAAAAATTAAGATCTCTAAAGCTGTGGGACCGGACAATATATCTAATGCTATTCTCAAAAATTGTGCCAAACAATTGGCTCCTGCCATCACGACGATCTTCCAAAATTCTGTAAATTCTGGAGACCTGCCAGACGACTGGGTAAACGCTAATATATCACCAGTATACAAGAAAGGTGATGTTCACCTTGCTGAAAACTACCGTCCTGTGTCTCTGACATCCGTAACATGTAAGTTGTTGGAACATATTGTGTGTAAACACCTATTAAATCATCTAGAGAGAAATAACATATTGACAAATCTTAACCACGGCTTCCGATCTGGATACTCATGTGAAACACAACTCCTCGTAACCATGGAAGACCTACTGCAGAACCATGATGCAGGATACCAAACTGATGTAATGATACTAGACTTCTCAAAAGCTTTCGACACCGTACCACACGAAGAATTACTTCATAAACTAAAAAGCTATGGAATAGTAGGATCTACACACACATGGATAAGAAATTTCCTAACTACTAGACACATGCAGGTAGTCATCGATGGTGAAAACTCCAAGAAAACCACAGTCGACTCAGGTGTACCACAGGGTACAGTCATGGGCCCCCTATTATTCCTTTGTCATATCAACGATCTTCCTCGTTCTGTAAAATCCCAGGTCAGACTATTCGCGGACGACTGTCTGTTGTACAGAAGCATCCGCTCGCAAGAAGACCACCAAATATTACAAAACGATCTACTAGAACTTGAAAAATGGGCAGACAAATGGGGCATGCGTTTTAATGCCAAAAAGTGCTATATTCTAAGCGTTAATAATAAATCTTCACACTTCTATACACTGTGTGGTGAAATCCTAAAACAGGTCCCTGATAATCCATACCTGGGACTTACTCTCAGTCAAGACTTAACTTGGTCAACCCACATTAATAAGGTAGCCAAGAAGGCCAACTCTACCATGGCAGTTCTACGTAGAAATCTCAGAAATTGTGCCATAGACTGCAGGAAAACGGCGTATATATCTCTGGTTAGATCATTAATGGAATATGGAGCCATAATATGGGACCCCTATCTGCAAAAAGACATTACCAAACTTGAAAGAGTGCAACGTCAAGCAGCACGCTTCATCACCAATGATTATAAAACCAAAAGTGAAGGATGCATGACAAGAATGTTACATGACCTTGATCTGCCAACTCTACAAGATCGCCGTAGAACTATCCGTCTCATCTTCCTATATAAAGTGGTCGAGGGGTTGGTACCAGCTATACCTCATGACAAATTTGTCAAACCGGTACGAAGCAAACGACATATAAAATCAAGTACAAACTCTAACTTTAACACTACGAACATCGTAGATAAATACACTGTGAACAATAACCGTGGACTTTCAGTAATACACGCTAAAACAGAGCAGTATAAAAACTCATTCTTTGTAAACACCACTATAGATTGGAATCATCTAGATAATTTAGTGGTTGGCGCTAAGACAGTCGAGGGTTTCAAATCCGCCCTCCCTAGGTGTACTTATTAATCACACTTGCGCACTCCCCCCGGTGTCACAACGCTGTAAAAGGCCCTACACCGTAAAGAAGCAGAAGCAGAAGCAGAAGCAGAAGTTAATGGAACGGTAGTGGAATCAAAGCGCTGTGTGGAGCGTATGCCCATTTACGTACATCACGAACAGCATGACATACTCGATATCCCGTTACAGCGAAAAATTTATGAAATTCAAAAAAGCTATAAAGCACTTGAAATCCTAGTCCAAAATATTAGACGTTTACATGCCCATTTTGAACACCATAAACATTCCTTATGTTCTTATTTTACATTTTACTTTCACTTTGCATGTGAAATAAGGTAGGCCTATGTAGGGTCTTATTTATAGGACTATTGGAATCCGAAAAAATGCAGTAATAATTATGGCTGTATGTCGGGTGAAAAATTAGGATAACACCTGTGACGTGTCAATTATACCAAGTGATAATAAGTTACTTAGATGCTAAATAGAGAAATATAATTATAGCGATGTCGATTTTATTCTGACACCGGTGTGTTTGATCTTATTAAGATAATTTACAAACCAATGTAGTTGTTGATACCGGTGTCAGAATAAAATCGACTTCGCTATTCCCCTATAGGATATTTAGCATTTATGCAACTTGTTATCAATAGATATGTAAATTATCAACCCGGCGCAAAAAAAACACTTCGGTTAAAATTTGGAATATGTTCTGTTAGTCGAACAAAAACATAAACAAACACTCACTAATGGTGGATTGCTTGTAGAGAATTAATTTCGGATGAACTTTTCAATCGTATAGTCAATCACAGAGGTACGTTAAATTTGTCTTTTGAGACTATAATCACCATACGAATCAAAGACTGGTGCACACGTAGTTAGGTAGATCTGAAAGTAGTGCACGCTCCGATGTCGGTTCACAAGTTTTTATTCATCATATTAGTTAATAATAATACTAGACTAGACTGCTACGTTGCGTTGTGGAGTAACTTCGACGACCTTTGGGTCCGTTCAGTCAGTAGAGACTAGAGTACAATATTAGTGTCCAGGAGGTCGTGGGTTCGAACCCCACATTTCCCTTTGACTTTGTTAAATTGTGACTGTTGTATTATTAATTTATTACTCAGTCTTACTGATTTAATAAAATTTACTTGACTCATGACTGGACTGTATGGTGATGTGAAGTATGAAATGATGAATTCATGCCCTCGCAGCACTCATTGTGCTCTGTGTTCATCTGGGACTTTCTGACTGAGATAACTTAACACTCTGTCTACCCTCAGTCACAAAATCCTAAACGACCACAGCATGCCTGCATTAGAATTCAGTTTATCTGGCCAGGTAAAGCTGTGGGTTGGAGTATGGAACTGTACCCCTAGAGTCTTTGTCAGTGCTTATTACAGGTGGTTGTTACAAGGTTATCAACTCTATGTCCCTTCTATCGAGTTCTATGGAATTGTTGGAGGACTTTGTGTCAAGTGAACTTTTACACAAATTTATTACATCACCAAATTCACCTTGGAAACTATCTTTCAAGATTTATTTTTCAGCCAGTTAACTTAACATTGCTGTCAAGAATCTCGTTCTAGCTGATACAAAGGTCTGAATTTTAGCCACACTCCTGGTGCAAAAATATAGTCCATTTTTCCCACTTTCAGTTTCAAGAAAAAATTATTTTTAAAGAAAAAAGAAATAAATTAACCGTTCACTCTATGTAAACGCTGAATCACGCCTCTGCTGTATCTCGTTGAAAACGCAGAATCACGGCTCTACCCTATTGCCATGTAAACGCTGAATCGTGCATCTGACTTTCTGTCCCAAATTATTCTTTTTTTTCCATAAAAATCGGGCATTTTAATTGATTCTAATGAAAAGATCATTCTTGTATTGAGTTAAAGTCTATAGACCTTCAATCTGAAGTCCTAGATAGCAATAATATGTCCAGATCATCAATTAATGTACCACTCAGTGATTTCCCTAGGATTTTTCAGTTAGGGGTCCTGGGACCCTCATGTTTGACAAATCGGGGGTCCTTAGTACATTAACAAAAGTTTATTTTAGGGGTCCCAGTGATGTACACAAAGTTTAAAATGGCAGTCCCTAGATAGAAAAGTGAGTCAGGTACTCGAGATTTCTGCGTCAGGGAAATCCCTGCCACTTGATGAAGACTCGATATCAAGATGCAGTAAAAGTAGAACGCTGTGTCACCAATTTTTCCACAACTTTGAGAGTGTGAACATAATGTTATTTATACACTTGTTACTTAGACACCATGTAAATAAGATTAATTTAACTATTGGCAGGCTTCCTTCATAATCATAATGAAATCACGACCTTCAGAGCAGGAGTCGGGCGCTTGACCACTGCACCTCCCTATATATAGGACTAAAGCTTGAAGGTCAAAAGAAACTTCTTAAATTATCTAATTAAATAACATGTTTTATTAATTGAATTTTGTTAATTATTATATATATGGTCTTTTGGTTTTTCTTTGGTCGTTATAAGCAAGGAGATACATTTCTGTAAAATGAATGTTAGTATCATATAGGGCTGAATACTAAAAGTCATTCATTATTTAACTGAATTATCTCCCCTTCCACTAATTCTGCAGGAACAGAAATGGGGATGTTTTATCTCAGTCTCTCAATATCAAAACAAATGAATTATTTTTTAAGTAAAAGTAGGAAATTGCTGGACATCATTTGTTTTGAAAATTAAAGTTATTTTTCTGATTGCAGTTTTACAGGCAATTTAGGCGAAAGAAAAATCTGTGATTTAGCCAATATAATGTGTTAGGTTTCTTACTGAAACATTGATATACTGAGGTAGCTTGGTAAAGTAGAGTTTATGGAAATTTCACCATATTGGACTGATTTAAATATATATATTCAGGGGTTCCATTGGCACTCGAATTGACCCTTTGACCCCTGGAATTGCCAAAAAGTCACATTTTGACCCTCAATATTCTGGCTGAAGGGTAAATTTTTCTCTAAATTATAGGTAATTTGGCTATAAAATGGTAAAATCAGGTAAGAAATTATCAAAATGACCCTTGCGACTCAGCAGCTAGTGGAACGAATATATTTATATACCGTAGCAAACTCCAGTCGTAGAATTTATATGAAAATGCTTTGAGGTATTTAACTGTTTTGATAGTTAAACTTATCATAATTTTCTGTGTAAATGCTTCTATCGCATACTTGATCCTTTCATTCGTTCTGCTGACTTGTACATAGTATTGTCAAACACATTATCAAGTAAGCCGTTCTGTATATTATGGGATTCCTTTGTTCTAGAAATATCAGTAATTTTGTTACGTTAAACTTTAAATAACGAGACAGGACTTGAGTGTAGTGTAAGGTGTGGTTGAGCACACAGAAGCAACATGTATTTTACTCTCCCCATACTGTACAACAATGAAGAAATAAATATTGACATTACACAAGGCTTGAATGAGATAATATCTTTTTATAGCTGATAAGATTTAAGAGATTATTTGTATAGTGCATAGAATAAGTCATTTGTTATTTGTGCTATTTAGATCGTATGTCGAGTTATTTATATATTTTTCCTCCAGCATTGTGATATATTATATCTGTGTTATTGATAATGATCTCATATGTTTCAGTGTACATTTTTTATTACGATTGTTAGACATTCAAGAGTTACTTTTAATGTGAGAATATAAAATAAAATCACTGGTTTGTATTAGCAGAGTGCTACAGTTGCATTTATTGTGTAAAATTTAAACACATCTTGAAGCTATACTTTTTGTTATATTGTGTGTTAAAATTTATTAGGCATATTTATACGGTAAAACATATGAGGATGTTAAATTCTTGGGGTCTTTTTACAAGCCCTGTACTGTCTATGTTTCATATGATATCTCGGGTGTCTTAATAGCTTGTCGGTGATTGTCAATGGACACTTTTTGATAAGGGGAAACAGCCTATATTCAGCAGTAAAAATAACCTAAAAAAATCACTGTTTTTATTAGGTTAAGTGCGTACAACTACATGAGTAACAAAACAATGTGTTTGACAGATTTCTATACATGTATAAATGTTAGTTCACCTCATGATCCAGTCATCAGGCCTTCGGATGTGATTTCCATCGCTTATTGCGTGTTTTCTTTCTTGTTGAGTGGATTGTACCAGGAAAAAACTCAAGTTGTTAAATACTGCAATTAGCGTAAATATTCTATGTCATTTCCTTATGACTTGTTCTGTTTGACTTGAAAACACTGTGTCGTGCGGCTCATGAGCATATAGTCGTGTCTTATAAACGTTGTTTGTTATCAATGGTTTATTAAATTGTTCTGTTTAATTCTGTTTTTATTGGATCTGTAAGGTAAGAGGATCATAGGAAAATTGATTACATTTTACCTGTTTTAACTAAACAATTTCGGGTCAATGTTTATTATTTTTAAGCTCTAGAATTTTGTCGTATAAGACTGATTGATTTAAGTGAATGTTAGTGGTTAATAATTTGATAGAATTTGACTGCTTTATGTAGAAGAAAATAAATTAATAACAATGTGTGATTTATATTGTTTCATGTATGTGTATTTGTTAATTGGTGCTTTCAGGGGTTCCGCAAAGGGCTGAATCTAGAGGGTCATTTTGATATTTTTTACCAGATTTTGCCATTTTATAGCCAAAATACATGTACCGACAATTCAGAGATAAAGAGGCAGGTAGGGGATCAGGCAACTTTGAACAATGTAGTTTTGATCATAGTAATGCTAAAAAGTTCCCTTATGAATGTTTTTATGGGTTTTATGCTGAATAGATCCTTGTATTTTTCAGGTAATGGAGGACGAAATCTCACCAGGATACCGTGACAATAGCAAGGGTCAGCCTAAAGTGGATATTGCCCAGTTTGTCCTTCAAGTTGAGAAGTTTAATTGTATGACGGAACCCTTTGCTTTTCTTCTTTACTTATGGGATGATTTAAGAAGGTAAATTTCTGATGATGTTTTGCTTTGATACATAATATGTTTATTTGATGTATTAAACTGTGCCAATTAAAAATGTTTCCGTAAATTTTGTGGTAAAAAAACCATAACTTGTCTATGGTTCTATAGACAATTGTTTATGTCTTATGTGCATCAAAATTTCAATTAACGTATTACAAACAATGTTCGAAATTTATAATCACGTACTGGATGTTTTTTACTGATGTCAGTAGCAAGCAATAATGGACAACTATCTCAGTATCTGTCACTTGTAGAACACTAATTTGGACTAATTGGATACTCTGGTAAATTAAGTGTCTAAACTGTTGGTACTTGATTACATGGCAAATCTCAGTCGCAAAATTTATCAAATTATATGTTCCAACTTCTACAATATTGCAGAAAACCATCATGCCTCGCACTTGTATAAAACTGCTGATATATATATTTCAGATGGCATTATCCAGTGTTAACAGTGATAGTGTGGATTGTATGCAATCTTGCTTGTATTGTTCTTACTCAAGGTAAAGTCTAGTCTCACAAAAACAGTTTGTATATCAAAAAAATTAAGGTAAAGCCTAAAGGTCTAGGCTCACAAAAACAGTTTGCATTTCAAAAAAATTATAGTCATTATAGACTTCAAGATATATATGTTTAGAAAAATTGCTTTCCATCGCAAACTATTTTTTTTTTATGCCGACAACAATTTTTAAACTAGGTTTCATTTAGCTCTAATTTTTTGGCTCTGGTTTCTATGTTTGAAACGCAAGGGGATATTATTTGATTACAATTTGAGTAGTTGACATTAGAATAGGAACTATTGCTAAAGCAGCGCAAATTTGGAAAGATTTTTTTAAGTTGGCTTCTCCGGGACAAGACCTGTAATCTGTGCGGGAAACAAACCAATTAACATACATATCAATCATTCAGTATCTTTAATGAAGCAAGTTCGGATGCCAATCAAGTAAGATAAAAAATGGGTAATATTTTAAAGGAAATGGGCTCTAATAAAAGCTTTCAGGGGATTTGCCCCCTGAACCCTCACCTGGGCTCTGCCTTGGTCCATCAACATTATTTTCCACTTTTTCAATAAAATATCCCTTGGCAGCCTAGGCATTGAACAAAAAAAAATCCGATTTTTTTTTGGCCAATTCTAAGGTATAGTGTACACCATAATGATTTTCTGAACAAAGTTTGAACTGGCTGTAGTTATATCTTTTTATTTATATTTCCCAGCCGCTGTGTTTACCCTGGCTGCCCTGGTTGTGATCCTTGTAGCACTGGTTTGTTTACTACAACTACATACAAGATTGTTAGACAAATTTCTGCCAAATACCAATATAGACAGCGAAGTAATTGAAGAACAAGTGGACGAACATTCTGCTTTACAGACAGTTAGAGAATTCAAATATAGGTAGGAAATATGTGCCTTGGGAGCAGGAGGTCGAAGGTTCGAATCCAGGTAGAGGTCTGTTATGATATGACCGGTTGGTGAGCCACCAGTTAGTTAGATAATGGTTACCGTGTGCCTACCTACCTGGTGCCTGGCATTCAAGGATAGGAATCGGGAAGTAAATGTACTCAGAAAATAGGTGTCTCGTAAGTCAGAAATGGCTGCTGGCTCTTTAAATAGGGGTGACACTATAATAAATAAACACTTTAATGTAAAAGTGATGTATTCATTTGATAGTGTTGTTTTATTTAGTTGTGTAATCATAGGTGCTCAAAATCTGAGTTGGGATCATACAGAACTAAATAATGCTGTGAATCCCATAAGTAACCTATTAAAGGAAACATTTCGTCTTCATAGACATCTCGTCGCATTATTTCCAGAACCCCATAACTTGTTTTTCGTCTTTTAGAGAAAGTTTTACCCTCTTAAAATAATTGTAATATATGGGGTTATGAAATTGCATTTTATTTAAGTTATATGCATTCCAGAACAATATAAGTAGTACAGATAGAAAGAGCTTTGAAAGACGGTTTCAACGATACCAAATGAGCACTTTTGTTCAGAGAATTTAAACTACAGCATACTAAACTTTGACTTGCTAAACTTTTAAGCACTGTTCATGACTGACCATTTGTTTACCTGATTTATTTTTTCAGCTTAATGCAGATGCATGACTTTGTGGGAAAATGTAACGAATATCTGAGGCATTTTTATTCCCTTCTGAAATGGGATTTTACTCTTCTCTCATTGAAGTAAGTATACAGTATTCTGCAGAATGGATTGGTATAAAAATGTTTTGGCCTCAGTTTCACAAACTTTCTCAACTTGAGGTTTCTCTCAATATAGATATTTCAATTCTTGTAGAAAGAAATTTGCACAATCCACACTCTTGCCATTTACAGCGGTGTTTGTATACATAAATTTAATTTACACAGTCACCAGAGGTGCGTTTTTTAGAGGTAGGGAAGTAAGCAAAAAAAGGAAGCCAATGTAGAAAAGGTAGCTGTCTTTTTAGGGACACTGCACAATGTTTAAACATGTATCAAAGTTGGTCAACATACTGATCCGTTATTTTAGTCAGAAAGTTTTACCTGTATCTGATAAAGGCGTAAGAATCTAGTGCTTTCCTGCTGATCTCCTCTTTTTGAGGGACAACATTCAGGGGTTCCACTAGGTGCTGAATCTCAAGGGTCATTTTGATAATTTTTAATGGGATTTTACTAATTTATAGAGAAAAGTTTACCCTTCAGCCAGAAATCTAAGGGTCAAAATGTGGCTTTTTCGAAACTCCAGGGGTCAAAGGGTAAACTCCAGGGTCAAATGGAACCCCTGATGATCTGTTATCTTAGTCAGAATGTTTTACTGGTATCTCATACAGGAGTTAGAATCCTGGGCTTTCCAGCTGATTTGCTCCTATTGATGGACAACATTGTTGAATCTAAGTTGTCAGATTTGGTGACGTATGGGCAAAAATGGTAATTTTGTTGGAGGAAATGAGCATTCTTGCCCGTAGTGATGTTAACTGTCTGGAGAAGTTCTGATTTTTGTATGTGACATTGCCTGCTCCTCATATTTCACTTCACACTGTCATGCACTTTGTTAGATAAATATTTAGCAACTGACTATGGTAACAATATGGTAACGGTTGAATTTCCTTTACAACTAGTATAAGTTATAACTGATGCTTGATTATCCGTATTTTTGAAATCTTTGTCATTAAAGTTTATATCATTAACTTTAAGTGAACTTGATGTTTTACATACTAAAATAAGTTAAAAAGATACAGGTACTAGATATTGAATTTTAATGTTTTAAATGTGAGATTGTCATATATGGTACTTGTATTACATCTAGTGAATATTTTTACTTTTCAGATTCCACATAGAATTGTGTTTTTTCTTGCTATGTTTGGTTGTGTTTCCAACCAGATGGACATCTTTTCTGTTGACAAATTGGTTCTTTTTGGCCACAGACAATGTATATCTTGGTACGTTACAACCTCTGTACGAGTCTTCCCAGCAATAATGTTGCTTTGCTCCTTTTGTGATAAAATAATCTCTTGGTTCAAATATATTTTTACGTAAATTGGTGTTCAGCTTCTGATATGCTGAGTCCTTAGAACTTTCTCCATGCTCATCTGTCATTTTCAACATAATTTGGTATTTTATGTTATTTATTGTTTATCTAGGATGAGCATCATTATCTTGATATCTCAAGCACAGATGATGGTCTCTTAAACTAATTTTTACTTGTTGATTACCTGCTTGTGCGAGGGCAAAATTTGCTAAAATCTCCAGATAAAGGTTTTGCTGCATGTGGTTAATGTAATATGGAAGAATTAATAATATACTAAAACACAATTTAAAAAGACAGTTGCTTCAAGTGTAACATCTCTGAAGGCTGTTTAAATTTCAGGTGCCAAGTATCGTTTCTTCTTGTTTGTTGAATATTTGAAAGGGAAGCGATCTTTTCAGTCAGTGTTTGAATACTGTAATGATGTTACCAAAGAAAACAGCAGTAAAGTAAGTTTATCAACTGTTTTATCAGTTTAACTACTTCCTTATTTGAGCATTACAAATAAATGCTTGCAATCCAAGAACTGTTTGTTGAATTTTAAAAGAAAATTCCTTATTTTGTGTCTGGATGCAGTTATATCAAATATGAATATCATTCTCCTGGTTTATTAGCTCTACTAGTCAAAGGCTAGAAGAGTTTATGTGATGGCGGGGTGTTCGTTGTCCATTGTTGCATGCGTGTGTCCGTAAACAATTGCTTGTGAGCATGATTAAGTCGTCAGTTTCGATTGTATCTCAATTGAACTAGTACAGCGGTTAGATATCCATGAGAGCTTGGTTCCTTCCGAAAACCTGATCTGCCCATGCATGAATGGGTTATGGCCCTTTAAAATTGGAAGAATTCCTGTATAACTGAGCTTATAAACACAATAGCACCTTCATTTATTATCTGTTGTTTACCAAACTTATACGGTAGATAGATATTTCCAAATCTAGGTTCCTTTCGAAAACCAGTCAGATATGGCCATGCATGACTAGATTATGGCTCTTTAAAATTGGAAAATTCATATTTAGTTGAGCTTGCGAACACGACAGCACCTTCATTTATTAACCAAAGTTTACCAAACTTAAGCAGTCTTGTATGTGTGGATATGTCTGTTTTTCAAAAGGAGCCAAGGTCTCATGGATATCCAACTATTGTCCAAGTTTAACTCTTAATTGCTTAGAAATGCCTTCTTAGAACTTCAAGACAAAAATTGTCAAAATTTGGCCATCCTCATGGGACTCTGTGTAGAATCTCTTATCAGTGTCCTGTGAAGATTGTCTTAATGTGAACAACCAATTTTGATGATGAAGTAAGCAATTTCTTACAGACAAAATTTCACAAATAAAGCAATTTTATTTTAATAATTGATGTTAGTCAAATATGTCATGTATGTTATCATTATGTTTATAACATTATGTTATTATATCGGTGGATAGTGATATATAGCTAATGTTACTTGTTTAAGATTTTTATTATGTGTTCTATTCAAGGAGATGCCCAATGGTTGTGTGGAGACGGATAGTGAAGAGACTAGTCCTCTAACAGACTCGGATAAATTGTGTGATGTAAGTATATGTTTGTTTGTCTATCACTGTTTACAAATCTGTAACTTGTTCTGGGGAAACACATACATGTATGAGTGTAGGAGTCACTGTCTGGATGTATAAATTAATTTACTTATGATTTTATCATTATTTGAAATTCATTTAAGCCCATTTTTTTGAAAAAAAAACAGTTTAAAATCATCCTACCATACTGTAATTTGACCCTGGTAAAATGTTGCCTATATTTATAGAAGACAAATACCCTTATGCACAGAGAGAGAGAGTTACTGAATTTACATTTTAGTTACATTATTGTGTGTGATGTTTCCTCTGAGTTTGAAGTTTTACTTGTTGCCAGTGAGCAGTCTCGCCCTTGGTTTTTTTGGTAATTTTATGCAATGACTTTGAAAACGGTCTTACAGCTTACCGATATCTGTATATTGAAAGTTAGAATGTATATTTATTAGATTTTACTTTATTTACATTTTACAGTTACACAATCATGATATTAGCGAATTGTTTGATACATTTGATAAAATAGAAAATGATTATATATTGATAGATCTATGGATGATTTTAGAAATAATGAATATGTGAATGGAGGTACTTTTTTAGCTCTTTAATTCAAAATAGCCTAATTACTTTTGAGACGCTGCTGTCAATATCAATAAGGTCATTTAAACAATTGTGTTGTTACCTTATTTTGTCGGGTATGTGATAAATAGAATAATAAATTTGTGTTGTTTAGTATTCAATTTATTGAACTTGTTGAATAAATTTAATACTAATACCACACTCATTCAATTACCTCTGTTTATTAGACGGTACAAGATGAGGCTGGTGAAGATGATGAAACTGTTGATCAAACAGTAACAGGAGAGAAAACTGGAATGGTTGCTCGATTGATGGAACTTAAACATAGAAGAAAAATTATCTCAAATGGTGAGTTGTAGTTTCTCAAGTAATTGTTCCTGTACCATGTTCATGGGCCTTGGTTTACTGACATTGATCGAAAGTTCAAACACAGATTGAGTTTGTTTGAAAAGCTGGAATTATTACTGACAATGTCCATTGTAAAGGGATAGTTAAAGAAAGACTGTGTAAAATTCATAATAATGCTTTTTTATTTGTAAGAAAAGTAAACAAAAACGAGTATATATGCCTGAAAGTTTAGCGCTGGATTAGTAAGAGTGCTAGATAGATATGGTAGCTGTTGATTATGTGGCTTGGAATGTAATTAATATTGTCAATTTTTGGTAGGAGTAATTTTCCAAATATGTGATAAATTGAGGAAATACCAAGATAATTTTCATGTGACATCCACTTTTTCTTCAACTTACTGAGTCAGCTGCTCACATGAGCATAATGAATAAGTAATTTTTACATCCGATTAGTTTATCATGGTTTACATTATGTTTCCTATAAACTTGAAGGAAATTGTCCTATCAATATGGACAATTCAGAACAAGGGAGGTAAATATTGTAAATGTAGGAACAATCTGTATTCATCCAGTATTATTATACTGGGATAGCCCTTCTCTTTATTTTTGGGTTGATCGTTGTCATTCCGGTCATATCTATTGTTTTTTATATTGCAGAATGTTGTTTTGAGTGTAAAGCATCTTTTGCTTCAATATTGAAACGAAGGGTAAGTGTTAAAAGTCATACAGATAGAGTGACTGTAGTTCATTAAAACTGTCGCAGATAATTTGAAATAGATATGTAATGACAAGGTTATGACAAGGTGGGTTAAATTTGTACTACACAGAACTGACAATGTATAAAAATGATCCATATTTAATACTCCACCAAATGTTCATGCTTTACAACAACATATTAATTTTTCGAAGATCATGACTACTGTTTGAAGAGGTAGAAATTTGCTAGAAATTTTTCCATTTGTGTGTGGAATTACAATAAATTCTTATCATACAAATACTATGTGTTGAGTATATTTCCTACTTATAGTTTCACCTGCGGTTGGGTGGGCAGGCCGCATCCAGCAAGATGTCTGATCAATAACTTTGTCTAATCTTCACCAGACTTGGTCAGAATGTGTATAGGCATAATATCTTGGACAAGTTCGATAACCAGCCATATCGCACTTATCCCTCCAGAGTTATAGCCCTTTAATTAGAAAGAAATTACCTGAAATTGGTCTTCTCCGATCAAAAACTTTAGAATTCTTCGTCCAATTTTTACCAGACTTGGTCAAAGAGCAATTTTTATTCTTATTAAACACATTGCATAAATTTCGAAAACAGTTGTTGGAATATTTTCCACAGAGGTACTTGGGTTGATTTTATGCAAATGGATCAAGTCAGGTTCAAACCTAGGTCACTAAAGGTTGAGTCATAGGAGATGAGTCATTTTTACTCTGCTTTATTTCAACTTCTAGTGACGATGGTATGCGCTCTTGTTACATATATTTTGCTTTTATTTCAGTATACCTGCTGTCATTGTGGGAACAATTTCTGCTCTAAATGTTGTAGTCAGAAAGTACCAAAGTCATTATTTGGTGCAACAGGTAATATAGGTTTCTCCATATTCTTCCTGACTAATAATTTGATAATTTTTTTCCTGATTGGTCATGGAACCATTGGATGAAATGGAAGTTTGTCCTTAATATTTCAGTGTTTATTTGTCTTCACATTGTCAGTATACATGTTATGAACACTTCTTCCTAAAACAAGGTCACCAGATGTAGGCTGGACATAGTACTTAAACAATTTTGGAGCTCATATATTTGCACTTAATATTTCTAAACAAAAATCCTCTCCTCTTATTTCAAGATAATATTGATATTTAGTTAGGTATCAGTTCTGGTACATAATGTTTCCCAGTATCTGCAAAGTTTGGTTGAGACTTGCTTGGGTCAAGTTGAGAGGGGAGTTGAAAATGTTGAAATAGAAAAAATTTAAGTTGTTAAAAGGGAACTTGTACAAAATCAAGGTCATAGCAGCAATATGAATTGACTTTATTGTACAATATTTGTTGTTTTTAATTATTTCAGCGCCGACAGCTCAGACAGAGACTGTGTTAGTTTGTGTTGTGTGCCATAAACTGTTGCAGGAACAGAACAATAAGGACAAGACTTCCTAATGTGGATCAGTTGGCTTGGATTACGCCAAGTTGGTTAACAATCAAAATACTGTCTTTAATCTAATGGGTTAAATCTTGGAAGTTCTTGTTGATGATTTGGCAGTGACTTTTTTAGGGAACAACTGTCTATATTTTTACACATTATTAGCATTTGTTTGAATGATCTATTTTGAAATTCAAAATTGTAATTGTAAATCAGTTGATTTTTTTCAATTAATGTCATTTTGATATTAATTATGGTTGATTGCCAACTTTTTTTGGCATTCTATTTCTTAAAATTCTTTGTTTATATTTAAAATTTTAAAAAGGCATATTCTAGGGGCTGTTTTTAGATTCTTGGATGTTCTTCTAATTGATGAAATCCTGTGAGATTACCAGTAAAGTTGAAGTGGTCATTTGTCTGAAATTTGAGGGTTAAATATGAGAAGCTTATAGGGCCTACTGGTGTTAACATTTTGAATCAATCACTATGGTTGTAATTGTTACGCTCAAGTTTGGCTGTATAAGTTTGTAGCAATGAAATCAGAATGGTTACTCACGTAGCATGCATAAGTCGATCAGTCGGTAGGCTGTCGGTCTGTAGTTTGTGGGTTTGAACCACATTTGAAGTGTATGTTTTCCATGACAACTTTACTGAAGATATGACATCCATAGTCATTTGTCCTCCACCTCTGATTCATGTGAGGAATGTCAGTTGCTTTCAGAGGAATAGATTAGTTCATGATGGTAGCTAAAAAAACACTGGTCAAGTCAACATGATTGAAAAAATGTCGAAACGACAGAGCACAACTCAATGAATAAAAGTATACTTATTTGTAACAAGGTTTAGTCATATTATGGTGGCAAATTTCTTCCACCAGTTAACTGCATAATTAACTAGAAAATTATGTGGTTATCACATTAAAGAAACAAGATAACTACTTAATTATCCAGAAAATTATGTAGTTAACTAGATAAGTATTGTGATAAATTTTCATACCAGATTAATATCTTAACACAACCTTTTGGTTGATAGTGCCCACAACTGCCACCACTTACCCACCAATCTATTTTAGGTAGGTGTAAAGTAGTTAACGTGATAAATATCAAGTTAACCACATACTTTTCTAGTTAATTAAGTAGTTAACTGGTGGCACAAATATGCCACCATACATACTATTAGTAAAAAAGTAGTTGCACAAATATTTGCCTGTTTTAAGGTCTTATACACGACTTGTTCTGAAGTAATTAGTTCATGTTAATGTAAAGAGGGACCTAATTTCATTGATTGAATTAACCAGGTTTCTGTGTTCGTTGTTCCTATTTGTGCATAAATATATTCCCATCTAATGGGTGTTTGTCAATATCCGTGTGAAATATGTTTATAATGTACTTATCGTCATCCTTCCTTGCCTCGTGTTAGTTGTACTTGGTGTTTCAAAAGTCATTTTCCAATGTTGTTAACTGTGTCCATGATTTTACAAGATACTTGTAATGTTTCCAATTTTGTCGGAAATGAAATGAATGATCGTGTCAGTTGATTTTTCCCATTATTTACATGAATAAGTGAACGTTTCTAAAAGCACTTTTAAAAGCAGTTCTGCTGAAGTGTTTCATCAGTTTTATGATTGTTTTTCGTGATTGTTTTCTTAAATCAGTGTATACATTAAGACATGTTTTGCTTACTAGCTGGTTAGATTTTTTGGTTACTTTTCATTAAGACATTAACTTGTCTGCGCAAATGTGTTTTGCCCGACAATATCACTTGGAAAAGTCACATTTCTCTACTATGATAATTTTGATTAATTTTGAATAATTTGACGCTGAAAACTTTCACACATTTGTTTAATGATGGATGCATTTAGTATACAGTAAAACCTCAATAATGCGACCGATCTAAAGACTCTTGAAAACTGGTCTTAATATTGAGATGGTCTTAATATTGAGGTTGAATAAAGAGCAAAACAGTTAAAATGGACTTGTATGTCCTGTTCTTAATTTTGAGGTGGTCTTATTATTTCAGTGAGATTTTACTGTATTTGTATCGTATGTGTTATATGAAGTGTAATTGTATGTTGTTGTTAATGCCTTCCTTCACTAGTCACCTTTTATCGGGGTATAACTAATCCATGATAAGTGTATTATATTTATGGTATATACATATATTTAACATATTTGAAATTTTACTAACATTTAATTGTTTATTTGTTTTTACTTTTTCTGCTTGTCAGAGTTTATTGACCTTTTTGTACCCGTGTTTTTTATGATTTACTGTAAACCTAGAAATGTTTGTGACAACAGTATTTTGCCTTTTTACATTGTTAGACTATTTCGTGACTATAAATGTTCGAGTTTCTAATGACCCCGCAAAAATTGCTAATTTTAAATAGCAAAATATTTTATAATCATTATTATAAAAATATGTAACAGATAAGGAGATTATTAGTTTCTTTGATTCGATAGGTGAAAAGCAGGTTCATCGCCATGTACATGTACAATGGCAATTGACAACAATAATAGCTAGAAACCTTTGCGATTTCATTGTTAGTGACAATTTTGCGACAACTTAAGTTCACGGAATGACTATCCTCGCAAAATTTGCTATCTTAAAACGTGCTAAATAATTTCTAGGTTAACAGTAGTGTGAAGAATTATTTTATAGAATAAGAATAATTTAGAAATAAGAGGCAAAATACTTTTTTGTGTTTATATAGTTAAGGAAACAGATTTTGAATGTTTTACCATTTTATAGAAATATTTTACACTGTAATCCAGAACTATCCGTATTGTTGAGTAATGTGCATGTATTATTTACTGACACAAAGTATTCATATTTATATTATTTTATAAGTGGATTATGCAAAATATGCGTGGTTTTTCATGTATAGTTTAAAAGTTTAGTGGACTTTATTATTTGTTAATGATTTATAACTATGATTGTGCATTTAAAGCGTAGTTCCATTTTTCTCTCTGCTTTTCCATTCTTGTCTTGAATAGATGGTACTGAACTCCATATAGTAATGAGATCTTCTTAGAATTTTGTTGTAGTTTTAAAATTATGTTTTACCACTCTTTTGAAACATATAATAGAGATTACAATTTGTCTCAGAAATAGATATGAACTGTTCAGTGTCATGACTTGTAGAGCATGTTTGAATGTTAACAATGATTATCTCCCTTGCATGAACTCGATGGATTTGGAGTACGGCAAATGAACCAAGATGTGCATGTCATACTTAGACTTTTTCAAGAATTCTCAATTTTACTGCTCTTTTTAAAAGACTTTTCAGGAGAACCTTGAGTACAAAATCTGTTCATACTTGACATATTTCCTTGAGAAACCAGCATTATGGTTAGTTAAAGGATTTTTTGTAACATGATACATGACTTTGTTTAGCTGTTTGTCCTGTTTTCTGTAGATTTCTTTGTCATTTAAATTATTTTTTTCGGTTAGTCATTGAGCATTGCTGTTTCTAGTCAGTTTTTTTACTTGATGAAGTATTAGTTCTTTGGTCTTAGTTAGGAAAATGGATTTTTATTTTTTTCTTGTTTTTTTTTAAAAGTTTTTATTAATTGCCATTATTTTGCTTTTAGTGATCCAGATTTTAGGGCTTATTGTGTTCACACATTTAATGTTTAATGCCGTTGTCTTGTATTTGTTATATCTGTAGAGGTGAAATCTTTTCTCATACATATATTTTGATTCATATAGTATATGTGAATGAGAGATTTTCTCGGATTCTTTGAATGGTTGTTATTCTAACGTTTGTGTAGAACATATTATATGTAATTTATTTTACATCTACAAAGGTTGTTATAGAATTATCTAGACTTAAAAACAGAATGTGTTACAGACAAATTTACCACAGGTATTTTGCAAATACAGGGTGTTAAAAAGTTTGTTCACAAAATTTTAATATTTTTCTTAATAATCTTTCCATCTATGTCGCTATGGACCAAGAATTTATTTCTACATAAATAATGTAAAAAAAATGAAAAGCAAAATAAAGCCTTTATTCTTATTTTATCTAAATTCAAACTTTGTGAACAAACTTTTTTAACACCCTGTATTTAAAATGTATGCATAAATCAGCTGTGTAAGATACGTGTATGAGAATTTGTTCACATTTCAAGGTCACTTGGGGACTGGGAGCAGTACTGGTCAGTGTGATGTAATGGTGTTAGCCGAAAATTGCATGATGGGACTGTTTCGTGCTACTGATAAAGTTTTTTGATGTGTCTAGGTAATGCTGGGACACCCCTCGTATTAATGAAACATATTTATTAGGATTTATTTAAAGATACTATGAAATCCCTGTATACATTACGTCCGTTTAAAATGTGATACCAGTATTAAAAGGCTTCTTTGTAGTATCCATTTCAAACGTGTAATGATCAGACAAGTACCCTGAGCATTTGAACAAAGTAATTGCATTTCGCATGAAGTTTTCTTGGAATGGGTTTATACTGTTTGTAATATCGATGCTTGTTAAATGTAGTATTTTAATTTATTGATACATACCTTGTTTTCCCTAACCCTTATGTAATACATGTTGTACTCGTGTTTTCTTTTTCGTTTACAAGAATTTGTTTTTGCCTTATTTTATTGATAAACTAAATCATAGTTTCATATGAATCTGTTATCACTGCAGCACATTGTTGCTCGCCAGTTTATATCTGATAAGAATTTTCATGGTGAATGATATTGAAATGTTGTTTTAAAAAATCTGTGTATGATATTGATTAAAATATGATATAACCCATTGAGGCACGCCATATGGAAATTAGGGAAAATTAATTTGTTCATCATTGCTTAGAATTATTTATTCGTGCCATGGGAGGCGAGACAATTACACGAGCTGCAGACAGTTTAATTAAACTGTCAGCGACCAATCAAAACCTCGGCAGTTTGTTGAACAACTTCATTATGAATTTAATAAAACTGGTACAAATTCTAGACCACTCTCTTCATGAAGTATGCCTGTCTTTAAAGGCTCTTCTGGAAAAAGATGACGTAACCATGGGAACACCAAATTCTCACCAAATGCTTTGTTCAATGTTCTTGATTGTGATCATTATGATCAAATCTTATTAGCCATATGATACATGGCTTCTTCCACCGTGTCTGTTTTCATATATCAGTACCTGTTGACAGTATGCTACTTGCACATTTTTCAGGCGTGAGAATCGTCCTCTTTTCAGAAGATTTGCTCATTGTTTGAATAAGAAAAACTTTAGATCAACTTTTTCTCATGAATTGATGAACCGATTTGCATCAAACTTCCTCTGTAGCATCCTGGCATGACCCTTTTTCAAGATTGTTCTAACGGTTCCAGTTGATTAAACAGTATGGCTGCCAGAGCTGAAAATAGAAAAAAACGTTAAATGACTTTCTCATGATCCAATGAACAGATTTGCATCAAACTTGCTATGTAGCATACTGGCATGACCCTTTCTCAAGATAGTTCAAACTGTTGCGGTTGATTGTGAATTTTTTTTGTCAGATATAGTCAGAAATGGCAATATTTTGTGATGGAATGTTGGGTATTTTATGATGTGTTACTTCTTTTGCCCCAATGAGCATTCTCACTCCTGATTGAATTGTTTATATCTTAAGTCTGAGTTTGGGTTGTAAAGCTATGAATAGATTTCTCCAATAAAAGTTGTTGTCAATATTCGTGTTTTTTTAAAAAGATTTTATCTGTGGTTTCTGGTTTTCTGTTGCCATTTTTCTAAAGCTTTTTCTGTTTATTGATATTTAGTGTATTGAGTTATAATTGCTATTATTTATAAATCTGTGTTTATAAATGTAGACATTGTGCAATAAAGATGTATAAACCCTTCTGTTGATGTTTTCTGTTATTTTTAGCGTGACGAAAAGAATGTCAACGTCATGGAGCGCATGATTGCCTATGACCTCATGAACACTGCACAAGTAATCTGTTAGAAATGTATGAGTCTCGATATAATTTGCCTGAAGTTAATATTTGTTCTATCATTTGCTCCTCTCACTGTGATTCATGTAGGATTGTGGAACATTACTTGAGAACCGGCTTGTAGGATTGCGGAACATTACTTGAGAACCGGCTGGTAGGATTGTGGAACATTACTTGAGAACCAGCTTGTAGGATTGTGGAACATTACTTGAGAACCGGCTTGTAGGATTGTGTAACATTACTTTAGAACCGGCTTGTAGGATTGTGGAACATTACTTGAGAACCGGCTTGTAGGATTGTGGAACATTACTTGAGAACCGGCTTGTAGTGGTTGGAAACCATGTAAAAGCAACTTACAGTCGGACCTTGTTTATTTGACAAATACTTTGTATCATCCGAAATAAATACCAACTCCCGATGTATCTTCCTATGCACGTCCAATTGAAATAGTCTATTCGAAACCATTTATTATTTGAATTAAATTTAAAATGGACCCAATGAATTCGAATGAACGAGGTCTGACTCTATGCTAAATGACAGTCATATATACATGTTAATATACAAATGAAGAGTGTTAAATGCCTCAATGGCTTAGTTGGTCGAGTGCCTGCTTTGCATGTGAGGTGGGTCCGATCACTGGCGTCATCGTACCAAAGGCGTGAACTCTGGTAGCTCCCTTGCTAGGCACTTAGTATATAAAGGTTAGTATCAGGAAATAAATACGTACACCAGGTGAGTATCTGCTAGTGGATACCTTGTTGGTCACACAAGAGCTATGTAGTTTACAGGGTATGTTACTTGTTAATTAAAGTTTTTGTATCTTTATTGTAAAAATGAATGAAGAAAATCAAACACGCCAATATCTGATCGTTAAGTGTTAAAGTGAATTGGCAGTTATAAAAAAGTGAAAACCGTATGAATATTATCAACAATACTCCAAGACAATCATTCATTTATCATGTGTAATGTTAAGAGCAATTTTGTATTTAATGAAATTAAACTCTACACGTAACTCTACATGTTCCTTCGCTAGGTATTGTTGCTTCGGTAAGTATTGTTACTTCGGTAGGTTTTGTTGCTTCTCTAGGTAGTGTTGCTTTGCTAGGTATTGTTGCTTCTCTAGGTATTATTGCTTCTCTAGGTATTGTTGCTTTGCTAGGCATTGTTGCTTTGCTAGGTATTGTTGATTCGCTAGGTATTGTTGCTTCTCTAGGTATTGTTGCTTTGCTAGGTATTGTTGCTTTGCTAGGTATTGTTGCTTCTCTAGGTATTGTTGCTTCTCTAGGTATTGTTGCTTCTCTAGGTAGTGTTGCTTTGCTAGGTATTGTTGCTTTGCTAGGTATTGTTGCTTTGCAAGGTATTGTTGCTTCTCTAGGTAGTGTTGCTTCGCTAGGTAGTGTTGCTTTGCTAGGTATTGTTGCTTTGCTAGGTATTGTTGCTTCTCTAGGTAGTGTTGCTTCGCTAGGTATTGTTGCTTTGCTAGGTATTGTTGCTTTGCTAGGTATTGTTGCTTTGCTAGGTATTGTTGCTTCTCTAGGTAGTGTTGCTTCTCTAGGTAGTGTTGCTTTGCTAGGTATTGTTGCTTTGCTAGGTATTGTTGCTTCTCTAGGTAGTGTTGCTTTGCTAGGTATTGTTGCTTTGCTAGGTATTGTTGCTTCTCTAGGTAGTGTTGCTTTGCTAGGTATTGTTGCTTCGCTAGGTAGTGTTGCTTTGCTAGGTAGTGTTGCTTTGCTAGGTATGTTTGCTTTGCTAGGTATTGTTGCTTTGCTAGGTATTGTTGCTTCGCTAGGTATTGTTGCTTCGCTAGGTAGTGTTGCTTCGCTAGGTAGTGTTGCTTCGCTAGGTATTGTTGCTTTGCTAGGTATTGTTGCTTTGCTAGGTATTGTTGAATCGCTAGGTATTGTTGCTTCTCTAGGTATTGTTGCTTTGCTAGGTATTGTTGCTTTGCTAGGTATTGTTGCTTCTCTAGGTATTGTTGCTTCTCTAGGTATTGTTGCTTCTCTAGGTAGTGTTGCTTTGCTAGGTATTGTTGCTTTGCTAGGTATTGTTGCTTTGCTAGGTATTGTTGCTTCGCTAGGTAGTGTTGCTTCGCTAGGTAGTGTTGCTTTGCTTGGTATTGTTGCTTTGCTAGGTATTGTTGCTTCTCTAGGTAGTGTTGCTTCGCTAGGTATTGTTGCTTTGCTAGGTATTGTTGCTTCTCTAGGTAGTGTTGCTTTGCTAGGTATTGTTGCTTCGCTAGGTAGTGTTGCTTCGCTAGGTAGTGTTGCTTCGCTAGGTATTGTTGCTTTGCTAGGTATTGTTTCTTTGCTAGGTATTGATGCTTCGCTAGGTATTGTTGCTTCGCTAGGTATTGTTGCTTCGCTAGGTATTGTTGCTTCGCTAGGTATTGTTGCCTCGCTAGGTATTGTTGCTTTGCTAGGTATTTTTGCTTCGCTAGGTATTGTTGCTTCGCTAGGTAGTGTTGTTTTGCTAGGTTTTGTTGCTTCGCTAGGTAGTGTTGCTTTGCTAGGTAGTGTTGCTTTGCTAGGCATGTTTGCTTTGCTAGGTATTGTTGCTTTGCTAGGTATTGTTGCTTCACTAGGTATTGTTGCTTCGCTAGGTATTGCTGCTTCGCTAGGTATTGTTGCATCGCTAGGTATTGTTGCTTCGCTAGGTAGTGTTGCTTCGCTAGGTAGTGTTGCTTCGCTAGGTATTGTTGCTTTGCTAGGTATTGTTGCTTTGCTAGGTAGTGTTGTTTCTCTAGGTAGTGTTGCTTCGCTATGTAGTGTTGTTTTGCTAGGTATTGTTGCTTTGCTAGGTATTGTTGCTTCGCTAGGTAGTGTTGCTTCGCTAGGTAGTGTTGCTTTGCTAGGTATTGTTGCTTTGCTAGGTATTGTTGCTTCGGTAAGTAGTGTTGCCTCTTGCTGTGGTGTTGTTAGGGCGAATGCATTTATAATATAACAAATTTTAGTCAGTAAATATAGTTTGTAAGTGAAGTAAAAGTAAAGTGTTTATTTATTATAGTGTCAACCCTACTTAAAGGGCCAGGCATTTCTGACTGATGAGAAACCTACCTTCTGAGCACATTTACTCCCAGATTCCTTTCCTGCCAGGCATCAGGCAGGTAGGCATACGGTAACCATAATTTTACTAGCTGGTGGCTCACCAACCGGCCATGTCAGAACGGACCTCTACCGGAATTCGAACATCCGGCTCCAAAGGCGGATGCCTTAACCACTCGGCCAAGGGAGACGGTTACTTATAATTACGGAGGGTAACCGGATTGTTATTGTTGACAAGCCCATTGTCACGTTCTCTAACATTCTATACTATGATTAAAACGTAATACACGGGCAGACAGTGCATCGTCTCTTGTAATTAATTTTAAAAGTATTAACAATCCTAAAATATAAACTACAACTAAAGGTTCTTAGAGCAAGACATTCATTCAATGGATTTATTTATGCTAATTCTTACAAGTATTTCTAATAATTTAATCGTTTAACATATTACATATGTTGATAACCCACGTTTAAGTTTGTCCGTAATTGGCAAGGCTACTCTGTGTATTACAGCTAGCTCGCTTGTTTTATTTCGGCTTAAATCTTTAATTTCATTTAACCATTTGAACTTAAAATCTCTTTAGTTTATTCTAAATCTGTTATTGACATTATAAGTTTTGGTTTACAAAACAAACTCTGTTTCTCACTCGCTGGACAACGATCTACTCACTCGTAAATATAAGTGCAATTGTTCAACTACAGTACACGATATGCTCTGAACGTCCCATCGGCTGAAAATTGTCAAAATCCTTGTCTCAGCTTACGATACTTCAACGAGTATCCAGGAAAGAAATAAGTCGATGGAAAACGGTGCACCATAGAATATAGCGCTACGAATCTTTGCTTATGGGTGTCAACGTCATGTCAAGACTAAGACATTGCAGCTGAAAACATACATACACTTATTTCACAATACCAGATTAAAAAAAACAAGAAATATCTTGAAAAAAGATGGTCGGCGCAATTTGAAGGTTAAGATTTTTTGTTCAACACTAAAACATTGCCGAGATGTTATGATTGCTGGTCACTCCAGATCAAAGATGGATTTCGGTAAATTCACCGAAATTCAGTGGATGTCGGTAAGGGAACGTATGTATACCCCTTATCAAAAGGTTAACCAATCCGCGTCAATGTTTCAAACGTTGTGCGGTTGAAGAGAAGTTGGTTAAGTGATTAACGTAAGATTTGATTGGTTTACATGACACTGACATGCAAATAGCAAAGCCATGTTAGTACGGCTGCGCCGGAAAAAGACAACAACGATTCTCACTCATGTCACTATTGTACACTACTAAATATTGTACGTTGTTATTGTGTTTTTCGTTTTTATTTCGTATATGTACGGACAATATTAATGATCACCCACATGGATCTAGTCAGGAGTGATATATTTTATTGTTATTCTCATTAATTCGGATAATGAACTTTCATACGGCTGCTTAGAAATGGCGAGCGCGAAATATGTACTAAGAACTGTTACCTTCTCATTCTCTCTCGTCATTGGTCGATTTTCGTCCCCTAGTTCGTCTTAGTACTCAGTCAGATAATTGAATGTGTTAAGTTTTCGACCAGGAGATTTTGTTCCTGTTCTCTGAATACAGATGCTATAGAAGGGATAAAGGGAGAGAACTCGTGACAATCTCCTGTGGGTTTTAAAAATAAATCAGGAAAAGGAAATGAGAGCCGCTGTACGATTTCCAACCTCTTCTTTAAGTGACGTCATTTCCAGAAAAAGTCACATGTGACGTCACCATGTACTGACGGTAAGCAATATTTGCCCCATATGGCAATATGAAAACGAAGTGACCATATGGTGTAAATATTGTTTCCTGTTTGCAAATAGTGACATCCATGCTGCGTTTTCTTGAAATGATGTCACTCACAGAAGAGGTTGTAAATCCAATAGCAGCGCTCAAATGTTAATGTGGAAGTTCAATCATTGTTCAAAAGTACCATAAGCTCATGTTTCTGATCAGAACTACCCAGTGTAAGTTATATCTGTTGTAGAATATCTAAATCACACACACGGATATAACATCCTACGCTGAATCACACAGGAAGTGTACAATGAGATCATATCTGCATACTGTCTTATATAACATCCTACGCTGAATCACACAGGAAGTGTACAATGAGATCATATCTGCATACTGTCTTATATAACATCCTACGCTGAATCACACAGGAAGTGTACAATGAGATCATATCTGCATACTGTCTTATATAACATCCTACGCTGAATCACACAGGAAGTGTACAATGAGATCATATCTGCATACTGTCTTATATAACATCCTACGCTGAATCACACAGGAAGTGTACAATGAGATCATATCTGCATACTGTCTTATATAACATCCTACGCTGAATCACACAGGAAATGTACAATGAGATCATATCTGCATACTGTCTTATATAACATCCTACGCTGAATCACACAGGAAATGTACAATGAGATCATATCTGCATACTATCTTATACTTGTAAATTCCTTGACTCAATTAAGGAAAGATTCCACATAAATACGACATGTGTGACTTATAAAGATGATTGCGCACAAAGTTATGTGTCTGCAAGTGATTATAACATCGCAGTGTTGTCTGTATCTTATACACTGCCATCCAAAAGTTTCTTCACACTTGAATATTTTGACTTTCGTTACATCTTCTTACGAAATTTCAAATAAAACATGTATGCCAATGAAGTAAAATTATTCATCCCATTTCTGTGATGGATAGTTAAGCAGTAAAAATGTGCACATCTCGGCAGCAGTATCATTGGCCTGCATCCGAAACCAATGTATGTGTGTAACTGATTGATCTGACACAGAAAATAAGGTGATTTGTTTCAGTACAAATTTATAAATACTTCTACAGAAAAGAATTGCCGTGTTAAATAGCATTTTCGACTTATTGCATGTGAAACAAATATGAAAATACAAAATGTACATATATTGCAATGGGAAATTGTCAAAGTATGAAGGAACTTTTGGATGGCAGTGTAGGCCTATGTGTTTTTAAGAACACCGGACTGGAACTATCGAACATAAGGGAAACTATCTTTCATACCTCGATATGTCTCAATTCCATGCCAATGTCGCGTACTTGTGAGATAGCCTAGGTTTTAGGACAACGTTTGTTTTCGTTCAACGTAACTTCATCTTGCTTCTTCAAAATGTAATATATCACAGAAACGTCATGGTAATAGATAATTAGCGTAATTTGGTCGAGGGAGCGTGGCCCCGAGACGAATATTGATATCTAAGAGGTGTTTGCTCTTTCTGTTTTGTATCGTAGTCCAATCACAAATTGTACAAACAGACGTATCTCTTTAATAACATGTGATGTATGCAAATAAACATACATAGTATTCAATTCAAACACTAGAAATTTAACCAATCAAATAAACGTAGCATGTACAGTAATTGTGAACCCCAGGATGGTGAACGTATTGATAAGAAATGTCGCTTTTTGTCAACAGTGCGTTGACTAACAGTACGGCCCCGGTATCTAATTACGTAGGTAATGCACCGTGTTCTTTGATTATTAAGTCCATTCCATTTAGTTAAGATTGAATTTAGCCACTCATCTCAAGATGTAGCATCACACACATCAAAGAAACATACGAAACTATTATACACATTTATGTTAAAGCACTCTCCAGTAAAGAATATCCTCAAATATGTTGAGTTGGTTTGAATTGTACGCCGTGTTTCTACAGTATTTTAGTTGTGGACGGCGGTCAATTCAACTTCCTACGCGCCTGAGTTGACATAACCAACAGTGTTCCTGGGTTACCGACCAGATCTGACATGTAAGACAAATTTCCCAAAAAGCTTGTAGAATGCGTATGCAAACAATCTAGGGGGTCTAAGGGCATACTATCCCGGAAACAACCTGTTTTCCAGAACGTTCGTGGTGCAATCTGGTAAAATTTTCACAAGCAATACAGTAAATTTTGAAGCGGAATACATGTATACTCAGAAAAGTTATATCCCAAACTGCATACAAATGCTCAACTGTTGGTGATTACCATTTTCTATCATGTGTACGCAACGGCGTATTTTGCGTACAGGTAGCTACGCGCCTGACGGTGTTGTCATAGCTACGTTAAATAATGATGCAATGGTCATTTAACCATTCCTTTGCAATAAATGTGTGATTAGTTATTACGCTTTCCCCATATACTCGCGCGTTTCATCTGTCTAGGCATCTGAGATGATCTTGTAATGCATTTTGGACTGACCATCCACTCTGGTCAAATTTTAGATTGTCAAGACCAGACAGAATTTTTTACAGTAATCCGTATTTGTCCATAAGTCACATACTAGGCCCATACAACTGATAAAGGAGATTCCGATTAGGAATAATATCATTGGTGCTAAGTTCACATTTCTGTTACATTGTATCACAATAGGCCTATATCACGACGAAGTGTTAGGAAATGCTTTACATCAGGGCCCGTATTCACAAACTTTATAAGACCGAATCTCAGACTTAAACTTTAAAATGTTAAATTTTCATTTCGTTCCTACGTTATTGTTACACAATATATTTTGATAAAACATTGCAAAAGTGTAGAGTGAGTAACAAGAAATGTTCGGACAAACGTTTATCCGTTTAAATATAATGACAACGAAATGCTTGTACATTTAAGTTTTGGAATTTTAAAGTCTATGTCTGAGATTCAGTTTTAAAACGTTTTAGAATACGGGCCCAGGCCTCGAGATGACTTAGTGACTCTGTGTAGTGTCAGAGACATTTGAGCAATTCTATGATAAGGACCTGTATTTGTGACGTCAGTTATGACGTAGAGTATTTCCCGATCATTTTCCCAAGATTTGACGTCGCAAACTAATCGATGTGTTGGAGACGTAAATGTGATTTATAGTTTGATGAAACGAAATAGGATGCACATGTATTGCATAGTGTTTTTTTCATTTGAAGAAACTAAAATTGTATAAGAATTATGTGCATTTTGACGTGACGTCATCATTTTGTAGCTTACCTTTGCATCTTGTTTTTAATATTGGAATTGCTATACAACGAAAAATAGACGTCCGATTTTAATACTTAAGGAATGAAATGAAAGCTGAAAAGTATATCTGTTCGAAAATGTAACCCCCTGAAAATTGACCTTTTGGTCACCAATACAGACTTTGTCGTGACGTGGCTCATTTCTTTAGTTCGCATCGTGGTTTAGGGTGTCAATAATAACATTATTATCGTGACATTGAATTTAGTCCATATATGGGACAGGTCAATCAAAATAGTACGTGATTGAACCCTATTTGTTGAACAGGTCAATGAGGTCATCCGAATATAACGAATGCCAAAAACAACAAAACTTTCTTGCAGTATTTCATATTATATTTTCGTTATCAACAGTTTTATTTAAAAAGCTGTATTATGACAATTACAATGTAGCATCAGAAGACTGAACTTGATGAGACGATACCTTTAACTGACTTCCAACTCATTGAGGAAACAGATTTACATTTTGTAATTGATTTGACATATTGTAACATACGTTTGATACACTTAACGCCATTAAAACGCAACTATTTCACTTAACCTTCATTTTGTTCCGAGTTTTAAACGCCTTTTATTGTAACAAATGTGTAAATCATTTATCAAAAAAGATATCAAACTATGGCCCTAGTATTCATATTTCATAGTTGATTAAGTTTATGATTTTATCTTTGATGGTTTATAAAAGATAATTATTTTATTATGTCACCTTGTCACCACTTTTTAGTTGCGTTTTTAATGGCGTGGAGTATATTCGTGTACGCAGTAAAACAGGAGAAATTAAAAACTATTACATGAGATTGTTCTTAGTTTGGATTTCTTGAGATATGACACCAGGGCCGGTATTCGTAAAGCTCCAAAATTTGAAGTAAGGAAATTCCTTATCTTCCTAAGTTTTAAGTAAGGAAAAATCTTATCTTTAAAAATCTCCTTAAAATAACATTTAAGAATATTTAAGGAAAATTCTATAAAATCTAAGGAAAAATATAAATCTAAGGGAAATTTCCTTCATAGGAGCTTTATGAATTCGGGCCGAGGAACCATAGCGTCAGTGAATATAGGGTTAGATGTTAGATCACAACGTCGGGTGGAAGTGGAACCGGTATATCCGCATGTAAATAGCGTAGTAGATAGACACGTGTCACTTCCATACCCCCTATCAGGACGCGGTTTGTCTGTGAATTGGGAAGTCAATAACAATCTGGAAGGCTTAGCGATATGGCAATGATGAAAAACCAACATGAACGTTTGCAGTGAAAAGGTATACATAAATCATGGTACTATATATTGTTAACAAAACATATTGAAGCCAGTGACTCACTATGTGTGGAACAGATTCTTATACCTAATAAACTTTAACCACCTTCTGTAAAGTGTTTGGTTTTTCCATTATCGAACTGTGATTCGAGCAAAATGCTCGGATAAAAATGTTATTGCATTATTACCCTAGGTACATTTGTATTTCATGTAGGGTCATATTGTGTCGATCTATATGTTAACAGGTGCCTGTAGATTTTTACAGTCTTAACCGTTTAATACAAGAGTTGGAGCTGGAATATACCAGGAAACATGTTTCAAGTTTTTTCCTTTTGGTTTTGCTCTAGCATAAATAGCCTACATGTAATTTCGGTTTGGTTTATCAAGGCGTGTCAGTACGAAGCAACATGTCCGACTTTTTCTTATTCAGCAAATTATGAATATATATATATATATACATCAACACAGAAATAAACCAATGCGGTGATGTAAGGCGCAAAGTAAACAGCAAAATATAGAAGAGTCAATTATCTCGTGATAAATCGTAGGGCCTATGTTTTTTTCCCAACAGTACGAAATAAATTACTAATTAAATTAATAAAAAGAACTATGATTCCTGTCGTTGTTTTATTTTGGTTTTTATGTCCTTCAGTAAATTTAATATTATCTTATTTCGTTATTGTTTATTCAATCCGGAACCTCGGACATTATCGTGTATACACGTATTTCACAGAAGTATTCCGAATGCAGCGTTGTTTAGTTCCATGGCAGCACGTACAGTTTAATGTCTATAAGTTCATTGTTACAGTTCCCGTTATACAGCGTGCCAGAGGAATGATTGCTCGGTTCTATTACATATGTTTTTGTAATTATAAATCCCAAACCATCCACAGAAAACCGTCAAAACTAATGAGTTGTTGGTCGTCTTTCAGTGCTAGTAATATATTATCTTTATTGTGTAAGGAAGTTGGAACTTAACTTGTGAAATTTGTTCGAGGCAAATTACAATGAACCAAAATAACACACAAAACAAATGCATAATGTATGTTAACTGCTTCATTTCAATTACACTATTTTCTAAAGATAGTACCTAGGCTTACATCATTGACAGCACGAGTTGTTTCCCCTTGTCGTGAAAGTTGAATGTAACATGGAAGTTCCTCTGTGGTTATACGAGGCTGATTCATTATCTAGCTTGTTCAAATTCTATCAAACTGATGAATCTATCAAGAATTGGCACGAACTTTTCTAATGTGTGAAACGTATTTTCAAGATTGTTTATTTTTCTGCTGTAAAATCGATGCCATTTCATTTTATATGTGATTTGCATTTTCTTACTTTCTAGTTTTTGATCAAAGCTCATTTAAGAAAAAATTCTAAGTGACTGTATCTTGTATCATGATAGTATTCACGATTGTAGCACAAATACATGCTAGCTGTTCTTACGACTGACTGATCAATTTTTACGTTGTCTATCGGTGCATGTAAGCCTTACTATTCAAGGGTGGTATAATTACAAAGCTCGTTTATTAAACTATTACTGACCTTTATGGATTTATTTAACTTAGCCCATTTTGTTACGGCTTTACATTGTAATGTTTTTCTATTGCAACAAATAATAGATATGTCAAAGTACTGAAATATGTAAGCTGATATTGGAGATTGTATTTCTCATTTTTACTTTTAGCTTTGAAATACAATGTTAGACAGTCGTGTAGTTTACATAACACACCTTAAATAAGTCAAATTATGAAGACAGCACTATCATGACACCCCTTTATCTACACTCCAAGTGTATAGATAGATAAATAGGCAATAAATTCGTTGGTGCTTAACCGGCATTTTATTAAAAAAAATACCTGGGCAAAAAATAGAATAAGTAGCCAATTATATATTGGTAATTTAGCGACATTGTGTATTGAAGCAATTGCTCTCAACATAAATGTACCATGCACCATTAAATTAATTATTTAGTACAAATTGAAGGGTACAACCTTATAGAATGAAATGATTATATTGCTTCAAAAAACTTTTAGAATAACTGTCAGTGTTGTAAATTAATTTATGAACAATTTAACCGAAGACCCACTTTTGTATATATAAGGTTAATGCATGAGCTAGAAAAAAAGTTTTAAACAAAAATTCAGAAAAAAATGGTTGCTTATCCACAGATATTATGTCCGGCTTTTGGAAGACTGAAAATGCGCTATATTAATTGCATGGTTGATTCAATAAAATATTTCAAAATATTATTAAATTTATAAATCATATTTAAATATGGAAGTTTTTTTAATTATTTTCTTGAAATAAGTACGCAATTTCATTTTGGAATTAGTTACTTTTAAATAATCTACTTATTTCTTACAATAATTTGTGTACGTCTAGCGAATTACATAGAAAGTATGATACAATACAGTAATCTCTTGTTTTATAACTAATGTATAAACACAAAACATTAAGTGACAGAACTAGATTGTTTGAGATATTAGTTGTTTGAAATCTGTTATTATCAGTTCGCGTTTCAGATTTTTAAGACGCGCTTATAAGTCGGACATGCTTCAACATAACACTGACAACTTTTGACAAGAACCGATTGACACGTTGACAACAATAAATAGATCCCACATCTACAATATTTATCTCCCTTGTTCTTAATCATCAGCCATTTTAATCGGCAAAACTGATATGCACTTATAGGAGTAATTTCCGAATATGTGATAATTAAGAAAATACCAAGTAAATTTGCATCTGACGTCCACTTTTTTTATCAACTTACTGAGCTAACTACCCATATGAGCATAATGAATAAGTTATATTTTTATATCTGATTATGTTATCATCCTTTACATTATATTCCCTATAAACTGTAAGGAAATGTGCGTATCAATACGGCCGACAATTCAGAACAAGGGAGGTAAATATTGTAAATGTGGGAACTATCTATAACATAACATAACTTTATTAACTCAAATCATTTACAAATGACACATGAGTATACATATACAGATAATAACAATTGTGACAATGGTAATGAAGACGGAGGAGAAGAAAACAAATACAATCATTTTTAAATGAATGGTTAATGAAGTCCGAGTAAATATTAACAGAACATACGAATAAATTAAAAATCAAAATTATTAGTTTTCATTGACTTCATATAGTGAGTGGGGGAAGGGGGGGGGGGGGGGGTAAATGCCCTACTTTCGTACTGAAGCGTGAGTTTACAAAATGGTTTTAAACGGACTATAGGTATGGACAATTTGTAAATGAGTGGGCGGATCGAAGGTTTATAAATACTACGGGTATGCGCACGTGTTTTTCGTGACTAAGTGTGTATAGTAAATGAACTTGCTATAGTATGACCACGTGCTACTTAGTGAATGAAATGAAATACTAGCATTGTTATCAATAAATACAAATCAGGGATTACATAGATAGTGACACCATTCTGGGATTGTGAAGAAGTACTATGTTTTGTGGAACAATCTAGCATGTAAGGTGTGACTTTCATGAATTATAATATAAATGTTAAAATAAGTGGGTGGTATTGATTTCTCAGGTATATACATGTTTTACATAACAACATTTAGTCAGCTATAAAGCTTCGCAAAAAAGTGAAAAAAAGCACAAAGGAGATACTTATAGAACATAAAAAATATCTCCGTTAACATAGACATGTATACTACATTGTACAAATAATAATACGTAAGCAATAGTAGACGACTCACATAAAAGGTCATGTTGACCTAGGAACGCATGATTTAATTAATTTTGATATGAGTTACTTTAGATTAAAGACACGAATTAGGTGATTATTGTTTGTAAGAGGAGTTTAATAAATGTGCATGTTTTTTTAAGTTGGACATTACAGGTGCTTGTCAATAATTCTTTGAATTTTAAGATATTTGGTCTATTGTAATAATAACGTTTGATATACTTTTTCCTTTCGTTATCAAAAAAGGAACATTTTAACAAATAATGTAGTTCATCTCCTATGTCGTTTGAACTACATAATAAACATTTACGATCATGAATTTCTTGGCCTGTCCATCTACCAGTTTCTACAGGGAAACGGTGATTACCAGTCCTGAACTTTAACATACTTAAATATTCGTGTTTTTCAAGTTTAATGAGATAGTTTTCAAGTACAATGGTTTCTTTAAATACAGAATAATTCTTTCCTTTATTTGAATTGTCAAGAGAGGAATGCCAATTTTGTAAATTTTGATCAATTAACACTTGTTTGATCTCGTTTTTGATATATATATTTTGTAAATTGTCCTGCTGTAGCCAGATATCGTATCTACCTACTTCATTAAGTATCTCTTTAATTTTAAGTATCCATTTTGATTCAAAGTTGTGTTTGCCCCTCATGTATTGATAAATTTTGAATGCAAGTTTATTTTGGCTTCCGGTGATAAGTCTATTCCAGTATCCAATCATCCTACTTTTTACTATGATATCAAGAGGGTATCTTCCAGTTTCTGCATATATCATGTACAAAGGAGTACTTTTTTTTAAATGCAAAATTTTCCTTAAAAATTCACAGTGAACCTTTTCAATTAATGCTGTGCTTTCATATCCCCATATTTCGGACGAATACAGTAGAATAGGCAAAACAGTGTGATCAAAAAGCTTTAACACAAGGTCAATAGGTAAATTTAGATTGTACGTTCGTTTATATACTAAATGTAACGCCTTTCTAGCCTGTTCAGCCAAATGCTTTCTGGTTGTTAAAAAGCTACCGGATTTAGCAAAATATGTTCCAAGATATTTGTATGATTTTACAATTTCTAAAGGTGTATCACCAATTTTGAAACTTAAATTAGTATCATTTCTTGTGCCTATTGCTAGAACTTTAGTTTTATTAATATTTATATTCAGATTCCATATATTGCAGTATTGTACAAAGTCATTTAGACATTCTTGTAACTTCTTGGGGTCTTCAGATACCAAAACGGTATCATCAGCATATAATAACAGTAGTATTTTTAAATAATTAACTAATTCATTATTTGGGTCCGACAATTCTATACCATCATGACCTTTAAAATCTAAATATTCTTCTAGGTCATTTAAAAATAATGCAAAAAGGACTGGGGAGAGATTTTCCCCTTGACGAACTCCACAGCTACATTCAAAGAATTCTGATTGAACACCATTTTGAGATACACAAGATTTAACATTTGAGTACATATTTTTTATCAATCTAAAGAATTTTCCGTTAATGTTATATTCTAAGAGTTTTTTCCATAATCCAACTCGCCAGACCGAATCAAATGCCTTAGAAAAATCAACAAATAAACAGAATATCTTCTTTTTAGATTTTCTCAAAATTTCTATTATTGAATTTAGAGTAACAATATGGTCCACAGTAGAATAGTGTTTCCTAAATCCTGCTTGATTTTCTTTAAGTATAGAGTTTTCTTCTAGAAAGATATTAATTCGATTATTAAGAACTGATGTGAATAGTTTGCTTACACAGCTTAGTAAGGTTATTGGCCTATAATTTTCAGGTAATTGGGTATCACCCTTATTCTTATAGATTGGCATTATGGCACCAAGTGACCATTGGGTCGGTATAACACCAGTTTCTAGTACCAGGTTAAATAGCGCTACATACAAAGGTAATAATTGTATAGATGATGACTTGATATATTCGTTTAAGATACCATCAATGCCTGCAGCTTTACCATTTTTCAGCGTTTTAATGCATTTATTAATTTCTTCACTAGTTATATGTGAGTTTAAAATAGTGTCATGTGATAAATCTATGTTATTAATGATATCGTCTTCATTATTATCTTGAGTGTGATTATTACTCGCTTCTTTAAAATAGTCATGCATGGAATCTAATGATGGCATTTCAATAGATTTCTTAGTTTTAATTTTGTTTAAATACCTCCAATAATCTTTAGGCCTTTTACTTTGCATTTCTCTTAGTTTGGTTTCTTTTTTTTTATTGAAGATTTTAATAAATTTATTCATTGTTTGTTTATATTTTCTGCTGGCATAGTTTAATATTAGCCTATTTTCTCCAGATGGGTATTTATTATATTTTTTACGACATTTATTATAACGTTTTTTAGCCTTTTTGCAATCTGTGCCGTACCAAGGCTCGCCATTTTCTCTTATTGGTTTAAAACTTTTATTTGGTTTAAATGTTTTGTTTGCACTATTTATGAATATCTTATTCAAGTTTTCTGTAATATTATCTAGTTGGTTTTGTGTTGAACTCTGATCAGAGTTTGTAATTTGAAACAATATTTCATTAATACTAGTATCTGAAATGTTAACTACAAAATCATTTACTAGGCTATCGTCCCATTTAGGAGAGGTATGTGTGCGTTGTTTATTTTTCATTTCAGAGGTACTGTTTATATTAACTACACAATTTAGTAATGAATGTCCATCAGAAAATAATGGGTCTACTTCAATAATACGGAAATCACATATTAATGTGTAACCTATCAACGTAGACAAAGCATAATCAATAACGGATACATTTCTAAACGTCATTTTTCCGCCATATTCACTGCCACATCTACCGTTTAATGCAACAAGGTTATTGTTTTTACAAATATCGATAAGTTTGTACCCATGGTTATTTTTTTTCTTGTCCTGTGATTTTCTATGAACAGGTATACCATAAAATTCCATACGAGCTTTTTGGTCAAGAAATTGAACTGCGTCACTATCAAGGTCAAAAAGGTCATTTAGAAAATCATCGTTTACTGTAAACTCTGGCAATTCTGCAGTCTGGGCGTTATAATCACCAAATATATATACATATTCAAATTTGTTACACATATCAGATATTTCATTTTCAAAAATCTCAAATTCTTCAATTTTATAAAAGCGAGACTGTATAGGCGGTACATAGACTGTACCAAGTAATAAACTATCATTCAAACCAGTATATTTAGAACTGAGTTTTAACCAGAACAGGTAGTCACATTGAGTGTTTATAACTTCAATAAACGGGAATATATCATTCTTAATAAATGCACCAAGTCCTCCCGATCTACGCAGGACCTTCTGCTTTCTAGGAATGTTCACAAAAGAATATCCATCTAAACATATTTGGTCGTAAATATCAAGTTTGGTTTCAACGACAAGAAGTATATCATATTGATTAACTAGATCGATAAATTCGTTATAATTAGATCGCCTCTTAAGGCCACATACGTTCAAAGAACCAATTTTAAGTTTGTCAATTTTTGATTTTTTCTGGTTGTTATTCCGAGTGTTATTTACAGATGGTATATTCAGGGCATCTCCCCCAACACTCTAAGTATCGTTGGTAGTAGAAGTGGAAAGATCGACTGCTGCACTGTCTGTAGTAGTGGGAACGTGACTGTGCGTCGGTGTGACACTCAGTGAGGCTGTCGATACAAACTGATTGGTAGCATGTCGGGTTTCATATTCACGCATCGACTGACTGTATGTATCAACAGGTTCAGCCGACATAATGCTCTCATTATCGCTTTCATGTGAGTCATGGTTTGAACTTGCTTCCGCTAGAGCACTAAATGTATTGCTTGTAGAAACTTGGTTACTTGTCCATGGCCGCTGCGCGTGTGAATTATCCCTAGTGTTATACTCTTCCGAATTGGTTGAGCGTGATGACGGTCTATCTACATGTCTCGATCTTTGCATTATGGTACGCCACTGTGGAAATTCATCATGTATAACCTTTTTATGTACAATAAGTTTCGCCGGGTAGCCGATATGAACAGTTTTCGGAGGATTTCTCGATCGTTCAGACTTGAATTTGGGCCAAAGGCGAGACCTTGCGTCCAGAATTTCTTTAGGGTAATCCCGGTTTATACCAAAGCCCGGTTTATTCTTCAGTTTGAACGCACGCGACAATATGTTCTCAACTGTTTGGTGATCTGTGAAACAGGCTATAATAGGCCGTGTTTTACCGGCTTCGATTGTTCCGAGTCGGTGAGCGCGTTGTATATAAAAACTGCCTGGGTCAAGTTCCAGTTCATCAATGAGGAATGTTTTGATCAGGGAAAAACAGTCTTCCAAAAGATAAATTTCTCTGATACCACGGAAAACTAAATTGTTCCTGCGACTCCGAGCTTCAGCATCAATACTCTTATACTCCAGAGTTTTCACACGCACGTTTACCTGGTACCTATAAATGACAGGATATGCGTTTTTTACTTGGTTATGTAATCTCTAAGGTTCGTGAAACATTGCACACTACTAGTTTATCAAAGATTCGAGCCCATCAATATTGCATTGAAAATTGAACACTTCAATGAAATCGAGAACGAACCGTAACGTAAACAAGCGAAGATAATCTATGTAGAATTGCAGGCATAGATTGAGTTTAATCCCTATAGTTATAAAAAACATATTATATATTCGGATCTGGAGATAGTGCATAGTATATCGTCAATAAAAAAGAATAACGTTCTGAAATCTTCTGACATCAATGCAGTTTACGTACGTTCAACCTTATAAAAATGGCCTTGTCAGTCAGTCATACTTCACGATGATTATTAACAGATTTATATTATAAATATATAAACAAAATCCCAATATTATTATACCTTTTAAGATCACCTCTGTGAAAGTGTTTTAAGTTATATAATAATTCTTGTTCATGTCAGGGGAGGTACGGGCATATACTGGATAAAAAGGTTGACAAAATAACATTGCAATGCAGAAAACGGCAGAAGAATAAGAAAGAAAGTAAAATAATAAATAGTAAAATGTAAATATCACTTTTTTCAGTATTTTCCTTGCTACAAGCATACGATAAATTTGAACATCAATGATAACAATAACAACAAGATATATAAAAAAGGAGCACGTGTTTCGTCACGTGTTCTTTGATGAGACATTCTCTCTCAGTCGATAAACAATATTTAAGATGCAACAAAAATAAATATTATGCTAAATATATACATGTCACTGGTCTGCTTCAAACACACACTCGATGTTGAATTGCTTCAAAATCGAAGGCAATTATCTTTTCGGCAATTAATTTTACTTTTCAGTATGTTACATTTGAATTATCGGTTTGTAGTTGAACTTAAAATTGCTATAAAATTAATATCTAAACACGTGTGATCAATAAATACCTTCTTAACTTAATTTCAACAAAAATGTGCAACATACCATATATTGTGAACGAAATAATCCTTTGCCTTTTCAATATGAAAAATATATTACACAACACATATTTAATATTGGTAGACTTTATCCCTTTTGTGTTGCTCTGTTTGTAAGGCAGATACTTGCAAGAATGCTTAAGCATTATATTAAACATAACATTTCTATAAAACAATATAACATCGAGTAGTGCAAGATATATAGCGTCTATCAATGGTATATATTACATATTTCTACAAGATATATTTCATACGCTTCCCTCATTGTCCACCAGGTGCTATCGATGTTTTTTCCAAATATGTGTGGTGATGTTAAAGTTTATTAAAACATATTGCTTTTCTATGAACCCGAAGGTGGAATATATATAGGTTCAATTTGCTTTGTATGAAGCTATTTTACACAAGCAATGGTCTATTAATATGGAAGGCAAACATAACTACTAGAAATGAGTAAAACATATAACACGAATTATTGAAGTATTTATGGCTGTTAGGAATTATGGGTCATACAATTGTACTGCTCACAGACCTCAATCCATGTGACTTATATATGTGGTCTAGACCCCTCGCCCCTGTATTGACACTTGTGGACAACTATACACTCTGACCTCGTTTATTCGACAACCTTCTATCCGAATACTCGGTATCATCCGAAATAAATATTAGGTTTCGATGTATCTTCTTATGCACGTCGAATAAAAATGGTCTATTCGAAATCATGTATTATTCGAATGAACGAGGTCCGACTATATTTCAAAAACACAAGGAAATGCAACTTTGACTTTCTAGAGTATATCTAAAAGCCAAACGATTTTGAAAGACTGTTTAGTGCTTGCTTTCAAGTATGTACGACGAGAATATATTGTAAAAGGCAGAGACGCTATCTCATGACGGGGACTTCGAATATCGCAAAATGCAATACAGTTAAACCTCAATAATAAGACCACAGTTGGGAACCTTGAAAGCTGGTCTTCTTATTGAAGTGTTTCTTATATTGAGGTTGAATAAAGAGCAAAAAAAGGTGAAATTGGACTTGAACGTCGTGTTCTTAATTATGAGATGGTCTTAATATTGAGGTGATCTTTAAGTGAGGTCGCATTGCACTAAATCAATGTGATTTATTAGGACAATGAGGTAACTCCATAGACAATATTCTTGTAGAAATATGTACGTATTACTAATCTCATGGATGATTTAATCAGCAGCACTTATGTTATACATTAAATACTATATATACATAACCTGGATCAATATTACAGAAATCTTCATTTTAACAATACATGTACAAATATTAGTCTAGAGACAGTTTTGTTCATCGAACAGAAATATACGTATCAACCTGTCTTTAGCAAGTTTCATGATTTACTTAATGTAACGAAACATGATGGAAAAATTGCAATGTCAGATGAAACGAACCGACCTGGCTCTTTCGTAGACTCTTACAACTATGCTAAAGACAGTTTTAATACATATACATTTCCATTTGTTCAATGTTTGACCCATTTTATGGTTCCTGTCAGCAAATAACTATGCGAATATGATGCATTGCGCTGGATAAACATTTGAAATGCTACGGTCAGTGTCTGGAACATACTTGCTTGAAACAGCATCGTCCGTCCGTACGAACACATAGCTAGTTTTCGTGAGTAATACTAGAACTTTATAGTGCACAAATTTCACTAATAATGAGTATTTTACCCAGATGAATGGATGCATTGTATTATAACAGCGAGCTAAATCTGATTTCAGATTTTAGACTCGCCCAGTTTTGAGTTGCCATTACCAACATGCACGTGAGTATGTCCATGGCTGTTATAACGTACAACGGAATCACGTGGTGGTCTTAAACTGTCACGGTCCCGATCCCGGTACACTTGGTCCGGACCATACTGCTCCACATAACTTTCACTCCGTAGTCTATGGTTAATTCCTATGCACCTAAAGCACAATATTTCCTTAAAAGGAGTTCTGAATTCACGGTTAAATCGAGCATAAATCACAGGATTCATAAATGAGTTAAAATAGCCTAACCACACAAGCAACGATGTTATCCACGGTGGAATACTTTCCGGTGATAAAAATGGCCTGACTAAGGCAAGGATAAAGAACGGTAGCCAACACATGGTAAATCCACCCATGATTATGCCTAACGTTTTTGTAGCTTTGCGTTCTTTCGAAGTTCCCGAATTGCCACCAGATCCGCTCCGACTTCGCGATATTAATGACTTCAAAGTAAAACGTCTTTTTGGGACCACTGGTCGATTCGCAGGTATCATCTCTGAAGACGCGTCGTCACCATGGTCAGTGGAATCCGTAAAACCATTTTTGGATAATGTTCCATTCGGAATATGTAAATGATCACTAGTACCACTGCTTCTGGTTGACTTCACGGATAGATTTATGTGTTCGTTACCTCGATCTATGCTTCCTAGTTTCGATTTTGTTTCTTTCTTCATAATACGTGATGAAATTCTCCAGATACGGAAATAAATACCAATCATCACAAATAATGGAACATAAAAGGCCCCTAACGTTGCATAGATTTGATAACCTATTTCTTGACTGATCAAACACGAATTCGGTAACTGTTGCGGCGCCCATCCGAACAATGGCGGCACCGATATGATTACCGACAGTGACCACACCGCAGCAATCATTATGGCCATACGTTTGGGCGTCCGTTTTATGGCATACTGGAATGGACGAGTAATAACGAAATATCTATCCACGCTTATCATACAGAGATTTAAAATAGAGGCGGTGCACATGATGACATCAAGCGACGTCCATAAGTCACATACGGTATCATTAAGCGGCCAAAAGCCACCCAAAACTTCCATCATCGCAGAAAATGGCATCACAAGAACAGCTACCAACAGATCAGACAGTGCTAACGAAACAATCAGCAAATTGGAAGGCGATTGTAGTTTTTTAACAATTCCGACGGCTATACATACTAATGAGTTTCCTATTATAGTTCCAGTTATTATAATTCCTAGGATGATTGAAATAAGCACTTGTTGCCAGAGCTTGTAATACGGCTCTTGTAGTTCTACCGTTGTTGTATTGCTACCATTTACTAAAGATGTGTCCGTACTTGATATAGTGAAGTATTCACTCCCGTTGTCAGGCGTGCTAATGTTGTAAAATGCATCTCCACTGACACCAACAAGTGACAAATTAGACTCGTCGCCCATTCCGCAGCACTGACAAAGTAAGGGTCAGTAAGGGTCAGTCTAGAAATTTACACCCATTAAAGTCTATAGTAGAAATGCAGGATGTTACACCCGACTTATTCTAAATAATTTTATCCATAAAACACCACAATTGAATATCTATAACATGTAGTCACTTGTATTTTAAACAAGAATGTTAGCTTCCTTGTTCTTCATATTGTGGTTATACAACATTTTCAAAGCTCTAACGAAATAAATTCATCCGTTCTCATGGCAAATGAATGTTATATGTTCGCACTTACTTAACATAAAGACGTTCACTTCATATTCAACACATTCTGTACGAATTTTTAAATAAGCTAATCCCGCATTTCAACTGTGAACGATTTTCAATAAGCTATACTCACATTGAGTATATATATACTACATATATTCTGTATGCAAGCAGTTATTTCCAGGGGTATAAGCCATTCACTATGCATCATTGCTTGAACACATTGGTATCAAACGATGAGATTCAAATTATTTATCAGTATTCTACCATGCTCTATTGAAACCGCGAAGTCTTGTAAAGACGAAGTTGAATGCTCATTAACTGATCATTGAAAAATCACTGAAAATTGTCACCATCCGTCCTTTTCATTCAAATCTCAATATAAATACATTGATGACGTTTGAGAGTTCTTAAGCCTTACAAAAACTGTACTGCTAAATTCATAAATATAGTGCTGCAAATACGATCTGATATATACTTATACGGCTCGTTCTAAACTAATGATTTTTATTCTGAAGTTCTGAATTTTCTCGATTGTCTAGAAGTCGATATACTATAGTGTATTTAATTAATTTCTTCCGAACTTCTCACCTTGTATGGCGTAATCCGTACTCATTAACGACACATAATTCTACTTTGTTATAAGTTTCCCAACCACTGGTTTCAATTCAAACGCGTATATTACACTTATTACCGTTCTTGTGAATAAGTCATTATTTCAACACGAATACTCTTTTGCAATTTAATCCGCACTGAAATTGTTCTATACTATTTAGTATGACCAACACACCCGATCGAAGGTTTGTAAAGATCGATGTTCGTGTTTTAAAAATCCTGAACACTTTCACACGATGTTTTTTAATCACTTTGTCAATTTCTGCTATATCCTTTGCACTCTGTTGTGCGTGCAATGGGGAACTAAACAAAATCTACTTCGTAACATAAGCGTCGGCAGATTGGGTCGTTAAATCTACTGCCGCCTGCTTGGAGTTCACGGTTATGTCGGTATTACTAACGTCCCGATATTGTAAGTATTTGTGTATTAGTAAAATAATCCCCTTTCTGGTTAACCGTCCTTCAGTAAGCCACTAAAATCTGGTTCTTTAAACAACCATACATAGTTTCGTTTATATAAACCCTTTCGCATTTTAAACCAATAGCAAACTTAGCGGAAAATACCTTGAGTGATATTTACAGTCAATATCGTATACTTGTTTTATGCTTTCCAAAGTGTTAGCGTCTTGAACAGTAAAAATGCCCGTGTTTAATAATTCATGTAGTGGAAAGAACGTAGAAAGTCTTAAGACACGTGTTTATAAGCTCATAAAGAAGTCTTCCGAAGAGCCCGACCATTTTATTAGTTTAAATTTCCACATAAAACACCAGTATATTTGGTCTAAGTTTGTCACTCAATCAATCCAAATTTTTTCTCCGCCACAATGCTGGTATATTTGGAACTAACGCACTTTCTTTGTCGTTCATCTCAGCTTCCATATTCATAATCGTCATCAATGGTTATAAACCAACCAGTATAAACGTTATTACGATGCAAAGACGAATAGATACGTGTATGCCACAGGAATATTTATGTCATTTAACCGATGGTAATGTTCGCAAAATAATGTATTTTTAGATTATACGATTTGTGCTGCCAAACAAACGTTTATTCGTCTTGAAGCCTCAGATACCGGCCAGGATGACTAAAAGCAACGAAATTGATTACATTCCCAGAGATAGTGAACCTTGATTTCTGTATTCACTGAAAAGTCTTGATTCACGCCCAATCTGTGACTAGCAGGCTCAGCATCCTGAAAATACATTTAAAACACAATAAATCTGGTGTGTTCCTCTATTGCTAGTAAACATGATATCGTTAGTACTTCGTTATAACACAGCACGATGTAGATACCAAGTTTCGGGAACATTTTGTGTTTCAAAACAAGGAATAACCCGACAGTAAAGAACAAATGAAACACATGAATTGTTGAGAGATGGCTGGAGGTGGGCGAGTGACTGATATGTAATGCTTTTGATGGCAGACGAACTCAAGATGGTTTATAGACACATGTGAGCTTTGGAATGAAAATGAACAAGCTGAAATAAATGTTCACAGCTAAAACACTAAGTAAACACTTTTACTTCTACAAACCGTTAACTACCACATAATCTGGAAATTCTGAGGCCTAAGTTACCATTACAAAGCAACAGTATTTATTCTAGAGAGCACCAAGAACATAAAGGGCTCATCATACTCACTTACAAACTGCTTTAAGTTTGCTCTAACTTAGTCCCAGGCGTTTGGAACCGAACGAATATATTTCGAGGCCTTTATTTCAATTCATCTGTTCCTCAACTTACAGAACAACATTTTGTTTCATTTGAAAGCAATGCGATTATGCCTCAACCTTAAGTACATAGCAGATTCCTTGATTGACTAAGCATACTGTGATTAGATACTTTTGGTCTTAGAAATTGTGTGACATATCTCATGGTGAAATCTTGTAGGAAAAACAGATATCAGAGTTAGTGATAATTAAGTGCATCTGTATAAATCCGTACCCGGATATTTCGATAAGACGGAATTATTGAAGGGAGAAATAAAATATTGAAGCAACGCAAATTTTAGCTATGAGGAAATATTAGTTTGATTCTGAACTGCCTGCTTGGAACAAGATACGGCGATGGAGAGACCAACATGGTTCCAATGCGATAGGTTACGGGTTCGAGTTTTTAGCATACACAATGATATACCCACTGTGCCGCTTTTAGCATGAAGTGAAATTGTTTTCTATAAATAAGTTGTGCTACATGAGTTTCGACATACAACAACAAGAAATATCTTGAAAAAAAACGACGGTCGGGGCAATGTGAAGGTTAAGATTTGTTGTGCAACATAAACAAATGCCGGGATGTTACGATTGTTGGTCAATCCAGATCCAAACTGGATTTCGGTAAATGCACCGACATTCAGTGGAATTCGGTAAGGTAGCATACCCCTTATCGAAAGGTTAACCAATCCGCGTCAAGGTTACATACGTTGTTCGGTTGAAGAGGAGTTGATTTAGTGGTTAACGTAAGATTTGAGTGGTTTACTCAACACCAATATGCAAATAGCAAAGCCGTTAGAACGACTGCGCCGAAAAATGTCTAAAAAATATCAAGGTAGATGTATTTGTATATTTGTTGTTTAATTGAGCAAATGATGTCTTACATTAATATTTAATTACAACAGGTGTTTAAGTCTCTATAACGACCATAACTCAATTAGCTTCTACACTATATTTATATATAGTGACACTCATTTGCATTATACTTAACTGGCGGATAATTTGTTGTCGTAAACAAATCCGTTTATGGTAACGTGTTCATAAGGACCACGTGACTTTGTACAGTGTCGTTTGGTATGTATTCTGACAAAAATCAAGAAATTGTTTTTAAAAGCAAACGACAGTTATAGATATAAAACATTAACTATATTAGTATTGCTATGAACGATTCTCTGAAACATGTTAATGGATTATGGATAACAAGGGTATCCGAATAATGGCTAGGAACTAAAGAGACACACGCTGGTTCTTCTAGTTCAGTTTCTCACATTTATGTACAAATTGTCATAATTACGTAAAATGTTACCCATTTTATAAATGACAACTGTTAATTGACTTTTGTGGAGTGTCATCATAATATGTTTTGACTCGCACTATATGTGCATATAATAAGAAAATAAGACATATCTTGAAAAAAGATAGTCGGCGAAATTTGAAGGTTAAGATTTGTTATACATAAAAAAAATGCAGAGATGTTACGATTGCTGGTCACTCCAGATCCGAAATGGATTTCGGTAAATTCACCGAAATGCATTGGTTTTCGGTGTGGTAACACACCTTTTATCGAAAGATTAAACTAATCCGCGTCAAGGTTACAAACGTTGTTCGGTTGAAAAGAAATTGCTTTGGTGGTTAACGTAAGGTTTGGTTAGTTAACACTGATATGCAAATAGCAAAACCATATTAGTACGGCTGCACCGAAAAAGAAACAGAGATTAGCAATGTTATATACATGGACCCTACAGGTCTACATACAGTAATCATGGATGTAATGAAGTTCATAGACGCAAGTACTTTCTTTTAGATATATTACATAGAAATAAACTTAAATGTTTGCCCTAAGTGACCAGAAACGATAATGAGTACATCATAGGTAATGCACTTTTAAGCGTTATGTTTTTGGCTTACTTACCTAGATAATAGTATTTCGATATTTTGCGTAATATCAGTAATTTAGGTAACGTTTTATTTTCAAATTAATATAGTTATTTGTGCGTTAAAGACTTATACCCTTATAACTGACTGGCGCTGTAACAATATTTATATAATTATTTACCGTCTTTGAATAACTACATAAATAATATACATATACTGTTCGTAATTAAGATATTCTAAAAGTTGCAGATAATGTTAGCAAATATTTATACTTCGATTATACCCAAAGAGATTAAAACCATTCTGTTCCGAATATAACATAAAGTCAAGAAATTTGTAGAATTAAACATGTAAAGTTGGTTTAGAGTTAAATCTAGCCGGGTTATTACTGATTTAATCCCCTTATTGTGTGGCGAAAATGTACAATTATTGAATTGTAATTGGTAATCTATTTGGTTGCGATCAATCAGATACAATACCGGCGATTATATTTAAATCCAAAATCAAGGACAGACATAGTAAAAGAGAATTCAATCATATAGCACAGTGATCAGAGAGTTAGCTCCCTCGAAAATACTGTATTTACGATATAGCCTCCATGTCAATATATTGTAATAAGAATCGAGCGAGGTATTCTGGTCGTGGTAAGGTCTTCAAACAAATAGCTTGTGCGGAACCAACGTGACTTAAACACAGCAATTTATCGTGACGTACCTAGCTCACTTCAACAAAACGACAAATCGTGGTGTACCTAGCTCACTTCAACAAAACGATAAATCGTGGCGTACCTAGCTCACTACAACAAAACGATAAATCGTGGTGTTCCTAGCTCACTTCAACAAAACGATAAATCGTGGTGTACCTAGCTCACTTCAACAAAACGATAGATCATGGTTTACCTAGCTCACTTTAACACAGCGATCGATCGTGACGTACCTAGCTCACTTTAACACACCGATATTTCGTGATATACCTAGCTCACTTTAACACACCGATATATCGTGACGTACCTAGCTCACTTTAACACATTGATATATCGTGACGTACCTAGCTCACTTTAACACAGCGATCGATCGTGACGTACCTAGCTCACTTTAACACACCGACATATCGTGACGTACCTAGCTCACTTTAACACACCGATATATCGTGATATACCTAGCTCACTTTAACACACCGACATATCGTGACGTACCTAGCTCACTTTAACACAGCGATATATCGTGACGTACCTAGCTCACTTTAACACACCGACATATTGTGACGTACCTAGCTCACTTTAACACACCGATATATCGTGCGTACCTAGCTCACTGTAACACACCGATATATCGTGACGTACCTAGCTCACTTTAACACATTGATATATCGTGACGTACCTAGCTCACTTTAACACAGCGATCGATCGTGACGAACCTAGCTCACTTTAACACACCGACATATCGTGACGAACCTAGCTCACATCAGCACAGCGAAAGATTGTGACGTACCTATCTCACTTCTAGACAACGATCTATCGAACTGTATCATGTTCACTTAAACATAGGACCCGTAAAACGCGATATACATGTACTTTGAACATTTCATATGGTAACAGGTAGTTTAGTATACAAATACCTTAACAATGTTTTTAGTAACAATATGTTGCTTGAAAATTGCTCTTTATACTAAAGTATAATAATACTTCGTCACAAATAGCGGTTATTGATTGGAGGGTTCTGTTTACAGTTGATTAAGAGGCATTTTGGCACCTAAATCACAAGAATATAAACATACAGTGTAAGTAACCGATACAAATCGTACATTGCATATGGAAAAAAATCTTGTTTAAAATATATTTTGTAATCAAGTAACTAAAACATCCGTTCAGCTCTGTCCAGTTCTAACAGTTCAAACATTGTTACATCATGTGACTATATATATATATATGATCCAGGGCAATGAATACTAATTAGTCCTGTAAACACTACATAATCATGTTATACATAATTAACCAGTTAACACAAGACCGAGGTAGAAGAGAAATATGCCATGGGAGAATTACCATAAACAGGGTCGAATATCAGATCGTGAACTAAGTCTGGTATTGTGCCCATCGTACATAAAGTAAACAATAAACAACACTAAGTTGAAGATTTCCTCTCAGAAATGTCCTACATAATATTCTTCCGTGTTTTGTAATATGTAATTTTCAGTACATATTCATCTGAGTGATTGCATTGACCTTAATTTGTATTTAACTTTTGAATAATGTAATAAATCGCTGACTGATATAATACTAAGACTACATTTGAAAGATATGGGATGCGATCCGATTCAATGTGATACGAAACGATACACTTATATGCGATTCGATACGATACAGTATGATTCGGTACGGTAATATAATGCTATACAATACGAGACGAGATTATAATTGCGATACAAAACGATACCTTACGATACAACACTATACGATACGGCACTATACATTCGACACAATATGATAAAATACGATACAATGTGATACGAAACGATACAATTATATGCGATCTGTTACGATACAGTATGATACGGTACGGTAATATAATACTATACAATGCGAGACGAGACGATACTTACGATACAAAACGATACCATCCGATACATTACAGCATGATACAATACGTTACACGACTATACGATACGGCACAATACATTCGACACAATATGATCAAATACGATACCATTTAACGTTGTACGATACAGCACAATACAACACGACGCAATATGATACAATACGATACCATTTAACGTTGTACGATACAGCACAATACAACACGACGCAATATGATGCAATACGATACCATTTAAGATTGAACGATACGGCACAATATAACACAACGCAATATGATACAATACGATACTTGAACGATACGGCAAAATACAACATGAAGAAATATGATACAATACGACACCGTACAATACGGTACGACAAAATACAATAGAACCCAATATGATACAAAACGATACAATATATATATATATATATATATACTATACACTAATTATGATACGATACGGTACAATACAATACGATGCTTATGCTACGATACGATGCATGACGATGCACTACAACACGACCAGGTACAATAACGTACCATGCATATGATGGTTTTGGTGCAAATGAGAAGCGAAGAGTTGAATTTGAATTAATTCGAATTCCTTGTAATAAATATTACTTGATTTCTAACTGTATCAGTTCAATATCTGTTTTCTGTCTTATCAATTATTCAGTCTATAGTCATGAAGTTGATTAATGTGTTGCTAATTATATACCAGTATGTAAAATGCATGACTAGTAACCATCAACGAATACCGACATCCAATCTGTAAATGATTTTTTACTCAATATTTAGCTTTTGAGTATGTCATAAAAGTTTTATTAATATCTGTTGGAATACATATATGTTTAATTAATAGCATCACGAAGATTAATACACGTACTGTTTGCTTGTTGCCTAGACTTCGAGGTCTACATTCTATAATCAACAACAGGACGAATTATTAGACTTTCTCAATTATTATGTCATTTTATATTATGCCATCACAACTATCCGTTTTTTCTATATTTTCTGTTAAACGTACATAGTCTTAGTTACGACGACGCGTGTAAAAGACGGAGTACAGAGACACGTATGCGGGGCTATCTACAACACTGCTTTGTCAATTTTCTTACATGTTTCCAAAAAGTCACAAATAAAAGCGTCCGATACGAGTATTTTCTATCCTGATCTACGCGCCGAGTAAGCGCTAACGGAAATACCTGTTTTAGAATCGTCTTTTACACTTCCAGGATTTAAAAAAATAGATAACGCAATGCCTTAGAGCACGCATGTATGAAGGCATTAACATGCCATTTTCTTAAAAATATTATTTAGCATACAATGTATTTTGATAGAAAACTTTAATATATAGGTAAGATGTCAGAATATTTTTCTTTTTTAATTGACATTATGAACAATTACATGTGTATTGACGACAGATTGTACTAAGGAGTTATATTATGTGTTATATAAGAGGTAAACGGCTGTGTAGCAAGGGGCATTCACTAAATTGCTAAGATATAATCTAACTCAACATTTATGGAATATCAAATTTTAAAAATATTACAAATAAATCAAAATCAAACAAATATTTATGATATGAAATTTTGCTGGGCCGTGAATTAGAGATATCGGTCAATTTCGATTGCTGCCAAATTTAAACAGTTTATAGCAGATTTATATCACGGTGCAAGCAACACAATTCTACACATTATTTGTATCCAGGTTAAGTTTCCAGTTTTAACTGTATATATTAGACCCGCCGTATTTGTTTAGGGCACGACAAGACCTTATAGGAACAAACAGTGTTTAGAAAAAAGGCAAATGCCAACACAGTTGAAGACAAACTAATGTCAAGTTGTATTGGCATATTCGTCGTTGCTACTTAATCGATATGTTTTTACGTCGAGCCCATGTTGTTTAAGTTCTATGCAATCTTCATCACACCTAATTGGTTTTATTTGGAAAGTTACGCCGTGATTGAACAGATTTGTGGTTATGTACGGTGGTAAGTTGATCTACCTAGTTTTCCTAGATACTAATAATTCTTCCACAAGTAACAGACGCCCCCTACTGCGGTAGGCTAGCGTATACGGTGGTAGGCTAGCGTAAATGGTGGTATGCTAGCGTATACGACAGTTGGCTAGCGTATACGGCGGTAGGCTAGCGTAAATGTTGGTATGCTAGCGTATACGACAGTTGGCTAGCGTATACGGCGGTAGGCTAGCGTATACGGCGGTAGGCTATCGTATATTGCGGTAGGCTAGCGTATAGGTAGTAGGCTAGCGTATACGACAGTAGGCTAGCGTATACGGCGATAGGCTAGCGTATACAGCTCACAATCGTTAAGGACCAGTAGCTGAGGCGAAATACAACATGACACAAGATAAGTGATTTATAGTAAATAATCAGACCACATTAAAATTAAGAACACATTTTTCGAGTAAAATGTCACTGTTTTGCTCAGTGGTCAACTTCAATATTAAGACTACGTCAATATAAAGATAATTTTTCAATGGTCCCAAGAGTGGTCTTATTATTGAGGTTTTACTGTATAATATAATTGTATCTCCATACGTCTGGACAAGTTAAATAGTCGGCAGAAATCCGAGGGGCAAGTTGCTGTTAAATGCTAGTTTATTATTAACAACTACAGATCATAGCCCTGTGACTTTCTTGTGAGTAGATCGTGAGGTGATGTTGACTATTACTATATAATCGTTAAATACCAAATTGAAATGAGCGAACATTCAGACAAAGTTCGAGACAGAGCCTCAAGCGGTCAATTTATAGTAAATGATTGACAATGTAAAAATGTAATAAAGCATTTGAACCAGTCGAAATATACTGGGCACGAAAATATAACAACAATGGTTTAAAATGTAAATAAGTATCTTACGGTTATTTGGAAATGATGTACAATGTTTTGACAACAAATTTAACTACAGTCGGACCTCGTTCATTCGAATTCATCGGGTCCGAAATTTTATTTCGAATTATACATGGTTTCGAATAGCCCATTTCAATTCAAATATAAACCCAATTCGATAAGGCTTTCATTATCGAATTATCCATTAGGTTGGATATAGGATGGGAAGGTTGTTTAAATAATATTTTCAATTATGAACGGTTGAATATGTTATATACAACACCCCCATAATCGATATCTACGTAAACACGATAAAGAAAGCAATAGCGAATTCGAGTTATACCTCAGGAACTGATGTTTGTTTCGGATTATACAGAATATTCGGATAGAAAGTTGTAGAATGAACGCGGTCCAACTATAGAAGCAGATGAAACAACGGCGTTACTAGAATAGTGACGATGTGAAAAAAACCAAGTAGTTTTCCTAAAAGAAACTCTCTCATCCTCCGTTGCCGGAACTGTAATTATTATTTCACCATACGCAACGGGTGCAGAGAGAATTGTATACACAAAAGCTAGTGAAGCGACAAAGATGCAGATATAGAAAACAAAGTTGTGTAATATTTTCCAGCTGGCATATCAACAAAGTTGTGAAAGTTGTTGGCATTACCGTAACATTCCACGATTGTTTCGGTACCTCGTTTTTTTTCTACTTGGAATTATAATTGACGTGACAGACTTTACAATACATGTACGGTATTAGTCTACCGTAACATAACAACATGACACTCGGGTAATGTTCATGTCGAGATTTGAGAATGTCATTTTCAGTGTATAAAAGAATATAGAAAATAGTTCGGGGTAACAAAGCATTCTGGTCATATTTTCCTTACGTCGGCAAATAATACGAGTATATCTAAGCGTCGTTTACAAAAAAGCAAACTTTTGAATGGCGTTTGTTTGAAAACTATTTGGTTATCAACTGAAATGAGTATGCAATGACTTTGAATTTTGATCATATATATATAATGGAAACAACAAAAAATGCTAGTGTAATCTGCATATGTCTGTCAAAAATAGAATATTTGAGTATTAATTAAAATGACTTACAATGGAATATAAAATATGCAACGCGTAAATAATGCCATATCATAGTGAGTATAAATGATGTTGATTTGAAAATTCGGAGATTAATTGACTTGTATTTTTTGCGCAAATTGAATATCCATTAATGAATCTTATTGTAATAAATATATTGTGATATGATGTCCTGTCAGCATACATTTTGTAAAATATTATAAAATTTGAAGTGTCAAAAATACAAGACGGTAACTTGTATAACAAAATTTAAATTCTATAACTCCTGTAACAGACAGGTATCCCATTTTCTCTGATAAAGATTCGAATAAATTAACAAAATAAATAAGAAATCAAACACCATTTTAGTTGACAGGAGTATATTTCATTTACATTAAAAAGTCATAAGTTAATACAGTTTGATCCCCACACCTTAACGTGAATATATTATCACATCATATCATATGATAATGTATTAGCATTACCCCCATCAAATCGCAACCATTCTAAAACACAAACATTATTTCTATACTTTACAGGTGACACAGAGACAACTGTATTAAAGTCGAAGTAAACTGTACTTAAAAATACATTGTAAACACGGTGATTTTAATTTAAATAATAAATAACAATAAAAACGTTTTTGTCAAAATTTTAAGTCGTATTGAGGTCTCTCCTTCTACCGAGGACCATTAATTAGAATCAGCCACCATTAAATGTCTATTCAAAACAAATCATGGTACAACAATTTCTGGGTAATTAAAGAACATTATGAGTATTATGACATTTGACAGACAAATCTTTGATATGCCGAATCAATGTTAAAATATAACATTATACCTCACGTGATTTGTCCATGCACAAATTCGCATATACTCGCTATGAGCAAATCAGTAATGTTACACAGTGACATAACGTTTTCACCCTGTGACATAACGTGTTTACCCTGTGACATTATAATTTTACCCTGAGACATAACGTTTTTACCCTCGCGCGGGTCTTAAATAGACAATTGGAAATCCCCATAGTCCGAATCGAAAGGCGCTTATTAAAATGAGTTGTAACTTTTGCACACGACATTATCTGTCAGCTTTGACAGATTCAGTTCTTTCACAAAAATGGGTTCAAAAACGTTGGAGTCGGTTGTGTTGGATTTAGATGAATAGAAAGACTCTGTACTCTCACAAAACGTTCTGTAAAGCGAAGTGTTAAGCTCTTAACACTATATCGATTCTTCAGTATTACAATAAATTGCTTGTTTCTGCTTCTCATTGTTGACTTTATTGTTTTATATTTTAATATCAAAATATTTGTTCAGCATAAAAAAATAAATATCAGATCCCATGGAGGGTGATAACATATAATATTATAATGGTTACGTCTCGGTGGACATTAAATATCTCGGCTTAACATTACATGCTATCACGCTCCATGGGATCTGGTATTTATATAGTGTCATTCAAAGAATTTTAACATCTAATGGCCAGATAAATAGAAATCATTCACCACTCAGTAACGGAAACAAAACTACCGCTACAATGCAAGTTACGCGGGTAAGATTCATATAAGTAAACTATAGAATTTTCGAAGTTCCTTGCCGTGTCCAGTTGTTCTATCAAATAAACCTCTGACAAGTCGGACAAATAAATGTCATCACCGTCAACAACAACAACAACAACAACAACAACAACAACAACAAACAATATCTTCTAAATAATGGTCGGCGCAATTTGAAGGTTAAGATTGGTTGTGCAACATAAAAAATGCCTAGGTTAAATGTAAACTAGACTTAACAAGAACTATCTTGCAAAAGATGGTCGGCACAATTTCAAATTGCTTCCTTCGGAAGGTTAAGATTTGTTGTGCAACATAAACAATGCCGAGATGTAACGATTGCGGGCCACTCCAGATCCAAAATGGATTTCGGTAAATTCGGCGAAATTCAGTGGATTTCGGTGAGGTAACGTACCCTTTACGTAAGGTTAACTAATCCGCGTCTAGGTTAGAAACTTTGTTCGGTTGAAGAGAAATTGTCTTGGTGGTTAACGTAAGATTTGATTGGTTTACACACAACTGATATGAAATAAGCAAAACCATGTTAGTACGGCTGTGCCGAAAAATAGCACCAATGAGTTGACTCAACTAATTGACTTAGCTAATTAGTAACCCGGATTTCTTCGATTCGACCCGGCAATACCTTAACTTAAAATATGATTTCTGGAATATTAAAAGTTTTGCTTCCATAACGTCACTGTCTGCAAAACACTCTTGTGCTGGAAATGTCGAAAATATGTTTGAAATGAATATTTCTTCCTAAATAATTACATCAAGCATTTAATGACACATACCCTTTTCCTAGACTAAAATACATTGGTACGAATGGTATGCCACCAAAAACTATGGGCCACATTCAGAAATCATATTGTACACACATTGTGTTCTGGATACGTATTTGACGTCCGTTGCAACATATAATGACATTAAGTAGTTTTGAACACATGTCAAATGTGATAATGTCAGTATGCATACAAGCATATGTTTGTTCACGGCATAAATATCTGTCGTGTAATCTTCTTAGCTTATTACTGTTCTTTTCTTGTACAACATAACATGCTTCATGTTGGGGCCAAAGTCGGACGTATCTTGGCGAATGAGAGGTTCAAAATTATAAAGAATAAAACACAGAATGAGATAGTGCAAACCGGAAGTAATATATATCACGTGACCAGTCTGATCTCGGTGACTAGACGATTATCATAATGTTCAGAATGAGTGCATCTCAGCTACACAGATGGCGCGGCTTATTGCGTGAGCTATGGAATCCGAAAAATCACGGGAATTTTCGTTGTAATTTGTATTGGTAGAACTTTATACAAGAAAGTAGGCACGTGTTATAGAAATCTAGCTTCTAAATTATCCGTTCATAACGAGAAAAAATCCTAAGTACTTGCTGAGACAAACATGTGTAACCCCACACTGTGCTACCCCGTGACATCCTCATATTATATTAATGCATTCATAATTAAAGAGGAGATTGCACTGACAAAATATTAGTTGATTCCCCGTTAGCATACATATAGAACGTTCTGAATACAAGTAATATCCCCGGATTTGCAACATAATGAAGTTTATGTTTCATGGACAGCGTACAGTAAACTATTTGCGAGTCGGGACGGATGGTTCCAGAAAAACACGAGCATATAGAGGGAACCAGCTCAATGTCCAGGGAGCATAAGTTGATTTTTATTCAACAACGTCGTCAACAACAACAACAGCAAACGCAACAACAGCAACAACGACGATGATGATGACAACAACAACAACAGCAACAACGACGATGATGATGACAACAACAACAACAGCAAACGCAACAACAGCAACAACGACGATGATGATGACAACAACAACAACAGCAACAACGACGATGATGATGACAACAACAACAACAGCAAACGCAACAACAGCAACAACGACGATGATGATGACAACAACAACAACAGCAACAACGACGATGATGATGACAACAACAACAACAACAACAGCAACAACAACACAAATACTGTAAGAAGGCAGGTGCATCAACAACACGATTTGAGAAGAACGCAAAATACCAAAACGGCAAAGAGCAATAATGAATTAGGAAGTAGTGTTCATTAATGGTATGGCTTTTCTACTAGGTAAGTAAATGATGCCCGGTGTAAAAGGGCAAGCACACGAGGTTAAAAGTATCTTAACACATTACGTTGAAATAATTATTCCATTCACACTCAATATGCTGACCGCCATCTAGACATAAATTCAGTCTAGGACTTCTTAATAGACCGATTGTCCCTCTCCTTACTGAACCCCAAAAGTCTTACCAGGATTCACTTCCGGTAAAACCTATAATTGGCGTTATTGGTCCAGCACTCTGCTTCATAAGTCGATCATGAATATTCATTCCCTGAGTACCAATAAAAAGAATATTAGGCATGCAGTTTCTTGCACGGACGGACGAACGGACAGGAATGAGAACTTACGGGTTTTATGTCTTACCGTGTAAATAAAACATAATTGCTTTCCCAGTTTCATTGAATTAAGAATACATTCTTTATTACAAGTTCTTAACTGGCAAAAACAAATTTCCCGCAACGGTATTTACGTGAATGATTACCGTGACAAAACCGCAATGTTCATGGCTTTGAAAGCACCAGGTGAACATATCTATGCTTCATACTTCGAATCGTTTCGTCTACTTTCACCTAGCAGTAAACATAAATGAATATCACCATTAACACTTTACGGAAGACTTTCCGCGAAGACTATGGGATTTATTGCTCACCGGTTGTAATTTATCTAGGGTCTAAAATTTCATATGAACTGATAACTTCTTTATAAGTTCCATCTTTAAAGCATTATTTCTCAGTATATAATATATAAAATACTTACATAAAATATTCATCAAACATACCTATATCATGCACTGAGATCAAAACTTTTCATGTTCTTCAAAAGGAATGTATGAAGTTATATTATTTAAAGAGAGATAGCCGCCTTTCTTCATTAAAGGTGGATAGTCAAGATGTTTTGTCAAATATACTTAATCGTAAACATGAGCACATCGATGGTGAATGCCCTCCTAGAGATGTTCTCAACAACATTACATTGTCACTTTTATTACACACTTCCCCAAACCGCACATACATTCATCCAAAACAGGTCGTTTCTATCCTGACTTACGCGCCGAGTTAGCGCAAGCGCAAGGTCGAAGGTTCGAATCCCGCTAGGGATCAGTTCTGATATGGCCGATTGGTGAGCCACCAGCTAGTTGAATAATGGTTACCGTGCGCCAACCTGCCTGGTGCCTGGCATTAAAGGATATGAATCGGGAAGTAAATATGCTCAGAAAGTTGGTGTCTCATAAGTCAGAAATGGCTGGCCTTTTAAATAGGGGTGACACTATCATAAATAAACACTATGAAATATTGCTCGTACTTCGCAGCTTCAGAAGTTTTTCAAGGAAAGTTATAATACAGAGACTTAAAGACCTTTGGTATGAAAGTATTATCATGCCACTTTCTCAAAATCATTACTTAGCTTCTTTTGATAAAAATATAACTACGCGTATCTACCTTTAAAGGTAATTGTTAACATATTACTGTTACTATATACTAGGGTTCTAAAGTACATGTCTAAAATCCAGCGCAACTTGGTTTACAGGTAAACAGTTGATAATACGCATGAAGGCAGGCCATCAGTACATGCAGATAATATATTGGAATTTAAATTCATTTCTCAATACTTTAGACTTTACAGTCTATGAGCATACAATATTGACTATTAAATACAATAGTTTCACATTTACGATATATGGTCAACGGCAACATTAATAATATCAGAACATAGTATTATATTGTAGTAACAGTTCTAGTAAATGTAAACACAAAATGTTGATACATATCTAAATACCGTTTTACATATACTTTAAAAACATCAAATAAACCTACATAGATAGATAGATTTTAGGCCTTTGGCTCATGAATCACATGTATAATACAGAGAATATAGTATAAAGTCACATGTGTACACAGCACATATAGTATTCAGCATAAAAGTGTACAATAGTAATTATAATTATTGATCTACATAAGTTTAAACATACTACAGAAAAGGCAGTGTATACAAGGAACTTAGTTTCACGAGAGTATATTAATTCATATAAAATGTTTTGTTTCTCATTTCAAAAGATTCGTAAGTATACATGGCAAGCTTTCTCAAAATAGTTTTGTCTTTTGAATTTATCAGGTAAATAAATTTAATAAAAATGTTTGATATGAACTTGACGAATTTCGTGATATAATGGACATTTTAACCAAAAAAAAGAAACTCATCTTATATATACATGTACGAGTATATATTTATCATATAATACAATCTAATACAATATGGATCAATATGATATCTAAACTCACATAGGTATATCATAAAGATTTCTGAAATGCGTATCAAATGATGTGCGATTCATTCATTAAGTAGTTAGGAAATCTAGGATCTTACATGAGTGCTTTTTTGATATTGTTTTTATGAAACGAGTCGACTGAATATGACATATTATTTCATAAACAATATCAAATACGCACGAATGTAAGATTCTATTTATCACATAACACCATAAATAGATTGTTTTCAATCTTTAAATAGACTTTAACTAGTGCTATGATTCGGCTATTTATGTAACTAGTTACATATGCTATTTATGTCACTGCTTTATGCCACTCCTGGAGTGCAAGTTATGTGATAAATGCACTAATGTTGTTATCCTAACATCTGATTTTATATCACTGTAATTGACACACTAACATATATAGTCGCTTATAATCATAAAACAGTGATTCGTTGGTTATGAAAGAGTCCACGAATCAAGGCTAATACTTTTTATTTATTATCGTTGTCTAAGGTTGCTGCACACATATGATAAATATTCTAAGGACTCAACATTTCACTCAGTCTTGGTACTTCGTCTCATTTACCCTGGTTGCAATAAGACACTGCTTCCTAAACACATATCTTCGGACCAATTATTTATTACTCGTATATACAGTAAAACCTCACTCAAAGACCACCTCAATAATAAGACCACCTCAAAATTAAGAACACAATTCAATTTCATTTTCATCGTTCTGCTCTTTACTCAACTTCACTATGAAGACCACCTCAATAAGATACAACTTTTATAGGGTCCCAAAGGTGGTTTAATTAATGAGGTTTTACTGCGCAATAATTACTGCCTCCCAGGACCTTCAGTACTTTGATTTATAAATAGTATCATACCTCAAGTTTGGATTGTCATGCTATCAGGGTCAGTTTTATACAAATTCACAGAAACATTTCCATTCAATTCATTTTTATTGGGGCACAATATCGTGAGTACAATATAGAGAAATATATTAATATGATTGCATATCATATAACAGCATGCAGGAGGTATAGAATAATGCAAAGTTACAATGCACTTATTTCCAATGAGCAAGGTGCTTAGTCTTAACGTACGAGGTCAATAGTTATAGATCAAATTAAACTTATGCGCTGACTATAGACATACAGTAAACCTCAATAATTCGACCTCCATTGGTACCCTTGGAAAGGTGGTCTTATTATTGAGGTGGTCATAATATTGAGGTTGAATAAAGAGCAAAACACTGAAAATGGACTTGAAAATGGTGGTCTTATTACTGAGGTGGTCTTAATATTGAGGTTGAATAAAGAGCAAACAGTGAAAATGGACTTGAAAATGGTGGTCTTATTATTGAGGTGATATTATTTTTAAGATATTCAACTTTTGGCATAGTTAGATTACTACCGTCAGATCGAGCCCTTTTCTGAATATTGGAAACTTTATTGAATACATATTGCAGACAGTTTGGCGCGGTACCTATTGCAAATATGTAACATGTGGTTAAAGTTCAGTCCTCAGTTCTAAGCCTATTTAGCTCTCCTGATTTTCGCCTCTTCTTGTCTAAAATGAATCATGACTATGACCTTATTTGGACGACTTACAATTTGTTTATCAGATAGTGTGATCAACCCTCTCGACAGGTACTGTGTAGTTAACAGACAAAATGGTTAATGCACTCGCTCCGTAAAAATACGTTCGTGATTATCCTCAATGCCAGATAAGAAAAATAACATATGAACATAAAAGTGTCAGAACAAAAAGCAAGATAATTGTATCACTTATAACCTTTATTTAAAACACTATATGAGTGCTGCTATAGGATTTACAACCTCTTCTGTAAGTGACGTCTTTTCTAGAAAACGTCACATGTGATGTCACAATGTGCAAGCAGGAAACAATATTTACTCCATATGGTCACTTCGTTTTCATATTGCCGTATGGGGCAAATATTACTAATTGTCAGTACATGGTGACGTCACACGTGACGTTTTCTGGAGATGACGTCACTTGAAGAAGAGGTTGGAAATCGTACAAGGGCACTGGATTTAGAATTCTATTTAAGATGTTCACTACGAGGTTTGTCCCAGAAAATCGCGAATATTTTAAAAAAGTGTAATTTCCAACGGCCGATGATAACTTGTGCAACATACTGTATAAATGGCGAGATGTTACGATTACTGGTCACTCCAGATCCAAAATGGATTACGCTGTTTTCACCGAAATTCAGTGGATTTCGATAAGGCAACTAACCCTTTATCGAAAGTTTAACCAACCCGCGTCAATGTTACAAACGTCGTTCGGTTGAATAGAAATTTCTTTGGTGGTAAACGTAATATTTGATTGTCTTGCATAACACTGATATGCAAGTACCAAACCCATGTTTGCGCGGAAAATTATTGTTCAGCATAACTCTACATACCCATGAAAATGCCCCTACTGACAGGGAATTTATTCAGCAGTATATTAACAGCTATCACTACTAAGACCATAACAATTATACAATTGATAACCTACCCGCCTACCCACCTACCCACCTACCCGCCGACCCGCCTACCCGCCTACCTATTTTTCTTGGTAGGGCTATGCTAAGCAGACCATGTTTTCAGGATGATCTAAACATAACCGATCTGTGTTCAAATGAATTATTAGCATAAGTTGAAATTATACTACAATAATTGATGAATGGTAACTTAACCTCGAACAAATATATCAAGGTCAGTAGGGTTGTAATGTCATACACGGCAGGTCAGAGCAATTACTGAAACATACAAGTATATTCAGTCAATGCGTTTAACAAACCAGACGATTTAGCAATTAAAAAAGTTGCTTTTAAAGTTTTAAAGTTGGTATATCATAAAGATTTCTGAAATGCGTATCAAATGATGTGCGATTCATTCATTAAGTAGTTAGGAAATCTAGGATCTTACATGAGTGCTTTTTTGATATTGTTTTTATGAAACGAGTCGACTGAATATGACATATTATTTCATAAACAATATCAAATACGCACGAATGTAAGATTCTATTTATCACATAACACCATAAATAGATTGTTTTCAATCTTTAAATAGACTTTAACTAGTGCTATGATTCGGCTATTTATGTAACTAGTTACATATGCTATTTATGTCACTGCTTTATGCCACTCCTGGAGTGCAAGTTATGTGATAAATGCACTAATGTTGTTATCCTAACATCTGATTTTATATCACTGTAATTGACACACTAACATATATAGTCGCTTATAATCATAAAACAGTGATTCGTTGGTTATGAAAGAGTCCACGAATCAAGGCTAATACTTTTTATTTATTATCGTTGTCTAAGGTTGCTGCACACATATGATAAATATTCTAAGGACTCAACATTTCACTCAGTCTTGGTACTTCGTCTCATTTACCCTGGTTGCAATAAGACACTGCTTCCTAAACACATATCTTCGGACCAATTATTTATTACTCGTATATACAGTAAAACCTCACTCAAAGACCACCTCAATAATAAGACCACCTCAAAATTAAGAACACAATTCAATTTCATTTTCATCGTTCTGCTCTTTACTCAACTTCACTATGAAGACCACCTCAATAAGATACAACTTTTATAGGGTCCCAAAGGTGGTTTAATTAATGAGGTTTTACTGCGCAATAATTACTGCCTCCCAGGACCTTCAGTACTTTGATTTATAAATAGTATCATACCTCAAGTTTGGATTGTCATGCTATCAGGGTCAGTTTTATACAAATTCACAGAAACATTTCCATTCAATTCATTTTTATTGGGGCACAATATCGTGAGTACAATATAGAGAAATATATTAATATGATTGCATATCATATAACAGCATGCAGGAGGTATAGAATAATGCAAAGTTACAATGCACTTATTTCCAATGAGCAAGGTGCTTAGTCTTAACGTACGAGGTCAATAGTTATAGATCAAATTAAACTTATGCGCTGACTATAGACATACAGTAAACCTCAATAATTCGACCTCCATTGGTACCCTTGGAAAGGTGGTCTTATTATTGAGGTGGTCATAATATTGAGGTTGAATAAAGAGCAAAACACTGAAAATGGACTTGAAAATGGTGGTCTTATTACTGAGGTGGTCTTAATATTGAGGTTGAATAAAGAGCAAACAGTGAAAATGGACTTGAAAATGGTGGTCTTATTATTGAGGTGATATTATTTTTAAGATATTCAACTTTTGGCATAGTTAGATTACTACCGTCAGATCGAGCCCTTTTCTGAATATTGGAAACTTTATTGAATACATATTGCAGACAGTTTGGCGCGGTACCTATTGCAAATATGTAACATGTGGTTAAAGTTCAGTCCTCAGTTCTAAGCCTATTTAGCTCTCCTGATTTTCGCCTCTTCTTGTCTAAAATGAATCATGACTATGACCTTATTTGGACGACTTACAATTTGTTTATCAGATAGTGTGATCAACCCTCTCGACAGGTACTGTGTAGTTAACAGACAAAATGGTTAATGCACTCGCTCCGTAAAAATACGTTCGTGATTATCCTCAATGCCAGATAAGAAAAATAACATATGAACATAAAAGTGTCAGAACAAAAAGCAAGATAATTGTATCACTTATAACCTTTATTTAAAACACTATATGAGTGCTGCTATAGGATTTACAACCTCTTCTGTAAGTGACGTCTTTTCTAGAAAACGTCACATGTGATGTCACAATGTGCAAGCAGGAAACAATATTTACTCCATATGGTCACTTCGTTTTCATATTGCCGTATGGGGCAAATATTACTAATTGTCAGTACATGGTGACGTCACACGTGACGTTTTCTGGAGATGACGTCACTTGAAGAAGAGGTTGGAAATCGTACAAGGGCACTGGATTTAGAATTCTATTTAAGATGTTCACTACGAGGTTTGTCCCAGAAAATCGCGAATATTTTAAAAAAGTGTAATTTCCAACGGCCGATGATAACTTGTGCAACATACTGTATAAATGGCGAGATGTTACGATTACTGGTCACTCCAGATCCAAAATGGATTACGCTGTTTTCACCGAAATTCAGTGGATTTCGATAAGGCAACTAACCCTTTATCGAAAGTTTAACCAACCCGCGTCAATGTTACAAACGTCGTTCGGTTGAATAGAAATTTCTTTGGTGGTAAACGTAATATTTGATTGTCTTGCATAACACTGATATGCAAGTACCAAACCCATGTTTGCGCGGAAAATTATTGTTCAGCATAACTCTACATACCCATGAAAATGCCCCTACTGACAGGGAATTTATTCAGCAGTATATTAACAGCTATCACTACTAAGACCATAACAATTATACAATTGATAACCTACCCGCCTACCCACCTACCCACCTACCCGCCGACCCGCCTACCCGCCTACCTATTTTTCTTGGTAGGGCTATGCTAAGCAGACCATGTTTTCAGGATGATCTAAACATAACCGATCTGTGTTCAAATGAATTATTAGCATAAGTTGAAATTATACTACAATAATTGATGAATGGTAACTTAACCTCGAACAAATATATCAAGGTCAGTAGGGTTGTAATGTCATACACGGCAGGTCAGAGCAATTACTGAAACATACAAGTATATTCAGTCAATGCGTTTAACAAACCAGACGATTTAGCAATTAAAAAAGTTGCTTTTAAAGTTTTAAAGTTGGTATATCATAAAGATTTCTGAAATGCGTATCAAATGATGTGCGATTCATTCATTAAGTAGTTAGGAAATCTAGGATCTTACATGAGTGCTTTTTTGATATTGTTTTTATGAAACGAGTCGACTGAATATGACATATTATTTCATAAACAATATCAAATACGCACGAATGTAAGATTCTATTTATCACATAACACCATAAATAGATTGTTTTCAATCTTTAAATAGACTTTAACTAGTGCTATGATTCGGCTATTTATGTAACTAGTTACATATGCTATTTATGTCACTGCTTTATGCCACTCCTGGAGTGCAAGTTATGTGATAAATGCACTAATGTTGTTATCCTAACATCTGATTTTATATCACTGTAATTGACACACTAACATATATAGTCGCTTATAATCATAAAACAGTGATTCGTTGGTTATGAAAGAGTCCACGAATCAAGGCTAATACTTTTTATTTATTATCGTTGTCTAAGGTTGCTGCACACATATGATAAATATTCTAAGGACTCAACATTTCACTCAGTCTTGGTACTTCGTCTCATTTACCCTGGTTGCAATAAGACACTGCTTCCTAAACACATATCTTCGGACCAATTATTTATTACTCGTATATACAGTAAAACCTCACTCAAAGACCACCTCAATAATAAGACCACCTCAAAATTAAGAACACAATTCAATTTCATTTTCATCGTTCTGCTCTTTACTCAACTTCACTATGAAGACCACCTCAATAAGATACAACTTTTATAGGGTCCCAAAGGTGGTTTAATTAATGAGGTTTTACTGCGCAATAATTACTGCCTCCCAGGACCTTCAGTACTTTGATTTATAAATAGTATCATACCTCAAGTTTGGATTGTCATGCTATCAGGGTCAGTTTTATACAAATTCACAGAAACATTTCCATTCAATTCATTTTTATTGGGGCACAATATCGTGAGTACAATATAGAGAAATATATTAATATGATTGCATATCATATAACAGCATGCAGGAGGTATAGAATAATGCAAAGTTACAATGCACTTATTTCCAATGAGCAAGGTGCTTAGTCTTAACGTACGAGGTCAATAGTTATAGATCAAATTAAACTTATGCGCTGACTATAGACATACAGTAAACCTCAATAATTCGACCTCCATTGGTACCCTTGGAAAGGTGGTCTTATTATTGAGGTGGTCATAATATTGAGGTTGAATAAAGAGCAAAACACTGAAAATGGACTTGAAAATGGTGGTCTTATTACTGAGGTGGTCTTAATATTGAGGTTGAATAAAGAGCAAACAGTGAAAATGGACTTGAAAATGGTGGTCTTATTATTGAGGTGGTCTTAATATTGAGGTTGAATAAAGAGCAAACAGTGAAAATGGACTTGAAAATGGTGGCCTTATTATTGAGGTGGTCTTAATATTGAGGTTGAATAAAGAGCAAACAGTGAAAATGGACTTGAAAATGGTGGCCTTATTATTGAGGTGGTGTTTAAGTGAGGTGTTACTGTATTGACATACTGATAATACAACAGAACGCCTAAGAAATGAAGAATTAAGCTAAGAATTAAATAAGGAGTGTAAAGTGAAGATTACAAATTAACATCGAGTGACGACCGACAAGATAACAACAACTATCAGATTAACATAATAAAACATAAAACACTGGTAACCTGAATGATGATGATAGGTCAGTCGGACCTCGTTTATTCCACAACCTTCTATACGAATACTCGGTATAATCCGAAATAAAAATCAGGAGTCGACGTATTTTCTTATGCACGTCAAATTGAAATGGGCTATTCGAAACCATGCGTTTTATTTGGAAATAAAAGTTTGGACCCGATGAATTTGAATGAACGAGATTCGACTGTATATAAATAGACATCATATCACACATAAACTAGTGATGGATAATCGAACAAATTTCATAATCGATTATCGGATCGGTTTGAAAACTCTTAATCGATAATTGAATCTGAAATAATCGATCCATATTTAGTTATTCTAGTGTACGTATAATGCTGACAGTTAATTTCATGTATACACCTTCATTCATCTCCTTTAACTCAATGGGGTTTGACATTGCTCTTATATCACGTATTTGACTGAATACATCGAAAACAATTCTATATAACTGTTAAATTTGAATGTATACTTCAAAATTTGAATATATATGATATAACACTTCAGTCCAAATTTACGATTATAATCGATTATTGTAGTTCATAATCGATTGTCGTCGACGTCGGATGTCAGGCGATGATATTTCAATTATTTTCGATAATCGCGCCATCACTAACATAAACCCATAAAAAACTCATGATGAATATAGCAACTACACACTCTTTACAAATGCCTTTACAAAAGTTTGATGGAGATGTATATAAAGCAAACGATATATTTCTTTAGAATAAAAAGTTCCATTTTTAAGATATTCAACTTTTGGCATAGTTAGATTACTACCGTCAGATCGAGCCCTTTTCTGAATATTGGAAACTTTATTGAATACATATTGCAGACAGTTTGGCGCGGTACCTATTGCAAATATGTAACATGTGGTTAAAGTTCAGTCCTCAGTTCTAAGCCTATTTAGCTCTCCTGATTTTCGCCTCTTCTTGTCTAAAATGAATCATGACTATGACCTTATTTGGACGACTTACAATTTGTTTATCAGATAGTGTGATCAACCCTCTCGACAGGTACTGTGTAGTTAACAGACAAAATGGTTAATGCACTCGCTCCGTAAAAATACGTTCGTGATTATCCTCAATGCCAGATAAGAAAAATAACATATGAACATAAAAGTGTCAGAACAAAAAGCAAGATAATTGTATCACTTATAACCTTTATTTAAAACACTATATGAGTGCTGCTATAGGATTTACAACCTCTTCTGTAAGTGACGTCTTTTCTAGAAAACGTCACATGTGATGTCACAATGTGCAAGCAGGAAACAATATTTACTCCATATGGTCACTTCGTTTTCATATTGCCGTATGGGGCAAATATTACTAATTGTCAGTACATGGTGACGTCACACGTGACGTTTTCTGGAGATGACGTCACTTGAAGAAGAGGTTGGAAATCGTACAAGGGCACTGGATTTAGAATTCTATTTAAGATGTTCACTACGAGGTTTGTCCCAGAAAATCGCGAATATTTTAAAAAAGTGTAATTTCCAACGGCCGATGATAACTTGTGCAACATACTGTATAAATGGCGAGATGTTACGATTACTGGTCACTCCAGATCCAAAATGGATTACGCTGTTTTCACCGAAATTCAGTGGATTTCGATAAGGCAACTAACCCTTTATCGAAAGTTTAACCAACCCGCGTCAATGTTACAAACGTCGTTCGGTTGAATAGAAATTTCTTTGGTGGTAAACGTAATATTTGATTGTCTTGCATAACACTGATATGCAAGTACCAAACCCATGTTTGCGCGGAAAATTATTGTTCAGCATAACTCTACATACCCATGAAAATGCCCCTACTGACAGGGAATTTATTCAGCAGTATATTAACAGCTATCACTACTAAGACCATAACAATTATACAATTGATAACCTACCCGCCTACCCACCTACCCACCTACCCGCCGACCCGCCTACCCGCCTACCTATTTTTCTTGGTAGGGCTATGCTAAGCAGACCATGTTTTCAGGATGATCTAAACATAACCGATCTGTGTTCAAATGAATTATTAGCATAAGTTGAAATTATACTACAATAATTGATGAATGGTAACTTAACCTCGAACAAATATATCAAGGTCAGTAGGGTTGTAATGTCATACACGGCAGGTCAGAGCAATTACTGAAACATACAAGTATATTCAGTCAATGCGTTTAACAAACCAGACGATTTAGCAATTAAAAAAGTTGCTTTGTAACTAAATGCTTTAACCTGTTATATACCCCAGTAGTATGTACTGTGTGCTGTGTATACCTCGTTATATACACAATAATATATCTCACACTTAGACTGTGACACACATTGACATGGCAGGGTTATGTCTCTACCAAAAATACCATGCAGGCAGTCTATTATAACGATTATGCATATTGCAGCAATACTTAATAAATTTCCGAGAATTGTACGATAATGAGGTTATAGAAAATGGTACAATCGTATCGTACTTATATCATTATCACAAACACGATGTATGAAGCATGCATACTCGAGAAATTACTCGAATAATTAGCTAATTCGCTGCAGTAGGCAATTTCATATTTTTATTCCATATAAATAGCACCATTATCATTCAGTTATGTTTATGTGAATAATTTTTGTTGGAACCCGTAGACAAGTTGAATACTTTACCGACACTGAAAGCAAAAACAGCAGCAGCAGCAACAACAACACCAACAACAAAACAACATAATAATTAGAAGTAGTAGCTGTAGTAATAAGAAATGATGATAAAAAACAACAACAACATCAACAGCAAAAACAGCAGCAGCAGCAGCAGCAACAACAACACCATTAAAAACAATGTAATAAGTAGAAGTAGAAGTTGTAGTAATAAGAAATGATGATGAATGAAGATAATACAAATGATAATAATAACAACAACAACATTAAAACAACAACAACATGAAAATAGCCAAGTTTTGTTTCTCTAGATTATAAAACACAACTGTTTGTATTAACGTGTTGAGATTTATATCGACAGCTGTTCGGAATATTAACCGGTATTTGAAGCATGTTTGTAATATCGACACACAATGTATATGTGATACTCAATATTTCTAGTTTACAATGTAGAAAACATCGGTTTCTTTATTATTTAAAGATATATACAAGAGTATTGCTGCTATTTGTAAACAAGGAAAATATTGAATGATGTTCTATTTATATCTAAGTGAAATAAATAATAAGGATAATTCGTTTAATATCTAAAGTGCTTCATCCAAAAACAACAGCAAAAATGATCGTATGAATATTGAATGAAGCAAAGCACACCATGAAACAATGTTAATATATCGGCTTTGAGGGGTCAACAGAATAAGGGGGCTGATAATGTAACAGAAACTGAAATATTCGGCGAAATCTTCAAATAATATGTATATCTTAAAAGGGTCAAGATCAGGTTAACTTGTTCGACTGACTATAATAAAGTGTGATCACCATCCCCACCTCCAAATCCTTATGTTTACAAATGTCTGTCATTGTACCTACATTTATAAATATTGTCTGTTCACATGTTATTGCAAGATATATTGTTTTAGCAATCTGTGTTGAAAAATAAAATATATGCTCTGTTCTGGTCTGTTCAAATTACTAAAATATATTCATGCCACAGGACAGATGAACAAAGTTTGAAACCACGTGGAAGTGTTTTCGCCATAATGAAATAGTAGATTTGAAAAACAGGAACGCGCATAAGTATCTTAGAAGCCGGGCAGCACCACGTATTGCAGTACAAGTTTATATATTACAAAATAACAGATTCTTTTAATTTAGAAACTATACGTGAAGTGCAAGCTCATACTAAAATATTCTTCATTGAATCATAAACATATACTTACAGATTATATCACAAATATATCCTTTCTATTTATATGTATTAGCATCGTACTAATCACAAACAAATCGGAATAATCTGACGAAGACGAGTATTATATTTTTCACGATTAGTATTTCTTACGCTAACACCGGGATACACACAAAAAAACGTAGTCAGTATTGAAGTAAGTTACAGTTGCTTTTCCCCTGGCGTCGTAGATAAGTTGTGTCAGATGGATAGATATGTTACACAGCTGGTAGAAACGGTTAGTTAGCTATATCAAATATTCAAGGAAAGCTTGCTCTCACAATTGATAGATTACAATCGCCTACAAAAAAATAGCAACAGGGTGCGAAAAGCAAAATTAAAAACACTTTGTCCGATTTTTGACCGATTATTCTCCGGTAATATGCATATAACTAACTGAAATATCAGTTGATATACATATATACTACATTCTTACTTCCCGTGCTTACCTCGAACTAAAATCCTGACATATATACCTATATTATATGTTGATAACGAAACAAAATTACAGTTTATCACACGACAAGTCACATTCGAGTTAAACATTGAAATTATTTTGGTATCTTGCGCCATCAATGTTTCGAATTGCACAAAATGATGAATGTAATTATATTCTATTGACAAGTCACACATGTGTGCATCGATGGCAAAGAAACTATGATTTATTCCGTTGTAGCGAAAGTTTCGGTTGAAATTGCATAAATTGTTAAAACCATCGTCCGACTCTAATATTCTAGTAATAAGATAAAGCGTTTAAATTTATGTTTGAAAATAAATTCCCTATATAATCTTTTGATCAAAACGGAAAAAACTGGAAACTCGATATAAATTTTCGGGTCATTTTCAAGGGGGACAATCCACTGCGATAATCCAGCTAAAGGGCATTGGTAGCTCATCTCTAATTCTTTTATACAAAATAAGATATAACCTGGTCCTTATAGATCACAATCACCTCAACCCTACCAGGAATCTCAACTACTTAATTCCGCATTCTCGCACTCAATACCATGCTAATTCCTTTTCCCCTAGAACCATTCGTTTGTGGGACACCCTCCCCCCACCTTATACAGTCCAGTCCCAGTGTTTGTTTGCTGAGCGGCTGGCCACTGTACCACTCAGTTAATTCGCGTCCAGTTTTTACCAATTTTTAACATTTGCACTAGTCTTTTTTTCTTTTAACTTGCACAGCACGAGACTAAATCTCTTTTAAACCACTGTCACCTGACTTGCGCCTCCCAGTCATAATCAAATTTTGTTTGGAATATTATATAGATGTAGATGTAGAAGCTGCATGGGTATGCTTAATGTCGCGCCATCTCATGTCCACATACAGATATGGTATCTGTGTCACTCGCTACTTGTCTAATCTACCAAGCCTATAGACTCTCAGTGTGAGCACTGATAAATATTATTTTCATATATTATTTTATTATTATCATAATTATATACAAATGTATTTACTATTTTGTATAATTAAGACACTATGAGATTATTTAATTGCTGCTTATAATATATCTTATACAAGAATATCATTGTTCTGCTCTGTGTATATTCATATTCCATGTGAATATATTATTTGTAACATGTATATTTATTGTCTTGACACTCTCTATATTTATGTTTATTTTGTTAATGGTCAAGGGCACTGTATATGCAGATTGTACCAATAATGTTCCTGTAATAGTACAGTCAAATACACATAAGAATGTCAACTGTAGAACAGGCTTCAGTCACAAGCAATGTCTGTCGATTGTAAATACAGTAAACCCTCAATAATACGACCACCATTGGGAAAACTTGTCTTATTGAGGTGGTCCTAATATCGAGGTTGAATAAAGAGCAAAACAGTGAAACTGAACTTAAAGATTGTGTTGGTCATATTATTGAAGTGGTCTTTAAGTGATTTTATTGTACATGCATATGAAAACTTACATATTTGTAGTGTCTATCTTGATCAAAGGTTTCTATTTGTCACCCTACTTTTTAGCTATATCGGTTAGAGGAATAAGTCAAATGGGGATAAGCAGAACTTTACAAATCATTGCAGAAATTTCACAAACAGAACATACTATATAAAACCTCGCATGGCAGACACATACACATCTCTGCGTAACCCCCACTTACTAATTTAGAAGTAAGAGACTCAGAGAGAGAGCCAATCTCATTGAAATCTGCCCAACTTTAGCTCCATTACTTTCCGCTGTTAGGATCTGACTACACTTCGTAAGAGGTCACGTTCATATAACCTCTCTAAAAATAGATATGCGTAACCAGGTGCTCGTTTGTGGTCCAATGAAATTTCTCCTTACAAAACCGTGTTTGTCGTCTTTCTCAAAATGGCTTTATCGTTTATTCGGAGTTTCGGTTTATACTGTTTTTTAACGTCCTTCCTGCCGCTTCCGGTTATAAATATTTCCAAAAACGAAACACCACACAACACCGATCAACCAAAGAGTGTTGCCGTGTAAGAGTTGTGGTTGTGTCCAAGGCCGCAGCCATATTGAAATTGACGAAAATACGTAATCGGAACGTCTTGGTGATCTACGCTCAAATAGAATTTACGGAGCTCGTCGGAGATCGACGAATATTCAAAACTCTTTACCAAAGCATTTTGCAGCCGACGATTTGATTGGCTACTCAAAGGTCACAAGAACGTGACTTGTATTGTGCAGTCATCAGATCCAGTTAGCGTATAGTATAGGAGCGTGCGACTGGAGCTGATTTTAATGAGATTGAGAGAGAGCGAGCGTATGTTTTCGCTAACAAGGCACAACCCATTTCAAAGCGATACAATTCATTCATTCGAAATGCATATACGTTATGTACGATGACATCCTTATCTACAAACTATCAATGACAAAACCGCGATAATAACAGCGATATAAATCGCGATATACACCGCGATATAAACCGCGATATACGCCGCGATATACACCAACAGTGTAAAACATGAAAGTATATCAATATAATACATACAAAACCGTGAAATAAACTTAATTTGAAATAAACCTGTAACAAATTAAGAACTGTACATGTCTAGATACGTATTGTCCGTTCTTATTTACTGGAGAACGATTGTAAACAAACTTTGAGACAATCAACCAATTAAAACACGTTTTAGAAAATATTGACCAATAAACATCGTGTACACAATATCGGTATTCAAAAACTAGTTTTAAATCGACATTATCCTGCTACATATTTCTAAACAGTCGTATCTATGTAAGCCTGCATTGTATATTAACCAGGGTCTTTGGTCTACTGATATTGAACTTCTTCGCATTTCACAAAGTATATTTACCTCAGTGACAAACATTCCTCTATCGACAGATTCCTCGGTCATCGCCACGTGTCTCTCGGCTCTCGTGATTTACTTTAATACCCTTGTTTATAATCTTTTAATGAATAAATAATTTATTTTGTTACAAATCACGTTCAACATTAGTGGGGCTTATCAAACAGCTTATGATATTTTTTTACAAAACAATTTAAACACTCTTAAATAAATTACGAATCGAATTTTATGTGAAAGAACGTGTTCTGTGACTCTCTGATATACATTTGTATAGACACTTTCTGCGGTTTAATACTGATATAGAGACTCGAGCTAAATTATTGTAATACTTATTTTTGAAAGGGTTAATCAAATTATTAAATTCAGAATGTTGGTCCTTTTTTCACTTTGATCAAGGTCAGTTTCTATCTTACTGACAAATCTGGCTAAATAATTTTATCACATAACTTGCACTCCAGGAGTGGCATAAAACAGTGACATAAATATCATATGTAACTAGTTACAAAAATAGCCGAATCACAGCATTATTTAAAGTCTATTTAAAAATTGAAAACAATATATTTATGGTGTTATGTGATAAATAGAATCTTACATTCGTGCTTATTTGATATTGTTTTTATGAAACTCGTCGACTGAAACGAATATGACGCTCGGCAGTCAACTCGTTTCATAAAAACAATATCAAATAAGCACGAATGTAAGATCCTCTATTTAGCACCATGTGATAGGTACGAATACTTTCAAATTTCTTAAGACTTTAAATTCAGATCCCATATTCAGAAATTTTCAAAAGGTTTATCCTGGCCTGAAAATAAGAAATCAGTTTCGGGCTGCAGTAAAATGCATTAATTTCATGACAATAGGGTAAAGTTTTATAATGTTTTCGCAGTGTTATGTAGAAGAATTGTAGAGATTCGTGTGCTTAAGTTTCAGAAGTTCTGTATAGAGTATTTCAGTGTATAATGAAAATGGCAAATAACTTCAGGATCAACTTGATCTAGATCGGTTGATCGTTTGTGAACACCATATCACCATCATCATTATCATTGTTATTATAATAATAAGTATTCTGATAAGATATTCTAATAATAAGTAATTCCTTATGGTCGGCCATGCCATTCTTTCCGTCTCTGTTCCCTTACCGTATGTACCATTGAGCCTCCTCAAGTGCCTTATGTTTTATAGAGTGTTGTTTTCACGGAGGCCTGTGTGGAAAGGAACTGTCTCGTGATGAGGCGTTCCCTGTAGCAACTTATCCTCTCTCTTTTATTATCATTACAGCAAACGAAGAGTGTACGAATAACACGATATTGAATTAGTATTAAACATTGTAAAATACAATACAGTGACATCACATACCAATGTTCTATCAAATTTCGGAAGGTTCAATATCAAAGCAAAACGCAATATTTTCTTATCTTGTAGGTCGGTTAGTTTAACCTAGTTTACTGTCTGGTTCAGAAGAAAGCAGGTCACAGTTGTCAGGTGGTCTGATTGTCGAGTTTAAATATGGATGACTTTTTTAACCTGTCCATTCCAAATCGGACTTATTAATGAGATGGTCTTAATTTTGAAGAGGTCTGTATGTGTTGTTTTACTGTATAAAACAAGTACCTACATTTCATACTCCGGTCATGAGAGTTCATAAGTAATCTTTTACATCTAGAGCAAAGTGTAGACATATGCCCTCGTTTGATAAATACAAATATACAATAAAACATACCCATGTTGATATGATTATCGTACAATTAAGTAGTGCTATTTATACACTCGGTTAGGCATAGTGTACATAATTATATTGCAGATTCTGTTTGACCGGAGAGGTCAATGTCGGGTAAAAATACCAAGTTAATTAATACCATTAATAATATGTTATATAGAAGTATTTCAACATTATTTTAGTTATGTTCGGCAGTCAGCTGACATAACCTGAGTGTCTGTATTGCCAACCAGAACAACATGTTCTTCCGCAAGCAACATTTACCCCACCCACACGAACCAGAGGTAGTCAGAATGACTTTGGATGTATACTCATAACATTTAAAAACGCGCATTTTCATACCTCCGATATGTGTTTGAAATATCATTTCAGTGCGTTTGAAAGAAAATTTAGCGTACATCATTGCGTAAAATGAAATAATATCATGTAGAGGTATGTGTTGGGAGGCACTGTCTTATGTACGCATTCCCTGTAGGAACTTATTCTCTCTCTTTTAGTAACAATGTGGCATTGAAGTGCCGATTGAATTGGGAGCGTTGGATATTGTAAGCCAAATATTTTGTTGTCGTCTCTACATAAGCATAATTTAAAGCACATGCGGGGATCCAGCACTTTACGTCAGGGGGTCAAGACCCTGTTAAGGCAGTAGATCTGAATCAGACATTTGAGTCTTTAATGCCATTTATTGTATGTAATACGCTATTAATGGACAACACATTGAGGGTCTTGAATTTGGGACCCAGTCATGATCTAGGATTAGATTTGAACCACCCTACTGTGCCAAAAACTCCGGATCCGACCCTCCTTTCAGGATTCGCGCATGTACCATATGTAAGGATTCCAGAAATAAAAAAATAAAAAATGTAAAATCAATTGTTGTTAAAGATATAAAGTGCCGAATGTGATATCTAAGTGGAAACTATTTTAGTCCTATATTGGCTTGATAAAAATGTCTAAGCAAACAAGATTGCTTTTCCTTATGTTAGTAATAAACTGGAAATGAAATTGTTCCGGTTTTGGACGACTGACAAAACGAAAATGAAACGGTATATGTATTCGTCTCGGTGTAGCACAACCTCTTCCATTGTGATGTGTCTTGGTTTTACACCAAAGTCCCGTTCAGATGCACCTGTTTACACAAATAATTATTATCAGCAATGCAAGAAAGCCAATAAAAGACAATCTAGCGTCCAATGATTTATATTCGGAATCAAATATATGTCAACAAGTGATTGAGCCATTATTGGCCATCAAGGGTCCTGAAACAATACGGCCCGATACCGATCTGCTGACTTTGGCTCCACACTCAATTCAGAAGAAAACGTCATAAACTTAGGTCGTGTCAACACATTCAACATCTCATGAAACTGTAGAATTCGATATTTTTATTGGAATGAAACTTTGATCTCGAAATTTCAAAGTCATGTAGGCGCTTATAGAAAACAGAGTCTCGCACATTTGAATATTTCGTGCATGTGTACGGGGCTTAAAATGAGGAAAGCCAATATGCAGAAGACCAAACATACAAAGGTCACATATAGTTGTACAATGTGTCATTATTATGTAAACCATATATTCAGATGTTTAAAGGGAGCACATACAATGCAAAGGTTAAAAATGACAAATTTCATATCATCACAGACATCGCTTCCATTCGCACAATCGGCATTTGTGTAGTTGTGCGATATAAGCGACATGGGAACATTGCTGTAAGCGATCAACTGTAAAAATAACCGTCTGGAATCAGAATTTAACCGAAATTAGAAACAGAATCGTGGTTGAGTCAGTATAAAGCTCGTTCATCCGGTATCTGGTTGATTATTCAAGATCAATAGAAGATAAAGAAGAGTAAATGAAGCGTTGAATGTGAACTTTATAGAACCGGTGCATGATTATAGCATTAACGTGTTATTGAGACAGGAGTGATAATTGTTGATTTCTCTGAGGTGTCTTCAAGCAAATACGACCGACAGAATGATTGAATCAAACAGTCGTGAAATGAAATAACATTCGCCGTCTTCATACAAATTTGGACAACTAGTAAAAGAGAGAATACATTGCTACAGGGAACGCCACATAATAAAACAGTGCCTCCCCACACAGATCCCGGGAAAACAACAATCCATAAAACATCAGGCATTTGAGGAGGCGCAAGGGCAAACACGCAAGGGAACATGTGCGCAAGGAATGGCCTGGGCGACCATAAAGGACAACTAAGGAGAATGTATGAGGACAGACAGGGAGGGGGATTTAATGGATGAAAATGTTTACAGGACAAGTCAAGACAGCTGGCAACAATAGGCCGAAGGGGGGGGGGGGACACATGCACACTATATCAAGTGAAAGGAAGACTGGACTGAATGTTACGTTTTGCATGTGACAGTCTTGCAATCATTGTAAGATGCTGTAATAAGGCTAAATTTTCATATATATCAAAGGTAACTAATACTTTACGTTTATATACATTATTACAGAACAGAATAGAATATTATGTTTTATTTAGACTTATACAAAGTCATCATCTATATAAAACATTTTTTATTTCTACACATATACAACGTTGTCACGTGATTGCATAGAACATATACTTTAGAATTTTAGAAGTTATGTTAATAATTATTCATTTTACATGTGTCGAGAATGTACAATATAAGTACTATGTCTGTAAGGTAGTTGGGTGGCTTAAAATCTCCCTGCAAGTTGATTGCCGTACAGTCCATTCTTTGTTCACAGTACTCCAAATATGTTTTTTATTCCCCCCTATTCATTTTTATTTCATACCCTAGATATCTGTATTTGAAGGCCCTGTTAACGAATGTGGCCCTTTCTGTACCCCTCTCTAAGCCCCTCTCTCCCCTGACAGTACAGTAAAAACAGTAAGACTATCACTGGGGCCCTTAAAATGGTCTTCTTATTGAGGTGGTCTTAATATTGAGGTTGAGTAAAAAGCAAAACAGTGAAAATGGACTTGAAAATAGTGTTATTAATTTTGAGATGGTCTTATTATTGAGGTGGTCTTTAAGTGAGGTTTAATTGTCTGTTTATCATTGCCAGTTGTTGCTAAGGGATATGTTAGAGGCACAGCTGTATCGTTGAAAAGCTGCACAAAGTAGCCAAATCACCGAGATACCATTAAACGAGTTACAATTCTAACAATGTAATAAGTCAAAATATTTCAAATATTTTCATCTGTTTTATAAGAGCAGTATAATTTGTTGATAATTTATTTGTTGTTTTACCTCAATTGTATTAACTTAATTTCTGTTAATAGCTTTCAATAAAATCAATAGCACATCATTGAAGCGTTACATTGTTGAGCGTGAAGAAAAAATGTAATAATTAATCAACAGCTTGTAGTCTAATGTGGAATTTTATTCCATCATGTTGGAAGCTATCTTATTGAAAACATATCCATGACTTAAAGACGGCTGTGTGATATGCGAAATACAATTGATATGCAGCGTATAATATAATTTATGTGTTTTTAATGTACAAAACTGTGCCAATATCAAACACAGCAGTAATATATTCATCACAGGAATTCATTTCTTTTAGTAAATAGCTGAATATCTAGATAGAAGCAATTGCCAAACAGACTAAACGTGGTTATATAATTATGTGTATTCCCGTGGAGGAAAAATGATTACTTCAGTTTGACGGAACCAATTTTTATTTCCCATGCCGTAAATCAAAGTGAATCGTTCGAGAAAAAAGTTATGATAAATCGATGTTCGATGTTGGTAGCATACGTATAACAGTATAAACTATTTAGTTTGCAAAATATATTCCGTAAAAGTATACATTTATCGTTGTAAAACCAATTATCATATTTACACAAGTCTGGTAGATTATACTTCGTATTTAAAGAAAACGAGCATATTATAATTGCTTTTCCTAATAATAGTAATATTTGAGCGCCATAGTTAGATTTACAACCTCTTCTGTAAGTGACGTCATTTCAAGAAAACGCAACATGTGATGTGACGTCACTATTTGCAAGCAGGAAACACTATCTACTCCATATGGTCACTTCGTTTTCATATTGCCATATGGGGCAAATATTGCTTACTGTGTCAATACATGGTGACGTCACATATGACGTTTTCTGGAAATGACGTCACTTAAAGAAGAGGTTGGATATCGTACAGCGGCGCTCAACTTAGCGTTCTGTAAATATTTTTCATCCAGGTTGTATCCAGTGTTTTTGCCACTGACAGTACGAAACTTCATGTCTCGTGTTCCTTTTGGCTTTGTAATTATTCACGGGTATGTATGATTAGTTTGTCACGTCTCCTTGTAATTTCGAAATGTCTGAGTGCTTGATAACTGCATCTTCCGACTCGACTTCAATATTCATTTTTGTTATAGTGCTAGAATATGATATTCCGATTTAATCTTGGTTAATCGATGCATTATGCTATGTTTTGTAATACGTTGTACAAGAACTGTTACAACATTCGTCTATGTAGATCTTTTTGTATGTGTAAGCAGTCTCGTACGTATGCTTACTTAGAAATAAGTAAACAAAATTATACAGAAATCCATATTTTGGTTCTGATTTGACTGTATATTAAATCAGACGCCGGTCAATTAATCAAGCTATAATTAGACAAGCGATTGTTGGGTAAATAAATTAAGCATACATTCAGAATAATTCATGGGGAAGTAATCTGTCATCCCCTGATTTATCTAAGAAATCATTGATCTGTGAATGCTTGCTCGGGAAATAAATCATATATGTATACGGAAGATTAATAATTTTATGAACTCGTACATTCTCATACAACAATTACGTACAGTTCACAAGGCGCACGAATCAAGTTTACTTCTGTGATAAATTTTGTAGCACCAACCAGACACTTCACTCAAGATAACAACAGCAGCAACACTAGCTACAATACATTATATTTATGAAATGTTTATTTATTTGGAACCACAATTGTGCTTAACCAATTGTTCATTTTACATACAGGATATGAGGATATTTGTTTATGTTTCGAAATGTGAAATAGTTGTTGATCGTTTTTATATCTTATAAGGCTGTCGGATTTGTCAATCGAATTTAAACTTTTAAAAACATTTAAGTCGGCTCTTATACTTGTTGGTTTAAATCTGAAGTTTAATTCTGCGCATGCGCACTCTAAGTGTTATACATACGCTGTTATTTTTCCGATTCAAAACCAGCTAACAACAAATAAATGCTATATGGTAATTACAAAGCAATACTGACTTAAAGGAGATCAGTTCATGAGATTAGGCAAACAGAAAACAGGAGGATGCGGGCGATATTGACAACACAATACGATCATCTCCAACAAATACAAATTACCGACGGAAATTCCAAAAAATCAAACAACATAATTTGCCGAGTTCCACGTGGCATTATCTGGATCTGTCATAATAATTATGTGCATGTAATTGCAATATCCCAGTCTAAGCCAGTACTCGTACCCTACCGAGAATATGGAATGTACAATGTTACTGACACAAATATACTGGTTTCCATGAATTAGGTTGATGTTGGTGTTATATACTCCTAACTGACAGTTTGAACTACCAACAATGCCCAATTAATGTGGTTATTTACATAACTCCACTACCAAAGTCATGTGAGGGTATCTATTTTAGCGTTTTTTCTCGGATAAACAATGTTCCATAGATGTTCTTGCCAAGATTGTGTCTTCTTGAGCTTGCTGTCTGTATTTCCATAAATCATTGGTCAATGAATTTACAACATGGATGAGCAATACCTACTTGTTAGCATAAAACAATGCAATTATTAACTTTTTCATCCTCATCACTGCTTCCAAACTGACCAGTAATTACTGCTTCAACATCTTCATCCACTTAATTGACCTGATGATGTCCGAGGACATGACTCACTGTTAACCTTATGCTCATCATTATCAATATCGTAAACATAGACGTGGTCGTCAACATCATCATCATCATCATTGCATTTTCATCATCATAGTCGTCGTCATCATCATCGTCGTCATCATCATCATCGTCTTCGTAATTATCATCGTCGTCATCATCATCATCGTCTTCGTCATTATCATCGTCGTGATCATCATCATCGTCTTCGTCATCATCATCGTCGTCATCATCATCATCGTCTTCGTCATTATCATCGTCGTCATCATCATCATCGTCTTCGTCATTATCATCGTCGTCATCATCATCATCGTCTTCGTCATTATCATCGTCGTCATCATCATCATCGTCTTCGTCATTATCATCGTCATTATCGCCATCATCATAGTCGTCATCGTCGTCATCATCATCATCACCATAATTGCATTATCATCATCGTCATCATCGTCATCGTCGTCATCATCATAGCCGTCATCGTTTTCATCGTCTTCGTCGTCATCATCATCGTCTTCGTTATCTTCATCGTCATCATCGTCATCGTCGTTGTCATTATCATCATTCATCGTCGTCGTCATCAAATACCCCGGTATCCCGGTCAGCGCAATCACACGCTACCAAATTGCTTATAAAATACCAGGTGCTTTGAATAACATGGGTCATTAATAATTTACAAAATATTATTATTTCAATTATTATTAAATATGACCATCTGTTATTTTATAATTCAACAACATTTACACAGGTCCCACTTATCGAGTTCAATTCATTGAACTTTAAAGCACATAATATGATTAAGGTAAATAAAAAGTATAAATACTTATTCGTTTTGTTTTGCTTGTATTCAGTGATCATTCATAAACTGCTTTCTTAACCGTTTTCAAACTTCACATGAAAGTCGCAGGCCGGATTTCGCTGTTATAAACCCTTTTGATAGTTAATACAATGATGTTAGAAATTTGTTACTTTAAATAGAAAATCCGGTTACAATTATAGATTTTGACTGTTTAAAAGCTGAATTTCTAACGTAGGATTAAAGTTATTCAACCCGAACGGTCGTTGGATTTCATAATCTTTCATAATCCTCCAATAAACCTCAGGCGGGGAATAGAAAGCACATTTCATTGAAACTATTTTCGACTTAGTACGCATGGATAGAATTGTTTAGAAGGGGGATCGGGATATGGTATGCAATGATCAGATTTCAATGAGTAATTATACTCATATCAATAAATCTCAAATGTTTGGGATCGACTGATATATGTTCCCGAATTTTAAAATGTTGTTTTCTTGCATTGGAAAATAGATTAACATTTTCTGAATTTTAATCAATCTGTCATCTGATGCCAAATGTATTTGCAAAACCAACAACAAAATGAACGAGCATGTTGAATGAAAAGGCGGTGTGTACATTCCTGTTGATCAAATTCAAAAGCGAAATTTGCGGAAGAAAAAATCAACAACAGACCCACCTAGATTTGAAAGTCTCTAAAGTAGCAGGCAGCGACATATCAGGATTATTTGATGGTAGTACATGCTTGCACTTTTTGCACTCCAATTGTGCTGTTCTATACGCAGCACTTGGACCTTGGACTAGCTATAACAATCCAATATGTTGGTGTTTGCAAGTTCAGTCTTTTGTGGCCATAGCTCAATTAGAATTTTCAAATTATAAGTTTTTTCACAAATCTCGTATGATATAAATCATATACGAATCGCAGTCGTTTCCACTGAGTGAGTTTAATCTTGCGGGTATATACATATTTGAAGAAGTTTTCTAGGACAATATGACTGAGGATTATACATTCAAAGTCATTTGTCCTCCACAAAGCTGGGACATGCTTGCGAAAGAACTGTACAGTTCTTGTCAATGGCCCAGGTTATGGTTATGTCAAATCACCGCCGTACCTTGCCGAGCGTAGAATGCAAAAAGGGCAATAACTCTATCGAAAATTGGTGGATTCGAACAGAAATCAAAGTTGACCTGTATTTTATTACGATACGCTTATGTACCCAATAAAAATTGAATCAATTTATATCTTCAAGAATTCTTGATCGGAATTATTTGTTTCGCACGGTTGGGGAACACTTTATACCACTTTGAATGACGGGGGCGTAAACACTTTTGACAAACGACGTAAAACTCAACGCACATACACAAACATCAGATTAATGTACATGTTAGGGAATATTACGAATGTCATAAGCCGTAGGTAATTGTTAAACGCCTCCATGTTTTCATGTTAATAACATTTAATACGATAATAGTGATCATAGGACGTAACAATTATTTAGTTCCACTGTGAATAATAGCGTGTTGTTTGATTACAAAGTCAATGGAATATCACGTAACGTTAGTTACCAAGTTTACTGTGGAAACAAATTGTAATTTTAATGAGCGAGTCTGCAATTTATATGTCTGGTTAGTTGAATACTTAAAGCAATTAGTAAACCATTGATAAAAACGTTAAGATAGTGTTCAGCATTAATGTTTTACAAATGTATAACCGCTAGGTGCGTAGATTCCTACGGGTCGTGTAAAAAAACCACCAACACTGTAAATATAAATCTAATATATTAGATGTAGTTTTTATGTCATTGTTGTCATATTTACCTGAACGAAATATACACCAAACGCTTCTCAGACGATCTAGTTATAAAATTATTCCGAGGGACAATGCCCCCGGACGAGGCCTACACATCTATGTCAGCTAAGCTACGCCACTGACCGTCGATCTCTTTTATTAGTAGAATTAGTTTTTTATCTAAAAAAATCGACATACTCAAAAATACCCATATCTATGTTAGTGTCTTGGTCATTTTGCCTTTACATTTGTTAACATGCATGTATGTATATTTGCACGTCTCTTTGTGCATTCGGGGTGGCTGTTCAATGTGTATGGGGCATTTTCTGCTTTCACTTCTTCGTTCAATGCTTCTATCGGAGACCATAATATAAATAGTGATGGATAATTGGACACATTTCATACTCGATCATCGGATCGGTTTCCTGCTTGCAAATAATGACATCACATGTTGCGTATTCTTGAAACAACGTCACTTACAGAAGAGGTTGTAAATCCCACAGCAGCGCTTATTTATCTCTTTTTACTACATTGAACATCAATGGGGGTTGTCTTTACTCTTATATCATAAGATCCAGCGACGATTTTTCGTTATTTTCGATAATCGCGCAATCACTAGTCTAAAATATACAATCAAGCATGGAGGACGATACGCGCCAACAATGCGGCAACCACGATGGTTTTACCATTATAAACGGCACCATTCGTTCCAATCTCATTTAGAAAGACAGCACCATATGTTTATTATAAGAGAACGTTAAACATGCATCAGAACCGTTAATACAATTGACTTGAATGAAGTATGGCTCTTTGATTGACACATTCATTACGCCTATTTCTGTGTTGAAATTAAAAGCGCAGAAATACGGTTCTATAATTTCTTAGCTAAATTATATGTCTAGAATAGTTGTCTCGATACCCCGGTGAGCTAATAAATAACAGTGTTTATTTCGCTCGTATTAAAAAATTGTCTTTAGTCTGAATCTGTTTTAATGAAACTTGGATTATCTTTATGAAGCGAAATTCGGTTGCTTCCGACGCGATTATTTGTAAACAAATCTAATTATGGATCCTTTAAGTATCTGTATGTATGGTTTAATTACATTTTATGTGAACTTTCACACATTTTAGAGTCGAGTGGTCTTATCATTACGACGCAAACAACTGAACCTTTTTCATTATAAGAAAATTATGCAAACCTATTAGTTATGTTATAAACCTCAAGAGAAAAATGGACTGATGTCTTATGTTGCAAAGTTTTATATTTCTTGTCACACGTATAAACTGCATTTATATAGAGCAATGGTACATATCAAATAAAAGTCAGTACATTTCCTACAGTAAATTCGACCATCTTGTGTTTATTCTTCGGTGTTGAAACTTATTTAAAATCTTAGTACTCGTATTTACTCATATGTACAAAGACATAGTGCCGAAACTAAGTGCAACTTCTCTAGAGCGGTTCACTTTTGAGCAACAAACATCGCTGCAATATTCAGCCTTGTCAGTAAAAAATACTTACACTTGAACCTAAATAGAATAACAATCTTCTCAAAAAGGGCGTGTCTCGGGATAGTTAGCACTGTGCATGTCTAATAACTTGATGATTTTCAGATTGCAAGTACCGCAAAATTTAATCGGTGACTATTGTCATAAAGCAATCAGAGGAAACAAGAATTTGATGATTTATGAGCCTAGCTTTAAAACTTTCCCGTGTGTAACGCCCTCTCCATGAGCCCGATCAGGGCGACTATGGCGTAAATGACGCACCTGTCAATCTGATAAATGAAGAATCCAATTACTGCATAATGCGTATTTATAATTAAATTATCACAAAGTGAGTAAGATATTGGCTGTAATTATGTAATCATTTACAACCGATTATTTTTGTTATTTATGCTAATATTTTACACAAAAACACACCATTGATTTGTTAGCTTTTTTCCATCGAGTGATGTTTTGCAATTTGGAGAAATTATTCACATGGGTGCATGGATCCGTAATTTGATAAGTAATGCAGTGTTTAATATGCCTATGAATAAATTTAATGTATAACTAAATGTGGCCTGTGTCTTTCAACACTGACAAAACGGTCTAGCTATCATAAATGATTATCTGACAAGAGTAATAAAATTCACCAATCACATAATGACATATTTGATAATGTGTTCGCACCCGTTGATAAGAAAAGTATGATTCAGATATAGGTTTTACCAAATGTCTCAAATTAAATATTTCATGTCTTGAACGATAGACACTTTGCAGCAACACAGTTTAGCCATGGATATTGTAATCTAATATTTTTAAGTTTAGTTTACAATTAACATCTCTTCATTAGCTACGATTCATATAACTCAAGATATAGATTCTTGAATCTTACTCTTTTGTGTCAAGCATTGAAAATTTGAGTATGGAAAATGCAGTAAGTGTCAAAATGAGCATTGACTATTCCTTTAAGTCCATTTTCCTTGTGATTTTATAATATTAATGAGATATTAATTGAGTAAGATCTAATATAACTCTCGCTTCTCTCAGAAAATGGACCACAACGAATATTCAGCAATCGTTTTACGTTATCATACATTGTTCAACCTCAGTATTACATGTAGTTACTATCAGATTCATTTTAGGAAATTTTGGGATTTTAGTGCTGAGCGTAAGTATCCGTTATAATCCCGGGCCACCTTTTAAAACCAAGGTATGAACGTTCCAATATATACACCAGTTTGGCACACAATAGATACAGAAGATGTACACACAGTGAATGACGAGTTGGATGCTATTATATCAGTTTTGATGGAAAGAAAACCTTACCAATTGTTTCTGGCGTAAGGTGCTTTACGCGGGCGAAGTGTTGTATACAAGCGCAACATAAACACCTCGTTGGTAAAAATGATTGACATCCAGTAGAGATACTCTATCTAGTCATACAGTTTTTATTCTCGTGTAAATCTATCCCTGTAGAGCGAAGAGGTGAAGCACAGTGACCTTACTGAACTTCTGTACTTTGAATCACGTTATTAAACAATATCGTAAGCAAAAGCCAAATTCAATAAACATAAATAAGTTTGAAGACGGCTCCTCACTATTTGTTACTGATAGTTTTTGTTTTTTATTGATATTATGCTTTGTTGGCTGGAAAGGAAATCAAAGATAGGATATTCGTCTACCTGTGACTGATTGGTTAAAAATGATACCGACATCAAAAGATACCGATGTTTTCTTGTATTTTCCTAACCACAATTCTCATTCCGAAAGAAAACATCTGTGAAATGATCAATTTATCAGCATCTGAAAATATCTCAGCCACGACAAATAAAGCATTGGTAATAAATAAAAACGTAAATAGCTCGAGCAAAATAAACACTTTTGACGTACACAAATCGAACTAAATCTGCAACGTGTAATGCGTATGTTGGCACTCAGGCAAATGCTTCATCAACTTGCTAAAGGCAACATGACGGACTTTTCTGGAATTAATTCTAACAAAGCTTAAAAAAATGCATAAAGAAATCTAGCGAGAATAAACCAAGTACAGTAAAACCTCAATAATAAGACCACCATTTGGACCCTTGAAAACTGGTCTTAATATTGAGGTTCTGTACGCTTGAGCCTCCTCAAGTGCCTTATGTTTTATGTTGTTTTCTTTCCCGGATGTCTATGTGGGGAGACACTGTCATGTGTATGTGGCGTTCCCTGTAATAACTTATTCTCTGTCTCTTTTGAATATAGAGCAAAACAGTGAAAATGGACTTGAAAATGGGTTCGTAATTTTGAGGTGGTCTTATAATTGAGGTGGTATTTAAGTGTGGTTTTACTGTACAAATACATGTATAGGAGACATGGAAATATATGCGTACAAGTAATCAAAGACAGCAGAGATATAAGACACAAACGTCGGATGAAAATCTTCGTACCGCCCAGGAAGGTTCAGTGGCAACAAGAAAATCTCAGAGAAAGATGGTCGCGTTCCCTGTAATAACTTATTCTCTCTCTTAGTTGAAAGTTAAGATTTGTTGTGTAACGGACAACCAATCCGCGTCAATGTTACGAGCGTGGTTTGTTTAGTGGTTTACGTAAAATTTGATTGGTTTACACAACACTGATATGCAAATAGCACAGCCATGTCAGTACGGCTGCGCCGAAAAACACCTTTGTACTCTATTTCAGAATGTTTTTAGTTTCTTAAACGTAAAGTGTCAATCACACTTACTTTAAATATTGGCGTTCAGTTGCGCGACAATACAATTTTGAGGGCTTACGAAACGCCTTGTCAATATTTAGATGTGAACCACGGCAAAACTTACCGTTTCATTCCAATGTATATTTGAGTAAAATTCGGTACAAATAAATAAACTTGAAATGCCATAAATAGATTTTTATTGCTTATACACTCGTGTTTTATCGTGCAACAACAGATGAATCCATTAAAAAAAACATGCATAATAAGATGGATGATTTTGTTTTAATGAGCGAGTATATATTGCGTATGTATGTGCATATTGAAATGCACTAAGTCTTTATCGGCTTCATGTTTAATAATTTCTTCATATAGCAGCGGATCTATACTCCTGGCCTTAAAACGCAGGGTGACATTATAAAGAAATAATTATAATTAAATTCTCAAACATACTTTCCAAAACTTAATCAGTTATTAAATATGAATACTAGGGCCATAGTCTGATTTTTTATGAATGATTTAAAACCTCTTCTGTAAGTGACGTCATTTCAAGATAACGCAACATGTGATGACACGTTTTGCAAGCAGGAAACATTGCTTACTCCATATGGTCACTTTCGTTCTCATATTGCCATATGGGGCAAATGTTGCTTACTGTAAGTACATGGTGACGTCACATGTGACGTTTTCTGGTAATGACGTCACTTATAGAATAGTTTGGAAATCGTACAGCGGCGTTCAAATTATGTAATATTCATTTGACTGCATCCGAAAGCTTAAACAAATATAGAATGTAACGGATAAGTCTGTCTGCTACTCGTGTTTTATGGAACAAAGCTCATGAGGTTATATTTCTAACATCAAATTTATCTTGATCATCTATATATATATATACACACAAATCTAGATTACGTTGCCTCGTAATAAATCACATGTCGATATAAAAGTTATTTAAAACCCTTGATACACCAATAAATAGTGTCTGGTGTGAGCATAAATGTGTGCTCGCAATACCGGCGGAGGCGATAAACAATTATGCTTGAAATGGACTACAAAAGAAAATTAACAAACTCAGTAATACGACTTCGAAGTACAGAAGGGTATCCCTTCACTCTCTATGCAAAAAATACCATTCTAACATATTTAAATCGACTTATGGTATACAGTTAAACCTCACTTAAAGACCACCTCGGTAATAGGAACACCTTAAAATTAAGCCTACATTGTTCAAGTCCATTATCACAGTTATTCAACCTCAATATTAGGACCACCTCAATAATAATTCAAGTTTTCAAGAGTCCCAAGGGTGGTCTTATTATTAAGGTTTGACTGTCCAGTCCATAAATGTACAGTCAAGTATAATTTATCTAAAATAGGAAAGTAAATATTCACATCATTGACACTTATGTCTGTTGGTGCATATTGCATATAGGGCGATGTTTTCTTTGACTTCAAGCTTTGCGTTATTTCGACAATTCATGCTCAAACAATGCCAATACATTAGGCTTATCAAGAAGTGTTTCTCTTGCACGAAATGTTAAACATAATGGTTTCAACATCGAAATGAAGAAAATTAATGAATGCCACTTAAACAATTTCTAGTTATAACAACAGAGATAATTACAAATTATTACAAAAAGCAACAAAAATAGCAACAGTAAACTAAATCCAACAACAGATATACAAACGCATTGTGATAAATACGCGAGATTTTCTATCATTTTCAATCAACATGAAACGTTTCAACAAATTGAGAAAATAACACAATCAAACTTTATCAGATCGGCGGAAGCTTCAAAATTGAATGCAGAAATCAGACAGAAACTCAAGTTAACTACTTAGAAGGGAATAAGCGAATGGCAGATAAGATTGAACAATCTTAGGTAGATGTTAAACAACACACACTATGTAGTACATGGAGCGTATTATGTCCTGAAAATAATCTGGACGCTACCACGAAAAAACTGTCTTAGTGACGTTGATAATGACGTCGGGTATTCCCCATTGAAAATAATACGTCACAAACTGAACGCTTTCTAGTAAGTGTATTTGCTTTTTTTGGTAATACGTAGAATTAAATTAACATGATAATGTTATACAAATTGTTTTTATTTTCCGTTTTAATTTTAATAATTTAACGTTCATTTGAGTAGAGGGTTCCTGGCGTCATTTTGTTCCTTATAGTGGAATTGTTATAACAATCAAAGAAGACGTCCGATTTTAATCTTTTTGGCATTAAATGAAACTAGAAAAATTCATCTGTTAGTGAATGCAAAATCTTGAAAATGCAATGTTGATCACTCATTACAGGTTTTGTTGTAGAATATCTCAGATACGTTATATTTTGCATGTAAATTATTTGATAAATATTAAAAGATATTAATGTTATGGCCTCAGTCTTGAAACTTTTTGAACGACCCTCGTATATAGTGCAACCTCTCCGGAGTGTCCAACCATGAGCAACAACCCTCTTTTCCACAGCATTATCATTTTCCCCGTAGTCAAACCCTACTACCAATTAAACCACTCTGATGCATAACCTCAAGAGCAGCGGAACTTTTTACTTTCCAAAGAGCTATACTCCTGGAAGGATTTTTATTGTATTTGGCTCTTGATTTCTACACACTTAGTACAAGGAATCGTCACCATATTTGTCTACATTGGACTTATGTGGTCTCTCTACTAATGGTGTCATTTCCGATCCATACATCGTTTCCTCATAGGAACAAGGGTATTTACTCTCAAAGTAAGTCATTATAGCAGATCCATATAATGTGATTTGGAGAGCAGCTTTATGTATACAGTATGACCTCGTTTATTCGACAACCTTCTGTCCGAATACCAGGTCCATCCGAAATTAATATCAGGTCCCGATGTATCTTCTTATGCACGTCGAATTGAAATGGGCATTCGAAACCATGTTTTATCCGAAATAAAATTTCGGACCCGATTATTCTTATAAACGAGTGTATTTATAACAATGAAGAAATGTTGACAGAAATTTGTTACATCAACAGAATCAGGTTAAACTTATTCGTGAAAGGCTCAAACGTAACTACTGGAACATTTAAACTCCATTAAAAGCTGTAATTGATATTGTTACTTTTTCTAGTGTTATGTCTATAAGCCTCGTTATATTTTAAGTGGGCAATAAGTGATTAATCAGTTCACGATTCTATACCTTTTAAAACATTTCGAGGGCACTTACGTCTAAATTGGTCGAGGTGTATACTGTGTCAATTTAAGATTTATTTAACCTTAATCTCAGCGATATCTAGTCGGATCATTAAAAACTCATTAAAAAGTCAAAGTCCCTAATATTCTATATACTGTTGACTTAATTGATACCCTCTATACAAAGTATAGCCATTTTATTTGAAAAGATTGCCTAATCAATCGGATAGAATTTAAGCTTGGAGTTTGAATATTAAATGAAATGTGAAAATGTGTTCAATAAATTAGCATACTTGTATAAATGTTTTATACAATCAGGTAAGAGGGGGATTTTAGACTGCCCAGTGGGAATTCGATACAACTCCAATATGACCTGACAAATATTTGAATGTCAAATCCATGTTATAATATATATTTCAATTCATTTAAGTGTGGATAATTTATGTTAAACAGTCCCCCCCCCTCCCTCTACTCTCGGTGTGCGTCATTTAAACTCGTTAATGCAAGATGTGGGTAATTTTTCGTGTGTCATCAGTTTTAGCGACACCAGAATTGACGCTCTGTTTTAAATGTAATACTTTTTTTTGAATATAACATATACAACACGTTAATTAGCAATGTCAACCCGACATTTGTCTCAATTTCACACAATCACCTTTACTATCTAGATCTTGAGTGATCTCTGAACAAGATGCTAAGATAGATATTTTAAAGACCAATTTCAATTGCACAATTACAATCATGGCTGTTGTGAAAATTTCCTTGTTGTCTTGCTTACTACCGGGTTTCACATATCAACAAAGGCAATATTTGAATTGTCTCATTGTTTTATAGAACACATAGTGGAGAGATACATATCTGTATTACACCGTTCAAATTACAACGTTACCAGATAATAACCAACTTTTGCTGCATGAAAGGACTTAAAAGTACGAAAACTTTTATTTTGGTTGGCTCAATAGATGTATGTCAGTTCTATATAGATAGTTTATTCAGAAATACTAAGCATACTGCACTACTGCCCATGATTTCACATAAACAATGCAAGTATATATACAAAAATAACCAAATATGATATATTGGTCAATGGTCATTTGACATGCAATAGGTTGATGAACCTGATATAAATCATAATATGGTACTAAATACTTGTTCATTGATACACTGTGAAGACTAATAGAATAGTGAGGAGAAAAAATACAATAAAAATGAATTACTTATTTCTAATACAACTTATTTCTTAGGTTATAAGCTTTATAAATAAACAATGACAGATTTTTAACAACAGATTTACTTTCTGAGCTTAATATTTCAACAATATTTTGTATATTGTATTTTTTTCTGTAATATTGTTTTATATATTGTTTACGGATTCCGTGGTACAATGGAGATTCAAACAATATATGAACGCCGCTGTACGATTTCCAACCTCTTCTTTAAGTGACATCATTTCCAGAAAACGTCACATGTGATATCACCATGTTCTGACATTAAGTAAGTTCGCCCCATACGGCAATGAAAACAAAGTGACCATATGGAGTAAGTAGCGTTTCCTGCTTGCACATATGACGTTTTCTTGAAATGACGTCACTTAAAGAAGAGGTTGGACATCTTACAGCGGCACTCATATAGTATAATTTATACTACACACATAGAACTATCAACATATTGTAAAACGGAAATATATTATTTAATGGCACGGTTTAATGATTTCGTGGTTCTGTTTCTAACAGCGGCAATGGTCATGTGACTCCAATACGAAATAAATTGTATTGGATGGTTGTGACAACGTGGTAAGCTCACGGAATGAATAAGTAGATTTATCAATTGTGTAGAACATAAAAAAACGTACTGATGTACCTTGCATATTAGAGTTTCACAAGAGAGTTGTAATATTCACTAACAATCAGCGATAGAGAGATAAAAATAAACAAAGAATGATAACTTACATCAAGTTCTCAGTCTGTTTTCTCCCAGGACAGCAAACAGATGATAATGTTTTCAGAGGAAATAAACAGCAACAATTTACCTGAAATAAATACAAACATATCAATCGTCCGTGTTGGTTTTGTATCAAATTCCATCTACACTAGCGTATCAATGTTTGCAACTATGTCAGTCTTAATTGATACCTATCTAACGTCAGAAACGCACAAGCATGCACAAGTATATATATTACATTAACACCCACATTCAGTCTACCGCCTAAGACGTAGGTTTCAAGTTTCTCAGAAACAGAAAAAAAAACTTCGACACAAGACATGAAGCTTAGTGCAGTTGCTGTATCCATGTAATTAATGTTGTCGAGATATATAGTTGAAGGTAAACTGTATACAACTACAGTCGACTCACGCTATGTCGAATTTTTCGGGACCGCAGAAAATAGTTCGTCTTATCGAAAATTCGACATAAACGTCGGGAGGCCTTACTGTCGGTGTTTCGTAAAAAAAAGACAAGTTTGTGAAAATTGCTTAAATTGCTCTTTACGTACTTCTCATTAAGAACGATGTGTTTAATAATATATATGTGTCGGTTTGACAAGAATCGTAAATCGGGGCTTAGATGCCGAAAGATGTCATTTTGACAAACGGCCGTCGACGATAACGAGAAGTTTTGTTCCCCGTTTTATAGTGATGATCAACAAAATTAGTTTTCAAAACTTTCTCTTTGTACTCCGAAATTACGTTATCGAAGACAAAAATCATGTACACGTACATTGCACAGCACAGTTAGTTTTTCTCCACATGAAATCAGTTCACACACGAAATAGAATTCAGTCTCTCAGAATGAATTTAATTTTTGTTATCAGAACATGAACAAAACGTATTACTTTATCGACGTTGATAATACTATCATAATGCAATTGATATTTAGCTGTTTGTATTGATTAATCCAGACAACTGCATGATTTATGAGGCCTTGTGTCTAAAAGAACTGTAGAATAACAACAGTATGAACAACAGCAATAGTTGCTGCAAGCGGCCCCGTAACATATCCGTGTTATACAACTGATCAATCAGACTTAAGTACACGATTCCCCCTGTAAGTAGGTACATTGCATTGAAATAATTTTAATCAAGATTGTGACCTTAAAAACATTTAATATTTTATCAAAATGGTTACCATGGTGATAATTCGTGAAAAAAATAAGTAAATTTCTATATAGGGTAGGACGGAATAGAGTATTTATTTCGGATTGAAACAATAGGTCGTGTGCACGAGCACGTCGTTGAGAGGAGTTTGCTTACAAACATACTAATTTCCGAGTTTGACGCAAGTTATGGTTTGTAGACAGGAATCAAATAATGATTAGTCGAAGCAATTAGTTTCACAACCGTAAAATAAATAAGTACAAACTAAAAACATTATGTAATTTGTATAATGACAGAATAAAGAAATATACAGTAAAACCTCAATGATAAGACCACTCTTAGGACCCTTGAAAACTGGTTTTCTTATTGAGGTGGTCTTAATATTGAGGTTGACTCAAGAGCAAAACAGTGAAAATGGACGTACAGACTGTGTTCTTAATTTTAAGGTAGTCTTATTATTGAGGTGTCTTATATTGAGGTGGTCTTATATTGAGATGGTCTTATAGTGAAGTTTTACTATAAATATCCAATTCTGAGAGATCTGACGATTGTTACTACAGTAACATGTTTCAATAAAACCCAATACAGACAATGTCGTTTCAAAAATCATTGACTAAATAGCTTCAGAGACAAAAGTTGCATGTGTGCTGTGTGCGGTCTTGTTTTTCTTGTGTGTTGTCAACTAAGATGCAATTAGATGTTTAGAGTTATGAATCAAATGAAACGAGTGGAACAATAAATTGGTTTGTTAATTGTTGTTAGTGAACACTCATTAGATCGCAATTGGTTCACATAAATTTGTGAGAAAAAACGGAAATTTTCAATGAAACGCACGCGATGAAGTAGAATTCTCAAATTTGGTGTAATTAATGTTATTAGCAAATCTAGCGTCAACAACAACAGTGGATGTCTAAAAACATTAATTTCTGTGAATTGTGACCGAATGCAGCAATATAGCTCTATTATCGATGTCACACGCTATAAATTGTGATATCAATGGTGACGAAATGCATTTAACTTGAATCTGCATCCGGGCAATTCTCCCAAAATAATGATTAAAAATTTAAATGTCTTTTTTAAATTCATTTGAAAATGCGATACAGAGAAATTTCACGAGATTAATCTTATTCATTAAAGGTCGATAAAAATAATGCGCGAGTCATTGCATTTTATCATGTGGCAAAAAATTCACAAACAGGAGGGCAAAGTTTCCATGACAGAGATTTGATCTGAAACCTCGACACTTAACGAACCACACATGTGCATCTCGATCCACATAAAGGAACGACGATTTCATTATGATAACCATTAAACCGTTGATCTCTTTAAACATAAAAAATACGACTTCTCATCATGCAAAGTTAGTTAATGTTATTCCATAAATGTCTGAGTAAAAAAACAATGAAAATAGAAATATAAAAATATTTAAAATATGGAATTCATTTAAATCAGATGTTATAACATAATACGTACTCCCTCACAGAAGCCCTGGGCCCGGAAGTTGTCTAACCATGTTATGGTACTCTATACCGAATAAAGGAGTAGGTTCACTTACCACCAAAATCGGCCCTGTGTCAAATTCTTTTGAAAACGTCACTGTGATAAGACAATCCAATAAATATTACAAAACTGCATTTTTTAAGCTATATTATCAAAACTGTTACCATGGCAACAGAAATAATTTTTTGTAAAAATATGAAAAAACACATTTTTTCCAAAAATATTTAACATAACTATTTCTGATTGCATAAAATGTTTATAAAAATTGAAATAGTCAATTTTTACAATTGTTCTGTTTTGGTTGCCATGGTTACAATTTGAAATATCTATCTACTATCCATAAATAAATTTATAAATATAACTACTACTCAGCTCTCACAGCTCACTGTTCAACGAAAATGGACCGCATGTAGACTATTCAGCGTACATTTTACATTAACACGTATTATCTTACACTTTCAAACTCATTAGAGTAATGTTTTTATTTGAGATTTGAGTGCTGATTGTAAGTATGCGTGTTAATCCCGGGTCCTGTTCTTTAAGCTTCATTATTTATTATATAACAATTAATGGAATAATTATTTGCATGCACGAGTAGTTTGTCATCGTTCTATTGAGTTTTTTGTTCAGTCCTTTATTGTTCCATAATGCTTCAACTTAACGAGTATATATTCCCCATCTTCATTGCTTTTATTTCATTTCGTAAATTAGGGATCTGTAGGGGGAAACTTTGTTTTGCGATTGTGACCGTCTCTGCGCAACTTTTTCTCAATTTCATGAGTCAATATATAAGATTTAAACCCGTGATTAGAAAAAAATGTTCCGATTTTACGACTCAAGGCCAATAAAGCAGTTTACATTTCAAATAAAAAAAAATCTGTGAACTCACGGCTTTTCTAATTGTTAACAATGGTGAGCTACGTTTTATTGGAATACAAAAAACTAATACCAATAATTATGTTTCACGTGACTGCTAAATGAGAGTGAAGAAAATTTATAAGGCCACTTAAATTAAAATTTAGGACCGCAATTAAAGGGAATTAGCTATTGACTATTTCTTGAAAAAACTACAATTAATGCCCGAAAAAATGCACGAGTTTTGCAATATATAGTAGCGAACGTATTTCCAAATATAATGGAAAAGTCGTAAAGATTTATTTTACAATGTTAGCATAAAACGTACATATTTATAGTCTCTACGTCGCTCCAAGCATAATCCAATGTGGAAAATCTTAAACCAAGTTAAATTTATAGCAATAAAACTCAAATTGTAAACTGATTGTGGTTGAAGATAATGAAATTGATTTTCATTATAAATTTCAAGGGTTTTAAAATGAGTTCATTGTGAAAATTAACTACAGATTGAATGATAGCAACGGTTTTATTTCGAACGATTTCTGATTATTTTTCATCCTCTCCCGCCTGAATTCTGTAAAATCCAACTATTCTCCCCTTTATTCTGTTTTACTGGTTTCCTTACATACTTAAACCAAGTTGTTTCTATATCCTGTCTGATTTTCACCCCTATCTCTCTACTTCTATCTCTTTCCCCCCTCTCGATTTGCTACCCTCTCTCACTCTTTCTCCGCCTCTCTCTCTTTCCCCCTCTCGATTTGCTCCCCTTTCTCCCCCTCTCGCTCTCTTTCCCACTCTCTCACTTTTCTCCCCCCTCTCTCTCTCTCTCTTTCACCCTTTCTATTCGCTACCCTCTCTCTCTCACTCTCCCTCCTCTCTCTCCCTTACTCGTTTCCAACATCTGACTCTCTGTCTACCTCATGTCTGTCTTTAATTACTCGTATGATTGTGTCCACAACTTTCAACCGATTCCCTTAAAACATGATCGCTGACAATCTCCCGTTTTGTCCCCTTTTCCTTAAAATATGGATGAAGATGTCGAACAGGAAATGCCACGTACAGAACACACAGCCAAATCAAAAACAAAAGGAGATATGAAAATATACGCATACAAACATCCAAACGGGAAACACGACTCAAACATATCCTTAAATCGTCAGGTGTTATAAATATGATTTAGTGCATCTGGTATAAAATCGAGGAAGAGCGGCAACGTGAAGAACCACAAAACAGGGCCTCGCGTGTAATAAAGATATGAGACTCATCTCATATAATGTGAAATTATAGATTTAAAAGGTATCGTTTTTCATTTAGGACATTTAAATACATTAACTTCCTCGTTTCACGTACTCAACATAGCTCTAGAAGTCAATTACACATTCTAAATCCATTTCCTCACCACAAAGTTTCACACCGATGCGCTCGCGTTTCGTCTATATATGTTTGTAACGCTTCATCTCAGTGCTCAACATTATCCTGACATTGTTCGTCAGTTATTATAATCAAACAATGAACCAACGTACTATCATACAAAAACTCAAAACTACAATTTTCAATGAGCTACTTAAATTAACCAAGCAATTCAGCACAATAACAGTAACCTTTTTCAGTTTTAAAGAAATATATTGTTCGTACACAGAAAATAAAAACACAGATTGAAGAATGATGGCAATTTTTTCTATGATATGCATGCATGCATTGAATGCAACATCGTAGTAATTCCTGGTAATTGTTTGCTATCATTTTGCTATTTTCTGTGAAAGCTTGTTATTTTACATCTGATTGTGGAGATACGAAACAGTTACTATGCCAGTACAGACAGTCGACATGTTCACTCCCGTCAACAACGGCGTTTAAGCATGTATGTATACTGTTAACATCTTCTTGAGCTTTTGGTGTGGTTGTGCGTTTTGTATGTGACGTTTGCTGTTCGATTTCTTCAGTCATTTTAACACGGAATGAAAACTCTAGGTACAGGGGCAATAGTCATGCTTTCCGAGTTCTGACACTCATCATCACTAGCCTTTAGACTAGAAAAAAGACATCAAGTTCTTAAAGGACATGCATAACCTTTATTACAAACAAGAGATATCTTTAAAAACGATAAACGGCGTAGATAGAAAGATGTCTTTAATGAAATAATGATTTTTGCAACATGTTGAAAAATAACTCTTTACAAAACATTTACTCGGATCTATATACTACAATCACGGACCTGTCTAATCAGGATCATTTGAAATATGCTTAAACATATTTACAACTTCCGGCAAAATTAGAACTGCTAACGAAGGCACACCTTACGAAAACCCCGTTTGGTGCCTCTTGGGTGACAATATGATTGGTCAGATTTAAAAAAAAACGCTTCGAGGACAATATTTCGTTGGTAAAAAATGAAGGTCAAAATCAATGTTATACAGCTACACCGAAAAATAATTTCCAAATGCTATGAGTGTTCAACCTAAAGATTGGTATTAAATATTGTTGCGCTTGAAAGCTACTACTTTCTTCCCGTTGCACAGAGTACGAGATGAACTAGTTACATGACAGACATCATTCTAGAGTATTCAATTTCATCATACACTAGCGTTATAAAACTTAAACAGGAGAGAATATCAAATTAATGCATGAATCTAGAATCGCAATCACCAGCCAGATATACTGAAAGGAAGAACGTAAATTTTGATATCAAATTTCTTCAAGGACGAGATGCAGTGAATAATGGAATTATTCACCAAGCGGTGTTTACCACAGTTAATGGAATGCAGGAACTCCGAGGACATCCATTAGCTCCAGAAATATTCAACATTTTCCGCAGTGGCAATTCAAATATCCCCACGAAAATATACTTAAGCAAATATCTTTCTCTCAATGACTTAGCTATCTTTGAATCAGAGATATGGCGATTGAATTGATTCATCCCTGCGTCGTTCTGGTAAACATAGCCAAGTTCAAGCCGCTGATAAAATATGCTTTGTTTTACGACTTAACATGTCCGTCTTTTATGAATGTACATATATGCAACATGCTAATTACCATAATAATGACATTAACATGTAAACACGTGTCGCTTATTTACGACTGCTTCCAAATTTTGAAGGATGGCAACATTTAAGTCATGAAAGCAGACCAATGCAACCAAAGAATTCATTAAGGCACTAACAGTTACTGAAACAAATATTAGACGTATAGCTTCAACATCACAAAGAAATAACTATAGTATGTATGATATGATATCTTTCAGAAGAGTTTACCAATAACATGAACACATTATCTTAGGGAACCATGAATATTTCCAATATGTTATGCATACGTCGTTACAAATTTAGCTCGTTTCTATCACTTTTCTGCACATTATATATGAAAAAAAATGATAATTTATAACAAATTAGTGAAATTCAAGTCTTAATAGACGCATCGACAATTAGTCTATCAGTATACAGATATACACAGAATAATTAAAGATTATTATCTCTCAATTATTATAAATCATTATCTGCTTTTTTTCCTGAAATGATCCACATTTTATAGATTTGATAGAGCATCCGTAAATATATAGATACATTCATCACGTCAATCTGATTCAATGTGATAAATTACCTTTTAATTTCATGTTATGCAGCTTCTTAAATAATTAAGAGAAATATTTGAAGGATTATGTGATATTTACAGACTAATAAATGTTTGCACATTCTATCCATTCTGTATCTATTACTCATTAAGGCTGTCACTCACCTTTTTTCAAAAAGTAGAGATAGAGAAGGACCATTTTTGTTTTAAAAAAGTAGGGCAAATGTTGGAATTTTATTGCCTAAAAGTAGGGATCGTAGGGATGATTCCTCAGCTTTGAAATATTAAAAATGGCAAAATATCACCGCACCGTACATTCTACATGATTAGACTTTCTGTGCTTCATGCAGGTGAAATAAATATTTTAAGTTAATGCCTCAGATTTTTATAAAAAAGTAGGATTAGAAGGGCTATTTTAAGGACAAGTAGGGAAATGTTGGGAGCGAGTAAAAATGTAGGGAAGAGTAGGAAATGTAGAAAAGGTAGGGCCCATTTGACAGCCTGTACATTTCACTCACGGGATGACGATGGTCGGACGTACAGCCACTGAGCAATCAAGTCTCCATTAAGGCAACAACAAAAAATTGTCATTAAAAGTATATGTAATTATATAGGCAATATATTAAGCCATATAATTAATGGCCCTGTCTCATCAGTTACTGCTAATTGGTTGTTGCGGTCATTAAGATAATATTCAAAAAGTACCATTGCTGTTTATTAAGGACGTTGTTGTTAACCCTAATGTACAGTGCAAAACAGCGTGTTAATCATTAAGAACTCAATTTAAGCACAAAGACGATGTATTAACCAATAAGTATGCTTAAAATTAGTACTTCTCTCATTCGAAACACATCGATATCATTTAATGTGCGAACACGTGTGTAAAATAGTATTGTATCTGAAAACATATTTGCTCTACTAAATTGTGAAACCACCATAGTAAAAGTGCTGTAATTCTCTAAAAAATGTCGTTTTGCAATTTTTGTTTGTTTTGTAGTTACCTTCAAATATCCTTGCATTCAGGAAGGTTAATATCTCAATTTCGCCCAATTATGTCATTTGGGCCAAAAATCTCAAGAGAATGACACAATTTAGGCTACAATTAATTGGTCATTGTCCGCACATATGGACCAGGTGGGTGATCGCAATTTGAAAGCATGTAATTTTGAACCCAAGAAACACGAAGAATAGGTTCATTGATCAGAGTTTGTCACACTAGTCAAACTGATTTACATTATTGTCACAAAAACATTACTTTGCACTATATTTATTAGTCAATATATGCTGTGAGCATTTATGAGCACCTAATTTTTTTTTCTTATCCTACAAAATATGTTCAAGAGTAAACCATTAGATCAACTATGTGCAGTCTATTTTAACATTTTAATTGTTATTTAAGTATTTTGCGTCATAAGATAATATCTTATAAATCGTTGAAAACATCATTTTAATAATAAGTGTGTATTTAAGTACGGAAAGCCCTTGAAGAGAGACATACACGAGATAACATTGTCTTGCGGGAGATTATTTTATCTTACAGACGAATTTGTAGCAGCGGCACTGTAGAGAGTGTTACGAAGATCAGGCGGCGACAGGGCTAGATATAGCATGGTATGACATTGAAGCAATGGTTGGAAATGGTATGCCAAAACATAGCGCAGCAAGGCATGAAACAATAATTGGAAATGGTATGACAAAACATAGCAGAGCAAGGCATGAAACAATAATTGGAAATTGTTTGCCAAAACATAGCGCAGCAAGGCATGAAACAATTATTGGAAATGTTATGCCAAAACATAGCGCAGCAAGGCATGAAACAATTATTGGAAATGTTATGCCAAAACATAGCGCAGCAAGGCATGAAACAATTATTGGAAATGGTATGCCAAAACATAGCGCAGCAAGGGATGAAACAATTATTGGAAATGTTATGCCAAAACATAGCGCAGCGAGGCATGAAACAATAATTGGAAATGGTATGCCAAATCATAGCAGAGCAAGGCATGAAACAATGGTAGGAAATGGTATGACAAAACATAGCAGAGCAAGGCATGAAACAATGGTAGGAAATGGTATGACAAAATATAGCAGAGCAAGGCATGAAACAATGGTAGGAAATGGTATGACACAACATAGCAGAGCAAGGCATGTAACAATGGTTGGAAATGGTATGACAAAACATAGCAGAGCAAGGCATGAAACAATGGTAGGAAATGGTATGACAAAACATAGCAGAGCAAGGCATGAAACAATGGTAGGAAATGGTATGACAAATCATAGCAGAGCAAGGCATGAAACAATGGTTGGAAATGGTATGCCAAAACATAGCAGAGCAAGGCATGAAACAATGGTAGGAAATGGTATGACAAAACATAGCAGAGCAAAGCATGAAACAATGGTAGGAAATGGTATGACAAAACATGGCGCAGCAAGGCATGAAACAATGGTAGGAAATGGTATGACAAAACATGGCGCAGCAAGGCATGAAACAATGGTAGGAAATGGTATGCCAAATCATAGCGCAGCAAGGCATGACACAATGGTAGGAAATGGTATGACAAAACATAGCAGAGCAAGGCATGACACAATGGTAGGTAATGGTATGACAAAACATAGCAGAGCAAGGCATGAAACAATGGTAGGAAATGGTATGACAAATCATAGCGCAGCAAGGCATGACACAATGGTAGGAAATGGTATGACAAAACATAGCAGAGCAAGGCATGACACAATGGTAGGTAATGGTATGACAAAACATAGCGCAGCAAGGCATGAAACAATGGTTGGAAATGGTATGACAAAACATAGCGCAGCAAGGCATGAAACAATGGTAGGAAATGGTATGACAAAACATAGCGCAGCAAGGCATGAAACAATGGTAGGAAATGGTATGACAAAACATAGCGCAGCAAGGCATGAAACAATGGTTGGAAATGGTATGACAAAACATAGCGCAGCAAGGCATGAAACAATGGTAGGAAATGGTATGACAAAACATAGCGCAGCAAGGCATGAAACAATGGTTGGAAATGGTATGACAAAACATAGCGCAGCAAGGCATGAAACAATGGTTGGAAATGGTATGACAAAACATAGCACTACAAGGCATGAAACAATAATTGCAAATTGAATGACAAAACATTGCACAGTAAGACATATAAGTAGTGACAGAAAAGGACATGAGCAGACTTACCACGACGTGTCATCTATAAATGATTAGAAATTGCAGGACTATACCTAGTACGGCAAGACGTCGAGAGAATGGTGGGAAATGGTATGACTAGACGTTGCCAAAGGTGTTGGTAATGTAAGGGAAACCACATCAGTATAAGGCAGGACAATTGATAGGATCGGAGAAGGCTGTGCTAATAGGACATGGTCAGAAATGAAGAAGCAGTCATGTTACGACGAGGAAGATACTGGTAATAAACATCTGAATATTAGTAAATGCATGGTCAGTAAATGAAACAGAAACATAACAGACAACCACTGAAATGAAAACAAGTAAGCATCTTAAATCAATTAACCCAGTTAGCATTATGTAAAAGCATACACAGTCGGTAGTCTAACAGTAATCAGTGAGTGATCTTAAACTCAAGTATTTTTTATTAATAATGCATCAACACTTAAAACTAACCTACTCTCAGAAATAGAAATGATTTTCATGCACTTGAAGAGGCAAGAAAAATGATAAATTATCTCACAATTGTAACACACCTGCCGGATAATCACGCTGTATCTTTTATTTACCTCAGAACTTCGGAACAAATAAAAGAAATACGTGTGGTTGTAATTGCAACGTTTGCATCAAAGCTATCATGGTTCATCAATCATAGATATTAACAAGTGTACACTCCCAAGGAGTGTTTAAATTGAGCTGAGACACGTGTATAGACAGATATTGGAATGTGCAATGATATCTAACTTAAATACCATGTCAAGATTAAGACAATTAAGACAAAACGAGATCGTATTTTCATGAACCACTTTCCTATTTTTCTTCCACATTTTAACTTAATAATCAGACCACTTCCTTTACACATTTTCTTCATTAATGGTGATATTATTATAGATGTTTCACTGTATCGCATTTATAAGTAGATAAGTTTATTTTCAATATCTGTAGGCCTGAGGCCCGTGAGATAGATACATATCGATACACAGCATAGTAGCAAAATGTGACAACAGCAAAGTATATTCAATGCAATGTTATACATATCATACACCGGACAATATCATTATCTCAAATTATAGATATAGAATGTTATCGAATGCTTCGTTTGGTTTTTGTACATTTAGTTCGTAAGAATGTGAAGAGGACGATAGTCTAAAACTGCGGTGAAGACGGTGGGATGGGGTTAGTTTCAACATAACGTCAAAGTGTGACCTTACATTTGGCACCATTTTAACATTGTAGTATATATCATAACATATGTAAGTATAAAAGTAATAGTTACAATAATGCTATAATCAAAACAAACTAGTATTAATTATATATATGTATACCCTTTTTACTTTAATATTGTTCTAATAGCAATTACTAAATTTGTTACGTTCGCTTATTAGCAATAATAATATTAAAATATTAATAAATAAATTACGTCGAATTGTACGAAAGTAACATCACTATAGCAAAACAGGATAAAAAAGATACAGAAATATAATACTGGTAATTAGGGCTGTAATATAAATCAACAATAAGAAGAGTATGAGTAAAAACCTTGCAGCATTTAAAGCCGTATCCAACCGTTTTTTAACGGAGAGATTTCTTTGTATATTCTATCAATGTTATAAATAAAAATGAGAGGTCACCTTGCTCGGTTTTGTGATAATGAAGATTAAAACGTGAATATTTCATATGAATATATAGCAACATCGATACAATTTGTCTTTATCTTATCTAGCGGAGAGATTTTCTTACAACTTGGTATACTATATGAGAGTCTCACTGTCTGGAAGAAAATATGAAATAAAAATAATTGGTAGCCTTGCTTGATTTTAAGATAAAGTTTGATTTATTGTGTTTCAAATGTAATATATATGGGACATAATACACTTGGTAACCCATAATCGTTTTACATTTTCATAAAATGTATTAGTTTTAAATATTTATTGAAGATCATTTTATAATTTCAAATATCAACGACTTTTCTATTTTAATAATTAAGTATATGGAAAAAAGGACGTAGAAGTAAAAGTGCAAATATATAATGAAATTCTTCAATTAAACATAATAATATCATTATTTGTATTGGTCTTAGTGACTCTATAAAGTTCAGTAAAAAACTTTGCATCGTAAAAGAAAATAGCAAACTAATCCAGGATATGTCTTTTATAATGTTAGAAACAGCTTAGATATCTTAAAGGAGAAAGCATAGTAAATTAAATATAACTGTACATTGTATATATTTTATGTATTTAAGCCCTTTGTATAAATGGTACCTATGTTTTTTCTTTCAAGCACGACATAGTGACAGCCAGTTTTAATACCACACTGAACAAACGAAGGGAAATAACTCAATTCTTACCTCTGCTATTTAAATACTTCCGCAAAGTATTAATCTCTAATATATTTCTGTAAAATTCCAAATAATTTTGGTCCAACGTACAAAGCTAGCTATTTTGTAGTAGATCTATGCTATTTATACGAGTACACATACATGTATATATTAAGTCATGGAATATTTATTTGCGTCAGCAATCATTAGACGTGTAGATGTTGTAACAATATTGACGTTAATTGCCTGACTTAAACAAAACATAAACACTATCAAAGTGTTTAATTACATTTAGATCATCGCCACTTATCACGTGGGGACCTTAAAATTAAAAGCCTTTTGTACCCGAACCTTTAAATGGAATGTGATACTGGATGTATGAATATTGACGTATGTGATAAAGCTGTACAAGGTACGAGTGGCTTGGTTTTAAACACTACACCATTTCCATGGATAATTAAATAAGGTATGTCGACATTTGTTAGATGGAGAAACGATCGGGTTGCGACCGTCGTGGGTTTACAAGTAAATCAACCAACATACTTCATAAACTCGAATGATTAATGAAACAATTTCGAAACGCCTACAAACTAATGTTTAAAATCCATCATTAAAGTAATATTATGCTCATTTTGTGTTAATTTGTTTACCTAAACAAACATGAAACATTTTTTTCGTATAGTTAAAACATCAATAAACATGCATTAACAAAGAATGTACTCATAATGTATTGATCCTTATTTGTTGAAGAAAGATGTTTGTACCACATGATTTAAAAAAAACAACTTCCAGTTCTTTCAACTAACAGGCTATTTTACAAGATTTGTTTGTTAGATATAGGGTAAAAAATATATGTTCAGTCGGTTATACATTGCAATGGTTCTTATTAGAGATGTTTTAGCCAATGTACCAACAATACTGGATAGAGTCAACTCAAACAGTTTATGTTCAGATGAGCCAGACACATCTTTAATACCACGGATGATTAGCCCTATGTCAGCTTTTGTTATCTTAACTTTAACTAAAGTTAAAATTATGAATAAGAAATATCATACATAACATACGACTAAACTATCCAGAGACTCATGAAACGATACTTATAGTACAGTCGGACCTCGTTTATTCGACAATCTTCTGTCCGAATACTTGGTATAATCCGAAATAAATATCAGGTCCATACGTATCTTCTTCAGGTCGAATTGAATTTTTTTATTCGAAACCATGTATTATTCGAAATAAAATTTCGGACCCGATGAATTCGAATGAACGAGGTCCGACTGTATTTTCAAAATTATAGATATTTGGAATTTCGTCGCAGATAAAAAATCAGTTACTTTATAACTTATGCAATGAATCTAAATTTAAATTTAGCCACCATTAAAGCAGTAGCTACCTTTTACTGATGATCTAATACATCGGAAGAAAATATAGATCGTTTATCACTGTCTAGCCATAAGGTTTGACAGAAATAGCGACACATATCGTTTATAATTAGGATCATTTACTGTCGCGTAACATGCAAAACTTTGCATGACTAAAACCTATTTAAACTTCAAACCACAGCAGACGATAAGTAAGTCTAATCATGTTAAAACTTTGTACTTAGATACTATACGGAGTAAAATGCGATAACAGTAAATTTCCTGAAAAAAATATTTTTATAACTTCGCACAGGATTGTGTGTTCGATTTAAGCAAATTAAAAGGATATCTAATCCATTATTATATCCCTGCAATCAAATCATAAATGAGAGTCTAAATTTAAAGTTTATTAATCAAATGACAATTGTCGAGTAGCATGGTTATTTCCGGCCTGTAATAATATATAGGAGAAATGCGATTGGTAATTTGTTAATTATTTTATACAATATTTCACGTAGGCCTATACAATACAGTTAAACCTCAATAATAAGACCACCCTTTGAACCATTCAAAACAGGTCTCCTTATTGAGGTGGTCTTAATATTGAGGTTGATTAAAGAGCAAAACAAGTGAAAATGAACCTTGAAAATTGTGGTCTTAGTTTTAGGGTGGTCTTAGTATTGAGGTGGTCTTAAGGTGAGGTTTTACTGTATACCCACTTACATTAGTTATTATGTAAATTGCATCTGGAAACAAGCTCCGTAGAGAACAAAGAATGATTTGCGGCACAGATAAACTAATATATCGAGACTATTATTTGGTACATTGTATGAGTGCATTAGGACATACCAAACTTTGTTCGCCCATATACATTGAAATTTAAATTAGTTTGGTTGAATAGTAAGCGCTTTAAAATTCTTAACTGAAACACGGTCGAGTCATCTGCCTGTGTATATTACTACACTTATAATGAAAACATGTGTGGTCGTTAGTTATAGAACTAAGAGATGACAACTTCCGGGTTAAGCAAAATTTTCTTCACCACAACATATTCAATTTCGTCCAATATTCTACATAACTCTATAGTGTTACTTTAAACATGTGTAACCATAGCTTTTAGTTAATACGTGTAACCTAGGTTTTTTGTTAACACATCTGACCATGGCTTTTAGTTAACACGTGGCATGGCGTTTAGTTTACACGTGTATCCATGGCTTTTAGTTAACACGTGTATCCATGGCTTTTAGTTAACACGTGTATCCATGGATTTCAGTTAACACGTGTATCCATGGCTTTTAGTTAACACGTGTATCCATGGATTTCAGTTTACACGTGTATCCATGGCTTTAAGTTAACACGTGTATCCATGGCTTTTAGTTAACACGTGTATCCATGGCTTTTAGTTAACACGTGTATCCATGGATTTCAGTTAACACGTGAATCCATGGATTTCAGTTAACACGTGTATCCATGGCTTTAAGTTAACAGGAGTAACCATGGGTTTAAGTAAATACGTGTAACCATGGCTTTTGGTTAATACGTGTAACCATGGCTTTTAGTTAATAAGTGTAATCATAGCTTTTAGTAAATAAGTTAACCATGGCTTTTAGTTAATTCGTGTAATCATGGCTTTTAGTTTACACGTGTAACCATTGCTTTTAGTTAACACGTGGCATTGCGTTTAGTTAACACGTATATCCATGGCGTTTAGTTAACACGTGTAACCATACATTTTAGTTAACACGTGTAACCATGGCTTTTAGTTAACAGGAGTACCCATCGGTTTTAGTTAACACGTGTAACCATGGCTTTAAGTTAACACGTGTAACCATGAAATTTAGTTAACGCGTGTTACCATGCCTTTTAGTTAATACGTATAACCATGGCTTTTAGTTAACACGTGTAACCATAGCTTTTAGTTAACACGTGTTACCATGACTTTTAGTTAACACGTGTAACCATATATTTTAGTCAACACGTGTAACCGTTGCTTTTAGTAAACACGTGGCATGGCGTTTAGTTATCACGTGTAACCATGGCTTTTATTTAACACGTGAATTCATGGTAATGGGTAAACACGTGTAATCAAGGCTTTTAGTTAGCACCTGTGACCATGACTTTTAGTTAAACAAATCATCCAGCAAGTATGCAAATGCTAGACAACGATTCATATTTTGCAACTATTCTAAGCTTGATCAACAGTCACCAACCATGTCGTTTTAGATGATAGAGCATGTTATAAGTTTAATTCAATTCACATTCAGCATCTTCTTCTCGATTTTCAACGGCGACACAAATATCATTCATGTTCTTTTCAGCCGTGAAGTCATTCGTTGTGAATCTTCCAACACCACAGACCTGATCAAAGCAAACTAAACCTCTATCAAATTCTTGCAATTTACATGCTTTAATTAGACATTCCATTTATTGCCGAGTCCTACAGAGATGTTCCGATGTCATCTACACATAGGAATACAATAAAGTGTCTCTTAACATGTTATAAGATAACAATTGTAGTAAAAAGCATCTCAAAACTAATTATGTAACAAGAGTATGATAATGTATGTAATAATAATAATAGCGATGACAATAAAAAAATAACGAGCGTATTATATAATAAATTAATACAGATTTTAGTAACTGAGTTTGACATTTCAATAAAGATTACAAACTGATATTAAGTACTTACAGTATTATATGGTTAGCGGTCCGGTTTGTATATCCAGTCAGGATGAAAATTAACTTGAAACTGCGATGCATTAACTGTGTTATATCCACTTTATATCGTGTAATATGTTAGCAGCCTGGCACATTGTTGTTTAACTACACCGCCGGTGTATATTTACTCATATTATTCATCGCCTACGTTGACTGGCGAAAACTTAATTTGAAAGTCCACCAGAAAAGGTTATTCGCTCTGTAAAGAGTTCCGTTCGGAAAAATAATGACAAGAATCACGCCATTAGAGAGAATAGTTTATCAAAATAGCATGTATCGGGTTTGTTCAAATTACAGCTTATTGTATAACTATTACAAACCAGGATTTGTTTGTTGGTAGCAAGGATTGAAACCTATCCCTTCAAACATTACTGTAACATCATTTGTATCCAATCAGCGTATCGGATATGTTTAAAGTTTTTTACTATGTTTTATACGATGTCTGGACGTAGACACAGTAATTTAGAAACTATTGTTTAAAGGTTTTGACAGTTTCCCACATCCGACATATGTTGAACGTTAACTATATACCCTACAGTGTTTAAAAGGTGAACATAAATGGCGGTTAGCTTATTTTCCCGCAAGAGGTTAGCGGGATACCAACACGATTAATTGAGGGTCTGAACAGAATGGTGATATTTTCTACAACTACATACATTTCTCCTGACATATGAGATTAATCTTATGTGTGTAATTATGCATGTGAGTACAAAATGCACACCTGGACAAATATGTTGGAGTGTTTGATTCGAAATTCACGACGCTCTAATATCTAATATATCTCGTTTCGGAGGTCGGGGGTTTGAGCTCTATAAAGTGACAATATCGCCTTTAAGTCAGTTATCAGAACTTCCTTATATGAAAGTAAATCATTTAAATCTCAAATCTCTCAACTCGGTCTTTTGTTACGTTCAACTAACATCGAGCGTAGATGAAATAACGTCATTCTAATATCGAATGGTTAGCGCCAGAATCTTCCATCTCCTTTAAACACTTATATGGAGATAAGGGGTTCTGCACCAACACCTCGATATAACCTTTCGTGGTACACATCCTTTTGTGACTAAAATCGTGTCTACTGGTACTGTGACAAACATTTTAATGCAGAAAATTCATAACAGCACAAAATGTCGACCATTCACAAATGATGATGCAACTGACATTTGGGACGCTGTGATTGTTATGATCACGTGATAAATAATTTGAAGTAGGAAGGGCAAAATGCTGGCATTTTACAATTATGCGATAAAATATGTATTAATATCATATTTGTTATTGTCACGCGTGCATCCATATAATAATATAGTCACGTGAATGCATTGAATCACCAAGTCACGTATATCCTTTGAGTCACTCGATCGCATGCAATCATGGAACTACTCAGTCATGTTCATTCTTTGAATCCGTCAGTCACATACATGTATCAAACCAGTCGGTCACGTCCATCGATTGAATCAGCCAGTCACGTCCGTCATTTTAAGCAGCCAGTCACGTAAATTAGTTGAGTCAATCAGTCACACTCGGTGTTACCCACACATTGTATGATTAATGGTTGTCAAAATGTTTGTAATCGAAATTAAATTAAATCAATCATTTTCCTTTCGGCAATCGTATTTAAGGATCCACGTCAGTTGAGATTAAACTCACGTTTCGAGTAGCATTTAGAATTATAATGCGGATATTAATGATACACTTATTGTTCTTCGTAAATACATGCAAAACAAAACACTAAGAGATGATTAAAGAGTTTATCTGCTTGAGTCAAGTCGAAACCCATCCATATCTCTGTAAACACTGTTGATATAATTTCACATACTTAGACACTTCTTATTTTTTACGCACCTTCAGACAGTACGTTTGAAATAAGTTATCTGAGAAATGGTAATTAGATGACAATGTATCATTAACATCAATATAATGTCATGAAATTAAATAAAGCTTGTCAGTATATTGATAGCCGTTTGAAGAATGAATAATTGCACGCAACATGAATTATAAGAAATGTATTAAGGAAGGGAATGATATTGTTCTTACTAACCCTGGTATATTGAGATATATATAACAATTTAAATCACGTGTGACTCGAATAGTTCAGTTAAGTTAATAACTGATTTAATCAACGTTATACGCGAAACAATTTGTTTGTATTTGTGTTTATTTATCGTCGCCACCGGTTTCCCATATGGGCGATACCTCCGGAAGAATGTTAGTCATTTTAGATTTTTGGAGGATAGTGCATGATACAGGAGATGTCCCAGTTCCAGAAGCACCCCTGGTTCTTTTCGGTGCTCGATTTAAAGCATCATACACGGGACCTCGGTGTTTAAAGTCTCGCCCGAAAGACTGTTAGTACTGTCAGTGATGGAGCGGGGAATCGAACCTGCGATCCCTGGATTACTAGTCAAGCGCGTTACCACTAGACTACAGATCCGCTACGAAATTAGTATATGTACTACATGGGACAGGGTGGTATAAGGTGTGCACGTCATCAATGAAAGTGTTACGGGGGGCACGTACTGTACAATACAGGGTGGAACGAGGTATGTACCTCAGCGTGGTAATCGGGTGTGCATCGAATGATACGGGGTGGAAAGTGAGATGATGATTTCATAATTAAATATCTCTGTATATTTTCGTATTTATACTCAGACATACAGGTAAGGTTGGGGAATTTCAGTGGGGCGGGGGCACAGGGTGTGCCTTGGATCCGCTAGTGCTATCGATGTAAATGAGAATCTATTACTGATATCGTATTTGACATCTACGTTTAATTCGTACACGACCTTCATATTTTGTATTTTATGACCAAGATAAACAGTATATTATAACAACGGCGTGTCAATTTCTTGTTTTAAACGTAATATAAATGTTTATTATCGAAAAGACAGCACATTAATGTTCTGATGAAAATACACGATAAAATGAAATGGATAAAATATCACAGCGCCTTTAGGTTTGTGGCAACATTTTCACGGACAAAGTATTCGATAACGATAAAATCTACAACATTTTAAGCAGAATGGAAAATACTGAAAGGTTTCGAGTTCGGATAAAAACAACATTAACGGAATGATAAAACAACCCACCGCTTGACAACAACACCTTCAATAATAATTTCAGATAACGACGATAACTTTACCAATCGATAGAATATTTAATGGCATAGGTTCGAGAAATGCGAAACACAACAGTAGGCGATTTTAGAATATTGTACTAGACGTTTTAAGGAACATAATAGAATAGAACATAATGTTTGCAATTGACTTTAGCAATAACAGCTCATCTTCATTAACAAAAATGTACACAAATACATCATTGAGCGATGTGGAAAAAAATATATATACAGTAAAACCTCACTTAAAAGCCATCTCAATAATAAGAACACCTCAATATCAAGACGGAATTTTAAAGTGCATTTTCACTGTTTTGCTCTCTATGCAACCTCAATAGTAAGACCACCTCAATATTGAGACCAGTTTTCAAGGGTTCTAATGGTGGTCTTATTATCGAGGTTTTACTATAGATCAATGAATAACATAAATTACAGTAGTATTGTTGTTCTTATATTACAACGTAGAAGTATCCCATATGTAAAGATTAAGATTACAAGTGATTGTATAAACATATAATAACAAAACAAAAGAAATGGGAATTAATTCTAACACTACGTATGATATTTCTCTGGATAAGTGCGTGTCTAATGATTACGGCCAAGGTATATATCGTTTTTTTCTCTCATTTGATTGAAGTAATTCTAAAAATTTAAACATAGAAAATCTTTTGAAATAATAAGTCTTAATATATTTCCCACGTAAAAGTTCGAAACAAGGACATATGCATGTTAAGTGATATTCATCTTCTAAAGCATTTAAATTACAACATAAGTACTATAATACTCCACATTCTGACTTAATGATAACACCCACAACTCAGTTTACACACAAATGTCTAAGAAAATGGGCCACAAAAATATTCAGCACTTTTTTACCATTACCATACATTTTCACACTTAATGAGTCACTATCCGACTTATAAGAATACGTTTTGAGATTTGAGTGTTGAATGTAAGTATCTATTATTATCCCGGGTCCTGGTGAACTCAAATGTACAAATATTCGCAGAGCAATGGCATAGGGGAAGTAGATTTGATCGTTAAATTCATTTCATATATACAAACACAGCCCATTAATATACGTATCTAAGCCTTTGTATGCTTTGTAAATTAGTATCTATGGAAGTATTCAACTTTCAAAGTGAAGCTTAGCTAAGATTTTACTTTCAATCATTATTGATGAAAAAGAATAATCGTAAATTACAAGAAAGTATTTGTATAGTATATGATAAGACTTAGGCAGTAGGTACGTATAAAGATGTCTGTCTGGCATCACTCATAAATCAAAGTAGCGATGATATCAACGGCACTAAGAACTGTCTAATTGGACTATATTAAACATGTGTGGCAAACTAGCTAGTATACAGTAAACAATTTATACTACATTATACGATTAAACGGTTACTTTCTTCCTTGTATCAGTTACATGTTACTGATGAGCATGTCAGATTTATAGATAACTTTTAAGTATATTGATGAGAGATTTACAGCGTTTTTATCAAACAGTCCGAAAACTGAGCTGAGACCAATATCAGATCTCTTAGCGAATGGGAAAACACACGAGGTGAGATAATGAACATCGATATGTAGGTTATTGTAGAAGTATTAAGATAGAAATGCGGAAGAGAGTCAAATCCCAGGTGCTGGGAATATATATAGATAGGAACTTGTGAAGGAGAGAAAAGGAGATGAGGAGGAGAGGGGGAGGGGGATGGGGAGGGGGAAGGGGAGGGGGAGGGGGAGGGGGGAGTGGGAGGGGGGAGTGGAGATAGAGATGTTGGAGAGGGAGCAAGATTGGATAGGGGGAGGGAGGGGGAGTTGGGGAGTGGAGAGAGAGAGAGATGTTGGAGAGGGAGCGAGATTGGATAGGGGAGGGAGGGGGAGTTAGGGAGTGGAGAGAGAGATGTTGGAGAAGGATATAGATTGGATAGGGGAGAGAGGGGGGATATAGAGGTTGGAGATGGAGGGAGGGTGAGGAGAGAGAGAGAGAGATGTTGGAGAGTGAGGGATTGGGTGGTGAAGAGTGGAGGGAGAGGGAAGTGATATGTTTGAGAGGGAGGGATGGGATGGTGAAGAATGGAGAGGGGAGTGAGAGATAGGTGTGAGAGGGAGGGATGGGGTGGTGAAGAGTGGAGGGGAGGGAGAGGGGAGTGAGAGATAGGTGTGAGAGGGAGGGATGGGGTGGTGAAGAGTTTAGGGGAGGGAGAGGGGAGTGAGAGATAGGTGTGAGAGGGAGGGATGGGGTGGTGAAGAGTGGAGGGGAGGGAGAGGGGAGTGAGAGATAGGTGTGAGAGGGAGGGATGGGGTGGTGAAGAGTGGAGGGGAGGGAGAGGGGAGTGAGAGATAGGTGTGAGAGGGAGGGATGGGGTGGTGAAGAGTGGAGGGGAGGGAGAGGGGAGTGAGAGATAGGTGTGAGAGGGAGGGATGGGTGGTGAAGAGTTTAGGGGAGGGAGAGGGGAGTGAGAGATAGGTGTGAGAGGGAGGGATGGGGTGGTGAAGAGTGGAGGGGAGGGAGAGGGGAGTGAGAGATAGGTGTGAGAGGGAGGGATGGGGTGGTGAAGAGTGGAGGGGAGGGAGAGGGGAGTGAGAGATAGGTGTGAGAGGGAGGGATGGGTGGTGAAGAGTTTAGGGGAGGGAGAGGGGAGTGAGAGATAGGTGTGAGAGGGAGGGATGGGGTGGTGAAGAGTGGAGGGGAGGGAGAGGGGAGTGAGAGATAGGTGTGAGAGGGAGGGATGGGGTGGTGAAGAGTGGAGGGGAGGGAGAGGGGAGTGAGAGATAGGTGTGAGAGGGAGGGATGGGTGGTGAAGAGTTTAGGGGAGGGAGAGGGGAGTGAGAGATAGGTGTGAGAGGGAGGGATGGGGTGGTGAAGAGATGAGGGGAGGGAGAGGGGAGTGAGAGATAGGTGTGAGAGGGAGGGATGGGTGGTGAAGAGTTTAGGGGAGGGAGAGGGGAGTGAGAGATAGGTGTGAGAGGGAGGGATGGGTGGTGAAGATTTTAGGGGAGGGAGAGGGGAGTGAGAGATAGGTGTGAGAGGGAGGGATGGGGTGGTGAAGATTTTAGGGGAGGGAGAGGGGAGTGAGAGATAGGTGTGAGAGGGAGGGATGGGGTGGTGAAGAGATGAGGGGAGGGCGAGGGGAAGAGAGAGATATGTGTGAGGGGAGGGATGGGGTGGTGAAGAGTGGAGAGAGAGATATTGGAGAGATAGAGATTGGAGAGGGGGAGAGAGCTGGTGGTGAATAATGACATTATGTGATGAAGACAGCACTGCATAATTTTTCTAACACAATTAGTTATAGATTGAAGCAGCAGTGATACCTATGGTTCTTAAGCAAGTTGGTCTTGGTTGTGAGGTTATCTGTTTATGGAGTTAAAATATGTGAACTGTGTGGAATTCTTATTAATGACGTGGTCTTAACTTTAAGTTCAGGTTTTACTCTACAAATAAAATACAAAGTCTTTCCAAAGAATTGGGATAAACAGCTACAGTGGAAGATCGTAATACCATTTTCACACTGCTTAAATCGTAGTGTTCCATTAGAAATACAAATATAAGATTGTTTTAATTTCGATTTTATCTCAAAGGTGTTGGCCTGTACGTGAACAGTTGAAGTTCACTTGACAGATTTATTAAGCATAGCAATGATAATACAAACTCATTGATACATCACGTCAAAGATACCAGGGTTATAAATCTAAGTATATGTATTATATAAATATCTAAGAGGTAATGTTCACGGATAGATAAATAACAAAACAAACCTAGATATAGAGGCCAATCACTACATTTCAGTCAAGAGAACAGTTGTTTAAGAAGATATAACCGTAGTCAGCGATTGTAAAAATTGCTGTTGATGTCTGTAAATGAATGGTACACGAGTGTGTTGAAATTATTTCATCTTATGCCACGGAGAGAGTCGGAAATATGTCGGTAATTTCCGTAAATCATCGCGTATGAATATGCACGATAAAATGTATGGTATGACATGGATTTATTTTGATACAGAAGATGGTAACATCATATACACACACCGGTGTCATATAGCAACCCCTGTACAATGAAAACTCAAATACTTCAGTGATGTCTATCACAAAACTATTATACACTTAGAGAATGTCCTAACTAGACTCCCAGTAAATTCGTTATAATTTGATTATTTACGAATGGATATTTGGACTATGTATTACTCAATACACGATACGTATTATCCTGAAATTGATTTACAATCGATCAACAAATAACATATTACTTAACAAATTAAAACATCGATGTAAAATCGGAAATCACCAAAAAAGTTAAATTTCAGATTTTTATTATTTTGAGTTTATGTACATGTATAACAATGTGTTCACATACTTATCTTTATGGGTGGGGTGTAATTGTATGTGAATACACTTCACCAAATCCACATCCCATTCAAGGATGTTGTAAATTGTCATTGATTGCAATTTATCTTATTTTGTATGCTCGATGTCGCAAACTCGATACAATCGTTTGATGACAATAATTATAGATAAGTTTGATTCATGTTTCAGATCACAATTGCCTGTGGGTGTTTTACAGTATTTCGTATAGACATTTAAAACACTGAAGTCTTCTACAACAAACAAATGAGCGCCGCTGTATGATTTGCAACCTCTTCTCTAAGTGACGTCATTTCCAGAAAACATCATATGTGACGTCACCATGTACAGTCAGTAAGCAATATTTGCCCCATATGGTAAAATATGAAAACGAATTGATCATATGGAATAAATATTGTTTCCTGCTTGCAAATAGTGACGTCACATGTTGCATTTTCTTGAAATAATCCCGTAGCTGAGCTCAAATTATGAGTCAGTTAAAAAACATTCCTAGACAAGACCTTACGACAATAGTGCAATTTCAATAATACACATGTCTTCTATACTGGACAGGAAGTATGACACTTTATTGTTTTTAATTGTTTAATTAGACTTTAATTAGAAATAACGTCCATCAAATCGACAATGATCGACCGAAGAAGTCAGCTAGACTGTCCAAGTACAGAGACATAATGGTGTTTTATAATGTATATTTTTATAATTAGTATGATTCATTCATTTAAGGCATTATAATATTTTGAATGATATAAAATTTGACGCGCATTGTTTCAGATATTAGACATTGGTATTATCTTGTTTTTAAGGACCATATTTTCATTCACAGACAGAAACTGTTCAACCGTTGGATCAGAATGATTACAATACCTTCGGCGATTGCTGTTCGTGACGCATTGATACACAATTTCGCATTTGGCTAAATATATACTTTAATCAAAAACTGGTAAGTTTCATTCAAGCTCAACTCAGCCTTGCGTTCAGTTACGGCTAACATCGCTCACTTTTTGTATTGTATCTCTTGTCCACCGTATCACATTGACTGCTCACATAGAAACAAATTGCGAAACGTTACGAAACGTGAGCCACGGATACCTTTACTGAACGCAGGGCAGGTTTCATAGAACCAAATGTCTGACTTTTTGTTGCTTTCATAATAAACGGAACCAGGCGTACATCACTTGCATCAAAAGGTCTTCATGACAGACTACAGTATGTCGTATACCATTTTATTTTAACGAATACAAAGCGATCGAATATGTTCTGAAGCTATGAGTATTTTAAATGACATACAGCAATATAGACATGCTCAGCTTTGAAGCTATGGAACCCGTGGTACATACACTGCGTCGTTTTATTGACCGGTGGAGTAGCTTAATTACCCACTGTATATCTTACAACGTTTCAATCGAACAGTTTACTTTAATCCTGTAATTGATTTATCGAACGGTTTCACGCCAGACGTATGTTGATTTACATCAACTAAATAAGATGCTGCGCCTGATAATAAACGCGATCATAAGCCAGACAGGGGAGACAACTATGTACAAGTTTCTAAATACAGTCGTACCACGTTTATTCGACAACCTTTTATCCGAATACATGGCATCATCCGAAATAAATATCAGGACACAGCTTCTTATACGTCGAATTGAAATTGGCTTTTCAAAACCATGTATTATCCGAAATAAAATTTCGAACCCGATGAATTCGAATGAACGAGGTCTTACTGTACATGCTTTGGTTTGAGATATCAAAAAACGGACTCTGAGAGGTTGACGTGCACTGTTGTTCTTTCCCAGCAATAACAAATGAAAGGACATTGTACCGTGCATTGTATGTTCACATGTACGAGAAGATGCCGTTTTCTCTGGAAAATTCAAGGTCCGTGCACGCATTTCGCTACATCAAAATATAAACCTATCAATTGTATCTGTATAAATTATATTGAACTGATATAACCCTGACAACTCGGTGCAATATCGCTTTCCGGGGCATTATCGTGGAGCAGATAAATGCAGAATTTTTCGAGATGAAATTAAGCTTTTAATACTCGCAATTTTCAATTCAATTTGAAACTCCACATTCATTATTAGAGCGATAAAAGTTTTCTCTTTGAACTATTGCCTTAAGACTATTTCAAATTAGTCAATTATTTATCAGAAGTATGTAAAATTAGTTTCTTCGGATACGGTGGGATGGCGTTTGATAAAAATAGTAACGAATGTAGTGTATCACCACGGATGCCACAAAAATAATGTTGTCTTAAATTTCAGTTTGTTGCAGAGTTCACCTTCACCTTAGCTAACGACTTCAAGTAATCAAAGCGCTGAAAGCACTGAAGTGTTTCGGCTTTGAACACTGTTTTTGTATGCAACACTTGCAGGTTCACTGCAAATACATTATTGTCCATTGTTGAACCATTAAATAAATTTAATTGCGCAGTAAAGATTTCTACCATCAGGTCACGCTCATATGTTGAACTATTTTTAACCGATTCACTTAACTGTTATTCTTGTGCAACTATCGGAAAAAAAGTAGTATTCTTGTGCAACTATCGGAAAAAAGTAGTTTTCGTATTAAAGCGATGCGACTGTCGAAATTTGTCATATAACTAGTTGTTCTACTGAACAACTTAAAACTATTTATTGTGGGAAGAAGATAACATAATTATTTGGAAGCAGACTTGTGGCATATTTGCCCACCCGACTTAGATGACACAACGTATATAAAAGAGGCATTATCCAGGTTTAATACCCGACTATATACACTTTACAAGATCTACAACATGAATGTATACACCATCGGGTTAAGGTTATAAATGTACATCTACGAAGCATTCCCTTAAACACTTGTTGCATAACTACAGTAAAACCAGATAAGACCACCCTGAGGACGATTGAAAACTGGACTTAATTTCGAGGTGGTCTTAATATTGATGTTGAATAAAGAGCAAAACAGTGAATATGGACTTGAACATTGTGTTCTTAATTAATTTGAGGTGGTCTTATCATTGTGGTGGTCTTTAAGTGAGGTTTCAGTGTATATATTTTGTGTTTTTCTGTTTGTTTAGGAATGCTTCGTCCTAGGAATCAGATATGGTCAAACAATATTATGTCATATTTGTTAAATCATTTCATCTTACGGTGTTTTTTTTCAATTATATTCATAATGCTCACACAGTTACTTCGTAAACTCCCTGATTGAAATACGTGCCGTCTATGGTGTCCATTTTGTATATAACGCGAATGATGATTTACGACGTATGCAACACGCTCAGCAAACTACCTTTAGAGCGTAAATGATCTTAAATTTCGAACGAATATATTGATTCAACAAACATTGCGTTTTCATTTCCCCCGAAATAACATGAAAGAAAGCCGAAATAGCTCACCAGGTGTTGTTGTTTTTGTTGTTTGAGGTTTTCTACGACGTTTTCCACCAAGAAAACAATTTGTATATCAGTTATGAATGGCGGTCAGATGACCTAACCAGTGTTCCTACGTCACCAACTAGTACTGATCTCTCATGTCCAATTTTCATTACGACCATAAAGGTCAGTCTTATTACAACCGATTAAACTGATAAGAGATACAACCTTATGCTGGGAGGCACCATAAAACATAAATCCGGATGCAGCGATTATACAAGTTGTTAGTTAACATCGTGTGCTTATAGGGAAGAATATGGGGGAAATATGACGGTTTATAGAACAGCCCTGAGATAAATATTGATTGATTTACATATAATTGACAATTTCCCCACATAAATCAGAGATGAATGACTATTGACTTTGGTTTTCTTATCTTCATTCAAAAGGGAAACATACGCTTTAAGCGGGTTTCGAGCTTATGGTCTCCAGATGGGAAGTGAGTCACGTGGTCTACTGACAGTGCTATCCGGATGTGCTGACAAACCGCACCACGATGATTGTACCTCATACATGTATATATACCACAATGTTCAGTGTAATAAAGTGACTGACTTTATTTGACAAATGGTGTATCATTTTAAACTAAAATTTATGTCAATGCACTCATAAATATATAAGTGCTGCACTTAAATTTATTTTACGATAATTTGAATTTAAAACGACAATGATGCAATTCAATATCATTGCTCCTATATTGACATTAAAAAAGCTACAAAAGGGAAGACTTGTGTATGATGAAGGAAATGAATTGATTAAATATGCCGTCAGAAACATCAGTTTAAAAAACAAAGGATGACATTAAGTAAATGAATACATTGTACACTTATACAATTACTTTCATCGGGTCCGTAACAGGAGCAACCAAAGCTTGGGTGGTCCTGTCGCATGCGTCCCGATAAACTTATTTAAGGCCCTTTAAGGGTCATTTTATCAATGTATACCGCACAACGTATCCTTATATAAGAAACAAGTTTACACTTATTGGCTGATGGTTATCATGTAACTTATAAGTTCTTTTGAGTTTTCGAGTGTGAAAACAAACTACGAGAGTTAAAATAACCGGTCGACAAGATAAGAAATTAAATTACTACATTTTGCATCGATATTGAATCTTCTGAAGTATGACGGGGTGATATTAATTCATATGAATAACTAAATTTAAGTGTATACGTAAGTATGGGAATATTCTGGATAATGCAGATGTATTCAATCATAAGTATTTAGGGTTGGGACTTTAAGAGTTGTATGTACCGCACCAGTAATGTGAAATGAAGCCAGTAGCTACGATAATCTGTAAATGTTACACAGTTTTTGCTAACTTCTAATTAAACATGTTTCGAGCACACAACGCACTTTAAGTCCATTTCTGGATAATGATTCGAGATGTATTTGTCTGTCATTTCAATTCGATTCAATTATTAATAGCATGGAGCCAATATCGATTATTGACCAATTTGACAAGTGTCATTATGGAAGGGAGACAATCCAATCTAGGTGTAATGGCTTAAACAAAGCCTTTAATCAAGGGAGATCATTCTTGATATGTATCCACGAAAGCTGCACGTGGGTGCAAACATTTTAAAACGTCTATAACTGAATTCATATTCAAGAAACGAAAATACGATTTATTTCCGGTTCCATAGCCTCAAGTCGAAATACGCCGGAAAATTAAGCAAACATTAATATACCATTTTCCTGAGCCAAAAGCACGATCAATTTATTACAATAATTACGTCTGGAATTCGAATTTATATTATTTTATCCTATGTATTGCAAAAACTAGCGGAAATTTCATGATCATAAAACTACACAAAAGCTGCAACATCAGAAGTAAAAGCATGGTTATAATTATGTATCATTTATTTACTGTAATGGATCGAGTTCGCTTTTTTCAGCCGTACTGGAGGGGCGTGTCAACAAACTGTTTTCTAAGCGAATATTAGCAAGATGGCAAACAATATGAATACTATATAATTTAGTGCATTATTCAATTATTTTGCACATATTTGATATTTTTCCAATTAACGGTTTAGAGGAAAATTGAAATATCATACGCTTGATCACGCTTATAGTTTACCTGTTTTATAGATTCAAATGTTAGGCAGCGTTTCGACAACCACTTCACATGATTACCTTATAACTGGTTTCTTTACCTAAATATCTCAAAATCAAATAAAACGGGTTTCATGAGGAGTTTGAAACGATTTGAGTGCATATGAGCTTAAGATTTTATTCTTTGTGAAAGGGTATTAAAGATAATGATTGCCGTAATTATGCAGTAAATGCAGTGCAGTGTGCATAAACGGTGTTTTTTTGCTTCAATCAAAATATGTAATAATCCTTGGAAAATGAAAGTATGACCCAAGTTGTATGGTTTTGAATTGAGATAACAAAAAATGCCACCATTTTCAACAGAAAACTACAACACTTTCCGGTAAATGCCGTTACAACATGTCAACAAATCGAAACGAATCGTTCCACGTGGTGAAAGTAGACTTTTTTCAGCGGAATCCGAATGTGTCGGGTACAGCTTTCGGTACCATTCGGAAAACCTTGGCCAACTACGTCAAGTGCTTCGAATGTTCGTTAAGCATTACTTTCTGAAATACCATTCGAATATCATGAAAACAAGATGGCGACGTGAACGCTGGAGTGCTGATGAAATGGGATTAGATCTAATATTTAAGCTATATGGCGACTGAAATATGTGAGGTTTTAACTAGAAATGACAACGATAATCCATCTATTACGTGAATTTATCATAGTTATTGAATTTATAAACCCGTTTTACGAGAACTATTTTTTGACAGCACAAAATGTTGAATTTTGCCACATAGTGCTCCGCCTGACATATACGTATTCTTAGAGTAACGAAGTGGTACGGAACTATCCGAAAGCTGTCGAGAATGCTTTCGGTACGTATGTAAATAATTTGGCAAAATAAAATGAGAAAAAATACGAAAATGTACCATGATTTGCAATAGAAAAGTGCAAACACGGTCGATACGTTTCACTGAAACACTGAACGTTTAAATAAAACTGGTCAGAAAAATGACTGTGAATTAGAGAAATTTCTTTTATTCAAAAGCCTAATGGTCTTCCTGTTTTTGCCAATCAAGTGAAACATTAAACGTGTTTTATCATAATAAAGCATGGCTATATCATATGATAATAAATAAAACACATTGGAAACTGAAACTGTCCCATAGACTGAGTACGGGGAAAATGTGATGATAATACGAATGTGTACGGTTTCTCGGAATGAACTCTTCATTATTGAGGCGTAAACTATAGGGTAACCGAATACGTTAATAGGGGTTATGACTTGTTTACAGCAATAGATTGATAGGAATATATTAATTGTTTCACAGGCTTTTAGCAGCGAATTTCTGATACTCATACATAAGAGGCCGAAAAGAAGTTCGACTAAACATTAGCGGCCGAAAAGAAGTTCGACTAAACATTAGCGGAAGAAAAGAAGTTCGACTATACGTAAGCGGTCGAAAAGAAGTTCGAGTATACGTAAGCGGTCGAAAAGAAGTTCGACTATACGAAAGCGACCGAAAAGAAGTTCGACCATACGTAAGCGGTCGAAAAGAAGTTCGACTATACAAAAGCGGCCGAAAAGAAGTTCGACTATACGTAAGCGGCCGAAATGAAGTTCGACTATACAAAAGCGGTGGAAAAGAAGTCCTAATCGAAAAACTGGAACATTTAGGTATCTGGTAAAGCACACAGTACTGTCACCCACACGCATAGAACTGAATGTTTCAGCAATAACACGTAGTATCGTAGTGATTAATTAGACAGTTATAAATATTAATTAACTAATTATAATGTGCAGTTAAGATATGTTTGACACGCATTAATTTAACTTGGTATCGTATATAATTATCATGAATGTATTTCGGTATAATTATCTTAATGAATCTTTCTTTTATTTCGCATTAAAAGACGTTCGCCCTTCCTTTAAGACAAAAGTACATTTGATGGCACTTGTACAAAACAACATACCTTCTTGCATAAAAAATGGATTAAGTGCAATATAAATACAGGTGCACACAATACCTGTTGATTAATTGATATAAGTAATGGCACTAATTACGTTTGATTAATTACATAGCATGCCATTTCGGCGACATATGGTTGTTAAAATGGCAATATGTAACATGGTACATCAAAGCACCAACTGGCAGTACCTTACATAATATTATAAATACTGGCCACTAAGTACAAAATCATTAATGGGTTATGAAATAAATCGGTTAATGACATAATATATAACGTCTTTCTACGTCTATAGGATTAACTAATTCAATGATAATTAATTAATCATGCTCCAGATTTTGTTTGAACCGTGACATACGTTTTACATATTTTATCAAAATGAATGGTAATAGTATTATACCCGTAGATAATATACTGCCATCGCTTTCATTATATACATATGGTGACACAATATCGAAGTACCTGGATTTCTTAATTACCATTTCAGTTGACACTTATTCAATGACTTCCAAAAGGAGTCTCGCCAATTTAGAATTCCAAAGAGAAATGGTCTCTCATAACATAAAAAGGGTCACACATTAACATTTATTTCCCTATCAGAATTATAAAAAGTTGACATGCGTATAACATGGAACAAATAACAACCATCACTACCTACCCGTGTCAAGAACAAATCTCATCCGTTATTTGTATTAATGTAAATGTACATGAAAGTGGTGAAATACAGGTATTTAGTCGATCTATATCAAATTTCTGACACTCCCAACTTGGGGAACAAAAATGTTCACTTTTTACATATACGTGTATATACTTTTGACATCGATGCAGTCTTTTAATAGATTTGCAACAAATGCATTATGTAAAGGCAGACAGTCTAATTCTTTTGGACACAATATCCTTAGTCATAAATAAGAGAAAATCGTTGGTAGTTGCCTTCGTATAGATGTACAACACTACATTTTCACTTTCCTTGCATCATCCAAAAAACACAAATACACGAGAATGGTATGTGCTATCCTGACCTCGAGACGAGTTAGCGCTAGCATAGGAAACCTGCATCTGACTCGTGTTTTGCAATTCCACGCAACTTGCAAAGAAAAACCCGCAGCGCATTGTTTTTGAGCACGTATATATGTAGGCATTTACATGCCATTTTCTCAAAATAATTACTAAGCATATTTTGATAGAAAAACGACTATACACCTTTGATATTCAGTACTACGATATAAGTGCAAAAACATTATTAATCTTTATTATCTACTAATATCGCACATAATAATGCAATTTAAAATTTGCACGCTTTAAGGTAAATACGCCGAGATCAAACGATGTCTACAACTTATTTAACTCGGTAAATTACAGCTATAGTTCACGTATTGCAAAATTAAATCAATCTATTTATGTTTTTCATTTTTTTGTAATTTGTTTTATCATGATTCAGAAGGAATGCAATTTTGGGTATTAACATTAATCACAGCATGGTGTATTTCGAAATGCAGACAAACGTAGGAGCGAAAGAAATTTGCACAAGGAAAATACAGTTTGGATTCGTTTATTCGAAATCATCTGGTCCGAATGTTTATTTCAATAATACCGGGTTTCGAATAAACCATTTCAATTCGACGTGAATAAGAAGATATGTCGGGCCCTGATGTGTATTTCGGATGATACCATTTATTCGGATAAAGGGTTGTCGAAAAAACAAGGTCCGACTGTAAAGTAATTTCAAGAAAATAAAAACTTAAAATAATCATAAAAGTGTCATTATACCCTTGCAAGAAACATATCTCATAACTTATGAAATAAATGCGGAAGAAAACGTGTCATTATACCCTTGCAAGAAACATATCTCATAACTTATGAAATAAATGCGGAAGAAAACGGTATTAAATTTAAATTTTGAACATTAGTAAGAAAGTATACGTGCACTCATTTACTTAGACCTTATTGCAGTACGTTCGTAGTTTTGCAATCAGTTTTCAATTTATAATTAAATTGGAAACGAAATTGGTACGGTTAGTATTAAGTACTCAGTCCTCTTTTGTTTGAATGTTCACAACCAAATCTGTACATACCTACAACCTGATTGACTGAGAGAGTTAAGAACAAAACATACTCAACATCAAAGCTGTTTACTGCATACATAGGCTTCCATGGAACATAAAAACTGCGTAACGTATAGCAAATTCTCATGACAAGTAATTAATTATCAATCATTGCGGTCAAAGTGCAGCCATGGTTTATCGCGTGTTAAGAGCCCATTCTAGTGATAAAACTATGTATTTGAAATGATAAGACTGATTGCAAAGAAAACATACATGCAGTCAATGGTGTGTATTGATTACATGATACATTACAATATTAACATTTTGCCCTTCTTTGTAGTAAATTTGTTGCTTGATTAAGACAAACACGTAAACAAGGAGTGTGATCATACCATTACATTATACACAGCACGTGAGCCCACATAATGCATGAGTTTAGTTAGTGCGTCTTTGCAAGCTATTGGGCATTTAGTATCCACAGTCAACAAAATACTGAAAAACAGTAATTCTTTGAAAATCCGACATACCCAGGCTCTAGAAATTTTTGTTCAAAGACACTTGTCCCGGACCAACGGAAATGTAAAATTTGACTTGTCCGACACAGGAAGCTGGTTGTCCGAGAATATTGGTAAAATTAGTCACCAGTAAACGTACACTGAAAGCTCCAAAATCTAAAATGAATAATCACATGTATGTGGGATTATAAGGTTTGACTTACAACTGAGCAATTGCTGATGTTGGTTAGCTTTTAAAACTTTTTTGTCCCGGACTAACTTCAACTCAACTGTTGGTAGCCCGATTCAGCATTAGACTAGACCGGGACTTCGGGCTAGTGTATTTCATGAGCCCTGATACCAACAAGAGCTGTTCGTAAGACAGCACGCTCGACTATTAGATAGAACCATTCACAATGATGTTGTCTTTGACACAGACTCAGAATATATATTCTTTACTAGCGTGGGATAAACAGTATATTTAAAATTTCACAGCACGTTGAATAGGATCTTAAAACAAACAGAACAATTGGCCATAAATTTCAATATATTGAAGCTAGAGTTATCTAACCTATTGTAGTAGGTTTGATGACTAGGAACCCTTGTGAAGTTTCAATCCAATATATGCAGTGGTCACTGCGCTCTGGTCTTGATGGTACTTGCATGCATTACTTTAACCACAACTTCTATGTCGAACAATGACATTAACTTTTAACATATTCACGTAAGAGTTATCTCACTTTGTTTAATCAAATTCAAGCACTGGATACAGAAATATGACCTTGATAAGGCCTGACACCGATGCTGATCCCAGGATGAGAATAGCTCTAACTATTATTCGAATAGTAAAGCTTAAAAATTACGATTCTTTGAAAAGTCCGCCATAAATACAAACAAACTTACATGTCTTTGAAAATCTGATATAAATACCAAACGCCTTTCAAAGGAGACTTCAATACAAGTCATTTTCGTAACCCATCATTTTGAAAAGTACCACGTTGAGACATTGTGACGCATACAGAGGACGACTAGCCCAGCCTTTTATAAAATTTATCTTCACACGCTCCCCATCATTATCAATGAAATGAATCATCCGGGTATTCAAGGATTTTGAACATATTTATTCATCGCTTTAAATAACTCCACATGTGTTATTTGAACATTTAATCAGATATTTTGATACTCTAGTAACGCAGTAAATATATCATATTGCGCATGAATGTGACGTTTTTCTGGCTATAATCTTATTGTCGGTACTTCCTCAATCCTGTATCGGAATACTTGAATCATTTCGTGAGGTGATTATTCAGCAATTGCGTTGAGTATCTAAACGCAGTTAATTCAGCGTACGTATAAATAGCAAATATGAGAGCTGCTATGTTATTTATAACCTCTATTGTTAGTGACGTCATTTAAAGAGTAACATAACGTGTAATGTCGTTATTTGCAAGCAGGAAACAACATTTACTTCTTTAGGGCATTAAAAAACCAGAGCCGTTTACAATTATGCTCATAAACAATAACTTTGCAGCTGGGTCGATTACGAGCATGTTACTATGTTGTATAAATGGTGTGGTCAGGTTATAGTGTCCTTTGTACCTTGTGGCGATCAGGATTGAGCGTCCAACTACCGGTAAGGCGACCTGGAATGAGAGTCCAATTACCGGTGTTGAATGTCTATATACCGGTGAGGCTTAAGTGCCAATGGATGAGAGACATCACATTTGATTCTCTGCGTATTAGATTCAATTCCCGTTTCTAAAATCAGACCGGATTTAAATAATGTTTTCATCAACACCTTTATAATTAACTTACATAATAACATTTACGACTTTTATGTTAAGTTGATGTGTATTGAGACTTCTTTCAGTAGCAACGTTTTCTATTTTCAACAGACATTCGAAACTTTTATTGAAAAGTCTAATTAGTAATCTTTAAAAGCTGACAATAGCCTTGACACAGAGTGTTTAACACGCCTTATATATCAATTATGCTAATCGTATGCATAATCAACAGCACTATTGACAAGATTTGTAATAGAATAATTAGACTTTTTATGAAATGTTTTTAGATTTTATCGCTAATGAAATGTAGAGATGCATAGTAGATATCATTAATGCAACAATAGTAAGCCGTCATTCATTCAATCCTAGCAAGAAGATTTGAATACGAAATATCACGCGGTTAATTACATATATGATATCTTCTGGATATATCAATTGCATGCTGATATATATTTATTTTACGACAAACGATAAACAAGTAAGTTTTTTTGTTTATCACAGAATTGACAAAACAGTCTTTCAATTTGAGATTTAATGAAAGAAAATCAGTATCATAATTCATGCATACACGAAGTAACACCTGGAGTATTTTTTTCAGAAATGAGATTCGGCTTGAAGGGAAGTTACGGGGGATATTCGTGCGCGAAAAAAAGTAAATCCACACGTCTGTTCAGATTGTCACGTCTCCCGTGGCCGAGTGGTTAAGGCATTCGCCTTGGAAGCAGGAGGTCGAAGGTTGGGGTCCGTTCTGATATGGCCGGTTGGTGAGCCGCCAGTTAGTTAAATAATGGTTACCGTGCGCCTACCTGTCTGGTGCCTGGCATTAAATGAATCGGGAAGTAAATGTGCTCAGAAAGTAGGTGTCTCATAAGACACTATAATAAATAAACACAAATTATCATCAAGATGAAATCTCACTTAATTTATGCCGTTTACGATCCATTAAATACAACTTCCCTATATGAAGGGTGGGGGCGGTGGTCGAGTGGCTGTGTTCACTGACTTCCATTTTCTTGCCGCCTCGCGGCTGTGGGTTCGAATTCCCCATGGTGTAGATTGTGAATATGATGAGGCCACCCAGCTGGCTTACGGAAGGTTGGTGGTTCTACCCTAGTGCCCGTCTACGTCCTTAAAGCTAGAATAGTCACTACATTACACTGACTCTTTATATGACTTAAAACCCCATTACCAAAAATACATTAACATTCAATGTTTGAAATGAATATGTCCTATTCTGTTCTGTTCATGAAATATCGCGTTATTGTCAGATTGCCGCTGGACATACACATACTTATATTCACATCGGTCAGCGGATACAGTGCAACCTGTCTATGGGATCCCTCTCTTGAGCAACAACATCACTACAACAACATTATCTAACTTTCCCGTGGAAAGACTGTACTATTATAGTATTCCTCTAATGAGCAACAACCTCTCAATGTCGGCCAAAGGACCCCGGTTCCTCTGGAGATGCAACACTGCATATACGAGTACATTGTGGTAAGGAAAGTAAATACAATTCGCAACCAATTCGTAATTACAGATATAATTATGGAATATATTATATTGTAATCAGAGCGTAATCAGTTTCACATTATACAATGTAGAAAAATATATTTACAGAAGGAAATGTAAGAACATAGCACATTCACAGTATATTGTGAAAAGGAGAATACTTCCGCTAAATTGTTGTTTAATGGTCATTTAATCTACTACCACAGTAGTTTTCAAGTGTCCACCAAACACTCGGTGCGTATTGACATTTATATACATGTAATTGATGTGGGAAAAACGCAGTAATTACCTCTGACAAAGTCCACTATCTACGGATAGATTCAGTGTGGTTTATCATTTTGGCAATTAACTGTATTCGTAAACACGAGGAGTTGCCGAACAACATCTATGTTATTCGCTGTAAACTTGTATCTGTTTAGTCAACCGATTAATCGAATTATTATAGCAATAAACAGCATATATAGTAGTTTCAAATATTATCACCCAAATTAACCCCATCCCACAAACACTGAATGTTAACAAGACGTATCTAATCTGTTTTGGTTTAATATTTTAAACGCCAATTTAAAAAGCGTCTCGAAATCAAGACCACCTCGTTAATAAGACCGAACATTCCAAATTTACTCTCGATAATCAGAACATCCCACGACTGAGACCGGCTCTCTTCCGAACCTGTCTGATTATGGCGGATATAATTCTATACTTGTATTTTTTAATTTGAACTATCCAAAACAAATGAAATTACATAAAACACAAGAAACAGAAATCCAAGTTATAGGATATAAAATCAAAAAATAATTAAAAACAAGTTGTTGGGTAGGTAATCGTGGGCAAAACATTAAAACAGGTTTCTACTGCAATATTAGCGTTCCGTATAGCAGACAGTTGTAGTTCCAACCGTTCTGTGTGTGTGGTTTGCTTCGATCAGTATATCATGAATTCATATTAAACTGTTAGTATTAACAACGCACATGTGATTTGCAATGTATACTGATGCACCTTTATTATGCTCGGTGACGTTTGATACAGTTTCTGTTCTGTTCTGTAACAAGTACTGTAAAACATAAAACCTCACATAAAGACCTCCTCAATAACAATGCCACCATTTTTAAGTCCATTTTCACATGTGTGCTCTTAATTCAAGCTCAATATTAATACCACCTCAATAAGAAGACCAGTTTTCAAGACTCGCAAAGGTGGTCTTATTATTGAGGTTTTACTGTATATAGATCTTAAAACAAACGGACGATACATACAAAAGTAAGCACAGCCACTTTGTACAATTATTATATTTATGTCGCGACGTAAAATAAGATCTTCAAATATGACATGAAATTACCATAACATACTGTATATCATCTTCATACATCAACTCCTACAACTTCATGACAACAACTCCTACAACTTCATGACAAATTACTAACAACAAACACAATAAATGCTACCGACTGCTATGTTAGGACAAACACTACGAAGATGAATTATAGCAATAAAATAACGATTTCATTTACTATATTCTTTACAAATATACCTGACGCCATTAAAAACTCAACTTTTTGAACCTATGCGTCATTTTGTAGTACCAACTATCAAAAGCGTGTTACAGTCATCTTTGTGTTAATTCTTGTTCAAAAATTTATTAAACCCTATATCAATTATTTTTTATTTCATTATTGATTACTTTTGTGAAATTATATTTGATAAATAAAGAATAGTTTAGCCTTTGTAATGTCACTTTATTTATATGTGCACAATGTTTGGTTGCGTTTTTAATGGCGTTAAGTATAGTTGTGAAAAAAGCTGTAATATGTAATTGTGAGCATTTATTTATATATAGATCTACCGAGTTAATGTCAAGGCTTACATAAAGTCACGGTGTGTAGACTGCAATTATTTTATCCAGTGCAAAACTGTAATACATAGATTACATAGTTTATAGATAGTATATAGATAGTTTATTTCAAGATTGTAGGCCTTTGGCCCATGAATCACATGTATTAAAACGCATTATTTCCAGTCCAAGGCCAACGTCACCTATGCTATACCATAAATTGAATAATGTAATGTCTAATGGAAATAGCACAGTTATTGTAAACTCCGTTAAATTAATAAATTATTCAATGAAACTAAGACAAGATAGACTCGCATTAATTGTTCCGTATTATGATCTCCTATTTGAGCGCCACTGTACCATTTCCATGCTCCTCTTTATGTGACGTCTGAAAACGTCACATGTGACGTCACCATGTTCTGACAGTAAGCATATAAGCCCAATGTGGCAATATGAAAACAAAGTGACCGTATGAAGTAAATATAGATTCCTGCTTGCAAATAGTGACATCACAGGTTGTGTTTTCTTGAAATGACGGCACTTACAGAAAAGGTTGTAAAACCCACAGCAGCGCTCATATATTGATTGTCTTGGCCATTTCATATTTGTGTTAAGTTTGTTAATTTTCAACGGTAATGTATGTGCAGATTGTACCAATAAACGTATAGATTAATATCACAAAAATACGCTTAAAATGGTATTCTCTGATAGCGTTATATGTTATATGTTAGAATATGAATCGAAATAAGCAATCAGATCGTGATATTGTTTTTTCTTTTATTTATTACATTTTGGCATATGGCAGCAGTTTACGAGCATACACTAACATGCAAGAAAGTTAATAATATCCAGTTTTAGGAAAATATCGCCAGAATTCGTTCCAAATGGTACCATATATCAGAAATTTCATCCATATAACCAATTAAATCAAGTTTTAACATCTTTTTCGATTTGATTACATTTTTGCAGATGTATGTAATGCGAGATGCGCTAAAATGCAGTAAATCTCAATATATCACATATAGTGGCAGTACAGCAGGCATTTGTTCCAAACATTATTATAAATCAGAAAAGAATCAATATAGCATACCAAAACATGTTTTTGAATCTTTCGATTTTATTACATTTTGCACACATTACAATAGCATAGCAATCACATTTCTATCAACATTTACAAAAAATGATAGGTATTCAATTTTATGCTTTTTATGTGATTATGTGAATGTGATAATGTCATCGACCGCCCGGTCCCTTTGTAGCATATCAATTCTGTAATAGCGACCCACAGAAAAAAAGAACAGAATGGAACGTAAGACCAGGATAACAGCTCATATCTGTTAAAACGAATGGCTAAGCTTAAAACCATTGTGTTAGTTACACTGAAAAAATACAGCCCACAAATATAAGCAATGAACATAACCAGGCAAAGTAACTGAACAAACACCGGAATGCGACAAATGACCTTTAACTATGCATGTGTTAGCGCAAGATCACCATTATCTGAATATGTCCTAAGCATGTGGATTAACACTGTCGTCAGTCAATTATATAACATCCATTGCTAGACCTTAGCACGCTATGGTATATCAGTCCGAACATGGAACTCAAACATCACTTAACGGAGGTGATTTATCAATCACAGTTATAGGTGCATTTCATGGATAACTACATACAAGATTGTTTAAGAGATTATCTTACGAAAGGAATGAACATTGACAGGGTTAGATTAATTGGACAACATGGTAATATACTTTCTCCATAAATACGTTCAACTAAATTCTTGACAATTCTTTGTATGTATCCTTTAACCTCCTCAAGTGCTTTAATTATGTTTTATTGATTGTTGTTTTTCCGGAGGTCTGTGTGGGGAGGCACTGTCTTATGTATGTGGCGTTCCATATAGCAACTTATTCTCTCTCTTTTTTTAACAGTGCCACCCAACGTGGAATTTAAATGTGTTTTTTTGCAATTTTGAGTAGATAAAATTACAAAAAAACAACAAAAAACATTATCCCTCCAAAACTTGAAAAGCTACAACCAAGCATCATTAATTTAAACATGTACTATTCAACGCTGAAAAAAAATGTATATAAAGATGAAAACACTTGGAAAGCCAGAGGCTTATCTAAATTAGGGGTCATCTATAAAACGCATGTATAAATATTACAAATACAGTTACAGAATAAAGAAGAAAATTATTAAAACATCTACAATACAGAACAAAAATGACTCAAACTAAAAAAAGGAACAAAATAGGGGATACCATATCTGTAAACCGCATGGTCCAAGTTTTGTTGAATCAATTAAATTAATCAGATATTTTAGACAATAGTAATCGGTTTTGACGTTTGTCATGTTACTTGGAGTATCATTATTATATTGGCATAGCTTTATATTGAAAAGTTAATTTATTGTAGAAAGATTAAGAAACAGGGTACTTGAGACAGAGCGAAGTATATATAGTACATATCACTTGTTACAAATTAAAGAAGTGAATTAATACACTACAATGAGTGCAGAGTAAAACTTGACCATATACACTGCTAAAGGTTTTAATTGAAACTTAAGTTTGTAAAAAAAAAAGTTACATATTCTTACATTTGACCAAATTTGCATAGTTATAAATATGAGAAAATCGGTGGCAAATGCCTTCATACAGGATTACTCTACAACACTGCATTGTTACTTTTCTTACATGTTTCCCAGAACCACAAATACAAGAGTCTGATACTGGTATTTTCTGACCTACGCGCCGAGTTAGCGCTAAGCATTGGCAATACCTGTATCGGACTCGTGTTCTGCAGTTGCAGGAAACGTTTAAGAAAAGTTATAATGCCATATAATAGAGAACGTCTATATGAAGAGATAAACATACCGTTTTCGGAAATTTATTAGTTAGCAGATTTTAATAGAAAATAAGACTATGTACATTTAAACGGAATAATATAGTATGCGCAAAGCACGATGAAATCCCTTCAATATACAAATGCTATAATTGATGAGATACAAAATTTGTATTCATAAATGCCTGTGGTGACAAACTATAGTAATGTTAAACGCTTTTCTTTCCGGCGTTTACTGTCATTTAGACTCTTCAGCCACCGAAATGTGAAAATAAATTTAACATAAATGTAAGTAATATTCTTAAATCGAGACATTGCAAGCAGAGTTTGCTCCCATCCTTATTGGACCCCATACAAACCGCATTTAAAGTTCTTCAACTTAACTACAGTAGCAAGTAAATTTAAACAGACTTACATATTCTATAAAATTCCAGTAAAATCGTATTAAAAGCTACCCCAATTTCAAACAGTTCTATTAAATCCAGAATATAATCTCCTTTCCACCAGCGTACACATTGTTTTGTAAGTACAGATATATTGTTACAGATTTTGATTAACAAAACACTTGTTAACACCACGTCTAGTATTAAATCATATCCCGTTGCAAACTTCTCGTCCGAGACGGCAAGTTCTCGTTGGTGCAGAACATAGCAGCAATGTAGATCACTCCACTTTGTGGGAGTTAATTAGTTTGTTTATTGCTATTTAACCGAGCATGTTGAGTTTAAACAACTGGGAAGGGGTTATTACAGTTGAAATTGACGCTGTTTCCAGTACATGTTGTGAATTATTCAGCAAAGTAAGCATATAACGGGAAAAACTACGACAAAACCGAACCAATGCCGGCTCGAATTATTTCCATGTAAAGATTAATATTTTTCGTGGTATAAGAGCATATCAATTTCTGAGTTATACTCTTAGTCATCTTATGTAGGTAACTATAAGATAAGAGACTGTTGTAAGACGTCTTGTCCTTTTAAGGAACACATGAATGGGCAAGTAATGTCAATGCACCGAGTGATGGGAATTTTGACAAAAACAGCGGAATAATTCATACAAAAATTAAAGATGTATCTGGCGCATCTGAACATAAAATGTTTGAATTGGCTTCATCCATTTATTGTTGTTACATTGGCTAAACGTCTCTTATAAGAACCACTGCAACGTATAACCGATTGAAAAATATGTTTTTACCAAATTACTAACGGTCAAAACTTTTAAAACATCCCGATTCAAGTTATTAAATTTTTTATAATGTACAAACATCTGTCTTCAACAAATATGAATCAATACATTATTAATTCATTCTTTGTTAATGCATGTTTATTGCATATATATATTCTATCTCACGGACCTCCGGCCTACAGATATATTGAAAATAAAACACACTTTATTGATGTTTAACTATAGGACATATAGTTTTCATGTTTGTTTAGGTAAACAAATGGATGGACCAAAAATGAGCATAATATTACTTTAAAGATTCAATGTCACCAGCTAAGTGTAATGGTCAAATACTTATCTTGCATAACTACATTATACACTTCGGAACCACTGCAATGTGAATCGTTAAAGCTGTTTTTGAATACTACCGGGTTATATACTATCAACATATTTAGTAAACTTGTTAAATGCGCCGAAATAAGACGACAATAGTGGGTTTTGAAAGGCTGACCTACTCCATAGTAATGCTTAGTACTATGTTTTGTCTCAGAGCTATATTTTTTTACTTGCATCGTTTGTTGACGAGACATAAAGTCTGTATATCACTGGATTAAGGACCACCCGTATTGTACCCTGTGTGAATTGGTGCACATGATAATTTAATCCAGTCCATTAAATATGTTCAATGTATTCTATTAACTGAACATCAAGCACATTTTTATCACACCACGAAACAAAACCGAACTCAAAGACCACCTCACTAAATACATCATATTTTTATGTACCAGTTTGAAGTTTTCCTTTACATTTTATATCCGATAGTCAGACCTTCTAAAATGCAACTGGTTGTCGTTCAGAACAATGGTGGTCATATTGTCCAGGGTTTACTGTATCACGTTCAATTTGCAATACGTGTGTTCAGAGGAATTCACCGACTATATAGCGTAGCATCGTAGCTACTTTTAAGTCCATATGAGCGCTGCTATGGGATTTCCAACCTCACTATTTGCAAGCAGGAAACATTATTTACATCATATGGTCACTTCGTGTTCATATTGCCATATGTTGGGCCAATATTGCTTACTGTCAGTACATGGTAACGTCACACGTGATGTTTTCTGGAAATGACGTCACTTAAAGAAGAGGTTGGAAATCGTACAGCGGCGCTCATGATATATTACGAGTGTTCCATAATAAAGGACCCAGCGAACAGTGAGTATAGTTAAGGCAATGTCCCTGTAATTCTTGAAATAAAATAGCGTTGTAATCAATATTATATGAAGAGACAGCCACGCTTGAGGTGAAAACATTAATCAGTCGAATAAGACCGTCCCATCAATCAATTTATTAAATCACAATGCAATAAGCATTTCTTTTACAGCATTATCATTAGCTGACACACTTCTGAAGTTAACCTTAAATATTCATATTTGTTATTTACCCGTAGTTAGACAGATTTATTAATGTGACTGCGTATAATACTGTTCATGAGATCAATACGAAAGTCCACTGTCTGAATTTACGGACTTACTGTCTTAAAGTGATCAGTAACTAAATTAAAATAAATTATAACACGTTAAAAGTAAAAAGTGTTGAATATGGAAGGATACATTCACAAATATGAACTTCCCGTTTGGAAAGATGTTTATAGCAAAACCATTGATGAAATGATTGGTATAAGCAACATGCACAAACTTAAACACTGCGCGTTCATCAGTGTATATCTACCCTATCACGAACGGAGACAAGATCATTTCATATTCTGTATAACTTTATGTTTTATTTTTTCGGCGCAGCCGTACTAACATGGTTTTGCTATCTGGATACCAGCGTTGTGTAAACCAATCAAATCTTACGTTAACCACCAAGGCAATTTCGCTTCAAACGAACAACGTTTGTAACCTTGACGCGAATTGGTTAACCTTTCGATAAACGGGTACGTTACCTTACCGAAATCCACTGAATGTCGGTGAATTTACCGAAATTCATTTTGGATCCGGAGCACAGCAATCATCACATCAAATCTTAACCTTAAAATTGCGTCGATAATCTTTTTTCAAGATATTTCTTGTTTAAAATAAATTCTGTATTACTGTCTCACATCTTTGCTGTATTAAAAACTATAAAGAGGTTTATTTCTCAAATTAAACTAGATGGTCATTAAACCGGTAGCCCGTGGCTTACATTACATCACAGATAGCATCATTTGACTAGCAACACGTTGGGTTTCATTACTTTCATCATAAAAGGACTGCAACTTACTTGAACCATTTACTACTCAAATTATATTCCACTTACTGTATACGTAGTTTTGACGTAAACTCAAAATTGATATTTAACAACGTATATAGTGGTAACACTGTTTAATGCATTTTTCGCAGTTGTTCTGATTCATAAAAAATCTTGATTGCACACCACTATCCATGTAGCAAGATACCCATGAGGTTTTATGAACATGAACAACGAGATTTGATTATTAGGTATGTAAATATGTGTAAAATTAAATTAGAGATTCATGTGAAAGTCATTAATTTTCAAACCAGATATACAATCCTTACAGCATTATCGCATGCCTCTGTGATAAAAAGCTGTAGACGCAGCAAGCCAAATATATTTTAAAGATAAGCATCGCAGAATTTCTCAAGAGGAAACTTATTCGGGCGAAGCTAATCATGAATGAGTATAATGTTCAAGCAGAAAGCACTCTACACTAAAATCAAGTGGAATATTAAAGGCACTTATACGCAGAGCAAAAAATACATTTTAGTCAGAAAATATTTTCTAATTTTGTAGAAGTATGGGTTATAATTTTTTAAAGACGTTATTGGTAAATAAAGAAATAATGAAGATGAATAGTGTATTACGATATTTCACTAAAATGGTTCAGTGTTACTTAATAATTTCTTTTACTATGCCAAACCTATTTACATTTGCGGAAAACACGCCGTTTAAAAAACGATTAAGTTCGATATTGTTTAGTTGAAACATTGGCATCTCAAACACGGCCATCTTGTTAGGACATAAACACGTACGAAGATATATCATTTTCAAATTAACGAGATGTATCAAGCTACCACGTCCTGTTAGTGCCAGCGTTGCAGTACGGCAAGAAACGACCGTATGACATGACGGTACAATACGATTGTACGATACGATGGTCAGATACGGCGTTCATTAAGACGACACGATATCACGGTTTGATTCGACGGCACAATTCCACGGTTCAATACGACGATACGGTACGATGGCACGATATGGCGTATATTTTGACGATACGATATGATGGCACGATATTGTGTACATTACGACGCTACAATAGGATAGTACGAGAACACTGTACGACTGTACAATACGACGGTACACTATATTTGTATGGTATGATGTACATCAGGGGGGCGTTTTATTAAACTTCGTAAAATAGTTCGTACGAATTTCTTAAATTCTTTCGTAAAAAAATCGTACGAATTTTCCTACGAGTGTTTTATTAAAGTGTTCGTACGAACTGACTTTCGTACGAACTTCGTACGTAAAAAAAAATCGTAACTCTCTAAACGGAGGTAGAATAACAAGCGTCTACGAGAGAACTGTCAAACATCTAGTGTAAACAAACAGTCGTCTGCATATTGACAACAATGACAGCTGTCAGTGCCAAGATTAAAAAACCGAATTGGTCTGAGGCTGAGGTTCTCTGCTTGGTAGACAATGTCACGGCTGCCGATATTGTAGATAAAAAGTTTAGTAGCACCGTGACGGCGTTACCGTTGTGATGGGTTCTACTGGGTGACCCCTGTCAGTACTAGCAACTAGATCATCGTGTAACAACTCTTCCAAATACACGATGAGACCCCTCGATAGTCTATATCGCTCTATCACTTCGGTGTCTCGCATATCATCAACAGATACTCTTCTTGCTCGAAAATTTCGCTCGGCCCTTCTGCGTCTGTTGCGTAAAACGGCCGCCATGACATGTACGAATTTTTCTTGCGATATGTACTTACCTTTCGTAGAAAATGTTCGTACATTTACGAATTCGTACGTACGAAATTCCTACGATATTTTTAATAAAACACCTACGAATTATTACATAGTTCGTACGAAGTAAGTACGATAAAAACGTTCGTACGAAGTTTAATAAAACGCCCCCCAGGACGTTGCGATGATGACGATACGATTCGAAGGCACAATACGACGATACGATACCGACGGTGCAATTCGACGGTACAATTTTGCGGTATAATGCGACGGTACAATAGGACAGCACAATGCGACGGTACGTCATAATTCATACTAGTTCAGTGAACTTTACTTTAATACGGTACAGTTAAATTAACCCTGAATCTATATCTACATCTAATGGATTGTTTGCCAACAAAAAGCCGCAGATAATGTAGAGTGCATTAGTTTGTTTATACTTAGGTTTTGGTTACATAACACAAAACAGCACAAAAACAGTCAATGCATACATACAACCATACAAACAAGTTTAAGCATACATTCATACATACAAAGTTATAAAACACATAATCAAAGTGAAATACAAGCAATTTGAAGACTTGTATCCACCAGTAAAACATCTTAGTGTCAGAGTACCTTAAAAGTATTTATCACAATTTTGCTGAGACACTAACTAAAAAAAAAAAAAAAACCTAATTACAGATATATTTGCAACTAAACTATATGACATTGCTTGATATATTTGTTCTATACATGCATCAATGCATACGGTGCGCATAGATTAAAGAATGAAGTAACTGTTTTTTTACAGGTTGTATCTAAAATAAATCTAGCCTTGATCTGTTATGCTTTATGTATCGTTCATTACGAAGGCCAAATTGTAAGGAAGAATAATAGCTGTACACTTATCACGGAACGGACTTCAGTGCAAGAGGCAATCATTTATATTACATACTGTCAAACGCAGTGTATGTACTATCGGTGTACGTGTTCAGTGAATGTATCTATATTCATTCATGATAAATCACCATGAATAAGCATTTAAATTTCTCTTCAAACGAACTATAAATACCGCGCGCCAATTTGGTTTTTCTATATCAGTCACACATACTCGTTTGTATACATTCAATATATATCATTTCATAGTCGAATGACGACAGTGTTGCAATTCATATGAACACATAAGCAAAACGTATAAGGCATATGTAAATGTAAGATAGATTAGTCCGTACTATATAGCACAATGTAAGTAAACTGTCATTTTTTCAAGTGTTATTTAAAAAAAATCAATGGAAAACATATTTGACCTGTAACGTTAGAAGAAGAGTACTTAAAAAAACGTCAAAAACGCTAGAAAATAGATTTTAGGGCGACGTCGATAATGTTAACAATAATTTTATTTCCGTGTTAGCTACGGTCGGTTTTATGATATGTTGGCATAATGATGTATAGATAGAAGAAACAACTCTGTAACAATGTGTTAAAACAGTACACTCAGCAGTCAGTCAGCACTTTAATCTATTGCACTCACTCAAATGTTCACACACTGCCTCAGCGGTACTTAAACACAACATGAAACCAACACCTTGCTACAGAAATTTAACAATAACTCACTACTCCGCACTCAGATGTCAAAAAATTACTCTGTTGGGTGAGAGTTTGGATAATTGGGTGAGCACAATATATCTGAGTGTTATGTAAGTTATTAGCTCTAGTGTGATGGTTAATATCAATGCTCACCCTCAAATCTCAGATTCACACTCAAATATGAAATCATGACACAAAGAACACCAAGGACCCATTAAACAGTGTTTTTTTACATATTGACACTCAAATCTTCATACTCAGCTGAGTAAAGTTTGACATCTGAGTGTTGAGTGTAGAGTGGTGGGTACAGGTTATAATAACGGTCATTGCTTAACCTGGGCGCGTATTCACAAACACTTTAAGACTGAAACTCAGAAGTTATAGTTTACCGGCCTTTCGATTTCTTTCAATCTAAATGGATGGAATTTTGTCAGAATAATTGGTGTTATCCGTACTACATTGTTGCCAACTTTTATTAAGATCTATATTGTAATAAAAACGTGGTAGCAAAATGACTTTTAACACTTTAAAGTCTAAGTCTGAGTTTCAGTCTTAAATAGTTTGTGAATACGGGCCCTGTACGGTAACTATAGAGACTGAATGTTCCCGACATGACATCAGATAAAGTAACTGTTAACCATAATGTAACTGATGCGTACATCGGTCACAAAACATTAACCATTGTTTATTTAAATAACTATTTCAGAACATTATAGCAGTAACCTTCGGATGTACATAGATGAACATTTTCAGTAGAAAACATAATAAGAAAATGTCTAAAAGACGCCATCCATACAATTGATTGTATTCAAACTGCCGTTAAAACACAAACGATCGGCGTAGTGTCTAGTAGGTAACGTGATTTGACACCTACGGGCTAAGTTATTACACTGTGACTGATATATATTATACGGTCAGTCACTGTCCAGTTTTATTTGTTGGCCCAGTAACCTAGCTGTACGGACATTAGTTTATATGTGACGCCTGAATTTATCACCTAGTTTTTGTCCTATACTTACTACAAGGGTCAATGTCTTCCTATTAATTATGTCTCATTAGACAGCATTAGTCAATCTTAGCAAACATTAATAAATACTCGCACATTACCAAACGCGACAGAACAAAACGCATAAAATGCACTCGTGGATCTCGTCTCGTTCTGGTTTATTTTCAGTTCAGTATAATATACTTCAAGTCGGTGACACAGTTTTAATAACTTAGTCAGGATATTTGCTGTATCCCAATGTGATATCACTGTTAATAAACTAAATATGTGACCTACCAGTCTATTACAAGTATATAACACACTAGCCCTGACCTTAACTCCGATATAACACAGAACACTAATACAATACTTGTATAGGACCATCAGAAAGGAATATCAAGGATGTCAATAATTTGAATCACTGTTATCATAATGCATAATCAGATAAGGTTATGGCATAGCAAAATCAGAATGGTCATTCTTATTCCATTTCTGACTTGATTACAGAACTACCAGACAGAGAATAAGCTATGTACACACATCGATACAACATTTGAACAGGCTTTAAATTGACAATACACTCAGACTGGACTTCACATTCTAAAACCAATGCTTAGACTAGTGATGGGCCAATGATCGGAAGCAATCGAAAGTAAACTAGATAACTTAAACGAGTTCGATCATCGATGTCGATTCATCGATACGAAAGTACGAAACAAAACGAGTATGAAATAGTTCAAAGGGAAACTTTGGACGTCGAAGATGATTTTCAAATACAACAAGGTACAAACTCGATACGTAATTCAGTGAAATTAAAAAGTGATATCAACTGAAATAAGACGGTAAGTACAAGATACTAAGGCCTACACTACTTACCGAAAATAATGTATATCCTCATAAGTTTCCAAAATATTGTGCCACCCACGACCGATTATAAACATACACATTCATTTAAGTTCACCTAGGTCACACAATCCCACTGCTTAAGAGTTATACATCATTTATTTATTTCCAATATGACACAATAGTCAACGAAGCATACATCACGTGACAGTTGATGACAATTATATTCTTATTTGAACACTGAATTAGTCATATAATGATGTTCGGATAAAATCGTCTTAGCATTCATTACAGGAGTACAATTGTTCTATAATAGATCATATACACATTGTACGAAGTTTTGTACATCAGAGCGCAAAGCAATATCAATGTGCATCGGTTCAAGGTTTATTTACGTTCAGGTGATACAATGTTAATTATGCTGTTCATTATTTTTAAGTTGATAATCTTCTTATGCAATACTTTGTATAATACAAGAATGACAAAGCCGTAATTACAGTCACAACAACAGTTGTGAACACGCTTAACGGTGCAGTATCGACATCATTAGTAGATAAGGGACATATCTGCTCGAGTTATTATCAGGACATTTCACAAGCTGTGAGCAAGAATAAAGATTAAATCAAAGCAAGCGAACATCTTTAGAACGATCCCGACGTTCAAACCATCTCTGCAAACTTGAATACTTAATCGGTCCTGATTTAAGAATATTCAATTCTTGAGGATGTGATCGCTGCCATACAGCAAAACGCATGGTGAAGATGGTTTTCAACATACAACGTACAGCATTTACATGCCAATGCAGAACACATGGAAGACATTTCTATGGTCGACACAATGGTGTGTGAAGAGGCTGTTGAGATAACTGTCAGTTGAAGACTGGGGTTTGGTTTGATTGTGTTGGGGTTTACGCCATCAGTATTCCAGGGTTTCTTGGTTACCGGACCGTACTAACCTGCTCCTCCTCCGCAAGCAACTGACAACTTCTACACATAAATCAGAGTTCAGAGGTTGAGGGCAAATGCTTTTGGGTGCATTATCTTCAGTCAAATCGTCACGGAAGAACATAAGCCTTGTCGTGGATTCGTACCCTCGACTTCTAGATTAGCGGCCGAGCGCTTTACTAACTGAGCTAACCGGACAGACACAGGGGTTTGAATCATATTTGGAAATGGTAGGACCACAAATGAAAATACTGCATTTGTATGTCAGAGACGTTTGTACAAAGTTTCTAGATTTTCATAAAATTTCGATATTCTAAGCAATGACTCATTTGTTAATGAATACTATGTTTTGTATTTCAATATCACAAGCTGTTAATTTATAGGAAATAACAGGAACATATTATAATATTAACGCTAACGGATCCGGTGGACCGGAAGTTTAATACAAATGATATTCACGCTAAATGTGATATCAAAATCATTGGTAATAGTTAGTGTGGATTTTTATTGCTTTCATATTGCGGAATTTAAATCTGAATTTATATTCTGCATGTGCGTATGTTACTAACCTCCGTATAACTCACGGTTACGGATACTTTAAACAGTAAAATTGGTGAAACTCTGATGATATTGTCTTGATAGATTGTGCTTCAAGTAAAAGACGAAATACAATATTCTAAATCAAATTCAAACGATGACAATCTCTAACCATAATAATAGAAATGAATTTTGAAAATCAAAGCACTGGAAGTGCTGTTGGGACCGGTTGATGAATGGTCAGCTCGCGTTTGAAAATAAAAAAACTCTCAAAATATGTACGAGTAAAGCGACTGATATTACTAAAAGTATTGGGTCACAAATTCTTTGTTTTTAAGACATTTCTATTAAGACCTTATTGACGTTTTTGTACATGTTCGTGTTAGCAAAAAATATCTTATTGTAGCAAGTCTTTGGTTCAATTCACATATTGACAGACTATGACAATAAATATTCATACCTTTCAAGAAGCTGCAGTCAGAATGACTATAATTATATCAGTTTGTTTTGATGGCGAAGAATTTATTACGAAGTTCTAACGTTGTAGAATATGTGATATTTATTGTACTATGATGATAGTCTCTTATAATTCTATTCTGAATGGCTATGTACTTTTGTGTAGTTAATCTATTGTTTTTTATTATGTTGTATTGTGCATAGATGGGACTGAAATAAAAAATATAATTATATGAAGGGTGATGTAAAATGTGATATTAGTACTTAGACTACATATCTTGCAAGTGCTCTAATCGATTAATACACTTATCACAATAGATGCTAGGTACGACTAATTTGTAATTATTGTCTTAATTAATTACCCGCATTGCTTTACATAATGCAAAAATACGATAAAACACAACCGGGTCGGCGTACATGATTGAATATACATTCATAAATAGGTTTGCTCGTTCAGTCGATAAGGGACAATTAAACGGTAAGTATTTTACATGGATGGTCAATTATACCGTTAATTTAGTGGCGTTTGATTTATATACACAATCTTAGTAACTCTGTGTTTTGCCTATAGCAAAAATTCATAAAATGTACATAATAAGTGTAACTAAATAAACAATATATAGAGTTTTATGAGTTACACAGTAAAACCTCACTTTAAATACCACCTCAATAATAAGACCACTTCTAAATTAAGAACTCAATTCTCAAGTCCATTTTCACTTTTTTGCTTTTTATTCAACCTCAATATTATGGCCACCTCAATAAGAAGACCAGTTTACAAGGGTCCCAAGGGTGGTCTTATTATTGAGGTTTGACTGTATTTTTATGTAAACTTACATGTTTATACGAAGGTATGAATCATACCATTGCCCGCTAAATAACATTAGCCTTATTTCCATTATCCCGATAAAATGATAGTTAAACAACCTATTAATTACTGTTTATAATGAAGACATAAATTGTATTTTGTGGTTTTTTGACCACATACTTAACAGTGTATGCACAGCACTGGTGTACAATATGCCCAAATTACGTCAAAGTTGTAAATACCAAGTTTCCATAATTAAGACTAATATATTTTATATCTCAAAGCTATCTGATTTCTTCACTTAATTATAACGCCCTCTGAACTGAACTCACGCGGATGTAAATCGATTAAGTTATACATAAAATTATACATATACTTTTATTGAAATGTGTGCTCTTTTAAATTACTTGTTACACATATATCAATTCATCATTTAATCCTTAACGATGTATCTGACTCATCTGAACCTAACATTTTAATGGGCGTCATCCAATGTTGTTGTTACATAGTCAACAACATCATTAATAAGAACCATTGCCATGTTTAACCGTTTAAAACAATCTTGTTTTTTCATATTACTAACAGACAAAACTAGTAAAAAACATCTTAAAAAACTGGAAGTTTTTTAATTTTATGATAATACAGACGTCTTTTCGACAAATACAGAAAAATACATTATAAATGTATTGTATGATAATGCATATTTATTGAAGTTTTAACTAGATAAAGTACATTTTTCATGTTTGTTCAGGTAAACAAATGAACAAAAAAATTAGCATAATATATCTTTAATAAATGATGTTTTGGTTGAGAAGACTTGGTGTTTCATTTGTTTACAATGTAACAGCTCATATGTTAAATCTTTTGAGGCACATATCGGATATATTTCAGCATTTAATAAACGTGAATGCATGCTTGTCATCCTTGTATCTTAAATTTGAACCGGTGTCCTATATCGGTTAAACGATATATCAAACAGTAATTGAAGTAGTCTGTAATAATGCAAGGAAAACGTGTACAGAATACAAAATGTAAGGTAATACCAAACAAAAATGCAACATTGCAGCAAATAAACAACGTATCACCTGTCTACAACTATTAGGTGACAATGTTAAAGTCAAGATGAGAGAAACAGAACAACCTCTGAGTAGCAGCCATCTTGTGAACAACAAACGCTTTCAACAACAGTATCATTTCTCCGGTAGTAAGAATTTACTATCAATTAAACCTCTCTTGGGCAATAACCTCTCAATAACGGACATAGTTTACGTCCACCAAAGGGTGTTGCTTTGGAGAGGATGCACTGTACTAAACCTTATACAGTCAACCTCACTTAAAGACCACCTAAATAATAAGACCACTTTGAAATTAATAACTCAATTTTCCAGTCCATTTTCTCTGGTTTGCTCTTTATTCAACCCAATAAGAATACCAGTTTGCAAGGGTCCCAAGGGGGGTCTTGTTATTGAGGTTTTATTGTATACTATTTATATTGCGGACTATGACGATACACGATAGTAATGTTGTTGCTGTTGTTTTTGCTGCTGATGAAATTGGTAATATTTATATATTGTAACTACAGTAAACCTCACTTAAAACCCATCTCAATAATAAGACCACCTCAAAATAAAGAACACAATGTTCAAGTCCATTTGCATTGTTTTGCTCTTTATTGAACCTCAATATTAAGACCACCTCAATAAGAAGACCAGTTTACGAGGGTCCCAATGGTGGTCTTATTATTTAGGTTTTACTGTAATGCTTAAACATGGTGACGATGATAATGATAATGATGGGATGATGATGAAGATGTTGATAGTATCAGCATGAATAAATCAGTTACCTTTGCTTCAATACTTTGGCCTATATATCCAAACTGTGCAGTATAATCACTATTACTTAAATCCAGATTTGTCTTACAATGGTCAAGCTATATGAATGAACACATACAATAACAATCGGTCGCTGGTACAGTTTTACACTTTACAAACTTATAAGTGTGCAGGTATATATATGACCGTATCTCGGTCAATATTAGTCTGATCTTGCTGAAATTTTCGACAAATATACCGGGCATAGTATTTTATTTATTTCATGTCATACATCTACAGATTGAACAAATAAAATCAATAAATGTGATGATGTGAAAACAATTATTACTGCAGCCCCCACTTAAAGTCAGTCTTGTTGATTGGAAAGAGTCTAATAGCACATGTGTCCACCCAGACTCGACTCATTTTTAAATCGATAAATTCGACCCGAGAATCATGATCTACATGTAGCCAATAGCCAATGTACAAACTTTCGTGTAGAAATGTTTATCAGTAGAAAAGTTAATTTACCTTTAAAAAGTTATAAGTTTTGTTACACATACGTATATATCTTATATATCCACATCATATCTATCTTTACACAATGATTGAACACGCAGAGGTATTCCAGTTTAAATACATTCAACTTGATATAAAAGTAACATCCGTTAAAAATTCAAACGATTATAAAATTGTTCATGCAACTGTTAAACATTCGAAGGTATTAAAGAAAATATCGAAATACCATTAAGTAAAGGGTTTGTCGTAAGTCACGGAAGACTGGGTATAGAACATCAACAACATAACTGTGTTAAAACAACCATAACAAATAGCAAAACACTAACGTATATCTGCTGATGGGCTAATATCTAATTAATTACATACCAAGCAATTTAATTATGAACGCAAGTTGATACACTAGTGTTTGGTTTAATGACTGCACGAATGCCGTCTGAGGTCAATGTAAATACGTTCGATGCATTCGTTAATACGACGTAAAACGGGCGTTGTTTTGTAACAGTCTTGACCCCCGTCTTTGACGTAATGTCACAGGAGTCACCATACGAGGTGCGTCGACCACTTGACCTATACGCCTCCACCCCTCCACCCCTTGACCTATACGCCTTCACCCCTCGACACATACGCCTTCACCACTCGACCCATACGCCTTCACTCATCGACCCATACACCTTCACCCCTCCACCCATAAGCCTTCACCCCTCGACCCATACACTTTCACTCCTCGACCCATAAGCCTTCACCCCTCGACCCATAAACCTTCACCCTTCGACCCATATACCTTCACCCCTCGACCCATAAGCCTTCACTCCTCGACCCATACACCTTCAATCCTCGACCCATAAGCCTTCACCGCTCGACCCATACACCTTCACCCCTCGACCCATACACCTTCACCCCTCGACACATACACCTTCACCCCTCGACCCATAAGCCTTCATCCCTCGAACCATACACCTTCACCCCTCGACCCATACACCTTCACCCCTCGACCCATACACCTTTAACCCTCGACCCATAAGCCTTCACCCCTCGACCCATACACCTTCACCCCTCGACCCATAAGCCAACATTATTGTATCAAGCTACTTCGACACGTTTTTTAGCGACGAACATTGAAAGAAAACAGGCATTAGCATGAAAACAGTTTGCGTCGTGTGATAAAACTGAATTATGTAAATTCTTGGCGTGCGTACAAATTGTTTAATAACTCGATTTTAGTTCATTAACACTGATTTGCATTTTTCCATAAGCGTAACACGCAATTATACACGAAATATTCAAACTACGCATGCAATTATGGAGCCCACAAAGGTGCGGTTGAAATGTTTGCAAATGCTCAAATCAAGGCCATAGTTTGGTTTCACAAAACTTCATTTTTTTGGTTCTTTTTCTCAAGTCGATGATTTTCTTGTATAAAAATTTTTTCCTTCACAGTGTCGCAATTGATAGTAAGTGCTATCGTGTCTAGATCTTATTTGCATATCAAATCCTTATAATTTTCCAAGAGTTTGTTTACATCAAAGACTAATTCCTTGAACATATGTTTGGGACAGATTTCAAGTGAAATATGCTGTTAAGTCGGGGCCATATCATGACATGAGACGATATACGTATTAACTTAATTATACGTGGGTTGTCCCATTAAAGCGTAGATAATGGCTGTAAAACAACACAATTTCCCAAACCGTTCAGTGTTGTATTATAAGCATCTTCTCAACACGTATACAAAAGTATATTGAACTGTCTCACAAGTTGTTGAAATAACATTTAAATGAATAACAGGACATACGGACATGCGGCACGCATGTATCACTGCCATAACGGCGTTTTGTGATTTTGATGTCTCTGACATATACTCTTTCGAAAAATATTCGCGGCCATAGTGTATGCATTTCTATGGCACTATTCGCGACGAAGATTTATCATAAATTGTACTTGATGTGACTTAAGAGAGCAATTCTATACAACTGTAACTTCAGAAATTCCACGTAATGAAGCATTATCGCATTGTCATTTCAGTTATTGTCAATTACATCGAGTATAACTTTGCGGCAGCCTCTTGAAAGGGCAAACACATTTATATCATAATTCATAAAAAATGCAGACGGTGTCTGTCATATAATTTACTAGAGAATGACAGGAGGAAGCCTCAATGATTCATGGCAAGATTACTGTAATAATATTACAGATTTAAAGACGTACAGTAATACCAATAATAAGTCTACCCTTGGGACCCTTGAAATCAAATCTGGTCGTCGTATTGAGGTGGTCTTAATATTGAGGTTGAATAGATAGCAAAAAAGGGATTGTGGTCTTGAAAATTGTATCTTTAATATTGAGGTGGTCTTTAAGTGATGTTTCACTGTACAATGCTGTACAACGTTTTTCCGGTTCCTTTCGTGCGTACGGCAGTTGCGTCAGAATAACGGTATAATGTACACTTCCGCTTGTTTCGTTAACAACCGACATAGCGTGGTGAGTAATCATGCATATATATGATTATTAAACTTATGATAGTAAAGTTCCCTTACAACTCGACTACATTCGATAAGCAAGGAAAAACAACAAACATTTCAAATTACTGGTTAATTTGTGATTAATGAGATGCATTTGGGTAACCAACTACATTGTTAAGGACCGAATAACATAGTCATAATACAACATGGTAATCAACATATATCATGCACATGTATGACTGTTTAAAACCTTTGTATGCATGCATGTCAATATCAAAAGAGAGAGAATAAGTAGCTACAGAGAACGCCACATACACAAGACAGTTCCTCCCCACACAGACCTCCGGGAAACCTACAATCCATAAAACATAAGTCACCTGAGGAGGTTAACAGAAGGTCTTATTATAGTATGAAAGGCAGTTTGGGTGGTCTGTAACTACAGTCGGACCTCGTTCACTCGAATTCATCGGGTCCGAATTTTTATTTCGAATAATACATGGTTTCGAATAACCCATCTAAACTCGAAATGTATAAGAAGATACGCAGGGACCTGATATTTATCTCGGACGATAACCAAGTATTAGGATAGAAGGCTGTCGAATAAACGAGGTTAATATATTTTATAGCCAGCTAAGAAGACATACCCAATTTTCTTGTCACGGCGGACCGACCGACTTGAAAATATTTTCAAACCGCGATAAATCAAAATGTGTGAAACTAAATGTACAAGAACAAGCCTTCTACCTAATGATGATGCACTTATTATGCCTCATTTCTTACATTGAAATAAGAAGGCGTTTAAACAATATCATTGAATGTTAACACTTTCCCATCAATGTAGATACTGTGTGCAGAGACTCATGATTAGAGTTCGAAATGTGTACTTTCGAACGCACTTTTTTTTTTAGATTTAATGTAATTTAAAACTTGCCGTGTCGTGATAAAGATATTAAAATTGACAACACAATAAAATGAAGCCTAGTTGAGGCACGCCATAAAATGCAATGTGGTTAACGAGTGTTCAAGTGCTCTTTAATGACTTGTCACTTACATGTTACATCACACGGTCTGCGTATGTTTAAAGAAAATTAAATAATATGCGCTTTAAACACGTTGGCAAATACAAAGCTACTAAGATATTTCTATGATTTTAATATATTCATAATCTTTAAAGTCTGTTGTTGAGTCGAAGATGATAATAAAAAATGTGAAATGATCATAAAATTGTATTAAGTAATGTTTAAAATGAGCATACACCTTATATTGTCATATATTTTACATTAATTAATATTTTTTAGCAATATACATATCGGGTTTAGGTTCAGTGAAACCTCAATAACACGACCACCTTTTGGACCCTAGAAAATTGGTCTTATTATTGGGGTGGTTTTATTATTGATGTTCAATGAAGAGCAAAACAGTGAAAATGGACATGAAAAGTGTGGTATTAATTTTGCGGTTGTCTTTTTATTGAGGCGTTCTTTAGGTGAGGTTTTACTGTATATAAATTTGTAATAACTATGTAATCTTAGTCAGCTGGTATATATATAACACAAGAAAGCATTTCACAGACAGTATTGTTCAGAACGCTGAACTTATACATTGAAAACTGACCCTGGCGATTTGTCACTTAACCCCTATAATTAAACATACCTAGGTATCTATTGTCAAAATGACGTCACCATGGGAAACTTCTGGGGTGGTATTTACGGATTATATTTTTCCTCAATTTATTTTCCTTAGTTATAGATAAGGAAATCCTTAACATTAAAATGTTCATCAGTGCCACTTGAGGATTTGCCTAGCAAAGGAACTTATTAACTTAAAGGAAAATAGTAGTCATCGAAGGAAAATTGACGCTACCTAATTTTTTAAGGAAAAATACAATGTAAAAGGAAATATGAAGATAAGTCAATTAGTGAATACTACTTAAGTATTTTCTTAAATCTCAGATAAAAGTCCATAGTAGGGACAAATAATACGCACTGTGTTTTAAAGAGTTAAAACAGAATGTATTTAAGGGATATTAAGGAAAATATTAACCTTAAGATGTTTCGTAAATACCACCCCTCGTCTATCGCTTGTTTCAGATACGTAGCCACTTTTAATTTCAATTAACATTCATTTGTATTACCGCAACGTATCTCACATAGCTTAACAGTCGATAGATAATTTCGGTAATAAAATTCGCAATGGTTATATACCGTGAGTCAAACAGAGTTGTCGTACTAACAGCGTAGGGACAATACATGTATTCTATTTATATTTGGGTTAAATACTAACACCTTTTCTGTTATAAATTGATACACATGTATTTAAAATATTTCAGAGTGCACGTAAAATTGTACACACACAAAATACGCGATTTCACACGCTGATACAAATAGTGTCAAGCTCTCTACGTAAAGGTGTTGCGTCATATAACATTGAAACAATTGAGCACACATATATACTTAGTACATTTAATAACACACAGTGTGGGACTACTACATTTTCATTGACTGACTTTTAGTACACAAGAAAGGAACTTGACACAATATAACTGCATGTGTACGCAACATGTATGCTAACGTTCATGACAATCCACAAGTATTTTAATAAAAAAAGAGTTTCTAAAGTAATAAAATGAATTTTAAAGAAGAATGTTTGGTAAAAATGTGCGTTTTTAAATGTACTGAGTATATATACAGACTTACCTCTTTTTCATGTACACATTCATTATGCGGTAATAAATTCATTCGCTTAATATGTTAATTTTATTTAGTTCATATGTCATTAACTTTTACTGTACTAAATGTCACAAATTCATTAAAAACTGTACCAGAATAGTTTTTATATCTTTTGTGTTAATTAACACGATAACTGTTTTAATTACTTTGATGTGTTTATATATTTTGTGATATAGTTATGCAAAAGATTTGGTGATACGCTTTTGTCACTTGGAAAATGAAAGCACAGGTAAAGAAGATATTTTTTAAGATACAGTCAAACCTGTGTTAAAGACCACCTGCGAACAAAGACCACTATTGCAAAAACCTGTCTGCAAAGACCACCAATTTTATATCCCATCAGACCATTTTCAATGATATTTAATCTGTTAATAGAGACCACCTGTAAACAAAGACCACATTTTGCTGTTCCCATGGGTGGTCTTTACAGACAGGTTTGACTGTATGTTGAAATATTTTTACATCTCTATAAAATTGATGCGCATATACATGTCTGTATATCTTTTATATGACATAACGAATCATGTTCCCATAGTAACGCAATTATTTAGATTTTTAGATATTTTTGAATATTTTTACATCCCTATAAAATTGATGCACAATTCCATGTATATATTTTATACAATATAACGTATCACGTTCCCATAGCAACGCACTTAATTAGATTTTTATATATTTTTAAATAGTTTTACGCCTCACTTAAAAACTTGATGCACATATCAATGTATGTATTTTATACAACATAACGTATCATGTTCCCATAGTAACGCAATTTATAAGATTTATTAGAAACTACAACGGACTAAAATGTTAATGATACTAACATTTATCTATAAAATTCGTTATTTTGCGGGTTTTTTTAGAGTTTTTGGCACATTTTTTAAGTATCTATTACAGTATCAGGTTAGATAATAAAATCGTTCCATTTTGTTTCAAATATTTCTATTTTATCCTTTTGAGTTGCTGTCGTTCTTTTGGTACAATTACGTCGAGATAATAAAGTTTAAATATTTCATTTCTGGTACTTGATAATTAAATTTGAAATATGAAATATTTTGCTTATATGTAATACAGAATGAACTGTAGATGAACTCTCGTCACACAGCGCTATATAATTTCATTTTCTACCTCTCTGAATGTAAGCACTAAATCTTCTTTTCGTAAATGTGATGAAATTGTCAAAAAACTATACAATGTACTTAACACCGTTAAAAACGCAACTGTTTTAATAAAGGCTTCATTTTGTACATGGCGTTTAAAGCTACCAACTATGATTATTCAAAATCTATGTGCCTATCATTCATATTTCATGATTGAATAAGTGTTGAAAATTATGTTAGTGAATTAACATATAATTATTTATTCATTATGTCAAGTTTTGATGCAGACGCTTACTGGTTGCTTTTTTACTGGTTTTAAGTATATTATGTTTTGGATACACTATCTGGATAAAATAAATATTACAATATGTATAACTTACGTCAGTATATAATCAAGGATATGACACAAGCTTCTTCCACGTACTACTGGAAATGAATCATTCTAAACTTCACAGCACAAACGTTTATTACACATATTGTCATCAAACCCCCATATGAAAATTGTCCACAAATAGCTACGATACATTGATTATAAAATTTGCATATCTATGCGATTTCTATTTTTTGTTATTTCATTTACTATTACTGGTATATGCGTGGGTAACATCCTGCAGCTTAATGTGATATAAAGTGTAAAAATGTGTTTGAAAATCCAGACGAGTGTAAGCAAGTATTATTTAATTTGCGTCAGACTCAATCGACGCATTGAAAGAGTGATTTTCAATATGAAGATGCAAATCTTTGTTGGCATTACCAGTTTGTCAGAGGGATTGAAGATTTGCATAATTTTATGGCTTTATAATGCTTTATTATGTCGTTGCAATATAATAATACAAATAATAATAAATTTATTTTCAGATGGTAACATAACGGTGGTTCAAAAATAAATGTACGACACTTTCTTACACCTTGGCCTTTTACTAACATATTGCGAACAGGATGTAAAAGGACTCTTGTCACGTGTCTATAATGATGTGTATATTATTTGTTCAATGCAATACGCATGTGTATTTGTACTTATTATACATATTTAGGACATTTGAAGGCTAATCTGCCTTTAACTTGAAAAGTACGTTTAATATTTGACGAGCACTGACACATAGGTGGTGTAATGCACGAGCTACTTTTTACAATATACATGTAATTTATTCACTCACAGAACAATGTGAACACAGAAGTTGTTTCAATTAACACCTAACTGTGAAGACTTTTCCAATAGTTGTGAACGTGCTTCAAGCATGTGATACATAATTGAATGAATTTTTCGAATAAATACAATTATAAAAGGATCGAGTTCAGAACGCGTTGATTTGTCTGCGACTGAAATCTATGTATGGACAAGTTTTCGATTCCAAGAAATATAAATGGAACTTGTACATCTAATATTCAATGTGGAATAAATACAGTATAACTTCAATAACAAGACCACCATTGGGACCCTTGAAAACTGGTCTTTATATTGAGGTAGTCTTAATATTGAGGTTGATTAAGAGGAAAATAGTGAAAATGGACTTGATATTGTGTTCTAAATTTTGAGAAGGTCTTTAAGAGATGCTTTCCTGTATAGTCATATATGATTTCGCCATTTCAACACAGTCCAGCACCATTATTGTATGATTTATGCTATGAAGGTTCGCATGATGGCGGCAGGAGACTAAATCTGCTGATTTGACCGAATATAACAGCAACAAACGATAGTTCACAGCTACATTACATGTGTTTACTGTAAACACTGTGTAATATGCCACATCAGCAAAATGTACCTGTTGCACTCACAGACTGTAAGGATGCATAGTTTTGACAAGGGACTAGTTACGAACAGAATGCAGTAGGGGGCTGTCGTAATAGTGCAGCGTGATGTCAACATTTCGCCGTTACGTGTTAAGTCTTGTAGCGTCGCCGCGCGGTCTTACTAAACGTTGTCCATCACCCATCTCCGAGCTGATATTTCGTTCTTTTCTCTTAAGCCTAAGTCCCACCATCACGACTTTGGGTGATTCGGGACAGTTCTTCTCTATTCGCCATGACAGTTTTAAAATGGAACTCTCTCTAGAGTCAGAACATGGCGAACCACTACGACTTTTTTATTCTTCCCTATTCGCCGGCATTCGTGCCCAAAGTCGTGACAGTGGGACAGGGGATTTATACAGCGTCGTAGCTTTCCTTGAATCGTACCGTTTTGCGTACTTGGTACTAGGATAATATTTCAAAATAATTAAGTTTAATTTGACAATTTTTGTTGCTAAGCAAAGATGTACATGACGTGGCCGCCACCGTTTCATCGTCATGTAGTGAACATGGGTGCTCCATGACGAAGACATGTTTAATAAGGTTACAAACATAAGCTACCAAGTAGATCTACATCTACTTATATAAAAGTTAATTCCTTGGCTTGTATGTAAATATTAACAAGACATCTATTAAACAAATGGTTCCATCATAGACACATACACATATAATTATGTTCATATTTTACAGAAGTCTGCTATGGTGAAATCTATAGAACACATAATGAATCATTAATTTAGTTCGCATCGCTTATTTTGTAATTATGAAATAGAATTAATGACTGCAAACTGGTGAATAACACATTTGTTTGCTATCATTGTCATTGCAAATCGTCATGGGAGCCCATGAAGCAAGCCGTCACTGCAGATCTGTCTGAGGCCGCCATCTATTATCAGACACCGCAGTCAAACATTAATATGCTCTTTGATACATTATGAATATTTTTCCTACATTATTTTGCCTTAATACAAACATCAAGCGAGTATTTAATCGATTACCTATTTATTCATTTGTGATGCTTTCACCAAATAGGTGCCAGCACTAATTCCTGAAATAGCTTCCAATTTGTATTGGCAGAACGCGAAATGCAGCAATTAGTTACAGTACAATCATGGTAAATACATACCTCTAATTATGCGGTGGCAATGATATCAGGATTTTAGTTATTGCGTAAAAAAAGCATTGCTACATACCTGTGTAAAAAGCATCATTTTACAAATTCAGTCTGTAAAGTGCACGATTAGCCACTAGGATAAATTGACCGATCTATCGCAAGCTCGTTCTGGTTCTTACAGACACACTTTCGAAAATACACGTCTAAGACATCTAACTGACGGACCAACTCTGAAAAGTGGCATTTTAAGCACACACATTTCCTAAGTGATCTATGATTGATCGGCGGTGAATTTATTTACAGGCGTCCCTAAGGGGGGAATAAATCACCCTTATTTCAAATTTGCACAACTTCCCAATCATGAAAGTCAGTTCACCTGTGGATAATTTATCTTCGTTTCACTACAAATTATGTATTCTCTCTTTGCAAACAAGCTTAAAGCTCAATCTATGTTCACTTATGTAGCACACACAATACGCATTCATATTATAGCATATTTGTATCAAATTGCAATGTATTGCAATCTTAGAACTAACGAAGTTACTGCATTCAATATTATTGGTAGTATAATTTATCCATAAATTATGTGTTTTTTTAATAACTCGATGAATTAATACGAAAACGAATCCATGTGTTTTACAAGGTATTTAAAATACACGACCACATATATTTTTAATATAACTTTGTAAATGTTATAAATGGAAACATTATCAACAGATATTATTTTGAGCCACATCATTTGAAAGTTTCATGCAATAAGCACACGTTCAGAGTTGATTCAATTAAACAACATATTAATGAGTAACAGTGCACATGTTCGTTGTAATATGATAGATTGATTTAAATCGTTTGAAGTAATAAACGTTTTATTAGAGCCATTGCACCACTTTAGATAATTAAACAATGACTGACTATTTTACTTCAATACTACATTTTTTTCAATTCTAGACATTTATGATTCATTGATTCATTTTGATATTTTGTCTATCGTCATTAAATGTGTATATTTTTTAATTAAAATAATGTAAAATATTTATAAGTGTTATGTTCTTATTAGGAACTAATATTATGTGTATATGTCTCGTATTTCTGTTGTTGCGATTGTATTGTTGCTACTCCGTATATCAATGTACATGTATATATTATGTATGGTCGTTTCCTTTTTGTCACGTGACACTCTGCATTCAATGTATGTAAAATATATTGATGCTAATGCTGCTCTGTTCAAGCCTTATGCAGAATATGTAAATAAACTTGAAACTTGATGTAAAGTTTGTTTCGATGAACAAAACAGAAATACGTACTTTGACAGCAGTGACAAAATACCTCGATAACATTACTGAAAACTGATCAATCCCAAGTCAACATCATTATCACAATCATGCCAAACACCAGAAAGAAGCGGCTGACTTAAAAGAGAACTTTCTCTTTATAAATGGTCATTATATTGCATATTTTACACATTAATTGATTGATTATTTGTTTGTACTAGGCGTTGCATTCGATTGCAATTAAATCGCTGATACTTTGCCACTGATCAATACTTGCATTCCTGGTAAACTTCTGAGCACTTGTGGAAAACGCGTGTTTGCAAGAGTTCATAAACAATGTTTTTACAATTGACAAAATGTCTGTTTATTCCGGAGTGTGTTTCCGCCATCGCCTTTTAGACCTTGAGTGAAAGCAAAAGGTTTTGTGCAACTTGTCAATTTCTCTTGGTGAGAAATTTCCAAAGAACGTTATAAATCTGAAGTATTTAGCTCGAGAATCATTAAACTAATATGCACCTCTCTCTCTGCATTCGCGTCATTAACAAAAATCGACCCATTTTCCTTTCAAAAGTCAGTATTTTGCCCTTTCAAAGTCTCAAAACAAAATTGCAAATGTTTAGATCGATATTTATCGTTTTTTTCTGTGCGACCTGACATTATTCGTTAGCCATTTAAACAAAACAGATCATAACATTTATTACGACGTGTACAATGTACATAGTCACCATTTACATATGTCTCCCTTGACCGAGTGGTTGAGGGAGCGGGAGGTCAAAGGTTCGAATCTCGGCAGGGGTCTGTTCTGATATGGCTAGTGGGTGAGCAGCCAGCTTGTTAATTAATGGTTACCTTGTGCATACCTGTCTGGTGCCTGACATTAAAACGATAGGATATGGGAAGTATATGTGCTCAGAAAGTAGGTGTCTCATAAGTCAGAATTGGCTGGCCCTTTAAATAGGGGTGACACTATAATAAATAAACAATTTACATATAAATACACACAATAAACATACACTTGTATAGTTATTATATATAAAAACACAAATTACATGAAATACACAATGCAAAAACAACATACGAAACACCCATTAACGCATTCTTTAACAAAATTACATCACATAGCTAAACCCAACTATTTGAACAAGACGTCATTTTGTAGTACCAACAATTGTCAAAATCGTGTTACAGTTTTCTATGTGCTAATTCTTGTTCAAAACTTTATTAAACTCTAGACCAATTGTTTTTTTATTTCTTTATTGATTAATTTTATGAAATTATGTTTGAAAAAAAGAGAATATTTTTGCCTTTGTAATGTAATTTAATCTATGCACAGGTTTTTGGTTGCGTTTTTAATGGTGTTTAGAATATAATCTTACATGTCCTACTGGGATCGTATGGCCCCATACAGCCCCATATACGCCTAACAATCACATACCTCCATTTGTGCGTATGTATCCTCATAATGACAGGGGCCCACACACGACCCCATGTGGAGGAGATATGTGCATGAAGAATGCAGCTTGAACGCTGTACCGGTATCATTCATCAAACTACCGAACACATGGACGTACATTAGGCATGGTATCTCAGGAAACGTATTCAATGTTCTTTCAGACAGTTAGATACACATTTATTAACACCAGCTTTTCACAAGTAAGTAATATGCATGTTCACGTCTTTTGCATTTAAAAGAATTCACTCTCTAACTAAATATCCCACATAATATCATGTAGTCGAGCATAGAACCAGACTAGTCCACGGAAATCTCATTTTTCATACAAAAATACCACGTGACGTCTTCTGTGAAAATGAATGGAAACGTCACGAAGAACATGCTACGTACAACGTTCATAGTCGTCCCAAAAGCACAAAATCTATCTAATTATGTACTGTGCAACTACAGTCCATAACTTGTTGTTATATTTAAAGCGAATAAGGGTCCAAACCATGTCAATTTGGGTAAACTATAACACTTGTTTGGTCGACTTTTCTATTAAAACACAGTAAAAGCTTTTTCCACCGTCAAGCAACACGGAAAATCTCCATACACCTAGTTTGGAATGTATCGGTCCAGTTTATACATTCATGCGTTCCCGGTTAATAAAACACAACCACGATAAAGACGGAGCTATTATCGGTCGAAGCTAGCACATCGACGTACCTCAACTGTATAATTGAGAAGTTCCATAAAGTAGAAAAATGTATATTCAAATAAAGCCTACGTTTCATTGCAACTTATAGACGTTGGGAAGTCACTTTGACCCAATCAGAATACGAGCTATTAAATCCTGACATCCACACCTAATTACGTTTCAGAATATGACAGACTGGCCTTGTCGCGCTAAATTAAGTTTTCTATACGCTCAATGGTGCCTTGTCAAAGATCAATCTAACCTCTAATACGCTTTCATGTTAACTGTTCTAATATTTCGACTAGATGCAAAACAAATCTTGTACCATTTTGGTCAGACATAATTAACCAGCCAATTCATGAACGGAATGGTATCAAATAGACATACTCCTGAAGTGACTTATATTATCTAAGGTTCCTTAAGGTTCACACGGGAAATTATATGACATGTTCCAAACAAGCTTAACTTAACTACTGATCAACTGTTTGTGTGGAAGGTTAACTTTATAAATTAACGCAGATGTTGAGCTGAACAAATGACATAGACAGTACATAGCACCCCCACCAAACCCCGAACGAATCATATCTCTCTTTTTAAGAAAAGAGCGAGAATAAGTTGCTACAGGGTTTAACGCCACTAACAAAAGACAGTGCCTCTCCACACAGATCTCCGGGAAAACAACAATCCATAAAACATAAAGCACTTGAAGAGGCTAAAGGGTACATACAGTAAGTAACAGAGGGCGCAAGGAATGACCTAGTAGATCATAAGAAAAACTAGGAGGAATAAGAGGACACACAGTGAGGGGGTGGGGGATTAAAAGATGGAAGTTATCACAAGACAAAGTCAAGACAGCTGACAACAATAGGCTAAAACTGGGCAGATAATAACCTGAACAGTATATAAAGTGAAAGAATAGCACAGAGAAAAGGGGGAAATATAACACACATTCAAAACACAAAAAGAAATAATAACCATACAGCGAATTACAGCATTGGAACTATCAGTTAAAACACGGGGGTTTAAATCGATTTAACAGCTAGCTAACCTCACACTCAATCGCTATATGGACGTTGATTTCCAACATATATACATAACTTGACTAAGTAGACAGTAACTAATCATTTAAAGCAATTAACCATTATGTACACAACCAAGTTGATCAGCACCACTGCTCCAAATGTCCAATGGTTTCGAATTGTTATGCTCCAGCAGGACAGTTGCTGTTTGCATGCCACTAGCAATTGACTTTTTAATTTCTTGTACAATATTGGTATGTTTTATTTACCTTTCTCCGGCATTAGTATCTCTAATCCTCAGATTTTGCAAATGCCGACTTTCTGTAAACCCTAACAAGTACACAGGAAAAAACTCCACCGGCTTTAGGTTACGATAGCGACAAATATTTAAACCATCCAGAGATAACTACCATTTTATCCCGTTCTGAGCTCTAAACCATTTATCAACCGGTATCAATTTCCGACCAAATTGTCCGCGTCAACATGACAGACAATACTTTGCTTTAAGATTAGTTTTTAAGTAGTGGGTTCTGGAAACTCGTGATTATTGAGACAGCGCCTGCCAACAACAGCCGGTAGATCACACTATATTTCCCGAGAAATCACGAGACTAATCGTTAGTTGCACCGTAATTGTGTCAATTGCCACAAACAAATATGCTAGTAAACTGATACGTAATTTGTTTCCATAAAGAAGAATACTGGACAAATTTATTAAGCGTGATTGGCAAATATTGTCCGAGAAAACTGTTGAATTTCGGACCTGAGATTTGTTTTTGCAATGGTGTTGATGATTATTCAAATATTTCGTAAAATAGTTGTGTTCAACAATCGTATGCAACAGGAAACAATTGATAACCGATTGCTGGAGGTGTAGTTTCTTCTGTTGTTGAGACTAACTCAGTTTTTGACCGAATACACTATACATGTACAGTAAAACCTCACTAAACGACCACAGCAATAATAAAACCACCACAATTTAAAAACCCAATTTAATTTGTTTACTCTTTATTAAACCACTATATTAAGACCACCTCAATAAGAAGACCACTTTTCAATGGTACCAAAGTTGGTCTTAGTATCGTGGTATTAATGCACGTTGTTTAAATGCAGATAATGCGCACAGTGTCAATGATACAATTGCTTTACTTTGTTAAATACGATTGTGTGTAATAAAGTACAAGTTACTGTTTACCGCATCGTCTTACAAACTTTAAGGTTCCTGCTTTGGATATGAGCACCGCTGTACGATTTCCGAACTCTTCATTAAATGACGTAATTTCCAGAAAACGTCACATGTGACGTCACCATGTACTGACAGTAAGCAATATTTGCCCCATGTGGCAATATGAAAACGAAAAGACCATAACAGTTTGGAGTAAATATTGTTTCCTACTTGCAAATAGTGGCATCACATGTTGCGTTTTATTGAAATGATATCACTTACAGAAGAGGTTATAAATCCCATAGCAGCGCTCGTATAAGAAAACAGTGAAGTGTTTTCCATGTTCTAAAATAGTCCACTAGGTAGAGCCATACTTTTATTTTTATTTTTTTAAGCGCCAACCTTGCTTCGCAAAACCCAGCTAACTATTCGAAAACACACGCTAAGTCGTATCGAAATCTACGCAAAGCTAGATAATAGACAATGTATCATTTCACATGTTTTAATGAGGTTAACATGATAGAAATATAACTAAACAACTTGTTTCTTTATAAAACATTAGAAGTCTTACAGAAAAACTGCCTAGTTTTCACTCACTATCTTCAAACATGCAAGGTAACAAAATATTTACAAAAACATACGTAAATAGGACACAGCGGTTACTTCCCTTGGCGATTTTTTTTAAACTTATGAAAATGTTGGGTTTTTTTGCTCGAATGCCTCAAAACCAAGGCTCACGCGGACGCTTTTCACAAATATAAAACGGCATTGTCTTATATTTCTGCTTCCGAAGAATACGCAAATTTATATTCATGTAAATCTCATTTTTTCTTAAATGAAAGTCTGGTATAAAACATATCAATACAAACCTAAAAGATCAAATCTCAAATATCGACATTCCCACCAGTCAAATGTCGAGTTATTTCATTTGTTTATTGGATAGAGAGATGATGACAATCGTAGAGAAAGAAAGTGGGTAAGGGGGTCATATTATTACCATAGCAACTGATCAATGATAACCAGACGATGCACCTTTCGAGACATAGACATATATAGGATAGAAAACGCATATGTGCGTTTGGTCTCACATTTGTCTGCGCATGCGCGTGAAATGTTCTATTATATTTTCCGAGATCTAGGGGCACGGTAAAAAACAACAAGCGAATTTAGCATTTAATTTTTGGCTGCAAGAGGCGTTGCCAAGGCGATATAAAGCTGCAACAGATGCAGTTAATTATTAAAACCTCCTCTTCCTATCTCATTATATTTTCCAAATGAACAATGAAACCGCTATAAAATCGACTGAACAACATTTGGTACTCTTGCGTATTGAACTCTTTGGCAACGTGTTGAATATCACATTCTGTAGCCGCATGCACCTTTTGGAAGCCAAAAATTAAATGAAACAATCTGTTGTAAAGCCAATTTTAATTCAATAGATCAAAACAGCTTTGAATTCCTTGCTTTAAATGATTTCGGCAAAATGTTCAAAAAAGCCATGAACACTTGTTAGATCATCTGAACGTCGTTCATCACTGATATACGGTTGTCAAAGTTAAATCTAGGTCATTACAAATAAAATAATAGTATACTCAATTTGTGTTCATTTTTTATATTAACAAACCAAAATATGGTTAATGTAGTTAGTGAAAAGATCAATAAATAGACATTATAAAAAAATACGATGATAACGCATTCCGCTGTATTTGTCGTAAAAATATGTTTCTAATATATAAAGGTTAAGAAAAATCTTCCATATTTTAACAAGAAGGATTTTGCTTTGCATAACTCAAGATTTTTTAGTCGGTATTACATTCATTTGTTCGTATTAAAGATGCCCTAGCCAAAATACTGACCAAATAGGATGAAGACCGTTCAAAACGAAAGCACCGCAAACAAGATATATATGTACTATCATAAAATGACATAATAATTATTGTATATGCTTTTCGAAGTTTTTTTTGTAATATCAAGCGAAATAATATGTAACGCATGCATTAGTTACAACGAAAATCACTTACAACTAAGTGTGCAAATGTACCTCAAATGACTTGACGAAAATAACGATAAGAAATAAAAATTTAGATTGATTATAATGTTTCAGTAAGCTAATGTTTGACAAAATAATTATCAATTTAAATGAACTATTTCATAATTAAGGGGATTACAAATAGCTAACAGATGTTCAGCATACACGTGCATACTTCGAAGTAAAAGTGCAAATCAATTGCAAACTGTCTAAGAAAACATCAAAGTAAGAAATTAATTTCCTTATAGGAGTGAACAATCTTCAATTAAAATTGCATGATAGAACATTTTTATGTGAATAATAAAAAATATATCTTTAATTAAAGATGAAAACACCCAATAAGCCAGAGGCTTATCAAACTTGAGATCATCTATAAAAAATAAAACTATTATGGGACAGCCACTCGACAAACGCTACATGTATACCGCATGTTCTGCTTGTCACATTCATTCACAATACAAAACTATAAAAAGGGTTCTTATTGGCTACACATCTGTGTAAGCTATGGGAAACTCTATATCGATCTACAATGCGATATCTTCAGGCTCCATGTTCACAAAGGATCAACTGATCTGGATCAACTTGATCCATAAAAATATTTGTCCTTTTTCATGAAGCAATCAAACACTTTTTCCAGTACTTCTCATAAACATACACAACAATACATACAATTCTTCTAATTAACATCGTAAAAACATACAAAACTTCACCATGATGTTGAGAAATTAATTTATTATACTTATGACTGAAACTGATTTAGATCAAATCACGATCAATTTTCCAAATTCGGTCATAACTTATTTATTTCCATCTTTTTCTTAAAAAGCATGACTTTGGAATTTAATGTCTCAAAAATTTTGCACGATGTTCATATCTGTCACAGTATATAAAATATTTAGCTTTGAATAACAATTTTTACAAAGTTTGAAAGATCCTATATTTGATCTTGATCCTGATCCTGAAAACTGATTATTTGTGAACACGGGGCCTGAACAACACCGTCTTGTAATACGATCATTGTTCAACAGAATAACATTCCTGTAGTAAGATACTACCATGTTTTTAACATCTCTAGAAAATGAGCATTTCAGTAACTGCCACAATTTATGATTCCCAATTGTTGATACCCTGGAGTTGTCTTATATCATTGAACACAGTTTGATATAAAACCAAGTGTTTCCAGTATTTTGTAAGACAGTAAGAAATTAAATCCATTTGGTTACCAGCAGCAACCATGGTACGCCACGATGAACATTATCATGGCGTCCACATTCATACACGTACACAATATGTTGGATATGCATTGTTGTTACAGCATGAACCTACGTGAGATTTGTCGTGTTCAAGTGAGAAAAAAGAACGAAAATGAAAACCAAATTGATGTACATTCATTCCTTGTGTTTGTAAACATGATTAGATTTTGTTCTGGGCGATTCTAGCATTGCTTGTTATCAGGGTGCGCCTTTCAGATTAAATTCTGCAAACAGTTTGCGTGTCAATTAAAATACATTTTATATCATGTGGGATCCTATTTCGATTCCCATTATTTTTAGAGACAGTTGTAAATCATCACTTAGGTGATTATTAATGTGTTTAAATATTGTTTACGGATAATCAAATACTAAATGGCATAATTCAATTCAACCTACATGTTTAAATCACCTAATTAATAAGACAGTGTTTCCAGATTTTAACATAATAATGAAACCACCTCGCAACAACAAACGAGTTTCTTCCGAATCAATGTCCTGAATTTGTATATAAGGCTTTTTAGCACGTGAGGATCTAGCCAATCGGAATTCGGTATTTGTCACCTGACAATTTCTCAGCAATCACATTGTCTATATTTTTAAAAATTCAAATCTTCGAGAAGCGATTTCGCGCCGAAATGCAGGTACCTATTTTTAGAACGGTGCCATCTTTATAGAATTCGTTTCAACAATTGGGAACATATCAACCCCCTGTTAATTGTCTGATAATTTGATAATTGAATAAGTAAATAAACTCTCTGGTCCAGATCACTTTCAATATATTGAAATACGACGTGAAAATTGCATTCGTTGAATTATTAATAAAACATAAAATCTAACATATTAAGTACTAATTCGAATATAATATAATAAAATAACCATTATCAAGCAATTGCAAGAAGCGCCTCATATGAGAAAATGTCGATATTAAATGACCTATATTCGCTTAAATGTATACGTCTGTAAGCCATTTGGAGAATATATTTTCTTTGTGACTAATTGTCGCTGTCGTATTGTTCCATACTTGACAATGCATAATACAGTCGCATCTCCTTTATCCGAATACTCGGTGTCATCCGAAATACATATCAGGTCCCAATGTATCTTCTTATGCACGTCGAATTGAAATGGGTTATTAAACCATTTATAATTCGAAATAAGATTCGAATGAACGAGGTCCGACTGTAATATTACTCATATACGAGCCATACTATAAGTTAAAAGAGAGAAAATAAGTTGCTAAAACAAATTGGTATTTACTAGGTAAGCATTACTAGACCTATCCGATGAATCGGTGTCTTTAATTTCGATACAACAATATCACCAAAGTTGGCATCTTGACAAATAAATGAGAAACTGAGTAATATCACAAGAAATGTAAGTAAACATACGTGAACGACCGCAGTTTTGAATGACGTATAATTGATGGACTTAGCCAAGTAGCTGATACAACGTAGCCAGGCAAAACAGCAGCTAATTATACTGTCAAAATAGTACCATCTTCGTGGTAAAATATTTATATGAGCCACTGATTGGGAAAATCGAAAGCACTTTGCTTTCGTTTCCTTGATATATACTTACTCAGGATATTCTTAATTGAGTAACAGTGGATATTGCTTCTTTAAGATATTTGTGTTCTTATATTTTACATTGTCTGAGATGTATTATGTTTATTGGAATAATTGTTATACATATCACAACTACGCGTGTGTACATATCACAACCACGCGTGTGTACATATCACAACTACGCGTGTGTACATATCACAACAACGCGTGTGTACATATCACAACTACGCGTGTGTACATATCACAACCAATCGTGTGTACATATCACAACCACGCGTGCGCACATATCACAACCACGCGTGCGCATATCACAACCACGCGTGCACATATCACAATCACGCGTGCACACATATCACAACCACGCGTGCACATATCAAAACCACGCGTGCGCATATCACAACCACGCGTGCGTACATATCACAACCACGTGTGTGTACGTATCACAATCACGCGTGTGTACATATCACAACCACGCGTGTAAACATATACCAAGTACGCATATGCAAATATGACAATTACGCATGCGCAAACATAGCACCCACGCAAGCGCAAGTAATCGCAACTTGATTTAGCAAATTTATGGTTATAGGTTACATTCAATATAACATTATGTTATCGCATATTGCCAACTGATCTTCATCACAAGTCTAAGGAACCGATACATCATTCAAACAGTGAATTTGGTTATTTAAAGTAAACGAATACATTCTCTCATGCTGGGGTACCTGCAACATATCATTTCAATTGCATTTAAAATAGATATAATTGGACTGCAGTGAGATTACGTTATTACTTTATCTATTTTGTTACCTCGGTCACGTTCTATTATGATTACCACATGTGCTATAACTAAGAATTATGTATAAGTTTAGAACTCTCAATACGGGTAGAGAAATAATGGCACATGAAAATTACATTTGTTAACAAACAATCGAATTTGCGACACATTCAGTGATAATTTAATAAGAAACGCATTACAGCAAACAAGTTTTGTTCAGGATGAAAGCGAAACTACTGTGTCTGCAGCAGATTTATTCGTCTTAAGTTTAAAATTCAATGATTAAAGAAAGAATACGTTGGTAGGGAACGTTACCTCCCAGGTCGGCCCTTGAGTGAACGTGGAATAAAATAACGAACAATAAAATAGTGCGCAGGCTGTCTGAAGTAGGTTATCTGTTCTAAATGTGTGTTTCTGTCAGTGTCACGTTTGTGAATTATTGTAATCCTTAACCTTCCATGTTTTCTCATCAATATGTCCCCATGGTAACAGTTTGAACAAATAGCCATAATGTATGTGATATTACGTAAGACACTTAATGTTTTAAGAGTTGACACCAGCAAGAAAATTAGAAATCAATGATTTTGAACTCAAAACGGCATTTTTATCACATATGTTCTTGCATTATTGCGTATATCACGATTGGCCGTTTGTGAATAAACGCGCATCCTTATGTTATCCGTACATCTAATGTTGACCCTCGTATTAACCGATTGACATATTTCACAACAATGCCAATTACTGAATTAGAGATCTACAAATTCACGTGGTCGTTATTTAAACCAATTCAGGACACCAGTGCAAAGGGGGGTTACGTCCAATACACGCATAAAACACTCACCTTATTTGTTAAATAAAAGTCCTTGATGCACTGTAGGCTCTTATTGTTCAAGGCTTCGCAGTGTGACATTCGTCTGAAAGAAGAACAACAGCACTGTTATTTTATATAATAGTCAATGCATACTAAGTCAATTTATGTGTATAGATTGGATATCAATGTCCATATAGCGATTACGTGTGAGGTTAGCTAGCTGTTAAATCGATTTAGCCCCTCGGTATGTTTACTGACAGTTCCATGGCTGTAATTCGCTATACGACTTTTTCCCTAATATTTCCCTTCCCCCTGTGCAATTCTTTCACTTTATGTATTTTTCATGTTATTTTTGGCCTAGTTTCGGCCTGTCTTGACTTGTCCTGTGACCTTGTCCATTTTTTAATCCCCCTTCTCGGTTTGTCCTCTTTAATTGTCCTAGTTATTCCTTATTGTCGACCAGACCATTCTTTGCGCCTTTGTTCCCTTACGTATGTACAGTTGAGCCTCCTCAAGTGCCTGATGTTTTATGAATTGTTGTTTTCCCGGAGGTCTGTGTGGGGAGGCACTGTCTTATGTATGTGGCGTTACCTGTAGCAACTTATTCTCTCTCTTATATTTGTGATCACGATTTATTTCAGTTCTGTTGATTTAACTTAACAACAGTTAATCTCACTAGTTTAATATTCAGAATAAACAGGACTATACAAGAACGATACATATTGTGTGATAATCGGCAGTAATTCATACAAAACATTGCATAGAAATTTCTATCTTACAAATACATAAGTGGTCGTTTTTTGTTTTGAGAAACTAGTTTCAACATCACCAAGTGATGAGAGTTTTTGCCCATGCTTGCCTCTACTTTGTCGTCTTGCATTCATGACTCATTTAAGACATTTAAACTATGATATCTGTTCTGAAGACAGCTGTGGTTAATCACGTCATATGTAATGATCTTTAGCAATCTGCGGAACGCATCCTGCTAAATATTGGGCGTATTTGTGGACGCAAACAACCGAAGAGTTCACATACAATGTCTGCCCTCCTGACCTTTCCGTTAATTATATTGAATCTGTGGTATAAATAAGAAATAAAACAAAATAAAGAAAGGAACTGTGTTTCAGTGGGTAAACATGAATCATATTGAAGAACTTAGCGCTTCTAAATTGATCTACCAAATAGCTTATGAATCGTTGTCCTTGAATTAACAAGAACGTTCGTGAAATGGACACCCACTATTAAAACACATTTCTCCAACATATGCTAAACTTTCCTTACGAAAATGGTAATGAGGTTAGTGAATACAAAATATATTCATGGGCGTCTTATATCATTATATCAATGTAATACTTGTAGTCTGTATCTTAGACATATCAGAATATCTCGGATTGGGGTTGTTGCTGTAGAATAATACGCTCATACATCATATAACGACTATATTGTGCCATACAATTAATAAAAAAAAGTAACAGAGATGGAAGATTGTTTGTATGATTCTCATACGCAGATCTTGATAAGCGAATTCATTTAAAGAGACTCTTAAAGAAAAAAAATATGCTCACATTGATTTAGTAGATTTTTATGGTTTTGAGACAAATTATGTTCCCATATTGCGTCTATGGTGGTAGCAAAAACATTCGTGATTCAGTAAAAGAGCGATACAGTTAATAGAGGATAGGCCACACACACAAGACATTGCCTCCCCATACAGAAACAAACAGTCTACAAAATATTAGGCTCGGACGAGGTTAAAGGGTACACATGCTTTGGAATATGCGTGCAAGGGTAAACATGTATGGGAAAAACAGGTGCAAGGGTAAACATGTATGGGACTATGGGAGCAAGGGCCTACCATAAAAAGCAACCAAGGAGCATTTAGGGGGGAGGGGTAACAAGAGGGAAACATGTTTAATGGATGGAATGTAATGAAATGTTGTACATGGCATAACTCTTATTTTAACATGAAATTATATGAAGTTTCGGTAGGTATATACATGGTACTTAATCATTAAAACAACACGAACATAAAAAAGAAGCAATAACAACATAAGATTGAGTTACCATGGCATGCACACCAAACACCACGGATAACACAAACAAGAGTAATGTACTTCTAATATACTATTGTTTCTGTCATTGCAGATATTGTTTAAAGAGAAGGAATACGTTGATACATGGAACGCCACATACTTAAGACAGTGCCTCCCACACAGACCTTCAGGAAACCAACACTCCATAATACATAAAGCACTTGAAGAGGTTAAAGGGTACATACGTTAGGGAACAGAGGCGCAATGATTGGCCTGGCATACTATATGGAATAACTAGGAGAATCAAAGGGGACAAACAGTGAAAGGGGGGGATAGATGGAAAAGATTACAGGCCAAGTCAAGACAGCTGACAACAATAGGTCAAAACTGGGCAGAAAATAACATGAACACTATATAAAGTGAAAGAAGTGTACATGGGAAAGAGAAATATAACATACATTCAAAACACAAAAAGAAATAATAACCATACAGCGAATTACAGTCTTGGAACTGTCAATAAAGATACTGGTAAAGACTGATAGTTATCGGTCAGAACATTGAACAGTTTGCTACGTTTATTGTCATGGTATCCCAACCTCATGGTAACAACAATGGTCTTCCTGTTGCTGTTATACACAGAGATGTTACGACTGCTAAAACGCAATTTTACTTGAGTTTGTGCCAGTAATAATGTTTGACTTATTAACGGAAAATATTATATAACCGAAATGCATTACAGTCACACGAGTGTACAGACGACATATAGACATTTTCGTTACAGTTTGAATATTTATGCATTATTTTGGAAAATTGCATATTACTAGCGATGATTGACAGGCACGGGACGAACTGAATCAGGACATTAATATTTAACGTTGCAGATCGATTACTAATATAATATATAAAACCACATCACAGTGGGCTTGACTTGTAAATTCCAACTGTTTATTCCCTCGCAGTAACATGTACGGTAAGACAGTATCTTCACAACAAACATTCACATCATCCAATCGATACCTCTTATAGAGGCAAATACATTCAACAACTTGACAATTTATTCCAATTTATGACTAAACAGGGTGTACGTATGGTTATACTCCTACAACAATGCAATCTGAACACACATGTGTTTTTCGGCGCAGCCGTACTAACATAGCTTTGCTATTTGTATATCGGTGTTGTGTAAACCAATCAAATCTTACGTTAACCACTAACCAACTTCTGTTCAACCTAACAACGTTTGTAACCTTGATGCGGATTGCTAACTTTTCGATAAGGGGTACGTACCGAAATCCATTGAATTTCGGTGGATTTACCGAAATCTAGTTTGGATCTGGAGTTACCAGCAATCGTAACATCATGGCAATTTTATGTTGCGCAACAAATCTTAAAATTGCGAAGACCATCTTTTTTTAGATATTTCTTGTTTTTCATTTCCCAAAACATTACCTGGCCATTGCCTGGTGTTGATGCAGTTTAATTGTTACATTTATTATCTTATCAAAGTCGGTATACCAATGGTCTAAGGTTGTATGTCAAACAAAGGTCATACACGGTACTATGGAGTGTAAGATTCATTTCATGTTGTATTAGAACAATTAATTTACAATAGTGATCTCTGACAATAAGGTATGAGTAACGAAAAAGCCTCTGAACGTTACCAACACAATCTGGTTTCTTGCTATAATATGAGACATGGTGACACAAGTGCATTTCCTGCGCATGTCTCTAAAACGTCTAGACATTTGTGATTTGGCAAAAGTAATCCCTGATATGTGCCTCGGTGTGTCAGGATACTGCATTATTATCTCCTTTATGTTGTGTTCACATGCACGTTATCTAAATCACTTACAAACACGTACATAGTGCAGTGACTGATATGTAACGCACGTTTCCTGATACTATCACTTTAGATGAACAAAACACGCATTAGCAGCATTGTCAAGGGAACTGATTAATTTTGCAGTTGCGGTTCCAAATCATTGTAATCAAAGTCGTCTAGCTGCTGGTGGGATTGTGATTACGACTCTTCGTGTGCTGCAAACAGGTTTAAAAACAACGGTGTACTTCTATTATAATGTGTTTATATGGCTTTATGTGTTGTAGTGCATTCTGGGGTCTTGTGCACTTTGCATGTTGCTTATTTCCCGACCTCAAACACCTTTATGATCGTATCGACACAATTATGTAGCTATTCATGCGTGAAGCTGGAGATAGATCACAGGGGTCAATTTATGCATCCAACCATCACGTTACAAACTCAGAACTTTGACAAGACAGTTACATGAAGCTAAACAATTGCATTGACATTCATTGACATAAGGGACAGAAAATGCCACGATCGCAAAACAGTGTCCCCACATAGACCACTAGAACAGAAAATAACTTCAAGAATCATAAAGTGGGAAAGTTCTCCCCCCCCCTTCAGTCTATAATTACTGACTGTTTTACTAGTTCCATCCTTTAAACTTTCGCCATATTCTCCATTGCTGTTTTTGATGGTCGGCCAGACCATTCATTGCAACCCTATTCCCATATATATTTACCCTTACACCTCCTCAAGTCCTAATGATGGCTGTAGCTTCCCTGGGGTCTGTGTAGGGAGGCATAATCTTATGTATATCGCATTCCCTGCAACAACTTAATATCTCTTATATAAGACAAGCTAGTAGGAGGATGACGATGTACACAGATAAAGTGAAAATGAAGGATTTTAACAGTATTATAACATATTTGAATCGATATCCTGTATATTAACCGATTATGTATATTCCGAATATTACTCATTCATTTTTACATGAACAGTTTCACTTCTCGTAGGACTAACATATTCAATGTCTTCAATTCATTCAAGTAAAACACATACTTCTATTAATTATCTAACGCTATCCACTTAAACTGTCTACTTTTATTTTAAGACACAAATAGTCACTAAACTACGGTGGCATAGAGGTGACATATATGAAGTTATTTTTTATCTCGTTCCCACGACTTAATAACTCGTTCCCACGACATACTATCTAGTTCCCACGACTTAGTATCTCGTGGCCATGACTTGACTACCTCGTTCCCGCGACATAGTTATCTGTTGGCCATGACGTACTAACTCGTTCCCACGAGACAAAACTAATTTCACACATGTCACCTCTATGCCACCGTACTAAACAGATTACAATTTTCAGATGCATTGGTATCATCGTTGATGCAATTTATTTCTTGTAATGCATGTAATTAATGAGGCTTTTATTGTATGTTCTATGCAATAATTCCGTCAGATTTAAATTAATGTTACGGTGATTTTACTTGTAGTATACGCGAGACAATAAAACAAATTCAGGAATTAATCATGAAGCAATATTGTACAGAAATAAATGTTTCTGATTATACTACTAAACAACGAATATAATTTAATACAAAATAAGACGTAGGTGTTTTTTGTATGAGTAAGGGTAAAACACATCGTTTGCTTATCATAGGCGGAGAAATTTGAAATGTTTCCGTTTAGAACCACGTTGCACACACGCAGCATATCTGAACAAAGACCAAACATTATTATCAATAACTCTTGAGTATTTGTATTTAAGGAAATGAAAAATATTATATATCGTTTATTTTGTTTTTTAAGGGTAAACATATGTTTGTTTCAGGTTTCCCGACTAACACTATTTTTTGCCCCAACCCTAGAACATTTTTTCGCTTGTTAACAGTTTTTTCATTTTGGTAAAAAATTGTTCTTTTTGGTAAAATTTCTTCTTGGTATTTTTTTTCGTTTTGGTACATATTCTTCTTTTTGGTAAAATTCTTCGTGTGAATTTGTCTTTAGGTTCATATTTCTGCCCAGTTATAAGACGCTCTACCAGTATTCCAGGTAAAGAGCATTATATTCACCTTAATTAAACCATTATCTATGTAAAAAAGGAGAGGGGATTTGTCTTTAAACATATATTCATTTAAATTTATATTTAATTTGCTTCGTTTGAAAATAAAAAAAAATCTCTTAAACATTTTTCCGACATACCTTCCCTAATTTTTGTTGGGTATGAAACAAACATATTTTGTTGTAGGCCTTACTGTATTTTGAAGCTGTATGATCGATATATTTCATGCCTTCCATCCAATCTCACCGACAGACACAATGGCTTAGGTCTTAATGTCCCTCCGCCATTACTCTGTAACTTCCAAACGCGACATTACAGACAGCCCACTTGTTATTCAAGTGTCACACTTTCCAATTATCCATCTCGTGTTTCCGACGAAAAAGAAATTAATCATTTCAAGTTTATGAAACAGAAGCATATCATATAGATCATTCTCCGATTGATTAGAATATTAAATCAAATTTGCGTCAGGAAAATTGTGATCCGATCAATATAAAAAAGACTTCGTAATTATTATAGCCTTTAATGAACCGGTGAAAAAATGGGTACCAATTACGTTGACTATTAACTTCATTCAGTTCGAAAGCACCATTGTACGGAGAGGTTCAGTTCGTTAAAGTAAAAGCTGAAAGTGGAGACAGACATTACAGAAAAAACAGTCGATGCCATCATAGAGATGGCGGCTTAAGTTCAGTCCTGCGTTTCTGTTTGGTAGTATATGTATAGCGAATCTATTTTTAATTCTAGTTAAGCATCAACAAAAGACAAGACATATCTTGAAAGAAGATGGTCGGCGCAATTTGAAGGTTAAGATTTGTTGTGCAACATAAAATTTGCCGAGATGTTACGATTGCTGATCACTCCAAATCCAAAATGGATTGCGGTAAATTTTGTAAGGTAATGCACCCCTTATCGAAAGATTAACCAACCCGTGTCAAGGTTACAACCATGTTTGGGTGAAGAGAAGTTGGTTTGATTGGTTTACACAACACTGATATAGAAAGGCAAAATATGTTACTACGGCTGCGCCGAACATGAATATTGCTTACTAATAAATACAACTCAAACTTTAATTCAACATTGTTATGTTTTTGTTGTCGATATTTTGTGATCAATATTCATTAAATTTCCCTTGTTGTTCATCCGTTCGCGCGTTCAGTGTTTGAACCTTCGTTCGTTCTCTGATTAGCAACATATCAGATTTAATGTCGGGATAGTGGCACAGGTACTAAGCTAGGGTATTGACATGATGCAGTAGTAACAGATATATCCTGATCGTGTCCTTTAAATATATAGCATTATTCAAATGTTTGTAATAAATGTTACAAGGCTATTTATCATATTTTTTATTTTGAATACAATAAATCGAAAATTGGTGTGTGTATTTAGTACAAAAACAAATAAAGACAAATATAAAAATTCATATAAACTAAATATTAAATGAGACACAACGTTGTTAAAACCACGTAGGATTATTATCAAAGTGCCGTAATCCATCGTATTTATATAAAATTGTGGAGAGGTAGAGTTATCTTGCAAAAATGTTATTCTATGAAAATAAACTCATATGATATGACTACAGAAACAGTTCTGTGTACTATGCACCACTATTGAATCACTTCATCTATCAACATTTATAAATACTATGTTGATCTTTTTGACTTAGTAGTTATTCTTATATTCAATAATATGCGAGTATGATAATAATTGATTAAATTTAGGAAATTACGTTTGAGAATTAAAATAAAATATTTCTTTATAATGACATGGTGCTGACACGGATAATGTTTCGTTGAGATATTAATGGCGTGGTGCTGACGCGGACAATGTTTCGTTGAGATATTAATGGCGTGGTGCTGACGCGGACAATGTTTCGTTGAGATATTAATGGCGTGGTGCGTATATACTTTCTCAATGGAATGTAAATATCTTAACGGAGGCCGTTTTTATTCTATTGTGAAGGGACTAGTCCGGCCCTAAAATGTATAGGAGCGATTTTGTGCAGGAGGGGTTTGTTCATAAACTCTCACAGAGCACGAGACAATACCTGGCAAAACACGTACAAGTATAGGGTTAAGTACTACTTGGATAGTCTTTATTTTCATAAATATAAAAAAGTTGTATCATATGAAACTAAAACGTTTTAATGGGCGTCATCCAGTATTGTTGTTACAAAGTGTAAAACATCATTAATAAGAACCATTGCCATGTATAACCATTTAAAACAATGTTGATTAATCATATTACTAACAGACAAACCTAGAACAAAACACCAGCTTGTTTAAAAACTGGATGTTTGTTTTTAATTTTATGATAATACACACGTCTTCTTTCAACAAATACAGAGAAACACATTATAAATATATTCTGTGATAATGCATATTTATTAAAGTTTTAACTAGATAAAGTACATTTTTCATGTTTGTTTAGGTAAACAAATGAACAAAAAAATGAGCATTATATATCTTGAAGTCTTCTTAGTCAATGCAATACAGTTCCGCTAAGCATTAAGTATGATGCGTGTCATTTTAACGAGTTGGGTTTCAAGTGCCTGGTGCATTCATCGTGTGTTTGTTTACAGATTATCATTCAGTGCAAGCGACAATCTGGCTACGAAATTATAGAACAGACATTGATACATTTTTGTTTTTATACGAATAACAAATCAAATGCTTCATTTTTCATGCGTGTCTCCGTAAATCAACACAACAAGCCCTATCCTTGAAATAATAATAAACAGATATGGACATCTATTACAAAACCATCGACAATGAAGCATTACATGCTGACAAGCGCCGCTGAAAACACGAACAAGCAAATAACAAGTCCTGGCAATGCACACATGTCCTCAGTAAAATACTCTACTATTAATTCACTCCGTTCACTGCTTCATCAAAATTATCGGAAATGTGCATTTTTTGGGAGAGAGTTTTTTACTATGGCGCTAAATGGCTAGATTCCTTGCCAAGGACCTATACTAGTGTTTATTTATTATAGCGTCACCCCTATTCAAAAGGCCAGCCACTTCTAATTCATGGGACCCCAACTTTCTGAACAAATTAACTTCCCGATTCCTATCCTCTAATGCCAGGCACCAGGCAGGTAGGTACACGGTAAACATTATTTAACTAGTTGGCGGCTCACCAACCGGCCATATCAGAACGGACCTCAACCAGAATTCGAACCTTTGACGTCGGGCTCCCAAGGCGGATACCTAAACCACTCGAGATGACGATACCATTAATCCTGTCCAAACTCCTGATGCCTCCAAATACGGTTGATAATCAAAATAGTGCTTCTTAACGTTCTTTATATTTATACTAAACACATGTAAAACCTACCATCTGTCATAGATTCTGTTTTACACTTTGAGTCACTTACACGTAGACTTGAAAAAACCCACATTTTTTCAGTCAATAAAAATGAAATAAAACATACTTTTTTGGTCAAATCCAACTGGCCTACTGGCCTGTGATGATCACATGACAATATAATCAAAGCGATATTCATTATATTGATAGCCGCTTGACAATCTGTCTAAATCGTTTTCTTCATTAAAACAGTGTACGATACTTCACATTACAATGCAATTTTAAACAAAACCCCATAAGTCCGCCTACATCCCTGTCTGTATCCATCCGTCCACCTTATTTGAAATACTATTTTTATTGACACCAAAAACAGCATGACGACAAAACGAGTGCACGCAACCGATAAGTGTGGTGGCAAATAGGAAAAGTTCTCGGATAAAGTTATTTTGGCCAATTGTTGCCAGCTGTCTTGACCTTTTCCATCAATTAATCCCCTTCTGTTTGTCGTCTTTGATCCTCCTTGTTATCCCTATGGTCGACCAGGCCATTTTGCCACCCTGTTTCCCTTACGTATGTTCCATTGAACCTTCCTTAAAAGCCTTATGTTTCATGGATTGTTGTTTCTCGGAGGTCTGTGTGGAGCACATGTATGTGGCGTTCCATGTAGCAATTTATTCTCTCCCCTTTACAATGAGTGTCATGTTATAGCCCGTTCCATTTTGTTACTCTATGTCTAGTGATTTAATATGAAATAGTATTACGTAAACCTCTATACTAAAATACTCAATTAAAACAGTATACTTTCGCTAGTTTCAACTTGATTCCACCAAGTGCAATGCTCCCTTTCTCATCAATAACTTGCGCCTTAACGAACACATAATAGCTAATTCGGTCAAATGATCGTAGAAATGTATCTATCTAGAAAAAACTCAGGGGAAATCATGGGCATTTCAAGAGGTATAACAACAGACAAATTAACATGATGTTTTGGAAATCCCAAGATAGACCAATCCAGCACAATGTTGTAGATACGAGGTTCAGGGCATCAATCATCAATTACTTTTCCTTCTTCTTACTCTTTCCTTCCACTCAGTTATATATCTTCAACAAGAGATGCATTATCCTGCGATAAGAGTTAAATACCTAATTTAGGATAGATATGGCAGTGGTTAGATATAATTTTGAATAGCAACTTGAAATCTAGAATATGTCTAGAGCAATACTATTATTTTCCAACCTTTGTCATATGCAAACGTACAGCGTTGACGTAAATGACATCTGAACATATTATTGAAATGCAGCATGTTTTTTCTAGACCCAATTATCGTACTATCGCAGCCGTACCAACATGGCTTTGCTACTTGCATAGATGTGTCGTTTAAACCAATCAAATCTTACGTTAACCACTAAACCAACTTCTCTTCAACCGAACAACGTTTGTAACATTGACTCGGTATCAACAGATAAATAATATGTATAGGCCTACTACTCAAAATAACACTCGCATGGAAATGTGGACAAAAGCAAATTTTGATTGAAATAAAATTGATCTACTCGCACTAAGGTTGGTATAAATAATCATGGCTTCTAATCCATCACATAGATAGCAATATTTCTACGTGACCTAGTTAGTGAGCTCTCGTTTTCGATTGATTTAAAATCGCATTTGACGGTTTTCATTATACCGAGTTAATTACATGTTACAAGTGCAAGATATTAATATAGATGACACATACATATTCTACTCAAGTGCTGTTATTGACAACTTTCAAGTTAATATCTCCACACATGATGATTTATTACACGGTGTTTCCAATATGATTCATTTAAGTGGCAGGACAATCCATAATCAAACGGCTATATCATTCATGCTTATATGAGCGCCACTGTACGATTTTCAACCTCTTCTTAAAGTGACGTCATATCTAGAAAATGTCACATGTGACGTAACCATAATTATACTGACAGTTAGCAATATTTGTCCCATATGCCAATATAAAAACGAAGTGACTATATGGAGTAAGTATTATTTCCTGCTTGCAAATAGTTACATCACATTTTGCGCTTTCTAGAAAAGACGTCACATACTGATGAGGTTTTAAATTCAATAGCAGCGCTCAATTGATGATGACAGCAGACATATATAATGTTGTGTATTAGCGATGTTTCAACACTTTTCTAAAGTTTTAAGTTGTCACTCAAGAGTTGATCTAACATTTTGCCTGATCTACCAACCAGAACTAAATTGTTCTTCAACAAGCAACTGACTGCAACAGGAGATAATATATCCTTAGTCACTTGTCCTCCCTTCATTTTTAGGTGCAGACAAAATGACCATGAATGTATTATTTGCAGGCAAATTGTCTCTGAGTCCATACACCGGGGTTCTAATATATGACCCTCTAAGATTGGCAGCCAAGAGTTCAGACAACAGAGCAAAATGAGCGGGCTTGTTGCTTCCAAGATAATCACGAAGCCGTCGCGTGCTTAGAAACCATTACGTTAATCTACGGTGTCTGGTCACTGATAGTTTTGCTCTATAGCCATGTCGGTTAAAAAAATAATATCAGTTCAGCGAATCAACTTCTTTCCAATTGATTCCAACAAATACTAACATTTTTGAGAAGCAACTGCGGGCAAGACTTGAGTTCTAGTACATATACTGGACTCGTTAAGTGTACTCCACAAATTCCTGTAAGTTTTTTTGCAAACCAAATTTGTTCATCGATGGAGAGTAAATGCTATGTTTGGTATCATACACCAGTCTTTATCTCAATGTTAGTTTCAAATAAAAAAGTGTTTTCCTCTTAAGTAAACCATATGAATTTGATGCGTCGCTGGACGATTTCCATAAAAGCATTGCTTGTTAATGTATTGGTAAATGTGTAGGCCGCTCAATCCAATTGTTGTAGGATCAAAAACTCCTAAGGGTCACAATCCTGCCATGTTTGGAACCTGCGGTGAACAATTTATCAATATTCTGTTACTACTGGCCCGGTGCTCATTGTTTGAGCGTTCTTCTCGGCTGCAGAACTAAGCGGGTTTGAACTCCATCCGGGACAACCAAAGTCTTAAAAACAGTAAACAATAGGCCTATTGCCTACGCTTGACATTATAAGAGTGGTACTTGCACTAGTTGTCCCGGTGTAGAGTAATGTGACAATGTTGTATCATGTCACGTATCTACGGCGTGGCATCATAGAGTGTAAGCACCATTGGTTACAAGAAGGTCCCGCCTCTGTATGGCTTAAAGGTTTTTAGTGGGAGGTAAACGCAACACACTCACATTCCGTTATCTCAACATCATGCCGATAATGAAGCATATAATAATGAGCGAACGGATGCATCTAACGATGCAATCACGCCTACACGTCAGACATAAGAACTGGCTTTTCCAGGAAGCCGACTCGATGGTGATGCAAATAAGGAAGTATACATTGTTGTTGCAATCGAACTTAAATCGGTATAAAGAATAATACATATAATGGTACCACGCTATGATGTCTTGAACTTTTATGAATAAATATGTTTTTGGAACTGTCAATGACGTTAGTCTATATCAGGGTCTTCTGGAACGTGAGCATTGCATACACAGTAATGAACCTTTTAGAAGCTTCCGAAGGTTTTAAAGTATCAAAGTTAGCATCAAGTTCAATTGTTCTATAGAATATAGAAAGGAATGCAAGAATACAATTATTTTTAAAAAGATACTACGCAACGTATTTTCGTTTTTTTTTACTGCACTATGTCGTGTAATGCTTATATTGTAGATCTAGGGCCTTAGACTAAGTAATAACATGCCAATAGTAGATATTAGTGGATAGTAGTTATTTCAACTTTTGGTACTGTCAAATAGTACATGTAGTCCGGTAAATCAAGCTTATTGCACAATGCCTAATTTTGCAAAAAAACACATGGATACAAAGATAATGAACAAATACACCTTTTACAATCAACTTTTTATCAACTCTACATAAAGTTATGATTTTATTCCAAAAAAACAACACCAGAAAAAGGGGTGTGCACGAAAAATCTTGCTTTTATTTTTTCCTGATATAATTTTGCATTTACCGGAATGTAAAACATCATTGAAAGTCATTCTACATGTACAAATTTACTATACAGTGTATAAGTTAATCCCTTACAGTGTGTATTGATACACTTGGCATAAAATGTGTCAAAAGAATCGCCTTAATTTCTTCTGTCTGGCACGTATATGTATGTATACATAGCCTCAATATGATATATAAAGGTGTAGACGAAGTTTTTTTCACAGCCTCGCGTCATATTCAGTTGACTCGTTTCATAAAAACAATATCAAATAAGCACTCATGTAAGATCCTCTATATAACCTGGATTATTGTATTTCCAAATAGATGTATTGAAATGTTCGTGGTTGTTCATAAGTTACTTGTAGAAAATGCCGCGGATGTGTTTTGATAGAAACGTAATCCAAACAGCAGTTATAGTTTTAAGCACGAGGACTTCTTTACCTATATCGACATGGGTCAGTCCTGTAAGTTCAATAGCGGTCAATCTAACAGCACTATACATGTTGAAAAGAAACATAATTATGTACAGTTTTCATTAACACAATAGGCGACAGTTAACGCCAATGATTACGAATACTTTAATTCAAAATTGCTTATAAAAAGACTCGCAAGACTCGTTATCAAGGAAATATATAAAATAATTACCTAGTAAAATGTCCGTTTTCAAGAACAGTTATTGATATACCATGTTGAAAATAAGTAATGTTCACTTTCTGCTGTATGTGTAGGCCTGCGTGATTTTCTTTCAAAAGCCTCATCACAAATAAGATACTATTTTATAGCAGCCATCTTGTAGGAAGCAGCCGTCTGAGAGTTGTCGGCGAGTTCTGGGCGTCCAGGGCGTATTAGCTGTATTGTAGGAATAGGACAGTTCGGGTAAACCTAACAGATAGCTGTAATATTAATATATTGCATTTACTTGTTTCTCGTTTGCTGAGCACCACTTCCATTCGGCATTTTTATAAAGGCATTATCCTAAGAAGTTCCCGACCATCGATTGAATTATCTGGCGGTCAATTTGGCAAAACATCTAAGACATGATTATATTGTACTCCAAATTCTGACACATCAGACGAATGAAGTGAGGAGTTGAGTAAATTACTTGAATGGAATCAAAACACAGTGTTTGAAATTGATTTCATAAACTCAACATGGTTGTTTGCATAATCGTTTGAGTACGGTCGGTGACAGTGATGTAAGGAACTAAATTTATTGCAGCAAACACCAGCATTTTTTTTTATTAAATGTGAAAATGTGGAACGTTGTAATGTAAATATTATAACGTAGGCCTACTTGAAGATTATGTACAAACAGTATAACCTGACCTAAAGACTATCTATATAAGACCACATCGACATTTAGAACACAATTTTCAAGTCCATTTGCACTGTTTGCTCTTTATTCAACCGCAATACTAAGACCACCTCAATAAGGAGACCAGTTTTCAAGGGTCCAAAAGGTGGTTTTATTATTGAGATTTTACTGTAATTGGAATAAGTTTGCACGATCGGGTAAGCCCATGGAGGCAATTGCTCTTCATTTTGGGTATGAATGGCGATATTTACTCATTCACACATTCAACGCACACTCATATAAATATATAATCATACCTTCAAAGCATCGTTTAATTTTTATTTCTAGATACACAAGTAGTTTCAAAAGTCTTCGAGTCAGTGCGATATTGCATGTCCTATTGTTGCACATTCTTTATAAAACCATGTCTATGTGGAAATGAGCTCTCACAATCTCCGTAACCATAGTAGCAGAAATGTTATCGGTTGCAAGCAACTAAAATGCTTCTAAATTATTTTTGCTTATCAAATATCCAGAAATAAAACATTGATATATAAGTACATGTATACAGTAAGACGATAAATCGACTTAATAGAAAAATCCATCCCCAAAGTCAATAAATCTCTTTGATGGAACTGGCTAAACGATAAAAATATATGGTTGTATTAATATATACACTTTCCAAATTGCTTTAATGTATCTATAGATATAATAAGATAGATACAGTCAGCAATGGGACGCCATTTTAATCCTTTTTACTGTGATCGATATGGAAATTTTGAAAGTTTATATATATATATACGAGTATGATTATACATATCGCCATTAATAACGCAATTTTGGCATTTTGCTACTTTTGGGATATCTATGAGTAGGCACATGGTATTATGAATATGTGTCTGCTATGTTACTTTATAAAACTCTGTCAAGTACACTATACATATGAATTTTATACGTACTATTGAAAGCAAAGGAATTTAAGAAAAAAATCCGATACTTTTAATGTAACTAGCGTTTTTAATGAATTTAATTATAAGACTCATCCTTAAAAATGTGAATACCGTATTTGATCCAAGATATGATATCCAGGAATTCACACGAACAGATAACGTGACCTCGCCACATCTTAATTTTTTATAAAAGTTTTTTCCATTCCAGATCTGGTTATTTTTTGTATTTTTGTTATCTTGTCTTCATTGAAACAATTACATTTTGTGATAATATGTAACTACCAATGTTGTACGGAGGCATTTAAAGAACTTTAAAGCCTTGGGCACCAAGATTTTCAAGATGTAACGAAACTTTCTGGACATCCTATTTTGGTATATTTATGTAAAGTAGACTCTCAACGTAAATATGCGCTAGTTTTAAATAAACAAATCCACCGTAAATTGTTCTGACCGTGAACAGCTAGATTTGTGTTATATTAAATTACAATTATTCCGGTCGGACAATTTTCCCGGCACAGTATACAAGCATGCTTGTTCATACACCGCATTTATCTCTCCCTCTAATGCTGTATCAGAATTTCCTAGTTTCTAAATTATAATACAGAATTACGTTTGGACGACTGGTCGACACGACATTTTCAATCAAGTGGCTGATATTGCGCTTGGAAGAATACCAATCGTGTTAGATTTATGATTGAACGCGTTAACCGTATATCATTTAAAACGGTAGTTTGATCTTTTCCGACTAATTATGTTCAAAAAAGGCTGACGCTGATCAATAAAGGAATGTAAATTAGTTACAATGCGGCAACTCAACTGAAAATGAATGAATTGAATTCTTAGAAATATTCTGTGCTTTTGAATAACATTTGTTGGATGATTTAACAAAAGCTGAAAGTGAAACAGAATTGTGCTATCTGGTACTGCGATCGTCTTTCTGGGCCGGTCGGTCTTTGAAAAGAATGCTTACAATCATTTCCTTCCTTAATTATTAAGCCTATCTTAATTTCGCGGTTATTTTAAATGCTACTGTATTCATTGTATGTAGCTATGTCTTATACAAAATCGAATCCCGGTAGAAGAATTAAGTGGGCAAGGATTTGAATTTGATTTTAAGAAAATGTTCGTGTGAACAAAATTGTATTGGTGACGGATTTCACGTTTTAGTCGAATGTGGTCACTTTTATGATTCAAGAATAAAATGCATCCCAAAAGATTTATATCGCCACCCTATAACGTATTAAAATTTCAGTTACTAAGGTATCATGACTTTCATAACATCATAAAAACTAGGAAACTTTATATTCTCATTAAAGACATTTTTTGTGAATTTAAATGAATACTGACCTTAAAACATCCCCAAATAAAATAATTTTATATCATTAGTATGTTAAACATAAAGTTAGAATGCAATACCTTCTCCCGTGATAGTAAAGTTTATTTATCATATATGTATTGTACACTTGTGTGTCTTGTGCATGATGTATTGATTTTCTTATTGTAATTACCTGTTTATCATTGTATTAAGTTGTATATTATATATACTCATAGTGTCTTGTTTTACACGAACTGAGTAATGTAATTTTTATTTTTTTAGGAGAGATAATTTATTTTCCTCGTCCATAGGTATGAGAGGGTCGAGGGTATCCCACTACATACCGTACAGTATGAGTAATGTAAGTTAACTTGTATTCTTATTTGACACCTTAGCCTTCGTTTAATAAACATTGCTCGTAAAACAACAAAAATGCCATTTACATGTTTTGCAAAAAGAAAATCTCATTTTTCTTCTTCAAAAAATATCTTTCCTCGTCATCATTTATATTATTCATGAAATCAGTGGGAACTAAAGATCCGTAATCAAAGACCGTCTCGGTCGTTTTCGTCTGATGGATGCGCGCAAGAAGCTGCACAAAACGTGACAGCGTGGTGTCTCTGTCACTAAGGAATGTAATTTCTTGATCATAATTACATCGTGCAATGACTTCCATTGACCATGTAATGCTGTCCTCAACATATAACCCGCATGTATTATCATACAACGATCAAAATAAACGAAATGTAATAACTAATGATATATATGTATGTGGAAAAACAAAACATCAAACGGTTCTATTCAAAGTTGAACATTTTTGAAAGATAACATGGACTTCCGTAAGTCAAATAGTATTCCGACGAGGTTCATACAGTATACTTTGTGATAATTTCGCATTGCAATTCATGTATTTTCATATTTGTTTCACATGCAATAAATCGAAAAAGCTTTTTAACGCAGCAATAATTTTCTGTTGAAATATTTATTAATTTGTACTGAAACAAATCATCTTATTTTCTGATCAGATCAATCAGTTACACACATATATTGGTTTTGGATGCAGGCCCAATAATGCTGCTGCCGAGATGTGCAAATTGTTGATTTTAATTTTCCATCACAGAAGTGGGATAAATATTTTTACTTCATGATCATACATGTTTTATTTGAAATTCTGTAAGAAAAGGTAACACAATTCAAATTATTCAAGTGTGAAGAAACTTTTGAAGGGCAGTGTATTTGAACAATTATATATCTAAAGTCTTCATGTAGGACCTGTATGTCTTATAGGACATGCTACTTCCAAGTACTTCAGTAGAACAACCCGTAGTTTTCTAGTATTTTCATGACTAATATAATTGTCATACACCAGAGAGTGTCATATGTTATAATGATCAAGGATAAATGTACACAAGGCTATAAATCTGAAAATTTGAAAGCTTATGAGATAAAGTTGCCTTACAATATATATTTGTGTCTGTGGAACTTGTGATAAAACAGAATATAAGTTTTACGACTTATACGAGCGTCATTAGTGACAAGATGTAATTACAAGCTGGCAATGAAATGCTATACATAACAATTCACCACTCGGCAAGTGTCCATTGAGATGTCCGAATGTGATACGACAGGACCTTGTATGCCAGGCATTAGGCGCACATTTTATGGCTGTACTAGCCTCCTTGTGCGACAAATAACAAAAGTTTGGCTGGAAACGGAAATTAATCCCACAAATTATTGCAAGATTTGACATTGTAAAAGGACTTGATGTTTCCGCCAAGTAATAAGCAAGGAATGGAAAAAGCTGGGGAGAGAAATCACGAATGGATGTCAATCAACGTACTGATTTTTGATATTGATCCCATCATATCAATAGTCGAGGGATGTGTGGAGTTTTCAAAGAATGTATAGGAGAAAGGTTTAGCTCTTTCATACATTTTTGCGACAAAATAAAGCATGGGAAACAAGTATATGCGTCCTGATTTTATGTTATTGCGTCGGTGAATTTCTGCCAATATATCATATTCCAAATAGCTCAGTACATGGATAAAAAAATAACCTATACTTTATTAAGAAATGTAAAGAGTGCATATTCAATATATGGATGCGAATGTGTACATGAGCCTACGACAGGGCGAATGAGTAATTCTGTTTTGCAGAAAGGGTATGGTTAATGCGCAAATGTTGAGCTACTGCGATTGCCATCGTATGTATACTACGCAATTGCTGCAGCTACGAGCAAAACGTCTCAAATAGACTAGAAATCACTACACATATACGAAATAGTTTTCCAGTAATGCTTGTCAATAAATAGTCTATTTTATCATTGATTGGAATTTTTAACTTTTCACTGTCCCAATTATAAGTTATCATACGTTAGGGAGCACGGTCCAGACAGACATACTACATGTATTGCATCCTTCTGTAATGTTACAGCGGCTGATACATTGGCATTAACCTTTATCCAATTCAGTTGATATACCACGTGTCATTCAGTTGCTGCAGGTCACTGGCCATATTGTCTGGTATTAGCGTAGCGAGATCTGACTTGTCTGTGGCGAATAAATACCGTTTTATTATGGCAATCAAACAGGCATATATAGTTCACATTAGGACAAGCTTTGATAGGCACAATAAGGCTTGATAAGTTCACTGAGAGAAATAAACACAATAAAGCGAGCTGTACCAATCGCGATTTTATGTTGTTTACGTTACAAGAGTTAAATACACGGTACTGTATGTACAAGGTGCTTTAACTTACGACAAAAGATAAGATTAACATATTATAAGGTTGAATAGTCTTGAACATTACAGTTTCTATCTATTAAACATGCACAGTTATCTATATGCTTCGTATGGCGTTACAATTGCACAACCGTAAACATATATTTTATCTAGCCAAGTTATAATATGAATAAAATGCATTACATCGAAAGCTAAAAAGTACGGTAAACGTTGAGTCCAATGATGTAATATTTGGAAACCACGGTTTTGACAAGTAATTTAAAATAAGTGAGAAATAAAGACGGGTAATTTCTTTTATGAAAACTTGCCAATTCCCTGGCGCCATATTTTAATTTAAAACTGCTTGTTTATATCAAATTTTAAGATATTTTGACGAAATGTCTCAGTAAACAATACAAAGTTGTCTCACAAATGCACCCTATATAATGTTCAAATTCACTAAGTAAGTTGTTGTAGTTATTAAGAGTTGGTTGGTTGGCTAAATTCACACTTTAACCACATCCGAACCACGTGAGGTACCAGTATAAGAAATACATTTTCAGGAGCAGTTTTGTCCGTCAATGAGGGGATATATGCAGGGTATGTTCGATATACAGGAGATTGTCACGAGATCTTCTCACGAGGTGTTTGACATGCGCGCAATATGATGCATTTCTGAGGAGAACTTCGCCAATTCTTGACGGATTTGCACAAAGAATGGGTCATTTGAAATATAGAATATTCGTGCGTAGCATGTGGTGCATTTCGTAGGTTTATATTGATGTTAGGCAGGTCTCCGTTAAATTAATATAATATATTTGTTACACAGAAATATAAAAATATAAACGTAACGTTAACGTGAATATGTTATATAGACATTTTGTGAATGTATGCAGAAATAATGCTAGCAAACCTTTCTATCCTAAACTGCTTGTTGACAAGCGCAAACAGATAGCATTGATGAATAATCTACTCCCTCTCATGTCGGACATTTTGCAAACTTGCCAAGACCTAGATCCCCCCAAAAACACGAGAGTCAGAATCTGATTAACCATTTGTTATAAAGACTCTGCAAATAGTCTTATCAAAACATACAATCACACAGAATCGATGGCATCGTCTGTAAAGCTCAATAGAACAATGTCTCGTGTAAGATTGTATTTCTAATTTCAGCGACAATAGGAAATGAAACGGCTATTAAGTTAAGGTTTGACTTCGTAAATGAAGTTCTATTGTTTCCGGTTGTTGGAATGTACTCAAGTCGTCTACTATCATTCCAGGCCTTGCACTACTTGAATGTATTTTAAATGTATGTTAAATGACCCTTTCCCCTGTGCAATTCTTTCACATTATATGAGCGCTGCTGTACGATTTCCAACCTCTCCTTTAGGTGACGTCATTTCCAGAAAAAAACTTCACATGTGACGTCGCCATGTACTGTCAGTAAGCAATATTTGCCCCATATGGCATTATGAAAACGAAGTGACCATACGAAGTAAATATTGTTTACGGCTTGCAAATAGTAACATCACATTGCGATTTCTTGAAATGACGTTACTTACAGAAGAGGTTGTGAATTCCATAGCAGCGCTCATATAATGTTCATGTCAATTTTCTCCCCACTTTCGGCTTATTTTTTTCTTGACGTGTCCTGTGATTTATTCCATCCATTAAATACCCCCGTTGGCATCTTTGATTATTCTTGTTATCCCTTATGGTCTGCCAGACCATTTCTTGCGCCCCTGTTCCCTTACGTATGTAACATTGAGCCTCCCCAAATGCCTTATACTTTATGGATTGTTGTTTTCCCGAAGGTCTGTATGGGGAGGCACTGTCTTTTGTATGTGGCGTTCCCTGTAGCAACTTATTCTCTCTCTTGTACTGCTCATATTTTCTTATACACATTTTCATTGCTTATGCATGAACAAAAGCTTTAAATTATTCGTACGTTGAAAAAAGCGTTTACCAACGACATCGGCAGCGTATTCAAGAACGTATATAACTTCTGTATGAAGTACATGGACAACACATGAAGAGTCAATACGTTCACGATATACAGAAACTACTCTTAGGCTAGTGACGGTCGTTAAATGATATTAGTAAATAATGGTGTGGTTTCTGGAGATAAGAAATTGTGTTAATTATACCACATATATATAAGTGTTGTTCGTCCATCGGGGAAGACTTGTATCGATAACCAATGCTGTGAACGGCGCTGATAAACAGATAAACTCAAAGACAACGGTTCATGATATTGTTAAACAATACAAGCATAGTAGGCGTTGTAGAAACTCATTGTGTGAAAGGTCAGAACAGCTCAGACGATCTATTCAATCAAAAAGGTGTCATTATTAAGCCATGCTTATTATTTTTTCCATAGGTCATTGGTTGGATTTTCTGTGTCGAACTGATTCAATATAGCTGTGTTAACTGTTTTATTACAGTTAGATAACTTCGACAGAGACGGAGAGGTTCATATAAGTAAGGGAAATCATTGTTATTATGTTTACATAGAACAGAGACAATTTAAGAAATAATCAGGCAGTCAACACGACGAGACTTCAAAGTAATAAGTTATACAGACATATGTTGTTTATCAAACAGTAACTATGTCACAACTCTTATAGTACATACTGTTAAATCGAACAGAGGCGTCGACATAGAACAAAGTAACCTACGACAAACGTAGTATCAAGTGGGACAAATTAAGTAGAAACAAGAAATATCTTGAAAACGAATGGTCGGCACAATTTGAAGGTTAAGATTTGTTGTGCAACATAAAGAAATGCCGAGATGTTACGATTGCTGGTCACTCTAGATCCAAATGGATTTCGGTAAATTCATCGAAATGCAATGAATTTCGGTAGGTAACGTATCCCTTATCCAAAAGTTAACCAATCCATGTCAAGGTTACAAACTTTGTTCGGTTGAAGAGTTAGTGTAGTGGTTAACGTAATATTTGATTGGTTTACACAACACTGATATGCCAATAGCAAAACCATGTTAGAAAATAAAACCCAAATAAATGCATGGTGGTAGCCTAAAGCTCATAACCACAGCTATAACTGTTTGACCAACGTCTAATGCAGGTACTAAAACGACGAAAAAAACTGAAATGAAGAAAATGGGGACAGAGATATTTGTATGCAAGACACGATGCAATAAAACCATAAGAATCCAGCAAGGCTTTCCAATACTGAGACGTTTCATAACGTTAATCATAGGCAGTGATTTGGAAGTAAACCTCGGCTTATTCTTCCAACCGCTATGTAATATATATGCTAATGTCAGTGTCTTCTGTCCGATCTATCAATTTCTCAATTATACGAATGGGATGATAGTGGCTGCATACACAAGATAAATATGAGTCGAATGACAATTCCTCTGAGGAAGTTAGGGTGAAGGTCTTCTCTAGGATATGTTGGATTTATAACTATAAACATACACAACTGATCTGTGATTGGACCCTTTGTACAGGACGTTTGACACATACAGACAATGAATTAACATTACGTGTACTTAACCGGTTCAAGGAATGAAAGACAAAAATCGTCTATATCATGTATGCTTGCATGAATAGCGCCCCTTAGAGAGGTACACATTTTATACTCTTTTGTACAAGTTGCCAAATTGGATAAGAGCAACATACGCAGAGATGATGTCAATATTCTTATCAGTGATATTTATCTAATTCGTTTATATGTTAGAGTGTTATATTCGATTTCTTTACAAGAAGTGACATTCATGCGCAAATATCGATTGTATTATTTATTTGTCGTATTTGACACCAGTACATTTCTCAATGTGTATTTCTTGAACTTCTCTAAATGACCTATTAAAGGTCAAATCAGTAAAAACTATAATTTACAGAGAGCAAATATAATTATACAGCTCTAGCGCTTATATGCTTTTATACATTCTAAAAAGAAGAACAAAAACAATTTATTTATTATTAGTTGGTTGAATAAAATGTTGGTATTTCAACGCAAATAACGTCTGATATTATGAAGACACTCTTTGGTTTTGATGATGTCATTACCGCAAAAACTTCAAAGAATAAATCACTTGCATTCTATTAATTTGAATAGATGCATAGATATGTGCAAACGTCCTTTGAACAGGTACGACATAAGATAACAAGTGAAGTAAAAAGGAACATAACATAAATATAGAAATTTTGCCTTAAATTCACATACACAGGTTTTTACAACTTATATTATAATAACTCTCGATGAATGCTTCCTGAGCTACTAATCATTGTCCGCGTCTAATTCATGTATTGTGAGGATAGCAGTTCAACCTCCCCAAGGTGGGTTCCGAACCCTCAACCTTCGGATCAGGAGTCAGGCACCATACCACTCGACCACTTTGCCTACTAATGGCTTTATTAGGAGCTGCATTGGTAGACTATTGTTTCAAGTACTATAGATATACACACACATTGAAACAATGTGTGTAAAAGGAAAGTTACTTTTTGAGTGGATTTCGGCCTATGGTGGCAGCTGTCTTGACTTATCCTGTGATCTTTATCATCCATTAATCCCGCCCATTGTTTCTCCTAGCTATTCATTATCGTCGACAAGGCCATTCATTGCGCCTCTGTTCCCTTACGTATGTACCTTTGAACCTCCTCAAGTGCCTTATGTTCTTTTAATTGTTGTTTTCCCGGAGGTTTGTGTGGGGAGGCACTGTCTGTGTATATGGCGTTCCCTGTAACAACTTATTCTCTCTCATTCATTATTACATTGATATAAATCAGTAAATTGAGCTCTGTGATGATGCCCGACAACATGCAACACATTAACGAATGTGTCGAGCGAAGCTATATACAGACTACCACGTTATTGTACTTGGCAAGTTCGTAAATATTTACAGGATAGAGTTGCAGATAACTCTTAAAATATTTCCATAAATGTCTCCCCAGTGATTGTAATGTCATTGTCGAATGAAAATACACTATTAAGAGCGATGTTATCAATGATATACAACTCTTGGTTGTTACGATTTCTACAAAAGGGTTATTTGTTTAAACATATTAATTTTAATGATGTTATTAATATTCTACATCGTTAAAGAACAGCTAGCGATCATTTTCAAACTAGCTTTCAAGAATGTACAAGTGCAGCTGAATAAAATTGTGTGTAGTGAATACGAACACCGTAAAACCCTTTCTATTGACGCATTTAAAGAAATCGCTAAATGGCTAAAAAATGCGATCATGTTCAATGTTTACTGTTTCGAATATGAACCCACCAGGACAAACATAGATACATTGACTAAGTAAAGTATACATCGTCAGAGGCAAACTACTTTATGGGTTAGCTTCTCAAATTCCAAGAAATCAATCAGAACTATGAATAAGATTTCGAAATCAGATATCAGAGTTTGAACTGGATCTAATAAATAACGGAGAAAGCTTTCAAGACAAAAGTAATCAATTACATGAATAATATAAACACGAGTACGGTGTGACATATCTACTGGTCAAACGTGCACACCCAGAAGTGATATGAATAATATAAACACGAGCACTACGTACGTTGTGACACATATACTAATCAAAAGTGCAAACCCGGAAGTGACATGAATAATATAAACACGAGTACGGTGTGACATATCTACTGGTCAAACGTGCACACCCGGAAGTGACATGAATAGTATAAACACGCGAACAATAAAAAAAAGGAATCTCCTTTGTGAAGAGCTATCAGCAAATGGCAGCAACCATTGAAAAAAATGCAATTTGAAAACCACGATTTCATCCGTAGCTTCTCGGCAATTTCCTTATCGAAAGAGGTGTGTGTCATACTGCCAATCCAGCGTCTGGATTTTACCTCATTTATTATCCGTCAGTACGAGAACTTTACAGTCCGTTCACCCAGAGTGTCATATATGTTATGAATAGCTTGGGTACCAAGGAAGTAGCATGAAGTGAATTGTCGAAATATTTTAACAGCACGTTCAATGATTCAGATCCTTTTCAGTAGTGAAGATTCTTGAAATGCAAAATGACGTGACGGGTCTTTGAACAACTTTAATATGCAAACAACATGACTTAAATGATCTAAAATTGAATGAATGTTGACAGTATTTAGAATTTATCATCAACGCGATCTTAAAACACAAATATCTTGAACTTTCAAATGGATGTCTTCGAAAATGGATTGTTGTTTTCCCAGAGGTCTGTGGGGGGGGGAGGCACTGTCTTGTGTATGAGGCGTTCCATGTAGCAACTTATTCTCTCTCTTTCGAACTCGTTTAACATGTTATCACATTATTCCCATTTAAATTTGGTATGATTTTTAAATTGTTGCCAGTGATGGTTCGGAACCTAACGGGGGTATGTTAGATTTAACAATATTTTCAAAAACTCTAAAATATTTTAAATAGACCATACAGTCGCTTACAGAAGAACCAGAATATATTCAGGTATAATGCATATTACAAACTAAGTACAGTAAAACCTCAATAATAAGCTGACTATGGGGACTCTTGAAATTGGTATCTTTTTGAGGTGATCTTAATATTGAGGTTGAAAAAAGAAGAAAACAGTGAACATGTACTTGAAAATAGTGTTCTTCATTTCGAGGTAGTCTTATTATTGAGGTGGTCTTTATGTGAGGTAATACTGCATAAGCATTAAAACTTATAAACTGCATTTCCTTGATTTAAGAAGCATAAGCTCATGGCGCATGTTATGTGAATCACTGAGGCGATCTTTTTAAAGAAATGTATCAATTTCAACTAGGGAAATGTTGATTCATAGAAATGCTGACGAGACAAGAATATTCAAATGTTTCATTGAGATCATTTCTTGTGAATAATAAGGAACTGTCAGTTTTGTACAATATTCATTGATATGCGTATTGGAATTTATTTCAAATAAGCGCCAAAGTTCACCGGTTAGCTGAGTCGGTAAAATACCAGACTACCAAGCTGGAGGGCAAAGGATCGAACTCCAGGCCCCTTGTTCACAAAGGATCACCTGATCTGGATCAAGTCGATCCATAAAAATATTTGCCATTTTCATGAAGCTATAGAACACTTTGTCCAGTACTTCTCATAAACGCACACAAAAATACCTAAAATCTTCTAATTAACACCTTGAAAATATACAAAACTTCACCATGATGCTGAGAAATTCGTTTATTATACATAAGACTGAAACTGATCTAGATCAAATCAGGATCATTTTTTCAAAATCTGTCATAACTTATTAATTTCAATCTTTTTCTTAATAAGCATGGCATGTGAATTTAATGTCTCAAAAGTTGGCAGGATTTTTAAAAAAAGACAGCTTTTCATAACATTTTTTACAAAGTTTGAAAGATCCTATATTTTATCTTGAAACTGATCCTATAAACTGATTCTTTGTGATCACGGAGCTTGGGGTAAAATCTGGAGCCCTGGAAGGCTGGTCCAAACAATAGATTCCTTTCTTCTCCATGTATCCCCGTACGGTATACGTAGTAAAGAACGAATGTTATCGTCCGTTAGATGAAGCACAGACTGCACAAGCATGCTTACTTGGAGTATCCTTTGACCAATGAGCAATTAATCTCCACTGAGTTCTTCCCTCTCCATCACTGATAACTATATACAATAGTTTTAGAAAATTAGAAAATTATGTAAGATGAGAAATAAATTAGTTTGTGTTTCCATAGCTGAAACGAAAGAACATGCTTTGCCCACCACGTTTTACTGTGGAGACCGTTAACACATACTTTCGATTCGTTATCACAATTTTTTTATAATAATTCTTGAATTAGTGCATCTATTATATGCTGTTCAGTAACTTAAATGAAAGTATGACAATATGTGAATACAATTTGTGATTAAACCATACCAAGCTGGTGAAACAAGGCTGTCAAAATCTTATGAATAGTTTCCGAACAGAAAGTTATCCCAGGAATAAGTGGCGGAAGTGGGTATTTTATTAGAATTTAGAATATTTCTAAAGGCTTAATTAAATTAATTGATCTCCAAGCTGGCCCCAATCAGTCCTTATATCTTCCATTTAACATTGTATCATGACTTGCCGCAGACTCCAATGTACATGGTGATATCTCAGGGTCCAATAGTTGGTATCATATAGCAGAATGCCATATAGATGATTTACAATATAAATCTCATATTTCATTCGTCTGCCTGTCAATGCAATATTGATCAGAAGAGGGAAATTTACATGAAAATTAACCAACGCGCCATAAAATACTATATAACGAAACTGTTCATGGTCAATCAGACAGTCATACCAAAATATATGGAAACTGAAACTTTCTGGCAGCAATGTGTAATTTAAAAGTTTATATTCATCATGTACGAGCAACCAATCCTTAACCAATATGTAAATACAACAAAATAACCAAATTGCATTACATGAAATATCTTACTACAGTATAGCCTCAATAATAAGACCACCCTTTGGACATTTTTAAACTGGTCTTATTATTGAGGTGGTCTAAATATTGACGTTGAATGAAGAGCAAAAGAGTGAAAGTGGACTTGAAAATTGTGTTCTTAATTTTGAGGTGGTCTTATTATTAAGGTGGTCTTTAAGTGAGATTTTACTGTATGTTTATGCCGTTTAATATCAGTATTTTAGTTTTGCACAGCGGTACATTTTATACCTATGAATCGTTCTTCAACAAGCGACTGAGAATGTCCCGCATAAATCAAAGGTGAAGGACAAATGACACTGGATGTTTTATATTCAGTCAATTTCTTATAGAGAATACGAGCATACGACCACAAGATTTGGATTGTGCTCTACCGATTGAGGACAGAGCTGACAAGCCAGTCAAATAAATATACGTTATATCAGAGAATAGGATACAGAAAGTCTTTACTGTCCAATTTTTTTTTCTTTCTAATAACAGTATTGTTATTCTCAAGAGCAAGAGTGTGTACCAGGGTCCGTATTCATTAACATTGTATGACTGACTCTCAGACTTTGACTTTAAAAGGTCAAATTTTCTTTTTGCTTCTATGATAATATAGCGATATAAAGTTTGATAAAATTTGACCGAGGTGTACAGTAGGTAACAACAATTCTTCAGACCAAAACAACAATTATTAAGACCAAAACAACAATTATTCAGACAAAAACAACAATTATTCAGACCAAAACAACAATTATTCAGACCAAAACAACAATTATTCAGACAAAAACAACAATTATTCAGACAAAAACAACAATTATTCAGACCAAAACAACAATTATTAAGACCAAAACAACAATTATTCAGACAAAAATAATAATTATTCAGACAAAACAATTATTCAGACAAAAATAACAATTATTAAGACCAAAACAACAATTCTTCAGACCAAAACAACAATTATTCAGACCAAAACAACAATTATTCAGACAAAATTTCTGTTCTCTGGGCCTCCTAAATGTTAGCCCGACAGGCTAGCTCAGTTGGTAGAGCTCAAGACTGTCACCCGGCAGGTCCGGGTTCGTTTCCAGGGTTGGGCAGGTTATGATCTTCTGTGACATTGGCTACGATCATGTCCTCCACATGTGGAGAAGTGGCCGGTTGCTTGCGGAAGACCAACTAGTACTGGTTGATAATCAAACCAAGAACAACCAAGGTCAACTTGCCGCCGTTTATGACTGAAAAACTGTTGAAAACGGCGTAAAACCCGTTGACATCAAATAAAAAAATCCAAATTTTTAGTTGGCTAAAAACGCCGATCATTTCTGTGATATAGTACAAAATGTATTGGAATTGATGTTTTTTCACACTGTTTTATGCCAAGTATTTTACAATACAGTCTTACAGTTCATGAAAAAAGTATCATAATCCCTATCAATGTTTCTTTCTGTTTCACCATCAATAAGCCGTCGATAAAAAAACACAAAACTACTTAATATACGCATCTATACATGCAACAGTGACCTCTTCAACGACTGGCATGAGAGTATAATCACACTATTTGTATCGAAATTGTTTAAGGAAATAGCGTTTTAATATACATTTTATTCTTAGTATCCCACATCTCACAAACACTGTCAAATGAATCTTAAAAACAAATGACTTTTTTTCTCACAACAATCTAACTGATTAATGTTTGTGTACACAACTTTGCAGGGAGTTTACAAACAGTAAAATATAGGTCAGAAAAAACTCCTCCTTTAAATTGACATCAGAGCGTCTCTCAGCATTGATTTACGGATTTCGAACAGAGAAGATGCATGAAACACACGATAGAGTTGGAGATTGATTGTTGTTTCCCAGAAGTCTCTCACTAACCGGATTGACGGATACGTTTTTTGCCCATAAAAGAGTGTGTCCAGTTATAATTGTATTTCCATTCCATACTGTTACTTGATCAAAATCCCTAAGTATAATACATTTGCAGCGGAATTTTGTCTAAGAAACGTTTCATTTAATGATTGCCGGTAATCATTCGACGACCTAGTGTTTTTTCTCTCTCCATTATATAAGGCTTGGTTCATACAGATGTTGACGCTTTTATTCCAAAGCCAAGATAAATGTCGTACACTCTAAGGTAATGCATTGTTAAAAGTAATGGGGTTTAAATACAAATGTATCAGGAAAGAAATTGGAGAAATGTTGGATAAAACTAGTTTATTAAAGAAAGTACTAACATTGACATTGTCATTAAAGCCAAGCATTTATCAAAAGGTCAACATGTGTGTCACTAATTTAGTCCCTCTGTCCACAAAGTACCCAACTGTAGGATTATCTTTTAGTATAAAAGCGCAGAATCTATCCGGTTTATAAAAATGTGTTATCATGTGTAAGGTTATGATGATATGATACGTCAATAAGATCATGTAGTGGATACGCCTACCTATTGACGTATCTTCCAAACAGCGTGACAGAATTGCTCAATCTCTTCTGGAAAACCTTTGTTACACTGGTTAAACAACACGAGTATTTTCCGTTGATCGTTTAGACAAATGATTGGATGTCAAATCATAGGAAGGGATTCTCATTGTTCTGTTTGACCGCTGGTCTCCTCTTTGTGCAATCAATCAAGTTCGGTGTCGTTTGCGGAACTAAATGTTCTTGAATCTTGTCCAAAAATGATGATTTCATTTTTTCTATGGTATTTGCCTCGTGACACCTCATTGATCATGCAACGCGTAATGTCTAATTGCAAACAAAACCAAGTTTGGACGATGGGGATAATTAACAAAAATCCATCAAAATTTATCTGCAAAAATATCCTTTTGAACTATTGACAAACAACCATTTCATTTCACCTTTCTCTCTTCCCATTTGTGTACTGAACACCTGTTATAAATCTCTCTTGGCCAAATGGTAAAGGCAATTGACTTGGGAACTGGAGAACGAAGGTTCGAATCCAGGTAGGGTTCCGTTCTGATATGGTCGGTTTGACAGCCTCCAGCTTTTTAAATAATGATTACCGTGTGCCTTCGTGTCTGGTGCCTGGCATTTAATGATAGGAATCGGGAAGTAAATGTAAAGTAGGTGTCTCCTAAGTCAGAAATGGCTGACCCTATAGTAGGGGTGACACTATAATGAATAAACACTTTACTTTAAGCGTATTCTCTTGTACATCGTAGTTTGTCTTTCATATATCTTATTAGGAGTGGTTTAAGACGTAAGAGAAAAAGTGTGAAAACCACATTCAAAAATCTGGACCGCAACCACACACCATACCAAAAATGTATAAATTGGAATGGGACACAATAGAAATACCAAACAGGGACAAGGAAACTACAAAGAACAAACATCTCAATCGTGAAGAGAAACTCATCAACATGAACAGTTGTCAACTTGAATTAAATGCTTAATAAGTGTAATATAGTTATTCAAATTAAATATAAAAAAACTAAAGAGTGGCATGATTTCTAATAGACAAAGATATAGTATTCCAAATATATGCACCACTGTTAAAAATGAACCTTTCAAAAAGATTGTTCGTAATCAGGGTCATATAAGATATTTCTGTACTGCTGATGGGTCAACACAAACGTTTAGTTCCGGTACAATGTCAGTTCATATTTCAAATGGCAAAATCAACGATGACCAATATAACTAACCTGGCATAAAACACTGTTTTTAAAATATTAATGAATCGTAGCTACACCAAAATGGACGGTTTATAAAATGCGATGTCAGACAGTCATTGTATGCTGAAAGCTTTAGAAGTTGTGTATGTGATAATTACGCATGGATGTTTTAAATAAAATGTCTGATTAGTTCCTTTGATCGTACATTATACCACAGATTTGACATTCAACAAGCAATGATCTAATTGGCATACCGATAAAACAGTAAATTATACTTAAGCTTTTACATTTCCAACTTGTGGTATAAGGGTTGTAATGCATGTATGAGATCAGAGATGAACAGATTCGCGTGAAGTTTGAATAATGAATTTCATAAACCACGATGAAAATGTCTTCGATTCCGAGAAAGGTCACGTGTGTGATCTGATGATTCGTATAACTGTAATTTCGTAATACATCTTTCATAAATCGCTCAAATTCCTCATTATAACAGACACATTTGAAGAAGATGTTGATCATGCTTCCGTCAAATATATCAAATCCACTCAATCCAATTATATGCAGTCCTTTAACATCAGACGAGAAAAAATTGGAATATTTCATAAAACAAACCAAAATGCAAACAACAAACATCATTGCCAAATAGATAAATGGCGTATGTTGAATGTGAGAGTAGTAAAATTGTTTCTTAAACAAGCATATTTGACATCTTTTGCGTTAAAATGGATGAAAATGATTCTTATTGGACTTTTAAAATTACCTTGTAATGTCCATTCATCAATCGTAATCTTCAGTGGACAACTGGCAACAATTCTGTCCACTGATGCCTATCCTTAGATAACCTCTGTCGGTAACATGCCATGACAATGTTAGCTCTTAGTTTAAACGTATTTATTTAACATCGATTGTGTTTTTACAACTTTACTAATAACTCTGGATGGTTGCTACCTGTCTACCAACCAGGACTCGCGCCAAATGTAGGGATTGTGAAGTTCGTGAAGACCTCACGACCTTCGGATCAGGAGTGCATATTTCTATCCAGCTTTTCTACCATTGAATATAATATGCTCATACAAGTAATTCTTGGAATCAATTGATCCAGATGCTAAGTTCATTGTCTGTCCATACATGATGGAGTTTTTGTGGCGAGTAATTGATTCATACCTCACAATACGTATCTTTGTATTTTATTAATTATTAAATGGGATGGGGCGGTTTGATATCGCGTTTGAATGTCGCATTTTAACCCTTTGTGTATGATTCGTACATGTTCAAACGTGTTGTCTTAGCAACGTGGGACCTTGTTTTACACATACCAGATATAAAGGGTAGACTGGAATGAAATATATTAATCACAGAAAGTGTACGTTGTGTTTTAATAAAAACAGGATGGCCCTTTATAATATTAAATTTTTACATATAACGTGTCCGACTAAAGACATATCAATGTACGGTTCTGTTGGCCTTTGTCAATTTTAATGTCATATTTCCTTGTTTTATCACATAAAACCAGGCTTCCGATTTGAAAATTTATAATCCATTCAATGTTATCCCGAGCATTCTGTTTCAAAGCAACTGAATACAACTATTGTCAATATGAAATATGACTTCAATTCATACGAAGCAATTCACGAACATAACAAGAACACGATAACGAAGAAACACATAAAATACACTTATTAAATATGTTCAGATGGATTATCAAAATATTTCATAAGTGGCATCATATACACATACTGCTTTTATACTTATGCTGTCCGAATGAAAAGTCAAATGTCAAGCGCGTTACTGAATATCGTCCAGTGATTCAGGGGCCTTATTCACAAATATTTCAGACTAAAACTCAGACTTCGACTTCAAAATGTTAAGTGTTCTTTTCACTCGTACGTTGTTATTATAGCATATATTTAAATAAAAATTGCCTTACGTGTACAGTGGGTAATAACAATAATTCAGACAAAATTGCTTTCGTTTAGATTCAATGTAAACGAAATGCTGATAAATATAAATTTTACAATGTTTAAGCGTAATTATGAGTTTCGGTCTTAAAATGTTTTTGAATAAGGCCCCAGATAATTGGGTACACGGTTAAACTTTTCATATCAGCGATAAAAAACAATTGTTACAATCTCTTGGGGAAATATGACTTTTTCGGTAATACATAATTGAGCAACTGGCACCATTCCTAATAAATAGTTAACAACAATCGATATAAGACACATCGAATCCATAAACTTCTTATCTTGCTTACATTTTATGTTTCCTAAGTGTACAGGGAAACACAAATCATACTCTTCAACGCGTTTTATAGAATAATATTTACGCATTGTTTCACGGTTGAAGTCCGCTATCTCAGGACTACTTCCATAAAACGAGAACCCATTTGGTGAAATATGACTCTGACTTTCACTTTGACCGAACAAGAAATGCGATATAAAACCAAGCAATATACTAATGAAATAAGACGCAGGGGTTCTGTGTATAGCTTTTATTGATTGAGCGTATTTTTCAATCTACTGAACAATGGCGCCATTCCAGAATTCAAAACATTTACATGACATTACCAATAAATTCGGGAAACTGTTCCGTTTAGAGAAGAGAAAATTATGCAGTTTCTTAAGCATTGTAGAAAGCCAACACAATATTCTAGTGTCAAAACGTCAGAATGCTCAACATAAGTAAATAAAGCGTTCTTATTGACGCAGGACGTCGGCATTTAGACATAGATGCGGGATTGAAGCATTGCCAAACAATTGACAAGCCTTGTGTCGCGAGAGGTGCCAATGCTAGTATTTCAGAAAAAGCTGATAAAATGTATATAGTTCATAGTCGCATCATAATTATTGACCGTATGATTATTTGTCGTGAGTTGGCATATAAACAAACGGTTATAACTATATTATAATAGACAATTACTTTTTCGAGGCATCGTTTTATTATCATTGGATTTATTATATGTGTTAAGTCATAACAATCGTGAAATGAGGACTCAAAGAATACTATAAGGCTTGTCCTTTTTTCTCTGAGTAAATTCATTTTTCACACATTTCATGGTATTTTGAAGTTAATGATCATCAATAGTCAATACGTATATTGTTAGTGGTCTTGTAGAAAGAAATGATATTTGGAAGTTTATAGCGTCTCCTACAAGGAAAGAATTAAAAGTGCGGAGGTCGTAAGGTTTCAAGTTTACTCTCGAGTTTGTGCGTTTCGGACGTATTAACAACTTTCCCGGTAAACATTATTCTGAATGGATTTGCATTCCTCGTTTTTTTCCAGAGTAATGTTCGCTCGAAAGCTGATATATGGTTCATTAAATGACAACTTGTCGTCTCTGTCTAACGTATTAAGCGGTCGACAAACTGCTTAGAATAATGAACTTGGTCTTAATATCTAAGGAGAGCACTTTCTAAATGCTTTAAAAGAAAAATAATGAAATCTGCAAATCGGCAGAAATTCTTTATCAGTAAATTACAACCATGTAATTTTATACCATATTACGGAACAGGTCAACAGCATGCTTCTCAGAGTGGTGTTTTTGGAAAAATAAGAGGCTTTATAAGGGAACGCTTTGAATAAAAATCCTATGCGGAACTGGTTTGCTCCTAATTCCTGAGTTGATCTGACTGGCGTTACAATTAATTGAATATTGAATGTGAGTCGAATGTACGATACTGTTTTAATATTTCGCTTTTTATCACATTATTATTTTACCAGTTGTTGTTATGACCTTTTGTGCAATTCATTCCCCTGGTTTTCAGGTTGAGCAACCTTCGCAATGTTATAAGGGGCTTCTCTTACTCTCATACCGTTGATTTTGGTATTACTGCAAAACTATTCTTGTATAAGTTTTTAAATAATTGGTTGACATATATCAGTAATTTCTGTTTCTATTTTTTTATGCTGTTTTGTTGTTTGGCGTGATCAAAACTTGTGTTCTGTCCAATAGTTCACACCCGCAATCTACAAAAACCGCGACAAGATCAAGCACGACGTATTGGTGAACAACATCTGTTGTCGCTCATAGGCGATTTTTCTGAGACGAAACAGAATATACTGACAACCATCAACCTATAAGTGGTAACTTGATTCTTATACAAGTACATGTTACTATGATGTGTTGCTTACAAGGAGCATTCGATCATAATACAATTAAACTACATGATATATCAAACGACATCTTAAAAAAGGCGAGGTGAAACGTTAAATATTTCGTCCATTTTGAGGTTTCCGTTTTCAGATAATCCCGTTGATCGGTTGATTCCGATTTTCGGGTTTTCCATTGAACTTTGTCACCTAATTAGTTTAAGATCAATAAGCGGATACGAAAGTAACGACATTTGAAGTATGTACATTATAATTTATATAAGAACACAGTCTAGAGCACACAATGATTCAAAATAATAGGGTTTAAGGACAAATGTCGAACGGTAAATATTCCAGTCCAGACAGAATCACCATAATATGTAAATTACATAAATATGTCATTGTACCAGCTTTTACTTGGAATTCTACAAGCATATGGTCTTTCATTTATCAGTAGTTAAACGATACAAATTATTCAGACTGCGTCGTTTTCTATATAGTAGACGATGTAGCTGTAATCTAGGGGGATTGGAAATAATATTGTTGTGCTTTTAATAGATTATATATTTATGTGAACATCTGATTTAAGAAAAATAATTAAGAAGAATGAATATTAATAATATTCGGATGCGCATAGTGTGTAATACAGCAATCGATGTTTTGTCTAGTCGCGTTGGGGGTCGGGCAAATGTGCACATTTCGACCGGGGTTTATTACCGACATGCGGTATACAGACCGAACCTTTGAGACCACCATCATGGAAATGAACGTGATCGGATTGTCTGATGCCTGATTTGTTTGCATTGAAGGACATTTGTGAAAAACTGTTCTGCACCAAACTAATAAATTTGACTTTCGAGAACTAAGAAGGCTCGTCGTCCTCGGCTGGAAACAACTGATAGTTTGCTTTTCACAATGTAAAATTCAACCACATACAATTTCGTAGATGTTTTCCATCATATGCTGAATGTCATGCACTGTTTTAATCAGAACATAGCAAATATTCCCTAAATGTATTTCACAGACTGTAAGCAACTTACATTGTTTGGTAGTAATTCTAAATGAAACAATAAAAAGCAAAATTTACGCATATTGCTTGCAACGTTCGTAATCCCCAAGCACCGAAATTATCAAATTAAGAAAATAATTGTGCTTTGAAAGATGGCTATAACTTCAATAATACGCTTGGATATTATCCATGCATTCAGTTCCACCAACGAACAAGGGATAACAGCGTGATGAGACAGAGGAGTTAAACCATCTTGAACCAGTTTGTGCATGACGAACGATGTTTTACAAGAACGCTGCATAAGACAAACACAGCACTTGCATAATGTGTTCTTTGCCTTGCATACTGTGCATAAACATTGTCTAAAACTCTAAGCAAACGACTATCGACATAGTTTTGTAGAATTTATGTCGTTTCCTTGGTAAAATAATGATTTATTATCATGTTTTCCCTGAATATCTGATCGTATTTCATTCTGTCAATTCTAATATCATTTTGATTTTATTTTGCTGTTGTGATGTTCCTATCGGCATTCAGTTTAATTTATTGATTACTGTTTTAGTAGTAGTATTAATATTTAATATATTTATAACAAACTTGTTCAGTCTATCTTCGTTTTCCTTATTGTGCTAGAATATCTAAGACCCATCTATGTTCTTCAGACAGTTATCTATTGATAAAAATATCATTATCATATTTCATTATGTTTTTACTAGTTATGCAATAAAGCATAATAGTCATTTGAAATAAAATGACATTTTCACATATTCATGTGTCTGTTATTTCTCTTGGAACATATAAACTATCTATGATGTGATTGACCATGAAAACAATAATAAGTCACAGAAGTGGAGATTCAAATAGATGCTTACACTTACTCAGAAGTGTACGGCTTTTAATCGTTGCTTTTGCTTAGTAATTTGCTAGAAGTCGAAACAAATTCAGACGAAAACTGAATTTACAATACAGTGCATGTCCATTCGCATCAGCTGGTCATTCGCTCCATGTTGTCGATTGAATTTTAAAAAAATATTTCATCGCCCAAAGCCTTTCTTCAAATGTTACTGGTAGTTGTATGATATTACACAATATTAATGTATCGCATTGTTTAAATACCTTTTTCAGAAGATTTCCATGACAAAAGTAAAATCGCTGCAGAGCTAGGAAGACCATACTCATAGTCAGAGCATCCATTGACATATTCAGACAAAGATCACAAAAGGAGGAGACACAACACCAATACAACACGGACCATGAGGTACATCCACGGAGGAGGGACAACACCATTACAACACGGACCATGAGGTACATCCACGGAGGAGTACACACAAAGGCCAGTCCGAAATTATCAGGAGAGTATCAGGAACACAAGCTGCTTTACACTACATCCGTCAACAAACTAAAGGAGTATTGAACGATATACGATTGCACGGCGCAACTGAAAGAGATACAATGACATACAACGGGCTTCATCCTTGGAACTTTCTATAAAAAAGTAATAGGTTAGTGTGTTTTAAAAACTATTTCTGCACGTTTGAATCAACGAAAAGACGAATACTTAAGGTACAGAAATGCTGCTACTAATTGTGTTCGTCTGACATCTCTATTTACGTTCACATGTTTCGTTTAGGGCAGAGAACAGAGTGAAAAGAAACACGAACACCAATGTGGCATAGCAGTTTTAACACTCTTTAAAATACACTACTTCAGTTATGTTACCCATTATGTACATGATTGGATACCGGAAGGTACAGTTTATCCTGCAGACGATAAAAGGCAATACGAGTGAAAATAAACTGTGCTTAATGCTTTCTGTACGACAAGCTGTCATTAAAATGGCAAAATAATATAGGCATTGGTTGCGCAGTTTTCGTACACAATTGTAGTTAACGTGAAATTCATTTCCACTCTCATTTTAATCAGATACGTCAACTCGCTACAATACATTTTGCTCAGCGTAAAGAATAGAAGCGAGAATTTAACTCTGATCTAAAAGCGATTGGTTCATTCTTTCTACTGAAGGGAAAATATTTGTCTCAAAGTTATATAAGTGTACAGTGCAAATTGTAAAGAAGTTGTTTATTCCTCAGTTGAAAATAGTGTACCTTGCAAATTGTAAAAAAGTTGTTTATTCCTCAGTTGAAAATAGTGTACCTTGCAAATTGTAAAAAAAGCTGTTTAATCCTCAGTTGAAAATAGTGTACCTTGCAAATTGTAAAACAGTTGTTTATTCCTCAGTTGAAAATAGTGTACCTTGCAAATTAAATTGAAATCTTGACAGTACCAACATAGTTATGACTAAAGAGATATTAATTTGTTTCAGGGACGCCACATGCATAAGACCATGCCTCCCCACACAGATCCCGGGATAACAACATCCTAGAAAACATTAGGGACTGAGTATGTGCAAGGATAAACATGTGTGTATAACAAAATACTACAATTTGATTTACGTGATTGAAAACTATTGCTGTAGGAGCATAAAGATACATGTATTAACTTGAAAAAGAAAGTGAAACCAATGTTATGTTTCTGTAATATATGTACATGGTATACAACAATATCATTTTGTACTTCTAACGTTTGCGGAAGTAAGACAATGTCTCCACATTTACTGACTGATGTAACGATTTCAAATCTCTAGTGTTTTACCATGTTGTATTATAAATGTGCTATGTCACTTTAGACATAATGATTGTGACACGCGATATGATTGGTCGAAGTACTCAAAACATTCACTAGTTGGTGCTTATGCAATTTCCAAAGAAACCACCTCACAGAAAGTGCGGCTTCGATGGTCTAGCAACGTTTCATTCTACAAAATATCCACTGTTAAAAACAATTGTAGTATCATTCATCAAATAATGAATTTGTTCATATTGATTAATCACGAATAATGCGAGGTACACCAGCAACTGAAGTATCAAACGGCATTTAGCGTGACCATTCGATCCACCAAAGTGCCTTATCTAACCGTCTCCAACAGAGACTAAATAGCACTTTAATTTACAACAGTTTTATTAGGAACGTCGGACCAATCATAAAATATATCTCGATAAAGATACACACACAGCATCCCAATATAATGAAATCAAATAGTTATTTTATAACCTTTAACTTTATCGATGCTTTTAATCATCAAACATACACCATTTGCACATTTCTATTTACGTAAAGTGTAATTTAGAGCCATATTCTTTTTATGTTTTACCAAATGTAGAGATAACAGACCAAAGTGCAGAAAATACTTGCATGTCAGCCAGATAACGATTGATGTAATTTCCATTGGGAGTCCATATAATTTGTATCTAATCTGAAATAACACGAACCGGTAAATTACTACATGTACTTGGGCTATGTTGGAATCGCAATATTTCTTGTTACAGAGAAGTATATATTGAACATGTGAGACATTCAATGTGTCACTTTTCAATTATTAATATAGGGATGTCAACGAATTTTCGGATATTCATTTGTACGACCGAATATTCGAATACTGATTCGGCACTCGAATATTCGGTAAACTATATATTTTCATTATAAAAGCTGAATGCAAGTGTATTAAATTTCAATGATGGGCATTATCGCATTGAATGGTATTTTAGCGCGAAAATAAGATCTACAGCTGTTAATTGACATGTCAATTGTATAATTGGGGACAAGAGAGATATAACACTCTTGTGATGACACTTAGGTCCTGAGAATATAAGTAATCGTAGGGAATTTTACAAATAAAGTGATCAGTTTAAATCACAAAATTGATTATTATTATTAAATAAGACGGTCGAATGTTCGAATATCCGAATATTCGAATACCAAAATTGCCATTCGTTGACATCCCTAATTATTATAGATGTCACTGTTACTTTGTCTACGTTTTCACTACAAGAGTTCATGTCAAGTAGTTATAACGAGCACTTTCAGCAATAGGAACGAACTGTTTACGTAGAAAGGAACACGAACAGAAGCCTATAATGCGTTTTTCTAAATGGTTTGTTATTTTCCGATTACACCTTAAAGGTTTCAACAAAATGGTCGCAGAAATTGTCACAATGATTTGGTTGTTAATAAACAGGCCAAAACCATACGTGATGAAAATGTCAGAAGAAGATGACCGCGACGACTATGAACACGTGGCTTTGGAATGATATTTAAAGATGTATTTGGCTCATCTGAACGTAAAATGTTTGAATTGGCTTCGTACAGTATTGTTGTTACATCGGTCAAAACGTCTCTAATAAGAACTATTGCAACGTATAACCGATTGAAAGTATCATTGTTTACCATATTACTAACAGACAAAGCTTGTAACATAGCCCGATTTTTATTGATGATGTACTAACATCTATATTCAACCAATACGGATCAATACATAATGAGTTTATTCTTTGTTAATGCATGTTTATTGATATTTAAACTATAAGAAACATATTTTTTAATGTTTTGTGTAGGAAACCAAATGAACAAAATATGAGCATAATATTACTTTAATTACATATTTGTGAGATTTGGCAAAACAGCCCGGGGTGAATCAATGGACGTATGTATTTGAACTGATGATAAGTTAAATTTAAACTTATAAATTCTACACCCGTTGTGAACCGAGTTATTACTACCCATTCTAATCATTCACGGTGACTTCTTTCTGAGAAACTAACCATTGTTCGCGCACAATTCAGGATTAGTGAAGTGCGGGGTTCAGACTCGCCCAATGCAGGCTTTGAACTCTTAACCTTCAGATCTGAAGTCATGTGCTCTATCCATCGTCTACTTTTCCTCTATGAGATTTAAGAATAAAGCAAACTTGCACATAGTGATTCAGGAATGCACAGTAAATAATGACAACCACCATAAAAATGAACATTATATAAAATATGCAACAACTATGTACATGACGCAAGCAAATCAAAGTATTTAAAGCTCAAACAACACACCTAGGAGATTCGATACAAACAAACATTCAATAACAATAAATGCAAATAACTGTTGAATGCATGCAGGCCTACTGCCAACTCCCTGGAGTTATTGCAATATGTTCATGAACGTTGCCACAAATGATAACTCTGGTTTTGTTAAATATCTAATATCTTAATTACAAGTTCAATACTGCATTGGCCTTTGCCTTTGGTCATAAAAGCACACCATACCTGTCTCTGTCGGTATCAGCTTCATAATCATAAATAGACATTATCTGTCATGTATTATTCGATAGCAACACTTTGAAACATAACGTGTCACAAAGAGGATTACCATGGCTTTAACAACCATTAAACAGTGCCAGTATTATATCGCAGTATTCTTATAATTACAATACAGTGGAACATGGATGTAAAACCAGATTTATGTCTTTGGAAGACAGAAGTGGAACTGAGCAGTTCTTAGTCTAACCAATTAGACCCGATCCGTCAGTTTAATAGAACGATTGAAGTAACTAACAATTACTAGTGACATCAATTACTCAGGAAAACTTCGAGACTCTGTCACACGTTCTAGTTATATCGCAGTTTTAAACACGTCGAATTTGGCTGAAAATACTAGTTAGTTTGTCTTACCTTATTTCATCTGGTACTGTTCAAGTCAAGAGGAAATGTCGGTGTTGAAACTAACGTTGAAAAGCGTAAACACGTTATATAAGCGTACTCCTCGTACGGTGGACACGGTGAAATTGCAATACATAGAGGATCTTACATTCGTGCTTATTTGATATTGTTTTTTATGAAACGAGTCGACTGAATATGACGCGAGGCTCTGCCAAGCGTCATATTCGTTTCAGTCGACGAGTTTCATAAAAACAATATCAAATAAGCACGAATGTAAGATTCTATTTATCACATAACACCATAAATAGATTGTTTTCAATCTTTAAATAGACTTTAAATAGTGCTGTGATTCGGCTATTTATGTAACTAGTTACATATGATATTTATGTCACTGCTTTATGCCACTCCTGGAGTGCAAGTGATGTGATAAATAATCTTACTTACAAATTTTGTTTCTTATCTTCTTATCCATGGGGAAAATAGGAACGAACTCAGGGAAGATATCCGAAACATGGACGTAAAATCCAACATGTGAACGCTCATATAACGGCCATCTAGCGCGTGTACACGTACTGTTCTGCTGGGATATACCGAACACCACTATATAAATTTCCTTGACGTGTGAATACTAGTAACATAATTCCTTTACTTATTTAGAAAACTTAATTTAGCTGAGAGATTATGCGAATTTCTGCTTGATTGGTGAAAGACTATTCAAATCAAGTCGTCTTCGTATGTTAGACCACACCCAGGTGTTGTCAGAACTGTCTTGATAAGAGACGGCGAGGTGTGACGCTGTGATTAAACTTAGCCACCTGCTTGATTAAACAGTCTAGCAATGTCAGAGTTTAAACATTGTACTGAACTTATCATATTACGTGCGACAACAATTATATACCAATTACTGCAATAAAAAGCATAGTGCAATCCAATGTCTACACAAGAACTAGTTCCTAGTTACCCATACCAGTGTACATATAGCTTGAAAATAGTAAAACCAAAGAAATGAAATATATTTTTTTACATTTTTAACGTGGCTACTTTTTCATGACTACGATATGTGTTCGATATATATGCCACTATAAGTGTAGTAAACTTGGTTTAAGATATCAAACTATATTTTCTCATTAAATAAAGCGAGCCTTAAACTTGTACCTTGTATCATACAACGTTGTGTGTAGTGCTCAAACATTCTGATATTTTAATTCAATATTTTCAGAATTGTCGATTGCAGAAGAATTATTGCACTCGACGAATCATTTCTGAGGTCTTTAATTCAAGTTATACATCATTATAAAATAACAGTGAATGCATCTTAATATGGATGCAATGTCTATTATGAAAGTCATTGTTTATAATCCATTCCTGATACAATTTCCAATTATTATGAACAACAAATTAAAACGAACAATGAAAAATTCAAGTCGTACATAAAGACATTTACATTGTTTTGCATTAGAAGCTGCTATGGAAAAAATTGTTCAAGATTAATCGACTTATTCATTCATTTTCATTAAGATTATTTGTTGATGTAAGCATGATACTGTTTTTGTCGTCAAATAACAAACGTGACAAGAACAACGAATTCCCGTAATTATCTCATTTTGAGTATTTCCTCAGACTGTGGACACCAACGAGTATATGAGCGCCGCAGTACGATTGACAACGTCTTCTTCAAGTGACGTCATTTCCAGAAAACGTCACATGCGACGTCACCATGTACTGACAGTTAGCAATATTTGCCACATATGGCAATATGAAAACGAAGTGACCGTAATATTATGTTGCGTTTTCTTAAAATGACGTCAGAATTTCAAGAAAACGCACAATTTGATGTCACTATTTGCAAGCAGGAAACAATATTCACTCCATATGGTCACTTCATTTTCATATTGCCACATGGGGCAAATATTGCGTACTGTCAGTACATGGTGACGTCACATGTGACGCTTACTGGAAATGACGTCTCTGGAAGAAGAGGTTGAAAATCGTACAGAGGCGCTCATATTTAAAGTTTTGTGTCTCAACATCAAAGTTACGCATACACTATTAGAAGCATACCAACAAGACATGTGTGCGTTGATAGAATAAATATTCTACAAATGCTTTTACGGAATGAATGTACAAGAACACAGGAAACTTACAATACAATATGTCTTTTTACCGCAAGAAACTGGCTCTGTAATGGAACGTTTCCGCCAGAAATTTCTCGAACAGAAATTCAATATACCAAAAGGAATATATTGTTATACAGAAGCCGCAGAGATATAGCGTTTGTTAAGTAACTACAATTATATCGAATACATTTCTAATATATCATTGTAAGAACTGTAGTAGGACTAGATATGTATCCGAGGCTTTTACACGAAAACTTTTATTGAAGTCACATTGATACGTTACAAAATGGCAATATAAAACAGATAATTACGACAAGTTAAATGTCTCTATACGTGAACCGTGTACGAATCAATGGATGGAGGTTTATAATTGAAACACTCACGAAATAAGAATATTAGCAACATTAGCCGAGCACATGCCACCTGTATCATTGTATAAAATATACATTATACGGTTTGCGGCAGAAATTATTTACATGCGAATTGTACACAATACGTGGCAAAATATACTAATATAAACTGAAATATTTCTACAACAGTGTAGTACTACCTCTCCACAGAAAAACACAATGGAAGTTCAAATGTTCGGCTGATTTTGACCCATTGGAATGCTCAAATGTTCGGCTGATTTTGACCCAATGGAAGTTCAAATGTTCGGCTGATTTTGACCCATTGGAATGCTCAAATGTTGCGATAAGAAGCAACTATTGTGTAATTCACATCATCAGGGTTTTGATTATTGAAAAGTCTGCACTGGAATTTAAATGTTAGTGCTCTCGAAATTGAATGGCATTTTAATAGCACGTCATGACATTCGTGAAACGACGGATAACACCAAAAACTGTAATGAAAACAAAAACCACTCGCGAAATCCGATCTCTCATCAATCCGTTTAACCTTTAAAGAACTTGTCATGAGAGAAGAAAATTGAAGCTTTCTGTATGACTTTTACAGAGAGAAGATTTATGAAAAAAGAAGTGCTCACGTAAATTGCTGAAATGTTGAGTGAAAGAGACAATATCACAGTGATATCTAGAGACACGGTTACACAATATTACAGTGATATCTAGAGACACGGTTACACAATATTACAGTGATATCTAGAGACACGGTTACACAATATTACAGTGATATCTAGAGACACGGTTACACAATATTGCAGTGATATCTAGAGACACGGTTACACAATATCACAGTGATATCTAGAGACACGGTTACACAATATCACAGTGATATCTAGAGACACGGTTACACAATATTACAGTGATATCTAGAGACACGGTTACACAATATTACATTGATATCTAGAGACACGGTTACACAATATTACAGTGATATCTAGAGACACGGTTACACAATATTGCATGATCGAATTAATAGGAGGAACATCCATAATGAAATATGAGCCTTGTATTTCAAAATTAAACTCAAGGTTTTTAAAATATCTCCTTTCAGATGAATTAAGAAATTAAGGCAATATACATGTGTTTCACACATTTACAAAACATTCATGAATTTAAATACATAAATTATGTTCAATCATAAAATATAAACTCAATATTGGTCAAAATTGGATATACTACTACGTAAGTTAAAGAGCGGACAACTCACTAGACCTCAGCGACTGCCCGTCCGTCCGTCAGTCCGCCCGTCCGCCGCTGGTGAAACTATATTACGTCCAATCTTTAACAGGTGTAAAGAAATGAATGCATGTCCTTAGCGCTACCATCATTTAGTTACAATAATAACACTGCAAAACGACAATAAAATAAAAGAAACAAGACAACTTTAAGACCAGAAGTGAATGAACTAGTACTATTCCGTCATATCTGCATACAATTGAGAAAATCTTGGCAACACACTCGGTCGCCATTTATTTGCTTTGTTGGCCAAATGAACATACTTTCCATCGTCGGTCAAGTACCGTGTTGAGCTTCCTGTGTTCTAAATAGATTCACGTCCGTCCCGTAACACAGAGGAACGCCAATCAAATAAAATCATTCCTCAAGTGCTTGTTCATTCAATAGTTAAGTCAACGGGAATTATCGACGCAATTACTTATTCTAGAAAACTATTCTAGAGTGCATCAGTAATTCTATATTTGGAAGAATATTTTTTTACATATCCCTGAGTTATGTATGTGATTATTTTATAAGTGTGAAAAAAAGTAGCTCAGTGAATCGGCATTCTCGGCAGCCCCTCAAATTGGTTCCCATATAACGGCAGGCAAAACTGAGAAGAGAGCTTAATATAAACCTTTAAAGTAGGGGTAGTAATACAACACAAAAATAAAACATATGAAAATAACAAACAACAGCATATCAATAAACAATGAAAACACATAATAGTGACACATATTGCATATTTAACAAAACCTAAAATATTTTACGCAATTGTATCAAAATATGCCTTAATGTTTATCGTATTCTACAAATACTGCAATCACTTGTTGTGCAAATACACATGTATTATCAGACACATACATCGAGAAGAATTAAAATTAATGACTTCATTCCTTTTTATACAGTATATAAGGTTTATGTGATATACTTTTTGTTGTCATCATAAGTTGGTATTTATTTCAAGCTTTTAACCTAAGAAATGAGTTATATTAGAAATAAGTAATTCAATTGTATTTTCTCCTCAATATTCTATTATTTTCACATTGTATCAATGAAAATGTAATGAGTACTATATTAAGACTTATATTATGTTCATCAATCATACTATTGCATGACAAATGACCATTGACCAGTGTATAATATTTCGTTATTTGTGTATATATATTTGCATTGTTTATGTGAAATTATGGGCAATATGCCTAATATTTCTGAATAAACTAACTATCTATCTATATAAAGTGAATAAACCTGTAGTTGTATGTCAAAGTTGAATGGACATGAGCAGTGAAAACGAAACTAAACATGCAGATAATAGCATGTATGCAAAACCTATCAATGTGTGAAATAGTTTGGCTTTGTCAGGTTCATCAACATTTGTAAACAAATAAGACAACAATAATACAGTAGGAGTCGTCTTGACACGGACCATATAGACTAAGAAGGGTTACTGGTGTGTGAAAGTGAAACACAATACACTTTAAAAGTAAACAAACGGAATATTTCGCGCCCATGTAAACAAAGAACGAACAATGATTGTTTTGGATACTGAAACATCCGTACATCTTTGAGATTATGTTATTCTGATATTCCTTAACAGGTATTTAATCGAACAATATATTCTAAAAAAGTTCGGTTAAATAATAAATATACTAATTGTAGTGAGTTGCCAGTCTATTATATTTAATAGTCACCCATCAAGTTATGACACAAACAGCGACAACATGTGATCATTATAATCATGATCTTATTAGGAACTAGGACAATCAATGAGATAATCTCCAACGTAGCTTTTAAATAATAAAACATGCATTTCTCTCGATAATATTGATTTATTGATTGATATTCCCGGTAGACGCATTTACAGGTGTCGTTGGCCGTTAACAATACTATTGATAGGTTGTAGGTTAATGATGTCCGATGTGGATACGCACATGAATGTAACGATTGTTCATTTTTAATCTCGCTTTTCTGTTCCTTTAATTGACTTCCTACATTATTGATCAAAACCGTGTATAGATAACCTTTGGCCATATTGCTGTGGTGGAAAGAATGGCAACTAACTATGATACGTCGCCTTGGAAAGGTGTAAGCTAATGTTGAATATGATATTTTACATGAATTTAAGTATATTATCAAATCAAAATTTTGAAAAGCTCCGAATAATCCTAGAATAGTATACAATAAATATAATAGTTATGACTAAACATAAATGTTACTTTCTGCAAGAAAATATGCTTAGCATTGTGTAAAAGCAGTACATTGCAATACGAGGTTTTTACTGGGATTTTTTTCTGCAAAGGGTTTCATCGTGTGCTCCTATTGCTGTTATGGCGTTGTGATCATTTTACCTTTGTAATCGATTAAATGTGTATATTTGTTCATGTCTTAATGTGCTTTTAGGGTGGCTATGCCATTTGTATGTGGCATTTTCTACTCGACATTTTATCCACTGTTTGTACAGAAAAACTTAATAATATGTTCAACGTAAAATGTAGCTAATTTACTTATTCACTGTACTAATAAGGACTACAGTAAAATATCTCGTTATAATTGCTAAATTCGAGATATCAATGCAATGAAAACATGTATAATCACGTCATAAGAAATATAAAATTCTCATAAATTGTAATACCATTAAGTAATTTTTATTAATAACTGAACTGATATGTGCAGTCTAAAAGATGTGTTATCAATAATAATACGCGCACTGTCGCCAGTCTAATTGAGTTCCAATTGTTAGGGCTTTAAATCGCCCAAACTAATGATCACACATACGGTGCCCTTGTGATGCGTCAAGACTATGCATGCTCAGCAGTCATTAAATTAATGCGAAACAATGACAGACAAAACAAGCGTATTTCTGATAAATAATGCTTCATAATTATAAAAACATTTGATACATTTGTTGCATTTGGAAATCGCAAACAGTCTGAAACAGTCAGTTCCCAGGTAATACTAGAGAGTTCATAACAATAGAGATAGCCTTAATGTATCCCACTGCCCTTCACCTCTAGTAAAACTATGAAAAGTAACAGTGTTTCTTATATCTGGTGCACCAAGAGTGTACCAGTGCTGAACCTTTACGGTTCACGCGGACGCACATGTCTCAATACTCTAGTGCATATTTAGAAAATTCCCAATTGTTTCCACATCTCTGAAACATGGCCAACAAATTCTGGCGATGGCAAGTGGCATGTATATTTGATGCGCTCAAGGCAAATATCCGCTGTTCCCGAATATCTGAATATGTTACATAAGATTAAGCATTAAGATTTAACGTACATGTCACGGGTTTGCTACTTAATTGTCATATTACCACTACCATGATTGTAATTACTAGATCATGCGTAATAGGAAAACAGCTGTATGCTGCAAGTGATCCGAATTGAAGATAACACCACCAGCTTAATGAAAATGTGAGAATATGATATTCATATTGTGTCAAAAGAAACCCGAGGCAAATATACGTTAGCATCCCCCAACCAATTAATCGTCTGGAACAGAACATTTTGTTACTGATGTTATGAGAGAGAACGCCCGGTAATTACCTCTTGAATCTTACATATATAAGTAAGGATTTGATTAAATAATGGATTCGCACTTTCTCAAATTAAGTATAATATGATGCAGTGAATAGCGACAGAAATTTGATACGCAGTTGTATATTGAATGCCATGAATTTACAATCGTCCCGTCATTGTATCTAGCTGAATCAATACGAATATCAGACAATCCTGATGACCGCAAAATCTGGATGATTAAAATGGTACCTAAGGCAGTGTGCATGAATGATACAGTTTATCAAATGTATTTCCTCATTACACATTTATGTGAAATACTGTATTATGCCCATTTATGCGGGCGTAGGGAGACCAAATGAAATACTTCGATATTGTCTGATTTATTTGTTTACACCAATGATATATGTTGCACAGTGATCACAAAGTTCAAAGCAATTGCAATATATTATCATAAAACCAATAATATTTCTGGTTCTGTAATGGACACATCATGAAAAAAATGTAAACATCCATGTGCGTTATGGAATCACCATCTATGTTGAAAGTTCAAAAAACAAGAATGAGGCAAAATATTCAATTCATATCACTCAATATGTGTAACTATATGTGTAACATTTTAATCATACTCAAAGAATTCTGAACATATTTTTTTTATTCAGAAATTAAGGCATTATGTATACAGTCATATGATTCTATACAATACGTTACGGTTTCTGGTTATGTGGATTGTTTTTGTACACTAATCTTCATTTCTAAAAATGTCAATGCCAAGATGTATTACTTATGATTACAGTCACTCACAGATATCATTCAAAATAAATAAAAGAGAGAGAATAAATAGCTACAGGGAACGCCACATACATAAGACAGTGCCTCTCCACACGGACCTCCGGGTACAGGGAACGCCACATACATAAGACAGTGCCTCTCCACACGGACCTCCGGGTACAGGGAACGCCACATACATAAGACAGTGCCTCTCCACACGGACCTCCGGGTACAGGGAACGCCACATACATAAGACAGTGCCTCTCCACACGGACCTCCGGGTACAGGGAACGCCACATACATAAGACAGTGCCTCTCCACACGGACCTCCGGGTACAGGGAACGCCACATACATAAGACAATGCCTCCCCACACGGACCTCCGGGTACAGGGAACGCCACATACATAAGACAGTGCCTCTCCACACGGACCTCCGGGTACAGGGAACGCCACATACATAAGACAGTGCCTCTCCACACGGACCTCCGGGTACAGGGAACGCCACATACATAAGACAGTGCCTCTCCACACGGACCTCCGGGTACAGGGAACGCCACATACATAAGACAGTGCCTCTCCACACGGACCTCCAGGTACAGGGAACGCCACATACATAAGACAGTGCCTCTCCACACGGACCTCCGGGTACAGGGAACGCCACATACATAAGACAGTGCCTCTCCACACGGACCTCCGGGTACAGGGAACTCCACATACATAAGACAGTGCCTCTCCACACGGACCTCCGGGAAAACAACAATCAATATATAACATAAGGAAGCTTGAGGAAGTTCAATGGTACATACGGAAGGGAACAGAGTCGCAATGAATGGCCTGGCCAATCATAAGAAATAATTAGGAGAATCAAAGAGGACAAACAGTGGGGGTATTAATGGATGTAAAATGTCACAGGACAAGTCAAGACAGCTGGCAATAATAGGGAGAAGCAGGAAATGTCATAAACGAACTGCAAAGTGACACAAAAACACAATGATACATATAAACATACAAACATATAAACAAGTACTGACCTCTTCACTTAGTGACTTGACCAAAAGACAACTTTCATTGATTACATTTACATAAACATAGAAAAGGTGGATGATGTTTGTTCCCTGGGGCAGAACACATTCACCCACCATTCATTATACGCACAATGAAGTCAAGATTCTGAACGAAATACTCTAATACGAAAATGACCAGACAGTCCGGAAATAAACTCATTACGATTGACCGTAGTGGGACTGTAAAAGGCGAAATGGTCAACTTGTTAAATACTAAATGGTGCACATCGGGTTACTTTAAACACTGACGGCTTGTTGTATATATTTCCTAGATATTGATCAACTGTTTTAAGGTCTTATGATAGCAGTAGTGAGTAAAGACACGATCACTTACGTTTGGTTCACAAATTGTAGGTCAATGCATTTTGTGGACCTTAACGATATCCATCAAAATGAATGATGAACAATTTATTTTTCACTTGCGGAAAAAAACAGAACCTGTATGTTCTCCATGTTCCAGATGTTTTATATGTCCTTATGTGTAAATAAAGAGTTTGACGCTTGTAAAGAACTCCGCCTTAATCTGAGATTTTAAGAAATTATACAAGGTTGACGTAAATATCCAACTCTTTATTCACATGCATCCAATTAAGTTGAAGAATCTCATTAACAATTGCAGCCAAAATTTAAGGACACAACACAGGGGAGTATTTCATTTGTTGCCAAGCAAGCAAGCCACGTGTCACGGGAGGGCAATACAGTCATGGACAATGATCTTAGTGAAGTAAATGATGCATGTGCAAAAGTTAATAAAAATGATATGTTTGTCAAATAATGAGGTGAAATATTTTCCCTAGAGAATAATTTGATAATCAAATTGATTGCAATTAAGCATGCTACGAAACACTGAGCATACTTAATAATTTTCGTGTCATGAATGTCATTTCGATGAAATAACCGTTCAACATTTCCAAACAATTGTAGGTTTAAAATAGTAGTAACATTTCACTCATATAATGCTATATTTATGACGGAAAAAGATGTGGAATCCTTATGCAGTACTTATTAAGTTGATCGTTAATTATCTTCAGTCATTGTCAATTATTTTTGTTTTGTGGCATTCCCTGTAACAACTTAATCTCTCTTTTTGATGTCATATAACGTACATAGTTATGTTGTATTGATGTCATATAACGTACATAGTTATGTTGTATTGATGTCATATAACGTACATAGTTATGTTGTATTGATGTCATATAACGTACATAGTTATGTTGTATTGATGTCATATAACGTACATAGTTATGTTGTATTGATGTCATATAACGTACATAGTTATGTTGTATTGATGTCATATAACGTACATAGTTATGTTGTATTGATGTCATATAACGTACATAGTTATGTTGTATTGATGTCATATAACGTACATAGTTATGTTGTATTGATGTCATGTAACGTACATAGTTATGTTGTATTGATGTCATATAACGTACATAGTTATGTTGTATTGATGTCATATAACGTACATAGTTATGTTGTATTGATGTCATATAACGTACATAGCTATGTTGTTACCTTTACGGTCACTAAGTAGCATTGGTATTTTCAGCAACCCTTTTAAAATAAACATCTTGCATCGATTAATATACTTCTCTAAAATCCAAGAGAAACCGCATGCTATGATATGCCGTATATATAATTAAATGTATACATTATTTGGCATTTCCATACTTCTTTAAGTGATTTGTACCATTATATTCCAAAAAATATGAGAGCGCTGCTGTGCGATTTCCAACCTTTTCTTTAACTGACGTCATTTCACATGTGACGTCACCATGTACTAACCGTAAGCAATATTTGCATCATATGGCAATATGAAAATGAAGTGACCATATGGAGTAAATATTGTTTCCTCCTTGCAAATAGTGACATTTCTTGAAATTACGTCGCTTACAGAAGAGGTTGTAAATCCCATAGCAGCGCTCATTGGATTGTTTATGTTTGAATGTGTCTGCGTCATCATGCATAATCAAAGCCCTTGCTCTAGTGCCAGTATCTGCCACAATCGCAAATTTTGATGTAAATCAAGTATGATTATGAACAAATATCTTCAGTCAAGTTATCACGAATTACCGACGTCTCACTCGGGGTTTGTCCTCCGCAGCAGCAAAGTGCACATACTATTAAGCGAATGAGGCGGAAAAAACAAAATTGTAGACGTAGACGGTCGCATAGAAAAGAGACAACGGTGAAGTGCGGTATTTTATTTAGCTATCAATTTTGTCTCTAGAAAAGCATGACTAATGCTTAGATTGTATGGAAGTTATGCGCACAAAGAAGGAAGCTTTTTGCGATCTAACAAGCTCTCAATCTAAAATTGAAAATCAATTCCTGCCAGAATGAAAAGACTTCGCAATAATTCTTGGTAAAAATAACATCACAGTTACTGTAGGACAAGCAATATGTCATCATGATCACTTGAGTGTTTTTAAGAACACAGGAAAGTAATGAAATGTCTTTCGTTTCTGTTCTTGGAAAAATGTTGTAACCTAGAACATGTTTAAGTGGAATTCAAGGCTATATAGACATAAACCAGACCGAAAGGTAGAGTGTTGGTTATTATTTCACAACGAGAATGTTTAAAGTCCTTTTAAACTTTTATATGAGCAAAACATTCATTTTTCCAGCAGCTTAACTCAAAGCATGAGCAATAAAATAACAAAATATCGATTCGATACAACTTTCCAATTGAAATAAAATTATGTAGTTACAATTTCTAAACTGGAATGCCCGGATAAATGTAATTGTGTCCAATATAGATATATTAATGTAAATAGAATTTTCTTTTACATTTTGCATTTGAGTGTTACGTACTTTTCCAACAATATTTCAGTTCTAAACAGTGGTCAATTGACCTGATTAGTGTTCTTGAGTTATAAGCCAGTCCTTATCTCTAATAGACATAATTTAATGTCTTTACTTGAAAGGGATACATCTTTTTATCGATTTACCACTGTAGCATTGCTTAATTCTTAACGACGTGTAAAATGTAACTTTATTCACTTTACTATTTGGATGGCACGCTGTAAAAGGTTCAAAGGTTATGGAGTTTTTTTATGTTAGTATTTCTATAGGCTCCATGCACGTCGTCAAACGCCTTGTTTACTGCTGCAATATCTCGGTCTTTAACAATCAACTTACAGTGACGGTATCACACATTTCATCGTTCAATGTCTTCTTCAACAGCATCTACAAGACCGCAGTCTGACACGTTTGGATACTCCACGCTTTCTGACAGCCAGACAATTTGTACGTAATTAATACATCATGATCGTTATAACTTGGAGATTATTAATTGCCCTGTCCCTTGTGAAACAATGTTTTTCACATGAAACATCACACTGTCGCACGCGATTAGAATCAGAATGAGCAGATATAACGATAATTGGCTTTATTTTGAAATACTTGCATGCAATGTCAAATAAATCTCTGATCCACTTTTGTTTCCTGTGATCATGTTTCTAAATACTGATGTTATTATTAATGGTATGGATACAAAATATAATTGGCAGATCGGACAATAACAATTAACATTAGACTGTAGTTTCAAACAAGAAATATCTTGAAAAAAGATGGTCGGTACATTTTGGAGTTTAAGATTCGTTGTGCAACATAAAAAATGCCGCGATGATACGATTGCTGGTCACTCCAGATCCAAAATGGATTTCGGTAAATTCACCGAAAATCGGTGGATTACGGTAAGGAAACGTACCCCTGCTGGTGAGCCAATCCGCGTCAAGGTTACAAAAGTTGTTCGGTTGAAGAGAAGTTGTTTAAGTGGTTAACGTAAGATTGGATTGGTTTACACATCTAAGTCATGCTAGTACGGCTGCGCCGAAAATCTACTGTGCACTTTCTATATACTCATGAACTTCTGATATGGTGATATAGTTGATGGTTAGGATAGAATACCAAACACAACAAAACAAGCTGTACAATCTATAAACAACTTAATCAACTAGAATACTCTAATAACTTTACTGATTTATTTTGCCTCGACTCTAGAGCAACAAATCCGTTTTGAACAACATTATCACATTCCTGCAGCCCCTACAGAGCAAACATTTACTTCCAATATAACCCCAACATAACAAACTCTCCCAGAACAAACCAAATTTGCATCTCCCAATACGTGTTGCTTATGTATCTGCATCAAAAAGCGGTCTACAGTTTTGTTGCCTTTGGCATAAATTTGGAGCCCAGCCTCTTTACATCATGTAACACTTTTTGTCTGACGACACTAAATGCTAAACGGAGAGCGGCAACGTGTCAGAAGCAATATGGAACTACATTGTTTTCGATTTCTGTGAAAAAAACAAAATGAATTTCAAAAGAGAAATGAAAAAGTAAGGGACAAACTCGCAGACATTCTGGCGGCATTCTACAAATTTCAGAAAGCCATAATCATCACGAGGGTATAACATCATGTGTTTGTGATTCCAGGAACAGCACGTGTACGATGATACTTGATTGCAATACACAGAATTGTTACCGTAATATTTGTCTAAGAGAGAGCGTGACGCAGGGCGGATAATCATGGACATTGTTTGCATAAACAATCAACCTTTTAAAATATTATTCAAATTTTAGCTGAGAACGGTGAAACAGATTTGATAATATTTATATTTACAATCGAGAGTGATAGTCGGATAAGGTCTGTTGCACACATGAACCAGGTTTAATCCCCTGTGGTTATTTCGACACTGACTGTTCCGAGGCAGTGCTCCTATTTAACACCCATAATTTATATTGTACAGTTTGTACGAAAGTCTGGAGGTGACATTTCAGCTTCATGAATTCACGATTTTAAATTCACGATTTTAAATGTACGAATTCACGATTACAACTTCACGATTTCATCTTCGAGAAGTTGAAATCATCACTTCGTGAAATTGAAACGTGAACTTCTGAATTAACGAAGATGATATCGTGAACTCATGAAGTTGAAGTTGAGAATTCTTGAAGCCGAAATGTCACCAACAGTCTTTCGTAAATTTGCCTTTATTTTTGCATTTTTAAACATTTGGGATGGCTGTTCAATTCGTATGTGGTATTTTCCTCTCGACTTCTAAATTAATTTGAATGTGAAATACTTCGTTGTTTGTATAATGGAAATGCTAATTGAAAAGCAGAACTTTAGAAAACATATAACATATTGTCATAAATTATTATATTGAAAATGTTAAATATTTCAGCGCACATTAATTTCTGCGTAATTATTGTGCGTAAAGGTATACTGAATTTGTGGTTAAGGCATAGTAAAATTTGATGAACAGTGAAATTTATAAAAAAATCTATACACATACATTATCAAAATTCAATATTGTGACAATGGCGTTCAAACGGGTAACCATGTATCATCATTACGTATTACTAAACAATACATTTCACTTATTTGATAATTAAATGACATTCTAAGCCATGTTTGAAGTTGATTCAACATCTGTTGAGACGCGTAAGCTGTTTGTTATTGCGTCATATGTCTTTGATAGATGAATATTATTTTTAAAAGATCCTGTGACATTAAGGAAAATAGAGTTAAGAAACAAATTCTTCGTCTCCTTATGCCCGTATTGTTGATTTAGATTGCCACAGGGGACTGAAGCCTGTTACATATGACAGTTTTATTCGAATTATTTTAATTCGATTTCAGACAAATTGAACATTCGTCTGGAAGAGAGCAACACTACCATTGATTTTTGTGGAGTGGGGGGAACAATTCCCGAACCAACATTGTTATCACCCTTAAATTTCACTTTCTCCAAATTACAAATACAATCAATTGCTGAAAAAATCGACATTGAGCATTAGGCTTAGTAAGCTAATACATATACTTGCTTTTATCTATTATAATGATATTTCTCGTACGTTAGAAGCTTCAGTAATATTATCACTATTTTTGTCTGAACGAATTAGCAGAGTTTATTTAATTCATTGTATCATAATTACACATACCACTAGCAATTCATATATATTATATTGCGACAAACCGAATACTTAGCACTTTTCACATATATACGGCAACATATAGTGACCGTCACTACATATTAAATATAACACAAACAAATATGACATTCTGTATGCTATACAACCTATATATCAGCATTTTTAAGTACTTATTTTCATTTGTAATGTATACATTTTATTTTGAATATTCTGATTCGAACATTATATATGAGATTCACTTTTGTTTATTTTTGTATATATCTATTTTATAAAAACCTATTGCTTTTTGCAGTAATCCATTTATTATAAGCTATCTTTTTCATACAGGCAAAAATATCTATATATGTTTTATCATGTAGAGTCTACTTTAATGTGTATATATTCACTAAACATGTGAACCAACATTATCAATACACAATCTTCTCGATATATTATAATCACTGTATATAATTATATCATAATGAACAAAAAAAAAAATTAAACGTGTATATTAGGTGTACAAATTTAACATTTTATTTAGGAAATGTTAAATCGTCAATTTTTTGGCATAAACATTTATAACCTTCTTTCATATGTGTTTTATACTGCTTAAAATTACTTAATATAATATAAAAATGTTCAAAATTTAATAACAAAACAACGGAAAAGATATATAAAGTCCACATTTTTACGCTGTGACATAACATTTTTACCCTGTGTCATAACATTTTTTACCCTGTGTCATAGCATTTTTACCATGTGACATTACGTTTTTACCCTGTGTCATAGCATTTTTACCATGTGACATTACGTTTTTACCCTGTGACATAACATTTTTACCCTGTGTCATAGCATTTTTACCATGTGACATTACGTTTTTACACTGTGACATAGCATTTTAACCCTGTGGCATAACATTTTTACCCTGTGACATAACATTTTTACCCTGTGTCATAGCATTTTTACCATGTGACATTACGTTTTTACACTGTGTCATAACATTTTACCCTGTGTCAACAGTTTTACCCTCTGATATAATTTGTGTAGCTTTTAATAGTCTCATTTATCATTATATTTATGTTGTATGTATGAACATGTGTAGATGTGCAGATATTATTTTTTTAGTGTTGATTTTTTACAATGGTGTCGTTTGAAGACCACATTGTAAAAAAGTTAGACACGTAGCTTATTGCGTTATCTTCATGAAATAAACATATTATTATTATTATTAGTATAAATGTATAGCGACCCCCGAGTGTTATCTATAAAAACAATTAAGCCAGCTATTGTATTATACAGAATATATTTCAGTATTTTTACTCACTTTGTCATGATTATATTCTATTTAATGCTACAGTAATTTTGTTGGAGTAACATATAGTATTACGTTTACGAAAACTTATACTGATTTCCCTTAAATGAAATATATAATGTTTTTTTCGTTACCTTTAATCCACCCAATTAATAAATACATGCTCGTTAAGGTAGAACATACATAATCAAATATATATAATATTTTGCCTAAATAAAAAATATAACTAAGATTTTTCTACACACATGAGATATTTTAGTAAAAGGTTTTTAAAAAATAAATATTCATAAATGAACAAACGTTATTCGAACAAAATTATTGTAGTGCTAAATAGAAGGATATAAGTATTTATAACTGAATGTATTATGTGTTACACATAAATGTCTTATTTTTGTTACGTAAGACGCTTGGGTGTTCGCTATACGTTCTAGATCAAAGTATGTACATTTGTATTATTATACCTCATGTGATTTGTCCGTGCAAAATTCCCATATACACGCTATAAACAAATCCGTAATGTTACTCTGTGACATAACGTTTTTACACTGTGACATAACATTTTTACCCTGTGACATAACGTTTTTACCCTATGACATAACATTTTACCCTATGACACAACATTTTTACCCTCTGATATAACATTTTTACCCTATGACATAACATTGTTACCCTATGACACAACATTTTTACTCTATGACATAACATGTTTACCCTATGACACTACATTTTTACCCTGTGATATAATTATTCTACTCGGTTGATATTAACTTTCTCGGGTTAGCATTATACGCTAGCACCCTCCATCGGATCTGATTTTTATACATTATCACATCTAATTACTTGAAATCTTATCATCATGAAGGTAAGAGAACCATTATAAAGACCAAAGAAGTGATATATAAAGTCCATTGTACAAACAGACAGACAGCGGCAGTGAATAATACAATAGTACGCTAATTAGAGACGTAATTAAATGAATAATAAATGGCGGTATTCCTCCAACGAGTAACAATGTCACTTTACGTGTGATGTTATCTTGACATATGATTGCATTGTTTGGCCTCTAAAAATAAACAAAAGAGTTCCACTTACCTTTCTGACGATTTAAATAGTCCAATATAAACAAATAAATGTTGTTGTAAATATGTTGTGGTGTTTTGTTTATCACCAAAAGCACTTAAAGATATAGCTATATGTCAAAAGTTTGAAATCTGTTCAGCAGTTTTATGTTATCAGTAGTATGTCCAGATTCCTTCTTTTACAACAAACCAATAAGTTTTACTTGCTGGTTGCGCTCGATCAAATGTTACTGTTGTTTTTCAATCAGTCCCATAGCCAAATTTCTATATTTCTTTGAAAACAACATATAATTCACAAACATTTCCGAAACGAAAGTTGTTTCTATTAACTGTTATTTCTAATACACGATATATATAAATCCGAAGATATGTTTACACAAATTACGACAACAAAAAAGCGATAGTTTTACTTTTTTAATATTAAGCATAATATTTAGTTCACAAACATATCTCAACAGTTGTTGTTTATGCAGTAAATCGTCTTGTAAAAACATATCCTTGTCTTCTAGTTCATCAACTGAAACACTTCTCTCCCATACTAGTTCTCTCTGTCTAAAACAGTCCGATATATCCAAGCTTATACCATGGATTTAAGACCGATATTTCATTCTCAGGCTTTGGGAATGAATACAATTAATTAAGCCCATAGATCTACGGTTCCTTCTATCACCAAAACCTTCTATTGATTTTTACATTTTCCAGTATTACTTGATGCCGTTTTGTGATTAAGATGTAAGTAATATTTTCTCTTCTCATAATTTACTAAGCATATCTTAAATGTATTGGAAATGGCGAAATTAATATAAATCTTAAAAGAACGGCGTCAGCGCTAAATGCCGCGTTAGATGCGTGCAGTAACGCGTTGTTGACTCACATATACGTATCGAACATGAACTGCGTTCTGTGGAAGATATCATAAGTTGGAAAAAGAGAAGGAATACACAATTGAGAATGCCACATTCACAAATCAGAATTTCCAATACTGATCCTAATGGTACATAGTCTTATTTTATAGCATAATATGCTAAGTTATAATTTTGAGAAAAAGGTACTCTAAGACATTGCATTGTACCTTTTCTTTAAAACAATCCTGGAACTGCAAAACACGAATCCGATACAGGTATTTGCTACACTAGTTCTAACTCGGCAACTATCCGTATCGGGCTCTTGTTTTCTGGTTTTGGGAAACATGTAAGAAAAGTGACAATGCAGTGTTGTAGAGTATATCTGTATGAAGGCAATTTCCACCTATTTTCTCATATTTATGACTACCAAATAAGACTATGTACATTAAGGAAAAAGAAAAGGGAGGTGACAAACGCTGGAAGGGACACAAAAACAATACCAAACGGACAAGATCCCGAATCCACAAAAATACTTAAGCAATATGTTAGTCAATGTCATAAATATAATCATCAATTGTTTCAGCATGTCGAAAGGTTTGTCAATTTAAAATAATCAACAGTCACTACAGACAAACGCCATTTATCAGTATGTAACATTGAGCCTCCTCAAGTGCCTTGTGTTTTTTAGATTGTTGTTTTCCAGGAGGTCTGTGTGGGGAGGCACTTTCTTATATATGTGGCAATTCCTGTAGCAGCTTATTATCTCTCCCATAAACATGTACATGTATTTATAAACAAAAGGTTAAACAAGTAGAGATATTGTCAAATTGCGCTCTTTCGATACATTAATATTATAAATTTCTAATATCAAATCATAGGTCTTAAGAAATAATCATTTGAAAGGCAATTGAACGTGTTTAGAGTATTTTGCTTAGTTAAGTAAAAACTTAAGTTCATTCTTGAAATCGGGACCAAGGGACACACACACAGAGGAGACAGAAACTAATCCCAAACATGAAAAGGACAAGAAAAACACTCAACATAACAATACCAACGAAGTAAGGAACGATACAAGACTGTACGACGATACAACAACACGACTAGGACAAGGATCTATAGCCATGTAAACCATAGAAAACAAACATTCTTTCAAACGTGTGTATGTATAGCACCGTGAGACATTATGTAACGTGTCATGCGTGACTATACGTGATTCTGGCTGGATCAATATACGGTACCAGCTTCAGAAACAAAGTTGCATGAACCAAACGTATCATCATTTGTAGCATTAAATATGTATGCATTACAGATTCGATTTCACATTGTTTCTGCTTTTTCTCAGAATTGTTAAAAACTGCTCAAAGATTGTAAAGGTTACAGTAAAACGTCAATTAGAAGCATCCTCGAAATTAAGAGCACCTTTCTCATTTATAACACTATATGTTCATAGAAAGGTTTTATTTTTTCTCCCGTATTATTAGCCGATCATAAGACCACGGAAACTCTATGACCAACTGTTTACATGACAAACGGTGGTCTTATAATTGCGCTGCTATGGAATTTACAACCTCTTCTGTTCTTCCGAAAGTGACGTCATTTTAAGAAAACGTAGTTTATTCATGTGATGTCACTATTTGCGAGCAAGAAACAATGTTACCTCCGTATGGTCGCTTCGTTTTTATATTTCCATATTGGGCAAATATTGCTTACTGGCAGTACATAGTGACGTCACATGTGACGTTTTCTGGCAATGACGTCACTTAAAGAACAGGTTTGAAACCGTACAGCGTCGCTCATATACTCTTTGCAAATGCAAGAAACTTAACTCCTGCTTGACTAACGACGTACGCACTTAAAACATGCCATTTAATGTTTTGTTTATACAATTCTTTCTGTGTAAGGGTGGTCAGTCCATAAAGTAAGACATATGGTGCCGCAATCCGTATTTTCTTAATCATTTCGTCTCTTTGATTCTTCAGATTTGTTCATTTTAATTTACAACGAGTTGTTGCCATTGTTCTGCTATATTCATTATGAAGACAGTGACTACCTTATTGATAATTTCTCTGCTGTGGAAAATATACTGAGATTATAGCAATAAAAGTACTTATAAACATAAAAACGAAGTACATATAATAAAAGATACAGAAAAAACTGTGCTTTAATGAAATGTTTTGTATGTTAAAATTCCCTCAGAGCGAGTTATATAAAAAGCAACAAGTTGACGTTTTTGAAGATGTATTATGATAAGGAAGAGTTCCATAAATAGACTTTGATAAGATCATTTTTCTACAAGTAATCATGCAGTGATCCCACTAGAATATTGACTTTTATTTATCTATTCACATTTTGTATTTCTTGATGAAGCAATCGACATAGTTCATCTGTACATTTGGGCGATGGATGCCGTCCGCGCTGAATGTCTTGAAGGAATAAATGTGTCTTAAATATGAAGTATAGGCCATGATTTAAGATTCTTTGTGTAATATTGATCAGATACTTCGAATGTGAATAAAATCGAAAGTTAATAACATAGAAGTCGAACTGTAAATGTCTCAAACAAGCCCTTAGCTATCTTCAAAACACGTACACACATGCAAACAGAAGTAGAGTAAAAAATCACGTAAAGGTCACCTCTAATTTAAGACAGCCTCAAAATTAAGAACACACTGTTTCAAGTCCATTTTCATTGTTTTGCTCTTTATTCAACCTTAATATTAAGACCATCTCAATGAGAAGACCAGTTTTCAAGAGTCCCAATGATGGTCCTATTATTGAGGTTTTACTGGATAAACAAAACAATTACAACGGCAAAGGGGACATAAGGCACAAAACATAAACCTGTTTTGAGGGTGCACCCGACCTCACACATATACCGCTATCACCTAACTACAAGATACCTTTTTTGCCAGACTGTATGCCAGTGACAATGAACATACGAAAGAAGTTTGCAAAGCCATTAGAACAATGTTATTGTTTTTTTCTTGACACGAAAACCATGTAAAGTTACGCAATTACTCTATTGACATTTAGTGACTCGAGGTAAACTACTACATGTTGCAAGAAGAAATTGCATAATATGATTCAATGTCCATTTGAAGCACCATCAAACAATCAAGTGCTGTGTCAATTCTTGATTAATCCTTTTGGTTTCGTACAAAATGAATTCGGTTATGAAAATAGAAATATTCCATCCAAATCACAGACGGGTTGGCGCCCCTTCAGTTATACTTCATGTTTTTCATTTTTGTTTTAGCCGAAGCTTAATGCTTTGTTGTAGATAAAAGCAACGTGCACATACTTTGTTAATCAAATTGCTTGTACGTTGCACACGTAATGTCCAATGGCACGACTAATTTGCTAGTTAAGATATAATCTGCCAAATTACGGACTATACGAAAAAGCAAAGCCGTGTTAATGATGTATTTGGTTTATTGCTAATAACGTTTATCTGTAATTAGGAAAGTTTGAAGATAACTGCCATTTACCATTATCACAGATGTAACAGCATTAACACTTAACGCCTTTATTTGCTCTATTAGTTGTGACAATCTCTCTGCCACAAATCCTTTCCTAACGGGAACCATAAAACGTATCCGATCATCACAATTGTTCCACTGTTAGTCGTATATTCGGTGTTTATAAGTTCCGTCGTGTCCATTGATTTCGTCTTTTATTAGAAACGGTCGTTTTGTCGAATCCCTCACTGTAATTGAAATGTCTTGTTGCTCGCCCTGACATATTGATTCCCGTTTGACGAGTGTAATAAACTGACACGTGATGCAAGAGCGACAACAGCGTACAAGAATTGACCGAATGACTATAAAAAGCTTTCCCGTCGCCCAAAGGCAATGAGGCTTGTTTAGCGACATGTTCACGAATGATGCTTAAGAAAATCAGGCTAATAAATAATGATTATCTTCAATTATTGCGGATGGCGTATATACAGTAAGGAATGTTGTTGGCAATTAGATAAATATCAATCATGAAATGTTCCATCCCCGGCACATTCTTTATTAATGTTATTTACTGTGGGGAGTAACAAAATGAACAGAATATATACTACAACAGTTGTTTACCATTCCATGTGCAAGCATGTTGTCAACTGGAACGGAGAAATCTCAAATGTAGTATGAGTGGTTACAAACATATCATAACGTGTCATAGTTGCTTGCAATCTGAGAGACATACTGTTTTACTTACTGTATTCAAATGCTTTTCGTATAGGCCACATTATATTTTTTATATTTTTCGAAATGAATCCATTGTTATACAATCAACCATATGCGTTTAATTTCATTATTATTCATACTGTAGCTTTTAAATCACAAAATACATGTGTTTCAGTGAACCTAGTTTTATGTTATTCATTTCACTCTTTAATGTTATGTTTAATTAGGGCGTGGTGTCATAACACCAATACTTATTCATAACCTAAATGGTGTTGCTCACTGTTTAAGACATTATTAGTAGCCTATTGTTTTACTAAGGCTATTAATGTTTTTACTATTGTTAAAATGCACTTATTAGTAATTACGTGTGTGATCTATGTACGTCTTCAGTATGGAGAAGTCTGGCGCAATTATGTATGTTGACGTCAATATTTTATTACGTCATATTTTTTGACGTCACGTGATATTTTTTTTGCAATGTTTGGCGTTACGCCGTTTGTTTTGTGCGTTGTGTAAAAAGAATCATAACGTAGTTTGGAAAAACAGTTTCATAAATTTGATGAAGCCCTAAAGCGAAATATATTAATAAAGAGTTAAAACAGAGAGTATATTATCTGTCCTGATTATTGTCTTTTATCTGAGAATAAATGATGTAACTTAACATTACGTTTATCTGATTAATAAAACTGGACGACGGTAGCATAGGTCAAAGCCGTTTTGCTACAATGTGCTTTGTTTATTCCTCATCAGATTTGAACTGAATTGAATTACATTATTTCCCGAGCGGAAGAAATAAATCTGCTTCTAAATTGCTTCATTCATAATCTATCGCGTGCCATCGGTTGATAACACGATATAATTAAAGTTTTATTCTAGAAGCATGTCAAATGAGGAATTTATCATCCAACGACAAACGACGATTGAATTCTAAATAAGAGCGACGGTGGAAGGCGGTATTCATCTCAATCCAATTAACTGGTTTTATTGAACACAGAGCGTCTAAACTGCAATTTCTAATCAAAACTATCGAACTGTTTTCAAGACCAGAGTATAAGTTGAGATAAAATATCGCAGAAATATACGATATTCAAAAGATTTATATGGTTACTGTAGACGACAGACGTGGGATGGCTACGTTTTATTTGGTATTTTGCTTGAAGTTTTAGCCTGACTCATGTAAATTTATACAATAATCACATTTTGCCGATTGGGACAACTTATGAGTTGCAACCTGTTGAAAACGCTTATTTATCTTTTATATAATGTGATTGCTGCAGATGGTAAGGGTTAAACTATCTTGGTTTATGAGTGAGGTTTCTGATTTATACGTCTGTTCGAATTTCAAAGTAAATAAAACATATTTACATAGAATAGAATAAGTTTGCTGAGTAAGATATATATGCTCGTAATAAGACCAGATTTGACATCTTTATTATGTGTAGATAGAATGAGTGTAAACCGTTTGTCATCAGTTCTGTTCAGCAAAGCCAGCCAAAGTTATGACCTTACAGTAAAACCTCACTTAAAGACCACCTTAATAATAAAAACACCTAAAAAATAAGACCACACTTTTAAAGTCCATTTTCTTTATGTTGCTCTTTATTCAACCTCAATATTAAGACCACCTTAATACTAAGACCACCTCAAAATTAAGAACACAATTTTAAAGTCCATTTTCACTGTTTTGCTCTTTATTCAACCTCAATAATTCAACCTCAATATTAAGACCACCTTTCCAGAGTCCCAGGGTGGTCTTATTATTGAGGGTTTACTGTATTTGTTTTGTATTCATATTATATGAGTGTACTGGAATGAACTGACCGTCACATGCTGATCAATACCGTGGTGTATCAACAGATATCTGACACAGTGAAGCACGATAAGGGACTTGAACTAGACTGCGACTATATCTCAAAAGAAATCATCTATTCCACAATTACAAACTTAATACAATAGCTTGAAACCAATCAAACTGAAACTGCTGTGTGTTGTCGATAACATTGTCCTTAGCTATATTGATGACTTTTTACTAGTTTTTAGTAATAAGTTCAGAATACCATTGTTTGTATTCACTAAACCTATCGGTCAATATATTCCTTAAGATGTTTAAATTGGCTGTCCACTCCTCCATGTATTTACACAAGTTCAACAAAAGTACGTTTTACACAACCGTTCACAAGTTCAACAAAAGGACTTTTTACACAACCGTTCACAAGCTCATAAAAAGTACCATTTACACAACCGTTCACACGTGCATTAAAATACTTTTTACACAACTGTTCACATGCTCATATAAAGGACCGTTTACACATCCGTTCACAAGCTCATATAAAGGACCTTTTACACATCCATTCACAAGCTCATATAAAGGACCTTTTAAACAACCGTTCACAAGCTTATAAAGAGGACTATTAGATGTTTTCGCAGTTGATAGATCAATAAATGAACTTGTTACAATATTGTTAACAGGAGTCTTAAATCTTGCATTTATATTTTCTGTCACATTGATATAACACAGTTAGCCCTATTCCAGTCATCCATCAATGTCAAAATATCCACAGCGAGCTATTAACATATGGTCTATGATATCAGGAATAATTTGCCGATCTAATCAAAAACATGCAATGTGAATTATTGATAATTGTTCATGGAACATCATGTTTTAGTAAGAACCAGATACGAACTTCCAATTTATCTTTTAGGAACTGTCAGACGATCAGTTGTATTCAATTCATCAAAACCTATCTAAACTACCGTATGTTAATTGTCCAATAATATACGCTGTTTTAGAGTGATTTGAAATTAAAATCACATTATACACAAGGAACAATTCAGACAATAACTATACGAACAATAAAATACTTCAATATAGCATCTCGTTATCAAGATAATGGCACGAATATATCAGTTAATTATAATTTAATTTAAATATGAGCCAAATGAAAACTTAAAGCAATTTATTTACTTTTAAATCATGCTGAAATAAATGCTTGCATGTTTGACTCCATAGAGAGTGAAGAAATCACCGTTGTTGTCCCCTAAATTCTCCTCCGTTATTTCCCTTAATGGTCGGCTACATCTTTCCTTGCACCCCTATTCCCATGCATGTCTACCATTGCACATCATCAGTGCTTAATATTTCGTAGATTACCATTTCTCCCAGGGGTCTGTGTATCAAGCTTTGTCTTGTCCCTATAACAACATAATCTCTCGTTCAACCATTCTTTTGAAATACTACTTTTAAATTTTCTAACATGACGTCATACGTCTATGAACTGAATAAGTAATAAACGGATTACAGGTTAAGCATCTTTAATTACAGAAGACTATGTCGGGTGTAATACAATAGTATTCTATGGAATGTTACCATGTTTCTTCATAGTGGCGCTTTTTCCAGTCAAAATATGGTTTAAATTCAAACAGACGTGTCTCCTATATCATGACGGAGACTTGTGAAAATAAAGACCAATTTCGACATCAATACTCCAGTCTGTTTAAATTTACGATACCAGCTTCTCATGTAGACAATAATTCATTATGCCTTAAGGTCCAATTAGAATCAGTTCAGATGTAATTATAATCTATTGATGTCATATTATCAATTGTATCTAACTACGTCGTAATATGGTCAAATAAATATGTGCTCATCAAATAAACGACTTTTTAAATGCGTGACTGATTCTGTGTGACACTCAGTAAGTTAAATTTCTGTAATAAAAACGTACGTGTAATATGTTAAAGATAGTTTGTGGTTCTAATTACAGGTGACATGATGAAAACCCGAGGTGAATATTCAATTGAAATAGTAATAAATACAACATTACAAGATACCTCTCACGTCCATTTTGTCTACTGATATTTTTTTATAAATAATGTAAAATATCCTAAAAGACATTTATTTGAAAATGTGGAAAATGTTTTAATTGACACCGGTAATGTTTTTGCATTTGTAGTACATGGAATACCATTTCCACATATCCGAACCAGTTAGCTATAATTGCATTCAGAGTTGCCATAAACACTGGTATCAATTAAAGTAGTGAGCCAGTGTCTTGCTTGATATGTGCATTAAATAGGCGTAAACAGGCAGTTCACTTTGTAGATGTTGTTGTTGTTGTCAGTTGTTTGGCCTCGCTTCTAAAACTTTTTTTACAGAAAACTGGCATTCCACCCCTACTTTTAAGAACAATCCACATGTGTTATTTGTAGCTTTAATTATTAAAAATAAAGCAATGCATTTAATGAACATTACGTTGATGTCTTTACAGACAAAATGTTGTTTACAAATATGTATTATTAAGGGAGATATGACACTTTTCCCGAAACTTTTCGGACATCCCTCGTATATTATAAATAGGATGTAGCACTGAATAAAACCAAATTGAACATTGCGTTTAGAGTTACTCAGTGGTTACTTCCCTTTGAAACAACTTGGATAGCAAGTCCATATTGATAAGCTGTTGATACGAATTGTTGACTATATTCGTTTGGGTTCTGGCTTCTGTTTGTGATAACTAGTTTTAGTGTTTTTTCGGCGCAGCCGTACTAACATAGTTTTGCTATTTGCATATCAGTGTTGTGTAAACCAATAAAAGTTTACGTTAACCACCAAACCAATTTTTCTTCAACAGAACTACGTTTTTAACATTGACGAGGATTGTTTAACCTTTCGATAAGGGGTACAATAACTAACCGAAATCCACTGAATTTCGATCATTTCATCGAAATGATTGGATCTGGAATGACCAGCAATCGTTACATCTCGTTGTACAACAAATCTTAACCTTCAAATTGCGCTTATCATTTTCTTTCAAGATATTTCTTTTTTTTTGTTTAACAGTAAATAATTTGTACAAGTCATATTTATAAGAAGAGACAAAATATCTTCTAATAATTCTTGTAAGCCGGCTCGACTGGCTTATAGTTCTACTTATAGTGGTAGGTATACATCCGTTGAAATTATTTTCTGTTGGCCAACAATGATATATAATAAAACCTCAAAAATAAGACCACCATAGGGACCTTTGAAAACTGGTATTCTTATTGAGATGGTCTTAATATGGATTTCTCGTGGAACAGTTTAACTCACTTTTACTAAAACAAGCTTGATTATTATGTTAGAATGCTGATGAATCAGTCAATTCATTATAAAATATACACATATACCGAATTCATTCAATTACATTCGCGATCCTTTCAGCTGGCCAGATGAGGAGTGATATTGTCTATGGCTATCTTGCTTTCATCAAGAGATAATTACAGCATATCTGTCTTATTTTACAATACCAAGTTCACTTGACCAGGGACGTGGGAATTGTTGCGGAGTAAATTAAATATCACCCACAGTTCCTGGTACGGATCCACATCTATAATATACAAGTTACTGCCGTACATTCCGTTAAGTATTATGCAAATTGATTCGTCATGGAGAGCAATACGTTTTGACAGACGACAACAGGGGAGTGGCTACAGTCAGCCTGTTATTTTGTCGAATGCGCATCCGATATCGAGGGAATATTACAGTCGTTAGGTGATATTACAATAATGCAAAACTCGTAGTTGATAATCAAGCGATAATGGATTAAGTTACAGTACATTTGACGTACATTATCGTTTTTCGACAACGGGGACGTCTGTAGCTGGCAACCACCTACGATGGGAATTAAGGTGGACGTTCATTGCCGATGTTACTACATTTAGAGCACAGCTTCACAATGGTAACAACCTATGATGTTATTTGTTACAGTTTGGACTTGAATATAACATCGTATTCATTCATGTGCGATACCTAACGTTGTGTATGAGTGACCTAAACGTGCCACTGGGATATTGCAAGTATATGATTCAAACGCTTACTTAACGTGCATAACTGCACAACTTCATAAACTGATATTGGCCAAACCCAACGTGTGATTAAGAGTCCCTTAATGGATCAATTGGTATTTGGTAGCAACATAAAAACCTGTACTCTTATATATTTTTCAGTGAACTGTTTGACATTATTCCTGGTACACATTTGGTATACATATATGCAAGTTAATACTCAAAAATGTCGTAGCTTCTAGTATTTATTTGTTGTCTGTCCTAAATTGAAATGTTTAGAGACCGAAGAAGTCGGACTATATTATTCGATGGTTTTATACAAATAGTAATGTAATGAAATTGAAATGAATGAGAGCTGGACAGGTCACATTCACACCGCAGAAATGTCCTGGACAGAGACAAACGAGGAAAGGAGGCTGCACATGTAGAGAACTGATATCAAACGGACTTGAAGGGACACAAACAGACCGAACATACCAGGACATAGGATTTACAACCTCTTCTGTAAGTGACGTCTTTTCAAGAAATCGCAACATGTGATGTCACTTTTTGCAAGCAGGAAACATTATTTACATCATATGGTCACTTCGTGTTCATATTGCCATATGTTGGGCCAATATTGCTTACTGTCAGTACATGGTGACGTCATTTAATGAAGAGTTCGGAAATCGTACAGCGGCGCTCATGTCCAAAGCAGGAACCTTAACGTTTGTAAGACGATGCGGTAAACAGTAACTTGTACTTTATTACACACAATCGTATTTAAAGAAGAGGTTGGAAATCGTACAGCGGCGCTTATATCATGATCGCGAATGAACACCATTTGAATGTCAGTATCTATCTTCTAAGCTTGGGTTGTTTTCGGTGCATTGAACCCCGGACTGATGTAAACCAGTTCATTGTTTTGTTTCTCGACTTAAGTGCCTGATCTCTTAATGGTCTCCATTTCAGCGGAAAGAACCAGAATTGCATAAATAAGTGACAGTTCATTGGATCTATTTTCGTTATACAATAGGATATTAAACCTGACTACGTATCAGTAACCGATAAAAATGACTCTGTATTTATCGAGGCAAAATTGTTGCTGCCAGGAACGAGCAGTTTTGTACACCCTGTCTGTATTTGACGTGGTTTTTCTTAAACAGAAGTGTTGATAATAATTTTCTGTGAAGTTCGCTATTCAAATTATTCCCTGTTTCCGACAGCATTGACCTCGGTACGAGATGTAACATACTTCGTGAGATATTTCTGCCATACGTAGTTGCAAATATGCTACACTTCAGCTTTCATTATAATTCGTAGAACATAAAAATGTGCAGTGAATGTGTCAACATAACAACATGCACATTTTCTATTCTTATTTTGAGACAGATTCATGGGCTTTAACGACAAAATTGCATACCCGTTTGACAAGATTGTAAGTTTCAAAGACATTTTTACTCAATTTCATGCTATTTAAATCATTGATTTGACATTAAAGGCGATATAAAATTCATGCTTGCACACTACTTAGGCAAAACTTAGTACTAAATTGACAAGATCTCTTGGATCTGGGACAAAACGACACGCGATGTTGACATTAAATACGTGTCATATACAGTCGGACCTCGTTTATTCGAATTAATTGGGTCCGAAATATTATTTCGAATAATACATTGTTTCGAATTACAAATTTCAATATGAAGCGTATAAGATGATACAGCGGGTCCTGATATTTATTTCGGATGATACCAAGTATATTGATAGAACGTTGTCGAATAAACGAGGTCCGGCTGTATAAATTATATGATTATTTAAGAAGTTTTAGACAAGAGCACATTGTTGTTACACTGAAGAAAACATGTATTATACAAAATCCTAGGAGTTATAATGCGTAAATAACCTATTACTGCATCTTTTGAACTAAACAAATCCTTCTAAACCATATTGTACAGAGACAACCGTGGCGTTCCATAGATAACGATGACTATGTAAGTGAGCATTGTTTGAAGATATATTTTTTCGGTGCAGCCGTACTAACAAGGTTTTGCTATATGCATATCAGTGTTGTGTAAACCAATCAAATATTACGTTTTTCACCAAGGCAATTTCTACACAACCGAACAACGTGTGTAACTTTGACGCAGACTGGTTAACAATTCGATAAAAGGTACGTTACCGTACCGAAATCCATTTTGGATCTAGAGTAACCAGCAATCGTAATATCACGGCAATTTTTTTGTTGCACAACAAATTTTAATCTTCAAATTGCGCCGACCATTTTTCCAAGATATTTCTTGTTTTGAAGTATTTATGACTTTGAATTTCCGTATGATTGATATTGCAAACACCTTAACATGTCATTTTCATTAAGGTGTTTGCACATACAAATGGAAAAAATGTAAAGGATACATTCGCATGCTTTTCGACATAATTTCCATATTTCATATACTTTTAATAGCGATATGAACTATAGAACGAATGCATGTCACGAGTATTGACGATCTATAACCCTCTTAGAATTGGTATATTGAGGAAGAAAAACTGAACAAGGTGATTTAGTACGCAATATACAGTTTAGAAGTTGTATAATTCTGATCATATATGCGAAGCAACTCAGTGATTGCAACATAAAACGTTGTGAGATGTGCAGAGGGTTTGTCGAGACATATCTGCAACGTTATTTATGTGAAATGTCAGACCCTTTAAAAGCAAAACGTAGTGAACAAAGACTTATTGGGTAAACACATGAAAATAAGCGGAAAGAGTGACATCGTTCATGGTACTTAGCGTTAGATTAGATCCAATTTATATTGGAGCAGCATGCAATGAACAGTGTGACAAGAATCTCGGCAACAACTGAATGTGAGTATACATGTACTGTATATAGCTGTTACATTACATTTAAGCGACTATAACCTGTCACATGGCACTTAAAGTGACCGATAGCCATCACAAGACACATAAGGCCATTGTCAGCAATCAAATGACAGCTTAGACCACCAATTGCCATCATATGACAGCTTAGGCCACCACTCGCCATCACATGACAGCTTAGACCACCAACAGCCATCACCAACGATTACCATCACATGACAGCTAAGATCACCAATATTCATCACATGACACATTGAGTGATCGAAAGCCATCACATGACACATAAGGCCATCGATAGCCATCACGTGACAACTAAGGCCAGCTATAGTGACCACATGACACCTACGGTCAACAATAGTCATCACGTGACAACTAAGGACAACTATAATCACCACATGACACCTACGGTCAACGATAGCCATCATCTGACATCTTAGGCAAACGATTGGCATCACATGAAATCAATGTGATCGATAGGTACACATATGACACCATAGACCACCGGTACCGAACATTTGCTATTGCATCGATTCAATCAGATACATTTTCGTTTTGAATATTTGATTCGCCATTCGTCATTCCCCAACAATGTAATTATTACTTATATAAATTCACATCGAAATGTCAACATGTGTGTACGCCTTGACATTTCAGCCGATTCACAGGTTGTCGACTGTGTTATTTCCCGAAAAGTGTGAGAGATCCCATTCTATGTTACATCTCTACAAGTCATCAGAATTCCACTTATCACCGATAAAGTTACGTATTATGCAAATACATACACCATGGAATAACATACAGCTGTATTATTATTATAAGTTCTGACAGTTTGTATTGGGAGAAACAGTATTTTGTTGTTTTGTTTCACCGAATACACGAGGGATATCTTCGAAGTATCGAAGTGGTGAGTTTTATATTACAATAACGTAAAACTAGTCAGTTATGGTTAGCTTATAATAAATGTTTTGGGGTGAACTTAGTGGGAGGATTATCGGTTATTGACATTTGAATACACGAGAGTTGACATTCGTTCTATATGTAGGATAATGCTCCTCTGTGATATGTTGCAGTGACTCCTAAACGTGAGTGCGAGGGTAACCTAGAAAGACTGCATTCATTAAGCATGGTCTAAACAGGACATTAAGATTGAAGAAACGGTATGCAATAAAAATGATGAGCATGGGGACCGGACAAAAACTATGGGGGAGAATGTACAGGCAAACCTCACCTAAAATACCACTTCAATAATAAGACCACATCAATAATAATACCACCTCAATAATAATACCACCTCAATAATAATACCACCTCAATAATAAGACCACATCAATAATAAGACCACATCAATAATAATACCACCTCAATAATAATACCACCTCAATAATAAGACCACATTAATAATAAGACCACCTTAATATTAAGACCACCTCAATATAAGACCACATCAATATTAAGACCACCTGAATATTAAGACCACATCAATAATAATCCCAACTCAATATTAAGACCATCTCAATATAAGACCACCAAAGCCATTTTCTCGGGTTAACATTACATGCTAACACTCTCCATGGGATCTGACATTTATATATTACGTAATGCATCATGCTGTCATTATTGAATTTGTGATGACGAATTCAACTTATTCAAAGAAATTATAGAACAATTGTATAATACTTTTGTGATATCTACTAAAGTGTTTTTGTCCAAGAGTGAACGTGCGCTATCGAGTTTCTAGTTTCTAGGACTCTATACAATATATACTATATGACTTTATGAGGTACAATTTTATTCGCTTCAAGATATTTAGAAATTCTACTGAATTCAACGCATCATAAAATCTCTTATTCTCAAATCTAAATATGTTTTAATGTGGTTAAACATTTTTACCAACATACCAACTCAATTACCAATGACGTCAAACAATCTAATTGTCTATAAACTGATTACTTTTGTCTACATTCAATTGAATCTATATTCATGTTTTGTCAAATCATCGTAGCAACAACAAAATGTTAGATTAAAATAACATTGGATTTTGATTAGTGATCATACCGAACCTTATGTCTGATTCTGGATTCGCAATAACGGCTGTACTTTATATGATTTCAAATTTGTATGTAAGACGAAAATACAAGTATATACTTTTTTGTAAAGGTCACATCTGATAAAAAGTAGCTAACCATCAAGAACAAATACTCACGCAAATACTGATTTGTCACAGGGCAAGACGACGTAAATAACTGGTCTGTATTTAACTCACAAACACGTTAGAACACAAAATAATTATAGAAAAGTTTAGATTTCTGATTTGTTTCAAATGATCAGAAATGTTGATTTGACAGCCTCTTTCACAAACCTGTCTTTTGAATGTAAGCGTAAGGTATGCCAGAGTAAAGTACTAGCACTAGTTTGGTGCCACAGTTGAGATAAGACAGTGTCCAGTCCTGCGTTCAGTTACGGCTAACAATTACGAACGTTACGAATCTGTTTTGTTTTGTACCCCTGATCCACCGTATCACATTTACTGCACTCGGGGAACCAAATTACAAACGTTACGAAACTGTTTTGTTTGTATCCCTGACCCACCGTATCACATTTACTGCACTCGGGGAACCAAATTACAAACGTTACGAAACTGTTTTGTTTGTATCCCTGACCCACCGTATCACAATTACTGCACTCGGGGAACCAAATTACAAACGTTACGAAACGTTAGCCTCAAACACCTTTAAACTGAACGCAGGGCTGCATGTCTCACCTTTGTTGATATTATGTTCTGCGTCAAGCTAGGTAAAAAAATGTACATAATTTAGTCAAAACACGCATGGTATTGTCCAAATATTATATATCATTGTTGTCATTTTTGGACTATATTTTGCATCAGCCCCAATTACAAAGTCGATACATGATGTACGGATGTTTCAGAATCTAACCACGCGCCGAACACATGTTTTTGAAACAATCCCAATTTCGGATTTGAAATAATTCACAGCGCATCTTGGTTTCGCTCGATTAGGAATCTTGATTTTTATTCAATTGAAAACAAGACGAAACACAAATGCAATTAACGATCAAGATTCTAAAAACATCATAAAACGCACAATAAACATCTTTTTTTTAGATTTCAACTGATGACATGCTGGCAAGTCACCGTTCAATACGATTCCAATTTATAATCACGTAAAAACTTGAATAATGCCATTAAGTGTCCGACCAGTGGCACTTGTCGCACACAATGCGTAAATGTGAAATATTGTGAATCTATGAATCAATGTTTTTTTGCCGTATTGTCCCCCTAAATTATATGGTTATTTTATTGTCGGCTAGACCATTGCTTGCTCCCCTATTCCCCTACATGTTTACCATTGCACCTCCTGATTCCCTGATGTTTTCATGCTACTCTTTCCCTGGGGTCTATTAGGGGAGGCATTGTCTTATATACATGTATATGTCGTTCCCTGTATCAACTTAATATCTTTTTCAGTAGTGTTGGCTATACTGTATTTGAAATATCTTACTTTTCAGCAACCTTAAATCGAAGACAAGAGCAATTCATGTGTTGTGTTCCTATATTTGTAAGTGAGGTAAACTCTTCAAGACGTTTAAAGGTTCATAGTTTTTTCTGACAAAATATCCTTATCCATAAATATGAGAAAATCGGTGGTGATTGCCTTTATACAGATGAGCTCTACAGGAGAGATAATAAGTTGCTACAGGGAACGCTACATACATAAAACAATGCCTCTCCACCCAGACCTCCGGGAAAACAATAATCCATAAAACATAAGGCATTTAAGGAGGCTCAAGGGTAGATACGTAAAGGAACAGGGGCGCAGGGAACGGCCTGGTCATCCATAAGGGATAACTAAGGAGAATCAAAGAGGACAAACAGGGGGCGGAGATTTAATGGATGGAATACATGACAGAACATGTGAAGACAGCTAGCAACAATGTGCCGAAATCGGGGAGAAAATAACATCAACACTGTATAAAGTGCAGGGGAAAGGGAAATTTAACATACATCTAAAACACAAACAAATATAATAACCATACAGCGATTTACAGCCTTGGAACTGTCAGTAAAAAAACACTACATGTTATCCAAAACCACAAAGTCATGTATTTTCCATCCTGACCTACGCGTGAGTTAGCGCTAACATATGGAACACATGCATCTCACTCGTATTTTGATGTTACATGAAATGTTTAAGAAAAGTTAAAATGCGATGTTTAAGAGTACGTCTGTATGAAGACATTAACATGCCATTTTCTAAAATTCTGAATAACAATTAAAACTATCGGCAATTACTTTGTATTCGTGCACGGTTTTTATTGCTACTAAGTAATCTTTGAAAATGAAACTTGAAATATCCGATGTTAAAATAAAATGTCTACGTTTTTTTCTGTAATTCAATTTTCTTTTGTTTAAACTTAATAAAGTTAACATTGTTCTTCCGAATAGCAATCACGAACCAGTTTCAATAAGAGGAGTGCTGTGTTAATTCATACCTTTAATGCTATCAAATTAGGAATGGATACATTTCGCCAAGCAATAAATTGGTGACAATTTTATCTTAAAATATTGACATTCGACCAGGAGGAATATTTTTGAACTACTCGTATTACTAACATTTTTCAAATCACATTCTCAGAAGAATTTCCAAAACGTTTCATGACAAAGATGAATAGCACTCGAACAAATCTAACCCAAGGAATTGTGCTGACATTATGTCTGCTCATAACATTTTGAAAAAGGTGAAGGTCAAACAGGTCCTCTGTTCTGTAGAATAACAACAAGTACATATAGAGTGTATTCTATGTTGTGAAAAAGAAATAAGGCCAGTTGTTGATAATTTTGTTTTCTTAAAGAAATGAGAAATAGAATGAAAAAACCGTTATATCGTAACAGTAAACAGTTATATGTCAACAGTTCGTATTTCCCATTAAAAAGCACTCGATACGTATCACATAAATGAGACAATTCCTCCCCACACAGACGCCAGCGAAACAACCGTCTACAAAACATTCTTAAAAAGAGAGAGTAAGTTGTTACAGGGAACGCCATATACATAAGACAATTCCTCCCCATACAGACGCCATTGAAACAACCGTCTACAAAACATTCTTAAACAGAGAGAGTAAGTTGTTACAGGGAACGCCATATACATATGACAATTCCTCCCCACACAGACGCCAACGATACAACAGTCTACAAAACATTCTGAAAAAGAGATTAAGTTGTTATAGGGAACGCTACATACATATGACAATTTCTCCCCACACAGACGCCAACGATACAACAGTCTACAAAACATTCTGAAAAAGAGATTAAGTTGTTACAAGGAACGCTACATACATCAGACAATTCCCCCTACACAGACGCCAACGATACAACAGTCTGCAAAACATTCTTAAAAGAGAGATTAAGTTGTTACAGGGAACGCCACATACATAAGACAATTCCCCCCTACACAGACGCCCAACGATACAACAGTCTGCAAAACATTCTTAAAAAGAGAGATTAAGTTGTTACAGGGAACGCCATATAAGTAAGAAAATTCCTCCCCACACAGAGGCCAGCGAAATAACATTCTACAAAGCATAAGGAACTGACTTTTTAAGAGAACAGTTCAGCAACGTAACACTTCTATGAATAAACAACATCAATACACAATCTAGCGTTCCTCATACCACCTAAGCATCTATTTGTAAGCACATTGCAACGTGTTTTGACGACTGTTGCTTATTTGCCTGAAGGTAAATAAAATCAACAATAATCTAATAATTTTGCGATTGGCAAGGTAGCATCTGTAAGATCCACGTAAGTTTAATGTAATGAATGTCGCAGGAAATCTAATATTAAGTCTACAGAATCTGATTATACGATACATTGAATGAGACTACAATAGACGAGACTTAAATGAAATAATGGTGTAAGCGACGTAATCTAATAAAAAGTTCTGTCCAGTTCGGTACATTTGACATGTCAATAGGAACATATATAAAATGACACCAGACTTATTCAAAACGGTCGCTATGTATGACATTCAATACCAATTAAGATCAAAGCAGCATCAAGACTTGAACAACATATTAAAAGCATGCATATGTGTGCACAGCAACACCACGTATGTCAGTAAACTTGTCGAGCGTGGTCAGAGTTATGATAAGCTTATGCTTCCAATTCATTTCGATTGTCTGTATTGTGTAATTATGGTCATTTTGCACGCTATATGAAATTGAAAACAAACACATCAGTTGAAATGTTCATGTCGATTATAATGATTTTGTCGGCATGCATATTCCAAGGGTATTCACGTTTTATTTGTTACTTTGGTTGTTTACCGTTGGGTTGATTTGGAATTCGCACTGCCTCATATTTAAATGTCGTGGTTAGCTTACAGATCTCCCCCCCCCCATTGTCTTTCCACTCTAGCTATTTTCACTCAACAATATGTTTTTGTCTTGTGTTTTCCAACCTAAGTAATTTGTTACGTATGTGTAAGAATCTCCATGCCCTTTGGGGAGGCTAGTTAATTTGTACATTCCATGCAAAACCTAATATAATTTTCCCACTCGCGTCGTGCAGGCAGGCGAGAAACATTCTCAAACCATATTGAACACCCTCATGTAATGGCATGCGCAAAATTATAAACAGAAAAGGAAACATGTTTCGCAACCAAATCGATTTGATTATTCGTTTCTCAGCTATCTAATTACTCACTTATTTTAATACGCACGTAGGCTGAGCAGTAGTAATACATATTGCTTTTATAGTCCAGACCTTTGTCAAATGGTCTGTTCTTGTTTTTTCAACCAATACTTACGACTGATGATGCATGTAATAGATGTTTGCCACGAATTATACAAGCCATAATTACTGTAACTTGGGCTTATAATATCTTCGTACTCGCCATAAAGTCGTACCTCAGAAACTTATTGCCTGTACCTTGATGTTTTGTAAAGTCACATTTAACCAAGGCACTAATCGGCTGCCAATAATGAAAGAGAAATGTCGAGTATATATGGTGTTACTTCATGTGATAAGTGTGTAGTGAGACAGATACGTTTCCGGTTTAAACAAATTAAAGTCTTCTGTTGTTCGGATGTTTTTTCTGCGTTTGATTGAAGGTGCTTAATCGAGTATCGTTAGAAGGGATCACTTGGCAAGAAACATTCGGTTTGTCATATATCACATGATATACTCTCGGCCATTCAAAGCAGTGTCATGATTCATGGCCAACAACAATGTATAATAATATAATGTGTTCCTCATTTGAACAATTTTTTTTCATTAAACGACGGCTGTATTATAACACGATTACCGTAGAGAAATGTATTTCACCCAGTAACGACAGCTAAAGAAATATGGGGGTCCATGCATATAAACGCATAGTGGAAACTGAGCAAAAAATGTCACATACCAAGTTCACAACCACACTACGGCCACATGGAAAGACAGATTAAATCGTTCCATGGAACGCAACATGCACAAGACAATGCCTCCTCACACAGACGCACAGGAAAAAGCAACAGTCTACAAAACATCCGGCACATTAGGAGGTGCAGAGGTAAACATGTATGGGAATACGGATAAACATGAATGGGAATAGGAATGCAAGGAATGGTCTGGCTGATCATACAGGAAAACGTAGGAAAATTTAAGGGGACGACAATGGGGGATTTTTTAATTGATTGAATACATCACGTAATAAGTCAGAACGTCAGCACTAATAGGATGAAGGGGGGGGGGGGGGCGAAGAACATGCAAGTAAATCCACTGCACTGCACTAAGTAGAGACAGGAAAAAACATACATACTTGTTATCGCAACTTGTTACGAACATGTGTTGTTTCTTAAATAGTTTAAAAAGAGAATAGACACAATTCAATTGTTGCGGATGAGAATTGTTTAATGAAAGCGAAGGACATTTACGTCTGTTCATTGAATTTCAAATAGTGTTTGTTTTGCTGCACACGCTTGTACAAAATAAAACATACACTAGTTGCATTTATGCAATGAACATAATTGTATTCCCATGCTATCATTTCCAAATATTCTGTTTCTGCTAGCTTCATTAAGAAGAAATTTGAATACTTAGTTGCGTGTGAATGAACAAAGTATATTATATTAAAACAAATTTACGAGTTGACATAAGTATTTTTCTTGAAGTGTATGCCTGTAAGGTTTGTAAAATAGGGATCCTTTGGTTGAAACTACATTTATTCATTTACGCATCGAAAATTTATTTTGGATGAATTACTTTGTGGATAAATTAGCAACGATCACAAAAACTCAAAAAATATAAAAAATAACAATACTTTGCAAGACGTATATATTTAAATTACATTTGGATTTTTATCCACTTACAACGTACACTTAAATGTGGGTTTTTCCTGTTAAGATGCCATTTTAAAGAACCTTCATGTAGTCAAATAATGCAAGCCCCATTCCCCCCGTGGTCATGTTGTTAATGTCGCCGACTTCAAATCTATTACCCATAATGGCTTAAGGTTCAATTCCAAATCGAGATATTGAATTAGAATCTGATGAAGCCATCTGGCTTACGAAAGGTCGGTGGTAATACTCATGTGTCCGCCGTGTGTCTTCCTCCACCATAATACCTTGAAGATTACCTTTACTATGCTTGCTCTTTGTTTGACTTAAAGCTCCATTATAAAATAGACAACGTACGAAACAGTGGAAACAAGGCTATATGTTACATCTACTTTTTGCATAAATCCTCAGGTCACTACAAGTTAATTTAGGAAATCAGAAAAAAACGAGTAAGAAGTATGTTTTGTGCGTGTTCTTTCAAGAGTAGTTACTGTAATACTATAATGTATACCTTCGGGATGTCTGTAAATTTACGTATTCCATAAAAAGTATAACTGTCGTAGATAACTGTTGCAAAACATTCATCTTTATTTTAAAACACATTTAGTTCGTGTAAACTGTATTTGCTCCTGTGATATTTTTATGGGCGTATGTCATTTACATTTTACCAGCTTAGTAAATGTGTTCAATATAATGTCTGGTATTGTTGGTAATATAACGGTTAAGAGCATGCTTGACATTCCTGATTAAGAGCGAACTCGCGTTGGAATCTGTATTATAATAGTTATATGTCATTCACTTGTTACTGTTTCAACACTTTAGTATGTGTTTGTGTTTGACATTTTTTGAGAATGCTTTCGTTGTACTCATTGAAAATTCCTAAACATGTCGTTTAATTGCTATTTTGATTCTTCAGTTTCTTCATGTTTAATTGCTATGAAGTTAGCTTTTCCCCTTTCTGATACATTTAATATTGCTAAATATTCCCTTCTCATATTAGTTTTATTGTTCCCTATTCGCCACATTCTAATTTTAAAACATACAAATCCCATGTATTTAAGTATTATTTAATACCTCCAAATGTTGTTCTTTTTCCATTTCGTGTTTGTTATTTCCAATTTATTCCCTGTATGCATTCTTGATTTTAATTCATACTATTGAGGGAGTCTGTAGGTGGGGGCCTGTTTGACAAAGTGGGCTTCTTCGTGCATTTGTCTCGCCTCTGGAACAATCCGTATAATCAACCACCAACTAACAAATATTTAAATAGTATTCCATCACTCGGTAATGATATATCTGACGCATCTGAACATAAACATGTTTGAATTAGTTCATCCTATAGTATTGTTACTTGGGCTAAAAACATCTCTTATAAGAACCATAGCAACCTTAAAACCGATTGAAAATATCTTTTTTACATTATTACTAACAGACAGAACTTGTAAAATAGCCTTATAATTATAAAAACTGGAAGTTTTTTTAATTTTACGATGTACAAACATCTTTCTTCAACAAATTCGAATCAATATATTATCAGTTCATTCTTTGTTAATGCATGTTTATTGATTTTTTATCTGTATGAAATATATTTTTCATATCTATTTATGTAAATAAATGAACAAAGATTGACCAAAATATTACTTTTACAGTTCATACATTTGTAGTACGATTGATAAAAGTCAGCAAGAGTAGCACAACGATGACCGCATTTGCAAAACAGGGTTACCAATAACAAATGTCTAGGTCTGTATTAATGATTAATTAAAATTGACATTTCTATGTTGAAGGCAAGCCAAGTGTACGAATAAGTAGTTCCATGCCTTTTTATATGAATAATGCAAGTTTACGACAATAGGAATAAACTAGACGGTTTTGACAAAACTTTCACATGAAGTATTCCGGGAGGAAAGCCATCACTAGTAATAACTTAATCGTTCTCATTCGTTCTCTTTGACAACGACCTTTGGGAACCTGGTTGAGGAATCTAAGACTAATGCATTTTGTATACTCAGCACTTTTTAAACCAGAATAATGATTGATCTACCCACGAAAGATTAACAATGCTTTCGTTAAATCACATGTATTTAACAGGAATATCTAAGAATTTTTACTTTACTTTTACGCAGTAGCGCATGAAATGCCACATTAACAAAACATGGCTTCTCCACACAGATCCTTTGGGAACAAACGGTAATCATAATGGAGTGGGGATATCAAATTAAACTACACAGTTACAATAGGGAGTGCTCAGCCACTGCACTGGATTTCACAACAATAGGTGGAGAGTAAACCTCGTATTCAAGAGTTGTTTACTGTCCTCTTTGATTCTCCTACCTAATCCTAATGGTCGACCAGACCATTCCTTGCGCATTTGTTCCCTTACGTATGTACCCTTGAACCTCCCAAAGTGCCTTATATTTTATGGAGTGTTGTTTTCCCGGAGGTCTGTGTGGGGAGGAACTGTCTTAGGTTTGTCGCGTTCCCTGTAGCAACTTATTCCTTCTCTCTTATTTTAATAAGTAAAATATATTTACTGCTTTCAAAGAACCTACTTTCAGCGTATGTAATAGTCAAACATGAACGTCTCTAGATAAGAATTGTACTAGATATAACATTATCAATATATAGTTAGCATAAACTGCACACAGTTAGTTTGGAGAATTATAGTGCAGTATTCTGATATGAGCAATGCAAGTGAATTATTGGAAAAGAAGTTTGCTTCGCAAGTGTTCCCTCGTGCTTAACAATTATTGTCTAACTTGCATCAAGGGACAAAAGGATAATAAACCAGTCACGTTTTATGACCAATATAAGTTCAATCACCATTCTTAAAGAAAGAGTTGTTGTGTGCATAAAAAAAATGCTGAAACATTTTGTTAAAACGTGAAAGTTGGAAATATACAAGTTTCCAAGAACAGAAGTCGCAAATATGTTTTCCTTTGAAAATATGGAACCATAAAATACATTGTCATTTAACGTGGTTTGTCACGGTACACATAAAATGTTTTTGGTATACTAAATTGCCCAGAGCAAGTCTGAGAGCGTGTATCACTTATGGTCGGCTATTCCTTGCGCCGCTGTATGTGGCGTTTCCTGTAGCAACTTATTCTCTCTCTTTTTCCAATGTTGTCGTGTTTTAAAATTTCGTTCTCACCGAGTGTATTTTTACAAAGGTTTGAAATCGAGGTATGGTTTGCCTTTCCTTAACTTGTTCTGTGATACATTTCATCGACTAAATAACCCCCCCCCCCCCCCCCCCTTGTTCTCCCCTCTATATTTCAATAAGTTGTCCAGACTATGCCCTACACCCCTTTTCCCATAAATTCACTGTTCTTTTCTTGGTGGTCTCTTTGGGGAGGTATTTACTTGACAAAAATGTGTATTTGGCATTCCTTGGAACAATTTAATTCCTCTACAGATGACAAACGTCTGAAAAACTTTAAATATCTTTGTTACTTTTTTATAAAAAAATGTAACAATCTATATTCTATCATGGAATTTGTTTTTTTCATTTTTATAATAATGATTATGACGCCTTAATATTTACTTGATATCTAGATAGCAACTAAGTGCGTATACTTTTAAATAATTGATAAAATGTAAGGGGTAAATGCGATATTAAAGTCGAACACAAATTAAGATTATTTTCAGTCTGTAGTTCTTTAATCAATATGCTAGATGCACAATTATTATATAATAATAAAAATAATATATGTGATATTTTGAAAGACGTTTGATGATGTGTTCTTAAAGTGTGTCTGGTATCTATGGCTTATTAATTTGCCATTGTTAGTTAATACATTTGTGTATCAATTTCTGGACATAACGACCTCTTTTAAAAAACTTTCCATACTTGTGTTGAACATTTTGTTAGTTGTAAATGAAATACTACGGAGCAGAAAATGCCACATTTACAAATATAGATATATATAGACACAAGAAAGTGGAGGAGACATACACGGGGAGGAGACAAAAAAACAATACCAAACGGACCGGGAGGTACACTGTCGGAGGGTACCCAAAAGCAAGACCTAAATGATTATGACATAGAAATGTAAAAAAAGAACATGGCACCACTAAAACATTCAAATACACGAATACAGAAGTACACAGGAGTGCATGATACAACAAAACAAATAATTAAATCATTAATCTAATCCAATGGCTTACAGACGTGGAGCCGACTGTGAAATATTAGAGCTTAAACGAGTTTAACGTCATGCATACCTCGCAACGTTACTTAGAGTTACTAAGTTGTTACAAGGAACGCAACATATATAAGACAATGCCTCCCAACACAGATCCCTGAGAAACAACAGTATACAAACATAAGGGATTAAGAGGTGCAACGTTAAACATGTATGGGAATATGGCTGCAAGGAATGGGAGATGTAGGAAGAAAACAAGAGGGAAAGGTAAAATAGATGGAATACATAACGGAATAAGCCAAGAAAGTCAGTAATCATAGGCCGAAAGGGAAGAGAAAAGAATAAGACTATGATATCAAGTAAAGGAACCGCATATGACAAACGGGGAACTTAGCGTGCATCTAAAACATAAATAGAAACAGTAACCACACAGCAATTTACAGCTCTGGAACTGTCAGTTAATCTACTAGGGAAGTATAAAATCAAGTCAAAATGCACTCGATGAGGAAACATGAACGTCAACATGACCCTTTCGATTAACTTCTGTAATTTAAGCTAAGCGTTAAATACGCATTTAATGCAAATGCCTTGTATGGAATATATACAAAATGTGCTTAGTATACTTCTTTAATGTACCAATGCATAATTTAGTATTCGTAGAGTACAAACAATGGATTACCGAGCATTCATCCTGGTATGAAAGGTTCCTTAAGAAGCATTATCTTTATTGAATTCAAATGTCAACTCTTTGCATTTTGCTGGTGGTGGTAACATTGGAATTTATGTTTCTGTTCGAGAATAAATTATTATTTCGCTACTTATTTCGTTTCATAGTTTTCTTCAAAGATATGTATAGCTTTGTTTGTTCAACATTGATTTCATACTGCGTAGTTTCGTTTTATTTATTATGCCAAGTGAATGTGTTTTGTTATTCAAACGTTTTTATAAGTATCGTTAGTTTCATTCAAAGCCATAAAAGTGAACATTCGTAACAACTTTATCTCTCTTTCGTAATTTAATGTTGCTACTGAACTATGATATACATGGACGAGTATAATCAGAGTGTTTTGAGATCTTAATAATTCACAAAACAATGTTGTCAGAAATGTATCGCCATTATTGTCACAGGAATTTTGAAATTCATATAATAGATGTTAAAACATATATTTTAATAGCGTATCGTATGAATTGAATGTTTAAATACATCTTACCCTGTTTTTATGGGTATATAACGAACATAATGTATCGACATGTTATCAAAAGAAACATAGTTTATGAAATACTGATCGATGAATAATAAAGCACCTTATTTTTTAAAACTGAAACTTATTGAATTGGGAATCGTTAAAAGTACATTTCTCTTTCCAAGTACTTTTTTGTACTCCTTCATTTTTGTTATATTTTTTACCATAGGGATCATCGTATGTTGTTGCCAACATTCTTGCCATTTCCATCCTTAATCACCCCCCGTGTGTCATCTTTGATTCGTCTAGTCATCCCCTTGTGGTCGGCCAGGCCATTCCTTGCGCCCCTGTTCCCTTGCATGTGTACCTTTGAACCTCCTATGCCTTATGTTTTATGAAATGTTGTTTTCCCGGAGGTACTGTCTTTTGTATGTGGCGTTCCCTTTAGCAACTTATTCTCTCTCTTTTCCGATACAGTATGCCTTATTTTACCGCATTTTATGTGAGAAATTCGTAGCAGTGTTAAATGTTTCAGACTTGATTCGTTCGTTTGTTCTTGAATATGTCACATCATTTCAATAGTGTTCAGATTGATAATCTATATATGTAAACGCAATTCTTTGAACATAATCGCGGAATAATTACTATAATTATCATGAAATTTGCAATTTATCGTGAACTTAAACGTAAAATTATATTCAAACGTCTTTGCATATAAAGTAGTTATAATAGATACTAAATGCTTCGACAATAAAAACGACAACTAATCTTAATTTTTTACTTTATTTTCGTAAACTATATGTTTGTTGCGCAGTATCTTAATGTGGAAAACAAAACCACCATCACCATTCCTGTCATGTTTTAGAATTTGTTTGACATAATCACACCTCAGGGGTGTTAAAAATAATTATATGCCATGATACAATCACCCAAGTGAATATATTTAATCGGAGACGAGACAATTGACAGCTTGCTGAAGGGCCAAAATGTTGGAGTAGAAATCTCTACGATATGTTTGAAAATATTCTAGAGTTTCCCATTCGTGTTCTTGTCGAAAATGATGTACATTTAGATATTAGAATGCTAGAAGAAGTACATGCGATAAAAGTGGTGTCATTGTTGTGTATAGACAAACAGCTATACTGTATACATTTAAATATATTCACAATGTGCCGTACATTGTATTCTTATATAGCAGCCGTTGCTTATATTTAGGCATTTCGACAGTAAATTTGAACAAATGACCAATGCTACAAACGACACACTGACACCATAGAACATAATGATGCAACCAAAATTGAAAAATTATAGGGTAAAAGAGAATTTTAGTTTCTACAGGGAACGCCTCATACACAAGACAATGCCTTCCTACACAGACCCCCATGGAAAACAACAATGCATAAAACATCAGGCTCAGAGTAGATGCAATGGTAAACATGTATGGGAACAGGTGTGCAATGCATGGCCTGGCCGCAGTAAAGAACAACGAATGATAATTAAGGATGACAACCAGGACAAACATGTAATGGATGGAATATATCACGGAACAAGCAAAGGAAGTTAGCGACAATAGGCAGAAAGGGGAAATACTAACAGGAATATTATATCAAGTGAAAGAACTGCACGTGGGAAACGGTGGATGTCCGTAAAATTACTGGGTAAGTATAACACTTCAATTATTGAGCAATCACAAAAGCAAACGACACAAACGTACAATGGGTGGACATAGAAATACCGCCCAAGAAATAACGGGCAAAATCAGCACCGGGGTTCAACCTCTCTGTATCTAAGCCGTCCTAAACAATAAACTTTAATAGAATAAATGATTAAAGGAACACATAAACTGTTTGTACTGTTTTTTTTAACATCCATGTATGCTTCGTTCAACCCCGGTATCCCTTCGGTCTTCCAAAATGGGTTTGGGAAAGTTCTACATAAACGCTGTTGTGGGATTTACAACCGCTTCTGTAAGTGACGCACTTCAAGAAAAGCCACATGTAATGTCACTATTTGTAAGCAGGAAACACTATTTACTCCATATGGTCAATTCGTTTTCTTATTGCCATATGGGACACATATTGCTTACTGTCAGAGCTTGGAGACGTCACATTTGACGTTTACTGGAAATGACGTCACTTAAAGAAGAGGTTGGAAATTGTACATTGGCGCTCACATATTTTTTATAAAAAACAATCAATAACCTCTATATGATTAACAGGGTATTGTTCCATATTACGTCAAAGGCAATTGTATTTCATGCTGCAGACAAATGTCTTAATTCATGTTGTGTATTATTATCCTCATCCTCGCGTTTGTCTATCACAGCAGGGGAAGTACACCATACGTACTGAAGATAATGCAGTTTGTCCAATGTTTCTATTCAAATTCATCCATCATTCTTTGAAGCTGTATTATAAATATTTATCTTGATCAAATATCTTCTGAAGTTTTTTAAAAAGTCTCGTAAATAACTTTGTAATAACATTTAGTACGCTTTATTTTTTGCAATAACTGGTTTTGGATTTCGTACAACGCACAATTCAAAATATTACTGGGAGATTTGAATTACTTGAATGAAATAAATAAGGAATTGACTGATTATAATATAGTTACCGTCTTAAACCGGTTGTTTATTGTATTACATGGAATACAAGTTTCTATTAATTATGAGCGTCTCGAGTATGATATCGTTTGTGGGAAGCATACAACCAGACATATCTCTTAAATGCTTGTCTTTTATTTAATAGCTATATTATATGTCCGTAATTGTTAACTTATAATCTGAAGATTTGTTCAGATGTTTATCATCGACGACAATACGTTTTTATACAAATCTGCGAGTATTACATTGGTCCATTGTGATATGATCAAAACTGAGCAAGATGAACCACTTATATGCCTTTGCGCAACCAGATATGCCGCTACAAATGAAGTAGAAATAAGATATACGTTTATGTATTCTTCGATATGTTCGTTTTTCGTCTTGCACTCTGTAACCATGCGTCAGTCAGATTAATGTTACTTCTAGATGATGTAAAACCCAGTATGACTTGATTTTGCTGGTGCTCGCCCGAATATGCCGTCGTTAAATTGACTTTATTTATTTTACAAAACATACAAAGCACAGACTCATCCAAAATACAAGAGAACGAGAACAAAATACATAAAATCAAACGTTTTATAAAAAAATGTAACAATGATGTAATTTCCGATGACACTTTAAAGAACTTCTGACGTCAGGACACATTTTCAAGAACATTAATTCAGGGGGTTAGTATTTATATGAAAATAAAAACACAAAAAGATTTGTCAGACATGATAATTTGTCTCCCTTCCAGCGTCAAGTGAAAAAGCATGGACAAAGATGAAAGCTTGAGTGGAGCAGTGGACGTCCCGTTGAAAGACCAGGCCTTTCTTAGAATGATCTAGACAAAATAAAATGGAGTAGGGGCAAATGCTAAGGGACGCAAAAAGTACATGTAAGCGCCCTATTGTTATGTTCCCTTGTGCTTAAAGGGTGTATGTGACATTGTCAGCTCGACGTTATCTGTCATGTTTGTTATGTTGTTGGTTTGTTATGTAATTCATTAAATTCTATGGAACTCGTTTTTTTGTCACTGCTTGACACAATTTAGAAATGACAATTGACAGATAATTGACTAAATTATTGTGTCTGTTATTATCTCTATTGTGCAGTGGTGTTTAGTATGATTGAGCACATAATTATGAACGTATTGCCGAAGACTATGTACACGATGAGAACGCGTGTTCATTGAACTTATTACAAGAGAGATAAAGATGCTACATGGCACACCGCATACACAAGACAATGCCTCCCCGCCATATCCCCGAGAAAATAACAGTCCACAAATTGAAGCTGTTCGGTTTCTGCAGAGCAAGTTGAATTTATTTATCAAAAAACTGCCCCCAAAGAGCAGCACATGGACGCTGTGAACAACATACCAAATACTGACAGTGATACTGACAGTTAAACTATATATTTGTCTTAACACATTTGTCGATTTGTCACCGAAACGCCCATACATAATGTAAATGTAGTATTCCTTTTTGGAGGCTTATAAATCACAGCCCTACTTCATAACACAATCAATGGAGCGTATTTTTTTTATTCAATTAAAGCAAAATGTATTTTAATGGAGGTCGTTTTCTCTCGAATATTAAGTTGAAGCAACACTCACTTTCATAGAGGTCGTTATCTCGTCGCTACATATCTCCGCGATTAATTTGAAATTTATAAATATTTCATTTCGAAGTTGTTCGTGCCAGATCATTTTAGACTATATTTGTTTGTCGAAATTTATGTGGGCAGATAATTACAAAGATAAAGTGAATTTTAATTGCTATTCTATGTATCCATAAGCATTCAGGCACAATAACAAAATCTACAAGAAGCTAGTGCTAGGTCGTTACCTAGCATGTTTTATAACGGAAGAAAAAGAAACGTGTTTATATGTTTATATATGTCTAGGGTACGTTTATTATTGTTGCAGTATTCTTTCCAATTTGACTGGTCAACGGACTAATGACTAATGACTATTAAGCGATAAAGTGTGGGGTTAGCTAGCTATTAAATCGATTTATACAATAGATCATGTAGAATAACACAAAGCATGGTCAGAGACGTATGATTATGGATAATGAATGTTGTATTTAAAATCGTTGAGGTCCTTGAAGTGTACACCGACGTCCCGCCATTAAGTTAATTTACTAATACACACTGTACTAGGTTTAAAGTACGTAAATTAAATATAAGCGTATGATATTATATGAGTTATTACATTATACACTGCATACATCGAACGGTAACATTTACTAGAAACGCTCGGCTGAGATTTGTGTAGTAAACGTAAGGCATGTTGTATATGTGTTCATCCTTGCTTACTCAAGGGGCCATATTCAAAAACATTTTAAGACTAAAACTCAGACTAAGACTTTAAAATATCAAATATTTCTTTTGCTCCTACTTTGTTATACCAATCTAGATTGATATAAAAAATGGCGAAAGTGTAGAGTGAGCAACAATAGGTATTCAGACTTAATTTCTTTCGTTACGATTTTATGAAAGAGTTATAGTTTTAGTCGTAAAATGTTTGTTAATTTTTATTCAAGCTGTTTTTATTTATCGTCGTCAAATGCACCATATGAATATTTGCATAACACAATTACGAGAATGAGCAGCACATGGGAGGGAAATGCGGAAATATAGGATCACTCACATAAACCCTGACGGTACACCATAAAACCAACAAGAAATATCTTGAAAAAAGATGGGTCGGCGCAATCTGAAGCAAGCAAATTAGTTGCAATCTGAAGGTTAAGATATGTTGTGCAACATAAAACAATTCAGATATGTTAACGATAGCTGGTCACTCGATTATGCTACACTATAGTTACTCCGATACCTGTAAGGGGAGATTGTTGCATGTACATTTAAGACAACCTAATATTTACTGTTATAGCAAGAAATTAGCAATTATATTTAATGCCGATGTATTAGAAGTGGATCTCGGTATTGAAAGTGGATTTCGGTAAATGTACCGAAATTCGGTGGATTTCGGTAAGGTAACGTATCCCTTATCCAAAAGTTAACCAATCCACTTCATTGTTACAAACATTGTTCGGTTGAATAGAAGTTGGTTTAGTTAATAACGTAAGGTTTGATTGATTGGTTTATACAGCACCGATATGCAAATAGCTAAGCCATGTTAGTACGGCTGCGCCGAAACAATAAGATACTGAAGCATACACAGCACTGTGCAACAATTAAACTCGTAGACAAGCTTACCAAGAAGATTTAAAGCCTTGGAACTGACAGTCTGAATACATTTGATCATTAATCATGCTTCTCAATGCAAAACATTATTTCGACATTTAAATAGGTCGTTCACATAGTACGTTGTCACATTCAATCCCAGTCATAATTGCTGCTGTTTCCCCTCAGAACGCATTGCATTAAATACCAATTTATAATAGTTCAGTCATTCACCTACCGGCTAAAACATGTTTCCATAAAGTTCGTAACGCTATAATTCTATAAACATAAAACTGTCAAAAGCAACGTGCGTGCTTTTTTTCGATTACCAACATACCCAAAACAAACATAATCTTGCAATAACTAGGCTGTCACCAAGAGTGTTCAATGTACCTTATGCCATGCACACCCATTATACAACACTTAACTGAACATATGTTACCATACTACGCAGATTTGACTTTTTTATTACTAAGATATTATCCTACATACATTATAGCTCACACATCGAGATGGTTTCCAATAAATATATCTATAAGTGAAATATGACATCAAACAAGTGGTGCATACCTTTTTAAAATCTGACACGCACATTTGTTGTAAAGACTGAATCGCAATTAAAGCATCAATCTTAGTAAACGTAACATCTTTTACTATCCTAACGATTAATCATTTGACAAAAGTCCACATTTCGAACACATAACAATATATCACATTATACTCACAGCATGATGGATGATGGATGGAAGCTTTAAGGTTATTAATTTTCTTATTGTGTAAAGCTAATATGTTCTAACATTATGCCTCCTCAAATGCCTTATGTTTATGTAGTGTTGTTTTCCCGAAGTTCTGTGTGGAGAGGTACTGTCTTATGAATGTGGCGTTCCCTGTAGCAACTAACTATCTCCCTTTCAGTATTTGGTAGCGTACCCAGAGATAATACCTTCACTGCAGAGGCTTACTGGAGGAACAAGTGAGTTAAAGACAATATTTTAATACTGAATAGTATTTGTAAATTCTGAATGAGAAAAGTAACAATAATACACTGTAAAGCGTAACAGTAAACATTCAATAACGTGATTGGTCGGCCAGGCCATTCCTTGCGCTCATGTTCCTTTGCGTATTTAACCTAGCACCTCCTCAAAGGCCTGATTTGTATGAACTGTTGTTTTTTCCGGAGTTCTATGTGGGGAGGCATTGTCTTATGTATGTGGCGTTCCCTGTAGTAACTTATTCTCTTTTTTAATTAAAAGTTAATCATCATATCGTGTAGATCTGCTCCGAGTTAGTATAACGGTTTCAATTATTGTAATGTAATGTTTCGTAAGCATATTTCTGACACACAAGCAATGCAAAATATACTACTGTTTCAAGGACTGCATACGGCAAAAACAGTACGCAACAAAATATATCAGCGAGCCGTTCAATCCGATTATTTTCCTGATTTTTAAAAGATATATTGTTTTACGGAAGTGTAATAGAAATGTTGTACAATAACGCGAGAACCTCCTACGGGATTCACAAAATCTGTTACGATCTGTATATTTACAATGAATAAATGGTATTTAATCCGACATATCTCTTTATTCTTTGCATCAACTTCAATATTGTATTACGAGTTTTATACATTTGGGGTATTATTTTTCTGTATCGTAAACATATTTTCTGAGAAATTAACTATGATTAAAACAACAAGGTTGGTGACCTGTGATAAAGATTTAATAATAATATATCTTAAATCCCGAAGGTCGTTAACATGTAAAATGATGTCTTTGTCTAAATTGCTTTACTTTTGAATAAGTGTTTCTGACAACATTTCTTTCTCTTGTTATATTATAAATCATGTATTTATGTATTACGCACATTTACATATTAACGAACGAGGTGTGGTAATATAATAAAGTGTCTATGCGTGATAAATAGAATTAGATAAAATAGACAGTAGATTGGTAAACTACGCGATACATCACGCTCGTCTAGTCAACCACTTTGTCAGTGATCAGTATGCTTTATCCCTCTCCAAAATAGAATCACAGTTATGGGACTTGATCCTTTGACATTCACATTAAATTCCTAAAACATGTATTTGTATGAAATTTTGGAAAGTGTATATCATAGTTGCAGATATATCACGACAAATAAAACACTTTAACCTGGATATTCTAAGTACAAAAAGGAGAACAATTCTGTCACAATGTGTGTCCGCGTTAAAAGGACATGGTTCCATTGCTTCTCATTATGACCCTGGAATATTGAGTAAACATTTAGTTTAATACAACCACTATTTGCTAAGATTTTTCAATAAAGAAAACTTTACGCGGACGCCAATGCGGACGCTGACGCATATGCGAGCACAATAGCCCCTCTATTCTTCGAAAGGCTTAAAATGAATGCTGCAATTAAACCGAAACTGTCACATACAAAACCTCATCAGCACAAAGAGGCAAGAAAACATGTGGAAAAAACAACTGTTGTGGCTTAAGGGAAAGCTAAGGAAATTACTCGTTTTTCAACACAAAAGTTTGTATGTAATGTTATTGATTCTTTTGTTTAGGATGCGAGAAAAGCAAAAATGAAAATATAATCTGGGTTTAAATTCTGGAAAAGTGAAATACCGTTCTTGGCCATATGCTTCCCGATTGCAGCCAACACCTTCCATGGAAAGATTGTCTCTAGCTAATTACGATAGCTGGTTTTAAGCAAGCCAACCAATTGCATGCACATAAAGTAAGGTGTAACTTCACAGCATTTAACAACGATGTTAGTTTCGATGATTTCAAATGCCCTAGTGTAATAATGATTTGTCGAGATCGATCGGTATAACAGACAACTGAGCTGCAAATCTCTGCCCTAAGTATAATTGTTGCTATTGTCGATACAACATGTTGCTAGCCCCAAGTAAACTTCACATGATTATTTGAAATAAACATAAAATTCCTTTTGGGGCTATTTATTTGATATTATTTCGATTTTTATGTTTCATTCATTTAATGGGTAAAAAACAAGAAACTAATTCTTTAAATCGTTTCAGCACATTGTCAATTAACAGGACTCGTTATTCGAAGTGACTTGCAGGCGATTCGCACCATGGATAAAACCTCATGAGATGTGTATAGATAAAGCATTGCATACAGTAGTTAGAGATGGGATGCATTCTGCACCGGAATGAAGTGTATCATATGTATGCAAATGCTTATAGAAAGTTAAGATTCCGTACGTGTCCTGGTGAAATATATAATATTCATCTTTAAAGAATTAAACTTATGAAGTATCAATTCCTCCAATATTTTTAGTTTGAAAAGCAAATGGTACCCTATTGTGGTACAATTTTTGTAGATAGGTGTTCGACGTGCTGGATGCATGGTTATTTCTATGACAGAATTCTTGTCATTTAGACCTCCTTTGTCGAGGTATATATCGCTATATATTCTTCAAACACGTAAATACCATAAATGAACTACATTATTATAGTCATGAGTTATATATTGTTATTAAAATCGCCAAATGTATTGTTGGTTCACCACATGCACCATCTTTAACGATATTTCTGGCTCATCATAACATAAAGGTTTGAAATGGTTTCATGCAGTATTGTTGCTACCTTGGCTAAACATCTCTAGTAAGAACCATTTGAATTTACACCCGATTGAAAATATCTTTTTGTACCATATTACAAACAGACAAAACTGGTAAAATAGCCCGATGTTAAAAAGTTTTTTTTTAAATTTATGATGTACAAACATCTTTCTTCAACAAATACGGATTAATACATTATGAGTTAATTCTTTGTTAATGCATGTTTATTGATGTTTTAACTATAGGAATATATTTTTCATGTTTGTTGAGATAAACACATTAATCAAAAAATGAGCATAATATTACTTTAACTTGACTTCACAATGTGTTATCTCTGTAAATATAGCCTTTGTTATCTGAGCAACACTTGTTGCATGCAAACCAATTAAAATCAGATATGTCAGACATTTCTTAGTCTTAACAAGATAACTTATCAATCATGATGATATCGCATATGTCTATGTGTACACAAAATAACATACATTTTATTCAATTAACACCGTGCCTAAGACATAACAGTCAATGGCCCAGCTGTTGTTAATAGTTTAAACGCTAGACTCAATGCACATCCCCTAGCAACACTTGAACATATGTTACTAGATTTGTTTTAAAATTAAGACCAAGTATGCAATGTGTGTAACGGCTATCTAAAAACATGAGTACATATCAATACATCTATACAAAATACCTTCCCTGACAGCTGACATTCTCTGACACTATTCGGTCACGGTCACTTTGTACGTAGATGTGTATGGTGACACGTGTTGCTGAATTACCTTGCCTCTGTAGTGTTTACGTTCAATACATATTTTGTATGACATAACATACTACTATGTTTAAAGAGTTACAAGTATAGATATGTATACTTCTTGGCCATCATTTTTCGGATATTGTGAATGGCTAAATGCGTAATTGTATGCCGAAATGCCATTAATAAATGGTATTAAAGCCATTGGATAATTACTCGATAAGCTTCGGTCATTATGCCAGCTTACATAACCTTTAATTTGTATCAAATAGGAAACAGATGTTGCGTACGAACAGTGAAATAATTCATAACATATAGTGTCGGATTGGTTTGGTGTTATTTCGCGCATGTCCTTGATATTGTTGGTACTCCTTCAAAAAGCTGTCGCAAATGCTAAGATTTCTAAGAAAGAAGAATTATTGACTACATGTAACAACATATACATTTTCAACTTGCACTCATCTACTTGTAGAATATAAAGTGTAATTTGGTAAACGTTCGATGTTGGTTTTAAAGTATTCGGTCAAAACTCTGTGTCATGACTCTGGTCCGTAAGGGGTATATTGAACAGTGTCCCCCTAAATTCTCAATAGTTGTTTTTGATGGTCGGCAAGACCATTCCTTGCACCCTATTCCTATACATGTTTACCAATGCACCTCCTCAGTGCCTTACGTTTTGTAGAATGTTGTTTTCCCGGGGCTCTGTGTGTGAAGGCATTGTCTTATGTATGTGGCATTCCCTGTAACAACTTAATCTGTCATGCATAGTCTCAAAACTAGAAACATAAAGTAATATCTAAGAAAGCAGTCTCACTACAATTACATTCAGACTGAATTATATTAAAACAATGGCGTTGATTTCTGTGCCCAGAACCTTCATTATTGAACCAGCACTTTGATTTCGTATCATATTCACAAATTGAGTCTCTCCACATATTCCTTGCGTACACAGTATAAACAAAAAGGGAAAGGGAGGGGTCAAACACACGAAGAAAAGGAGCAACACTGGGATTTCACAGTCTTGTGACAGTCTGTATACATCCTAAAGACTTAACGTTTTTCATATCGATCAAATCGCATCGGCAAGATAGAAAATAATGGACTTGATGCTTGGTAATCAATTATAGACTGGTTTACAAACTCCATCTAGTAACTTAAAGACATGATAGTAATTATGTATACCATAAATGACTTAAAATGATGTACAAAACATGTATTTGATGCTTGGAGATCAATTATAGATTGAGTTTATAAACTCCAACCAGTAACTTAAACACATGGTAGTAATGGGTATACTATAAACGACTTGAAAGTACGTAAAATGTTTTTACATACCTTTTCCAGCATCACTATTAAGTCACGTTACAATCACTTTATATTCCATTGTGCCAGTGTCGTATTATCTCAGTTACCATTCAAGTCAGGTAAGTGGAGTAGCACATAACTTGATACATTGAAGATAACCATTTTACAGCTGTCGCAGTGTTAGATCAAATGATGGCTCTCCTTTGCTACACTTTATCACCTTTTTTGAATAAAAAACACATTAACACCATTTATGAATGTTCGTATCATTGACAGAAAAAAACAGAAATCGAAGATATAAAGACATGACTACATTTTTTGTAATTATAGGTTGAAGAAAAGCAAAGTTGTACGATATATGTTTATATACGACTTAAGCCCTGTCTTAATCAATACAATCTTACAGTCGTGATGTGAAGTTATCAATCGGGATATAAACTATCTTGGACATAAGTTAAACCTCCTTATCACGAAATGTGTCGTTTACAATTTATAATGCGAAATTGTTAGCTTTGTTTTAGGATGCTAGTTACTAAAATGAATGAAGAAATCGAACAAGGAGAAGCAAGGAGACATGAAACCGTCTGGTCTTCAACCGGCTTAAGTAAATGTAGACATAATAAACAAGAACTATTTGAGAAAAAAATAGTCGGCGCAGTTTGAAGGTTAAGTGTTGTTGTGCACCGTAAAAATGCCGAGATGTTACGATTGCTGGTCACTCCAGATCCAAAATGAATTTCGGTAAAACCCTTATTTTATCCGAAATTCATTGACTTCGGTAAAGTAACGTACCCCTTATCGAACGGTCAACTGTACAAACTTTGTTCGGTATAAGTGAAGTTGGATTATTGGTTAACGTAAGATTTGATTGGTTTGCACAATCACCGATATGCAAATAGCAAAGCCATGTTGTTGTTAACATGGCTTTGCTATTTGATGTGCCGAAAAATCTATAATATGGTACATGTGCTCATACGTTTGTGCTTGAATGTATACGAATATAAATGTCTTCAGTCATTCGATGTGAAAGAATTGAAGCTTCATGAACGGCCATTCCTTGCGTCCCTGTTCCTTTGCGTGTTTACCCTTGCACCTCCTCAAATGCCTGATTTGTATGCACTGTTGCTTTCCCGGAGGTCTGTGTTGGGAGGCATTGTCTTGTGTACATGTATGTGGCGTTCAGTGTAGCAACTGATTCTCTCTTTTAGACATGAAAAACAACATTTGCTTCACCACTTGGCCACAACACAAACACTGAAACTGATCTGGTTATATAGCCGATTAATTGTAACCAACACAACGGTAGTGTACATATCATTTATTTGTATAAATCACGATCAAATTTCTATTTGACAAAAGACAAAAACATATAAAAATAATCTTAAAATCTTACAATTGGCGGGAATGGTGGGTAATAAACTAATTTAGATATTTACAAGCCGAAATCACGAGCTTTACATACGTATATATTTAGATGCAAACTATTTGGCCTTCAGATAACTCTGTAATGATATCTTTCAGTTACAACATTTCACATTAATTGTGATACATTTGTATGTGTATTGAGGCGTTCTGTAGCGTTTTGCGATATTCACTGGCGTTCAGTAGATTTAAATGTGTTTTATATCTCCACAGACCAATTTGTTTGTTTCAAAATCACGCAGATGTAAAATCTGACATTTCAACCAATGTGTCTTGCGCACTTATATTACAAGCCAAGTTTTGAGGTCACCTGTTTCAAAATGCATACTCGTGTTTGTTTCGATGTTACTTCTACCTACACTTACGAGTGTGGTCGAAATGTCCATACATCTAAATAGATGAGTGAGATGTTTTATTTTACATCAAAGATAAAACATTAGTATCAACAGACGCTTTTTATGGCTTTTTCGGCGCAGCCATACTAACATGGCTTTGCTATTAGTGTTGTGTTAACCAATCAAATCTTACGTTAACCACCAAACCAACTTCTCTTTAACCGAACAAGATGTGTAACCTTGACGCTGATTTGTTAACCTTTCGATAATGTGTTCGTTACCTACTGAAAATCAACACATTTTCAATTACCGAAGTTCACTTCTTATACAACATCTGCCTTTTCGTAAATTGCTAAGTTCTTGTTATAATATAAAATATAATGTTGATTAAAATGTACATACTTTTAAAACATTAAGGAACTTACTGCATATTAAGAAAAATATTTACGATTACGATAAGAACTGATGAACTATATTGAAACAGACTATACTGTCTACGACCAATCTCACTACAGCGTTATCTTTATCCAATCTCCTACAAAGTTATCTATCCTTACAGGTTTATGAGTAACCATAGTGTAGCATTATCGAGTGATCAGCAATCGAAACATCTCGGCCATTGTTTATGTTGGACATCAAATCTTAACCTTCGGATTGCAACTAATTTTCCTGCCTCAGATTGCATCGACCATCTTTTTTCAAGATATTTCTAGTTTCAGATTTGTAATTGGTAGGTATACAAGTGAAAATAATCCCAACGCATCTTATGGAATGAAACATGTCGGCTTCAACTTGTAATTAACGTGAGTATGTTGAAAATGTCTGTCAAGGGATATGTGAACATATACTTAACAATCATAAATAGGGATGCTCATGATTTTACGTGTATTTATAATCACTTCATATGTTAAAAAAATGATGTAATGCATAAGTTTATTTAATTATTACGAATGTAAATAATGGTTTTATGTCTGAATAACGATGGCATGTATATGTCTGGATAACGATGGCATGTATATGTCTGGATAACGATGGCATGTATATGTTTGGATAACGATGGCATGTATATGTCTGGATAACGATGGCATGTATATGTCTGGATAACGATGGCATGTATATGTCTGGATAACGATGGCATGTATATGTCTGGATAACGATGGCATGTATATGTCTGGATAACGATGGCATGTATATGTCTGGATAACGATGGCATGTATATGTCTGGATAACGATGGCATGTATATGTCTGGATAACGATGGCATGTATATGTCTGAATAACGATGGCATGTATATGTCTGGTTAACATGCGTTTTAAACTGTTTAAACAATGATGAAAATGATGAAAAGTGTAAGTTTAAGCAATTGCGTTGTGTGTAACAATGACTTACGTAAGATATTGCAATAACGATTTATGTTCAATTGCCTTTTCCGTCCCACGAGTATATCAAATTTCATTGAGACTGCTGACTGACGATTACAATTGAAATACTTCGTATCAGCCCATGTACAGGTATAAATAAAGGATGGTGCTGTTAAATACATATCAATTATTACCTATTTCAACTCATTTGAGATATAAGTAGATAATTTATCTCGTTTCAATTATTCACGCAAAAACAGAGATCGTAATTTCTCCTCGAGTCTGGTCAAGAAGTTGTTGAAACTACCAGTTAAACACATAAAATAGTTCCTCAAAAGTAAGTTCCAATGATATTAAATGGGAAAACACGAAATTGTCCATTTCAGACACTTCGTGTGTCTCATTTACATGTTCCAGCCATCCTTTCTAGCGAGACACAGTGTCGTTATTACCAGAAATTACAACAAATGACTATGCTTAAGTTGTGTTTATTTCGTTTTTCGAGAGACCGTTGGCTACTAATGAGCGACTGGGATCATTAGTCATTTTCTGGCTAACAAGACACCAACAATAATATGTTAGAAAAAAGCTTAATACATTATTATTGGCTGTTTCCGCTTATGTTACAGAATATGTGCCTATTAGTCAAACTTGCGTGTTAAGGGTGTTCACGTCAAATTGATCATTGGAGATCAAGTTATTGCATACAGAAATTAATTTGGGCTCTGTGCGATTGACATTTGCTTCTTAATGTCGCTTTTCTTGGAAATGCAGTAAAACAGCTTTCTCTTATTATTGACGACAGGACTTAAAAAGCTGTCCAATTTAAAAAGGGATTGTCCACATAATCCTATTTAGAAATGCCAATTTCACTTTTAAAACATGGTCATAGCATGCTTCATTTTCAGGATACAGGCAAAAGTTTAACACAAACAGTTAATTTTGAACCTCTTTTATTAATTCTAATCATTAAAATATAGACATTTTAACAGTAAAAGTTCCGCCAATGGAACAGTCCAAAAATGATAAGCGCAAAATCAAATGTTCCGTTGACGGTACAAAATTACACATATAAAATGTGCATTCTATTAAATAAAATGTACCGTCAATGGAACAATCGGAAATATCTAAGCGCAAAATCAAATGTTCCGTTGACGGTTCAAAATTCTACAAAATTATACATATAAAACGTACATTCTATTAGATAAAAATGTACCGTCAACGGAACAATAGGAAATAGTTAAGCTCAAAATCAAATGTTCCGTTGACGGTACAAAATTATACATATAAAATGTACATTCTACTAAATAAAATGTACCTTCAACGGAACAATCGGAAATATCTAAGCGCAAAGCCAAATGTTCCGTTGACGGTTCAAAATTCTACAAAGTGGTTGTAATTCTACATTAACAAAGATATTATTATTCAATAGAATACATTGTTTCTCAGCTCTCAGCAAACACAACTAATAAAGGATTGACCATGCCGATCCTGAGACTTTAAAAGTCTAAATAATTAAAATCTGTTTGAATTAACCAAATACAAACATTGCCTAACTTATTGATACAATACTTGAGCACAAACAACATCTTCAATAGCGACACATATGACAATTGAAATATCACTTTTGATAATATTGAACATACAAGAACCTTATACACAGTCACAAACATTAATAGATTATAGAATGCCATTCTCCGAGTTATTCCTTAAGGCATGCAAGGTTATTCCTTGCCCCTCTGTTCCCTTACGTATGTACCCTTTAACCTCCTCAAGTGCCTTATGTTTTATGGATTGTTGTTTTCCCGGAGGTGTGTGTGGGGAGGCACTGTCTTTGGTATGTGGCGTTCCCTGTAGCAACTTATTCTCTCTTTGAATCTGTCCTCTAAACGATGTGTAACAGAAGCCGACGTTTACTTTGGTGATATTCCCAATTGTGCGACGATTGTACGTGTTTTATACACCTGTTTCGCTATCTGAATATACTTTTTGGATACAGTGACAAACATAAGTCGCAATCAAATATGTATCGGTGACAAAGTAAATGATTTGGACAATCCCATAATTTTGAACACACTCAATATAAAAAAGGACTCATTAGACCCAGTTACAAGTTAATAGCTTGGTAAACACCACTTAACACAAGCTTTTATGGTGACGGAATGTGATCGTGTAAACACTGAAAAGACTAGGAAATGTTTGATGCAAGCACGCACGGCTGTTTGTCTTTCCAAAGAATTCAAAGATTGATAGCTAATGCCTTGTTCAACATCGCCTGGTGTTATTTGAGTTGGTTGGTAAGCCAGTGTAACGCTCAAGTGTTAAATGCATATTTGTAAGCGTAATCTAAAAAAAACATATCATTATATTGGGTGTTTTTCTTCACATGATTGTAAATGAATATTTATAGGTCCGACGCAGACTTTATAAGTAAATATTAAGTGCCTTTACATTTAGGATACATAAACGGATATTCAAGGCACCTTTAAATGCGACACAATCATATTGTAAGCAGTTTACCAATTTATTACAAGAAGCGGGTTGCTGGGCAACAGGATGGGGTGACATATTGACCAATGATCCTGAATTTGTTTTGCGCACAATCCCTAAATAGAAGAGCAGAGTTAAGTTTTTGTCATTTCACATTTGACAATAATGCAAAAGTTTGTTTATGTTTACTATGTGTCTATAAAATCAACTGGTTTTCACGATAACAGGAACTATTTTGTCCGTGTCGCGAAATGCTTCAACAGCATTGACCTATTTACTGTCTCAATGTACTAATATCAGACTATATATGTACATTTTTAACACAGTGGTTCTAATGAGCATTAATTGGCCTAATGGATTCGTTCCTTGATATCTCGATTCCCGTAAATACGATTTATATGAAATGCATTATCGTAAATGTACAAAGTAACAAGTCGGTGTGATTAGTTTAGACCACATTGAAAATTGAATCAACCCATAAGACGCACCGCAAATACATGGTACTTTCATTTTTATCTTATTATTGTATTCATACACAATCAGCTAATCACAGATTTGTGACTGCTCGTATTTTACCTCGAAGTAAAAGATATAAGAAAAATGAATTTGTATGCGAAGTAGAAACAAGAAATATCTTAATAAAGATGGTCGGCGCAATTTGAAGATTTGGATTTGTTGTGCAACCTTAAAAAATGCCGAAATGTTAAGATTGTTGGTCACTCCAGATCCAAAATGGATTTCGGTAAATTAACCGAAATTCCGTGGATATCGGTAAAGTAACGTATCCTTTATCGAAAGGTTAACGAATCCGCGTCAATGTTAAAAGATTGTTCGGTTAAAGAAAAATTGCCTTGGTGGTTAACGTAAGATTGGATTGGTTAACACAACAATAATATGCAAACAGCAAAGCCATGTTAATACGGCTGTGTCGAAAAATAACTTACAAGTCGTAATTACAATTTGTTGTCAAATAGAAATAATACATATGACATATGTATGGTGTTATAAACCGAAAGACGGAGAAAGTCAAAGGGTCGCGAGGTCTTGAGCCTGCAGACAATGTGCGTGTAGCCATTGCAAGGAAATAAAACAATAAAAACTCAAAACAAAATATATAGATCGAACACCAAATTCTACAACATATTTTATCAGCACATATTGTATTTCGTTTAATTGGCCATATTTGAAGCAGTGTTTGCTGTTTTTGTGGCGCGACTTAATTATAGTCTGCAATGTCTATTAGTATGTTTTGTTCTGTGTATATGGACGATTGGTACTGTAGACTTAAGCCGCTTTCAAATGTGAATTCAACGAATTTTCAATGAAGTAATCTACCGAAAGAGTAATCAAATTTGATAAGCATGTCCTCGTCATGGAATACGTCGTTAGCGTTCTGAATGAAGCTTTCAGAAGTTTTGGAATTCAATTACAAAGGGTATAAACATTAGAAATGATAAGTTTTATCCTGTTAAGTGTTTTAATGAAATCAATACTTTGAACGCTTATTTTAAGTAATATTATGTTCATTTTTTGTTCATTACTTACCTACACAGTAATTGATATAACCAATCTGCTGAATGGTATATGTTAATAATTAAAACGGCATGTGATGTGTACTTGTATTCAAATTACTAGTTTTTGTCAATACTTGTCGAAAGAACTAACCCGCTTTGTTGTATTATGATCAATTTCACTACATTATGATCATAATCACTGGAGATTGTCACGAGTTATTTCCCTTTATCCCATATAGAATGCACTCCCGTTGACCCTTCTATAGAATGTGTCTTAAGCTAATCACATCTGACTTCATTGCACGGCAAAGGGAGAGAAGTCTAGAAGGGATAAAGGGAAATAACTGGTGACAATCTCCTGTGATTAGGACAAAAGTACCAGAAACGATGAAGGTGATTATAACTATCTTAATTACATCGACGTTTTTGACAGTTTAATTCATTTGAATCATAAAAGCTTAGTGCAAACAAAATCAACAGAAAATGTCTTCGGTAGCTTTATAAATAACAGTGTGGAATAAAACTGGTGACCGGTTGGCAAGTTTGACCTGTAACATTACGTAATATGCAAAACTTCATTTAGCATGACAGATGCAGACTGAACTCAATGGAGAGTACCGATTTGTTTCAAATTACTCCAAAAAAAAATATCATCGTCGAACTTCAAAACAACAATTAATCACTTAACAAAAACGGATAACATTTAGGTATAATATGATTAAATTCAAAACATCCCGGAAATTCAACTGTAGGGAGAAGTAAAATTAAATCCACTCGCAAAAACCATGTCAACAACTCTCATTATGTTTTGTACGAGGTAAAAATGCGAGTTTATTGTACAAAAAATGGTCGGATCACATTTAATGTTCAAATCAATTAATTAGTCATTCTTCAAAACAATTTGATGTTGCTGATTTATTTAAAAATGCCATAGTTCTAAATCATGATCAGTTCATTTACTTGATAAAACATTCATGTTCTATTTCCCCCCTTTCGGTCTATTAGTACTGGCTTTCTTTACTTGTTCCGTGATGTATTCCATTTTTAAACTCCCACCCCCCTAAGTTCGTTTTGGTTGTTCTTCATGGTCGGCCAGGCCATTCCTTGAACCCCCTAGTCCAATACATGTTTACCCTTGCACCTCCCCAGTGCCTGATCTTCTGTGGACTGTTGTCTTTCCGGGGGTCTGTGTGGGGAGGCATTGTTATACAAAAATGGGGCGCCGGGTGCGTCTGGACCCGCTAGTGCTTTATATTTTATCAGTGATTAGCACTTTGTATCTGTATGGCATCAATAATCTCATACTTCTCAAATTATCACACATTTATTATCCATATGTTTGATAGGCTCAAATACTCTGTTTATAATCTAGATCCTCTGATAATGTCAAGGTCATTCTTCAGCATAAAATAAAATGAAATGTACGCCAACGCTACCAAATGATCAGTATCTCTGATATTTAAAGGCAGTTTTTGTGTCACAAAGACCACCGGGATACATCAGTCTAAAAAACAGCAGACAAGGGCAAACATGCAGGGGAATAGGTGTGCCAGAAATGGTCTGACCGGCCATCAGAAACAAATATGAAGACTGTAGGTGGACAACTAGGTGGAATCCAACCTTGGCGAGGTGCAACCATGTTCTTCACAGTTCATAACTTAGGAGCGAGTGCTGTTCAGCAACACAGGGGGTGGTTAATATATGCTGTAAACCTGTTCCACAACCGATCTGAAATAGATATGATGAAACATAACTAACAGACAATTAAACCCAGTAACTTCAACAATTCGTCTGAGGATGCAGATAACTATTTCAGCAGAATAAAGAAAGAAATTGCCTCAAACATTGTAATAATCTTCCGTTACGAGATAATTATGTACACCAGAGTGCAGAAGAGGGAGACATAGTGGCATTGTAAGGAGTATTAATAAGACGCAGGGTAAGCATATGCGCGCAGTTATTGAAGAAACGGCAAAATGAGTATCTGATAAAGGGTAGTATTTCTTACAATACAAATTGATAAACTATAAATTTGGTCTTATTATATATTATTTCTATTGATTCATACATTTCCATTCACCCTTCACCACCAGACACCATGTCGTTATGACCAATTATCATAAGAACTACTTTGCTTAACTCGAGTTTATTTTGTTTTCATAGACGAATATTTCCCTATTGACCAGCAATATCAGAAATTGCTTCGTTTAGGCCAACAGTTTCCCAGCTGTCTTGACTTGCCCTGTGATCTTTTCCATCCATGTACCCCCCGTTCTCTGTTTGTCCTCTTTGATTATCCTAGTTATTCCTTACGGTCTGCCAGCCCATTCCTTCCGCCTCTGTTCCCTAATTTGTGTACCATTTAACCTAAAACCATTTGGTAACATAATTAGTAGACAAAATACTCATCAAACAGTGGTGAGATTTGGTAGAAGTTGTTATCATATTTGGAACTCTGAAAATGATTCTGTCAACTGCCAGTTGCTTTAACATAGTACTATGGCATGATTTGAGGATGATTTGAACCAAAAAAATCGTTTATATTCGCTACACATGCAACATATTGTAAAAAAATAAAAGTTCATAGTATTTTAGTAGACAATGATGCTATTCTGGTGAATATTTGATTTTGTAAAGAGACAGGATGAAACCGATAATATCACCACCACACGTGATTGCAATACTGTTATTCCAAAACGAAACTAAGTAAATAGGTGACTTTGTAGTGATACATGTAGCCGTAATTTAAAACGACACAGTGTTAAGTTTTCTATACGCACAATATTTATGCACTCGATTGAATAATATATAATTATCAAACAATACAAAGTAATATTAGAAATTTTTACTTTCTTTGCGCTGGTGGATTGTTTGTTCCATAAGATTGACCGAGACGTTCCGAATGCGCATAATCTTGCGGAAGGTCACATGACGATTAGATAAATGTTTAAGGCTCTATTTTTAGAATTTACTGGGTAGACAGTAAAATGTATCTACGCTATGACAGTGTAAGTAATGATGAATGAAAGTAAGAATGTTTTAGAGTTTTACGTGCAACAGTATCAAGATTTTGTAAATTTTTGACAATTTTCTTTTTTCGCTCGCTTGTCATCTGGAGTTCAGCACCTTTAATGCCTGCAAAAATACACAATATGTCGTTTTCATTATCAAATATGTCATGCAAGCGACATTGCTAATAAACAATGTACCATCAAACATTATGTATCTGACAGTAAATGACTATAATGCAGAATTTTTCAAATACACGTCAGCCACCTGCAATAATACCTGTGAGGTAAGTCCACTGAGCAACATCCTACATGAAGGTGTGAAGTATGTATACAGCCGTCTATACGTGATAAATTCTCGGTTACTTGGGAGACCATGCATTGAAATGTGCATGCCGAAAGACAAGTTCAGAAAAGTGTGACCCCCAACATTGTCAAAAAGCCTTGACGTAGTGTAAACAAAAGTCGACATGTATTCAATCTTTAGACAATCATAGGACAGAGAGAATGATGATTCAATAGATAATTAAGATTCACATGGATTCGTATATGGGATGCTCAGACGAACCAAGTCTGACATGCACAGGCTACCATGCATTTTACACTGACAAATCCCCACTTCTGTTAAGTGAAAAGTCTTTGTTTTGGATAGTATGATCGAACTTTATTATTTTTATCTAATAATTGATATTTATTTCGCATTATATACCACTCAGTCTTGTCAGTTATAGTCTGATAGTTTAAATCCATTGACATAAAGAGGCCAGAATACTCTTAAATTGATACAGTGTTATTTTATTAATATTGGCATTTTTAAGAGAAATAAGAACGGAAAAGAAAAATAAGTATATTGTCTTGTCCAGGCTTCAATACAGCGCCTGTCAATTAGAATTAATAATGGTGTCTAGCATTTATACACCAGTATCATTTATATTACCAGTGCAACAGACTTGGTGATAAAAACGAAGAAGCTTACGCAATGATTATGTATATTTTCCGCATATTTTCCTATTTAGCTTTGTAACCCATCGCATTATCAAAATTTTATTTCGTTCCAAACGGATTTGTGAAGGAAGTCCTGTCACGTGTTTGTGACGTTTTCTGTGCCCCGTCGTCTCACTCGTCACGTCAGTATTCTTACGTGTTATTTCTGATATTGTTCCTACATTGCTTACTTCAATACGTACAGATGTCGTCTTAATCTGTACATCGTGTCTTCTTTTATCTACAAAGTAAATTGAATTCGCATCGTTTTGTGTGAGGTATATACATCCGTCTTATTATTTTGCTGAATTTATATCTGTTGCGCATACAATATGATCTCATCACTTACATCCTATACTTTAAAGTGCGTCGTGTTATAAATCGGTACATGTGTTGCCTTGCGACGTCAATAATCATATGAAAATACTTAATTTCACCATGAAAGAGTTTGTGAAGAAACGTTTGAATACCAACAAATTACATTCATTGAATAATCCATTTGATTGTTAGTGTCCTTGGTCTTCCATATCAAACAGGCAATACAACATACAATGCGCACAGCTGACCCAAAAGCACAAGAAGTCCTGACAACATAGTCGTGTACACGTAAACAATTACAAAAGGAACACAAGAAACATACTGACATAAATAATGCCTCTCTAAGACTTTTGGATATTTTCTCTTAGAACGTTCTAGGACATTTTATCAAGTTCTCTTAGAACGTCCTAAGATAATGCATGTTTATATGTTTTGCTATTGAAATTATATATACTTTCATTAAAATTTTGAAAAAGAGAATAAGAAATCTTTTCATACATTTCCGTATTCATATTATGTGCATTTTGCAAGATGAAATAAAACTTTAAAACAGGGAATAAATTGTAAGTTTGGTATGAAATTCCCTTTTTTTAATAGAACGAGTTACGGGTGAAACAATGTACCGCTTTGGCACGTTCGATGACATTTTTGTAATAATACAGCACGTTTGAGTGCCGATGTTCGATTCCCAACTTCTTCTTTAATATAAGTGACGTCATTTCCAGCAAGCGTCACATGTTACGTCACCATGTAATGACATTAAGCAATATGTGCCCCATATGGCAATATGAAAACGAAGTGACCATATGGAGTTAATAATGATTCCTGCTTGCAAATAGTGACATCACATGTTGCATTTTATTGAAATGATGTCACTTATAGACGAGGTTGTAAATTCCAGAGCAGCGCTCATTTAATTTTAAATGTCATGCAGCAATACATTACCGAATGTTATACAGATTTTGTGCCGTAATTGAAGGAATGTTACAAAACCAAACCAATGTGCTATTACCGAGTTTATTCTCTTACATAAAGATATGCTAATAATTTGATTTGTGCCGTTTACGTGTCGACTTTGATGTATAACTTCAAAAGTTCAATTACATATCGCTTTAGAGGTATCAAGTTATGTTTTAAGACTGGGAATCTTACAGATGTATTGATGTTTCAACATCTAATTTGCAATTATGTGCACAATGTGCCTCATAGCACATACTCGTTCGAGAGATAACTAATTTAACTTACATTTTATCTGTGTGATGATGTAAAACTGAACAATTTACACTTCCATTATATTATTCATCTGTGCACAGCTATGTGTCAGGAAACATGGGGGCATCATCAAAGGAATTCAAATTACCCCATAACACATTTTGTAAAGCTTTGTAACATTGAGATACAACACAAGAGTCAGTGAGTTTAAGCATTCTTATTTTAGAAACTAGTTACATTCATAGTCGATCTTCCTTAACTAGTAAAAATATTTTTTTCTCGGCGCAGCATGGTTTTGCTATTTGCATATCAGTTACGTGTAAACTATTCAAATCTTACATTATGCACTAACTTTTGAAGTAAATACCGAACAACGTCTGTAATTTTGACGCGGATTGGTTAACCTTTCGATATATAAAGGGTAAGTTACCTTATCAAAATCGGTGAATTTACCGAAATCCAATTTGGATCTGGAGTGACCAACAATCGTAACATCTCGGCATTTTCTTATGTTGCACAACAAATCTTAACCCTTCAAATTGCGCCCACCATTTTGTTCAAGATATTTTTTGTTTAAATTTAAATCAGCTGTTGACCCGTTAATAAATTGTTGATGTATTTTATCAAAGTTAATCTTATTTAAATGGTCGAAAGAACATAAACACATGTAGGACTGTGTGTTTTTCTCTTCATGGGATCAGCTATTACCTCGCTCAACAAGCGTTCCTTGAATTAGATGATGTATTGTCTATAGTTATACAAATAATGCAGCTGTAATGTCGACTCATTTTTACTGGGAGTTAAAGTTCAGTGTATGAGTCTTATAAGAGTTTTGTTCCATATATTTGTAAATTTGTGTATTATAGGCACGGAAATAAATTTAACTGGAATAAAACAATCGATGTCATTTTACTAATGGTAATAATTAGGCTATAAATCAATGGTCAGAATATTTCTTTATAGGGCTGTTATTCCCTTAGAGTTCTATAATATTGTTATCAATCCAATTTACAAATATAGAAATGAAAACGCTTCTAATGTTGCTATTACGTTGGCGTTCCCTGTAACAACTTTATCTCTCTTTAAAGAAATAGACAACTTCAGCATCCTATTTAATCATATTAGGGAGTTGAGCAGCGTGGAATGTCTTACATACCAACATCACCAACGTCCCTGGCTAATAAGTAAATGTCATTGATTTTAACTGCAAGGTACATTCGAATAGCAAACAATTCTCTTGCTAACGGTGCCGCTATTACTGTGCTTCCAGTACTCTGATTCTGCACAAGCTTTGTTGCCAGAGGATCAATTTGTAGATATCGCATTCGGCCATTTCCGACAATGTTCGGATTTGCATTTCCGGGAATATTTTCCGGGAACGAGTTTCGTGGGAACGAGATAAAAATAATTTCACACATGTCACCTTTATGCCGTAGCATTTCACAAAATTATTGCTCTCTGGCTTTCAAAGTATTATGTGTTTGTTTTGGACAGTTTAATGGTAAGTTTAAAACAATATGCACATATTAATTTATAGCATTTGGCGTTTCTGTCGAGACAATGATTTAATTATCAATATATTTTAAAGGTTATGGTACAAACGATCGGTATAACATGATCATGTTCTATAAGATGTCTGAAAGTTGAATCAATCTACATTCACGCAAGCTGTTTATTCTCTCTCTTTGTACTTTTAAGAGATGTTAGCTGTTGCAACGGGTGATGTATATTTGTAATATAGTCGAATCAATCGTTGACGTCCAAAAATCGAAATGTTTACTAGTAAAAGGGTTGCGAAATATGCACTATATTATAATATAAGTAAGATAATTCACGCTATTAAATTTAGATTTTTTAATTATCATCATGACATATATGAGACACAGCAAACTTGTTGTACGCATAAGGGTGCGGCTATTCACTTATCAACACCACCACCAAGAATAATTGAGCCAGAGTGAGAATTATCCGGATTATGTCCGATTTCTATGGTAATTATCACATCTGCAGTATGTTGCTACATATACTCAGTCCCAGTTTTATACCTGTGAAATGTTTGTAAAAGGTTACCCTTTGATTGTCATAAATATTTACATGTTGCATAACCATACAATAAAAGCACGAATTTGCTTTTCTTGTACCTCTGAGTTAGCAAACAAAACTTGAGAAAAATTGTATTGTGCGTTTTTGAATGGGCTAAGCGCCATTTACCGATTTTTCGTATTCCTCAAAACATGACTTTATTTCAAATATATTTTGTGTATATGTTGTCCTATCAATCACCCCTTCTACTTTTTCACAAATAATTAGTTGATGCTTCGATGGTTATACAACATATGCGCATCGGAATTTCTAATGATAGGTCATTGCCCAATACTTAAAGTATGACATTTAACGATTTTATCATCAGCAGCAGTTTATCAAGATTGATTATCAAACTGGCTTCAAGTTCTCGAATAACATTTGCAAGGATTACTTCCCTGTATGGAGAGCTTCATTGTATCGGATGGTATGCGGTTTCCTGGAATGCTTTAAATTCAGCGCAATTTGGTGTTAATTTTGTCCTCAAGAATGCATGTGAAAGCCAAGCTAACAATATAGTGTCACATACAAAATGCGAAGCATCACCGAAAGCACCCGGAGACATGTAATAATAGTTCTTGCATTTAAAAAAAGAGAGAGAATAGTGAGTTGCTACAGTGAACGCTACATACATATGACAGTGCCTCCCCAAACAGACCTCCGGGAAAACATCAATCCATAATATGTAAGGCACTTGTGGAGGTTCAGGGGTACATACGTAAGAGAACAGAGGCGCAAGGAATGGCGTGGCCGACCATAGGGAATAACTAGGAGAATAAAAGAGGACAAACAGTGAAGGGGGGAATTAATGTAAGGAAAATATCACAGGAAAAGTAAAGACAGCTGGCAACAATAAACCGAAACTGGGCAGAAAACAACACAGCACACTATATAAAGTGAAAGACTTGCACAGGGGAACGGGAACTATAGCAGACATTTAAAACACATTTAAAGATTTGCATACTCAGAAGGCACAAAAGACACTCGCAAGATAAATGATTCACTTCTATTGTGTGCACGTCCAAATTACAGAATAACCATACTTCAGTTAATGCTTGTGGCGTTATTCGCAATTACGCGTATGCATTATACATGCAAGGTGCAGGCATAATGCGTATCAAATTGTTTTGTAATATAATTCTAGTACTTTCCGTAAAAGCTGGATAATGTGGGTATAAACAATTGGTGAGAGTTTGTTAAATTTGCATATTTGCTGAGATGTGATCAGTCACAGTTCTGAGAAAACAGGAGAGAGAAGTAGTTGTTACAGGGAACACCACATACAAACGACAGTGTCTCTCCACACAGACCTCTGTGAAAACAACAATCCATAAAACATAAGTCAATTGAGGAGGTTCAAGGGTCAAGAAGACAAACCCTTTGTTGGTAGTTAGTTATTGCAACAAGAAGGAAATTCCTAACAAACCAATGAAAACAATTGTCTAGAATTCCCATATTGAAAGTTGGCTCACATTTATATAAGAATATGTATGTTATTGCACATATAATATGACGAAATAAATGTTTCAATTGCATGTTAGAAGTATATGAAAGAAATGTTAGCATGTGTACAACTCTAAACCCATAATAAGGAAAGTTGAGACGTTTTCGTTTAGTTGCTCTTAAATGTAATTTATTGTACAAAACTGTACCAATCCTGGTAATTGCCAACTCGAAATACATTTAAGTAGGTAAAACTGTATTAAGTTTCCCTCTTTACAGCGCATTCGATTTTTCTAAATGTGCAAAAGACATATTCCTTGTATGTCTTTTTCTCTGACGTCCATTTGATGTTTTTGTTGTTAGTGGTAGGACTGTTGAGAATGAACCGGCTATATTAAGCGTTTGGAAGACCGTACGCGTTTCATGTAATATAATTGCACACGAGAAACAGCATTTCGGTTTTATGCAATGTTCTTTGAGGTACATTAGGCTCTAAACTGTTGTGGTAAATAAATCATCTCCATTTTTACAACGGCATGCCTAATTGAACGTGTTATTCGTTGTTGCGTTTCGATTTGAAGGCAGCGACCCAAGGAGAATGGCAGACATTACTGCAATTTGTCGGTCACTGTAATTCAACAACATATCATTTTGATATATGCATTGAGCTAAGCGGCATTCCGATCGTACCACGTAATGAATGGTTATTGTATAGGAAATTCTTAAGTCTTTTGAAATTGCTTTACGTCGGGATTGTCTAGACCTTAATAAGAATATATTGTTGGCGACATTATATAGTCCATCCGTATTCGATATGCCACGGTTATTGACATCCTGACTTAGATGACATGCTGTGTTGTTCATTAAATTCAATTCCAACCTCCTTTATCTCAGCGTGACTAACATTGTGACAGAGGGATATTCAACATTGGATTGATTTAATCATTTTCTCCTGCTGTGATTAATCATGTTCTAAACGGTTGTGCCCTGTATTTAAACCGTGTTTCCATATCGAATACATATAAATATGGGTCAAATGTGTCAATATAATGTCTCCATAAATATAGGGAGAAAAATACTGTTTTCGACTCGGTCATCTGTTTGTCTGTCTGTCTGTCTGTTCATCTTAACAAAACTGCTCATGCTAAATATCCGTATACCTTCTTGAAGCATTCTAAATGATTTCCCATCATCTCTCCTTAATTGTTTCAAGTATCAGCTTGACTTCCTTATCGCTCAATCCCCATCGGTGTTTGTCCTTACACTTGTGCTTTGGAAGGTGATATTTCCTTGGAAACTATTCGGTGAGGTGTACCAACTTAATATTTCATATACAACTCTTTGGCATGAAGACAAATTTAAAAAGAAACTCGGATGTACAACGAATTCACAGCTTCTTATATGGGAGTTTACCAAAGATATTCCGTAAAGGTTCAGTTATGCAAGGTATTCACTTGACGTTCAGTGTTCCTTGGTGGACAACCAATACTTACCTTTTCTATTGCTACTTTACACGAATCAGAGGTGGCAAAAGCCATCATAAGATCATTTCGTCAACAAATTTATTTCGGTAGGTAAGACGACTTTAACAATCACTTACTGCAAACAAACAATATTTATGGACAAACTTTGAGCCGAAATAAATAACATTGTGGGCGTTGTTAATTGCCCAAACCATGCCCTGGCATATAAAAGTTATTATTATTGTAATACTGTTTTTAAGTCTAATTGACAATCTGTGAATTGATGGCTGGGCGAGACAATATACTTAATTTTCTTACCCGCTCTTATTGGTATTCAAAATGCCAGTATTAATAAAATGAGTCTGTATCAGTTCAAGAGTGGTCGTCTTAGTTGGGCAATAGTTCTATAACATTATACAGTTATTGACAATTCCTATTTATTTATATTGCACGACAAGAACAATTATAGTTATTCAAGCAAAAGAAGTTCGTCCCGGACATGGTAATACAGCCTATAACTACTTATTGATGTATGGTTATTAAATGTCTCAAGTGTTTATCTTTTTGTAAGGTACTCTCCAAATTCGTGTTGGAATTATTATGATCATAAAATGTCCGCATTTAGTTTTGCCACGTTCTACAATATGCAATGTTGTTATGAAAGTCGCCTTGTCTGAATTCAGTAACAGATTGCCGAAAGGATATTGTCTTGTCCAAAATTACAACGAAGAGCTACGATGTTACTTATTTATATGGCGTTCGGTAATTCCATGTGTGTCGTTTTGAGATAACTGAACTCTTAGGCTTATGACAAAGAAACTGATTCGAAAGAAAGTCATTATTCAGACGAATAATCGACTAACATTGCATTTATTTCTTCCTCACATTACTGCCAGAAACTTAACCTTAGACTGTAAATGTTATTAGAATATTACATGATATTTGGTATGTGCATGGCATGGTATTAACCTTGTCATATGTATGACGTTTGATCATCAAAATCCTGTTTTGTATATTATCATATCTGACCTTTCAGTAATTGGGGTCCCCTGTTATAGTTATCTATTATAAGTGTTACATAAGGGCATCGTGTTAAGGTAATGTTATTTAACATAATTTGATAGTTTACATTGCCAAAATCTGGAGGTTTTAAGGCATAAGTATTGGCGTGAGATTGAAAATTATACATTATTTGTTTGCCTCAAAGTTCACAGTTTGATTTATTAAAGCTGGGTGATCAAGTCTACTCATGTTAAAATTTATCTATATAACTGTTGTATGTACCACAATGTGAGAATGTTATCATGAAAATAACAGAAAACTCTTAAGTGAGACTTTATGAAATAAAACATAATCTACAAATTCCAGTATTTTAGAAGGTTTTTCGGCGCTATTTGCATATCAGTGTTGTGTAAACCATTAAATCTTACGTTAACCACCAAGGCAATTTCTCTTCAACCGAATATCTTGACGCAAATTGGTTAACCTTTCGATAAAGTGTACGTTGCCTTACCTAAATCCATTTTGAATCTGGGGGGTGTCCAGCAATCGTAAAATCTCGGCATGTTTATATGTTACACAACAAATCTTAACCTTCAAATTGCGTAAATGTGAAATAGTGTTTCAAAGGGATTAGTGCATTCCCAAAACGTCCCATACATCACATTAAGGAACGGGTAAACGGCAAAACTGAAGGTCAGAAGTAGGGACAGCACTCAATTTAATATGAAGCAACAAGTTCGGAGAGCATTGTTCATGTTTGGCTTTGAAATATGTTTGGTGCAAAAAGCAATCTCCAGGTCGTCCTGTAAATTAAAACTCGTGTTATTATATCAACGGGTTTGCTTCAATCGGCTGCATGCTTTCAAACACATTTGTAACCAGTGCCTGTAGTATCTTGCTGTCTAATATCTTGCTAGTTTGGTTCTCGTTATTTAGTTCTAAATCGTTAAGAGTCAGTCGTTCAAGAAATAACAATTATTTTCTTGAATGGTTCCCTGCAGATTCGCTGATAGTTCAATAAATAGCGTTATATCATTTTCTTGCACATGATTCAATGGTATATTCCATTCGCCCTACATGCCGATATTTTCTCCTCGTGATTAAGCCTAAGAGAAACCCAGATACTCTATTCATCATAATGTTTTTGTTTTTTTACTTCAAGCGTTTCGTACAACGACCTAAAGGAAATGTTTTTCTTGCTATATGCACCGAGTCCAAGTGATTCGTTTGACGGTTATTTCAGTTACTCTTAATCTGCACCAACGTTATAAGATAAACGTGTTTTAGACGGTATAAATGTCACGCCATATGTAATTATACTTGACAAATCGTTCTAGAGTTTTCGAAATCTTCTTTGAAGTGATTAAAACTCTCAGTAGTAAAATGTATGCGCTTTTGAAACCGTTGTTAGTGACTTAGCTGTCTTTTTTGTTGCGAGTTGTCGTCTCAAAGGCATTGATAATATATGAGCTTGTGAAGCAGCCATCCGTCTCTTTTTGTATAGTCTAATTACTAAATTTATGATAGATGCACGCGAGTGTGTAACTGCTTTCTGATAGAGCAATGGGTATTCAAGGAATCTCATAAGGCATTTGGCAACATCACATTACTAATATATAGAATACTTGGCACTGAATAATTGTGGACAGTTTTGTCTTACTACATGTGTAGACTTCTTGCAAATGTTGCTCAATATATTTGTTTCTACCATTAGTTTATATGCTCGTATTCTTACATTTCTTCATATCTAGTCAGACAAAATTAACCTAGCACTATTAAAATATACGTACAAATCAGTATGTAACCATCTGTTAAATAAAGGAAACGATTTCCCGTGTATGTCTGATGATTTGTGAAGACTGGCAAAGATTTATGAGTGTCGGTGTAATGTTGAATAATTGCAGAATATTACAATTCTCCAGTGTTTATTGAGATGCACTTCCACAACTTGACCTTTAATACAGCAACTACATGCTGGCCAAGGACAATGTAAGAGAAACATAAACATTTTAGTATGCAATCATATAGATAGTTTATTCCGAAATATTAGACATACTGCTCATAATCTCACATAATCAAACAATGCAAACATATCAACAAAAAATACATAATAGTATACATTGGGAACTGGCAATAATATCATTTGATATGCACACTTGTCTAGTTGATGAACATAATATAAATCATAATATAGTACTTATTAAATTTTCATTTAAACAATGTGAAAAATAATCGAATAGTGAGGAGAAAATACATTACAAATGAATTACTTATTTATGATACATCTTATTTCTTATGTTAAAAGCTTTATATATGGCTAATATATATAACACATGCTTCCTGCACATTTTATAGCATTAGTTTATTGATTAAAATTCGAAGAAGCACTGACTGAAATTTCCAAATGGACGTCACGCAAGATTTCTCTGAAGCAGACTCTTCTTCTCTACCTCCATTTGTCACATTATATAACATTATTGGTTTACTGTTTGAGTACATTTTAAATGCCGGGTTCTGTAATTTACTTTGCCATAAACATGCAGGTAATTTGATACAAAATGTCTGGCTAGAAACACAAGTTGTTATATTGTCCCTTTCCATTCATCAGTTCAAGCGAACTACAACAAGGATACGACAGTTCTTTGCTTCACAATTAAACTAAAACCTACATACCAGTAGTTCAAATGTTCAACTATCGGAGACATATGATACAAATACCATATAACGAAATAAAATGTGGATTATGTAATGTCCTTGAAGATGAGTTTCATTTTTTATTAGAATGTCCGTTATATCAAGAAATTCGTCAAGTTCATATTAAAATATATTATTGGAAAAATGCAAATATCATTAAATTTATTGACTTGATCAATTCAAATAACAAAACTATTATTAGAAATATTGCCATGTATACTTACAAATCATTTTGAGTTTCCTATGTCTTACTATACTTACATTAATTTATAAATACTGTGTTTTTTTTTCAGTACAATGTGTCTACTTACATATGTTCATTAGATCTTATTATTATAGGTAAAATTAACGCTGTTTAGATAGTATCACATTTAGTACTGAAACTGTTGAAACTATATATATATTATGAAAGTATTAATGTGGCCATTGACCACATATAATGCAATTGTTCAACTGATAATTGTGTATACTTACAGACTGTAAAGTCTAAAGTATTGAGACATAAACATATTATGATGTAGTGTTACATGTGCACATAAAATCATACCCGTCTCACGTAGCCGAGTGAGGCATTCGCTTTCGGAGCGGGAGGTCGAAGATTCGAATCCCGATATGGGTCCGTTCTGATATGGCCGGTTTGTGAGCCGCTAGCTAGTTAAATCATGGTTACCGTGTGCCTAGCTGCATGGCGCCTGGTATTCAATGATAGGAATCGGGAAGTAAATGTGCTCAGAAAGTAGTTGTATAATACGTCAGAAATGGCTGGCCCTTTAAAGAGAGATGACATTATAATAAATAAACACTTTAACCAGTGCGAAATTGATCGTTATCGGTAAATACATTTTTTTATATTTGAAATAATGTTAGATGTAAATAACGAAATAATGAAGGATTTATAAAATTAAAATTACCCCAATTGTATATTAGTGCTAAGCCTGTCCACAGAAAAACAGAAAGTGATCTTCCAGCACACTCAACAGACGTCAATAGGATTGCGTAACTTTCCACCGATATTATGTTTCTAGCAACCAGACAAGAACTCCCTGGAAAAGTATTACATCAGGTTACATCGATATGAATTTCGATATTTTAATGAACATTTATTTTGGACATTTTATCATTATACATTGACTTGCAAAAGTAGTGTACATCGAAATGGCGCGTTGTTTTTTGTGTGATGTGTTTACTAATTACTATACAAACATTTTTCATAGTTATTTTAGGAACTTTTGTGCAAACGATTTTATGTTATCTTGCATAAATTATATCTCTTACATTACTTGACATTTTAAGATGATTAATAATACTCATTATAAAATGGTCGAATATTACAGTTTGTGTTTCTGAGTCTTTGCTCTGATGCAATTCGTGAATTTTAACTATAAAAGTATTATGAAGATTTTGAGCAAAATATATTATTTACGACCTATTTTATTGGAGGACAGGTTTCTTATCTTTGATAGTGCATTAAAACAACATTAACATTGTTGGTGTAGTATATTTTGACAGCCAGAAACTTGTTGTATTTTTTTTAAACAGAGCAAGTGAAAATAGCTTTATCCTTTCGAACGTAATACAGAATGTGTTATTAAATCGAAGTTGTAAACAGTCAGGCACTTAATGCGAACACAGTTCAATTTTATTTTAATCTCTTTTTGTAAATTTTTTATATTATCAAGAACGGCTTCACGTGCAGCCTATTACATTTAATTATTACATTACGTGCAGCACGCTAACTGAGAACGTTTGTGGAGAACAGGCGGGGTTTTATAAATCTGTAAAACCAACATAAGTCAGTTAGAAAGGAATGGAACATACCTTTGATTTGTCAATTCCTCAACACTACAAGTTGTTTTACTTCATGGGAAAATAATAGTTCGCGATATTTACGCTTTTCCAAACTGTTTTTATATCAATTGAATTTAAGGAAGAGTTTGCGTAAACAGATGATATACCATCAATAGAATCACCTTAAAATATTTTTTCTGTTTATATAAAATCAACAAGTATTTGACTTTGAAAATTATACATGTTTCAACACAAAGTAAATGCATAGTACGGGCTTTCTGAGACTCAAATATTTTAATCACGACTAATGGCGGCTGGATATACGATGTAAATAACCCATGAAAACTTCTAAATAACCCGAATAATCAAATAGAGTAAATTGCACGGTTGTTGCTTCGATTTTCCAGCCCAATTGAATTGTACATACTGCATAAGAGTCCCGCGTATGATTCGAACCCACAACTTTCGACGAGGAGTTTGACCCAATAACAACAATCTCTCCCAAAATTGTATACTGGAAATTTCCGAACAGCAAACTAAAAGGGATAATCAAATTAACGCAAAATAAGCACGAAAGTTCTATTCCCCAAAAGCAATTATGTATGAAACAAAGAGATATAAACAAAAACAGTACAACCTCACTTAAAGACCACCTCAATAATAAGACCACCTCAAAATTAAGCACACAATTATCAAGTCCATTATCACTCTTTTGCCCTTTATCCAACCTCAATAGTATGACCACCGCAATAAGAAGACCAGCTGTCATGAGACCTAGAGATAGTCTTACTTTAAATATAGAAACTCCTGAAAATGCTTTGTGTATTGAATGTGTCATATATGCAAGAAATAAGACATTTAACCACCAAATTTCTTATGTAATACACTTTTCTCTTTGCATATGTCATTGAATGTGTCGAGCTTTGAAATAAAGCACGAATGAAGCTTTTATGGTGTGCATGTATGCTTAATGACGCCTAATGTCATTCCTTGTTTATATTAACTCCACGCCGAGTTTCTAATTAAGGTCAATTAATTGTTTTACTTCGATTGGATAGCTAAATTAGCCTTCTTTAAGTTTAGAAACGCTTTCATATCAAAAGCATAAATAGTCGTTTTGTGAAATGAAAATGCAATTTCAGTAGTTTGAAACTAGTTGACCATTCCTTGCGCCCCTGTTCCCTTGCGTGTTTACCATTGCACCTCCTCAGTGCGTGATGTTTTGTGGATTGTTGTTTCCCCGGGGGTCTGTGCGGGAAGGCATTGTCTTATATGTGTGGCGTTCCCTGTAGCAACTTATATCTACTTTACAAACAGCAATCAGTAAAAACTTAAAAGAATAAAAAAATGTTATTCTACTTTAATTAAATTCGAAAACATTTTTATCCTTGCGAGACTACATGGACTTGATTGAAGTCGTTTATTTTAAACAAACCCGTTTTTCTTTTCTTGTTTTTATTGCTGAGTAATTAGTAAGGTTCTCTGTCAACGTCATTGAATATAAAACATTTTCCATTCTCTTCCACTTAAGTAATTACTTGAACCCTGCTTTTTCCTTTTAACGTAATATGTATTGGTGCAAAACATTGTTACCAAGAACAGAACATCATACTAAATTGCACAGAAGTGGTGACGTTTGCCGTTTTTGATATTGATAATACGGGGTAATACAAAACCACGGGATGGCTAAAACGTGCTAAAAACAAGCGTTTCGAGGTAACTAGCTAATTCATACAATGACGATCTGTCATCAGAATGTATGCATTGTAAATTTCCTAGAAAATGGAGGATTGTATCTCATTTTACGTTAGAAATTACATACTTGCCATTAAATGCTTGTCTACAAATAGAAATTACTCTCTTTCTAAGTAAATTTCCCGATCAAACATGCCATGACGCCTACTTTAACCTAATGCATTCAGTCTAATCCAGTATTAAGAATATGTTAATACAATGTGCCTTTCAATCAAACACAGCTAAATTAAGTACCGTAACTGTGAGAACCTAACGAGCAAACAGCCATTTGTAAATAATTCTCCCTAATTAACGTAGTGTCGATATAAAAAGACATACGTACCCTAAAACGAAGCAACAAACCGTTAATGTATGTATACCTATTACTCGCGTACTTGAAACAATAAATGTTGGGAGTGTTTCTGCACAATTTGAACCTTGTTCTGACGATTTCAAGAATAACGCGATGGGTACCACTTACACATAAAGCACTTTTGTAACGTCTGAAATGGTGAACAATTATATAGGCGTACTTTAGAACAGTATATCCAATTGATAAAATCTTTATTATTTAACGTAATTAAGAACCACTGCGTATATTAGTAGAGTGTTTCGAATTGATAAAATCCTTGTAATTTAAACTTTAAATAAAACGATACATACACAACTCCCAAGAATGTAAGAAGCAAAATGTAATCATCGTCATTTTGTTCGGACAAGTTTTGTTACACTCGTGTATATCAAACAGCATCTTACTACCAAGCGTACATTTCTCTAATCACCAATATGGCGTTTCTTCGGGATGTGATTAACTGGAAACTGATATGTACATCGATAAAGAACGTGGTCTAATAAAGATATCGAAGCATTGCACACAATCATACAAAGCGAAGCGGAAAACAATGGGAAACAATTGACACACTCGTCTGGTACTTGGAGAACATTAGACAACTTGTTTATTTTCGTGTATGAAAGAATTATTTCCAAGATGAAGGATAGAACACTTTTTAGAAGGTCATGTGTTACAAGTGAGAATAAGTTGCTACATTGAACGTCACATACACAAGACAATGTCTCTCCACACAGACCTCCGAGAAAACAACATTTATATGTGCAAGGGTAAATACGCAAAGGAACAGGGGTGCAAGGAATGGCCTGGCCGATCATAAAGGAAAACTTAAGATAATTAAAGGAAGACAAAAATGGGGTTATCAACAATAACCACATGGTTTCGTTTGTTTAGTATACACGTAGATATACAGACATATATATCAGCATTGAAAACACAAGGAGGGTGCACAATTATATATTGAGGCACTTCGAACACAAGGAAATGAAATACAGTAAGAGAGATATTATGTATTACCATACAATAATGCTTCCACCACGTATTAATAAAGGCATGTCTAAGGTTTAAAGACTTTGTATAGAATATATAAAAAATAGTGAACTGCTTTCATAATTATGTGCTCAATCATAATAAACAACACTATACATCAGAAATAATAGTCATTTAATCAATAACCTGTCAAATGTCATTTCTGAATCGTGTCAAACAGTGACAGAAAACGTGTAAGATATAAGTTAATGAACAAGAACCAACAACAAGGCAAACATTAAAGATGAAGTCGAGTTGCGGTTAATCTCTTCACTACAGTTGTAATTACTTCTAGTGCCAAGGCCTAATAAACATATGGACAATTCCCGGACCTAACCAATTGAGAATTTGCACTTTTCAATTTCCTCAATTTAATAGAATACGACATTTGCACTACACTATCATTATGTTATATCGACCATTCAGTACTTAAAAACGGTTGTATAGCAATCACAAATGAATGAAAAGGTCGAGAAGAAAATGGCACATATATAGTTATCAGTCACTTCAAAGACACACGGAAACGTGAAAATACATACACTCAGGTAAAAGAGACAAGAGACATATATGATTGATGAAAAGATGTATCGCCATTGAACTTGCCTTTTAATGCACATCGTATGTGGCTAAGTCAATGAGTAGGGAAGTCTATTCCAGGTAAGATTATGTTCCGGCGGAATGGTGAGTAACTATTTAATTAAAGAACGGGTACAGTTTGCCAGGAATCTGATATTTAAGGATAGGAATTCGAATGCATATAACAACTATGTGTTCTGAAACAATGTTTCGAATAGGTAAAACATAGCTGACCCTTTCAAGAGGGTTGACACTATGTAAAATAAACACCTTGACTTCTTATAAAATACAGATTGAATAAACTATCCCGGTTCATCCAAATTGTCTAGCAAGAGAACGTAAATACCACAATGAATCACGACAGTAGACAAACATTGAACGTGTAACTTGATATTGGACACACACAACTATAGTGTCTGAACAAAAGAACAAGTTTACTTAGCAAAGAGTTAATAAAAGAGAGAATAAGTTGTTATATTGAACACCACAGACATAAGAGAATGCCATCCCACACATACCCAAAGAAAAACAACAGTCGACAAAACATGACGGACTGAAAAGGTGCAAAGGTAAACATATATGGGAATAGGGGTACAAGTAATGGTAAATAAAGAGTTAGTACAGTTAACATTATGTGCCTTTTCAAGAACAGTGCTACTATGAGAATACAAGCTACATGTTCGTATTGATGTTAACTATCTAGTCATTCAAAAAAGAGAATATGCCAAAAAGACATACTTATTTTTCAATCAATGGCATTGTCACATAGAACCATGTGCGTCATATTATGAGTGATGTATGTAGAGAGTATATGTGGCGGCTAAAACATATTCACGAAATATATCACAGGTCACTGCCCTCGGATAACAGGTAATAATAGATAACGCTTTTGTGTGATCATCAAAAATGTACATAGTTTACACTGTCATGACGGTCAAGAACCATATTTAGCTAGTAGGATCATGTGTCAAACTTATTTGTAAAAGAGAGATGATAAGTTGCTACAGGGAACGTCACATACATAAGTCAGAGCCTCTTCATTTAGAATTCCGGAAAAAACAACAATTCAAAAAACATAAGGCATTTGAAGAGGTTCAAGGGTCCATACGTAAAGGACCAGGGGCGCAAGGAATGACCCGGTCGACCATAAGCGGTAACTAGGGAAATCAAAGAGGACAAACAGATTGGGGAATTAATGGATGGAAAAGGTCAAGACAGCTAGCAACAATAGGCCGAAACTGGTGAGAAAATAACATAAACACTATATAAAAAGATTAAGTACTACTGTACAATACTGATTCGGACATGATATAAAACTATGTCGCGATAATCAAATTCCGTAACTGGATAAAACGAAACATTATTTGTTTTTAAATAATAGCCGAGTCGGACACGCTATGTATTTTATTAGCTAGGTATCATTCAGATACATATTTAATGAACCTGAAAAACAAATCCAAAATTAACACAAATATGTACTTATGTTCATTGTTGTCAAACCCAGGAGTCCATGAAGACAGCCAAAATTGCAAGATGAGATCCATAATAGATGTTGCCGTTGTATTTCCACTGTGGGTCACAAATGACAGTAACATAAGTTGCGCATAAATCGTTTGTTCTGTCAGAATTGAACAGCTGTCATTATTTCTTGTCCTGTAGGGCCAATAAGCATATTCAGAATGTCTGGAAGACACCATCTAATCACATTTGCTTATTCCCTTTGCTAAAAATAAATTGTTCCTTGCTTCCGAAGGTCGTCGTATATAAGATGCCAGTCATAACATGGAACATTACATATATAAGATTAGCCTTTCTCCTACCATGCACAGTCGCAATTAGTCAAACAATCTAAGACCATTTTTTGTTTTCATATTTGCCATTTCATTTTCTCATGCGTGATGATATCAGATTAATAAACAGATAACGAATGCAATGCCGCCTTCATCTAGGTTTTGATGCTAGATTCATAAACTCTCAAACGCATCCCTTGGCAAAGACATGCAATAACACTGACGAGCAGGGGGCAAAGCTCTGCAAAACAAACAATTACCTATGGAGAGCAACTTAGCAACACAATTAAATATTGTCAGCGCATATATATTCAGTATAACACACTAAACATTATGAATCTATATAATGCGAACATAAATGTTTCCCTCATCACGGCAAAATGTAAAGCTTAAAAAAAGTTCCCTTTTGAATTTACCCTTGCACCTCCTCAAATGCATGATGTGTTCAGCTGTTTTACCGGATGTCTGTGTTGGGAGGCATTGTCTTATGTATGTGGCGTTCCCTGTAGCAACTTTTTATCGCTCTTTTAGAGAATAGCTAAGACCGTCAATGCGTTCAACAACATGTATTGTGTAGCAGATAAGTGTTGAATATTGGTCTGTCAGAAGGTGCATAGAAATATTCGCAAAAACAATAAAAAAGCAAATATGAGCTGTATGTCATAGTCGGAACAGCGAAAATTTCGTCATTGTTGAATTATTAAAATTATGTATGTTCCAATCGTTTCGACACCTGACCGAAGTTCGCTCCAATGGCACTAAACTCCATATGAAATATATGTGTACATAACTGCATAGTTTCAAGAGAATAAAGGACATCACATTTCACTTGATATCTAATTTAAACAATCTTCATACATTATCTACTTTCTCTCTTACAAAGGCATTTAAACAATGGAAGCAAGACAGCTAAATGTGTTGTAATTAGAAGCAGACTGGTAATAAGCTAAAAGCATCTGATTTCTCGCATGGATATCTTTCGTTGGTGCATGAAATATATAAAATGTCAACTAATGACTAACTAAATTCAGTACGAGCCCCTATCAAATGCAGGAACACACACGGCTTAAGTAACCGTGTGAAATTAATGTACGTGTGAAATGTATTGGCGTAGATTAACGCCTTTACAGAAATGTGTCTATAATTATATAAGCACTTCATTCCCTGGAGTAGAGTTGGAAAACACTCAATGTCTTTCGTATATCTAGTACCCCCATACGTGGAACAATAAATGTCGAACCTTATTTACACAGTTTGAACGTTAATGCTGAATATAACATCACGAGGACACTAGACACCGGCATTAAACAACTCCAAGCATAAACATCGGTAAAGGACGTGATTCGATCAATGTGATGTCTCATGAACTCTGATTTAGATCCAGTCTTTCTTAGTATGAATATCGTAAACAATGTTTGTTTTAATTGCTCGTTGCTGTTAATTTTAATGCATAGCAACGAAGGTAAGGTAAAGGTGAGAAAATGTAAATACTAGGTACCCTTTCCGTGGATAATTATGCAGAATTAATTCTTTCTAATACAATAATAAGTCAATATAATTCAAGTACGATTACAAATATAAATATGCATAGATTAAAAAACTTGTCCCACCGAAGCTAAATTACAAATATAAATACATGTATGCATAAAATAATAACTTGTCCCACCGAAGCTAAATTACAAATATAAATACATGTATGCATAAAATAATAATTCTCCCACCGAAACTAAATTACAATTTTTTAACACCATTAAAACTATTTTACTTAGACTTTATTTTCTTCCAAGCAAGTATGCTATGTAATATATTTACGTAAGCGGGGGTGGGGAGAAGGTAAAGGCAGCAATTGAATAACGGTATTCAGCTTTTGTCATGAAAATAAATTTCATACATTTTTATGAAATACAAAGGGAACGAAGTGCGCATGTGGTCCCAGGGCAATTTTTGTTCAATATCAAACCAGTTTTCTTAACAATTTTGTGTGCAACTTATAGTAACCGGCAATCTTTGTTTTCTATCATACATTTTTTCTTAACAATGTGTAATTTTTATGAGCCGTGACCTTAACACCCATTAAAATAAAAAATATAAACGTTTCAATATATTGTTTTTAATTTACTTATTTCCACTTGTAATAAGCTAAATGGAGTTGCAACATATTTATACAAAATTGGTTTCCTGCAACATATCCTATTGATTTACACAGTGAATATATTTGCACAAATAAATAACGATTTGGTGTAAACTCGTATGACACAATGTGATTGAACCCCTGAATGAATAATGATTTGGACTATATGATAAAATTGATGTGAAGTATACATAACGCCATTAAACACGCACCTAAACAATGTACAGAGGTATGGCGACTTAAGAGACAACAAGAATATCTTGAAAAACGATGGTCGGCGCAATTTGAAGGTTAAGATTTGTTGTACAACATCAAAAAATGCCGAAATTTTACAATTGCTGGTCACTTTTTTTCCAGATCCAGAATGGATTTCGGTAAGGTAACGTACCATGTATCAAAAGGTTAACCAATCTGCGTCAAAGTTACAAACGTTGTTCGGTTTAAGAGAAATTAGCTTGGTGGTTAATGTAAGATTTGATTGGTTTACACAACACTAATATGCAAATATCAAAACTATGTTAGTACGGCTGCGTCAAAAAAAAAATATTATAAAATTACTCAATAATGATAATACTATTAGTTAATTTATTTATTTTTAGTTTTAAGTACATATTGAACAAGATTAAACGCTTAAAACTTTAGACATTTGCTGCAATTGAAATAGTTGCGTTTTTAATGGCGTTACGTATATATGCCATTCCAGACGCATTTGTCATAATACTTTACAATATTACCTAATAAGGTAATACGATGCTTACATATCTGTGGGACTTCTTGTTATGAGTAAGAGTATGGCGTCTTGCTAAAAATTGGGTAACTAGTTCTTTCGAATGTCCAGACATCGATTTATCACGATTTTACATTTCGGGTTGCAGAGATAAATATAAAACAAGATTAAGTACCTTGTTATCCACTGGCATGACACCCTGATGGATCAAACCTCAGGAATGGCGCGCCACTGATTATCATTTTGCATAAGCCTTGGTAAGTATATTGCGCCAATATTGTCCCCCACCAGATGCAGTAATGCCAGAAAAATGTAGACTTTCCCTCTCAACTGTGTATAATTCGAGATCATACGTTTTTCTACTCACAATTGTATTGGACAGAAAGGCGAAATTCGGGAAGAAATGGACATTGAATGGCAAAAATTCGTTGTTAATGTCCGAAACGCCATGTTTCGTGAAACGCCATCGAGATATTGCATGCGCCAGTACAATCGGATCATCTCAACCATTCCTATGGTACTACAGTTGTACGAGGTGTTCCTATTGGCGCCAGTATCATCTTGCTCCTTTAAAAGCCATACGTTCGTCATCGTTTGTCGCAGTGCAGCCAGCGAGTTACAAAGCCGAAACCTTGTAATTTGTGATCAATACTACGACACATTTATTTCATGTTGGCCATGCGTATTTGCCTGAGAGAAAGTATGCGTTATTCTTGAAGGATCCTAGTATTATTGTCTAAGTTAATAGCGGTATTTCATATTTTATGTAATTTATGTATCTAAGAAGCTTTTAATGGAAGGACTTTTATTCCATTGAATTTGACATAATTTGACATAAGTATGGCGTTTATTTTCTGACTTTCTTCTAAGAACATTCGCTGTCATTGAGGAGGTATATGCATCTCGTGCTGAGTGCGACGATTTCTGACATAAACATGAAACGTCTAAACGTTTTTGATGTGATAAAACCGTATGCCATTCCATGTTCGTTATCAAAACTTTAAATCCTAGCCGATTTGACAAAATTCATGCTTTTGTTTAGACGACTTAATTCAGCTACTTTCGGTTTAGAAATATTTCAACATCAAACTAACAGAACGAGGGTTCAGTGCAAGACTATACTAACACCTTTATAAATACGTAGGAGTTAGGATAGTCTTGCGCTGAACCCTCGAGATGGTCGTATAGTAAAATGGAATGGAATTTTGGTGGTTTTAAATTATGATAAATCTGCATGAGATGAGAGTAAAATATGTAATGTCGCTTTTATGTGATTCAAATACCACGGCACCTTAATCAAACATCAAAGCATCGAGACCTTATCCAATGACGTTTGTGTGGCTATTTTTTTTAAAATTCCAATCAAGCATATTTCAGACAGTACGAAATATGTACTAGTTAGAGAACACTGGCATTGTACAACACGTGTCCTTCGATTAACACTCAAATGCGATCAAAGTACTCGAAGCACGTATCTTCTTAGTTAAGAGGTACTGTTACTCGTGCCGATAAAGTTGAAAACACTAATTGTACATACCATTGAGGGCAGTGAACTTCCGCTAATAAGTCAGGTGCTAATTAATCAGGATAAGTGACAAAATATACTCGAAGAGCAGGAAAGGCTACATGCAAACACCGAGGGTGTCCATACAAAGATCCTAATGGTAAGAACTAAAATCAGAATTGGTAAGTGGCAGGGGGCATATAATGAAACTACAAATATTGGAAATGAAGAACAAAAACAAATTAGGAAAGCGGTTATGAAATAAGACTACACCCCAACCGAATGAGATTGTATAGAAATAAAAGAAAGAATGGGGTATGGGTAGTCCAGCCACGGACGTTACGTCTCTATACTGTCGCTGTACAACTGTTACGAACGACGCGTGTAAAAGTCGGAGTACAAAGACACGTATGCGGGGCTAGGGTATGGGGAACAAAACAAAATACAAATATTGAGGGTTATATATTTAAAAAAGAGGGGGAACTACATAAAGCTGTATACCAATCAAAATTGCGATATACGTAACAATATCACTGCTTTGAGCTGTCAGCACGAATACCAGGGACTTAAACCAGATAAGTGACAAGCCAGCCGCGCTTTTAACTTTTATGTTACCTAAAGTCCCACATTTAAACAAACTGACCATGTTGGTATAACCTAAAATCTCACATTTAAACAAATTGACCAAGCTGGTTTAACGTAAAATCTCACATTTAAACAAAGTGACCAAGCTGGTTTAACGTAAATTCTCTCATGTAAACTAAGTGACCATGTTGGTATAACCTAACACACTACAATCGCCCAACAATATTAGACAATTAACAATGAAAAATGTACCTTAATAGTATTATATAAAAAAAGTTTAAACACATTTATCCATTTAGCTAGGAAAGTAAAGCCTACAACGTTAATGAAATAAACATTTAGCCTAAAGTTTACAACCATCACTCAAGATAACATACAAGCTTTGGCCATGAATTTCTACAAATAAAATGTGTGAAAGCTTGTCCTATAAATACATTCATTGGACATTTCCAAAAGACAAAAAGTGTCTTGTTTTGGAAAGTAACAAATATTTCAGCGTGAAGTAAGTAAGTGAAGATGATACTGGTTATTAATTATGCGTATTTCTAATTGTCTAAATACCGTTAAAATTGAACTAGAGGTACAATACGTCCGTACAATATAGAAAACAATCCGTCAGAACTGAAATACGCTTACCCAGGAAGATTAATCAACTTACAGGCATTTGTAAGCAATGCACGTTAATTAACGCTAGTGCAGCTGTCGGTGTGAAATGAATCTGTTCCCAAGAGTGGTGTCGTTAAAACAGTTCATCCTGCATAATCTGCTATCCCCGTACGTTTCGCAATAAATGTCAGACCGTGTTTGCACTGTTTGAACATTTATACTAATTTATACTTAGACTAACACAATAGGGACCCAAACAATGACATAAAACTTCCCAAAATAAGATTCTCAACCGTAGAACATTGTTCTTATATAAATAACTCAAACGTACAGAAGACTTATTGTTCTTATTGAGAAGTGGAATGTTGCAAGTTAACGTATATTGTATTGCCAGTGTATTAAGTTAGGGAGATATCTCACCGTATTGTATTTTATTCTCAGCATACAGTTAGTAATTTCAAATCAAATGTATACTACCAATGCTGGGAATTACTTTTTATGTTTTATGGATTGTTGTTTACCCGAGGTCTGTTTGGGGAGGCACTGTCTTATGTATGTGGCGTTGCCTGTAGCAACTTATTCTCTCTCTCTTTTTGTATGTTAATTAACACATACATTATAACCATTTGTTTGTATCCAAGGTAAACACATATTTCTTCATATAACCTTAGATGAGTTCTGATAGAAACAAAATGTCCCCGTTGGAATTTCAGCAATGTTATCATTTGTGTGTGAATTATCGTCACGAGATCTATTCTCGATTGAAACTGGGAAGGATACTTCCGAGTGTCCTTCAATAAAGTTGCAATCTGTATTACAATTACATCATACGTCATCTCAATCACAATATACTTTTACGCGACGGTTAAAAGAGTTAAAAGTTAGGGATAGTATGTTTGGTCAGCTTCGACACTCCTAATACCTAAGCCAGTCCTATTCCGGTGGCCGCATCGGCACAGCTTTGGGAATTATAAGAGACTACTTGTTACTTTGTGACTGGATGAAATAATACGTGTCTTCACTATACTTCGATATGAAATGCAGACGCTTTAGGTTTATATAGCAGTTTTATCTTGAACATTTCGTAAAATTCTCTTATCGTCGGAATGTTCCCCTTTCAGCCTTTTACTACTGTCTTTCTTGAAACCTTTTCCCCCTTATTTTCCTCCTAAATTGTTATTTTTATTGTCGACCAGACCATTCCTTGCCCCCTTGGCCCCATGCATGTTTGTCCTTGCACATCCTCAGTGCCTTGTGTTTTGTAGACTGTTGTTTTACCCGGGACTCTGTGTGGGGAGGCATTGTCTTATGTATGTGGCGTTCCCTTTTACAGCTTACTCTCTCTTTAATCTGATGTGAACAAATTAGGTATCGGAAAAGCTCTGTGAAGTTAGCAGAAAGTTATCAAGAAGATCGAAATTCAACATTTAATTTCGAGCTGGAAACGAATATGAGACTATTGTTGACATTCTATTATCTTGAACGATCCGTACATTTTTGAGATATGTTATAGTTTTTTCCGTAGGTATTTAATTAAAAAAATATTCTTAAATTACGGTTAAAATGATTATACTTATTTGGTTGACATGCCAGTATATTATCTTTAATATCATTAAAACAAAAGACTACCACTTTATCGACTTTAGACATCAGATGTTTGAAGCGAATAATTACACGTATGCATGTACTTTTTCTAAGAAATTTAGCACGTGAGCTGAAATCTGCCATACGACACGTTTACAATACAATACAATGACGCATTGATTTGGGACCTTGTGCGCCTGTAATTGGTGCATTTACAATTTTAAACGAATAGCTTTGTCACCTAATCTGACAATATGATGAAAGCATTGGAACATTGTACTATCGTTTTGGGGTTCCAAGTCACACATGTCATACAAGACACGATGAACGCAAGCCTATTATTGTGCCTTCGCGTAAAAGTTGAAACAATGTGATGATCGATGCATTGTTACATCGCTTTTTGTATTTGTTCACAAGTGTCATTGAAAGGGAATTTAATTCAAACCATTCTTCGGAAATTTTGTGCACATTTTACGATACAAATTTGAAAAGTTGATTATGTTATTTTATGCTAATTGCTTATTTTCGGTGTTCCCAGAGAATTTAGAACATGTATATATTGTGAAGGTTGTGTTGAGGATGAATTTCACTTCGTTATATGCTGTCCTCTATATGCTGAATTAAGATCACAATACATTCCTAAGCGTTACTTGAAACACCCTAGTGTTCAAGCATTTTACAACCTGATGTCATGTTCAAATAAATATGTTGTCCTATGTATATTTATCATGCTCTTAGATTAAGATTATTGCATATATAACAATGACCTTACTATGTAATATATATATTGATCATCTTGTGTGTGGGCCGGTGGCCTTATATATTTCACAATAAATATTTCGATGTAACGGTATCATAGATATTACGACATTCGCGTGTTGTAACATTCATGTGTTTATTATGCAGATTACATTGAAGTCACAATTACCAGCATTTAGTAAGTCGGTACATTTGATTTTAGATTTCGTTCTAGACGTCGCGTCAGATGTTGGCGTCAACTTGAAAAATCGACAGTCCATGACTATAAAACTTTTAAAATAAATACAAAGAGTTAGAGTAGAAAAATGATTATTATATTATTGAAAGCAGAAAAAAAACCGGCCTTATCATAGCTAACATTTTAATGAACAAAGTGTGTCTTATTGGTATGAAAAAGGCGAATAATGTAGAGTAGCGTCATTTTTTTCACTGGTAAGATGTAACATAAAAAGTGTTTCTGCAACACTCAAAAGCGCATAATTCTCGTCTGCCACAACTATTTTTGTGGGAAACCATACCAACTGACGATACGTCATTTCCGCTCGACCACATATCAAATATGGAGCGCAATACGGAAAAATAGTGTATGAAAATTGAATAAAGAATTGCAGTGTGAAAAGGTAAGATTTCATTTTTTCTTTTAGACCTATCTATTTCTATTAGAATTTTAGTTAGTTATTGATAAAGTTTAATTACATATGTAATACATTCTTGAGGTTCTTATCTAAGGCTTGAATGTCATATATTTTTTAAGTGGATTGGTATGCAAAATAAACGCAAACTATTCTATTATAAATGTCTAGCCACGATGTAACGCACAGAGAAAAAATAGATTTTTAGCGTTACTATGTATATTGTTTATTAAATTACTAAATGGTCCTTTAGTTTACAAACATTATATTTTGAACCTATTAAGTTCTTGTGTCAATGTAATTTTGTGTGTAATTTTGGGTAATTCTGATAACGTTTTCTGTGTTTAATGGGACAGTTTCAATGTCTAGCCATTTTGTAACGCTTAACGTTATTGTGCTGTGACGTCGCGTAAAGTTTAAAAGTACAACTGGCAAATTTGGCAGTAAAGATTTATTAATCAAAATAAATATCATCTGTTACCGCGCACGTTTATTTCATTTCTTTATCAAAATATATTTACATTTTCAGTTTAGGAAGCCTCCCTACAACTTGGCACATGATGTTAACGACGATTGGGGAAATACATTTCCGGCAAATTCTAGCGTCGTGTCGAGATTATATTTCCAACAGAAAGACCAGGAACACCAGGACAATAATTTCAAACTTATAAAATCAAGAAAGGCCGTTGTGTTCAGTTCAGTCGTATGCTACATCATAGAAGATAAGATTAAGGATGGAGCACTAGTCATTGATGAAGACGAACATATGAACACTATGTGTGCTGTAGAGCGCCTCTAATATGACTACTTTTAAAAATTGTAAAAAAAGTCATTTACGTCATGTACAGTAGCTATAATATACCATGTACTGCATAAGTTAATATGTATTTGTATCGCATGCATTGTACATAACCATAACAAATAAACCTTATTCATGCATACTACTTATTAGATTTTCGAAACACGCTTAAGCGCACATCGATAACGAAGCATCTGCCTATTGTCTAATTACGTTAATTGATGAAAAACTGGACGTAACGTTACGCAAACTGACGCCAACATCTGACGCGACGTCTCTACTACTCTTCTGCGGGAGTTTTATGGTAAATAATTATGGTATTACGCATATACTGTATAAGTGGATAATATTGCGAGTCGAAAAGTTTGTGAATTGCCGAAATCAGTTTGTTTATAATATCTACACATCGTAAAATTATCAGTTTCTTAATTTTATTTAATTCTCCAAAAGTTAAGGTAGGACTCCAAGTATTATCGGCCATGCAGTGTACATGGTGTATGAGATGTGACTCCATTGAGAACTGGACTCCAAGTATCGGCTACACGGAACATAGGAAAAATATACATCGGCGGAAGTGGAAATTATTGCGAATATTTTTGCATTCGCGAAATTCGCAAACTTTTCCGCCTCGCAAACGTTACCAATAATACAGGACTATGACCCTGACTATTAATTCCTACATTAACACAAACATGATATTCTGACTGTTAAAGCCATAAATGTATATTTATAAGCATTAATGGTTTATTTATTTACCATATTAACAATAATGTTCTGATAGCAAGGGACATAACCTGTAGATCAATACCGGCTTAAATCTTGACGAGTTATTTCCCTTTGTGTGTATGTATTCATCGGACTGTTATGAAATCGTCCATTTCTACATTAAACATGACAAAACGATCGGTTCACAAATGATAGACTTACATGAATGTTTGTTTAAGTAATATTGTATTACAATAAACATGCAAAGAGATGTTTCATAATCATGCGAACATTTTGTTGCATACGGATGTTTTTTATTCTCTAAAGGGTAGCATCAGTATTTAGTCATAAAACAGATAGACCTAAGGATGTGGTTCTTAAACTTATACACAAATATATTATAACACTTTATGTCTGTCAGATCAGCTGTGTTGGGTGAGCACTGGGTTGTCAATCGGGAGGTTCCGGTTCGATTACCGGCCCGGCAGGTCATGTCCTTCCGTCTCATTTGGCTACAGTCGTTTGTTCTTCACCTTTGATTCTTTTGGAGAAGTTATCAGCTGCTTGCGTAATGGCCAGATAGTACTGGTTGATTATTAATTGTGGGAAAATGTGTTAAGTCAATTAATAAGTTTTGAAAGATGTCGTTAAATGCAATAAAGATATGAGAAAAAAACTTCAAATTTTGACGAGTTTGTGAGGACAAATGTTCGCGAATGTCAAATTTTGCCGAATTTGTGAGGCCAAATTTTAGTGAATCGGCACTAACCGGTTTAAGCTTCGTGAAACTGTGGTTCGTTCTAAAACACTTAGCGTCAGTGTCTAGACGAATATGCAGTGGACAATTTATTATCTAAGGTCGACTGTTGTCTGCGCGGACAATGTTGTTGAGGTAAGATATTAGGGCTAATTGTTATTAATGACTAGTTATTAATCAACCAAATCTATCAGTTCTAGCATGGAACTGTCATCTTCCCATCATGTAACCGGCATTGGGGAAAATTGTCTTAGAAAGCTATACACCACTGATAAATTCATGTCTGCAAAAATACGCTTCGCTCGAAGAAGATCTAGCTTTGAGGCATCTGAGCATGAGTTGTGTTATCCAAATGGTCACTTTTATTTAGAATGTGTTATGTAAGAGTGCACAACAAAAAGCAAGAACTGTTTCGCCTAGTCATTCAAACTGGGCTGAAGATAGTTAACACATTTACAATATTTACCTCCTTTGTTCTTAAATCATCAGCCATTTTGATAGGCAAAACTGATAAGCTCTTATAGGAGTAATTCCAAAATACGTGATAATAGAGAAAATACCAAGATAATGGTGCTTGTGACAATCACTTTTTCTTCAAATTACTGAGCCAACTGCCCACATGAGCATAATGAATAAGTTATTTTTAAATCTGATTATTTTATCCTCGTTAACATTATATTCACTATAAATTTTCAGGAAATTTGCCTATCAATACGGCCGACAATCTAGAACAAGGGAGGTAATATTGTAAATGTGGAAACTATCTATTCTCTCTTACAATCTAAGTTATGTAAATGTGACTGACACATGAAATAAGGCTCAAGGATTTTTCTTGTCTAGACACATTTTCTATCAATTTAGTATTCTATACAGAATCGTCATTAGTCGTATTTTAGACGCATCACGAAGTATAATCTTATACTCCTATTGTCTGATTGCATTTTTCGCGCTTAATTGACGGGAAAATCAAATTTAGTGGCTCGTGTCCGGACAAAATATACCAGATGATTGAATTATGGTTTGATATACTGTAAGGGGCTTGTAAATGAAGATATGTATCTTTTTTTTCAAGACAATAACATTTACATGACAATGACATATGATAATCCCGATTCTTCATGACCAAATTATCAAAACAAAAGATGTGCACCATCATCATCACAACCACAAACACCATCACCACCACCATCATCATCTCCACAACCACAATCATAATATCCACATCCACCATAACCATTTCCACAACAACCATCATCATTTCCACCACCATCACCATCTTCACCACCATCATCATCTCCACAACAACCATCATCATTTCCTCCACCGCCATCATCTACACCAACACCATCATCATTATCATCACAATCATCATCATCACAACTATCGTCATCACCATCATCACCATCATCACAACCACCATCATCACCATCATCACAACCACCATCACCAACATCATCATAATTATCACCACCATCATCATTATCACAGCCGTCATTATTATCAACACCACCATCATCACCATCACTACTATCATCATCACCATCACTATCATCATCACCACCACCATGACAATCATCACCACCATTATCTCCACAACAACTATCATCATTTCCACCACTATCACCATCACCACCACCATGACAATCATCACCACCATTATCTCCACAACAACTATCATCATTTCCACCCCCACAATCATCTACACCACCATCATCATCACAATCATCATCATCACAACCATCATCTCCACAACCATCATCATCATCTCCACAACAACCATCATCATTTCCTCCACCGCCATCATCTACACCAACACCATCATCATTATCACCACCATCATCATCACCACCACCATCATCATCATCACCAACATCATCATCACCACCAACACCATCATCATTATCACCACCACCATCATCATCACCATCACTACCATCATCATCATCACCAACACCATCATCATCACCATCACTACCATCATCATCACCATCACTATCACCATCACCACCACCATCGTGGTCCATCATCTTCATCACCACCATCATCACCATTGTCATAATCGCCAACATTCTCATCACCACCACCACCATAATAATCGCCATCACTACATCAATATAACCACCATCATCATCATCTCTATCACCAGCATCATTACTACCATCATTTTCATCATCATCACCACTATCATTCTCCCCACAAATATCATCTCCACCACCTACACCATCATCATCATCATTATCACCACCACCAGCATCATCACAACGTTCATCATTATCACCACCATCAATATCATGACCATCATCATTATCACCACTACCATCATCACTATCAACATCACCATCATCATCACCTACACAATCACCATCACCACCACCATCATCATCACTAACATCATCATCATAATCGCCACCACCATCGTCATCTCCACTCATATCATCACCACTATCATCATTACCATCATCATCAAAACCGTCACCATCATCATCACTCCAACCACCATTATCACCATCTTGATAATCATCGTCATCACTATACTTTAATCAGTTTCATCATCATCGCCATCATCAATATCATCATCACCACGTTCACCACCATTACCATTTATTATCACTATAGTATTTGCACTGGGTACGTCGTTAATCGTTCTCAACACCATCCACAGCAATATCACCAAGCCACATCTTCACCAAATACATCATCAAAATCAATGTAACCATTGAATGTAATATTTTCATCATCAGCAATGTAAATGACCCTGTTATGTGTTCTCTATTGATGTTATATATAAACACAGTTACCTCCCTTTGAGTGTACGACCTAACGGGCATCTGAATCATTTACTACTTCTTTATGAAAACTGCCATTAGGTTTTACAAACATGCGTTAGAAGTGGGCGGAGACTGTTTATCAATACTATCATTTTCTTCCACCGACATGCCAGAATACGAGTAAACACTATAACGATCTGTCATATAAAACTGTAATTTATTTAGATTGCTAATTGTGGGTGCATGCGTACGATAGCAGCGCAGGAATTTAAAAATATGTAAACTGCGTCCTTGTGTTTTACAGTCGAGGTTAATTCTGCTGTACATCAATCTCTGGTTTTAAATACTTACAGATAACTATATGTGTCTTAATACTGAAGAGGGGTTATGTTGTTCCTTACTGAGACAAAATGTCTGGAAAACTAGGGTTCGATTTGTCAACAATAGCTTTGTATATGTGATAAGCTGCATCAACACGAAATTAAGAAAAGCATTGAGAACAAGACAAGTTCGTATCATCCTGAGCCCTCCTGGCGTGAATATTGGGTTTTGTTGTTTATAATGCCGAACACGCCGTGTCCGAATTAATCTAGTCGGCTATGTCGGTAAGGTGACCAACTGCAAATTCTCAATCAAAATTCATCGGGTTCGAGTCCGTGATCTTTGATAATGTAGGCTGATGATTCTTCATGTGTAATTTGACTTTGGCCAAATGGTTAAATCGAATGACCGCCATGTATGGATTAGAGTTTGAAATGCTACTGAAAAGAATTACGGCACCTGTTCCCTAGCGTATGTACCCTTTAACCTCCTCAAGTGCCTTATTCTTTATGGATTGTTGTTATCCCGGAGGTCTGTGTTGGGAGGCACTGTCTTATGTATGTGGCGATCACTGTAGCAACTTATTCTTTCTCCCTTTCACTCAATCAGTTCAATTATCGTTTATGTTTTATTATTATTTTGACTACTACGTGTTTCAAAACATTTCGCCATTGATGCCAGTAATTTATATCGTGTGTATACTTTAAAATGATGTGAAATATTTACATTTGTTTATACCAAAGCTTGAGCATATCTATGATAGTTATAGTTCATTGCAATGATAGACAATAAACTATACGCTCATATCACAAAGAACGTGATCAATTATAACTAAACTGGAACAAATTCATTCTGATTTCAAAAGGAACGAATAATGAAATAATGTTTAAACCCTATTCCCATACATGTGTACCCTTGCACCCATATTCCCGTACATGTTTACCCTTGCACCTCCTCAGTGCCTAATGTTTTGGAGACTGTTGTTTTTTAGGTGGTCAGTGTGGGGAGGCATTGTCTTGTGCAAGTGGCGTTTCCTGGAACAATTGGATCTCTCTTTTATACGAAAAATAACTTTCGAATATTCGATTTGTTGAATTGGACCTTTGAACGTACAATACACATACATATTTCGCATCATTTAATACTTTGCGAATGAATCGTTTTGATATAACCCATTTCCAAAGACTAACCGTCTTTAACAAAATAGTTATGTTGACGATAAACGCCTTTTTACAGCCGTATTTAAGTCATGTACGGAGGTCGGTTGTCCAAACCCGTGTCCTGTGTTTGCCGGTAACCTGTTCTTCCGCGAACAGATGTCTTCTTGTCAAAATGATTCAGAGGCTGAGGACAATTAATGGCTTTGAATGTATTATCTTCAGTGTTATTGTCACAAGGAACATATGGGTCACCTAAGGTTCCAATCTACGAACTTATGAATTCCATGAGAGGTGCATTCTATACACCAACACGTATTCAGAAACAAATATGAACACTATATTATACGTGAAATTAGAAAATGGTTTCAAGTGAGTTAAGAATTCTTTTTTTAAACAGTTTGTATTTAAAGTAGTTGATCATTCATTTGCACTAACCATACGAAAGGACAAATATCAACTTAAACAAACAAACATGACACAGTCACTTAGTTTACAACAAGACTCTCAATTTATCGAACAAATAATGTTATGTAAAGGAAGGAAAATCGCCGTATCACGGTAATCGTGAAATCCTAGTCACGGGTAAATTTTTCAACCATCATTTGTATACACTCAAGTTTGGTTTGACGTTAAATATGTAAACCATTTAGGACAATATGCCCACAAACAGGAAAATACAAGCAGCGTGTAACGATAATCACTGTACACTATCTTATATATTACACATAATGACGTTTAATATGTTTTGAAAAAACAATACAAACTTTCACTCAATTTCTAGTTCAAGTGTGCCCTGTAAATGGAAATTATTGACATACGAAGCAAACTTGTTCTCACTACAGATATACGAGCGATCCTTTCGTCGTCTTTAAGTTATGTGTTACGTGGTTTAACCGACTGTTAGGTGACATTACAGAAATGTTCGGCTCTTTGTCTTTCGATTGCAATACGTTTGACTGAGCGCGCAGATATCTTACACTCAAGAGGCTTGATCGGAAATTATTGAGACAATGTCTTCCTCACAACGGTTTTCGTTCAAATTTGGTACAAGCATGCATAAACGAGGGGTTTCTGCATGCTTGTACCAAATTTGAACGAAAACCGTTGAGAGAAAGACATTGTCTCAATAATTCAAACAAGTCAAAGGAACAAAAAAAATGAGTGAGGATTGTGACGTCTATGTATCTATACATTTATTGAAATTGTCATGGTTAGAGGTACCCGGAGCACATCGAAAAAAGCGATAGTTTAAAATATAACCTCTGTACACTGTTGTTACGAAAAAATAGAAATAGCTGGAAAGCATTATGATCATTAATGTCATTAAAATGTTACGAGTTTGGCGTCCACCTGTGAAAGTATTGTGGAGTTCCATATAAAACAGACGAGTACCTTGTGTTGAATGGAAGTCTGTGAAAAAAAAATTACGTCGTTATTACGCGTTTATAGATTAAGGCGGAACAATGGACCATCCATTAATTTTTTGTAGAGTTCTGATAGACCACAACGGTAATTAAGAACATGTTAAAAAGACTTTGTCGTTTGTCTCAGCTCGCAGACATTTTACACTTATATCGTATATGTTCTCACTGCAAGAGATAGGTAACGTTGTATGAAAACCGACTGTCATCAAATGTATAATTTATAAGCGTTCAAAATTACTTTGAAAATTATTTAAATCTGAGCTGAGTTCTGCATAGTTATCATTATTACAAGAAACAAATTGTCTGCCAAACGAGATAAAGGTATATGGATATGATCAAATACTTACCGAATAGTCTATTGACATAAACAAACATTTTTTTCGCCCACCCTGTTGCCTTCATTTTAGTAATGTTACAAAAATATATCCTTTTTGTATAGTAGTCCACTAGTCATCCATTTTACGATATCAACTTGACAATGGTGCAGGTACATGGAGAGGATAAAATATCTATCGAATAGTCTCTTTAGATAAATATTAATTTTTGCCCACAATGTTCTCGTCATTTTGGTAATGTTGAAATTAGTTTTGTATTTTAATCATCTATTTAATGGTATCGACTCCACATCTATCCAGGTTTCTAAAATGTGTAACTAAAATATCTTCCTTTGCGGACCATACTATAGCCTATAAATAGAAATAATAACCACACAACGATTTACATCCTTGGAACTGTCAGTAAAATTACTGGGGGTTAAATCGATTTAACAGCTAGCTTACCTCAGACTCAACCGCTATATGGGAATTGATTTACACATGCACATAAATTGACTAAGTATGCAGTAACTAATCATTAAAAGCAATTAACCATTACGTACACAGTAAGAAAATCCACCGTACGAAGAAATAAGCAGCTTTATACTGACCTTGCACTCAGTAGCTCAATTATTTACATCAGAATGCGAAATAACCACAAAAAATCGTAAATAAATAAGCTTATGTAAAGGCAACCGGAAAATGTTAGTTATTAATTAGGCATCATCTTAAATACTGATGACAGGTAAAGAGAATTTGATATAAAGACAAATAAGATTATAGTATATAATGATATATATTGAGAAAACTAAACAAATTTACGACTATTCCCATTCATGTTTACCCTTGCAGCAACCCTGCTTCTTATAATGTAAGCGGATAACTTCCTCACTTACATTATTTTACAATCCATGGCTAGTGATTTGATGTCAGTGCACATGCCCACTCGACGATATCAGCATCTAGTATTAAAATTATTTTTTCCTAAACAATGGTGTTGGTACTTTTAACGCGATTGCCAGGCTACGATGCGGTGTATACGCAACGGATGAAAAATTCATACACCACAATAAAATGTTACCCGAAGACAAAGGGTGACATTTTCTGATTAAAACTTTATTGCCATTTGATCATACGTGCTATCTGTATATACTCTTGAAAGAGATCTGTATTTTCCTGTTGACTGTGATATGGCGTATGGTTACAGGTAATGTGTACAGCAATTTCTATCGAATGTTACCGCAAGACTTATCTCAGTACAAGGTGTTGCCTTGTCTAAATCAACATTAGGTTGAAACCATTATTTACAATTTAGTTGATATCACACTTTCACATCTTCAAATTGGTCCATTCTGTCCAGTGTTTGTCTGTCCTCACACGATATAATTACTTTTCAAGTAAAAATAACGACATAGTGATACGATGGACGACGCCGAAAGTTAAGACTATGAACGCGACTAGTGAGATAATTAATACTTTATGCAAGCAAAGAATAATCCATGACAACGTTACCATGGAAACAAAGTCGGATATTGTACAGCATGCATACATGACAAATCGCAAAGATGTTCCAATTACCTCAGTTGAGATAACTTAAAATATATCCCTTGCCTTGATAGTTAAGACACTAGGCGACCTGGTGGCTTACCATGAAATTAAATGTTTTCTTTTTCGGATAATTGAAACAAAAAAAAAACATCAGAATGCAGACATTGATAAAGCAATGTAACAATATATATATATAAGACATTTCTGGATGGAAAGTGGAATTTAAGGGCTCCGATGTTTGCTATTTGATATAACTGTATCGAAACAATGCAGGTCATTGTTTGACAATACATGTACTATTTAATTTTTAATGATTTATCATTTCAAGGAATTCTTGGGAATAGCTTCTTTATCAACTCAGTATCGAATCAGACATATTCTGAATTACTCGTTCCTTCCAGAAGATTTTTGTTTGTTCCGTTTCCCTGTTCCCCTATTCCAGTACATGTTTACCCTTGCACCTCCTCAGTCCTTAATGTTGTGTAGACTGTTGTGTCCCCGGTGTCCGCGTGGGGTGCCATTGTCTTATGTACTTGATGTTCCTCCCTGTAGTAACTTAATCTCTCTTTCAGATCATTTGAGAGTGTCAGTCACAATTCTAACTTCTTTTAATAGTTCGAACATCAAATTCAAGATAAAGGTTCATTTTCGTCCAGTAGTTCTAGACCAAATTGCGCACCTAATGGTTTTCGGTGAACCATTAGACAATATAGATATCGCCATAGTTCGATTTTGTATAGTTAATGATTGTAGAAATACCAGTGAGCATTAAGACAGATTTACAAGCATATGGATTGTCTGCTTTCAATAATCTAATAAAATTTCCATATGAGCTTCCATGCCGCTATTACTTTCCTTGAGTTTATAATTTATCAGCGTTGCTATTATACACTATATAATAAATTATCTGCCACCATTAGATTACAGACAAAAAAGTAAATTCGTGAATAGAAATGAATAAAATAAGGATTTAGAAATCTTTGTATGTTCGTTCTTTAGTAGCAACTTACTTTGTCAAAATTTAAATTATTCTCAAACAAAACTCACCCATTCAGTGTTCAGGAAGTTAAGAACCCGGATTTATGAAGACTGCCTATCAATATTTAATGGAAGTTTAATTTGTCATCTTAAAGCTGGTTTAAGTAAGCCCCTTTACAATAACTGACACAATGTATTAATAAATACCCCACAACTAACCCATGTTCTGTAAATAATCACCTAGAAAACGTTTCGCTTACATGGCAATGTAATTCTTATAATACCCAAAGACGCCGTTCGAGATCTCGCGAGATACTATGTTAACTCTAAACGCTCTATTCTTTTCTATTCAGGTGGATTATAGAGCTTTTCATGTCCCTGTTGCCTTGTAAGAACGTTAAATGAATGTCTAAAATATCAATTATCATTTGAATCAATCGAGAACTGATATCAGCTTTATCAAGTAGGAAAATTCGATGTGAAATTACCTATCTTAGCTGGTTATCTCTACATAACCTGCTGATCCGCTGTATTTACTTCATTAAATAGCTAGGTATATAACCGATATACGTTAAACGGTCGATCAAATAAATTGGTTAATAGACACCGAAGATATGTATTGTTTAAACTTGTTTCCATCATATTTCTATACGCACATTGTACTAATCACTTGGTAATGTAAGTGCGTATTGAAGTCGAGCAGATAATGTCACATTCGAAAGCGACATTACATTTTTTTCTCTACGCAAATGGCTACATGGTAGTTTCTAACCATCTAAACTGCTGTTCATTTTACAAAAAAGACGTCATGTTAGTTCGATATAGACGTGTTTTTAAAATGAAATACCTATTTTAGACGTCAAATCGAAAGTAGGGAACTGACAAATCTAATATCAAAATAGATGTCATATTTGACGTCAACGTGTACTGACAGTAAGCAGGCAATATGAAAACGAAGTGACCACATGAAGTTAATAGTGTTTCCTGCTCGCAAATAGTGACATCACATGTTGCGTTTTCTTGAAACGACGTCATTTACAGAAGACGTTGTAAAGCACATAGCAGAAAACTGGTCCAATAAGGAGCTTAGTTATAATAGACTAATATAGTGTTATAAAGTAGGTAGCATTCCTAGACTTATACAAGACTACATGACAACGAATTTCCAAGCATTATATTGCCATCATTATTTGGTTCATGGTGCTGGCAAACTATGTCCAATCAGCTGCTAGGTACACGCAATGTGCCATCGGTTACAATAGACGTCAGTCCTACAGCAGGCACATATGTGTGATATTGTATAGTATAAAGGGATTAGTATAAAGAATAGTATAAAGAATACTGTGTGAATCTTTGGTAAAAAATAGAATCATACTGGTAGTTTTCCGCATTTTAAGGTATGCATATTACAAACGACCATTTATAATATTTGTGAAACGTTGGGATTAAGTTCTTAGATTACCTATATGAAAGAATGCAAGCAGTAACGCGAATAGAAAGAAATAAAAATAAGAAAAATATTTAATTTACTCAAGTCCATTTTTTCACCCCTTATTCTGTCACATTAAGTGCGCTCTTAAAAATATGTATTGCTTGATTTAGTTCTCTCTACTTATACTAATAACCGTATGTTTTATATAATAAAAAATCAGAAAAAAATGAAAAATTTAAAAATGCTTACCAAACTTTATTCTATTTAAATCATATTTAATATGACTATTAATCATTGAACGAGTTATAAATAAGGCGACAATAATTTAATTTTATATTGTATTGTGTATTATTGCTTCGGATTAACTACCTTTAATTTATTCACTTGTACGAGATCTGTGACTCACTGCTAGAATGAATTTGACCTTTTTTAATTTGGGCGCTTGCCCTAACTGTCTCATTTATCTAAGGCCGTAACCTTACAGTTATACTAAAATGCCACTTACATGATTATCTAATTATCTATCAATACGATATTTATCAAACTATCTAGAATGACTAAACATTGAAGAATCTATGTAATGTTTTAATGTGTCATCTTTTCTATCTATATTGAATAGATGTCGCCGTCCTATACCGAATGCTGTCCTGTTATACAAGTGGGGGTTTACGTACAACAATAGATGTCAGTGGACGTAAATACTGCCATTTGGTATGTGGATAATCTAAGTAAATAAAACACAGGCTATAATTAAATACTTCCAAAAACGATCAAAATGTTTGGAATTATAGTCAAATATAAATTATACAAAAATGGCGTAATCGTGTTTTGATGTCCGTCCGCCGTAAGTCTCCCTGGACTTGTTGAAAGGCATAGTTTCACTGTCATGTACAGCAATGATAAATATCCCTCTATCAAACTTAGTCTAGAGTATCTTTCATTTTATCACAATAAGTTCTCGTAGTTTACTAATCCACCATTGATATTGTCATAGATTAACCAAGCATTCCTAATTGTTTGACAATTATCTAGATATTTCGCTATCATTGACGCGGATTTACCGTAAGTGGATTATAGCTACCGTAGCTTTAACACGACAGACGTACGTAATTGCTCGTTTATATATACAGCGTCCCTCCTTTTCGTCAATTCTGCGACATCTGGATTTATTTCAAAACGATTAAATGTCTCTCCCATGTATTTCTCTCTTTGAGATGAAGTTTCTTGTTTGCGGTTGAATTGAAATAGGAAAACTTGTTCGGGATTTTTATTTATAAGACAGTTCAGAGATGTTTCGCAATGAATAGATAGTTCCCACATTTACAATATTTACCTCCCTTGTTCTGAATTGTCGGCCATATTCAAGGATAGGTAAATTTCCTTAAAGTGTATAGGTAACTTAATGTAAACGATGATAAACTAATCAGATATCAAAATAACTTATTTCTTATCCTCAACAGGGCAGCTGGCTCAGTAAGTTGAAGAAAAAGTGGTTGTCACATACAATTTCTCTTGGTATTTTCTTAATTATCACATATTTGGAAATTGCTCCTATAAGGGCTTATCAGTTTTGACTATTAAATGACTGATGATTAAGAACAATGAACAATGGATGTATATATTGTAGATGTGGGAACTATCTATTTACCGAATAATTGACATATAAATCAACTGAAATCAGCTGCCGTTTGGGTTTTTTTCAGAACAAGTAGTCCTACTTTGTGTTCCGTCTTACGGAACCGAATGCATGTACAGTAGAACTTCGAAACTTCGAACAGTTGTGGCTCGAACACAGTCGACACTTCAAACATGTTCTTAAGTTCCGGCGAAATCCCTTCTTATTTCATATTATCTAATAGCATAGAAGAGAGAGAATACGTAACTACAGGGAACGCCACATACGAGTACACAAGACAGTGCCTCCCCACGCAGACCTCCGGGAATTATTCGACCCCAAATGTATTATCTTTATTATTTTGATAGTACAGTCTACACTCGTACCGGGAACAGTCAGTTCGTACATACACATGTATACCATATATGCCTCGAACAAATAGATGGCTCGAACTAATTGATAGATCCGACGACGGTTCGAGGTTTCGAAGTTTTACAGTATTGAGTATCGAAGCTTTGTATTAAAATGCTAGTCTTTTCTTGTCACGCTTTTTTTTTTAAACCGTATAAGTTTGTGTTTAGTAAGAAATCGGAACTTCTCCGCTTGGTTTTCAGCGACATTTGCAGGTAAGGTCTCTTCGACGAACGTGACAGCCACCACATCAGCACATGCAACCTCTCATTGAATGTACACATTAAAGGAAAACAAATGAGTTTTAAACCCATTGGAAACAACCAAACTTTAAACAGTTAGCAGTCTATTGTCGATACATTCGCTACAAATGATTTTCTAAATTCCTAAACGGTGAGCCAAACTTTAGAGGAGAGTATGTTCAGTTTGAACAGCTAACACTATCAGGCCAGCAATATTTTAATCGCCCGATAGCATGAGTAAGTATTACTCGAGGTCAAATCTTAATTATCGTCATTAATTACGCCATCACTACAACATTATATTTGGTTGTCTAACACTAGAAGATAGGGAGATTGTTTGCAATATCAATCAGTGGCACTTTATTTGTTCATGTCACTTTCTCTCAAACAAGTTTGACAAAATATATTTACACTAAAGCAATAGCAAAAACGATTTGTAGGCTGTACATACTAACTTAACTTCGCTCTGATATGAAAAATGATTAAAGAAGTCATATAAACTGTGAAAATTCGCCCGCCTTTGTTACTGTCAAATAACACAGATGCGTTGAATGGCAATTCAAATATTTCAGGGTGAAAATAAAAGTCATAGCCTATTTGTATTTCCGTTCTACGCGAAGCGATAGTAAAATCCTAAACGTTATATAAATGCATCGTGCTAGGGAAATCCATTAAAACAAAACCTACCCGGATTAGTATCAATGACATAACGAATGTAAATCATTAACGTTTTTATATTCTGTTGATTTTTCTTTATCGAATTTGTTTTTCCACAAGCTAAATACTTGAAACTTGAAAGAAATATTCGGTTAAAACATTTGTCTTACATCATCACATTGGTTTTAAGCCTTTAACGTTTAATGTACTTACAAATAAAAGTAGTTTTCCATGTTTGATTATGATTCGCCTTCCAATGTCTGCATTAAGACATGACTTTAATTGATATATCGGACAGTGCACCCCAGTTGATTGAAACTAGGTATTGAACATATTAACTTCAATCAGGGTAATTATAGCTCCCCGAACTAGCGCTCAATTGCTTTACTGCATGTACATTTTGTTCCTTGGGAATGTTAATGTAAGAACTATATCTTAATTAGATCTAAGCTTTGTGTATTGAAAAATAAACAGTGCTGATAATATATATAAAATAACGACCCTAGGCCCTGATCTCCCAAAGCATCTCGAAATAGAAATGTCCGCTCAATATTGAGTTTTGCTCATATCAGAGACTGAGTTTGAGACAGATCTCATTTTGCATCTCTTAACAATTTACGAAGAAAAATATCATTTAATGTTGGTGGTGGAATACCAATTTGTATGACTCGAGCTCAAATACAGCGGCGAATAATGTATAATATAACTGGTTTATAGTCATTGAGCTCGAGTCATACTAGTCACATGATGCACCTCTGTCCAGGAATACGCCGCATTTCGATGTTAACGCGGTACCAATGACATTACGCTATTTCTGGTACCACCAGGGTATAATTGTTTCAATGCCTGTAAAATCTATAGCGACACTTCTTTGTAAGTCGGTGTGTAAATGTAATATTTCATATCAATCGTGTGTTTGTTTAAAATATAAGATATTGTACAAATACATTAAATTTTAGTCCATCTGTTTCCGAAACAACAATACTGTATGCTTCGATACGATGCAAAACGATACAATGTGATACGGTACGATACAAGCAACAAGTACAACATAACACAATGAATATCCCGATATGGTATGCAGGTATAGAAGTCATTCAGAAAATTAGCATTTTATGGCAACCAGTCCTATAGTTTCTATTTAAGTGTTTGTTTAACCGATACAAACTCAAATTAAACTATGAAGTGATCGGGTTTATCACGGGGCGTCTAATGAGGTGAACGTTTGTTGACGCCTAAAAGGCTTCTCAGCCCGAACTGTTGTCGGTACTCTCGGCTTGTATACCGTGATTGCGCCATAAACCATACCTGGATGGCCATTAAACATCCATTATTGAACATAAATCACGTTGATATGAATTCGATAAGGCTATTTCATGTCCCTTAAGAATTAGATTTTTATGTACATAGTCCTCTTAATGTTGATAATTGGCAATAATATATATGTGTCAAAATGTCTGAGGTCTCGCAGGATAAGGTGGATAGAAGATGTTTTTATTGATACTTCGACAGAGATTTGGGGATAATAAAGTGGATTTTTGTGGATTTCTGTGATAATACAGTCGCCAATATTTATCCTATATTCATGGACTGAAAGGGAAAGCGATTTTAAAATGTGGGAAAATTCATCATCATTTTTATTTGGATAAGTTTCGATAATACAGCTCGGGGCTTGTGGTATACTAAATCGTCAAGCAAATAATGTGTTGAGTCATGGTTTGATTACAAACATACGTTTACAAAAGCACTTGTTATGAACTGAATTCATTTAGATATTAGGATGAAAATACTACGCTAGTTTTGTAACGTAAGATATTATGTCATAGTGCTGTAACCATCGTCGAAAAAGTAAACTGAATTAGAACAGAAGGGATTGCCATATACGCTCGTACACACAACTTCCGCTTGTCAGTGTCAATTGCTTTAAACGACCCTCACCGGTTAACTTAGTCTACTGTCAAACTAGATGTCGTAGGTTTGAAACTCTGTGACAGTTTGCCTGAGGATACAATGAACACGCAAATCGTATGTCCTGCGCCTCTGATTCTTGCAGGAAGTTGTCAGTTGTTTTCGGAGGAGCAGGTTAGTCCTGCTTGGTAACCCAGGCCCTAATCTCCCGAAGTATCTCAACTCAAACATTGTCTCAAATCTTTGAGATTTTTCTCGTCAGAGACTGGACTAAAAATCGGCATTACATCACCACAATTAGATGACTTAGAAAAGTTTTAAGGGATGCAAAATGAGATCTGTCTCATACTCAGGCCCTGATTTGAGCAAATTCTCAATATTGTGCTGAGATTTCTATTTGAGATACTTGGGGGCCCGGGGCCCGGAGTACTTGGTTAGATCAAGTGACCGCTGTGCATAACTATACTACATTTCAAATCGGTCGTCGGGTGAAGAGGCTACCGCTCTCAATCATACGAGAAATTTAAGACAAAAATTTGTGCAGCTGTAATATACATTAATGAAGTGTATTTCACATAACAGCTGAACAGCTATATAGCTGAATATGTTAAGTTTTCATTATGAAGGTCAAACAATCGTGTTTGTTTAGTTTTTATCAAACAATATTGCTCAAGCTATTTCACTTAATATGAAAATCTGAGTTGATATTAAAAACAATGTATCTATATAAATTATAGGCATTAATCATAAAACAGGGGAATCGGTCCGTGGGCAAATCTACGAGAAGCGACAGTAGTGGGGAAATTGGTCGATACGTAAAACCAGAAACTGTCGTAATTTCGATAAAACAATAATATATTACAAAGAATGAGGTCCGTATGAAGTATAAATGCCAATGGCGTACGCACAGAACGTAATACAAAACTATGAAGCCATCCGTATACGTTCCTGACCCTTTTGTTATCTATTACTGTAATATTTACATTCTTTGTTCGTAATGTGTCGCCATCCGTACTAGGATAATATATGAGTCGTATTGAGACATCAATTATATTAATTCAAGATACAGAGGACGATAAATTCACTTTCTCCGGTCCAACACACGTATGTAAGCTATTTTATCCTCAACTGCTCAAACTCTCCTCGAAACTCTCCGATAATGGAGGCGACGGGTTGGCGCTTTCTACGTGCGGAAAAGGTTAATTTGACAACCAAAATGGCAACTTTTGTGTCATTAGTTATTGTTAAATAATCATCAGCCTACGACTATGATATGAAACATACTTAAACAAGGGTTATTTGGAGTATTATTTGTCTGGATCCCGGCTTAACTGTCCGCAATATGAAAACGGTAGCTACTGAAATCGGGTACCAGACTAGGGTATTATGAATGCTGGCCACGGTGTCTGCTTGCTGGCTTATCATAAGGTAATAAACGGTGATAATTGTTTAACGATACAGACGACAATCTTGCATGACTCATTGTGAAAAACTCACTATGGTACGCAAAAAATCGAGAGGTTCATCGACAAATATTTCGCCATTAAATGGCTTTATTTATAAATATATGGAGTATATATTTGCATTTCATTTTGAAATTTCGAAATATTATCAACACATAAGAAGAAAAAATAAAAATCGATTACAAGTGCATGTATTCATCCGGTTAACATGCCCAGTAATTTTGTTATGTTTAATACACATGAGTGTTTCTAATCAGTTTGTCATAAAAATGACACAAAAATGACAAATATTCCGATCCGATCCCACTTTTTTTGCATTTTCAAATTCTTCGGCAAGATAAATTGTGCATATATAATTATGTATATGCTATATAAAAGTGCATTAATTCCGAATGGCATTTAATAATTAAAGCGAAACAAAGCCGGTTCGGAACAGCTTCACGTTAACAAGCAGGAAATTGCACCCCACTCTATTTGACAAGGAAAGAGCTAAAACATGTTTTGTGTACTTGATAGGTAAATGGAAATTCGAATGTTGGTAATATATTTATATCGATTTTGCTGCTAACTCAATCAGTTCAAACGGTCTGAGATTTGCAATCTGTAAGATGAATCCGATAACAAATGGACACGAGAACATATTTGGTACATTAAAAATGAAAGCAAAATTGTAAATAATGCAAAACTAAAACATATTATTGTGTAGAGCCAGCATAAATAGGACGTCGTTTTCAGATACTGTGGCTTGTCTTTTACTATGAGATACTACGCTTTGTTGCTGCGCACTGTCGTAAATAAAACACATTGTACGGTCAATATTCAGAAATGTGCTACCTTGTTTGAATGAGTCACATAGATTATTCTGAATATGTGATTTATACGGAAATATTCCAGATAAGATTGAACCGGGTGAATGTCGATAAGAATATAAACAAAAATATTGAATTTTCTTTTCTTATCCAATCATTTGACGATTCCTTTCTCATTAGTAAGGACCACTGTCCATTAAACTGTAGGGTTGATCATTTATCAGAAGCCTCACTTTTTGCATTAGAAAACGATAACACTTCAGAATGAAGTTTTTGGAAAACTGTTGCTATTTGATAGTTAAGTATGTACTTAAAGGGTATCCACATAACGGGAATCTTTTTTCCACCAAATATCCATTCATGGCCGATCGCAATATCGAATAAGCTTAAGAAAATAATTACGGAGTCTTTATGGAGTTTATTCTAGATATGGTTCGCATTGTTCAAACCCAATGCCATACTCTTAAACTGTCACATTTATCTTGAATGTAAACCCCCCCTCTTTTCTACAACCCTTATAAAGTGTTCTTCGGAATGGGAGATTTTCTTATAGCGTTCATAACCGACTGTCAAATGCCTTAGTTGAGGGCGCTTATAGGCGCCACATTAAGCTAAGTGTCAAATGAGAACAATCACTGAATGGGTAAATCGGTCGTATATTATTTTCTGATTATTTGTTGATTATATTTAAAGTGGATATGGAGATAGTGCTCGGTGACTAAACACAGATACAACTTCATAGAAAACCGATCTGTCTAGAACGTCACCAAATTTATTGCCGAAATGTTAATTGATGGAACGGAATGGTCGGAGAGTAATCTGGAAGAAATAGTCTGTTGATATTAAACGGAAAGGATTAAAATTCTTCCAATTTATCACTGAAAATCAGATTGAGTTACATCTGTCGAAAGAATGGTAGAGCTTAAATACATAAATACGCCTTTTCTAATGGAAATAGTTTATTTATTTGTAAATTTGTCTCTTTGAATGAAATCAATACGGTTGGTATTAACAGCGTTCTCGCATTTATCAAAGACATGAATTGTGACATACAATGTTCCCATTAAAATGATAATGTTAAAACGCTTAAAAGCTAAGAAAATCTTAATTTCGCATTGCGCAAAACATGAAAAATTGCTGTCTATTATGTATGTAGATTTGTCAATCGTCTGCCATTGATAGGCTAGCTTTTATGGAAGATCATTGAGCTTGTTTGAAGCCATTCATGAGTCATACGGTATCGGCTGCATTCATGGTTGTTTACAAAAAGCCTATCTGTAGTGGTTTTTTCAAGCTTTATCAAAACACAATCAAAATGAAGTGAAAATGAAGTCATAGTATTCCTTCAATAGGTATAAATGAGTTAGACTATTCAAAAGTAGACCTAAATTCACAATATTGTTCCATCCGCGCAAAGACAGACAACGCTGCAGAATCGTTGTAGTTCAAATATGAATTCAGCTCATAGGTAGAAAAATGATAGTAACACCAATTCCATATCAAAGTATGCAAATAACTTTTAATTCTACAACAAACATATTTTTGAATTTGTAAGAATTACATGCAGATCACGAACACAATAATAGGTGTTTCTACGACCCTTTGAGAACAAATATTGTGTAAGTGATATAATAACATTTTAATAAGTTATTCATATGAAAGTGTAAGGTGGTTATATTTTCGAGTAAAATATGTTAGAAAATTTAAAAAAACTGGTCCTTGTAATACGGACTTATGATCCCGATGGTCTCAATGTTGAGATGGTCTCGGAGACCATCATCACTTTAAGACTGTATTTCATGTGATGTGGAACAGGCAGGGAAATGATTGGTGAGTGCCTGAAATCATGATCCTATATTAGAAAACAATTTTCAAGAAACGTCGATAAAGAAATATTTAAGTTTCTCAAAGACTTAACTTCACATTTATCGGACAGTCGCGAAGCACATGTGTAAAACAACACAAAGGTAATGAACAATTTAGCTTCCAAAAAGTTGAAAATTCGCGGAAATTTCGTGTGTTCAAAATTACTCGAAAACTATTTATAAACTTCAGTGTAATCAAGTTAGCCGTGTTAAAATATTTTATAAGTAATGAGCAATAAATTGTTTATATCCATAATATATTACTTAAAGGTTCTTCTATGAGGATTCTTCATCTCCCAAAGCATCTTAAATAGAAATCTCAGCTCAATATTGAGATTTTGCTCAAATCAGCGTCTGAGTTTGAGACAGATTTCATCATGTTTGCATCTCTGTAAAATTCTGAGAAAAAAGCTCACCTAGCTAATTTTAGTGTTGTAATACCAGTCTCAGATGAGAAAAATCTCAACAATTTGAGACAATATTTGAGCTGAGATTTAGCTCAGATTGAGATGCTTCGGGAGATCGGGGCCAGATGCTTGGTAAGCATAATGTGAATATGTGTGCATCCATTAAACGGACCAAAACTGCACGCACAACGTATGTGTTTCATTAGCGTTTTCTTCAGGGGTCGAATTCACTAAAGTTTTAAGACTGAAACTCAGACTTAAACTTTAAAGTTGAAAACAATTGTATTTACCAGCATTTCTTTTTTATTTAATCTAAACAAACGAAATTGTGTCTGAATAATTGTTACCCGCGATACATGTTTGCCAATTGTTATTAAAATCTATACTATAGGAGAAAAAACATAGGAGAAAAATGAAGATTTTATATTTTAAAGTCTAAGTATGAGATTCAGTCTTAAAATATTTGTGAATACGGCCCCAGTTTACAGTTAAGGAAAAGTTATCAACTGATTTACTGGGAATTATTGCAAGATGGACGCATCCGTGCCCGAGGCAATACGTGTTTTCACAGTGTCATATTTGTCTTTAGAAAACTGTGTTTTTTAAACACTTTGATTTTTCTGATGTCTTTTAGTAGCGTTTAAAATTACTCGGGTATACATTCAAGTATATTATGATCCTATTCTTCGTTGCTATTTGCATTACATAAAATTAGGACCTGACATGACAGTATGTACTCGCATCCATATGTCAACAAACCGACCATTGTACGAGAAAGTAACGTAAATGTGTCAATCTGTATTCATATATGTACACTGTCAACACGTTCTGTCCCAGACACACCACAAACATATATTGAAACACATCTTACAGAAAACGGATTACACGAACCACATCAATCTGCATACCGAAAGTTTCATTCAACTGAGACTGCATTGCTAAAAGTCCAAAATGACATTCTTCATTCTTTGGATAATAATTGTGTAACTGTCCTAGTATTACTTGATCTGTCTGCTGCATTTGATACAATAGATCATGATACATTGCTTGGTCGACTAGAGAACCACTACCAGATTTCGGGAAAGGCCCATTCTTGGATATCTTCTTATCTAAATGATAGAGTTCAAACTGTATGTGTCGAAGGTGAACTTTCGGATCCAGTAGTTATGAAATATAGTGTTCCACAGGGATCTGTCTTAGGCCCGAAATACTTCACTATGTACACAAAACCCGTAGGTGTGATTTGTCAACGGCATGGACTGTTGCATCATTTTTATGCCGATGATTCACAATTATACATTTCATTTAAACCCATAGACAATGTGTCAAAGTCTGAAGCAATCCGCCGCATTGAAGGCTGTCTGTCAGAAGTTGTTACTTGGATGAACAACAATATGTTGAAACTCAACGCCGAAAAAACAGAGGTTATGCTGTTTTCCTCCAAATCTAATCGTAGACACATAGAGAATGTTACAATTACCGTTGGTGAATCCCCTATAACATCAAAAGACTGTATCAGAAACCTTGGTGCATATTTCACTCCACATATGGATATGGAGAAACATGTGAACACTGTTTGCAAATCTGCCTACTTCCAGTTAAGAAATATTGGACGTATTCGTAAATATCTTACACTTGATGCTACTAAAACACTCGTTAATTCTCTAGTTACTTCAAAACTAGATTACTGCAACTCACTGCTTTGCGGTATCTCCAAATCTTCTTTGAGTAAACTACAGCTTGTTCAAAACACTGCTGCAAGGATCATTACAAGAACCTCACGCTATGATCACATCACACCTGTGCTTAAAGATCTGCATTGGTTACCAGTGTGCCAACGGATAAACTATAAAATTCTGGTGTACACATACAAAGCACTCCATAATCAGTGCCCTCAGTATATTTCAGAGCTTCTGAATGTGTACAAACCATCTAGAGACCTACGTTCTAGTAGTACACTGACATTAGTAGTGCCGAAAACAAGAACTGTGACATTTGGAAATGGTTTCAGCCAGGCAGCACCAAGGTTGTGGAACGCCCTCCCTGTCTTGGTTCAAAGTGCCCCATCACTAAATGTTTTCAAAAAGCAGTTGAAAACGCATTTATTCATAAACCATTATGGTAACTGATATTACTGATGTTATTGTTGCAGCAGAACTTTTTTACGCAGTTTTAAATTGAGTCACTTTTTATGTTTATTATTGGACATATGATTTGCCAATTCTATTATCTTAGCATTGTTGTGTTCTTAACTTTTAACTTGTTTTTAACTAATGTGTGATAATTTATGAATTGTAATGTATTTGATATGTATGATTTATTTATATGAATTTACTGTACAGCACTTTTGAACATATTTGTAATATGAAAAGAGTGCTTTATAAATCTGGTATAATAATAATAATAATAATAATATATATTTTACCGAAACTTTCGGCTATTGTTGCTAGCTGTCTCGACTTGTTTTGTAATCTTTTCCATCCATTAAGTCCCCCCGTTCACTGTTTGTCCTCTTTTATTCTCCTAGTGATTCCTTATGGTCTGCCAGACCATTCCTTGCGCCTCTCTTTCTAAACGTATGTACCCTTGTTTATCCTCAAGTGCCATTTGTTTTATGGATTGTTATTTTCCCGGAGGTCTGCGTGGGGAGGCACTGTCTTATGTATGTGGCATTCCCTGTAGCAACTTATTCTCTCTCTTTTACACGAAAGTGCGAGTTGGATTCATAAAGTTTATCCATATTGCTATCTTAATTGTGGGATTTTTATTATTTTAGTTGCTTTTATACATTCCTTATTGTTGGAATATTCCTTTGTATTATCAGTAAAGTTGTTATGCATTTGTAAGAATATTCTATACATCCATAATAACAATAGCATCGTCTATATCGAAATCAAAATTATTACAAAAAATGATAATCAAACAGTTTTATGTTAATTAAGTCTTAAGAAAATGTTGATTTTCTGGCATTAAAAAAACCCCTAAATGTTGCATTGAAAAACACAGTACTGCTGTATCGATGTTTATTGTACGCTATTTTCTATACATCAATAATAAGACCACCCTTGAAAACTGGTCTTCGTATTGAGATGGTCTTCCTATTGAGGTTGATAAAAAGGGCAAAATAATGATATTGGACTTAAAAAGAGGGTTTTAATTTTGTGGTGGTCATTCGGTGAGGTTTTACTGTCATGTCTTTGGTTTATATAATTATTAGGGATGTCAACGAATAGCAAATCAGGTATTCGAATATTCGTTTTTCATTTCGAACGAATATTCGAATATTCGTTCGACACAACTTAGACAAAATTATTTTAAAAAAAATATTTCATATACCAAAGTTCCTTACGTGCTGTGTGTATTCTACTTTCGTTTTCACCGGAAATTAAGACTCTGACGAATGAATTTATTGCAGTTAACAGATCATCTTCTGAATGCCAATATTCGTGTTTATGAATATCTTTGTGAAGTGTTTAATATGTTTTGTTTTCGTCAATTGTTCATTATTTTGCAAATAAAGGATGAAGAAAAGAATCAGTTCTGTTATTTTTAAGATGTAATAACAACCCATTGTGTTTTCAAGTTTTATTACAAGTATTAAACGTTTATCATTTATGCATTCATAAATATACGAAATCAAGAACATGACAACTTGGCAACTCGTTGTATTTTGAGTAAAATGTTTTTAAACAGTCATTTTGATTGGATGATATGACCTACGTGAAAAATTAGTATGCAAATTATGTTGTTGCCCGTCACCCCATTTTTCTTTTCTCAATTCCATCTTTGATCTTCCTTAACTAAAAAGCGAGTCATAAACTCAAGTCCCTGTCTGTGGTTTTAACAGCCTACTTGTTTATACCTTTAGTCAACAACAAAATTACCGACATTTTGACACCTATTTTCTTCTATTTAGACTATGGACTATCAAACTGTTACAAACGGTCAGTAATTAACGGATTATCGAGAGACAAAATGTCATCACCCGACGATAAACAATTATATTAGCACCCCCCAATATACACAATGAAACTTTTACAAGCGCGTATATTTCAAAAACATCCTTTATTACTCTCATATTATCTTACACAAATCGGGGTCGGCGAATAGATAAACAAACAACAATTTTTATTTTTCATAAATTTTTTATTAAGTATAATTTTTCGAATATTCGAATATTGAAACAGGATTCGAATATTCGAAGATAAAACGAATATTCGAATATTCGAATATTCGTTGACATCCCTAATAATTATTGAATACTAAGTGATTAATGAACTAGTGTTGATACACAAACAAAATCTTAAATTAAGACGTTTATCAGAGAATTATGTCCAGTCACAGATTTAAAGCAACATCTTCGAGGATTATTCAGATCTTAGTCAATTATGTTATCATTAAGGAGATAATGATTATCTAATTAATGGATTTCAATAGGATTAAGGTTTAACGTCAAAACAAAATGATTTTCATACAATTAGGTGTGACCCTTTTCTTTGGTCCCAAAAATGTATAATTATATGGCATTATCAGGCCCCTATCTCTCAAAGCATCGCATACAGAAATCTCAACTCAATATTGAAATTTTGCTCAAATAAGAGCCTTAGTTTTGCGACAATCTCATTTTGCATCTCTTAAAAAAATTCTGAGAAAAAACTCTTGGTGTTGTATTACCAATTGTGAGTCCAATATCATATGAAAAAATATCAACGATTTGAGACCATATTTGAGCTGAGATTTACCTCAGATTGAGCTGCTTCGGGAGATCGGGGACAGAAAAGAACCCTTTTGAAGACGCACATTCCATCAGCTGTTGAGCGATTAATGATATATAGAGATTCAATTGAGAATATGGTTATTCCAATATAAAAGTGTACTGTTGAGAAGATGTTACCCCTTTTCTGTATTGTGTGTGTATAAATATGATAGGAATTGTTTTTTATAACTTCAATTACATTTACATAACGTTTCCAAGTAGAAAATGTATATTACAACTTCAACCATCATTTTGCGGTAAAATTTTGAAAAGTGTAAATTTGATATTAATTAAGTGTGCAATTACGCTTTACTTGTAATGGTTATTAATTTCAGTCCCTGTATTATACTGCGTATCAAAACGTGTTATTATACTCACATACATAGAACATTATACATAGATACAGTACACTGTATGCTATCAACGCTGGAGATGTTATAATCAACATGCGCCTATTTCTGTCATTGTTCTAACAGCACTCCTAACGTGTGTTTGCTCAGAAGCAATGGCAATATTGGTAGTGATTTGGTGGTTTTGACATTACGGGGTGCTTGATCTATACACACATTATGCACCGATGACAGATTAGAATATACGCCTTACTTATGGCATTTCGTGAGAAAATCTTTGTTTGTATGTTTTAAGTGTTTAACATATATAATAATCTATCAGTCCTATATGAAAAAAATATTTTGTAAGATTGGTACGTATTTTTAAAAAGTGCTTTTAACATCCGTAAATTTGATAATACGTATTGTGAAAACGATCACCATTTGCTAGTTGAAATAAGCGATATTATACAAATTATGTTTGTTTTGCCATAATAGAAATGATTGACATAATTTTTATCTGTATGTACATATATACTCAGTACATTTAAAAACTCACAAACAAGATTTTCTCAAGTTATTTTTGACTAACATAGGGATACTAGAAATGAACTTCTCACTGTATTATTTCATGTTTATGCAATATATACGATATATTTCATTGTAAACTTTGAGTATTTTCAAAAATAACTATTAAAAATGCAATTAGATGACGCCTTAGAACCACTTCACAGTCCTTAAACTGTGCTTTTTTAAAAGTACTGAGCATAAACATATATGTGTCTCTACTGTTTTGTGTATTTAACCAAAGGTTTATAACTGCCAATGATGTTTGATAGTGCTAGAAATTGTTATGCACCGGGTATTTTAATATGATATTATGCAAGTGTTACTATGGAAACACGTTGTAGAAAACGATATGCGTATACTCGATAAGGAAATGCAGTTCAACTTGGGGCTATTTTAGTGGTTTTCTTCGCATACTCTTCCCTTTATTAACAGGGTGACTGTGCTTCAATACAGCTATTTGATCAATACTGTATCACATTTTTTATATAGTTTTAATCCGATACCTCAATATTGAAGGCCTACATACCACATTTTTACAACTCTCAACTTACTCTGCTAAGTTGACACAGTAGAGAACGATCCTATTGTTTATTTTCGAAACTGATTATGATTTGTTACAGCTAGATCTCAATTCGCTTAAACATTTAAATAGTGTCCTGCTTCCTCGATCAGAATTGATAAAGCATGTTAATAGCATGGAAGTTAAATAATTAATTGATATAAATACATAATTGTATTAACCGATGACTCCTCAGCTGGTCCGGATACACCGAACTTTATACATATACTTAGCGGCCCGGTCGTAAGGCGGAACTTTATTGTATTTGTATCTTTATGAATATGCTGCTGACAATCCCCGCTTGATTAACTGTTGGTGCGTACGCGAAAAATGTCATGAACGCGCTATTTAAGTTATATTATGATCATATCTGTGTTCATTTGTTTACCTAAACAAACATGAAGATTATACTTCATATAGTTAAAAACATCAATAAATATACATAATCAAAGACTGCACTAATAACGTATTCTTCTGTATTTCAGTGTTGAAAACGAGTTTGTATTATCATGAATTTAACAAGCGGGTGTTTTTACAAGTTTTGTGTGTTAGTTACATGATAAAACAAGATTGTTATCATCAGGTATACATTGCAATGGTTCTTATAAAAGATGTTTTAGCCAATGTAACAACAATACTGGTTGAAGCCCATTGAAAAATTTACATTCAGATGAGCCAGATACATCTTTAAGTCAAACGCCACAGTTACCAGGTAAACTGTAAATGGTACAGTTCGACGTGACTGGAAAGTTTCACAACATCAACCATAAATTAATTATTATTAATGTTTGGTGTGACCTTCAAGAAACAAGTGAATAGTGTATATATATGTGTCTATTCAAGAAACACAGTGTTGTAATTGAAAAATAAATTTATTTCATTTTTGTACAATACATAATTCATTAAATAGTGTCAATAAGTGATATTTATACTCAAAACAACAGCACAAATGTACAATAAATACTGTACATGGAAGATACAATGAAACACCCGACATTTAATAATTACAAGGAAGTCATTTTCTCTGTCACTTGTCACGTATTGTGGAAGACACTCGTTAGTTTTAATTAACATCGCACGAAGCACTAAGCCAATTGTCAATCGAAACTTTGTTTCAATTGGAAGACACGGCATAAGTTTAAAGTACTACGACTTGTTCAAGAAGAATGTTTCCATTCAACAAAGCGATGACAGTGGTCATCCCATGACAATAAAGTTAGAGGACTTTCACATCCCTTTAGTCATATCTGGAACCTCTCTTAAATTCATCGACCGCACACTGGCTCAGGAACAAGACCATCTTCAGGTAGTCAAGAAAAAATCTTTAAAAACCGCATCTCGTTTTTTCCATCGCAATCATTCATTTTCTTGGCCAACATCTATGACGTCATCGCCATTTATGATATCACAGTCATTTTCATCTGATGACGAATCACGATCCATGTCACATTCATCCATTTGTTTCGATGATTCTGATTGGTCCTCACCCGTTTTATCCGGTGTTGGAGATTCCTGCAATGAAAAAATGTTTCTTATTACAAATTTTCGAAGTTTCTGACTAGTTAGGACGAGTTTTCCAAAACTTGTATCCGTTTATAGTACCCTAAGGAGGTGCATATGATAGCAGCAGCGTGTATGGTCAAGTTGTGTGCAACATGACCAGAAAAGTCATATTTGAAAGAGACATATATATTTGTATTATATATTATTCAAAGACATCCTATGTTGTACTGTCAATCGCGATGCTAAATTCAAGCATCACAATACATGTACCACACTAAAGGTGTGTATTGACACACACTTAATAGAAGCAAAGCAAAAAGGGACAATGAATATTTAATTACAAAACCAGAATACGCTTAACGTGTGAGGCATGTCACGCGACCTTTTCGTATATGCATATATTATATTGACCCACGGGAAATACATTATAACGAAATTATCAGTGTAACATTTATATTAAAGGAATATGTCCAAATACAGTGCGACCTCTCCAGAGTGGCCTTCTCTTGAGCAATTACCGCTCTTCAACAACAGTATCAATAATTCCTAAAGTAAGAATTTACTATCAATTTAACCTCTCATCAACAGCTAAACTGTGTGTCTCCTGGACGTGACCTGGGCCTGTGATTATAACGGATACTTACACTCAGCTCTCAAATCTCAAATTACAAAATTTACTCTTTTGGGTTTATTTTTATAAAACGTTATTGCATTTATTTTCAATACAAAAGTGATTGGGCCCTGGTTATCATAGCTCGAGTGGGTACGATAATGCCATTGAGTGTAAAAAATGTTTTATAATTTAAATGAGTGCTGCATATTCTTTGCGGCCCATTGTCTTTGGAGATTCAAATGTGAAAATGGGCTGAGGGAGTAATTGTTAAGTCTGAGTGAGGAGTGTGGAACTAAAACTCAACAATTACTCCCATATCTCATAACAACACTAAATTATCAAAGAAAAAATTTGGTCCAAAAAGAATACTCAGCTCTCATTTCACATGTTCATGCAATTTCCACACTCCGCAATTAGTCTAGTAGGCTTAAAGTGTGTGATTTTAGACTTGAGTGCTGAGTGCCATTATAATACCGGGCCCGGACAGGGTGCTTTGTATTTCCACTAAAGTCAGTAACCAGTTCTACAAACCTGCTTTAATCGTCGCCATTTTGCTCTTCTGTTTTGGAACCATGTTTTTACTTGTCGTTCGGTCAGTTGTAATGTTTTTGCCAAACGTTTTCTTTCTGGTGGTGACAAATATTTTTGAGATTCAAATTTCTTCTCCAGATCGATGGTTTGGTCATTCGAGAATCTTACTTGGCCTCCTTTACGTTTCTGCATTGGTCTTTGTAAAAATGGATGCCAGAAGAATGGACGATTATTGTAAACTGGAAATAAAAATATAATCATATCAACTGCTTTGCTGAGAACATATTGATGGGTGTTGGTGATTTCGGGAAAATGTAAAACAATACACCGCTTAACATCGGTCAACAACATCCATATCCGTAGTATTTTATATTTATACTAACATAATTTTGTATACTTAAATTCGATTTGTTTTAATATAACAACCCAATAATATGTTTCCTTTAATTTCATTATAATATTTAAAATCATTCAAATCATTTTTGTTTATCTAATATTTTAAACGAATATAGTTTGATGATTTTTGCAAAAAAAAGTTATATGGCTCCTGGTTTTATATGAGTGGTCATTTTTATTAAATTCCTTAAACGCGTCTTCTAAAAACGAGGTTTTCCCAAGATTTGTGAGGTGTTTGTTATCTGAAGCAAATACATTATATTCTAGAAAGGGGACAAGATGTGTATTAAATATTTTCCAACCATTTGCATTATTGATTTGTCCCAGGCAGAGGCAGTTTCCAGTACACACAACCTAAACATTTACGTTGCGAACTATTTTCTTTATTTTCGATCTTTATTTCAACCTCATCAGTGTAACTATGTACTGTATTATCACACCGGAAGATATTGACTCATACTAAAGCATTATATATAAATTGATGATTAACTCTATTGAATATGTAATATTTTCACTAATTGACAATATAAGTGAAAGTCTAAATTTGATTACTAATGGTCAACCATTGAAAAACAATAAAATATCATCCACTTTGCTGGTGACAGGAAATTTTATTTTGTCGCTCCTGTAAATTATATGATTGTACATTTAATTAAAAAAAAACATTTATTTTTAATTACAATTAACGGCTTTTAAGGCCGAATTGTTCTTGCTAATTGAGGAAGATTATGCTGAACAAATGGCAAATAATGATTCTATATTAACCACAACTAAGGACACGAACACTTAAAATCATCGGGAAAAAATATCAAAACAATATAAGTTACATAGGAAATGTCAAGTACATTCCATTGTTTTCCTACAAAAACAAAGCCATTGTGTCTAGATGGGGTGTCATAATGAATCACCCATACAACAAGCCTATGATTGCTTATACAAAGCCTTTTCGCCGACAATATAAAGTTTCATAAGAGTTTTTCATCATAACTTTTTTCCTTAATTTTCCGGCTTAATAGTTGATTCAAAGTGACACTTAGAAACGCTTAAGACATATGCATATTGTGAAGGCCTTCATTAACAAGAACATGATATAATTAACTCTTTATTCAATGCTTTGTTTTTCAATACAGACCCTTGACTATATACTTCCCATCCTGTTTGAGAGACAATTATGCTTGTCGTTGACTAAAATATTGCTTTCCGTTATTGAAAGCTTCAAGTATCCCCAAGTGTACACGCGAAATTTGTGTAGGTCAAACACCCCACGCGAGAACCTTCGAAACTTAGTCTCGTGCGGATGTATGTCATGGCGTCGTAGATCGGATATTGTGGCAACATTATCTAGAGTAAAGCTATATGTCCTTAGGTTTGTCGGTTGATAACGACACGATTCTGTAGAACTCAAGATGGGCATCAATATATCCGCTCCATGCTGACTATGGAAGCATGCCTAACATTTATTTATCATTTAATTGTGTTTACTTTTATTAAAGTTCGCGCCAGAATGGAGCGGTGTATACTGTATTTTTAGCGCACAATGGTTTATTTGGTTCCGCCCATTTAACAGAATATCATTTGTTTTATGCGGAATATATTCAATATATTTAAAAACGCACAATGCAGGTTTTTTGTCAAATTATAGACTAACATAGGACTACAAGAAAATAACTTTACACGATGTTATTCACGTTTGCACAATACGTTCACTGAATTTTATTACAATAAACGGGTACAATGTATTTACATATAAAATTAGATTTAATCTGTCATAACATGCCACATGCCTAATGTTTCTAGGATATCTCGAGCTGCACAGTTATACCAATCCTGTCTAAATGCCGTGTTAGTACCAGACTTATAGTATACAGTAAAACCTCACTTAAATACCACCTCAATAATAAGACAACCTCAGTAATAAGACCACAATTTTCAAGTCCATTTTCACTGTTTTGCTCTTTATTCAACCCAAATATTAAGACCACCTCAGTAAGATACAGTACGTCTTCCGTATTGTCGTAAGCATTGTCTTGTCATGTATCACAGGATTTCAAAATTAGATTTTTCAAACAATATTCCCCAATTACTTTATGATACATATTCTTGAAATTAATTGAAAAATTAAACTATATATAGATATAGGGGCATGGCATCCAGTTTACGTAAGCAGGAAGCTTCCTTGTAAATGTCACGAGACAATTCATCGCATCATGTCTGTAATTGACGAAATCTCCTTACTTCTACGATAACGTATACACGCATTTGTCGCAATTAAGTAATTAACAATCCCAGCCCAATTAATTATTAAAACTCTTCCTTATAGACATATAAGCTATGGTTTTTAAGTCTCATGCAAATCGTATTCATTTTTTCTATTTTTTTGTATGAGGTACATGCTTGTATAGAGTCGTATAATTCTTATTTGAATGGCTTTGTGCAATGTTTTACGTTCTTTATTGTCTTTACTATATGTATATCTATGCTTGTACAAAGATGAGACTTTAATAAATAAATTATTGATTATGACAGTGTTTAGAATTAGAACATTATATGAATACCTGGGACAATTTACAACACCACTCTTATGAATTGCTGTTAAATTATGTTTGTTTGTCTGTGAAGATAGTAATGATAATTTGATGTAATCTCAAGGGTCTACATACAGCATTTATCAGCAACGGGTGCTCTTAAAACCACAAGCGTTAAACGTTTAAAACTATCTTATAATTTCTGTTTGTATTGCGCAATGCTTGAGAGCTATATTCACCAAGCGTGTTTGTATAGCGAAAACTGTTCAAAGGGGATTACCATAATGAGAAGCAATGTATTTTAATCCCCTATTGCGACTGTCAGACGCCGTATAGGCTCTTTGAGGTAAATGTAGTGCCATTTAGTTAAATATTTAAGCCGTTTGTTTCTACCGTTTGCGATGTTATTTGACTTGAACAAATTGTTCGGCCAATTTGAGATTTAAAGTCAGCCTTTTTCACAAAACTTAGCATCCGGTGATTGATGTTAACAGGTAAACGTTGCTATCTTGGATAGGTATTTGATATCCAAGTTTTGGTTGCGTAAAATGTCCGGCAATAGGTAGGTATTAAAACGGACTGTTTGGCTGTAAAAATATGCAATTTTCTTTTGACGCATTAACTCATTCCTTAAACATTTAAATTTCATCCACTTTGCTGATTACCTGACGGAATTAGATTTTTCTAAACAGAACAAAAAGATTAAGAGATGTGTTTCATGCAACAATACATCGCGCGCAATTAGGACATCTAAATCAAACAAACCCCTGTGTCCAATTTCATTACGATTATAAAACGTTGAAACAATTTTTTTATATAAACGTTATACAGAAGAAATATCAATATATATAATGGCTGTTATAAAGGTAATATTTGTGTAATCGTATTCAATATCGTACATGAAAGCATTGATACACAAACTGTACTTCCGGAAAGAGAACGCCACGCCTATCGCATACTTATTTCCATATTTGGTAACTACGATCACGTATAATAACCACACTGGCCTCTATAGACATATTAAGCATTGTTGTTGTCATGTATTGCTGTAGGTGGAAAAAACAGGCTACAGATTGAGTCGTAAAAGAGTTCTTTAATATGTTTCCTGGAAGTATACGGTCGTCATATTAGTGCTCCTAACAATTGAGAATATACATCATGTCTATCATCAGAGGTTCCATTCGACCCCCTGGGATTTCCAAAAAAGCCACAATTTGACCCTTAGGATTCTGGCTGAAGACTCAAATGTTCTCTAAATTATAGGTGAGTTAGCTATGAAATGGTAAAATCTAGTCAAAAATATCAAAATGAGCCTCGAGATTGAGCAACTAGTGGAACCCCTGTATCATGTTTCCTTCGGAATATATTCCACGGCGGAAATTCAAAATTATATTTGCAAACTGAAATATTATTTTTCTGAGACTTAAAACAAAGAAAGCACAAGATTCGAGTGTCTGTCGTCAGTTACTTAGCTTGTATTGTATAAATAAGTCACACCGATTTAGTATAACGGTTTGTTCCTTTAAAGAATTGTAGAATGAACTTTATTAAAGTACAATAAATCGAAGACTGATTCAACTAATCGTTAACATTTAAATGTATTGGCACCTATGTTACTGTTGTTTCAAGTTTTCTAAGAAGCAACCTTATTCTAACAATACTATGCATTTGTTTAAACAGGAGTGAGGTAGCGATTTACTCCGTTCATTCTTCATCAAGTTGATACGTTTTAGTGGATTGGTAAAGGAAACAAATTTAGTCTGTGGTTTGGGTCCGATTTTTGAAACTTGAACTTTCATGCATATGTTAACATTTGGAGTGTTGAAACACGTGCTGTGGATGTAGATTTGCCACTAGTAGGTTCACAAATCACTTTTAATAACTTTCAATTACTTCCCTAATAAATTAATCACGAAAAATCACAGGAATTTTCCACTTGCGGATAAGTGGTTATAGAAAGATACTTGGCGGATTATATTTGTCTCGATTTGACCATTAGATAGGACTAAATGACCGACAGTCCGGTCCTCCGGTCTCTTTCATTCGATCAAGACGTATTATGGCGCGTCTTATCAAGTAATTGCAGTTAAAAGTCGGGAATTAAAGATAAAATTGAGTATCAATTAAGTACTTAACATATTCTATACGAACTCGGAAGCTTTTAAGGTTGATATGAGTATATAAGTCTTGTTTACCGAACATTTTATTCATGTACTCTTTGAATGTTTATGATACCAAACTTTTGTGGTTTATCCATCTGATTTTTATTATCCTATTAAGAGATTTTCAAGAGCAAGATTCCAAATGACAATGGCGGCAAATTAAAAGGGACAAACTTATAAACAAATACTTAAAAATCCTCAAAATATGCTTGTCGGCGTCTTTATAAATTATTTGGTATTTCGCAGGAAGATTATTGTGTTTATATGGACCAATTGATTACTGACGCAATAATGAATATGCTTAATGCATATGATGTTAGATGAGAAATGCTTGTATCATAACTTACAACTTACTTAAAGATTATTTTTATGTCGGCTTTAGAACATACAGAATCCGATGTATACGCCGTACAACAGTATTTTTAGAAAGATTGTCATACAAGGCTGATATATTAATTAGAAACTCTCGCAATTTCACGGGCGGCAAGTTTTTCTTATACATTAAAAAATCTGAAACCAGGAAAAAGCTGATATAGCATTTTGATAATTGTTCTTTGAACATCTAAGCAATGTAGTTGTTTTAATGGTAGCAATATTTGTATTTTTTAACCATTCTGCTCAAATGAACTTATAATATTTTAATAGTGAATACATAAGTTAGTAGTTCATGAATTATTTTTATAAATTGTTTTCTTTGTTATATAAGGAACATGTAGTATGAGGGATTTGAATTAAAATGTTTGTTCCAATAGGGAAATGCTAATTCCTGGCGAAACTTCATGGGAACATCAATGGTTGAAATTGCGTGCACATAATTAATATGCACCCCAGTTTTTATTCCATAACAGTCGTTAATGTTTGTGATTAATTTACTATTTAATTCGGGGTCCAAATCAAAGAGTTTTCAATTACGATATAAGATATTAAAATGGTTTATAAAATGCTTAAAGACGTATCTGGCTCATCATAACCTAAATGGTTTTATGGGCTTCTTCCAGTATTGTTGTTACATAGTCTAAAACATCATTAATAAAAACCATTGAAATGTATAATCATTTTAAGCAATCTTGTTTCATCATATTATTAACAGACAAAACTGGTAAAAAACACCCGCTCGTTAAAAAACTGGACGGTTTTTAATTTTATGATAATTCAAACGTCATGTTTCGACAGATACAGAGAAATGCATTATGAATGAATTCTGTAATTATGCATATTTATTGAAGTTTAAACTAGATAAAGTTTATTGTTCACGTGAGTTAAGGTAAACAAATGAACAAAAAAATAAGCATAATATCTTTAAGCAGTGTACGACACACGAAGTTAATCTTTCAAGACATTAATTAAAACATTATAATTAGTCCGATGCTAATAATGAGCAATGCTTGACTCCGACTTCATAAACATCTACCTTTCCATTTTTTATACAAGCTTCATCCATAATTTATTAAATTAAAATGAAAAATTTGTGACATTTTGTATGTCTTTAGTTTAGTGCTCCAGGGGACAATAGAACGATTCCTGTGAGAGCGCTTTGTTGTTTTCTTGCGTTGTTTAATATATCTTATGTTTCGTGTCCCCTGTACGGTTAAACCTCGATAATAAGACCACCCTTGGGACCATTGAAAACTGGTCTTAATATTGAGGTGGTCTTTAAGTAAGATTTTACCCAGCTGAGGGCGGTGATGAATGTGTATAGATTATGTCAAATAAAGTTTTATTGAATTTAATTGATGTGCATAATGTCAACATTTAGGTCTATGATTTATGAATATTATTTTATATCAAATATGTATTTGTTTTATCCACCCTGTGCATTAGGAAATAATTCTCCGGCTTTAATCTGCCTATTGGCGGGGATTTAGAACTTTATTGGCAAAAAATGTTTAAATAGAAACTTGAAGTATTATGTAAAAAGCACTTTGATATTAATACAGTCGTAGTTTATAACATGCCAATAAATTATTCAAAGTAGATTGAAGTACTCATATTTGAATGAAATCAAAATATTTTATTTTTTTTAAATACTGATTTATTCAAGTATTATGATGACTGCAATTTTTTATAATCTAAATTAATTTTGTCACAATATTTGCAAAGAGTGATATCTAATTGTACCGGCATAAGTGGCAAAATATGTGACTTAATATATAACAGCAAGTCATATAAAGAAATAAAACTTCTAAATTCTAATTTCCTTGTAATAGGCTCTATATATTTTTTTGATCAATATTGGATGAAAATCTGATATAAACTTGATAATATTTTAAACAATTAACATGAAAAAAAATTATTTTGGAAAATTTAAAAAAAACGCAAGAACTTGCTGATTTTCTAAAAACCTAAATTTGAGAATGATATTATGAAAGCATTATAAATTAAAGTTTAGTGACTAATGTTTATACTATGTAATAATAAATGTTACAACAAGAATAGTATTGAAATATTTGAAGTGAACAGATGCCCACTTATTGAGATTTTCGTATAAGAAAAATACTCGAACATCTCAAACAATATTTCGAATTTGCTGGAAAAAAAGACATACCTCTGAATCCCCGATCCTTATGTATCATGTACATGAAAAAAACAATTACTTATAATGTAAAATACATACACTGTATCTATGCTGGTGCATTTCCTACACCGCGGAGTAATTTGAGTGTGAACTTCGTTGAATTTGAAATATGGAGAAAGAAAATCGTGCAAAGATGTTTAACTTAAGATAATTTACCTTAAATATCGTTTCCTTATCAGCATATTGGTACTTAAATTAGTCTAAAAACATACCTTTTGAGAACAAATAGTATTAGAGACTTTATCTTAAATGGTATTCAATACATCTTACAAATATATAAAAAATGTAAAAAGGCAGTTTATTACCCAACTTTGCCTCCATATTTGAGATTTTGAGATTATTTTTATATATTTCTTTTCTTTTATGTCAAACAAAAATTTGATCGTCATTTATAAAAATAAATGACATGTACACTAGCTGTGTGTTGCTTCTTATTAATCGGCAAATGGAAGCAGGTCAGTTTCAGTGTTTGTGTTGTGGCCAAGTGGTGAAGCAAATGAGGCTTTTGTGTTCAATACTTACGCATTCCATCTAAAAATTACGATTTAGATAAATTTCAAGGTTACTGCACTTATAGTATATATAATTTAAACATAGCAACATAAATTCTGCAGTTTGTTTATAAATAGATTCAATCGTTTCAATTGTTTCCGTTAATCTTGATGGAAAGGAAATTATCCTTGCACTGATGATAATTGTTATTGTAGAGTTTACAATAGTAATACTGACAAGATCGTGTGATAAATCCTTTTCAAAGGAAAATGACTATTTGGCTTATGATACTTGAAGCTATTATTCTGTATATTTATTCATCCTCATTCGATTCAGTAAACACTTAACCTTTTCCCAAGCCCCTTTGAAGTGACCTCGCGCTAAATCTATTCATATCTAGATCACCAAAATGACTTTGTGAGAGTGGATCTCATAGTTGTCAATGAATCACACCCATGTTGTTCTGTTCTTCATATTGTACTTGAAATATTTATAATTGCAATATATGTGTGTCGAAATCTACTTATGTACTGTGGTTTTATTCATACTAATTATTGAAAACAAAGATGAGGAGGTGACTGTCACGGTTAACAGAAAATGTTAAATACAGCATGCCATGAAACGTGTACATAATGTACGGGAAGGCCAAACATTTGTGAAATAGATAAGAAATCAAATGGACACTGATCAGAAAAACAATGTCTTGAGTATTACCTTTAGAAAAAGCATTGTACTGTGGATCGAAGATGGCAGGTAGATCATGTCGTGTGTAGCCTGGTATGGAACCTAGGGCTCCCATATTTCCACACATTTGTCTCATAAAGGAAGACTGGCACGCTGAAAGGTGTGGATTCATGTAGGCGGCTTGCTGGAGTACAGATGGGTCATATAAAGTAGGTAATGGCTTGTATAAGGTTGGTGTGGTCAATGCACTTGTCTGTATTGCCGCAGGATTGACTGGTGTCGGTCTTAGAACATCTGAAGGCAAGAGAGATGTCGCTGACGTAGGTGGAGAGGATAATGTTTTCGATGAAGCATCTTGTAACAGATGTAAGTTTCTATCATTGTGTTCTCTTTCACGATCACTGTGTCTCTCACGTTCAATTTCCCTGAATCTACTCCTTTCAGACAAAAGTTCATGTTCCCTTTCACGTTCCCGTTCACGAAATCTGTCTAATTCAACATCTCTTGCACTATTTTCAGAGCGCTGGTCACGGTCATTTATTCCATGACGATCTCTACCACTGTCAGTTTCTCGCTCTCTGTGTCTTTCTCGGCGTCTTTCATCCTCGCGCTCTCGTTCCATGCGATTCTGCTCTGCTTCACGTTCTCGTTGCTTCTTTCCAAGAATATCATCAATAAGAAACGATGAATGGGCCACAGCCTGTGGGGCCTGGTCTGGTGAACTTACGATCGCAGAATCCCTCGGATAGGTTCCTGGAACACCATTATAATACGGTGGACTAATGTCACCACGACCGACAGGATAACTTGGCATCAAATGAATCATAGTCTCAGAATATTCCATACACGTATCACAAAAGTACGAACATTCAATGTGCCATAATATGTACGTTTATCAAATTAATCAGAAACAATATCTACAATGTTTGCAAAGTGTTTAATTAAATTCGCTATTAGATAAACGTCGCTTGATAATGAAAATGAACACAAAAAACAACAAGTCCTTATTTCCTATTCTGGTGTTCGTCTGCACGCTCATATGTTAAATCCATCTAAATGGTGAGTATAAGTGAACAATGTTTACTTGTAATTGCGGTTCGTAGATTGAATTTCACTTTAAAATGCTTTCATATTTGTCTAAATCTAAATCACAAACTATTATTCAAATATTTAAACAACGCTGTGCGTCCTGTCCCAACAACCAATCAGCAGACAGGACCGTACGTTCGTTTGTTTGATAATCTATTTATCTCTAACTCCTTAAGGAAGCCATATCTTAGTGGATAGACGCGATGAATATCTTGAGAAAATGGGCGGAGTTAACACTAATGAGACATTGACAATATTAATACAACATCAGCTTTATGTCACAGTATACAATGTTTTAGTCATTTGTATTTTTCTGTTCTCGGGTTTTATATTTGCAGAATTGCAGAATTTTTTCAGCCCTTAGTTTTATTCATAATACTTACACTCCGCTTTTACATTAATTATAACTCACTTTAAAAAGTCGCATTCACGTATTAATTTTCAGAGATGAATAAATTAATTTATTTAAATTGGCATGAGTATGAATATTAATTAGACTCATTGGAGTTTTGATGTATGAGTTTAAAAATTACTTGAAATCATACTTAGTCTACTGAAGTTATGTCTATGATAAATACGATCACATTCATGCGTATCTCTTTAGGAATTACACCCTGTATGTTTCTACAGTTTCTTGACATGAGATCGAAACAAGAAGTATATAAAATTATCTCTAGTTTTATTTTTCAGAGGAAAAAATTAAAAGGTATTACCAACGAGTAAATGGAACTATTTCGGTTGAACTCAAGCGACGTTATTCGTATTTTGAAAAACGATTTTGTCTCGTCCATCTGTCGAGTTTGAAAAAAATGTCCGTTTTAGTAAATGGTATTTCTAACGAGTAATGGAACTTTTTTTCGGTTCCACTCAAGCGAAGATATTCGGATTTTGAAATACGATTTTGTCTCGTCCATTTGTCGAGTTTGAATAAAAATCTAAATGGTATTTCTAACGAGTAATGGAACATTTTTTCGGTTCATCTCAAGCAACATTATTCGGATTTTGAAATACGATTTTTGTCTCGTCCATTTGTCGATTATTTACGATATAATAAACTGACGATACACAGGCTGAGGGAAGACTTTCATTTACATGCTTAGAATTGACTAACTACCATGCTGCATACTTAATGAACCGTCCACGAGCGTCAGATACGTTATTATACTTCTCATTGCGGTTAGGAGTTTGGTTATTGTTAGTCCGCAGTATCGAATGCAGACATTCCGGAACACGGAACAAAGTAATTCCTGTACGGTAACAACTGGATTTTAGCTAAGTCGGGCTTCTGTGGATTTTATAAGAATTTATATTGAACTATCATGGTTAGATGTCATTTGGTCTAAGATAATTATATACTATGCTAAAAGTTTAAATAGTATAATATACTCGTATATTTGATTTTGCATGAAACGCATTTATAGCAAAGATTTTTTTACGAAATATGTTTCAAGTAGATATATAGGATGGTAAAAATGTTTGATCACAAAGTTCGAATAAAAACAATTTAGATAAAATAAGGAATAAATTGTGTACACGGGCATTATTTCCCATCATGAAACAAATTGATTATTTCATGAATATCTGTTTTATTTAGAACTCTCACACAGAAGTTATCTATTGTTCCATAGCGGCATAGACGTAAAAAGTATTAAGAAAAATATTAGAATTCAAACTTGATTAATGAACTTTTTATCACTCTGTACGCGCACAATACAACAACATTTTTTTATTTGCTTTCATTGTTTACAGTCTCATACTATTGTTCAAAAATAACACTTGCTTGATCAAAATAACAAATCTAAGTACATAAACTTAGTACGCAATAAGCTAAAAAAGAATATGGTCAATAAGTAGCGCGACCCATTAAACCTTGTACTCAGTATGATGGTGAATAAAGGAAAATTACTCAACTTGAAGGTTAATTTGCAAAGATATTTCATTAGTACAATTAAATCATTTATCAATTATAATTTCTCGGACGGTTAAATAATCAAACATGTAAATAAATACTGAATATTACGCCGCTACATATCGTACGTGTTGTAAAAAACATAATTATCATGAATAATAGTCGGATATGTAATTTTTTGAAAATTTATATTTTTTGGCAAACACTGAGAAAAAATATCAAAGTTAGCGCCATTTTATCCTGTTGTGATAAATTATGAAAATAACGTGATTTGGTCCTGTCAAACTCCACTCTGCAAGAAATAAATTATTAATCATGTGGTAAGTAGAGTTTTGTGCGATTATACAAAATGTTGGTGTTTGTGCATGCGCAAAGAAGAAAAACTAACAATTTCTTTTTCATGTACGAACATTCTCTTTTTTTGCTCGTGAGGTATGGAACTCTATTCCTGTAAATATACGTTGTAGAGTTATATCTAATACTCGTACAGATCCATTCAAAAATAATTATAGGAAATATTTAATGCTGATTCAATAAAATTTCAGTTTTGCATACATGTGTCTTATGTGAGGTGTCTGTGGTTGTTTTATTTTATTTTCAGATCATCTTAACTTTTGTAGAGTTTAAGAATCTCATGTATCATTATAATTTAGTTGTATGTATGAACATGATTGTGTAGATGTACAGATTATTTTTAAATTTTGATTTCTTACAATGTTGTTGTTTGAAAGCCACATTATAAAAAAGTTACACGTGTAGCAAGTTATTGTGATATCTTCATGAATTTAAAAATGTTATTATTATTATTAACAAGCTTACTCCGAAATTAATTCTTATATTTATTCATATCAATGTGATAAAACGATAAATAATAAATCTGACCCAAGCACATACATTACTGTTGTTTTCGCGCTTATGATAGTACACCAGTGATGTATAAGAGATTTTTTTCATCCATTTAGCTGAGTGGATAGAGCACTCGACTGCTAGAATGATGGCTGTTTGTTCGAACCGCGGACGAGACCTATTCTCCGTGACAATTTGATTGAAAAAAGTATAATGTATATCCAAAGTCATTTGTCCCCACATCTGATTCATGTGTTGTCAGTTGCTTGTAGAAGAGCATGTTGATACTGGCGGATACCTCAGGACACACAGGGTAGGTCAAATGACCGCCGTATATAGCTGAAAAACTTACTGTTGAAAAATGAGTAATGTCCTAAAACAACAGTGTTGATTATTTTAGTTTAGCGAAATTATACCATCTACACTGTTTTATAACTTCACATTTTGATGTGATGCGCCGTGCCGTGCCGTGCCGTGCCGTGCCGTGCCGTGCCGTACCGTACCGTACCGTACTGTGCCGTGGTGTGATGGGATGCGCCGTGCCCTACCGTACCGTATCGTGCCGTTGTATGATGTGATGCGCCGTGCCGTATCGTAGCGTACTGTGCCGTGGTGTGATGTGATGCGCCGTGCCGTACCGTACCGTATCGTGCCGTGGTATAGTGTGATGCGCCGTGCCGTACTGTACCGTACTGTGCCGTGGTGTGATGTGATGTGATGCGCCGTGCCGTACCGTACCGTACCGTACCGTATTGTGCCGTGGTATGATGTGATGCGCTGTGCCGTATCGTACCGTACTGTGCCGTTGTGTGATGTGATGCGCCGTGCCGTGCCGTACCGTACAGTACCGTGTCATGGTGTGATGTGATGCGCCGTTCCGTACAGTACCGTGCCGTGATGTGATGTGATGCGATGCGTCGCGCCGTACCGTACTGTACTGTATCGTACCCTGGTGTGATGTGATGCGCCATGCCGTACCGTACCATAATGTGCCGTGGTGTAATGTGATGCGCCGTGTCGTACCGTACCATTATGTGCCGTGCCGCGATGTAATGTGCCTATTTCTGACCTGACGTGTGTTCTATACTCCATTGCATACTTTCAAACGGTTTGTCTGAATTATTGTAACGATATCTAAAAACTTTCCAAATTATTCAAATCGTTGTAAAAAAATACATTTTTAGCGCAACTTTATCGGCAACAAAGAGAGACGATTTATTTCGTACTTAATTCAGAAGACGTGTTAATTCAATGTTTATCCGTGAATACCAGACGGAAACATGCTTTTCATTTCATGCCAACCATAAGTAGGTTTTAGATGACACAAACTCCATTATAGGAAAGTACAAGTTTATGCACAGTGTCCCACAACACATGTCAAATATTCGCAAAATAAGAAAAATCGGAAACAAGTGTGGATAAACTACACACCTTGGATTTAGATTCCGGAACGAGTGAAAACAAAGGCTTCGTACGATATGTTGATGATTATGAAATGTTTGAACACTTACAGTCTGCATAATATTAAACACAATTAACAGCTATAGAGTGGTCTCCAGAAGAGGTCTGTTTTTATGTAGATGTCTTTTATAGTTTTTATAAACATGTTTTGTTAAAAATTGTCGATAAAATTATTTATTGCATTTACATCTGAAAATCTACATGTATGTATGAAAATAATATATATATGTTCTTAAGATGTATTTCGTTTCGGGATAACTTTTCTCTTGGTGTAATGAGATAATATGTTGTGTCAATCGTTATTAAAATCAAAATGAAATTTTCACATAAATAAATAGATCAATATGTAATATATATTCGATTATTCTTCACATTGTTTCAATGAAAATGTAATTAGTACTATATTCTGATTGATATTATGTTCATCAATCATACTATTGTGTCATGTCAAATGATACCATTGCAATTGACCAATGTATAATATTTCGTTGTTTTTGTATATGATCCAAAATATGCCGTCTAGGAATTTTGGTTACATCATGAACATCTTGATGTCAAAGGTTATTATGTTCTTTAAATGCCTCCGTACACTATTGATAGTTACATATTATCATAAAATGTATTTGTTTCAATGAAGGCAAGACAAAAAATACAAGAATAACCAGATCTGGAATGGAAAAGGCGTTTTAATTTCAAAGCGTGTCCTCGATTCATCTTTCTTTGTTTATATGAACTCATGGGCAGTATGTCTGGTATTTCGGAATAAACTATCATTATATCACATATCTTGATTTAGGCAGGTGACTGCTATCATATTATTATAATGTCAATGCATCTCTGTTTTTCTTTTTTTGTGTCGATCCGGAAATTGGTATCTATTTCAATATATTCTCTCACAATAAGCATGTTATATCTAGCTGTTAAAGATATATTATGCTTATTTTTTGTTCATCTCTTTACCTAAACAAACAGCAAAACAATACTTTATCTAGTTAAAACTTCAATAAATATGCATTATTACAGAACACATTTATAATGTATGTCTGTGTCCTTGTCAAAAAAGACGTTCGTTACATCATAAAATAAAAAACAAAATCCAGTTTATATTTACAACCCGGTGTTGTTTTACTAGTTTTGTCAATTAGTAATATGATTAAACAAAATTGTTTTAAACGGGTATATATTGCAATGGCTCTTATTAATGATGTTTTAGATTATGAAACAACAATACTGGATGAAGCCCATTGAAATATTTTAGGTTCAGATGAGCCAGATACATATTCATTGGTTTTTGACCAAATTTTGACAAAATATTACCGCGGTAAATAAATGGCGGTTTATTCTCTGTCTTTGTTATACATGAAATTGTGACGATATGCGACAGCGTAAACACAGTATTATAAAACATTGTGCTAGGTAACTTTTATGCAAAATAATGAATATTTATTTTGCCTTCTTTCAAACGGTATCGGACTACAGTAAAACCTCATTTAAATACCACCTCAATAATAGGACCACCTCAAAAATAAGAACCGTTCACAATTTTCAAGTCAATTTTCACTCTTTTGCTCTTTATTCAACCTCAATATTCAGACCATCTCAATAAGACGACCAGTTTTTCAAGGGTCTCAAGGGTGGTCTTACTATTGAGGTTTTACTGTACTTCGTTATTTTTCGGATAAAATAGTGTACCAAACAAATTACTGCTCCGAGTCAGGAATTAAGAAACGGCGACTTAAAGTCTCCAATTCGTGTGTAATAAGTACATCACAATAGTCCAAGAGGCTTTGATAATGGTCATCTACATTTGGTGAATTGGTCAATCAGCCGATTCTAACAATGTGTATATTAGCCAAATATTTGTGTATATCACTTTTATGGCCGACCAAACCAAACAAAATAGGGTTTCATATTGTTTGAGCTATAGTAATATTTTCAATAAAATTTCTGGTTAATGTCGTGCTGTCGAAAACTTGCATTTACTTGTGTAAGAGAATTTCCGTAACTTTGTGTGGCCAAGCAAATAAAGACTAAATAAGTATGTTTGCACATCGCCTAAAAGGTGCTAAAGTTAAACGAACGCCTCTTCACGATTGTCGAAATATTGTTACAGTTTAACGTTAATTCAATGCAAAATTACCCAATATTTTCTTTATAATTGTTTAAAGAAAAAATTGTTTATAAACGATACAGATTTTATAAAAAGCTTTTAGTAAAATTTGCTTTTCAAATTTACAATATAACTAATCAATGTTTATATATTGAACATTGTTAGTATTTCCCACCGTAATTCCTCAGTGATCAGCCGACGAAAACAAACCATGAATGGACCCTTTAAACCCTTTTTCCTAAGGGGATCAACGTTATTTACATTCCGGGTCCTAATCATGGGAATTGGACGACAGGATATGGCTTAGAGACGCTTGATCTTAGACAAATAATGACAACATCGGACATCTCCGCCATTTTCCGGACGAAATTCCAATTTTGATTCCTCGCGCGCCACTTAATCAATGTTAGAATATTTCACCTATCATACAGTTGTCACTACAAATTTAATCAAATAATGTGGAAATTGTCTGTCATAATCACCATTTGTCCGCCAATATATTCTATATAGCACTGGTAACTGTTTTAAAGTTAAAAAATACCATTTTACTTTTATTTCAAATATTGAAACATTACAAAACCGTTTGCATTTATTTGATAACTATAACGGATATAAAGTCACACTAATTGAAAGCTAAACTCCTTTATATTCTGTATAGGCATTTTTGCGTAGTATCAATTACAGGATGATGAGAATTCTGCCACATGATTTTGGGTGGTAAAAATAGTGATTCTTACACACATTATGCGCAACAATATGCTAACCTTTTACGTCTCCATTATTATTATTATGCACCACTTTAAATAATTATACGTCTAACTAATTTACGTCAATACTACACATATACATGTTTATATATAATTATGTTGTTTTTTTCAATTCTATACATTTATGATTTTTAGTCCATCATCATTAAATGTGTACATTTTCAATGAAAAACAATGTAAAATATTTATAAGTGTAATGTTTATAGTATGTGAATATGTCTTGTTTATTTCTGCTGTTGCGATTATATTGTTTCTACTGCGTATTTGAATGTACATGTATATATTATATATAGTCGTTTCCTTTCTGTCATGAGACACTCAGAATACAATGTATATAATGTATTGATGCTAATGCTACGCTGATCGGACCTTATGCAGAATCTGTAAATAAACTTGTCAAACTTGTCATTGTATGAGTTTGCTGATGACCCTCGTCTGTTTACGTTCTATGAAACGGATACATATATGCTACTGAGTTCAAAGTCTCTGTTAAAATATAAAAAATGACATGTATATTGTATTTGATAAAATTAAAGACAAAGCAATTTAAGAGACCCATATCAAGAAATAAATTACCTGCCCAGGGAGATAAATGTACAGTGTAAACGCATTATGATAAAATATCATGTGAATTTTTTAACACGACGCTTTCAACAAAGAATGTTAACTGGTATTTGATCATTTATTATAATTTATTTATTTATAAATTTATTTATTTATTCATGCATTTATTCATGCATTTATTAATTTATGTATGTATTTATTTATTTTATTAGTATTAATATACTCTCATAATTTTACCATATGAATAATTGTAAAACAACATTTAAACATACATAACTACATTGTCAGTACCTTAAAATGTTCCGTTTTCTATTTTTCTCAAATATAGCTCAACAACAATATTGAAATGTTTACAGAAACGAAACAAACAAGACGAAAGGTCAGAAAAATGGAAAAATGCAATTCTCAGCTTTTTCCAAGTGTCGCCAAAGTGTCATTTCCGTTCATCAAAATACACACTCGTGCGTTATAAAAATACAATTATAACGCATTGCCGTCACCAAGGACAACCGATGTTCAATAAAGGGTGAACAAGTAGGCAAAATATTATTACAAATGTATTTATAAAAAAACTACAATGTTCGTCATTGCTAATTAAACTCTAATTATACAATTCGTTTTACTATCTTGATATCTTGAACTGGTTATGCTCAAAATGAGCTGTTCATTTGTTCTTGCAAACGAAATTGTATTTGTAGGTCGAAATTAAGTTCCCGATGTTTGTACGCGTGGCCTTATTTAATAGCCTCATATTAAATAAGTTAAATGATCTTTGTAAGTTATTGATATACTTTGAAAAAAAAAAAAGAATAGTATCGTTGCAATCGTCGTAATAAAACATAATTCAATACATTTAATCTTAAACTTCTATGATACAATTACAAGCGTTATTTTCAAAGTGAGTACTAAATTGTGGAATGAAGCATGTCTCTCCGTGCAAGTTTGGCTAATAATTACGCTAAAAGTCGTTTGTGTAGAAGTTGCTTGTGCAGATACAGGTAAGTACCCGTTGGTAACCAAGCAACACTGATTGGATCAACTGACCACTGTGCATAACTTGTATTGAAGTCAAAGAACGGCGTAAAACCCCAAGGCAACTAGTACTCACTACGGAATATTACGGTGGCACATAGGTGACATGTGTTTACTACGGAATATTACGGTGGCACATAGGTGACATGTGCTTACTACGGAATATTACGGTGGCACATAGGTGACATGTGTTTACTACGGAATATTACGGTGGCACATAGGTGACATGTGTTTACTACGGAATATTACGACGGCACATAGGTGACATGTGTTTACTACGGAATATTACGGTGGCACATAGGTGACATGTGTTTACTACGGAATATTACGGTGGCAAATTCGTGACATGTCGTAACTACGTAAGATTATGATGGCACATACGTGACATGTCTTTACTACGGAATGCTATGGTGGCACATAGGTGACATATGTTTACTACGGAATATCACGGTGGCAGATATGTGAGATGTTGATACTACGGAATATTACAATGTCACATAGGTGCCATGTGTGAATAACAAAAGATAATGTCATCGAATTATTACGGCGAGACAACGAGTTACTAAACCGTGGCCATGAGTCAATTAGGCTTTTTGTCGCCTCATATGTCAGTTCTATGTCACCATATAATATTCTATAAGTCAACGGTAGAAACGAATATCGCCTTAAAATAGATGATAACACGGAACGAATTTCACAGATCAAAAACGTAACTGCATTTCGAAAGTTATATTTTGTAAGGAACCCGGAAAGGGCCATAGGGTTGTACGTGCAGACTGGCACGTCAGAATATACGGTCTACGTACACGTCAATGTAGAAGAATGTGGATGGCGGGGTTTGAATACAATTTATTCACTACCTTACCAAGGAGGTCCTATATTTCAGATGGTCGTTGTATTATGCTCCTTAAAGACTACAGTTCAGCATGGATACAGTCTTTGTTCATTGTCAGTTAAGCACGTGAGGTTTATGAGCATTCTTAATTCCTATCATTAATACAATTAATGTTCATTACCCGCCTAGTATATAGTGTAGTTTAAGAGAATTGGTATCTATTGGGTATTCATCTTTATGGAAATTTACCATCTTTGTGTGACTGGAGTGTCATTGAACGTGACAGCAAGCATTTCACATAAACTCTGTGTCGCCACTACAATGTGGACATATTGATAACAATGTCAGACAGCGAAAACAAAACTTGTTATAAAATCAATTTGATTTCGTATAAACAAGTTTATTGCTGTAATTAATATTGAATTAGTATTTCAAATTTAACAAGGGAACGTATAGTCTGTGAGTGAATGATCAAAATATACGTATTGTGTCCGCTTCATCTGACTGACATCAAAGTTAAGGAAATGTTGCATGTTGTGCAGTCCATTTATTCCCTTGGTCGTATTGCACAACGCGCCATTGTTTGTCAGATTTTGATTATTATGCAAATAAATTAAGAAACACATTCTATATAATACTAATATAATTGGCAATGCTCTCTTTCGTATGTATAACTGAATAATTCGTTGTGCTATAGTTGATAGCCATATGCCCGATGGTCGGGGTGGTTCAGAAAAATGTTTCTCTGGTATAATACGTCCTGTTCGGTGTCAAGAAAATGTTAACAACATTTTCATGGATTACTATCAATATATTCTAATCATTTTAACTAGATAAACTTATATTAAACAACATGTCATTTATTTTCAAATTATTAACCTAACTTCAATTTAACATAGACGACGTCAAGTTGACGGTATATGTATACATAGATGTCTATCAACGGTTCTTTTCATTGCGTCTTTATATGCAGCTGTACGACTTCCAACCACTCCTTAAAGTGACGTCATTTCCAGAAAACGTCATACGTGACGTCACCATGTACTGAAAGTAAGCACCATTTATCACACATGGCAATATGAAACGAAGTGACCGTATGGAGTAAATATTGTTTCATGCTTGCAAATAGGGACATCATATGTTCGTTTTCTTGAATTGACGTCACTTACAGAAGTGGTTGTAAATCCCAAAGCAGCGCTCAATTATGAAAAAGTTGACTAATATGTACATTGTACACGTCAAATGTTTGTTCAGTTCTGTTCTGTTCTGTCCTGTTGGCTGGTAAATAGCATCATCACTTTTACTGAAGCGTGTGACAGCACCAAAGACAACACTATTGCAAATTGGACCAATTGTGTTGTTAATAATTTCATTGATTCGTTTCAAATTTTTTTCAACGTTTCATTCTCAAGGTATTCATTCCTACTCTTTTTGATTTTACGCACTATATTTTCTTCTCTATAATATGCTTGACCCTATTTTCAACTTTCATATGCAGATTGGAGCATTAATAACTGACGAAAGGGTCTCCATTCTAAATTCACCTTCTTTCTTTTCCCTTTCGAGCTCATTCTGTTAAGGATTTGTCTGCTTTTTAGAATCATGTATGTAGTGAATTATCACATGGGAAGCGATTTGAACACACTTCTTGACTTAAAGTTAAAGTTGTATGCTTCTCGATTTGCTTTGCTTGTTCTTTAAGACGTTGTGGTCTCAGTTGATTATTAGCTTCAATATCCTCTGTCTGGTTGTATGATGTGGTCTTCTACTGTTTGCTTAACACAAGTCTGTTCTGGTCTGCTCCTCAATCGGTATCATGTTTGCGGTAGGAGCATTAATAGCGGTAATAGTAGTGTTACTGTTGTCTACCACTGCTGCCTGTCATGCTGTGAAGTAACAGTCTACCACTACTGCCTGTCATGCTGTGAAGTAACAGTCTACCACTACTGCCTGTCATGCTGTGAAGTAACAGTCTACCACTACTGCCTGTCATGCTGTGAAGTAACAGTCTACCACTACTGCCTGTCATGCTGTGAAGTAACAGTCTACCACTGCTGCCTGTCATGCTGTGAAGTAACAGTCTACCACTGCTGCCTGTCATGCTGTGAAGTAACAGTCTACCACTGCTGCCTGTCGTGTTGTGAAGTAACAGTCTACCACTGCTGCCTGTCATGCTGTGAAGTAACAGTCTACCACTGCTGCCTGTCATGCTGTGAAGTAACAGTCGACCACTGCTGCCTGTCGTGCTGTGAAGTAACAGTCTACCACTGCTGCCTGTCATGATGTGAAGTAACAGTCTACCACTGCTGCCTGTCATGCTGTGAAGTAACAGTCTACCACTGCTGCCTGTCATGCTGTGAAGTAACAGTCTACCACTGCTGCCTGTCGTGCTGTGAAGTAACAGTCTACCACTGTTGCCTGTCGTGCTGTGAAGTAACAGTCTACCACTACTGCCTGTCATGCTGTGAAGTAACAGTCTACTACTGCTGCCTGTCATGCTGTGAAGTAACAGTCTACCACTGCTGCCTGTCATGCTGTGACGTAACAGTCTACCACAGCCAGCGTTAAGATCAACACTGCTGCTTCTTGTGTTAGCAGTAAACATATCCTAAATTGTTTCTAAAATAAAAATGTAAGCAATATTGAGCAAACATAGAACCTTTTTTTTGTTCATTCTAGGGATGTCAACGAATAGCAAATCAGGTATTCGAATATTCGTTTTTCATTTCGAACGAATATTCGAATATTCGTTCGACACAACTTAGACAAAATTATTTTAAAAAAAATATTTCATATACCAAAGTTCCTTACGTGCTGTGTGTATTCTACTTTCGTTTTCACCGGAAATTAAGACTCTGACGAATGAATTTATTGCAGTTAACAGATCATCTTCTGAATGCCAATATTCGTGTTTATGAATATCTTTGTGAAGTGTTTAATATGTTTTGTTTTCGTCAATTGTTCATTATTTTGCAAATAAAGGATGAAGAAAAGAATCAGTTCTGTTATTTTTAAGATGTAATAACAACCCATTGTGTTTTCAAGTTTTATTACAAGTATTAAACGTTTATCATTTATGCATTCATAAATATACGAAATCAAGAACATGACAACTTGGCAACTCGTTGTATTTTGAGTAAAATGTTTTTAAACAGTCATTTTGATTGGATGATATGACCTACGTGAAAAATTAGTATGCAAATTATGTTGTTGCCCGTCACCCCATTTTTCTTTTCTCAATTCCATCTTTGATCTTCCTTAACTAAAAAGCGAGTCATAAACTCAAGTCCCTGTCTGTGGTTTTAACAGCCTACTTGTTTATACCTTTAGTCAACAACAAAATTACCGACATTTTGACACCTATTTTCTTCTATTTAGACTATGGACTATCAAACTGTTACAAACGGTCAGTAATTAACGGATTATCGAGAGACAAAATGTCATCACCCGACGATAAACAATTATATTAGCACCCCCCAATATACACAATGAAACTTTTACAAGCGCGTATATTTCAAAAACATCCTTTATTACTCTCATATTATCTTACACAAATCGGGGTCGGCGAATAGATAAACAAACAACAATTTTTATTTTTCATAAATTTTTTATTAAGTATAATTTTTCGAATATTCGAATATTGAAACAGGATTCGAATATTCGAAGATAAAACGAATATTCGAATATTCGAATATTCGTTGACATCCCTAGTTCATTCATAAATTTTCAAACAAAATGTATGAAATGATAGAAAACGCAAGTTTTATTCACCTTATCACACAGAATGGCTATGGTTGCATACAATATCGACACCAGGTTAGCTGTAGAGTATTTACAAGCGTATCATTGCCAGTACTGTCAGAAGAAGGAGCAGTAATGTCACCATTGCTCTTACTGCTAACACATCACACTGATTGTGTCTGATTGCTTAAGCTATGCACTGATTTTCGCAATCGCTTGATTGTTGAGCAATGTTCTTCTCGGCGACTCTGAGCAGTTCGGTCTATTAATGTATTGTTTGTCGCGAAAACAACTTTCCTTTTGTGGGACTAACAACGATATGTGCTGCTTTCCTATATGGACAAAAAGGAGGATTTTCAATCTTATACATAGACCATACTTATGATTTGATTATTCGAGGGAAGTTTTTTATGACTTTATGAGCGTTTTGTATACCCTCTATATTCACTATTTATTGGGAAATTATTATATTGGCTGTAAATAAAATTTCTTTAATCTTTTGTAGACAAATTATGAATACATACGTCTGAAGATGGTTTGTCTAGCAAATAAAGTTTGTATTAATAATGTTTAAGTCGTAAATTTATGTAGAAATCATCATCAATAATATGACAATTCGTATTAAATAGGCTAAAGGACACTAATTTAATGATGGACGTGGACGTCATTTTAGATATTTATAACTTTGTTTAGCGTTTAATATTTTAATTTTGCAAACAAATAAACCGATCTGATCAAACAATAAGCGGATTTTTATTTATACACAAATGATAGAGGGCGCCACCGCCACCTTGTTCATCTATATAGTGACAAGTTTTATATGGGTTGTATAATATAGTTTGTGTTCTTTGGGTTAGTTTTAATATCCTTTGGGGTAATTATGAGAGACGTTGGGGTTATCTTACAGACTACTTCAGGTTCAGGAGCTCTTCAATATATACAACAATGATTTACATACACTTTATGAAAAATTAATAAAATCATGGGACTTGAATTTGTTCCCAGGCTTTTTATTTATGTTTGCATTAAGTGGATAGTGGAACTCAATAAAATATATTTAATATTTATTAAATGTGTCTTAGATAGAAGGTTGGTATACGAATTATAGACTACTTTAAGTGACGTGGGTGTTACTGGTTTTTATTGGATGATAAATCAGCATTGGCAGATACGTACAGTTATTCAATTCGTTTCCTGATGATGGTCTTAAGCATATTCAAATGCTGTATTGTCGTAGTTCATGTCTCTTGTCGGTTTTCGATAATAATTATGAGCAGAGGCTCTCGCGTATGGGTTTATAACCATATATAATTAGTTAAAGCGTGTTGCGACTCAATACAACTACAGTAGAACCTGATCTATAAGATCACCCTTGGTTTGGGAGAAGGTCGGTCTTAGTTGTGATATTGTCGCATTATGAAGTTAAAGTAAAAATAAAATTGTCCCTGAAATTATGTAATTTACTTCCTTATTTAAGATCGTCATTTATGAAAATAGATGACATGTACACTAGCTTTGTGTTGTTCTAAATTAATCAGCAGTTAGAACCAAATCAGTTTGTGTTGTAGCCAAGTGTTGAAGCAAATGGTCTTATTAATTGCAAACTGTAAGCGTAGAGGAGGTATTTTGGTAGGGTTTGTTGTATTTTGTAACTCTCGACAAGGTAACAATTCCGCTTGCTATAAATGTCCGGTCTTTCGATACAAATTACAGTAATACTTCAATAATAATACCTCCTTGGTGTGCCTTCTTGTATGTTTGGTATTGTTATGTGTCCCTTTCTTGCGAGTGCCGCCTTCTTTTTCTAACTTTGCATGGATCTGTCGTCTGCTCCTAAAACGCGTTGTTGTTGTTGTTGTTGTAATGAATGTGCAGCTAAACAATAAAGCAGACTTGAGCATACTGCTAGGGATTTTCTTAAACATTTGCTAAAGTATGTTCGTGAAAATTGTACCTGGTAATGTAAAAGAAACAGTTATATTCATAGAATGACTGTAAGAGAATGTAGACACATATACACCACGTAGTCCAAGGGTTATCACAGTATGAACTATGAAGTTTGGAATGCCTGATACTTACGTGGGTGATCATTCGCCAACTACTAACAATTACAACTTCACATTTGTATCATGGTTAACGATGGTACATACTTTCAAGGTCGATGTTCTGGGACTTTGAGTGGTATGATCTTAGTCTATATTCATACTTAAATAAACAATAGCTATGAAGAACAACGATGTGTTGAGTACTGACCTATGTACTGTAATGTATCCAACTGATGATTCTTTTTTGTTAATGAAGAGTTTTCAAACATGACTTATGAGTTAACTGCTGTAATTGTATAATTTGTGAATGAAAATGGTTGATTGTTTGCATATCCATGCATAATACATGTGTATATAGCTAGAATGGTGTTTCTACTTTTTTAAATGATTATTAAGCCCGTGACGGTATGTGTCTACGAACTTTCAGGACAACCCTCGTATGTTCAACCTGTTGCGCCTTACATGGATATGTGTTCCCATTAAGACGCAATACACGACAATATTGCCTCAAAGTTTAATTATTCAGAATTGTAAGATATGCTATACAGTGGGCTCGCGTGACTCGAACTTGTTCGTCGGGACTAAAGAAATTAGTTTGATTAAAGCGTAGTCCTAGTCATCCGAAGTTGTGTGCAGTATGTGAGTTCGTAATACGTTGTATGTTCACAAGTATACATTAAACACGCATAATAATTACATCAAGAAAAGAACAATATGTATTTGCATTATCCTGGTATCATTTGCCTATACAATGTATATATACACCTTTTAAATATGCCAACAAGAGAAAAATAAACAATAATTTCGTGCATTCGTATAACCAATTTTCTGCGAAATGTTCTATGACGACAGACAGACAATATTGTCGTCACTGTATATTTTATCATATGTCAAGTAATATATGCGATATAATAATGATTTTATATTTTATTCGATGGAATACTCCGGCCGGATTACATCTATAATTTTGATAGTGATTTTGAACACCCACTACATTATCGGTTAGATCTTTCACGACGCGCTTGTTCCGTGTACGCGTACAACTGACATGACTGTATTCCTTGCTTTCTGAGAACTTAAGTTCAAGTTTGTATTGAAAAGATAGGAATCATTTGACATATGTCTTATTAATATGTTGTGTATAATAATCACGTATAATCAATAAATAAATCAAGCAATCAATTTATCAATCGATCAGAAATAAATCATAGATATTTTCCTTGATGCCATCCTACGGTCTGACTTTCCGGCCTTTATACGGTGTCAGAGACGCTGTATTATATCGCATCGGGGTTAGGATCAGAATTATAATAATTGTGTGGAATGGAATATAGTCAGTTCAGGATATGAATGAAAGCCAGACACGTAGTAATTCCTTTATATAGTTCATGCTCTGGTACTTGTACAAGTATACATGGTAAAAAGGTGCATTCTCAACATTTCCAGCTTTCATCGTAAGTAATTGTCATTACCGCGTTAACTTTCGTCAGCTGACCATTCAGATTGAACTTCGAACAGAGTTATGCTACATAAACAAACTCTGACCCTGTGATAGTGATACAATGTTGAAATTGCATAATATCAAATATAATCAAAGGTCGATATAATTAGCAAAATGGACAGCAAGATTACCAGGGAGGGGAAGCAACTCTAGCGAAGAGTTTGTCCTAAGAAGTTCACGAGTTATCCAGCTTAATATTTCTAAGATTTACTATTTTATGAACAACTTATGTTTTACGGCTCAGCCGTACTAACATGGCTCTGCTATTTGCGTATCAGTGTTGTGTAAACCAATCAAATCTTACGTTAACCACTAAATCAACTCTCTTCACCCGAACAACGTGAATTTATCGAAATCTATTTTGTGGAGTTACCAGCAATCGTAACATCTCGGCATCTTTTTTATGTTGCACAACAAATCTTAACCTTCAAATTGCGACGACCATCTTTTGTCTAGATCTTTCTTGTTTATAAATTCAACATAGTCTTATTGCAGTAGCAACTACCGAAATTATCTGATCACTTGTTTCTATATCGACCAATGTAACAAATACAGACTCATTAATGACCAAGAAAGCTGTTCAGATGCAATCAATAATGATGATATATTAGCATCTACATACGCCGTCGTTGTCTGAAGTGGCTCTTTCACAACAACATAAAATGTCTACCTAAATTGCGTATCGTCTGAAAACCAGATCTGCTTTGAACGTCAATGGCTACTTGTACAATACCACAGGAGATTGTCACGAATTCTCTCCCATTTATCCCATCTAGAGTTCTCTGCCTTGATCCCATCTAGAGTTCTCTCCCCTTATCCTATTTATAGTATCTATATAAGTTTATGTGTATTATTTATCCAATCTAGAGTTCTCTCCCCTTAACCTGTTAATATTATCTATATAAGTTTATGTGTATTATTTATCCAATCTAGAGTTATCTCCCCTTAACCTGTTAATAGTATCTATATAAGTTTATGTGTATTATTTATCCAATCTAGAGTTCTCTCCCCTTAACCTGTTAATAGTATCTATATAAGTTTATGTGTATTATTTATCCAATCTAGAGTTCTCTCCCCTTAACCTGTTAATAGTATCTATATAAGTTTATGTGTATTATTTATCCAATCTAGAGTTCTCTCCCCTTAACCTGTTAATAGTATCTATATAAGTTTATGCGTATTATTTATCCAATCTAGAGCTCTCCCTTTATCATAACTATAGTATTTGTATATATGTATTATTGATATAATATGAGGGAACTCTAGATGAGTACAACGTCTTGCGTACAAACATAATACAATAACCTCCACGTAAGGTAAGGTTGTGATTGTACCCTACCTTGTGCTAGTGATCCTCGTTTTCTACACATTTGGTCCAGAAATGGTATAAAGCCCAGGCTGTTATATACTAGAAAATATCGTATATTTCTTTTTTGTAAATAAAAATCCCTAACAGCAGACATTGAGGATATGTATGTTGCTTCACGACCGATTAAAGCTCAATTAGACTGTCTACATATTTATAAAGAAGCAGATAACTAGTTTCGTTTCGCTATCATCCCTCGATGAGTTCAACATTGATAATAACAATTGTTCCGGATTTTCGTCCGTAGTTATATATATTTTGATATAAGCGAAAACATGTTGTTAATTATTTTGCGCGCATCCAGCAATTAACAGTTGAAGCTCACTTAAAGACCACCTCAATAATAAGAACACCATCTCAATATCAATTTTCACTGTTTTGCTGTTTATTCAACCTCAATATAAAGATCACCTCAATAAGGAGACCAGTTATTCAAGGGTCACTATGGTAATCTATTAGTTGAGGTTTTACTGTACTAAATAATAAGATATGAACAAGTGATGAAAAATTAATATCAAGGGAGGTAACTGCAACTTGGTAATAAAAATAATTTCTGAGAGTTTAGTCCCTTGCTCAATATAACGAATTGTGATGGCAGGTTTTGCTTCTTTTCATCGGGTTTAACTCCCGTTTTTCAACAATTTTACACTAAGTCTCATAAACGGCATAATTGCAAGTAAAGCTGCTTATATCTCTAATATTAAACGCATCAAATGGATCATTTCTAATCCTGACATATAAAAAACACATGTGTTCTGGATAACGGATTGATTTCGTCATAGCAACAACTTTTTTATCGAAACATTTTCATGATGCATTACATTGACACTCGATTCTGTGTGGCCGGGATTTAATGCTTTTTGGCTGTTTTATACACAATCTCATGATGCGAAATCTTGAATTAAATGTTGTGTAAACCACATGAATGGTTTGCACCGAAGCAAATAAAACAATCGTATATACTTGTCAAAAGTGCGAACCCTTCAGTACTGTTTACGAAGCTTCTGGGAATATCTTCATATTGTGGCATGAAGCTTTTTTATTATTCACATTTCCAGATGACGTTGTCATACATTCGTAATGTAGTGAAGATTCTCAATATACAAATCGATTGGTTACATCAATTGACTGGTGTACATGTCGTGGGTAAACTATCGCTCTTCAATCGTTTCATGTCGTATTTTATACTTCTTCTATTCGGTAAAGACAACCGTGACCAAACATCAACATTGTCTACAATGATCTACTGTTCAACGCATTCGTAAAGTCAGTTGAAACAAGTCGAGTTGTTGAACCGTATCATATACAGCTTGTGGAGTCGATGATCAGTTTCTCAAAACTGAAACTTACTATTTGAACTGTTTTTCTCTTAAACTTTTCATTAAAATTGTCCTTTGTCTCAAAACAGTATCATGTCTTATTCGCTACGTCTGTTTACCTGTATATCATTTTGTATTTATGTAGGATAGAAGCATGTTTTATTGCCTTATAAATGGTGTTTTTTTTTTTGTCGTAGTTGTTTTTTAATTTACCGTCGCCACGAATGTATTCACCAAGATGCTTTGATAAGCAGTACATCACATTAAGAGATTGGTACCAGGCATATTTGAGTGCCGCTGTACGATTTCCAATCACTTCTTTAAGTGACGTCATTTCCAAAACCGTCACATGTGACAACACCATGTACTGACAGTACATTTACCCCATATTGCAATATGAAGACGAAGTAACATTGTTTCCTGCTTGCAAAACGAGACATCACAGGACATCTTGAAATGACGTCACTTACAGGAGAGGTTGTAATTCCATAGCAGCGCTCATTTGATAGTTCATCCTTCCAATGTACAGCTACTCTGTACTATACTTGTAATTATGCAAATTAACTTTTCACTCAGTAACAGGGCTGAGAAACAACATTGTAGAATAGATTTAAGACAAGTAAGATTTATTACAGGAACATAACTATGTATGGTACAGCACCTAGGATAAGTACGGATCATCAGTGACATTAACTACAAAACAAGCCATGAAGTAAAGTGGCAAATTAACCTGATTTTAAATCAGGGGTAATTCAGGACAGTGGTCAAGTTTATATCTTAAACATGTTTTCTTCTCCAAGCGTTCGGCACAGATGATAAGTATGTACAAAACATTATGTTTATCATGTTCTGAATGAACAACAAACAACAAAATACAGTAAAACCCCTGTACTATGTCTGAGACTGGGTAAAAAAACTTAAGTCCGTTCTCTTGGTAATTCCGGTGTTCAGAGAACTTAATTTTAAGATACATTTCGATCTGCCGAAGCGTAAATGTGGTTAATTATTTTAAACAACCACATTAAGCATCCGACGTTTTTTGTTGCAATAACAGAAAGTCTTGAAGGAAAAGTAAAGTAATATTATGCTCATGTTTTGTTCATTTGCTTACCTAAACAAACATGAAACCTACATTTGCTATAGATAAAACATCCATACACATGCATTAACAAAGACTGAATACATAATGTATTGATCCGTATTTGTTGAAGAAAGATGTGTGTACATCAAAAACTTTTTTTTAAAAAACAATCAGGCTATTTTACAAATTCTGTCTGCTAGTAATATGGAAAAAAATCTTCCAATGGGTTATACATTGCAATGGTTCTTGTTAGAGCTGTTTTACTCAAGGTAACAACACTTCTAGATGAAGCCAATTCAAACATTTTATGTTCAGATGAGCCAGATACATCTTTAAGTACGTATACATTTCAGGCTTGACACTGCAGCAAACACCACTACATGTTCATCCACATATAGTCAGGAAGTATTCAAAGTCAGTGATAGACTCACCATAATGTAACCATTCCCAAATCTCTTGATTTCTTTCGTAAGATAAATATTCAGATTTAAATTGTTCTGGAATCTGTGGTTTTGGTGGTTTAGCCTGTTTAAGTTGTTCGTATGTATCAAATTGTTCCGCGGTTCGTTTTGACTTGTTCGTTTCAGGTTCAATGTCATCAAATGACTGGTCACAAACACTAGCACGGAAACACATGATGCTTTTACGCGATTCTAATCTAGTCAGTTTAGTATGTTTTTCTTGTTGTGTTAGTGACGAGACATCATCATTGTCCTCATCATACCTATCATTATCCTCTTGAACACTCATGATTATCTTTTCAACCTCTTTCCGTAGCTTCTGTGCTTCCGGGTGTGCTTTGGTTTGTATAGGCAGAAACAGACTGGACCTCGTTTTCATATTGTCAACATTTCCTCTCGATCGTCCACCGGCTGGAGCCGAATGGGCGTAAAGTTTACGGATATTTTCCGAGTCACAGTTCAAATTCACCGGCACATTTCTTAACTGGTGCTTTGTCCATCGTGTGTCCACAACATTTGTACGGAAGTGAACTTTAGCGCTTGTTGTGACACGATTGTCGTCAAAATTTGAACCTTCCGTAGTATACGGCTCCTGAAACATTGCGCGGAGATCAGTCCTGAATTTACTATTGATAGAGTTATTTCCCTTGTCTACCGGAAGTAGATACTTTATACCTTGACTGACACGTTTACGGCATACAGCGTCTTTTAAATGCATGATAGGGGGCAGGTCAGGCCATTCGTACTCTAGAAGTTCTGTATTGTTTTCAGTTTCATGTCGAGTATCATTTTGTTGATTCCTGGCCGACTTTCGAACACCGGAACTTGAGCTCGATCTTGCGCGCGCATCATTGTCACGTGGATGGGCGTCGCTGAACCCATGGTGAGTCTTCGGCCTTGCCAGCCGTAATTCTGGTCCGATGTCTTGCGGCATTTATACGTTGTGTTAAAACGTCTTATCTGAAGATACACATTTAAAGAATTAATACCAAAAACCGGTGCATTTAAGATTTTATCATCTGAAATACAAAACTTCTTGCAACGAACACGGTCCTCGGATGTCGTGCGATTAGCAAACATTTGCACCTGTGACTTATTGCATATATTGCTCAATGCCAATGATCGTATCAACTCAATGATATTCTGATTACTAAATTATTTTGTGATTAATTATGTACATCAAGCCCAAGGTTTAGGTATTAAGATTTAATCTCATTTCACTGGATTTAAATGGTTTATAGTTCATTGTGCAGTAGTGTACAGAATGGGTCGTCTCACAAACTAATTACTTGTGGTAACTAATATAAGTGTGTATCTACGTTTCGAGGCAATGAGTCGATACATGTAGACAAGTCTTACACTAGACGTAACATCGATTCAGACTGGTTAGCACAGTGGGTAAGGATTTGGACTGTCAATCTGAAGGTGCATGTATTAGGCTCGATCACCGGGTACGACATATGTTCTCCGTGACAATTTGAATAAAGATAACGCATACAAAATCATGTGTCATCCATCTGTGATTCATACCGAGATATTGCCAAGTATCGCGTGCGGAAGCACATGTTAGTACTGGTGGGTCAACTAATCGCCGTATATAACTGAAAAACTGTTGAAAGACGGTGTAAAATTCCAACACTGTACATAAACGTCCATTTTGGCTATCGTGGCTTTTATAAAACCTCTAACTCAGAATTATAGCAGTGATTCAAATACTGGTAGTCACGATGGTGACGTTTATATCATGTACAGTCGGGCCTCGCTCATTAGAATCGATACGGGCCGAAATTTTATCTATCAAAATACATGGTTTCGAATAGCCTATAGTCATCCGACGTGCATAATAAGATACATCGGGACCTGAAATATACGTATTTCTCGTATTTCGGACGAAACCATGTATTCGGATAGAATGTTTTCGAATAAACGAGTTCCTATTGTATATATCTATTTATAATATAACATTTAATCGCGTTTAATTGGTTGTCGTTATTAAAACCAGATTTTCAATACACCACATCTAGTCATGATCTGATATTATATTCAAGGAAAGTACAACAGAAATATAATGTTGTCACTGTATTTGCTCTAATGTTTAAAAGGAATTGACATGTAAATAACAGCTTACCAGGTCTCTATATCTAAATATTCCGTTCCTTTTTTAAAGACATGTTTTACATACCACGTATTTAACTTGAAAACGCCTATTTAATACACAAAGCAATCGAAGTCCAAATATCACAATTTTACAAAATACTTTACTCGAAGACATTCGCGACCAAACGTCCGCTATAGTATTCCATACGCCTGGTATATTGTTTCAGGAAATGATTCAATTCCAAGAACTAACAATAAATCTTGATTACTTTCTATTGTCAATCAATGGTGGGTATTTACACTGACAGACGTATATAGAATTAAATTTAATGGACCAAAGACGGCACTTGGTGCTATTCTAAAGAATTGACAGTGTGTTGAACTCGTTTTAATTGGATTTTGAATAATTGGTTGTAAACTAGATATTAGCAGAGCAATCGTACTTGTAACGTTTATTGAAATTTATACTCGACAATCCTTAAATAAATCTTTTCGTGATATTTTATAATTATCACAAAGACTGCTGAGGGCGTAGATAAACAATTTCTATGTAAGCAAAAAACTTTCATGTCTATTGATGTATTTGCCATCTGACCGTTCCGCATATTGCAAGCACTGTGCTGCGGTCAGAGTTGTACTTGTATCAGAAACATTTTTCCTCCAATGATTCTGACGATTACTTCAAATTTATTTATTTTGCATCAAATGCGCAACACGTTACAATAATAATAATAATAACAAATACAAAGCACGTCTTATTTCCATGTGGCCTTCATAAATCATTATAAAAAAGTGGTTAAACTGGTGAGAGTTACAATTGTTTCTTAATATTAATTATATATGAAACATATTACATTAATTAATATATTTATATTATAATTAGAAGAACCATTCTCAATGACGGGTTCCTGGATTTTCTAATCCGAGTCAGGTATTATGAAGACCGCGGAATAGTCTCCCTGATGGGGTACGCGAACCTACAACATTTGGATAAGGAGTTCTGGGCGCTCCATCCCATTCCATCGTGCCTTTCTTTGATGTACAGTATAGTAAAACCTCAATTAAAACCCACCTCAATAATAAGACCACCTCAATAATAAGACCACATCAATAATAAGACCACCTCAAAATTAAGTACACAACTTTTAATTCCACTTTCACTATTTCGTTCTTTATTCAGCATCATTATAAAGACCACCTCAATATTAAGATCCGTTTTTAAGAGTCCCAAGGTTGGTCTAATTATTGAGGTTTTACTGTATATTGAAACAGGAGGTTAATCGGTACGGTTTCCAGGAAGTTTATCAAACTTGGCAATTCGTTTATTTTGATCAAGGAAGTTGAAATAATGTATGTATGATATATGTATATCTTCCCCCTAAGATTGTTTAAACGAAAGAGGTGAAACAGGAACAGTGCATGTCACCATATTAAACGGACATGTTGTCGCAGTGTTCATATTTTCCTTCTCGACCTTTACATGCAAACGAGTCAAATATTAATCCTTTGATGGCTTTGTATTCTTTGTTTTTGCAATTGCGTCAGTCGTGTTGCTATGCAACGAATATAACACCAGGGCTTATTTAGAAGACACTAAGTAATTTACACGTTTTTGTTGATTCTCACAGCACCTTGTGTATTAAAGTATATTCACTATCGAGGACAGTTTTTTGAATTATTATCTGAGTTTAAGGCAAAACTTTCTCATGAAACGGGTACCATTGTCCCTGTGGTACAAAGATCAATCAAATCTTAATCTGTAATAACTAATAACGTAAGCTTTTTTCAATCACTCATCATCAAGTTGTTTGATACGATCATTTGGTTTTATTAATCAAATGACATTTTAAATTTATAAAAAAAAGCACCGTTATCACAATACGATGTTGCTAGTGTCTATGTATGTTTTTTTTTATTTTGACCACCTCAATAATTAAGACCAAATTTTTAAGTCTATTTTCACTGTTTTGCTCTTTATTGAATCTCAATCCCACCTCAATATTAAGACCAACTTAGGGTCTTATGGATGGTCGTAGTATTGAGGTTTTACTGTATTTTAGACTTAACTTTAAGTTCGGGAATAATGTTATTGAAAGCGGTGCCTCAATCCTTTAATTAGATTAGCTAGCTCCAAGTATGAGAGTGAAACTGAAAGACGATTTTATATCTTTTGGGCGTGTATGGAAATTATTTGTCAGAACAATTGAATCTCGGTATATCTTTAAGTAATTTAATGGAATGTTTTCGCTTTTTCCTACGTTAATTTCTTATAAATCGATCGGATATTGAAGCTAATAAAACATGTTTAAATCCATTTCCGTGACTGTAATACTAGTCCATTAAATATGCAATGTACACAATGTAATACCATCGCTATAGTAAGACGGTGTTTATAAATGTTAAATCTATCGATATTTGCGTCGTCAGAAATAGATTTTCTTCAATACAAAGTAAACCTATAAGAAAATATTAAGTGTGATTTAAGAAGATATTTGAATAGTGGATTATGGATTAAATACAACAGGGGGTTAAACAGATTTCTTTACAGCCGACTATACTGTGTGATTTTAAACGTTTCCTAGTGAATATCTCAGTGTTATACAATAAAGTTACTGCATGGCATTGTAATTATCCGACAATAAATAAATTTTGACTTGACTTGTTGGTAGCAATTATTGATATGAATTAGAAGAAAATAAAATGTAAATTTATAAATACAAGAGGACGAGTTGCTACTGACTCTTTTGCCGAAATTGAATTGTACAAAGTGTCTTATCATAGAAGCAATCCAGAAGTCCCCCTTTATTTCCTTATTACCCCTTGATGTACATTTAGGAATGGTTAAACCACTTAAAACAGGACCCTGTCCGGGTCTAGTCAAAACTTCAGTTTTCTGTGAATTCCGGGTTCTGAGAGATTTTTTATTTAATGTGGAATGGTTTTCAGAGGATTCTGTTTTGAGAATGTCCGGTCTTCAGAAAGTTTTATGACAAGGAATGATCATACTTAAATCTTATTCTTATTTTACGGCTTACTTTCGTGTAAGGTCCATTATACTATATACTATATATACGTTCGCGTATAGTTGATATGCATTCCTGTAAATACAGACTCCAGACACTCAACTGTGTGAGACATACCCAGTTATTACCGACAGTGTCTCTGCGGGGACGTAGACAATCATTGGCCTCACTCAATCATTGAGCATTGTAATATATTGATTAATTCATACAAACCTTCTACAATAAATATTTCTGTAACAATCAAAAGCACTTAGTGTCCTAATATTGTCATTGTTTTATTTACATTTAACGAAATCGGATAAATATTGAGTCTGTGAATATTCTGCTTTGTCTTTTATCGACATTAATGTAGCATTTGTTGATCGATATCGGCAGAAAGTCCTCGTAGTTAAGTAAACACAATAGTGTACTATAAATGTCTATAGAAATGAGTTCAGTATATACGGACATATAGTCTATAATTTGAATCACTATATATTCATCAAAGTGCTTTCAAAATCTCAGACCGTGTATTTTAAAGTTTGACTGTATACAAAATGATAATAAAGTATAACTTTATCATGAAATTCTCAGCAACCTTGCAGCTAAGCTTAAAGTATGTAACGTACTGTTTTATTTTGAACCGGGATAGCTTTTAAGTTTAAATTCGAATACACCGGAATAAGTTTCGATTTACATTTTTGTAATTACAGCAACAATCAGGTCTACGTTTGTTTAAAAAGCGAAATTACAGTTTTTGATGAATAAGTGAATTCAATGATTAATAATACGATATGTAATTACACTTACCTTTAACACAGTGGTCTAGACTTCATCGTTTTCACCGTTATGTCAAGAACTTGATACATGTCCCATTTCAAGTTAAGTGTGGACTTTCTTGTATTCTGTCTTTCAATTCAAATGTGTTTTCGTATTTACCGACTTAACATTCGTCCTTTTATTGAATATGTTTATTTGATCACGAATTTTCACATAGGTCCAAATAACACGGAATGAATTGTTCAGAATAATTCCTCAGTCAAGTAATGATCACTTAGCAATAGTAACTGGCGAGCCACCATAAGCGGTGATTATTCAATTCAAACTATATACAAAGAAAATTCAATATAAGCAAAGATATGCTTAAAATTTATAATCTAATCACAGATGGTTTATTCAAATTTTATCGAAAACTATTTCACTGAAAGTGTACAAGTTCAATGTCGTTTAAACATGGAGTATGTACGTATTCTGTCTTGAAGTGTAACATAACCATAACATAACCGAGCGATTAGTAAACAAGACAGATTTATTTTCGGTTTAACACCGGGGTGATTGTAATTAAAGGCTATACTATTAGTCTATCTGCGCACGTCGGCCTTTTGTTGAGTCAGTTAACGGATTCCTGTATGAATGATCGAATGTATAAAGGGCTCAATCATAGGTGACGGGACATTGTAATATGCCATACCATTAAATCATGGGAAATGCTACACGCATGCAGTCTTAATTACAATTTGTTTTTGTCATTGTTTTGACTATTTCGGATTTAAAACTGTGAGATTTACTACTATTTATGTCTCATGTTAAATTGTATCAACATTAAAACGATCAACGACGTTGGGTTTACAACCAAATATCACTCATTTGGTGGAAAATAGATAACTGTTTTGATTTATAGTGTTAATTATAGCAATGATTTATTTGTATACTTGAAGTTAAGCCGAGAAAATCAACCATAATTATTTTCTAAAGGAACATTCGTACGCTTCTTGAACAAACGTTCCTGCTCAGTTATTCGGATATGAATTGTACGTCTTTTAGTTTAATTCAAAATGAAAACAATGCCAGATCTCAAAAAAATTCAGTTCGGTTCTATTCTAAATAAACAAGTTGTACGCACGTCGTGGCATAATTTCCGTATGCGTTGAGATTCTCAGGGGAATTAACTCGTGGATGATTACGTTGCACACATAGTAGTAGTATACGAGTTAATTCCCTTGATTCATGTTCAAACATCGAAAATAACATCACATAATATTATCCTAATTTTTCATTTAAAAAAGCACACATTTGTCAATAATTTTCCAGAAAGAAAAATATCTATTAACTTTAACTTTCACATCGATAAATATTGCCATGCAATTCAGATTTTTATATGATAAACACTTAGCTGGAACATTTTAACACGTAACACGAATGTTGGGGTGTCAAAGATTAGCGGGTGTGATGAAGCCCGGTCCGAGTTATTTTAAACTCCGTAGGGGGTTTGAAAATTATGAGACAATTGGTGGTGTTCATGCTATATTACAGTGTTAATATGGCACTTTCTTTGTCATTAGCATATTACTTAAATTACAGTATCGAACAACTGATATATTCGGGCGAATTTGCCCATTACCCCCCCCCCCCCCCCTCAGTCTTCAGTTTTTATTGCATTTTTTTAACTTTAATTTTTATTGGAATTCCTCTTTAATGATGTTGTCATAAACAACGAGTTTGTACCAACGCCATGTGTCATATTCGGTCTTTGGGATTTAAATATTAATTGAATTCTACGCGTGATTCGCCATTTTATCATAAACACACAAGAAGATTGAAGGAAATTGCGACCTGTCAACTCTTCATAATGTCAATACCTCATAATCCTGGGGTTACAAAGAATATTGTAATTGTATTTGTTTCACTGGTATCGTTTTTATACTGATCTTTCAAAATACATCATGATCTGTAAAAACATTCACACAGCTGAAACTCTGTGAGACTGAACAGAAATGTTGAACGAATTCTATCGCAGTATCATAATGTGGAGTTTAATCACGTTTGGTATGCATGTGTGTCTTAAAATATCTTCCTTAAGTAATAAATGATGGATTACAGTAAACGCGACTTCATTAAGAACGAGTGTTGATGTAGATTTCATAAAAAATATGTCAATGGAATTAAGACTTATTTTGTGATGGCGGTGGTTTTGCAGAGCGTGTAAAATACAGTGAATATTTCAAATACATGCTTGTTATCTGAAAGCCTTTTCATTATTTAAGCACGGGCTGGATTATAACCTCATTAACTTCGCAATTAAATGTGATATTCAAATTTCATTTTAAGGTCGATTTATTATTATAGCATAACGTAATTTTCAGTACAATCATACATTTGTTCGTTTGGTATTAGAACCAACTCATGCGAAAATCGGGAAATATCATGTACAGTAAAGCCTCACATAAAGACCACCTCAATAATAAGACCACCTCAATATTGAGACCATTTCAAAATTAAGAACACAATTTTCAAGTCCATTTTTCATTGGTTTGCTTTTTGATCTCCCTCAATATTAAGACCAACTCAATAAGAAGACCAGTTTTTAAGGTTACCAAGGGTGGTCCTATTCTGGAGGCTTTGCCGTACGTACTTATATGATAGTAGATCATTCCACTGTATTTACAGCGCACACAACGTGGCATTCGTGCTGGAATCGTGATTATTACGTGGCTGACAGAACATTTACCTTCGTTACAAGTTCTAGCCTGTGTTCATTAATTAGCGCAGATGTGGCTTCCCTCTACGACACAGACATCCTTGATGGCGCATCCTTTAAAAGCTGTGCATCACAGTTCCTCGTTGATGGATCTTATTGGATACGTAAGTAGCGACGCATCATGAATATGAACCAAATATATTCATAGTTATCCCTTATGGTCGGCCAGATATTTCCTTGCGATATGTTCCCTTACGTATGTACACTTTGAATCTCCTCATATGCCTTTTGTTTTATGCATTGTTTTCCCGGAGGTCTGTGTGGAGAGGCACTGTCTTTACTGTGGCGTTCTCTCTCTTGCATTATGATATTTTAACCTACCATATTTATTTATCAGAACAACTGACTTACGACGGCAACCGGACACATATGGAATTGGTATATAATTCTTCTTCCACCGTATCGATGGTATTCAAGCCGACCAATCTTACCACTTTACTTCAGCCGATCTGTAAAAAAGGTTGGTATATATCTTGTTTTAATTTAGTTCTTAAAATGATTGAATCACAATTTCTCGCTGTGGAACTGTTTGATAGATTCTAGTTAATTTCTGGAGCCTCGGTCTTAATTACCATTGTTTGCTTATTCTCATGTGTTCGTGTTACATGTATGCATGTGTCTGGAGAAATAAAAGGTTGTTGTTGTTGTTGTTTTGTACATTGATACACTTCCTGTTGCGGAGTTTGATAAAATCTAGATGCAAATAAATTGATAATAATGTTACTGAAAGGAATATCAAGGGGTCTCCGTGGTCCGGTCTAACGTTCGCATACTTCGCAACACTTCCATCGTTGTTTAGTGATCCTTTAAAAAGAGTGTTCAAATCATGTCACTGGAGTCAATATCTTCTAGTCCAGAACCAAACTGTCAACAGCTATGATATTTGGTGTGTAGCATTGTTAAATGTTCCTCTACCAAGTTAACAAATGATTACCAGGGGAAAACATTGGTGTTATTCACGTTTGCAACGGCAAATATTATGCTGCCTTACTTGCTGCAAATACATTTTGTTCGCAAATACATTTAGAGTAATGCGAGTTACATTATGTCTTTAAACACCTCACATATTTGCAAACAATTGCTTTTGTACTTTCAAAATATCTCATATAATAATCCTACTACCTCAATGGTTTCAAAACTACGCCCTCATCCTAACCAGACGCCAATTGTTTACATAACAGTAAACCGTTTTTCAGCAGTTCCAAACCCAACGCATCAGTTGTCTTCGGTAACACCGGACTTCACAACACAGCCACCGACCGACAACAATGCCTCCACAGTTGATACCATTAACTCCACTGGTAGGTGTTACAAACTTATCCTCATTTAAATTGTGCGTCATATTCAGTATAACAAAAGCTGTCTGTTAGCTCTCTCGATAATAGCATCGCATCCGTTTAGGTCTAACAAGAATAATAAGGTACATGCCGAGTAATTTAACTGAGTCAGGTCCTCATGTGCCTATAGTGCTTAGAATGTCGAATTGGACTCGTCCGGACTTGCCTCAAATCCAACTAATTTGCTTTCTGTTAGATAGATAGATATATTTATTTCACCCTAAAATGTACAATTTACATGGCAATATAAAATTAAGACATATATTAGTAACAACAATACAAAATGTATATATGAATCAATAAAGCCATATCAATCAACATTATATGTTAAGGATAACACAAAAAATAGTTCAAGTAAAACTCTTATTTCCATTGTGGTCCTACCTTGACAACCCTGATTATATCATATAAGGGGAGAAAAGGGAAATTGTAATATCGTTCTATTCTGTGACGCTGCATATTTGCATTATATGCACAGCGCCAATAAATATTTACAAACAGGCAGCAAATAGGTGCTTTATCTTTGCATGCTACTAATTAAAAGATATACTAATAGTGTTGTCCTTCGACATGAATACAGGATATTGCACGAATGGTCATATATTACAGAATTTATGAACTAAGCTTTCTGACAACTATTGGGAGATTTTAAAAAAGCGAGTGTAAGCTTTTATTTTAATCATAAATTGTGTGCGTGGTCACTGTCGTTTCAAACTTTCTCAAGCATATCTTATCTGGTATTCCCACAACCTCAACGCCTCCCCAGATGCCAGTTCCTTACGTAACTTTAACCGTTTTTCAGCAGGTACAAATCCAACACAACAGTCGTCTTCAGTAACACCGGACTTCACAACACAGCAATCGATCGACAACAATGTCTCCACAGTCGGTACCATCAACTCCGCTGCCATGACAAATGGTAACCGTTCTTCAAAAGTTGAAAAAAGAAAGTGCAGAATTATTGTCTTTTCAAGGGGCTTTACTCAATGTGTGCGTTCTGATCGGGGTTTACACATGTGTAAACGCCAAAAAATGGTATTTTAATCCTATAATGGTCATAATATAATAAAGGATACACATACCGTATTAAGTTGTCTACATGAAATAAAGATGTTTCTACATAATATAATAAAATGTCAAAATGTAAGTTAAAAAACACAACCTACAACGATATACGGATATAACATATGGTAATTAGAACCAAACATAATAATATATGTCCATGACTATAAAAGACAATGCTGGCGTTCCATAGAATACATTATGATATTCGTTCAATACAGGAAACAATCCCCGTTGATTAAATTATTTCAATATTTGTCAAAAGTATGCAAGTGTGAGCTAACAGAGATAAAAATGTTTGCAATGTTAAAGCGGCTCCAACCATTGTTTGATTTATGTATTCATTGTGATCGTTTGTTTGACCGTCTCTTAGCAAGTAAAGTGATGCCATGAAATTGTGTGACACTCATATGTGTTCCTAACAAGATATTCAAGTGTCACTGCGGCGCGGTGTATTGAACATGCGAACACTATTTTCGAGCTTATTTCTATCTTTTATTCACAATTTAAGCCGGGGGTAATTAAGGGGGAGGTCTTTTCCAGACATCCCCCCTTTCTGCATATCTCTAACAGTAAAATAAAAACGTCACTTTACCTCCTTAAAGATAAAAAAAAATGATGCAGAAACAGTTGTCGTTTGGGACCCTGGATAGCTGGTCTTATTATTGAGGTGGTCTTAATATTGTGGTTGGATTCTGAGCAAAACAGTGAGAATGGACTTGAAAATTGTGTTCTTGATTTTGAGGAGGTCTTATCATTGAGGTTGTCTTTGATGTTTACTTCATTATAGTGTGTTAGCCTACCACACTGATTTGTTATGTGATTATCTGCACTATGCATTTTGAATATGTTTTCTTATTGGAGGCGCAGTGGTCGAGGGGTAGAGCGCCTGACTCCTGACCCACAGGTCGTGAGTTTTAATTTATATATTTGTATAGTAGTGTAATTCTATTCAGACTGTTAATTGAATGTCTATAATTACTGTGCCACAGTCTCTTATAATTCTTATAGAATGGTCTTACATGAATATGTATGTATTGTTTTAATGAAATGTTGTGTTATATGCAAGAATGTGACTTTAATAAAAGATATATATGTTTTATCAATATGCTGAGTGTAGTTAATAATTTGTTAACTGTAGATTCGACATGGGTCCGTGTGGCTGGATTCAATGAAGTGTATGTGGCAAACATCAAGATGGATCACAATGCGTCGTCAATATTCTGTTCACAGTTAAATGCCACATTGCCGACATTTCGTGATCCAGTATCCTATCTAAAACTTGGAGTTTATTTACAATTAAGAGGACTCTTCTGGGTTGAAGGTAAATAAATTGTATACATTGTTTTTTTAGTTGTGATACGCACGGATTTCTGAGAGTACTCTAGGTGTTCCAGGGTATTTTGAAAGTAAATTATCTATTAACAATTGTGTTTATGTTCTTAATACAGATTAAGAGTTGTTACATGGCAATTAACATTGGTAACATTTGAAATTTGAACAAGACTGCTTTGGCGTCGTTTTCTCTACATTTTAACTGTAGATTACCCGTGCCGACACGACTTGAAGCTAGATATGATATTTTTTGGAAACTTTATTTACAAATCAAGGCATTATGCCCATGATTTATATTTACAAGTTATGTACATACATTTTATTAAATCAACGAATAATACATGTTTTAATAGCAGACACATTTAAACATACGCAACACATTGTAAAAGCATATAAAACATGCATGTTAACATGAATCATAGGAAAAAGTGGAGAGAGAAAAGAATGTACATCAAGCACCATTTAATTTATAGAAAGTACTTAGAATGACTGAGGTAATGTAATACAGATTAAAAATACAACAACAAAAACATCAAAGAAAAAACAAAACAATGGAATCAATACGTGTTCAATATTAAATACGGCCAGTAATTCATAAGTTGTACGTGTTTTATTCCAGAAAATGATTCCTATGACCATAACAACAGATGCGTATCCCTGAGTATGTTAGACAACCCGGCACTGAAGTGTGAACAATGTCAAGAACACATAGGAACTATATGCATCCGTCCAGCAGAAGTAAATGAAACAGAAATTGCCAAGGACGTTGTATTTGTAGCGATGATACGAAATATGACTGTGGCTTCGAGAGAAACATCAAAGACATTGCGCAAATACACCAGTGCCCAAGACGACCGGCAGTCGGCACGGGTTATAGCGAATGTTTGTAGTGTGGTTACAGTCACTGTTGTAGTGGCGATTCCTGTCTTGAATGACTTACACAGAGTGTGTATTCACCTATCACGTTTTAGAATTAGAAGGCACATACAATATGCGTGATTATGAACATCATACCCCATGTTTGGTTATGCCGTCGGTAATTTATGTTGTGTCTGAATGTCCGCCTTATACGTCCATTATGTATCGTCTTGCTGCCATTGACTCGATGTAGTTTTGTTTTGGACGCATTCAGTATTATCCGTACATGTAATACATAAATAAAGCGAATCAGTACTATTTTCTATAAGGACGTTCTTCCCTATATACTGCGACAAGAAAGAAAACGCTTTGTTTGATAGTTTGGCCCTTTTTGTTGCCGATCTGTCTGCGCATGCGGACATTTCTGGCTATCTTAATAGGGGACCCGGCGTAATAATAGACCCCTGTCAAATAAACGATTCGACTTTCAAATTCGTTCCCACGACATACTATCTCGTTCCCACGACATAATCATCTTGTGGCCACGACTAACTAACTCGTTCCCACGACATACTTAGTCGTGGGAACGAGATAGAAATAATGCCTCACATGTCACCTCTATGCCACCGTAGCCAAGGAATGTGTTTTACTTTAATTTGCGCAGCTGGAGTCAATCGCCTTCAGAGCATGGACCCAATTAATAGGGTCGTTCATTGTTTAAAATGGTCAGGTTCAAAGTTGCTGATACGATTTATTATTTCAATTTGGCGGGATCAGATATATAACAGTCTAAAGTATATGCCATTAATAGATTACAAACTGATTTTGACAAATGCAGGAATGAAACACTATAGGCCTACTATCGATATATAACTACAGGTATATTTAATTGATAAAATCAGTCTAGACTGGGTATTTAAGTCACGGAAACTTAATTAAAGGAAAGAAAACAATATCAAAGCATGTACCCTGAAAATATTATACTGTAAAGTTCCGCCTTACGACCGGTCCGATAATACGACCGGTCCGATAATACGACCGTCCGCATAATACGACCACTTTCTCGGACCCGATTATTTTGTTTTTTAATTCAATGGTCGCGGAGTCAGAAATAATGAGCAACCCGCATGTACGGTATAAGACCCGGACTCCGTATATTTGTATATTCATGAACATACAAAACTATCCAGTAACAGCCGTCATTACCAGGCAGATATACTGGTTGTCCTGATTACCAATGCATTAAGTTTTCAACCAATGAATTTTGCGTAAAAACTTCGAAAATGTACATGCAAACAATATATCTTAAACGCTAAATCATTACTGCAAATGAACTTTACAAATAACCTGTAATTAAATATGCCCTGCGCTCAGTTACGGCTAACAGTTGCAACCTTGTCCACCGTATCGCAGGGACACCTGTATTTTAGATTAAATGCCAGTCAATCGCCGCCATTGTTAGATCTGAAAATGTTTTGATTTCATGACCAACAAAATAGGGTAGGTGGGTCGGAATTTGTTTTGAGATTTTATTTTCAAACGAAGCAAATTAAACATAGATTTAAATGAATATATGTTAAAAGACAAATCCCTTTTCCCTTTTAATATGATAATGTTGAACCTAAAGAAAATTTTACAAAGAAATTTTACCAAAAAGAAGAAATTTACCAAAATGAAAAAAAAAAGCGAAATAAATGTTCTAGGGTCGGGGCAAAAAATAGGGTAGGTCGGGAAACCTGAAACAAACATATTTGTACGCCTTATTTACGTTTGTTCAACCCGATGTAAAGGTTAAATTGCGGTTGGGATTTTCCACAACCTGTAGATATATACCTGATGTATTTATACAACTTTCATTATATATAATCTAGATACGTGTTATTAGATCTAGAGTAATACGCTTATTATGACATTAATAGTTTATATATCACTCATAGATACGCAAATGTACTGAACATATTCAACATGAATGCATCGTTTTATTTCTAAACCACGCAGTAGTATTTGTTATAATGTCTGTGTATACACACTCTATTTCAAGGTTGAGTAGGGCCTACCGTCAATAGATCTAATATATAAGAATATTGATGACTAAATTAATATACACAGCACGGACATTCATGTATATGTATGTGTACACAGTAAGATTTGTGGAACATATATGTGTATAGTGGAAATTCTTCAAAACAATTGTTATAACCATAATCAAATTGTGTATATTTGACCTGTGACGTGGATTCTTGCTGTGGGATCCCAAATATTGTCATGGGAAATTTTCCAATCTATTTTAAGAATCCATGTACAATGTACAACAAATGGTGTTTCTTCGATTTGTGAAATAAAATATTCATGTATTAATATTTAACGGTCGTATTTATATATATGAATATGGATAACATACAGGTATGTGTCTCGTGTAGTTGTGATAGTAAATGTTTGGTATAACTGGGTAATTTTACCAATCCCATGGAAATGATTCGTTTGTCCTTCATCCAAATTTTCGTCAAGAGAAGTTCATATGGAATATATTTATTCAATACCGTTTTTCATGTTTAATTAACCCGAGACTAACACATATATTAGGCCCAGAATTAACGTAACGTTTCGAAATTTAATATTCCAAAGATCTCTCAGTTTCACAGACCACGGATGTTATAATTAGATCCGTGAACAGAACCACGAGGAAATAAAACGGTGTACACTGATCTTGACTCGATTGTTAAGTGTACATTTTAAGGACGAATGTTGATATCACAATACAGTATCTGCTGGCATTGATATTGTTCTGTATTTTGTTCCTCTTTTTAAGGTGCGATTGTTTCAAATACATTTGACAAACGCATATCGCGGTAATTTATGCGTTAAGTGGTTTAGAGATAAAATTGTAGTTAGTATTGATGCGGAACCTTGTAAACATAGTTTTTGAAGTATTGTATAAGCACAGCGCCATAGTCGTCAATATGAATACAAACACACTCAATGGTGAAATGGTGTTATAAGGTAAGACAGCTGTAGGTTAGATGTAATAGTTTGTAGTTAGATAATCCGTGTACGGAAAAGTACGGTATTTACAGCATTTAATGCGCTCTTTTTGAAAAACAAACGATGGAGTGTGTTCACAAAACCTATTTATTTGTATTGAAATTATACGCATATAAAGTAATGTAGCCAGTACAAGTGTCCGATCATTACAGCTTCTCGTTTTATAGAGATTTTCATTCGAGAAAAAAGTGTACTTCTTAAACTTTTTTTCTGACCTATCGGTAGGTTTTCTTGAATGATTGAAGTTACTGTCGAATTACAGGCCACACTCGCATGACTGTATGAAACTTCGATGACATGTGGCTCGTACGGGCTATAGGACTAATTTCAATATTATTAAGTATTATTTTCAATAAAAGTAAACGGATTTCTTTCCACACTCAATCGTTTGTTGATAAATATCTGTACTAAATGCCGTACCCTTTCCGCAGACGATGGCCACTGTGACAAGATATCGGCTCTAATTTAACTAGTATAATAGAGTGTTGAGGAAATTACTTAATAAATAACTTCTATAAGCTTAAACTTTTTTTTGTGTGTGTTTCGAATCCATCAGTTGATTTCAGTATTCTACAAAATGATTCCCGGTAACATTATGTTAAGAACTTTGTGATTTTCAGAAATTATTCAACTGTTTACGGAAAAATGTTGAGTTTCAGTTGGTTTTTACACCCATTTAAACCAGTTTCGCTGAATGATTACCCGTCGTCTAACGTATTTTTGTTATATCAATGAACCTGAAACAGCGGGGAACATTTGTAAGGTCAACCATACAGTTTATACAAGTTATTTAATGATATCTGAGATACTGCTGAAGAACTCCAACCCGAAAGGCAGTCAGAAATGTTCATGACTGATATATGCTTGAATGCAATGTGTTTCTAATAGGATGTAATTGGTTGTGAATACAGTAAAATCTCACTTAAAGACCACCTCAATATAAAGACCACCTCAATATTAAGAATACATTTTTTTCAAGTGCATTTTCACAGCTTTACTCTTTACACAACCTCAATATTAAGACCACCTCAATAAGAAGACCAGTTCTCAAGGGTCCAAACAGTGGTCTTATTATTGAGGTTTTACTGCAATTGAAAACCGGGATGGGTGTCGAGTCCATGAACTCAGTGTGAACCATTGAGTAAGACGACGGTACAAAGTACAATTAGTACACGCTGATCATACAAATAATGATAATGCACGAACGTAGATGTCGGCCACGATAACCGTGAATTGGGAACAATTTTAACCAACAGATAACAGGCAATATCGAACGTTGTAAGAGCGTATATTATTTCATTAAAAGGAGCCATTTAACATTACTATTTGTTCTTACGGGTGTTACCAATCTCTTACGCAGTGATCTCCCCTTATAGCTATCGGAGAGTTATTGCTGTACTGCAAGGGGAGTTAATCGCTACACGCCGGTGTGTTTAAATGTTATGTTGCAATGTATTTAATTATGTGAACGTGTATTATCTGTTTCAGAGGCGAGCAGACTTATTTCATCATGACTAAAGACGAATGACAAAGTGTTTTTGATTTAATATGCCCGGATACGAGTCTGTACATAACATAAGGGATCTAGAAGGGAGTCCAAAACGCAAACAAACGATAACCAAAAACAATACGCTTGATATAAATGAGTGTATGGTATCAACGAGTACACGTGGACTACAAACTCACTCTTGTAGTTTTAAGCAAGAATCGATTGGATTATTAATGGCTCGAAGAGATTCGTACTATAGTCTGTGTGATGGCTCGCAAAGTAAAGACTGTTTTCAAGACGATACCACCGTTCGTTACGAATCCAACAAAGAACATGGGAATAATGTACGCAACAAATGTTATGGAAAACCATTTACTAAAACTTGTTGAAGATATCAGCATTACTGAAACACCAATTTTTAAAGACATACGTCTCCTTGTTGAACAACTGGTTCAATTCCTCATTGATCAACTGCTCTATATGAAGCCTCGTTTGAAAGTCAGTGAAATTATACCTACCGGAAGTTGTTATGAGGGTACTAAAATCTTGGCGCCTGACGAGTTTGATTTTCTAGTTGTTGTCGATCAAGGTACAGAAGTTACTTTATCTTCAACAAGAAGCGATGGCTTTGCACAAATTGAAGCAAAAACAGATTATGAAAGTGTGGAAGACTTAGTTACAGATGATGACGTCATCAAATCCTCTCCTGCGTTTCGAAATATGTTTCGACGGTTATTTCACTCTACTGTTGCTAAGCACACCGGGGTCAAATTTAAAGCACATTGTGGTTATCTAATACTTGAAGGTTATAGTGTCCCCATTAATGGACCTCAATGCAACTTACGTGTACGTTGGTATCCCCAACAAGGGGACCGTTTGGAAATATTCATCGATGTCACACCAACAATAAAATGTATAAATTCGATAGATGTTGTAAATCAAGTGTACAATAAAGATGAATACATTCAAAAGGTCCTCGCAAATAGTAAACACGTTTTGCTGATTCCACGACCTCATCCTCAATGTGATCGAAGCTTTAAGCTCGTTTTTGAAGAGGCTGAGAAGAGTTTGTTTTCACAGCTACACGACAACCATCGTAAGTGTTTGAAACTTCTAAAATATTTTTCGATTTGCATCCAGAAACACGATTTCCAGCTCAAAAAACTGTTCAATTCATTTGCAATGAAAATGGCGGTGTTTCATCATGCTGCACAATGTAAAGAGACATTTGTTGTCAGTTGCTGTTTACGAAAAATAATTCAATACCTTCTAGAATGTTTAGCCTGTGTTCCTCCAGCTCTGCCAAGTGTGTTTACCCCTGGACGGAATATTTGGAGTAATCTGGACACGAAGGATGAAGTGAACTGTGGTGCCGATGATAGGAATACAGTGGTACACATGAAGGATGACTGTGCTGCTGATGATGGCAGGAATAGAATAGCAGTAGACATTTTGAAAACAATTGTATATTACTTAAGACACTCGGAAGGTGGCAGCTTTGAAGATTTCAGACGCAACATACATGCGGCCTGTAATCATGTTTGTTCTATCGACACGAAAAAGAAAACATTGACATGAAAAACAACAACAAAGACAAAATACAAAGTTTATAAACAACTATACAATAATTTGTGGTAAAAAAGGCCATTAGTCACGTAACTTACTATGTATTCATTTATTTATATTATCAACATTTTTTTTTAGTATTATGATCTACTAAATATATATCTTATTCATACGTGTGGCTTGTTTACTACCATCACTGTCCTGATGCCCTGCATTTAGCCCAATTATGTTTTTTTTGTTAAGATTAAATTATTGAACATGTCGAACCTACATTAATTATACATTATATAGTAGAGATGGTCGAGTTTGTTTTATGATGATTAGTCATATACTGATATGAAGTAGTCATTGAAATGTATTGCGGCTAATGATCGTCAAAATCAAGTTAAAAATTGTTGGTGCAGAAAATCCACTGGCATTTTCAAAAATAAGCCAAAAAATGTACACCATCTTTTTTCCTGCTCACAATATTTGAAGTTATTCATATAATGCTATACAAATGTATATATAATTATCTAGTCATTTATGAAAGAAAAACGTTCAAGTTAACAGTTTGTACTAGGTGAGTATGCCTATGTTTTTAAAACTATGTAAAATGGGCGTGCACTAAGTAATGAATACCAGTGCGGCATAATGTAAAGTGGCACATCAATCAGTGCATCTAATACTGTTAATTTTATAAGGTCGTTCAAAGCTCGCTAGACTACCTGAACGGTCATTGCTTTGATTATGTTTCTGCGTACGATATAATTCACAGCAGGTACATATTTACAACTGATAAGAGGTCGCTGACCTTGATCATTACTTATCAACCATTGGTATTGAAGCCTGTTATCCAAATAAATAAATCCTTTCAAGTACATAAACTGGTTCCTTACCTTTTAATTGGGGGGGGGGGGGGGGGCGCAGTTTAAAATGGTGACCGAGTAGCAGTGGAGCTTATTCACAAACGTTTTACGACTGAAACTCAAACTTTGACTTTAAATTTGCATAATTTATATTTATCATTTTTTGGTTTCATTAAAATTTTGTCCGTGTTACTGTTGATACCCATTCGACACTTTTGCCAATTTTTATCAAAATATTTAACTGTAAAAAATTAACATAGGAGTATCAAGAACAGTTTACACTTTAAAGACTAACTTTCTAAGTTTCTGTCCTAAAATGTTTGTGGACTTGCTGCAATTAGAAGGCACAGACTGACCATGGGTTTAGCACTAGACTCCGGGAAGAGTGCCATGCTCTGTCAAATATACTTAAGTCCTGCAACTTACCATGTATTCATTTATTTATATCGGCCCAGCATACATTATATTATTATGATATACATAACTGCATGATACACGTAAAACATACGTTCTTGTAGGAATCCGGCAATATCATAAATACATTTTTCACGTATTTAAATTTTATGCATTTAAATTATTAAAAGTACAATAATGATAATTTTAAATGCGCTTCATTTGTTAAGAACGCGGTTCTATATTCCTGGTGTGCACACAGCAAGTACAACGTACGTGCAATTTGGAACGTAATCAGTTGAACCTCACTCTACCGGTGTATATACATCATTGCACAATGGCGAGTAATCATTGGGGGAAAACAGAAAACGATATTAATGAGAGTACATGCATGTATTACATACGTTGTGCTCCGATGAGATCATGTGTATGCATGTACATCACGTGTTCGCTAAGCAGTGCATAACTCGATGAAGACGTGCTGTATGAACATGTCATCATCGACGACATATTAGCTGCAATGAACAAAATATTAATATTGGACAGAATTTTATAACAATTTACCAGCTTTAAGCTGTATTTTACATCGATTGTGAAACAAGTTCTTACAACTTATTCTTATCCCTCTCAACGACTGCTTCTTGGCTACAAACCAGCGCTGTTAGTTGGCAAATGCAATTAAGGGTAATGGAATCTGACGTTTACACCTGACCCCAACTTACCAACAATTGTATAGCATTTTATTCACTGAAAATACTTAGTTTTTCGGGTCCAATATGTCTCCGTTACGCACGTGCGTAAGTGCATATGCCTTGCTACGACCCGGCTGAGACGATATTCAGTACTCTGAAAATACAAATGCTACATCTTTATTTATTTCATAGGTAGATCTTTAACTACGTCCGTGATTAAATTCATTAAATATACCAAAACTTATTCTGATATGCACGTTTTCTCAAACCAGTTGAGCCTGTTTACCAAATTTAGTTATCTCTGACCTTCGATTTTTCGTTTACATAAGCGACAATGAACTTAATTTATGAGGGCGATTTTGAATGGACAATCTTTCATCACGTGACTGTGACGTCTCGATGTAAATAAACCAGCAAAACAATAACATTCGCTTGAGAAGACAGTATTACGCATTTTCCGCCAACCAAAGAAAATGAGTACGAACGGCTCAGCAATCTTACAGAAAGACGAATTAAACGGTAAGTTGAAAACTTATTATAATAGCTTTCGATTGAGCAACATTTAAAATGCAAACTTGCACGAATAAATTGGAAATTAGCACAGGTGCCCGGATGCTGGTTTGATAAGATATTTGTCGATGCAACGAGTGCATATTGTATTTCACATGATTTTTGCAAGTTATTCTAATGTTTCTCTGACGTTTGCATGCAACAATTTCTATATAGATCTACTTAGAATTACTCATTCGTTTGTTGGCGTCGATTCTACGCTTAATCGTCTACGTGGAATCTGGAACGTAAATGCGCGAGCGTACGTGCACGATGACTTGTTGTCGCAGTGCTCTGATTAATTAATTGGCTAATGAATGTTGCATGTACTGAAGATTCTTCCTACTTACATTTAATATTAATTGCATATACTGGGTTTGTGTCAAATTGATTGGTTGTTTGATCGCAGGGCATTGAATGCTAGTAATTAAGGGGGTCCCTAGAAAGGAAATATTTTACCTGTAGCCTGGGACCAATGGTATCAGGACATTTCGGACCAATATAGATGGTCCGAAGTGTCCCTAAATATGGTCCGAAGTGTCTGGTCCGAATTATGGACGTTTGACCGGGTCAGAAATTAGCAACTGCAGATAAGCCCATAAGTCTATTGGAATTTAGCTGATTTATGTAGGCTAGTAGACTTTTTTGCCTTTTTCCCAAATTAATCACGTATCAACCCAGCTAAAGTTTATATCAATTTAAAGCTTATAAAATTGTCTTTAAAATGATGTATAAATCATTACAGCTTTATTTTCTCAATAAACAATATGAACAGTTAAACGTGTTGTGTATTGGACGATCAGGTAACCCCGAGCGGGTCAGTAGAACGGACGTAATTCGGACCAATGGGTGTATATTGGTTGTAGATCAGTTAAAGGATTTTTATTTGAGACGCATACTAAAATGTAAAGTAAGGTATTTTTTTATGATAGTGTTTTTTGAAGAAAAAATAGTTTTCATTAATGTCTAAGCTATGTGTCCCTGTCCCTTGGGAGTCCAAGAAAGTTGGACAAGAAATGATAAAAAATTGACTTGTTTCGCACCTTAGTTAATGCTCACAATTGGCGTATACTTCAAAATCGTCCAGGTATGCCCCTGCAGGTCATATAATGGCCACACTGATAAGTTTAATGGGTAAGGCTAGTAACTTTTAAAAAGTTAATAATTTTTCCTTATTATTCAGAAAGTTGGTGTGATGTTCATTATGACAATGGACAATCCGGTCATGGCTCACCTAAATGTACAACAGATCTCGGAGGAAATGTAGAAGTGTCTGCACTGTACACGCCCCTCAACATTGAGAAACTTCTAAATGATGCACAGAGGGAGAGCGGACAGAACAGTCAGGACGCTTCAGCCAGGACAAGGTAAATATGGAAGCCAAAAAAATGTTTGCTTGCTTTTAAGTTAAGAGTGATCTTTTGTTTGTTTAATAATTATTAAGCTTATTTTTAACTTAAAACCTGTTTACTTTTCGTATAAAGTCACTGGAGCAACCAATGAACTCAGAGGTCTAGGCTTGTAATAATTACTGAAAAAATCTTTATTTTTGTGGGCACTTTATTTCGCGAATTGCCGTGTTTTTTCGTAAGTATTTTTATCGCGAGTTCCATACTGAGATGTTCGGACATAGTATTGAACAAATATTATAGCAAGATTTTGAATCGCAAGGTTTTCAACTCGCAAAGTAACATGAAAATAAAAACCTCATGAAAAAAGGGACTTTTACTGTAATCTGTTATATATGTTATGCTTGTTTGAACCTTGGGATATATTACTGCTTGTGAACATATGTTGATTCAGTCATACTAGATATTTTGTATATAATTCTTGTAACCTAATGTCAATTGTAGTTAATGAAATGTACTCTTAGAAATTTTATGTTCGAAACAATGGCTATAATGTGTGGTTATTCTTTTTATGTGTTTCAGTCCGAAGGGGTTACAGTCGCCAACTGGTCTTCCACCACTAGTATGTATACATCTTCATACATGTATATACAGTCAACTCTCGTTATAACAACCATTTTTGTTCCTTGGATTTACGTCTTTGTATTGAATATGTCTTTATATTGAATTTAATCAATTACTGAAAATAAGCTGATTCATTGCCACTGAATTTGTGTTGTTAAATGAATATTCCGTTATAACGAATGTCAGTATAACTAGAGTTGACTGTACTGTTATTATGTACCTAAACCATGATTGTTCAATGTCAGTTTTTTGATGGCATAGTAAATGGTTTCATTTATATTTTCCCCATGTTATTCACCCTAACAGTATTATCTTTAGAAGACAAGGGACTCATAATTATAATGACAGAGACATCGATAGCATCTATCTATAAATAAAAAAGTAGGTGGACTTCCAAATTCAATTTCATCGTTTCATTTTCTATGGCAAATTTGTTGGATGTATTATATCCAAAGTGATTTGTTCTCTACCTTTGAATCACACAGAGAAATTGTAAGTTTGTTTAGAATAAACACCCTAGTATTGGTTTAAAACGAAAGATATTAAATAAAACTTGTGTTTATTTTACAGGAAGTTACTGAATGGATGTGGGATTGGTCATCAGGACCAGAGAAAAACCCTTCCAGGTAAAATGTTGATACTTTCCTTGATCAATGCATTATCAGTTAATACTTATATGATGCAGACTATAGCTTTCTGTTTATTGCACATGCTCATTCTGTGAATATATAGATGCTATCTTCTTTCATGTACTTCATTTCTTAATTTAGAATAAAAGTACAACAACACATTGTGTTTGTCTCGCTCTCGATCAACTAGCTTCCTATGTCGGACTAGTCAAATTTTACATTTTCACTAGTCTGGGACAAGTGTCTTTGAATGAAAATCTAGAGCCCTGTAGTAGCTTGGTGATTGCGCAATATGTGCAACATTTCACGTACCTGCCACGGCAATGCACCATTTATCAGGTTTTGTGACAGACTATATGTATCTTCCTTTCAGAGAGCAGGCCTTCAGACTACAGCAAGCTTCCAGAAACCGCTCGAAGTACACACTACGCAACACAGAGATTATGAGAGGGTCTTTGTTTACACGAGAGAATCTCGTACCTCTTCTTATAACCCATGTATCCTGCATTGCACTCGGCGTACTTGTCACGTATGTATTGTTTGTAATGTTAATATTGTTTCATGTGCTAACTGGCTTCATCTTCTGGGGGTTAAAGTCTTCATCTTTTCATCTGATCCCCTTTTTGAGTAAATAAATGTGAAATAAAAGCTGTCTGATTTGCTCAGATATGTGTACCGGTGAATGAGGATTGCCTCGCTCACCCTGGTACATACAAATATATTCTTACCCTAATGATCCCAATTTTTACCCACTATATTTACACAAATTTAACACACAAGTATATGTCGTAAACCTTTTTAGTTTCACATGTTTTTTTACATTCCTTGCGCGCTAAATGACCGAAGCTGTCGATGCGCCATAAAACCACATATAAATAAATAAATCAGATATGTGTTAAAACAGTATTATGAAGGAGGTGACCTCTTTTATCAATAGTCATTCTCACCCCTGATTTATTTCAATTCAGTTTGTCATAATCTATACAGATCATTGCCCTCTACTTGGCAGAAATGTCAAACAGAGAAGATCATTTATATTCTTTAAAATATGAATGAACAGGTTTTCTGTAAAGACTCGCTAAATTTAAAAAAAAAAACATTCTATACTGTTATATACAAGTTTCACAATTTGACCTGCAGAATTCAAATAATCCATTATAATTAAACTGTATTAAAGTGATGCCCTCAGTAATGGCAGCGTTCATATGTATTTTGATTGTCACATTTCACGGATGTCAGGCCTTTTCCTATAGTTCTCACGGGTCAGACTATCTGACCCATTCCCAAAGCCAAATATATGGGGATTATCCCAATCAGAAAAAAATCCCAATCAGAAGCACCTACGAAAAATTGTCTACTAGAGAGACCTGGTATATTTTGAAGCTCTTTGTATAACTGTGGCCATTACTGTCCTTTTTGTCATAAATGTTTTATGGACATTTTGTGTGTCTTTTTGACAGCTGATATAAGAAATGTACATTAGAATGCTGGTTTATTTAAAATATAGATATGAAAAGCCTGTTCTTTTAACTATGAAAATTCCCAATATTGGAGTTGAAGGGATTCACGTTTTCCCAAATTGGCTAATTTTACGACGCAAATTTTCACAAATTTATCTAGGATCTTTTTCCCAAAATGGACAGAAAAATGCCTGGATGTATTACTTATAGATTTGTATACAATATTAAGTTGGCCACGCCCATGATGTGAACCTTCCTTATCAGTGACGAAGTATGTATTTATTTTTATTTCAGCGTTTACATAATGAGAAGACAGCCCCAAGATCCAATACTTCTTTAAACAGCCTGGAACCAGTCTGAACAAGTTCAGCATCGAGTGGAAGTAAGGAAGATATTTAGTGGACAATCTGGAACCTATCAATCTAGTTCAACCATTACACAATCTTTATTGAGTGTTTTTTAGTCATGAAGTACTTTTATTGCGGTGTTGCTTTATACATCACAAGTTTGGTGATTTGTTGGGGGCCATGCATGTAAAATCCCTGTTTTCTATCCCTTATTGTTACCTAGAAAACATTTTTGCACTTCATGAGTGTTTAAACATATTCAGGCTTCTCATAATTTAAACAAAAAATATATTTTTTATAGTAAAGCTATAATTTCTTACTGAAAGTTTTCACTGAATGTTAACCATAGAATAACATTATTTCTTGAATCCGAGCGTATGAAATATGCAATTTGTAGCTTTTCTGTAATGTGTACATGTAATTATCTTTAATCCTTAATTAACTTTAATATAATGGATTGTTGAAATTGCTGCTTTAATCAAATGAGTGTTTTTGCTTAATTTGGGCTTGAAAATAGCATCTGTTTATTTTTGTTAAAGTTTTTTCTGCATATCATGGCTAGCAATAACATGTTTGTTTTGTTGAAATATTCATTCTATACTAAAATATTTCTTCATTTTTTACATCAAACTGTACTAACAGTCATGGACATATAGCCTTCATGTATGTTGTGTTGTTTCTATGGAGATATCACACTGTAGCGGTTCATCTGTTTTTATAACTAATACGAGTCGGGCTCTGTTAATATTTGGATTTTATATCAAACAGTTATACTCATCATGATGTGTAGTGATTTAAGCAGTATTAAATGTGTACTCTTTTTATAATATGTAGCTTTTGTATTTCGTATGAACGATCTTCTAACAATTTGATAGAATTCAGTTAAATTGGGATTTAATACTTTCTTAGCTTTCGACTGTAGAATTGATTGACAGTGACTTACTTGATTTAGATATGATATATTTTTGTGACAGATCAATATTGCAGTATCTAAGGCGATAAATGTTTTTACTGTGTCCTTTTTTCCCCTCGTAAGAGAACCTATGTCGTTAGTCTAATGATGGATATAATTTATGACTGACCAAACTATTCATTCCATTGGTTTAAAAAGCCCGCACAAATATTCCATTTGAATGATTTTCATGGTGTGTTTTATAACCGATGTAGTTGCACTAGTGAATACACGACATTTGATCATTACAATGTTATGTTAGTATCATGTTAGTATTACTGGGCTATGTTTGGTTAATGGTAGAGTTCTCGATCTGAATATCTGTGTTTTGTGATTATTATGGTAAATGATTGCACTGTGTATTCCATTCATTCAATCTGTCAATGTTCCATGGTATATAGTTTAAGACTTTTCATAAATTGTGAAACAAGTTCTTACTACTGGTATCAATCTCTCTCCATGTCTGCGTCCAGGATAACTAAGAAGTATCTGCGTCTAATCTAAGGATTGTGAATTTGATAGCATATTTTTCCAAACTTGTCTTAGAAACTGACTCCTGCAGGTTAAACTATCAAACTAGAACATTTTGAAGACATTGACTTGTACAGTTTTCTGATTGTTACAAATAAATAATAGTGTTTATTCTGAACTTATGATTAATTAAAATGCCTTTGTACATGTTGATTGATTGGTAGAAACTATGACGTATTCTAGTGTTTTAATGTTTATCATTGGAATGAGCATATTTTTAATTTTCCATAATGTCTTTCAAGAATTTCTCTAGTTTTTCAACAGACATATTTTCATCGTACTATCAAGTAGAATTTGAATAGCAAACGTGACATAAAATGTTCCATTTCTCAAGCTTCATGTGATAAGGGTTTAAATTTATCGTGAATGTTGTTGAAATACAGTTTTCGAATGCTTAGTTTAGCTGTAATACATGTGTACATCCTGATCATGTTGTAAGTATGATTCATTTCACTGCATTTTCTTCATGTGTTCATTTTTTATTCCACTTACATTACGATATTAAACAAGTATGATATCTGTTGCTATTTACACGTTACTTCTGGTTTCGCGGTATTTTGACAACATAACATACATTGAAACAATTTGGCATAAAGGGAAAAATACGGAAAAGAAATGATATTGTCAGCATTAATTAACTGTAAATTATTTGAAAGAAGAAACTGAACATAATAGAAAATCGAAGTCAGTTTTTCTTCAGTTACGTTATTTCGTTAGTACCGCGAAAAATACGAGCGAACTGTATAATTATCCTTTCAAATTTTGTACATACTTGGAAAAGTTGATCCCATCTTCTGTGATGTATCCTCAGTTGACTTAATGATACAGTATTTTAGAACATGAACTTGCATTGCTATTCTGAATTGTTTTATTTTGTACATTTATACAATTTACCCATTTAACCTATGAGTCGTCTTCATAAAGAATATTTTCTGGAGTAATTTTATTCAAAATTTTTACGTGATAAAAGTCAGAGTATAATATGGTTGCTATAGAGATGTGTATGTTAAATTTCATGCTTACAGTTTATTATGTGTTTGCTGCTGTTTTATTAATGTAAATACATTTGTATTCTGTTGCCAGGAAACGAAAATGGTAATAAATGAAATTTGGCATTTTGGGAATTAACAAACTATTAAGATAATATTCTAGAATTGGACGAAAGATGTCTGTATTATAGGTTTGCAGGTTACAGTTTAATGTTTTGTTCTATTGGCTTTAATCTTTTGTTCTGTTGGCAGAGCAACTGAGTTGTGTAGAATAAGGGTCTTAATATTTATCGAAATTTGTTGTACACATAGAAGTATAGAGTTAAGCAGGCAGGTTTAATTTGTTGATTGTACGGGTATCAGAACTATTATAGTAGATTTAGAAATTTTTTGAGTGAAAGAGACATAGATATTTGTGGTGACATGCATATTTCACATGATGTTTTTCATTGGAATTGACTTGATGCTTATTGCTTATGAAGGACAAGTTCAAGCAGAAGGGTTTCAATAGATAGTTTCCACATTTACAATATTTACCTCCCTTGTTCTGAGTAGTCTGCCATATTGATAGGCAAATTTCCTTAAAGTTTATAGGGAATATAATGTAAACGATGGTAAACTAATCAGATATATAAAAATAACTTATTCATTATTCTCATGTGGGCAGTTGGCTCAGAAAGTTGAAGAAAAATAGGTTGTCACATGCAAATTCTATTGGTATTTTCTCAATTATCACCTTTTTGGAAATTACTCCTAATAGTGCTTATCAGTTTTGCCTATCAAAATGGCTGGTGATTAAGAACAAGGGACGGAACTTTTGTAGATCTGGGAACTAACTAAAGATGTCTTTTCGCTGTCTTCTGTATGATAGAAGTCTATCCTGTTTAAATGCTTTCTTGCTTGACTGTTGTAGGGCATAATGTTGCAAAGTGTCATTGATGAAGTATTTTTGGTATAAAATATTTTTGGTTTTTGGTTAAAAGGACTCCAAAAGTACTTTATCAAAGCATTGATAACAAAATATATTCAAATTAATGACACATGCACAGTAACATTTTACTTACAAATGAATTACTGTTAGCAACAAAATAAAATCTGGAAGTATGATAAGTCACATTTAATTGTTTCTGGATATGATCATGATTGAAATGTAAAAGCATTAGAATTTTTGTTCATTTATACATCTCTTGTTAGATATTGTGTGTATATGCCTTTTTATTTGTTTCTCTGTTACATGTTTGGGTATTGATTTATTATAATGTTATGTTATGGGAATTTTGTTTACATGTTGTGAAATGTTGTGTAGTTTTGAAAGTTTTTTCTTTTTCTCAATGCTATCATCATCAACCGGTTGGTCTACTCAAAATACCGCCATGTTCGTTGTCTCAAGAAAACAGTGCATGTTAAAGTCCTCTGATTTTATTATAGATTTGATGAGTAAAATGGCTGATTTGTCAGGGATATATCAATTGTGGAATGGCAGGAGTCTAGATATAAATTAACAGCTTTTCTGGATTACTTGTCATTTTTGGCGTATGAGTTTACTTGAACAGTCATGTATTAATTTCTTAAAACGATAATATGGAAAACATGCTGTCTTGCTTTGGAAGTGCCTCTCAGTCCTTTGATTGTTGTTACAGGTTTCTATGGCAACAAGATTAATGGCTGATTTTAATTGAAGTATTTCATTCTAACCCCATCATAGAGAGAACTTGAGTTATCATATTGATGTTAAATCTCCTATTTGAATTGATGTGTAATTTGATTTGTGGGTTCAATGTCTCGAACTGATTGGATGGTAAAGTTTTGCTTTTTAGTGATAAAGTTTTCGTGCATAAATACTTTCAATCTGGTTGGGTATGGATAGGAATTTTGCTCTTGCCAATTTTCGTCATTTTCGTAAATCAATAAGGTGGGGTATAAATGTTTCATACAAGTGTTTCATTTTAAGTATTAATGTTTTGTTACTATTGTTAGGTATTGAGAAACAAACAAGATACTTATTCAATGTAATAAATTCAGGGTCTTTTAAAGGGTTTTTAGGAAGATTGCTGCGGACAAACTGTCAATAGTTTCTAAAGATTAGTAAAAATGGATTGCATTGGGATTGGGCCCATATTCCACCTCATGGGACTGCTAAAAGCCCTGGATTCTCATTATATCACTTGTGATGATGGTATGTTGTGATGTTATTTTACCCCCAGGTACAAAGTATATGGGGCTGTATTGGAGTCATGTCCATCTGTCTGTTTGTCCACGCTTTTTCTTGGCTACCATTTATTGGATTTCAATGAAACTTCATAAATGTTAATAGTACTATGCCTCATTACGCATATTGTCAGCATGACATGCTCGGATTGCATTTTTTTGTCTCTACTGGAATGATAACCAAATGTATGTTGGCCCTTCCCTATATTTTATGCATTTGTTTTGTCACAACTGGGTGGATGATAAAGAAGCGGTATCTGTATTTTCTATGCTTCAACTGTGTCATCACTGTTATAGACATGGATACAGTTACTGTGTCAAGGCGGTATCTTGGAGTATGCTTCAACTGTGTCATCACTGTTATAGACATGGTTTCAGTTACTGTGTCAAGGCGGTATCTTGGAGTATGCTTCAACTGTGTCATCACTGTTATAGACATGGATACAGTTACTGTGTCAAGGCGGTATCTGGGAGTATGCTTCAACTGTGTCATCACTGTTATAGACATGGATACAGTTACTGTGTCAAGGCGGTATCTGGGAGTATGGATCATCTTTAGTGATAGCTCGTGTTGATTTTTGCATTGTGTCAACATTTTGTAATAGTGCTCCTGTAAGAATTCCTTATATGTATGTATGTGCTTTATTTAATAACTTAATTAATTGATTAGTGTTGTATATTCATAACATCTCATTAATGTGATTGTCTTCAAATATTCTCATCTTTTTTTCATGTTTTCACCCATTTATATGCTTGATCAAAAAGTTGTGGACCAGGGTGTTCAATTTAACTTGATGTTTTAGCATAAAAAATCAAATTTATAAAAATATGATTTATCAAACAACATCTGATATTATAGTGTGTGGCCTTAAATATAAGATTGCTGGCAATTGATGGTGTGCCAATTTGTTATAATATTACACTTCCCAGGGCTCTAGAAATATTTTTCAAAGACACTTGTCTGCGACTAATGGAAATGTTAAATTTGACTTGTCCGACATAGGAAGCTAGTTGTTCGAGATTATTGGTCAATTCAGTAACAAGTAAACATGCACAATGATAGCTCCACAATCTAAAATTAGTAATCACATGTATGTGTTTGTGGGATTCTAAGGTTTGATTTACAACTGAACAATTGCTGATGTCTGTTAGCTTTAAAACAGACTTGTCCGGGACTAACTTCAACTCAACAGTTGGTAGCTCGATTCAGCATTAGACTAGTCCGGGACGTCGGACTGGTGGATTCTAGAGCCCTGCTTCCACAATGACGTAAAACTTTGTCCGACATGTGGAATAATATCGATGAAAATTGTGGTCCAAAATCTTTTTGACCAGGTATATTTAGTGTAGATCTAGATGAATTAACATGGGTATTGTCATCTAGTCGCAGTCTACACTTGTTTTAAAGTGGTATACATTGTATTAAAGCCTTTCAGTAAATGTCCTGATCAGATTGTGTATTTATGCTGTACATGTACAAGCAATGGATGTTGGATATGCTTCATCCATTGTCAGATCATTTTGAATCAGTGATACATAGTTATGATTGGTGTTATTGGTCTAACAAGTGCTTCAATTAAATGCTACAATTTAAGTATTAATATTATCTGTTTGTGGTAATCTGGTAAATATAGTTTGTGTGTGTATTAAGTATTTGGAGCTATGAAGTTCACTATAGCTGTACAATTTCTTTAATTTCTGTAAAAATCGTTTTACTGTCAGATTTTTTTCAATGTAAATATATATTTTTGAAATATTACAGCATATTAGATATATGAGGAAACTCGTGACAATGTATCTGAATTTCCAAGTGGTTTTTTTAATCATTTAATTATTGGTTGTTGATTTACCTGAAAATGTTTCATATTTTACTGTCGTTTGTTTGATAAAATTTTACGCATTTTTGTGAAGTATTTCAATTTGTATTTACTAAGTAATTGATGACTATGTTTCCTCTGCTCCACATGAGGTCGAGTTATTTCTCTGGTAGTATTTTGTTTAGTAATTTTTGTGCCTTTGATTCTATGGTTTCAACTCTTTGATAAATAATGCTGTACTTTTTGTTGGTCATGAGGCTTATGGGAATGGCTGATCTACACGACGTTAAAAAGCAGATCTAGCTTGAGTTATGTCCCCTTGCTGTAAACAAAAACTTTTATTCGAAGTTTTGTAAGATAATGTACAACCATTTCTAATTGTACCATTTAATGTGTGACATGTGGTCTGGGCATTCGTCTGTGAAATCAGTTATTTTCATCGCATTGCATGTTTGCATACTTTTGATGCAAGATACTTAAGTATACATGTATTATGTTCATTTAAATGTGTCTCTAGATAATTCAACTGTGTACTTAATGTGTACGTTTTCATGCATTAAATCATGTACAAAAATGAAGCATTCTTTAGGCTTCAATACTGGTTTAAATTTTCAAGGAAATAAATAGTTCCACAGCGTTCATTGTCACCTACTTGTTTTTAGTATTATTTCATGTTGAATGTGAAGTATATGTTATATACATTGTATGTTTATGTATTTGCTGTTATGTCTGATATATTCATTTATTGAAAAAATAAATATGCATTACACAAATTGGCATAATTCGTTCTGTTTGTATCTCTGTGCCAATGTTCTCTTTCATCTAAGGCCCAGCAATGTGCCTGGTGTGAGTCTCTGGTATGCAGCAATGACATATTTTGTGTTGGGTTGGATTGGTAAAACCTCAATAATAAGACCACCCTTTGGACCCTTGAAAAGTGGTATTAATATTGCGCTGGTCTTAATATTGAAGTTGAATAAAGAGCAAAACAGTGAAAATGGACTTGAACATTGTGTTCTTAATTTTGAGGTCGTCTTATTATTGAGGTCGTCTTTAAGTGAGATTTTACTGTAAATACACAGTTTATCTCCAGTTTTTTGGTTGACTTAGGATACCTTACTGACAAGTTCCTCACATCAGAGATAGTGGATGCATGACCTAGGATACATGGTCTTCAATCAAAACGTCATGGAGAAGATGCACCACACTAGGGTTCGAACCCACAATCTTTAGATTGCCAGTCAACAACTCAACCTCCTTATCCAGCTATTAACAGGCACGAGAAAAATTGTTTTTGCAATACGAAGACAAGATACTGGGCTTAAGTAATAGTTATTTCCTTTAATACTTCATGTATCATTGTGCAAGCTTGTGATAAGAAATTGTCTTGGATTTTGGTATTAAATTTATTTTTAAAAAGCCAGACTAAGAATGCATGATGAATGTATTTCTCATGTGCCCAGGAACATGGTGATAAACCAGCCTTCAACTTGACAATGTTATTTTTCAAATACTTTTTGTTATGACACAAAATATTTCGGAGCAATGTGATTTTGAAACATGCATTTCTTGACCATCCCTTTTCATTTGGCATTGTTTAATGAAACCTATCCTTCCAAACAAGATTTACTTACGTTTGAATTTTCAAACTTCATTCGAAAGTTGAATTAACTTTGTGAAACTTGGCTATTCATTAAACACAACCATTCATTATCCTAAAGACCTACATACCAGTATTTAGGTATTTGATAATCCTAAAGAGTTGTTGAGAAGTTGAATGTGAGAATGTACTCGGTGACATACATTTATCAAATTTTCTCGGTTGGACTTGCAGGGGAAATAACCTCTGCTAATAATTTGATATTTTCCTACCGAGTGGTCGCCCTTTACATTACATCAATCGAGTCAATCTCCTTTGCAGAGTTACCGTTCCTTACACTCGCTCTAACGATAATAGTGTAAGAGAGTGCAATCGAGTGCAGCATTTGAAATTACAAGTCGCCCTACCTTTCCTACCTTGAAAAACAACGCAAAAGAAGTAAGTCACGAAAAGTACATTCGAAAAACAACTTGACAATGGAATGTGACAGGCGACAGTGCATGAAATAGACCTGTATATTTATAGTGTACGATATACATCTTTTTCTCTGCATGACTTACTTATAAGTACAAACGTAAATTAAATCACGATTGTTATTCATACTTAATATAGAGACGTCTTATCAGCAGATGGATTGATAAACGTCAGTTGATGTTAATTCAAATTCGTCGCATACAGTAACTGATTAATCGTGATACAAAAAATGGCTGTTTTTCGTTTAAATAAAATGATTCATCTATTTTTTAGATTGAGCATTCCCATCAGATAAACACTTGAAGTAAATATAAAACTGTGAAGATTAATGTTAACATTTAATTAAACGTCTGTCGCTAGTTTTTTCATTTTATTTCGTCTGCTTTGAAACAAAAAGAAAATCTGTTTTCGTAGCTTCATCGTCTGTGTCAGCGTGCACAAACTGTTTAACAGTAAAACCTCACTTAAAAAACACCTATAATAATACCACCTCTAATTAAGACCTCATTTTTTCAAAGTCCATTTTCACTGTTCTGTTCTTTACTCAACCTCAATATAAAGACCACCTTAATAATAAGACCACCTCAAAATCAAGACCACACTTGTCAAGTCCATTTTCACTGTTCTTTACTCAACCTCAATATAAAGACCACCTTAATAATAAGACCACCTCAAAATCAAGACCACACTTTTCAAGTCCATTTTCACTGTTCTTTACTCAATCTAAATATAAAGACCACCTTAATAAGAATACCAGTTGACAAGGGGACTCAAGGGTGACCTTGTTATTAAAGATTTTACTGTATTGCGTATTGCTCAGTTGCTGAGTGCGTAATGAAAATACAACTTACAGAGGTGCGTCTGTGTCCGTGGTCTGTGGCTTACCTACGATATGAGACCGACTCATCTATTTGATCAGATATGAGTTAATGTATTTGATTGATGTTACAATCCTTAGTCTATGGATTCAGATTGTAATGGAGTGTAAGCGATATCTGTTTACTGTAATTTACGTTACGGTCCTAATGTCAAGTCACCTATTTAAATAAACAATGTATTGTAAAAATATAAAATGGATTAGATCTAGATCAGGTTAATGTGTTGGATTGGCTACAATAAAGTGTGATCACCATCCCCACCTCCAAATCCTTGTGTTGACAAATGTCCGTCATAGTACATAAATTTATCAATATTATCACGGACAAAAATAACAACATGAATATTCGTTTCAAATACATGGTAAATGTATAACAGTGTAAATAAAATGTTTGAGCCGCGGCCGTGGTCCAGTTGTTAGTGCGCTGGACTTGTAACCCGCCGAATCGGGTTCGATTCCCTGTCGCGGCAGGTCATACCATATGTGGAGACGTTGCCGGCTCCTTGTGGAAGGGTAAGTTATTTCTGGTTAGAATTCAGTCCAGGAAAAACTGGTTAGGTGAACCGGCCGCCGTATATAACTGAAATATCGTTGAGAAACGGCGTTAAACCCGATGAAACAAACAAAAAATAATATGTTTGCAAAACAAACGCCTGTTTACAACATAACAAAAAGTGTTTCAAGGGCAACACATGTTTAACTACATAAGATGAATTGTAAAATGCATTCCGTTTCCGTAAACACGTCTTAATAGCGCCTTTGTCGCATCTGACGTGAACAGTCCTGGTAACAATAATCATCACCATTTATCAATTGGTTTGAAATTACCAGTAGCAGAAATAACAACAGTATACAGTAAAACCTCAATAATACGACCACTATTGGGCCTTTTAAACTGGTCTTCTGATTGAGGTGGTCGCTATTTTGAGGTTGAATAACGAGCATAAAAGTGAAAATGGGCTTGACAATTACGTTCCTCCTTATGTGATGGTCTTAAATATTGAGGTTGTCTTTAAATATAAAATATTAAATAGTGAGTCAGACGGAACGATTTTAACCGTTCACTTACAAACCTTGCAGCACAATGCATTTACATAGATCTATACAGATCAGGAGTCAAGATTATCAATCGATCGTGTATGGTAATGGATGAACAGGTTTCTGGCGGAACATTAATATATTGTCAGCGATTTAAACTGTGTTACACGAATCTTTAGATACAATATCTATAAAACTTCAGTAAAATATAAATGTAATAAACATTTAACGGACACTGGGTCCCACAAATACATGAAGTCAACCAAGCAAATTGCTTGAGAGAATAAATAAGAGTTTAGTCATGTTGAATTCTGATCTCTTAGTAAAGCGTTATTCTTTTGATACAACTTTCATACACTTGACCTAACGGTGTTGGTTCTTGTCAGTTCAACAGCAATAAGTATTTCATTTGTTGCCCACAACGACAGAATATCAGCCACAACTCGAGACGTAAAGGGAAATTAAAAAGTCGACAACAATAATACTGTGTGACTTTTACACACTTATTCTTATACAGTAAAACCTCTCTTAAAGACAACCTCAATAATAAGACCACCTCAAAAGTAAGAACACAATTCTCAAATCCATTTTCACTGTTTTGCTCTTTATTCAATCTCAATATTAAGACCACCTCAATATTTAGACCAGCGTTTTCAAGGGTCTCAACGGGGGTCTTATTATTGAGGTTTCACTGTATAATGAAATGATATCCAGCAGGTCGGTAAAGCTCGAAATTACCATCACTTGCGTTGTATGTTTTGAATTTGAAATGTGTAACAAGGCGTGCACGTGATAAAATTCTTGTATAAAGGCATTCTCGACAGCTCTCGGGCATTTCCGTACCACTTCGTTACTCGGATAACACTTGACGTAGTTGGCCGGGGATTTCCGAATGGTATAAAGGCTTGTCATGATTCGTATCAGGATCAGAATAAACGTATATATTGGTTCATTATTGTCATCATTGGTCCATAACAACAAACGCTTCAACAGGCACGAGTACATGGTCGTACTGTACGCTCTTGTGATTCTAATAATTGTATACCGTTATTGATGTTTGAAAATAAATTCTCTTTATTTCCGCCATTTTGAATTCATATCTTATAAAAAAACCATTAAAAATCTTCATTTAAAAGTTCGCTTAAAGTAACTCACTTGTGCGTTTGAAGAAAATTGAATCCGACGTTTACAGTGTATATGGATAATTTATTTGCCTGTAATATTTATAATCCATAATGAAGAAGTTCTTGGCGATATTTTGTGTAATGTTGTCGGCCATCATAGTACATGGATTACTGTCAAAACCTGAAGGTATGTTAATATGATAATATTTTTTCTTAGATTCACAGCATCCGTAACTTTAATTTTCTGTTTTAAGTTTTGGACCTGGGATCAAATTGAATCTATAAAAACGGTGATTTAGACTATTCGACAATGGTACGTTTTAGTAGTATTGCATGTATAAACCTTAATACAACATGCTGTTTTATTTGATTAAATTATTTGACACATTTTGTTCAAAATATATAACCCATGAAATGCATATAAATTACAGTCTGTTCAGTTAGCTCAGTTGGTCGAGTATTAGGCTGTAGTCCGAAAAATCTGGATTCGATTCCCAGACTGGACAGGCCACGTGTTTCCGTGACATTTGTCAGAGCCATTTTGTCCTTCATCTCTAGTGCATGTTGGGAAGTTATCAGCTGCTTCCGGAAGCTCCCCTACTGGTTGGTGAATTGTTCCAGGAAAACTGGTTAGGTCAACTGACTACCATATATAACTGAGAAAATGTTGAAAAAATGACGTAAAACCGAAAAAATAACAAAAACATCCATTTTGTAAGAATACGATACAATATAATATACAATGTGAAATATCAATGTTCCAAGTTTGAGGCCCAAAACTATGACGTCAAGCATGTTACCAGCCCCACAATAGGAATTATTATGGTCGCTGGTTTCTGCCATCCTCGTATTGGCGCGCTTGAATGACATCAACATGCCCTCAAACCAGAATGAAAGAGATATTTATCGTTCTGGCGGGGATACCAACACGCCAAGTCAAGAATTTATCGCTAAATTCACAGTTGTCGTTTAGTGCCCCCGCCACAACACATGGCCCTGGCGGCGTCGAATGAAGACATCGGAATAAACGTCCGCTGACAATTGAGAGTATGGCCTGTTAAAGCAAGATTCGTGTATTTATTTAAATTAATGTTTTATGAACATAACAGACACTTACTAATAATAAAATATTTTGTCCTCTTTATTCGTATTTCAGGCACTGATACGTTGGTAAAGGAAACCATTGACCTACTTATTCGGAAACAGAATGTGGACGTACTGAAGAATAATATACAGGCTTTTGTGGATGCCGAAAGGTTGGGGAACTGTTCTCTTTATTACAACATTTAATTAACTAGTAGATGTGAAAGATTAGCGCTGGAAGGGCAAACCGAAGGCCCCCACAGTAAATGCATTGTTGATGTATATGTTGTGGGTAATGAATACATGTTAAACCAAACGTTGTTTAGTTTACTCGATAATAATTTTGAAATATGATTTTGACATCTCGTGTGTGAAATTAGTCGACGATTCGTATGTTTGCTAGTGAATTGGTAGAACGTACATATATGTACATGTGCTGTATATGTACACGTAATATTTTGAAATATTTTTGTACCGTCGCACATGTTTATTATCTATTTGCCAATCGTCCAAAACACCATCGACTTTAAAGTACTAAGTATATCTGCCTGAGTCACGTTTGCTTTTAAGCGATAACATCAAAGTGCGTTTTTATCAGTATATCAACCAAACACAGTTAGTCTATCTGAGTGGTTTGGTGGGTGCGTGAGTGAGTGATGCGTATGTGATGCGTGAAAAATCTATATATTTGAACGTTTTATATCAATTTTATGTTCCAAAAGGAGACGTATGGGCGTTCCACAGGGGAGTCGTTTCTGGACTACTCTATATCCTCTAGGCCGAGGAACAAACACAACCGCACGACCAACATCGACACCGTCATCACCACCGCTACCATCCACTGTCGCAGAAACAACATTGTCACCAACAACTGCCATACCCATATACTTTCCACCTGTTTTGGATTTCTGCAAACGTTTTTGGACTGGATGGTGGTGTAAGCGACGAAGTTTCGACAGCATGAGCAATCTTGAAAAAATCAGAAATCTTCAACGTAAGCTGGATGAGAACGCTGTATGAAGAATGAAATAATGACATTGTTAGAAGGAATTGAGATAGAGTATACTATAGTACTGTATTTTGAGTATAGACATAAAATATGCTTAGGGAAATTTGGAAACTGACGACGGTATCATAGGTAGATTTAGAGTGGAGGGGGGGGGGGGGGCGAACTGGCAAACATTTTCTGAGATTTTAAAGAAATCGGCCCACGGAATGACATCCTTTTATAGACGCAATATTTGTCCGCTACTGAGGTTGAATTTATTGTTAAGTATTACTAAAGGACAAATTAATACTGTTTTTGAAGAGGGGATATTGGTCAGAAAAGGGCCTGCTGGATAGTTTCACAGTATTCTCTACCTTGCGTCGAATGTTTCTGACAACAGTTTCTACATGGCTCACCTTATACATGTGTAAATGTCTGTGGCCATTTTCTTGTTGTATTTGATATCTTTGCAAGAAATGTTCAAAAAGAGAAAAAAAACAATAGCAAACAAGCATACTATGAAAATATAACTTCAATTGTTATGCACAAAAGACATTTTAGTTTTGGTTAGTGTGTGTGAATGAAAAAGCTTCTACTATGGCTACTGCTGGACAAAGCGCAGATAGTTTCATAATGAATAGACTCATCTTGTGAAACCGGTATCTTGAGAATATGACCGAAAATTGCTATCAACAGGTGATCTGTAGAACAGTTGGTTTAGATGCTTATGCGCATTCGCGTATGCCTTGGTGTTTTAATGGCTGATAATAAATTGTTCCGTAAAAGCCACATTCATGAAGCTGTTCTAATATTTGATGTACATATTCCATATATTATTTACCAGAATATATTTCTCAAACATGAGTGACTTGTCATTTTCTGAATTAATATCGAACATAAAATCGATGGTAAAACGAGAATATGATGATATAAATGTACATGTATGTATAGTGCTGTTAGATTGACCGTGAACAGGTGTATGAACTTTCAGGACCGATCGATGTAAATTTAGGTATGGAAATGTTCTAGTGTGTAAAGCTATAAATTTGGATTACCTTTCTATCAAAACAGAACCGCTGATTTTCTCTATCTTACGAACAAACACGAACATTTTAATACACCTATTATAAAATGTAATGGTACAGGTAATACATTCATGAATACGTTCGCGGTTAATAAATTTGCACTATATAGTCCGTTCTTGTTTACTTGAGACTGGTAGTAAACACATCGTGATGAGGTCAGCCAATGAAAACATGTTTTGGAAAATATTGACCAATAGACAATGCATATGAGTGCACATCATAAGCATTCTCAACCAATTTTGAATACACTAAAACTGTATATAATTATGGTTATTCTATTTAGGGTCTCGAAAACCCACTATAAAATGATCGATGTAAATTTACTTCGTGCAATGGTCCAGAACATTATGAATGACTAAATTGTATAATAATTGAACAGAGATAAAACCACACGGACATTTGAAGTAAACAACAATACCGACAGCACATAGACGAAACACTATCATAATCAAAGGACTGAAGGTTCTGGGAGACGCTTCCAAGGCAAGACTGGACGTCTTCCATATATATCTTATTAGCAATTAACACGCGACTATTCGGTTAAAATCAATCGCAAAAATATGACTCAAATGATCCACAAAAGCCGTTTCTATCAAGACTTCTGCAATTCAACAGTTAATATATCCAGGTAAAATCAGCCATTATACTCATCAAATCTAAAATAAAATCAGAGCACGTTACATGTACTATTTTCTTGAGACGATGAATATGGCGGTACTTCGAGGAGACCATCTGGTTGACGATGATAGCAATACTTCAAATGTACACTTGCACTTAGATGCATTGTAAAATATCATGGCATAATACCTTTGGATACTGGTTAATGTTCGATACCCTGAATGATCCATTGTTTGTATGTGTCCCCATGGCAGTCTCTCTTTTAGTATCGGCTGCTCATTCCGAAGCCACCGTAACGATCGTTGAGTCATAGCACTGCAAGGGAGCGTATTGTTTACATGTATATAGATATTTACCACGTAATGTCAACCAATATCTCACAGTCTACCTCAACATTGTCAAGGTGTGGCTGTTTGTGGACATGAACTGCCGAAAATTGTACCATGACTTTTTTGTTTACTGCCATATTTGGTCATGTGAGAGTTCAAGGTTAAAATGTACTTGAATACAGATGAACACAGAATATGACCCGTAGGCTTTATATCAACTTTGAACAGCGAATACTCTTTTTACATTAGATGATCGCTTCACTTAGATACGAGAGAACACCAACATAAATGTGTTAAACATTTAAAACAATCTGGCACGCCCTGAGATTCATTTTAGGATACGTTTTACATATTCAGTATGTACATTTGTATTTCGAATAAAATACAATGTATCATTAGGTGTATTTGCAAAAACACGTATGTAACATCTGTATACCTAGATTAAACATAAATGGCTGCATTGATGACTTCAAGCATACGAATATTGTCCAACAGAGAAGAATCGCTTGGTTTTGAAGATGTACATAGCAGTGAATTAAATATTTGCAATAAGGTACAATGCCTGTTGTGAGGTCTAAACCGGTGCCATAGAGCTGCCAATGTATGACACGATGATAAACGTTTGTAAACACGTTTAGAGGACATCACGTACGAGTATGTATTTTAGACCACATGTCCCCGCCTAACCTTGGTTTCCGTTTGCTGTTCTTGGTCATCTTTATATGACACTGACATAAAGCTGTCATGAAGAAGCAGCATGACAACTGAAAACTGGCCATAAACATATCCTTGCGTAGTTACCCTTACACCTCCTCAAATGCCTGATGTTTTATGGACTGTTGTTTTCCCGGCGGTCTGTTTGGAGAGGCATTATCTTATGTATGTAGCGTTCCTTGTAGCGACTTATTCTCTCTTTTGAAACAGTTTAAAAACATACTCATATACTCTTGCGAAAGCGTTTCCTAGATATGTTGTATTCATGTATTCACGTGATTTTGTCATGATGGTTCATGATATTTTAGCAACAGAGTTTTTCATAACATACACAAAATCAGAGTATTCAATCGAAAATAAACATTTCATTAAAACGATGAACATAGAAATGTCTGATGGTTAGAACGCTATTGTTGAATTAATGGGAACAGGTAGAGCTATATAATTACAATTGTCATTCGGTCATAGAAATGTAATGGTCTAATACAATGGTTTGTTGGGTGTGATCTACGTAGTAAAGATTTTATCACTGTTTGAAACTTTAAAACTTCAAATATGACTAGTTTCATACGTAAGCATCAAGTATGACCAATTTATTGGCTTGCAATAACAAAGTAAATAGCCACCAGATTATAAGTATATAATTATGTAATTTTGTCGGTCATTTCATCAATGGTACACAGGATTTTGTTTAGTAAAGACGATACTAAATTCAGAAATAAAAATGGCGAATTTGATCAAGCTGGGTGTACTATTACTGGTCTTTTTGTGTTGTGAAACTAGAAAATCACCGGATACAATGGGTAGGTATTTTAAAATTTGTAGGTTTCCTTGTGCTTATTGTAGAAACGTATTTCACTTTTAAATATTTCACTCATGAATGTGTTTTGCTTACAAATTGCTATAACATTTAATGCTTGGTTGTTTCACATGCCGATGTACAATAGTTGTCCAGAATTCAATTTAAACAAGTAATATCTTGAAAAAAAATGATGATCGGCGCAATTTGAAGGTTAATATTTGTTGTGCAATAAAAAATGGCGAGATATTATGATTGCTAGTACTCCAGATCAAAATGGATATCGATAAATTCACCGATTCAGTGGTTTTCGGTAAGGTAACGTACCCCTTATCGAAAGGTTAACCAATCCGCGTCAAGGTTACACACGTTGTTTGCATGAAGAGAAGTCGGTTTAATGGTTAACAAAACATTTGATTTACACAACACTGATTTGCAAATAGCAAAGCCATGTTAGTATGGCTGCGCCGAAAACTGAAAGGCATTATTCATACTAATTATTACAACCGCTTACTGGTGATACTTAACAACGCATGTACGGGACAATCACTAAGAGTTTAGCGTGATTGTTAAGGACATACCGTTTTTTTTATTTTTTGTTAAGCGTCAACCTTGCTTGGCAAAACATAGCTAATTATTAAAAAAACACACAAAGTCGTTTCGAAAAAACAAAAAGCCAAATAATAGACGATGACTTCACATGTTTCAATGAGGTAAAGATGATAAAAATATAACTAAACAACTTGTTTCTTTGAAATCATTAGAAGTCTCACTATTTTCAAACATGCAAGTTGACAAAATACATGTATTGACAAAACATGCGTAAATACGATACAGCGGTTACTTCCCTTGGCGATTTTTAAACTTACGAAATTGTTTGGGTTTTTTTTTGCTCAAAGAGCTCAAACCTAGCCAAACTCCAAATTGAAGAATCGCTTCTCCTGTGGTCCGGAATGAATAGATTCTATGCCGTTAAAGAACACGATTTGAAGTTATGCAGCGTTTCTGGCTTAACATCCGGGCCCTCTGACGCTACATCCGAGTCACTAAGTACGCGGCATTAAATGATTTTATTAAAGATTTGACGAGTATAATGACTGATTTGACCGGGATATATTTTGTGTACATATTGCGTAAGCGGAAGTGAAGCATACAGACAATGTACAACAAACAGAATTTTGAATATCGAGTGCATCCCTTGCTTAAGTTTAGTCCGGATATCTTAATCAACAAAATAACATAATTTATACATACTATTTGTCCCTACTATGGACTTTTATCTGAAATTAAAAACATTAGTGATACATATAAATGATTTTGTATGAACTATATACACTTAATAGTTGTTCATTCAAATAAGCTGCACATACATTTGCAATGAATAAACAACACGTACAATACTGAAGATTATCATGATTATTATGGGAAATTCTTTTCTCAGAGTTGGTAAACCGACTACTACACGACATTAGGCAACGAATGAACGAACCACCTAAACTGCATCCATCGGAACAAGATCTGAGAAGATTGAATGCTAGAAACTACAAGCACGGAGATATGGCTGGATTGGTCAATCTACTGATAAAATCGTCTCAGTAAGTAGCGTGGCGTGTTAGAAGTGTACACTTAACCCTGCAGGGTCGTCAGTAGATATAACCAGTAGGCACTTAATAAGTAATCCGTTCCTCCGCAAGGAACTGAAACTATAATCAACAGGAAACAGAGGTGGGGGCAATTGGCTTTAGGTGCATTATCTTCAGTCGAATTGTCATCGAGAACAATCACTTCATCCGAGAATCGAACCGACGACCTCCAGCTTGCCAGTTGAGTGTTATACCGACTGAACTGCCTGAAAGGAGTTTATAAATACCCGCAGTATCTTTAATGACAGTTCATGGGTTGTAGATCGCTGCGTGGTTGTTTCTCTGTCAATGACAGTTCATGGGCTGTAGATCGCTGCGTGGTTGTTTCTCTGTCAATGACAGTTCATGGGCTGTAGATCGCTGCGTGGTTGTTTCTCTGTCAATGACAGTTCATGGGCTGTAGATCGCTGCGTGGTTGTTTCTCTGTCAATGACAGTTCATGGGATGTAGATCGCTGCGTGGTTGTTTCTCTGTCAATGACAGTTCATGGGCTGTAGATCGCTGCGTGGTTGTTTCTCTGTCAATGACAGTTCATGTGCTGTATATCGCTGCGTGGTTGTTTCTCTGTCAATGACAGTTCATGGGCTGTAGATCGCTGCGTGGTCGTTTCTCTGTCAATGACAGTTCATGGGCTGTAGATCGCTGCGTGGTCGTTTCTCTGTCAATGACAGTTCATGGGCTGTAGATCGCTGCGTGGTCGTTTCTCTGTCAATGACAGTTCATGGGCTGTAGATCGCTGCGTGGTCGTTTCTCTGTCAATGACAGTTCATGGGCTGTAGATCGCTGCGTGGTCGTTTCTCTGTCAATGACAGTTCATGGGCTGTAGATCGCTGCGTGGTCGTTTCTCTGTCAATGACAGTTCATGGGCTGTAGATCGCTGCGTGGTCGTTTCTCTGTCAATGACAGTTCATGGGCTGTAGATCGCTGCGTGGTCGTTTCTCTGTCAATGACAGTTCATGGGCTGTAGATCGCTGCGTGGTCGTTTCTCTGTCAATGACAGTTCATGGGCTGTAGATCGCTGCGTGGTCGTTTCTCTGTCAATGACAGTTCATGGGCTGTAGATCGCTGCGTGGTCGTTTCTCTGTCAATGACAGTTCATGGGCTGTAGATCGCTGCGTGGTTGTTTCTCTGTCAATGACAGTTCATGGGCTGTAGATCGCTGCGTGGTCGTTCTCTGTCAATGACAGTTCATGGGCTGTAGATCGCTGCGTGGTTGTTTCTCTGTCAATGACAGTTCATGGGCTGTAGATCGCTGCGTGGTTGTTTCTCTGTCAATGACAGTTCATGGGCTGTAGATCGCTGCGTGGTTGTTTCTCTTTCATGTCTTTGGAGGTATGCTGAGTTTGAGTTTCCCCCCTAAATTCTCCTTAGTTGTTCTTTATGGTCGACAGACCAATTTTTGGACCATTTTCCCATACATGTTTACCCTTGCAGTTTCTGTGGCCTTGTTTTCCTGGGGGCCTGAGTGTAGGGAGGCATTGTCTTGTTCACTGTAACAACTTAATCGCTCTTTCATACTAAGTACATATTGTTCAAATACTTTCCATGATACATTATTTTGTAATTACACTAAAATACTGCTTCCGATACTCGATACTAACGCCATTTTCTGTTTTCTTAAGTAAGGCTTGTCATAAACAATTGATAACTGTGCCGATAAGCAACGCGCTTTTAAAAACGTAGCCGCTAGAAATGTTCAAATGTTAATTCTATTAATATTACTGCAAAAACAGTGTAAATTGACATACATGTACTCTTATACCATCGCTTTGCAACGATTGGACATTTAAAACTCTGAGTTTACCTACGATACATGTACATATGCTAATTCATGTATTATTCCTCATTCACTGTCATTGTATAGATACGATTATTTTCATAATATGCTGACTATGTATTTAAAAACAATTGAATGCAGGCAAGATTACATCGAACAGAAAAACTGGTTTACCGAGGACGGTGCGATCAGGGGAATCGATACCACCGTAGGTAAAACCACTATATTCGATACATCCACTCCGACAACCCCAACTTCCAGCACTACAACAACAACTTCCAGTACAACAACTACAACAACTTCCAGCACTACAACAACAACTTCCAGTACAACAACAACGCAAGCAACTCCGACGTCCCTGACAAACATTTGGAAATTGATAGCAAAACTGAAGAAGTTGTTCGGATAAACTCATTTTCAAATGTAAACAAATCCAAATAACATTGTAAAACCTCAATAATAAGACCACCTGTAGGACCCTTTAAAACTGGTATTCTTATTGTGGTGGTCAATATAGTTAGGTTGAATAAAGATCAAAGCAGTGAAACTGGACTTGAAATTGTATTCTTAATTTTCAGGTGGTCTTATAATTGAGGTTGTGTTTTAGTGAGGTGTAAGTGTGTTTTATTTCGGTCTAGTTCGCAAAAGCATACCATAAAATATTTATGATTCACGTTAAAACAATAATGATGTCAGATGTCTCACAATTGTGGAACTCGGCTTTGTCCATGTCTTTAAGTTGTTTTGTTATGATCGTTTAGTTCCAAGTTCGACTTTGTAATGTGCTTTTGAATTGTGCGCATGTTTACGTTTATTATAACTATTCTTATGTGTTCTCAGTTATTACATTTACGATTCTATATCGACAGAAGACGCACTAAGGCGTATGTTTTGGTATGTCATTTTACTCTAACGGTAACCACAGTGTGATAAATTATTAACCTGAATCTTGCTTGAGTTAAAACGCGATCGAATTGTAAAGCACTGGGACGTGAAGTTGCGTATAAAGTTAAAATAAACTCATAATAACAAAGAAAATATAATTTATTAGTAAATAGTGTATATCGTACATCAGTTTGGTTTCTGCAATAATACTGCATATGTATTTTACCAGTTCATCGTAATATAACTTGCCTTACTCTTATTTTGTTAATTTTTTTTTTCATTTTAACTACAGTCGCACCTAATTCAATCGAATTCATCGGGTCCGAAATGTTATTTCGAATAGCTCATTTCAATTCTACATGCTTAAGAAACACCGGAAGTGGTTTTCATTTCGGATGATACCAAATATCCGGATAGAAGGTTGTCGATTAAACGAGGTCCGACTGTAATACCACACGAATGACTTCTCCTTGTGTTACTCAGAAGAACATTCTCATGAAACATTTTACAGCAACTGTGGTAACCATATCTACCGTGTGATCTGTGTTTTGAATTATTTATGTTCATGCTTTCAATACAGTACTACAAATAAAGGCTTGCGTTTGAAATAAATTGTGTTTTATTATTTCCATACATTTCCCTTAACGACTTTATTGAAGAAAAAGCAGTTTGTATATTCCCGTACTCATGCGCGAAAGCCACTGATAAACAAACAAAGGATTGAAACCATTAAAAGCGTGATGACACTTTTCAAAACGCAAAATATCGCAAACAGTCTTTATAATGCAAAATTCCGCATACAAACGCTAAAAGCAAAATGCGTTTTTATGAGTTTAAAATGCGTTATTCAGCCAAAAAGGCGTTATTACGAGTTTCAGAAAGAGTTATAACGCCAAAAAAGGCGTGATTACCAGTTTCAAAAGACGTTATTAAGAGTTTCTGAAAGCCTTATAACGCCAAAAAAGGCGTGATTACCAGTTTCAAAAGACGTTATTAAGAGTTTCTGAAAGCGTTTTTCCACGGGAAAACGAGTTATTATGAGTTTTACGCGTTGTAAGTGCGCCTTTATAAAAAAATCGTTAAAATGCCTTTTTGGCGTAATAACGCATTTGAAACTCGTAATAACGCCTTGAAAACTCGTAATAACGCCTTTTTCGCGGTTGTACAGATATTGTTGCGCTATTATGCGTTTTTAAAGTCGTTATAGGGTCCTTTTTAGTTTTAAATAGTTTGTGTACATCAGCAGCCCTAATGGGCTTTTTCACTTATAAATTCAGATAAGACAAATGCATATGCATGTCTATACGAATTGCATTAAACGTTTCCATTGTTCAATCCGACCTCTTCAATCATCAGATCGCGCTCACAAGAATCCGTCCATTCAGCGACCTTCATTTCAGCTGTCTATACCGTTTGACAACATCAGGGCTAGGAAGGTCACGTGGTTAGAGGCGAACAGGTAAATCCGTCGTTGCCTATCTTATACACACATTTAGAACCCGGATATAACATGAAACTATAGTGCTGATAGATTGAGGTAAAGGTGTATGGACTTTCAGGACATGTTCCTTGTCAACTAAGGTAAATAATGCTTTCATGCGTAAAACTATAACTGCTTTCTGGCTTACTCAAACACCTAGGTCTTTGGCTTACTTTTCTATGAATATCAGATACAACTCGAGACGTAAATGAAACAAATATCATGTTCTAAGTCGATGACAATAAAATTTTGTGACTTTTACAAAATTTCGTCTTAATTCTAATACAGTAAAACCTCTCATAAAGACAATCCTTATAATAAGACCACCTGAACGTAAGCACACAATGTTCAAGTTCATTTCCACTGTTTTGCTCTTTATTCAACCTCAATATTAAGACCACCTCACTGAATATTTAGACCAGTTTTCAAGGGTCCAAAACGGGGGTCTTATTATTGAGGTGTAATGAAAATATATCGAGGTCGGTAACGCAGGAAATATTATGTTTGATTTTGAAATTGGTACAATGCGTACAAGGCGTGCACGTGATGAAATAATTGTATAAAGGCTTGTCATGATACGTACAAGGATCAGAATAAACATTAAACATTGGTTCACTGATTACGTCATAAAAACAAACGTTGTAATATGCATGAGTAACGGGACGTACTGTACGCTGTCGTGAGTTAAGTAATTGTATACTTACGTTACTGGTTTATGACAATAAATTAACTTAATTTCCGCCTTTTGGACAGCATATCTTTAAACAAATCCACCATTTAACAGTTCGCTTAAAATAACTCACTTGTGAGTTTGAAGAAAATTGAATCCGTAATTTACAGTGTATATGGATACTTAATTTGTCTGTAATATTTATAATCTATAATGAAGAAGTTCTTGGAGATATTTTGTGTAATGTTGTCGGCCAACATAGTACTTGGATTACTGTCAAAACCCGAAGGTATGTTAATATATAATACTTCTCATAGATTCACAGCATGTGTTACTTTTCATTTTCTGTTTTTAAGTTTTGGATAAAAACATGGACGGTGTGGATACTAGGTTCAAAGTAAATCTATAAGCATGATGTTTAAGACTTTTTTGGTATTGCGTGTATAAACCTTCATACAATATGATGTTTTACTTGATAAAATTATTGGACACATTTTGATCAACATAGATCACTGTCTGTCCAGTTAGCTCAGTTGGTAGAGTGCTAGGCTTTCACCCGAAATGTTTAGGTTCGATTCCCAGACGGGGCAGGTCATGTCCTTCCGTGACATTTGTCAGCCATTTTGTCCTTCATCTCTGGTGCATGTTGGGAAGCTATCAGCTGCTTCCGGAAGGGCAAGTTAGCAGCTCCCCTACCGGTTAGTGATTAATTCCAGGAAAACTGGTTAGGTCAATGACTACCATATACAACTGAGAAAATGTTGAAAAAAAAGGCAACATCCATTTTTTAAGAATACGATACAATGTAATATACAATGTGAAATATCAATGTTCCTAGTCAGTGATTTTTTAAAAATAATTTGAACTGGCTGTGCCTTTTCTAATTGGGAAAATAGGCGCGATAAATCCCAAATTTGGAAAAATAAGGAAATGGTTGTTTTGCGTATATAAATTACTTTTTCAGCTGTGGCTGGTGATTGTTATATTTATGAGGTGATGTAAGACCAAAGATTTTTATAGAAAACATTTAATACACCAAAGTCTGACTTAATAAGAAGAAATTAAGTCAGAGGGGGGAAATGGGGGTAAAATGAAGATTCTTTAAGGAAAAACGGACACTTTTTGATGATGAGAAACAGCCTATATTCGGCAGTAAAATTAACAAAAAAGGGTGCTCCCGCCACAACGATAAACCCCTTATTTGTCGTAGTGAAGTATACATGTATATCTATTAACACTTAATAAGCTGCAATTAGTTATGATGTATTAATATTATGAGTGTCAGTCTATTAAATTAAGTGTGATTCAGCGAAACTATTCATTAATACTAAAACTATACATAGCCTCTTGTATTCCAAATACTCCAGAACGCCTCCTGGCGGCGCCGAATAAAGACACCTGAATAAGCGTCCGATGCTCATTGTGAGTATGGCCTGTGTAAGCAAGCTTCGTGTATTTGTTTTAATTAATGTTTTGTGAACTTAACAAACATTTACTAGTAATAATATTACGTTCTGTACATCCGTATTCCAGGCACCAATACGTTGTTGAAGGAAACCCTTGACTTGCTTATTCGGGAACAGCCTGTCGAAGAATCAGCGCGAGCGTTAAATACTGCTGGTAGCAAACAACTAACACATGTAGAAGGCACTAATAATTATAATGACGTACTGGTGCATAATATACAAGCTTTTGCGGATGCTGAAAGGTTAGGGAACAGTTCTCATTATTACAACGTTTAACTAACTTTGCGCTTTGAAAAAAACATTGGAAAACAAATTTCTCTCTGAGGAACTAAAGGAGTGTTTACTCGAAGTAATTTCGTACATCGATAATACATTTGTATATTTGAAATATGATTTTGACTTCTCTCATAGAAAGGAGTCCACGGTTCGAATTTGCTAGTTAATTGGTAGAACGCATATACTTAATAAACTGTACTGGTCTACATGTACAAGTAAAATTTTGAAATATGTTTGTACCGCTGCGCATGTTTTTTATCTATTTTTCAATCGTCCCAAACATCAAGGACTTTAAAGTATATCTGTCTGAGTCTCGTTTACTTTCAAGCGATAACATCAAAGTACTTAATAAATATCAATCAAACACAGTTAGTCGATCTGTGTGAGTGAGCGAGCGAGTGATTGAGTGAGGTTATTGATGCGTATGTGCGTGCTTGAAAAACATGTTACTATATAGATAAAACTATATGCTTGAACGTTTTATATAAATTTTATGTTCCAATAGGGGACTTATCCATGGCGTTTCTCATGTGGGTGGTTCATGGATCACGGAATATCCTCTAAACCGAGGAACAGACATAACAACACAGGCAACATCTACACCGTCATCACCACCGCTACCTTCCACTGTCGCACCAACTACTACACCGTCACCAACGACTACAACAACGTCAGCAACAACTACAACGTCACCAAGAACTACCATACACATAGAATGGCCACCCATTATGGATATCTGCAAACGCTTTAGATGGACTGGAATTTGGTGTAATCGACCAAGGGACGGCTGGATGAGCAATCTTGAAAGAATGATAAAACTTTGAACAACGTATGCTGGATGAGAACTCTTCATGAAGAAGGAAATATGGAATAGTGACATTGTAATAAAGTATACTACAGTAACTGTATTTTTAGTATAGACACAATAGATGATAAGTAAAATTTGGAAACTGACGACGGTATCATAGGTGGATTTAGGGGGATGCGCGGAACTGGCAAGCTTGTTTAGCATTAGGTACCTGAAATTTGTTCTACCGTATCGACATATACGTGTTGGTCGATTTTTCTTGAGAATATGGGAGAAAGTGTCGTTGGCTTCTGTAGGCTTCGCACTCGAACCCCAGATCCCCTGGACAAGGGGTACCTCCTCTTGTAACCCCATCTATACACCCCAATCGAAAAACGTGTTGGAAGGTTTACATTGACGTATTTCGGAAGTACTTTGAACCATACATACCAGGGGCCTTATTCACAAACGTTCTAATACTGAAACTCTACACTCCTGCCAATGTTTATTAAACTATATAGTGAAATAATAACGTAGGAGCGAAAGAACATTCAACATTTGAAGTCTTATTCTGAGTTTCAGTCTTAAAATTTTGTGAATAAGGCCCCAGTTAACAATCAGAAACAACAGGTGTATCTCCACCAGCTTTTTGAAAACTACAGTGTATTGGAAATGTTACTGGTCGGTTAGCACTGTTGACCGGTATATAATAAATATCATACTATAAATATCAACGAATTTGTTCAGTTTTTCTGCGATTATAGCCCTTGTCGGGACAAAATGGATTTTGGTAAATTCAGTGGATTTCGTTATGGTACCGTACCTCTAATCGAAAAGTTAACCAATCTGCGTCGAGGTAACAAACGTTGTTCAGTTGATGAGAAGTTGGTTTGAGTGGTTTGATTTAAGAACCACAATGATACCAACGCCATGTATTAGTACGGCTGCGTCGAAAAATACAATGTGTCATTAGGTGTAAGAACAAAAAACGTGCGTTACATTTGTACACTTAGATAAAAAATAAACGGCTGTATATATGTCTCCATACAAACGAGTATTGTCTAGTAGAGGCGAATAGCTTTGTTTTGAAGATGTACATAACAGTGAAATAAACATTTTCGATAAGGTACAATGCCTATTGTGTGAACTAAACTGGTGTCACAGAGCTGCAAATGACACCATGATACACCTTTGTAAACACGTTTAAAGTACATGTACATCACGTATGCGTTTTAAACCTACTCATGGTGTAAGCATAAAGTTAATACAGATAAACTTACTTTACGAGTGAGTGTTTTCGCGTAGTCAACATGAGTCATGAGTTCTCTCCCTTTATCCCTTTTATAGTTATCTCCCTTTATCATTTCTATGAATAAAGGGAGAGAAATTGTGGCAATCCCCTGTGGCCAAGACTGACTTCACTTACACGATATGTCTCCAATTAAACTTGGTTTCGGTTTGCTCTTCTGCTGTTCCTGTTCATCCTTACGCCATATTCTAAATATGACGTAATACTTATTAATACAGTTGTGCAAAACTCGCGAGTGAGTGTTTCCGCCTAGTCCACAAGAGAGTGTCAAGAGTTCACTCTCTTTATCCCCTATCGAAGTTCTCTTACACGTATTACCTTCATGAAGAAGCGGCCTGACAAAGCAAGCAGTACATCGAAAGCTGAAAGCTGGCCAGACACATTTCCATGCGTATTTACCCTTGTACAGCCTCAAATGCCTGATGTTGTGTGGACTGTTGTTTTTCAGAAGGTCTGTGTGGAATTGTCTTATGTATGTGGCGTTCCCTGTAGCAACTTATTCTTTCTTTTGAAAAGTTTGAAAACATACTCATATAATGTTTCGAAAGTGTTTCCAAAATATTATATTCATGTGATTTTGTCATGATGGTTTCATAATATTTTAGGAGTTGTTTCAAAAAGTAGAAATAAACTCAAAATTCAGATTATTCCATTGAAAATTAACATTTCATTGTAACGATAAACATAGAAATGGCTGATGGTTAGAACGCTAATATTGTTGAATGAATGAGAACATGTATATAATTACACTGTAGAGGAAATTGTGTTTCTGTTACGGACATGTAATAGTCAAATACCGGACATGGTTTGTTGAGTGGGATCGTAGGTAGTAAAATTTTTATCACAGTTCGCAACTTTATAACTTTATAAAAATGGCTAGTCTCATACGTCAGCATAAGATATGACCAAAGTGTTGGCTTACAACAACAATATAAATAGCCTCCAGATTATACTAAACAATTGATATACAATGTACATGTATCAGTAATTTCGTCGGTCATTTCATCAAAGGTGCACAGGATTTTGTTAAGTAAAGACGATAATAAATTTAGGAAATGATAATGGCAAATTTGGTAATGCTGGGTGTACTATTGCTGGTCTTTTTGTGTTGTGAAACCAGAAAATCACCGGATACAATGGGTAGGTATTTCAAAATTTGTAGATTACCTTGTGTGTATTATAGAAACGATTTTACTTTAAAATATTTCACTTATGTGTTTTGCTTACAGATTTCTATAAATTTTAAGGCTTGGTTGTTTCCCAGGCCGATATACAATAGTTATCCAGAATGCAATTTCAACAAGAAATACCTTGGAAAAAGAAAAAATGGTCGTTGCAATTGATACTTAACCCACGCATGTATGGGACGATTACTACGAGTTTCGCATGACTGTAAAGGCCATACCTTTTTTATATCTTTGTTAAGCGTCAACCTTGATTCGTAAAACCTAGCTACCTATTCCAAATAAACAACAAAAAGTCGTTTCGAAAAATCACGAAGCCAAATAATAGACAATGACTGTATTATTTCACATGTTTTAGTGAGGTAAACATGATTAAAATATAACTAAACAACATGTTTCTTTGTAAAACATTAGAAGTCAGACGAAAAATCTCACTATTTTCAAACATGCAAGTTAACAAAATACCAGTATTGACAAAATGTGCGTGAACTAAATACAGTGGTTACTTCCCTTGGCGATTTTTAAACTTACGAAAGTGTTGATTTTTTCGGCTCAAAGATCTCAAAACAAAGGCACACGCCTAATTGGAATCGCTTCTCCTGTGATCCGAAATTAATAGAGTTTATGTCTTTAATGAACACGATTTGAAGTATTGCAGCGTCTCTTGCTTAACATCCAGGCCACCAAGTACGCGCAGCGTCTCTGACGCTAAATCCGAGTCACTAAGTACACTCAGCGTCTCTGACGCTACATCCGAGTCACTAAGTACACTCAGCGTCTCTGACGCTAAATCCGAGTCACTAAGTACACTCAGCGTCTCTGACGCTAAATCCGAGTCACTAGTACACTCAGCGTCTCTGACGCTACATCCGAGTCACTAAGTACACTCAGCGTCTCTGACGCTACATCCGAGTCACTAAGTACACTCAGCGTCTCTGACGCTACATCCGAGTCACTAAGTACACTCAGCGTCTCTGACGCTACATCCGAGTCACTAAGTACACTCAGCGTCTCTGACGCTACATCCGAGTCACTAAGTACACTCAGCGTCTCTGACGCTAAATCCGAGTCACTAAGTACACTCAGCGTCTCTGACGCTACATCCGAGTCACTATTAAAAATTAGTGATAGATCTACATGTAAATGGTGTTACATTGAATTATATGCAATTATTAGTTTCAAATAAGCTTCATTCAAATACTGCTGTTTTATAACACCTCTTAATATTCTTAATATTCATTCGGTACAGTCGTATTGTCCGGTTGACTTTACTTTACATTATTAATTTGATATTTTAAGGTTATTTCACATTCTGATATAAATAATTTTGTTGCTGGGAGCGAGGTCAGTACAGTGCTGCTTTTTCTATCCTGCTGTATTAATTACAATGTGCCTGTTGTTGTGTACGTAATGGTTAGTTGCTTTTAATGATTAGTTACTGCCTACCTAGTCAATTTATGTATATATGTTGGAAATCAATGACCGTATAGCAATTAAGTGTGAGGTTAGCTAGCTGTTAAATCGATTTAAACCCCTAGTATTTTTACTAACAGTTCCAAAGCTGATATTCGCTGTATGCTTATTATTTCTATTTGTGTTTTGAATGCATATAATATTTCTCTTTCCCCTGTGCAATTTTTTCACTTTATATAGTGTTCAGGTTATTTTCTGCCCAGGTTCGGCCTATTGTTGCCAGCTGTCTTGACTTGCCCTGTGATCTTTTCCATCCATTGATCCCCCTTCACTGTTTGTACTGCCTGTTCCCTAACGTATGTAGCCTTTAACCTCATCAAGTGCCTTATGTTTTATGGATTGTTGTTTTCCCGGAGGTTTTGTGTGGAGAGGCACTATCTTACGTATGTGGCATTCCCTGTAGCATTGTATTCATTCTCTGTCACATATATTGCAATGAATAAACTAAAATCGTACGCAACTGACGATTATCAACATCAATATGGGAACATTTATTCTCAGAGTTGGTAAACCATCCATCGGAACAGGATCTGAGAAGAGTGAATGACCGAGATCTGGCTAGCTTGGTAAATCTACTGATAAAATCATCACAGTAAGTAGCATATTGTGTGTTTGAAGTATACACTAAACCCAACAGAATTCCTGTTATTTACGATCGTCATTCGATCTACAATGCCTCCCGGTTTTACTAACCTGTACTAAGTAATCTGTTCCTCCGCAAGCAACTGAAAACTATATACATATTGAAGTGGGGTTTTACATTATATACAACAGCAATCAGAGGTAGGGGCAAATGGCTATAGGTGCAATATCTTCAGTCAAATTGTCACCGAGAACAATCACTTTATCCGAGATTCGAACCGACGACCCCCAGCTTGCCAGTCGAGTGCTATACCGACTGAGCTACCCGAACGGAATGATTTTATAAATACCCTCAGTATATTTAATGTCAGTTCCAGGGCTGTAGATCGCTGCGTGGTTGTTCCTCATTTGTGTTGTTTGGAGGCATGTTGAGTTTGAGTTATCCCCCTTAATTCTCCTTAGTTGTTCGTTATGGTCGGCAGACCATTCTTTTGACCATATTCCCATACATGTTTACCCTTGCACCTTGCAAAATGTTTTGTAGTGTGAGTGTAGGGATGCATTGTCTTGCGTATGCGGCGTGTCCTGTAACAACTGTAATCGCTCTTTCATGCTAAGTACATATTGTTCAAATATTTTCCATGAAACATAATTATGACATTACCTTAAATTACTGCTTCCGATACTCGATACTCACGACAGTTTCTGTTTTCGTAAGTAAGGCTTGTCATAAACAATTGATTGATGTGTTGATATTCAAACGTGCTTTAAACGTAGCCGCTAGAAATGTTCAAATGTTAATTCTATTGATATTACTGCCAATATTTGACAGTGTAAATTGACATACATGTACTCTTATACCATCGCTTTGAAACGATTGAACGTTTAAAACTAGTTTACATGTACATATTTATTTCTCATTCAATGTTATTTTATAGATACGTTTATTTTCATGATATGCTGACTATTTTTTAAACAGAATTAATTAAATGCAGACAAGGCTACATCGAACAGAGATACTGGTTGATGGAAGACGGTGGATCCAGGGCAACCGATACCACCGTAGGTCAAGACACTAGATTCGACACAACCACTCCGACAACCACAACTTCCAGTACAACAACACACATTTGGAAACTTATAGCAAAACTGAATAAGTTGTTCACATCAACTCATTTTCAAATGTAATCAAATCCAAATAACATTGTAAAACCTCAATAATAAGACCACCCGTAGAACCCTTGAAAACTGGTTTTCTTCTTGTGGTAGTCAATATACATTGTATTTAGGTTGAATAAAGAGCAAAGCAGTGAAACTGGACTTGAAATTGTCTTCTTAATTTTGATGAGGTCTTATTATTGAGGTAGTATTTTAGTGAGGTGTTAGTGTATTTTATTTCGGTCTTGTTCTAAAAAGCATACCATAAACTAGTTATGATTCACGTTAAAACAATAATGATGTCAGATGTCTCACAATTGTTGATTTCGGCTTTGTTCTGATCATGTTTTTAAGTTGTTTTGTTATGATCGTTTAGTTCCAAGTAATGTGCTATTGAATTGTGCGCATGTTTACGTTTATTATAACTTTTCGTATGTGTTGTCAGTTAATGCATTTACGATTTTGTATGGACAGAAGACTCACTAAAATTAAGGCGTATGTTTTGGTACATCATTGAACTCTAACTTCATGTTCTCAAATTTTCTATAAAATTGTCGACATTACGTTTGTGGTACATTTCGAAAGCAAACTTCATTTGAGATACATAATTAAAAAAAAACGGAAACCACAGTGTGGTAGATTATTAACCTGAATCTTGCTTGAGTTAAAACGCCATCGAATTGTGAAGCACTGGGACGTGAAGTTGCGTGTAAAGTTAAATAAACTCCTACTAACATAGAACATATAAGATTTATGAGTAAATAGTGTATATTGTACATCAATTTGGTTTCTGCAATAATACTGCTAGTTCAACTAGTTCATCGTAATATAACTTGCCTTACTCTTATTTTGTTACATTTTTGGTCATTGTGAATATAATCATCATTTAAACTAAAGTCACACCTCGTTCAATCGAATTCATCGGTTCCGAAATTTTATTTCGAATAATACATGGTTTCGAATAGCCCATTTCAATTCTACGTGCTTAAGAATTACCGGGAGTGGTTTTCATTTCGGATCAAATATCCGGATAGAAGGTTGTCGATTAAACGAGGTCCGACAGTAAAACAACACGAATTACTTCTCCTTGCGTTACACAGAAGAACATTCTCATGAAACATTTTACAGCAACTGTGGTAACCATATCTACCGTGTTATCTGTGTTTTGAATTATTTATGTTCATGCTTTCAATACAGTACAAAACAAATAAAGGCTTGCGTTTGAAATAAATTATGTTTTATTATTTCCATACATTCCAAACAGTCTTTATAATGCTAAATTCCGCGTACAAACGCTATAAGCAAAATGCGCTATTACGAGTTTAAAATGCGTTATTACGCCAAAAAGGCGTTATTACTAGTTTCATAAAGCGTTATAACGCCCAAAAAGCCATGATTACCAGTTTCAAAAGGCGTTATTACGAGTTTTTAAAGGCGTTATTACGAGTTTCAGAAAGAATAATTATACGAACAAATTCGTTATTAAGAGTTTTTCTGAAAGCGTTATTCCACGGGAAAACGCGTTATAATGAGTTTTACGCGTTGTAAGTGCGCCTTTAATTTTTTTCGTTATAACGCCCTTTTGAGTTTTAATTAGTTTGTGTTCACCAGCGGCCCTAATGGGCTTTCGCACTTATGAATTCAGATAAGACAAATGTATATGCATGGCTATACAAATTGCATAAAAACGTTTCCATTGTTCAATCCGACCTCTTCAATCACCAGACCGCGCTCACAAGAATCCATCTAATCAATGACCTTCATTTCAGCTGTCTTTACCTTATGACAACATCAGGGCTAGGAAGGTCAACGGTGTTAGAGTCGAACAGGTAAATACATCGTTGCCTATCTTATACACACATTTAGAACCCGGATATAACATGAAACTATAGTGCTTTTAGATTGACCACGCACAGGTGCATGAACTTTCAGGACCGATCCTTGTCAACTAAGGTAAAGAAATGCTTTCGTGCGTAAAACTATAACTGCTTTCTGGCTTACTCAAAGACCTAGGTATTTGTCTTACTTTTCTATGAATATCAGATACAACTCCAGACGTAAAGGAAAAAAACATCATGATTTAAGTCGATGACAATAAAATTTTGTGACTTTTACAAAACTTCGTCTTAATTCTTATACAGTAAAACCTCTCTTAAAGACAACCTCGATAATAAGACCACCTCAAAAGTAAGAACACATTTTTCAAGTTCATTTCCACTGTTTTGCTCTTTTTTTAACTTCAATATTAGGACCACCTCAATATTTAGACCATTTTTCATGGGTCCCTACGGGGAATGGATGCGTATACATGTGCATTCATGAACATACATCTAACTCTATATAGTGGAAACTCCCTAATCCGAACACCCTTCGGACGAACACTAAAGTTCGGATAAAAGGAGATTCCGGACTGGAGAGGATCCCTCCATTGAATGTCTGTAGGCAAGACATTCGTTCAGTAATTTGAATAAGCTCGCTGGAGGATGTTCGCGTTAACGGGACGTAATATGTATTCGACTTTTCAAAATCAAAGGGAAATATAAGCTATAGCATTATACAAAAAAATGTATACTTGAAAGTTGAATTTATAGACGAAAAGCATATTACATTATAAGAGATCAACATATTTGTCATACTTTCATAAAAGGAAGATTTTCAATGCGATATGCAAAATACATTCTGTGTTAAATGTTGGTTGCTATTTGAATCTATCTATATGTAAATTATCATTATAGAAATTTCGAAAAATATCAATCTCAAGCTGGTAATCTCAGACCATGCACATAGATCGATGTATTTTCAAAACGCCATTCATGTACTTGAAAACTATGCATCATAACTTCAAGATCTTTCGTAGTGGGAAAAAATGATCTATGATAGAAAATTTGAATTGTGATCGCAATGTGCCTTTTTCTGCGCTCACAGCCATATGTAGTTAACACGTTTGTCATTAGTCGCACTGCTTATCCTTTAATTGTCTGGATCATCAAACGCTAAACAATTACTACCACATTATGTAAGCATCAAGTATGACAATTTTATTGGCTTACAATAACAACGTTAATAGCCTCCATATTATACCGAATAATTGATATATATGTAGAAGTAATCTATTCGATCATTTCATCAAAAGTGCACTGGATTTTGTTAAGTAAAGACGATAATAAATTCAGGAAATAAAAAATGGCACAATTGTTAAAGCTGGGTGTACTTTTAATGGTCTTTTTGTGTTGTGAAACCAGAAAATCACCGGATACAATGGGTAGGTATTTCAAATTTTGTAGATTACCTTCTGTGTATTATAGAAACGTTTTTCACTTTAAAGTATTTCACTCATGTGTTTTGTTTACATATTTTCATAAAATTTAAGGCTTGGTTGTTTCCCAGACCGATATACAATAGTTGTTCATAATTCAATTTCAACAAGAAATACCTTGGAAAAAATGGTGTTTGCAATTGATACTTAACCCACGCATGTATGGGACGATTACTACGAGTTTCGCATGACTGCAAAGGCCATACCTTTTTTATATCTTTGTTAAGCGTCAACCTTGATTCGTAAAACCTAGCTACCTATTCCAAATAAACAACAAAAAGTCGTTTCGAAAAGTCACGAAGCCAAATAATAGACGATGACTGTGTCATTTCACATGTTTTAGTGAGGTAAACATGATTAAAATATAACTAAACGAAAAACTCACTATTTGCAAACATGCAAGTTAACAAAATACCAGTATTGACAAAATGTGCGTGAACTTAATACAGTGGTTACTTCCCTTGGCGATTTTTAAACTTACGAAAGTGTTGATATTTTCGGCTCAAAGAGCCTTTAATGAACACGATTTGAAGTATTGCATCGTCTCTTGCTTAACATCCATGCCACCAAGTACGCACAGCGTCTCTGACGCTTAATCCGTACAAAAGCACACCATATAATGATATACTGACATAATGTTAATATGTTTCCATAGAACTTTGCACATAATGTAATATAAAACAAACATAGTAATATAGTTTCATGACTACATAAGACAGTGCCGGCGTTCCATATTTTAAGGTTATTTCACATTCTGATATTAATAATTGTGTTGCTGGGAGCGAGGTCAGTACAAGGCTGCTTTTTCTATCCTGCTGTATTAATTATAGTGTGCCTGTTGTTGTGTACGTAATGGTTAATTGCTTTTAATGATTAGTTACTGCCTACTTAATCAATTTATGTATATATGTTGGAAATCAATGACCGTATAGCAATTAAGTGTGAGGTTAGCTAGCGTTAAATCGATTTAAACCCGTATTTTTTTAACTAACAGTTTCAAAGCTGATATTCGCTGTATGCTTATTATTTCTATTTGTGTTTTGAATGCATGTAATATTTCTCTTTCCCTTGTGTAATTAATTCACTTTATATAGTGTTCAGGTTATTATCTGCCCAGTTTCGGCCTATTGTTGCCAGCTGTCTTGACATGCCCTGTGACCTTTTCCATCCATTGATCCTCCCTTCACTGTTTGTCCTCTTTTATTCTCCTAGTTATTATTTATGGTCTGCCAGGCCATTCCTAGCGTCTCTGTTCCCTAACGTATGTACCCTTTAACCTCATCAAGTGCCTTATGTTTTATGGATTGTTGTTTTCCCGGAGGTTTGTGAGGCACTGTAATATGTATTTGGCATTCCCTGTAGCATTTTATTCATTCTCTGTCACATATATTGCAATGAATAAACTAAAATCGTACGCAACTGACGATTGTCAACATCAATATGTGAACATTTATTCTCAGAGTTGGTAAACCATCCATCGGAACAGGATCTGAGAAGAGTGAATGACCGAGATCTGGCTAGCTTGGTAAATCTACTGATAAAATCATCACAGTAAGTAGCATGTTGTGTGTTTGAAGTATAAACTAAACCCAACAGAATGTATGTTATGTACGATCGTCAGTTGATCTAAAATGTCTCCCGGGTTACTAACCAGTACTAAGTAATCTGTTCCTCCGCAAGCTAAAGAAAACTACAGTAAAACCTCGATAATAAGACCAGCATTGGGCCCTTGAAAACTGGTCTTCTTATTGAAGTGGTCTTTAATCGAGGTTTTACTGATTATACACACAGGAATCAGAGGTAGGGGCAAATGGCTTCATGTGTATTATTTTGAGTCCAATTGTCCTCGAGAACAATCACTTCATCCGAGATTCGAACGGACGACATCAAGCTTGCAAGTCGAGTATTATACCGACTGAGCTACCTGAATGAATAGGTTTATAAATACCCGCAGTATTTTTAATGACAATTCCCGGGCTGTAGATCGGTGCGTGGTTGTTTTCTCTTTTGTGTTTTAGGAGGCATGTTGAGTTTGAGTTGTCCTATTAAATTCTCCTAAGTTGTTCTTTATTGTCGGCAGACCATTTCTTGGACCATATTCCCATACATGTTTACCATTGCACCTCCTCAGTGCCTTGCGGGTGCGGCGTTCCCTGTAACAACTTAATCGCTCTTTCATACTAAGGACATATTGTTCAAATACTTTCCATGAAACATAATTATGTAATACCCTAAAACACTGCTTCCGATACTCGATACTCACGACAGTTTCTGTAGCCGCTAGAAATGTTCAAATGTTAATTCTATAGATATTACTGCGAATATTTGACAGTGTAAATTGACATACATGTACTCTTATACCATCGCTTTGCAACGATTGAACTCTGAGTTTACCAACAATACATGTACATATGCACATACATGTACTTATTTTTAATTCCCCATTCAGTGTTATTTTATAGATACGTTTATTTTCATGATATGCTGACTATGTATTAAACAGAATTAATTAAATGCAGGCAAGGCTACATCGAACAGAGAAACTGGTTTATGGAAGACAGTGGATTCAGGGCAACCGATACCACCGTAGGTTACAAAGACACTAGATTCGATACAACCACTCCGACAACCACAACTTCCAGTACAACAACAAACATTTGGAAACTGATAACAAAACTGAATAAGTTGTTCGCATCAACTCATTTTCAAATGTAAACAAATCCAAATAACATTGTAAAACCTCAATAATAAGACCAGCCGTGGGACCCTTGAAAAACTGGTATTCTTATTGTGGTGGTCAATATATTTAGGTTGAATAAAGAGCAAAGCAGTGCAACTGGATTTGAAAAGTGTCTTCTTCATTTTTGAGGTGGTCTTATCATTGAGGAGGTCTTATAGTGAGGGGTTAGTGTGTTTTATTCCGGTCTAGTTCATAAAATATTTATGGTTCACGTTGAAACAATAATGATGTCAGATGTCTCACAATGGTGGAATTCGGCTTCATCCTGATATATTATTTTACTCTAACTTCATGGTCTCAAATTTTCAAAAACAATGTCGAAATTACGTTTGTGATATGTTCCGAAATCAAAATTCATCTGAGACACATATGTAAGAAAACGGAAACCGCAGGGTAATAAATTATGAACCTAGAGTTAATACGCGAATTGTGAAGCACTGGGACATGCAGTTGCGTTTAAGGTTACAATAAACTCCTACTAACAAAGAAAAAAAAAGCATTTATAAGTAATTAGTGTTTATTTTACATCAGTTTGGTTTCTGCTATAATACTACATTTTTAACTACTGTACTGAACGTACCTCGTTGAATCGAATTCAACGGGTCCGAAATTTTATTTCGAATAAAACATGGTTTCGAATAGCCGAATTCAATTCCACGTTCTGTAGTTACGTATTTTCTCTCTTTCCACGTTCTTAAGAAACATTGGGACCTGATATTCATTTCGGATGGTACCAAATATCCGGATAGAAGGTTGTCGATTAAACGAGGTCCGACAGTAAAACAACACGAATTACTTCTCCTTGCGTTACACAGAAGAACATTCTCATGAAACATTTTACAGCAACTGTGGTAACCATATCTACCGTGTTATCTGTGTTTTGAATTATTTATGTTCGTAATTCGTACACTAAAAATAAAGGCTTGTGTTTGAAATAAATTGTATTTTATTATTTCCATACATTTCCCTGCAACGACTTTATGACAAACAGTTTGTATATTTCGTACTCATGCACGAGAGCCTATTAACAAACAAAGGATTAAAACCATAAAAGGCGTTATAACAACTTTCAAAACGCAAAATAACGCAAACAGTCTTTATAATGCTAAATTCCGCGTACAAACGCGAAAAGCAAAATGCATTTTTACGACTTTGAAATGTGTTATTACGCCAAAAAGGTGTAACTACAAGTTTTAAAAGGCGTTATTACGAGTTTAAGAAAGAATAATTACACGAACAAATGCGTTATTAAGAGTTTCTGAAAGCGTTATTCCACGGGAAAACGAGTTATTATGAGATGTATGCGTTGTAAGTGCGCCTTTAAATAAAATCGTTATAACGCCCTTTTTGAGTTTTTGATAGTTTGTGTTCATCAGCGGCCCTAATGGGCTTTCGCACTTATGAATTCAGATAAGACAAATGCCTATACAAATTGCGTAAACACTTTTCCATTGTTCAATCCGACCTCTTCAATCACCAGACCACGCTCACAAGAATCCATCCAATCAGCGACCTTCATTTCAGCTGTCTATACCTTATGACAACATCAGGGCTAGGAAGGTCACATGGTTAGAGTCGAACAGGTAAATACATCGTTGTCTATCTTATACACACATTTAGAACCCGGATATAACATGAAACTAAAGTGCTTTTAGATTGACAAAACACAGGTGTATGAACTTTCAGGACCGATCCTTGTCAACTTAGGTAAAGAAATGCTTTCGTGCGTAAAACTATAACTGCTGTCTGGCTTACTCAAAGACCTAGGTCTATGGCTTACTTTTCTATGAATATCAGATACAGCTCCAGACGTAAAGGAAAAAACATCATGTTCTTAGTCGATGACAATAATATTGTGACTTTTACAAAACTTCGTCTTAATTCTTATACAGTAAAACTACTCTAAAAGACAACCTCAATAATAAGACCACCTCAAAAGTAAGAACACAAGTTTCAAGCTCATTTGCACTGTTTTTCTCTTTATTTAACCTCAACATTAAGACCACGTCAATATTTAGGCAAGTTTTCAAGGGTTCCAAAACGGGGGTCTTATCATTGAGGTTTCACAGTATAATGAAAAGTTATGCCGGAGGTCGATAACACACGAAATATTTTGTTTGATTTTGAAATTGGTACAAGGCGTACAAGGAGTGCACGTGATGGAGTACTTGCATAAAGGCTTGTCGTGATACATACAAGGATAAGAATAAACATTAAACATTGGTTCACTATTACGTCATAAAAACAAACGCTATAATATGCATGAGTAACGGGACGTACTGTACGCTGTCGTGAGTTAAATAATTGTATACTTACGTTACTGGTTTATGACAATAAATTAACTTAATTTCCGCCATTTAGAAAGCATATCTTTAAACAAATCCACCATTTAACAGTTCGCTTAAAATAACTCACTAGTGCGTTTGAAGAAAATTGAATCCGACGTTTACAGTGTATATCGATACTTAATTTGTCTGTAATATTTATAATCTATAATGAAGAAGTTCTTGGAGATATTTTGTGTACTGTTGTCGGCCAACATAGTGCATGGATTACTGTCAATACCCGAAGGTATGTTAATATGATAATACTTTTCGTTTTATTTTGGATAAAACTTGACGTTGTTAACTGGATTCATAGTGAATCTATAAAAACGGTGATTTAGACTATTCGACACTGGTAAGTTTTTTGGAATTGCATGAATAAACCTAAATAAATATAATTTTTAAGTTTTACTTGATTAAAATTATTTGACACATTTGATCAACATAGATAGCCAATGATATTCATAAAAATCACTGTCTGCCCAGTTAGCTCAGTTAGTGGAGTGCTAGGCCTTCACCCGAAAGGTCTGGGTTCGATTCCCAGACAGGGCAGATCATGTCCTTCCGTGACATTTTTCAGCCATTTTGTCCTTCATCTCTGGTGCATGTTGGGAAGTTATCAGCTGCTTCCACCGGAAGGACAAGTTAGCAGCTCCCCTACCGGTCGGTGATTAATTCCAGGAAAACTGGTTAGGTCAACTGAGTACCCACAACGATAAACCCCTTATTTCGTAGTGAAGCATACATGTATATCTATTAACACTTAATAAGCTGCAATTAGTTATGATGTATTAATATTATGAGTGTCAGTCTATTAAATTAAGTGTGATTCAGCGAAACTATTCATTCATTCTAAAACTATACATAGCCTCTCGTATTCCAAATACTCCACAACGCCTCCTGGCGGCGCCGAATAAAGACACCTGAATAAGCGCCCCATGCTAATTGTGAGTATGGCCTGTGTAAGCAAGCTTCGTGTATTTGTTTTAATTAATGTTTTGTATACTTAACAAACAATTACTAGTAATAATATTACGTTCTGTACATCCGTATTTCAGGCACCAACACGTTGCTACATGAAACCACTGACTTACATATTCGGGAACAGCATGTCGAAGAATCAGCGCGAGCGTTAAATACTGCTGATGGCAGACAACTAACACATGTTGAAGGCACTAGTAATAATAATGACTTACTGGTGCTTTGTATGCAGGCTTTGGTTGATGCTGGAAGGTTAGGAAACAGTTCTCATTATTACAACGTTTAACTAACTATAGTAGATGAGATAATTAGCGCAGGAGGTCATACTGAAGCCCCCACCCACACTGTAAACTCCCGGCTGACTTGTATTCATTTTATTTTGTGAGTACTTTGCGATTATTCAAAAGTAACACCGTTCTAAATTTGCGCTTTGAAAACAAACATTGGAAAACAAATTTCTCTCTGAGAAACTAAAGGAGTGTTTACTCGAAGTACATTCGTACATCGATAATACATTTGTATATTTGAAATATGATTTTGACTTCTCTCATAGAAAGGAGTACACGGTTCGAATTTGCTAGTTAATGGGTAGAACGCGCATACACATCTATATGGACAAGTAAAACTTTGAAATATGTTTGTACCGCTGCACATGTTTTTTTATCTATTTTTCAATCGTCCCAAACATCAAGGACTTTAAAGTACATGTATATCTGTCTGAGTCTCGTTTACTTTCAAGCGATAACATCAAAGTACTTATTAAATATCAACCAAACACAGTTAGTCGATCTGTGTGAGTGAGCGAGCGAGTGATTGAGTGAGGGAATTGATGCGTATGTGCGTGCTTGGAAACATGTTACTATATAGATAAAACTATATGCTTGAATGTTTTATATAAATTGTATGTTCCAATAGGGGACATATCCATGGCGTTTCTCAGGTGGATGGTTCATGGATCACGGAATATCCATTAAACCGAGGAACAGACACAACAACACAAGCAACAACTACAACTACACCGGCATCACCACCGCCACCTTCAGCAACAACTACAACGTCACCAACAACTACCATACACATAGAATCGCCAACCGATTGGGATTTCTGCAAACGTTTTAGACGGACTGGAATTTGGCGTATGCGACTAAGGGACGGCTGGATGAGCAATCTTGAAAGAATGAGAAAACGTTGAACAACGTATGCTGGATGAGAACACTTTATGAAGAAGGAAATATGGAATAGTGACATTGTAATAAAGTATACTACAGTAACTGTATTTTGAGTATAGACACAATAGATGATAAGTAAAATTTGGAAACTGACGACGGTATCATAGGTGGATTTAGGGGGATGGGCGGAACTGGCAAGCTTGTTTAGCATTCAGTACCTGAAATTTGTTCTACTGTATCGACATATACTTGTTGGTCGATTTTTCTTGAGAATATGGGAGAAAGTGTCGTTGGCTTCTGTAGGCTTCGCACTCGCACCCCAGACCCCCTGGATAAGGGGTATCGCCTCTTGTGGACCCATCTCTACACCCAACCGAAAATCGTGTTGGAAGGTTTACATTGACCTATTTCGGTAGTCAATTACTTTGAACCATACATACCAGGGGCCTTATTCACAAACGTTCTATTACTGAAATCCAGACTTTTTGTGTTCAATATAATCCTAAACGAATGGTATTTTGTCTGAACAATTGTTGTTAGCCACTCTACACTCCTGCCAATGTTTATTAAAATATATAGTGTAATAATAACGTAGAAGCGAAAGAACATTCAACATTTGAAGTCTTATTCTGTGTTTCAGTCTTAAAATTTTGTGAATAAGGCCCCAGTTAACAATCAGCACTGTTGACCAGTATATAATAAATATCATACTATAAATATCAACGAATTTGTACAGTTTTTTCTGCGATTATAGCCCTTGTCGGGGCATTTTAAAGTAACTGGCCAGCGGAATTGACGCGCGCGACGTCAACGGCTGTATGAGACGTCATCACTTGAGCACAATGGCTGCTTTAGAAAAAACACTGCAATCTCTGACAGATACAAATTTAGAATAAATGAAAAATATGAAACATTGAGACATGTATTTTTTTCAAAAACTTCATCTTAACGGTATGCGGAAATGAAGCGTGTATTTAGATGTTCATATTCGGCTGAGCGGGACCGGCCCTATGGTTCTAGTGTTGCCATGCTCCACACGGGCCAATTGCAGTGCATTCTCCTCCCAATATGTATTCATCGTTGCATAAAGCTTGGTTTATGCTGTTGTTATATGATAAACGTTATAGCGTTATATAGTAATTCATAGAAAAGGAGGACACAATTATGTGCACATTACACTTCAAGATATTGACCAATAGAGTAGTATTCTCAACTAACATTGAATCCACTATATCTGCATATAAGCACCGATGTACGATTTCCAAACTCTTCGTTATTTAAGTGACATCATTTCCAGAAAACGTCACATGTGACGTCACCATGTACTGGCAATAAGCAATATTTGTCCAATATGTTAATATAATAAGAAATTGACCATAAGGAGTAATTAAACCTAGTGTTACCTGCTTGCTAAAAGTGACATCACATGTTGTGTTTTCTTAAAATGTCGTCACTTACAGACGTGGTTGCAAATCCAATAGCAGCGTGCATATACCATGTAAAATAATGTTATGGTTATTCGATTGAGGATCTCGAAAATCATAAAATGATCAATGTAAATTCACTTTGTACAATGGTCTAGAACATATTAAAGGACTGAATTGTATATGATAATTGAACCGATATAAAATCACTCGGACATTTGAAGTAAACAACATATAAACGGCTGCCCATTGACGAAACATTATCATAGAAACCCGAATACAATACTTCAAAAGTACACTTGATTCATTGTAAATATTATGGCAATATTGAATCATAGTGCTAGCTGTGAGGAAGCGTATACACGTTTTAGACAATATCTCACAGTTTACCTCAGCCTTGTCGAAGTGTGCTTGTTTGTGGCCATGACCTGCCGAAAATATGTGGTAAATAGTCTTGCTCCTGGTGTTGAAAACAAACATGACTTTAAAAATATGTGATTACCGCCATATTTGGTAATGTGAGAGTTTAAGGTTAAAATACAGTTGTTTACAGATGTAGATCTACACAGAATAAGACCCGTAGGCTTTATATCAACTTTGAACAGCGAAGACAACTTTTACATTAGATGATCGCTTCACTTAGATACGAGAGAACACCAACATTAATGTGTTAAACATGTAAAACAACCTGGCGCGCCCTGAGGTTCATTGTAGGATACATTTTTCATCTTCAGTATGACATTTATTTCGAATCAAGAAATATCTAAAACAAAACATTATCTTTAGAAAGATAAACGGCGTAGATTCTAGATAGAATGATGTCTTCCGGTATGTTAAATGAAATAATGTTTTTGCAACATGCTGAAAAAAAATCCTTACAAAAAATTAACTCGGATCTACACTCAACAAAATTCCTAATCGGCCAGTTTATATTGTAATATTATTTTTCTAATAATGCATGTATTCACACAAAATTTCACATACCGATATTTGAACAGGTAATGCAGCGAATTATTGATTTTTTTTAGCCGGCTCGCTATGAAATTAATCGTATTAGGCGTATTGACGTTTATAGCACGTTTTGCACGTGCGGGGCATGGACACATATTTGCACGTGTTCGTGTACACTTTTGTCATTGCTGATGATAATCCTTTTTGAAAAACACAAAACATGGTGAGAATGACTGAAGAAGAACGCGCCCGAGCCGTCGGAATGATACAGGCCGGAACTCATTTACGACCGGTGGGTTTTATTTTTTGAAATTTCATAGGAATATTGACATTGAATTTCACCCAAAGAGCTTGTATGGTGGATAGCCGCCGATTGAAGGTTCTTGTCACCTGAAATAAGTCGAAAACGGAAATAGCCACCAATATAATGGCTACAAACAAATAATGTCAATATTCTTATGAAATTTCAAAAAATAAAACCCACCGGTCGTAAATTAGTTCCGGCCTGTATCATTCCGACGGCTCGGGCGCGTTCTTCTTCAGTCATTCTCGCCATGTTTTGTGTTTTTCAAAAAGGATTATCATCAGCAATGACAAAAGTGTACACGAACACGTGCAAATATGTGTCCATGCCCCGCACGTGCAAAACGTGCTATAAACGTCAATACGCCATAGCGAGCCGGCTAAAAAAAATCAATAATTCGCTGCATTACCTGTTCAAATATCGGTAAGTGAAATTTTGTGTGAATACATGCATTATTAGAAAAATAATAATACCATATTAACTGGCCGATTAGGAATTTTGTTGAGTGTATGTATACTATAACCATTGACCTGTCTTTTTAGGGTCATTGTATATACATGTATGCTGCTTTCTCGTGGATTAGGCCCCTAAGCAGATACGACATTGCAATTTAAATTCAGTACACAGTTTACTTACACATTTTTCATTTAGGACTAAAAACAACATTTATGTAAACCATTACAAAGTCTGAAGCAACATTTGTTTATGTTTTGCTATGAGACATGTGCTTGAAAACAGAAGGTCAGTGATCTGGATCGTCTTGAAGCTTTCTCATTAGATTCGTGCCCCTTGGAAATCTGCCTCGTTCTGGTTTGTAAACACTTTGATGACGTAACTGACAAATCTTACGAAAACCCCGTTTGGTGCCTCTTGGGTGAAAATATGTTTGGTCAGATTTTAAAAAAGCCCGCTTCGAGGACAACATTTGGTTGGTAAAAAATATAGGTCAAAATCAATGTTTTACAGCTACGCCGAAAAAGATGGTCGGCGCAATTTGAAGGTTAAGATTTGTTGTGCAACATAAACAATTGCCGAGATGTTACGATTGCTGGTTACTTCAGATCCAAAATGGATAATGGTAAATTCACCGAAATTCAGTGGATTTCCTTATGGTACCGTACCCCTAATCGAAAAGTTAACCAATCTGCGTTAAAGTAACAAACGTTGTTCAGTTGAGGAGAAGTTGGTTTGAGTTGTTTAATTTAAGTTTTGATTGGTTTGCACAACACTGATATGCAAATACCAAAGCCATATACGGCTGCGTCAAAAAATACAATGTGTCATTAGTTGTACAAAAACACGTATTTAATGTTTGTACACCTAGATTAAACATTTATGTCTTCATACAAACCAGTATTGCCAAAAGAGGTGAATAGCTTTGTTTTGGAGATGTACATAACAGTGAATAAAATGTTCAATAAGGTACAATGCCTATTTTGAGGACTTAATCGTCACAAAGCTGCAAATGTATGACACGGTGATACACGTTTGTAAACACGTGTAAAGTGCATGTACATCACGTATGCGTTTTAAACCTACTCATGGTATAAGCATAAAATCACCGAAATGTGCAAACAGAATAAATAGTTAATACTGATAAGCTTAGTTGTGCAACACTCACGAGTGAGTGTTTTCGCGTAGTGTCTCATCGTATCTCCCTTTATCCCTATTATAGTTCTCCGCCTTTATCATTTCTACGAATAAAGAGAGATAAATTGTGCGATCTCACTTCATTTACACGATATGTCCCCAGTTAACCTTGGTTTCGGTTTGCTGTTGCTGATCATCCTTATTCTTAATATGACGTGATACAGATTAATACAGGTGTGCAAAACTCGCGAGTGAGTGTTTCCGCCTAGTCCACAGGAGAGTGTCAAGAGTTCACTCCCTTTATCCCAATTACAGTTCTCTTACTTGTATTACTGTCATGAAGAAGCGGTCTGACAAAGCAAGCTATACATCGACAACTGAAAGCTGGCCGTATTTACCACTGTACCTCCTCAAATGTCTGATGTTTTTGGACTGTTCTTTTTCCGGAGGTCTGTGTGGAATTGTTTTATGTATGTGGCGTTCCCTGTAGCAACTTATTCTCTCTTTTGAAACAGTTTGAAAACATACACATATAATGTTTCGAAAGTGTTTCCAAAATGTTATATTCACTTGATTTTGTCATGATGGTTTCATAACATTTTAGCATAAAGTAGAAAAAAACCCATTTCATTATAACGATGAACATAGAAACGGCTGATGGTTAGAATATTGTTGAATTAATGGGAACAGGTATATAAAATTACAATGTAGAGAAAATCATGATTCAGTCATGGAAATGTAATGGTCAAATACAGGGTATGGTTTGTTGGGTGTGATCTACGTAGTAAAGATTTTATCACAGTTCGCAACTTTATTACTTTATAAATATGGCTAGTCTCATACGTAAGCATAAGGTGTGACCAACATAAATAGCCTCCAGGTTATACCAAACAATTGATAAAAAGTAGAAATAAACTCAAAATTCAGATTATTCCATTGAAAATTAACATTTCATTGTAACGATAAACATAGAAATGGCTGATGGTTAGAACGCTAATATTGTTGAATGAATGGGAACATGTATATAATTACACTGTAGAGAAAATTGTGTTTCTGTTACGGACATGTAATAGTCAAATACCGGACATGGTTTGTTGAGTGGGATCGTAGGTAGTAAAGATTTTATCACAGTTCGCAACTTTATAACTTTATAAAAATGGCTAGTCTCATACGTCAGCATAAGATATGATCAAAGTGTTGGCTTATAACAACAATATAAATAGCCTCCAGATTATACTAAACAATTGATATACATGTATCAGTAATTTCGTCGGTCATTTCATCAAAGGTGCACAGGATATTGTTAAGTAAAGACGATAATAAATTTAGGAAATGATAATGGCAAATTTGGTAATGCTGGGTGTACTATTGCTGGTCTTTTTGTGTTGTGAAACCAGAAAATCACCGGATACAATGGGTAGGTATTTCAAAATTTGTAGATAACCTTGTGTGTATTATAGAAACGTCTTTTACTTTAAAATAGTTCACTCATGTGTTTTGCTTACATATTTCTATACATTTTAAGGCTTGGTTAATTCCCAGGCCGATATACAATAGTTATCCAGAATTCAATTTCAACAAGAAATACATTGGAAGAAATGGTCGTTGCAATTGATACTTAACCCACGCATGTATGGGACGATTACTACGAGTTTCGCATGACTGTAAAGGCCATACATTTTTTATATCTTTGTTAAGCGTCAACCTTGATTCGTAAAACCTAGCTACCTATTTCAAATAAACAACAAAAAGTCGTTTCGAAAAATCACGAAGCCAAATAATAGACGATGACTGTAGTATTTCACATGTTTTAGTGAGGTAAACATGATTAAAATATAACTAAACAACATGTTTCTTTGTGAAACATTAGAAGTCATACGAAAAATCTCACTATTTTCAAACATGCAAGTTAACAAAATACCAGTATTGACAAAATGTGCGTGAACTCGATACAGTGGTTACTTCCCTTGGCGATTTTTAAACTTACGAAAGTGTTGATTTTTCTTCGGCTCAAAGAGCTCAATACAAAGGCACACGCCTAATTGGAATCGCTTCTCCTGTGATCCGAAATTAATAGAGTTTATGCCTTTAATGAACACGATTTGAAGTAATGCAGCGTCTCTTGCTTAACATCCGGGCCACCAAGTACGCACAGCGTCTCTGACGCTACATCCGAGTCACTAAGTACACGCAGCGTCTCTGACGCTAAATTCGGGTTACTTAGTACGCATAGCGTCTCTGACGCTACATCCGATTCACTTAGTACACGCAGCGTCTCTGACGCTACATTCGGGTCACTAAGTACACGCAGCGTCTCTGACGCTACATTCGGTCACTTAGTACGCACAGCGTCTCTGACGCTACATTCGGGTCACTTAGTACGCACAGCGTCTCTGACGCTACATCCGGGTCACTAAGTACGCACAGCGTCTCTGACGTTTCATCCAGAATTATTGATTATCGAGTGCATCCCTTGCTTAAGTTGAGTCCGTATATTTCAATCAACAAAAAACACAATTTAAACATACTATTTGTCACTACTATGGACTTTTATCTGAAATTAAAAATTAGGGATAGATCTACATGTAAATGGTGTTGCATTTAATTATAATATGCAATTATTAGTTGTTCATTCAAATAAGCTTCATTCAAATACTGCTGTTTTATAACACATCTTAATAGTCTTAATATTCATTGGGTACAGTCGTATTGTCCGGTTGACTTTACTTTACATTATTAATTTGATATTTTAAGGTTATTTCACATTCTGATATTAATAATTGTGTTGCTGGGAGCGAGTTCAGTACAGTGCTGCTTTTTCTATCCTGCTGTATTAATTACAGTGTGCCTGTTGTTGTGTACGTAATGGTTAGTTGCTTTTAATGATTAGTTACTGCCTACCTAGTCAATTTATGTATATATGTTGGAAATCAATGACCGTATAGCAATTAAGTGTGAGGTTAGCTAGCTGTTAAATCGATTTAAACCCCTAGTATTTTTACTAATAGTTCCAAAGCTGATATTCGCTGTATGCTTATTATTTCTATTTGTGTTTTGAATGCATGTAATATTTCTCTTTCCCCTGTGCAATTCTTTCACTTTATATAATGTTCAGGTTATTTTCTGCCCAGTTTCGGCCTATTATTGCCAGCTGTCTTGACTTGCCCTGTGATCTTTTCCATCTATTGATCTCCCCCTTCACTGTTTGTACTGTCTGTTCCCTAACGTATGTACCCTTTAGCCTCATCAAGTGCCTTATGTTTTATGGATTGTTGTGTTCCCGGAGGTTTGTGTGGGGAGGCACTGTCTTACGTATGTGGCATTCCCTGTAGCATTTTATTCATTCTCTGTCACATATATTGCAATGAATAAACTAAAATCGTACAATACTGACGATTATCAACATCAATATGGGAACATTTATTCTCAGAGTTGGTAAACCATCCATCGGAACAGGATCTGAGAAGAGTGAACGACCGAGATCTGGCTAGCTTGGTAAATCTACTGATAAAATCATCACAGTAAGTAGCATATTGTGTGTTTGAAGTATACACCAAACCCAACAGAATTCCTGTTTTGTACGATCGTCAGTTGATCTAAAATGCCTCCCGGTTTTACTAACCTGTACTAAGTAATTTGTCCTCCGCAAACAACTGAAAACTATACACATATTGAAGTGATTACCAGGATCAAAAGACGTTATTACGAGTTTTTAAAGGTGTTATTACGAGTTTCAGAAAGAATAATTACACAATCAAATGCATTATTATGAGTTTCTGAAAGCGTTATTCCACGGGAAAACGAGTTATTATGACTTTTACGCGTTGTAAGTGCGCCTTTAAACAAAAACTTATAATGCCTTTTTGGCGTAATAACGCATTTGAAACTCGTAATAACGCCTTGAAAACTCGTAATAACGCTTTTTTTCGCGTTTGTACGAGAAAGTTTTGCGCTATTATGCGTTTTAAAAGTCGTTATAGGGCCCTTTTTTAGTTTTAAATAGTTTGAGTTCATCAGCGGCCCTAATGGGCCTTTTCACTTATAAATTCAGATAATACAAATGTATATGCATGTCTATACAAATTGCATAAGAACGTTTCCATTGTTCAATCCGACCTCTTCAATTATCAAACCGCGCTCACAAGAATCCGTCCATTCAGCGACCTTCATTTCAGCTGTCTACTAGTATACCGTTTGACAACATCAGGGCTAGGAAGGTCACGTGGATAGATTCGAACAGGTAAATCCGTCGTTGCCTATCTTATACACACATTTAGAACCCGGATATAACATGAAATTATAGTGCTGATAGATTGAGGTACAGGTGTATGGACTTTCAGGACATGTTTCTTGTCAACTAAGGTAAAAAATGCTTTCATGCGTAAAACTATAACTGCTTTCTGGCTTACTCAAACACCTAGGTCTTTGTCTTACTTTTCTATGAATATCAGATACAACTCGAAACGTAAATGAAACAAATATCATGTTCTAATTCGATGACTATAATATGGTGTGACTTTTACAAAACTTCGTCTTAATTCTCATACAGTTAAACCTCTCTTAAAGAGAACCTCACTAATAAGACAACCTCAAAAGTAAGAACACAATTTTCAAGTTCATTTCAACTGTTTTGCTCTTTATTCAACCTCAATACTAAGACCACGTCAATATTTAGACCAGTTTCAAGGGTCAAAACGGGGGTCTTATTATTGAGGTTTCATTGCATAATGCAATTATATCGAGGTCGGTAACGCACGAAACTACGATGGAATCATTTTTACCTAAGTTTTTTGTTTGATTTTTTTATACAAGGAACAAACATTAAACATTGGTTCATTATTACGTCATAACAACAAACGCTTCAATATACATGAGTAACTGGACGTACTGTACGCTGTAGTGATTTTAATAATTGCAAACGTTACTGGTGTGTGAAAATAAATATTTGTTTCCGCTATTTGGACATCATATCTTTTTAATAAATCCACCATTTAAGCGTTCGCTTAAAGTAACTCACTTGTGCGTTTGAAGAAAATTGAATTCGACGTTTACACTTGTATATGGATACTGTATTTGTCTGTAATATTTATAATCTATTATGATGAAGTTCTTGGTGATATTTTGTGTAATGTTGTCGGCCATCATAGTACATGGATTACTGTCAAAACCTGAAGGTATGTTAACATAATAATACTTTTTCACAGTATGCTGATAACTGTTTGTTTTAGTTTTGGATAAAACTGGACGTTGTTCACTGGGGTTCAATGTGAATCTATAATAATTATGTTTTAGACTATTCGACTATTCATTTTTTTGGTATTGCATGTATAAACCTTAATAAAATATGATGCTTTACTTGATTAAAATTATTTGACACATTTTGATCAACAAAGATAGCCCATGATATTCATAAAAATCACTGTCTGCCCAGTTAGTTCATTTGACTGTGAAATATAAATGTTCCTAGTCAATAATTTAAAAAAGAATTGTTTACTGACGGTGCCTTTTCAATTTGGAAAATAGGCGCAAAAATTGCAACATTTGGGAAAAATAAAGTAATGGTTGTTTTGCTGATAAAATGTAAGAGCAACGATCCTTTTATAAAATCTTAAATACACCAAAATCTGACTTAATAAGAAGAAATTAAGTCCGAGTGGGAAAATGAACAAAGAATTGGGGTAAAATGAAGATTTTTTAGGAAAAACGTACACTTTTTGATAAGGAGAAACAGCCTATATTCGCATTAAAATTAACAAAAAACGTGTGCTCCCGCCACAACGATAAACCCCTTATTTGTTGTAGTGAAGTATACATGTATGTCTATTAACACTTAATAAGCTGCAATTACTTACATGTATTATTATTATAAGTGTCAATCTATGAAAAGATATTCAGTGTGATTCAGCTGAACTATTCATTCATTCTAAACTATCCATAACCTCTTGTATTCCAAATACTCCACGCTGCCTCCTGGCGGCGCCGAATAAAGACATCTGTATAAGTGTCAGACGCTCATTGAGAGTATAGCCTGTTTAAGTAAGTTTCGTGTATTTGTTTTAATGTTTTGTGAACTTAACAAACAATTACTGGTAATAATATTACGTTATGTACATCCGTATTTCAGGCACCAATACGTTGTTGAAGGAAATCATCGATTTACTCATTCGGGAACAGAATGTCGAAGAATCAGCGCAAGCATTAAATACTGCTGATGGCAGACAACTTACAAATGTAGAAGACACTAGTAATAATAATGACGTACTGGTGCATAATATACAAGCTTTTGTGGATGCTGAAAGGTTAGGGAACAGTTCTCATTATTACAACGTTTATAACTAACTATAGTAGATGAGACAATTAGCGCGGGAGGTCATACTGAAGCCCTCCACTGTAAATGCTTGCTGTATGTCGTTGGTAATCAATATATATGTTAAACAAAATATTGTTGAGGTTAAGAAATATATGCTTATGACAATTAATGACGCAAGCTGTCACATTATCTCACACGGTCCGAACAAACTCCAAAACCACTGGAAGCACTTTCAATGCTTGAAATCAATGAATATTAAATAACGATGACATTTATTTATGTATTGTGTTTTTTATTTTATGCAGTATAAATAAAGATTAAATTATACGTTGCTATTTAATATTTCCCGACAGTAATTACTAATTTCACTATTTGGCACATTTCACCTATGACAGGCGAATATAACAAAATGCACATTGTGCATTATGCCAATCATCATACACATTTTGGCCCATTGTATAAAGCGTCACGTCAACTGCCCTAAATAATCGATATTGAAATTGGTTAGATCTTTGGAAAATCCAATATTGATCAAACATTGGGAAATCTCCAATATTGATCAATGTCAAGTCAGTCGGTGTAAAGGGAGACAACTTGTTTTAGTCGGTGGTCTTAATAAACAGGGGAAGTAACAACGTTCGTAGAAGCTGCATTCTTCAGTAAGATTATCAGTGTCCGAAACTTTTATTAATTGGTTTTGCTTTCGATGAAAAGAAATACATGTACTCTGTTTTATAGTGTACATGTTTGAGAATTACATGACAATAACTTCACTGACTTGTATTCATTTTATCTGGTGAGCACTTCACTTTGATATGTTTTAAAAGTAACACCGTTATATACTTGCGCTTTGAAAATACATTGGAAAACAAATTTCTCTCTCAGGAGGTAACGGAGTGTTTACTCGAAGTAATTTCGTACATCGAGGATATATTTGAAATATGATTTTGACTTCTCTCATAGAAAGGAGTCCACGGTTCGAATTTGCTAGTTAATTGGTAGAACGCACATACGTAATAAACTGTACATACTGGTCTATATGTACAAGTAAGATATATGTTTGTACCCCTGCACATGTTTTTTATCTATTTTTCAATCGTCCCAAACATCAAGGACTTTAAAGTATATCTGTCTGAGTCTCGTTTGCTTTCAAGTGATAACATCAAAGTACTTAATAAATATCAACCAAACACAGTTAGTCTATCTGTGTGAGTGAACGAGCGAGTGATTGAGTAAGGGAATTGATGAGTATGTGCGTGCTTGAAAAACATGTTACTATGTAGATAAAAACTATATGCGTGAACGTTTTATATCAATTTTATGTTCCAACAGGAGACGTATCCATCGCGTTTCTCATGATCGTTCATGGATCACGGAATATCCTCTAAACCGAGGAACAGACACAACCGCACAAGCAACAACTACACCGTCATCACCACCGCCAGATTCTACTGTCGCAACAACTACAACAATGTTACCAACTACTACAGCGTCAACAACAACTACAACAACGTCAGCAACAACTACAACAACGTCACCCACAACGTCACCAACAACTACAACGTCACCAACAACTACAACGTCACCAACAACTACAACGTCACCAACAACTACAACGTCACCAACAACTACAACGTCACCAACTACTACAACGTCACCAACAACTACAACGTCACCAACAACTACAACGTCCCCAACAACTACCATACAAATAGAATGGCGACCTATTTGGTATTTCTGCAAACGTTTTAAATGGACTGGATGGTGGTGTAAGCGACCAAGTAACAAATGGATGAGCAATCTTGAAAGAATTGAGAAGATAATACTTCAACGTATACTGGATGAGAACGCTTTGTGAAGAAGGAAATATGCAACAGTGACATTGTTAGCAAGAATTGTAATAGAATATACTATAGTAATTGTATTTTGAGTATAGACATAAAATATACAAAGTGATATTTGGAAACTGACGACGGATTCATAGATGGATATAGAGAGGGGATGGGGGTGGAACTGGTAAGCTTGTTTAGCATTAAGTCCCTGAAGCGAAAAAAACTTTCTGGGGAATTTGTAATTGGCCCGCGGAATTGACGCGCGCGACGTCAACGGCTGTCTGAGACGTCATCAATTGAGCACATTGGCCGCTTCAGTGAAAACACCACCATCTCTGACAGATACAAATTAGAATGAATGAAATATATGAAAGATTTAGACATGTTAAATTTTCAAAACTTCATCTGAACGGTATGCAGAAATTAAGTATGTATTTTAGACGTTACTATCCGTCTGAGCGGGACCGGATCCTGATTATCGGCCTTCGGTCGCAAACGGCTCTCGTGCTAAAGCTCTAGGGTCGTTATACTCCATTCGGGCCAATTATCACGGCCAGGTCCCACTCAGCTATGTATTCTCCCCTTAGTATTTCTTCATCGTTGCGCATACTATTGTATAAAGCTTGGTTTGTGCTGTTGTTATATGATAAACGTTATCTAGCGTTATATAGTTAGACATATAAACATGGAGGACACATAGGAGAAATGTTGTCTTTGAGCACATTACACAACAGTCCACACAGAGTACACAATATACAAAAGGACGATGTAGGCTACAACAATGCCAGAGACTAGTGTCGTACATAGCACCATCTCCAAAGCAATACCCTTTGATAGACGCACTATTTGTCCGCCGCTGAGAGGTTGATTTTATACATGTCAAACTTTCATTACGGTTGACAAGGGAGACAAGTCGATCAATTAAGCCCTCTAGTTGTCCATCTTGACCACAGTGGTCAGTCTTATCTGTTTTACAACAGAATAATCTGATAAGAGTTAAGACCCTATGCTGGGAGATACCATGAAATATATCTACACAGTCTTGTGATCCAGTGTGGTTGATAAATCCGGATGCAGCGATTATACAAGCTGTTAACTAACATCGAGTGCGCTCAACTAATTTAAAATCCACTATACATTTGTATATAATTATGGTGATTCTATTGAAGGTCGGTGGAAATTGACTTTGTACACTGGTCTAGAACGCATTAAATGACGAAATTGAATGATAATTGAACCGAGATGAAATCACCCGTACATATGAGGTAAACAACCTATCCGGCAGCACATAGATGAAACATTCATAGAACACCGAATACAATACTTCAAAAGTACACTTTTACTTAGATTCATCGTAAAATATCGTGGCAATAATACCTTTGAAAGCTGGTTAATTTTCGATACTCTGTATGATACATTTTTGTACAGTAAAACCTCAATAATAAGACCACCTTTGATACCCTTGAAAACTTATTGAGGTGGTCTTCTTATTGAGGTTGAATAAAGAACAAAGCAGTGAAAATGGACTTGATATCTTAATATCACGTAATACTGATTAATACAGTTGTGCAAAACTCGCGAGTGAGTTTTTCCGCCTAGTCCACAAGAGAGTGTCAAGAGTTCACTCCATTTATCCCTATTAGATCTCTTACAAGTATTACTTTCATGAAAATGCGTCCTGACAATGCAAGCAGAACATCGACAACTGAAAGCTAGCAAGAAACATTTCCTTGCGTATTTACCCTTGTACAGCCATAAATGCCTGATGCCATATTCCCATACATGTTTACCCTTGTACAGCCTTAAATGCCTGATGCCATATTCCCATACATGTTTACCCTTGTACAGCCATAAATGCCTGATGCCATATTCCCATACATGTTTACCCTTGTACAGCCTTAAATGCCTGATGTAAATTGTTGTTTCCGCGGCGTTGTTTTCCTGGGGATCTGGGTTTAGGATGGCATTGTCTTGCGTATGCGGCGTTCCCTGTAAAAACTTAATCGCTCTTTCATACTAAGCACATACATTGTTCAAATACTTTCAATGAACGACATTTTCTGTTTTCTTAAGTAAGGCTTGTCATTGGCGCCGCCCATGAGGGCGGGGCCTTTAATGGAATCACGAAATTGTTGAGACTATGGTAGGAGCATCTATTTATAACTGAATCTATTTTTTTATTAAGGGTTAAACTGCAGTAAATATTACATGTTACTTTTTGTATTTTTATGATTTAGAAATAACATATTTTTAATGCATTTGTATTGTCGAATATATGTCTTTTACAAAGTTAAAACGATATGTTTAGGATAAATACCGAAAAATAGGACGATTCTACATAAACAGCATGTGTGTTAGGTGTCGAAGATAAAATAATAAAAAATTAATTATAAAAATCTTCATTTTCACTTTACTTAAATCAATATTAACACATTGGTACTTGTAACGTGGATATTTATGCAAGTTACGGTGTTTAAAAGGAAATACACGCGAATGGTAGTATGAAATGGAGTATTCCAAAACATTTTCCCGCCATTACGCTATTCCACAACATTGTGCACCAGTTTTGCGGCGCCCTTGGATGCTTTGCATCAATGCATTTCTTGTAAACACTTGATTACTGTGTCAATAACGATTGAACTTTTAAAACTCTGAGTTTACCTACGATACATGTACATATGCACATACATGTATGTATTTTTTATTTCTCATTCACTGTAATTTTATAGATACGTTTATTTTCATGATATGCTTACTTTGTATTTAAATAAAATAATTGAATGCAGGCAAGGCTACAACGAACAGAGAAACTGGTTTATTGAAGACGGTGCAACCAGGGAACCAGTACCATCGTAGGTAAAACCACTAGATTCGATACAACCACTCAGACAACCACAACTTCCAGTACAACAACAACAACAACAACGCAAGCAACATCGACGTCTTGGACAAACATTTGGAAACTGATAGCAAAACTGAATAAGTTTTTCGGATAAAGTCATTTTCAAATGCAAACAAATCCAAATAACATTGTTAAACCTCAATAATAAGACCACCCGTGGGACCCTTGAAAAATAGTATTGTGGTTGTCAATATATTTAGGTTGAATAAAGAGCAAAGCACTGAAACTGGACCACTGATAAACTAACAAAGGTTTAAAACCCCAAAAAGCGTTTAACAACTTTCAACACGCAAAATAACTCAAACAGTCTTTATATATGTATGTTTATACAAATTACATAAAAACGTTTCCATTGTTCAATCCGACCTCTTCAATCACCAGACCGCGCTCACAAGAATCCATCCAATCAGCGACCTTCATTTCAGCTGTCTATACCGTTTGACAACATCAGGGCTAGGAAGGTCGCGTGATTAGAGGCGAACAGGTAAATCTTATACACACATCTAGAACACGGATATAACATGAAACTATAGTGCTGTTAGATTGACCACGCACAGATGTATGCACTTTCAGGACCAATCCTTGTCAACTATGGTAAGGAAATGCTTTCGTGCGTAAAACTATAACTGCTGTCTGGCTAACTCAAAGACTTTTCCATGAGTATCAGATACAACTCGAGACGTAATTGAAAAAATATCATGTTCTAATTCGATGACAATAATATTGTGTGACTTTTACAAAACTTCGTCTTAATTATTGTACAGTAAAACCACTCTTAAAGACAACCTCAATAATAAGACCACCTCAAAATTAAGAACACAATTTTCAAGTTCATTTCCACTGTTTTGCTCTTTATTTAACCTCAGCATTAAGACCACGTCAATATTTAGACAAGTTTTCAAGGGTCCCAAAACGGGGGTCTTATCATGTAGGTTTCACAGTATACTGAAAAGATATGGAGGTCGGTAACCCATGAAATATTTTGTTTGATTTTGAAATTGGTACAAGGCGTGCACGTGATGGAGTACTTGCATAAAGGCTTGTCGTGATACGTACAAGGATAAGAATAAACATTAAACATTGGTTCACTATTACGTCATAAAAACAAACGCTATAATATGCATGAGTAACGGGACGTACTGTACGCTGTCGTGAGTGAAATAATTGTATACTTACGTTACTGGTTTATGAAAATAAGTCAACTTAATTTCCGCCATTTAGAAAGCATATTAAACAAATCCACCATTTAACAGTTCGCTTAAAATAACTCACTAGTGCGTTTGAAGAAAATTGAATCCGACGTTTGCAGTGTATATGGATACTTAATTTGTCTGTAATATTTATAATCTAAAATGAAGAAGTTCTTGGAGATATTTTGTGTAATGTTGTCAGCCAACATAGTGCATGGATTACTGTCAATACCCGAAGGTATGTTAATATGATAATACTTTTCGTTTTATTTTGGATAAAACTTGACGTTGTTAACTGGGTTCATAGTGAATCTATAAAAACGGTGATTTAGACTATTCGTCACTGGTAAGTTTTTTGGTATTGCATGAATAAACCTAAATAAAATTATTTGACACATTTGATCAACATAGATAGCCAATGATATTCATAAAAATCACTGTCTGCCCAGTTAGCTCAGTTAGTGGAGTGCTAGGCCTTCACCCGAAAGGTCTGGGTTCGATTCCCAGACAGGGCAGATCATGTCCTTCCGTGACATTTTTCAGCCATTTTGTCCTTCATCTCTGGTGCATGTTGGGAAGTTATCAGCTGCTTCCACCGGAAGGACAAGTTAGCAGCTCCCCTACCGGTCGGTGATTAATTCCAGGAAAACTGGTTAGGTCAACTGAGTACCCACAACAATAAACCCCTTATTTCGTAGTGAAGCATACATGTATATCTATTAACACTTAATAAGCTGCAATTAGTTTGATGTATTAATATTATGAGTGTCAGTCTATTAAATTAAGTGTGATTCAGCGAAACTATTCATTCATACTAAAACTATACATAGCCTCTTGTATTCCAAATACTCCACAACGCCTCCTGGCGGCGCCGAATAAAGACACCTGAAAAAGCGCCCCATGCTAATTGTGAGTATGGCCTGTGTAAGCAAGCTTCGTGTATTTGTTTTAATTAATGTTTTGTATACTTAACAAACAATTACTAGTAATAATATTACGTTCTGTACATCCGTATTTCAGGCACCAACACGTTGCTACATGGAACCACTGACTTACATATTCGGAAGCAGAATGTCGAAGAATCAGCGCGAGCGTTAAATACTGCTGATGGCAGACAACTAACACATGTTGAAGGCACTAGTAATAATAATGACTTACTGGTGCTTTGTATACAGGCTTTGGTGGATGCTGGAAGGTTAGGGAACAGTTCTCATTATTACAACGTTTAACTAACTATAGTAGATGAGATAATTAGCGCAGGAGGTCATACTGAAGCCACCCCCCCCCACACACACACACACTGTAAACTCCCGGCTGACTTGTATTCATTTTATCTTGTGAGTACTTTGCGATTATTCAAAAGTAACACCGTTCTAAATTTGCGCTTTGAAAACAAACATTGGAAAACAAATTTCTCTCTGAGGAACTAAAGGAGTGCTTACTCGAAGTAATTTCGTACATCGATAATACATTTGTATATTTGAAATATGATTTTGACTTCTCTCATAGAAAGGAGTACACGGTTCGAATTTGCTAGTTAATGGGTAGAACGCACATACACATCTATATGGACAAGGAAAACTTTGAAATATGTTTGTACCGCTGCACATGTTTTTTTATCTATTTTTCAATCGTCCCAAACATCAAGGAGTTTAAAGTATATCTGTCTGAGTCTCGTTTACTTTCAAGCGATAACATCAAAGTACTTATTAAATATCAACCAAACGCAGTTAGTCGATCTGTGTGAGTGAGCGAGCGAGTGATTGAGTGAGGGAATTGATGCGTATGTGCGTGCTTGGAAACATGTTACTATATAGATAAAACTATATGCTTGAATGTTTTATATAAATTTTATGTTCCAATAGGGGACATATCCATGGCGTTTCTCAGGTGGATGGTTCATGGATCACGGAATATCCTTTAAACCGAGGAACAGACACAACAACACAAGCAACAACTACAACTACACCGGCATCACCACCGCCACCTTCAGCAACAACTACAACGTCACCAACAACTACCATACACATAGAATCGCCACCCGATTGGGATTTCTGCAAACGTTTTAGACGGACTGGAATTTGGCGTAAGCGACTAAGGAACGCCTGGATGAGCAATCTTGAAAGAATGAGAAAACGTTGAACAACGTATGCTGGATGAGAACTCTTTATGAAGATGGAAATATGGAATAGTGACATTGTAATAAAGTATACTACAGTAACTGTATTTTGAGTATAGACACAATAGATGATAAGTAAAATTTGGAAACTGACGACGGTATCATAGGTGGATTTAGGGGGATGCGCGGAACTGGCAAGCTTGTTTAGCATTAGGTACCTGAAATTTGTTCTACCGTATCGACATATACTTGTTGGTCGATTTTTCTTGAGAATATGGGAGAAAGTGTCGTTGGCTTCTGTAGGCTTAGCACTCGCACTTGTAGACCAATCTCTACACCCCAACCGAAAATCGTTTTGGAAGGTTTACATTGACCTATTTCGGTAGTCAATTACTTTGAACCATACATACCAGGGGCCTTATTCACAAACGTTCTATTACTGAAATCCAGACTTTTTGTGTTCAATATAATCCTAAACGAATGGTATTTTGTCTGAACAATTGTTGTTACCCACTCTACACTCCTGCCAATGTTTATTAAAATATATAGTGAAATAATAACGTAGGAGCGAAAGAACATTCAACATTTGAAGTCTTATTCTGTGTTTCAGTCTTAAACTTTTGTGAATAAGGCCCCAGTTAACAATCAGAAACAACAGGTGTATCTCCACCAGCTTTTTGAAAACTACAGTGTATTGGAAATGTTACTGGTATATAATAAATATCATACTATAAATATCAACGAATTTGTCAGTTTTTTCTGCGATTATAGCCCTTGTCGGGGCATTTTAACCGACCTGCGGAATTGACGTCAACGGCTTTATGAGACGTCATCACTTGAGCACAATGGCTGCTTCAGAAAAAACACTGCAATCTCTGACAGATAAAAATTTTGAATAAATGAAAAATAAGAAAGATTTAGACATGTTAACTTTTTCAAAAACTTCATCTTAACGGTATGCGGAAATGAAGCGTGTATTTAGATGTTCATATTCGGCTGAGCGGGACCGGGTCGGTTGCAAACGGCCCTATGGTTCTAGTGTTGCCATGCTCCCCACGGGCCAATTGCAGTGAATTCTCCTCCCAATATTTATTCATCGTTGCATAAAGCTTGGTTTATGCTGTTGTTATATGATAAACGTTATAGCGTTATATAGTAATTCATAGAAAAGGAGGACAAAATTATGTGCACATTACACTTCAAGATATTGACCAATAGAGTAGTATTCTCCACTAACTTTGAATCCACTATATTAGCATATAAGCGCCGATGTACGATTTCCAAACTCTTCGTTATTTAAGTGACATCATTTCCAGAAAACGTCACATGTGACGTCACCATGTACTGACAATAAGCAATATTTGTCCCATATGTTAATATAATAAGAAATTGACTATAAGGAGTAATTAAACCTAGTGTTACCTGCTTGCTAAAAGTGACATCACATGTTGTTTTTTCTTAAAATGTCGTCACTTACAGACGTGGTTGCAAATCCAATAGCAGCGTGCATATACCATGTAAAATAATGTTATGGTTATTCGATTGAGGATCTCGAAAATCATAAAATGATCAATGTAAATTCACTTTGTACAATGGTCTAGAACATATTAAAGGACTGAATTGTATATGATAATTGAACCGATATAAAATCACTCGGACATTTGAAGTAAACAACATATAAACGGCTGCCCATTGACGAAACATTATCATAGAAACCCGAATACAATACTTCAAAAGTACACTTGATTCATTGTAAATATTATGGCAATATTGAATCATAGTGCTAGCTGTGAGGAAGCGTATACACGTTTTAGACAATATCTCACAGTTTACCTCAGCCTTGTCGAAGTGTGCTTGTTTGTGGCCATGACCTGCCGAAAATATGTGGTAAATAGTCTTGCTCCTGGTGTTGAAAACAAACATGACTTTAAAAATATGTGATTACCGCCATATTTGGTCATGTGAGAGTTTAAGGTTAAAATACAGTTGTTTACAGATGTAGATCTACACAGAATAAGACCCGTAGGCTTTATATCAACTTTGAACAGCGAAGACAACTTTTACATTAGATGATCGCTTCACTTAGATACGAGAGAACACCAACATTAATGTGTTAAACATGTAAAACAACCTGGCGCGCCCTGAGGTTCATTGTAGGTTCATTGTAGGATACATTTTTCATCTTCAGTATGACATTTATTTCGAATCAAGAAATATCTAAAACAAAACATTATCTTTAGAAAGATAAACGGCGTAGATTCTAGATAGAATGATGTCTTCCGGTAAGTTAAATGAAATAATGTTTTTGCAACATGCTGAAAAAAAATCCTTACAAAAAATTAACTCGGATCTATGTATACTATAACCATTGACCTGTCTTTTTAGGGGCATTGTATATACATGTATGCTGCTTTCTCGTAGATTAGGCCCCTAAGCAGATACGTCATTGCAATTTAAATTCAGTAACAGTTTACTTACACATTTTTCATTTAGGACTAAAAACAACATTTATGTAAACCATTACAAAGTCTGAAGCAACATTTGTTTATGTTTTGCTATGAGACATGTGCTTGAAAACAGAAGGTCAGTGATCTGGATCGTCTTGAAGCTTTCTCATTAGATTCGTACCCCTTGGAAATCTGCCTCGTTCTGGTTTGTAAACACTTTGATGACGTAACTGATAAATCTTACGAAAACCCCGTTTGGTGCCTCTTGGGTGAAAATATGTTTGGTCAGATTTTAAAAAAGCCCGCTTCGAGGACAACATTTGGTTGGTAAAAAATATAGGTCAAAATCAATGTTTTACAGCTACGCCGAAAAAGATGGTCGGCGCAATTTGAAGGTTAAGATTTGTTGTGCAACATAAACAATTGCCGAGATGTTACGATTGCTGGTTACTTCAGATCCAAAATGGATATTGGTAAATTCACCGAAATTCAGTGGATTTCGTTATGGTACCGTACCCCTAATCGAAAAGTTAACCAATCTGCGTTAAAGTAACAAACGTTGTTCAGTTGAGGAGAAGTTGGTTTGAGTTGTTTAATTTAAGTTTTGATTGGTTTGCACAACACTGATATGCAAATACCAAAGCCATATACGGCTGCGTCAAAAAATACAATGTGTCATTAGTTGTATGTACAAAAACACGTATGTAATGTCTGTACACCTAGATTAAACATTTATGTCTTCATACAAACCAGTATTGCCAAAAGAGGTGAATAGCTTTGTTTTGGAGATGTACATAACAGTGAATAAAATGTTCAATAAGGTACAGTGTCTATTTTGAGGACTTAATCGTCACAAAGCTGCAAATGTATGACACGGTGATACACGTTTGTAAACACGTGTAAAGTGCATGTACATCACGTATGCGTTTTAAACCTACTCATGATATAAGCATAAAATCACCGAAATGTGCAAACAGAATAAATAGTTAATACTGATAAGCTTATTTGTGCAACACTCACGAGTGAGTGTTCTCGCGTAGTGTCTCATCGTATCTCCCTTTATCCCTATTATAGTTCTCCGCCTTTATCATTTCTACGAATAAAGAGAGATAAATTGTGCGATCTCACTTCATTTACACGATATGTCCCCAGTTAACCTTGGTTTCGGTTTGCTGTTCCTGATCATCCTTATTCTTAATATGACGTGATACAGATTAATACAGGTGTGCAAAACTCGCGAGTGAGTGTTTCCGCCTAGTCCACAGGAGAGTGTCAAGAGTTAACTCCCTTTATCCCAATTACAGTTCTCTTACTTGTATTACTGTCATGAAGAAGCGGTCTGACAAAGCAAGCTATACATCGACAACTGAAAGCTGGCCGTATTTATCATTGTACCTCCTCAAATGCCTGATGTTTTTGGACTGTTCTTTTTCCGGAGGTCTGTGTGGAATTGTTTTATGTATGTGGCGTTCCCTGTAGCAACTTATTCTCTCTTTTGAAACAGTTTGAAAACATACACATATAATGTTTCGAAAGTGTTTCCAAAATGTTATATTCACTTGATTTTGTCATGATGGTTTCATAACATTTTAGCATAAAGTAGAACAAAAACATTTCATTATAACGATGAACATAGAAACGGCTGATGGTTAGAATATTGTTGAATTAATGGGAACAGGTATATAAAATTACAATGTAGAGAAAATTATGATTCAGTCATGGAAATGTGATGGTCAAATACAGGGTATGGTTTGTTGGGTGTGATCTACGTAGTAAAGATTTTATCACAGTTCGCAAATTTATAACTTTATTGTTAATAAACTCAAAATTCAGATTATTCCATTGAAAATTAACATTTCATTGTAACGATAAACATAGAAATGGCTGATGGTTAGAACGCTAATATTGTTGAATGAATGGGAACATGTATATAATTACACTGTAGAGAAAATTGTGTTTCTGTTACGGACATGTAATAGTCAAATACCGGACATGGTTTGTTGAGTGGGATCGTAGGTAGTAAAGATTTTATCACAGTTCGCAACTTTATAACTTTATAAAAATGGCTAGTCTCATACGTCAGCATAAGATATGATCAAAGTGTTGGCTTATAACAACAATATAAATAGCCTCCAGATTATACTAAACAATTGATATACATGTATCAGTAATTTCGTCGGTCATTTCATCAAAGGTGCACAGGATTTTGTAAAGTCAAGACGATAATAAATTCAGAAATAAAAATGGCAAAATTGTTAAAGCTTTGTGTACTATTACTGGTATTTTTGTGTTGTGAAACCAGAATATCACCGGATACAATGGGTAGGTATTTTAAAATTTGTAGATTTCCTTATGCGTATTATGGAAACGTTTTTACTTAAAGTTTTTGCTTACATATTGCAATGCAATTTAAGACTTGGTTGTTCTACAAGCCGATATACAGTAATTAATATCCAGAATTCAAAATTATCTCAAAATGAAACACATTATGTATACCAATTATATCAACCGCTAACTGAGATACTTAAGTAAGGTATGCCTAGTATAGCTACGATTACTAAGAGTTACGCATGATAATTGGGTAATCGCTCCTCCTGTGGTCCGAATGAATAGACTCTATGCCGCAATTGAACACTTGTCTTTAAGACCCCGATTCGAAGCAGCGCAGCGAATCTGGCGCTACATCCGGGTCACTATGTACGCGGCATGTTATTTAGTAATTTCGCGGCACGGATAGAGCATTTACTGTGCATTGATGCATGTACATGTACATATTACGTAACCACAATGAAGCGCAAGTCTATCATACAGACAGTGTTCAACAAACTGAAGTATTTAATATCGAGTACATCCCTTGCTTATATTGATTCCGTACATTTTAATTAACAAAAACATTATAAGCGATAAATGGATATGCATGAATTATATAAAATTATTTGTTTTCGTTCAAATTAACTTCACATATTCACAATGACTAAACTAAACACGTACAATACTGACGTTTTTAAACATCAATATGGGAAATTTATTCTCAGAGTTGGTAAACCGACTACTACACGACATTGGGCAACGAGTGAACGAACCCCCTAAACTGCATCCATCGGAACAGGATCTGAGAAGATTGAATTCTAGAAGCTACAAGCACGGAGATCTGGCGGGATTGTTAAATCTATTGATAAAGTCGTCTCAGTAAGTACCATGGTGTGTTGGAAGTTTACACCATCTTACAACAGTATTGTTGTTATGTACGATCGTCAGTTGATCTAAAATGCCTTCCCGGTTTACTAACCAGTACTAAGTAATCTGTTCCTCTGCAAGCAACGGAAAACTACAGTAAAACATCGATCATAAGGCCACCATTTGGACCCTTGAAAACTGGTCATCTTATTCAGATTGTCCTAATATTAAGATTGAATATAGAGCAACACAGTGAAAATGGACTTGAAAAGTGTGTTCTTAATATTACGGTGTTCTTATTATTGAGGTGGTCTTCTTGAAGTGGGGTTTTACTGTATATGCAACAGGAATCAGAGGTTGGGGCAAATGGCTTTAGGTGCAATATCTTCAGTCAAATTGTCACCGAGAACAATCACTTCATACGAGATTCGAACCAACGACCTCCAGCTTGCCAGTCGAGTGTTATACCGATTGAGCTACCCGAACGGAATGATTTTATAAATACCCTCAGTAGTTTTACTGACAGTTCCAGCGCTGTAGATCGCTGCGTAGTTGTTGTTTAGATTGGTTTTCTTGCGTGTGTGTTGAGTTCCCCTTTCACAATGTGCAATTCTTATACTTGATACAAGTAAAATACCCATGTTCATCGCCCTCCTTTCGACATATTATTACTGACTTTCATGATTTTTTCCGTGATGTATTTCATCCATTTCAATGCCCCCGCCCCCGATTTCCCCCTAACTTCTCCTGAGTTGTTCTTTATGGTCGGCTAGACCATTCCTTGCACCATATTCCCATGCATGTTTACTCTTGCATCTCCTCAGTGCCTGGATTGATTTGTAAATTGTTTTTTTTCCACGGCGTTGTTTTCCTGTGGGTCTGTGGGGGAGGCATTGTCTTGCGTATGTGGCGTTCCCTGCAACGATTTAATCGCACATACATAGTTCAAATAGTTATCATGGAAAATAATTGTGTGATATGACTGAAATACTGATCCCGATACTGGATACTAACGAAAGTTTCTGTTTTCTTAAGTAAGGTTTGTAACAAACAACTGATTACCGTGTCGATATGCAACGTGCTTTAAAACGTAGCCGCTAGAAATTTTCAAATGTTAATTTATTGATATCACTGCGAATATTTGACAGTGTAAATTGATATAAATGTACACTCCTATACCACAACTCTGCAACGATTGAACTTTTTGAAACTCCGAGTTTACCAATAATACAAGTACATAATTATGTCCGTGTATGTACTTTTTCTTCCTCGTTCAGTGTAATAATATAGATACGTTTATACTTTCATGATATGCTGATTTTACATTTATGAAAAATTGAATGCAGGCAAGATTACATCGAACAGAGAAACTGGTTTACCGAGGACGGTGCGATCAGGGGAACCAGCCCTAACGTAGGTGAAGATACTGGATTCAATACAACCATACCGGCCTCATCCATACCTTCCAGTACTACAACAACAACAACAACAACAACAACAGCAACAACAATACCGACGTCCCTAACAGACATCTGGAAACTGATAGCAAAACTGAACAAGCTTTTCGGATAAACTCATATTCAAATGTTAAAAAATACAATTAAATTACAGTACAACCTCAATAATAAGACCACCCGTGGAACCCTTGAAAACTGGTCTGCAATTATGGTGGTCCTAATATTGAAGTTGCGTAAAGAGCAAAGCAGTAAACTTGGACTTGAAAATTGTGCTGTTAAATTTGATGTGGTATTATTATTGAGGTGGTCTTTTAGTGAGGTTTTACTGTTTATTATACACATGCACATGTACGTTTCATTATAATTATTTCTATGTGTTAGCAGTAAACACCGAATTAAATACATATAATCATATGCGATCTTTTTGCCATTTATTCGTTTTTTTTGCGTTTCAAATTTGGAATATTGACGTATGCTCATTAATGCATTTACGATTCTATATCGACAGAAAACGAACTAAGGTGTATGTTTTGATATATCTTTTACGCTAACTTCTCGTATGTATCGATGTCGTCTCAGAATTCCAGTTGTCGAAATCAAGTTTGGGGTACATTCCGAAAGCAAATTTTATTTCATACACATAATTCGACAAATCGGAAACACGCAGTGTGATAAATTACGAAACTGACTCTTGCTTGAAGTTAGAACACCATCGAAAAGTGAAGCATTGTGTAATAATATCAAAACGAACTCCTACTAAAATAGAAAGTTCCTTACCAAAATATGTTAAGACATATCACATGTATAAGTTAATAATCTATAATCAGTTTGGTATCTGCAATAAAAGTGTGTCTATTTGGGTTCATGACTTGACTGGTAAATATTCTTGCTGCTATTATGGGAAACAAGTCTTTGTTTACCGCCATATTAGGTCACGTACGAGTTCAGTGTTACAATGTATTTAAATACAGATGAACACACGGAGAATATGACCCGCAGGGTTTATCTCCACTATGAACAGCGAAGACAATTTTTTACATTAGATGTTCGCTTCACTAACATATGAAAGAACACTAGTTAACATAAATGTGTTAAACATTTAAAACAACATGGCACGCCATGAGGTTCAATATAAGATACATGTGTCATCTTCAGTAAGTACATATATACATTTGTATTTCGAAAAAAATACAATGTATCATTAGGTGTATTTGCAAATATGTTCGTGTTTGTCTATCAAAACAACTACATGTACGTCTTTTTCTCCGTCAATATTACAAGACAAACACGAACATTTCAATTCACCTATTATAAAATGTAATGGTGCAGGTAAAATATGCATGCGTTCCCGGTTTATAAAACAGCACTATATAACAGTATGCTGAATGTGTTAATTTGAGTGTTTGGAAGAAAATATTACTACGACTTAAATAGGAAAGGTGCAATTTCAACAATGAACAATTACGAATAACACATAAGGTTTTGGAAAACATGTAAATTGGAATCCACCATTTTTGAAACTAACTTCTTCTGTTTACTCCAGGGTTGGTATGGTATTTAACGGTGCGATATTTACCAGTGGTAATTCCCGGTATTTCCCGTACTGTGGAATACTCTTTAATTTAAGAAAGTGGGAAATACTGGGAAATACTCCAAACTTGTACGAGGGTCATGCAAAAAGTTTTGTCATTGGGTTCGGATTTCTTAAGTGCTACGTTTTATCAAAATTATTTTTATTACAAACCTTCAAAGTATTCCCTCTTTACCGAAACACGTTTTTGTAACATTTTTACCCAATCGCGAAAAGCTGATAAATAGTCTTCTTTTGGTATCTGTTGGAGACACTGATAAATGGTGCTGCCAAGAGAACTTCTGGACTTATATTTCTTTCCAGAAAGTTTTTTCTTAAGCCTTGGAAATAAAACAAAGTCACAGGGACTCAGGTCAGGTGAATAAGGCGAATGGTTTACAACTTCCACCTTTTCAGAAGCCAAAAAAGACTTAACAACCTCGCACTTGTGAGAGGAGGCGTTGTCGTGTATAAGATGGACTTCTGACCATCCTTTGCTTGGACGTTTCTTATTGAAAAACTCTTTTACTTTCTTCAGTACAGAGTTCTTGTAGAATCTTCCAGTGACTGTATGACCAGATGGACAAGGCACTTGAACGACTGGCCCACTAGAATACAATCGCGCATCTTGTTCGACCACAACTTTTACAGCAGCGATGTTTGCCTTGGTAACAGAGGTTTTATGCCTACCAGATTGGGTATCATCTTCGATAGATAATTTCCCAGCTTTAAAAGCTTTAACCCAAAAACTGTGCGCATTGAAATGGCCTGATGTCCATATATACCACACAATTCATCAAATATCTGCTTTGAATCTATATTAAGTCTAATGTGGCATTTAATATAGCTACGAATTTCAGTCTTTTCGTCCATTTTACAATGTGAAAAGTAAATTGATCAGTGTATATGACTGCATGTATTTCAATTTGAAATAACTCGGTCATTTGAAAAGAACTTTCACGAAATAAACGGATATCGTTAGCTATTGGACACACCATTCAAGTGCAATGAAGCGTTTTAAAAAAATACCTGGGATAAAACTACGGAAGCCCATTAGTGGCAAGACTTTTTGCATGACCCTCGTAGTTTATTATGACCAAAAACACACACAAAATAAGTGACAAATGAATAATATTTACATGCACACATATGACATTATTATGCAACAATCATTATCAGACTGTGGAGCCAATTTAACACATTTAGTTCTTATAGCTTCTATGAATCAAGCCCTTTTATGGCAAATTTGGGGCCGATATTGGGCTCAATTCCCAAAAGAACAAAGGAAAAAAGTATATACTTTCCTCTACTTAGAAAGAAAATTCCCCTTCAGTTAAATTATTTAAAATTTTAAATACTCAAATTTGGTGATTCATAATGCAAATTTCCTCTATCATAAGGACCCGCCAAACTTCCCCTAAAACTGAAATGAAATGGCTGGAGTCATTAGTCAGTTACTCTTTGTACTGACAATACTTCCACGTCTTTACACTTTTTTTGTAAAACCATCAGACTCAAAGTCTATCATATCATAAAAATTCCACACAAGATATTTAGGCTTCATGCTTTACTGCCAGAGGATCAGAAGTTGAATGTCATTTCACTACAGTATCAATGTAACCTAATAAAAATAATCATCTTGAATGAGTGAATGTTAAGAGTTGAGATTTGTGAATTGTTTTCACTCTTCTGACTATCATGGGATTTATTATATATGTACAACAATGTACTGTTACTTTGTTTGCAGCATACTTATTACTACAGAAGTGACTCTGTGTTCTGTGTCACTTAATAATCTATCAATAATCTGGTCTAGAGGGGTATGACCAAACCTAGAGGTTAAACTTAGGGTCTCAATAGTATTTCCTAATATTTCCCGGGAATTTGCGACAATGCCCCAGAGTGGGCCCTGCAAATTATTCAGAAGAAGAAGAAGAAGAAGAATTACCAGTATTTCCCGGGAATTACCAGTATTTCCCGCCGTCCTGGGATATACGAGTATTTCCCGTCTTTTTGCCAACCCTGATTTACTCCCCTATTGAACACTTTCTTTTACGATAGAGTGTAGAAGGGGAGATAACCTTGTTACAATATCCTGTACTTCGGTACGGGAGCGTAGGAGGAACGACCACTCTGAACGGAATCTAGTTTCTACCGTGGGGTTGGTATTTAGCCATCTCCGTAAACAAATATGGACGTCGTTGCAGCCTAGACAAGTTAAAAGAAGTTTTCTTTTAATCTGCTTGGTCGACACTCACACTGTGTTGTTGCAAACCTTCAGAAATGGATGTAACATATGGACTTCTATCTAATCTTGTTAAGACACGAGCAATTCAGCGCGTTTTAGCTCCAATTGCAAGTCAGGTAGGCTTTAGATCCTCAATACAGCACTTTTCGTTTAGGCGCATTGACTAAGCTTTATTAAATGAGAACTGTATTGCTTCATTCTAATGACTGCCTTCGTGCATCTAAAGTGTGACTTGAATATATATGTTGGCACTGTAAGTTTAACTTGCTTTGCTTATCTATTGTGAATGATGAAGTAAATCAAAGGGGAAAAGTGCGCCCGATTAGGGACTTGAACCCACTACCCCCTAAACACTAGTACGGCGCTCTACTGACTGGTCTAACCCGACACCACTACACTCCTCCCACTTCCGGTATTTTAGACTCAAACACCGCTGCCAGCCCACCATCAGACTTTTCCTCGTGAATTACTTCAATTTCCTTTTTTATCATACTGTATGAACGTTTATCAGGCAGTAAGTATCATTTTGTCCATTTTGTCTATTCAGCAATTATAGAAAATGTCAATATAACTTAAAGCCTCTATGAATTAATAAAAAGGGGAAAATGGGCAGTGATCTATTAGTTGCTTCTTATATCTATAAATCAATGAAGCCTTCACTAACAACAACATAAGTAATGAAATCTTCTGAATTTAGATACACAAAAGACAATTATGTAAATCAATGATCTGCTGATTTATTTCAGTTGTACCATGCTTTGTGTTTTCCAACTGTTCCTGGGTTACTTATCCATACCAACCTGTTCTTCTAATTCAGATTTCATTGCTGATCATACTAAATGAATCAGACAGTGGCTCTCAAATGCAACATGGAGAAATGGTGCCATGTGCCAAAATGGTGATGCAAGCATCTCATAGATTAGTAACAGTTGCTAAGCAACAGGCACTCACAACTTCAGATGAGGTAAGCAGTTTTGTTTCAACTGTTTTTAATAGCCATTATTCTTACACTTTTGTATGCATTTGCTGTCAACCAATGTATCTGATTGACTCCAGCAGGTCGTCAGAAATAGTGATTTCACATCATATTATCATTATTTTAAACATGACTGTTGTTGTAGTTACATTTGACATCATTGATATTTATGCTTTGATGAATATTTATATAGCACACAGAAAGTCACAGATGCGCATGGGCAGTTTCTAAAATGGCGATAAGGTCAATCATGACATATTTTGTAAACAACTTCTGATATCTCCCAAAGGCATTTTTGTCCACAGATTAAACATAATTAATTGATAACTATCAACCCAGTAACTTGAGTAAGTGTAAAATTGTTTCTTATACAAACATATGTTACAATTTTTGCAGTTAAGATAGAAAAATGACCCTTATTAGATCTTTAAATATTTCAAGTATATGACTTTTTTTTGTGTACTTGTTGTATTTTTCAGGAGTTCAAGGTGCTAACTGTGAATGCTTGTGAAGTTCTGGAACTTTCAAGCTCAAATTTATACATAGCATCCGAGAGACTGGAAGCATCCAATTCTAGCAAGGAGGCAAGAAATAAGTTAGTTCAGTCTAGTAAGGATGTTTTACAGGGAACAATGAAGGTTTGTGGTGAAAAAATCTAATATATACATTAAAACTTCAATAATAAGACCACCTTTGTGACCCTTGAAAACCTGTCTTCGCATTGAGGTGGTCTTAAGATTGAAGTTGATTAAAGAGCAGCACAGTTTAACTGGACTTGAAAATCGTTTTCTTAATTTTGAGGTGGTCTTTAAGTGAGGTTTCGCTGTACTTTTGAATACTCTTATTCAGTTTTCATAACAATTCTTTGGAATAGTTAATATTATGGTATAACCTTATACCGGAAGAACCACATATTGCTCAATTCTTTATAATTCATTCCAAACGCTGTTGATCACTTCAGTTTAAAGATGTTATTTCTATTTGATACATTTAAATACTTCCATTACATTCAGCCAGTTTTGTAACATATACTTTGCCTATAGTTGTACTTAAAATTCTAATCACTGGAGATTTCATCATTGCATTTTTAGATGAAAGAAATATAAATGAAAATGGACACCTGAGCTTAAATACAGAACTCCAGGCAAATTAATTTATGTCAATGAAATTTTAGGAATATTTTCTTTAGAGAAAGCGGGTCTATGTGTATATGTTTTGACTGATTTTATTTTATTACAGGTGCTACTGGTGGCGGATGACGCAGAGATACGTCGGTTAATTACAGCAACTCATATTGTGACAGAAAAACTTGGAGCTCTTGATACATGTTCGGACATGACTCAGCTTGTTCACAGATTTAAGGTGAGATGTTATGATGTGATTAAAAGCTTGGCATTGAAACCGTTGCTTGCAAGCTCTAATTCTACAGCAAAGAAATGAAATGCATACAAATCTAAGTGGTGTATGTTATAGATGGACATTTATTACTAGTTTTATTGTACATAATACATGTTTTGTGGTTTGTGGTAGGTTTGCTATATACTATAATCTTTAATATTTAGAATCATTGTTTAAACCCCTTTGGATACCTTGTGGGGTAAATGTGTGTCTGTTTGCTGAACATATAAAGTGTAAAAAGTTCCTTTTTGCCAGTTAACTGCAGTTTCGTCAAGTTACATTTTGAATCAATGAGTATTATAAGTAATATTACATGCGTCAGTTTTGAAATGATGTAATTGTTATTAATATATCATGTAAATATTTCTTCAGGAATTTACTGACGCCTTGGCTGTTATGACTAGTCTTGCTGATCGAAGACAAAGGGACTTAATCCATTCCAAACAAAGGGAGAGAATTATTACGTCTCTTAATATACTGAAGAAATGTATATCATCATTGAGTGTTGCTATGCAGAATTCTGTTAAATATGGACATAACCCACAAGCTCAGGTACTTGTTACGGAAAATAATCACTTATTATTAATATACACAATCACAGTGTTTTTGATGTTATTGTCTGGAGCAAAAATGCCTAAGAGAGTTAAGCAACTGTATTCACAATTGTTGGAGATCTTAGATTGCCTCTTGACCCTTTGAAGGTATAGTGAATCCACCATACTCTTCCTATGCCCCAAAATGTATGGCTTCATATTTTAGTGAACTTTACAATTCCATGTTCAGGGGTTCCATTTGACCCAGGAGATGACCCTTTGACCCTTCGAATTTCCCTACAGCCACATTTTGACACAAGGGTTCTAGCTGAATGGTCAAATGTTCTCTAAATTATAATTTATATGTAATATGACTGTAAAATGGTGAAATCTAGTCAAAAATTATAAAATGGCCCTTTTGATTCAGCACCAAGTGGATCCCCTGTATATTATTGACCATATTCAGTATAATAATATATGACTGCAGATTTTATTTTTAACTTAGATGGGAAAGTCATACGTTGTGAATGAAGTACAAACTGCGATAAGTAACATAGTAGATGCAATACAGAACAGAGATACTGATGAGGAAGACATTGATCTAGAACAGCCGGGTAAATTTGTATCCTGTATTGATATGGTATGTGTATGGTTGTACATTAGGCCAACATTAAAAAAGTGTTAGTTTTACAGTCTCCCTAGCTACCTACCGTAAATTCAGATTTATTGTTTTTGGTCCACAGTAAACAAGTCTTGTTTAAGAGAAATAAAATTTAACAATTACTAACAAAAGTGTTCTTTTTATGCCCACTATTCCTGGAAGGTGGGGGGGCATGAAGTGTTACCCCTGTCCGTCTGTTTTTCCAGTTGTCCGTCCATGCAAAAAATTGGTATCCAATCAATAACTCATGAAAGGATGGATTGATTCAGTTCATATTTGGCACATTAGCATAGGATAATAAAATACATGTCAAGGACGATTTTTGCTACAATACACACATTTTTGCGAGGGTTATAATCTTTTTTAACTTCAAGTAACATTTAAAGGGTGGATGGATTTAATACATATTGCTTCAAAATTATATAGCCTTTACAAACAAAATATTAATATACTTGAAAGACCAGAGCAGGGCGATATTTGGCTCCAAAATTGTCAAAAAAGGGCTTTAAACTGATACAGATGTCATCTTAACCAATGATATTCATCATCATTCAGCTCGCTTGCATAACACTTAAACATTATTTTGTGTTATATTTAGGCTCTTGAAGCACTCACTGATGATGCACGTTATGACCTCAACACGGATATAGAGATGTGGACAGAAGAAGCTGTACGTCACAGTATGACAGTGGCTCATCTGTGTTATGATAGTCATAGAGATAGTATCATACAAACAAGTCAACAGGTAGGGTCGATTTGTGTAGGTGAAAACAGTAGAAGAGTTCACTCATAGTATTACTTTGCATCTTTTCTGACACCACTGAGTATTTGTTTATGATATTATGACTGAAGTGAGCCATTATGTTTGAGCAAATGTCTGCTATTGTCCTGCTGAAGTTTCTGAAGATAATACATATATTTTGATTAAAGCTGGAAATCTCAACTATTGAAATACAGTCCAACCTTGTTCATTTGAATATAATCATGTTTTATTTCCAATAATACATGGTTTTGAAGTCTATAAGAAGATACATGACTCTCAATGACTGCCTCTTTAGTTTCTTACCAGTGCTTGCGTCTAATTAAGAGATTGTGAGGACCAGGGAAGAACCTTGCCTAGTGGTGAGATTGGAACATACAACCATTGGATCAGGAGTGTGATGCTGTACCCCTTAGTCACTATGCCTCCCTGCAAGTTCCTTTTTAAATGGCTTCTTTTGGTTGGTAGAGGCTTGGTACAAGTTAATCAAATTCTATAGACTGTATCCTGACACTACAGCAATAATTACCAAGACAATAATGACTGATGATGTAATATTATTGTAGGTGATACAAGTAAAGGGTCGTGTGATATCGTTGTACAGGATGATACAGTCGGATACAAATTTGTCTCAAGTGAGAGATGATTACAATGATGCTTGTGAGAACTTGACTGATGAATTTTGTGAACTGGAGAAAATTGTGAACATATCTTTGTTACATTTTGTTGTTGAGTATTTCAAAGAGACCACTGAACCTTTGGAGAGGCTTGTCAAAAAAGCTGTGTACTCTGATATGGTGAGCTTTCATTAATGTAGACATACACAGGCCCTTTTCTATAGTTTTCACGGGTCAGACAATCGACCTGTTCCAAAGCAAAATATACGCTTTTTTCAAATCAGAAAAAATCCCAATCAGAAGCACCCTACAAGTGCAACCCTGCCATATTACTTGACTATATAAATTCCCAAAATTAGAGTTGAAGCATTTTAACTTCTTCCCAAATTGGCTTATTTTACAATGCTAATTTTCCTAATATATCTAGGGTCTTTTTCCCAAAATGGACAGAAAAAAGCCAGTACATCTTATTTAGGTGTCACTCACTAATTTCTATCTTTCTGAATGTCAGCTTGTTATGTATATTAACTATAGGACTTTATAATTAAGTCCTTGATGATGTTATGCATATGTTGTTACATTAAAACCATATACATGTATATTTCATTTTTCAAATATATTTTAAGTTTAAGATATTAAATGTTTAATATATTCATGGTGCAGAAAATAGTAATGCTAAATTTATGTGCAGTTTTTGCAGTAGGACTAATATCATAGTGATTTCAATTGTAAAATCTCACTCAAGACTTTGCTTTAATGGTATATTGTTCCAAAATGATGTTGACTATGTATGGTTTTGGGGTATTACAGCATATGGATCGTGATGACATGACGGTTACGAAATTTGAAGATCATGCTGAGAAGATTTGTCAGATTGCTGGATTAGCTGTTGGAAGTTCTACTGATGCTAGACGTTAGTATTAAATTACTTAATGATATCTGTAGCAAGTACTCAGATATTCAGATACTCTCAGTTTATTTCTAGAGATTGAGTACTAATACTTGTCACTACAATAATTGCTGGATCGTGATCTAAATGTGAAATGAAGAATTTGATTAAAAAAGTTGAATTGATTGCAGAAAATAGATGAAAAATTCCAAGATCTTTACTAGCTGCAACTTCTGTCAATATCATAAGTTCTTGATTTCATAATTCTTCTTTCAAATGAAGCTGTGTTGTAATTTCTTTTTGCATAATTATGCTTTTAATTAGTAGTTTATTAGTAATTTGTATCTGATCTGGAATAATATCAATTATGGAAGTTAATGCGTTTCTTTTTTATTGAGTAATAGTACATGTATATGTTTTGAAGGCTTTTTTGTTCTTTAGGTGTACATGATATTCGACTTAGTGTACTAAGATTGGAGCGTCTTGATCCAGAGATAATTCCAGCTGTGATGTCCATTTCCAAGACACCTCATGATAAAAGTGTAATGAGGCATTTAAAGTTGTTAATGAAGGAATGGAGTTTTGAACTGAACAATGTGGCTAGAGTGATGGATGAAATGACAGACCCGAAGATGTTCATGCTGGTTTCAGGTAATGTTCTTTGACTGTTAAGATCAATCTTGGGAAATATCATTGATACAATCGATATATATCGACAAATTCTTGACGTCGATCGATTTTCAATACACACAAATATCAATATTATGGCAGTAAAATACAGGAAAATGGGTACAGTCTAAGTATGTGCCAAAATAGCATAACGTCACACGGTAGTCAGCTACTTGTTAAACAGTGCTCTAGTGGATAGTGCATTCCAAATGTCAGCAATATAATATAATATTGCGAAGTTGAAAATATAGATTAATTACTTAAATGGTATCTCGTCATCATAAAAATACAAGTTGAACTTTAAATATGTAGCGCATACACTCATAAACAAAATACGAGTTAATCGTGTATTAAAGAAATTGAAAACTATAATCAATATACATTGTATTGCTATATTGTCGATATTTGTCTATCAATGTATATCAATATCGTTGATATGCAAAAATATGAATCAATGACAGTCCTAGTTATTCTACTATCATACAAAACATTGAAACAATATGACTTATATTCTTTGTATCAGTGGCAGAAATTGCAATCATTGAGAAAGAAAAAAAACCATTTGATTAATTATAACACTGTCATCATACACCAGACTAAATTAAAAAGAGGTGGTTTAAAGTAAACTTTTAAACTATGATATACAGTCAGACAACATTTATTCGAATTCATCGGGTCTTAAATTTAGTTTCGAATAATACTTGCCCATTTCAATTTTACTTGCATAAGAAGACACATCGGGACCTGATATTTATTTCGGATAATATCAAGTATTCGGATAGAAGATTGTTGAATAAACAAAGTCCAACTGTATTGAAATATTTATATTTCTGTATTGTAGAACGTAAGATTGAGGATGATATCAACACGTGCAATGGATGTATGTTGATCCAGGATGAGAGTGGATTCATGGTAATGTTGCAGTCTGTGATTGGTAGATCACGTCGTGTTGTACAGGTGGGGGAGAGAATTGTTGATGCACATGAAGACCCATTGTACAGAAATGGTCTTATGGTGTTCATTCTGAAATTGAAGAAAGGTATACAGAAAAGTTTTATCCTTCACAATGCAATTATTACTGTAAGAAATCGACCTCCAGCATGTGCAGTAAATATCAATTATCCAGTCGTAAAATTACTTTTGATTCTAAAAATAATGGTTAAATATTGAATTTCGATATTAAAACTAATTCCACTTCTTTCAATTTTTACAGTCTTCACAATAATTTTTTTGAAGGACTTGTCCATTCGGGCAGACAGCTTGCAATTTCCACTTGCACAAATTCACTTTCACTTGCCCGAATAAAATTATAAGCACCGTCAAAATAACGAAGAAACATGATGTTTTGATGGTTGTTTTGACTTGCTAAATCCGAAACGAAGACTGGTAATGATAGTTGATGAAAAAGTGCTGTTACACAAACGAAATTGACAAAAAATGAAAACCAGTCGAAGTATTGCGTAATACACCATCAATTTTTGTGACAGCTTGGATAAAAACTAGTCAGACTGGAGCACGAAAGCGACTTGACAAATGGATTTTTTACTTGTCCGTGGCTTCGGGGAAGTGGGTTATTGTGAAGAGTTCTTGTATCAAATATATCTATTCATTATCAAGGTCAGATTATAGGTCACGAAAGCACATTGAGAAGAGATACATTGGCATGATTTTATGTAATAATAAGTCAGTCGATTTTAGTTCACTTAATTGCTCAACTATTTTCCATTGTACTGTACAATTTCAAACAATTTCAAGCAATTATTCTAGTATAGGTTTGTCAAAGTGTTTAGTTACTTCAGTTGTTAGTGATTGCCTTAATCTATGAATGAAATAATTGTTCAATGTATATTTATTTTAGCTATCATGGTTGTACGGACATCAGGTGAAAATGTCACATGTGAGTTTACAAACAAGCAACATCAGGACATGTTAAGGAAAAGGTTCACACAACTTCAGGACTCATTGATCAAACTGAAATCTGGTCTCAATGATTCAAACCATCCACATGTGCTTAGTCATTTAAGAAGGAATGTAAGAAATACGTTGTATGATGACAGTAAGTGCCAGTTCAATTCTCCCTGTGTTTATGATTATCTGTTTTTGAGGACAGTCGTGATGATGAATTACAGTCGGACCTTGTTAATTCGAATTCATCGGGTCCGAAATTTTATTTCGAATAATACATGATTTCAAATTGCCGATTTCAATTTGACGTGCATAAGAAGAGGCATCAGGACCTGATATTTATTATAAAACTGTTCACAGTTTGGGCTAGTCATGTATTACTGAATTGAATAAATTTATAACTGCTGTCATAGCTTAAACAATGTTGATTTGTGCGTCTTTCATGCATTGTATTTTTCACAGTTGATGATAATTGTGCATAGTAGTGAACAATTACTATCTGTTCACGAATCTGAACTTACATTTTTGTAGAGTCCATTTTACCAAAGAAGTCAATGAATGTATACAACCATCCAAAGCTGTCCCGACTTCAGCGACATAGTGGTGACCATATCATTGCTGCTACATCTGTACCACAACTGAATCTTGATTCTATCACAAGAGATGAGGCTATAACTCCGCACTTGGCTACCAATGTACATACAGATATTGTACGAAGTAAAAGTGCATCTCAGATTACAGCAGGTATGTGAATATACATTCATAAACCATTAATATCAATCATGGATTTTAAAACTACAAAAATCTTCTTGTCAAAAATTACTGGCCCAATTTTGAAATAAGTTCACCTAAATGTTCCTTAGGTAACCCTCTACCAGGATTGTTCAGTTGTGTGATTCACTAAAAAACATTGCTGCCAAGGGATGGGTCACTTTCCCTATATGTATACATTGTAGTTATAGTGTTAATCTTAACATGCTGGAAATCAAAATTTTGCTATCTTTTTCTTTGTGAGAATCTTTTCTTCAAAGAAACTTTGTACCCTGTGACATAGGACGCTATTGCCAAACATTTCAGGTGCTCAGGTGAGCGATTCAGCGCCATCATGGCCCTCTTGTTTATAAAAACAGATGGTATATATCTTCTACAGCAACAGGAATGCATATTTGGCATGTTGAAATCTTTTATGAAATGCTATTGTAATTTTTCCAGTTTGTCCTCAAAGTTACTCATTAAAACTTTGGTCTGAACTGTTGTCATGGGCAACAAAGGGTGATCGTGATAAGGTCAATCAATTGTGTGGGGATCTACTTTGTTGGACTAATCACATTATGGATGTAACACAAACAGTAGTGATACATACTGAAGATCAGAAGAAAAGGAGGTAACTTTACTGTTCATGACTTTATTGTCTGTTTTTATTCATGTCGCTACTGGCTTATACATGTAAAAAAGTACATACAGTCTTATTAATAAATATTATAAGTCTAAAAATTGGCAGAATTGTGGAAATAACAATTATTCAGACACAATTTAATTCATTTATACTTGATGAAAACAAAATGATGGTAAATATAATTTTTGCAAATTTAAAATCTAAGTCTGAGTTTAAAGTGTTTGTGAATGATGACCCTGTATCACAATTAGTAGTACATGGTTGAAAGGGAGACAGGTCTATCTAGGGTTAAAGGGAGACAAGTCTGTCTGGGGTGAAAGGGAGACAAGTCTATCTAGGATGAAAGGGAGACATGTCTATCTAGGGTGAAAGGGAGACAAGTCTATCTAGGGTGAAAGGGAGACAAGTCTATCTAGGGTGAAAGGGAGACAAGTTGATCTGGTGTGAAAGGGAGACAAATCAGTATGGGGTGAAAGGGAGACAAATCAGTTTGGGGTGAAAGGGAGACAAATCAGTCTGGGGTGAAAGGGAGACAAATCAGTCTGGATTGAAAGGGAGACAAATCAGTCTGGATTGAAAGGGAGACAAATCAGTCTGGATTGAAAGGGAGACAAATCAGTCTGGGGTGAAAGGGAGACAAATCAGTATGGGGTGAAAGGGAGACAAGTCTATCTAGGGTGAAATGGAATAAAGTGTATCTGTCTGTTTCTATTTTGATATGCAGGTAGGCTAGTGTCATCCTTCAAATTGGTATTCACTCATCAGTATTCCTCTTGAAATGTGTATATCCATAGTCTGCAGATGTCAAAATAGGTTTCTTTATTTAAATGATTTATTTGACACAAAAAAAGTTCCTAGTTGATACATCGTGTTTTGTAAAAAACACTTCATTGTCTGTGAGTCTCATAAATATGTTCTGATCCAAAGTTGTGCCCTGAATTACACAGTCTACATCCTCAAATCCTGTGAATTGCGGAACTTTTAATTTTCAGCTTTCTTTGTATGTACATGTAGATATTATGCAAATTCAAAATGATCATTGCAGAGAAATTGAAGGACTTTGCTTCGAGGTAGATCAGATGACCTCAGAATTGTTGGAAAAAGCCAAAATTGTGTTACATGGAGATTTCAGTCAACTTAATGCATTAAAGTCACAAAGCAATGAGTGGGGATCTAAGGTATTGCCATTTGACTTGTTATAGTTTTATTTGTTTCAAAATCCAATCATTGCTATTATCAAATACAGTGTAACAGCTATGTATTATTCAAAATCCAATCATACTGTTCTCAAATACAGTGTAACAGCTATGAACTATTCAAAATCCAATCATACTGTTCTCAAATACAGTGTAACAGCTATGTATTATTCAAAATCCAATCATTACTGTTCTCAAATACAGTGTAACAGCTATGTATTATTCAAAATCCAATCATACTGTTCTCAAATACAGTGTAACAGCTATGTATTATTCAAAATCCAATCATTACTGTTCTCAAATACAGTGTAACAGCTATGTATTAATCAAAATCCAATCATACTGTTCTCAAATACAGTGTAACAGCTATGTATTATTCAAAATCCAATCATTACTGTACTCAAATACAGTGTAACAGCTATGAATTATTCAAAATAAAAGTTTCAGATCCGATGAAATCAAAGGAATGAGGTTTGACTTTATGATGTTTTAATGAACAGTTGTAAAAGGTTCTACAATGAATTACAGAGAGAAAACAATCTTCTATATTATATTTATAGGTTGAACAAGTACGAGTGTTTGTCGATATAACTGTGGACCAGTGGAAACATTTGTGTGATAGGACTGTTGATGCAGCTAGACTCTGTAGAACAGACTCGGTTCACCAACAGGTAGGCTATTACAGGCCAACAGTGTATAATTTTGTGTGTAGTTTAGTTTAAACATATTTATTTACATCGATTGTGAAACAAGTTCTCTCAACTTATACTAATCACTCTCAAGGACTGCTTCCTGGCTACCAACCAGTACTCGCGCTGAATTTAGGGATTTTGAAGTTCGTGATTAAACTCTGCCGAATGCGGGACTCGAACTCGTGACCTTCATATCAGGTGATATAAAATGTTGTCTGCTTTGTATGAAAAAATGATATGTTGCTTTGGCATGAATGTATGGTATGCTATAAATTTTGCAAAGTGCAGCATTCAGCCATTCATTCGTATTCAAGGTTACATGACACTACCTCAATGGTAAAATTAGACTTAGAGAGAAATTTGTGTAACATCAACATGTAAAAAACAAAACAATATATTTTGTCTGGTTTTTTTTCTTTTAGATAAAATTCATTCAATGTCATCTGGACAATATTGTTGAAATTGTGTCGGTGACTGAGAGATTGCGATGGGAGAATCAGGTCAAAGGTCAAGACAAGATTGAAGCATTATGGGAGGATAAAAAAGAAATAGAAAATCTTACTGTTACGTTTAAAACAACCGCTGAAATGGTCACTGAACATGGTGAGTTGGGTGTTCTGTTGCTAAATCACATACATGTATGTGAGCTTCTTACTGCATTGTAACATTGTCGTAAGTTATCTCGGAGGTCCCAGCCTTTACTGAGTCTTGGATTCACGCTGCTGCAAAATGTACTTGGTTAGAGTGGATATAAGATGTCATTTTGTTTTTTATCATTCCTGATAATATTGAATTCGCTTTGAAATGATCTTAAATTTAATGAAAGTATGACAGTTGAGAAGAAATAAGCGTCATTTCCAGAAAACGTCACATGTGACGTCACTTTGTACTGACAGTAAGCAATATTTGCCCCATATGGCAATGAAAACGAAGTGATCATATGGAGTAAATATTGTTTCCTGCTTGCAAATAGTGCCATCACATATTGCATTTTCTTGAAATGATGTCACAAACAGAAGATGTTGGAAATCGCTTAGCAGTACTCAAGTAGTCATCAAACAAGATTTACATGATTTCCAGGTATGAGAGATGAACTATCACAACTAGAACAGTTAGGTAGAGAATGGTCTGTGAAGATGTACAGTATGACCTGTATGTTAGAAAGTCTATGTTTGGAGCTACTAGATCTTGGTCTACAGAGAAGACTCTGGTCTCGTATCAGTATATTTGATGGACTTTATGAGACTCTTCAAAATGAAAACACAAAAATGAAGGATTTAATGAAGAGCTCGTGTTATGGGTAAGTGATTGCTTTTTTGGTAATATGCTTATACATGTATGTTAGTGCCCTTTGACCTATGTATATGGGTTACAGGAACCATGGAAGAGAAAGTTAAATATTGCGTAGAATTGATTATACAGTAAATAGTATTTTGGAGGAATATCATAACATAAATTTGACAAATGAAGAAATCATACCAAAACGAACCACATCTTTATGCATACCACAATGGGCGACACTCCAAATTAGGTGGTATAGTTTCATTAAACATAGATTAAGCAATGAGTACTTTCTTTTCGTCAGCCATTCTAATTAATGCATGACTTGTTTTATATCAATCATCCTGTTTGGACAAGCAATAGAAAGTCAAGGACTAACTCCCATTTATACAATACGCTATCAATGATAAAGAATTTGTGTCTTACAAATAAAATAGAATAAAAACCAGCGATGACAGTACAGATGTATATGCGTATACAGTCGGACCTCGATTATTCCACAACCTTCTATCCGAATACTCTGTATCATCCGAAATAAATATTGGGTCCCGATGTACCTTCATAAGCATGTCAAATTGAAATGGGCAATTCGAAGCTATGTATTAATCAAAATAAGCGGGATGAATTTGAATGAACGAGGTCCGACTGTATGTACAGTTTATAAATTTCAGTGATGACAGTAAAAAAGAACAGTACAGAAATTATCTTGCTGATATGAGTGATTGTGTTGAGGAAATCAAGGCATTGGCTTTAAAGAAGAAACCTGACACATTGATGCTTAGAGCACATTACAGACAGATACATGTTGGTCTGTACAGGGGTATCTGGATTCTGAAGGTATACACTTGTTCATCTTGTCACAAGATATAAGGCTTTTACCTCTATACTATGGTGCCTTGTACTTTCTTTCTTACAACAGTAGTGATATGTATTAATTGAAGTGCTGTGGACCTGTATTTTATCTAATATTGTCTTCACGTTACGTCTTGCAGTGAAAATCTATACCTTACATTATACTGCATCATTGATATTTACATTCCCATTTATGGCACTGACCTACCATTCTCTGTCTGTCTGTCGGTGGGTGACAGTGACCTCAAGACTGAAAATTGTTTCTGATCAATGGCATTGATATCCTGCAACATTTCGAAGCTCAAGATGTGTACACATCACTTTCTTAATCCATAAAATCATTTTAAAGACAATTCTGCTGTATTTCAGGCCATACAGTGCGTTGATTTGTCTAGACAACAGACATCTATGTACAGTGGTACCCTGGATATCATCATAGAAAAAGCATTTGTTCTGAAATCGGTACTTGGTATGTGATATGTAAAGATTCTTCTTTAACAAAATGATGAAGCAGGTTAACTTGTTTCTTTTTCCCCTCAAAGTGTTTGTTGTATAAAAGCATCGACATGAATCGAGAGGGACATTTTTTGAATGATATTTAAACAGTGAACATTATATTTAATGTGGGGAGAATTGCATTTTCCAGTTGAAAATATATTTTGCATGGGTAACATATTTTGTCAATATCTTAGAGTAATGAATTACATAAGCAGTTTGCAGTGAAATATAATATTTTACATTGCAAAATATAGATTATTATTTGTATGCTAGGAATAACTGTTGAACTGCTTCTTGATATGTCTGTGTTATTCAGCGGGTATCATATGTAGAAAGAATAAAAACAAGTTGCATACAATTCAACAAATGGCAATTTGACAATATTAACCTCAATTGAATTTGTTGTTCAATGTACTTGGTCATTATATGTTTGTGAACCTCACCTAAAGACCACCTCAATAATAAGACCACCTTACAATTAAGAACACAATTTTTTTTTCAAGTCCATTTTTACTGTTTTACTCTTTATTCAACCTCAATATTAAGACCACCTCACAATTAAGACCAGCCAAGGGTGGTCTTATTACTGAGGGTTTACTGTACTGTACTGTAAAATGAATATATTAAACCATAGATGCGGACAGAGATGCTAATAGATTAGAATTTGATCAGCTGTTGGAGCAGTTCACTAACAATGTGGCGACTATTAAGAAGAAAGTGTTGCAGGGTATACAACTTTCTGCGGAACTCGGGAAGCGATCTGTTGTTAGGCAATGCTTGGATACAGTGAACCAGCTAGCTCCTCAGGTTGTCATGGGGATGAAAGATTTGGCAGGTTTGTTCTGTTATGTATCACATGGCCTCTGTTTCATTTGTTGTAACATAATTCTAGGCTTATAACCATGTTGCCATAGGATCCATTTTCCTTCCAAAACATTTCATACAATGTACCAATATTGCATTGATTTAAAGATGATAACATGTTTATAGATCTTGGACCCAGTAGTTGTTTTATAAGGAGGTTACAGTATATTTTATCTTTATTTACTTAAATTTTGTACAATTAATTGTACAAAGGCCTGAGGTTCTAGATTAAATATCATTATGTGGTCTTCTTAAGAAATCTTTAATATAAATTATAAATCTGAAAAACCTATGAGTTTAAAATCTGAAATTGTTAAGTACACATGATGGCAGACTGTATTGCTTGTATGTGAAGCATGAAATGATTTATTGTTGTTATATTCAAAGTTGTTTTATTTCTATTATAATGATTTAGATGGAACAAGTGCTGGTAACCATGGCAATGTATTATGGCATAGATTATTATGGTGTGCTAAAGTGCATCATCTGGTGACATGCCTCGGTCAGATGTCGGATATAAAAATTACTCTTGTTGATGGTAATAAACTTAAATGCATAGTATAGTATAGTATGATGAGGTAATTTCTCTGTGCAAGCGAAGACATGAACAAAAAGTTGTATAAACTGGAGAATTCAAAAACAATAGTTCTTATTTCAAATTGATTGCTGAGTTCTTGTGGGTTGAATAATCTTCAATTTGAAAATACTTTGAACAGAAAGCAAGCAAGATTAATGGATAAGGAACTTAAGTCTGAACCAATGAGCAAGCATCGACAAGTCCTTTATTCTCATTATTAAAGTGTTTCTGGATACTTTTGTCAGATTTTTTATGAAAAAAAGAATTGACAACATATTTTTCAGAAATGGGTTTGAACTTCTATCAATGCCTGTTGTACACATCAATGTTACTGCAGATTAAATATGGACCTAATTTGATCACAAGACGCGTGTTGTTGCTGATAGTATTTCTTTTGAATGTATCATGTTAACTGAATTTTGAAATTTTTGAGTTTTTCCTATTTACAGATATTAGTAGGTTACTCCAATCTAGAGAAGGTTCCATGGACGATGAGGAAATACTGGATAAACTTACCAGTATTGATTCTGCTGAATCAGTCGTACACCATATAACGACACCTGTAGAATATCTCGCCACATCATCACGACAGGTGTGATTTTAGTTAAACTGAATTTAATGTTTTTGATATGCTTGTATTTACAATGTAAAGATGTCGAACGTAAGGAGAGATTTCATAGAGAACATTCCGGAGGTTGTACATTCAAACCCCAGGTAGGGAGTGTACCGTATATACTGAGTGCCTAGTAACAGAGATGCCAGTATGTTTTTTACATGTTTAGTATGACGCAGCCAGGAATCGAACTCAAGACTTCTCGCATTCATAGCTGACACTCTACCTGTTTAGCGACTCGGGCTAGTATGGATGTAACATTGTGTTGTTGATTCTTAAAAGACTTATGGATTTGGGGGGGGAAAAATATTCCACTTCGGTTATTAGTTTCTTATACTAGCAGTTGTTGTGTTATGGATGCCTGATTTTATGTAGAACTTTCTTAAATTTTTCAAAATAAATACTTCCAATTGTTTGATGATGTTGTGAAGTTCTGTGTCAAATATGCAATGTGATGTGCATTTTGAGCAACTTATAGTCAACTTATCCTCAAACCAGAAATAATTAGTATGACAAATTATAAAAAAAACAACATATTGTTATTTATCATATAAGGTTGGATCAGGACTAGAAAGCAGACAAACAGGAAGTAGGTCAAGAATGCCACTTTCAATGAATGCCAATATTGACAATATTCCCTCACGTTCACCGCTTGATAAACAGAAAGTATCTCACAGCAGACTTCATAAGCCTGTAAACTTTGCCAAAGTTCAGTCTGATAGCGTCCGTGATGTAGAGAACTTTGATCCTGTCACTGTGGACTTGCAAGCTGTAGAGGAACAACTGGTAAAGAATACAGAAAGGTAAATGTTGTTTTTTTTTATTCCCTTCTCTAGTTACTGATGAAATTTATGTCTCAGTATATTGAGAGATGAAGGCAAAACTCTACACTTTATCTGCAAGTAGATAAACCTACAGACAGAGAGATTATGTTGTTACAGGGAATGCCACATCATTAGTAAGACTACTTAAATAACAAGACCAGTTTTCACGGGTCCCAATGGTATTCGTATTATTGAGGTTATACTGTGCTTATTTATACTTAATCAGAACTGTTTGACTATCATTTTATTGTGGTACTCTGCTAACAATTGCATTAAATTTCTGCACTGAAATTGAAAACATCGTGCTTTACCAATCTCAATGTCAGGTACAATGTGTTTGTTTCGGTTTTAAAGTTTAGCCACAGGTATTTTTAGTTAACCCCTCTAGGTAATGGACACTTAACATATGTTTTATAGTATGTACTCACCACCAGCTATAACAACATATCAGAACACCATATGTTGTTGTTAGATACAGAGTGTGTGTAGGTTAAAGTACTACTCTAAAACAACACTTCTAAAATTTGGCAATCTGTTGATTTTTATCTCAATTATACAAGCATTTTGTTGCTTTTATCATGAGACAATGTATCAAACATTATTACATATTTTTCTAAGTTGCTATTAAAGAATTCTATCTTTATTTTTTTATTGTCTATGTGTTATGTATCCGTATTCTTCTATTTCCCATTTTGAAACTATAGACATAAAAAATTAAATTCGGCCTTTATAGACTTAAAAATAAATTTAAAATCAAACTGTTTTTCTTCATCATTAAAGACATACATTAGTGTGCTTGATAATACTTGTGAAGAACTGCTGTGTTAATTCTTGAAGTTAGTACAACTTTATTATGCAGCACAACTTTGAAATGCAAGTCCGGAGATGCAATTTCTTGGTTATTTTAAACAATAATAACATTTTTAAAGATGTATATGGCTCATCTGAACATAAAATGTTTGAATTGGCTTCATCCAGTATTGTTGTCACATTTGCTAAAACATCTCTAATAAGAACCATTGCAATGTATAACAGATTGAAAATATCTGTTTTACCATATAACTAACAGACAAAACTGGTAAAATAGCCTGATTGCTAAAAGAAACTGGAAGTGTTTTTTTTAATTTTATGATGTACAAACATCTTTCTTCAACAAATATGGATCAATACATTATGAGTTCATTGTTCGTTAATGCATGATTATTGATATTTTAACAAAGTGAAACAAATGTTTCATGTTTGTTTAGGTAAACAAACGAGCATAATATTACCTTAAAAAAATTACCTTTTCTGTTATTTGTCTGAAAAGTATATGGTATTTACATTAAAACTCTGGATAATAGTGAATACATTTTGTCTTAATGTCATCATTCAAGTAACTTCACTGAGTTTCTAATCACCAAATAAATTGTTCAATTAATAGGAAATATATTTAAAAGTTAATTTAATTATCACCTTCACTTCCTGGTTGTGTGTAGTCATGGTATTTATCACCTTTCACCTGTGTAAGATAATTACATTATGGTGGCCAATTGTCTAATTGTAGTAGTCCTTTAAGTGTTGTAAATTATAGGAAACCATTGCTAACAATTAACTACCTCTTTCTTTAACAAAAGAATATAAAAGTCCATTGTTATACATGTCTATCAAGATAATTATCTAAAAAACATAATTGATGGAAGTAAATGATTAAAAGTTTGAGATACTTTCTATTATAGATAATAATATACATATCATTGAGTAATTAAAGCATTGTTTGTGAATTTGATGATCTTTTAATTGGCAAAATAATATAAACTAGACTCATAATTAACCAATTTCTCAACGTTTAGTGTGAATCTCTCATTGGTTTGCCATGACCACTGAAGTGAAACAATTAGACTGGTATAAAATGAAATTGGCCACTGGCAATATCAAACATTTGTAATGTGTGTTGAGATCTGTAACAGTGTTGTTGAATAGCCTTAAGTTACTCTTGGTACATTTCTGTTGCCTTAAGACTTGTGAATTTTGATTGAGTTGTAACTTGGTTACAAATTTTGTGTATTACAACCTAGTTTTGTTTTTGGACTTTGAAGTTTTGATAATTGATTGGATTTTACTGGTATTGAATTGCTGTGAATGTTTTGGAGATTTATCTGAGCATCTCGTGCATTTTGAGCAAAATGGCAACTGAGTTAACACCTTTGCCAAATAATAACAACATTGGATTACCAGGAGATATGAAAGGGAATGTACATTTCACCGACTTAGGAAGGGCGTCCCCATCTTACTACAAACAGGAGAGTGCACCATCAGCGTTTGAGCGAGTTGAAAACGGACACATGAACGGGGAAGACAGAAGAGATATATTCGGGAATCATGCTGGATACATCCAATCACAGCCGACGTCTCATTTTACTTCATTCCCTCCACAGATATCTGATTATCAGACTCCGTACTTTCCGCCACCATTTAACCCGATACCTCATCAGCCAACTCAGTTTCAGCCGCATCATTTCAATGCTGATCCTTACGGTCATTTGTCGACTTACCCGAGTCAACAGCATTATCAGCCAGTTACCTCAGTATCGGAACGAGCCTCACTTCAACATCGGGAAGATTTGCAGAATGTTTCAGGTAGTCATTTACATACTGATTATGGAATTGTGTCGAAGCAAGAATACCAGATGATGCCTGCGATACCTTACGGTGGTCATGAACACGAGATGATACACATGAATGGCGGTGATTTTATGGACGACGGCAGCGACAGTGAACACAGCGGAAGCAGTGAAAACAACAAAACTTCTGTTATCAAACGGGTAATTCAACCTAAATCTGATTTCGCGAAACCAATCATGACAAATGGACTGGCACTGAATTCACAGATGGAAGTTTTCTGTGCTGTACCAGGACGTTTGGCTTTGCTTAGCTCTACATCTAAGTATAAGGTGACACTAGCCGAAGTTCAGAGAAGATTAAACCCACCAGAATGTATAAATGCTTCCCTACTTGGCGGTATTCTACGTCGTGCTAAAGCTAAAAATGGAGGTCGCTGTCTTAGGGAGAAGCTCGACAAACTTGGTATGACACTGCCGTCAGGGAGAAGGAAGGCGGCTAATGTTACATTATTCACATCACTCGTTGAAGGAGAATCTATAAGGTTGGCTAGAGACTATGGTTATCTTTGTGAAACAGAGTTCCCCTCAAAAGCTTGTGCAGAACATAATTCTCGGAAATACTCAGACCCTAATGATCAGATGACAAGAAAAAATATGATGCTCGCAACAAAGTAAGTAACTCTTCGTTTATTTCAGTATTTCTTGCTTCACTGTTGTTACATAGTCTGAGAAGAGATTTTGTATATTTGACAAATCCATAGTGTATTGTAGTGAATTTTTCTTAGAAACTCTGCTTTGCCTGCTGTTGTTACAGAACAAATTTCTTAGAATGGACTTGATTTATTGTCTCAGAACTTGTTATTTTTCACTTGCAGTCATAAATTTTGGCTGATAACACTTTGTGTACAGCTGCGAGTTTACTAAGTGTATTAAGCACAAAATTTCTTTTGTAATTCGCTTGTATACGTTGATATGTGATTCATTGAACCAATCCTCGCCACATGTTTACTTGGTATTGATGTACGTATCTAGTCACTTATTTCTGTATAGATTACATTTATATGCAATTTTGTCTAACAATTTTATTCCAGTTTGATTAGAATTGAACAACAAACTATTAGCAGGAAATATCATGTTATTCTATCGTTTTGTTTGGAATTATGATGGCACTTGTCCTTAGTATAATATCTTTCTGTACATAATAGAACTAAATCAACTTTTCTATTTTTCTAATTCATGCATTTTCTTTTGTTTTCAGACAAATATTAAAGGAATTGATGGATTTATTGAATCAAGACAGGTCACCATTGGGCAACACTCATCCACAAATGCTATTGGAGCCCAACATACAACATCACCTCTCACATTTCAGTCTGATAACTCACGGCTTTGGTTCTCCTGCTGTAGTTGCCTCCCTTACTGCTGTACAATCCTACCTCAATGAGATGCTGAAAGTAATGGACCCAAGTATGAAAAAAGTGGAAAAGAATGGGAAATAAACTCAAAGTGATTTAACTAACAAAAAGACACATTCCAACTCTCCGGATGTTTCTGTTAGCAAATGAGATCCCCGAAATATCTAGTGCCAGTGATTGCTTCATGGTTCTTGTTGGCGTACATGTAAAATCAACTCATAACATGTAAAGGAAGACATTCTTGCTATCAGAAAGAGGAGTTTCACCTCATTGCCACAGGGTCGACTTATACAGTATTTTACTAACTGATCAAGCGTACAGTTAGTAATAACAACTATTGTGACAAAATTTTGTTTGTTTATATTTAATGAAAACGAAGGCCGGTAAATGTAAACTTTTCAATTTTGAAGTCTTACGTCTGACTATCAGTCTTGAAATGTTTGTGATTAAAGTCCCAGATTATTCATAGTACCCTTGACAACATAAGTTTGGTGAAGTTTGGAAAACCTTGATTTCTGCACTGTCCGCTTACCGTTGTGAAGTGTCTGCCTGTCATTTTAAATTTATCAAACTTCATTTAATGATTTACATATGATAAATATTCCATTGCCCGGGGCAACTTTCCAGTTTTATGTACCATCAGTGAATGGTTATTTATTGACATTTTATCGATATTAAATTGTGAGAGGTTAACTATCTTTGCGATCTGTTTTGAATATATAGGAAACCATGATTACACGCTGTCCCACATGTTATATTTGATGTTAAAAATATTACATAATATATTGGACTTTGATGGCCAGTTGTTTAGATTTTTGCAGTGATAGTCGACACATGGTATGCAGTACTCTCTGACCTAAACTTAATCATCAACTTGAGGCATGTGGTCATTAGGATTGTTTAGAATGTACAGATTTTTATAAACGTTATCCATCTAGATTTGTACATATATATCTTATTGCCATTAAGAAAGAGAAATCCTTTTATTGTAAAATATCCACTTCCTTCGGAATCCAATTTATTTATATATTTCTGTTCCATGTCACATTATGTTTCATATGACACAATATTCTATATACAATTGTTGTACAAATAAATATTTATAAGAAATAAATTTGTATATAAATACATTAATTTGTTCAGGATGTTTATTTTTTAAATAAAAAAAATGGTAAATTATATACATTTAACTGACCTTATGTTGAATTTCAACTCAATTTTTTAAAACTTTTTAACTTTTTAAATTTATTTCCCAAGTATGACTGTATTGAAATAAACATTTTAATTCAGTGCCCTTCACATTAATACATATCTGAGTTTGTATAATGTTATATACTGCTGTATGAGGAACCCTATAATTTACATCTGAAACACTGTTCAAAGAATCTAAGTCTGTATGTTGTATGTATGATCAATGATTTCCAATGTTATGTTTTGGTCATGTTTGCTATGTACGGTACACTTAAATGCTTCTCTAATTGGTCATTATTATTGTAATATTTTTCAAAACAAGTTGAGTAGAAAATGAACTACAGTCGGACCTCGTTAATCTGACCTTCTATCTGAGTACTTGGTATCATCCGAAAAAGTTATCAGGTCCCGATGTGTCTCCTAGGGCACGTCAAATTGAAAATGGCTATTCAAAACCATGTAATATTCGAAATAAAATTTAGGACCCGATGAATTTGAATGAAGGAGGTCCGACTGTAACTAAATTTGTTTTATTTCATTCTCACCAGTACGTGCATCTGATATTCACTCTTTATGGTACAAAAAATCTGTCAACTTAAAAATTCCATCAAAATAACTAACCAGCAGAAATGTAGGATGACCAATTAGAGAAGTGTTTTGGCGTACTCCTATTTCAGTGCTGTTTACGTGCCTTTACCAACCTGATGTGGTTTGATATGTTACATCCTTGGGTTGCTATATCCTCGTCTGAGATGTGTTCTGTTATTCACTATGACGATCGATAAAATGCAAAAAATTATGTTTTACTAATGTATTAGGGATAGTTCAGGATTAATGCTGGGAGCGTAGTTACTCTTAAAACTTGTGTTCTATTTGATACAGATTATGATGAAATAAACATAAATTGATCAAATTATCTGCCCCTTGCATTTTTATAGATTTAAGTTCAAAACTCTACTGTGTGATGTATTTTTGCTTTAGGCGTTTAATAAACTGTTGAGTTCATTGGCTTTTTTGCAATATTTAACACATTGTCAGGTTGGATGTTTTGACTATATTTGATTGTGTTTATGACCAACAAAGTTGAACACATAATCATATTAAAACATTGCTTGTATATTGTATGTGATTTTGTTTTTATAATAAAACTGATATAACTACTCTGAGTTCTTGTACATATTTCTCGGGCTGTCATTGATACAATACAATTTGTTTTGCCGATCAAAATTCGATACACACAGATATCGATATTATAGCGGGAATGGGTACAGTCTAAATATTTGCCAAAATGGCGTAATGTCACTTGGTAGTTGGCTGCTTGTTAAACAATGCTCTAGTGGGTAGTGCATTCCAAATGTCGGCAATGTAATATAATGCTGTGAAGTTTAAAATATGAATTAAACACTTAAATGTCTTGCTGTCATAAAAATACAAGTTGAACATTGAATTATGTATGGCATACACACATAAACATACAGAAAAATAGGGAGTTAATAGTCTGTAAAAGGAATTTAAAGATATAATCAATAAATCGTCGATATTTGTCCTTCAATATATCCTTATCATTGATATGCGAAAATTTGAATCAATTTCCCTGTTGTTGTCTTTCTGTGAAAATAAATAGCCGTCAAAAATACCCATCTTGTTGTGATGATATACAGTTGAAGTAATACAGCGGATTTTTATAGCTGTGAAAATTTCTGCGATATAGAAATGCACAGTTTATTTGCAAACATTACAAAGTCCCCCACCTCCTTATTTCTCCTTAGTTGTTCTTTATGGTCGGTCAGACCATTCCTTGCACCCCTGTTCCCATGCATATTTACCTTTGCACCTTCTCAGTGCCTGATGCTTTGTGGAATGTTGTTTCCTTGGGAGTCTGTAGGGGAGGCATTGTTTTGTGAATGTGACCTTCCCTGTAAAAACTTAATCTCTCCTTCACCGTATGGATAGATCTGAAGGTTATGATATGATTGTGATAGTGATGTGCGCAATGCTATAGCACTAATGGTAGGATATGTTCGGTGTAATTAGAGGATGGATCTAGAGATGTCTAGATATATTTACTATCAGATCTGACCAGTGTCTAAGCTTCTCATTGGATCATCTTTAATTTTCGTTTAAATCTGATAAAAAAACATGAAAACCTCACACAAACTGGCTTGCTGGATAAATGGTTGATTGATTAATTGATGATTGATAGATTTATATTTATTATTGATTCAGCTTACTATGTTCTATACCTGATGATCATGTGGTATTCTGAATTATCAAAACAAGAATCACATAAAAAACGTGCGAAATCATCTGTAATAATCATTATTCTACTCGATCTAGCCAGCTTCGATGTGAAATTGTTAGTTTTCGAGTCTGTGGGGCTGCTTATTTAAAACTAAGTCACCTGTGCATGTGTAAGCAATTTTCGATGGTTAAGATTTGTTGTGCAACATGCCAAGATGTTACGATTGCTTGTCTCTCCAGATTCAAAATGGAATTCAGTAAATTCACCAAAATTCAGTGGATTTCGGTAAGGTAATGTGTACCCTTTATCGAAAGGTTAACCAATCTGCCTCCAGGTTACAAACGTTGTTTGGTTGAAGAGAAGTTGGTTTACTGGTTAACATATGGTTTGATTGGTTAAGCAAAACCATGTTAGTATGGCTGCGCCGAAAAATGAGTGATTTTGAACCCATTAACAGCATATTTCTTAAAAAATAGCACGCTCATGTGCCAACGGCCCATATGTAAATATACCATAATTACTTGTTATACCACAAAAACAAGTAAGGCGACCATACCAGCCTTGGGGGCCAACACCGGCCTAGCATCAGGAGACACATATTATTATTGCACTTGTTGTGTTGTAGATAGTAACACTGTGGCTTGATGGTTATGGTCGTTCACTTCAAATCACTTACCCCTCTCCGCTGTAGGGGTGAATCCCTCCAGGGAAGTGAGGACCCTATCCATCTGGCTTGCTGAAAGTCGGTGGTTATACCAAGGGGCCAATATAATACTAGAAGGGTCAACAGGTATCTTCCTCCACCCTTATAGCCGGGAAAGTTCCTACTTATTCCTGGCTGTTTATTTGACATAAAACCCTGTTATGTTCTCTCTATAGAAAGTGTTTTATACATCAAAACAGAATTTCATGTAACGGTCATCAATAGTTTTAAAGTTCTTCTTAAGAATTTACCTTACACCACTTATGGCAAATTTGCATTACCAATATTAAGAACATCAACATTCAAATTCCAACAAGCAGATATGTCCTTTGAATGACTCCTGTCGTTTTCAGTCATCATTGTATTTATATCCTAAATGTATAAACCCAATTCGATAAGGCTTTCATTATCGAATTATCCATTATATTGGGTATAGGGTGGGAAGGTTGTTTAAATCATATTTTAAATTATGAACGGGTGAATAGGTTGTACACAACACCCCTACAAGCGATATTTAGGTAAACACGATAATGAAAGAAATAGCGAATTTGAGTTTCTAGAGTCAATATCTTATTATTGAAGTTTTACGGTACTTCGTATGTTCAATTTCTGCTTTTTAAATTTCAGTATGAAGTTGACATCGGAGAGAGTAGATGATCATTATGATAGTGGAAGATTGCAACAAGACGATCGGTCTGCAAAATATCCACCTTCATCTCCTATACCTGTTATAGAACTCCTTGTATGTTTTTACGCTATATTTTGTCTTCCAATTAACCATTTAAAGTTCAATGTGTTGTATATTTCTAGAGTAAATAATTATACAGTAAAACCTCTCTTAAAGACCATCTCAATAATACGACCACCTCGAAATTAAGAACACCATTTTCAAGTTCATTTTTACTGTTTTGCTCTTTACTCAACCTCAATATTAAGACCACCTTAATAAGAAGACTAGTTTTCAAGGGTCCAAAGGGTGGTCTTTCTATTGAAGTTTTACTGTTATCTACACAGTGTCTGCTGTCTTACAGTAATATGACTGGTTGGCAAAATTCCTGTGGTTTCATTGCATATCGTCCCTATGCTGTCATACCTGTTAAGAACTATCATCAGTGTATTGTATTTGTAACTAGCTTTGTTTATGGTTTGAGGAACCCGGAAGGCTACCACACCAAAGATGTGTGGAGTATTGTCACAGGTTGAGACATACGTTATGTTTGATGATTCATATCGAGAGTGACGTACCTTCATAATCTAGAAGTACTTGATGTTCCCTTACGTATTTACCCTCGCCGCCTCCTCAAATGCCTTATGTTTTATGAACTGTTGTTTTCCCAGACGTCTGTGTGGAGAGGCATGGTCTTATGTATGTGGCGTCCCTGTACCAACTTATTCTCTCTCTGCCAATATATTGTTCAGTATAGAACATTTAGTTATAAATTTTATTTTTTAACACACTGTTTGAACTGTTATCAGTTTATGTTACCTTATAATGCAGAAAGATGCCCAGTTTATACAGAAACAAGCAGAGAAATGGGAAGATGAATCAAATCCAATTGTTAAAGTTGCTAAAACAATGGCAACACAGGTACAACAGATGACAGAATATGTTCGACAGCAAGGTCCTATACAGGTAATGTCCTACAGATAACAAGGACCACCGTCCTGCAGACATTCTTGTGAAGGTGTTGTCTGTTTGGGGTCTATTATTGTGATTACAAGCAAGTTTGTCAATGGTTAGTTTAGTACATACCCTTTGTGATAATTTGACTAAGGAATAGCCACTAAGTCACTTATGGTGGAGAAGACATTATGATGTAAATGGTTTATGAAATGTAGAACAAAATATAAATTGCTGTCAGTTTCTTGTCTTATGTATGTACTGTAGTTATGTCTGACAATACTCGTTTTACAGAATCATCTGGCTCTCGTTCAAACTGCAAAGGCTGTAGCTGAGAACAGTGATAAAGTGTTACATTTTGCACAGATTTTGGTGAAGCATTGTCTGGATAAAAGGTAATAACAAATACGTTACATGTACATAGATTGCTATAATCTTGTTTAATCTTGATTATGACCCAAAAATGACCCAAAAAAGTTGCCATTGACAACAAGACCTTTGGAGTGCAAGCAGGTTCACAAACATTACAAGTAAAAAATGCCCTGAAAATTTCAACAAAGTGTTACATATCAAGGGTTCTGTTTGACCCTTGAGTTGACCATTTGACCCCCGGAATTTACAAAAAGCCACATTTTGACCCTTAGGATTTTGGTTGAAGGGTAAATCTTTTCTCGAATTAATAGGTAAATCGGATAAAAAATCCAGTAAAAAAATATCAAAATGACCCTTGAGATTCAGCCCCTAATGGAACCCCTGCCCATGCTTGAAGTATTGTTTGTGTTTTGCTATGTCCTACTTTTCCAGTATTATTTGTAATAGTTGAGTACTATGTATCATAGTTTCAGTGAAGATCTTCAGTCCTATTGTTTACAAGTACCTCTAGTGAGACAACAGTTACTTATACTTGCCAATGTTCAACTAGGAACAGCACAGTCGGATACTGTAAGTATATGTATACTAGAGATAATTGTTATTGTACAGTTAAACCTTTTTTCCATGTCATCATTCTGTCCAGCTTCTGTTATACTGAAATTTTACTGACCTGTCTGTTTTATTTTTAGAATGGTACATTCCATTTCCATGTATATGGGTGTTTGTTAAATGTTTGTATGTACATTGACATTTGGGTTCTTTTAGCTATTCCTTTTCATCTGTTACTGCTCAAAAGCTGTACAATATTAATCTTAAGAATGGGATACTTTGTGATTTAGTGAATGATTGAAACTATCTGAATTTAAATGAATATCATTGATTTCCTCTTACCAAAACTGGAATACTCCATTCTAAAAATAAACCAACTGGTTAAAAGATCTGTGCTATACCAGAACCGTTTCTATTCAATATATGTCTGACTTCTATCTGTGCTATACCAGAACCGTTTCTATTCAATATATGTCTGACTTTTATCTGTGCTATACCCGAGTCAATTCTTTTGAATATATTTCTGACATTTATCTGTGCTATACCACAACACGTTCTATTCAATGCATTTATGACTTATATTTTTTACATGCCCTATGTAAAGTCTCGTAACAGCGAATTCAGTTTTTCAAATTTCATTCGAAAGACTGTTAGTACTGTTAGTGGTGGAGTGGGGATCTAACCCGGATCTCTAGTCTAGCACGTTACCACTTGACCAGGGATCCACTACAATATCTTAAATATGCCAATAGTTTAAATATACAGTTTTCATTGGTTTGCTTGAAATGACGAGTACCGTATGTTGCTGTTTACATCAAATATATGACACCATTTACATGGTATGCTATGGTTTACATCAAATGTATGCCACCATATACATGGTATGCTATGGTTTACATTGCATGATTTTGTCATTAGTTACATAAAATGGTTTTATAAAATATTTCATGGTTTACGTTAATGGTATTTTATTGGTTTACATTAAATAGTTTGTTGTGTTTTACATTAAATGGTATTTGAATAGTATAAACATATTGCTTGTACACAGAATTACTGGGAATCATAGTACGGTTTGTTCCCCCAAAGTTTTCAAGGTCAACCAAATAAACTGCCTGATAAAATGTTTGACTGAAACTTTGGTGCAGGATATCAGTATGTAAAGTTACCGTATATCATAATGAATTATGTTATATATGTACATACTAGATTATGAGATTGTATGAGAACTGTGAGGTAAGGATGTTTCTAAGTTGTATAACTATCCAATTCATACCATTTTTATAATGAAATATAGGGTGTGTATCCAATGTTAAGTTAACGTTTCTGTGTTTCTAAATAAACCTAAAACTTTTGATGACATTTGATGGTGTAATAATGAGTTAAAGTATGGTTCAAAATTGTAATTAAATGGATAAATGGAAATAATAGCAAGAGCTATCTATTTGGCAAAAGGAGAATCTCATTTTGATATTGCCAAATAAAGCTGGCATTTTAAACACCTGTGTACAGCTTGACACATTTCTTTTTTATCTTGCGGTTTGGAACAACTTGCTATGAGGGCCACTTAGTGACCACCTCAATAATAAAACCACCTCAAAATTAGGGACACAATTTTCAAATTCATTTTCACTGTTTTGCTCTGAATTCAACCTCAATACTAAGACCCCCTCAACAATGAGATCAGTTTTCAAGGGTCCCAAGGGTGGTCTTATTAGTGAGGTTTTACTGTATATTAATCAGTATTGATGTTGAATGTTATCATTGTTTTAGTAAGAAACACAGATTATTTACTATTCATATTCATTTATAGAATATTCTTTTTTTAACACGGCCATTGAGATATTTTGCATGTTAATATAGATTTTTTGATTACTTTTGCTGTATTAGTTTGATTTTTGATGTCTATTTAACAATATACCAGTTTTGAATTGGAATGCTGTGAAAGTGTTAAATATATTTTACATTTTACAAGCTTATACTTAACATATAACATAAAGTCTGTGCAGCAGAAAGACTGATCCATTGTATGAGCAGTTTGGTAATGTCTGTTATAAAATCACTACATGCAATAGTCAGAAAAAACAGATTATTTTTTTATTTCGCTTGCAAATTATGAAATCTCTGTTTTAACTCCATATTAATATTTCGCCTAAAAATACTTTTTTTTATAATTTTGATACAGCCTTTTAAGGCAAAATATTAATAAAGAGTTATAACAAAGAGCCTATTATCTGTCCCTTTTACGGACTTTTGTCTGATATAAATCATAAAATTTATTTCCATTTTTTTTGTCCCAAGATTTTGTTAGGTTTTTTGCCAAGTTCCAGATTTACAGCATTAGTTGGAAATTGCGAGAACTATAATATTGAATAAATCATAAATTTATTTTATTTATTTATGAAACATTATTTTGCTATTATTAGAATAAATGGCTTGTACCGTTGGTTAGGGTTTTATTATATTCCTACTTGAATGCCTACAATAGTGAACGTAAACGTGTAACATACAGATCTGCACATACATCTAGCTGTGTAATTCACATCAGATTGTTTTTCTTATTAAAGTATTATAATTCACTATTGATTGTACTGGGAATTTCACTGTACAAAAGCCTGGCTGATCAATTATATGTAACCATACGTTTTCTTTAAATGTTTATCTGAAAGCCTTGCATACTCTGTGCATTATAGAACTATACAACAAAACAAAGTCAGCAAAAAATTGTCACAATATGTCCAGTGAATAAGTAAAAAAAGTTGTAAATTTACCTAAAACTAAGATGGGAATAAATCATTGGTTTGGTCAAGCGAGGCTGCTGTTTAAAATATTTGACAAGGAGAATATCAACTTTGAAGGAAAAGAATATTCAACATAAATTCACATGTTTACGGTATTAAGTAACACTCACACACATTGTATGTACCAGTATATTCATGTATATCAGGAACTTGAATTTATGCTCAATTTGTAGCTTTGGAGTAACTAGTTAAATAAAAGAGAACTGACTTCATTTTGCAATAGATAAAACTCAAGGGTGTAAAAGTTGTAAAAAATATTTATTACAATGATGCTGTGTTATGTTGTTATAAATTCTTTTCATTGTTTTGTATGAAACTACATGATCTAATATCGTCATGTATTATTGTAGGCTGACAGAATCTTGGTACAAAATGCACAGAATCTGATGAGAAAGATATTACAAATGATAACTGCTTGTGAAGCTGTTTGTATGAAGGTAAGAAAGAAGGAACATATCTCCGTGGCCCTGTGGTTAAGGCATATGCCATTGGAGCAGGAGGTGAAAGGTTCGAATCCCGGTGGGGGCTGTTCTGATATGGCTGGTTGGTGAGCCACCAGCTAAAGCCACCAACTAGTTAAATAATGGTTACTGTGCACCTACCTGCCTTGTGTCTGGCATTAAAGGATAAAAATTGGGAAGTAAACATGCTCAGAAAGTATGTGTCTCATAAGACGGGAATGGCTGGCCGTTTAAATAGGGATGACACTATAATAAATAAACACTTTTATCAATATGTTGTCTGTTTATGCTTGTGATGATTTGCCTACTTTTGGTTACAGTTCCTTACCTTGTGATGGTAAAATTTCCTTATAAACATAAATTTTACTCCTTAAGGCTTCCAGAGGGAATGAGTTAACAATTGTAAATAAGTAGTTTTTTCTAAGGGACCAGAGGGTTGAGGTAATATAGAAAAGTGTACAAATGTCTGCAACCAGCCCCATCTTCTTGAAGTCCAGGACAAGTTGTAATTTATTTGCATTCAAATATAGAGCATACTACATTGATTCTACCATTACAGTCGACCTGCTGTGTGTCAAGCACAGAATTCTCCAAACTCATATTAAGTTTTATGTGTTTTTGTCAAGAATAAACTATTCTATAAATAAAATTTGCCTGTTCGGGCTAGCACTCAGGAATTCCTGCTTGCCCGAAATTAAACTCACTTGCCCCGAGCTTTGGACTAGTGGGTTACTGTGAAGACTGCTTAAACACTTCTCACAATCTGATATACTGGTAGTATGCCAATTTTGATTGCAGTTAGTGAATTTTAGTTTTGCCATATACATATCGCATTAAACATTGTGTGGTTAGCTTGTAGAAGTGTTGTATTGTGATGTACACAACTCAAACCAACCATTACTTTCCACAGGGATTATGTGAGACACATGGCGATGATTCAGAGCACAGTATATTGCTAGCTACACAGTGGAGACAGAGGTATGTGGCACACAGACAGCAAGGCGTGGCTTCCAGTGATTGTGACGAGTTAGGTCTACGCATCGTAGAAGGAGACGACCTACCACCAACACTTACACAAATATTCCAGACTTCCTCTTGATTTGTTTATGAACATTCTACACAATCATTCCAGATCTCTGTTGTACAGTTTGGCCTCGTTTATTCGACAACCCTCTATCCGAATACATGGTATCATCCGAAGTAAATATCAGATTCCGATGTATCTTCTTATGCATGTCAGATTAAAATGGGCTATTCAAAACCATGTATTATTTGAAGTAGAATTGCAGACCTTATAAATTCGAATGAACGAGGTCCGACTTGACCTTTTATATGAAATATTACGCAATATTCCAGATTTTCTAGTACAAATGAGAATTCTAGGCATTTTCTGTTGATATATGTATGTGATAACTACTAAAACACTCCATACTTACTTTTCACTCATTTAAGAATTTATGAAAATTCTGCTCAAATATTTGATTTTCCTAGTGACGCATTTATGAGAATTCTACGCAAACATTCCTGACTTTGTTGATCAAACTTTTACACAAATAGTGTGAAATGTCCTTATAATGTTAATGTAAACATTCCTATTATATTACATCAGACGACGTGTAAATGACTCAATTATAAAATATATTAATAATGGTTTATTCCATATTTGAATATTACAAAACTTACACTGTGAAAAGTACATTGGACATGGTCACTCTACTGTGAATTGAAGTCATCACTTTATCTAGTTTTGTTCATGCTTCCAGTTACATCCTGGCCAGTTACTTCCTGCTATTATATTATATTGTATTTTATTACCTAACCAATTAATACATTGGTCTAAGATTGAGATTTGACCACATATTTATTTTTGTTGATGCATATATTTTATAATAACTTGGAGAAAGGTGCTTTCCTCCTATCATTTGCATTCTTTGTTACAATTTAAACTTGTATCACATTTTGAAATATATAATTCATTGACTGGTTGCGTTACACATTGTGTATGCTATGATGTAATGCATTGATTATGCTTGATAGTATTTCTAATTGTCTAACTATTTGTGTACATCTATAGACTATAGCAACAAAGACTGTATTGAACTTCTACTTTACCTGTAAAACTATAATTACCTGATAGCTATAGGTGTATGAAAGTGTTTACTTTTAATATTGCTCTTATTATTATTTAAAAATGAGTGTCCAGTTAAAGTTGGTTTTGTAATGTAAGATTAATATCAAATAGATGTATGTATTTTTTTATATTGTAAGAACCTCTGTCTCATAAACATGACCAAAGATTTTTTTGTTATTTATGATGCTTTTTGATATCTTTTTTTTAATCGGTCATTTTATATGTTCATTTTTCTTATAAATATTTTTCCTGACTCTTTCTCGGCAATATCGCAGACATTGATAGAAAATATTTAAGGTCGTGCGTTGTGGTGAAGTGTTGAGCGCCTGACTTTTGATTGGAGGATTGAGATTGAGGGCACCATGATGACTGGAATATTGACCACACATTTCGCAATCCATGAGTTTGTCAAACGTACTGGTTAGTAACCTGGGACACAGTCATCAAGAGTGATTAGTACAAGTTGTAAGAACTTGTTTCTCAATTGATGAATGTTGAATGTTCAACATTTTTGTACTCCAATTACTGTTTGCAAAAACATGTGTGGTATAGTATTGAATGTTTGTTTATGCATATTTCGGTCTTAAGTCTGTTTCAATGTGTCAATGTCTGTGGTAATGTCATTCAATTATCTGTGTGTATAATGCGCAATAAGAATTTTTGTACTTCTGAGTTGCACTGAGCTTCTGTATTGACTATAATTATAAGTTGATATATATTTTACATTATATTTCATAATTGCCTCAGGAAATTTTGATCTATGCAATGATTATATTGTCTGCAAATGTTTTATGTTGTACAATTGTATTTTGCTTGTGTCCGTCCATCTCATTGACAGAAATACTTTGTATCGTCATACTGGTTATATTCTGTTTTTTTCTGCTTTATCTTCAAATTTGATATGAATTGAACAGTAAAACCTCAGTAATAAGACCACCTGTGGAACCCTTGAAAACTGGTCTTCTTATTGAGGTTGTCTTCTTATTGCGGTGGTCTGTTTGTGAGGTTTTACTGTATACATGTATATATATTTTTTGTGGATTAAGTCAGTAACAAAACTTTGTTTCATGTACACCCTCATTCAAAACCTGTCTCAACTTTAGTAGAAATTCCAGAATGTCATTCCAATGTTTATAACTTTTTTTATTTTCCTTTCTTTAGACATAACAGTAAAATGGAGAGATGTGTGATATTGTAATTATCAGCCCTGTGTTATATTTTGTGGTGCAATATATCATGTGATGCATTTATTATTATAAGTGATACAGTTGGACAACGTTCATAAGACAACCTTCTATCTGAACATGTGCTATCTTCCGAATAAATATCAAGTTCTGATGTATCGTCTTATGCACTTCAAATTAAAATGGACTATTCAAAACCATGTATTATTTGAAGTAAAACTTTGGACCCGATGAAGGAACGAGGTCCGACTGTATATTCATTTTTAACTTGCAATATTTTTTTGTCATCCATTTTTGTTCATTTATAATTTCAATAGGTTACATGATGCATTTGTGGGTTTTTCGCTTGTGCTTAAGGTTATTTATGTATCTCATGGGATTTGTTATTACATTGTAAAATGACTTCTTATTAGGTTGTGGCTCAATTGCATTGACTTTTGGATTTTTCATCGTATATTTACAAATGCTGCATGGCTGTGTCGATTCCTTGTGATAATTTAGTTCCATTTTAAAATCTTCTCTACATGCTTGTAGTGTATTTGATGGTTTTTCTTTTTCATTTGATACAATTATAATGAAGAATTGCCACAGTTTCTTCCCACTTGAGTAGTTTTTATTTTGGAAGGGAGACCTAATATGTAGTAATCGAAGTGTCTGTGTGTGTCAAGGTGACAGTCTGTACTTTGAAGGTCAAGGTGACAGTCTGTGCTTTGAAGGTTAAGGTGACAGTCTGTGCTTTGAAGGTCAAGGTGACAGTCTGTACTTTGAAGGTCAAGGTGACAGTTTGTACGTTGGAGGTCAAGGTGACAGGCATGTCTGGGCATTTGTCACATGCTTATAGTTGATATCTCGTGCTTACTCTTCAATTCTCGCAAACATGTCTATGAATACAAATGTTAAGGTAGTTTATAATACATGTATGTAGTAAAACTTTGTAATAATCTATTACTAGACCAATATTTTAGGGCAGTTTATTTGTAATACAATATAATTGTTCACTGCAATTACTAAAGCTGTGATGTAGAATATACATATTTTGTCATATTTGTGATACTGAATATACTCACTTTGTAATTAAATATTTACTATTATTGATTTGACTTAGTTTTTCAGTTATCTTTAAGTCCTTAAACTGAAAAGAAGTTTAATGCAACAGTTACCTAGATGAAATAAATAGAAATTGTTTATTTAATGTTGTATATGCATTCTAGTAACCAGGCAACATCACATAACACAAAAACATGAAATAATGTTTACCCCCCTACAGGGTTTGTCATCGTCTTGGACAGGATTTGTTCCCTGTCCGTCAGTCTGTAACAACATATTCTGTGATGACTTCGAAGAGATTTTTTCTGAGTCTTGCTACCTAGAGAGTGGCTTTTGGAAACCATTCACATCTTTGTAACAAATAAATAAAAGAATGTTGAGAAATCTATTGTGTGATAACTTGTACAGTAAAAAATATTTATTTATGAAACATGGTGCATGTATAGAAGACATTACAAGAAATATAAACATAATTTAAACTAATGAACTTGTCTTTTTGTCTGTCTGTCAATACTTTACAAAGAGTTGATCCTGCAATAATTTGTAGAATCTACTAGTTTTATATTATCTAAAACAAATAACATATAAATTTCCATATTATATTATAATATGGAAATATGTTTTCATTTGAGCTTCATTGCTTCAGACATTTCTATGAAATACAAAATAGGAAAATATGATTAAGTCCCAAGTAGTGTGTCAGTGGAGGGGGCTAATGGATGCAGTTGTGGGGCGCCAGTTGAAAGTGGATGCAAGTTGTTCTGGAATTAATTGCTATAAATCTGATAATCGTGTCTTGGACAATCTACATCCTTGGTGTTAATGTTAGCAAAGACTACTTATTACTCTATCATGATGTAGAAGAATTTAGATGTTTTGTTCTGAATAAGCATGAGAACATACTGCAATTGACGAATACTTGAAAGAGAAAACCCTTTACATTAAGTATTACTTGTATACCTATCGAGTTGGTACACAGGGAGAATGGGCAGTGTGACCAAAGCAGTCTTGCTGCATTCCTAGTTTTGAATACCATTATAATGTCTACTTGAACACCACTTCCCTCAGTAGCTGTAGCTGTGCCAGTTTTGTATTGATCAAACTGAGTACATGTATTTCTAAAGAAAACTGAGATTATGAATGTGTAATGAAGAAGAAACTGCACTGTTATTGGTTAAGAAAATATTATTATATCATTATATCATTATTAATATTGATAATTAAATATACTATCGAATGTGTGAACTTGTCTAGAATGCTGCTGCTTTGCGTATTCATATTACACTGCTTAGTGATCTGAGGCGTAAAGGGAGACAAACCATGATTAAATATTTTTCGTACCTGTTCGAGTTTCTTCCCTTAGCTTAACCTTTATCGTCTGAAATATTTGGATGTCCAAAAAAATAGGATTTCGTTTACATGTAAGTTTATTTCGCTAATAAAATCGAGAAGCTATTGTGGAAAACATAGTTTGAAGTTCTTTAAATAAACAAATTTCACAATCTGAATCCTTTTATCAAAGATAGTGTGTGACAGCGCTACGAATCGTTGTGCATGGTGTTCGGATAGTCTCGTATTGGGATACGTGATATTTACCAACAGTAATGTGGTGTTTAGTTGCTTTCAAATAAGCATAAACACTATTCTTTCATGTAGGTGTGTATTTCTTCTTTAAGTTCTTAGTAGCGTGTTCATTCAGCCTATCCGGATTAAAGTAAATCAAGAGGACAAAATGCCCCTGATGTGGGGTTTGAACCCACGACCGCCTAAACACTAGTTAGGCGTTCTACCATCTGAGCTAACCAGATGACAGTGTAACCCCACACCACAACACTCCTCCCTCTTCGGGCATTTGAGGCTCAACCACTGTGGGTCATCAAACACTACTGCTACCATTGAAGTAAATCAAGGGGAAAAGTACCCCGATGTGAGAAATTAAAACATTTACTCTCATTCAAAGTTAAACATAATTTGAGTTCCCTAATGCAAGTCCTATACATAAATGGAATAATTTCAGTTTCGTGTGGTTGGGGTGATATACAGTAATGACTATTTGGACGGTAAAAGAGAAACCACCTGTGTTGGACAAATTCTGTCACTTGTCATTGGATGCACAGAGAGTTATGGCTTCATTATACAGGGACTTTCATCAAAGGAAAGCTGAAATACTTGCCTCTGGATGTAACTCTTCAACTGGTTTTCAAGGTAGGGTTGTCAGCCTCTAAGATACAAAAATATTGATGTATATATGCTGGTAAATATTTTTATGCACAAATGTGCATTGCATACATTAGTTTTTTGTTACTCCATGACTGGGTTTAAGTTGTTTCTCCTTGATCGGACAAGTTAGACTGGTAACAAAGTTGACAGAGTGCAGGCACAGTTAGTTGTCCTTATTTATGAAGATACTCATTTTTCAAAGCAAATGTTATTAAAAATTTGAGATATTTGATATTTCTATTTTAAATTCACTTTCTGTGAACATCTTGTAAGTTTGTACCAGAGAACAATTGTGTATTGTATAAACTATATGTGAAACTGTTTGTCTGAATTAGTTTAAGTTCAGTACCATAATTGTGGATAAATTTAAAGCCTGTTGTAAATGCTTTAGACAAACAAAAGACAAATGGATTGCTTATTTCATTGCAAACATTAAAAAGTTTTCAATTCATTGCAAAAAATATGGCTAGATGTTTTCATGGAATGTCATGTTTTTGGCCTTCTGTAACTATATTTATTGATGTACCACTATTTGTTACTCAACAGGATGTAAACACTATTTTGTTTCAGGTACAAGATACTGTGATACTTCTGTTAGTAAGCAATATCCTGAAGGTTCTGGACAAGATATTGAAAGATCCCTGTATTTATCTCATACAGAAAGTTCAAGCCAAGACAAGAGTACTTATTCAGATTCTCCACCTGTGGAAACACAAGATTTTCGTTTACTTTCTCAGTTTCGTAGAGAGGAGACCGCTGCAGTTTCACCTTGTGCATCTTTTTTTGAGGCAAGAAAACAAAATTCAACTAATGATGAAAACAGAATTTGTATGCAATCACATGTCGGCTCTAAATATGCGAAACACACCAATTCAAGAGGTGGCGAGTCTGCTAACTGTACACACACTTCAACTGACACGGTTTCATATGAACCTACTGGTACAACCAACTCTAATGTTGAAGTTATGAATTTTGTTGCTGATTCCAGCTTGAATGCAAATGCTATTGTAACACCAGGGACCATTAACGATGAAGGAGGGTGTGTAAGATCTAACAATATACCACAATTTGTACATAACAACAACGTTCAGTCTGATATTTCATGTGATGCATCACAAGTTCTGTTCTCACAGGACAGTCATATTACAATAAACAGAAACAAGACAGAAGCTGTGGGAAAACCAAATGTTACAAATAGCAGTAGGATAAATGCTGACTGCAATGATGATATTAAATTGCATGGTGAAAATTTAAATTCCTTTAACCAGAATTTTGTATTTAAACCGGTCATCATCCCAGTTAATTCTGTGTCAGAAAACTTGCCACATGGAGTTCAAGTTAACTCGGATATGAACGAAGGCTTTCAGAGATCTCATAATGTTAAAAGAAGAAAGACTGAATCTAGACCTTCCACTAAATCAACAGATGTCTTTTTACATAAGTCTAAGGTCAATAAGAAAGTATCGAACATTAAATCTAGAGACATCAGAGAGTTTATGCATGTGAGTTATCCAGATTTAGCCTACAACAGAAATTGTGCTGGGGTATCTGATATGATGACTGGAGCCACAGATGAAAGTCCATTTGGTAATGATGTGAATTCTGCAGCTACAGATTCTAATGCTGCCCATGTTAACTATACTGAAGAAAGTCCGTACCCAGTACATCGTACATACAATGGGTCATGTAATATCAGGTATTTTTACCCTTTAAATCTTGATTAACAGGGCTCTAGAAATCCACTAGCCCGATGTCCCTGACAAGTCTAATTGCTGATTCCGGCTACCAACAGTTGAGTTGAAGTTAGTCCAGGACGAGTCTGTTTTTTTAAAACTCATTAACATCAGACATTATAAATACAAAACGAAAATCATGCATTACTGCTTTGAAAATGGTGATTATAAATTTTCTCGGACAGCAGTTACTAACCTCCCATGTCAGACAAGTCAAAATGAACATGTTCAATTCTCCAGGACAAATGTTGTTTTTTTAAAATCCTAGAACTCTGATTAAGTATATAAGATTGTTCATGTGGAATTGCTGATATATATCCTAACATGTGATTTAAATTCTTAGTCTCTATCCTATTTTAGTAACATTCAGAATTTGTATCTTTATATCATTGATGTATACATGTATATATATATTTCAGGAAAGATGATGACAAATTTAAGATGGGTAATAGATATTTTTTAATTCTGTTCCTTGTAAAGACCATAATTATGACTTCATCTGTAACAATATACATTGTGTTATTAAAACATATATATATCTATGCTGAAATTCTAAGTAAACACTTTGTTCGAAATTTGCTCTAGTTTGATCATATGGTGGCCGTGGCCGGTGGTTTTGCCATTTTGACTAGTAAAATATAAACCCGTAGAATACATGTAACACTTATATCTTCTATAATGAACGTTTGGGCCAGAAGAAGCTACATGTGACTTTAATATTCCGTACATGCCTTGTGTTGCAGCATCATCTGCATCATAAGATTACCGGTTGTTTTATTTGCTGTAGAGATGTTATGATAATTTCGGTGCATGTAGGGATTGTTGCTCAATTTCTTCAAATTTAATTTTACCAGGAGTTTGCCTGCCATTTAATGATTGTTATTAAACTTTAACTACCAAATAAATCCTCTCATTCAGGGAAGAAACTGGATGCGAAAACTGCCAAGTTCAGAGTGCCTGTAAAATCTAACGTATCAAATCAGGTATGATGTCATCAGTCTTGTTTTTCTCTTTCTTCAACATCTAAGATCTGCAAATGGCAATTTTGTTCAAATAGTAGATTGGTTTGTTTATTCATTTTCAGTATTAGAAGGTGGCTTGTTCTTGTATATTTTACGACATGGCATTATTTATGTTTTACGCTAGTCGCCAAATCTGTATATTTGAATGTGTTTAAAGATTCACAGGTTTGTTAAAGAAATGATTTAATCTAGTCCAGAAAAAAGCATATTCTGTGATCTAGTTAAGAATTGACATTTTGGTCCCTGCCAAAATGAATAGGCTGAAAAATATCTAGTGTAGCGTTTAGTTGATTGAGTTTTCCTACACTGGAATATACCACTTATAGTTTATACACACTAATTATAATAGTGATTATATTCTACCACTAAATAGTCTATAGATAGTTCCCACATCTACAATATTTACCTCCCTTGTTCTTATTCATCAGCCATTTTAATAGGCAATGCTGATATGCACCTATTATAGGAGTACTCCCAAGCATGTGATCATTGAGAAAATAGCAACAGAATTTGCATGTGACAGCCACTTTTTCTTTAATTTTCTGAGCCACCTGCCCCTATGAGCATAGTGAATAAGTTTATTTTTTTATATCTGATTATTTTATCATCATTTACATAATATTCCCTATAACAATGAAGGAAATTTGCCTATCAATATGGCCGACTACTGTATTCAGAACAAGGGAGGTAAATATTGTAAATGTGGGACCTATCTATTCTGATGTTTTTTCAGCCTAGAAATGCAAGCATAGTGGATATAAGCAAACTGTCAACAGATATACTGGAAGAGATTCTAGCTACAATACTTGAAGCCAATGAAGTTGTTATAACACTTGTGTACAGAAATGGTTCGACTCAGTTGAGAGACTGTTTGTTTGGTTCAGATAAGGTACAGAATTCAATAATAACACTGATTGTAGAGAAAATTTGCCAAATTTATGTTTCATGGCACCATTACTGAGTCCTTATTTCTCTAGAATTTCAATTTGGTCAACTTATTTTTAATTGTTTCATTAAATTGTCACAAACGTACCTGTCAGAAGATTATAAACTGGTAATAAGGACGAGAATATAAGTGATGATGTTAAATGTGAAATTAAAGTTAGTTGGCCTATTATTCATTTTGAATAACTCTAAAATTACCAGTTGGTTAAAGTACTGGATCTAATTGTTGATTTATATTTTCATGTACTTTAAGTTTTGTATGATAAAACATGTCATCTTCACTTCTAGAGAAAATGTTTGGGTAAGCTAAAAAAGTATACAGAAGTTGACAGCATTGCTCTGCAGAACCAAGGAACTGTTTACTTATTTCCTATGACAATACCTTACTCAGCTGATCGTCAAACTCTGAGGTTCGTGTTAGGAATTTCAATTCAATTTATAATAATTATATTAAAATCTAAAATTCAGATATGGCTTATTTTGCAATGCTTTTATATGACAGAATATTGCTCTAAGTATATGACTTTATTTGAACAACATGAACATGACATATATACAAACAACATAATGACTATGTCTACATCATGTAACGTAGGACGCGAGGCTTGAAACGTTATCGCGCCATCATGGATTCTGGACAGACTTGTTGTATTGCATCATGGCAAAATGGTTCTTTATGTTTTACTGTTAATAAATGCTGATACATGTAATCACATTTCTTTTCCGTAGTTTTCCTGTTATACCAAATTGATTCAATGTTGTCAAAATACCAAAATACCATGAAACTGGAAGTAACGCGAAAATAGCAGCAAACACTATAAAATCATCATAAAATGTACTGTGCATTGAATATCACCAATTTGTCACTCTGTTCAGTACAATACTTGTGATTACTACATTGCAACTTAAGTAATATCATACTGTGAGATCAAATTTTTGTGTTTTTTTGCAGGGATTTTTTTCATGTATTGCTTCGGAAGTCCGAGATAAGAAAAGTTGGGTTCCGAGTAAAGGATATACTTATTACATTACAGACGTTTCTAGAGATGGATCAGTCAAGTGGTAGGCATATTGTTTAAACATAACATCAGTCTATAGAACAAATATTACAGACATTGTATGTAATAATTGCTTCTACTGGTTCTGTGGATGACTGAATTGTTTGAAGGAAATGTTTGTATCAGACACTTATGATTTTGAAATGTCAGAAGTTTACTACATGTGTATCAGCCCCTTTTTTATGGCAAATTTGGGGCCGGCATTGGCCCCATTCCCCAAAGAAAAAAGTATATATTTTCCCCCTGCTTAGAAAGAAAATTCCCCAGTTAAATTATTTAAAATTTTAGCCTTATAAATACCAAAATTTGGTGATTTATGATGCAAATTTCCCCTATGAAAAGGACCCGCTATTCTTCCCCAAAAACTGACAAAATAATAGCTGACTATTCAAAAATGGCTCCCAAAACAAGTACAGAAAATATCCTTAAATGTCATTCAGGTCATTATAATGTAAAATTTTATGTCGGTCATAAGGAAATATGCTTTTGTTAATTTTCTCAAACTGCATTTAAGTTATGGATTTAATATTTCATTATTTTAAATAGTGGATCTGTCATGGACTGTTCTGGATTCTGGTGTTGCTGCTTGGTTATTGGACCCTGACCATCCGGTCTCCAGCCTAGAACAACTCTTGTCTGGACTTGGCTTACCTCAACAAGTAAGTTTGTTTCTTGTATCAAACTAACAGTAGTTTGTTTATGATTTTTATTCAAACACTTCAGTGAATTATTTGTTCTTATACTTTACTTAACGGTGACAGATCTGCATTGATTTTGTGCAAAGAGGAATTGAGTACCATCACAGCCATAGATATCTGTGCTCCAATTAAAAGGAAAAAATCTCTTATGATCGAAAACATACTTTTTCAGCTCATTTATCAGACTTGTGACAAATTAGCAGTAATAAAGCTTATAAAAAGGATAAAGAACACATTATAACAATGATAAATACTATTTGCAGTCACCAACCAGCCATTTAAAATACAACACCAACCAGCCATTCACAATACAATTGTATTCATTATTTAGTGAATGACCATTCTCCATAAAGGCAGTATTTGTCCAAAATAGGGGGAAAAGTAAATAAGAATACAAATGTAGTAAATCATTCACTCAAGCATGCGTATAAACACTATACATTGTGTTCTTGTATTGTAGATATAATTGTACACTGATCTAATTTTGTGCAGATTTTTTATAATGACCTTTTATTAACATTGTTCATATAATTATATCCCTCAGTCACCAAGTGAATCCAGTATTGATGCCCTACCAGAAGACATGTCTATTTTGAGTGCAGTGATGCAGAAACTGTTTCAGGTATTCTGTGATGAAATAATTTTGTAAATTTTCCAAGGACCATGAAGACCAGTTTTACAGTTTGAACATTGAAATGGTTCATAGTAATGTCCTGGTTTAATAATGTCAATCAAAAGTGAATTTTCATTCACTTATAAACATGATTCGTGTGCTATAATAACAATTTCTTTACATGAATAAGACTGCAGAATTGTAACAGCAGTACTCCTTATTTTCTGATGTAAGACTTGTAATTATTATGCCTCAGTCATGAAATTGCTGATAGGCATATAGTGTTACCCCTGTCTGTGAGTTTGTATGTGGTTGTGTCTGTCCGTTGGTCCGTCAGAGCTTGGTCTACAATGTTGTCTACCGTGGGATTTTGAAATAACTTGTCAGAGATAATCACAATAAGAAGATAAAGTATTGTGTGCAACAGTGGTGTCCATATCTAAAAGGTGCTTTGTCCATGTCATAAATCGTGTGTGGCCCAGAACTTAGTTGTCTACTGTGGTATTTGAAATAACATGGCAGAGATGATCAATATAAGAAGATGATGTCTATTCTTAAATTTCAAAATATTTACTGGTGACATCCATGTCCTATTATACACACATATCTAGTTCATTGCTTGCTATTTTTTGTGTGTTTTTCAGGAATTGCAAAGGAAGGATTTGTGGACATTATATCTGTGTCTAGAGACACCATTAGTCAATGTGATAACTGGTATGGAGTTGAGATCTCTAACTGTTAGTACACATACATTACTTCAGTTCTCAACACTACTAAAGGTAATCCTGTTGAAATATTTGCGTTAGCATGTTTTTTTTATGTATTTCAGGAATAGACTCGGAAAATTTGGAATAAAATTTGAACAGTTGGGGCTACGATTTGTTGAGCTTTGTTCAATTTATAATTTCGGAAAAATAGCTTTTAAAAATTGATTTATAATAATTTAATTTTTATCAATGATGAGTCAACACAACATACCTTCTGGCTAGACATTTACTTCTTATGATTCAAGTGTTATCCTGTTCCAAAGTTAGTTGGGTACGTTTGTATATTACTCAAAGGGCTTGAGTCACTGACTCCTGACACATGGGTTTGAATCTGGCCTTGGGCAACGTTGAACCGCTTATTTTACAACCCCTGGATTAGACACAAATACCAGTTAGTAACGCAGAATGTCGTCTTCAAAAGTGAGTAACATAAGTTGTCATAACTCGCTTCTGATGGTCTACGTAAAATACTGTATATATGGACATATTGGCAGCGGTTTATTTCTCCTATATTAGCAGTCTGCCTATTCTGGACCACGCATAAATAAAAGATCGCCAGTAATGAACACCACGGTGGCACCAATTATGACTTTATGTAAGGTTACTCTGAGGTGAGTAGATATATAAAATATGATAACTAGTTAACTATATAAAAACATATATGCGTATTCCACAGACAAATTAAGTTGTGTATATAGTTAACTAGTTAATATATTTTACTATGTTTAGTTAGGAGGCTCTGAGGAGTAGATTATATTTGTAGCATACAGTATCAAGTTGTTTGGTAGGAGATATCGGTTGTTTTGGATTAATATGTGATTATTTTCATTATTTGGTTGAATTTAGTGTTCTAAGACATAGCATAGTTTTATTTTGGCAGATAAATGACAAATCACCAATCATAGACCTCACAAATATAAAAGACCATTGAAAATGCCAATTTAAAGTCATATATACAGTAAATATGTTAAAACTAACCATATATTGAAGTCAGTGGTTAGTATACTGCCATGAAGTTTGGTGTCAGTTTGTCCACAATCTGTTTTACCTAACCATCAATGTGTGGTCATATTGTGTTTCAGAGAAACTTAACAAGATTGGATCAGAAAGCACATAAAGCAGCAGGACACGCTTTCGTATTAAACAGCCATCATCAACTCAGACAGGTAATGCACATAATTCAAATAGCATTTCCTGAAGTTTTTATGGATGACTTAATTTGTAGTAACTAAATGTTTGTTAGTCCTAGTTTGAGTCAGATGCAAGAAGTCAGCTCTGTAGAGTTTGGTAACGCACCCACTGTCTGATGACCTTCTTGAAACCATTTGGCACAAACGTAAACATAATAGGATGTGCAGACCACAAGTCTCTGCTTGACAGTTCAAGTCAAAGTCATACTGCTTGACAGTTCAAGTCAAAGTCATACAATGAGATAAAAAGTCAAATAGGCAGTTTTTGGCGGACATATTAAGTGTTCAGGCTATCATCTAATGACTTTTCATGAAGCTTTGACTTCAAAATTAATGCCTTGTATTGACTTGCAGCACTGACAGTTAATCAATTTAATTCACAGGTGTTATTTGAAGAGTTGAGATTAGATGCGATGATACCAGGTAAAACAAAGCTTGCAAAGACAAGTGTTACGAGAGAAACGTCAACATCTGAAGCTGTCCTCACTCAGTTATCTCCCTTTCATCCTCTTCCTGGCATTGTGCTAGAATACAGACATGTAAGTGGAGTGTATTAATCATCCTAGATATTCTTTTAGGCATGAAGTGTTACCCTGTTTGTCTGTCCATCTGTCATTCCATCCGTCCGTCCCTCTGTCTGTGCACAAATTGGTTTCCAATCAGTAACTTTGGAAAGGATGTTAGGATTCATTTCATATTGGACAAATATATACATGATATTAAAATACAGATCAAATTCGGTATCGGTTACTATTCACCAATATTTGGAGGAGTTATAGCACTTTTTTTACTTTTTTGGTTTTTCCAATTAGTGTTATTTCCAAATTATTTGGCCTTTACGGACGCATCTAGTTTCAATAAAGAATTGAAACTTCTGCTTAGTGTGATTGTAAAGAAAATGAAATTTTATAATGAACAATCGGGGAAATTAATCTTCGGTTCTGTCAAGGCTTACTGTAGCAAACCCTGATTTTGCAGTTACAAAAGTTGAAGTCAGCATATGTTGATGGAATCTTAAGTTGTGTTGTAGATGACCATCTGGTGACACATTGGGATCAAACATCGGCAGCAACTGGTAGACTCACTTCATACCAACCTAACATTCAAGCTATACCTAAAGTACCCATCACAATTAGCAACTGTCGGGAAAACTTCATCATAGGATCAGGTATGAGTATCTACGCATGAAAATATATGATAAAATTAAGTAATGATGACTTATAAGTATTCTCTCTGTGAGTATGAGCAGGTCTGATAAACTTCCATATTCATTTATAAAATTGCATCCATACCTCTTGGCAATTAAACTAGCATTGCTTTTGTAAGAGAACCTGCAATTATTGTTTGTGTACAAAGATTTTCACAATCTATAGTTGATGATTTTTATGTCATCTTTTGAATATACAGTTGGACCTCAATCATTCGAAAATCGTTGGGTACGAATAAAACATGGTTTCGAAAAGCCCATTTCAGTTTGACGTGGGTAAGAATATATATCAGGACCTGATATTTTTTTCGGATGATACAGAGTATTCAGATAGAAGGTTGCAGAATAAACGCGGTCCTACTGAGATTTTCTTTGCCTGCATGTGTGCTGCTAGTGTCTGTTTCACTAATTTAAATGTTTGTTTTATCTATATTTGATCAGTTCACTTAACTGAAAGATTAATGACTCTATACAAACAAAATGTCAGCACTTTAATCAAATAACTGTTAAGTAAATAATTTCTATAATGGATAATATTTTCAGACAAACCTGGTGAGGAATCCATTGAAATATATGCTCGGGATGCATTCATTGCTCATAGTAATTACTCATTTCTAGCTGCAGGTAAGATTTGTCCTTTATGATACACCTTGAAACAATGATTGTACCTTGCCTTTTTGATGATTGGTTATTTTCACTTGAACGTTTGCTCATGGAGTCAAATCACACAATGTGCTCTTATTGGAACCATATTGCTATGATTACCTTGAAGTTTTGAAATTATTTACAAGCAAGAAACTAGAAACTTATCTTGTGTAACTAAATGAGATTACAATTTAAAGAAGCTTACTATTTGGTCATTTTACTCAGTATTACATGTTGAGTTAGTAAATTCTCATGCATATTCTACTTGATTTAATATGCTCATTGTTTTACAAAATATGTATGTTTATACATTAAGGTACATAGTCCGATTTATTTGACAACATATTCTTAGCTATAAATATGAGAAAAACAGTGGTAACTGCCTTCATACAAATGTACTCTACAACACTGAATTGTCACTTTTCTTACTATTTTGCAAAACCACAAACTCAAGAGTGGGATTAGCCGAGTAAGCGCTAGCAATATGAGGAAATAGCTGAATTGAACTCATGTCATTGTTTACAAATACAAATACAATGATTTAGGTTCAATACAATGTTCATTGTACAGTACTATTTTAGATTTTCAGCAAATAGAATTACGTTTACTTGGTCATCTGGCAAATGATCCAGTCTTACTAAAACTGTTCAATGACACACAGACTCCTGATATATTCAATGCTTTAACCTCACAGTGGTAAGTGATGTACAAGTCATTTTGTTTTTCTGTTTTTCTACACATTACCCCTCCATTTTTTTGGGGATGAATAACTGACCATTCATTTACCTGCCAGTCTATCACATGGTGTCAAGTAAATGAGCAAGATAATGTTTGAAATGCAGTTTTCAATTATGAATGTTGATGTCCATTGGTAAGGAAATGAAATGTCAAGTTGACATATTGAGCGAAAACTCTGTATTGAAAACATTAGCGACTTGTCTATTGAACTGTATTTTGATGGCCCAGTAATTGAAGCTGTCTGATTTAATATAACTGGAGATCATGAATGAGATCCACTTGTCATTACTACATATAGACAATTATGTTGAATACATTCATACAGAAAATTCTATCATACATTCTTTAGCCAGTTGTTCTATAGACCTCACTGTTCCCACAAAAATAAATTTTATTTCGGATATTTTTCTTCTAACTCTCAATTTAACTGTTTTCATTAGGTTAAGTAAACCAATTGATGAAATAAGAGAGTCAGAGAGGGAACAGACAAAGAGAGTTGTCTACTCGGTGATGTATGGTGTAGGTAAGGTTTGTCGTTGTTGTTCATTGTCATAGTTATACTCTTTTAGATACTACTAGGTATTGAATTGCTTGTCTTTTGGTATCTGGGGACCAATTAACTCATTATTGGTTTATTCATTATTAATCAACAGTTGTGTATATTTTCATGCTTATGCTAATCTTCATTTTAACTGTTAACAATGGTATTTGTTATTGTAAAATCTTGGGGTATTGTTTGATTCTTTACTTGAATCTCTTTGTATGTCCCCCGGCATTTGAAGAATGAAGAAAGAGGCATTAAGTATTACCCCCTATCCATCTGTTAGTGTGTAAAATTGGTTTCTGATCAGTAGCTCTTGAAAGGATGAATTGATTCGATTCATATTGTGCACATAGTCATAGGATACTAAAATACAGTTCGATTTCGGTTACAATCCACCAATTTTTGGAGGAGTTATGGCCCTTTTTTTACTTAAAAATTGTGTTCCAATCAATAACGCTGTTTAATTATTTGTTTCAGGCAAAGAGAAATTATCACAGTATTTGAAGTGTAAACCTGATGATGCTAAAGCTATTATGAACAGCTTCCTCTGTAAGTGTTTGTAACTGTTTGTGAGTTAGATGGATAAATACCTACCTACCTGTATAATTATGTTTGTTGACTATATGTAGTTTTGGTAGGCAGAAGATGTTTAAGAAACAATAATCTTTAAATGAATGAATGTAGTTTAATATTAGATGTGCTAGCATCTTGTTTTAATACATTTGTTTTCTCTAGTGTGGTGATGTTACTGGACTGTACTTTCACTTACACAATGAGAGACTGTACAAACTTTAAATCCATATAATTATACTGCTACAAATCATTTTTTTATCATATTCATATTACGCAATTTCACTATTTATATATGATCTTTACTATAGATGTTTTGATTATCACAGACTTGGACTCACCTAGATTTTGAAGTCTTAAATGTTTTTCTTTCTTTTTTCAGTGAAATTCCCTGCTGTAAGCCAGTTTACAAAGTCATGTGTGGAGTTTTGCCAACAAAAAGGTGTTTCAACTTTCTTCTTGTGTTCATATGAATATTTTTGCACATTGTACAAACAAATCAAATGATAACTGTCCAAAAAGGACAGTTATCATTTGATTTGTTTGTATTATGAAAGGCTTGTTTTCGAACTTTTTTGCCTACATTTTAAGCCTATATCTGTATTTTCTTGTTAAAGACTTGATGTTAGCATACATATTACCTACACTTCAATGTTATCTTGAATTACTTTTGTTACTAAGCGTAGACCAGCACAGCAATGTCATTTTTCTTTACAAGCATGAATTTAATATGCATTGCATACATCATGTATCGCTATGCTGTATATTTTAGGGTACACTACCAGTATTTTCAAGAGGCGTAGACTGTTTCCGAACATCAGAGACAGGAACCCAATGTTGAGAGCTCAAGCAGTGAGGCAGTGTGTCAACTTCTGTGTTCAGGGTATGAGCATAATGATGTTTTGTGATAGAATTCATTTAATAGTGGCTCCCGTCAAATTAGTTCATCTTCATCAGCCATTTTACCGCCTTTTGGTCACAGTATCATGTTTGCTTTTGGCTTTAGGAGAATGATTATTATACAAATATTGTGACTGCTTTTACTATAAAGGTATTTTATTTGATGTATTAGCAACAAATAAAGAGCATGTTATGTTGGCTATCTGAAGAAGAATATTTGTTAAGTTTATTACACACATTTTTTCTGAATAAAAATCAGTGTCTTGTTAGTGAAATTTTACTTTGGGACCAATGATTCTATGTTATATAATGTACAGGTTCTGCAGCAGATATATGTAAGGCAGCGATGTTACAAGTACAGAAAACGTTATCTGAAAACACAGATATTGATGCAAGGTAATATAAGGCTTGATGTAACTTGATTGCATATTTGAATATTGTTTGCTTATTCAAACTTAGAATTATGACAATAAAATATGCACTCACTGTCAGTCATATTTCATTTCTAAAAAGGTATTTGTACACATTTAATGGAATACATTTTTGTGGAAATTAATTGTTTGCTGTTGTACAATAATAACTGAGCTGCATTTCTATGCATGTTTCTTTCACTATCTCTCACTGACGTATCTGGCAGCAGTGATTTTTTTTCAATTGGGAAAATAGGCGTGATAAATCCCAAATTTGGGAAAATAAGGTAATGGTTGTTTTGCTTAAAAAAATAATATATATAGTGTTATACATATATATAAATGAGGTGATGTAAGAGTTAAGATTCAATGCAATAGTCTGTTGTAAAAGGTTAAACACACAAAAACCTGACTTATTAATAAAAAGAAATTCAGTCAGAAAAATGAACAAAGAATTGGGAAAAAATGATAATGTTTTAGTAAGGGAAAACAGTCTATATTCGGCAGTAAAATTAACCAAAAAAATCACTGGGCAGTATGTGAGTGAAATGAAAGTAGTCCATCTAGATGTTTGTTATCTATAGAGGAACTAACATGAGCGTTCATGTTTTATTGAATTTATAAACGAGTTTGTCAGAATGATATAATGCGAGGCTTTGCGCATTTTTCAAGCAGCACTTGTTAATATGTGGCCCTAATTTGCATAAATAATCCACTAGTGGGTTTACGAGAAATAATGCATATGTTATAATCACTCTGCCTCGTATGTTATGTGATAATATATGTTTCATATTGTTTGGATTTGTCATACCATCTTTTATGATATAAGTGGCATACTACATTTGAAAGTGTTTTCCTACAAATGTCATGTCCTCTTGATGTTCAACTGGTTTTATTGTAGTTTGATAGTACAAATACATGATGAACTACTGCTTGAAGTGGCTGATGTCGATCTGAACAAAGTGACAGGTAACCAGTTATATACCAAAGCTCTAATCTACACACAGAGGATCCCTGTGTTACATTGCATGGATATATTTGGGTTTCATTTCTATACACAACTCCCTGTAGTGGTTATCTCCCTTGTCAATAAAATGTATCCATTGCCCCGCTGAAAAATTCTTCCACATAAGGATTTATTTTTTCGGCTCACCACTTAAATTCGTCCGCCTTGCCTGATAAACTTTCTCCATCCACGTCCCTAACCTATTATTCTATATATACACGCTGCTAGTCATCTATGAACAAATGGTGACCCATTGTAAATTTATTTGAGGAAAATATGCGTGAAAGGTGAAATACTGACATAGCCTCTGTTGTCATTTGTGATCTAGCATAATGACGACAGGGACGTTGCAAACATTGTATGTATTGGAGCTCGAGTCTTACATTTAAATTGAATTATTAGGATAAGGAATGGTAAGACATGATTGCAAGCTGAAAACTTGGATGAAATTGTCAGATTTACATATTCCACCATCTCTTACCTGTCACATGACATTTCATATAACGCCAATTTTTAAGTCTACTTTCGTTGATTACTATTTTTGTTGTTCCAGCATATTACGTTAATAAGCACTTATATACTGTGATTGTTTCAGCACTAGTGAAGAGTGTTATGGAAAACAGAGAGAAGTTATGTGGTACTGTTGTACAACTGAGAGTACCTATCCCAGTATCTGTCAGTGTGGGTAAGGCGTGGGGACATATGGAACCTTGGACTATCATTAATTGACTGGATGGTTTACACAATGCTTGGATACTATCCTACTTTATTCTGTGATGGACTTCTCTCATTAGCTGTGATAGACTCGTGTTCTACAAATTGTTATTCTTGAGTTGTATCTTGTACTGTGATATTGTTACTTTCTCTTTGATTCCAGTGTTGATAGCATTTCAGTTCTAGATCAGTTGTTATATTTTGTGATTTGATAATTTACAATACAACTTACAAACAAATTTGTCACTTTCCTGCTGTTCATGTCTTTGGGCATACAGTTTAACATGAGAAACCAGATTCTTAGAAATACAGGAAAAAGAACCAAATCTTCTTTTCATTGATATATATTTATTTATAGTATACTCTCAAATAACTTTTTAGGTTATATACATATATACAAGACACCAAACTAATTATATGTATTTAAAATACAAGTATAGCACTATAAAAGACAGACAAAACACAAGAAACACTCCACACTGTGAATCACACTGTTGCAGAGTGAGAACTAACTCACATCCAAAGTTGGTCACTGTTATAGCCATAGTACATGTATCATTTACAACAACGCACGATTACATGACAGACACAAAGCTAGAAGACACATAAAACACAAAATCAGCAACAAGACAGGGAGATAAATTGCAAAAAAGGAATGTAGAATAGCAAAGATATAGAGAGAGAGAAATCATCAACATAAGGCACTGACTAGGTGTGACACAACACATATATAACAGTTACATTTCCAAGTCTGAATGTGATTCAGTTCTGACAGGGTTTTACCCTAACACTGTTCTATAACAAAAATATCTTTTCAACATTTGAACAATTATTGAACTCTTCAACAACACAAATCAGTAACAGCACAATAGTCAAACTGACACAATAAACACTATTAGGGAATTACCCTTTGTGAAAATAGCACATTTCATGTTGTTAGTATATTCCCATCCACGAAACTTCCTTCACAGAATTTTGCACTTCACAGAACTTTACAATACTAGAAAAGTATATACCCGCATAAGTTAATAATACTTGTAAGTATTCCAGTATGAAGTTGAACACAATCACTGGTGGTCATTACTGAACACTGTAAGTATCTCGTATATACTATCACTCTGGTGGTCATTACTGAACACTGTAAGTACCTCGTAAGTACCTCACTTTACAAGACACTCTCGGTGTAATTTATGTTGGGTGACTGCAGAACCAACATTGGCTTACGAGAGCGCGGGGTCATCATGGCTTTCTTTGTAAGTTCAGGCATTCTCTTTACTGACTGTGTAATGGGTGAAACCATGGCAACAGGACGTTGGGTTGTTGGTGTAGCGGGAAATAAGGTTTTCTTAGGGGTTGCAGATTTATGGGTCATGTTTGCGATCTTAGCATTTTTCACTTCAGTGTCAATGTTCTCGTCGCTAAGTCGTTTCCTTGGTCGTACATTACAGGGGGACGCTCCCAAATCAACCACATGTACAGCAGGGCTATGTCTCTGCAAGAACAAAAATGAAAATTATAAATACATGTGTACATCATACTCCTAAGGTTAATACATTTGTGACTTGTAATGCATAGATGGATATTGATACGATCAATAAGTGAAAGTACATGGAAAACATGCATCAAAACTTATTAACATTCTCAGAATTTCTAATTTAAAAAAACTTGCCAGTTCAATCATAAAGGCACTATTGTAAATTCTTACATTACTAGCAGAATAAATCTACTTACCAGTGTTGGAGTATATTTGTTATCAGGTGTCCTCAGGTATGTAATGTTAGCGACAGTATCGTCGATCATGATTGGCTTAGTGATACTCCATGTTACACCACCACCGTCTTTCTCGCATACATCACGGGATTTACTCTTAGCAAGGATTGGGAAATGTTTCTGTGAATAAAAAAACAAACTTATTAGATGATGATAGTACAGACATTTAAATCAACTATAAATTATTAATCAAATTTAAAGGTAAATGAATTTCTTTGTTTAACAATAGAGCATAAAATAATGGAAATATCACAATTACTGAATGCACATGTATGGACAATATTTTACAATTAGTTGAAATCTGATATCTAGGGTGAGAACAATCACAGACAAAAGTAGATAAATTCTTCAAAATTACGAGGATACTTCTTTACACATAATCACAATTTCTGTGGATTTTGCTAAATTTCTGACTAAATCTGTCAACTTTTAATACACCCAAGTTTTTTTGTTTCAAAAATGTAAATCAGTTGAAAAGAGTACAAGTCTTGCACATAACAGTGAAATTTATTTACCTTCAAAGATTCACCGAACGTTCTACTACGTGAATGTTTTCCTTTCTTTGTACTGTTGGTGACGGAACTAGGACCTTGGTTAAACTGTTTCAAAAGTTTCTTCTTCTTAGCAGACTCGGGCATAGCTTGGACGTGAGCGTAAAGTTGAGCAATAGCAACCTGGGTGTGTTGAGCAGAATCAAACTCTTCTGTTGATTTCCTGTCAGTGAATGTGAGGACAGTGTTCACAGTACTAGAACTACCATACTGAAATAATAAAACATTGAACTTATAATCTTGTACAAGAAAAGCTGTAAAATTTGCATTATACACAATAACTAATGAATTGAAGCACATTTGTAAATACTCAAGTCTTAAGCAAATATCCCTCTAATAGCTTTAAGGAGAGAGGTACTGTTGAATATTATGGTGTCGGCAACTCATCTTCGAGGTTTTGGGTTTGAACTCCCCGAGAGGTCAAGACCACACCTCGTACAGTTCTGGTTATCCATTAAGTGAACTTAAGAATTATTCAAATATGCACATTGTTTCAACCGCATTTGTGCTTAAATACATTGGTTTATCAATATAATTCCTTTAATTATACGTTGCTAAATAACATGATTTAATAATATTTGGACATACCTTAGCTTTCTGGATATTAGCACGGTCTTCAGCATTCTCTATATCTTTAGAGAAAATTTCTACGTTTGGATCTTCCATCTCTCTCCAGAAGTTGGCTACATCATCACCAAGTTCCCGAGGAACAGCAAACAAAGTAGGAGCATTGTCGATCATAGCTGTGATAGCTTTACTCCACACTGAGGACATACACTGCATCTCTTCTGGTGAAAGCTGTAATACACAAATACAATCCATTTAAAACAAATAATTCTGAGTAAGATGAAAAGCATCAATTTCCACTTGTATTTGACAAATTAAAGTTTGAATATATGCTTTAAATCTGGCAACTGAAAGAATTGAATTACTTCACAGCTGATATGTGTACAGGTACCTAGATTTTTAATGAGCCAATACAAAACCTAGGATGTGCAAGTTTTTTATATAAAATATTTATCATCGTAAACCATATGTATTGCCTCAAGCACAGAGATAGTGCCAATCTGTCAAGTTTACATAAAATGGATTTGCTCAGGAATCACATGGTTGGGGAACAGGAGGTATTTAAGTGATGGCTTCAAATAAACACTGAATGTTCAATTTACCTTTCTTGGACACAAGAGACTTGGAGCGAACACAACACCGAGTGAGCTAGCAGACATTTTGTTCTCGGCAACGTTAGCTACTTTGTGTAGAAGATCCAACAAACATTCTAGAAGGATAGCGTTCTCTCTGGGTAACAATAACATGAGGAGTTGTAAAGCTTTCAGTTGTTTCTCACTGGCACGACTTCTCTCTTTGTCTGATAAACAGTTGCGACCCATATCTGGAAATAATAAGACAGAAATATAGAAAATGTTCACAATATTCAATACAGTTGTATTTCAATATGAACAATACCGATTTTGCACAAGCGTTCAAAAATTACTGAAATTATTAAGTTTTTTTATGTTAAAATTATTTATTATTGAACAGGTTTTCACTCGTTGTCAACTGTGACATTGTGACATTGCGCAATTCCCCCCCCCCCCCCCAGTGAAGTTTAAAATAATACTTGGATACTGTTACATATCTCTGGCGTCCATTTATGAAGTCTAAGATTTCCATAAGAATGGTAAGAAAACTGTGACAGACAATGTCAACAAAATTGTCGGCCTTTAAAAAAGTGAAAAGTTCTTTTTGAAACTTTACAAAATGATGGAAATAGCAGAATGATGAGAATCTTTACTTACCAACAATCTGCAGATGTGCCTCGTAATGTTTACGTGTAAGTAATGGTTCAGGTAGATCACTGATCAGTTGTTTCAGTACAGTAGCGATATCATGAGGAGAAAAGGTGGAATCCTTCAAGTTCAGTTCTGATCCCTGATGAATCCATTCCTTCAATAAACGCTGACGAGACACATTTCCTGTCTTCCTGAACAGACCCTCGGTCTTCAAATCTGTAATAGTAGGAAATACGTTAGAAATAAAACACTTTTTTCAAAAATACTTTCCAACATTGGTATACAAACAAGTTTTTAGACGATGGGTCATAATTCACAAAAAAATGTCCATTTTGTCATTTATCAAAACTCAAATTTTCAGACATGTATTCAAAAATGTATAATCAAGACAGCTAGAAAGTAAATTGGATATAGATGTACAAACATCACTATCAATGGCCTGACTGTAATTGCATAATTGTCATTACACAAGAAATGAACTTTAAAAAAAAATCTTAATATGAAAAGTGAAGTGGAAAGCACATATTTGCATTAGCTGCATAAGAACTGGATATTACGTTCATATAAAACATTACAGGTCACTTCCATTACTGATTGACTCCAAGTAGAAAGGTAGAGTGATACTTACTTTCTGGTTTCTGCAAGAAGTTGATCAATTTGTACATAGCAGACACAGTATCCTTGAACAAGGGAGTCTGGGGACTGACATCACTAGAACGATCTGAAATTGATGGAAACAATCGGTTAATTCCATGGGGACCCATCATACATAATTAATGAGTGCGTAGGAAATCTGGACCACAACTAAATACAAGTTAAATTCAGCTGATATCAACAAAATACCCTAGAATTGCCATTTTATGTCCCTTTTGTTTAAATTTAAGGGCCACATAGACAACATCTGTGATATTTTGAAGTTTATTTTATTGACCAGACTTGATAAATATTATTTGACTGTTGATGTTTGCTCAAAAGTAATAGCAAGATTTTATTACCAATAAAATAAATAAGATAAGATTATCAGTCTCTGTAGAAATCTCACTCTAAACGGGAAGTTTGATTAGCTCTGATTTTAGACATCGATATTACCTATCCCATGAATTTTATTATCTTCCTACACTGAAGAGGCCCTACACAATCAGCTATTACTCAATCCTGTACACACGGTTATCTACTTGATTGGAGGAAGGTGCTAACAGCCTATTTCAACATTATTCTTAAGGATTATACTGTCATAAATAGAATCAATCGAAATACTGATCACAAACTCCATCATGATGATAAAGTGATCACTTTGTTGCATTATGTAAGTTATTCAACAAAGGCTGGATAACTGGATTACATGGCCACACAATAGAGGAGATAACATGATGGTGCTATCAAACAGAGAATATTGACTAAACCTTTGAAAGTGATTGCCTGTGTCAATTAATAAGACCCTTAGTAAATACAACAAGACTTTGTACAAACAGAAGTCCACTCTATATAAATAGCATGTTAAAGCCAAGTTTGCACTGTAATACAACCCCATATAACACTAGGGTACAAAATATAATACCAATATGATTAACAGTTCTATGGTGTTTCTAACAATATTGTCTTACTTGATGTAAACTAAAGATATTGATCGAAATCGGTGTATCGAACCACCGAAAAGCACCAAAGACGGAAATCCCTATTTAATATTGAACAATGGGACTCAATTGCATAATTATGTGATATAAGTGATTTTTCAGAATCGCAATAAAAAATTATTCATAAAATTTGAAATGAAGACTTACCCTTTTTCTTAGCAGAGAATGGCGTTGATGCATTCTTCTTCTTGTTAACACATGAATCCAACTTAGGAGCGTCAACAAATAAATCTTCCAGTTTACTACCGTCCAGTTCAAGGAGAAACGACAAATGCATCTTACAGAATGTTGTCAACTTTTCTGGCATACAGTTACGTAGCCGATTAATATTCTTCTCCGCTTCCGTCTGACTGCGACGAACATCTGGTCCAGACATGTCATTGGCTGAAAGTACACAAAAAATAAACACATAAAAATAAAGTTACTTGCAAAATAATAAGTAGCACAATTTATTTGATCAAATTAATTTATATCATCTCATATAAGGCCATTTTCCCATAAACACATTCATTCTAGTTAAAATTCAACTGTATGAAAATAATCCTCACATTTTGCACAGAATTTTTTATTTAATTGATAAATAATTGATGACAAAATTACACAATCATCTCACCTTTGCCAAGATATTTTAATGTATAAACTGAAATTATTGTAACTTCCATCATAGAATTTAAATCATAATCCACAAACACAATATAACACAGAATAGTTAAATGCACAGTGTACAAACTCCAATATTATAATGCTGAGAAGTCTGTCAGACCAGATAAGTCATGTGACTTTAAGTTTATCACAGTAACCATAGTGAACGAAGCATTAATACAAGTCATACATCTAAAGGCTACCAAACTGACAAATGTATTGAATGAACTGTGATAGGACCAAGACCACATATCAGGCCAACATAGGTCCTTAATTAGATCCCTACTTTGAATGTATTGTAAAGTAATGATTAGATCAAACATGTTAGTACCAAGCTCAGCAGGGGTTCTCAGTTAATCAAGGACTGAGACATGCCCAAACCAATAAAGTACTAAGTTTGTCCGAAACTACAAAGAGAGAACCCCACTGTGATATTAATGTACATATGTTTGTAACAGAAATAAATGACTAACTAGAGGATTAAATGAAAGAAGTTTGCCACTTGTTAGTCATTACATATTTAATACATAAAGAACACTGTGAGAAAATAAGGCAGTAGACACTGAAATAAATAGCAGAATAGCAGTTGTATTCAGTTAAAACCATACTTTAATTCAAGAAAAAATCACTAAAAGACAACTTTTTCAATGACCTGTAGACTAAGCAATAGACACTGAGATATATAGCAAAATATCAGTTTTGTTCAGTTCAAACCATATATTATAAACTTGAATTTATTCAAGAAAACTTACTCAAGGACAACTTGTTCAAGTTGAGACTTAACAAACAATGTCTTCTACTGGAATATTTCTCCTTCATTTTGTCATATGTTTTTGCTTCACAAGTGTTCAATGATTTTCTTGGTGTACAAACCATAATGATGTTTTAAACACAGTATCACACCTTATATACTTAAGAAAACACAAGCACAATATGTCACAGTAATTAGTTTTCACAGTCTCAGTAAAACTAGCTAAGTAAGTTAAGTGCTGAGTTAGCAAACTGCAAAGTAAGCTGAGTTTGAGTAAATGTAATCAAATGCTTGTAAGTGAATAATGATTTCAAACAGAAGTGTTCTTCAAAACTGAATGAAGACTAAGATGAGCAGTGTATTTTATATACATTTCTTGAAGTGTGGCCAATATCCTGTAATTTAATGCCAATTATGGACAGACACACTTTCTTAAAGTGCCAATTAAATGAAAACAATTGAAATACTAAATTTTAAATTGGAAGACAAAAGTGTCAATTAAGTTTTAAATGTTGAAGATTTACTCCATTTATCATGTCTAGGCCAGTGACTGTCTCCTACAATTTGCAGACACAAGTTTGTCACCTATCTGTCTAGGATCTTGGAGCTTAATAGCAATTAGGGTAAGGTGTAATGTTGTAAGGAAATTGGCTAGACTTAATGACCATGTAATTACATATGGTTTTATTGACTAAATTAATTTATGACCACTTTAATATATATTTATTATTTTATTGACCACATACTGTCCTGAACATAATTAGAATTCAGATATAATGAAGATTTAACAAACTATTCGATAAATATTGAATATTGTACAAGGTAAACTTAAGAGGAATAAATACAAATATTAATTAAATTAATTTACTTAATTAATGTTTCATAACAAAATTAATTTTATAATAACATAGATTATATGACTTAAGGACAATATATAGTTAGTCCAGGACATTCTGACTAACAATGTCATAACAACCAAAAAACTTGCAGAAATACACCATTGACTGCAAATTTAGAAATCTAAGTAAAAAAATGCTTTGGGGTCTCAATTGTAGAATGAAATCACTGCAAATCTTAGAAAAATATAGCTAAATTTTTAAAATCTCTTGAGTTCATATTTATCATTATAGGTTCATATGACTGATATTTACACTGGTGGATAAATTTTAATGTAATAAATTATTATTTAAAACTGAATAACAATATAATTGGTGTACACTTAATTTTTTAGTGAATGTGCACATAAGAGACAAAAAAAACATGTTTAAATTTATATATAAAAACATGTTTAAATGTATACATAAATAAATTAAAGTATAAATTGATGCACTTTAAGAAAGCTGAGAACAGACAGGTGTGTGATAAATTGGTTTAAATTGGTGAAAAATAGAAAGCTGTACAATTATACAATCAAGTGAAAATTGACTCTATTATTCTGCAGTCAATTTTTGACAGGAAATTCCAGGTGTGAACAATAAGACTGGAGATTTGTACAAGTGCAATTTACCTTCATCAGTAGTGGTGAATGTACTAAGTAGTCATGGGTAAATTTAAAGATAAACATATTTTGGTACAAAATGAAGAAATCAAGTAGTTTTGAATTAGATTTTAATTGTGTTATTCGACTTAAATACGAAATGATAAAACGAAAAAAGAAGCATTCTCTTACCAGGTACAACAAGGTAATATGGATTCAATTTACGGCAAATTGAAATGAACCATTTATTACTGAATATGAGCAAATTGAAGAGATATAAAAAATATAAGTGAACCATTTATTACAATACAATGAAGTTGTAGGGACTATGAGTGAACTATTGATTACAGTATGAAGCAACTTTTGTAGGGGTGTTGGGTAACATTTCACATTTTATGATTCTGTATAAAATCATTTTCAACAAAGATTGCTGAATAATTAAATTCTCAACTTGTCACTTTGTGACAATTTGTAAAATTTCATTTGTTAATGATTAACATATTTAGGGTATAAAACAGGAAATGTGAACCCCTGGTTCAATGAAAATGCTACAATAAGGGGCCATATTTGCAAATCAGATCCAATCGTCCTTTTAAGGGCAAGACAACCATGGATTTGTTCATACACGCAGGGGAGAAAATTTATAAACCTTTCAAGGAAGTATTTAATTTCTCTTGACAACTTTAAAAATAAAATGTTTGAATAAGGCCATAAAGTGACCACTAGACAATTAAAGCTCACACCTGCTGGTCACTTGTCTAATTGTGAACAATCTGAGAAAAACACCCTCAAACTATCAGCTCCTAAAGCTGATACCATCTTTATGATCCAGAAATTCCCCTAAGACCACCATTTACAGACGAAAACAATAGGGGACAGGAAGAGGGACTGTGAGGAAAAGGGGCCATCATTCTCCAAGTTTGAATGCGTTTCTCATATCTTTTCAATCTTAACTGTCAGAAAGATTGAGTTAATTGTTGAACAACATCAAGATCATCAGTGGATGAGATGACAAACCAGTCTCTTCAATTAATGACAAAAAGTTTCAATCTGTTAAAAGAAATCAGTCGTTATCTCCACACTTGATCTAAATGTTCGGTCATATCAGGTTTAAGAATGAAAATGAGTTACTTGACTGGTAAGGTGACTTTGACCACATAATTGTTAGGAGACTGGCCCTTACTTTGCAACAAAATTCTGTTGATGTCCTTGAATATAGCTTGTCAGATAAATGAGTTGTGCAATACCAAGGAAAGACTGTTAACAGTAACAAATTGCTTTAATAAATTGTCAGTCCCCTCATAAAAAAACAAGCACCTGAAGGACCCTGATTCAGGAACAGGTAGAAATGTCTACAGTCTTACAACAATCATATCTGTATTTTTTTCACTATCACTTTCACTTACATTATTTAAACAAACATCTGACCATAACACTAGGAGGGTGACACAAAACATACCTTAATAATAACTGTGATGTTTACATTCCAATCCAGAAAAATGTTATGTCAATGCTTTAGCAGTTGCAACAACACGTAAGGTGTTAGAGAATCCCCTAAAGCCAGACTTTAATCCAGCCACATTTTGTGATAATGCTATAATATATACAATGATAAGGATGTAACTGGAAACAATTGTCAATGCCATTTACTATAATCTGTGAAAGCTATTGTTATTACAATTGGTCTCCCATACAACCCAGCATGACCTCCTCATGGCAAGATTCCCATTATCCCTTAATTCTGTTTCCATTCTCTACTTAGCTGTTAGGGATCAGTAGGGATCTATGCAGGGGACAGTAACACCAGAATGGAAATTAGTGCCATGAATTACACAGTCATGATATTGAAGTATAATGCTCATCATAAACAAATACCATATAATCTCACTGTCAGTCCAGGACAATAATACATCAATGCCTTGGCAACTGGAACTAAATGACCATTGAACACAAATAAATACTCATCTACAAAGGTCCATGGCAGAACTTCAGCATTCAATTGCCAGACGGGAGGATTCAATTGAATTTCATGCTTAGAAAATCAATAAATCATCCCAAAAAAATTGGATTTTCAAAAACAAATAAAATATTCTGATTTGCCTGTAGCTAAAACTATTGACCAGGATGTGAAAATCAAATACAGAAGACTTCATTAACCAACATCGGTCAATAAATATCCACTACTTTACCACACAATTCATTAAATATTCATACAAAGATATTAATCAAGGTGGAAAAATTGCCTAAATTTCGATACTGCAGCTGTCCACAAAGCAAGTGGTACGGACGGGAGTCACACAGATGTGAACGATCACCAATTTTGTCACACAATGCTCGCCTACTTAACCCACTCACCAGAATCCAGAATTCATTATCATGATATAATTAAATCCTATATTATGACGGGTCCAGTACCCACTGCCTGAACAATGTTATTAAAATTAGCTAAATACGCTGACCCCTTCTAATAGTTTGTTTCAGGTAAATCAACTCTTGACCCCCTTCACAAAGATTAAAACCCATGCCACAAACGGCTTAACTGAATCGGCTTCTAAATTTAGTATCATTCTGACCGGATTTGTAGTCCCTAAATGGAAGATAGGTCAAAAGTTTATGCGTGCAATTTCAGTATCCTATTGATGAATATATCGATCTTAAATGAGAATTGATGAATCAAAATGTACCATCACAAACTGTTGTATGCCAACAACAATATATGACAGCATAATATGATCAAATTGCTAAATAAAATATAACTCATTTTTTGTCAATTTTAGCAGTTGCCAAGACGACTATTAGGGAATGCAAAATAGGGGTCATTTTAGGGTTTAACCACCTTCAAATTCAAATTTATCACTATCAAATTCCGGGACAAATTCCCATTAGATCAGTATCTTTCATACGGTGACATATCGGGAAGTAATGAAGAGTCCTTCACCTTTGTCCCGGACAGAAGGCGACCTATAAATGCAGTCATAATGAACATAATGTTAAATGATTCATTGATTCGGCAAATTATTCAAATTATTCACCAAGTCGAGTAACATTGTCCCTCATTTGCATTTTTTTCCTTGGATGCAGTTACTGTTCAAAGTCAACGACACAATGGAGCAGAAACAACGTTATGACTTTGCAAGCATTTGATAATTAATTTATACATGTACAGGAGACGGATTTTTAAATTTTAGGATCCTGACCAAGTAACTAGTATTAATTTAAACATTGTGCATGGAGTCACCTTACCACTTCATGACCCACAAGAAGATTTACCCTTCAATTAAACTCATGATTGGGCTGATTGTCTTCAATCCAATATTACAGCCGGTAAAATAACAAACTTTGGTCGACTCAGAGGAATTACCAATTAGGGTCTCAATCTTTCAATTAAACCTGGATCTCCCCATCTCCTCACATCAAACGAATCATGTGGAGAACCACTTATACTACTAATAGAAAATTTTCTCTTGAGACTTTGCAGAAAATACAGGCACACATGCAGATCAAAGAAATAACAATATTTATTTTCAATTTCCTGCAAAAAATTTAATAGTCACTAAAATTTTCATGGCCCCTTTCAGGGCATCTGACCCCTGACAAAAGTCAGACAAAAAACAGATCACGTCTGTGAAATTCTCTCCCATACGATACGACACTGTCAGTATTTAGACTTCACTCGTTCCCCATGTATGAATCAATTTTATAAAGTATCACGGGTAGCTGAACATGTTTCAGACACAATAGTTGACAGAATCAGTTTACAAAATTGAGTGTCCAGACGCAAGGTAACGAGATATTACAGAATACATCCATTTAGGATCTAATAACTGGTTTAATCGCAGTAAATTTTAATGTTTGTTTAGACAAAACGACATGCCAGTAACATTCAAAACCTATAATTAATTTGGGTCTATCCTATTACAGCAAGCATCCAGAGATTCAGATCAGACTGAATGGTCAGGGTTAATATTTTGTTCTAAAGCTTTTTTTAAAGACATTTTATGTTAAGCAGGTGAAGAAAGATGAATGAAAAAATATTGCCACAAAAAGCAAGTATTGTATGCACCCTAGCCAGGATACAGCTGCTACATAGTTTAATCTCAATACCAACCACTTCTAAATAAACTCATACTTCCTTTCATACCGCTAATCTGAATTTTATTAAAACATTTCAATACAAAAAATTTGAAACGGTTTCCGTGGATTTGAATTGGAAATAAAAACTGAAGTGGATGAATTGACAAGCCAGAAACAAAATTAAGATAGCAAAAAATGTGAATATGTATGGAAATGTTCACTCGTGTGAATATGTATGAAAATGTTCACTTTAATAATGTGAATACTGGTAATAGTATGTATGAAAATGTTCACATATAACAGCTTTATAAAAACATCAAAATTTCCGTGTTTTGTACATATTGAAAATTTACGGTAAACTAGTGTTCAAATTGCATTAACAAATGCACGGCAAAATTAATTTAGGTCTTCAACAACTACAAGTACAATTGAAGTTATCAATTTGTATTTAACCAAAGCATCCCTAATATAAACCACCCCATATTCGGGTATAACTGATTAATTTAATTGTAGTGCTAATTAATAACAAATAATTATTTTTAAAGTAAAATAGTATGTTTAAAGTACAAACCAGTAATCCAGCTCACAGAGAACGAATCTTCAGCAGACCACACAACCATCGTGACAAAGTTTGGTTTGATTTCCAAAACTTGGAAAAATTATCATCGCAAAATACAAAGTTTTTTTTTTCTTTAAACGCCGAAGTATTTTTCACACTGCGTAACTCAAGTTAAAATATTATCTATAGTTAAACAAGTCACTTAAAAACTAATAACACAGTCACTAATTTTCTTTCACACCTTCAATAATTTTGAATGCTAATTAATTGTCATAAACTCCAACACCACTCAATTAACACACATGGAATATCTCACAAAGTAAACCCAAGTAATTTCACTATAATAATTTCAAGTTTAAGATCATTCAAGCTCATGCGACTGTCTCCTTCAGATTTGAAACGTAAACTGAATTGGAGAGTGTCGGTCCCATACATAAATAACGCTAGATTGGCTTGGGGCTTAATTTTCCAATATCTGCGAACACTGTAAATAAACCAGTGGATGGTACAGATAGTGAACCCTAGGGGCTGGCTATGCTTTAGTTACTGTATCACACAAGACTCCAAAACAGAAGTTATCATATACTAGCATCAGGTAAATGTTTTATTATCATAACTGATTGTTTTAGGAACCAAAATTGCCTCAGTGAATAATAGATAGCCGATACAAGGTTAAAAGTTCATGATAGTGAGAGAGAGAGATCCTAAACTGGCCCCTTATCAGGCCCTAATCTGGGAAAACCAATAGTTGAATACAATAGGTAATGATTAGGGTAAAGAAAAAGACAACCTGTGCATACAAAACAAATATCCTGAAGGTTTCTGGATACAATCTAATTTCTCAAGTACATAAAATAACAAAGGGACAATTAAACAACATAAAACAGTCAAAGATTTCAAGTCACAGTTTATTTCATCCAGTTTGTCTGCATGAAATATTGTCTAGTTTGCCACATTAGAACCACACTGTACAACTGAATGGACTGTTCAACTAAAAAGGGATTTATCACAATAGAAAAGGGTTAAATAAGAGGTCATAAATTGTAAAACTATGCGCTAGAATAATCTGGTGAAAAAAATCAAGGACAAGGAATATCTCGACTGGAATGACAATTTAATTAATTTTTTGTATTTCGGAAATTCATCCAAATGACATTGTACATAATGGAGAAACCATTTTTTAAAAATTTAAGTTTAATTTCAATTTATCTCTTCTTACAAAACATATGGAAAAGGTCATTTAGAATAACAAAACTATTGATACCATGTTTGCACTGAGTAAAGATAACATTTATTTTCCATAGTTTTGTAATATTATAAATATATGGTATACAATATTATAGATGCATAATTTCACCCCTGCATTACTTTCGTTAATTCACAATAGAAAGAACTAATTTATTTTTACCAATTAAATAATTATTTGAAATTCATGATATCTGGGAAAACTAATATAGAGGGCTGTTATTATTGTTTTGAAAACTTGTTTAATAAATTTTGTAATTCAAGACAGCTCATGGAATATGCTATATATATATAAATAATATCAGTTCAAAAGTTCAAAGTTTTAATTTTTCATTCTTCCAGAGCATAAAGGCCACACTCAACTTTTTTTTGAATTATGATAAAATTAATTGAATGATGAAAAGATAGAGAACAAAAGATATATAAATGACCAGGGCCCATCTGTGGTAGACTGAACCCTCAATATAAAGAACTATTTTGTCAGAAATTAAATCTACCCCAATTCACATAAAAATGTCACAATGTTCATATTTTATTATCTAACAGGGAAACAATAACTACCTGGAAACAAATTAAACTGTCTTGATTCTATATTTTATTGTTTTTCAAGAAAATGAACCAATTTAAAGGTAGTCTATTAAAACAACCAACAGTAAACTATCGTATCTAGCCACAATTCTTAACAATTTAGTTCAGTATTGATCTGACACAAGTTGAATGTTATATGACCATTATCTTCAATTTTTATGATTTCACAACCCCTTTTTATTACATTCTATGCAGCAATTTTCTCCCCTCTTCCTGACCCTTTAGGGGCCATCCTGCAATATCTTCACCCACAATTTGCCACTATAATAGCACTCAACTATGAACATCAAACCAGTGAAAGTAACATTTACACCATTATGAAGTTCAAGATTATGCGTGACTTGAACAATGTAAAATTGAACACATTAAAATGGTATAACTCTTGCTGGACTCGTGTACAACCGATGTAATTACCTTTAATCATGCTACTTTACAGACATGTGAGAAAGAAATAGTAACAAAGAACATCAAACAAGTTACTGACAATATTGTGTCAGATTTTTATTGAAAATCAATTGAAAATGAACCAATTTTTTAACAATATTTCAATTTAGTTGATTTAGTAAACTTGAAATAAAATTTGAGTTTGACTCGGTCAAGTTTAATACAATGTTCCAACCATTTGTGTTTGTTTCATCGGGTTTAACGCCATTTCTCAATGATATTTCAGTTATATACGGCGGCCGGTTCACCTAACCAGTTTTTCCTGGACTGAAATCTAACCAGTACTAACTTACCCTTCCACAAGGAGCCGGCAACTTCTCCACATGAGGAGGAAAATCGACATTTTTATCAAATTTTCATGGATGGATATGACCTGGCGCGACCGGGAATCGAACCCAGATCATCCGGGTCACAAGTCTAGCGCACTAACCACTGGACCACGGCCGCGGCTCCAACCATTTGGATCCAACAGTACTGTTACTTCACTCATATTCAAATGAAGTTAGAATCTTTCACAGATTTTAAACTATTTGCTCCTCATTCGGGGACCAGGCTAAATGATCAGAACTGTGTTCAGTTACCCTATTACACATTGAATATTATTACAAATGACATTATGACAGGTCGGGATGACATGCAGACTGAGATAACACTCATACAAATTCTTATTTATTTACTTAAACAATTCTTGAAATAATATAAAAAAAATTCTATCAAAATATCTATATAATATCGAAATATGTTTGTTTAGTATTAAATTTTTGGAATTAATTAAATAGTTTTGGCGAAGAAATATGAATGTGATATAACTATGCTTGCTTCAGAAACAATCTACTACACAGAAGGTGTAGACAGGAGAAAATTCACCTTGGACAGTTTGATAGATTGCACGAAAACAATGCTGATAGTTTCAAACCTGTCCAGTGAAAATATTGTCCCTTCCACCTTAGGCTACACATGCTGGGTAAAACAATGAGTATGACAGACACATGGACAGTATGTTATGTAATAAGCCAGTCAAATATAAGAGATAAATGTTATAATATTCTATTCAATGTCAACTTGAAGGGATCATATTTTAGGGATCAGTTATGATAATAATAATGTCCTATTGTATATCAATGATATGTCAAGAAAACTGGCACTGGTGTTCTCCACCCACCCAGTCAGAACTTTGAAGGTGAAATCAATGACGTTTTATAATATGTCGAATTTTTTAGAAATCAGATGAGAATTTTTTTATATATAAGTTGGCCTTATTCACTAAACACACACTTAACCACAGAAGTATCATAACTTAATGTTAGATTTAATTGAGTTTATTCCCATTTCTTTTGTTTTTTTATGATCAGTCACTTGTAATACTCATCTTTATGTTTGAAATATGTAATTTTTAGAACAGTATTAATGTAATTCATTAATATATGTATTTATTTTTCCACATCACATGATGTTGTATTTGTGTACATATTTGTTAATGACGTCAAGCTGTAAATTGCTTAATTCAATAAAAAAAATTCTGTTCTGTTCTAAAAAATAAGATATATCATTAATTTAGGGATTGTGAAGTTGACTGTTCAATCTTGCTGAAGACCAGATTCACACTGACCTTCGGGTCAAGACACTGCCAATCTACCCCTATGATTCCAATTTGATCAATAGATCACTATTATTGTAGTACAATATTGAACGCTTCTTTCGTTTTCCTTTTAATTAAACAATTCCAACAAGAATTAGCTACAAGGTCAAGTGGTCAAGCATTTGCATATCACAAGTACCAGAAAATTCAGATCAAACGGTTGGAAAACAGACATCACATACAAAGACAATTATATTCATTTCCTTTCGTTAATTAATATTGTTCCTTTTGGCCCTAAGCGTTCATAATTTCCGAAACACTAAACAAATAAACCGCATTGTTGTCATTAATTACCTACAGCCCCACTTTTATCATGGGAGATAGGGTACCCACATCAAACAGATGTACGGCTGGATATCATTTATCATTAAGATGAAGATCCATTGTTCTAATTAAATTGATCTATGGATGGTTAACAAGGTACTTACTGATTGTGTGATAGATTACTTATATATTATTTATTCTTGCTAAGATACAAATCAATATACATGTATGATAAAATTAATATTTCATAAAAAAAATTGAGGCATAATTACTTTTATTGCAAATTCAGTACTTTAAATACACTTTAAAGTTAGATGGAGAATATATCTGGGGGTTTTTTATCGAGTTTTGTGCCTTTTTCATCAATTTTCCAGTCATTTACAGTGTCCAGTTGACTTTAAAACCAGTTTTCCTGAAATTAACAACCAGTACTAACTCGCTCTTCCACAAGCAACTAGCAACTTCACTAAATGTCACAGAAAAACATTACCTAACCGGGAATCAAACCTATATCTGCCTGGGGACAGTCTAGCACTCTACCAAGGGAGCTAGCTGGGTGGGCTACAAAAAGTGGAGATTAAGACATTGATAATTATCTTTTTCGTCTTAAATAATTTTGAATTTCATACACTACAAAAGGTTTGTTATTATAAGGAAACTTGAGCATAGAAACATACTTAGTGAATTAACTACAAGAAAACTATAATGTATTCATTACCTAATATTTATTTAAAATAAATTAAAGGGATAATGTAAATAATTATAAACCTCCTTGACACACAAGACACACTTCCTGTAAGTTGGCCCCACATCTCCTAATTTGTCTCGGCGGACAAAAACAAACACTTTTAGGTGTAACTACAAAAGCTTCATTAAATTTCAAGATTTGAAAATTATAAATATTTTAAATATTAAAGTACACAAACAAATACAATGGCGACATTACATCAACATTAGCATGAAAAAAAAGAAGTCTGGAAAGTTAAGGGGCTAAATAAAAACATTAGGGGCTACAAAAGGAAGTGAAATAAACAGATTAGGTATCAAGATTGACTGATCATCTAATCTATGAGGTAATGCAAAATAAACAGATAGGATCAACATATAATCAGACCCCTATAAAGTGGCCTTTCCCAGGCTTTGAAGGGCCCATACCAAAAAGGGGTCACGCTCATGTTTGTTATAAAAAGTGATATAATAGTCAACTTGTTCACAAGATTAGTTGAATTTGGTTAAATATAATCAAAATGTCAAATAAATTTAAGCAGTATTAAAAGAACGAATGAATAGGCTAATAGAGCAGTTTGGAAAAAAAATAGAGAAGACTTCTAACAAAATAATTAGTATTTAGTTAAGTATCTAATGTCAGCGTGTTTCTAGGCTCAGATATACAGTAAAACCTCGATAATAAGACCACCCTTGGGACCGTTGAAAACTGGTCTTAATACTGAGGTTGAGTCAAAATGGACTTGAAAAGTGTGGTTGTAATATTGAGATAATTTTATTATTGAGTGTGATTCTACTGTACATTGAAGAACAAAACTTGGTTGAGACTGAAGTGACAAACATACATTTGTAATGCCGAGACACACCCTCCGTTCAAAACCCCTTTTCTCTTCAATTCCTACCCCTTCTACTTTCTAGACTCACAGGTAATCTGCTTCTGTCTGACATAGACATAACTCATCAAGGTATGTCCCTTAATTACTTCCATTACCAGATGGACAAAATGAATGGTATAGTTTGAATGAACTCAAGCCTTCTTATACATGAAATGAAATCAGTATTCCTGATTAATAATTAATTAAATACTTAATTGAATGTTACATGTGAGTCAAGTTGAACAAGAATTGCTCTTCGGTTATCTATAATATTATTATCATTGAAAAACAATTTTGCAAGTCTTTCACAAATGATGACATTGGCGCATGGCAGTGGAAGGCCTGAAATATTGGTGTTGACAATGTAGGATATTTGCTATCACAAGCAGGAGAAGTCAACTAGATAAGGGGCTGAATTCCCAGGAAGGGGTCATTATGATAGGGATCAGCAGGAACATATGTACCAGTTATGTAAACACTGGACTGACATCCAGCTGGAACTATTGGCACTTGTATGGAACAAATCTGACAGGTTCTGTCATTCTATCCTGATAACTGCATGATAATACATTTCTATATCAGCCTCTAATGGGATACAAAATCATGTTCTTGCCAATCAAGATCATGTTGAATAACAATGGTGACTAACTAGCTCTCAATCTAATATTGACTAGTTTTTGACAATTTCACTGGTCATTGCTAACCAATTAAATGGAAATACAAGTAATATTCAAGATTCACAGTCTTTATGTCAACCCTTTCACAACTCCATTCTGTAGAAATTTTCTGCTTGAATTTTCATTAAAAAAATATTTAGTAAAAATGAAGTAAAGGCCACAGAGAAGATAAAATACATTTACCACAGCACCAAATCACAGACATAAAAACCATGGATTGGAAACTTCCAACTATGTCTATATAGATTTGTCTGAACTCTCGCGATCAGCGACATTTCTTCCGAGACCAAACTAAATAAATTTTAAAAAAAAACGTGACTTTTTTCTCTACCTTAATAAGCATCATATTTACAAAAGCTATACATGTATATATCTTGGTTGGTATAAATTATAATTTTGTGTTCACACTGATGTTTGTATGTAGCCTGACATTTTCTTTCTTTTTTTGGATTGCCGAAAGAGCTATGATTATAGATAAATTATTTCTCATTAGCAGTTCATCAATATCAGCCAGTTTATAATTGTCCGTGTGTTAATTTAATAGGCAAAATATTCAGAGTTGGCAAAATGAGTCAGACTGCCCAACTTAGTGCAAAATCATTCTGTCTGGTAATACCGAGATGTTATAACTATTAAAACACAAAAATATTTCTGACTGGTAAAACCTGGGTCTTTTGGCGATCTCTGATACTTTTGAAGACAGAAGTCAGCATCCGAGTGATGACGCATAGATACCAAACCAACTACACATACTATTACCATTTACTCCTATATAAACCTGACCATAAAAGAAGGTAATAATTTACGAACAAATGTGAGCTAATTATCTCCACGTAACAAGCTATCATTCTGAAGAGGATTTTCACCATATTTTATATAATAATGAAGTTTACAACTTCAACTTCTAAATTGAACTCTCATTTAACAAAACCAGCACTTCAATGCATAGCTCCAGGCATCTACCAGTACTTGAATTAAATTGACTTGCGTCTCCTTGTAAGGGCTTTTTGCAGAGTTATTTAAGTTGAAATCACAAGCAATGAATAACATCATTATCGTCAAAGTCAGACCTTGTCATTATGTACAATGATATGCCCTAAAATTAAAGCTTCAAAGCCCAATGTACAGAGATGACTTATCGCAGTCATCAAAAATTAACAAGATCAAATCAAATGTTCAGACAAGTCAAAAATTGTATTTTAAAGGTAGATAGTCATAATAATGAGAAAATTGGTGGTAGTTGCTTTCATAAAGATGTACTCTACAACACTGCATTGTCATTTTACTTACATGTTTCCCTAAATCACAAATATGAGTACCCTGCACTAGTATTTTCTATCCTGACATATGTGCCATTTTTTAGTGACATAAGTGCCAAGTTAGCATTATGATTGGAAAAACCTGTATGGGACATGTTTTTAACTTCCAGAAACTTTTACGAAAAGTTAAATGCAACGTCCTACCTCTGTATAAATAATTATTAATTATAATTATTATATATAGCATATTCAGGGGTTCCATTTGACCCTTAAAATTTCCCAAAACCCTGACCCTAAGGATTATGGCTGAAGGGTCAATTTTTCTCCAAATTCTAGGTACATGTATTTCGTCTAGAAAATGATAAAATATGGTAAAAAATTATCAAAATGACCCTTGCGATTCAGCACCTTTTGGAACCCTTGATATTTTGATAGAGAATAAGATTAAGACCCCTAGCTAAGAATCTACATTTAAATTCAAGGCTAAAGTTTGCAGATTGTACAAAAAATCTGAACCCTGTCAGAGAGCATTTTGATAAGTTATAGAAACTAAATGAAAAAAGTCAACTTACTGAAAATTCTGACACAAATCTTAAATTCCATGAAAACTTTATATCCAGATATTGCTTCATACAAAACACAACATACGAAAGAAAATTCTCTCAAAAACTAGCAACGATATTTCAATGAATTCATGTATCACTGTATTACAAGTATGTATCAGATACATGTAACTAAACTATTTAATCCCCAAGTTTAGAAGGAAACCATCTAACTCGACTCTTTATACATTACAAAATACCATGACAACATATCCATCTTAATTTAATAATCCTAAAACAGGTGATAAAGGTTGATAAAATAAGAGGATTATCATCAGATTAATTTGATAATCTCAACTGCTCAAAGTTTTCGCAAGTTCAGATAAAGACAAATAGGACTCAAAATTCACAGTTTCTATTTTTAAAATGTTGCTTTTAGTATTTATGCAAATAAACTTTCGTATTTGTATATTTAATAGAATCTAAGTTTTTTCAAGCAATTTTTCTCACATGGTGTTATGATCACAAAGCATTGTTGCAATCAATAGTGAATCAAAATGTGTGAAATATGTATAGATTTTTGCTTCTAAAAACAGAAACCACCAAAATAGATTTATAGGATGAAGCAACAACCCCAAAGCAAATTCTTTATCCCTCACAAAAATACCCAAGGCAATATAAGCGAATGTTAAATACTAAAAAGTTATCTCATAATCAAATGACATGCACAGACAGAGTAATAAATTAAAATGAATTTTACTTACGTCTCTGGTTAAAGACAAAGATCCTCACGATTTGAGCGCTTGGGCAACTTAGAACCATTTTTTCCAGTTAGCAAGGACCCCGTTACAATATAGTAAAAATTATAAATCCTTATAAATACTTTCACAAGAATGTAGAAACTCCAGGATAAGTTACATCAGTGTATGTACAATACATACCACATCATTGTTTAAAGTCACAAAGTATAACAATATAAAACAAATATTATTATTTTTCCTATTCTAACAATATTTCACAGTATGCTAATTCAAATAAACACCCAAAAATTGTTGTTAAGTCAAGAATGGCATTCACAAAAGGTGTTAACACCTTGCTCTATGTTATTAATCAAAGTAATCTGTTTCAGCTGCCATTGATAGAAACTGACAGATATCCAGCTAATTAAATAGGTAAAACTTTGAGCCTAATTACTAACAAGAATCAGATTTTGGGTTTGAGAGACAAATGCAAAATTAGGGGTTTATATACAGCAAAGACTAAAAGGAAATAATGTATTGATTATAATCCAGCATATTTGAAGGGGATATTCAGTTATTTTTGGGGTCCTTTATAACCCCTTTGAAACAATATCAATCATTTGAAGATTCAACAAATCAAAAGAAATTTACCTTTTTTAGGTATGTACCCCCTATCATAAACAGTATAACTTAGCTAGTCTTTTATGAGCACCTTACCTGCTTAACACAGGAAAAGGGGTCTAGTCCAGTAGAACTTCAAAAGATTAAAAAGATCTTTTATGACACTGGACTAAGTTCTGATTATCATTTTACGACATGGGATTAGGATGGGTAAAATAACACTGATGGTAGGGAGTGTCTATGTATGCCTGGTTAGGTAGACATAATATAACGTTCTTTTACCAATGAGTTCAATTTTTACAGGATGAGAAAACAAACTGAACAAGTTTCATTATCTATAAACTATTTGAAGTTTATAAGTAGTAGTTATAAGGCCATAAAGTCAATTGGCCTGTAATACTATTAGTAATACTTCGTAATTCCAGAAAATGACAAAATTTGTCCACAAAGAAAACACTGACATTTCCAGTATTCCATACAAAAACTTTTTTTTTCGAGATGACAGAAATTTAAATTTACATGGTATTTTATTCAAACTGCATTAGCTGCCTTTTCATTTGAGTTTTTTTTCCCATAAGAATATTCTTTAATACCTGAAGACTCATATTTGCTTACAGACAAAAGCAGTAGCATTTGTGTTGTTTCAAAGGTTATTTTTTGTCAAAAAAGTCACAAAAAAATGTTAATAAGTAAATTGCAGAGGCGAGTATACTCGTTGTCAAAAAGGAGTAAATCTTCAAAAGTCAGAGGTTACCCCACCCTCAATTCACACACAAGGCCTTTGTTGACTTATGTTTATAGTTATCCAGGTATCATGAAAGTCAAAATTTATAAATCTTCAAAAATAAATGAAAATACTTATTTTCATCAATAAAATTCTGTCCTATCGCATTACATTTATCAGTCCTGATTATAAGAGTAACATACTGGATTAAGTTTTAAACACTAATACAACATGATTGTTCCATCAAGCTTATTTAAATTCGCTGACTACTTGATTGTTACCTTCTTAAACAAAATCAAACCCTCTCACAGGTCAGCTTTCAATGAACTTCCCAGATTTGTTTACAGATATTACTCACTGAGATATTCCAAGTCTTTTAAATATTCGATACCACACTGGTAGCAGAAACAGACACCAGTTTTAATATCATATACACCCAGGGTTTGATGCCTAATTACAGTACTACACAGCTTAACCATAACACAGCCAAACCTTGGATACATATGAAAATTCAGCAAGCCCATTAGTAACACCAGTGTTTATTTCATGATACAAAAGACTCCAGTTCTGTAACTGGCATTTATACAATTTTCAAAACAGCCATCTTTTGTATCAATAACAAACAGTTATTCACCTGTGTTTGTTTTATCGACATTCAAATTAAAATCGACATAGCTAGAATGGATAACTAATATTTAACGTAGACCAGACAGAGGACTTCCAACAGTGAGACGGAATCTGCTTCTATCTTATTAATAGATTTTTAAGTTCCCAATCACCACCATCCAACATAAACATCCCCTAGAGTAACCGACACAAAAACCCATTAATTTATTATGAACAGCTGCCCCGAATACCCATACAGAAAATCGGAATATAAATAGCCTAAAATTAGGTTGTTTGTTTTTCCACTCTGCATGCAAAAAAAATCAATAGAAATAATTTAATAGCGAGGGAAAACATTGAGAAATACAAGACAATAAATACAGGACTTGGTTGCTGACAGACAGCTGCATGTTGGTAATTTTATCAGTACAATCATTACATAACATATCAAAATCCTTACAGAGCTTCAGAAAAAAAAAATCAATGTTTTTACTTGCAGTATTGTAAAAAATTAATGAGCTAAATCATACACATGACCAATTACATGCAAACAAAGGTGCTGATAAGAGATGAACACAAAATTAGCTATGTTCAGTCATGGGTTTATTAAGATTTCAGCAATAGACCATTCATACACTGGTAACCTTTATGCTATTTATGAATCCATGGGGCCAACAGGACAAAACCAGTATACATGTAATGTGTTTCCCTAACACAAAAAGACCAGGCACTATATTAGCTTGTCTAAGCTTCATTGCCGTGCAAGTACGAAGATCTTTTTATATGACTTTCCGATCCTCTTCATTGATCGAGTTGAACGACATTGAACATTTTGTGACATCGATGAGATTCAAACTGGAAACCTCCTTGATGAGTGGCTAAACCCAAACCATTACCATATCAACTGAAAACATCTTGGAAAGTGTTATGGTTGTTTATAAACATGTGGAACTTCCATCAAAGACAAAACCTGAATCTTTCAACAGGCTAAGCTTCTACTGGAATTTCCTGAATGCTTAAACTAATTCATTCATACCACAATAATAAAAACAATAACGTATTTAGTACAAGCACATAGGGTAAGGAACCCCTAATACAAATCAACCATTACAGACCTGTGCACTGTCATTAGAACTGGTCCGTTTAGTTTGCTTTTTTTCAGCATTGTTTGAAAATAGGTTGAACAAATATTATTGCTGTCCAGCTAGACACAGACACCCTAGTAGATAGCCTAAAAGGCATTGGCAATTAAGCTATGATCTGACCACTTAAATTTGCCAAAACTGACTAAAAATGGCAAATTTTATAATAAAATTGTGTAAGTTTACAAAATTAATTACATGTCAAATCTGGCCACAAAAACTAGCACCGGTCAATTAAGGGATTGAAACATATTTCACTTCAACAAGTATATCATATATTACAAGCAGTAGAATTAATGAGGACAGAGAAAAAAAAAATCTTTACCAAGCTACCAACTGAACCCTAAATGGGGCGGAAAATTGTGCGATAGGAAGTCAAGATATTTTAAGGTTGGCCAAGAAAGTGATGTGAATCTGTTTACATCGAAATAATCGGACACAGCTATTCTGAATAATTTTCCAAGTTTGACGCAAAAGTATTTCTTTGATGTAAATTACCAACAATTCAACTCATTCACTCGGTCATTACATACATCGGAAAAATGTTGTAGATTGACATCCGTTTAAAGTACTAACAAAGGCATCATGTAACCCATTTCCTTTCCCAGGACCCACATGGTTGTAATAAAGGGGCTGGGAACAATAATAGTGAAGTTTACATAGGAGTATTAAGGGTCAAGACATTGTCCACAAGCATGTTATTTCACAGACACTACATTAAAATATTTTGGGGCTGGCCCATCCAATTTAAAGGATATGCCGGACACTCAAATGTGACATGTGACCTATGGGTTAAGATTGGGAGATAGACAAGAAATACTTTATCTGACATTAACAAATATTTATGTGGTATTATCATGGAACGTACCCCCACGCACTACTCTTGACATCCTGACATATTGTCAGAGTTAAAATTTTCCCAAGGAAACACAATGTATCATGCATAAAGCAAATAAGGCGGTTGTCAAAAATATCAGTAAATGAAGTGTAAACTGTAGAATTTGATGAAAAAGATAAAAACTTTTTCATTTTAATACCGACATAAAATTTCAATTGTACAAATTTTTAATCATGCCCTGCATGGAGGTACAACTTATCATTTCATACATTATTTTAATGACCATAACAGGACATGTATTAGAAACTTGATGGCAAATGTGCTATAATATCTCTGGGTACATGCAGATTATATAAACAAAATAAACCTGATTTTGACAAAAGTAATTATTTAAAAAAAAAACTTGGGGGCTTCTGTAGTAAAGTGGTTATGGTTGCTGTCTTAAAAAAAGTAGCCTTCGTAGTTAAGCGACATGACTGTCAAAAATGGCCATAGAACTAGTTATTCTACGAACAGCTAAAAATCACTCTCACCTCACTGCTGTGGATTCAAATCCCACCCAGGAGATACAATTCATAAGTGAGGATTGAAGCTACACCTACTTGCTTACAAGTCCCATTACAAAAAGAAGGAAAAACAATAAGATGAAACATTAAGTTTCAAAAATGGGAATACATCCGGACAGATTATTTCACCACGCACTTTGTTCTGTTTCTGTCATTGTCCAATTCTTTATCCACAGTCAGTATCATCCAGTTAAAACTTCCAGCAAGACAAGTGACCATCATATCTAACAAACTTACAATGTAAAATAATAATTACATAAAAGACAAAACCGTCAATCAATTCCATTTATACAATAAAACCTCAATAATAAGACCACCATTGGGACCCTTGGAAACTGGTCTTGATATTGAGGTGGTCTTAATATTGAGGTTGAATAAAGAGCAAACCACTTGAAAATTGTGTTCTTAATATTTGAGGTGGTTTTTTACTGTACAGTCATGTAGGTACAATATCAGATCCTTTCAACAAAATATACGAAATAGGTTTTTGAAATTGATTGAGTGTATGACATTCAACACCTTGCGGACAACTTCGATCATATCACTTTTAGCTAAGGAAGACGATACGCCTCCGTAGTCCGTACACACCAGTAGCAAGGGATTTTGAGTTCTGACCAATAAAATGTAAGAAATTACGCAGTAAAGGAAAGAAGACGAAAATAATATTTGGGCCAACAATAGCTGAACATTAATCTCAATAATAGTAGCAATTACATGGAAATCCCGCTGAAATAATTACAGACCACAACAAAAAACTTTAGAAAAAAACCACGGCATTTTTGGAGGAAATACCTGCACTTGCTGTCAGTGTGATGTCACACTGGTAGTTGGTAGCTTGATGACATTCACAAACAATAATCAACATATATCCAGTCAGCGTACATTGTGTAGCTCCCACACTTATAAGACTTCTTCCAACAAAACGTGTAAATAGATTTTCTCAAATATAGGGCATTTAACCATCTTCACAAATACAAACCTGTTGAATTTGATAAATAAGAAGAAGTCAAAAGTGCAAGTTGAAGTATCAGATTTGCAGGGGAGGACTGGAGAGAGATTGTTAATGGTTCAATTTTGTCAACTTATCACAACAGGAACCCAACACGTTGCAGGAAGATAACAAACAAGTCACAATAGACAAGGGAACAAGAGTCAACAAAGAACCTGAAGGGAACGACAGAAAAAATGCTGACAGCAATTAAAAAATGCATATCAAATAACACGCTGCATGAATTCATTGTCAAGTAACCTGCAGCTGTATTCAAACCAAGATCTAGAGAATTAATGATTCACGGTGCAAAACATCATTTCTGCATCTAAACCGAAGTACCGACTGTCAATCAAAACGAGATTGAGGTTACACAGTTTGCTATACCAGGGGCCCGTTTCATTAAACTTCGTACGAATATTTTCTTCGTAGCCTTACGATATTGTTCGTACGAACTTTTTATGGTTACGTTACGAGCGTTTCACTAACGCATTCGTACGAACTTTCTTACGGCCGCAGTAGTTACGAATTTCGTAACCGCTCTTCAATGGTGAAGATAAAATTACCATGTCGCACGAACGTCTGAGAGAACACTTTTGACAGACGACAACTGTCAAACTGGGGAAATGGCGTCACTTACTTCAAAAAAAAGAAAGGGTAACTGGTGCGAGAGCTCTGTCGCCGCCCTGGTCGATATTGTAATAAACAGTATCGTCATAATCGAAGGGCGGCTGACAATGAGTCTAACCGCAGCCATGAAGTCGGCGAAATGGGTGACCATTACTGAGTGGTAAGTAGATCCACTGAAACTGAAATGACTTTATGATTAACCATATTTATAGGCGTTGTTTACAACATCTGTGTTTAATGCTGATGCTTTGAATTTTCAAAGTCATCTTCGTATTAATGGTAGTATTGGTAATTTGGTATATTTATCCAGGATTGTGATGTAGCCATTGTAGGGAAGAGAATAAGTAAGTCGCAATGTTTATATTAAGGCCTGTAGCAGTACAACATAACGTTTACCTTAAATTGTCTCATATTTCCTTGTCAATTGCGACAAGAAGAAATACACATGATATTTCATCAATCTGAATACATCTTGTTTATAAATTATACATGTGTAGCTGTGCTCACTAGAGCGGTCATTGGTTCGGTTTTAGGCATACATGTCAACAATTACGATAAATCATAAGACAAGTATCGACGAGATATCAAATTTCACATATTAATAAGCTGGTAACAAGCTCAGCCATCATGATTCACTTCATTAGTCATTTTACACTGCATAGTAGAGCAATGTCGGCAGTTATCGACACTTTAATATTGAGACACATAAATTATACACACATATTGATAAATGTCGATATCTACCGACACTCATGCATGTCATAATCTTTCTTGAGTCACATGATATACAATGTTACGCATATTTCCCGCGTAAATGGCTATAATGAAGTTCAGTATAAAGACCACACATGTCGGCGCTTTCCGACATACTTCGGCAGTTACCGACACCCCAAAAGATTTTTCTTAAAAATCGTTAGTGAAACATAAGATATGAGAACATTATAACAACGCATTTGTAGATTAATTTATGTCTTTATGACTCAAGACATTCGACCCAGATGACATATTTTATACGCAAACATAAACACATTCATGTACGGCCAAACAAATCGTCAATTAATTTCTAATTATGGTTCACGGCTACAATCATTGATGATAAAAAGGCATATGCACTGGCAGCAAATTTATTTTTATTTAAGACAACGTTCTCATTTTGAATGCGCTATATACTCTTCCTGTATAAAGAGATTTAAATTATATTGGGATGAGTATTTATAAACAAACAACGTTGGTGTCGATAACTACCGAACGTTAGAATTTCGGCGGCATTTATCGACACCCCTCATTTCAAGGTTACTTTCTATGATAAGACGCCGGAGACTAACACATTCAAATAATCCTTGTTGACTTTGATATAACTGTCCAAAAGCGTCATCGAGAGATGCGAAACCATACACATACAGCGTGACAAAGTAACTAACTGCATTATGATAGTCAACAAGACCCGTAATAGTGACGTTACGACATGCGGTTGATTTTTTAAACCGAAAAAAAGGTACGGGTAATCATCTTTATTCGTCACCATAAAACGAAAGTTAACTCTATAACACGTCCGTTTATGATATGGTGACGTCATTTTAACAATAACTGATGCAACAACGCTTTAAAAAATAATTTATTTGTAGGGGGTCGATAAGTGCCGACTGTCGGATTTACCCGACATCGCTCTATATAGATAAGATATTGGTTCAGCTTTTAAAAATAACAACTTCCGTTCCAGTTCATACTTAACTTATTTCAACAGGTTGTCAACTTCAATTTAACCAATAAAAATGTTTTGTACCAGAAAACGAGGATTTTAAGTGTTTCCAATTTTTTTATAGATCTACCCATGTATAGATTTTTAGCAAGTATCGATGTTCAATTGACTAAAAAATATCGACGATAAATTGATATTGTGTCAATCAATTACATCTCCAGTTTGCACAAGTGTGCCTTGTTGTTGAACTTTTTCTAGAATTACATGTTCATGATTTTCCTTATTTCTACAGTGTTAATGCCCAAAGCTCAGAAGTCAGGACTGGCGAGGAGGTAAAGAAAAAGTGGGCAGACCTGAAAAGCAATGCCAAAAAGAAGGAAAGACTGCGGAGGCAGTATATGACTGGGACAGGGGGCGGACCTGCGGGCAAATTTTGTCTGACAGAGATTGAAGATAAGGTATATGTTAGAAAAGTTTACATATATTACAAACTTGAAAACAATTATGTTAGACACATACATCATGTTCGACAACCCTACAATTGAAGTAATGTGCGACCATATCAGAACATACCCATCTGGCCCTGTCGTGGATTCGAAACCTCCGTCAATCCTCTCTCAAGATGACTTCTTTTTTTTCATTAATTACTGTATAATACATTTATTTGCTGGGAAACCACCTTTTTTTATTTAATCACTCATACATAATGGAATGTTCTGTATACAAATGATGTCGTCTTAAGGCTACCATAGTTTGAAAGTTCCTTGGGGATCACTATAGCAGAATTTAATGTGTACATTTTTTTATTAATTTATTGAGTACTTTGTAACTTATTTTGAATATTAAAGCATAAAAATTACAATGTATATGAGCTATTACTAGTTCTTTTCGCATTTTAGATGTATGTTATGTTTAAATACCTTTAATGCAAGACTGTGGCCATTACTTTTTTAAAACATTTTCTGACATATTTATAAGCCAATGCAGTTTAATTCAATATTCGGCCAATTACAACATGTCTATGTATAAATTTTCAGATCATCAGGGCTCTTAGTGAAACGGCAATAGTTGGCATATGTGGAGGAGTAGACATATTTGATTCGCACAGTGCTGGTAGGTCAAGACTCCTTATGTTACTATACCGTATTGTTCTATTTACAGATTATTACCATTAGTAAAAATTCATGAAATACTCGTTTATCGCGAGCTCTAATTAACGGTAATCAAAACTTGTTTTTATTTAGAAAATACAATATTTAAAAAAAAAGTTAAATGTTGAAAAATAAGCCTCTAGTTGGCATAAAGGGTAATGTTTACTTAAAATTCAAACCAAATTGTAGGGGAAATTTCTTATATGTTTAATCACTGTTTGATATAAAATATAAATACATGTAAATAAATACCATAAAATATGCTGCAGTTTAGTTGTAAATTAGCAATTTTTATGAATAGGCAAATATTGAATATTGTACTACGTAGGTAACCGGCTGACAAAATTCTTTATTTATACCAGATGCCAAGACATCAAAATTTATCAAGTGTTCAGCAATAAGTTTAAGCCATTATACATATAGATATTGAATGATAAAACATTTTTATAGATTGTTTTTCTGATTATGTTGATAGGTGAAGTAAATGTAGCTGAAGCCGAAGGGCAATTGGTGGAAGAAATGCCAGATCTGGACGAAAGTAGTAAGTATTACTATGTACTGCCAAATTCAATGTCTTAATTCTAAGGACTGTACAGGTTTGATATGACATGATATAATTTAAATCATTGTCATCATGTACTAGCCATTGTTAGGGTGCTCACACAGTGTGTTGTTGATTGCTCACAAGTACTTTTGATTTAGACGTATTTGCTCCATAGTAAAAACATCCAGGTATTTTTTACCACTTGTCTATTGCTGTTTACTTTTTGCATCGGTTGTTTACAAAATATTGATCTTGATAGCATAAACTTATAAACGCTATTTTTCAGTTAAGAAGGGCAATAACTCTTTACCAAATTAACAAATATACATAGAGAGTTAAGCTACATGTTCAGTACTGTTATTGGGGGTTTTTTTCAGATGAAACTGTACCAAGTCCAGTTATAGCAAGCACCTCAAACGAAGATCAATCACAAACAGGTACTCTATACTTATTCCTAAGTAACCAAGTAGATGTTTGTATTGTTGTGCAGATTTCATGTTAAAGTTATGTTTTTGCCTCATGTATTCAGCATGTAGTATCCAATCTTCATCAAACTTCAAACATTGATAAAACATATAAAAATGAACAGATTTGTGCATGACCCATAACCCTATCGAGCTTAATCTTTGAATTAAAAACCTTTATTAAAGTACATCTTACTCCACCGTCAAAGTGAACAATCCAAATTTCATGCGGTTTCTGCATTTATCCCTTGTTATACATTTGATTGGCATTAACATGTACATTGTACTAGCAGTTTTCTGAGAACAATCATTTTTCCGTTAAAAGTCTCAATGTATGCAATAAGGTTATATTATATTCAATTTATTGAAAGATTTAATTGTCTGATTTATAGTTTTTAAATACGTGCTAAAACTTGTTATAATTTTTCAGACTCAGTAAGCATTAGTGAAGGTAATAGACAATCAAAAAAAAGGAAACGATCAAGTAAGTTTCTTAATGGCTACTAAATGTAATGTTCAATGTTGGAAATATTTAAAAAAAAAAGTTTCTTGTAAAAGTAAAGTACCGAGTTGAAGTCTACTTTCAGACTGAACTGGTCCGTTCAGCCCACTGTATATTTTTACTCCATGATCAATGAGTCACATGTTGGCACCGCTGTCGGCCAAGCTTGTGACCCTCGCAGGAAACCGTACATATAGTATTTATTCTTGCTATAAGAAAATTTACCAGTGGCGCATTTGGTGATCGAACCAGTGACCTCTCGATCCCAAAGCACGAGCCTTACATCTAGGCCACATTTTCATCATTTCTGACCTTGTTTACATTATCAAATGTCGGATAGCAATTTAGTGAGCTTAGTCTTTGCGTTAACAGGATCTCTGGTCTTGTCTTGTCAAGTTGTGGATATTGTAAGATGAAAAATATTACATCAGATGCATTTGTACATAGTTATGGATTTTTTGCTATTTTAGGCTACAATTAAGCAGCATGGCTGTGATATTCATATTGATATAACATCTGTATTTACATCCATTCCACAGCCACGATCATGTAAAATGGTTGTAAATGTAATTGCATACAGTTTCACACCATAGGAAATTGTATCTTATAAATAAGACTCAAATATATATAGTTGTATAATTCATTGCATTTTTATTTCAGGTGAGTGTGAGTGTCACAAGGAAATTTTATCCATCGAAAAACAACGTCTACAAATAGAACAGGAAAAGCTGCTGTTAAAAAAAGAAAAAAACAACATATTGAACTGTCAGCTTGTTCAAATGAAAAATGCCAATGATTTATTACAATCCATTGCCGCCAATATTTCATGCAGCTCAGAATCTTATCTTCAAGTGTCACCAGTCATAAAATTTCCAGAATTTTAAATAATAATATATTGTACATTTCTATTTTTCTGTTTCGACTTTGGTATGTCGCAAATAAAATTTAACGCCTCTATATATATATTTTTGATAATTAAATTTATGTTATTCCGCAAAAGACCAGAAAGCATGAAATAAATAACTATTACTGATATTCTAATAAAGAAATGAAATGATGAACATTATTGCATGTATTGAACAACTTGCCTGTGATAGTATTGTTAACTTTTTTAAACTCATTGATATTGTTCATTTATTTATTCACCATGGTTGAATGTTAATATTAAACACATTTTGCGTTTTATTCATACAACAAATTTCATAATTACAACTGACTGTGATAAGTATTTTATTTAAATAATAATATGCTAAAAACGAGAAATTAAACGTTGACGAATGGCATTTCCCTGGGCATTTACTTCTCCAGCATATCTGTGGTTATTACCATCATCCTGGATGTTCAATATATCCGCAGGAGGAGCATAGCCATATTCAATGCACATGTTGTGCAATCTCATGCAGGCTGTTGTAACCTCGGCTGACTTTCTTGGACCGAACGGTAGACAACCACCAGTTTTATGCAAGCATCTGTTATAATACAAAATATAATGCTTGGTTTTTCAAAGTTATTTCAAATTGACACATTTAGGTATCATACAAAGGATCTATCAAACCTAGAGCATGTGTCCAACCCCTAGTGCACCCATCATCATTTCTTCTATTTTTCAACTATGTACCTAGTCTATATTACACAAGTCAAAAAACGTAATGAAGTCCTTGAAAAATTGTTTGATCCTTGAAAAGTACATGAAAATGGTATTTATATAAAATATCTACATATATGGTGCTCCGGTTTGGTGGAAACAGCTTGATTTTATTTAATAATTATTTGAAAATCTGTATTACTATTAAGCATGTTAATATAAGGTTTATTTATTGACTAGGATGGTCTTAGACTTTTGTTGAAATATTTCTTTATAATCATACTGTTAGCAATGACACCACATAACTTTACTGGTGATATTGCATACTCTTTATTATGGTGGCATATTTCTGCAAACTAAAAACCACAATAATAAATATTTATTTATGTTTTTTACTAAATACCGTAACAATATTTTGGAACATTTAGCTTGTAAACTATTAACAAATGGCAGTTGTAGGCACGAACATGCATTTTTTCTTGTTATATTTTATCTAATTAAAAATTAACTAGTTACGGTAACTAGTTAACCAGATAATTAACTACTAAGTTATGTGGTTAACTAGTTATGTAACTAGTTAACCAGATAATTAACTAGATATTTAAGTGGTTATCAGTGGCAGAAATATGCCACCATACTTTACCACATAAATACCATGAGTTTAAATGTGAGTTTAAATAGTAGAACATTGTTCTCCAACACATATGATAATAAATCATGATGTTGTTAACAGTTGAAGAACATTTTCTTTAAATGAAATCATTTTCTATACCTAAATCTAGACTTCAATAGACCGAATGCCCTCTCAACAACCATCCTTGTTCTGGAATGTGCCAGGTTAAATCTTTCTTCCTGTTGGTTTGAAGGGTTTGGTTTCGGTGTTATCAGATAGCTCCTGTTTGGATAACCAGAATCTCCCACTAGCCAGCCGTGCAATCCATCCTCTAAAAATGGTTTCACTCCACAGTTCTGAAGAATAGTGGCATCATGAGTTGACCCTGGCCATTTTGCCACAACGTCCGTGAATCTTATGAAAAAAAGAACATAATACCTGTACAAGTACATACAGTTTAACCTTTCTAGAGCGGACCTACATAGAGCAATAACCTCTCTTAAGCAACATTATAATTTGTTTCCAGAAGTAACCCTTTACTATATATTTTACCTCTGAAGAGCAACAACCTCTGAAAAACAACCAAATTTTGTTTTACCCAATGGGTGTTGCTCTAGAAAGTGTGTACTGTATTTCATTGCCTAACTATTGTTTACCAGTATATATGTATAGGGTATTGACATATAGCATTGACTGCCTGACTGTTGTAAACTAATATGAGTGATTTGCTTTTCTGCAAAAGTAAGAAATGTTAAAAGTACATGTAGCCTAAATATATGTCTTAGACATTAATATAAATCAACACATTTTAGTCAATTAAGTAGGGTCAAAACTTAAGATTGCTATGCCATATGATAAAATTTGAGTATGTTGAAAAACGGTGGCATTTTTCATGTCGTTGCTGTTGTTTGTTTCCATTAACACAATTACTTTTCTGTTACCTGATTGTTATCAAATTGTATGTTATGTAATGCTCAAAATTATTCAATTTTGCAGTTGGATATGTAAGTTAATAACTGTTTTTTACACTATGACTAGTAGGATGAAATAAATACATAACATTATATACATTTTGTCTGTGATACTGTCTTAATCAAGAAATTAGAAGAAATAGAGTTACTTACCTCAAATCCCAATTCACTATTGCCTGCACATTAAGTGAATGGAACCCTTTCCTACAAACAAACAAGGGTTCATCTGCACCGGTTGGTGCAATGATGGGCACTAAAGTTCCATCTATAGCTCCTATGACATTTGGCACTGACGCTATTTTGAAAAAGTTGTGTTTTGTATTTCTAAATTCAACATTTGTTGTGGGGAATTTAATATTGTTTAAGTTTGCATTGATTGCAGTCACAACACTCGCAATACTTCTGCAAACAGAACTCCTTGACACCCCGTGTAAATCACCAAGCTCACTGAAAAAATTACCCTTTGCCAAGAAGCGCAAAGTGATCAGGGTCTGAAAAGAAATGAAAAAGTCAATTAACTAATTAACACATAATTAAAGCAAAACATGTTTTAATAAAAATGATACATGATAAATTAAAGCAATACATGTTTAATTAAAGCATAACATGCTATTTATTATTCAAAATGTAGTACAGTAAAACCTCATTTGAAGACAAACTCAATAATAAAACCACCTCGAAATTGAGACCACTTTAATGTCTATTTTTACTGTTTAGTTATTGATTTAAACTCAATATTTCCTTTTAACCAGTTTGCCTTGGCAGAATTTTTACCAGTATAAACTGCTCTTTCACAAGCTATCAACTTCTCTGCATGTGGATAAATATCAATTTTTGGTCAAATTTTATGAAATAGTCATGATAAACTGCAACCAACAAGATTTGAATTAGTATTGCCGTATTACAAAGAAAATGAACGAATCACTCATATCTTCTAGCCAATTTATTTCATAGAATTGCTAGGACATCTAATGTAGTACAATATGTGAACATACATTCCAAAGTTCATATGAAATGTCTCCTTTTTTGAAAATATTGAAATATTCACTTAATAATTCCTTTATTTGTTGTTGGTGTATATACAAAGTAATTATACAATGTACACATTCCCTAAAAACAAATCTTGAAAAAGTAAATAAACAGCATACTGTAAAATCATTAATTTTCGTGGGGGATTTAATTTTGTGGATTTCGTGGTTTAGCTTAACCACGAAATTAAATCCCAGACAAAATATTGAACCACGATATATGTATAAAAGGAATTGCAAAATCCACGAAATTACGTCCCCACGAAATAAGATTTTTCATCAAAACCACGAAATTTCATCCCAACGAAATTAAATGACTTCACATTATATATCTATATAATATAGGAAAATCACTCCTTGTCAGGAGCGTAGAGGTTGAGCAGGTGCTTTTTGATTTAGCTGTCTCAGTTTTGATACCCGTCTGCACCACATAGCAAGAATAACACATAATGCTGATAGTGTCACTGGTGTATGAATAGGTACCTGAGAGGGTCACAAGCCAATGCCTGGGCAACAATTAGCACCGAGTGTAACAGATGATTTGCGACTCAATAAATAATCAGGGATAAATGTAACATCGGCTGAGTACTTAGTACTGAGCACAAAGTTATGTGTTATAAAGTAATAAGCCCTCTACTGCATGCACATACATGTATACATGTATATGAAAATAACACTTATGCATTAGGTCCCTAAATGTATACATTCATATATATTTATAACACACATTAAGTCTTTATATATTATCAAATGCATACAGTATTATATAATAACACCCTCAGCTAGTCTTATAATTACACAGTGGATTCTCAAGTGCATGTATACCAGTCTGTAAATGCTTAATGTAACAACATTTTGTCTTTCAGTATCTTAAGGCTAATGCAGTAGGTGCTCATATGCATGTAATTTAATATTAATTACAAATGAAGTTGGTCCTCAAATGCCTAAAGATACATCAAAACATGTCATATGCAATAGGTTTTCGACTGCAGTTACATAATTTTACACCATATTTACTGTGAAAAATTCTCCGCTTATAAGGTATTTATGAAAAAAAACTATAGGCCCTACTATGTACATCACTGATTACATACTCAAAAAAGGTTTGTAGGGACTTTCTTTGTCTACGTGCACAAGTTAGGTAATAAACCATTTTCCACGTATATCCGCTATTTATCTTAGTGGTTTTATTTGTGAACTATACCGTATACGGTACTGGGTGTGGGGCCCGCTGGGTGTGTGTTTGTGTGATGTGCTAACTTCTTAACAATCATATTTTCCGTAACATTCTATTTAAACCTATAAATTTCCATAATGATATCCATAAAAATGCATTTGAAAACCATTATAAATGTTTCCAGAACGCATCATGGAATTGAATAAAACAATTCCATAAACGCACTAAGCGAACGTATTTCAGTACGAAATTAATGCAGTACGAATGGTACCGTTACCAAGTATTTGTTTACATTGACACCGGTGCTAACAATAAAAACACCCTCGCTAATATTGGACGTCATAGGATGGTTCAATCAAACCAAAATATTGTTTTAAACGTGTATTGTACCTTGGTAGACGCATCCAAGGGATTACTTCTATTTGCCATAGGACTTATATCGTCCTTCACCAAGTCTATCAGGTCTAAAATACCTTCTCTTGGTAGACGGAAGCGCTCTACGACTTCCTGGTCACAGAATTCATCTAATGGTCTTCTTCGCTCACGAAAAACGCGAACTCTTCGGTTTATTTGGCCTTGAAGCAGAAATACCGCAGCCATTTTGTTTTATTTACGCAAGCTATACACCTGTCGTAGAGTTACGACGAAATCTACGAACTTTCTAAGAAAATACTTACGAAGTTCAGTTTAGTGAAACGCTCTTTTATGGCTACGATGTACGTACGAAGAAATCTACGAAAAAAATGTTCGTACGAAGTTTAATGAAACGGGCCCCAGGTATTTAAGGGTACACTGTAATGATCGTATTGATGGACTGTATTTAAGACCTATAATTTAAACGCCATCAAACTTATCTGATAGATTTTGATATGTCTGGCAAGGATTTTTGTCCCCTAAGGATAAAACTGATACAAGGGGACAGAGAGGGGAGTTAAAATTAACTTAATGCTTCAAAGAAATGAGAAGTTAAAAGTACTTTTAATAATAAATAAGATAAATAATATCTTGAGAGGATTTTAGTTTTTATTAGGATAATGAGCCGAGCTCAGATTTTATATAGTTGTACCCGATGTATACTAAAAGCAGATGAAATAAAAAGTATAGTAAAATATCAATTAAATTTTTTATACCAACCCAGGGCAATACTCAAAGGTCACTCAAATCCAACCACAATTCAGTACAGTCTCATCCTGAAATAGAAGAAATAAAATATTAAAATATCTTTTCATGCATTGTACTTTATATATAATTGTATTAGACCAATCAGCAGCCTATATTTCAACTGTCTATATCGTATATACAACGTTCATGAAGTTCATGTGGTCTGAGTCGGATAGACAGTCTTGTGGCATTGTCTTTCCTATACATAGATCTGAAATTATGAAAGCAGTATGCACAGTTTGGCTCATATAGTAAACAACTGACTCAGCATTTTCTATATATTCTGTAAGACGTGAAATCTTCTAACAAACTAAGGACATATAATATAATTACATAATTTTTATCAGACTCAACAGCCTTCCTCCCCTGGTACACTGTGAACATAATTAGTGTAACTACAATAAAATAACGGTGTAGTGGTTGACAGGTAGAGTGTATGACTCCTTGTTTGAAGTTAGAGGGGTCGAATCCCACTATTTTTAAGGTGCAATCAAAAATTTTACAATCACTAAATTAGGCCAGAGTACTGGTTAGTAACCAAGAAAGCTGTCATCCAAAGTGATTAACATGAGTAGTTATCTTGTTTCCCAACCAATGTGAAATATGTAGTTTTATAAACTTGAAAAGGAAACTGAATTCCTAATGTACTGACCCACATCTAGCGCCACATGTTGCTTTTTACCGATTCATTATACAGCAATAAACATTCATCCTCCTACATAGAAATCATAACAAACAAAAATTGTGACCATACAGACTTCTGTGACATTAAAATCAATTTCTCTCAAACTAACCCTGAATTCAGTCGACCAAAAAAAATGTTCAAAACTTGATAAAAATCACTCTCCCTATGGTATAATTATAATCACTCTTCCTATTTATTATCGACACCACTCGAAGGTCAGTCTAGAAAGGGGAAAATTTAGGGGCTGGTCAGTATGGGGTCAGGTTATCATGCATCGCTGACTGGTCACTACCAATCAATCAAGCTACCCCACAGGAGATCTACTCTCCTTTAACATTAAATATCAACCTGCTTGAATGCAGAGATTTTCCTCACCTTTGGAGGTTAGTAATCATTCCCGCTGAATACTCAGCAATAATCTATAATTACTGTTGACGAAAAATCTCAATGAAATAAGTTCTTATCAACAGAAAATTTCGGCATAACATCTTGACAACTGATTGGAAGGTAACCAAACTCCCATTGCCATGTGCCGCTCGATCATACCAAAGGTTAGCCGCATAACTACAGATCCTAAGTTAGAACTTACAACAGCTTTGTGTCAAACCCTCTGTATTCCAATGGCAACTTATCCCCTTCATGTAGACAGGAAAAATATTATTACAAACATATGGATCTATTTAGATGGAGGGATATTTGACTATTTCAGCACTGCAAGAGATCTGAACATCAGGCAATAAAATATGAATAAATAAATTTGAAGACTGGAGTCATGTGTGTACGACATCTGACATGAGATTATTCAGCACTTTAGGATTTAATTTGTCCGCAAAATGTATATCCCTGGGAATGTTTCTATCTTACCAATATCCCAGGATGAGTATGACAATAAATGTTTCATGGTCGGATAGAAGATGATACTATATCAGGATCATCATCTGTAACAGGTGTAAGATAAAACTGCAAAATGAAAAACTTCCAAAAAAATGCCAAGCTGGATTTGCTCTTGTAGATCTATATTAAAGATATACATGAATTATGCTCATCTTTTGTTCATTTGTTGACCCTTAAACCAAACATGCAAAATATACTTTATACAGTTAAAGCTTCAATAAATATATGCATTTTTACAGAATACATTTATGTTGTATTTCTCAGTATTTGTCGAAAAAAGATGTTAGTATTATCATAAAATAAATTTTGTTAACAACCTGGTGTTTTTTACTAGTTTTGTCTGTTTGTAATATGAGTAAACATGATTGTTTGAAACGGTTATACATGGCAATGATTCTCATTAAGGATGTTTTAGCCTATGTAACGACAATACTGGATGAAGTGACAGTCCATTAAAACGTTTTAGGTTCAGATGAGACAGATACATCTTTAAGAATAAGATGCAAAAGTTAGCTACAAAATGATGACATCGTATTCTAATGTACATTATTCATTAAAAAAATCCTCTGCTCTTCAAATGGAAAACAAAGCTATGCAATACTTATAAATATTTCACTGTTTGTTTAATTCTGTAATCACAAATTAGCCTCCAATACATCTGGGGACAATGCACTTAGGTTGTGGTGTAAAAACTTTGATTGGGAAATACTGGACATCATAACCAATGTCTCTAAATAATACAGGTTTGTCATGGCTGCACTCAATTACGAAATAAAATGGTAAAATTACTAGTAGTGACTAGTCATGACCAGCAATGTAATGTACTGAAAACAAAAAGAGACAAATTAAAATAAGACTAAAAAATGCTCACAAAGGAATATTTATAAGATAACAATTAGGTGGTGATTTAAAAATGACATTACTTATTTTTCATTTCAAAGGAATTCCACTGAGGGAATGGATTCCTTCTGGAATGCTCATAAAAGCAATGTTTATAAGGGTCATTTTTCTGATTTGCAGAATGGGGATTCCAGGGGTTTGAGTGATGGGAAATTTCACACCCCATGAACATAATGGTTCTGGAAACAACATTGAGAGTCTTGGTTCACTGATCTAATCTAGCTGCCATGAACATTGACCAAGCAAATGGAAATAACATTGCAACTCTTTAATGAGATTTTAACATATATATAGGTAACGGCTAGTCCAGATGGCTTGGGGACTGAACACAAAGACAGGTGACATAGGTACTTAAAAGATTTACCCAAGATACAAATGAGAAGAAAAGAAGTAAGTTTACTATTATCATGTAACCTAGTTAACATCTACACAGAACAGAAGCTCAACAAGATTTTAAACAGAATGGTATAACATCAAATCAGTACTATGTCCTAAACAATTTCACTCAGTACAAGAAATTAATAAGCAACTGTCAGACAGATCAAGTCTTTGCAATGTAATAAATAATGTTAAAATGCAGTATAAATGGTTAATGTTGGTGAATTACATGAAATCTGAAAGAATGTCGCCAAAATTTCAGCCAGTGATAATTTTCTTGTTCACAGAAATGTATATTTACATACTCGACTATTAAATGTAACAAGTCATTTTGGCAATCTGCGAACGTTTCTGGCCATGAAATGTCTATAATCGTTGGGTTCACCCCTTATAGTGGTACACAACTACTTATATATGATGTCATAAGCTTTCTAATGCAAACATTTTGAAACGAATAGTTGTCTTTGATAAAATGTCTCTTGTTCTATCTGAATTTTAATAATAAGTACCGGTAACATAAAACAAACAGATAAGACAGTAATTGTATAATTTGATTCTTCATTGAAGAAATTGACACATTCCCAAATAGTTAACAAAATCATAAACATGAAGTACCCATTCAGAAAATATCAATTAACTATCTGAAGTTAACAACATTAACAGTGCAGGCATGTTTAATCTTATCAAGTTTTGAAGCTATAATGGAATTCATGTTGATTAGAAGAGATAAGCTACTCAGGTTATCATATTGAAAGTCAGAGAGATATGGGAAATGTATCAGTCTTTATGAGAAGACTTGTTAATTACAAAACTGAGTAAAGACTAAAGTGCACATCATTAAATCAAGAAGTATTCTGATAATGGCATCTTCCAACAAGGAACCTTACATACTGTAACAAAAAAGATCTTATTAAATGGTCCTGAATAAAATGTTTGATGGATTTAAAAAAATAAGTAAAATAAATACCAATATTAATAAATGGCCAAAATAATATTGCAATACATATTGTAAGATAAAGGGCTTTTAAAGTACAGTACCACAGTACTAGGCTGACTGGGTGGACTGGGTAGCTTGGGAAGGCCTAGTGTACTCTATTTCTTTTTAACCCCACATATGGCCATGATTATCAGAAATGATTGCTAGCCATTATAGAAGAAGAATGTCTTGATGTATTGCTGAATAATATGTTGAAAACACACAGCCAGCAGGTGACCGATCCCACAGGCTGCTTACACCAAATTAATGTTTGATATCTAAAATGACGTAATCCTTCAGGAAAGCTGTCAATTTGAACAAAACCCAGTTGGTGACTTGGTCTATTCAGATCAAAGAATCGACCATTATTGATGGTCAATACATTAATATTGACTATGGCCATCAATACTTGTGTACCGTATGTATTTAAATATCCAAACAATAGTTATTACGGCAAGGAAAGGTGTCAAAACATCCAGAAAGGTGCTAGACGACTTGGGCTGCCCGAGGCTAGTGACACTTCATACTGTGCTGTGCCCCATTATAAAGTCTTAGGTCATCAATGACAATGATGAATACGTTACGTGGGTATACAGCAAAACTATGGAATAAGCGTTCAATTATTCTGAAAAACTATGACTGGCTATCAGTTACCTTAAAGAAATAAGCATTTCTATGAATCGTAAATTAATGCTTTTTTCTAAATCGCCGCTTGTTCCGCTGTCAAAGTACGAATTATTATGATTGGCTAACGGTAAATGTTTTGCGTTGGGTGATTGGATAATAAATGCAAGCGTCTTGCGACTGAGATGCGTACATATAAAAACATTATTACTTACATTTTGACCAATATAATGATTATAGATATGTCTTGGTTAGTAAGACTAATTCATAAGTGATTTAATTACTTTTGTCTTTTCAATTGATACGATGACATATAATTTTGTATTTTGAAGAAAGCGCATATCAAAACTATCTAAAATAGCTATAGTTTGGATATACGCAAATTTTCGGATAGTAAAATTAGTTGTATTGTAAGAGAGCAAGTCAGTATAATGACACGAAATAAGCCCTGATTTAACTTTAACAGACATTAATTTAAAATGTGTTTATTGTGAAAGTGAATGCTAGTCCATTACTGGGATGGCTCGTCCTTAAAAATGGTTAGCTTGTCAAAACCTTAAGCTAATACATTTTTTATTTATTAGTTTTAAGGTTTTACTAGTGTACACTATTTATGCGATACTAAAAAGAAATTTTCACTCTCAGTCCCCTCAAATTATTTTGAGTAGGAGCTATTTTCAACACGGGTGCCTGAGGCATGTTGATTGATCCATAAAAATATGTAAATCAACCACCAATTCACAAATGGAACTAGGAAAACAATTTTTGAAGTAAAAAAATGGGTTTTGATATATACTATGTAAAAGGGTATAGAATTCCGTTCAGAAAATGATACACCAAGTTGTTCAGAAATTCATAACTATGTCAATTATCAATCGGTTCAGAGTTGTACCAGATTTTTCTTTCTGAAGAACCACAACACTTTTTATCGTAGAAGTCCAAAAAATGGTTAGTTGGACAAGTAACTACTGACCAAAATGGCTTACATCTTACACCATAAACTTGTCGTAGTTCAAAATGTCATTCGCTAATTAACATGTTATAAATTTGAACAAACTTGAACAAAGTAACTGGGGGAGGGGGGCAAAAATGCTGCTGACCACTTCAACAAAATGAACAGCAAATGAATTTGCATCGCTGGCAATTTCATGCAAAATATTAGTTGTGTGACTTACTACCAAGATTTTTTAATTATATTGATTTGTTGGAAACATGGGGAGGAGTAGTTGGGGGAGATTTCTGCTATAACTATGTATGTGCATAGTGAGATTTTTTAAATATCTTGTCATAATCTACTTAAATTACATGTTCACTATAGGGCAGACACTGTGGGAAGGGGCATAGCAGGATATGCAGGGTAAAGGTTTTCCTTATGTGGCTATACATGTATTAAAAAGGGAAAAGATGTTCTTCAGGGGTTCCACAGAGTGCTGGTAATTTTGATAAGTTTTGACCGGATTTTTCCATTTTATAGCCAAATTACCTGGTGGCCATCTTGGATTTTTCGAAAATGTATCTGACAAAGCAGTAATGCTTTGACATAAATGATGATTAGGGTTCAATGCACTGATGCTTCTTTTGCAGATTTAATTGGATGGCAGACTGGGCCTGCATGTGAGAATACAGAACATGAACATTGCCATGTTCTATGGTAAGAATATAGTAGATTTTATGTTCAAGGGACCAACAGTATTTCAGTTACTGTATATGCAGTAGGCTTTCTTTGTTTACAAGGGCACAAAATATTACTATGTTTTTAACGCTGACACTGGCGAGTTAATTCATGGTAATTGATAATTCTTATACTTAGCCTGGTTTAAACATGTGTATATTTTTTATTTCAATGCTCTTTTTTAACACTTTCTAATATTACATACTGTTTAATTCAATCAAATACATAAGGCTTTTTCCTTGTATATATATTTATGTGTAGATATGTTATTTATACACAAGTTTGAGGTGGTTAGGGCTTATGGGTTGATGGCAGTTACAAATATGGATTAATATGGAATATTTATATGGAATATTTATATGGAATAATGATAGCAATACAACTCTTTTTTGCCTGATCATTTTAAATTGTGTCTTTATTCTATTATTGGATCTTTCTAAAACATTGCTTATGTAAGCCGCAACATAAGTATAACTCTTCTTTTTATTTGTTCCTATAAAGTTCATTTATTCATAATTGAAATGTTATTTATAGACATATATCCTGTGTTTTGTTTCCAATTATATGTGTACTTATATAACATCATGTTCAGTGTGTCGTTCACTGATGTTGTTATAACCATTTGTAGATGTTACCACAATAGTAATGGTTGATGTAGTAATATAGCATAACAATAAAACATCATAAAAGTAAAGCCTGTTTTTCTGAAATATATTCAAAATAGTATCTAGTCTATAAAACGAAAGCTACAAAATGATATAACTGAATACTATAGGACAAAATTTGTTTTATGCTATCTGAGGTCTTTGTACTTTGCAAAGGGAGACTACTGCGTAGCGACCTCTTAGGTCGTATATTAAAGAGAAGTTCGTCGCAGTTTAAACTTGCCCAACTAATGCAAGCGCCCCCACGACACAGATCGAAATTTGCCGGTATTCTTAGTTTTAACATTTTCAGCTTTATAATGAGTCTTGATTGATTATATGGAACGAAACCTTTTCGAAATTAATTTTACTATGTAGTTCTTTTCAAATAAGAGAATGACACATCTTTTCGTATGATAACGACCTCTTAGCGAAAGTTTGTGAGACGCATGCAATTCGGATGGAGTGATATTCGGATAGTTTCTTCTTCTTTCGTGCTTGGCCACCATCAACAAGCCTGTAGTTAATTCCAGTATACTTACACTCTGTAAGATTTAAGGTAGGATAAAGTTGAGGGAATTAGTTATTTGGGAAGATTTGAAAAAAAGAAAATATACTGGGGCCTTACTTATGAAGTTATGTGGATGGCTCATTTTGTTATCAGATATTTTATTGTTGCCATCGGTCTAATCCCAAGGCAAGTCTGCATGATATATGGTGAAACAAATTACCATCTAAGCATGTTTCAAACACAATACTGGTCAAACTTCCTTGTTTAATAGATATAACTTGAATTATGATGAATATATTTTAAAGGCAGAAAGTTGTAGAAGAAGTGAGCTGAAATATAAAAATGGTAATTTGTAAAATGCACTTTCATTTTTGTGCGTGAAGGCATTTTCTATGATAAAGGATCTAAGATTATAACATATCTGCAAAAGTATGAATCTTTCTACCACACTAAAATTATAAAATATCAACATCTGCAGAAATTAACAATGCGAAATTCGTGCATGTTGATTGAACATAAAGTTTCAATGCATGAAATCTTGTTTGAATACATAAGTCATAACCAGTTTCAACTGCTGTGCACATTGAATATCATGCTGTCATTAATTGTCAGTAACAGAAACTAAAAATGCTCAAGAACATATGATGTGACTTCCAGAAATCCAAAACATAAGATATCATTTGCATCTAGTATACGGTCTTTAACTTTGAATGAATATAACTTTGGTTGGAATTGATCAAAAGGTCAACAGAGATAGTCCTGCTTAATTTGTATGATCCAGGTATTATGTTAATTATTTTACTGTATATTTTCAGGCATTGACCTGCAACCATGCCAGAGTGTAGTGCATTCAGACAAGTAGATGAGAAACATGTTGCTGTGGAGGTTGAATTAATGGTTTGGTCTCCAAAGTTTGATCTAGTCGCTCTATCCAATGTGCAAGGGGAGGTAAATCTTATGAGATCTTTTTCTTACAAAATAGTGTTTTTGACTTAACAGACTTGCCCCATGTATAAAGTTATTGTATAAAATAGACTTTACAATGAACAGTATTGGTCTACCTAATTATTATATTAATTTGTTATTGCTTAAGTTGGACAGGACAGTATTATAATTTACATGTTTTGTGGCTGATAATTGAATGTGACCGTTTTCATTTCTAAAAATTTGAAGTCCTTGAATTCAAAATTCATGTTGTACAAAATTTGTTGTTTTGGGTAAAATCACACATTTCTATGTCTACAAGATGAGTTTGTGTGCCAAATATCTTAACGCAGATTAAACTTTATTATATTTCAGGTTGTTCTGCATCGTTTGTCCTGGCAGAAAGTTTGGTCCCTTCCACCTCATAGTGAAGATGTCAAGGTTAAAGCAATGTCGTGGAGATCTGACGGTAAAGGTATGGCTTCATTTCTCACTTTCGTACATGGCAACTGTCGACAAAAAGTGACTCACTTTTGTTGACTGTGATTTAAATTTTGCTAGTTTATGATATATGTTACCAATAACAATTTTAATGCTTCCACATCGAAGTTGGCAAGCTTTTAATGGATTGTTAGTTGTTACAGGTAATTTACTAATTGGATTCAAATTTTTACACTGCATTATCTTATCTTTAATATGTCATGTGCATATATATATGCTTACATTATTGTATTAACTTGGGCTAATTGTCTTTTTGATGCATATGTACTGTTATGTTTCCAGTTTTGGCTGTTGGGTACACCTCTGGTCAGGTAAATCTTTGCTACATTGAAAATGCTGAGATACTGCATACAATACAAGTAGAGACCGAAGTCACTAGCCTGACATGGATTTGTCAGAATATTCCAGGGGGTGGAGCATGGTCATGTGATCCGTACTTGGAGGATAATACGGAGATGTATCTTCCAAAACTTCAACCACTGACCAAAAGCTATGGTAGTTTATCCAAAGGCAATACAGAAGAAAATGTTGAAGATAAGAGGAAACTGAGAGGACAGAAGGAGTATGTAAACTTTAATTACAATCACGTTTGACTTCTATAGTAGGTTGCTATTGGTGATATTTTCATTCAGCCAATCAATGCCTTGTTTTCATAATTTCTACATCAAGTTTTTTGTGCAGAAATAGGTAATTCAAAAACAGTGATGGCCAGGATTTTGTTGCCTTGAACTAATATTCAGTTGACTGGAACTTAGCAGTATCAATCATAGAAAATCTACATAGTGTGTCTGTAATGTACTTTGTTCTGTTGAATACACAGTATGATAACAATGTGACCTGTTATCAGTCGTCTGTTTGATGCATAAACGTTATCCAGCACAAAAAGCACATTTATGTTGTTCCGAGTTTAATTAGTTAAGGCATTTTATTCAAAATGAATTTCTTCAACTTGTGTTATAGGTTGAATATTCTCATCATTGGAAGCAAATCTCAGGAGTTGCAGTTATACATCTATGGTGTGTTTCCTGTAGCAAAGATCTCTGTAGGTGAAATAGGAGCATCCGAGGTAAGTATACTTGGCACATACCCAGTATGGCACTGTTAATGATACATAGTCAGTAATATCATGTAACTTCAGGGCTCTCGTTTGGCCATTTCTTTTACTGTTTATCCAAAATTAATATCAGGTATCTTCATCAGCACGTCGAATTGAAATGAGCTATTCAAACCATGCATTATTCAAAATAATATTGCCAACCTGATGAAAAGGAAGGAACAAGGTCCAACTGTGTGTCATAATTGGTTGAAAATAGTATAAATAAATGAAAAAGGGACAACATAAATATGGCCTTAATTAACTGTAACACACGTAAGAACAGTTCAAGTAATTTCAGTTAGGAGGCGGTCTTTCAGTGAGGTATTAAGGTTACTACATAGTTTATACGAACCTCTGTACGTTTGTGTTACAGGGACTTGAGGTGGTGTCGGCTGTATTGTCCGAGGATCTGAAGAGTCTGGCTGTTGTTATTAAACAGTTTCAAGACGAGGAGGTTGAATTTACCCTTCACACAGTAAGAACATGTTTATTTGTACTTAAATTTCCAGCATGTAAATTTACCATCAAATAAGATGATCATAAAACTTTCTTTGTTCTTTATTTTTTATAGAAATGATTGTGAAAAACCTGTATTTTGCTAAATTGCAACCTTTATATAAAACAATTATGTTCATTGAGGCTTGCTAGGAGGCCGATATTGATTTAAATCACAAATTTATCTTTAAGTTGACTAAGGTGAGCTTAAATATACCAATATTACTTATTGAGGCTGTTGCAAGTATTGCAATTTTGTGGTGGATTCTGAAGCCGTTTTTGTGATAGTACAGGGGTTATCTACCTTATTACATAAGTATATTTCTGGTACTTTATTTCTCCCACAATTTTGTGGATAACTTCTGAAATGATTCAGATGTGCAGGAAATTCGACCTTTCATATATTCTCTTGAGTTATATTTGACCTCAGAATATATTTCACTTTTGAAGAGATTTCTCTGTCTAAGCTCTGTTTACAGAGGTAAGCTCAAAGGTTATAAGACTATATCTATTACACCATTTTGACAGTAACTTACTCGTATTTTTTCATCATTAATTCGATGTATTTTGTTGTGTTATATTTCAGTTCGATACAAGTTTGTTAGCATCACATGACAAGGAGCTTCATCTGCTGGCCCTGAAATATGGCCAGATAGTAACATTGTTACAGGTATGTTGTTCTCCGTCGTTTAGTTCAAGGTTTCATATAGTTTTAACTTATTAATTTCACAACAATTGTGAAACAAGTTAACAACTTATTTTGATCACTCTCAATGACTGCTTCCTGGGTCACCAACCATTGCTAAGTCAGGGATTGTATTGTTTGTAGTTCAATCTTGCCCAATGCAAGATTTGTACTTTCTATCATCTTATCACTATACAGGTGTTTTACCCTTTAGCTTCCGTGCCTTGAAGCCTCTCCATATGTGATTCAATGCAAACTGAAATTGTGTGTTTTTGAAGGATGTCTGGTTGTCATCATTACCTGTAGATGAATATGAATCAAAAGTAACAATTAGAGAATATAATATGTTATACAATAAAGAGTTTCCATAAAATTAGACATTTTCTTGTAGTACAATTGCAGTGCCTATGCTTTTCTATTGTATTTTTTATATGTTTTTAGTATCTTGAAACAACGATACAACAGATGCAGGAAGCTTGGGAAGATATTCTCTTAGAAATGGACTCTAAATTGTATAACTTTGCTGAACAAAAACTTGTAAGTAGATAGCATTCATTAGCTGATTTATTCTTGTACATTTCATCTGGATTGTTTGTATCTACCATTCATTTTGTTTTCTGTAAATAATGTAATTCAAGGTAAGCTTGTAATAGCTTTGTGTAAGTCTTGTTAGTTTTTCAACAAGGAGTGGGGGTGCACACATCTATTATGTAGTTCAGTTTGAGATATGAAACACAATAAAAAATGAAAGCACATTTCTTTAAATCATGACTTATATATAGAGTATATGTTTTTGTTTTGGTGCAAGATCCAGAAATAGTTTCTTGGAGTAAACATCAGTCAAAATAGTTTCAAGAGTGGCCATGCATGAGTAAAAATTTCAGACAAGTGTTTATGACAAGAAATTACTTTTTGCTTTATGCTTTGAAATCTACTGTTATACTTAAGTGTAAACCACCAAAAAGCATGAAATAAAAATATGCTGTCAGCTGTTTTCTATTTTCGACACTCACCCATCCATCCTACATCACTGTTCTCAAAATACAGATATTTAGTTATCATTTGGAGTTAATTATAAATCAGTTCTGCAATGAGATATTCTATATTACAGGCATCAGGGGCTGGAACTGTTAGCAATGATTTCCTGGAACTGTTATTGTTTGGTACACCAAGGTATTGTATTATATCATGCTATGCTATTGGTATTTTGTTAGATAAAAGGCTCTATAGACAGAAAATGAGTTGAGCTTTGATAGGTCTGTTTATTTTGGACTTTTCCTTGTTTAAATTGGTACTTATTTAATTGGTACTAAAGGTAATATTTAGTTAACAAACTCAACAATAAGATGATTAGCTGTTGTAGTTAGAGCAGGCATTAAAACTTAAGAGGAAAAATTTATCAGTTAGTTAGAATCTCACTGTACAAGTAATGTATTACATTGTATTTATCAACTTGTTATTTGTGTCTTGTAAATGGATTGAACTGAATGATTAGAACTTGTATAACAGATCTAAAGTGTATATGCCATTCAAAATACAGAGAAAAATGTGCTTTCTCTAAGTCATTTCAGTGTGTCTAATGAAGATGTTCGTCTCTTTTTTCAGCCCTGAATTGCATACATTTCTTTCTCATGAGCTTACAGACAAGGTAGGTTTGATGTTTGTGTTTTCGTACTGTTCTCACAGTGTTCATGAGAAAACAAGTGGTTACATGTTGAGTTGTTAATCTGGCTCATCTCTTCAAAATGGCCTGTATGTGAAAATATTTTTAACAACATTTTTATATGCTATAAGTAGTCTAAAATATATTTCTTGTGAATTGTATTATGTATAATCATGTTGTCACAATTGGTACTATATAATATACTTTTACATTCAAAAAAAAAAATAAAAAAAAAAAAAATCAGTATCTAAAGGATAGTTGTTTTGTGGCTACCAGTCAGATTTTCTATGTGTAGTGCAAATTCTCTTCAACAAGGTTATTCATCTTTCTGTTGTAAGAGTTTACTATCCGCCTAACCTCTATGTTTCATGAAGGGTTGTGAAAGAATGTACTGACGTTTATTGGACTTAAATTGCTTATGTTATGATTGATTTTCTGATTCAGGGTCTGAAGAAATTAGGACATTCCATTGAAACCTCATATTCCAACATACAGAAACTTGTAGTCAAACATCTACAGACGTAAGTACGCTGGAAGAGAAAGAGAAAAACAGCATAAACGCCTTTCAAAAAACAATAAAACCAAGATTTAATCTGAAGTGTTATCTCCAAATGTTTGTGCTTATTTTGTTTGAAATTATCTCATATTGTGCTCTTCTTCATAGCTGTATGTCTTTAATATTGTTCAATTTTGTCTTCTATAGTAATTGGAATCATTGATTGGTCAATGTTCACAGTACTGTCAATTTTATTACCAATGCAGAATGAATTGTTATAATAATTTTAATGGAAATTAAGTGCACAATTCAGCCTCAGACAACTATATTTCGTCATTTAGTGAATCTTAAGCAAGGACATGGAATTGCTATGTTACAAAAAATATTTTTATCAGGTTTGTTTTGAAAAAAAAACGTCTTAAGAAATCCATTTACTTTGATAATATTGATTTTACTTTTCACTGTTATTTTGTTATTGGAGTCCTGGCTTTAAAATAGTTGCAATTTTTATTACTTTTTTAAGATGAAATGTTTTCATAGGGTCAGTCAAGCCATTGTTTATCATCTGAGTGAATTAAAAGGGATGTCAAAATGTTATGAGAAGTTTGGTGTACTTGGTATAGATGAGAAGACGGTACATAAAGCATTAATGACAGCTGGATCGTTTGTGTTGAAAACGAGCGAACTACAACAGTAAGTCTTAGTGTGCACATTTTAGAATTCAAACTATAAGATGCATAGATTATATTGCACAAGTGGTTATGAAGTACAATATAACCCAATAATAAGACCACCCATGGGACCCTTGAAAACTGGTCATCTTATTGAGGTGGTCATAATATTTAGGTTGAATTAAGATCCATAATGATCATACTGTAAGGGTTACCTTGATCTTTGAGGATGGGACATGGGTCTTGCATGTGACATTTCGTCTTTAAATACCCAACACAAGTTTTTTTAAAATGCATCAGTATATGACAAAATTACAGCCCGGACATGACCACCTATACTCTATGAGCATATATGACGCATGCAAGACGCACGTCCCACCCTCAAAGGTCAAGACACATTTAATTATTAGTTCCTTAATTTAATGATAGATCTTTTCATCATACTTCACATGCCACTTCAGGGCATTTGTCACTTACAGTGACGGCTCTTGTTTTGTTTATTTTTTAGCATACATTTAGCATAGCTTCATTGTTACATTGTGGTAAACAGAAAGATGTTCACAAACATAATTGTGCCATTATTCTTTACTGTTGTTTGTGAAGTTTCTATGCTAGCATATAACATTAATATCACTGATCTATTTCAGAGTTATAGACGGAAGTATAAAGAACTTCAAAGCATTTTTCAGATGGCTATATGTTGGTAAGTGTGACAGAATTTGGCTGTAATTCCTTTATACTCAAAATACAGAATTTTGTCTCCACGTTAAATTGATAGTAAGCTCCTACTTGAGGCCATATTTATGCTGTTGTTGAAATGAGGTTGTTGCTCAAGAGATGTCCACTCTGGAGAGGTTGCACTGTAGTTAAATGGTTAATTGGTTGTTTTTAGTGCTGTAATACAGTTGAAAACCATGTCAGAATTTGTTAAAATGAACTTGTAAATAACCATGTTGGCTGTTTATATTCCAGTTAATTGTTTATTATTTTTTCAGTTATACTGAGATTATCCAATCAGAAACCTCCTCCAGAACTTAGCAAGGTTAGTATTACAATTGTGTCGAAACAGTTAAATGGTAGATTCATAACCTTGTTGCATCTAGCTTAGATTATTGAAATAAAACTAAACGTAAAGCAGAGTTCAGTATATCTTAAAGTCTTCATGGTTCGTAGTTTATGTACATGTTGAAGAAGTTTGAAATGCATAGCTCTTCAATACTGCAATACTGTAGCTACTTGGCAAACCTCATGAAAAGAAATAAGAATATATTTTGTGTGAACTAATGGTGACTGACAAATATATAATATTAGATGCTGGATACAAAGTCACTAAATTTACTATTTGAAAAGAAAATGATGATTATGTTACTACAATATATATATTACTATATTTTCAGATGACACAACATGATGTTAACTTCGTTGCTGACTTTCTCACAGATAACTTTGCTCAGTTTACTCCTGTAAGTACTCCTACAGTGTGAGATGTATTGCATGTGTGTATTACCAAATACGGTATGGAAGCTGTAGTAGGGCAGTTAAGTGAAAACATCTGTGGATACCATTTGATTACAAGAATTGTTTAGGATGAGGGATGTCATCTCTTTCTACCAGTTTCTGTACAGATTTAGATATACATCTGTCCTTGCTTTTTGTGTCTACATAATTGTGTGCGTGTGTGGCACTTTACCCTTGTCCATCTCTCCGTCAGTCCATCCTGTTATCTATCTGTCCATCTGACAAAACTTGTTTTTTGTTGGATTCATTTAGTAAGATATGGGAGTTATGCCCCTTGATTGAGTAGAGTGGGACATCCGAGTCCTTTGCACAATATCTTGTGGACACAATTCTAGTTACATAACCTCTTTTGCTTTATTCCTTGTCTTTATACTTATAATTTATTAAGTCTAAAGTTACTGAAATGATCAGCACACCCGTTTAGCACAGTTAACCAGACGAGAGTTGTATGTTCCCTGAGGTTTGTATGAAAATAGTGCATTGCTTGCCCTGCATCTCCCATTCATGTAGGGAAGTTGTCAGTTGATAGGAGAAGAACGTGTCTATCTGGTTCATTATGCAGGAACATTGGTTACATCACCAGATCACCCTACACAACTGAAATACTGGTGAACAATGGGGTAAAACTCAAACTCAACTTATATATGATCCGATATAAGGTCATTTGTATAAGAAACTATTTTCTCATCATTTCAGCGGGAGGAAGAAGAGTCAATAGAAGATTTGAGAGCTGTATCACCTACAGATAAAAAAACAGGATTTAAACTAGAAAAAGTGGGACAGGTAAGTAGTCTGATACAGATTGGATGACTCGTTTAATTAGTATGAAATGGTTCAAATATACTTTTTATGTAAAATCCACTGGGGACAAATACGCTCAGTTCTTTTTTATAATGCTTTTAATGCCAGAAGCAACATCGCTTTTTCTTCAAATTATAGCCATCTAAACATTATGCCCATTTCAAAAGCATTCATTCGATTTATTACATCTCGGTTAAACATTTAAACATTTTCAGCAACTGGTCAAATTTCGAAGAAAACTTGTGTATTTGTAAGCATTTCTGCAATATTGTACTGGTTCCAGGTATATGTTTGAATAGTATATCTGATGTTGCGATGATATATTGTTACTATTTTAGTATTTGAAGAAAGAGAATCTTTGTTATCCTGCTGATATATCTGGTAACCCTTGGATACAGTTCTGTCGGGCTAGTTACAGTTTAAAAGGTAAGTGTTGTAATAGCACTGAAATGAGGAAGTTTTAGCAGCAGTAAAAAGTAGCCAACTTGAAGTTGGTTATGCCAGCAATGGGACTGTTGTAAAGATTCTTTCACACTTTTCAATCAGTTCCAATGAAAGTTCATATACATGATTGCCTTGAAGCAAAGATGTGCAAGACATTTATTTAGGCTTAGTTCAAGCATTACAGAGTTAAGGGCACTTAGACACTACATTAGTACAATGGCTTTATATGTACATGGTGATTTATGCATCAATATGTACGTGTTGTTTGTATTATTTGCTTGTAATGATGTTGTAAATTATTGCTTTTCTTATTTCTTCTGTCAAAGCAGTATTGGTTGAAATGAGGTTAAATCATAATATTAATAGTTTAAAAAAATCTGGTACGTTTAACCGGGCTGAAAACTTGGTTAAACCTACCCACCTTTAGCGGCTGGGTTAACAGTTAACAAGCAATGGTAATTAATTTAATTATTGTTTACACAAGTGGGTGCAGATAGATTTGATCTTGAACACTTTTTGATGATTCTTTTGCAGACAGCAAAGTGTTGTATCCAGTAGAAGGAAATAAGTCATTATTACAGTTACAAGAATCTGTGGAGAATACGATCAATAACTCACTCAATAAACCTGCTGTAAGTTAGTTCTCTGATTGGTTGTAATTACTGTTGTCATGGAAACAAGGTATCTATATCGGTCAGTTTATTATACCCCCGGATACCAAGCATGTGGGGACTGTTTTGGAGTCACATCCATCAGTCTGTCTGTTTGTCAGTTGGTCTGCACCATTTCTTGGCTACCATTTGACGGATTTCAGTGAGGCTATTGGAGTTATATTACTTTCGTGTTATGAAAATTATGTCGCAAGTTTTCCTGATTTAATAAATTATATGTTTTGAAAATGGATAATCCAACCATGAAAATGCCAGTTCTTGTAAATTTCACAGCAATGTCTATAAAATGCACAAAAAAATACAATATTCTGTGTAATACAAATACTGTTGATTGTTTATTTCAGAGTACGGTTGGTAAATCCTTACATTGTGTATCGTCTCTGTACTTGTTTTCAGCACATAACAGGTAAATTGTTTGCAATATTAATGTGTATCAACTAAATTTTCAGTATTTGCTATAATTGAGTTTGTCATGAAATTGGACCGGTATGCTTAAACCAAATTATAGTGCAGCGCAGCCAGAGTGGCCCTCTCTTAAGTGAAATTCTCTTCAACAACAGAATCAGTTATTCCTGTAGTGAGAGAGAGTTTAAGTTGTAATAGGGAATGCCACATACACAATACGATGCCTCCCCACACAGATCCACAGTCTGCAAAACATTAAGCACTTAGGACGTGTGCGAATAGAGGTGAAAGGATTGACTATCAATTTAACTTCTCTAATGCAAAAACCTCTAAATTGCGTCTTACTAAGATCGATGCTTTGGAACGTTACATTGTATTATTAAAGCATGACTTATTTATAATTGCTCTGTTGTTTTGTTCATTCATTATCTGTCTTTCTGTGATTGTAAAGAGAACTTTGTTTAATGTTGATTAGGGAACATTTTGTGTATTTCAGTGATGAACAAGGGAAGCCTTTTATTCAAAGAATAGCACAGTAAGTTTGTCCACATGGGGAGTCTGGTTATATAGACTGGTTTATTCTTGTTATATAGACTGGTTTATTCTTGTTGTATAGACTGGTTTATTCTTGTTATATAGACTGGTTTATTCTTGTTGTATAGACTGGTTTATTCTTGTTATATAGACTGGTTTATTCTTGTTATATAGACTGGTTTATTCTTGTTGTATAGACTGGTTTATTCTTGCTGTATAGACTGGTTTATTCTTGTTGTATAGACTGGTTTATTCTTGTTGTTATCTATCTATGTAATCATACTGCACATATATATAATCATACTGCACATATATATAATCATACTGCACATATATATAATCATACTGCACATATATATAATCATACTGCACATATATATAATCATACTGCAAATATATATAATCATACTGCACATATATATAATCATACTGCACATATATATAATCATACTGCACATATATATATAATCATACTGCACATATATATAATCATACTGCACATATATATAATCATACTGCACATATATATAATCATACTGCACATATATATAATCCACATGATGAAGTTAAATTATGCAGGTCTAGTTAATTACTATGAGTTAAAGGCATATTAGTTTCAAAGTTCAAAACATTCAAGGGCCTGTTTGCACATAACGGTATTAACAAAACATTATCTTGTCGGAAACAACAAAGAGCTATAAAACTGCTGATAAACTGAATCTACATGTTTAACTCGGATGATGGTACCTCTAGTCTGACATCGATTCCTTTAATGGTGATATCTCTTTTTTAAACCTCTGGTAGAATTACTGCTAGTGATGATTCATCTGATTGATTTATTCTCTGCTCTGACATTTAACCAAGTCATTTGCTTTAGTTATAGTTAAAACATTTATTTACAGGAACAAGAAATATATATGAACATATATTCTTTCCAATTGTACATAAAACTTGTGATTACTGGAAAATGTAGAAAGTATTAGAACGAAAGCCAAATACTTAATTGGATCGTCACTTGCTCTGTATGTTGCCTACTGAAATAATTGTCTTGGACTCTATAATGATTGTTATGATGTATTGGAGAGATTGTATACCTATTGCTTTAGGTGTTAAAGATGGTAATTCACCTGTAATTACTCGTAGTATGTAACCAATTTCATCTCATTATCTCCACAGGTTCACAGCTGGACAACCCTCTCTGCTATACACAGCTTTCACTGCAGACTGTTTACCGTGTGATAAATTATATATACTTACACAACCTACCAATAGTTATAGGTAAGTGGTTTGACAGTAGAAACTTCCATATTGTTTAAAAATAAATTCTTGCATTTGGTATTCATTAATGTTGAAGGATTTTTTATCAATAATTCAGTCACAATCAGTTATTGAATTATTTTATACTTAATGATTCCCTGTGGAAGTAATTTATCATTGTGTGTTTCTATCAGTAATTACACTATGAATTTGGAAAGTCACAGACTTGAGGTTCAAAACTGTATCATCATATCCAGAAGCACTGTAAGACTACAGTCATTCGAATCCATTGGGTCAAATTTTTTATTTCGAATAATACATGGTTTCGAATAGCCCATTTCGATTTGAAATGTCTATGAAGATACATCAGATAGTATTTGAATAGAAGGTTGTCGAATAAACGAGGTCTGACTGTATATAACAATGAATGGTTTGTTGAGTGCTAGGAAACATATAGGATATAGTACTTATATTGATAATTAATGATAATAAAAATAAAGGACGTCTATATTTCTCAATACTATTTCATCAGTCCTTACCAAGAAATCTACATTTTCTGCTTGTACTAGTTAGTCTGACGCCAACATATTTATCATGTTTGATTTTTCTATATCAACAAATGTACAGTAATACCTCGATAATAAGACCATCATTGGGACTCTCAAAAACTGACTTCATTATTGAGGTGGTCTTAATATCGAGGTTGAATAATGAGCAAAACAGTAATATGGACCTGAATATTGTTTTCTTAATTTTGAGGTGGTCTTGTTATTGAGATCATCTTAAGGTGAGGTTTTACTGTTTTTCAACTAATTTTTCGACAATTATGAATATGGTTTTACTGGTTTTCAACTAATTTTCCGACAATTATGAATACGAGCCTTGATGTTTTATCTATTTTCAGTGTTCCAGATTGCACATTGATCACATCTGTCAAGTTTTCATATCTTACAAGACCAGACCCAAACTCCAGTAGTGCTAGCATTGATTCGTATGTAAACATAGCCATATTATTTTAGTCTATACAAATTATATACATGTAGAGCTGTCGGCGATAGAAACGATATCGATGTAGCATTGATATTTTTACGTTGATTGATTATCGATACATACTTTTAAAAAATCGATACTTATGAATAATAAATACATGCCTGAAAACGATGAAAATTAACCAAAACAAGAATGGAACATGGTGTGCTTTCTAAAGTTTCGCCGTACCTGTCAAATGTGTTAAGAAAAAATAAATAACTGAAGACTATTCGTATTCTTTTATTATTTTTTGCAAAAAAATACACATATTTCATGATAGTGGGAGGAAAGAAGACAGTAAAAGTAATACAGTATTGCAGTCAACCCTTGATAATTAAACCACTGTTGGTTCTGAAGAATATCAGTCTTAATTGTGAGGCTATGAAAATGTGGTCTTACTAATGAGGTGGTCTGAATTTTGATGTGGTCTGTAAGTGGGGTATTACTATATATTGTATATTTCTAGGAGTACAAGAAGCGACAGATTAAACGTGCTAGATGTTGCGTGCTACGATGATAAACAGTTGTCGGTGTTACTGGTGGAAGATTCGGAGGACCTATCACCGGTGTTGCTACAGTTACCACTGGATATTATAACATCAGCCAGTTATATCCGTGTGTCTGGTAGTGCTAATGTTAATACAAGATCTGATATGTAAGTATTAGAAGAATCTTTCACTGGTTTACGGTACAGAAAGAAATATCGGGCTCAATGGTTTATACTAGGATGTCAATATTCGGTTATTTTGCTAATCGGTTAAATTTTCCGAACAGTTAACCAGTTAACCGAAACATGACATTTGTTACGAGATTTTTTCATGTTTTTTTTCCTAAATGAAAAGCAGATGTTTTCATAAAAAATAAACGATTAATTCGTTTTACAAATCGATAACCGGATGTATTTTTCGAATGATTAACTGCTTAACATCCCTTATTTATACTGTTTTAATGCTTTCATTACCATTGTGCTTAAATAAATTGGTATATCTATAGAGAGATAATGTTTCTGTTATGTTAAAGTCAATGCTTAAGTTTATACAACAGACATTATGATTCATAGGGCAAGTGTCGGCAAGGGTTTTCCTTTTGCTAGCATTAGCTAATAGACTCATTCACTCTAGTATAATTCAGGTTAAATTTGGCTTACAAATGTTCTATAAAACATACAAATGAATGTCTCACTAATTTTAGATCTAGCTGATAAATTCCATGGAAGAGTGATTTATTAAATAAAAATCACAAGAAATATAAGATACAGTAGTATGTCTGCACCTTTTGACAAATGATAAAGTATCATATATGTAATAAATCCATATACATGTATATTAACAGACCTGTTGTTGAGATTACTGGGGCTACAGAGAATCTACAATATAGATGGCTACAGAATATGAAAGCTCATTCATTCTCTGTCAGTGGTACGAGACATACAGCCACTGTGGTATGTATCTCACATATTGTCAGGGGTATTAAGTGTTGAAGTTTCCTGAAAACAAATTAGATAAATTCAGTGATTGATGACCTTTCATACAATATCCTCTTTTCATATCATCAATTGTAAATACACATACGGTTAAACTTCACGTATAGACCACCTCAATAATAAAACCACCTCAATAATAAGACCACCTCAAAATTAAGACCACAATTTTCTAGTCCATTTTCACTGTTTTGCTCTGTATTAAACCTCGATATTAAGAGCACCTCCATAAGAAGACCAGTTTTCAAGGGTTCCAAGGGTGGTCTTATTAATGAGGTTTTACTGTATTTATTGATGAAAATTCACTGTTTTCCAATACTAGCAGCGGCATTCACTGCTAGGCAATTGTGATGTCATATCATAGACTATATATAAATATATTTAACTAATATTCATAACTTTGGAAAATTAAAACTTAATAGATTAAAGATGAAATTTCTATTATAATGTGCGGTGCATAAACAACTAGGAAGTTGTCAGCTATTGACTTAAGCACTGCTTTCATAAAGGTCACAAGATAATATTGAAAATGTTGAATGTGGCCGAGTAGCAATCTACTGTTAAGCCTTCATAAAATTGTAATTTATAGGTTTAATAAGATAATATTGACTTTGAGCTGCATTAACAGATGTACAGAGATAAACTGAGAATTCGGATTTCATATTCTAATAAATGATTTGATCAAATTTCAGTTATTTTCATCTCGACGTCGAGTTCGTATTTTCCTCATGGATGCCGAGGAGGAAGAAGAGGACGAGGATGAAGTTGATATGACATCACAGAGTGAAATTGACCAATCAGTGACAAGTAATGCTGATATTAGCCAATCAGCATCCAGCTCTCAAGATAATAGCCAATTAGGGACTAGTATGCAAATAGAGGAAAGTGGTTATAGTCCGGATGATGGACAAGAAGATAAGGAGAACAGTAGTGGTCTGGCAGACAGTGGGGAAAATTCGGGGTCATAGTGGAAAACAGTAGAGTGGTCAAATAAGCTTCTCACTGTATTATTCACAGGCATGAAAATATTCTGCGGATTTGACGCTAGCAAGGGCCATTTTGAGACAATTTAAGCCATCTTAGATGCTTAAAAGCCAGGATCTTCTGCGGCCCCCTTGGAACCGTTGCTGAATTTCAGCTGATTTTGAAATTTTGCATTCTCATGCCTGTATTCATGTACAGACTTTCAGTAAATTTGCAATGAGAAAGGAATTGAGAATTTTGTGCTTAAAGCTGTTGCACCCTTCATTTATTTTTGTTATTATTAATTGATATTATTATGAAATAATAGATGAAGCATGTGCCAAATCTCCTAGTTGCTTACTCGTAATATTTCTGTCAGAATTTTGTATGAAACATTTCCTACAGATTGCATTTGTCAAAGAAATAGCTCTGCACTAATCAACAATATATGAAGCACCCATTTATGTGTGAAAATGATATGTTTTGTTCGATTTATATTCTACATTTCGTCAAAATCTTGTTATTGTTGTTATATATACCTGACTTGGAATATGTTCATGTTAAACAGTGTTTAGTGGAGCTATAAACATGAATCATGTCATCAATAAAATAATTTCTAATTTGTCTTATTTTTGTTTTGTCTTGTTTTATATTCTTTATAGTATTATAACTACCTTGTGCCTTTGCGGGATCACGTCTTTGTACAATGACTACATATTGGTCAATTAGTATACAAGACTATAGTAAGACAACCAGTCGAATACACATCTGTTTGGAGCACTCATACTAAAAAACATCAACAATAAAGAAAAGTTCCAAAGCAGAGCAGTGCTTATGGTAAGTAACAATTGGTATCCATAGGACAGTGTCGGCCCACAATACATCGTGAGCTTGGCTGGCACAATCTCGTATCTTGAAGATACATTTGTAAGATTATAATGTCTTACAAAGTAGTTTATAAGTTTGTGGCAATTCCAATACCATCATATCTTGAGCAAACCCACCAGAATGACCCGTCACATGCATCCTTTCACTTGCATACCTGTGCATATGTCGTCGAATTACTCTAACGACTGGGTGGTAGGTGGATAGATGACAGACACTATGGCTCCCCCCTGTTTGTCCACCTTAATTCTGCTTCCTTGTCCTGTATGGTCGGCCAGGCTGTTCCTTGCGTATTTACCCTTGCACCTCATCAATGACTGATGTGTTGTGGACTTTTTTTTCTGGAGGTCTGTGTGGCTAGACGTCTTATATATGTGGCGTTCCCTGTAGTAACTTATCCCCGCTTAATTATTTTCCTTAAATTAAACATGATACATCAGGTATCTTCCATCAGTCTGTTTCTGTTATTTTATTGTTAATTAAGTCTGAACACTCCCACAAGCAATAAACTACAATAAAAAGAACAATAAAATGGTCGACACAGTCTGAATCAAATAACTTGATTGCAATCTGAAGGTTGAGATTTGTTGTGCAACGTAAATGAAGACAAAACAAACCAAGACAAAACAATATTAAAGGTCACATTTGGTTTCTTCGTTTTATCTAACTGAATCAAATATATGTCTGAACAGTTAAGTAAAAACGGATTTGGATAATTGTTGATATGAAGTTGAAACTTTGTGAAAACATTTTTATTAATATATAAAAAATCATCATAAACTGGAGAGGTTATGAAATTGAAAGAATCTTCCAACCTCTGCCGAAGACTTAAAAGTTTAAGTGACGTCATTTCAAGAAAACATCTCATGCGACGTCACCATGTACTGACAGCAAGCAATATTTGCCCTATATGGCAATATGAAAATGAAGTGACCATATGGAGTAAATATTGTTTACTGCTTGCAAATAGTGACACTAAATGTTGTGTTTTCTTGAAATGACGTCGCTAACAGAAGAGGTTGGAAATCCCATAGCAGCGTTCATGAATTTTATTAAGTGTTTTCATATAAAACTAGGGAGCTAAATCCTGATTTCTACTTACTGTATCAGCAATACTTAGACCATAAGAAGCTCAGTGTCTTGCAATCGATGCTATCGGTTATACAGCTGATAGTAGCTAGGCTTAAATCTGTCTCATTATACATAGCAGCTTATGGTGGCTGTATGATATGTTGTGTAGCTTATAAAAATGACATGACGATGATGATGTTAAGGCTTGTGTTTTTTGTTACGACGATGATAGTAGGGATCGAAATGAAGTAAATAATAATGATGATGATATGCTGGGGAAAATGAAGTGGATGATGATATTGTCGACGATGATGATGATGATGTTGATGACGATATTAGACTACATATCTTTTTGTAGAAAGATCCGTTACTTGTATATCAGTTATTTGTATCGTAGTTTCATACAAGTCCGTTTTAGTCAACGGAAATATTTTGTTTTTATCTCACACATGGGTCCGCGTTGTTACATTAGACATAATCTGGAATTCACGAATATTTGGCTTCTACCAAGAAGGGTACAAACAAAGCATTTTTCAAAGCGCCTTCCCATTTTTCGAGAACATTCGCTCACAGCCCACTTTCCCCGATTGAAGCGCCTCCCAGTCCACCTCAACATTATGGATTGTACGCAAACGTTACTCGAAAACGAGAGATTGCTTTGAAAAAATGCTCACGATTACGGCCAACTTGTGATACAAGCGAGGTGCTTAATAATTAAACAAATGCGAAAGTACCGACTCGAGGTGTTGACGTCCATCGGGACCCGTCGCGCACACTTATTGATGACGCACATGACCAAACTTGATAAGTGACTCCAACACTCGTTTTTTATTGCACCAGCGTTTCATTAACATACTATTTTGATTTCCCTATATACTAGTATATTGAATTAGTTTAACACGTTTACAATGTTGCATGTACAATAGATCTACTCCTCTCACGATTTTTGAGGCGTTTTCAAAGTGTCTCTTTGCTATCATCGTCACAATCGATAGTTCTACTCGAAATACTGCCATAATTATTCATCCTCTCGTGAAAATATGACATGTAAAGTCTTCTGGTTTTATTATAGATTTGAAGAGTATAATGGCTGATTTGTCAGGGATATATCGTTTGTAGAATGGCGAGAGCTTTGATTATAAACGGCTTCCCTGAAGAATTTGTCTTATGTTTGTCGAATTAGTTTATTTGAATAACTTTGAGTATAAATGAGAATGTATAAATTCATCCGTTACCTAGGTAATGATGCCCTTAACATTCAAAGCTACTTACAACATTATTCTATTAATTATTAATATGTCTAGTTCTTACAAATAATGCGATGTATTGATTGATTTTGCCAATCAATAATTAAATCAGAATCAAATAGATCGATAGTATTATATACAAATGTATGTAGATACAGTAAAACCTCACCTAAAGACCACCTCAATAATAAGACCACCTCAAAATTAAGACCACAATTTACAAGTCCATTGTCACTGTTTTGCTCTTTAATCAACCTCAACATTTAGTCCACCTCAATAAGAAGACCAGTGTTCATGGGTTCCAAATGTGGTTTTATTATCGAACTTTTACTGTATACGGTCAACAGTATAGTAAAACCTCACTTAAAGACCACCTCAATATTAAGAACACAATTTTCAAGTTCATTTTCACTATTTTACTCTTTATTGAACCTCAATAAGAAGACCGATTCACAGGGGTCCCAATGGTGGTCTTATTATTGAGGTTTTGCTGAATATAATTGAAGAAAATGCTGAAAGTCAAGATGTCTCGATGTTAATGAGAATATTTGCTGATGATGAGAAATATTGATTTCTGCTACAGAGACATGCAAGTGGCACTTTAACTGGCTTTGATCCTATTTTACATAAATGGGTCTTTTATCCTGCAAAAACCTCTCGTCTGATGATCTTCCCATTAATGGTTAAATGTCTTGTAGTACGGACTGAATACAAACCGTTACTTCCGATTATGTTACATAACATTCTATTAAGAATTAATTGAATACATTCGTACTAGTATATACAGTAACACCTCAATAATACGCCCACCATTGAGACCCTTGAAAACTGGTCTTATTTTTTAGTTGGTCTTCATATTGAGGTTAAATAAAGAACAGAACAGTGAAACTGGACTTAAAAAGTGTGTTATTAATTTTGAGGTGGTCTTATTATTGAGGTGGTCTTTAAGTGAGGTTTTACTGTATGTACATTTACGTGTCAATGCATTAATAATTCAATGTACAGGATTAAGTCAAACAATTAACCAGTGCAAACAGTCAGACCCTGAAAAATTCCAGTCTACAAATTTGACTTGGTTGCAGACAATAATGAATAACTGATTGAATTATGGATCAGTTTCAAAATTCCCCTGGTTATTATTATTGATATACTGTCATCATAAACAAGACATTAATTAAATCACATAGAAAAGAATGATACCATGAACTTTGCAGTACAGTGAATGCTCAATAATAAGACCTGCATTGGGACCCTTGAAAACTGGTCTTAATATTGAGATGGTCTTAACATTGAGGTTGAATAAAGAGCAAAACAGTGAAAATGGTCTTGAAAAAAATTGTGTTCTTAATTTTTGGCGGTCTTATTATTGAGGTGGTCTTTAAGTGAGGTTTTACTGTATATCAATCCATCATATATTGAAAAGGAATAGCAATGTACGATTTAGAGCTGTTCCATCATAAAGTATGACATATTGCTATATATATACAGCATTTCATATTAACCAGATTTGCCTGCTTCATTGCGTCTTTATACCAATCAATACATTATTTCTTGACATTTTTGCTTGAACATTGACCTCACTGGCTATAAGCAACACACGCCAACACACAGTGGTACATGTATATACGTGGTGTTAGTGTCTTGCTATTAATTAGAACTGTTGTTGTAACCTCGGGCCACTGCCTGGATATATAATATAACATTCTGTAAATAATATGATGTATATGATAGATATAATAGCAGATATCAGAAATGAATGGCATACGTATAGTTACATATGTACAGTAAAACCTCAATAACAAGACCACCCTTGGGACCCAGGATTACTTGTCTTATTATTGAGGTGGTCATAATACCGAGGTTGAATAAAGAGCAAAACAGTGAAAATGGACTTGAAATTTGTGTTCTTAATTTTGAGGTGGTCTTATAATTGAGCTGGTCTTTAAGTAAGGTTTTACTGTATATGGGAATGAAAGAGAAACAGCTGTCTTGAACTACCGAGCAAATCGAACGTTTGAAATGAATAAAATCTTCTTGTATATCAGCCTTGTAGTTTGTGAAATTAAGTATTTCTCATTATTTGTATACATGTACATGTATTAGTAAAGTTGTGTATGATCCGATTATTTTACGCATACTCATTTTTCAACGCCTTGAAACAAAGTCTTACAAATTTAAATTAATCTCCCTCGATGACCGCCTCTCAATGTTCTCGTTAGTACTCGCGATTGATTGTTAGAGATTTCAAAGATCGCGAGTCGAGCACCACGCACGTAGCGGGATTCGGACCCACTCTCTGTCGCCATACCTTCCAATTCAATTCGTTAGGTACTTTGTTTGGGACGAACATCTGTTCTGAAAACTGTATAGCTATTGTTCCTATATATTCCTTATTTCTGTTGTTTTCCCAGGATGATACTGGAACTAAGTAATCAAACGTTTTCATTACGCATACGACTTATTACCATCTCAGATAATATTCTGGCGAAAGCTCTACAGGAACAAAATTATGCTGTTATTAACTGGGGTTCTGTGAGTAGACTTATAGAACATTACGGTGATTATGCTCAATCATTTCAGTTTTAAGTGAAGTAAATTACACATTTGATTGTTGTGTCTTCATTATTTTCCAATTATTCCTATCGTGGTATTGGATCATTGTTATATCCTAGACAACAGACGTATATTATCTAAAAGGATGATAATGGGAGCAGCTATTATGTCTACACTTGGTTCTTCATCATCATAAAGTTACGACGAGACTTCAACAAAATCTGTGCAGTAATAACTGCCCATAAAATGGAGAAATAATGAGAACAGATTAGACGAACAATAGATTGAATCTTTACTACCTAAATGAGATGTTAGTGTCAGTACTATCAATTGAATGTCTGGCCATCTCTTCCAGGCGTGTATACCGTACAAGTGACCGGATAGTAATTAAGGTACCCGGCCACGTTTAGATTGCAGAAGCTGTTCAGTTCTAGAACATTACATTATATAACCTACCACAATAAGAACCGAAATGGATTGGTAAATCATTTTGTATGTGTTTAAGAAACGTTGAATTAATTGTACAAGGGTTTTGCACTCTTTACAAAGAATAGTTGTTGAATCATGGTCAATGCACTTCATGTCATTTGAGTGCAATTTCCCAACATAAAATAGTCTTCTTACAAGTCTGCAGTCTGATGTGTGCAGTTTGTTACAGATCGGTCACCCAGTACAAATGCATTGAAGGTATTTTTGGAGAATGCACAGATTAGGCCTAAAACTTGTACAGTCATACTAGTAGTAAGATTGGAACGGTACTCGTGCATATGAATGGCAGGGAAATGTTTGAAATTCTATATCGATGCAGTTGCATTCTGAGGCATTTTAAAACATATTTTATCGAAAAATAAAGTTTAGCTGTTTTTGTTACATTTAAGTATTTACAGATCACCCCATTAGCCTTCGAATTTTTGTTCCATTTTGGCCATACTGTTTTTCACGTTACGCACGTGCGTATGAGCGTATCGCTAGCTACGCCCCTGTAATGGTTGCTTCACAACATAGAACGAATTACAAGTTGAATAGGGTTAGGGGGTGTGAATAGGCCTATTTATCAAATTTATATTATTAATTTATTAATGCATCGTCAAATATTTGAATTGTTTTGTAAACCAACAGGCCATGATACATCACTGAAGTTTACTTCTAACAACATGGTAATGTTTGTTGAACAATATATAAACATTAAAACAAAACAATTAAACATCATCACATGAACCATCCGATTTCTCAATTGTCGTATCGTCATTCCTCGTTATTTTCCGTACGGAACATGGGCTCAAGAATACTTTATGTGACTCGGATGCCGTTATATCATGCTTCACGCAACACCAAGTCAAACTTTTCCATATTTCCGATCTAAACGATCCACTCATACATGTGTATATAAGAAATATAATCGGATATGTTGTATACTGTCCCAAAAGTAGAACTACCGACAGACAACCGTATATATTTAATGGTAATGCTACACCTGAATGAGTGATTAGCATGTAAATGTTCACCATTGATAGGGGGATTTCATGCAATACTATCATACATGCTAAAATCAGTATTATACAAGATGTTCTCATACATTCTCGGTCGAGCTTTTCAAACGCGGTGTCTGTGCTCGCTCTATCGACCCTGGATCCTCCAGTCCGGTTTAACCGACACAGTTTGTACCAGCGTCTTCTCTTGTTCTCTGCGGAAGAGTTTCCTTTTGTCGTCATTTTCGTGCGCGAGCATTTCTCGTTGTCGTTTGCTTCTTCACTGAATACATCATCGAAACGTGCGCATTTAGCGTCAACTTCCGGTTGGTTATAAGACTGAATCATCGGTCTTCCCGGGTCGCTTGAAGTACTTGTAATGCATCGCTTATCTTTCAGTGACTCACCCTTTGATTGCCGAAGAGAGGATCGACACCGTTTCGCTTCTCGGAGCGCCATATACATAATGATGTTATAATACACCAGGATAATGCAAGGTAAAATTGAATTGAGAATGCTTTCAAATAGCACGTGTAGTTTCCTTCCCGCGCATATTGTTAAATGAAACGTCACATCCGCTTCCTTGATGCCACATATCACTTCGGTTTCGTTCTTCACAGGGTCATACTCTAACACGGGAGTGAAACCGAACAGAAAGTATGATGGAATGTGAATCAACAATGCCATTACAAAAATACAAGTAACGCAGATTGTAATTCTGCGACCGGAATGTATACGTTTGGCATCAAATGGCGACTTTAAACATTTAGAGCGAATGTATGCCAACATCACTGTCAGCCACAATGATATCATATTCAGCATATCCACACACGTATCTCCGAGAAAATAAGCAAGCTTGCAGAATGGGTATCTAATGTAATCTTTGTAGTTGTTGAAAGAATAATGATAAACATATGTAGCACTCGGACACATAATGTTCAGCATGTCCACACATGCAATCAGTGACAAAATGAACGTGGTGTGAGATCGCATCCTGGGTTTCATGAACACAACAATGATCAGTGAGTTCACAATAATCACAAAAACAGCCAACACAGGTACAACATATCCAAGAATCACGACCACTAGATCCATACATGTAGGATTTAAATCCGTAAGTCGCAATGCTATTACTGTGCCGCAAGTGTAATTCATTTTCGATTCTGAAATGAGTTCTAAATTTAAATTATAGCGCGTTTATTTAATGGTAAGTCCATCACGTTTGCAGATGTAATATCTCCAATGTTGCAGTGCGAGTAAAATAGTCCGAACCTTCCAGCATACGCACGATGTATTCCTCCGCATGCCTTCGGCAAGAAGTAACGACTGTAATATTCGATCAATGTTCTTTCTACAGTTTATATTCTCTGTTAGGTAATATCTAACAGGAAACTATGGGCTATTACTGCCGGCAATCTCCAGATATCACAACAGGTTTATACATCGTCCTCATTGGTACGTATATTAGATACACCTCTTAATCACGATGATAATTATACTGATATCTTCATTTTGTAACGGCGTTTTAATTTTATTCTATGGGATAGGAAATAGAACATTTCTCTATCAGTGTAAATACATCATAGCACACCATTTATATCGAATTCACAAGATTATATTTACAAATTATTGTATTTCAAAAACAACACATTTCGTTTGAAGAAATTTTGTATTTTTTGGAACAAAATATTTGAACGTTACTCATAAAGCACAAAACAGAGGGGTTTTTTAAAAATAATTTTCCGAAATAAAACCTGCATGTATATGACAGAATCCAATGGTTTTGTTTTTAATCCAACTGATGTCATGGCGTGAACGTACTATTAGATTACACGCTGAATATTATATCCCCGCACGATATATATTGATGACTGTCAATTACTGATACGCAACCATTTATATATAATATGTATATTATAAGCCTGTCATTAACGGAGGTATGCATTCATTAACGATATATTTCCTATATTATCCCGTAATACCGCTTCTAAATATATACAACGTGAATACTAATGCATATCACTGTCGAATATATTACCAATGTGTACTGACAGCTTGATCTTTACGTTCGTTAAATTGTTTGAGATACATTTTCTCAAATAGTGAATTTTACGCCTGTTCGTATTTTGTATTGTTATTTAATCCGAATCGACACAGTTGTGCCAATCAACGTTTCTTCGCCTTATTAACTGTCTGTTTGTATCTGTAGAAGCTTATAATGACAGATTACAAAAGCATCCACACTTGTCTGCAAGTGATGATTAACTCTCTTTTCGTCTTATGTCGATTTATCTGATTAAAACAATACAGATGTTCGTGACTGGTACATTAAACCAAGGCTCTTCTTAATTCCAACGTCGGGCAATTTTCCGAGTAGTTGACTAACAACACTTCTCTCTAGATATACACTGAACAATTTTCTAAACGTCCATGTAATAATATACAACTTCACGAAAACGGTTTTACATGCCAACTTGAAATTTGGCATTCTAGATTTACACAGTACTAGTACTCGATCGACTTCTACAAAGAATGTACTTATTTCTCGTCATAGCTGACCCGAGTGACGTTGAGTACGATCTTTAACTTTTGGCACGAGGAACACGTGTACTGTGTAGTAAGCGGTGAATTTCATTTCAATGCAATCCACATTGTATGTCCAACACGAAAAACAGAAAAGATGGCGAGAATGACCACTGAAGAACGCGCCAGAGCCGTCGGTATGATTGATGTTGGTACACCGATTCGACAGGTATGACTAACTTTAAAACAATTAATCAATTCAAATACAATTTGGAAAATAATTATAAAAATATATAATTTTGTATTATTGACCACTTTTTATTAATATTTCAGGTTGCCCGTCTGTTCAATAGGCGCAAATATGTACATTTGTTTGTGTTCTTATATTTCGACGAAGTAGGCCTACCTAGTGGACGTGTAGAAATTTTGTTCAGTGTATATTGAAATATACTGTATATCTACTTTCAGACGCAGTTGTTAAGGCAAACAATATTAATATGTTCATCTGTTTTTCATACAACATTGTCATGGTTACAATGATAGAATAACATCTCTATCGTGATCAAAATGTTTTCTTTGCAAACATAGCACCATTGCAATAAAGGTGTTAACTACTTTGCTCCAGAAGACAAAATGCATTTAAAACAATAACCAAGCTAATGTTTTTGGATTGGTAAACACATATATAGGCCTTATCGAACGTACGGGACCTTACTGAAATCCACGTGAGACGTATTCGTCTATATTTTTCTTAATACAACGCATGCAATATTATACTGATATGCTTATAGTAATTCCATTAGCACTAGCGGTTCCAGGGGGGGGGGGGGGGGTGCACTCGCTCCCACTAAAATCGCCAACCTTACATTTAATTATAAGATTGTCAAATAAGCGATTCTGAATTGGTTTTATGTTCAATAACTTAAACACAATGACTAAAACACAGTCATTGCTGTTTTATAAGACTTGAGCACAATAAAAAAATGACCAAAAAGTTACCCCCCCACCTAAGACCAAATCCTGAACCGCCCCTGATTAGTACGGCTGCGGCGAATACAATATGTATACATTTTATACCAATACATGGTAACAAAATAGTAGATCTTGAGCACGATTAATGAACATACAAACACAAAATGTACTTTTTTTCATTTAAATATTTTACTTAGCATGTTGTCCAATAGTTAAACAAGTTTCCCACCTCATTAAGCTCAGCGCATGCGTAATGTGTACTTTCGATTTAACTATACTAGCTTCTTATTCTGTGAACGGATTAAGCAGAGGTTAAGTTATAACACGTAAGATTTTTCATTGAGTTTTATGGCACAGATTGTTGGTGGTTTAGCGATTATTATTTACTTATAAAATAATTCAATACTTCAAATGATACATATATTTCTCTTTTACTTAAACGCGCAGTATAATATATTTCGGACGTATTTCTTTTTTCTACTTTCGATTTCGTTCAGGTGTTAATTGTCATTAAATATTTCCTCCATATCAAATGTGCTAGAATCTGCATTTCCTAAATCGTATACACGCAAGTGTAAATAAAAAAACCTTCGATCCCTATTGTTCAAACAAATGGAAACGGGAGTGAATACATCATATACGTAGTCCGACCAAAAGATAACGATAACGAATGGAAAATTCGAAATCAAACAGCCTTAACAAGTAACATATAATTATTGCGTACACTTTTTGTTCATATCGAATTTATAAGTACGTTTTTGTTTCGTTATATTCAAACACTATGCCATGATACTTTACCCCACCCTTCAGTTAAGATATAAATTTATACTATTATAGGCCAAATCAGGTTATGGCATGTTGAACAATGCATGTACGAGACAACAAAATTCGTTCATTTAAGTCCAATGCTTCATTGTTTGAATAATATATTAGTTATGTATGGTCCTTGACTAGTTACTCAATGCTTATTTGATAGAAATGTTGTTCCATTCCATTACTTAAACTATATTTTTTGTTGTCGTATTTTCAGAAAATTTGAGTGACCTAAATATCGTAGGGCGTTTTTTGTGACAGCAATTTTGTACTAAATATACAATTCCTCGAAAATTGGTTGAATACAAGTTAACTGCGCACAATGCACGTACTGAACGAGAATTTGGATTATTAACTATTTATACCGTAACTATTACATTGTATAAACGCATTTTACCGCGCTTTAGGCAATACCAAATTAGACAACGTTTAGCATCCCATCGTTTTTGGAAACCGAAAGTCTTGATAAAAACAAAATTTTACTTTTGTTTCTGTGGCATTTTTCGTTAGAAATTGATCGTATCTAATGACGATATATACGAAATACGATAACAAAATCAGACAGCATGAAAAGCACTTCTCGTGAGGATGTTAAATGAAGATCCATTTTCTGCACCGCCCGGGGATTATATGTTTTCTATAGACTTATATTTAAGGAAATCTGAAAGCTTTTTAAAATATATTAATGTCCAGAATCATATGGCCCAGAACTTTCATGTTTGGTATGAAACATTGTTTCTTACTCCCTACCAAGTTTGTTTAAAATATTCCCCTGTGGGCACAACTGGCTCCATCCCTGGGGGTTCAAATGTTTAAAAAAACAATTCATAACTTACGCCACTGGAAGTCACTTATACATTTTCTATAGATTTGTATATGGAAATATGTGAAAATATTCTTCTCTGACACTGTAAGCCCCAGAGCTTTGAACTGTGGTATGGAGCATTGTCTAGTGGTCATCTATCAAGTTTGTTCAAATTATTACCCTGGTATCAAAATTGCTCTGTCTGGGGGGGGGGGGTCACAGGTACGATTTGAACCCATTTATCTACAGCTCTAACTTCAATTCAGATTGTTTCAATGACCAGACTAGTAACCTATCTCTAAAGCAGACATTCAATAGTGGAGGGTGCACTCGCTCCATGTCTTCGTGGATAGACCCTCAGGGATGGGTCATTTACGAACGTACTTTGGATGGAACTAACCATGAAGGTAAGTGTTTAACACAGTTAGTTCCTTCTCAATGTTGTACCCATTCAAACACTGGTAAAACAGAAACTATACTAGATTAAATACCTGTACAAGTGCCAGATCATTGAAGTTTCTTGTCATGTGATTTTTGCCCTGTAATACTACACTGTCTTGCTCCTACCATTCGAGAAAAATGTACTTTTTTAATAATGCCCCCCCCCCCCCTTTTTGAAAAGGGGTTATATTGTTTTACTCATGTCGGTTTAGTTGGTCGAATAATTGCCTGTGGGTTGTATATGAACCCTATTAATTTTGGGCTGTCTGGATCAAAGGTCAAGGTCAGACTGACCATCAGGTGGAAATCAATGTTTGCACTCGAGTTAACTCAAGTACTCTTTTGCCTCCCTGGTTCGAACTTGGTAAGATGATTGCCTGTGGGTAGTAGATGAACTCTATCAATTTGGGGTCACTGGGTCAAAGTTCAAATTTACAATTAGGTGTAAATGTTTTTCTGTGCAGTAACTAAAGAACCCTTTGGCATCCTGGGTCCTAACATAGTAGGACGATTGCATGCAGGTTATAGATGAAAATTAAGGTATCACTGGACCGTACCTTTTATTAGCAATCTAAAAGAACTCAAGAGGAACATTTCCGAGGGTTCAGTGCAAGACTATACTATCTCCTATATAAATACATAGGAGTTAGGATAGTCTTGCGCTGAACCCTCGATTTGGTCCTGCAATATTTCACGATAAGAACATGCAGTATGTAAATCTAGAAATATTGTTTCAAAGCTGCTTAATAATTAATATTGATGCCGATAAACGTACAAAATGGTACAAAAGCTTGTGCTGTCAGAATGGTTGCATTTGCATTCAGGACTATGAAACAAGTGTGACATTGTTCAGAGTATGTCGTTCTTCTCATCCAAATGATGATTTCTTTTACTTTGCTTCGACTGCAAAAATGTGGTACAGTTGTGTGTTTGAGACTTTTGCATTTAAAATGTCCGAGTTTGAACCCCGGACTCGATGGTGAAACGTTGGTGACCAATGTACAATAGTGCCAGTTTAGAACTTTTGCTAACAGTAAACAATCATGCAAAATGTTTTAACAATTTTTTGTGTAATGTGTGAGAATTTCTTAACCAGGTTTGATTCTGATTGTGATTTTAGATTACTCTCAATACACGAGTGAGTTATCACAAGGTCCACACAACAGACAACGAGTAATGGTAATTATACTTATAAACCTTTGTAAAACAACACTGTTCATAAACACTTATGTAACTTCATACATGTATTAATCCACGTTCTCCGCAACATAGCACTTTGCAACATTCCAAATATGAAGATGGAGGAAAATAAGTCTTGATGTGATTTTTTACAAATACAAGCAATAAATGAATTTGTTCATGTATAACTTGAGTTTTGCAATTTATTTGAAGAGTCTTTTCGAAAAACTAAAATGACTATTTCATACAGAGTACCTAAATCTTGCCATACTTAAAGCCAACGCACATTAACATTGCACACATAATTACAAACTTGAATATTTGTACAAACGTACATGGACGCTGTGGAGTTATCAATAGAAGCTGTGGAGAACTTGTAGTTTTTTGCCTATAGCCCTGCATAGCAGAAACCGCTTCTAATGTATTTATTATGATGGCATAATTATGCAGTTGTGGGCATTATCAGACAACTTTTCGTGTCAAGATATTTATCTGGTATGAAAATTTAACACAATATTTATCTAGTTAACCACATAATTTTGTAGTTAATATTGTAGATAACTAGTTTCTTTAACTTGATAACTACATAATTTTCTAGTTAATTATGTGGCAGAAGATTAAGACTCGACAGCCGTACTATTTTGCAATGAAAGTATCACTTACTTGTGGAGAATTCTTCAGCATTGACAAAAATGAGGGGATTTATTACACAACGTTTTTTCACATGAAGATGCGCTTTGTAACATTACTAACATTTTTCTGGACTGGCATAGAAAAAATGTATGGCATGAAATTTATGTTGGATCATCTTATACATGTATTGTTATAATGAATTTATATCCATGTATATTGCACCAGAGTGGACAAAGGGGCGGGGCTGCCGGTCATAATAAGGGAAAACACGGTCTGACGTCCAGAACATACATCCAGGTAGGTCTCTAGTCTACTGCCACTGAACCTTTAGATTTTGTTTGATTTTTGACAAATGCACACAATTTGAAACGCCTTGTGAACTTTATGACAAATAGATGTTTCTTGTATGTACATTTCTTAATTTTGGCGGACAGTGTATTTATAAACATGTACAGTAAAACCTCTATAATAAGACCAACCTTAGGACCCTTGAAAACTGATCTTCTTATTGAGGTGGTCTTAATATTGAGGTTGAATAAAGAGTAGAACCGTGAAATAGACTTGACAATTGTGTTTTTAATATTGAGGTGGTCTTATTATTGAGGTGGTCTTATTATTGTGAGGTTTCACTGTATATTGTATTTGCACAGTGTACTGTACAACCGCATTGCAAAAACTTCTCTTTGGTATAGAGCTGTATTCATCTGTTAAAGGAATTATTTAAAAGCACAATATCAATTAGAGGTTGACTTGCTGTTAAGTTGATTTAAACCCCCATTATTTTTACTGACAGTACCAAGGCTGTAAATCGCTGTGTCGTTATTACATTGTATTTTTATTTGTGTTTTTTAGGTGTATGTTAAGTTCTCCTTCTACATGATCAGTTCCTTGACTTGATATAATATTCATGTCCCCCCCCCCCCCCCCTTTGGCCTGTGGCCACTGGCTTTCTTGGCTTGTCATGTGGCATTTTCCATTTATTCGATTCTGTTCCCCCCATGATTGTCCCTTATATTCTCCATGGTCATTTGTGATTGTCAGCCAGACAATTCCTTACTTACCCACTCCCATACATGTTAACCCCTGCACCTCCTCAATCCCAAATGATTGGTATGCTGTTAATTACCTGGGTCTGTGTGGGCAGGAATTGTCTGATGTGTGTGTTAGGCATTCCTTGTAACAACTTTTAAATCTCTCTTTTGTACATAATGTTATACATTTCAGAAATCAGTTGACCACTATTTGCAAAACGAGCTAGTTAGAGTTAAAGGTATGAACATTAATTCCGGTTGGGCCTCAGTTTGTTGGATATATGTTAGAAATTATCATAAAAAACAGCAGAATATGAAAGCTTCAAATTACTTTAGAGAATGGTTTCTTGTACCACAGATGGGCTAAAATAAACACCAGCAACCCAGTTTCAAGAAAGCATAATGACTATTGGTCTATGATTTAACTTTATTCTTACCAACCAACATCGGCTAAATTTACCAGAAGGTGTAGATAATATCAGTCGTCTGTTTGCTCAGTTTGTTAGCACAGACATTTGGGATATTGTGCAGAAAAACATATAATTGATTTCAATAGTGTGTTTTGGGTTTGCATTGGAATGAAAATAGGTGAACAATATATTTTTACGTATGCATTTACATGTATGTATTATTGGAATATTTAATACAAGTATTTTATTTCCAAACATTTCAACCTGTGTTGAAGGATCGGACGTCCTTGTTACTTGGTTTCTCCACAATGGCAGAACGCAAATACATATTGCATTGGCTGACTTCAAAAAGGCTGCCTTTGACGTTGTTATCCTGCCTTTAAAACAAGATAGGACCGGCATTAATGTATTTTCTGGAAGTAAGTTATCATTATACACGCCAAAGGGAGCAGCAGTCTTTAAATCTCATATCTTTTTCCTGCTCGCTTAAACACGATAGTTAATTGGTAGTGAATCAAATATATAGTACATTTTGTATTCCCCAGATAGTTAATTGGTAGTGAATCAAATATATAGTACATTTTGTATTCCCCATGCCATAAAGTATATACATGTACATGTACATATATTTTCCCAATTTGAATGTAAAATTTTCCAATTAATCTGAAGAAAAACATTTCAGTAAATTCAGCCAAAAATGACAAAGTTAGAAACTTCTCTTACAGGCAGTTTATATAAATAGCAATTGTCCATTAATTAATCACTAAGTTCATTACTTTTATTCCTTATATTTTGTTGTTATTGCTAGTCTTTTTCCCAATTTCTAAATTTGACGTGCAAACATTCCCAATTTGAAGAGTATGGGTCATCTTCCTGAAATAAACTCTAATGACGTGGATTGTTTATTATATTGTATTAAAGTAAAATACATTGTCTGGAAGCATTCGTTCATCAATAACGCTGGTGCTGCTTGTAGTTTATTTAATGATTTCATCAATTTAACTATGTTTACAGGCTACTGAGTCATGCAAAACTACATGAAGCAATTAAGCTGATTTAGAACTAAATTCTTGTTTGACAATAATCTGAACACAATTTTTGTACCATGATTGCTACTGTAATTGTAAGTTTTAGCAGGCTGTCAAGCGGTCCTTATTTTTCCTACTTTTTCCTTATTTTCCTTCTTTTTTTATTTCTTCCTACTTTTTAGTCCAAAATTCCTGAACTTTCCTACTTTTTTGGTTCAAATTGTGTACTTCTCAGAGACCTTACATTAATAGTTAGTAATGGAAGTATATGTGAAAGATCTTGAAGACTGGAATCATCTTGATGAGACTGTACAGACTGGGGGTGCAGCATGTGGACATGTGTCTGCTTACTTAATGGTAAGATGTATAAGAGTCAACATACCTGTCTATGCAGTCTCGTCAAGATGTAGTCTAGTTAGCAAATTATGTCTGCGAGTAATGCAAATTTCTGTACAAAGGTATGTAATAGTTCCTACTTTTTTAGTACAAATTCCTTACTATTCCTACTTTCCTCCTACTTTTTGGTAAATATTATCCCTACTTTTTGAAAGAAGTTCACTTGTCAGTCTAAATTAAATGTACTGGACATGTTTCCAGACTTTTAATGAAACAATGTTTGGAATGAATGTACAGATAATCTAGGATATATTTTAGCTATATGATCCATACATGATTTGCAGCATATAAAGGAATGTATTAAAAATTCATTTATTCTAATTTCAGAACAAGGCACTAAGAATTATGGAACAATTTTCCACATGCCATTTTCTCCAGGGAAATTTGAGACTGTTGACAAACCGAAAGGCTTTGCATGCAAGTTGATTTCTGGCGGAATATTTTCAAACAGTACTAATAATTCCACAAATGATGGTATTATAAATAAAATGGTAAAATTCCACATAAATAAAAAGAAGCAAAAAGACTATGTACAAACAATGGGCTTACCAGTTCAGTTTGATGGTTTGTGTGATCCCATTCATTTCTTGGAAAGCATAATGAAAATAAGACACGAATGCAACACCAGACCTTTTTCTTGTTTCTTCTGTTGCAAAGGAGATGAGATGAAACTTGTACCATTTATGAACATAGCGAACGGAGTATTGGGAGTAACTGAGGTACCAAGACGATTTGTATCACCAAAAACTACAGGTATGTTGTCTCGTTTTGAATCACCAGCATTCAGATACTATTGTTCTATATTGTTTTGTTAGGATCTAAATTTATTATACCCTGATCAAAAAGTGTGGGGTTGTCTGTCCTTCTGTGTGTATTACATCACCTTATATTGCATAAGTTTGATATTCCGAGTATAAGGCTAACATAGCTCAACTTCGAAACTATGGTGTCTAAGGAAATGCATGTTATATCATCTCGGGTACTGGTATTTAGTCAATACAAACCTAAGTAAACGCTGACCAATTCACATTCTCTAATCATTCACAAGAACGATCGTTTTCTTCTTGCCCTTCTTGCTTTTCTTTGATACCATGTGTCTGTTCTGGCTTGTACATGAACGGCTGCACATGGTAACCATTCCCTGTGACATAATTGACAGTATATTCCTCCATCATTCAACGAAATCCAAACTTTTGCGTGAAAACAATACTTTGCACAATTTGGTAGGAATAAATGTATGTCACTTCCGGTGTAGGAGCGAAGTCTGACAATGGGAGACAAACTCTTACTTAAAGATTGGCATGTAGAATGGACGGCCACTGACCTGGCATGTAGTATGGGCGGTCACTGACCTGGCATGTAGAATGGACGGCCACTGACCTGGCATGTAGTATGGACGGCCACTGACCTGGCATGTAGTATGGGCGGCCACTGACCTGGCATGTAGTATGGATGGCCTCTGACCTGGCATGTATTATGGACGGCCACTGACCTGGCATGTAGTATGGGTGGCCACTGACCTGGCATGTAGTATGGGCGGCCACTGACCTGGCATGTAGTATGGGCGGCCACTGACCTGGCATGTAGTATGGGCGGCCACTGACCTGGCATGTAGTATGGGCGACCACTGACCTGGCATGTAGTATGGGTGGCCTCTGACCTGGCATGTAGAATGGGCGGCCACTGACCTGGCATGTAGTATGGGCGGCCACTGACCTGGCATGTAGTATGGATGGCCTCTGACCTGGCATGTAGTATGGGCGGCCACTGACCTGGCATGTAGTATGGGCGGCAACTGACCTGTCATGTAGAATGGGCGGTCTCTGACCTGGCATGTAGAATGGGCGGCCACTGACCTGGCATGTAGTATGGGCGGTCACTGACCTGGCATGTAGTATGGGCGGCCACTGACCTGGCATGTAGTATGGACGGCCACTGACCTCGCATGTAGTATGGATGGCCACTGACCTGGCATGTAGAATGGATGGCCTCTGACCTGGCATGTAGAATTGGCGGCCACTGACCTGGCATGTAGTATGGGCGGCCACTGACCTGGCATGTAGAATGGATGGCCTCTGACCTGGCATGTAGAATGGATGGCCTCTGACCTGGCATGTAGTATGGACGGCCACTGACCTGGCATGTAGTATGGACGGCCACTGACCTGGCATGTAGTATGGGCGGCCACTGACCTGGCATGAAGTATGGAAGGCCTCTGACCTGGCATGTAGAATTGGCGGCCACTGACCTGGCATGTAGTATGGACGGCCACTGACCTGGCATGTAGTATGGACGGCCACTGACCTGGCATGTAGTATGGGCGGCCACTGACCTGGCATGTAGTATGGGCGGCCACTGACCTGGCATGTAGTATGGGTGGCCACTGACCTGGCATGTAGTATGGATGGCCTCTGACCTGGCATGTAGTATGGGTGGCCACTGACCTGGCATGTAGTATGGGCGGCCACTGACCTGGCATGTAGAATGGATGGCCTCTGATCTGGCATGTAGTATGGATGGCCTCTGACCTGGCATGTAGAATGGATGGCCTCTGACCTGGCATGTAGAATGGATGGCCTCTGACTTGGCATGTAGAATGGATGGCCACTGACCTTTAATGACTTTTCATATTCAATTCGGTAGATTTAGTCCCTGTCATGCTATTTCAGACAACCCTCTTATTGTTATACAATTCTAATTGTCCCCTATATCTGCCGATTGAACTATTACTTTATGCAAATATAAAATCGCTATTGTTGGCTTGTTTTAGTTTCAGATGCTTTCCCAGCCCTAAATGTATCAACAGAAATCTTAATTCAAGGAATACTGGATGCCAGGGTATGTTGGCCATAAAAGATAATTAAATTTTAACAAAATGATTTTTACAGTTTGACCTTGTTTACACGGTATCATCCGAAATATTTATCAGAACCTTATGTATCTTCTTATGCATGTCAAATTGAATGGGCTATTCGAAACCATGTATTATTCGAAATAATATTTCGGACATGATGAATTCAAATGAACGAGGTCCGACTTTAAATCGTAAGAAAATTTGTCTGTTGTGTTAAAATGAAGAAACAAGTATCAATGATGGGCATTGAATTACATTTTACGCGTGAACATAATATCTACAGGTGTTTATTGACATGTATTGTTGTATATTTGGGGGCAAGAGAGATACAACACTCTGGTGGTGACACTTAGGCCCTGAAATTATTGGTAATCAAGGGGATTTTTACAACTTTAGTGATCAGTTTAAACTAAAAATTGTTAAGCATAAAGTTAAACTTCGAATTTCAAATGTATTATTATTAAATAAGAATGTCGAATGTTCAAATACATTTGTATTCGAATATTGGTTCGGAAGGTTTACAGAATACTCGAATACCAAAATTGCCATCCGCTGACATCCCTACTTATTAATGAAGTGGTCTTTAAGTGAAGTTTTACTGGTATGTGATAGTGATATTTTATGACTTGGAAATCAATGACAATCATCGTTGATTGAAAAGTTGGCGATCAGATTGCCAGTATTCTGATTTGAATACCATTACCTTCCATATAAATGTGACATCAGCTGCTATCTGGTAGTAGAATGAACTGAAGGTATCAGTCTATAATAATTATATAATATTGTTGTATCATTTGTTTGTGTATACATATTTCGTTTTGTAGTGTGAGTGTATAGTAGCGGCGATAGGGAGCAATCTTAGACTGGACAAGAGTAAGCTTACACAAGCGATTGCAAAAGCTGCTGGATATGAACTCCAAAAGGACATTGAAGGAATAGTAAATAAAAAAAACGCATACCACAGTGGAGACGTCATACACTGCAGCTCTAGAAATCTTAGTTCGAAAGGTGTGAAATGCATTTTGTTTGGACAATTGCCAAAATGGGAATCTAGACAAAACAATGAAGGAATTATACAGGTAAGATTCATACTGTTTAGGCAAAATAACCGTCCCATATGGTTACATCAGGCCTGGCCTATTTGATAATTTATTCAAAATATCAGACACATTTCCGACCAGTTTTGCATATATTCATTAAAAATTTGATTACTAGTTTTGCTCACAATACACATCAAAGAACCTTTTTTGTTTATTGCACTAATTCATATCATTTTTCATAATAAAGAAATAAATAAAAAATGTGTGGTACAAAAGCCAGGCTATGTATTTTGGTCCCGAATACCAAAATTTCACGTATATGCAGGGGTTCCATTTGACCCTGGAATTGACCCTTTGAACCCTGGCATTTCCCAAAAGACACATTTTCCTCTAAATCTTTAATTTGTCTATAAAATGGTAAAATCCGGTCAAGTATTATCAAAATGAGCCTTGAGATTCAGCACTAGTGGAACCTCTGTATATGTATATATGTTATAAAGAACTTAAATTCTTTATAACATATATCATTGCTTTGTATTAATGCAATAAGTACTTGATTGTACATTTTTGAATAGAGGAAAATCTCTAATATTGTTAATATAAAAAATCATGAGGAAAATATTCATAACTTTTAACCTTTAGTGAGTGTGTATTTTTGATGCGTTCAAATGTGCCGATCCATGATTTTCCGAAAATTTAGAATTGTACTGTGGGTTAATTACCTTAAACAACAAGTAGCATTTGGTGACTATGACTTATTGTATTAGGGTTCTGTTCCTCGGTATTTCAATATTCAATCCATATTTACTCTTCAGATGGTTTCAGACTTTGTCAAAGAATGTATTTTGATAGCAGACGACAATGGCTGCAAGACTGTGGCGTTTCCTGTTTTGGGCTCTGGGTATCTAAGTTATCCCGATGACGTTATTGTTTCATCACTACTTGATGGTATAGAAAAGTATGCTTCTGTTGGAATGGTAGGAGAAGTGTCTAAAGTTGTGATTGCATACATAGATGGTGATAAAAGTCCACTCTACAAGGTATGTTGATTGCATACATAGATGGTGATAGCAGTTCACTCTACTAGGTATCTTGATTGCATACATAGATGGTGATAAAAGTCCACTCTACAAGGTATGTTGATTACATACATAGATGGTGATAGCAGTCCACTTTACAAGGTATGTTGATTGCATAAATAGATGGTGATAGCAGTCCACTCTACAAGGTATGTTGATTACATACATAGATGGTGATAGCAGTCCACTCTACTAGGTATGTTGATTACATACATAGATGATGATAGCAGTCCACTCTACTAGGTATGTTGATTACATACATAGATGGTGATAGCAGTCCACTCTACTAGGTATGTTGATTACATACATAGATGGTGATAGCAGTCCACTCTACAAGGTATGTTGATTACATACATAGATGGTGATAGCAGTCCACTCTACTAGGTATGTTGATTACATACATAGATGGTGATAGCAGTCCACTCTACAAGGTATGTTGATTACATACATAGATGGTGATAGCAGTCCACTCTACTAGGTATGTTGATTGTATACATAGATGGTGATAGCAGTTCACTCTACGAGGTATGTTGATTACATACATAGATGGTTAAAACAGCTCACTCTACAAGGTATGTTGGTTGCATACATAGATGGTTATAACAGCTCACTCTACAAGGTATGTTGGTTGCATACATAGATGGTTATAACAGCTCACTCTACAAGGTATGTTGATTACATACACAGATGGTTATAACAGGTCACTCTACAAGGTATGTTGATTGCATACACAGATGGTTATAACAGCTCACTCTACAAGGTATGTTGATTACATACATAGATGGTTATAACAGGTCACTCTACAAGGTATGTTGATTGCATACACAGATGGTTATAACAGGTCACTCTACAAGGTATGTTGATTACATACACAGATGGTTATAACAGCTTACTCTACAAGGTATGTTGATTACATACACAGATGGTTATAACAGGTCACTCTACAAGGTATGTTGATTGCAACATAGATGGCTTTAACCGCTCACTCTACAAATAAGGTGTGTTGATTGCATACACAGATGGTTATAACAGCTCACTCTACAAGGTATGTTGATAGCATACACAGATGGTTATAACAGCTCACTCTACAAGGTACGTTGATAGCATACACAGATGGTTATAACAGCTCACTCTACAAGGTATGTTGATAGCATACACAGATGGTATTAACAGCTCACTCTACAAGGTATGTTGATTGCATACACAGATGGTTATAACAGCTCACTCTACAAGGTATGTTGATTGCATACACAGATGGTTATAACAGCTCACTCTACAAGTTATGTTGATTGCATACACCGATGGTTATAACAGCTCACTCTACAAGGTATGTTGATTGCATACGCAGACGGTTATAACAGCTCACTCTACAAGGTATGTTGATTACATACACAGATGGTTATTACAGCTCACTCTACAATGCATGTTGATTGCATACACATATGGTTATAACAGCTCACTCTACAAGGTATGTTGATTGCATACACAGATGGTTGTAACAGCTCACTTTACAAGGTATGTTGATTGCATACATAGATGGTTATAACAGGTCACTCTACAAGGTATGTTGATTACATACACAGATGGTATTAACAGCTCACTCTACTAGGTATGTTGATTGCATACACAGATGGTTATTACAGCTCACTCTACAATGCATGTTGATTGCATACACATATGGTTATAACAGCTCACTCTACAAGGTATGTTGATTGCATACACATATGGTTATAACAGCTCACTTTACGAGGTATGTTGATTGCATACATAGATGGTTGTAACAGCTCACTCTACAAGGTATGTTGATTACATACACAGATGGTATTAACAGCTCACTCTACTAGGTATGTTGATTGCATACACAGATGGTTATAACAGGTCACTCTACAAGGTAGGTTGATTACATACACAGATGGTATTAACAGCTCACTCTACAAGGTATGTTGATTACATACACAGATGGTATTAACAGCTCACTCTACAAGGTATGTTGATTGCATACATAGATGGTGCTAACAGCTCACTCTGTGAGGTACTTGTGTGCTGATAGCATATGAAGGTGGTGATTGCAGCGCACTCTACCTGTTATGTGGCTTGTTTACAATGCTTTCAGTATGGTATGCTAAATTAACCATGTACATGTATATGATTCAGTTTCCCTACAGTCCAAATCTTGTGTTCTTGATATTTTTCGGTGATCGTCTAATTCTGTATCTGACCTTTACTACTTATTGTCTAAAAGAAAGACTTGTGTTTCTCTTCTGTTTCCTTCGAAAAAAATACGAGCTATATTTTTTCAGAAATTTGAGATGGAGATGGGCAAACGCTTAGCTATGAAATACGGACCCAAGAAATCTGGTAAACGCTCAGATATGGAAGATGGACTCAAGAAAACTGGTAAATAAATTGTCTAATGTCACGATCGCTGTTATTATAGCCATAACAGAGACAAAGCCATCGTGTGTTAGTTTGTAGGGTTTACTTGCCCCTGAAGGACTAGTAATTTACCAACATGGTGCTATGGCTTATCTCTGTCATATCGTATGAAATATCATTATAACACAGCATAAAGTATACCATTACCACATGTTCAGTGTCTCAATTAAATCATGGTTTCAGATTAGAAGAAATTTCGTGGGTATGATTTGTATATTTCCCATAAACATGTAGCTCATGACAGTTTGTCAGCAAAATGTGTTTTTAAGTGTATTAAGGTCAATCATAGCCTCTGTAACTTGGACAGTAGCACACTTTTGTAGTTGAATAAAAGTGTAACGAAAAGTTCTACTAGTACTGTATTTTATTGCATTGACTTTCTAGGTACTTGGATATTTCACTCATATATCATGCTTAAATGTTATGTATTGTTCCATTTAATGAAATATCACTAACTCAAGGCAATAAATCTAAACTACTGCACATATATTTTTAAATTCATGGGCTTAATTCAATGAATTCATCAGCTCCCCGTTGTAATGCGCGTATGATATATTGTTACAAAAATGTTGTTGTTTTTAAGCACCTTGCAGAAGATTGCTATTATCCACATGGCTCTTATAAAATTATTCCTATTTTTGTTATTATAGCAAATTCAGACCCTCAAAACTCTGGCAGCATGGATGAAAAGACAAATGATGAATCGGAAATGGTAAGTGTGTCGTTGACAACTGGTATGGGTGTATGTATTTAATTTCTAGTGTTTTTTTCACTATAATTTAAAATTGTTGGGTAATATCTTGTATGAACACATGTATTTTAATAAGAACCAAATAAATAGTTTCTCCTACTATACAGACGATTCGCATCAGCATTTATAGCGTTAATACACAAATGTTCCAGTTAAAACTTGCAAGTACCCAGAATTTTTGTCACTACCCTCCTTTCCTAGAAATGTTACATCATACTGTAAAGCCTGGATCGTCTTTTGTATCAATACATGTATTAACAATTTCAGGTATACATGTTTGTAATTTCATTTAAGTAATACCCTTCAGGGCTCTTGAAATTTTCTTAAAATGCAGTTGTCTCGGACAAGTGTACATGTTAATTTTGACTTGTCCGACATGGGAGGCTAGTTGACGGAGCATAGAATAGGGTACGAATTAACAGTTAAATAGGCCTGCATAACAGACTTGTCCAACTCAACTGTTGGTAGCCCTAATCAGCATTTAGACTTGTCTAGGATGTGGGGTTGGTGGATTTCTAGAGCCCTGTCCTTGTTGGGGACCGAATACAGCACAGTACAAGCATACTACACATGTACATGTAGTGATCATTCTAATTATTGCATTATGTCATTAATTTTAATTGTGAATGTGTGCATCAGGATAGTTTATATACAAGTAGGTTATGTTCATTGTACAATATACAGTGTATGTAACCATCCTGTTCTCAGAGTTAAGTACAGTAAAACCTCAATAATAAGACCACCCTTGGGACTGTTGAAAGTGGTCTTCTTATTGAGATGGTCTTAATGTTGAGGTTGAATAAAGACCAAAACAAGGGAAATGGACTTGAAAATTGTGTTCTTAATTTTGAGGTGGTCGTATCATTGAGGTGGTCTATAAGTAGGGTTTAACTGTATTATTTTTTGTTTTAGTTATATGATGAGGTGACAGCTGAAGTCAATCCTGGTATACGAGAGTATCTGTTTGGTACCAAACGGATAGAGAAGTTCAAGAGTTATTTTTCAAAAGAATTTGATGTCCAAGTTGATGATAGTGATGGTAAATTAGTGTTGAAGGGAACATTGACAAATATTTTAAAAGCAGAAGACAACATTGCAACTGGACCGATGTTTAATGATGCAGAGGAAGGTGCTTCTTCTCTTGAGGAACCGATGCAGGTCAATCCATCCATGAATTGTGACAATCGCACTCAAAATACACATGAAGTAGATCAAGAAGTTGTCGCTGAAGGATCTGGAATTAATAGCACTAAGGCACATCAACACACACAACCAAAGACCGACAAACATCAAGTCGCAAATGTTAAATCCCCAAAGTCCAAGGTGCCAACAGGCATTGACGTAAACAGCTTCTATACAGTAGTCAACAAAACATTGGTTGTTTTTAATACTAATGATCTGTTTTCATTTGAAACTGACATTAAAGTGGTAACAACTGACCAGAAATATTTGCATGAAAACCAATTCTTAACACAAGTACTGAAAAGGATTCCAGAATGTCAGAAAATGTGGAAGATGTGCAGAGGCAATGATTGTGATGAAATGCACTTGGAAACGGTTAACCTCGTTCAACCAAACACATGTTCTTACATTATTGTTGCAGCGATACCTAATGTAGAAAAACCCATATCAAGAAAGACAAGTGAGAAGGAGAAATTCAAAAAGAAAATAAACAACATAATACAACAAATCATGGCCAAAGCAGAAGAAATGAAGGTTCAAAGTATCACTTTGCCTTTTCTTGTGAAAACAGGTAAGCGTTGTTTTACACTTTTAGCATTACATGTACCTCAGTCTTACACACAGGAGATTGTCATTTGGAAGATTAATTATTCATGCATAGAATATGGAGCATGTCTTGGATATATTTGGATGTTTGAATTGCGGCTTTGGCCATGAAATGAGGTCAGGTGTAAAAAGGGTTGTACACTCTATGTACTATAATATAGTACATGTATTATATACATATACTAAAGATGCGATGAAGGGGAGAACTCATGACAATCTCCTGTGGCCTGACATAGTAGTTACATGTTTCTACCGGTATCGCATTAACTATTTACATCTGTTGTAGACAGGCAACTAACTTTGATCGTATTAAAGTCACAATAGGGGTTGCAGATACTTTTTGTTTAAAACTTAGGATATTCCCATATTTAAGTACACCCTAAAATGTTATTACTTAACATACTAATGGTGTCCCATCTAATTTCAGAATACTTTGTATCAGTTAAAAAAAGCTGTATATTCTTATTCAGTCGAACGGTTAGGTTTATCTACTTAGTCATATTTTAAGTACACTGGTTGGTTATTACGCCAGATAATGATTGACAGCTCTGGCAGACGCGCATAATTCAGCGAGGTCTGATCATGTGATCGCAGTTTAAATGTAGTAGTTGTTGTAGCCGAGTTTGATGTCCTCAATACTGTACTCGGACGAGCAAATATATCGCAAAATGAAATCACAACAATATAAAATATTCTGTAAGATCTGAGGTGCGTTTTTTTATAGATAGGGGAAGAAACCAAGAAAAGTAAGCCAATGTAGAAAAGGTAGCTGTCTAAAAAACGCTTGAAGGCTTCACTAGCTACAAAAGGACCTGGCGACACCTGTTCTGCATGGACGCCATTTTGTTTAGCAAAGCTGCACTGGCAGATCACGCTACCTATCTAAAGACAGGGGCTACTTTTACTATGTTTAAGAAACGGTACCGCTACTGTCCCTACCTCTAAAAGCGCGCCTCTGATGTCTTCTTACTCGAGATAATCATCCACCATTGAGTGAAATATTGTTTCTTATAGAAGAATAAGTTACAATATATATGGCTTAATGGGAGAACAATGACCCTTATTGGGCCTTTAACATGTTGATATTCAGAACATATGCCAGCATTATAATAAATGATAACTCTATTTTCATAGTTTCTTTATTATTAGACGCAAATCTTGATACCAGTGAGTCCTTTAACAGAGTTTTTCAACCATTTTTTACAAACAAGCTGATGATAGAATATTGAATATTGTACATTTAATAGTTTCAGGAACCGATTCAGCAACTAACATGTGTTGCCAAACAATGGCTAAGACTATTCTACAATACCTAAAACAGGAAAACACACATCTAGAGCACGTCAACGTTCTTCTAGATTGTGATATTACTAGAAAATTTTTCTGTGATGCAGTAAAACAAAATCTGAACACTAATAATACATGTTGAACTATCTATTTAGTATAAAAACAAGCATAACATCTATATTACAAGAAGTATTGACGGCTTTCTACCCATGGACAATTATGCTGTCTCCCATATAATATTAGTATATACTTTAAATGTTATATATGAAGAATATACTGAAGCATCATATTTGTGCATCAGATAGTGGCCACAGTTACAATACTTACCTCCCTTGTTCTGAATAAGTCGGCCATATTGATAGGCAAATTTCCTAATGTTTATAGGGAATCCTATAATATAAAGATGATAAATAATCAGATATATAAATATAACTTATTCATTATGCTCATGTGGGCTGATGACTCGGAAAGTTGAAGAAGAAGGGTTCTCATATGCAAATTATCTTTAAATTTCTCAATTATCACATATATTGGGAATTACTCATATAAGTGCTTACATATCAGTTTTGCCTATCAAAAACGACTGATGATTAAGAACAAGGGAGGTAAATATTGAAGATGACGGAACTATTGTGATTATACTGTTTAATATAAAACCAGGCCATTACAGGAAATGTATTGATATAGATGTTTTCAAAGTGAATGCAGTTCTGAATATTAGATGAATATTTGCACCAAGTGCCTATTTTGCAAACGGACATTTGGTCCAAAAATATGTATGAATGATTTATAGCATTGACTTCATCAGTACATCACATCCATTTCTGAATATTTATCACAAAAATCCAGACAAAATGTCTTTATTCATGCGTATCATACAGTAAAACCTCGATATTAAGACCGATTTTCAAGGGTCACAGAGGTGGTCTTAATATTGAGGTTGAATAGAGAGCTAAACAGTCTAAATTGACTCGAACATGGTGGTTTTAATTTTGAAGTGGTATTTTTATTGAGGTGGTCGTTAGGTGAGGTTTTACTGTACTTGTTAACAACCACTATAACTTCCTTTGTGTGAAATGTGTTTGTTAATAAATCAAATCCAGGTTTATTTTCTTATTAAAAATGTTCATTTGTCGTTTTTCTTTGTCAGAAAACGTTTCCACGACACAGAATACACGGTATTGTCTTTATTAGTGCAAAATGGGGAAAGTGACCGAATACAATATTCACAAACAGATAGAAAAAACATGTATTGAACGTATACAACATGATGGTGACTTTTTAAACATAATAAATTTCAACAGAATATACTTTTAAAATAGGATGCATGGCAACAGGAATGTTACAAAGAGCATGTCGTTGCATTATTTCCAGAACCCCATAACTTGTTTTTCGTCTTTTTGAGTTTTAACCTCATGTAGTTTTGTTATATACTGGGTTTTGGAAATGCATTTTAATTAAGTTATGTGCATTCCAGAACAATAAAGATAGTTACAGATAGAAAGAGCCTGGAAAGACGGTTTCAACGATACCAAATACTCAAAACGGCCAAAAATTGAGGTACGGGTTTCTGGAAACAAGCCGACGATGTGTGTCCTTGATAGATAATACAGTATGCAATATTCGAATACTACTTTAGTGCATGTCAGATACTTATGTTGCACTGTCATGCATATCGGTGTTTGAAACAAAATACTACTTGAAACAAATCAAATAGTTCGACAATTCATTGTTAGATATAGCGTGCAACTACAGTGGCATGGAGGTGACATATGTGAACTTATCTCGTTCCCACCACTTAGCATATCGAAGCCACGACTTAAATATCTCGTTCCCACGACACTGTTATCTCGAGGCCTCGACATGGGAACGAGATAAAAATAATTTCACACATGTCACCTCTATGCCACCGTACAGATGACCGAACACAATTTGTTTATGTGATGATGCGAAAAAAAAATCAGTACTGCAGTTCCCTCTTAAAAATGATCTGGTAAATTGGAAGAGCCTAATAGCGCGTGTGCCCACCCGATCTCGACGCATCGTGTTATTTAAACCGACACAAATAATCATGATATAGACGTAGCAAAAATACAAAATTTCGTGTAGAAATATTAATGAATAAAAAAGTTATTTGACATTAAATAAGTGCCTACTTATAAGTATATGCGGCAAAAAACTTGTAAAATGTTTAGGACCTAAACAAAACGTATTGTATAGTATATATAGTTGTTGGTCTTATGTATCGTTCGTTTAATGTTTACTGAACACACACTTGTAGCACGTGATTGCTGAGTGGTTTATGATAAATTGTCAGTTGTTTCACTGCGCATGCGGAATTCTACTTTCGTTTTCAGGAAGGAAACAATGTAGGAATGGTAGAAAATATACTTTTATGAAAATACGGTTCATTTTAAAACTGGTTTTGTTTTGTGAGTGAATGGTTTAGACCAAAGTTTTGTCTACGTATTACGAAATAAAAAATAAAGGTAAGATTTTTTTATGTTTCTGGAAATATTTTTTATTTATCAGTTTTTTTATGAAAAATGTAGTCCACGCATTAAGTTCATACTTATGTTATTGACATAAAAATGTGTTAAATTTGATATCTTCTCAGTTGTGATCAATTTTAATATTAACAACAATTTGGAATATTATGTTGTACTTTCGATTTCAAATCGGATTCATTTAATTAATTCGACGCATTAGATCTGTTCATAACAAGTACACGTAATGAGTTAATGTTCATGTAAGTGCTTATAATGTAATACAGTAAAACCTCAATAACAAGACCACCCCTGGGACCCTTGAAACTGATCTTAATACTGAGGTGATTTATTATCGAGGTGGTCTTTAAGTGAGGTTTTACTGTAAATAGTCTCAACAATGAACTAACTTCACGTATAGATGGAAATGTGTTGTGATTTCAATGAGGAAGTTGAATAAAGAGTGTAACAGTCAACGTTGTCAACATAGGCTTGAAAAGTGTGGTCTAAATTTTGAGGTGGTCTTATTATTGAGGTATCTTTGAGTGAGGTTTTACTGTAGATAGTCGCAACAATGAACTTACTTCACGCTCAGTATAGATAGAAATATGTTTGAATTTCAATGAGGAAGTTAAAGCTAGTATTACGATTTTACTCCTTTGAGAAGAACGATTAACACTGATACATCCGGGTCACTTATAAGAATACGCATTACGCAATAATATACCTGTAACAAATGTTCTATTTTTAGAATCACCATCATACAGTAACAAGGCGACTCAATAGACTACAATAAAATCTCAATAATCAGACCACCATTGGGACCCTTTAAAACTGGTCTTAATACAGAGGTGGAATTAACATCAAGGTTGAATATAGAGCGGAACGGTCAAAATGGACTTGAAAGTGTGGTCTTAATTTTTAGGTTGTCTTATTGTTGAGGTGGTCTTTAAGTGAGGTTTTACTGTATATTTAAATGGTCTACTTGTCTTGTCTGATCAAATGATTCAACTTTAGCATCGATTTTAATTCTTAAAATATCCCCACAACGGCGGTTAAATCAAAGCACTGAAAGGCACTAAACAAAGTTAACTCTGCACCAGATGATGGCGCGTGTTCTGATGTCGTTTTTGCAAGTTTAATTACTATTTCGTTTGCAAGAACTCATTAACTTGCTTATAACAATTTTTATTCTAATACTCAGTAAACTCTCATGTAAGGACCACCTCATAAATAAGACCGTTTTTCATGGACAGGTCTTTATTATCTCCCGTATTTTAACTCGAAATTCAGACCACCGACTTTTCTTCGGAACAACTGATGGTCTTATCATTGAGACTTCACTGTACAGTATTTGATGAATACCGTAATATGTTTCAGAACCAATTGTTGGCCGCGCACACTCATGGCAAACAATAACATGACAGTAATACTGCTTTCACTGGTACCTTCACACCATATATGATGAGTGAGTGAAATCAAAGCGCTGTAAGGACGTGGCGCACATAATTGTCATTATCACACTAGAATAAAAACTTTAGTGAACGAGTATTAAATTTATTCTGTTCCGTTCAGTATAAATGTTTTATATATTATAAAATACAGATGAAGACAGATGATTACATGGACAACACACCCGAACGGGTAGAGGGTAGGTATATTAATCTATAATCACTATCATGTAACATTCATTGTTTGGTGTATACGTTATTCACAGTAACCGGAAGATATAATCAATGTGGTTTTATTCTTTGATAACACAGACAAATGTTGAGTCACATAAATATATCTGTGATTTAGAAAGCAACATGAATGCCAATCACAATGTAATATTATATATCTCATTTGAGATATTATATCGGTGGTAACGTTAAGATACATAGCACGCCAAGCTATATTTACACGGTAATCAAAGCACAGAAAGCACTGAAGTTGTTCGGTATTGAACACTGGTTGAGTATTCAATACTTCCAGATTCACAGAAATTACGAATCATTATTGCCCATTGTTTAACCATGAAATTTAATTGCGCAGTAAAGAATTCTACAAGTATTGTGTGTGTTATGCAGGTAAAGCTCAGATGTTGAACCATTCTTAACCGATTCACTTACCTAATCTTCTTGCGCCTCTTCCGGAAAAAAAGAATTTTCGTATTAAGGCGATGCGACTGTCGAAAATTGCCATAGAACTAATTGTTCCACCGAACAATTAATAAACATGTTTTACATAAATGGTAAAGAATGGCATTACTGCCAAGGAAAATATATTTCTTATTTTGCTGATATTGGACGAAATTTGCTATAAATTTGACCTTTAATTCCTATCTTTCTTCGAAGATACTTTGCAGTCACTGAAGAAATGCATGGCGTGAGCTGTTGAATGTAACACTTTCCGACATGAAAACAATTCTGAAAAAAAACTTTTTTGTTATTATGACACTTGGTTGCATTATCTGTTTGAAATCAAAACGATAAATAAAATAAATACTCTCGTTTTGATATCTTACACCGTCTACTTTCGGTTTCGAAACATATTAATATCACACTGGCATGTTATGTTAACCAGTTAACCGCTCGGAAGATTAAACGGTTAATCGGTTAGCAAAATAGCCGATTACTGACATCCCTACAAGCTGTAATCCATCGTATTGTTATGACATTCACTTATTACGGCTCACAATAATGCAATCCAACCATTAGTTTTAACGATCTAGTAACACACATACATATTTGGTAATTTTTAAACAAAAATGACACAATGGAAACAAATATTTAGAAATATCATTATACAAAAATAAAGTTTCGAGTAGATTGTTTTCAAAACTTGTGTGGACACCTTCTTGTTCTCCTAGCTAACACCGTGCCATGTTGATACATTGAATATTTGCAAATTCTCAATTGAATAGGTGCAAAAAGTCTTGTAACTTGGTTTCTACATAGTGGGAAAACGCAGATACACATAGCTACTGCCAACATCAGAGAGGCACGTTTTGGCATTGTCGTCATACCAGTAAATTCAAATTTAGAAGGACAAGCCATCGACAATCCCAGTACGTGGTATCTAGTATGTTCTATCAAGTTCGTATAGTATCAGAAATTAACCAACCAGCGTCAAGGTTACACTCGTTGTTCGGTTAAAGAGAGATTGCCTTTGCGGTTAACGTAAGATTTGATTAGTTTACACAACACTGATATGCAAATAGCAAAACCATGTTAGTACCGCTGCGTCGAAACAAAATCGACCCACTTTCATGTACATAAATAAAATCTCTTCATGAGATGATGGGTTATGTCCGATATTAATTTTAAACAAGGGAAATTACTTACTTACTTACTTACATATGTCCGTTCATGGAAAACAAATAAGTTCATGTTTTTTTTAAACAAAATGCGTTTGCAACAATTTATACTGCAAGCTAGTTATTTTCAGGATTTACAATTGCAGTGTTTTATGCTTGCTTCTTCGTCTGTTACAGTATAAAAACAGAATCTGTAAGTATAATTTGGATACTAGCAGACATAGTACAAATGTATATATAAATCAATACAATTTAATTTTATGTTTTATCTCAGACAGAAAACAGAACTATGGACATATCATGCCCTTTGACAAGAAAAACGTTGTTGCATGGGATGTAGTCTGGTCTAGATTCAAACCACAAGGTTGGAATAGTGGAATAGTGGCACTTGCAGTAATAACCGACAACAAACATGTCAGCTCTTCGTCAGATAGAAACATACACAATACCAGCCGTGATGTATTGAGGGAAGGGAAAAAATGCAAACTTGGAACAATAGGAGTTGAGATCAATGACAGTTATGACTATACCGAGCTCGTTCACGCATTGGTTGATCTAAGAAACAACGAGCGGCCTGAATGTCTGTCGGTATTTTTGTGTACCAACGAAAAACACGCCGAAGTGAAACACTTCGTGGACAAAATTGATGCTCTGGTAAAAGAAGGTATGAAGTTTCCAAGGAGGTTGGTGTCGCCTGAGATGCGTGGTATGTTTGATTTATATACTACATACTTCCATAGATGTTCACAGTTTCTGAGAAACAATTATTTCATCAAATATTTGTTCTGAATATGTATAAACCAGTAAATGTCCTTTATTTACGCCAACATACTTGCAGTCCTACAACGTACAAGCACATCGTCTTGCTAGTGTGGCGTCCGTCATAAAAAACTATTTTTTGTATTTTTCGTGGGGCCAAACATCACTTTTTCGATAGTTGTTTCACTGCTTATTTATTGTTCATGTTTCAGGTCTATTCCCTCCCTTGAAAGTACGAACGAAGATTCAGCAAGGTTCACTTCTAGATAGTGGAGTAAGTTCAAAGTCAACATGAGCTATGAATTTAAAACGGCATAACATTAGTTTCTCATCTTAGACGAATATGAAGTACAGTAAAACCTCAATAATAATATCAGTTTTCAAGGTTACCATGGGTGGTCTTATTATTGAGGCTTTACTGTGGTTCCAGATCACCCAAATGACATTTCATGTTACAAAAAGACCTTCAGTTCCTTTGATATTGACGTGCTTCTAAATGAGAGAGAATAAGTTGTTACAGGTAACGCCACATACATAAGACAATGTCTCCCCACACAGACCTCTGGGAAAACAATTCATAAAACAAAAGGCATTTCAGGAGGCTCAAGGGTACATACGTAAGGGAACAAGGGCGCAAGGAATGGCATGGCCTGGCCGACATAAGGAATAACTAGGAGAATCAAAGAGGACAAACAGGGGTGGGGGGGTTAATGGATGGAAAAGATCACAGGACAAGTCAAGACAGCTGACAACAATAGTCTAAAGCTGGGGAGAAAATAACGTGAACACTATATAAAGTGAAAGCATTACACATGGGTAAACCGAAAGTAGCCTATTTTAGACATCAGAACTATGGGAGAGATTTTGACAAATCGGAGTTGAACATGGAATGACAGTAGGCGTTACAACATCAATAACGTTTTTCATATGAGGTTTCGCTCAGAAAGCATCACATTAAACAGTTTATGACAAAAGTTCTTCAGTATCATCAAAGATTCTCCGAAGATAATTATAATTAAATGCTCGTAGCGGCCACAACCCGATGTTTCAAATTCAGCGAGAATGACAATTCATACCAATATAAAAATAAGGTCCATTGTACTCGTACATTCGTTTATTTAATAAAAGATGTAATTTCGCTTTAAGCAGTTGCATTGTTTTCAATGTATTTGATGAAATAACTTTTTTCTATTCCATTTTCTAAATAATGACCATTGAACATTAATCCATCAGCAAATAAGTCTTTTCTTATAATTCAAACATGTCGCAAAAACATGTACAGTAAAACCTCACTAAAACCTCACTTAAAGACCACCTCAATGATACGACCACCTCAAAATTAAGAACACAATTTACAAGTCCATATTTACAGTTTTACTGTTTATTCTACCTCAATATTAAGACCACCTCAATAAGAAGACCCGTTTTCAAGGGTCCCAAGTGTGGTCTTATTATTGAGGTTTTACTGTATACCTACATGTACTTTTGGGTACACGTTATATCTGTCACTTCATAAAATGTTTGCCTTACTAACATCACGGACTTACATAGACGAAACTTCAACTATAATAAAGATTAATAGGTATTTGCAAAAGCGTTTTCATGAACACAAGAATTGTTCTTCAAAATCCTTTACAGTTATCACACATCGTTTTATTTTTTCAGTGCCAATCTGTTGTGGCCGCTATTGGTCATAATCTCAAATTGAACAAAGGAGGCGTTACCAAAGAAATTGATGAAGCTGCGGGAAATGAGTGTCAGACACGTTTAAACCGTATTAAAGTTCCTGTTGAGAACTGGGAAATTATACATTGCCCTGCTGGAAAATTGACCGAGAAAGAAATAAAACGGCTAATACTAGTATTTGGATGTATTCCAATGTGGGAGAAAACCGACAAAAATGCTCAGATGTCAGAGGTTTGTCCAATATTTATATTTACGAAATAACCATCTTATGGGATATACAACTCTCAACTCTTCAGTTTTCTCGTTGCAAACGAATTACAAGGTCACACTTAAGTATTATGTAGATTTTTAGCCTACTTTTTGCAATACCTCTCCCGATGTTGCATTGCATTTCGTGATTGGGATTGTGTGTATAGCCCTCGCTTCGCTTCCCATTCAGGTTTTAGTTAAGGAGGCCCCTGCAAAAATATTCCAAACTCAATTGTTTTCTTCGCACCGATCGTAGGCAAGAAAAAACAAACACACTCTTTGCTGGGTTAAAATATCGCAAATTGTGTTAATTTAAGCATATAACATAATAAATAACAATTAATGAAATTAGTTATTAAAAATTTCAGCTGTTAACAAAGTTTATATGTGGCTGCTTGTTGAAGGCCGACGAATGTGGGTGTAGGTCTGTAGCCATACCTATGCTTGGTACTGGGCGATTGAAGTATCCTGAACGTACTGTACTTGCCTCGATATTAGACGGAATCGAGTTGTACGCACAACTTGCAACACTAGGGCACATTGATAAAATTGTTATTGCGGTTAATGCGATAGGCAGTGACTCCTTTCAAGTAAGTATTGGTAACACACGTGTGTGTAAATGTTCACTCTAGTGGACAATCTATATATTCTACACATGATTGTTATGTGGATATTGCCATTACATGTATACTTAAAGAGCGGCTCATCCAGTTTCAGTAATACTGCCGTCGGTTCTAGCAATTAGTTCGAGCCATCTATTGTTCGAGGGATTTTTGGCATACATGTGTATGTACAGACTGACTGTTCCCGGTACGAGTGTACTATGCATTTTGAGCATGGTAAAGATTGTTGTTTTAGAGTTTTATTTACTTTGCAATTCCATAGATAATTTACAATAAAAAATCCAGTTTGATGTTCATTTAATATTTAATAGATCAATTAAGAACCTTTTCGAGGTATCTACTGTGTTCGAGCTAAACGTCTTCGAATTTTCGAAGTTCTACTGTACATCTATATCCCCTGTTAGCAACTTGTACTTACGTATGCCTAGTGTTCGTTAAAATAACTACCTTTTGGATGCATTACAGATGTATGTGTCTGAACTTGGAAGACGAGGAAACAAGAATACGAAGTCACTATGTAAACGGAAAGGTAAGCGCTATTGAACTGCAACACTATGACTGCGATGTTTTAACCTTAATTACAAATGGGTAACTAGTAGGTATGTATACGGCAAAATCCTCAATAATTAGACCCTTAAAACTGGTCTTAACATTGGGGTCAAATAAAGAGCAGAACAGTCAAAATGAACTTGAAAAGTGTGGTCTTTATTTTGATGTGATCTTATTATTGAGGTGGTCTTTAAGTGAGGTCTTACTGTAGTGTACATATAAATAATACTATTAATAATACATGTATATGTCAATTTACGCGTTGACTGCGATTTCCTTGTGATAAGTTTAAACTAACGAAGTTTACACCAATTGTGAAACAAGTCTTACAACGTATACTGATCCCTCTGAATGAATGCTTCCCAGGGTTACTAAGCAGAACTCACGGCAAATTCTGGGATTGTGAAGTTTGTGATCAAACCTTCATCAGCGGGGCTCGAACTCACGACTTTCGGATCAGCAGTCAGGCATTCTGTCCCTCGACCACTACACGTCCCACAAAATCTTTGTAATTGACTTACTGCCTATGTTCTAAATATACTTGATATAGAGCAATATACGTAAAAAGGCATTACAAGTGAATTGGTAATGAAAGAACCTATCTATTGGTATATATTTGTTTCTGTCTAGATGCTAATATTCTGAGAAGTACGAACACTATCAATAAATACACCGTTGTAAATGAACAACACTTGCAAGAACAGATCCCCGTTGAATTTGTTGATGTAGTTATAAACAACAGATCAGGTAAAATATATCTCATACAATAAAGAAAATATGTAACTGTACATTTGCTTATATGTTTCCATAATGCCCCACATATACTTGTACTGTGGAAGTTTGTTTCTGTGCAGCCGTACAAACATGGCTTTGCTATAAGCATATCAGTGTTGTGTAATTCAATCAAATTTTACGTTAACCACTAAACCAACTTCTCTTCAAACGAACAACGTTTGTAACATTAATGCGGATTGGTTAACCTTTCGATAAGGGGTACGTTTCCTTACCTAAAGGCCAGAGAGCTTATGTCATAGCGAATTGTCCGTCGTGTGTGCGTGCGTATGTCCGTCCGTTATTCTGTTAACTGTTCATCCAAATGACAAGTGTGGACCAAACTTTACTGGAATGTCCATTGGGTGGTCCTCTTTCAAAGTTGTTCAAATTGTTAAATAGGAAGCAGGAGCTGTAATCTTTTAAAAGTGAAAACTTTAAATATCTTTTTGTCCAGAACCATAATTATGGTCATTATCGACCCCATCCCAGGGGTCTTATGTTTAAAAAAAATTTATATAGGGAATATCTTGGAAACTCTTTTTGTGCAGAACCAAAAGACCCAGAACTTTCATATTTGGTACGCAACATTGTCCAGTAGTCTGTCTGTCCGAGATTGTTTAAATCATATTCCTGGGGTCACATATGTTTTCTATAGATTTGTATAGGTAAACCTTGTATATCTTTATGATCCATGTTTCATAAGATCGTCAGGACGTGGCAACACCAAAATCATTGTTTGTTTGAATCTGCATACCCGCGAGAAAATGCTGTTTGTCATGTATTATGACGTCATTTTTCATTTACAAGTATGTATTTGCTTATATCTACCAATTGTCAACAAAAAATAATCTACATATACAACTGTGTATTGAGTGAATTTAGTGAGCGCAGCTGTACAATTACCAACCTCTTCTTTAAGTGACGTCATTTCCAGAAAAATCCTCATGTGACGTCACCATGTACTGACAGTTAGCAATATTTGCCCTATATTGTGCTATGAAAACGAAGTGACCATATGGAGTAAATATTGTTTCCTGCTTGCAATAGTGACATCACATGTTGGGTTTCCGTGAAATGACGTCTATTACAGAAGAGGTTGGAAATCCCAAAAGCAGTGCTCATATGGGCAGCAGTCCGACTTTGTGTATATAGGCCTATACATTTATTTGTTGATGAATATTCTAGGTCAGGATGTCAAATACCCGCATGCGGACAAGCATGTGTTGGATAGTTTTGAAGATGGCATGAAACTTGTTGTAGACAAATGCGAGACTGAAAAAAATACAGCCATTGTCATTCATACTTCCCGTAAGTAGGCCTCAATCTTGTGCAACATCAAAGTCAAGTTTGTGGCGGTTTGGTATTTGTGTACTGAAGCATATTGTGGCCAAACTGATTTATTTTTATTCACAAAATGTCGATATTAAAGTTAAAATTCTCAAACGTAAAGTTGAACTATCGACTTTATAAGTTTGAAGTATTAAATTAATTGACAGATTGGTATAAAGTTTTAAGGTACGATAATGCGGGCTATGGCTAATTATTACGTATACTTGTATACCCGATTCAATGAAGCATATTTCTTTTGTCTCTATTCGTTCAATGTGTACTATATAGTTCCCACTTTACCTCCCTTGTTTTGAATAGTCGGTCATATTGATAGGCAAATTTCCTTAAAGTTTATAGGGAATGTAATGTAAACAATGATAAACTAATCAGATATAAAAAACAATAACTTATTCATTATACTCATGTGGGCAGCTGGCTCAGTATGTAAATTGGTTGCAACATGCAAATTCTTGGTATTTCCTCAACTATCACATTTTTTCGAAATAACTCCTGTAAGGTCTTATCAGTTTTGCCTATCAAAATTGCTGATGATTAAGAACAAGGGAGGTAAATATTGTAGATGTGGGAACTGTCAATTCGATTTGTCATCTATTTACTATTATGACATTGACAGGTTTACCAACAATATCGGCAGAGACGCAGGTGGAAGGAATAATTAGTGCATTCGAAAGAAACAAGAATAAAGTATATCTCTACAAAGTTCTGATTGCCGTCAGCAATGCTGATGATTTCAAGAAATGTCAAAACGTTCTGTGGCGAGAGAACTCAGGTATTATAAAGCACGTACATGTATGATTCACAGTAATTGCAATTTTCGTTTGAAAAAACAACAAGTCTCTTATAGGGCGTATAGGTGCAACCCTATTTCTTTCATTAAAACGTTAGATTTTCGGTGATTGCTATAAGGTATTAACTGCGTGTTGTTTCATTATTTTTCAAAACTTTCTGAGAAGGTGTAAATACCAGAAACGAACCGCTCAGGAAAAGAAACGCCCTGGAATGCAGCAATATTTTTAAGAAGGGTTATTGGGGCTGGCCTACTGTATACGGATGGTCGAATATATGCACATCTCTCTCCTCATTTTGAAATCACGATACGATTTTTGTAAAATACAGAAGCTTACAACTTATAAATTTTGCTTTTCTTTCTACAAAATAATTTGCAAGCTGAGAAACCAGCTAATCAAACTTACCCCAAGGTGATTAGTTCAACGAAAACCCCGGCCTTGCTACTCGCGACATGCATATCGCAGTGCTCCTTCAGTATATTTTATGTGTCAAATTTTACTGTTTAGCGGTATCTTGAAGTACACACCAGAGTGTAGCGTTCAAGCTACCTCCTATTCAAGTAACCTCGGTAATCTGAAATAAAAAAAACAGATCCCGATTTCATATTACCATTAATCAAACTGCAGTGATACATTTACTACTAAGTAGCAGTATACTACTGACGAAATTGTGAACAGTAAGGCTGCTCCTTTAGGCGGCAGTTACGTAGGCGGGAGTAATCATATAGTAATACTTAATAACTTAAATTTTTTAAATCACATGTACAAGAATTTGAATTCAGAACAATCGTGTTAAACACCGACGTGTTTATCAATATTACTGACTATATGCATAAATTTACTCATTGACATATAGGATAACAGAACCTAGCGTCCACCATTTTTCCTACTCTACCAGTTGCTTTTGAACTTCACATTGAGCATTACCTAGATATTATTTTTTTAAAGAACAAGGGGGCCCAAAATGGAAACAGGGCGAGGGTCACTTCGTCGATGAAGTATATATCATTAATGACAATGAAAGTCACGTGACGGACGCTTCCAAGGATTCTTCAAATAAGGACTCGGTAATATGATTTTTAACTATATTAAATTGTATTCCTTTTATAACACTGAATTTCTATGAGGCCAATTGAGTCTCGTTGGACATTTTAGCAAACAATTACACAGTATGTATTAGGATAGCATCATTATCAAAATGGTGTTTTCTAACTGAAATATGAATATTTGAACGCTGCTATGGGATTGACAACCTCTTCTGTTAGTGACGTCATTTCAAGAAATGTGATGTCACTATGTGCAAGAAGTAAGCAACATTTACTCCATAATGGGTAAAATATTGCTTCCTGTCAGTACGTGGTGACGTCACATGTGACGTTTTCTGGAAATGACGTCACTTAAAGAAGAGGTTGGAATTCATACATTTATGCTCAGTCAGATTAAAATCATAATTGTGTAGTGTTTCGCTACATATACAGGAGCGTAGAGGTAGCCAGACTTATAACCAGATTGAGTTAAACTCTCTGTGCGTTGCTTGCATTTATTATTATTAAAATACTTTGTTGTTTGTCTGATGTTGACTATCAAGACTGTGCTAGCTGATAACGACGGCAACAATTCACTTGAATTTACAATACAGTCGGACCTCGTTCATTCGAATTCCTTCGGTCCGAAATTTTATTTCGAATAATGCGTAGTCTCGAATGCGCCATTTCAAATCGACGTACCTAAGAGAAGATACATCGGTACCTGCTTTTTATTTCGGATGACTCCAAGTTTTCGGATAAAAGGGTGTCGAATAAACGAGGTTTGACTGTATATACGTGCAATTTACCAAATGCACGATTTTTGTATGTTTTAATATTAATCATAACATGCATTATACTTACTCAGGCGCTGGTTATTGATATGGTGAGGGCTGAGGTCAACCCTGGCATAACACAATACTTGCAGTCAATTCCGAATGTAGAAATCTGGAAACAAAAGATGGAATCGGTATTTGATTTGAAAGTGTTTGACACAAACGCCCTTAACGGTACGATGATGTTGGAGGGAACATTAGAAAACATTCTTAAAGCGGAGGATTACTTAGAGACCGATTTTCCAAATGGTCCTGAACTAAGCGTTGCCCAAGCAATTCCTGACCAGGAAACCCATCTGCCCTACTCTAACGACGGAATCGAGGTAGTAAGCGAAACATCTGTACGAAAGAAAACTGTGAAAGAAAGTCTACCTGATAAGCAGACCGAGAAAGCACAGAAATATCCACTGAACACGGACAACACACAGGGACTGGAATACGACAACAGAATAACCAGCACAAGAAAAACAAATGATGGTGGTGCGGGAATGACTACAGGCACTTCTACACATCAATCGTTTGTTCACGGAAATAATGAAATGCAGATAAAAACACATAACGAAATGATCGACAACGCATCACACAAAACCAACCTCCAGGATAATGACGGCACCAGAACAGATAAGGGTATTGCGTATACATTTAAAAAGATGTCTGTGTATGTTTATCAGACTCTTATTACCACTGTTTCTACAGATACAATCACATGTACAGATGACATTAATTTCAAACATGATACTGGTCTGTCCAGACATATTTCATCAAAAGCTGGCAAAGGTTGTGTCCAAAAATGGCGTCCACCAGCATCGGAACTACAATACTGTAAATGTATTGTTACACCTGCTGATCAGTTGAACTACCAAAAGATCATCCATGTGATTCGTCCTGAGAACTGTGACGACATTCTCATAGCGTTCAACAATATATTGATCCAATGTGACAAATTAAATATTTCTTCAATAGCCATACCAACGATCGGTGCAGGTTCGTAAGATTGCTTTTTTAACAATAACGGTGCACAAAAAATAATTTATACTTTTGTTTTATGTTACGTTTGATTCATTTCAAGCCTAGATGGCTAGTATAACTTTCTATCTGATAACAACCGTAATATGTTTGTTTAATATTTACATTACAAAAGCAAATTACTCTTTATATTATTTCACATATACATGAATTTCTGTAATGTATAAATCATTTGCAATACATTTGTATTCTAATCATATTCAGATGCAATATTACCCACTTCTTGTCTTATGAATAGCAGATTTATGATCGATAAGAACATACTTTACAGGTACCTGGCCTAACAAAGTTCAAGATTGTGCTGAACATTACTACAAAGCCTTACAAGTGTTTAGTGAATCGGCTGCTTTCCACACTTCCTTGACGGAGATACACATCGTAGATATAAAGAAGAACACGATCGATATGGTTAGATCCGTTTTTAAAAGAAATGTTAGTGCAGTGCCAAAATTTCAAAAGTTTTCACCAACTGATTGCGTCCCCTTCGACGTTTATTCCTCTACGATAGCAGTAATCAAGCAAAGCATGTTCTCGTTTAGTTCAGATATTAAAGTGCTCACCACAAACAACGATTTTACAGAAGAATCAGAATTGATGAAAGAAGCTTTACACCGCTGTAAAAGTTTCAGGTCTTGGTTAAATGGCCGAAAACGTGAGAAGATCGAGTGTACTGAGTTAGGCTATACTCAGGGCTATGATGATTTGCGCTGTCAACACGTCATTGTCGCTGTACATCCTTGGATTCCGAAACCATTTGATAAATCAAAGAAAACTGAATTTAAATTGTATGTTCGGAAAAACGTAAAAAACGTCATGGACACAGTTCTGGAGTTGCATGGAACAACAGTCGCTATACCATTGGTAACTAATTCAGGTAAATATAACCAAAATATAACCTATTTTTCTTCTAATAGACTCATGGACATGTGAATCAATGAGACACGTCTTTGAAAGAAACACTTGTGTTTAATTACAGATATAAAATCAGGCCTTTAATGTTTATATGCCACATACGGCACAACCTCTCACAGGCAACTCCTTGAGAGATTCCAACGTTGTTGGAACGTGTTGACATGTTTTGCTCTAGATACATAAAAATTGGTAGTACACTTCTATGGTGGGAAATTGATAAAATATGCTGTACAGAGCTGGTCAAGATTGGTCCACTTTGGAAAGTTAGCACTGTACTTACAAGTTTAATTCCTCTTGTGGTGATAACTGTTATTTTGCGACATGTTTGTCGTAAATATCTCAGTCTGCAAGAAGAAATAATTACATTGTATGATTATATGTAGTCCTACATTTTATATTTGGCAGAGAGGTTTCGTCATTGCACTGTAATTCCCAATGTTTGTGAATAGACAGTGCCGCTAGTCTTCTTCCTGATTTATTAAACAAATCCAGAGGTTTCACTGCAATACAATCAACAGGGTTAATCACAATTTTCCGGCTCTTCTTTAAATGATAAGAAAACAAAGCACTAAAAAGCTTAATTGATATTCTGCGAAGATGTCTGCTTTATGTGTTTGGTATTACTATTTCCTTTTCCATTTTCCATGTATGTCGTCTGTTGTAATTATAGATAATGCTGAAGTGAACAACTTGTGTTTTTACGCAATGGCTGAGGAAATTATCAGTTTTGCGCAAAAATCTGACCGGCAGAGGACAGTTTATGTTGTCACTGACAAAGCGAATTATGAACGATTTTGCTCCGTCCTTAACGAACGGATTCATCCTGGAGCACAATTTGTTCGTATGTTTTCTTCATACTTGTTTGATGATTAAGTATCTAATATTTATCATTATCAGTGATAGCTTTACATTACACTATGTATTTTAACATTCAGTTGCCTGCAACTAGGTGTAGGTTAATTGACGACTACTACTTTTTGGCGTATCTGTATAATATTGATTGTGACCTACATTTCGACAAATCAAATGTTGTATATGAACTTTAGACCAATCAAATATTGTATATGAACTGCGTTGTTTAAATATGCAACAAATGAGACGTTTTGGTTGGTTCATTTTTTAACCTGAGAGGCACCAATCGGGATGTCTCGAAAAGACAATTCACTTACCCGTAGCGTACCCCTCTGGCGAAATCAGTGTTCCGAAATAGGCGATTCTTTAGACATCATTCTATCTACACCGTTCATCTTTTTTTAAAAGATATTTCTTGTTTCTTAATTTATACATTAATTGTACATTTTAAATTCTTAGAAATAAATCAGTATCTTTCAATCCGAACTTATTACTTTGTATGTTTTCAGGCGAGTCGAGTGTCTGAACGGTTGTTTTCATCAAGCTATGCAGACCATTGTGGTACGTGACTGTACAATGATTTTGTTCGTCTACTAAAGAAGTCAATGGACATAGAAACGCTCGAAATCTCAACATACAAGTGACTGTTACAGTATTTGACTTTTGATTTTGATGTATAAACTTATGAATTCGTTATTAGAAACTGTTGGAATTACCAGTAGTTAGAGTATACAGTGTCTTTTTTGTCTTGTTAATACAGCATGCATATTTTAATCAGATATTTAATCCAACTGTCAGGGTTCTAGATTTTCTTCCAAATACACTTGTCCCGGACTAGAGTACATGTTAAATGTGACTTGTACGACATGGGACTTTTGTGGGTGTCATTTATATAGACAACATCCAGTTCAGGCTTTTGAAACAGGTTTGTCCTGGACTAACTAACTTCAACTCAACGGTTGGTAGCCTGAATCGGCAATTAGACTTGTCCGGGACGTCGGACTAGTGCATTTCTAGAGCCCTGCAACTAATTATTTGTGTTTGGCTATAATTATTCACTGTCTCATTAGAATGTGTATTATTTATGAAAATAATTTATGTCAACATATTTACACAAGATGTGCATTTGTATGTATATAGAATGATTTTCGGAAATCACCGTGACATTGGTATCGTTTTTTAAGGCACATTAACATTGGTTTGTATTCGGTTTCTGAAAATCGTCAACAAAATCAAACTGTTATTGCCATGCAGTCGCCTTTTTCCACAACATCACAGAGCCATTTTGGCATTTTTGGGAAATGTGTCACAAAGTTTTGAGAATCGATACCAGTGTAGTCAACGACTAAAGCTTTTTGGTAATTTGTTTTTACATTAGTTATATACCTCCCATCAGGAAACAATCAGGGCCCGATCTCTCAAAACATCTTAAATAGAAATCTCAACTAAATATGAGATTTTGCTCAAATCAGAGCCTGTCTATGTTTGAGACAATCTCATTTTGGATCTCTTGAAAATTTTCTGAGAAAAAGTCATCTCATGTTTTGCAATATCTATTTTGAGTCCGGTCTGAGATGAGAAAAATCTCAACAATTATAGATCATATTTGAACTGAGATTCAGCTTAGAATTGAGATTCTTTTGAATATCAGGGCCTGGACATTATGACAGAAGTTGGCTGGACGAAAAATCTCCAAAAGTTCCAAAACTGAGATATGGCGTTGTGGAAATAACATGACTACAATTAATGAATGTGAGGTCTTTCTGCGAAAGATACAGTCTAACCTCGTTTATACGACAACCTTCTGTCCGAATACTCGTTATCACCCGAAATAAATATCGGGGTCCCGATGTATCTTCTTGTACACGTGGAATTGAAATGGGTTATTCTAAATCGTGTATTATTCGAAGTAAAAATTCGAACCCAATGAATTCGAATGAACGCGGTCAGACTGTACCTTCTCCGTTGATATTTATGTATCATATGTATATGGATCGTCTTTTGTAGTAATCCACTTCTATTATTATGTTTATTTTTGATATATTATATACCAAGTTCTTTACATGTTATGCTGACATATGTATGCTATTTCCGTATATTGTTATATGTTGTGTCTTTGAACTTATATTTTGACTTCTTTTATCATATTACGTAGATCTACAAAGCATTTTTTTTTCAACATTATCAGCTCCCCCAAGCAAGCAAGCAGTTTGTTTGCTCCACATCACACGTACGGTTGCATTTTTCGGTGTCTAGACAGAATATCACGCGGTTAAATATATCCACTACATCTTAATAAAGTAACCACTACATAACAAAGTTTGCATAAGATATGATAATGTTACGGAAAAAACCATAAAAATAATCAACGACATTATATAACAAATGATGCACAACACGAAAAGATAAAATCAAATGATCAAAATAATCTATGAAACAATATAGTACATAACAGACGCAATATAACTATGCACATATATATTGTACATAACATAATAAACATTTATGATGACATACTGTAATAAGTTGTCTACATAATAAAAGATGTCAAAATGTAAGTCCAAAGGCCAAAGGAGTGTTATGGTTGTTTTATTTTGATGTTTTGTTTTGTGTGATGACATTATAATCAAACTCTTTGAATCAGTTTGGGTTGACGTGCCTATTAAGAGATAACACGAATGTTGTAGGTTAATAGACGCCATTTGTGCCTTATCTATTGTGAGTACTTGTAAACAATCCTGTAAAATTATTCAAAATAGCGAAATGTTTTGGTGGTCACTTTTGGTATGTGCGTTTTGTTTTGGGTCGTTTACGAAAGGTAAAATTGCACTTTGTTTCTTGAGTTAAATAAAATCTGACGAAAATAACCTAACTTAGACAATGTTATTATAGACACTACAGCTCTACATTAAATTGCAACCATGCGATAGTAGGTGAAATGTATACATCGTAGTGACTTGGGCATTCAGCATAATATCTTGCGTACTCGGCGTATAGTATCACTCAGTCTGTGCACCGGTTAACTCAGTCGGTAGAACACTCAACTTCTAATCAGTTGGTCGTGGGTTCGACCCCCGTACGTGGAGTATGTTCTTCCGTGACAAGAATATTGAACTGAAGATAATGCATCCTTGGTCATTCGTCATCCACCTCTGAACTCTTGATTTATGTGGAGACGGTACATGTTGCTTGTGGAGGAGCATGTTAGTACAGGTTTGTAACATAGGAGCTCTGCTTAGGTCTACTGAACGCCGTATGTAGCACAAGTACTGTTGGAAAACGGCGTAGCACAAACTATCACTCAGGCGCCTGACTTAATGTCTCAAACACTCGACAGACAGTATGATTATGAGTTAAAATAGTTTACGGTTTAAAGTGTACCTTACCTAAGACTTACGGCGATTTCACGAGGGCTGATAATGATCTTTGATCTTCGGACAAGCTTATGACCGTTCATGCCTAGTCCACCTGGTAAAATAGATCGGTTCAACTCGCAAATATCAATGTGGAGGTACTAAGTTCGAAACCTGGACAGGCGTTTCAAGGGATGAAAGTAATGTATATACAAATTATGAAGCATCGGATTGTCTGAGCAGATTTGACCAAACATAATTCATCAAAGATAATTTGTATCTCAAAGCTGAATAGTGAGAATTGTGAGTGTGGAAGACAATTTTAGTATTTTGAAGCTGTTCATATCAACAGGCAAACTTATGTATAGCCTGTGCATACCATATATTTTCTATACTCTTTACACGCTAGTCAAAAGAGCTAACCCCGCCATTCTGTATTATGAGAATCTTCACCATATTGTGACAAAGTGATATTGAATGATGACCAAGATTTTGACCGGCTTATATCGACATTTATGATTACTCGTGCGGGTTATATCCCCCCATATACCCTGTCAACAACCTGTAAAACTTAAAGTATATACCCTAGGTCAGTGTCCTCCAAATTGGTCAGTAAATGGTGAGAGATGTTTCTACGCGTCACCAAGTTCTGGATCCTGGGCGGAGGGAATGGTAAGTCTATACTCATTATATTTCATTTGACTGGATTTCTAACATCGGTGTGACCAGTGTAGACATGAAGGATCTATCAAAATCAAAATACATATTTAGAATGTAATAATGGTTTTCAATTGTTTGCAATTAAACTTCGCCATTGAACCGTTTAGAAACTTATATTTCATACAAGTACTATAAATCACTAGTATTATTTTACTCTCTTATACACTCGCTCCAAATCCTTATAAAATGTCTTGTTTTAGAAACACTGCCCTCTGATTTCCAAACAATTTTCAAATGTCTGAAATTAAATGTAGTCTATACATCGGTAAGTGTTCTTAACAACGTACAGTTCACAACATGGCTGATCCGTATAGTCAAAGCCTTCTTAAAGACCACCATGCAATTATGACCATTTCATTAAAAAAAATCCAGACTTATTTTCATGGATCAGTTCTTAATTTTTGGTCCATATTTTAACTTGATAAGCAGACCACCTCAAAATTAAGACAGTGACTTTTTTCAGAGTCCATGGTGGTTGTAGTTTTAAGGTTGTAATGCAGGCCTACTTCCAATTGAAGCAGATTTATTCAATACGTCATGATCTTGTATCTACAGAAATTGTGCAAGCAGATGGGAGGGGAACTGGCGAGTATTGAGAGTCAATCAACACAAACTTTCCTAGCGAACATGATCCAGTCTAACAGCCATAGTGCGTAATTACCCCAACCCCCTGTGTCATAACCATATCAACTTTATAAGTAACACATTTAGCCTCTCATTGAAGTATCAAAAAAAGAGAAAACCAAAAGTGACAATGGCGGACCACCAATACAAAACATGTACAGCAAAACATCACCCAAAGGTCACCGCATAATGAAGATCACATTATTCATAAGCCAATATTTACTTCCGTATGTCAAGTAGATAGTGGGAGCACCTTTCCAGTAAGACCGACGTCCTACTGAACCATATTGCTCTCATTATTGATGTTTCATTGTATTGACTAAATGTATAATCCTCTCATTTACTAGATACAAGCGCTTTTGATCAGAAAATCTAGATATGTATTTGATAAATTTCACCAATTTGTTATCTGATGATGGCATTTAATGGCAATTAATGTGATATCGCCAGAAAAGTTTCCAAAAAAATGTAAACATGCGATCCCAATTAATACGTAAGTTATCATTTTGGTCGACTTACGAGGAGAAATTTATATTTGTAGAAAGCAATGTGACGTTGCATACCGGGAATGATTATGTTTATCATTATCTTCATGATCTTGGAGTGGACGTGACAGCAGCAACATCGACCACGTTTCGTGTACAGGTATTTGTTTATTTCCCTGGTAACCATATCAGTAAGAAATATATAAATATAAACATTAAGTGGATATTTAGACAACACATGTTGTTTTTGATGTTCTGTAACTGACGTCTCTTAATACAGAAGTTCGTTTCAAGAAACGCTTACTTTAAAATGCATGGGTTGGAATCCAGTTTTGGTCGAAATGGAAACGCGAAGTGCACAATCCCGCAAAATAGGCGCTTTGCCGTTTAGCAACCCAGGAAGCAGTCATCGGGAAAGACGATAAGTCGTAATAACTTGATGCATTTTCAATGTAAAATATATTTTAGGCTTGTAATGATGCTCATATCGCTTTATCCGAGACTAAAGGACTAGACACTTCGAACACGTATGAGATTGTGATTGGGGGCTGGTCTGACTCCGAGTCTGTCATACGAGATTGTAAACAGTGCCAGCACAAAGATGAAGTCCGACATACGTATGTGTATTATATTTGTGTATTATATTTGTGTAATTATATTTGTGTATTATTTTGTGTATTATATTTGTGTAATTATATTTGTGTATTATATTTGTGTATTATATTTGTGTGTATTATATTTGTGTATAATATGTGTGTATTATATTTGTGTATTATATTTGTGTATAATATTTGTGTATTATAGTTGTGTATTATATTTGTGTACATTATTTGTGTATTAAATTTGTGTATAATATTTGTGTAGTATATTTGTGTATAATGAGTGTGTAAAGTCATATTAAACCAAGTATTTGTTTTTTTTCTGTGTCTCTCTCTGTGAAGATGGGGAATTGTAAGTAAATGAGGCCTTATACACGAACATTTTAAGACTGAAACTCAGACTGTCGAATCACCCACTGTCACGATCACTCCTCCTAGGCTATCCCTGATGAACTCTCGAGCTTGATTTATTTACGTATTTTAAAATCTTTATTACAATTTAGAGTAAACAAATTTGAAAATTATGTCTCCTGATTCAACTATTACAGCAGTACACGTATGTGAAATTGAAGAGTTTGTATCAACTTTCGTGTGTGCGTATACATCGTTCAACCTGTGTTTGAGACAGACATGTGCTAACATTGTTTAGACTATTAAAGAAGCTGAATACGTTGATGTTTTTTTCAGTTCTCATCCCCTTGATTGCAAGCAAGCTCATCCGTTTTGGATCAGTTGGGCTAACAACTATATTCGTGTCGGTATGGGCAACATTGTTGGGGAACAGCAGTTTATGTCATGGAATGATACTGATCCACATCAGGTCAATTATGTCGCCATAGCAACCGGATTTGGTGCCACGGGAGATTGGACATTTGACAACAGTAAATATCGTTTCCAAGTACATGTACAGTAAAACCTCACTTAAAGACTACATCAACAATAAGACCACCTCAAAATTAAGAACACAATTGTCAAGTCCATTTTTACTGTTTTGCTGTTTATTCAACCTTAATATATATTAAGAACACCTCGTTAAGAAGACCAGCTTTCAAAGGTTCCAATGGCGGTCTTATTATTGAGGTTTTACTGTACCATTACATGATGTTACACTTCTAGTCTGAGAAGTCTCTTCCTGTAGTTTCACTGTGTTTAATCCGTGTTTTTTCGAATATTCGCATGGCAAAAATTAAGTTATGTAGACAAACAATGTTATTTGTCGCTAAAAAGTATACGTGGTCGTTACAAGAGTGAGATATGTACTGAAATCAACCTGGACAAATATGATAGTCAGTGTCGGTCCCGTATTATTAGTCAATCGTATGGCTCGGATATTTAGCCAATGGGATGACTCTGATAGTAAAATTTAGCCAATCGGATGGCTCGGAGTTTAAATTTAAATTTAGCCAATGGCATGGCTCAGGTTTTAAGTTTTAGCCAATCAGATGGCTCGGAGTTTGAATTTGTAAGTGAAGAAACGTCACAGCGCTTGCTTGCTTAATCCTGTCAACATAATGCATAAAATAATAGGCTTGTTGTTGGTCTCTTTTTCAGATACATACATGCCAGGCAAATTCTGGGTCGGTTCCACAGATCTTGTTACCGAAGGCGAGTGGCTCTGGCTTCCATCTGCAGTTTCCACGGATGAATATACAAACTGGGTAGCAGGACAACCAGACAATGCGAATGGATATGAGCACTGTATGGTGATAGATTCGAACTCAGCAATGCAATGGAGGGACGATAATTGCGAAGAAGGTCGAAATTTCATCTGTGAAAAATCGATCGGTAATGATCCAGGAATAATTGGCTAACATTACATGTACACATTTATGAGTTTCTTGTTATTCAAATGACGAATAAACGTAGAGAACGGATGTATTGTTTATTTCCGAGATTACAAACAGTCATGATGTGATGGAACAATACAACGAACACTCGCCTGCTTCCCTGATGGCCTTGCCAGCCTCCATACGTTTTATATACAGTAAAACCTCACTTAAAGACCACCTCAAAATTAAAAACACAATTTTCAAGTTCATTTCACTGTTTTGCTCTTAAATCAATCTCAATATTAGGAAGACCTTAATAGGAAGACCAGTATTAAAGGGTCCCAAAAGTGGTCTCATCATTGAGATGTTACTGTATTTTAAAGATAAGTCCTTAGGGAATGAGGGAAACTAGAAATGAAAGATCAGAGAGTCACAAACAATTTTGCTGATAACGTTTTCTCTTGAAAGAACATAGAGAAACCGAACAGGACGACAAACTTAGAAAAACCAAAACCATAAAATTGATAAACAACTTTGTGAAGGAATACAATCGTCTTATATATTTATTCAGACGGCTTCAAAAGATCAAGAAAGTTAGCTCGTTGAACTGATAGAAGAAGTTTTTTGCTGACTAAACATTTTCTGCTTTCAAAATATACGGTGTAAGGAAATGTTGCGGGTACAATCGCAGAATACAAGCAAACACATTTTCTTGCTTGTATGCGAAAAAACACGGACATTTCCTCATTCTTATGATGGAATTTCCGTCAAATGTGTAAATGTAATTTGTTTCTATTCCGTTTTCACGAACCCCTCCCTCTTGTCATCGTTGATGGCAATCTGAAACGTGTAACTAACTTGACAATATTACGTGATCCATTGCATAAAATGGCATTAGTTTTAGTCTGCCATTTGTTTTCTGACGACGTAACGTCAGATTGATTCCTCAATATGTCAGGCTGGGAAAATATGAAAATGAAGATGTACCGCCGGTGACGATGGGGGGGGGGGGGGGGGTAATAAAAAAACATTGGCTCCTGCGTAGTATGTCTGCCTTAACATACAGACGATTGCCCGATGGATTATTTCCGAGGCACAACGGAACTAAGTGTACTGTTCCATCGGTTGTTTAATCTTTACAGTAAGCAAGGAAGCAAGGAAGCAAAGAAGCAAGTAAGCAAGCAAGTAAGCAAGCAAGTAAGCAAGTAAGTAAGCAAGTAAGCAAGTAAGTAAGCAAGTAAGTAAGCATGTAAGCAAGTTAGTAAGCAAGTAAGTAAGCAAGTAAGCAAGTAAGTAAGCATGTAAGCAAGTTAGTAAGCATGTAAGCAAGTAAGCAAGTAAGTAAGCAAGTAAGCAAGTAAGTAAGCAAGCAAGCAAGTAAGCAAGTAAGTAAGGAAGTAACAAGCAACCAAGTAAACAAGCAAACAAGAAAACAAACAACCAAGAAAACAAGCAAACAAGAAAACAAGCAAGCAAGAAAACAAGCAAGCAAGAAAACAAGCTTACAAGAAAACAAGCAAACAAGAAAACAAGCAAACAAGAAAACAAGCAAACAAGAAAACAAGCAAACAAGCAAACAAGCAAACAAGAAATCAAGCAAGCAAAAAAACAAGAAAACAAGCAAACAAGCTAGCAAGTAACAACAAGTTCCTTTTTTAATAAAAAAGGAAGATTACATAGCCTCATGTTTTGGAACTTAACCTTGTCAACATCCGAATACATACTAGGCCCCCGGCGACAGTATTTCCATAAAGTTGACATTATTACTGTGCCGCCAAATGCTATGTGATATTTACACAACGAAACAGTACACCAGGCAGTTTACTGTGTGTAGTTTCGGATATTAGTCTAAACAGGTAAGGATTCAGTATTTTTCTTTATTCTTTAATTATCATTGGGTGGATATTTCTTACTTCTAAAGTAATAAACAACATTTAGACTAATATTTGCATAATTTATAAAACAATGCATGTGTTCGCGCCCTTTATTTAACACGCTGTTCCACGTGACTGACTGAATGAGACGTGCCTATCAGTTTACATAACGGCAAAAAGATATGTAAATGTGTTTAAAAAAATGCAACAATACATTCAATACTATTTCAGTCTTATAATTATGAGCCTATATTTTCGGTAAATTAGTGATGTATTCAAATCTTCAAGTACCTTGTGAGCATTATGAAGTGTGGTCATGACGCAAATTCGTGTATAAGTGATTTTCGACGTTGATAGAGATATTTTGTGTGCTCGACACCTTAATGCTGTCAATCCACGGTCGCCTTCTTCCACACATAGCTTCCAGTTTTAGGTATGGGACCACAGCGATGTTTCATTGGGACTGTTTTAAACGCATTTAGCGTTGTGATGCCAAACTTTACCGGCTTGATCTGAAAGTCTTTCATGGGCGTTTTTGTCAAAGGCGAGATATAAGTACAAGTGACAGGTGTTTCTTTTACAACTTCACGGATGAACCTTGAAGAGTTCACAAATACACATGACTTATCTTTGGTCGACACATTTAAAAAAAGATAACAATGTTCTAATTAATACGGTCAATACATCAACAATGTTTTGCTATTTGACCCAAATATGTATAAAGCTAGAACACTGTTGTGATAGAACCAGTTGGTTGTTCTCGCAATCCGACCTTATTAATACTTGAACGCGCTCAGAAGCCTACCGTACATTCCACGGCTATTGCCCCCCATCAGACTATACAGTAAAACCTCACTTAAAGACCACCTCAATAATAAGACCACCTCAATAATAAGACCACCTCAAAATTAAAAAAACCATTTTCAAGTCTGTTTTCACTGTTTTGCTCTTCATTCAATCTCGATATTAAGACTATCTCAATATTAAGACCAGTTTTCATGGGTCCCAAGGGTGGTTGTATTATTGAGGTTTCACGGTATACTGTGTAATATTACAACATGATAAAACTATACACCTTATTCACTGGACACGTAACTGGGACATCGTATGGTGTAATAATGCCGACATGTGATTCTATCAACGAAGAACAGCAGAGAATTATAAAAGATTGGTCACATATCACAATTTGAGTGTACATTGAACTATGGCGGAGTAATCCGCGAAAACATGGAACTTTTTCAAAAAAAAGTGGGGCCTCTAATATTCTGGGCGAGTGAAATTCTTTCTCATAAAAAAGAAAAAAACAGAATGACGTAAAAGAGCGTTCATAAAAAATAATTACGCAGACACATTAATGTAAAATTCGTTCGTATCGAGTAGATCTACATGTAATGGGTATTTTTAGGGATGTCAACGAATGGCAATTTTGGTATCCGAATATTCGGTCTACATTCCGAACGAATATTCGACGTTCTTATTTGGTAATGATACATGTGCAATTCGAAGTTTAACTTTATGCTTATCAATTTTGTGTTTTGAACTGATCACTTAAGTTATAAAAATCCCCATGATAACTTATACTTTCAGGGCCTAAGGGTCATCACCAGAGTGTTATATCTCTCTTGCCCCCATATACAACATGACATGTCAATTTACACCTGTAGATATTATTAACTCGTAAAATGTCTTTCAATGCGATAATGCCCATACTTGAAATTTAATTCACTTGAATTTAGCTTTTATATTGAAAATATATATTTGCCGAATGCCGAATCAGTATTCGAATATTCGGACGAACAAACAAATATTTGAATATCCGAATATTCGTTGACATCCCTAGTACTAGTTTTGCCTGCATTGTCTTGTGTACTTTCTATGGTCGCGCTTGTCGCTCAGAAATGATACGCTTTGAAATATTACAACGGAATGATGCACTGGAAGAGGCCCCTAATTTTCAAAAAAAAAAATTCACTTTGCATTTACTTTTTATGTATGTTTTACCGCTTAATTCTACCTCAGTTATACAAGGTTGTCTCCTTTATCAAACACACATTCTTCCAGTTTCTGTCGCAAAACCAAAGTTTGAGTATTATGTATATTACATGAAACTAGCATTCTATGTTTTACAACGAGAAAATATGTATCAAGTATCCAGTGTATGAAAGAGTAGATCACTTTTAGTTTAAGTTTTTTATAAATTACTTAAACTATTGTATGAAAATGTGCAGCACAATGTCAATAACACAAATTCAATTAATCAGCAAAATTTAAGATGCGTAGGTAACATGAACCACAACAATAAAGATATGGTTAGCCTTGGTCTTACAAACACGTGAGTTCGTCGTTATCAAAGCGTCTACTATATAAAGCCCTGAATATCTACAGACAGCAGTTTATTCTTGTATTTGTAGAAGTCTGAATATGAACGTCCTCTTAGCATCTACGTGTTTGGCGGTAGCTGTCACTGTGGCGTCTGCTCATTTGTGTCTGTTGAGTCCAGTCCAGCGAGGTTCAATATCAGGACTTGACGCAGCAGGTTAGACAATACTTAAATCATGTCATTAGTAGTTATGTTGTTATGGTTTCACACTATTTTTCTCGTTGTCCGATATATTTACCTCTTGTAATATATTGACCAATGATAACGTTCAATACTACAGTGGCAATATTACAGAAACTTCTTAAGTTAAATCTTATTCTTAAAATTTATTTTCCTAAACAGGTTTATTTAACATACAGGCTGTTATAATGGTCTATTCAAGAGTGATAAATGAATTGTATTTATATGTTGTTATTACCATTAAAAAGCCTAACAGTTTTAATGTGGTTTCGGCATTACATCCATTTGAAGTTTTGAACTTAAGTGAAAATATTTAAGATTCACTGAAGATGCTTCTGTAATACGGGCCCAGGACGATATTATCGGCCACAAAACAATATGGCTAACTGACACTGATTGTTTAAGGACAATAGTTCAATGCATAACCATGGTCATTTACTATTCAAACTTAATCTTAAATTAATATAAGATACCAATAATATACCATATGCTTTGTTTATTCGTGTAGATGTATATTGAAAATTATGTTTTATACATGCACCGGAATTGACGCCAGTTTGGCAACGTGTCGAAACTCCTGGTATTTTTGTAGTAGATGTAATTAAACATGAACACAGACGGATCCATAATCCACTGCTTGTTGTAAAATTCAGGTTCCAATGATTGTGTCTTACTGAGCAGTCCTTGTGGAGGCCGCATGGCGGGAACTGCGGTATCAACATTCAGGTTAGTCTAAATACCTGTCATTTAAAATAAAACGAATAAAACAGTCGAGCAGAAAATGCCACATACACAAAGGGCACAGACACGCCAAAAGCACAAAAAGACTTGAAAAACTACACATAAAGTAAAGAAATGCAAAAGTTAAATGTAAACAAGACGAAAACATAAAGAAAATTTAAACAATACTAACGTCACCAATGGACATACTTTAATGACATCAGATGAACACTTGACAAACAAGTGCCTTAACATTATTTACAGTCACAATATGAGCTTCGAAGCAGATGTAAACTTGTCCGTATTTGCAGTAATAATAGTAGCAGTATAACAATTCTGACAGCCAACAGTATTGCCAGTTATACGACTGTTGTTACGCTAGATCATTTTCTGTGAGACATGATTATTCTCTCTCTTACTGTAATGTTGCTTTGGTTTCTGTATTTGAAATTTTAGAAATGTGTACAGTGTTCAATACCTTTACTGTTAACACACGAAGCAGAAATGCTGCTATTGCTGCTACTACGGCTGCTAAATTGACACTGATAGCATCGAGCTGATTTACCGGAATGTGTGGTGCCTTGTAGTTACACCGTCGTAGTTCCTGAATGAGGCCATGGAGTGATATGTGCTTTACATGCTCATCCTCCATCAGAGGTTCGGTGTTATACCTTGGCGAATAAGCCTCGGTCACAATGAAACCCACGATAATTTTGTTGCACGGAAATGAACTTGTTGCGGAATTGTTTAAATGAAATTTTAGATGCTTTCCCGACAGGAACACACAGAGAAGGCAGAACATTTCTTGGTTATGTCGCAGGTCTGTCGTACGTCGCAAGAAAAGCCGCGAAATCCCCCACATTTTTGTCGTGAACCTGCATATTCCTGTTGTGGTTCCATTGTGATATAGACTTTAGACATTGTGTGCAAGGATGTGTTTTATGCGCTGTTTGTTCAATACGTGAAAAAGAGGTTTATTCACAAATTTGATGCGGCGCCATATGTACCTGGGTAGTAGCTTTTTCTGTTTCTTGAAATCGGATTTAGCTATGTAAATGTTGTATATTATAGTGCTGGGATGGCAGAGACGGTTATCTTCCAGAAGAATCTTGATCATTGGGCAGCTACAACTCCCGTAAGTAATACTAGTACATGGAATGTGCCAGGTGTTTAAAGAGTTTCATTTTCATATTGCTTGTACCCGACAACCGCTTGATCCGTGTTACAACGTCGCTAGTCTAATGATCGTATAACAAGCATTTTAACAAGGCAATACAGAAGTATCCCTTCTATTTAAATTTGGCTCTAAAACGTTATGGGACTTTGCATTGCTCGGCAATACAGAATTTAAATGCTGAACATAACACAATCAAGTAATAAGAAAACGACGAATCTGAATTATTGAATGAGAAAATGGCTCTTAAATGATGACTGATTTTGAGCAAGCCAGATTCGTGTTACCCCGGACCATTCCTGGCATCCCTCTTCACATAAATGCTTACTCTTGCAACTCCTGATTCCCTAATGTTTTGTGGACTGTTGTTTCCCTGATGTCTGTGTGGGAAGGCACTGTCTTATGCATATGACATTCCCTGTATCAATTTAATCTCACATTACACAGGGACTGTAACAAGGTGGCAGTACCAAGTACGTCCGACGAGTCGGTAATATTGCGTAAACATGTCTATATTGTTACGAACAATCGCATTATTCATGTATGTCTTTCTGTTCTTCTGTTACTCCAGGGAAAATTTGAAATAAGACTTATGCAAGGATCAAAGGATGCACTGTTGAAGACAGTACCCGACAATGGAGAGAAATCGTTAACCCTTTACACAGAGTCCGTTATGATACCTGCTAGGTAAGTTATACTTATATCTTCTGACTGCACATCAGCATTTTCTTTCCGAATTCACATTCAATTATCTACAACAGGTGTCATATTATCATCGGCGTATAGGTAAATGAATGACCATGACTATTGTGGTTTCAGGTCCGGTTTTAAAAATCGTTTATCTTGTCTTAATCATAGCGAGTGATTTTTCTCACTTTCTTGTTAAAACAATGACCGAGTATTTGCCATAAATTTATGAGTAATTATTCACACAGTATACTTTATACATGTATCAATAAATGATATTTTATTTTATTGCAGTATGCACGGACAAGCCATACTCCAGGCAAGTTCCCATTATAATAGTTTTAATTATCATTATCAATAATAATAATAAAAACAACTTGATTTCATTCAGGTCACATACTAAGACAATAACAAAGAAACTAGTCTTACTTACGATAAGATTTTCAAAGTTGAAATCATATATTACGTCTAGCTGTAAATGTATTCGTTATGTATTTGAATACTTTTATATACTACTAGTACGTAGACAATTACGGTTTACCTCATGCAGGCAGGCAGGCCATAAACTTTCAATCTCAAGTTAGATCTATATTTGTTTTTTTTATCGAACTTTCGGACAATATTTCAGTTGTTAACAATGTTCCTCGGATGCAAACCAATACTTATATGGTCTGTCTCAAGTAATTGACAACTTGGTTGCATTGAAGCAGGGACAGGGATAGGCCCGACTGAGTTTTAATGTATGGTCGTCAGCCCATTCACCACAGAGCATATATATTTTCTGTGTTTCTACCACAGGCGATTGTCACGAGTTATTTCCCTTTATCCCTATATTTATACATATACATGTGCATATGCAGTACTATAAATACTTTAGAATGAATAAAGGGAGAGAACTCTTGAATGGATATAGGGAAAGAACTCGTGATACTTTCCTGCGGTTTCTATCACATGACCTCCAGATTGTGTCGGTGCTCTAGACAGCTAACATAACTCAACTTCCTTACATAGTATATATATGTTTCCCCACAATATATTTCAGGTAACCTACGTGACCAAAAACCCACAAGCTCCGGCAGTGTTCTATCAGTGTGCTGATGTGATGATCAATTAAATTAAAAGCAACGATACTCAATGTTAGTGCTGTGAAATGAATGTAAATTACACAATAAAATATCTAAAATATTCATACGTTTTTACAAATTTGTGTCAGGTTTAATCTATGCACGCCATGCCAAACAAATGCTGTATCAACCAATGGTATGAATGGTTACCACAGAGGAAATCAGCATTAGTCAGTGTATGTCTCAAATAAGCTCTAAAACTTAAGTAGTACATCTATACCATTAAATACATGTCCATTGTCTACTGATCCAATGGCGCTACTTTTAATGCATTCATTCGAGTCCATCAATGGTAATTTACTCAGTGGAAAGGCGAGACGTAAAGTTTTCACCGCTAGAAATAGGTCTATGTAGATTTAATGATAAGTAACTTGAGATAAAATCTGTGAAAAATCGCAGACTTTGTCTGTGTCACGTTTACTGATAAAACTTTATCAGTATAAGAAAATGTTTTGAGACCTTTACCTCATAATTTACGAAAATTAATTGGAATACATTTCATACCGAAATGAGAAGCCGACGGTAGTTGTCATATCATGCCACCTTCATATCTCGACGGACATATTATATGTCCGTGATATCTCAGAGAATTTGGAGAGCACATTCAGCTACAAACCAATTTGTGCTGAGATAACTCGGCCCAGTTACAGATAATTTTAGTCCAGAGTTTCCTCCCTTGTACTTTATCTGTAAGCCTAGAGTATTAGTTTGCTTCAAACCACTTTAATTATTTTATACGGATCAACATGCACCACTTTAGTATTAGATTGCATTATTAAAACACTCCTTTACTTAATAACTATAGTTTTAGCCCGAGTAGATTCAGAAAATGTATGTAGACGACAGCGACATTGTATTGATCGATTCGTAAGGGGTTAGGTTGAGTTAGTGCCCTTTGCGTCAAGGAAACATGTAAACTAAATGAAATTTCCGGTGTTTTGATTAAAAATTATTACTCTTTACTGTATCGGAAAAGACGATTAAACTGCGATTCAGAACGGAATACATTAATAATTGATACTTAAACCATTATGTTCTTCCAATATGAATACCTTACCTACTGTTTTACGCTACTTTAATATATCACCTGTCAAATACCAAAACAAACATGGCGGCCAGTGCCAAGATGTCGTATAATCATTATCAGAATGGCAAGTACGGAACGATGCCACAGAATCCAACGAAAGACATGGAAGTCACACAAGATATGCATCTTAAGATGTCCAAGAAAATTGCTCAGCTCACCAAGGTAAGTCGTATTCAGAAGATTGCTGGAAGTTCTTCTATAATGGCTAGCAATCATTTCTGATTATCGTGGCCTTGCGTGGGGTTAAAAAGAAAAAGATTACCCGGCCTTCCAAGCTACTCAGTCAACCTAGTACTGTGATAAAAAATGGTGCACATAGTTTACTTTAAAAGCCCTATACCTAAATTACCTTACAATATGTACAAACTGGTGAAGAGCAGGAGTGTTTAGTATTCTTTTGTTAATTTGAAAGACACATTTCCAGAAGATTGGCACGCCACACATGTTGGTCAAGATACAAATTTTTATTTTAGGTCAGCATAGGTACAAAATTTTTATAACACACGCTATGAATAGCTATTGACAGTCGGTTGACAAAGTCATACAGTTGCTTATTATCATAAATATTTCAACTTAAAATCTTGACTATTCATACATTAACTAATTTCTTGGTAAGTACTGTAATGATAGGTATATGTAATAGTAAAGCTTTCTTGATAACAATCTGTATTAATTTTGCAGTACATAATTATTCAAAGGCAAATTCTTAAGTCGTACAGAGTATGTAATGATAGAATTACATGCAGTATTTTAACCGAGCATTGATCTGAACAAACCTGTTTGAATGTAAATATTTGCCATTAACTATGATGGCTCTTAATTCAGCTTTATAGTATGTATCAATGCCATCATGTTTTAAAGGTTGTTAAGTCTATAAATGAGAGACTTTGTATTTGGGACAGTTCTTGGAAACCCATTCTTAGGTTCTGATATATATGATTAATTAAATTTCATTTATGGGTTTTATTTTAAGTTCGAAAAAAAGGTGCACATTTTCTTTCTAGTCTTTTCTCTAATAACTGAATAGTTTTCTAAAGATATGAATATTAATTCATTTAATACTGATATTTTTTTTCTTTTTAAGGTGATTTATGCATTAAACACCAAGAATGATGAGAATGAAGCAGTTATACAACAACTCAAAGAACAGCATGAGGATGAGCTGCAGCAGGTTCTCAAGGAGACGAAGGAAAAGGTTGCTCAGTATAAGGAAAAAATAGACGCAGAGTCTTTACAGAATAACAGAGTTGAGCAAATTGAGTCTAGTTTACAACAGCATGAAGCTCTAAAACAAAGGCATTTAAACCAGTTTGAGTCATTTAAAAGAGAGGCAGAGGAAAGAGAAATGAGGTTGAAATCAGAACATGCAAACAAAATGCTTGAACTTGCTCAAGATGTGTTACATACAAAGAAAGACTTTGAAGAAAAATTAACACAATTTGACTTATGGAAAGAAGGTGTGCTTGGAGAGAATGATAGGAAAATCAGTGACTTACAGCAAAAACATAATGCTGAACTTACTGATGCCCGCAGTCATTTTAAAGGTCAAAATGATGAATGGCTAAATGAAGTGAAAAAAGTTGAAGATAAATACAAGCTAGAAATAGAAAATTTACATGCAAAGTTTAAAGAAATGGAAGAAAACAATAATAAAACGAATGACGATTATGAGGCAAAACTAGAAAAGGCAAGATTGTTTTATGAAAAGGAGCTAGAAGCAGTGATGAAAATGAACAATGTATCCTCGGATGAGGCAAATAGAATGCTGATGGAAGAAAAAGAAAAACTGACTAAACAATTTGCTGCTCAGGAAGCTGAGCTTAAAAAGCAAATAAATAGTGTGTTAAGTCAACTCACAGACAAAGAAGATGAATTCGAAAAATTGAAGGAAGAACTGGAGAGGTTAAATAAAAATTTACTAGAAAAAGATGGTAGCTCACATGATTTGTTGAAACAGGTAAGGTCTTTAATTTGTTTGTACTAAATTTCATTTTATATAACTGAAAATACTATTGTTTCCATTTCAGGTGTCCGTGCATTGTAGTATGTGGTAAAACCATAGAATTAATCATCATAATAAATTAATGTGGTGTACTATCAGAATGTTTTTTCTTTTGTCATAAATAAAAGAAATTTTGTTAATTTTTTCTTGTTTCTTTCCCAATTGATGATATTTTTCCCTATTTTAACACTGTTCTAAAATGTATGAAAAATCTATGATCACAATTAAGATTGACATAATTACCCTGTTCAATATTTGTTACTATGTTCTAGTTTGTCTTAATTAAAACTGCATTGATATGAATTGCAACAATTTTTGTTGTTTGTATTGAACTAATTTGTATGTGCAGTTTACTTTAATTATATCTACTTAGTAAGCTCATTATATTGTCAACTTAGGAATGAAATGTAGACAAACATCATAGGTGAATCACTCTAAACATATCATATTGTTTATTTGTGGTAATAGTTTCCAAAGAATGATTTTATCCATAATTTATATTATAGTTACAAATGGCCCAAGATCAAGCTAATGCCCATCTTGCTAAACTGAGAGATGCAGAAGCTGATTTGTCTGTGATGAAAGATAGATGTACAAGACAAGAAGAGGAAATGGTGAAGAAATCTTGTAAGTAGAGCGTGAATTGACAGGGAAGCAGGCAAAAACCCTCCCAGTCAAAATCCCCTGTGGTGGACAAAACCCCTCCCATGAGTTTTAATGGTAGGATGAAACCTCTCCCATGAGTTTTAATGGTAGGATGAAACCCCTCCCATGAGTTTTAATGGTAGGATGAAACCCCTCCCATGAGTTTTAATGGTAGGATGAAACCCCTCCCATGAGTTTTAATGGTAGGATGAAACCCATCCCATGAGTTTTAATGGTAGGATGAAACCCCTCCCATGAGTTTTAATGGTAGGATGAAACCCCTCCCATGAGTTTTAATGGTAGGATGAAACCCCTCTCATGAGTTATAATGGTAGGATGAAACCCCTCCCATGAGTTTTAATGGTAGGACGAAACCCTGACCAGGAAAATGTGTAGGCTGACAAAAGCCTCTCTCACCAAACTGATACAAAATGCTACTTAAATGATTACATTACTTATTTAGGCCAGTATGTATGTATTTAAGTAGACAACTTACATTTTTAACAGTATACATGTAATTGTTGTAGCATGTTCATTTTACAACCCCTAGTGGTAGTGATTTTATCCCGCCAGTTAAATTTTTTATTCTGCCTGAAATATGTACCGGTATATGAGAAATTTTGTCCACTTTAGCAAAAATTAATGGGAGGGTTGATCTGTGAGGTGTGCAAGACACTAGAATAAGTCCTCTCTGGTTGATGCTTTAAAAATCTCTAATCAGGGGTGTGACTTATTTTTAGCAGGGAAATCATCAAAAGTATGCGGGGCTCTGGTGGATACTTCCCTCAATTATGATCATTCATACGCGAAAAGTAGCCAGGTGGTGAAGCTCAAGTTACCGTGAAATGTTACCGGCTACCGGCTCTTATTGACACCCCTGTCTAACCACCTGTAGTTGCACAAAACATGTGGTCAAAATGGAAATGAAAATATTATGGTCCTTGGAGTGCCGAGTGTAAAGAATTTTACATATTTGAGAACATAATTATGTGATCATTATAAACCAAGTGTGTCTGACTGTGTAGCGCTATTGTTAATTCTTATTTTTAATGTTATATTACAATTGCTCCGTGTATAGTCGGCTAAATATTGATCATTGACTCGATATTGAACTTGTAGATTATAGAACTTATGCACACATATGGTGAAAATCAATAAAGCAATAAATATGGCCCAGTGTTGATTTAAATTAATAATTTTTTTGAAACAAAGACGTTTTACTGAAATAATGACATTGGACAGTCATTTCTATTATAGTCACATACTTATATTATATTTATTGATATTATTGTTTATGAACCCTTTGGCTTTACGCAAGGATAAAACGGATGAAGAGGTAATTGAAACATCAATCATCCATGCAGCATTTAGATTTCTTCAATTTTTAAAAAAAATTATTGTAAAACTCGACATATTTTCAGCAACAATTGGTCTTTTGGAAGCCACTAAACATCAAAATGAATCAACTATACAAGATTTGGAATCTGAAGTCAACAAGCTACGTGACAAACTTTCATGGTTAGAAAAGGAGAGACATAATCTAGAAAGACAAAAATCTGACCTCAACCAAAGTCAGATGGCACAGTTCCAGTCCTTGGAGAAGGTATTATACCCTACTGTTCATTGTCTCAACTTAATACAGGCACGAGAATTTTCTGGGGATTCACGGAAATCCACGGATTTGACGCTCCCAATGGCCGTTATTGAGACAATTTGAGTCATCTTAGATTTAAAAAAACAGGAGCTTCAGTGGCCCCCTGGACCCCTTGCCAATTTTTTTTCTGATTTTGAAATTTTGCATTCTCATGCCTGTTAATAATACACAGCTAAAGTGAAACTAATTCTATAAGGATTACATTGTAATATTAAGCTATCTGACTACAGATGCTCTAAAAATTCATATTTTGGTCGGTTCACTGTTACTCTTCACTAATAGTTTGTCTGGATGTTAATGTCAGATTTTCTGTTCTTTTTCTGTTGTTTAATGTACTACATTCTTATCCACCATTTTGTATTTTGACAATTTTTCTCTACATTTGGCAAAGCTATCTGAAAAGATGATCATAACTTTGACAGATTTATATTTTTTTTTTCGATAGCCTGAAAAAATCAGGTCCTGATATATCTTCTTAGGCACGTCAAATTCGAAACCATATTTATATAGTCCATATTAAATTTCGGACCATATGAATTCGAATCAATGAGGTCAAACTGTAGTTATTTGTGTTTTACTATGTCTGTTGTATAATCACAGTCATTTTGAGCTTTACATTGTGATTGTGTGCAGTTCTCTGTTTGTAGAGATTTGTTAATCAAAGAGCAAAATTAAAAAAGACTGATGGTATAATATAATACTTTGTATTGTAGTCGTTGGAAGATTTATCCATTGAGAAACAAACAATGAAGGAAAGATATGAACGTGAAATTGACTCATTACGTAACAACTCATCAAAGTCAGAGAAGGATATAGCAAGCAAACATGCAGCAGATTTGGAGAAGCTACGAGAACAACTAATGTCTCAGTTAGCGACACAGAAATTACAGGCAGAAGAATTACTTGAACAAACTAAACATGTAAGCAAAATTAAATACATACATGCAAACCTTTTCAGTAGGCAAATCAGGAGATTGTGCCCCAAAAAGCAGGAGATTGAGACTCAAAGCAGGCGTTTTTCCGTGGCTGAAATTTAGTCATTATGTCTGTAATCATTTCATATTAAAGCTGTTCATAGTTATTGTATGCTGGTTGGATGGAAGAGAGTGAGTGGCCTGTCAAATCGGTATCGTTCACATGTATGTGAATATTGTTTTCATTTGATCCAAATCGTATCAGTCTTATGATATATACTATATGATAAATTTATTCTAACACTGTATAACTGTGTGCATTTTATGTTTTTATTGTAAAGCACTTTTGAACATATTTATAATATGAAAAGAGTGCTATATAAATTTGGTATAATAATAATAATGAAAATTTACCATTTGACGTTCTCAGATAATTGTATTGACTTTTCATTATTAGGTGGTGTACTGTTTAAAAGTTTATTGGTCTCCTGTATTACTGAAGATATAATCATTTTTCACGGGAAATGTTTTTATTTTGTCAGTACCAGTGTACACCAGAAGGTGTCTGTACTATTCCGGACGAAGAATATTTCATGTATAATTTTTATTAATTGTTAATACATGCACTTTTCATTGGTGGTGAAAGAGAGAATTTTGCTGTTTTATCTTTCGATAATTTTAGTTGAATATGTTCTAAATAATTCCTCTGTTTCATTCAGGGGTTGAACAAACAACGTGACACAGAGGTAACAGATATGACACAGAAACGTGATGCTGTACAAACTGAACTTGACAATCTAAGAGCTGAGCTAACTAGTCGACTCAAGGCTGCCGAAGATGAGGTAACCTACTGTGCTGTTTTATTGTATATACCAATTTTTTCAGATTTTAACATTTTCCTACACATATATTTTTCTAGTTTGATGTATTTTCAAAAGAATAATGTGTGTGAATTTTTATGACCAAAAGTATATCATTGAAAAACGTGCTCGTGTATCACTTATTCAAGAGAGTTATTTCTTAGTCAAGTGTCGTATGTGAGAAATAGTTCATTTTTACAAAATACTTTCAACTGTTCTGCAATGTACGTTTCAGTCTGACAAAGTTTTTTAATAATGGGTATTGTAAATTGTTTGAAAATTTCACGTGCATGGGCATAACCTTTTCATCCAAGTAAGACATACTCTTAATGCTTTGAATGGTTTACCTACTTCAGGTTGCGAGAGTGAATGGATTGTTACAGAACAAGGAACAAGGACTGGGGTCTGCTACTGGTATGATCAACAGTTTGAGAGATGCTAACAGTCAGTTACAACAGCAACTTGATAAATCTAGAAATGAACACAAATCAGAGAAAACGAGGGCTTCAACTTTACAAGTATGTGATAACTGATTAATACGAAGCACAGAATGTTTGTAAAAATGGAAGTTAGAAAGAAGACTGACACATCATACGTTACTAATCCATATACAGTCAGGACTCGTTTATTCAACAACCTTCGATCCGAATACTTGATATCATCCGAAATAAATATCAGGTCCCGATATACCTATGCATGTTGAATTGAAATGGGCTTATCGAAACCATGTAATATTTGAAATAACATTTTTGACCCGATGAATTTGAACAAACGATGTTCAACTGTATATGTAATATATGAATATATTGTTATCCAAATAATAATATCTTTCTCGTTGATCGATTACTATATGTCTACATTATTTGAATAGCTATAACCATTCTCTTGCATTATGAATTGATAAATTTGTAAATCCTTCTATTTGTATTTGTATTTTACTAAGTAATCTGGATATTTAAACATTCAAGAATTGATGGTAGGGAACAAACTAGACTTAAATTTTGGGGTTTATGACATTTCTCGCTTCAGCTGAGATAGGGAGAAGTGGGGAGAAATTAGGGAAGGGTCATATCGTTTAATGACATGTCAAGAAATTTACGGCGACTTTTTTTCACTCAACTTTAAAAAATTGGCGATATGAACGAACTGACATCGACTTCTTCCCCCACTTAGCCCAGAAACTTGTTCCCTGTATTGTTTCTATTATTTCATTCAATAATATTCCAAGAACAACCATTGTCTCGGTAAGCAGTATGATTGAAGTAACGAACTTCATTTTGTATTGCCTGAAATGCAGTTTTGATTTGATTGCTGTATTATAGTTTGTTCTTTGATTAAAACAATTCCTATATATGTATTACAGGCAGAGCTTGATAAGTTACGTCTACAACGTGATGCAGACCTGAAACAAGCTAAACAAGAATTTCAACAGAAAATGGAGCAGACAACATCTGAGCTTGATATCAAATGGCAAGATTATCTCAGGTAAGAATCCTATGACAAGTTCTTTTCACATGATAAAGTCTATTTATATTTACTTTAACAGGGTGAGGAAGTAATTCTGTACTCTGGGGTGTGCATTTTCCGCGGATTCACAGAAAATCAGTGGATTTAATGCTTGCGAGGGCCGTTTTTGAGACAATTTAAGCCATAAGATGCTGCTTAAAAGCCTGGTGCTTCAGCAGCCCATTTGGACCGGTGCAGAATTTTCAGCTGATTTAGAAAATTTGCATTCTCATGCCTGAGTCAAACATTGTTCATTCGACAACCTTATATTCAAATACTCTGTTTCATCTGCTATGATCAATAATGCATTTTCTTGTTTTCAAAACAATTTTTCACGTGTCTATGTTTGTTCTTCAATAATGACATAAATACAATAACGGACCATCTTTGATCAAATCACATTTCAGACGAGAGTGTAATAAACTGCGTGAGGAGATTAACGAACAAAAAGACAGTGAAATGAAAGCAGCATTGGAACAACTGTCTCGTATGAAAGATGAAGAAATTATGGCGACGAAAGCTGGTTGGGAAAATAAAGTACAGGAACTAATGAGACAGGTAATAGAGGATGTTTACAAACTGACAGTCTCAATAGTAGTCAGAGATAATGAGTTATCTATTTTGTTGTAAGGTTGGTGAAATGGTTGACAAGCGTTGCGATTATTATTCAAGTTTTTAAGTGCATAAATAAAGTGACCATTATTAATAACAGTCGGACCTTGTTTATTCGACATCCTTCAATTGAAATACTCGGTATGATCTGAAAAAATTTAATTTCCTGATGTATCTTCTTAGGCACATCAAATTGAAATGGGCTATTCGGAACCATGTATTATTCGAAATAAAATTTCGGACCTGATGATTTGGAATGAAAGAGGTCTGGCAGTGTATTCAAATGGTCATGTCATTGTTTACAAATGAATCTAAAAAATGTTCACATATTTCTGTGCGGATAGTGCTGTATGGAAATATACAATCTAAAAGTTTATGCCATCTAAATATATCACTCTCTATTGCTAACTTTGAACTATTGAACCCTTTACCTTCTCGATGTATCAACAGGGTGTGGAGTAATCATGCCTTCATTGTCAAATATGTAAATTTTCATTGTCAGATTGGTATACATGTAGATTTTGTGATTGAATTTTTTAACGAGGTTATTATATATTGCATGAATTTAGATTGCTTCATTGAGAGAGAGCATGGAAGCCAACAGTTCAAAGATTAGAGAGGAGCAAGAAAAGATACGTCAAGAAGCCGAGGAAGAACGTCGACGTCTAGAACAAGATTTGCTGAAAGCAGCTGAAGAATACATGGCTAAAATACAAGCGTTAGAAAATATACACGAAGATAACACTAAAAAATTGAAGGACCAAAAGCAAGCGGAACTTGATGTTAGTAAACACATTGATGCTATTCATCAGAGAGTGAATCCTGCTACATGTTTTGGCGAGTTTCAAATTGAGATTTATATATTTTACAACAAAATGCCTTAGTGCCGAAATTTTTTAAGTATGTGTCAATGTTAGGTACAAATTAAACTTTAATTCATTACTGGACATGCCTTTCATTGTTTTATTGTGTTTTTATGAAACTTAGTCAAGCCATCAGTAATTAGTTGAGGGATCGCTATTGGATGCTAACAACGATTGATATATATATAATATTTGAATAATCTGTATTTGTCATTACTTGAGAATGTACTAGTATATTTCATCTTGTCTGACAGAGTTTTCTATTTGTTAACATTGAATAGTGTATCTCCAAACCTAAATTTGCATCCAGACTTCATAGTTTATGTAACATGAAGACATGATGTATCCTACATGGAAATATACTCAGTTGGCATTACAAGCTTGGTTAGTGTTTCGCCTTAATCTATCCACATATATCTATAATTGACTTTGTTATACAGTAATAAAGTCATGTTTTGAGGAACACCTCAATAGTATTACCAGCTTTGGGAATCTTGAAATCTGGTCTTATTTTTAGATGGTCTTAATATTGCTGTTGAATGAGAGCAAAACAGTGAAAATGGACTTGAAAATGTGTTCTTAATTTTGAGGTGGTCTTATTATTGAGATGGTCTGTAAGTGATGTTTTACTATGTTGTATGCTTATTCTTTCTAACCAGGAACTTCAACAAACGCTGAAAGACAAACACATAGAAGACATGACAGTGCAGATGTCGGCGCATAAAGTTACATTAGAGAGTGTAAGAGATCAAGCAGAGAAAACTAAACAGTCCGAGCTTAGTACACAAAGGTCACAAGCAGAAAAAGAGAAAGGTAACTTGTTCAGAGATGTGATCTCGCTGTAGTTTCACGAATTCTAAGCTTTCATGGCCACGGAAATAATTCTGTTATTCATGTGAACTGGGGTAGAAAATGAGCTGGTAGGGTTGAGTGGGGCTCGTAGTGTGCCATTTCTGCAACATCTGAATCGGGATTGAAAATTTAATGAAACGGCCTATGGGTTAATTTATTTTATAAATACTTGTTTGTATTGAATTGAAATATTTGTTTTTGAAACCTTAACTATAGGACAGTATCAATTACAAATGTTCATGAAACCTTGTTGCTGGTTACATGAACCAATTCTACATCTATATTTGGTTTTCCAGAGGAATTACGCAATGATATGTATCAGAAGCATGTGGATGATCTGGACAAAAGGAACAAAGAACATGAATCACATTTACAAGCTGCTAGAATGGAACTAGAGAGAGCTGTGGAAATATCAAGACAGAAGGTACACAAGGCCTTCTATGTTTTAAGCCATTCTCCGTATCCAGGTTATTCATAACATATATGACACCCTAGGCAAATTGGCTAGGGAAACTTTGTAATGATTGAATAATCATAAGCATTTCTCGACCAATGAAATGGACAATAACAAAAAAGAAGAAATCTCGTTTGTAAAGAGCTATCAGCAAATTTGACCATTTAAAAAATGTGCAATTTGAAAGCCGCAATTTCATTGGATCACTCAGAACCGCGATTTCATCTGTAACTCTTCGGCAATTTCTGTATCGCATGAGGTGTGTGTTATGCGGCAAATCAAGCAACTGGAGTTCACCTCATTAATTATTCATGAGTACGAGATTATTACGGTCAGTTTGCCCAGGGTATCATATATGTTATGAGAAGCCTGGGTACCGCAGATGAGTATAAGCAAGATGTTATTATTATCATTTATATGTATTGTTATATCACTGTTCTGTAAATTCAGACGTTCCTTTTAAGGCATGTTGCTATTCTAGGGACATGTTTTGTATACAACTTGTTATTCAAAGGAGCTTAATTTTGTATCCCTGTTTGAACAAGAGATGTGGAATTTGGTTATCGTCCATTTGTTCTTATAGTATCTCGACCAAATTTTATGCAAGATATTATGATATAGTACTGATTTTTCAAAGATGTTTGACCGTTTAATCTTTTTCTAGGAAAAGGATCATGCATTACGAGTGGAAGATCTGCAAGGGGAAATAACTCAGAGAGAAAGACATATCAACAATATGAAAGAAGACGCAACCAAGTTACAAATCAGTATCAACCATTTAAACAAAGAAATAGACTTTAAACGTCAAGACATACAGAAAATTAAGGCTGACACCCAGGCTCAGATAAGGTATATACTACCTACGATTATAATCATGAAACACATGTCATTCTGACCATTTATGCAATTGCTATGCTTTATTAACCTTGTCTTCTGTTAAACCAAGTTTCATCTTGTGAAACATACATAGAAATTAAAACTCCCAATTTGAACTTTTGACCATTACTTTCCAAACTTTGATGCATAGTGCTAATGTAGTTATATGTACATTTTACGTGTTCTTGCTCTTTTCTCGGTAAACTTTTATACTAACAACTGACCTTTGTTTTCCATCTACCTCCTGAATTAAATTCAAAATTGCAATATTTTGTAATATTTCAGGCTTGTAGAGAAGAAAATGGTTGAAAAATTACAGAGAGAAATGGAGAACTTACAAGCTGATCATTTACGTGATTCTCAACAACTTGTACAACAGTTTAACGAAGCTCAAGAAATGCTGAAAGATAAAATATCAGAACTTCAAATAATGTAAGGATTGTTTGTAGATGTTAGAAATTTACATATAAGGATTATTTGCTGTGGAAGTGTCTATGTCACTCTTGTATGATTTCTACACGATGTAATTATATTCCTCATCTGGTGGCTAAATGGTTGAGTGTTAGTCTCTGGTATGGAAGTTTGCAGGTTTTGATTCCAGAATTTGACTTGTCTAAAGTTGTTAAAAATTGTACTTGTAGCTCCCTTTGCCCATGCTTAACATTTTGAAAGTTGCAATTAGGGCTGTCATTGATAGAGTCAATACCGATATATCAACAATTTTTCTTTCGATCGATATTCGATACACAAAAATCTTGATACTATGGCGGGAATATACAGGAGAATGGGTACAGTATAAATATGTGCTAAAATAGCGTAATGTCGCTTTGTAGTTGTCCACAGTGTGCTAGTGGATAGTGCATTCCAAATGTCAGTATTTGGTTTCTTATTGACAGATATTGTTTATATAAACTGTATTTGATTGCTACCTGTGTGGTATAACATATTCTGATGCTCCTCACTTTAATACCCAGGTTAAATGAAGCTGAGGACCAATATAATAACCGTGAATCAAGACCGGAAGATCTGGAGCTTATTCATCAGCTGAGAGACAATATACTGGAAAAGGAACAAAGAGTCCATGCTCTTATTGTAAGCACATTTGTATTTACTTGTGAGTTTGATAATGACAAAACAGCTCTGTGTCTCATATTTGGAACAGTAAAGTTGTTTGAAAGTACTTCGAGCTAGGCAAATTGATGCAGCTTGAATCAGTTTGTGGTAAAGGTTTTAAATTTCCAATGAATTCTACGGAAAATAAAAGTCCAAATAATGTAAGCAATATTTATTCATTTTAAGGTATACATGCCATATCAAACATCAGGAAGAAAATGATGTGTTACATGAAAGAAATGTTCTATTGGAAAGCAGGTTGGATAAAAACTTAAGCAAATTTCTCTCTATGTTAGGAAGAGTTATATTATATATGTTATGATTTGTACAGAAAATAAACGCCTACATAAGCTGTTATCAATGTCTGTCATCTGACACGTCTTCCATTCTTGTAGTGCTTGTGACGATTCTCTCCCAGCAATAAATTTAGAAATATCTTGTGAAATCATTTTTTTTTTTTCTGTTTTTTAGGAGGAGAAGAAGTTTTTTCAGAGGGAACTTGTTAACAGAGAAACCAACTTTAACAAAGTATTTAGTGCTAGTCCTAATGTTGGAGTGCTTAACCCATTGGATGCAAAGGTACAGTTGTTGTTTATTTTAATTTTTTGTTCATCACTGTGTTAATTATATCCTTGCATTCATAAAATATGGCTGTAAGAGATTGAGATTGTTATCATTTATTTAAAAATCCTTTTATTAGTTTCTTTTACCTTCAATGTAAAATATTTCAAGTAAGCTGCCTGTATACAGAAGAACTAATGGTTACTGGTTAAGAGCTTATATAGAAATTGGATCTTTTGTTTGATACACTTTCAATGATCACATGGTCATTTACAATTCAGTCAGTCATGTCTGCATTTAGTAAATTTTACCATATCATTTAGTTTAGATATAAAACATTCTTTATTTGACATTTTCAGAAGCGCAAAGACTCCAGGACAAAGGGGAACAACTCTGCACCAAATTTGAGTGGTAGATTAGATCCCTTGCCTGGTTCCCCAATGCACCACAGTCAGCTGAATCCATCCAAACCATTACCTCCATTTGCCAAGAAATTTGTGAAGTGATTTTATGAACTTTCTCCTGGACTCGGAGTTATCATTTAGCCAGATACCGAGGCATTTGGATATCGTCATTCTATGCTTTTAATCCAGCAATCAAATACAGTCGGACCTCGTTCAATCGAATTCATCGGATCCAAAATTTTATTTTAAATATTACATGGTTTTGAATAGCCAATTTCAATTTGAGGTGCATAAGATACATTGGAACCTGATATTTATTACGAATGATTCCAAGTATTCTGATAGAAGGTTGTCGAATAAACGAGGTCCAACTGTATTAGCCATTGTAGCTTGTTCTGCCTGATGTTGGTGTAACATATACTTGTACCTTATACTGTCTGATGTGAATACTTTGCCAGATTTGCCATATCTGTTAACATAAGTCTGAAGTCTCACTAATGGGTGATGTGTTTATTAGCTATTGTTTGAGTTAGTGCAAAAACAAAATTTGATACAAACATCTTCTGATATTAGTAGAGGTCTTTGTCTTGTGCTATTTAACTATTCAACAGGAACAAGGAAGTGAACTGACACTGATGTCATATATTTTTTTGTATAAATACTGTGTCTAGCTACTCTTGTTTAAGTTACTTTGGAATGCACTATTTTTTGTCTTCACTATTTTGATGTGAATGGGTCAAACCACGTACCTATGTTAAGTGGATGTAATACAGTTAAGTTCTGCTATTAAGACCACCCATGGGTCCGACATAAAGTGGTCTTATTATCGAGTCTTAATAGTGAAACCAAGCAGATTGATTGTGACATGTAGCACATATTGTACATTTTTTTTTATACATGTATTTACAGAATAAGTAAAGCAACATGTATAGTAACATTTTTATTCCAAATACCATTGAATTAAAGAACAAAAAATTGGGTCCGAGAAAAAGTGGTTGTATTATGCAGATGGTCGTATTATCAGACTGGTCGTATTATTGGACCGGTCGTATTATTGGACTGGTCGTATTATCGAACCGGTCGTATTATCGGACCGGTCGTAAGGTGGAACTTTCCTCTGTTTATATATATGTAATTATGTATTTATCTGTTTCTGTGTTTAGGAAGCGCAACTGTGATAGAAAAATTCTGCCGTCCTTAATATTTTATTCCATACATCTTCAATGATGGTTTATTGAAACTGTCACGTGTATTCGGTTGTGTCTTAGTTTTGGACTAGATTTTACTATATAAATGCTTGTGACTATGTTATACTTTCACACTGATGTTAGTTCCTGGTATTATTTACATGAAAACCTTGCCTGTGAATCGGGCCAGAACGTATTGTCACGCATGTGTTAGCTGCGCTTCAACTATATAGCAATCATATCTGTACTTACAGTATTTAAACTGTCTGCTTCCTTTCTCATCATAGCTAAAAAATAAGTAAATATCAATTGTATGACTATTGTACATGTAGATCATGATTCCTGGGTCGAATTTGTTGATTTAAAAAACACGGTGCATTGAGTCAGGGTGGGCACACGCGCTATTAGACTTTTTCCAATCAACAACATAATATTTAAGTGGGAGCTGCAGTACTGATTTGTTTTGCATCATCACATTTATTGATTTGACTTTTTCAATCTGTGGAATTATGACATGAAATAAATAAGATATTATGCCAGGTATCTACGCTATATTTGCTGAAAATTTCAGCAAGATCAGGCTAATATTGACCGAGATACGGTCATATTTATATCTGCACACTTATAAATTTTGTTAAGTGTATATATGTATGTTATTATCATGATTTTGAAATGTAAGTAAAAAAAAATGTCATATGTCCTGCGTCAAGTGTTATTTTATGAAAATACTCAATCGAAACTGAAATAATTTGACACTATGTTCATACTTTGGTATGAATAAAATGTACATTTCTTGGTTACGTAAATAAATAGATAGGCGTGGTAATATGTATTCAATGTCATCAAATTTGATTATGCTGTTTAATGCTTACACTGTCTCTCCCGAGAACGCATGTAAAAAATATCTGTATCTTTTTCTGACTACTTAGAAAAAAACATGCTTTATATCTCAACATATTGAAATTTATAAAATTCACATTCCAAAATTACATGCTTTCTCGGCATTTTTCGCTATGCTCATTATTGTAACAATGATTATTGCTGCTTTGTATAATGAACTCTCTTCAGTTTTCAATTTGCATATAAAATACCTATCTACATGTATAACTAGGAACAGTTGCATGTACTTGAGTTTGTTTGAACCTGAAGGGTATTTGCTGTCTTGTAGAGATAACTGACTTCTTTGCATGATTGTACAAATTAATGAAGTGTTTTGTTAATGGGTTTATTGGTGCTTGTATGAAGCAGTAATTTTTTATCTGTAAATTCTCCAGTTATCAAATGAATTAATCAACTTGCAAGTCATACTGTATCGTTGTTTCCCATGATTGAAGCTGTGCACCTGTCATACCTGTTGATTATATTTTACTGGAAGGAAAGGGAGGGGGGGGGGGGTACCACTTGGTGCTGAATCTCGAGGGTCATTTCAATACTTTTTTTACCTGACTTCATCATTTTACAGCCAAAATATCTGTAATTTAGAGAAAAATTGACCCTTCAGCCAGAGTCCGAAGGGTCAAAATGTGGCCTTTTGGAAATTTCGAGGGTCAAAAGGTCAAATTTAGGGTCAAATGGAACCCCTGTGGAAGGTCAATAATTTGCATTTTGTATGGCTGAGGTTCTTGGTTGCTTTTGCTTTGTTTTAACCTGTTTCAATTTTGTTTTTTGGGATCTTTTTAAAAGTAATTCCACCATTTAAAACTTGAATGTTTTGTTAAGTTAAAGATAACTCGTAACATTTACAAGATAAATCTTCAACAATTAAAATGCCATTCATTTTGGTATCCATCAATTATAAATAAATCATACTTTAAAGTATGTTAGAAAGTTGTATTGTAATGTTTAAGTTGTTTTCTCTTTAAACCAATCCCTATTTAAGTGCTTGTACTTTGCTTTTTACATGCATTTTTATGTCGGGTAACTGCCTCATATGTTAATTTCCATGTGAATGTTGCAACATACAAAAACACTTATGTATTGAAACATTCCAGATATTTTCGATAAACATATACTGCAATTTGTTTGCGTTAAATTCCCGATAAATGGTTTTCTAAGTCTGTGATTGTTGATATACTTCCTGGGATTGTGTGATTCTGTTGTATAATGTTTATTTTATGTATTTCGGAGTGGTGATACGGATATCCTGCCAATTCTATTCCAATGTCCTTTATATTGACCTTAAAGAAACCACGGATGGAATAATGTTAAAATCTTGTTATAGATAAAGAAGCTGACAGCATCCGCAATAAGAGTTTCTTAGTAGAATCTTTATCTATTGTTATCTATTAATTCTGGGGCCTTATTCACAAACACTTTAAGACTGAAACTTGGAATTAGACTTTGAAGGCGGCAAAATGTTTACATACTTTATTTGATGCTCTTGTTTTGTAGTACATCATTCAGTATTATATATACAGGTTCTAGTTGGTTCAGCATTATATTATATGTTGTGGAGTCTGAGAATGAGCATACAATAATTGGTTTTTGCTACACATCAGCTTTGTGATTGCAATTGAAACACCCTTTAAGTATATCAGTGTGATATGCTATGTCAAGATTGTCCTGACCACATAATCAAATGTTACGGTCACCGTATTGTTGATATTTGTAATGATAACTTCACCAAAGATATAAAAGACTATATATGAGCGCTGCTGTGGGATTGACATCCTCTTCTGTAAGTGGCATCGCTTCAAGAAAACACATGTGATGCCACTATTTGCCAGCAGGAAACAATATTTACTTCATATGGTCACTTTGAGGCATATGAGCAAATATTGCTCACTGTCAGTGCATGATGACGTCACATGTGATGTTTTCTGGAAAAGATGTCACTTAAAGAAGAGGTTGGAAATCGCACAGCTGCGCTCATATATAAATATAATCTCTTCCTGGCATCTGGAACATGGTGAGCTGACTGGAATCACAATGTTGAGAGATGAATTTTATTTTGTCTGATAACAAAACCCGAAATCCTGTCACTTTGCCATCATGCATCAATTCATTCTTTGTTAGCTTCTTATACGTTTGTAACACATAGTATACAAGGCCCAGAATTCACATTAGATCTCAAATTGAGATTATTCTCCTACTCAAATTTTAAAGAACAGCTACAGTAAAACCTCTATAATAAGACCACCTTTGGGACTCTTGTAAACTGGTCTTAACATTGAGGTGGTCTTAATATTGTGGTTGAATAAAGAACAAAACGGTCAAAATGGACTTGAAAATTGTGTTCTTAATTTTGAAGTGGTCTTATTATGTAGGTGGTCTTTATGTGCGGTTTTACTGTATACATTTTGGGTTTTAACTCCATCAGAAGAGCTGATGTAAGAACAAGATATTAAGCCTCGATTGATGGCTAGCATTTAAGTCTCATAATTTTCATAAAAAAAAATATATATTTGACTTGAGAAAATCTCTATTTGAGAAGTATTGTGAGTGTCTCGGACCAGTGGTATGATATGTCCTCCAGGTACTGTGTTAGACCTCTGTTGTATGATAATATGTTTGTTTATGATATTTTATATTTATGATGTGATATGTATATGTGACGCTAGAAGCTGCTGATTATACTTCATGAAAATAAAACCCATATTTTAATGTTTGTGTGTGTTTGCTTGTTTGTATTTAATCCATTCCATACATATGAGATTATTGTAATTATTTTTTGTTAATTAACTTGATAAATGTTACAAGAGTTATAATTTGATATCAAAGACACAGTTGGTTACGAAATAGAAACCGTAATTACATAATTCAATATTGCCAAATTTATGCAATACAGATTAATATTACATTAGCAAAAAACATTTCTGCAGGCTCTAAACCATGCAGTCTGAATTAAATTACAATAATTAATAAGACCGCAATATTTTGACATCCCACACGTCTCAAACTGCTTCCTACATTATATTTTTTGTATCATTTGCTTATTTTATCTGGGAACCTTATTTAATTCACATGGATCTGTGTGCCATATTACTTGCACTTGGAGCGTGAGAAAACTTTAATGGAAAGTGATGTTGTTTTGGCAGGGATTTCCTCAGAATGTTGAGTACTGGGGTAGGTAGCACACGCGTGTTGGGGTTACAGGAGGGGTATTGCCCAATGGGAGGGGATATTTGCCTACAGGAGGGGGTATTGCCTGTGGGGGTATATTATACGGGAGGGGGTATTGCCCTATGGGAGGGGATATTTGTCTGCAGGAGGGGGTATTGCCTGTGGGGGTATATATTACGGGAGGGGGTATTGCCCTATGGGAGGGGATATTGGCCTACAGGAGGGGGTATTGCCTGTGGGGTATATTATACAGGAGGGGGTATTGCCCTATGGGAGGGGATATTTACCTACAGGAGGGGGTATTGCCTGTGGGGGTATATTATACGGGAGGGGGTATTGCCCTATGGGAGGGGATATTTGTCTGCAGGAGGGGGTATTGCCTGTGGGGGTATATTATACGGGAGGGGGTATTGCCCTATGGGAGGGGATATTGGCCTACAGGAGGGGGTATTGTCCGTGGGGGTATAGTATACGGGAGGGGGTATTGCCCTAAGGGAGGGTGTATTGGCCTATAGGAGGGAGTATTGCCCTATGGAAGGGGGTATTCCACTATGGAAGGGGGTATTGCACTATGGAAGGGGATATTGCCCTATGGAAGGGGGTATTGCTTTGCGGAAGGGGGTATTGCTTTACAGAAGGGGGTATTGCACTATGGAAGGGGGTATTGCTTTACGGGAGGGGGTATTGCCCTATGGAAGGGGGTATTGCACTATTGAAGTGGATATTGTCCTATGGAAGGGGGTATTGCTTTACGGGAGGGGGTATTGCCCTATTGAAGGGGGTAATGACCTATGGAAGGGGGTATTGCTTTACAGAAGGGGGTATTGTCCTATGGGAGTGGGTATTGCTTTACGGGAGGGGGTATTGCACTATGGGAGGGGGTATTGTCCTATGGGAGGGGATATTGTCCTTCGGGAGGGGGTATTGTCCTATATGAGGGGTGTTGCCCTACGGGAAAATAACTCATTCATTATGCTCTTGTTGGCAGTTGGCTCAGTAAATTGAAGAAAAAGTGGTTGTTACATGCAAATTCTCTTGGTGTTTTCTTTATTATGACATATTTGGGAATTACTCCTATGAGGACAGTTTTGCCTATCAAAATGGATTAAGAACAAGGGAGGTAAATATTGTAGATGTGGTAACTATCTATTGAGGTGGACGTAGGGGTGGAGTGGTAGATCGCCTGACTCCTGATCCGAAGGTTGTTGTTCAATCCCTGCACTGGACCGAGTTTGATCATTGACTTTACAAATCCTGAATTTGGTGCTAGCTCTGGTTAGTAACCCAGTAAGGAGACAGTTATTCAGCCTGAGAGATTAGGATGGATTGTACTATATGTAACAAGATAAATTGGGAAATTTAAAGTGAAAACTGTATACGCAACTTCGGTATTATACTACTGATATAATGGCAGGCTACCCAGTTATAATAACTGTCATATGATAAACAAATCTTCATAAACATCTGGCACAGCCGCTAAATAAATATCGTAAACAATGTTCGCTTTTTGTGTTGTGTGTTTGTTATGTAAATGTATTTGGAGAGAAACTAAACAGAATGCATAAGTCTGATTCTGAGAAGAACGGATTGAAATTAGATAAAAAAACTGAATGTCCTTGGACGCGCTTCCAAGACACGTTTTCCATATTATCATATTAGGAATAAGTACGCGACTATTAGGGTAAACTCATTCGCCAAAAATGACACAATGCAGAAAAGCCGTTTATATCAAGATTTCCGCCATTCCACAATTGATATATCCCTGACAAATCAGCCATTATACTCATTAAATCTATAATACAATCAGAGGACTTTACATGTACTATTTTCTTGAGACGATGAATATGGCGGTACTTCGAGTAGACAATCTGGTTGACGATGATAGCAATGAGACGCTAAAGCGCCTCAACATGGATTGTTATTGGATATTCTACCCCTAGACCATTGTGCTATTATTGAATGCAATACCAGTTTTCAAGAAACAGGAGCTGATCACTTTTGTCTGCCAACTTATCCATATCCATTGTTTTATCTCAAGCAAACATGAATCTTATTTAACAAGAAATATGTTTTAAAAAAGAAGGCCTGCGCAACCTGAATAAAGCAAATTTGTTGCAATATGTGGGTTACGATTTGTTGTGCAACGTAAATGAAGACAAAACAAACCAAGATAAAACAATATCAAAGTTCATTTTTGTTTCTTCGTTTAATCTAACTGAATCAAATACATGCTTGTAAATATCCCATGGTCAGGTATGTATTTTTAACATTAGGATTTGGAACAATGTTTTTTGGGAGGGTGGGGTGGCTTTTAGTATGTCCGTTGAATTATAAACGATAAACGTGTTACCTGCGGGGGGGAGGCTGTTCGAAGAAAGGACGATTCCAAGCTGTGCAACCTGAGTAGTATTGATTAGCATCGTTTCTGGAGGGAATAAATAGTTTAACCTGCGTCATATTTGTTATTTAAATGTAATCTTCAGCTATGAAGTAAACATCTTTTTATAATAGCCATAAACTGGAGAGGTAATGAAAATTTATTCCATTTCAGATTTTGTTCCAGACTCCGAATGTTTGTGTTTATTTCTAGTTATAATCGGGGTTTACTGTGTTTTGATTTCAATACATCATGTCAACTGTCCAGCGCAGTGTTAGTTCAGTGCGTTCTGGTTCCTGCCAAAATGTTGGGTCACTTGTAATTAATTTGTTCCATATGTAGAAAATGAAATTTTGAATTTATTTTTGTTAGAGGGCGCTTCCTGCATTTTGGTTGGTCCAAACTGTACCTTGGAGTAATAATTATATGCAAATGCAAGATTTGCCGCCTTCCAAGGGCACAGTTGAAGTTTAGATTTCGGAATGTTAAGTACGAATCTTGGTTATAATTATCTCACTACGTTTTGGGCACAAATATCATTGTTCAGTAAGTTTACTTTTGTTTTATTTGCCTTCGTTCGTAGGAATTATTTGTTTAAATAATTTTGTTCTAAGATAATAACATTTCTTATTGTTTAGATAAAATACGATTACATTTTATTGTTAAGGTTAATAAAACTGTATCTCGATCACTAGTTGCAGGATTCCCACAGTTCTTTGTAAACATACCTTCTATTGTGTTTTGTTAATTTTCATATGCACGCATGAATTTCTATCCATTTTGTTTTGTATTTTATGTTTATCTGAGAGTATGTTTAACTTTCAGATAACCGCTTTGCTAGTATATTCTACGCTACAATTTAGATGGAATAAAAGTTAGCGCGTATATTGCAACTTTTTTTGTTATTGCCCATGACACAGAAGTGAAGCTGCCCACTACAGCTGTGCCGTAGTGCCGTAGTTTGTCCCATCAGCAGTTACGGAACGCACGTTCGTGTTGCTAACTGGCTACAGATTTCTTTAAATATTATGATTGTATCGACCTGCGGTTCGTCTATGATTCATCTGTGATTGTATTGTTGTTGTGCATGTTTCTGATACAAATACGTCTGACTTCCTACGAACTTCAGGGCGCTTGAAAGTTAATAAAACAAACCGAGATGAAGTTGTTGTTGATTATTTATCTTTGAGGTACTAAACAATATTTCCCCCCATGTTCCTTTAGTCATTTATTTTTGTTCGCGTAATAGGATTATTAAGTCAGAAAGTTCTTCTTGTGTGTTTTATGCATTACGTTAATGTATTGCTGATAGACACAACAACAAGATAAGTATCGTATAAGTCTTCTTCATCAATCCTGTAATTAAAACATATTGCTGTGAAATAAGAAATAAATTTGAAAAAGTTTCAGGCGTCGAATTTTGATCAAAGATAATCACCAGTTAACTACTCGATAAACCAGATAATTTTAAGTATCGTGATAAATTTTCATACCAGATAAATATCAAATAGCAAAACGTTGTAAACATAAGTGCATTACAACTATTTACGAAAATAGCCAAGGTTCGTCCCACGCACATCACGTTGAAAAGTGCAGGAAATTAATTTCTTCATGTATCGTTAAAAGATGTCAAGATAGTGATAAGTTATATTTGAAGTTTATAGATGATTTAAATTATGTTTTACAGTTGTATCAAGTGCTGGAACATATATGGCGGACATCCAAACAATTATTTTTACCAGAACTCTGCAGCAGTTGTCGGTAACATAGCTCCGAGGTTGTCTACGCGATGTTTAGTATTTGATCGCTTACATTCTGACATTAAACAATTTGTTCCATCTGTGGTAACATCAGCCTTAACTCTGAACCTGGTAGGATATTTGTGGATTTCACTGATGGGGGTAAATTGATCCATTAAATAAGAAGGTGAAATTTGGGAATGGATTTTATATACATGACATAGCGTAATTTGATTCACTCTACTTTCTACGGGTATCCAATTAAACGGGAAAAATATTCTGTGCCAATATGTGATCTAGGATGTAAGTTCAATATAAATCTCACCAGTTTATTTTGTGGGACTTGCAATTTATTCTTTAAATCGTGTGTTAAACCAGACTGATGATGCAGAATCAAAGTGGCATTGAACAAGGGAAAAGACCAGAAGTTTCTTTGTTTGCAAAGTTAGGAATTCACTTATAAAATATAGCAGCACACAATAATTAAGTCGCTGGCTTGTTGTTAACTTGTTGATAGACATTCAACAAAATTAGACGCTAAAATGGCCAACTAGTATAAATATTGAAGATATTAAACAAATAAACGAAATTACGTTGCTAGGGACTGGAAGAATTCTAATAAAAATAGTTTTACAAAAAACGAGTAAGACATTAACAATATGAGCAGCCGAGATATCTGTCAACACAGAATCAGACGTTTGTAAAAGAGAATATCGCCATTTTACCAGCCGTACTCAAAGCTGAATGATTTGGAAAGCAAGAAATATCTCGAAAGAAATGATGGTCGGCTCAATTTGAAGGTTAAGATTTGTTGTGCAACATGAAAAAATGCCATGATGTTACGATTGCTGGTCACTTCAGATCCAAAATAGATTTAGGTAAATTCATCGATATTCAGTGAATTTCGGAAAGGTAACGTACCTTTTATCGAAAGGTTAACCTGTCCGCGTCAAGTTACAAACGTTGTTCGGGTGAAGAGAAGTTGGTTTAGTGGTTAACGTAAGATTTGATTGGTTTACACCACATTGATATACACATAGCAAAGTCATGTTAGTACGCATACGCCGAAAAAGCCTTAACGTAAAATCATCCTGTATATCATGTACTGTTCATTCGAAACAAAATTCAATCTCTTCCTCAATGTGTTCAAATAATGTTAATATTTCACCTTTATTAGTTAATTGAACGGCGCATATTTACAGGATATACGGTTTTACCAAAAATGTTAGTTTTTTACGAGAAGTTATAATTGATGTAAAGTAATCCGTGATCATATTTGCTTACAGGTGAAATGAATGCATTTCTAGATCTGTAGATTATTAACGACTTAATAACATGGGTTTATTGAAAAAACATTTCTCGATCATTCTTCTACTTAGATACCGCAGAATGGATACGAAACGTTGATTGGAGAAAATATTCCCGCGATACATTTCTTCGAACATTGAGAGACTTGGGATGGAATGCTGTGTTACTCATTTTACTTTCTTACAAAACACTGATATTGGTATAAGCTCTGTACTAGTTTCTAAAATAATTAAGTACATTCTATGGTGGCATATTTCTGCCGCCAGTTAACTTCTTAACACTTAATCTAAAATAGATTGGTGGGTAAGTGGTGACAGTTGTGGGCTCTATCAGACAATTTTTCGTGTTAAGATATTTATCTGGTTTGAACATTATCACGATACTTATCTAGTTAACCACACAATTATCTAGTAAATTAAGTAGTTATCTAGTTTCTTTAACGTGATAACCAGATAATTATCTAGTTAATTAAGTAGTTAACTAGTGGCAGAAATATGCCACCGTAACATTCATTTGAACTTTTATTTGTAGTATACAGTCGGACGTCGTTTATTCGACAACCTGCAATACTTGGTATCATCCGAAATAAATATCAGGTCCCGATGTATCTACTTAGGCACGTCGAATTGATATGGGCTATTCGAAACATGTAGTATTCGAAATGAACATGGCCCACCTGTACCTATTAGCTGTGGCTGTATCTTGCCTGTGCAGTACATATATATACACTTAACACAACTTATAAGTATGTAGGTATAAACATGACCTATCTGGGTCAATATTAGTCTGATCTTGCTGAAATTTTCAACGAATATACCGTAGATACCTGGCATAATATTTTATTTATTTCATATCATAAATCTACAGATTGAACAAATAAAATCAATAAATGTGATGATGCGAAAAAAATCAGTACTCCTCTTGAAGATGGTTTGGTTGAATGGATGTGTGCCCACCTGGACTCGACGCATTGTATTATTTAAACCGATATATTCGGCTCGAGAATCATGATCTACACGTAGCCAATAACAAATATACAAAGTTTCGTTTAGAAATGTTAATAAATAAAAAAGTTAGTCGACATTTAAAAAATGCACACTTATAAGTTTTGTTAATTGCATATATACATGTACAGATAGAAATTTATTTAAAGCAAACGATCGCTGTTATCTCTTCGTGTTTGAGCTACACGCTCACAAAGATCCTCGGGCCATGAAGCGAAATTAATATTAAGAAGGGGACGCAAGACGAAACAAAACAATATTTTCCTAGAAATGGTGCATTTCTAACAGCACGAAGATTTAATAGCAAAAATACCTTCGAGATAATTGTCATTGTCTAGATCGGAAATCCATGAACATTATTCAAAGACCGGATGCGCGTTAACAGAATTGTAGGAAATGATTCATCTCAACAAAAGAAAATGAGTTTTTATGTTTTCTTGTAAGTGGATTTTTTTTATAACAGGCATAGATTGATTACAAATCGCTTCATTCCATGACTGTGATACAAGAAATTTCTCTTTTAAAACAGTTGAGTGTTGGTGGTGTCTCAACACCAATGCAACATAGTTTAAATCCCATAATTCACGTATGAGGTAAAATAATGTTGTTTTTGGAGAACAGAAATACCTAGCTTAGAAGCTATACACCGCTCTTCAAAAGTTCCTTCGCACTTTTACATTTTTCTATTGCAATTTATGTATTTTCATTTTTGTTTCTCATGCAATAAATCGAAAATACTTTTTAACACAGCAATAGTTTTCTGTAGAAGTATTTATAAATTTGTACTGAAACAAATTATCTTATTTTCTGATCAGATCAATCAGTTACACACGTACATTGGTTTGGGATGCAGGCCGATTGATGCTGCTGCTGAGATGTGCAAATTGTTAATTCTTAACTATCCATCACATAAGTGGGATGAATAATTTTACTTTATGGTCATGCATGTTTTATTTGAAATTCTGTAAGAAATAGTAACGAAATTCAAAATTGTTCAAGTGTTAAGAAACGTTTGGATGGCAGTGTATGTTAATGTAAACATTAGAGGTGTTCTTGTGATGTCCATTCTAGCGTTAGCCTCAAACAAAACCGAAGAGTATCAGCGCCAAGTGCGATTTATCTTCTATTTTTTTTATCTAAAACTTTTGCTGAACACATTCCCGGACTGACGAAAGGCAGCTGGTAAAAGCGGAAATCTTGATTGGTATTAATGTATACAGTGATTATCAACCGAAATGAAAGTATACGTTTCTGTAGATAAAAAAACAGATTTCCCTCACCTATTTTACCTTGCTAGAGATATTGGACATTCGTAGTCTTGAATAAAAAAACATTTTCCGTCGGATTCGCGAGTGTAGAATTATCGCTGATAGAACGATACAATGATTGAATGTAAAGACATCATTGTACTTATGAATTCGCGTCTTTCCTCCTACGCGAATTTAAGATAGACGGAAATGTTTTGTGTTGTTGTTTGAACATCTATTTACAAATCAAATCGTTATACACTTAAATCGCTTATTATACACGACAGCGAATACACCATTACGCACAAGGGAGGCACAGTGGTCGAGGGGTAGAGCGCCTGACTCCTGATTCGAAGGTCGTGAATTCGAGCCCCGCGATATGCGGAGTTTGATCACGAACTTCACAATCCCTAAAATTGGTGCGAGTACTGGTTGGTAGCCAGGAATCTGTCATCGAGAGTGATTAGTAAGTTGCAAGAACTTGTTTCACAATCGATGTAAAACAAATAAGTTTAAATTAAACTAAACTATTCGTACATGCATGATGTGTTCCGTCCGTTGACCCCCCCATGTTTGTTCCTTGTGGTCGGCCGGGCCGTTCCTTGTGCCCCTGTCCCTTGCGTGTTTGCCCTTGCGCCTACTCAACTTCCTTATATTTTAAGGAGTGTTGTTTTCCCGGAGGTCTGTGTGGAGAGACAGTGTCTTCTGTGGCGTTCCCTGTGGCAACTTATTCTCTCTCTTATATTACAGAACGAGCCAAATCCGCAGTGTTTGTTCAGAATGATATCTAGCATGAAAAAGTCAATTTTGATGCACTTTAGCGTCTCATTGTTATCATCGTCAACTGAATGGTCTACTCGAAGTACCGCCATATTTATCGTCTCAAGAAATTAGTACATGTTAAGTCCTCTGGTTTTATTATAGATCTTATGATTATAACGGCTGATTTGTCAGGGATATATCAATTGTGCAATGACAGGAGTCTTGATATAAACGGCTTTTCTGGATTGTTTGTGTCATTTTTGGCGAATGAGTTTACCCGAATAGTCGTGTATTTATTTCTAATAAGATAATATGGAAACCGTGAGTCTTGCCTTGGAAGCGCCTTCCAGGTCCTTCAGTCCTTTGATTAAAAATCGGCATTAGATTTCATTTAACAATAGTTTCACATTTCATGACAATCTAGTCACAAATAACAAATACCAATATTTAGAATACATCATTCTAGAATGTCAGCTTTCTATTAGACCAACAGGGGAGGAACTCAATTCTCATACAATGTTGTAATGTTTTTACAAGCGCGATAAAATAACATGGAATCTGATTTGCCAAAATAGTGTCTGATTCATACATGTTTACTGCAATTCACTGATAATGCGCCGTAGATAATGGCTGTACGATATTAACATTAAGTGGAATAATATACCCCCGGCTTTCTGGAAGTGGCTGTGTGGGAAGGTCTGGAAGTAGCTGTGTGAAGAGTCTAGAAGTGGATGAGGAGGAGGGCCTCGAGTGGCTGTATGGGAGAGTTTGGAAGTTGATAGCTGTGTGTGAGGGTCTATAAGTGGATGTATGGGAGGGTCTGGAAGTGAATTTGTGGGACGGCATAGAAGTCGATGTATGGGAGGGTCTGGAAGTGGCTGTGTGGGATGGTTTGGAAGCCGATGGCTGTGTGGAAGGGTCTAGAAGCGGATGTGCGGGAGGGTCAAGAAGTGGCTGTTAGGGAGGGTCTAGAAGTGGATGCATGGGAGGGTCTATAAGTGGATGTGGGGGAGGGTCAATAAGTTGATGAGTGGGAGGGTCAAGAAGTGGATGTGTGGGAGGGTCTAGAAGTGGATATATGGGAGGGTCTCGAAGTGGATGTATGGGAGGGTCTCGAAGTGGATATGTGGGAGGGTCTAGAAGTGGATATATGGGAGGGTCTCGAAGTGGATGTATGGGAGGGTGGATATATGGGAGGGTCTCGAAGTGGATGTATGAGAGGGTCTCGAAGTGGATATGTGGGAGGGTCTTGAAGTGGATATGTGGGAGGGTCTCTAAGTGGTTGTATGGGAGGGTCTCGAAGTGGATATGTGGGAGGGTCTCTAAGTGGTTGTATGGGAGGGTCTCGAAGTGGATATGTGGGAGGGTCTCTAAGTGGTTGTATGGGAGGGTCTCGAAGTGGATATGTGGGAGGGTCTCTAAGTGGTTGTATGGGAGGGTCTCGAAGTGGATATGTGGGAGGGTCTAGAAGTGGATATATGGGAGGGTCTCTAAGTGGTTGTATGGGAGGGTCTCGAAGTGGATATGTGGGAGGGTCTAGAAGTGGATATATGGGAGGGTCTCTAAGTGGTTGTATGGGAGGGTCTCGAAGTGGATATGTGGGAGGGTCTCGAAGTGGATGTTTGGGAGGGTCTAGAAGTGGATGTTTGGGAGGGTCTCGAAGTGGATGTGTGGGACAGTCTCGAAGTGGATGTATGGGAGGGTCTCGAAGTGGATGTATGGGAAGGTCTCGAAGTGGATGTATTGGAGGGTCTCGAAGTGGATGTATGGGAGGGCCTCGAAGTGGATGTTTGGAAGGGTCTCGAAGTGGATGTGTGGGAGGGTCTCGAAGTGGATGTTTGGGAGGGTCTCGAAGTGGATGTATGGGAGGGCCTCGAAGTGGATGTTTGGAAGGGTCTCGAAGTGGATGTGTGGGAGGGTCTCGAAGTGGATGTTTGGGAGGGTCTCGAAGTGGATGTATGGGAGGGCCTCGAAGTGGATGTTTGGAAGGGTCTCGAAGTGGATGTGTGGGAGGGTCTCGAAGTGGATGTTTGGGAGGGTCTCGAAGTGGATGTGTGGGACAGTCTCGAAGTGGATGTATGGGACAGTCTCGAAGTGGATGTGTGGGACAGTCTCGAAGTGGATGTATGGGAGGGTCTCGAAGTGGATGTATTGGAGGGTCTCGAATGGATGTTTGGGAGGGTCTCGAAGTGGACGTGTGGGACAGTCTCGAAGTGGATGTATGGGAGGGTCTGGAAATGAATGTGTGGCAGGGTCTAGAAGTGGATGTATGGGAGGGTCTAGAAATGGATGTGTGGTAGGGTCTAGAAGTGGATGTATGGGAGGGTCTAGAAATGGATGTGTGGTAGGGTCTAGAAGTGGATATATGAGAGGGTCTAGAAGTGGATGTATGGGAGGGTCTCGAAGTGGATGTATGGGAGGGTCTCGAAGTGGATGTATGGGAGGGTCTCGAAGTGGATGTATGGGAGGGTCTAGAAGTGGATATGTGGAAGTGCCTGGTAGGGGATGACCCTTCTATGAAACAGATTATTTAACGGGATTTAGTTTTAATGTATTTAGACCGTTTCACTTTGTAATCCTAATATTGAACAAAAATATGTTAGCATTGCATTCAATGATACATAAATATTGATCAGCGGTAAACGTGGTCTAGAAATATGCGAAACATTGCAGGCAGTGGGGAAAAAAATAAATGGTAACATTATCTTAATTAACAAGTTCTCAAAAGCTCCAGCAAATAAATAAAACATTATCAATAATCGAATTAACACACGAGATGTCCATTACTTCATAATAAAAAAGATTTCAGTTGGCAGAGTGGTTTCAGTCGTATTACTGCCAAAACGAGTGTAGCAGGTACTATTATCACTTTAGCTAAATGCCATCACATGTTTTGTTTGCGTTTCATGTGTTTCTGGCCTGATAAGAGTTATTTGTTATTCATGTTCGGCGTATAATAGCCTACAGAACTTATCTTACGTGGTGTAAACGTACACATAGAACGTGATGGCTGTTAGTCGTGCAGGTCACGTGATTGGTCATTGTATCACGGGCTGATATAGGAAAAGATCAGTTCTAGCTCGTTTTCAATACGTACACTGTATTTAAATAAAAAATATAAAAATGAATCATGCAAGTTTGAAGATTGTTTTTGTATTAGCGATACACATAAATTGTATCATATTTTATATTACTATTTAATATTATAATATAATAGGAAAGTTTTTCATCATCAATTATGTAGTAGATGCTACATGCATGGATCACGTGTCCTGTATTTTGAGGAATGATATCCGTTTTTAATGAGTGGCATTTGGCGGAAGCACATTTCCGTTATGAATACGTGTTTTTTTGCGAACTACTGTCATCGCCATGATAAATGCGCCATGGATATCAGCATATGCGTCTGAATATCATTACATCATGTCAGATGAGCTGATCATTTATACCACTGTATGTGATGGCGCGATTATCGAAAATAATCGAACAATCGTCGCTGGACATTCGACGTCGGTGACAATCGATGATAAACTACATTGCTCGATTATAATCGGAAATTTTGACTGAAGTGTTATTTAAATAAGATGACATTATATAAATTCAAATCTTAGGAAATTGGTATTTTTATTGAGGTGATCCTAATATTGACGACGTTCAATAACGAGCAAAATGGAGACATTGGACTTGAAAATTATGCTCTTAATTTTGAAGTGGTCTTATTATTGAGATGGTCTTTAATTGAGGTTTTGCAAATATTGTTATCTAGAGAAGAAACGTTAGCTACAGAACTTTATTTAAATGCCAACGAAGCAAGGATATTTTTTTTCCATTTTCATCTGGACTTGAACGTTTTAGTTTCCGATTTGTATGTACATATACATAAAGTAAAATAATGAAACTATCTAAATCAATGGTGACGTATGTATCTATTATGTGTGTGTGTGTGAGTGTGTACCACTTATGTATTCGAACCAGTTATGACGAATACAATGAATTGTCAAGCCAAACATGGTAGCGACCGGATATGTCCATTACGAAGTAATTGATTCAGAAGTGACTCGGAAACGGACCATTGGTACATACAGTGTAATAAACAGTTTGCAAATACTGAAATATCTCCATATGAACAAATGCTTGATCCTTATATCACTAATGTACTAATATACAATGTAGGAGTGACATCATGTTTTATTCATCAATGTGTTACTAATTCTCTATATATATAAACGGAGCTTACACTGATTTTTAGACTAGAAGTGAAAAGTGTGTATCTAAGGCAACTGACGTATATTTCTTCCAGCGTTGAGAAATTTCGTATCTTTCATAGATAAGTATTGTAGTTAAGAAGAAGTTCAGTCAAGAATCTGTTTAAAAAAAGTATATAAGTGGCATACACTGAGAGACAGAGAAAAAAACTACAGAAACACGTGGATTAAAAAGGCTTTAATTAACGTATACAAAAATAATGCGAAATTAATCATTCTTCGAATACTAATACTTGACCTCGGAAATTAAGACAAATAGTGAAATATTAATAATGATATTGCGATAAACGTTATAATAACATAATAAGGAAGTGCACGGAATCGCGTTATCAAAATGGATATAAGCATAACAAAGGAATTCTTTATGATGAAACAAATGTTTTATATAATGTTTTTCTTAGCTGCCGCAACTGTTTGCTCACAAATCACAGATGTGCTAGGTAACTCAACAACAACTGATTATTCCGATCAACAACAAGGTAAGCAGACGACGGGGAGTGTGATATCACCAGGCACGCCGCCACCACCACCATCTTATAATTATAATTATGATGACTATGTTTATCCGGATTATAACAATAACTTTTCTGAAATGTTTCGAATAAATTCTACAACATGTCAAGATAGGACTGTTTGTGTTGAAGGAAGTGCATCCCCTGTCGATACAAAATGTTATTGCGATGCAATGTGTCCCGTTTTAGGTGACTGCTGTAAGAATTATGTTGGTAATGCACCGTCTACATTAACAAGGGAACAATTTGAATGTGTTACCGTGAAAGAGATAATTAAAACCACCGGATTTGGCGTTCATTTGGTGGCAAAATGTTCTCATAATTGGGAGGACACGGTAACAAAAAAATTGTGTGAGGATGACACGAACACTAATGATACATTTTTACGACTTCCGGTTTCGGACAATAGCGAATTAAAGATAATGTATAAAAATATGTACTGTGCACAGTGTAATTACGTTGAGGATATATATTACTGGAAGGTTGAAGTTAAATGCCGTAATGAGACGGGTGTTCGAACTTGGTCCGGAATGGGTGAATGTAGCTCGTATTTTATTCGTCCTCGACCGGAAATGCCACATCGCGTATGCCAACAAGAAATCATCGATACGTGTGATAATGACACGTATAAAAAACAATGCACGCATGGTCAGTTTTATCTGATATATGATACAGATGGTCGCCCGTACAGGAATGAATATTGTGCGTATTGCAATGGCAAAAGAGAAGGCTTGACCTGTGAACTCCAACCTGACCCAGAGCCTCCTGTTGTCACCGTAGATCCACGTAAGGCTTATACCTTTAGGTATTTGGTTGACTTCAATGCAGGCACTGTTGAAGGTAATAATAAGGAAACTACACATTCCACATGTGATGATAACAAAGAAGTGTTCGATATATGGACAAACCAATGTCGTAAAATAGTTTGTGCTCCATCGTTCATGCATGTGAACAAGACGTGCGTCAGAAACGGTTCATATATCGAATCCGAGAATGGCACCGATACGATAAACTGCACTCTCATCAAATTAGACCCACATGAATATGAACTGAGAAATTCTTCCGAATTGTTTATCTTTTCACATAACAAAATATTTACAGAGGTGGATTTTCATACAGATGGTAATGACGTGTTTTTGTGTTCCGATAAACTTCCGCCATGTGTTGATGATTGCTCAGATGCGTATGTTAGATTCGATTTAGACGATATAGAAAGTTATATGTCCATGGTTGGTATGATTTTGTCCATATTGTCATTGACTATTACTTTATGCGTTTATGTTGCGTTCCCTCAGCTGATGAATATACCTGGAAAAATTCTAATATGCTTGATCATTTCACTGGCTCTTGCTCAGTTTTTTTTCCTTATCGCTCCGCTAGCAGACGACATCACTTTTGGTTGTATTGCTGTCGCGGTTTTTGTGCACTATTTTTTCTTGTCAGCATTTTGCTGGATGAATGTCATCGCAATAGATTTGTGGTTGACTTTTTCCAATAAATTCATAACACCGGGGGCCGGAAGCTCTAGATCTAAGCGGTTTATGTTTTATTCCATGTATGCCTGGCTAGCTCCAATGGTTATTGTTGGGACAGCCCTCATTGTCAATTTTGTTGAAATTGATCCCGATTTCAACCATATAAAACCAAATTATGGCTATGGTATATGTTGGATTACCACCAAATACGCTCTTATTCTATTTTTCGTCGGCCCATTAGCAGTTTTCAAAATTATTGATATAACAGCTTTCATAGTTACGTCAATTCAGATCGCGCGTGCTCAACGCGAAGGAGCCATGGCGTCGCAGAGAAAGAACGTCTGCTCGTTATTAATTAACATTAAATTGTCTCTTGTGATGGGGTTAACTTGGGTGTTTGCATATATTGCTCTTGCGACCAATATAAATGGCATGTGGTACTTGTTCATCATCTTCAACTCACTGCAAGGTTTGTTCATTGCAATCTGTTTTCTCTGCACAAAGAAAGTGAGCAGACTGGTGTATGCTAAATACGCAAGGATATCGAGTAATTTCACGACAAAAACTCAGCTGTCTTCCGTAGGTTGACCGAACTTTCTCATTTCTTTTTGTATTCTTACAGAAAGCGCTGGGTATATTTGTGTAATAACTACCTTTGATCACAGAATGACATTAGTTAGCTCATCGAATTTCTGAAATCTAAGTCACTGAAAATTGAGAACAAATTATAAAGCATTTATAGATAGGTCCCACATTTACAATATTTACCTCCCTTGTTTCGAATAGTCAGCCATATTGATATTGATCTGTAGTCGTATCTGAATAGAAAGTTCATAATTATTATCATTATTATTATGGTGGCATATTTCTGAAACCAGTTAACTGCTTAATTAACTAGACAATTATGTGGTTATCACGTTTAAGAAACTAGGCAACTTGGTTCGACTTTTCTCAACAAGAAACATAATTGATAAGAATTGCCTTGTATTCTAACAAAAGTAGTATTCATGACGAATGGATTGAGCTTTGTCATGAGACAATTGCATTAATACACTGCAAGAACTCCATATAGATTGTCGAATTTCCTTCCCCCATTAAAATGTATGCCATAATATCAGTGTATCAGTACTGGTGGGGACAGGTTAGTATGGTGGCATATTTCTGCCACCAGTTAACTGCTTAATTAACTAGACAATTATCTGGTTATCGCGTTAAAGTAACTAGATAACTACTTAATTAACTAGAAAATTATGTGGTTAACTAGATAAGTCTCGGGATAAATGTTCATACCAGATACATATCTTAACACGAAAAATTGTATGAGAGTGCCCACCATAGATAAAGGTTGGAGTGTTCCAATAATGGTCAATTCTGCATCACGCAATGTTTGCACATTGTACATATTTGATCGTTGTTTATAATGATAAATGTACATTTATTTTGTTACCTTGTCTTGTAATAATATTTTTTTATGTTTGTAGATTACGTAATGTTTTTGTTGCAACCTAATACTGAAATAGGAATGCTTGATGCTTGCAGACGATATAAAGCTATCGTTGTACATAGCATGTTATGTATAGGTATATAGCATTGAAGCGCCGCTGTACGAATTCCAACCTCTTCTTTAAGTGACGTCATTTCCAGAAAACGTCACATGTGACGTCACAATGTACTGGCAGTAAGCAATATTTGTCCCATATGGCAATATGAAAACTAAGTGACCATATGTAGTACATATTGTTTCCTGCCTGCAAATATTAACATCACATGTTGGGTTTTCTTGAAAAGACGACACTTACCGGGGGGATTGTAAATCCCAGAGCAGCACAAATTTGTTGTTTGTAAATGACATCCTATTTTGTGGCGTTACTTTGTCCTGTAATAGTAATGTTTGTTACATGACACCATGTTTATATTGCTATCTTGTCTAGTAATAGTAATGTTGTTACATGACACCATGTTTATATTGCTATCTTGTCTAGTAATAGTAATGTTGTTACATGACACCATGTTTATATTGCTATCTTGTCCTGTAATAGTAATGTTTGTTACATGACACCATGTTTATATTGCTATCTTGTCTAGTAAGAGTAATGTTGTTATTACACCACGTTTCTATTGCTATCTTGTCTAGTAAGAGTAATGTTGTTATTACACCACGTTTCTATTGCTATCTTGACCATTTTTCTTTTGTTACATTTTCCTGTAATAGTAATGCTGTTAAATGACACAATTTTTCTTTTGTTACATTTTCCTGTAATAGTAATGTTGTTACATGACACTAATTTTCTTTTGTTACATTTTCCTGTAATAGTGATGGGTGTAAATGACAACATGTTTCTTTTGTTACATTGTCATGTAATAGTGATACTGTTAGATGACAAATTTGTGTTGCTAAATTGTTCTGTAATAGTGATGTGTGTAAATGACAACAAGTTTTTGTTGCTAAATTGTTCTGTAATAGTGATGGGTGTAAATGACGCAATACTTCTTTGGTTACATTGTCCTATTATTTCATCTGATGTAGCTATTCATTAGTACATGTATCATACTTCAACCTTGATATCAGGACCAGCAGTTTTCAAGGGCCCCAAGGGTGGTCTTATTATTGAGGTTTTACTGTACAGATTTCTGTGATGAGGAGATTAGTAGTGCATAGACAACATCCTACTTATTATCACCTGTATTCGCTCGCGGTATACTTCAAATATTTAAATTAACTTCCATTTGATCTATTTGTTTTCTTTCTGATTTTTATCAATGGTATCCTAGGGCGAGGTGTGCATTATTCTAAAGATAACAACATACAATTTTGTAATATTGGAATATCTCCAGATTACCTTGCAACATGGTGATCGTGTGTTTGATTATTACTCAGAAGTTACATATAATTTTTGTTTTAAGAACTTTAGCTAGTTGAATCAGTTCATTAATAAGCTAATTGAAATTACATACAACCATTGTATTAACAACATCAGTTATTTAGTGGCTTGTTATTGCAATTAAGGCCATGTTATTTTATACTTTCTGTTAAGCGTCCGTATGCGCCTAGGTTTTGAGCTCTTTGAGCCAAAAAAACTTGTTCATTTGTTTAAAAATCACTAATGGAAGTAGTAACCACTGTGTCGTATTTACCGTACATATGTTTTGGTAAATATTTTGATAACTTGAATGTTTGAAAATAGTGAGTGAAAACTAGTCAGTTTTTCTGTTAGACTTCTAATGTTTTAAAATAAACAAGTTGTTCAGTTCAATTTTAGTTATGTTCACCTTATCAACATACGTGAAATGATACATCATCTATTATCTGGCTTTGTTGTTTTTTTCAAACATCATTGTTTGTTTTTTCCGAATAGACAGCTAGGTTTCGCGAAACGAAGTTGACGCTTAACAAAAAAGAACACCAAAAAACGGTATGGCCTTACGCAATCTACAACACAACCACATATTAGACCATCTGAAAATTGTGGCCACCTTATTGATAAGATCACATTTTAAATGTTCTTCCCTATAATAATGCAAAATCTGACCATCTCAAATAATAAATTAATACAGTAAACCTCACTTAAAGACCACCTCAATAATGAAACCACCTCAATAATGAAACCACCTCAATATTTAAACCACCTCAATAATTAAACCACCTCAATAATTAAACCACCTATATAATTAAACCACCTCAATAATTAAACCACCTCAATAATTAAACCACCTATATAATTAAACCACCTCTATAATTAAACCACCTCAATAATTAAACCACCTCAATAATTAAACCACCTCAAAATCAAGAGCACATTTTTCAAGTCCATTTTCCCTATTTTGCTCTTTCTTCAACCTCAATATTAAGACCACCTCAATAATATGACCAATTTTTCAAGGGTCCTATAGGTGGTCATGTTATTGAGGTTTTACTGTATATATGTTTGTGTTAGCCGATGTGTGGCTGTTTAACATACCAATTCCTTCAAGTGATGCAGATTTGAAGTATAATACTGTACTCACCTGTCTAGCATAGAGTGGCAATAAAACATCAATGTAGTAAGTGGTTGAAACATGTTCTACAGACGGTTGTAGCCAATGAAATACCTCAATGGCTTAATTGGTTGAACCTACGGTTTGAGTTTAGCCTGGCGGCAAGTTTGATCCCTGGCTGAAGTGAAGCAAATGTGTAAAAAAATTATACTACAACTGTAATCAGTATGTGGACACAATAACACTTGATCAATAACCCAAGTTAAATATCTATTAATGGACACCTTGTTGGTAGCACAAGGGTTTTGTGGTTCATGCAAGATTCTTATCACTGGCAATGTTGAACAAAGTTCCTTAGTTGTACCTTTACCAGTAGATTGAAGTGAATTGATCATGGTTCAAGGGGAATGTTTTTTAGTGGGTCTTTTTTTTGTAATGGGGCTGTAAGTTACATCAATAGTTAGCGTCATGAAATGACTTGCATGACTTGGAGGGGGACCTCACATGGACACACGAGTACAACCGCATACACTTCATAAACTACTTTCAAATTCTATATCCCAGGGGGAATTCCAAGTTGGCGACCTTGACCACTCGTGCATGGAGGCCGCTAGTCAGGCACTGACCATAGTATAAGAGAAATGTCATCGAATGAAGAATATATAAACATTTACAGTATAAACAACACATTCTTAAGTCTGATTAAAAAATTTATTCTGGTAAATTTATAAAACAAATTTCACCATAAACAAGTCACAATGACCAACTTTAAACAACCACATGGCAAATGGGAAACTCAAGCAATTAGTAATATCAATCAATATATCATTTGCCAGAAAACATACAAACTCAGCACCATATTTCTGAAGACATATCACCACAGGTGGGAGAATGACTGGTATAAGTGGATATTTACGTAACTAAAAATTTGCAAATTAACAGTAACTTGCAGACGTTTCATGAGCAAAAATGCTTGCAAATGGCTGAAAGGAGAATTTTTGTATTCAACAGACTTGTATTAAAAAAAGATATCTGTGAAGAAAACACTGGCTGATACTGACTTTATTGACTTCACGAAATTCCCGAACATTTCAAATGTATGAATTTTACTGATTATACAGTAAATGTTTCATAGCAACGCACGTCAGGAATTTGCCACCTATCCAGAGCGTAGATATTTTGATTTGGGGTGTTAATAAATGTAGGGATATACAAATTAAAGCATTAGGGGTATTTGGCATGGTTACATACTAATTGAACAATGTGCTCATTAAGACATTCATATACATTTCACATAATAACAAATTATTTGCATTTGATCAATCATGCATACATAAATATCAGTCATATCAGGATGTATCCGTTTCTGTTCACGGGACCTCCCTCAAATAAAACTGCTGGGCTTATCTTTAGCATCTTACGCTAAATCTTAGGTTTGATCTTAAAGGTACATAAGTCTTATTTATTTGACAAAATATCCTTAATTATAAATAAAGGGATTCTAACAGCAGAATGTTCTCAATCCTGAAGATTTGCTGCTCTGATGGAAGCTTCAATCACCCAGCATTATTGAAACGCATGCGCACACAAAACGTTTCATTCCAGTCGCGATTCAGCCCCTACTCCCCCCGCCCAACAAAATCATCAGATTTACATGGATCTAAATTGATCCTGGAGCCACTAAATCTGGATTTCTGGATTAATTCGGAACTTCAGAACCCCTGTAAATATGACAAAATCGGTGAATTGCCTTCATACAGATATAATCTACAACACTTTTTCTTACAAATTTCAAAAAACCACAAATACAAGTGTTCGATACCGCCATTTTCTATCCGGACCTAAATGCCGAGTTGGCACTTGCATTGGAAATACTTTAACAGCACTGGTGTTTTGCAGTTCCAGTAAACTTTAATGATAATTTACAATGCAATGTTTAAGAGTGTGTCTGCATTGAAGGCATTTAAATGCTGTTTTCTCAGCTTGGCATATTTGATCGAAAATAAGATTATCTAACTTCGCAATGGAATTTATCCAATTTCTTTGGCATCAGCAAGAATCTCTTTCAATCACGGGTCAGACATTACGGCATTCCAACCTTCAACACAGATACGGTCAGAACTCGTTTATTCGATAACCTATCCAAATACTTGACATATTACGAAATAAATATCAGTTCCTGATGTGTCTCCTTAGGCACGTCCATTTAAAATGGGATATTATTCGAAATGAAATTTCGGACCCACTCCTTAGGCACGTCCATTTAAAATGGGATATTATTCGGACCCAATGATTTTTAATGAACGAGGTCCGACTGTCGCAGAAAATTATATTACACGGTTGAAGTAGGAACACTATTTTACAAATTCATTCGAAGTTATTGTTTGCAGTTATGTGATTTCATTATGTGACGTCATTAGCTCGAGACTCATCGTCGTACACGAGGGGTGTAAGATAAAGCTTTCCAGCAAGGGTGTATATGCGGGACATCCCGTTCTGGTATGCAAGAATCATGTACCGGTATCTATAATGCATTGAGTTTTGTTAAAGTATTTTAAGATATATCCGAGTTCAAAATCACAGATGCCATTATCAAAAACTGGCCCGAGTATATTGCATTGAATTAATTATGAAAGCATTATTGCTAATCCATCACAAGACACCAGAATATTACTACATGTACCATCAGGCAAAGGCAAACATGAGGCACAATTAATCACATGATTTTGCATAGTTAATATAAAAAAAACATCATATTGTTATTGAAATACAAATGTATACACATATTGACAACATTCAGAAACAAATTATGGTAACAAAATTTTGTTTCCATAGAAACGTACAAATTGTCTAGAAATTGTGTTTTAACATTAAACAAGTGAGGTATATATCAATCTGAACACTTTACCAACAAATATATTATGATACAACCATTTCCTAGAACATGAACATATGAGTAATGTAGGCGACAACTTACTCAAATACTCTGCTAATACACTAACTATGACAAGAACTCTGTTTCAAAAATACTTCTAAACAAGGTATGTAATCAAATGAGGTAATAAGCAATTAACATTTAGAATATTAATGTCCAATTAAGTTATGCCATTCTATTATTTTGAGCAAAATATTGTAAGTTTGTATCACTATTATTGCCCACCGCTGTCAAACTTTCATAATACAGTTGGACCTCGTTTATTCCAAAATGTTCTTTCCCAATACTCGGTATCATCCGAAATACATATCAGGTCCCAGTGTATTTTATGCACGTCAAATAGAAATGGCCTATTCGAATCCATGTATTATTCAAAATAAAATTTCGGACACGATGAATTCGAATGTACAAGGTTCGACTGTACATCTCATCGAGAGGGATCACCAAACTTTACCTGCTATATTATCAACTCTTGAGTACATAAGTAGGTAAAGTTTTCCAATTTTAAAGGTATGCAGTCTTATTTTTTAACAAAATAGCCTCAGTCAAACATGTAAGAAAATTTGTGGTAATTACCTACAGATGTTCTCTATATCACTGAATTGTCACGTTTCTTAAAGGATTCGCCAAACAACAAAGTTAAGAGAGTTTGATACAAACATTTTCAATCCTGATCTACACGACATGTTAGTTCCAGCACAAGAATTACCAGATTTGAACTTGTGTTCCGTATTCAAGGAAAATTCTTAGAAAAGTTTTTGAGTACGTCTGTAAGAAGGCATTAACATCCCATTTCCTCAAAATTATTACTCAGAATATTTTGACAAAAAATAAGATTATCTACCTTTAAATTCAACTAGAACAATTATAGTTACAGTTTAAAACAATTAATAAGTACAAAACATACAAAAACAATGAAGTTAATTCATGATCAGTCATGTGAAAAGTTAAAAGAATAGACCTAAAAATGGTATTTAATACATGACAATAATCCAAAAATAAAACAAATTTATATTCAGAACTCATAAGTAGAAGAAAATAAACCAGCCCTGCATTCAGTTACGGCTAACAGTTGTGAACGTTTTGTATTGTATCCCTTGAGCACCATATCACATTGACTGCACACGGGGAACCAAATTGCAAAACGTGAGCCGCAAGTACCTTAACTGAACGCAGGGCAGTGTCTTTTCCACACAATGCACAGATAATCCAGCATTTTTGTCTTCCATCATTCATATCAATGGTTGTAGAAAGAAAAGAAAGTATGTAAATGTAATACTTTTGTCAAGATAAGCTAACAAGTGAAAGTACTTATTTCTTGTCGAATCTAAGTTTTTAAAAAAAAATTACAGCAGAAAGTGGAAATTTTTCAGCAGAAAGTGGAAATTCTTCAGATACCCAACTCGAATAATTGTAGAAAGAATAATAAAGAGATAAGATAACAGACAAAGTACTCATTTCTTGAATGATAAACATTAAACATTATACAATTTTACAAAATATCTACAATAAAATAATTAACCAAATATCTGTCAAAAAGCCCTATATTCAAATGTATCATGAAAGCTGTTATGTACAAGTAACAAAAAGTAAAGACAACATTTCTACTGTACAGTACACATACTATACAGTACATACAACAATATCTCCGTGGCAATACACAGAGCCCAGAAGGGTGGGAAAGAAATGGTAATTTTTTTTTTTTTCAAAAACAACAGAAAATGGCACCCTGTCTATAATATAAGATATATTTCTTAGAAGTGTTCATATTACTGTCATAACACTACAAATATCCTTAACAATATATTTCACAAAAACAACTCCCTGAAACAGCCATTGTATGGATTGCACAAACATGGGAAACAACCACAGCACATACTATAGGTAGTTCCTACATATTCAATATTTACCTCCCTTGTTCTTAATCATCAGCCATTTTGATAGGCAAAACTGATTAGCACTTATAGGAGTCATTTATAAATATGTAAATATTGAGAAAATACCAGGCGAATTTGCATGTGACTACCACCTTGTCTTCAACTTACTGAGCCATCTGCCCACATGAGCATAATGAATGTTATTTTTTTTATATGTGATTAGTTTATCAACGGTTACATTATATTCCCTATAAACTTTAAGGAAATTTGCCTGTCAATATGGCCGACAATTCAGAACAAGGGAGGTAAATATTGTAAATGTAGGAACTATCTATATGTGACAGAAATGTCACACAAAAAATATGAGCAAAAACTTCCATCGTATAATGCTAAGAAACATAATACATACCGTAACTTTATACATAATATACATACACAATTTATATAATAGAAAACAGTTAAACTTAATATATTTATATAAATGCTGTTAGGTCTTAATTGTGAGTGGTTTGATTATCCAGTTAAAATATATAATAAAATATGGTCTTAAAGTGGTTTTACTGTTCCATCTACAGACCAAGTCATATCACTTATTGTCTACAAATCTAAATCAATAACAATGTTTAAAATCAAACAATAAACATTACATATTGACTAACACATACACATAGGTACAAGAATTATCAAGGAAGAATTTCATTCTTAATATTTTTCATTCAGTAACATAATGGGTGATGGTAAAATATTTCTAAAGAGTGAGCAATATCTAATATGAGCTAGTACATCATGTAATTATTATACCTACTTAACACTTCAAAATTTCTGTCGTCAGTCATATACAGTAAGACATGCTAGCAATGATTCACCCCTATTAGTTCTAAAATATGGCTTAGATCTGTAAATAGTGAAAAGAAAAAATGATTTTTAAGGCATTATAAAAAAATAATGGTAAACTTTATTCAAAGTTAGCACAGGTTTGAAACGGTTATCATTAAGAATTTTTCTGTGGTTTATGGAACAAATACAAATATACCACAAACAACGTGCTGATCATACCGAATAATATATTTGCACAGAAAATCATAAAAACAAAACAACACAAAAAATCTCACTTGAACCTACAAGGCATTTAACGGCATTGATTTGATTGCAGAAAAGTAATTTTAAATACCAGCATTTTAGCACATTATACACACATTTTAACGAAACACCAGACAAAAGCACAAACAAGATACAGAGAAATCAGGAAAAGAATCACGGGGTTCAATTCTAACAAAAAAGTCCAAACAAACTAACTTACTGATAAAAATATCAACAAATAAGTTGTAATATCAAAGAAAAAAAGGGGAACCCAATAGATCAAACCTTCTCTCATTACCCATATAAGAAATCATTTTACAATTCACTTCATACAACAAATGTCATAATTTTGCAAAATCAGAGAAAAATGTTTAAGATTTCCATTATAATGCAACCCGTTCATTCATAATAAAGCACAATAATTTCCCAGAAAACACAATGGTTCATACATTTTCTTGCTGTAGCACAATTATTTCCTAGAAAACACAATGGCTCATACATTTTCTTGCTGTAGCACAATTTTTTCCCAGAAAACACCATGACTCATTCATTATCTGGCTGTCTATTTGCAGCGACGGACAATATAAGTCCCGTTGTCTCCACGGGAATCACTCCCACGCCTCCTGGGCTCGTATCTTTCCTTACCGTCGCTTTACATAACGGGCAATTATTTTTTCTTTGTAGCCATTCAAGCAAACATCTACAAAATAGAGAAATAGCGTCACAAACGATACAATCAGCATTTACCGGTCAAAATACAACTCGGAAGATATTTGAATTGTAGCATTCCCTATATTTTTATCAATCCAAGAACATAAATCACTGGGAAGCATTTAGGCGATAAAAGTTACCAGAAGACATACAATACGAGAATATATAAATTAATGAATAAACTCAAACGTACATTATGCATTATGAAAATGATGAAGATAGTAAATTTCTGGTTGAATTTATACACAAATTGACACTTCAATGAAATTTTACTCAATAATGTTTGTACCTTTGTTTACCATATTTATAAAAGAGGATAAATTGTTGTTTTAGAATTTTATACACTCTGCAATACAAAAGACAATGACAAAAGGCTACCAACAGTTGAGGTGAAGTTTGTTCCGGACAAGTCTGTTTTTAAAGCTAACCAACATCAACAATTGTTCAGTTGTAAATCAAACCTTAGAATACCACAAACACATACATGTGATTATCAATTTAAGATTGTGGAGCTATCATTGTGTATGTTTATTTGTTACTTAATTGACAGATATTCTCAGACAACTAGCTTCCTATGTCAGACAAGTCAAATAAGTAAAAATTCAACCAATTATAACAACTTTAAACACTACAATTTTCAACATCACTCAATTACCTATCAGTGTATGTACCCAAATAACATTTCATAAATAAAACATGACACAGGTGTGTATCATACGGATATTAGATCATTTGGTAGGATCATTTCCTCAAGTAGGGTAAAGACAAGCTAGCAGTCTAACCAAACATGAATACAGGTCAAGTTATTTAGTCCAATAAAGCTTACCTTGAATGGAAAACATGGTGACAAGAACATACTGCTATCTTTTCCTTCTGTAAGAAGTCATCCAAGCAAACTGGACAAGTCTAAAATATGAAAAAGAAGCATTATATATACTCAGTACATTAAAAACACACAATTTTTTACCAACCATATTTCATTAAAATTCATTTTGAACTTTCGAAACTCATATTTAATGAAAATACTCGTGGATTGTCATGAAATTTAGCATACATGTTGCGTACACATGCAATACTATTGTGTCAAGTTCTTTTCTTGTATCCTTCAAGTCAGTCAATGAAAATTTAGAAATCCCTTATCGTGCATTATTAAATGTACAGAGTATAATATATATTATTTGCATGCCAGCTATAATCTATGTTTGAATACTGATGTATAAATAATGGTAATATTTCAAGTAATTACATGCTTCATGTTGAATTTTCATTAATTTTAAAATCACTACAAGTACTTACTCCATTTCTGCAATCCTTCTTTCGAGGAGAAAACTGAATCTGGAGGTGAAAAACATCAAACATTTTATCTCATATAAATTGTCCAAAAAATTGTGGAAAAAAACAACATTTTTCGAAGTACTTTTTAATACAAATGTGACATAACAAACCATCCAATGACGAAAGTCCCAACTAATACATTTTTAAACGTCGGCATTATTCAGAATAACCCCACATTTAAGTATATAAGAAAACTTAGTTACTCATGTATGAATGTTTTACCATCAAATTTCAGGATATTCAACATCAAAGCAAAAAGCAGTAATTTCTTAATTTTGTCGAAAGTTTAGTTTAACCTAGTTTCTCATGTTTTGTTTACGCACGCTGTCTGGTGATGTCCCGGATTGCAAACAACAGGTGCACAAAAATAAGTGATGACTCATCACGTCATGTGATGTCTTTTAGAGATTATTTTACAAAGATGAAGCAGAAATTACTGATAACATGAGATGTTCGTAAAACACTATGCCCCCCTGTGACCTAGACATTTGACCCAGTGACCCCAAAATCAAAAGGGTTCCCCTGCTACCAAAGATGAATGTGTGGACCAAGTTTGAGGATGATAGGTCAATGGGGTTCTTGAGTTATTGAACGGAAAACGAAAAGGAATTGCGTCTGATACATACATGTATATGTTACAATTTTTGCAGTTTAAATAAAGAAAAATTACCCTTATTGGACCTTAAATGTTTCATATTTTGGCTACGTCATCTAAAAAGTTACAAGCTAACTGTCACAAATAAATAATGTTCAAAAAAAGAAACTTGATCTTAATGATAACCAACAGTTGGATAAAAATATGTACTGGTAAGTTGTTCTGCATGAATAATGGGGGAATCAAAGATAAGTGTGACTCAATTGATATTCCTCAAAGCAAATAAATATAGAATTAATGATACATTGAAAACTTAGGGGTTTACCTTCCTGTAGCCCCTTTCAACTCTTGCTGCCCTCTTCAACCTGAAAGATGCATTGAAACAATGCGAACAATTCTGTGAACAGAAACTGTCCAAGAACTTTTAGTAGCAAAGTAGTCAACAAAATTGGTAATATTGTTCAACAAGTTTGGTAAGACTAAGAGTTTATGCTGACTGGTAAGAATGGGAAATTTTACCAGAAACAAAGAAGAAAACATCTCCTCAGTCTGGTAAAATAAATTATTAAACATAATAAATATTTTCATTAGAATCAATAAAGTGCACAAGAATATTAAAATCCCTTGGTTTCTGCACACATTACCATAAATTTAAATCTTAACAGATGTTATATAAATGATACATAGATTTTCAGATGCAATACTTACTTCCACATGTAACAACAAAATACCACACTCAACAACAACGTGAATACACCAATAGCAAGCAGGGGAAGGGATACGGAACCTGGAACATCCATCACTAGCCCATGTTGACACTGTAATAAACAAGTACATGTATACAGACAGCTAGTTTTTTTCAGTTTTTGGGGAAGCATGGCAGGTCCATTTGTTAGGGGAAATTTGCATCATGAATCATCAAATTTGGGTAATTTAAATAATTTTACTGAAGGGGAATTTTCTTTCTAAGTAGGGGAAAAATATTTACTTTTTTCTTTGGGAAATGGGACCCAATATCGGCCCCAATTTGCCATAAAAAGGGGCTTAGGGCTGCAACAATTAACCAAAAGTTGATGATTTTCTGTTCTTTTTTCTCATTGTTCGGTTCAGTATTATCTCACAAAATATTGGGTTTGGTATCAGATGACTTTTTATTACTGAACTAATATTGTAGTCAGAGAACTTGTAAGTTTATACTCATTATCTTGTAAGTTTTAACTGCTTACTTCTAATACAGGACATGAAGTTTTCATTTCTAGTCATTGTTCTACTGTATATTATATTGTAACGCATTGTCCAAGTTATACTTACGTCATTGTCAAATGTTCATGTCTGGTCATTGTTCTACTGTATATTATATTGTAACGCATTGTCCAAGTTATACTTACCTAGTCATTGTCAAATGTTCATGTCTGGACATTACAAGTGTTTAAAGAATTTTATGAATTTCATACATTTATATAACCAAATCGAATAACCGAATCTCCGACAGGGTAGTAATTGAAACTGCATGAACCAAGAGATACCTGTATAATTGGAGACCCAATACAAACATGTGTATATAAGCATGAATATTTGTTATCAACTGTGATACATGTATGTATAATAATCGCATGCCCTCTGGCCAAGATCTGAAACTGTGCCTGAAGAGAGTGGTAAACGTTTTCTGTTGTCTGTACTATATATACACGTAATTATATATTTTCAATAACTTATTCATACAGTAGCCAGAAAACCTTAGATAATATCAAATATATACAGTGACAATTAACTTTAGTACTCTATATTAAAAGAAGAGAAATATGTGCTGTGGGCACGTACATATTAATGTAGGATTTATAGCAATATATATCATTATTGGAAGACATCACAACAATTATAATTGAAAGTTCAAACAATGATAATGCAGACCTTTTTCTGTCCATTTTTGGGGAAAAAGCTAGATAAATTAGGAAATTTGCATCATAAAATTTGCTGATTTGGGAAAACTTGAATCATTTCAACTCCAACTTTGGGAGTTTTCATAGTTAAAAGAACAGGTTTTTCATATCTAAATTTTATATACACAAGTTTTCTATAAATCTGCATTTCTTAACTTCAACTGTCAAAAAGACACACAATATGTCTGCAAACTTTTATTATCCTATGCTTTATGTGCCCCATATGACTTGTTTCTATCCGTCGTTTCTAAATTTGTTGATCGGAAACCAATTTTACGGATGGACACATATAGACAGGTGTAACACATTATGCCCCTTTGCCATTCCTCCAATAGTGGGCGCATGCAATAACACAGGGTCAGACAGTTGAACTTGACTTTTGTTTCACACATGATTTTAGATCTTGTGTTTGAGGGTCACCTGTATTATACTGGCTCGATGTATACCAAGTTGTCATATATCAAGGTCCCAGAGATCATACAGGCTGATCAGCCGAAGCATACATACCATTACCATAACTAACTCCAATGGTGGGAGCATTAAAATGCAATAACACAGGGTCAGACAGCTGAACTTAACTGTGAATGAAATCACCTTTTTTATTAATTTATTTTCACACATGATTTTAGATCTTGTGTTTGAGGGTCACCTGTATTATACTGGCTCTATGTATACCAAGTTGTCATATATCAAGGTCCCAGAGATCATACAGGCTGATCAATTCGCCTATGCATACATACAATAACTAACTGTTTATCAAACTCCTTATATAATATATGAATGAATCGTAAGCATGTAAAAAAATAGCTAACAGACAGTGACCAGCCAAGAAAATCACACCTTTCAGCTTATGCTACTAAAGGAAACCATTTTACAAAGTTTATAATAACCATATGCCATTCCAGTTGACATATCGACCTATTTTATCCATAATTTAGGCCAAGTAGATTAAGTGACCTAAATATGTTTATATAAATCAAGTGCGTAATAAATGTAAGTTGTAACAACTTTACCAATGTTCTGGACGCCAAGCAATAAAAAACACAAATCAAAGCATCAGCTACACTAATTTGAGGAAAAAAATATTCTCGAAGGCTTAGTATACATACGTATTTGACATTTTATTCTATCCGAACATGCCCATCCGAATTTCGACCACTTTTAGTTAATACACTCAAAATAATGATTTGAAATATTTCACAACTTCGATAATTACCTGAATACTTATTGAAATATCGTCTTAACTAAAAACAACATCTACAACAAGAAGTCATGCCCGGGTTAATAGAAGTAGTCGATCGTTCTGCAATCAATTTTACTGTTTATACTTTTACGACATTTGAAGAAACTAACGTAAAATGATAATCACTGAATTAAGAAATGATATATTTTTTCCAAATCGAATAATAATTTGATACCATATTAACTGAATAAAAATAAACGGTCGATAATCTGTACAAACAATGCTAAGGTCCTCAAGTGTTTACGACCATGTCGCAAAGTGGGGAACCGCGCGCTTTTAAGGCAGGTGTGGTGCTTTTTCTCACCCTAGACGTTTCTCCCCTAGACATTTCCCACCCTAGACGTTTCTCCAGTCCCCTAGTCATTTCTCCCCCATATAATTAATATGTAAGAAAAAGGTGATAATGGGTGTTATAGAAAAAGGTGTAATAATTGGATTGATTGGATAAGCATATTATGTTGTTTGTTTAAAGATTAAATTATGCAGTAGGCTTATGTAGAATTCTATGATTTTTATGGATTTAGATAAAGATCTATTAACAACTAAATGCAAAAGTAAAGAAGGTAATAAAATTAAAATTGAGATTTTAAGTGTATCACTATGAATGATAATGAAGTTAATTAAATGGATCAGATTACATAGCAATATGATTCTTCTAAAAAAATGTAGTAGATGAATTCATTTCTATTATAAAAAAATCTTAAAAACTGTACCAGAAATATAGACTATTATTCTATTTTTTTCCATTTTAATTGTTTTCCTATTTCATATCTTTGTTTGTGTTTATTGATATGGACATTAATTATTAACCGTGTGGAGTCATCGTCAAAGAAATAACATGTTTGTGGTTTATTTCATCATTCCACACTGTCCTGAAGTAGTGATGTATCAGTGCAGTCTATCAGATTTACAGTCAATCGGAGGTAAGATTTTATACATTTATTCCATTCCGGACCACGAACATGACGGACATTTCGAACCACAGGTACTTGAAACTAACTATGTTAATGTTCTATAATATGTCCTATTTACTATAATAAGAATGTTATTATACAATTGTTACAATAATATTATAGTATTTACGAAATAAAAAAAATAATATAGAATGTCACTTTAGGGGCTCCATACACCAATGTATGGGAATTATATAACACAACTTAAGATTATATATCATGATTTAATAAGAATGATATGCAAACAATGTTTTGACATGTGCAAAAACTAACCATAGAAACAAATGTATTCAATTTCGACTACATGTACATTGAACACACTTAAACATGTCTCCTGTACAAAGGCTAAAAAACTAAGTAAACATGGGAAAGGTTTGTTGACTATTAACACATTATTCATTAACCAAAATATCACAGTCAGTCTTACTTGAGAGGCATGCAAAATAATGGATGTGAGATGAATTCAACCTTAAATATGATTTTAAGCTGAAATTACTCTACAGATAAATTTCTTTAACATTTTGAAAGTTAATAAATGCCGATAGTCAGATGTATTTCAGTAATAACAGAAATATAAACTATGTCCTCATGTTCTGTTCAAATCTACACTCAAAATGTTAAGTTAATAATCGCACAACTGCATACATATTATATTCTCAGATGATTCTTCATGAATATATGTAGCAATACTATATTGAAATATTGATATATTAGCGTAGAATGTAAGACTATTACCTTTGTTTTATTTCCAAATTCTAAATTCTGTATCTTCATTGCACAATCCAAATTTATTATAACATTATTTCGTTACAAACAGAATATCACATGATTAGTAAAGGGAGGTAAATAGATGCAACTTGACTTAACAGTAAAACATACTGACTTCCCCTGTTTCGTTAAAGACGGTTGGTAACTGGTAGGAACATTAACTGGGTTTTCTTGTGTGTTGTGAGATACAGAAAGTGGATGCACTTTCATGTTGTATGACTGATTCTTAGACCAGTTCTAACTGGCAAATTGTGAAAATACATATCAATCATATATGTTCAAATCTAAAGCATTAACTGAAAATATTTACTCGAAGTATTTATTTCACCTGCTGAAGCACAGAGGTCTAATCATGACGAATATACAGTGAGTGCATTGCATTTTTACCATATTTGATATTAAAAAAATAATGAATCATCCCTACTATTCCTACTTTTAGGTAATACAATCCATTTGCTCTACTTTTTATAAAATAAGTTGCAACAGGGAACGCCACACATATAAGACAGTGCCTCTCCACACAGACCTCCGGCAAAACAACAATCCACAAAACATTTGAGGAGGCCCAAGGGAACAGTTAATCATTTGCAACCTACATGTACTTGTCACAGACTGTGTAGTATGTGGATGTAGTACATTTTAAAACCATTTTCATTTAACCAATTTAGTCATCATTAAAAGCAGTAAATTCCCTTAATCCATTAACTACCTACCCACATAATATGGTACTAGTAACATAGTGGTAAGGTAGGCGGTGTTTGTTTGTTATTCATTTGTTTGCTTAAATAACAGTATACCATCAAAACAATTTTCAGACCATTATTCCCGATTCTAGTTTTTCTGACCATCTTTTTGAAAGTCGAAACATGTTTTTAAAACAGACCTCTGGTAAATTATGACGAGATTCATTTTCAGTATCTTTCTCCAACCTAAATTATTCAGTCAGAGAAACTAGAATGTAAATGGCTACCATGTGGTGTAAAACGTCCACATAGGAAATGAAGGTGAACGTATGCATACATTTATCATGCGTCTGAAACAAAATTAATGCACTTGGAAATGTAGCATATGGGATATGAAGCGTTACATTCATTAATAATTAGTCATCAACAATGTTTATTTCAGGTTTCATGCCCCTAAAAATAGGGTAGGTAGGAAGGAAATGTTTTTTTGTCAAACGAAGCAAATTAAACATATATTTAAATGAATATGTTAAAAGACAAATCTACGTTCCCTGTTAACATGGATAATTTAACGCTCTATAGCTGAAATAATATACCGTCCTATAACTGGGCAGAAATATGAACCTAAAGAATTTTCACGCAAAGAATTTTTTCCAAATAGTAAACAAAAATGTTACCGCCCGAACAAATGTTTAGGGTCTCTGATAAAACAAATGTCTAATGCTATTTCAACATGGTATTTTTTCTGTCGGCAATTTTGAAAATTAACATTATGTATTATAAACCGTGTTACATGAAAATTGGTAATCAAGATGCGATTTTCGAGGTTGAAAGTACGATTTACTTCAAATAATCTCGAAAAAATATGTGATAAAACAATTCATTCCAGTTTTTGGTCTTTCTACACAAAATTGGTCATACACTCATTTTATGACGCTTTGAAGCGAGACGCCATGTGCAGGCAACGTCCGCTTTCATAAATATGTATGTAAGTGGACAATGTGCTGATTTGCTGTATTTATGTTGCATGTCCTCATCAAATGTGACATAAAACTTGGCATACTATATTAGCATTGTGCTATTACAGATTAGTAGAACAACGTTCTGTTGTCTTACCATATTATTAATGCTGTTTTATTTCCTCCTCAAAAGATATGTGTGACCCTCGTTATCGACCTTGTCATTAATTTAAACAGAATAATTACAAGTAAGCTGTAACTGCATGACCGAATTTAACAAAATTGTTAGCCATGGTTATGTTTATTGTAACATCATGCCTGGACCAGACAATACAGAATTTGCATAATTATGCATACATCATTATGTTATATCGGCGCAGCCGTACTAACATAGCTTTACTATTTGCATATCAGTGTTGAGTAAACCAATCAAGCAAGCGATAATCATTAAACCAACTTCTCTTTAACCGAATAACGTTTGTAACATTGATGCGGATTGGTTAACCTTTCGATATGGGGTACAATACCTTACCGAAATCCATTTTGGATCTGGAGTGACCATCAATCGTAACATCTCAGCATTGTTTTTATATTTCACAACAAATCTTAAACTTCAAATTGCGCCGACCATCTTTTTCAAGATATTTCTTGTATATTATAGACTGTTTGATGCCAAACCTATACTAGGTACATTCAAAAACGCAAAATGTACGATTAGATTTCTCAAATGTCCTGAACTTACCTGTGGATACAAGATAACATCTTAATATGATATTATTTTTAGTTTACGCAATGATGAACTGCTAACTATTCTTTCAATCAATGGGTATTTTCATATCAAAATGTGTTTTAAACACACTAAAATGATGTTTAAAAGACACATCACAGGTACAAAATGTGCGTTTTAAATGTCCTGAGTATACATTGAATTGACATCATCTGACTCAAATTTAACAACGTCATCATATTTGTTTTTTGGAGAGATATACTTATAATTTCACAACATATATAAATGCATAATTTGTATGTTTTGCTTGTTTCAGGCTCAGCGCCAACATGGTTGGAGGTCTTGTAAATCGTTTTGGAGGCTTCTACTGCTGCAAATTGCATACAGTAGTCGGCTATTGGCTATTGTTGTTGATACAAACAACATGTCTAAACGAATGTTTAAATCAGTAAAACATCTCAGTAATAAGACCACCTCAATATTAAGAACACAATTTTCAAGTTAATTTTCACGGTTCTGCTATTTATTCAACATCCATATTAAGACCACCTCAATATAAAGACCTGTTTTCAAGGGTCCCAAGGATGGTCTTATTATCGAGGTATTACTGTACAATGTATCCAAATATTCACACTTGATCAGGGCCCGGGGGGTACAACGAATACTTACACTCAATATTAAATCACAAAATTTACTCTTACTAGTCAGATAGCAGAAATTTGAGTGTGGAAAATGCATGAAAAAGTCAAATGATTTCTGAATATTCGTTTTGTTCCATTTTCTTTGAGAGTTTTCTGTGATTACGAAATATGGGAGTAAACCCCTCACTCCGACTTAATAATTACTCCCAGATTGTTTATAAAACACAAATCTCTAAGCATATAAGTCACAACAAATATTCAGCACTCATTTAACATTATAACACAATGTTCACGCTCATTATGAGTCTCTATAAGTCAGTTAGGTTTATTATAACGCCATGCTCCTTACACCGACCTAATAATTTTACTCGCAGATCTTATAATCACCCAACAATCTCGACGTAAATCCACATAAACGAACACTAGTATTCAGCACTCATTTGACATTTTCATGGATTTTCCAAACACCTTTTCACTATCAGACTAGTAAGAATATTTCTTGTCAGTTGAGATTTGTCGCAGATCTTATAATCTGAGATTTGAGTGCTGGGTGTAGTTATCCGTTATAATGCTGGACCCAGATGCCTGCAAATAGAGAAGAGGTCAACTCTTTCCTATCGTTAAATGTGAATGCCATTTACGGAAATACAGTTACGTCATCCATTGCATTTATTGGTACATGTATTAGAAACAAAATAAAATAAAACTTCTGAAAATATAGCTATTTTGTTTTTTGGCAGAAAAGATCTATCACAACACCTGATGCTCTACAAAACAGTCAGAAAAAATGTTATGACATACGTAGCAGCATGATCCTATGGTTTTTTATACCAAAGCAAAGATTGGCAAATATACTGTAACAATGATAGATTGCTGAAATGAGAATTTTATCAAATGAAACGATGCCACTACGATTTTTTCCTGTATTATACGTACATAATTCTGATATTGTTATTTGTTTGCGCAGTAGGAAATATTAAGAAGAATAGAACAGAACATATCTTAATCACATCCAGGTGCACATGTTACAACATGGGGTTATGACATTTATTGTTGTTACTGTATACATAGTGTTGGGTTATGAATTCTCAATTATTTGCGCACAATAATACTGTGTTCTGGCTGTCATGTAACGCTAGTCAGCACAACAGAGGACTGTACAAGCATTTTTTTTTCGAAAAGCAGTATCTAGCTGAAGACTGTTAAAGTGCAGATAGGACAAGTTTCAAAAATTTCCAAACATGCATTGGTTATATATAAATTTCCTTTCTCTTAATAATGCTGTTTTGAAGAATTCATCGGGGCCGATTTTGATATCTAGTGACCTACCTACAAACTTTCTGACAGCCGGAGTATTGGCGTACTCTATAAACCGAATATGCAAATTTTTTGCATTTGTAATGTCCCGCTTCCATGCCAAATCTAGCACTTTAAGACAGTCACGAGTATTAGATATGTATGTCACTGGGTTAAAATTGAAATGTTATACGTTTTTTTTCGGGTAATTTAAACACCATAAATTATGCATATATGATATGTAACATTGCACCTACGGAATACTTCGTACTGCTGGTGAATACGATGTTATGAACCATGATGAGAAACGATGTATTGTTCACTTAGGTGATGTAAAAAATTCTCTAATGTAACTGATAACCTGAGATTTTTTTATTAACTGTTTGTTACATTATGTAAGGAAATACATACGGAGGTTAGAGTCATATTCATTCTTTCCATCTAACCAGTCGTAAAAATATTTGTCTGCTAAAATGATATTAAATTTCGTGCGTCGATTGCTGACGGTAATTATTCAGATAAAGAGCTTGTCCCTTCACGTCATTAAATGTTTATCATATGTGCTTTTTTATATGTGCTTTTATTTTTACTGTTTAATGACATATCATAAAAAGCAACATTGTATCTTTTAAAACAACATAAATATGGGTCCGTCTTAAGGCGATATATCCCCTAGAAATTAGCCATATTTGCTTTTTAGCAATATTTTTGAAACTACATATTATAGCAAGATGAAATGTACACTGTTTTATCGTTAACAGTCCTTCAACTAATACTGCTATAATTTTGTAAAACATTTGAAAACTAATGATGTTATTTGAACTTTTGGTACTGTCAAATTGTACATTTTGTCAGGTAAATCAGAATAATTGCTGATTGCTAAAATTACTATCAAGGCATTCTGCTTCAACAAATATTAAAGCAATAATGTCTCGGAACTATAATATCAGACTTTCAAGAAATGACAATGCGCCATCAAAAAATGGATTTTTGCGAAGATGAGCTAAACTGTTTAGGAACGGAGAAATTGGGCAAATAGAAACGGAGCTGAAAAAACAAAGTCAGTGACAATACGAAAGGCAAACAGACTTACAAGTGCAACTTGCATTTTTGCCACTGACCGTTTCAAGATGATGCCCGTATTTTCACCCACACTTATGTTTGAGTCTTGTCCCTTTTGTTAACTTGTTTGCTTTCGTTAAATATGCATGGCTCCCAGTTCTTTTGGGTATTGTGTCATTTTAATGTTTCATTTATGGATCGACTTCTTCATTCATTTTCTTGTTTGGAAACACCTATATAGAGCTATGGCAGTCGGCACAAACGCAAGTATCGGGCAACACTTGTATCGGGAAGTAATCGTCTCGACTGCATATTTAAAAGTTAGCAACTATCCTTTAATACATTCAGTCTACCTACTAACTACAGCCAGGAAAATTGGTATATTTGCAAATTTCTAATGCAAGAGGATGGTTCCAGCCTAATTGCATTCCAGGAAACAGAGCACTTTCAAACCCGACATGATGTTGATATGATCGATGCTATGGTTACTTTACTTATTGCTCTTTAAACTTGCTACAGTGTGTAATTATGTACAGAATCGTTTAGAAATGTCTTGAGTTTTCCTTGAACTGTGTTATCAACCGATACATATTGCCTAAGTGATTTGAACTTGGGAGACTGTCTGTTATCGCGCAGTCAAGAAATCAAGCATATTTTGACATTCGATATATAAGCGATTCTTAGCAACAATGGGAGTGGTACGAAAGATATGCTGAACTTATCTTACAGCTATGCTATTATTTTGATTGCTTTGCTTAACAATAGCATCCTGACAATTCTGTTTTAACCAACACAGGTAATTGATCTCTAGGCCGAATGTTGAATTCGATAGGAAACTATATCCCATAAGTAGCGTAAAAATACTGTACTGTTTTGTCTGTCAGTTATCTCTGACCCCGCATGCCCCGTAGAACTTTTTTTCTAATTACAGTGCACATCACCAAAGTTACACCATTTGTCCTGCTGTGTAGGAGTTGTTGCTTATGTACCATAGCATACAGTGCAGATTCACAATATCTACACAATTTGGACTGCTGTTTAGGGTGTGTTGTTTATGTACCATAGAATACAGTGCAGCATCACAATATCTACACCGTTTGTCCTGCTGTGTAGGAGTTGTTGCTTATGTACCATAGCATACAGTGCAGATTCACAATATCTACACAATTTGGACTGCTGTTTAGGGTATGTTGTTTATTTACCAAAGAATACAGTGCAACATCACCAAAGCAACACCATTTGGGATGCTATTTGGGTGTGTTGTTGATGTATCATATAATACAGTGCACATCACCAAAGTGACACAATTTGGACTGCTGTTTAGGGTGTGTTGTTTATGTACCATAGAATACAGTGCATCATCACTATAGCTACACCATTTGGGCTGCTGTTTAGGGGCTGATGTCTATGTACAATAGCATACAATGCAGCATCACCACAGCCACTGCATTTGGGCTGCTGTTTAGGATTTGTTGCGTATGCTGTTAAATTGGTAGAAGAGGGGTTACTGCTCGGGGAAGACACACTGTGGTGATCGGTTTATTGATTGCATATACCCCAACCCCAGCCGTGCAACTTTGTTTACTACACAATAAGAGTTGTTGGATGATATTAGTAAACTACAACACAATTGTCTAAATGCCCCTGTTGTTTATTGAAAACATTCTGTGATGGAAAGTCGTTTACCTAGTATAGAGAAGTCTACCACAATAAATGGTTACGGCATTGTAAGTTTCACGGACAATTCTTCGATTGGTTGGGGACTGTATCTGGTGATAGATACGCACGTGGACAATTATGTACTGATTAGTTAGATCAATATACTGTATTTATAGGGTTCCCAATACATTTAATATATAATAGCAAGATCAGACAACCAGTCACAGTAGTTTACATACAATGACAGGATGAGCATACTAATGAGCATACTTTGATGGCTTATCGAGAGAAATTGTGAGAGAAATTAATGGATGTCAGGGGAGCACGTAACAGGCTCTGACAACAGGTAATCAAAGAATCAAGATATTTTAATTCAGTCACCGAACCGATGTGAAATATACTTAAAGCCATTAAAACGCAATCGAAAATGTCTGCTACAAAGCATGACGTAAAGAAGACATACTTCTATATCAATTCACTAACATTTTCATTAACCTTATTTATTGATAAAATATGAATTGTTGGTCCATAGCTTCAATCCTTTTGGAACAATTTTTTGAACATTTGTAACATTTGGTAACTTTTAACACCATGTACAAAATGAAGCCTAATTAAAAAAGTTGCATTTTTAATGGTGTTAAGTGTAGCAATATATTTTTCAATTAGTGCTGTTGTACATGTTTATATGCAGCCAGGGTCCAGTCGTCGATGTTTTAATTATTCTTGTTGTTTATATATATGCTTACCGAATTACCTGCGGCATTGACGCCTGTTGAAATGAGCTTTGCGTACAACGTCATCCTAAAAACGCACGTATGGTGGCACACTCCTGCAACCTGTTACGCTACATAATTAACTAGAAAATTATGTGGTTATCATGTTAAAGAAACTAGATAACTACATGATTATCATGATACGTATCGTGATAAGTAACTGCTGATAGGATTATTTTTCGATAAAAACACAACCTCGGCTTTTCTCCGCCAAGCTTACGGACAAGCACGAACATTTCAATACACATTTTTTTAAATGTAATGGTCCAGATAATATATTCATACGTTCGCGGTTAATAAAACCGCACTATATAGTAGTGTAAAAATACTGTTATTTGTGTCAATGCATATACGTACATGTAGTCGTAATGCTGACGGAACGTGGATATTTGAAAGCCCATTTCTTTAACAAACACCGATTCCAAATTTAGTAAGCCTTTGCCTGTGGATGGGGTCCTAGCTGACGAATCGATCTTCAAAGTCAGCAATTCTTGAAAGCAGTCCAAAAGTACGTTCAAATTTGAAGTTTGATATTCATGTTTATCTCCCTTGTCACACGTAAGATGCTTCACTCACGAAAATGTACACTTCATTTTTGTTGATATAACAATCCAATCAGGTACAACTCGGTGACCTACATTGTCGATGTAAACATTGTTCATATTCATAAGGGAAATAAATGATATTGTTGACAACATAAACTGATGTATTGACGAGCATTGATTTGCATAATGCTAACAACGTAGTCCCATCATTTCTATACATTAAAGAGTTATGTTATTCTCTCGCGAATAATCGAAATATTCCATTAATAATATTAGATATTTTTGTATTCTGTATAAAATTAATAAACCGTTGGTGGTTATTTTGTTCGATTAAATCTTTTGGTTAAAGTAATTTCATTCATGCTGGACTGGGAGAATGGTGCGACATACCCTTAACAGCAGCCCAAATAGTGTATCTTTGGTGAGACTGCACAGTATTCAATGATACATTTATAAACTACACACCCTTAACAACAGCCCAAATGGTGTAGCTTTGGTGAGACTGCACTGTATTCCTATGATACATAAACAACACACCCTTAACAGCAGCCCAAATGGTGTAGCTTTGGTGAGACTGCACAGTATTCTATGATACATTTATAAACAACACACCCTTAACAGCAGCCCAAATGGTGTAGCTTTGGTGAGACTGCACAGTATTCTATGATACATTTATAAACAACACACCCTTAACAGCAGCCCAAATGGTGTAGCTTTGGTGAGACTGCACAGTATTCTATGATACATTTATAAACAACACACCCTTAACAGCAGCCCAAATGGTGTAGCTTTGGTGAGACTGCACAGTATTCTATAATACATTTATAAACTACACACCCTTAACAGCAGCCCAAATGGTGTAGCTTTGGTGAGACTGCACAGTATTCTATGATACATTTATAAACTACACACCCTTAACAGCAGCCTAAATGGTGTAGCTTTGGTGAGACTGCACTGTATTCTAGGGTAAATAAACAACACATCTTAAACATCAGCCTAGATTGTATATCGTTGGTGAGACTGCACTCTATTCTATGTGACTTCAAAGTAATTCATGTGAGTTCCTCATATAAATCAGGCTCATAAAAATGATTAAATGCTAATCAATATGTAAAAGATAATACAAAATGTATGATGTAGTTTTTTTTTGATGTAGTTATTAACTCATCCTCGACAAATCATCGTGCAAATCAATGCATGCCTTTTGAAAGGCTTCACACGCATTCTGACAAGATAGCAAAGATTGTTTTGTCCGTTTTCTGAAACGCTTCAATGATACACATACACAATGCGCTATATATTCGCTGAGACCTTTAGTTAAAACTGCTGTATTAAGGCACTTCTATCCTTGGCTGACGAAGAGTTATGATGTCGGGTTAAATATTTTGTTAATGTGATACTATCTCGTATATTAATAAGTTATAAGATGTGACTTCGTGTTAACCTATTTTGTTGTCGTAGGTCATTGTATTATTAATTATGCACATACTATTACTCTACTATTCTCTCAACACCTCCTATTATCCTGATTTGAAACTTCACGCTTTTAATTTCCTCAATAAACAATCTCATCTTGACCTTTATCATCAAAATTAATATTAGAACAATAAATACTTCAGTTTATATCATTCAATACAATTTTTCTTATACATGTAATTAAAGATTTCTTGTGATATATTGCCAATTTCCTTAACATATTTTTATTTCTCCATTGTAATAGTTCCATGAGTTTAAACATATTTGGTCTAACGTAATGCTATTGTTTAATATACACTTTCCTCAAATCATTAAAACACGGACAGATTTTAATAAAATGGTATTCATCTTCAATATCTCTTGTATTACAAACTGACAAACTCTTTAATTTCTATTTATTCTATTTCTTGTTAGATATGACTTATAAATTGCAACGGTATACATACGTACTTGCATGCATACTTATTTATAGCTGCATATTAAATCTGCAATTAACTGACAATTTGAAATTTGTGTCAGAGTCATAATTTGGCTTCCGACATATTGATTGTCATTTTATACTCAATTAAGTAATTATTCATAAACTTGCGAAACTTTTGACAATTTGAAAAAAACCCACTGAATTCCGAGTCATGCAAGTAGTATTATATTTTATTATTCCTCACGTGATTTGTCACTGCAAAACTCGCTTATGTATACACGCTATAAGCAAATCCGTAGAAGAAAATACGCCTCCCCATGGTTTCGAACCCACGACCTCTAGATTAACAGTTGAGCGCTGTACCGTGTGAGCTAATCGTGCTAATATGACATATTATGAAATAGATATGAACCGAAAACTGTGCATTGTGTCAGATGTTAATTCGTTCGAGACTCGAAGCATCGAAGACGGTTCAATATCGTATATTCTTGATAGTTTGAGGATTGTGTGTTTCCTAAATTACGACACGATAGCTGTCGCCTAATATGTTAAACACTTTACATGCTTTATAATGGACTGTGTAAACAAACATCTTTTTCTTTATTGGAGTCACATTCTTGTACATGTGTCATAATAATTATAATATATCACAATAAAATACAGAATCAAATAACAATGCCAGACCATTCTACACAGACTTATCACAGGCTTCAATATTCAAATTAAGGGACATAGTTCAGACGTTAAAAGTTCCTAGAGAAACATGGAAATTACACATTATTTGTCAGAAAATGAACACTACTATACTCACCTGCCTGGAACGCTTCCCTCTGTCGCAGACGCATCACCCGGTGGAATACACGCTGTGGTTACACTGCCACGTTTCAGAATACATTTGTATGAATGCATTAACATGCACACTTTTGATATAAAATGCGACTACCTCTAAATTAACCATTTGAACTTCGGAAGTTGTAAAACTAATTATTCACATTCTGCTATGCACTTATTAAAACTGCATTCTTCAGTTAAGAAGAATAACTTCAGATTATATGAAAATACTCATTTAGAAATGAGTACTGACATATTGTACGACTCTGGGTGAAATACAGGACTGTATCAAGCTTCAGTCACAACTAAGTGCGGTCATGACAGACGGCAGGTCACCGTATTGTTTTAGATACCGCGGGGAAACATCTGCGGTTGTTACGGTCATCATTGGGCCGTTCGGACACCGTACGACATCTGAACGGGCGTTTGGAGTATCTCTACGGTTTTCAATTCCATCAGACGTTTGCCGTACATGCGCCCCGCGAGTTTTCTTATAAATTTGAACTGAGTCACACATTATACACAGTGACGTAAGTAAGTGAACTGTTGAAGGGGAAAGTGTGCCATTTATTTTGAAAAAAACGTCAGTAGTCAATATAAGCAGCTTGTTAGGTCAAATCTTTTCGAAAAATGAATTAATTGCAGTGGATGTTCACTTCTTAACATTTACTACTTACTGGAAGTTGGGGAGGAGTATTGTTCGAAGGACAGAGCATGTGATTATGCGTATTAAGCATGTCTGTATTTTGACGTTAGATTTCGGCCGTTAGTGCGTGCGCACGAGAAGCGGCCTGTCATTTTAAATCTTATGACTGATCCTCAAAGGTGAATTTTTTAGGTCAAAACTTTTTTCTTGTAAGTGTAAATCAAGTATTTAAATGAGAATTTTGAGCTTGTCAAACTTTATATTTAAATAAAGAACCCTTCAATCACCGTGATACAAATAACTATGTAAATAAGTAGACCGGTATTAATGCTTCATGTCGCGCGAATAAATATAATAGAATATTTATGCCAACTGAACTTTCTTATCACTTATCATTTTCAGTTGCTTTTGATTAATGGTCGTATCTGTTGATGGATGTATTTAGTTTCAATTTCAGCACATTTGGTCTGTGTGAAAGTGTTGCGTCTTGAATTCAAACACCCCAGTGTTTTTACTGACAGTTGCAAGGCTGTAATACGCTATATGGTTATTATTTCTTTGTGTGTTTTGAATGTTTGTTATATTTCCCTTTCCCCTGTGCACTTCTTTCACTTTATATAGTATTCCGATTATTTTCTGCCCAGTCTCAGCCTATTGTTGCCAGCTGTCTAGACTTGTCCTGTGATCTTTTCCATCCATTAATTCCCCCTTCACTGTTTGTCCTCTTTGATTCTCCTAGTTGTTCCTTATGGTCTGCCTGGCCATTCGTTGCGCCTCTGTTCCCTAACGCATGTACCACTGAACCACCTCAAGTGCGTTATGTTTTATGGATTGTTGTTTTTCAAGAGGTCTGTGTAGGGAGGCACGGTCTTATGTATGTGGCGATCCCCGTAGCAACTTATTCTCTCTCCTTTATAGTCATAACGTATAAAACACACTATGTACCTACACATAAACATGTGTCTGTACCATCTACAATCGTACCACACACTACGTACCTACACATAAACATGTGTCTGTACCATCTACAATCGTACCACACACTACGTACCTACACATAAACATGTGTCTGTACCATCTACAATCGTACCACACACTACGTACCTACACATAAACATGTGTCTGTACCATCTACAATCGTACCACACACTACGTACCTACACATAAACATGTGTCTGTACCATCTACAATCCTACAACACACTACGTACCTACACATAAACATGTGTCTGTACCATCTACAATCATACCACACACTACGTACCTACACATAAACATGTGTCTGTACCATCTACAATCATACCACACACTACGTACCTACACATAAACATGTGTCTGTACCATCTACAATCGTACCAACAACATAATAATAATATTTATAAAAAAAGCAATAATCAGAGTAGCATTCCCATGCTGTTGTCCTTATTAATATGATGTAAACGGTGTTGATGGTGATCGAATCAGAAAATACAAGGCATACACTTCGAGCTGTATACATATAGTGTCTTTTCATTGAACTTTATCTCAACTTATCAAGACGCATTTATGTTGTTTTAGATACGAATATCCGTTGATAACTTATTGACTGAACTGATGTGCACGTGTTAAACTGGCTCATAGAACATACGATCGCCGCCACAGCAGTACTAACATGGCTTTGCTATTTGCATATCAGTGTTGTGTAAACCAATCACATCTTACGTTTTCCACTAAACCAACTTCTCTTACACCCAATAATGTTTGTAACCTTGACGCGGGTTGGTTAACGTTTCGATAAGGGGAACGTTATCTTATCGAAATCCACTGAATTTCGGTGAATTACTGAAATCCATTTTGGATCTAGAGTGACCAGCAATTTGTATGTTGCACAACACATCTTAAACTTCACATTGCGCCGACCTTCATTTTCAAGTTATTTCCTGTTACAAGAGTGCTAATGTGTTATGGTTAATGGACACAAGACTAAGTATATGCACACTGCTGTCTGTCTGTAAATAAAAGACAGATAGCCATTAGAACGTGCAGACACATATATCTTAGATGCCAGTCAACAGGTACACTAACAATGGCGTTTGTAATACGTTATGATGACGTTTTATGAATCACATTAGTCCCGTTCTCGTCCGGTTTTTAGATGCTTCCATTTTTTTCTATCATAATTCGTTATTTCTTCATATTAAGTGTTACTTTAAAGGTAGATATTCTAATTTCCTATCAAAATAGGCTACGAAATAATTTTGAGAAAATGGAATATTAATGCCTACACACACACATACACTAAAACATTGCATCGTAACTTTTCTTTAAACAATTCCTGCAACTACAAATCAAGAGTCCGATACATCCTATACTGGCGTTAAATCGGCGCGTATAGGTCAGGATAGAAAATACCGGTATCGGACTACTGTATTTTGTGGTTTTGGTAAACATGTAAGAAAAGTGACAATGCAGTGTAGCACAGTACATCTGTATAAAGTTAATTACCACCAATTGTTCTCATATTTATCACTAAGCATTGTTTGTCCAGACAATGAGAAAATGTATCTTTAAACTCTATCGGCAATTCCAGTTCCGGGTTTAGGTTGTTGACTTCAAATATCTCGTCTCTCCCCGCGATAAGTTCGAATCCCACACCATCCGGGTAGCTTCCGGAAGGTCGGTGGTTGTACTCAGGTATTCGCCTAGGTCTTCTCCAACTCTAAACACTGGAAATAATCACGACGTGACCCTGACCCATACCCCATGGCATCATTGTTTCGTTCTGTTATAACATTGGTGACATGTGGTCGACCGTGCATAGTGTCCTGTCAGTGAGTATGACTGTTTGGTTGCAACAGTCTGGGCAAATGTTACATGACTGATTACAGTGTATATCCCAGCTTACATTGCTTTAAAACAGGTTAATGACAATGTGTAACGATTTGTTATACGTGATATATGACGCATGATGTAGTACTGAATCAAGTTTACATATATACAGGTATTGAAAATGCAGTGTTTGGTATGAAGTATAATTTATTGAATTAAAATACGTTCTTCTTATTGATAATTCCGTGGATTATAAACCGTTTATGTTTATTTGTTGTGCAGTCCTGTGTCGTCCCTAATTCCCTTCCTGTTTATATTTAGCCCCCCTCCATTTCCTCATTCTATATTTCATTTCATTGTGTAACCCATGGATCTCCGTGAGAAGGCCCGGATTTGTAACCTCTATTACCTCAGCTACACATACTTAACTTTTATTATTTTATAGCACTGTGTGTAATCTATGATGGCATACTTCTGGTATATGTTATCTACATAATTGACTAGAAAAGTGTGTGGTTATCACACTAAAGAAACTAGTTAACTACCTGATTATCGTATGCATGTATATGTAACGTATTGTGACAATAACAATAAAGTAGCTAATGCGTAAACGTGATAATTAACTAGAAATGTATGTGGTTATCACGATACTTACCTAGTTACCCACATAATATACAAGAAAATTATGTAGTTAACTAGATACTTAACACGTTAACCACTTAACAGTTATCTAAAAATATGCAGTTACGAGTTTGTAATAGTTATCTTAAATGGAGTGTCCGTTCGTTTAAACGAAATAAAAATAAAAGTGCCGCTCGAAAAAAGGAATATTGAATGCCACTTTAAGGACGCCGTAGTAAGGTTTGGTATTTGGTGAAAAGCATTGTCTAGTGATCATCTTACAAGATTGCATACCTTATTAAGTTCCGTGGTCGCCAGAGGGCATTGCTTTGTTGCCTATATGTATACAGTGGAAACTATTAACGATATTTCCTAAACTGCTGAATGGATTTTTATTGAACCTATACCAATTTATTGTCACATTAGTTTAATTCAGACAGAATGGCAGTGTACTCAGGTGACCGATATAGGGCCATCATGGCCCTCTTGTTAAGGATGGCCTTATATCTTTGACTTTTCTGTACTGCAGTCTAAACGTCTGTGATCCATGAGCAACTGACTTGACCTGGCTACAATTCGTGACATTTCTACATTAGCTGTTCGAAACCATTGTCTGTTGTAACCTAAGTTTAACCGTAACAGATATAAAAATAAAATGTATACGACTGATGACATAGGATATTGCTTTAATTACTTTCGCGCCTATGTCATCACGTTTTTACGAGATGCGAACTATTTGATAACATAAAACAACATTATTGTTACAGAATAACGGCCAATATTTGATAGATTCAATAGAAACAAATGCCATTCTTGCGAGAAGTATGTGCAGGGGCAGATAAGGATTTCAGGGGATGTACATTATAGATGGGGTTAAATGGGCGGTTGTCCCTTGTTTAGGGGGACATGGAGACCAAAGGCGCTTTCTCGCTCAAGTAAATTCTCAGTCTGCCAATATGCTTAAAAATACAGTTAAACCTCACTTTAAGATCACCTCGACATTAAGACTACATCGAAATTAAGAACACAATTTTTTTTACTCTTTGTTCAACCTCAATAATAAGACCATTTTCAAGAGTCCCACAGGTTGTCTTATTATTGAGGTTTTACTGTTATTATATGTCGATAAGGTAGGTAAATGCAACAGGTACGCAATACTAAACAAGCTTGTCAGATTTAAGGGCTGGCGCACGCCGGTTCCGTCTCCTCTTAATCTTTCTTAATCCTCCTATAGTGTGTTCCCTCTCAGAGTGGAACTTCTCATTTTTCACTTAGATGGATCTGTGTAGAAAAGTTCTGATTTATGAATGTCACTTTGACATTCTTAAAAGGTATTATTACCTGATTCCTTGTATAAAAACGGATCTGTTATTTGTTGCTGTTTTACATGAAAGCTATCAATTTGTCTTGGATTGCACTATTCCCCGGTCAACAGTATGAACTGTTTCCCTCTGGCGCTATGACGTCATTGGAATTTCAAAATTTATTTTTAGACGTCATATCATTAACGTTCGGTCGTTTCCGTATTCGATTCGCTATTTTTCGGAAATTCTCGATGGCGATGACGCGAATGTAATTGGAAAGCGGAAAGTTACGATCATTGCCGAAGCGAGCGAGCGAGCGACATTGACAACATGGACTTCCTGGAACTGACGGCTTCACAGGAGAACAGTTTCATAGAGGCCATTCAAACAGTGCAGAGTTTGCAGACTCAAACCGCTGCCCCTGCAGTCGCAACACCAGACCACCAACAACCCATGGCATCACCGTTCGCCCTCAAAACCTATAATCACTGTGATAGACATGAACTTGTGCAGCAGCAGTCTAGCAGCTACAGGGCACCAGTTTACTGTTTCAACAACTGTTCAGTTACAATTAATCATAAGTAACGTGATTTAGTGTACTTTTATTGTGACACTACTGACAACATGACAACTATGTGTTGCAGTTGACAGAGTATGGCTATTGTGTTGAATTTAAAAGGTTTTGTTTCTAAACATTTTTTGATGAAATGTTACCACATAAATATTATGTTTACATAGTTTCCCTGTATTCCATACAAAATGTTTTTAACTTTGTTCAAGTAAAACAATTATCAGGTAATAAAACATGTACAGTTATTTCTTTTTTTGTTTAGATAAACTTTTGATCAGGTAATAAAACAGTTATTTCATGGTTATTTGGGTAACAGTCAAAACTGTTGTCCCTTGGTGTCGGGGATGACATTCTGAACTGTTGCCCTCGGCCTGTCGGCGCTCAATTGCCATTATCACATAACACTTTCAAACCAGTGAATCATTTGAAAAAACTTGCTGCGTTTAATGTACATCGAAATGGAATACTTTTGTTAGATTCTTATTTGAATTTATGTTATTTCCCCCATCCCACTGAACTTCACATACACTGAACAAATTTTCTAAACGTACATCCAATAAAATACAAATTTAAGAAAAATGTTATATATGCCGACTTAAAATTTGGCATTCTAGTAGCCTATTATACATAGTAGCTATACTCTATTGAGTTTCACGAAGAAAATACCTATTTATCGTCATGGTTGACCACGTGTGACGGTGAGTACGATATTGGCACGAGGACCACGTGTATTGTGTAGTAAGTTTTAAATTTCCTTGCAGTGCAATCCACGTTGTATGTCCAAAACGCAAAACAGAAATAATGGCGAAAATGACCACTGAAGAACGCCCCAGGACCGTCGGTATGATTGATGCTGGTATTCCGATTCGTCATGTATAACTTACTTGATAAATTAATTAATCAATTCAAATAGAATTGGGAAAATAATTATAAAAATATATACTTTTTGTATTATTGACCACTTTTTATTAATATTTCAGGTTGCCCGTCTGTTCATAAGGCGCAAATGCGTACATTTGTTTCTTTTCTTATATTTCGACAAAATAGCAAGTGTACGTTTAGAAATTTTGTTCAGTGTAGTATACAGAGAAGTTTTAGTATTGTTGATCGTGATAACAAGACATTGTGAGGTTTACATTACGGTAGTGAAAACTAGCAATATTAATTTTTGGGTGGAATGTGACACAGGCATCACGTCCATCTCTAAAAAGATAAAACGGACACAATCTATTAAATTTCTCTAAGAAGCGTAAATTCATGTATATTACTCGGTGATATGTTATATGACACAAATGACGATTGCTGAAAGCCCGTAAGTGAAGGTAACGGTTGGTGACCTGATAAGATAATTTATAAATCACTTAAAGACAACCTCAATAATAGAACCACCTCAAAATTAAGACCACATTTTTAAAGTCCGCTGACTTTGCTTTGCTCTGTATTCAACCTCAATATTAGGACCACATCAATAGGAAGACCAGTTTTCAAGGGTCCAAAGGCTGGTTTCAGTATTGACGTTTTACTGTATCAATTGAGTTTTCATTTTATTGCGCAGAAATTGTAGACAATGTTTGACAAGAAAAGATACAAGATAGTGGTTGTTGGAAACTATGAAATGCAGACATACGTTGTGAATTATTCTGTCCGTTATGTACAGTTTATCATGTAGCATATCTGACTGTACTACTTAGTCTGGGCATCGTGATCTTAGTTCATATTCGTTTGTATCGTAATGAATACCAATTATATGAGTTTCCATGATGTTTAAACAGCTTAGTATTATGGTTTTATCTACAAGCCAGACGTCTATATATTTGCAATACACAGAAATCATATCTCGTTAATGTTCAACATTATTGGCTGTTTGTACGGGGTAACAGTATTCTCAAATTCATTTTGGCGCGCACGGAACGTTGATTAATATGAAAGATAAAAAAATAAACATGAACATTTAATACCATGAAAAAAGTGTTGTTCTACATCACACATTGATGCATAGAGTGATACGTTTGTACAGGTGAAGAGAATTTTTAGAAGAAACGAAATATTGAACAAAATTGGAAACAATTTATGAATGCATCGCAATGAATGCTTACAAGAGTTTCCGGTGTACTATAATAGCGTGTAACCTACTCACAGTTTCCCAGCGATAACTGTTGAAAGAATGAATTCGCGAAGTTGAAATCGTGATTCGTGAAGTTGAAATCGAGAATTCGTGAATTCTTGAAATTGAAATCGTGAAGTTCAGATTGTGAATTCGTTAATTTGAAGTCATGAATTCATGAAATTGAAATCTTGATTGAATTCGTAAATTGGTGTACTTGAAATCATGAATTCATAAAGATGAAATTGTAAATTCATGAAGTTGAATTCGCGAATTCTTGAAGCTGAAATGTCACCATCAGGCTTTCGTAGAATTCTCATCTGACAGCTGGGTGTGTATTTGCATACTGCACAATCAAGCAACAGTTGAGAATCGTGAATGCATATTTCAACTGACGACTTACAGCTGTTTGGCACGTCGGATTGAGATGGACTATTCGAAACCATGTATTATTCGAAATGAAATTTCGGACCCGATGAATTCGAATGAACGAGGTCCGATTGTAGATACATAGTTTAATAAATTTCCATTTGTCGGTAATTTGTACGACACAAGCGATTATTGACCGAGATAAAAAAAGATCAGCTATTTTTATGGAGCGTGAAACGGTCGGCTTATAAGCATGAGTAAATATTACATTTATGTCGGCCGTACCATAGCAAATTTGAAATCAAACCACACGCATTCGTTTTAAGTATTTCGTTGTTGTGTCTCACATTGTCTCATGCAGCCCTGTGACGTTCCGTGTTTTTAGTTGAGTTTGTATCCTCTTTCGTGTGCTTCGTCCCTATTGTACGGTCCAGGGGCCCTATTGTACGGACCAGGGGCCCTATTGTACGGTCCAGGGGCCCTATTGTACGGTCCAGGGGCCCTATTGTACGGTCCAGGGACCTATTGTACGGTCAAGGGGTCCTATTGTACGGTCCAGGGGCCCTATTGTACGGACCAGGGGCCCTTTTGTACGGTCCACCTGGGGCCCTATTGTACGGTCCAGGGGCCCTATTATACGGTCCAGGGGCCAATTGTACGGTCCAGGGGCCTATTGTACGGTCCAGGGGCCTATTGTACGGTCCAGGGGCCTATTGTACGGTCCAGGGGCCTATTGTACGGTCCAGGGGCCCTATTGTACGGTCCAGGGGCCTATTGTACGGTCCAGGGGCCCTATTGTACGGTCCAGGGGCCTATTGTACGGTCCAGGGGCCTATTGTACGGTCCAGGGGCCTATTGTACGGTCCAGGGGCCTATTGTACGGTCCAGGGGCCTATTGTACGGTCCAGGGGCCCTATTGTACGGTCCAGGGGCCCTATTGTACGGTCCAGGGGCCCTATTGTACGGTCCAGGGGCCCTATTGTACGGTCCAGGGGCCCTATCGTACGGTCCAGGGGCCCTATTGTACGGTCCAGGGGCCCTATTGTACGGTCCAGGGGCCCTATTGTACGATCCAGGGGTCATATTGTACGGTCCAGGGGCCCTATTGTACGGTCCAGGGGCCCTATTGTACGGTCCAGGGGCCCAATTGTACGGTCCAGGGGCCCTATTGTACGATCCAGGGGTCCTATTGTACGGTCCAGGGCCCCAATTGTTCGGTCCAGGGGCCCTATTGTACGATCCAGGGGTCCTATTGTACGGTCCAGGGCCCCAATTGTTCGGTCCAGGGGCCCTATTGTACGGTCCAGGGGCCCTATTGTACGATCCAGGGGCCCTATTGTACGATCCAGGGGCCCTATTGTACGGTCCAGGGGCCCTATTGTACGATCCAGGGGTCCTATTGTACGGTCCAGGGGCCCAATTGTACGGTCCAGGGGCCCTATTGTACGGTCCAGGGGCCCTATTGTACGGTCCAGGGGCCCTATTCACAAACATTTAAAGTGTGAAACTCAGACTTAGACTTTAAATTCGCAAAAGTTAATTTTACCAGCATTTCGTTTTCATTGCATCTATATGGATGATTTTTTGTCATAACAATTGTTGTGGACCACTCTACACTTTTATTAAGTTTGATAAAAATATGTTCTGTTGTAACAACGTAAGAGCAAAGAGAACTTTTAACATTTTAAAGTCTAAGTCTGCGTTTCAGTCTTAAAGTGTTTGTGAATACGGGCCAATTTTCTGTCTATAGAGATTCGGATCTAAGAATGGGGACCTTCTCTCTGATTTCTTACCTCCATTATGTTCCTCTCCTGATCGGTCTCAAATACGTCAAGACTGTTACAACCTTCACATGGATTAAATTTGTAATAGCACCAAGTTATTATGTAAGAAAAATCCCCGAGAAACATGGACTGTTCTAGTCTCAAGATGATAAATCGGCCTACCTGTAAAAATATGACTTCTTCCACTTCGTATCTTGTTTCACATACCTGCCGATCTGATGGTGGTGTTTCATGGTTTATGCTTGAACAACATACGAATGTACGACCGCCTTAAATGTCCCACGAAAACGCTTCATCATTTATTACGTTATTAAAGCAAGAGTAAGATTCAAATTCGTTATATCTGTCCTGTCACACGATTATGTTAATATATAAACGTAAGTTGATAGCGGAAATCTGTTTTCCCTGCTTCATATCATATGACTTGAAGTTTAGTGTCGTGATAGATAGACGCAATGCGAGGCTCGTAGTGTTTATCATGATAGTAACTTAAACTATTTATTCAAAAAATATCATTGTTCAAAAAAATGAATCGTATCTATCTATAAGTGTTTTCAACTAAAAGTGCGTAGCTTACACGAGATGAATCGTGGTTGTATTTACGTACGTTAAACTTACTATATACTGTCAGTAGTGTGAGGATACACTAGCCATACAATTATTGTTGTTTACAAACGTTGGATATTTCTGCAGTTCATATTTTACTAAAACATGATAGATATTTCTTTGCGATGCAAACGCTTTCATGAATTGAGAAGAAGAAGAAGCTTCAGGTAACGTTTGGGACTCGACGTAAAAATACGTAATGAAATTAGGTCAAAATAATAAAACACGACAGAGTTGACATCGTTTGTCATTTCATGTTTAAATAGTTTGTACTAAGCATCGTCAGTATCTTCCCGCTGAAAATAGGTTGAAACGTTTCTGCTGTTACGTTGTATTGGAAATAAACGAGAACTCTTTGGAAAGCGGGAAATACGAGAGATGTAATTATTCCACAGCCAGGTACATGCTATAAATTACGCGTATATCGTCATTGGTATGTTAAGATACCGTACATAACGTACGGGATAATAGGATTATTGTGTTAAATAACAAAGTAGCATTATATAATTAATAAGATGGATACTATTTTATTATGACATAGGTGAACATTTATTGTTCTTCAGGGAGAAAGAAGTGAGTGTATATTTTGCTTAGAATAGAATATAACGGAATACGTTTCAATTGAGACTTAATTTATATTTTCGTTGGTTGGATTTGGATTATTTTTAAACTTCTACACATTAATGTAAATATCGTTTGTGTGGTGTATTTTATCGATAGTTGAACCAAGAATGTCATATGTTATTGTCCCGTAGGCAACTGAACAGTTAATTACATCTGAACGATACTGCTATATTTTAAATTATTAACCGTACATTCGGATATCGGATGACCTCTGTCATCACGGTGAGATTGTTTTGTGTTTATATACTTTATTACCTTAAGGAAGATGATATAATTACAATGTTTTATTCGCATTTGTTTTCTACACTTGGATTTGATTCTTGACGTTGTAGACATAATTGAATGCACAACATGAACTTGGATTAAAATGAACTGGGTGAAATATTTTGTGATATTTTACATTTATATCTGTGTTGCAAGTGCCGACGACGATGAGGACGATGAAAGAAATATTATTCCTAAGGACGTAATAAACCAAGCGAGATGTCAGGCACGGTGCTACGATGTGGTAAGTTAATTATTTTATTTAATTACTATAATCACACGTCGTCGTAAGTGTGGCGGGTGTGAACAATTATACAATGTACAAATAAATGCAATTCAATTAACGCAAGGCAAGCGTTGTTAAAGGGAACTAAACTGATTTGTAAGAGAGCGTAGCGGTGTAGAGTTATAAAGTAAATCGAAGGGACGAAGTGCGTCCGATGTGGGTCTCGAACTAACGACCCCCTAAACACTAGTACTGAGTTCTACCGACTGAGGTAAAAGGGTGCCCGTCTAACCCCACACAACAACAGTAAGCTCAGACGTAAGAGCCATGTGCTAGAGTTGAGAGGCTATAAGGGTACGAGTCTCACATTGGCCGCATATTTTCAACTTGGAAATAATTTCAACTTTCTCATAGTTAGATATGTTCTGTAGTCATTCATGTATCTGTTTGCTAATATACTGTGGATTCATTAATTTTCGTTGAACATTAAATTTCGTGGATTTCGTGGTTGAGCTTATCCACGAATTCAAGTACCCAACGAAAATTTTGTCTTACGATCGTATCCGAAAAGTCTATGTCCGAAAACTAGTACACTCCAGATAAACATCGCCGCTAACTTAACTTAACGCCATTAAAAACGCAACTTTTTCACGTAGCCTTCATTTTGTTCCAAGTGTTAAACGCGTTGTATTGTTACAAATGTGTAAATCATTTATTAAAAGAAATTAAACTATGGCCCTAGTATTCATATTTCATAATTTATCAAGTTGAAGAAATTATGATTAATAATTAAGATACAATTATTTCTTTATAATGTCACCGTCTTGACGCGAACAATTTTTAGTTGCGTTTTTAATGGCGTGGAGTATATATGAGCGCCGCTGAACGAAGCGACGTCATTTCCAGAAAGCGTCACATGTGACGTCACCATGAAATGACAGTAAACAATATTTGCCCCGTAAGGTAATATGAAACCGAAGCGACTGTATGGAGTAAATAGTGACTCCTGCTTGCAAAAAGTGACATCACATTTTGCGTTTTCTTCAAACGACGTCACCTACGGAAGAGGTTGTAAATCCTATAGCAGCGCTCATATGCTCTAGTTGATTATTCGCCAGACTGGTATGTGACTTGAAAGGCGTTTATAATACACACCTCTATTCTTTCTTTAAACAATACGGACATTGTTGAGCACCATTTTCCTCGGAATCAGATATAATATCGGAATTATACTCGTAACAAATACTTTTATCATTGTTACCGTCAGTTATAAAGTAACTATATATACGTAATATAACATATTAAATATAAGGCGAAACGGTATTGTAACAGATTCTTAATCAAATCTGAGATGAACTTATCTTTGCGCCATACCACCTTCTTAATAAACTTCTTAGCTAAGAAAAGTCTTAAGCAATTCTTTGCTAAGAAAAGCGTTTCCATAAACTTTAAGAATTGCTCAATTATTTCGTTCTCGTGTAAATAATATTGGCTGGTATTTGTATCTAATGTAAATAGACGACGGGTACATGACAATCTTATTAAAATGAAATGCTTTTGCAACGGCTTAGGAAATTCTTAAAAATCTTCTTAAATCGAAAATTAAAGGTAAGAAAAGATTTAAAATATTAAGAATGTTCATGAAATGGGATATGTATGAAGTCTGATATTGACGGTGTTCGCATCATGTAAGCACATTGCTTCAACGAATACAAATCCACACAATGCATGTATCAGTTTCAATATAGTTTATTATCTTCTCCAAAGTAGACGGCAAGAATATATTCGATGTTTCATTTAGGCTTATTTATTTTGTCAGGCTCCGATCATTCGGGGTCTAATAGGATTCTAGCGTGTATATCTGGTCCCGGAAATATCTAGCATCACATTAATTTTGTACAATTGATAATCGATCGCAGAACAATCGTCCGATTTATGGCATCAATGCGTAATACTTATGTGTACTAAGATTAGCTTTTAGGTGTTCAGTTCAGACGAATGAACTTCGTCATTCTTAGACTGTGGGGGTGTATCTCTAAGGAAAGTGTTTTATGTTGGCGAATGGAATCAAATATTTAGTGTTTGTTTGTCATAGGGGATCACAGTAACCATACTGTCAATCCTTATTGTACAAGCGCTAGTGTGGTCAGTGTTTGTAAGCGCTTGTGTGGTCAGTGTGTGTAAGCGCTTGTGTGGTCAGTGTTTGTAAGCGCTTGCGTGGTCAGTGTTTGTAAGCGCTTGCGTGGTCAGTGTGTGTAAGCGCTTGTGTGGTCAGTGTGTGTAAGCGCTTGTGTGGTCAGTGTGTGTAAGCGCTTGTGTGGTCAGTGTGTGTAAGCGCTTGTGTGGTCAGTGTGTGTAAGCGCTTGTGTGGTCAATGTGTGTAAGCGCTTGTGTGGTCAGTGTGTGTAAGCGCTTGTGTGGTCAGTGTTTGTAAGCGCTTGTGTGGTCAGTGTGTGTAAGCGCTTGTGTGGTCAGTGTGTGTAAGCGCTTGTGTGGTCAGTGTGTGTAAGCGCTTGTGTGGTCAGTGTTTGTAAGCGCTTGTGTGGTCAGTGTGTGTAAGCGCTTGTGTGGTCAGTGTGTGTAAGCGCTTGTGTGGTCAGTGTGTGTAAGCGCTTGTGTGGTCAGTGTGTGTAAGCGCTTGTGTGGTCAGTGTGTGTAAGCGCTTCTGTGGTCAGTGTGTGTAAGCGCTTGTGTGTACAGTGTTTGTAAGCGCTTGTGTGGTCAGTGTATGTAAGCGCTTGTGTGGTCAGTGTGTGTAAGCGCTTGTGTGGTCAGTGTGTGTAAGCGCTTGTGTGGTCAGTGTGTGTAAGCGCTTGTGTGGTCAGTGTGTGTAAGCGCTTCTGTGGTCAGTGTGTGTAAGCGCTTGTGTGTACAGTGTTTGTAAGCGCTTGTGTGGTCAGTGTGTGTAAGCGCTTGTGTGGTCAGTGTGTGTAAGCGCTTGTGTGGTCAGTGTGTGTAAGCGCTTGTGTGGTCAGTGTGTGTAAGCGCTTGCGTGGTCAGTGTGTGTAAGCGCTTGTGTGGTCAGTGTGTGTAAGCGCTTCTGTGGTCAGTGTGTTATCGCTTGCAACGTAAATATTAAATAGGTTTTTTTCTCTCAAATAATGATACTATCGGCATAATTACTATTAAGGGTAAATTTTGTTATTTGAAGTAGCTTTCTGCTGGCCGATACTCTTAACATTGAAGGGCGGTTTTAAGATTTATCATAACTTGAGTAGTACAATTAGGATATTTTAGTTGTGTGATGGTGTAAGGAAAATTCAGAGTTCTCCCTTTTTCAATTTACTTTAGAGTTCCAGACTTTGATCGCAAATTGACAGTCTGAAGCCGCAGATTATGTAATTAACAAGTTCGGAGATGTTGGCTTTGCTGATACTTATGATTATAGCAATAAGCAAATCTTGCCTTTTGAAATTTATTTGTTTTCTAGCTGGCTTCATTTTACATTTGCTTAGCTCATTTGAATTGTTCATTGTTTTCCTTGTTCCTCGGCCGTATTGTCTACCGCAAATCCGGCCGCCATGAGCGAGCCGGAATCATGTTTGACAGGCAATGCTAGACCTTACACAAATAGTTACATAACTGATTATTTCAGCGAACGATTCATTGTTGAAGCATACAATTAACAAGATAAATCTGAACAGTATTTTAACAACTATAGTATTATAAGGAAACACTTAATTGAAGAAAGTGATATTCTATGTTGTGGCTTCAATTAACTAGCTATAAAACCATCGTAGTATTTTTCTTGTTGACGGAGTTGTTCAATATATCCCGAAGCAGTCATAATTACATTTCTGGCGACCTCAGACTGACTCTAATTAGTAAAAGTTTGCGCATGGATTTCCTATAGTATATTATGCAACAATAACATCAAACTATTCTATAATTGGCCATATTATATAATTCCGTACTGTATACACATATATGGATTGTTGTCATAATGCCTCATGTAGGGAGTAGTCTTTAAATCGGTTTCTCATCAAAGTCTGAGAGCTTTATTAATAATTACGACCTCTGTATTTGGGGATTTCTTAACGAATTATTTTAATAATCGATGCTTTCGAAACGTTCCAGTTTACTGCAGTTAAGTGCAACTCATTCATTGGGTGGCACCAAAAGCAACGACAGAACACGAACGAAAGAATATAAATAACATGTACAGTAAAACCTCACATAAAGACCACCTCAAAATTAAGAACACAATGTTCAAGTCCATTCTCACGGTTTTGCTATTTTATTCAACCTCATTTTAAGACCACCTCAATATTAAGACTAGTTTTATTGGTCTCAAGGGTCGTCTTATTATTGAGGTTTGACTGTATAGTGTTAACAATCGAAACTTATATTGTTATCGTAGTAGAATAGGTGTTTGGAATAGTTCTGATGTATAAATCTGGCTGTCACATAGCGACCACGCATCACGTTCGCGTTCCGTGTGAAAAGGAATCATTGTCGGACTTAGTATTTTCGTACATGGCGAATATATGGCAAGTGACTGCGCAGATTCAAGCCAAGGAAATAAGATCTTATACTTGCGTCACATGACTTCCTACACACGCTGATTTTTCGTTAAACCAATAAAGATTCGAGATATCAAATGATACTGAATGTAGACGCTATATTTATACCAGAAAACACGGACGTTACTTGATAACCACATTGCGTAGAAAGCCGTTTTCCTAGCGTGACTGTGGTTCATCAGATCTACATTATGATCGTTATTAGACGTATTAAAAATAATACTATATGCTTTGGTTTTCAAAATCAACCTGATGTTGTGTTTTGACATATTGAAAGGCAATAATATTCATCATATGTACACATTAATTGTCGGAAATCATGTGTCTGAAAAGACTTAAAACAATATTTACTGTACAGCTTAATTGTTTCGCTTAAGGGAAATTTGTACGATCAGTTATGTAGACGCTGTTTTATCGGTGTTGTATACATACCTATGAGGTATGTTGATACATTGTTTTCGTGTTGATTTACATACTACATAGCTGGATTTGATTTTAATGAGTGCTTTATACTATTTTTTTGAAGTTCTGTATTGATTCGTGGTTCAAGAATGTTTTTCTCTTGTTGGTAGTTTTGGTAAGAAATGGACACAACTGGTCTCCGTTTAGGCAAGGGGCCCGTCTCACATACCGGTCGTTTGTTCGAGTTTAGGTTTCCGCAGGGCGGTCTCAATCTTTTCTTCGAGCAGACGACAGTGTGTTTGATTTAATCAAAAATCCATACCGTAGCGAGTTAGTTAAATAAGACGTTCTAAGTTGGTGAACAATGAAAATTCATGATATTGCAAAAAGGGAAATTGAACAAACTTAACTACATATTTTTCATAAAACTGAGAAAATTATCAAAAATGCTACACCGAAAATCTTGAAAATGTACAATCATCTCTGCACAAATCTATTACTTTCTAACGCAAGTAATGAGTTTATTCTGGAAAATCAGTGATAATAAATGTGCAGAATTCCTGAAATGAAATTTAGCGGATGTTGGGTATTAAAACATTTTCATTAACTAATGACATTTCTAAGTAGAGATGACACAGTAGTAAGTGAATAAAAGGTCCGTTGATCCAGTACATGAAATACTAAGGCAAAACGTACGTTAACAATGAAAACGTGTTGGGAGTACATTTATTCTCTGATGAACTTTTCCCGAAGGATACAGAAATATTCATCACCAGCAGGCTACAATTAACATACAGTAAAACCTCACTTAAAGGCCACCTAAGTAATAAAACCACCTCAAAATTAAAAACAATTTTCGAATCCATCTTCACTTTTTTCCTGTTTATTTAACCTCAATATTAAAACAAAAGTTCAAGGGTACTGACATTTTGCTTTATGTTAATTAAAGGTTGTAGGCCGACTTGTGAAAAATTTTACTCACTAACAGCAAACATACACACATTCAAACTAACACCGATGGTTACTTAATCATTCTGACTGCGAGCGTTGTATTCCAAATTAATAAAACGTTGTGTATGATAAAAACATTTTTAACATAAAAGTCATATAACAACTTAGGAATTCCGCATTATTGTATATAATTAGGCCAAAGGACAGTGCATGTTGACCTCAAGATGAGGTAAAAAATACATCAGTGAATATAGTTCACGTTTAGTTAATGTAAAATGTAGCGCTTGATGAATTTCAAAAACATACACTACGGTGGAATAGAGGTGACATGTGTGAACTTATTTTTATCTCTCGGCCACGACTTAGTATGTCGTGGGAACGAATTAGTAAGTCGTGACCACGAGACAACACTATGTCGTAGGAACGTGATAGTTAAGTCGTGGCTACGACTTAGTATCGAATAAATAAGTCGTGGTCACGAGATAAAAATAATTCAACACATGTCACCTCTATGCCACCGTAATACACGGCTATTTTGCGACTCGTATTTACGTAGAATAAAAACTACGAGCAGCATTTGTTTTTAAGCAAATCGTCTACTTAAAGTACATATAGTTTAAACGTCAACAGAACTATATGTGCTATATATCAGTTAAACGTTCCTGACTGCGGACAGACATTAAGAGAGTGTCATAATTTAAGTTTTTTTTAAAATTAATGTTTTATTTATTTAATACATACACTGTACATACATCTTCTGCATGTATTCACGTCGTTGAACATGTTTGATAATATATTAAACTGTTTTAAATCACATTCAGTACAAATAAGATTCATAAGTTATACATGATAAGGCTACCTTATTTAATTTATTAAATTATTTTCCCGCTTAATAAGTGTATAATAGTTCTAGCTTATAATTGTAATGATCTGTCATACATATGTTTTAAACTAACATCGATCATACGGTCTGTTAGAAATTATTGATTTTTTCCTATTCTATCGACCCGGGACATCACCGATCTGGTGTTCATTTAGACATACCTAAAGCTAAGTGAAATGGAACGTAACTTATAGCGTTCATGGTGGTATTCTGTCAGGAGAAACGTTAATAAAATATAATGTCATTTGTTTTAATAATTAAATCAGCATCTTAAGTTTTATTTAATATTTATGAAGCATTGGCTTTGGTCGCAATCAAAGTCTTAGTAATTCAGTTACCTACTTGCAATGAATATTTTATAGTTTCGATGCCACTTATAGTTTGATCATTTATTCTGTGTGTGTAGATCAATGAGTATTCTAATGTTCATTCCTGGTGGCAATATATGAGTTGTGTTATGTCCCACCAACAATTTTGAATTACTCAAAGACAATGTCTTCTTGTAACGCATCATGCGGTCATATTGTGCTACCACGCTGTAGACACAATCATGGCATGATGCCATCCCAGTCATACTAACCTGATACCGGTACAAACAGTCCTAGTATTATCCTTTTAATGCCGATCATAGGCAATGAAGACAACAGTGTCATTTTAACGACTTCAGTATGTCGCGGGTGGGATTCGAACTCGCTTCTTTTCGCACGCGAGGCTAACACTTAATCACTAAGCCACCGGGCCGGTAGTGGCAATCTATTACATGAATACCACATTTACTATTCAAAGAATGACTGCGTACTTGAGTTGTATGTTCTTGTTCTGTATGCTATTCTAAAAGTACAGAATAAGAAATCTATTAGGAAACATATAACCACTAGACATATATACTTTCACTGGATCGATGTGGATATACCAGGTCTGACAGAAAACATTACACATGTAGTATGATGAATTAACTGCTCCCTTTTCATATGAATTACCATGACCCCACTTACGGACTTGTAAATGTTTCAAATGACAAACTAAACAGTATCCACATCTAAGATATCAGTTTAGCGAAATATAAACCCACATTATACAATAAAGTTTCATGACAGACAGTTGTAAACTAGTCCCCGAGCTGACAAATACCCGGATATAGCATAGCTATAAAGCTGTAAGTGTCGTATAATGTAACATGACTCTACCAGACATAAAATAACATTTTCGCATAAGATGTGAATTTTATTTAAACGATTACGATGAAAAATTATCTCGACAGATTGTTTGCATAACTTTGAATACTTCTAAACAACGAACGGTGCTGTTAAATGAGTAGAATAGTTTAATTGACTTGTACGTTAGATCGTGGGTTCGAACCATGCCTAGGTTAACTCCACTTCTACGAAAGAAACCAGCACTGCAAATTTGGAAATCCACCTCAAAACTATCTGTATATTCGTTCCTCGTCCAAATTTGCATTAAATTTTGTATCGAGTAAATCATTACTTGAAAGTTAATCATCAAGACACCGATAATATCGATGTTTGATCAGCACAACTATGTTTAGCATTCTTATCGCGGAGAATATTTCAGAAAGAATATATAACCTACTCATTTCTACGTTGTGATATTCCGTTGATATCCTTAGTTGTGAGTAGAAGGTACCGGAATGGTCGTAGGTAATATTTTGTATTATTGTTCATAAGAACGATAAACAACAAGTCCACTGGGAGTGCACACCTTTTATTCTATTCTAACATAGTTTATGATAAATTCACATAAGTCCAGTGATAATTTTATAGTTAACTTTTCTAGTAATTGTCTACAAATATATTAATAATTTCCCAGCTTAAAACAGTCTCAGATGTTAACCTGACTGTAGCCTCTGAGCTCCCGAAACCAACTCTCATTATCCCCTCGTGCGCGGCTATTATCAGTATCTTTCTTACTGTATTTCGGGCAATATTGACCAATCCCGAAAGCCATAACCTTCATCGCCAACCACGTCACTCACTAATTAACTGACGTGGTGCGTAATTCTACCCTGTTTCTAACGGATAACCAAATATGTCAGAGATCCTGACCCAGGGCAAAGTTCATGTATTTGTGTAGAATTATTCCTCAACTGCACAAAGAGATTCTTATCATTCTTATCTACACGTGTATATATTCCCAGCCAATGTACTGACCAACTATGTGAAAGGTTAATAGACTGGCTACAAATACATTTGGCTTTAGTGACTTGTGTAGAATACAAGTGACCATACTACCCGCATAACCTACATAGCAGTATTCAACAGTCCTTTCGCTTTCTAATTTTACTTTAATTGAAACGGAAAAACATATACAGTAAAACCTCACTTTAAGACCACCTCAATAATAAGACCACCTCAAAATTAAGAACATAATTTTCAAGTCTATTTTCACTGTTTTGTCTTTATTCAACCTCAATATTAAGACCACATCAGTATAAAGACGTTTTTATTGGTGCCGAGGGTGGTCTTATTACTGAGGTTTAACTGTATAGGTTTTAAGTACTAGAAATTCATTTTGTTATCGTGGGTAGATATGTGTTTGAAAGAGCTCGAATTCATGAAGTTGGCTTTCATATTTCATATAAATTCAACCTCAATATTACGACCACCTCAATAAGAAGACAAGTTTGCAAGTATCCCAATTGTGGTCTTATTATAGAGGTTTTACTGTACAACAAACATAATGGTGTGGTCGCGGTTATACTGAGGGGTAATATAGTAAATGGGCCGCTAATAAGATTCGTTTACTAAGCTAACCTATTGAGCAGTTTTGTAATTAGTTCTGACAACCATATCTGGGAATCTTGAAACAAGTTCTTATGTCATTGGTGTTTAGCAGATACACTTATACAGGGATACCTCACACGCATAGTTGACCGAGAATTTCCAGTCAGGTATGCGGTTTTCTACGGAGATAATCTCAGGAAATTTCCGACTATGTTCTTCAGTAGATCACGTAATGATCATGACACGGTAAATGGTGCAGTATTGTATAAATAGGATGTATTGAGTGTGTTAGAAAAAATAAGAAATTCTCTAATATTGAATAATGCATTTACCATTGAATTATACTTTTAAATGTGTCAGTTGAAATAGTTTGGGTATAACATAGATTCTTTTTGTAATTGTGTTCACTATTTCTTCTTTGCGAAAGAAAGGTTTCAATGCACAACTATTACTAGTGAAGAAAACGTACACTGCGCACCGTGAAGGATGTTTGTCGTGTCCGTTCCGTCTCATGAGAGCAATATGGGCGTTTCATTCGTGTCGGGTTTTAACCTACCCATGTACCGGCGTACTAGTATTTTTAACATGTGACTTACGATGTATCTAAATACAGAAATTGTACTATCTTCTCTTGTAACGGCCTACCTTAATAATCAAGTCCCGATTATCTTCCTAGGCACGTCAAATTGAAATGAGCTATTCAAACCATGTTTTATTGGAAATAAAATTCCGGACCCGATGAATTCGAATGGTCGAGGTGAACCTGCATATTGAAACTAGTTTGACATCTTATGGAAGACATGCTTGGTAACCATTCATTGTCCGGGTTCTTATTAGTGCTGTGTTAAGTTTATCACATTTTTGATCTAGCAAATTTTAGAAATGGGCAGCGTTCAGTTGACCGAACCGGATTCCTAGGCTTCACGCCAGGACTGGTTTGCTCGTGCTTGTGTTTAAACACAAATGTCTATTCTCTTGATCGTCAGGGTACACGTGTGTTTATCATCGGATACGCACACTGATCATCCTAAACTACTTCAGACTTTATCTTCTAATTTACCCTGCTCTTTGGACGATATCGCGACTGTACAGTGACATTTTCTTTATATTTCAAACAATCTTTTGGCATAGCTACTACACTCTGCTAGCATGCAAAATGACTGACTTACATAATCATAGAAGTCAATGCCCTACAGCCGTGGCCCTATATCGGAGCACTTAATGTCGGACTATGTAACATATCTCGAATGCAAAAACATTACATATTGGATCACAAAATGTTCGAGATAGTTAAATTATCCTGATTATTGTGGACAGTTAACGTTTCTTTTCATAGCGGATATGAAATAAACGTCCTAACCTGTAGCCTTGTTATGGGATGTAGTGTTAAGAACTAATACAACTTGTCAAGGACATTGTATATTATCTCAGTAACTGTCGGGGGTAATCGATCATGTGTAAACAATACTGTTATGCGGTCAGTAACCTTTCAACAAAAACAGTAGCCTACTTTTTTATGCATTTTGCGTTTATTTATTGTCGCCATCGGTTGCCAAAATGAACGACGCCTCCGGAAGAATGTTAGTCATTTTACATTTTTGGAGGATAGTGCATGATACTGGAGATACCCCAGTTCCAGAAGCACCCCTGGTTCTTTTATGTGCTCGATGTAAAGCATCATACACGGGACATCGATTTTTCAAAGTCTCGTCCGAAAGACTGTTAGTACTGTCGGTGTAGGAGCGGGGAATCGAACCTGAGTTCCCTGGGTTACTACGTCCAGCGCGTTACCACTGAACCACGGATCCGCTACATAGCCTACGTCCTCTTATGAGTCAGGTTTTAAAGTAAGACGCTTGAAAGCGGAGTATATTTTCCACATTAATGAATGACAGTAGACAATTTAAGTGGAAATTGTCGGGTATTCCAAAGAGACTAAATATTCTATCATTTGCATTATTATACAATAAATTTCTAAGTAAATATCATTTGAAGTGGACCGATAATAATGTTAAAGATAGATTATTTCTTATTTTCTATCATTTGCTAAGTAATTATTTTGAGAAAATGGCATGTTAATGCCTTCATGCAGATATACTCAAAAACATTGCATTGTAAGTTATGTTAAAAGTTTCCTTGAACTGCAAAACACGAGTCTGATAGGAACGATACAGGTATTTCCTATGCTAGCGCGTAGGTCAGGATAGAGAATAACGTTATCGGAAGCTTGTATTTGTGAATTTGTCGAACTTGTAAGAAAACGTGAAAAATGCAGTATAATATAGTACAATGTACGTCTGTATGAAGGCAATAATTGTCATCGATTTTCTCATATTTATAACTAAGAATATCTAAAAGTTAAAATAATCAACGTCATCAGACTTTCATTTTGAGCACGGTTAATGTCGACAAAAACTCCGAGATGGTAAAACTCTTGGTATGTTTGTAATCCGATACACATCTACAAATTCTGTGCTAATGTCAGGAGTATTTATGTTGAATATTGAATTAGAAATATTGTGGATGAACTCTCAATACAATTATCTTGATATGCACAGATTAAAAAAACACTTTCCCCGAAGTAAAATGACTTGTTAATGAGCGCGTGTAATACACAGTAAAACTTATATCTATTTTAGGGACCTTGCTAAGTTAATGTTTAGGTAACCTTCCTCACACGTCCTTCAACTTCTGCTCATGAGGCCCCGACACTCTTAAAATAAAAAAACAAGCCTTCATTAGCGCAACATCTGATGAAGAAAATAGGAGATGGCCCTAGATAATGTTGTTAAGACCTTTGGCACAACCCTTTTGTATTTACAAGTTGTTTGTAAAATATAATAGTTATATTGATAAATACAATAAAATATGATTAAACTAGACTAAACTAAGAAAATCACCTTTTATTCAGCATTAAGCAATAAAGCATGCTTCTAGACTACATAAATACAAAAATGATATACAATGAGCGTGATTGTTCACACAGACAATTCAGTGAAAAGATTTGCAACTTAAGTTAAGTAAATCAACAAACACGTTAGTTCAGATTCAAACGTGATCATCACTCGAATGTAAATGTAACGTTTTAGCTTAACACGATTTTTACTGATTAATCATTGTTACACGATACTTGTTTCGTAAAAAAAAGTTTTTATTCCGCGTAATCAGGTGACCATCAACCTTTATATAAAATAAAAAAATGCATAAAGTTGATTAATGGTATACTAACGTTTCACATATTATGTTTATTTAATTCTTATCTTTTTGATATTCATACGCGAGTAAAAAAAGCAGTGATGAAGGATACATCCAATATGAAATAATATTACATTAATTGTTTACTTGTAGGCAAATTTAATTTGATCTGCGGTACCGGAAATGTAGCCGCGATTGTCTTATTCAATGTTCGGAAAATCTAATCACGTTTTAACTCAGACGCTCAAAACGTCTTGTAACCGTAACGTTAGCTTTTAAAAAAAAGCATCTAGACAGTTTTATACATTGCCTTGGCGAATGTTTTAAGTGCTATGTGTCAGTTCAAAGCTTTCACTCTTTGCACAGCATGTAAATAAGTTAATTAATCTATTGTTACATCCAATTATTCAATTATTACGTAATGTAATGGTATGTAGAAGTAATTTTCTGGTTCTATTCGCTTTTATATCAGTGAACTGGCTTGAGTTCGCACAACACTGATTCATGTAATGTGAATTCAGCAAAAAAAGTTTGAATTTCAGGTTTTGGAGATGAGCGCACCATATTACCCATAATAGTTTAATTTTAGACAAGGGATGGTATTGTGCTTTTAAATCCGACTTTCTAATATTTACATAAAACAGTATTGCTTTTGTACCGCTCCGCCAACAGAGCTAGCCGGCGGGGGGCGGGGGCTGGAGCGTCAATAAGTCAGACTTTTTTATATGATAGCGCAAGTATTGTTATGCAATAACTGAACAGTGTGTGAAGTGAACTTGGTAAGCAAAAAAGCATGTATTCACGCCTTGAATTCGAAGTGAATTTCGTAAGCGAAAGCGTATGTATTCACGCCTTGTATTCGAGGGTTCGTATAAAAAAGTATTTCACTTATTTAGCGCATAATTTATTATCTATCCACAGTTTGTATTTAACGCTGAAACTTGATAACGTATTGTGCCACATTCTATGTCACTAATATAACAATTATTTTTTATCACATACGTTTATCAGATACATTAGCATTTTATTTGTTAGTAGGTACCGTTTGTATATTAACCAACGGCTGAATATTTAAAGTAATATTATGCTAATTTTGTGTTCACTTCTTTAACTTAACAAATATGAAAAATATATTTCCTTTTGTTAAAAAATCAATAAAAATGCATTAAAAAGAATGAATTCAAAATGTATTTATCCGTATGTGTTGAAGAAAGATGTTTGTTCAATATAAAATTAAAAAAACTTCCATTTGTTTAACAATCAGGCTAGATTTGTCTTTTAGTAATATGGTAAAAACAGATATTTTCAATCGGTTATACATTGAAATTGTTCTTATTAGAGATGTTTTACCCAATGTAACGACACTACTGGATAAAGCCAATTCAAAAAAGTTATGTTCAGATGAGCCAGGGACATCTTTAATTGTTATTCAGAGTGTTTCTCTAAATGCGTTATCGTCTGCCTGCCGATTTCAATTATGCATTAGTTTGCAAGCATAAGACACATTTATTTATAATTGCATGTTTTTTTTGTTTAGTAATTGCATTGCATTAACCAACACCAATCTTACGTAGTCTCTTATTGTGTTTGTCTGAAACTATCCCAAAGTTGTATCCTTTTTTGCGTAGTTGATAAACAAACAAAAATTCTATGTCATATTAGTTTGGCTTAATTATGTTGTTTTGGAATGCTAAAATGTAATCTTTGCCATCATTTGGCTGTTTATTGCATGCACATTTTTATCCCGAGAACGCATGTAAAATATCTGTAATCTTTTATGACTATTTAGAAAACAAATGAACAAAAACATAATACATATCTCGATATAATGAAATTTCTAACATTCACAAACCCAAATTACTTGCTTTCTCGCCATTTGTCAGGCTGCTTATTATTGTAAAAATGATTATTGCTGCTTTGTCAAAAAAACTTCAATATGCAAATAAATAAATATATCTATCTAGTACGTTTGGTGTAAATGTTGTTGCATCAGACTTTACAGTAATCCCCTTTCTGTGATATTTCAACAACAGAGAATGATCTAATATCGATATGGAATACGAATCTTAGATCTGTGAATGATGTTTATCACTTATACGATTGAAAACACCCACTAAATTACAACGTTGTTATAATCAATCGTATACATGCAACACACAAACACCAAGTTCTTTCATTCAGTAAGTAGATGAATACAATGTCGTGTCTAGACTTCCTGTGTCATAATAACTCGCTCAGCTTTGATATATTGTTAGGTGTGAAGCATTCATCCCTGTATCATTATATCGGAACTGGGATGATACTTTATTAGCGATTCAGAGATGAATCATACGTATAAACATTATAATTGGAAGCCGATTTAATAGCGAACTCCTGCACAGGCAACCCAAAAGTAGATTTATCCAATCAGTGACTTTTTTAATGTCATAATATGTCATGAATATAAGTACTGTTCGGAACACTACACACTTCTAAATTTAATTTCCCTTGTGCATTAATGGTATGTTGACGATTGTTGTTGCACCATTTCGCGACGGCATCGTCTGCTCTCTGCCAGACATTTCGTTGCACCTCAATGTCTCCACACTGTTTTAAGTTGTCTGATAAAACAACTAGTTCTATGGCAATGTACGACAGTCGAATCGCCTTAATACGAAAACTACTTTTTTTCCGGAAGTGGTGCAAGAATAACACGTAGGTGAATCGGTTAAAATAGTTCAACATATGAGCGTAACCTGCAATTACATACTCAATACTGGTAGTAATCTTTACTGCGAAATAAAATTTAGTGGTTCAACAATAGAAATAATGATGCGTGCTTACTGTGAATCTTGAAGTGTTGAATAAAAAAACAGTGTTCAATACCGATAAATTTCAGTGCTTTCAGCGTTTTGATTACTGCATCTGATCAAATGAAGCAAAATCAATGTATATCGTGTCGTCTTCCTCGTCGTTTATCGCTTCAGCAAGTCTAAATTATACCTATCGATAAGATGCAGTCGGGTTTTTTCTTTTGTTTAACTTCGAGTTTATATTCATTGGATATCACTATAGATACTCAGGGGAGTGTTCAGTTTACATGTTCAAGTGTTGCTAATCTTAATTTTACGTCGGCAATAACCACCAGTCAGAATGTTGGTTCGTGTGGTTCTATTGGCTTGAAATTGATATTTCACTGTTATATTGAGGTTCACAAATAAAAATTAAATAAAATGGCGAAACCATTCAAGAAAGCGTACATAAAATAGTCCGTTGAAGTCGGACAACTTCTGATTCTATACCGGGCAGACTCGTCACTAAATATATTACCATTTTACCACACATTTCGTCTCGGAGTAGATGCACTTTTCATGTAAGGATAATTTTATTACTTTAGTAATGTAATCTTCAATACTTTTACCAGTAACTTTGTAACTATAATATCTATTTTACATATTATCTGTTCATTGTATAAAAGTGAATACAGAGATCGAACAGGAAAGACAACATACAACATTCGTTCATTCGAATTCATCAGGTGCGAACTTTTATTTCGAATAATACATGGTTTTAAATAGCCCATTTCAAATCGACGTGTGTAAGAAGATACATCGGGACCTGCAGGCTCATATTTCATTAACATTCTCATCTTAAATCCTTTCCTATCTTAAATTTCTGATTGAAGAAGATTTTTAAGAATCTCCTAAACCGTTGCAGAAAGCATTTCTTAAATTCATTTTCTTAAGATTGTCATCTTCCCGTTGTCTGTTTACATTATATATACAAATGGCAGCCATATTGACACAAGAACGCTCGCGTTAAGAAATGTGTAGGCTAATTCATCTTCAAGTTACGCAAACAAATAAGAAATTCTTTAGTAAGAAAATTTTACTGAAACGCTATTTCTTAAGAACTTTCTTAAGCTAAGAATTCCTTAAGAAGGTTAATTAAATGTGCCCTGATATTAATATAGGATGATACCGACTTCATATGAATTACCCAGCGCGTTGTAAGTGTTTAAATATTATTCTTCAGAGTCTTATTTCCTATGATTGTTCGTTCACCTCAAACTTAATAGGAACTGGTACACATATCATACATGATCTGAAAGGTAACACGTAGGACGTGTCTGATAAGTGTGTCCAAATGACAATAAGATGGAGTACATCCTGCTCTCTGATTATATCATTTAATTGTATGATAGCTTTTTTCGTACTATTAATGAAAGTTAGATGCTTCAATAATGAGATCAACGATACTTTAAAACATAATCTTTAACATATTTCATAGCTCTCAGATTTCGAATAAGCTTTCAAGTACAATCTTATAATCACTCAAAACATTTTGATTCACTCAATAACACAGAGATATGTTTATTTCACAACCTTCTGTCCGATCACTTGGTATCATCCGAAATAAATATTAAATCCCGATGTATCTTCTATGCATGTCGAATTTCGGACACGATGAATTCGAATGAACGAGGTCCGACTGTTTAAATCTCAAGAATGCGTAAAAATGATTTCACGATATTTATTCTTTTGACATTGGTTAGTGCGCTGGACTGGTAACCTGGCGATCCGGGTTCGATTCCCGGTCGCGGCAGGTCATACCATTCCATGAAAATTTGACAAAAATGTCGATTTTCCTCCACATGTGGAGAAGTTGTTGAAGGGTAAGTTAGTACTGGTTAGAATTCAGTCCAGGAAAAACTGGTTAGGTGATCCGGCCACCGTATATAACTGAACTATCGTTGAGAAACGGCGTTAAACCCGATGAAACAAACAAACATTTTGTTGTATTTTGTTTACGCACCTTAAAGTGCACACCATATGACCGAGTGGTTAAGGCATCTGCCTAAGGAACGGGAGGTCGAAGGTTCGAATCCCGGTAGGGGTCCGTTCTGATATGGCCGGTTGGTGAGTCGCCAGCTTGTTAAATAATGGTTACCGTATGCATACCTTCCTGGTTCGTGGTATTAACGGATAGGAATCGGGAAATAAATGTGCTCAGAAAGTAAATGTCTCATATGTCAGAAATGACTAGCCCTTTAAGTAGGGGTGACGCTATAATAAATAAACACTTTTGCGTGTATATTCTGTATACGTCTCGTTGTTTGTAATCCACATATAGCTATCAGCCCTATCAGAACAAACACAATCTGCTTATCTATAGTGAAGTAATAATCTGAATAAATGTATGGAAGGCATGTCTATACTTAATTAAACGAGAAATAAATGGTATATAATTAACAACATGCCCGCCAGGACTCGATATCTAGTTTAGTATGTGACAACAGTTGTAGTAATCTTTATTTACACATCATCATTGTACATACTTTATTTACAACACGCATAGGACACAATAGCAATTTAAAAGTACAATGCCACTCCGAAGTGGAGTTATAAGAGATGACAAAAATCATATCACGATTCATTGTATATATGCTATAAAACTGATATAGTCCTACTGGTCTGGTAATATGACTATTGGTCTAAAAACACTGACAAACATAATTGTGCATCATTGCATTACAAACTAAGAAATGGTTATTTGACATTTGTTGAAAGTTTACGTGGTAAAAATGTTTGCGGATAAATAAATACACTTAAAAAACTTATAAGTGTGCAGGTAAAAAATGACTGAATCTGGGTCAATATTTGTCTGATCTTGCTGAAATTTTAATTTTTTATTTATTTCATGTCATAAATCCACAGATTGAACAAATAAAATTGATAAATGTGATGATGCGAAAGAAATCAGTACTGCAGCGCACTTTTAAAGATAATCTTGCTGATTGGAAAGAGTCTAATAGCGTGAGTGCCCACCCTGACTTAATGCATCGTGTTTTTTAAATCGATAAATTCGAGCCAAGAATCATGATCAACACATAGCCAATGTACACAATTTCGTGTATAAATGTTAATCAATAAACAAATTATTCGACATTAAAAAAGTGCACACGTATAAGTTTTGTTGAGTGTATACATGTATTCCTATTCTAACGTATTTCATTTCTGCAAGAGGTTTACATCGTTTTTCCCCCTGTTTTTCTTGTATTGTCTTGTCACAGTAAAGACTAAATAATAATTGCTTCCTTTCTAATTGAAATATAATTTTAATTGACAGCAATTTTGTGTGAAGACAAAAAAGAAATGATATAGTTTTCCCTTGGAAAAATAATGTTATCGGATTTTACGCTATACGGAATCGAACAGAATACACAAAATGAGCTTTCTGTTTGGATGCGTGAAGTATTAGAAATAGCCTGAACAGAATAACCTTTAAATTTGATGCCTGGTACTTTTCAGAGAAAATTGGCTTATTTCTTCATCAGCTATTATAGGAAACAAAAACATGGTCATTACAACAAGAGAAGTTTGGTGCAATTACATTCAATTTAAATATTATAGAGGTTTTTCACAGAGACAGAGAGGAAAAAGGACAATTATATTGAAACGTAATATTGGTGTCGAAACGTGTTACATGCCGTCTGGTTCCAAGATCTGTCATAATATTACCTCAAAAACAATTCGAACTAAATCTAATCTTGTTCGCTCATAAAAATATCATTATACTGTCTGGGACAAAAAATAATTTGAATTTAACATGCCTGACTAAATTCATTTAAGTCTGTCTTATTTGTTTATCGTACCTCAGTTGATGACTTCATACATATCTGAGTGCCCCCATACGCTTGCTCAGTAGTAACACTAAAAAACGAACGTTTTGACGTTTTTAATGCGATACTCATTGAAAATTCTTGAAGTAAATTGTAATTTAGCAAGGTTTTAGAAAAAAAAGTTTTTTATTGCAAATAGAAACATTTCGATGAAAGTTAAATATTCACTTATACGTTTATTTGCACGATGTATTCAGTGTTAGCTTTAAGGATCGTTGGATAACAACATTAGAGCAAAAAGAACATTAATTTTAACATTTTACAGTCTAAGTCTGACTTTCAGACATATACTGTTTATGAATTAGGACCCAGATGTTTTCTAAATGTATATTTAACTTATAAACGAGCGATAACAAAACATTGCAAGGAAGAAAAGTGATTCTAAGTCAAAAAAATGACGATGTCTTGTCATATCTAAGACAAACATAGGATGGTGTGTAATATTCTAGTCATGTCTATGTAAAAAGTCAATTTCTACGTCTTTGATTTCTTATAAATCGTGTATCGTGAGTTGTCTTAGAACACTACATTCACCTTCTGTTTGTAATCGGATATCACTCCTGTTTTGATCTATTCTGTATTACCCAAACGGAGCTGTCATGAACAGCATACAGTAAAGCCGCGATAATGATATTACCCTTTGGACCCTTGAGAACTGGTCTTCTTATTGAGGTGGTTTTAATATTCGGAGGTTAAATAAAGAGTAAAACAGTGAAAATGGACTTGAACATTGTGTTCTTAATTTTGAGGTTGTCTTATGATTGAGATGGTCTGTAAGTGAGGGGTTCTAACTGTATTACCCACACGAAGCTATCATGAACTGAATAACGTGTTGCCACGCTGTAATAAATCAATGGCACTCAGATTACACCACGTGACGACGGAGACTACTAATTGGTCCCAACCTTTGTGATGTACATGTACACAAAGACATTCATATTAATATGACGCGTGATGTAGGTGATGAGCTGTTGTAAATGAAGTGTTGTAGTTTAGTTTTGAATTCCACTTGACATATACACGTTACTGATAATATATTGTATAAAATAACAATACAATATACATTTCCTCACACTGAATCACGACATTAAACAAGTACAGTAAAACTTCATTTAAAGACCACCTCAAAATTGATACATATTTTAACAAATCGATACTTACAAATAATCGATACATGCCTGAAAACATCGGAAATTCACCCAAAACAAAATCGGAAGCTTTGCACTGTCAAATGCTAAAACTTCGCCATACCTCTGAAACGTGTTCAAGAAAAATTATATAACAAAAGATTGTGAAAATATATGAAATCATGAACTGCAAGCATGTAAATGGCATTTTAGTAAACGATACTTGATATATCGATGTATCGTTGATATATCTCATCCGATATATTGATATCGTCGATATGCATCTTGTAGAATCAATGACTGCTCTGTTTCTCGATAACTTTAGACTTACCTCACCTGTTAGGTAAAACATACACATTTTGTGAACATACTTAAAGTAATACTTCGCTAATTTTTTGTTCATTTGTTTACCTTCACAAACATGAAAAATCTATTTCATATAGTTAAAGCATCTGAGATGACCTATTTATCGCAGTAATGAGTTATATACAATTAAGAGTTAGCTATAACCTACATATGTCTAATTAATTATTTCAAAAGTGTCGCCATGATTAACATTATCATATGCCTTGCGAGGGGATGGGCTTACATGTGTCACATTGATGACCTGTAAAATTTATAGCGTTTTTTTCAGGGCGGTGTTCCCTTCAGCTACGTTAATCTACGTATGTGCAAAGGAGCCACTTATACATGTGTACTATATATATAATTGACGCCATTAAAAACGCAACTATTTAAACTAGGCGTCATTTTGAAGTACCAACTGTCAAAAGCGTCTTGCAGTTATCTATGACTCAATTCTTATTCAAAACTTTATAACAATCTACACCAATTGTTTTTATTTCATTAATGATTAGTTTTATGAAAATACATTTGGGAAATAAAGAACAATTTTGCCTTAGTAATGTCACAATTGTTTGTTACGTTTTTAATGACGTAAAGTATATATATAAGTTCCAAATTCCTCGATATATTTGAAAAAGTGAACTTTAGAAATATAAATAGACATACAGTCGTTCCTCGTTCATTCGAATTCATCGGGTCCGAACTATACATGGCTTCGATTCGGCATGTCTAAAAAGATACACCGGGACATGACATTTATTTCGGATGATACCAAGTACAAGTATTCGGATAAAAGGCTGTCGAATGAACGAGGTCTGGCATGAGTATACTGCGTTAATGCAGATCTTTTGAGAACGTTTTGTTACATTCCTAGATGCTGGTGAACGAAGCTTGTATGATCTAGGAATGTAGAATCACTGTTTAAATGTCACTGATAATTATTGTAGACATAATGGTTCCGTAGAACAGTTCTGGTTTGCAAGGCATGTGCAGTATATCTCCGTACATGTATTGGTACTGTTGTTTACATATTTGAAACATTTGAGTTTTTTTGCCGACCGCGTGTCATTGGCAACACACGCACACACATACAAGTAAAAGTACTGCTAACTTTAGACAAACAAAATACGTATAGTATAAGCGAAGCTGCGGTTTTCGGCGCATCCGTACTAACATGGGTTTGCTATTTGCATATTAGTGTCGTGTAAACCAATCAAATCTTATGTTAACCACCAGGGCTATTTATCCTTTAAACCGAACAACGTTTATAACCTTGACGCGAATTGGTTAATCTTTTGATAAGGGGTTCGTTACATTAACGAAAATCACTGAATTTCGGTGAATTTACAAAATTCCTCCTTTGTATCCGGAGTGACCAGCAATCGTAACATCTCGGCATTATCTATGTTGCACAACACATTCTTAACCTTCACATTGCGCCGACCTTCATTTTCAAGTTATTTCCTGTTAGAAGAGTGCTAATGTACTGTCGTTAATGGACACAAGACTAAGTAGATGCACTCTGCTGTCTGTCTGTAAATAAAAGACAGGTGGCCATTATAACGTACAGACACATACATCTTAGATGCCAGTCAACAGGTAAGTAAACTAACAATGGCGTTTGTCATACTTTATGGTGAAGTTTTATGAATCACATTAATCCCGTTCTCGCTGTGATATTGTATGCCTATTAACATTGGCAAAACCCAGAACTGGATTCCTTTATAAGGCTATATTGGACGAATGCCATGGTATTTTTATACCGTGAAATGTATTCATATTATTCACTGTAATTACTACAGGTACATGTACCAGTGTTATATTAGTATATTGAATTATCAGACTTGTTTTGATTGAATGTGTAGGAATCTGGTTTGAATTTATGGAGTTTCCTTTTCAAATTCGAGCGATAAGATAACAAGCCTCTTTGCTGTCAGTATAATTAAATGATGGAAGTATTCGTACTTAGCGTTGGTGCGAATATTTCCCGACAATGACAATTACATTGTCTAATTAGGCTGTCGGCATTTATTGCACCTGCGTAAAGGAAATTATCGATCTAACGTGTAATCAGGAGAGGCATACTGTTGAGATTAAATAAAGGAATTGCAGCATACAACTTTCAATCATAAAGTGACGTGTTTCTTTCGTACGGCATGTCATTATTCTTGCGAAGAAAACAAGTCGTTAGTTTTGCGGTTATAATGATTTAATACTTCATCCTCTGTGAACATACCGATAAATCAACTTAACACGATGAAGATTTACAAAATATTCATACAATGATATGATGATCTTCTTTTGAATATATACCAAGACTGTGAATTACCGTTTGTCTGCTTCATACAGTGATATACATGTAAGTGACGTCATTTCCAGAAAACGTCACATGTGACGTCATAATGTGCTGACAGTAAGCACTATTAGCCCCATATGGCAATATGAAAACGAAGTGACCATATGGAGTAAATATTGCTTCCTGCTTGCATCACATGTTGCGTTTTCTTGAAATGACGTCGCTTACAGAAGAAGTTGTAAATCCCATAGCAGCGAGTTATATTGATTTATTTTACGTACATACAATTTATACAATCAATTCATAACACATATATACAAACAAACATGGTTCTTGCCAGGACTCTAGAACTTCACTAGCCCGACGTCCCGGACAAGTCTAATGGCCGATTCGGGCTTCAAACAGTTGAGTTGGACTTAGTCTTTGTTCAGTAATATGTTATATACTTGGTACATAGTTTTGATTTGTCCAGTATACAGGACTACACCAATATATACAGTCTGACCACGTTCATTCGAATTCATCAGGTCAGACGTTTTATTTCGAATAATACACGGTTTCGAATAGCCATTCAATTCGACGTGTCTATAGAAGACGAAGAAACTTCGGGACTTGATATTTATTTCGGATAATACCAAGTATTCGGAAAGACGGTTGTAGAATAAACGAGATCCGACTGTATATAATCTTACAAAGCATTTTTCCACATGATTTAATTATAGAACAAAATCGTAATTGTTTGACGAAGTGATTCAATTAACCCAACGACGAAACATTACAATTTATATCGAAAGCATTCTGAGAAAATTATTGTATTCTTTTTACAACGTTTACATATTACGCATTATATTTACATTTTGCTATTTTGCTATTTTGAATGTTAACGGCTTGATGTATGCGATGTATTATTAACCACAAACGCATGAATATATTACCTGGACCATTACATTTAAACACAAGTGTATTGAAATGTTCGTGTTTGTCCGTAAGCTTGACGGACAAAAAACTGCGATTGTGTTTTGAATGAATAGTAAACCAACACGAAATATCGCAATTTGAAGGTTAAGATTTGTTGTGCAACATAAATAAATGCCGAGATATTACGATTGCTGGTCACTGCAGATCCAAAATTGATTGCGGTAAATTCACGGAAATTCAGTCAAGGTTACAAACGTTGTTCGGTTGAAGAGAAACTGTCTTGGTGGTTAACGTAAGATTTGATTGGTTAGTACGGCTGCGAGGGAAAATAGGAATTTTGAAACGTGAGTTCATCGTGTTTTGTTTATAACTAATGAAGTAGACCACGGACGAGAACGTGATTTGCTCAAATGATTCGTTTAGGTAGATTTTCTAAACTTATCCCACATTCCAGCAGACGTGTCTATGATTTCCCCTATGTATTTGTGTATTTGTGTATACTTCCATTTCCTGTATTAAATTCTGTTTCACTTAAATAAGATACCAAACACAAGTTTTTGATAATGACGTTATTGTTGATGATAACAAACGATGGTGAAACTTAATTGGATGGAAACAACATCAAAGAAACAGTGATACAGTAATTGCTTTTTGTTACTTATTTCCAGTAAGACATGTTCTCGACGTGTGTTATACAAAAAAATCATCTCAGATGTTTGTTTAAATCATCACCCAGATCGAATTGAAAATTAAATTTTGTACAACATCATTCACGTAATTTGTTATGTAACACGTAACGAGGATATGCACTCTAATAGATGAACGCGCGATCAAAATGATGTAATCATGATTAAAATAAATGACATTACATTAAAGTGATTTAATATAGATTTTTTAAGTCATAATTTCCTGCGTGAAGTCTATGAAACGCTCCAACCAGACGCAATGCGCATGCATCGTCAATGACAAACATACTCGTTTCATGCATACGCGGACGATTCGTGATTTGATTTACTGATCCGTAAACATATCACCTTCCTCATACACAATACCGTCTTCTTATTTATTTGTGCGAGAAAATGAAATTTAATATACATTGTGCATGCAAAAGTACTTGATTTTGGGAAGACTATGTCTATTCGTTACTTAAAGGTTCTCGTACGATAAATACGTTACAAAATATTATTTTGTGATGAAGTTTGATTTTTCCACTCCTGGCAAGCGCTTGTTTGATGAAGTTGATTGAAACAGAATCCACCATACATGAATACAATTTATTGGACCAGTCATACAAGTGAACGTTTCATTGCAGACATTTCTGGTCAATCTTCCTTAATTTAGTTGTTGCGGCAGTGAAATCATACGCCACTTCCGTAACGTAATCACTATTTATCGCCCTCTGAAATAATTGTCATCCATTGACATTTCTCGTTAATATCCAGGTGTAATGATTGCTAATGCAATTCTGGTTTCTGCGCTACTCAAACGCAACGACAGAATAATGGATACGTTGCGATCGGCCACAAGAAAAAACTGATTCGACATTTTGGTTTTGAGAATGTTGAGATTCGAGAATCTTGCTGCGTGGTACACATGGTTCTAAATTGAATCTCCTTCTGAAATGAAGATTACAAGGGGAGAAGGAAACATCACACACAAAATGCACAGCCGTTCAAATGCAAATCGAGACATTAACATGTATTGTTTGTTGTGGAACACAACTGTATATTATTTTAAGTACGTGTTGTCTATGAAAGACGAAATCAGAGCCCGCTGATAGTGTCACGTTGTCCAAAATGCAATCACATATATCACAAACAAGTCCGAAACGTCCAGTCTTCAGACATTGTTTACTACCTATATTGTGTGTGAGAACGCAAATTTATAAAAAAACAACGATAGTGTCTGACTGCATGATCGATCCTCAGTTCATATCTCTACTTAAGTGTATTTTATTTATTTAAGTCTCATCAATGTACAATCACATAATGTATACAATATAAATTCTAAAAACAAGTACATTGCCACTCTATTCTGGAGGTACAAGAGACTATATAACAATCAATCTATACAAACATGTACACAATCAAACACAGTAAAGCTGAATATAGCTGCTAATCTCGACTTAAAAGTTACATTTAGACAATAATAAAACACTGAAATAATAAAACGGGCACAAATGCACACTGCTTAAAAAATGGGTGCATGAAATCTAACTTCACTTTGATAAGATCATAGCAAATCTGATTAGCAAACATATATCAGTAGAGATAAAATATTACACTTAGTAGAGAAACACATATAAACAATGGCATTATTCACATACTAAACTTATTATTTACAAGTTACGATCTACGATAATGGTTGTATGTGTGTTGGAAGAGGGTGACGTAATGTGCATCAACACGTTTGTTGCCACATTCGACACACTTAAAATTCCCAAGTTGTTAATTTGGTGTTACCGCTGATATTACCGGCATCGATTGTCTAAAAGCCTTAGTTCTTAGAGGTTGGAAATCGTACAGCGGCGCTCATATGGAGATGTTCAGAGAAATGGTAGAGTGTCTGATATACCCTTCCACAGTTTACTTCAGGAAAAGCCTGTCCTTAATATTGTCTCTCCAAGTCATTTGATATCATATATAAAATGTTTTGAAAATTGAAATACAGCTTCAGCGATTGTATGTGTTTTTGTTAGTGGAAACAGACGGAACTATAATTTGATTTAATGGAAACATTTTTTTAAATTATAATCATGAAAATGTACGGCACAAAGACGTCAAATACATCCGAGTACATTTACTTTACTTTCTAGAATAAAACATTAACAGATTACCAACTATGGATTCTGTGCGGACATAATATCATTACTTGAACATTTCTAGAAAAAATGATGACAATTCTGGGAGGCAGTGTAATTATGTATAGCGAACAACATTATATCTCTGAGAATAAAACGGACGTAACAATATTCAATCAGTTAAATGTGACATAAAAGGATTTTGATGGCCGTAAACATTGTAGATGTAACCAAACAAAAGTAATACGTAATATATTTTGATAGAAAATCAGACGCGATTCTATTAACCGCGAACGTATGAATATATAGAGAATCTCGGGTTACTGTCCGGTGAGAACAATGTTATCAGGCGAGGTGATATCGTTTGTGGTGGCGAGCTTTAGCGAGTCACCACGAACGATATCGCCGAGTCTGATAACATTGTTCGAGCCGGACAGTAACTTGAGATTCTATTTATCATGAAACTTAATTTTCCGAGCATGTTTTAGTGTGTCTTTACCTAAAATTTAGTGTTCAATATTTGTGGGCGGAGCTTAAAAGTGTTATCATGCTACTAGCAGCCTATTGACCTGAGAACACTTTATGTTATCAGGTCATGTGTTATCAGTCTGTTACCATGGTAGTTGCATGATAAATTACCTTGACCATTACATATTGAAATGTTCGTGTTTGTCCGTAAACTTGACAGAGAAAAAGCTGTGGACGTGTTTTGATAGAAAAGTATTCCAAACAGCAGTTATAGCTTCACGCACGAGAACATTTCCTTACCTAGATTCGCATGGATCGGTCCTGAAAGTTCATACACCTGTTCGCGGGCAATCGAACAGCACTATACCTTTAAGGAAATATCCGTAAAAGATTTAATCAGACAGAAATAATTAAGTCAAATGTCACAGTTTTAACACCTGTGAATCGTAATGTTCAGTGGTTTTTATATCAAACATTAAGTAAACAATGGACTATCGACCTCGACTGGACATAAATCATGTTTATACCACTTTCTCAACGCATTCAATCATGTTTCTCTCCCTTGTTATATTGCAAATGAGGGTAAAAAAAATGAGATGGTCAATTTTTTTTTTTTTTTGTTATTGCTTGAAACCTAAATTACGAAACAACTGTACCAGATTCTCGCAATGAATGATAAATATGTCCATTATTTAGGCATTTTTAAATAGGTTCACATTATCGCTGCAAGCTTGATCGTCAATTATAAAAATGTTAGTTGTTTTATTGCATATATTCCATTTCCAAACTGATTTATAGATTTTTTTCATTTTTGGAATTACGCTAATCATACACAAACTGTATCTATTTGTTTTTAGTATATTTTTCACGGAAAGCAGCAGTCCTGCGTTCAATTACGGCTAACAATAGCGAACGTTACGAAACTGTTTTGTTGTGTATCCCTGACCCACCGTATCATATTCACTGCATACGGGCAATCAACTCGCAAACGTTACGGAACGTTAGCCCCAAACACATTTACTGAATACAGAGCAGTCTAATATGATATGTCGCTAATAAAATACACAAATTCTTTGGTATGATTTCTCTTTGCATTATGGGTAATGAATAATAAATTTGTCTGTCACATATAAGGAACTAGACATTTAGAGAAACATTTTTTACCGCTGACAGACAGACGTGTGTGCTAAATCTTCAATTGGTGTGAAGTTCATTTCCATACAAAAATATATTTCAACTCAAGGGAATAATGGTAATATAGTATGTCAACATATTTGCGCGTCCAGACTCAAAAAGAAAGTGTTGGCAGACGAAGGCTGATGACCGGCAACATTATTACACACAGGTCATATAAAATGTCCAATGTCTGAAATTTGCATTGGTTAAAAATGTTGGCAAAATTCAAAGCTATAAGGATTGGTGCGTATAAAGATATGTTGATTAATAATAAGCTTCATTATAAGTAATTTGATTGTGCGTGAGTAAACTGATATACGAGTACATATTTTTGTATCTTCTTGTGCATTTGGGGTGGTTATGCCCCGTGTCTGAGGCAATTCCTGCTCAACCATCACTTAGAGACATTTCTTTCTAAAACGCATTTTTTTTATTTTAACAAAAACTGCTTAATATCAGTATATGAATAAAAAAATGTGTCAGTGAATGTTTCATAAAGCGCAAATGACAAATTACGTGAGATGTTTTATATATTAGTTTAATTGCTCTACGTAATAAATACATTCATTAATTTGTCATCTTTTCTTCGTTCAGGATATTAAAATGAAGACCCCATGCTCGTGAGGTTTAGCGGGTGTTGGTAAATTGGATATCACCTCGGTTGACATTATTCTTATCAACCCCTCGAGCATACGATATTTGTATAATGGCACACGTCCGGTGTGTTTTGTTCGCGTAGGTAGGATAATGTGATTAAACTTTCAACATTATATGGTATTAGCGATCTCTGGGGAATAAATGATATATATATAGTCTCAACGAAAATTCGTATTCGTATTTGTCTAAAATAAAAAGGTGTGTCTGGAAAAGGACAAGTTGGGAGTAACTTGCCGTGAATAATTCAATCAGACTATCATTAAACGAGAAGGAAATTGTCGATACTTACCGCCAACACAAACAGGAATAATGAACTCATAATATATCAATTATAAAGGTATGACAATAGGACGAAGCTATAAATGAAACAACAGCAGCATGGGTGTTTAATTAGATAAGTGACTGTTATTGCTTGTTGTTGACCTTTTGATAGTGTTGGTAAATGCAAAGTGTCATTTAGCCCCTGATTATATCGTGTTGAAGACATGCTTTTTTGCAAAATTGGCTTTTACTCGTATACAATTAAATCGAAATTATAAAAAAAACATATATTTTTTTTATATCTATTAAAGTCTCATTCTTACAAATAACTTAACATTTCATTAAAATAATACATAAATATATATGTAAGACCTTTTTAAAAGAATTTTAGGGGACCATGGCACAGTAAAATTACAATAAAAATAAAGTTGAGAGGCTGGCATTAATCTTGACTGCTAAGTTTTAATAGCTAAAAAACTGCACTAAAAGAAAAAAAGCCATATAAAATGTCAAAATCAAAACTAACACTAATGTGTATTAAATGTACTTATATATGAAACAGTTTTAAAAAATCGAATATTACATCAGATCAATATACAAAGTATTAAAACGTATTTGAAGTATATTAAAACAGGTTTTGGCATACTTCGTGTGTATACATTTGTATGACTGAAACACTGAATATTTGTAATTCCAGTCTATATAAATCATTAAGACAAATGTTACCTATCACTCGCGTACCACCATGTTTGGCTAGTCAACACCGGTAATGATTTATAATTGTTTGGATCGACTTTGTCTCTACGTGCTTCGGGGACGAGTGTATGGTAATTCCCGACCTCGGCTTCTTAATTCAGTTTGACTCGAGCGGAAAACATGAGTATAAAATTAGCAACAGTTAAAAATAAATTTAAACTTTTCGATCTAGAATTGAAGTTAATACTCTCATGACAGTTAAAGCTGATCTGTTGTTTATGATTTCATTTGTTTTTATCAATCTAATTTATCTTGGAGAATGGGGGATTACATACAAACATCATTCGAACGCTTACGTTATAAATCAAACTACAGTTGGATTATGCATTCATAATGGTATCTTCTTGTCATCACCAAGTCATTCATCAACTTGCTGCATTTATTGCGGGATGTAATTCGTCTGAAGTAACTAGTAATTAGGTTATTTAGACATTATTGCAATTTTCGTCTTTCAGTTTCAATTTCAAGACGATGCTAAAAGAAATCGTGTGTGTTTTCCTGCTTTCCTTTGAGGAATGTTCAATGCTAGTTTAAAGAGAGATAAACGTTGTTCTATCATACATGGGTTTCATCTTCCCCTCTCTTTGCATAGCATGTATTACACGCTGCTAAAGTGGTACTATTTTTCGGCGCAGCCGTACTAACATGGTCTTGCTATTTGCAGATCAGTGCTGTGTTAACCAATCAAATCTTTCGTTAACAACCAAGATACCTTCTCGTCACCCGAACAACGTTTGTAACATTGACGCGGATTGGCTAATATTTCAATAAAGTTAACGTTACCTTACCGAAATCCACTGAATTTCGGTGAAATTACCGAAATCCATTTTGGATCTGGAGTAATCGTAACATCTCGGCATTTTTTTATGTTGCACAACAAATCTTAACCTTTTATTGCGCCGACCATCTTTTTTCAAGATAGTTTTTGTTTTCGTATACTCTGTCTCTATAAATCGGTAGCTGAGTTGAATTTTAACAACGCTTTATTTATTAAACATCATGACGTAATGATGTATTTCGTCCTGAAATAGGAACATGTTTCCTATCGCAACTAGTGGTCAAACTAATTATACTATCATTAATCGTCTGGTTAAGGGTTTATTTCGATGGAATTGTCATACAACGAGGTCTGCAGGTTGAATATGAATAACCCATTAAGTGATTAAAGTTATTACAAGAACTGTCAGCTCAGCAATCACGCCGTACCCATTTGTCCTAGCATGTATTGACATTAGATAACTTAGGCGATAAATGACGTTTAAGTAATGTTTTCTGTTAACTTGATAGCTTTGAGCGAACGATCGTTTGTCTTAGCTGTCGGTGCAAAAAGTTAAGTCTGTGAAATGGAACAGTCCATGACCTTAGATTAAATGAATATTGAAGGCGGAGAAGAAAACGCCGTATATAAAGTACACAGCCATCCCAGTGTCAATACTAAATGGTTCCACTTAAGAAGCATTCGTGAAACAGTACACAGAGTGGCAACATACAAATAGTTTGCATTATTCTCATTGTAGTCACCGTGGCACGGCATAGAGTGATGTCCTGTTTATTATTGTATAAGTATACTGCACTTTGTTACCCGATTCTAGTGGATATTTCAACATATTACCTGCTTGTCTTAATTGTGAAGATTTTCCTCTAATTGAAATGTTCATGCAAAATGTGGCGAACCAATTTGCTACAGACATTTATATTAGACAATGCCGTTTTATATTTTTGTGAAGCGTCCGCGTGCTCCTAGGATTTGAGATCTGAGCCAAAAACCGCAACATTTTCTTAAGTTTAAAAAACCGCCAAGGGAAGTAACCGCTGCGTCGTATAACGTATGTTTTTGTTAATATTCTGTTAACTTGCATGTTTCAAAAAAGTGAGTGAAAACGTCCGTTTTTCTGTTAGAATTATAATACTTAATAAAGAAACACGATGTTTAATTATAATCGTTGTACGATATGTTTTGTTTTGTAGTGACCTACAAATATCCCTGCATTTAGAGATGTTTAATACCTCAATTTCGCCCAGATATGTCATTTGGGCCTAAAATCTCAGAGAATGACACATTAATATGCTAAGCTGTGAACGCACATTCAATTAGCATTCATACATTTTTCGCAATGCTAAGCACTGCAAACAGCAAACGAAGTTCGGTCAAAATTCATTTATGTACGTAACCAGTTCATACAAAGGTAATTGCGGTATTTCAAGTTCGATTTTAAAGTACGTTCTGGCAATAATTACATGTCTGTAGTGAAATTAATGATGACTGCAAAAGATATATGATTCTACTCAGATTGTCGTCATAAATATCCCATTAAAATGAATATCCGGCTCTTTGGCAACGTGGAAGTATAATCACAATGTTAAATAAGATTGGCATAACAAAAAATCCGACTTGCAGTAAGTGCTTTCTAAGTTTCCAAGGAACTTCAAAATGTTAAAAACAGGACTGCATTCAATCTATTTGTTTTGGTATAATCAACGAAAGAACCCTGTGTTGCTGCTAAGCTCAGCCGCTTATTTAACGGGAAAAGATATTTTCTATTTATTTTTTATCTTAGTGATTGATTATTATAAAGTACTACTCTGATCCAAATCATCCTTAACATTTAAATACCATTAGTATTACAAAAGAGAGAATATAAGTTGCTACAGGGAACGCAATATACATAAGACAGTGCCTCCCCAACCAGACCTCCGGGAAACAACAATCCATTAAACAGAAGGCACTTGAAGAGGTTCAAAGGTACATACGTAAGGGAACCGGTGCACAAGGAATGGCCTGACCGACCATAAGGGATAACTCGGAACATTAAAGAGAACAAAAAGGGGGTGGGGTGAATGAATGGAAAAGATCACAGGACCGGACCAGTCAAGACAGTTGGCAACACTAGGCAGAAAGTGGGGAGAAAATAACATGAACACTACATAAAGAGAAAGTATTGCCATCGGGGGAGGGAAACTTAACATACATTTAAAACAAAAAACGAAATAAACACCATACAGTGATATACAGCCATGAAACTGTCAGTAAACATACTGGGGGTTTAAATCGATTTAACAGCTAGCTTACCTTGCGTTACAGAGACGAAACGAATTCTCTTAATTTCGAAACGGTTGATATAATTGGTAGAATAGACTATCGATATTTTGAAGGATGGTTAATTTATGTAAAGTTACAGGGATAAGTTCTAAGATGTAATATTATATTCGTCCGTATGACTTCTATGTGTTATTTTACAAAAAATATTACCAGAAGAGAAAGTCATGATTGCCATTGCGAAATATTATGTTGAAACTTCATCTAAAAGTCACCTATTTGATCTTGTAACACAACTGAAATTTATTATAACGCGTTAAATGTGTTATTGGATATTTCGGCTGCATACCATGCGCTTAAACAATACATTTTAGCTTTTCTGTGTCGACAAGACGTCGGTGAGGCATCATGTTGCGTCCGTTGACTCTCCGTCAACATTTCATTTATACGACATCTTATCAAGAATTCCTGAATGAATTTTCGGTAAATTTCGAAATGATTCGGATTCATTGTAGATATTTGGGAGGCTGGGGATATGGCTCTTTTGGGTGCTATATTGACATTGTACCGACAGTTCCAAGGTTATACATCGGTGCGTGGTTATTAATTCTATTTATGTTCAACAATGGATGCTAAGTTACCCTTTTTCCATGTGTATTTTGTCTTGATATACTATTCATGTTCTCCCCCCGCTTTTGGCCTATTATGGCTGACTTTCTTGACTTGCTCCCTGGTGTATTACATCCTTTTAACGTTTTCTTTCTTGTTGCCCCCCCCTAAATTCTCCGTAGTTGTGTTTATGGGCGACTATGCCACTCTTTGCACCCTTATTACCATTCATGTTTACCCTTGCACCTCCTATGTGCCTAACGTTTTGGAGACTGTTGTATTCCCTTTGGAGGTCTGTGCGGGTAGACATTTTCTTGTGTATGTGGCATTCCCTGTAACAATTTATCTCTCTCTTTTCATACAACTCACATCTAGCTATTCTTGTTGATAGGATTCAACGTTGCACGAAAAATAGCTTCGCCCATTTTGAGACATTACGGAATCTAACATATAAGAATGATTCTGTCCCTAGCGCTACTTTTTTGAAAAAGAGCCAATTACCTTTTTGTTTTGTCGAGGCATTTTTACTGATGCGTGCTGCAACTCTAAAAGTACTAACAAAATATCAAAGGTCCTCTTGTTGTGATAAAGACTTGTCTGAATCTCGTTAATGTATCACATACTAATTAAATCGATCATAAAAAGTCATGTCATGTTTAGTTTATTTTTTTCACGAGAATCTGAGAAACTTCTAACATTTATCACAGTTAATGTGTCAAGAAAATTTCTTTCGAGATACGTATCAATTTTTTTTTCCGTATCGTTATTGTAACCGCATACTTTACCAAAGTAAAAGAAAGACTTTGAAAAACTATCGGTACCCCATCTGTATAAATGGACGTTATACGCAATTTAGTAACCGTTATACAATGTGCTGAGAAAAATAATGAAGATATATATTCCAATAAATAGAGAGACATTTGTGATGAATGGGTGAATTGTTTGTGAGATAAAAAAAACACTAAAGGGGATTGTTTTATTTGGTCTTCGTCTTTTCAACAGTACGGGTTGTTCAGTTATTTAAGGAAGTTGATGACCAAAACAGATGTCCCCTCTGTCTTGTACGTTGAACTGCTTTGTATGTTAAATTTCCCTACTCCCATGTGCGATTCTTTCACTTGATATAGTGTTTATGTTATTTTATCGCCTTTTCGGCCTACTGTTACCATCTGTCTTGACTTGTCCTGTGATGTATTCCATTCATTACCCCCCCCCCCATTTTTGTCCTCATTAATTCGCCTTAGTTGTCCTTTATAGTCGGCCGAGCCATTCCTTGCGCCCCTGTTTCCCTTGCGTATTTACCCATGTACCGCCTCAGATGCCTGATGTTTTATGGGCTGTTGTTTTCCCGGAGATCTGTGTTGGTCGGATTTGGCTTATGTATGTGGCGTTCCCTGAAGCAACCAACTCTCTTTCTTATATTGCGTAAAGGTACGCAGATGAATCAAAAGGGTTTTTGGATTGTTGTCAAGTTGTATTGTCCGAGTGTCATCTCATATTCAAACACATTCCGAATTGAGTTTTCTGTGCTGCAATATGTATTGTATTCTCATTATTAGGTTGGCTGGTATCTAATTTCATGATTAATGTAAGATAAAACCCCAAATTGAAATTGTTGAAAGTGTTCTACATTTGAGGTGACTGTGCACTTTAAATTTTGGTGTTCTTACTAGAAATCAATGTACAGAATACTGCACATAGGAATGATAAAAAATCCATGTTACAGCGTGTGCATTACCTTCACATAGATACATCTAACGAAAGGTTTCCGGTAACATGAGACATTTTTGTAAAGTAATATTTTGAAAATAGTCTGCACGATGTTAGATAGCGCAATATGATCGACATTACCTGTCAAAAAACTCTTTTTGTTTCTCATCTTTAGAAACAGGCATATTGTCTGAAAATTGGAGCAACCTAGTTTGTAATAGGGTCAAATCATTCATTCACGCTGTCAAGTATTAATGAATGGCATACCACAGGCAATGATTTAGAGACATGAAGTAAAACCAACACTGAATGATCTTCACAATTCAAAAAATAAAAAAGTAGAAGTCAATGAACTATGAATTGTACTTCTGTATAATAAACGAGACTGATATAAACATCGGAGTCAATTAGTGATCTAATTTATGTTCTTAATTTACATGATAGGTTCAAATCAAGGTCTACTAAAGTAATATAGGCCACCGGCCCAAAATACAGCATTACATTTATATGCAACACAATACAATGTCACGAGTAGTGACATCAATAAGATTACAATATAATAAACTCTTGAGGACAACTACGATAACATTTTATATGTGCATTTGTATGTGTATGGATACTAACAGTCCATGAAAAGAGCGTTTTATATGTATGCTATCAGATGATAATTATGATGTTCTAAAACTGTAATTGATAATACAAATTACTGAATAAGTTACTAAATGAGATAATTCAATGCATTGTACTTCGTATTGTAATTGATGCCCAACGAAGTGGGTGTCCATTGCTTTCTAAAAACATTGTCTTCATACGATAGGTTAGTGATGCTGAATACTGAAATGAATTAGTGAAAAAGTATTAATTTGTAAGATTGTATGGAAATATGGATAGTAATGACTTTGATGACACAATACTTGATAATTTTCATCATAAATGACAGAGAATGTGGGTTTATACCGACATTCATCCTCGTATTTACAAAGCCCCGTAATTGCACAAACTCAAACATATTTTTAATACTCGTTTTCTTGTTCTGGACATCGAAAAGCAAACAAGGGCAACCCTTGATAGATATTTTTCATCAAAACTGTCAGACCGAATGTAATTTTCTCTCAGTGTCGCAATGACTTCCAGTGTTTCTAGGTAAACTGATAACGAAATAGTTCATTGATGGCCATAAATGTGTGATGAATGTGTCTAGGACAAGAACATGTTTGGAATCAATTTCCGCTTACGGGACTTCCATACCAAAATGTCTTAGGACAAGTCAATTATTTACCGTTCCTTAACTTGATTAACAATGATTTGTCGGGCGATGTAACCTGGAAATGGACCGACTAAGACGGCAATACAGGACACATCTGATCTAAACAACACATTGTGTGTGCATCATGGGAAATGATGTTGATTAGCAGGTCACGATTTACATACATACAGTCAATGACGACATCACGTTTTAGTGATATGTAATGCTTCTTCAATAGTCCAGTTTATTTGTCAGTGGGTCACAATAGAAAATAAATACGGAAGTTATGCTGGAAATGTCAAACACGCAAGCCGCATAGTCATTTCCATAAGCCAAGAGATACGACCAATGTTAACACATTCTCATGATAATTTATATACAGTGCCCCTCAAAAGTTCCTTCACACTTTGTCAATTTTCCACTGCAATTAATGTATTTGCATATTTGTTTTACATACAATAAATCGAAAATGCTTTTTAACACAGCAATACTTTGGTGTAGAAGTATTTATAATTTGTACTGAAACAAATTATCTTATTTTCTGTGTCAGATCAATCAGTTACACACATACATTGGTTTCGATTGCAGGCCGATATATGCTGCAGCCGAAATGTGTAAATTGTTAATTCTTAACTATCCATCATAGAAGTGGAATGCATAATTTTACTTCATAGTCATACATGTTTTATTTGAAATTTTGTAAGAAAAAGTACCGAAATTCAAAATATTCAAGTGTAAAGAAACTTTTGGATGGCAGTGTAGAATAATTCCCTGCTATGTTTTAATTGCTAATTGTATTTTTTTCTATTTCTCTAAACTTAATTGCCCAAATAGAATATATTTATTATATGGTCACGTGGTAAGAATTAAATATAATTAATGGTTTAATACTTATGTTTAAGTATAACAAACACCTGGGTTAGGTTATGTTATTTATGATCGACTGGTGGTCTATTTCTTTGTTGTGATTTACCGCATCACAATATATAATACGTATAAACTGTATTAATGACTTACACAATATATAATACGTAAACTATGTATGTATTTCCAATAATGTATGACATTGATCGGTTTGACTTTACAAAGTAATTATCCTTATTTATCCTTAGTAAGATATGTTGTTCATAAAAAAGATCTATATAGTTATATATATTTACTATTGTGGAACATTAAGACTCTAAAATATTATTCCATTGCTGCTTATATTTAATATTCATTTTGATACACAAATATCTTTGTTCTGTTCTGTGTTTGCTTATATTACATGTTTGATATTGTATTTGTAACATGTATTTACTGTCTTAATCATCTCATATTTATGTTTATTTTGTTGATGGTCAAAGGCACTGTATGTGCAGATTGTACCAATAGACGTATAGTATTAATAAGTCCACCACTATGACATTCATAGCTCAGCTAAAAGTTGGTTTCCTTGAAGCAAAGAAAGACTGGAAAGTTTGTGCTATCAAAATAGCAGTTATGTTGATAAGTTCCTTAAGGCTAATAATTAACTACTTCGGTGGCTGAACTAGGAAAGATAAACTAATTTGATGGCGTTGGCGAAACCTGTTATTTTAAAAGCACACTATTGGAAAGTTTCTTACTTGTCTAATTGTCAAGGAGATGTTTCTTGTTTTTGTTACTTCGAAATTCTTTCAATCTTATTAAAATATTTCAATTATTATTACTTCTATAACTAATATGTCCTGTTCGGTCAGGAAATCATCCAGTTTTAGACATTGACATAATTGTGCAAAATATGCATTTTTATTTAATTAAGTCATTGTCTTGTCAACGTTTGGTTATAAACGGCCGATTTTCGGGAAGTTTCACCATATGGATTTTATTTCAATACAAGTTCCCTTTAGTCAACACATTTCATGACTGCAATATCCTGTAATGATACAAGTATTGTGAACCACGTGCCTTAAGAACTATAAACCTTATAATTACGTACACATGTTGCTCATGTTTGTCTCTCCTGCTTCTGAAATTGATAATAAAACACAGAAAGTGATTATAGTAATTACGGACAAATACGACGTTTCTGAGACATGTACGCAATGTGAGCTGCTGTACAACAAGTATTTACATTCCAGTAAATTTCTCCACTGTGTTCCATTAATTGTTCCTACTTGAACAATAACTTTGAGAACGCACTACTGCAGATCAATGTGTGTACGCGAAGCATAAGTTTACCAACAATGAAGTGTCGTTAATTACATGTTAGTGGGTGACTCTCCATGGAATTCATAGATCAAACAGAGGACGAGTGTTTAACGAATTCATTGGATACAAATGTATTATTTCCTATTTTGGTGAAGAAATAAGTGTAACCTCTCTTAAATTGTAATGGTTGGTTATCATGACCGTTTTGTCACAGCCACGTTTAACAGTTGTATTATGATTTAACAAATGAACTTAGTCTGACGATATAAATATAGAATTGAAAAAAGAATAATAAACCACAAAAACCACCAAAATGAGCTTCATTTACACATCACACGAAGATCCATTTATCACCCTGCAAAAAACAATCGTGTCTACTTCGTGATAAATCGAGTTATTTACTTCCAAAGTGTATACGTATAATTAGTTATTGTGTGACTGATATCAATGGATGTTTATTTTATTTTTGAGAAAATGATTGTAAAACCAATATCGAGTGGTTTTCATGTATCTTTACAATGCTCTTTTAACATTGGATACCCGATTCTGATGGAAATATATGAAACATCTGAAATTTTAAGTAAACTATGATTTCCGTATTCATTTTTAAAGGTGATACACTTGTTAATAAACTGGACTAGTTAAGAAGCAGTACATGTCACTAAAAAGTGATGTTGTCATTGACTGTATGCATGCAATCGTGTCTTGCTACTCAACATAATCCCCCCTTGAAGCACACACTCTGTGTTGTTTCGGGTGTTGTTTCCTCAGAACTAGAGCTTGCCTATAGAAATGCACTTTTTGTAGACTTTTGAATCAGCACGAACACATTTGAATATGTATTTCCTCCCGAAATATAATCACAAACTAAATGATTATTTCAAGATTTCAGACCCGTCAACAATAAATCACATTTTTCCTCAATAACACATTATACGATTCAAGTCACGTTCTTGCAACATGCATTGCATATTTCTATTTCATTTTGGAGATAGCATTTAATGTTACTGTCAAATCAATCAGAGAGCCATCTTCATGTAATTCAGTGACATGCATATGGTAGCATGAATAACACAATCGTGCAGAAAAGTCCACATACAAATTGAACAGCCACCAAAAACGCATAAGGAGATATGAAACATATTCTTGAATGCACGTACGGGAAACAAGACAGAAAACTGAAATATGAGTAAAGAGTGGAATACCATAATGGAGCCGTCAGTGGCCAAACGTTTCTTCCGATTGAACTTTTATGCAGTCTTTTGAATAGCATTCTAGTATTTGATATTTTCCAGCATCTCCAAATACTGGTCAGAATGCTTAAATAGTGCCATTGTTGAATGTGCAGCATGTGGCGTGAATGTCTGTGAGCTCAAATGGTATTAGATACACTAACTAAGGACAGATATAGTCGAGAGGATGATGTATAATAACTTCAGTCATGATCAACTTCTTTATGTTTAGCCTTGTCAATCCTTTTTGTTATGTGATATTTTTGTCATAGTGCTTTTTTGTTCTATTGCATTTTTGCCAGTCTAGTATATCTCAAATCATCGTAGGTTTTATACCATTGTCTTCATGCAAAAAATCCTCTTTCGTGAGTTTTAGAAGTTACATTAAAATACCTTATTACACAAACCGCTTTGTTACCGGTTAATTAAATTCGTACATACGAGGGGTGATCATTAAGTTCGTGGACGCTTTTGATAAAACACTCATAACAATGTATATTTTCGAAATAATTAGTAACCATGTAAAATAAACTGTAATAAATCACCACGCAAAGTTGTTTTCTTAATATATCGTAATATAATAATGAGATGGAATGTAAGCTATGGTATGTATGTACTTACGAAATTGCACAAACATATTTGATATTTCCTTATCTGTATGTCGATATGAAATCTCCAATTCCTAGAGATTTTTCTCAGATTTGACTTATGATTTAAGAGCCAATTTCTTATATATTCTTAATGGCTGTATCCATTACTCGGCATAATGAATCAATATATTACTTTAAATTGATACCAGGAAATCACGAAATTCAGTTGATAACCATAACTGATTTGATGAATGATTTGGGCGTAAAACAAAGATTTCTCACAGGGAACCGACAAACACTGCTTGTTTTAATAACTTATTTTGAGATTGGATTTCATGCTGTATTTTCATTGGCAGTAACAACATGATGTTCAGATAAAAATGCTTCAAAAACAGATTGAGAAACAGCACCAGCGATAATAGAATTTGTTCTTGAACTGAATTGTCATTGTCTGCAAGCTGCTATATGTGCATCAACTGTTACGTGACAAAACAAGTTGGAAAATTATTGTTTTAAGACAGTGACGTATACTGTATTAATGCGTATTCATACACCTTTTTTGGAATGTGATGTCGCTTATTTATATTTTGTCTGCTCAGCTTTTTATCCATTTTTATATTATGTCCTATCAGTTCGTTTATAATTTATATGTACGTGAAGTACAATATAGAATATCAAATTCTTGATTTGAATCATGTATATTATGAAGAGTCTTGATATAATACATATATTACTGAACCCGCAAATGTCAGACTGATTCAGTCAATTATTGTTCAACATTTGCATATATAACTATTTTATGGGCCCAATAGTTCTCGTATTCACTGGATCTAATTTCCGGTTGACAAGACACTCGAAGTAATCGAACAAAATGTGTATTATTAGGAAACCATCTCGTCGCTAAGTACCGATACATCAATTTGTGCTTGAATTATCATTTCTGCTCATTTCCGTTTTATTTTATGTCCATTTTGTCTTTGTCTGCTAGGTACTTATCTATGTTTGTAACCGGATGTCACTTGGTATTTTTTGGGTGGATGGCCACTATCTTTACTCTCTTCTACATCAACATGTCGTCCATATTATCGCTTTTTTTTAATGTTTGCTGATCGACGTATATGATATTTAAATCTACACATGTTTACATTATTATATTCGCATATGAGTTGTTTAAATCCTTCATCGTTTAATATTATCGGAAACTAGAGCAAGAGACAACAAATTCCTGCGTATGATCTGTGCTGATTTTATTCCAGAAATCATGAAGCTTTACGCGTTATGTTCTTTCTTCAATATTTCAGGAATGTAACGATCTTCTAAAGCTTCTATAGAATGAGACTGTAAAATTTCCATAAAATTAACACACGAATAATTCTACAACCTATTATCAAAACTAGCTTTACGGTCCTGCACTCATTCATTCAGTTCTGTGTGAAGATATTTAGATAACGCAAATACAATCGATTGCAGTGGTTTATATTTGCAAGTTATTCAAATTGCTGAATTCCTCTCGTAAAATCTTTGTGTTTTTTTCTCTCTTTTGTTTGAAAATTGATACTTCCTTTGATTGCTTCAGACACGTTTTGTGGAACAAAGGTGAGATCACAGGCATGACAGTGACAGACCGATGCTGCCAAAACATCGGCAATTTTGTTGAATACGTGAGGCGTGCTGTTAGACTTTTTCATTTGTCTGAGTATAAGCAAACGTCTGCTTATGTTTGTTTATTTTGTTCCTATGCCATTGAAATTGCTTATGTAGATATATTGTAATACTCTCCGTGCTTTTTTGCGTTGGGTTTGTGCTTTGTTTATTCGGCGTAATTGTATAACATTGATTTTGACCTACATCTTTGACCAACCAAATGTGGTCCTCGAAGCGGGCTTTTTCTATTCTGACCAATCATATTTTCACCAAAGAGGCACCAAACGGGGTTTTCATTTACGCAAGAGGCACAAAACGGGATGTTCGTAAGTTGTGCGTTCGTTAGCAGTTCAAATTTTGCCGGTAGTAGTAAATATGTTTAAGCATGCATGTATATATAGAATGACCCTGATAAGACAGGTCCATGATTATAGTATATATAGACCCGGGTTAAATTTCATGAATCTTGGTTTTATTTCGTATTTTTATTTCTTTAATCTGTAGGCTTTATTCGTTTTTAAATCTCTTTAATTGAGTCTCCTTTGTTATCCCTTATGGTCGACCAGGCCATTACTTGCGTTTTAACCCTTGTACCTCATCAAAAGCTTGATGTTTTATGGACTGTTGTTTTCTCGGAGGACTGTGTGGGGTGTGGGGAGTCATTGTCTTATGTATGTCGCGTTCCCTGTTGCAACTTATTCTCTCCTTTATTTCGAATTCGTAGATTGTACTGAACCAAATATTTTCCTCTTGATATGTCAGTAGAACATAGTTAAAACATGGCATTTAGAAGCTCAACATCCAGACAAAATAACACGAAACATGGCACAGAGGAGATACAATATCAGTTCGCGAAGTTTGATTTAATTTCTGATAGAGTGCCAACGGCACTTATCACTCGGTAAAATAGGTCTTCATATATTCCTGACTAAATCTTAAAATGGAACAATGGCAAGATAAAATTATTTGGGCAAACAAATATTGTAGGAGATTTTCAATAGGACTGTTGTTTAAAACTTACGCTAATGTTTTATAGACGGTTGTTTTCTCTGGGTCTGTGTGGGGAGGCACTGTCTTATGTATTTGGAGTTCCCTCTCTCTTTATCAGAGGGTAGCAAGAAACGAACGTCTGTTTGCACACTATCCCTTCATGGAAGTTGACTGGTTATATTTCCTCGTGTACCTCGTGGTCTGTTTTGTATTTGTATTGCGGCATTCCGTTGTTCTTTTTGACAGATAAATGATCCGCGTTCAGTCAATTTACTAATTTTTATTACCTTGTTATTACTGCTGCCATTCTTTGTGCCAGCAAAATAGATTAAGGTTCTAAAGCGCTACCTAGACCCATCAATTTAATTGTCAGATTTAATTTTCTTGTAGCTTTTACGAGACATATCATAGCCATCTTATATTCTGTCTGGGTTATGTTAAAATATTGTCAATAAGATTAGACACGAAACGTCATAGGAACGAGAGCGTTTGCTGTTTGATGTAAATTTAAACATAACAATATTGTGTATGATATTCCGTAAATGATGTTGGGCTAAATTCCTCAGGGGGTCGTAGTTCTTCGATAATTAAACCAAATATTGTCTATCATCGAATAACAATAAGGCGATTACATAAAACTCGATGTGATTCTTTTTTTGGAATTTTTAAGCTGAAATATCTATATTTGAATGAATATTCGATATTACATATGGATTTATATATCAAATATGCAGTTCTGAAATCAATATTTAGATATCAGATTCGATTTCCGGGTTGGACAGATTATGTTCTTCTGTGACCTTTGCGGTCATGTCCTCCATGTGTGGAGAAGTCGGATGCTTTTGGAAGAGCAAGGTAGTACTGGTTATTAATTAATTCCCTTGGTTAGAAAGCTGGTAAGGTCAACTGGCCGCCGTATATGATTGAAACAATATTCAACACCGGCGTTAAACAATCAGATATCCGAGCCCCAGAACGGCATTGACTCAGCTTCTAGATGTTTTCGAGCTGTATTCTGTAATGTCTTATAGTATTAATTAATGACAAATGTCAGTGATTGTCATATATATAGCTTGCGTATAGTTAATGCTTCGAGATAACTGAAGTACAATACGTTAGTCAACCTTAGAACATGAATAAATCAATTTAATAATATTCTAAATTCAAACAAACTTTTGTGATGCTCCATTCTGAGGCAAATCTTTACTACAATAACAGAAAAATCGACATCAGTGTCAAAATCATTGATGAGTGACAAAAATGATGAAATATCAATTTCATCGTGCCCTAATCTCGGAGATGATAAAGTATGGTATGAGAATGGACGTAAAACATAAATAAAATATGGATGCTTCATTTCGGCATGTCAATAAGTACGGTTTGATCTTTCGATTAATTGCCGATGTTTTGCTACAAACCCCATACAGAAATTGCTAATAACGTTATTTTGCACTGGACTTGAGAAAAACGACATGTTTTCATCGTGTTGCTTTAAACGTCAGACCTCGCGTTGTGATGTGTTCATTTAGTACTTTACACACGTTTACATACGCCTACGACATTGCTTTGATTATGAGTCCGTTACGATAATGACATTGTGCTGAATTGGATAATTACACTGAACGTGTCTTTATCGTTATTAGGAGCAATTTAATCTTCATCTTGGGAATTGTGTTCAACTGGCAAATGTCGTCCGATTTATTACTACACTTGCACAATAGACGGTGAAGCCTCTGCGACTTTTCATTTATATACCGGTGAAATTAATTGATGCTGATTTAAATGTTGTTGAAGAACTTCACATGATAAAAGCCTTCAAAGCCAATTGATTCTAGTTTCGATTGGTGTATTTAGTACATATTTTCCATGTGTTTCTTTCACAGTCATTCACATATTTCAATATGCGAACTAAGAACATTTGGTTTGTGAAAGGCATGATTGTACTTACTTCTTTGATCGATTTACATATTGTGTATTTACTGGTTGGGCAATATTGCACACATTGTTCCACAAACCGTAACTCGATCTTACTGAGCCACAAGCACGGACATTGTGTTATAACAGTTATTACGCAGATAAAAATACGTATTTAATATTATCAATAATGTAAAGCTTATGTCGCACCAATACATTCATTGAACTGGTTCTTTGACTTATCAGTATGAAACTTCTTTGATATCAAGGATGTAGTTCTAAAAATCACTAAGTGAAGAATTGGAATGGAAATAGCTCATACGTGCGAAAGAGATTAAGATTTGTAAGACGCTTAAATTCATATAGGTCATCGACGTGCGAACATCGTTTTTATCTCATTCACAAACTGTCTTAACTCGGATTGTTCTTGGAAATTTTTCGGTGCAGCCGTACTAACATGGTTTTGTTATTTGTATATTAGTGTTGGGTAAACCAATCAAATCTTACGTTAACCACCCACTTTGAAGGCAATTTCTCTTCAACCGAACAACGTTTGTAACTTTGATGCGGAGTGGTTTATCGTTCAATAAAGGGTACGTCACCTTTCTGAAATCAACTGAATTTCGGTGAATTTACCGAAATCCATTTTGTATTTGGAGTGACCAGCAATCGAACCATCTCGGCATTTTAATATGTTGCACAACACATCTTAACCTTCAAATTACGCCAACCATCTTTTTTCAAGATATTACTTGTTTATATATCAACTGCACTGACCCAAAATTAAAAATGTACAATTTATAAGTTTGAATATTTTGTTTTGTTAGCATACATGTTGTTACATTTTTTACATTGAAGCGTCGTTGAGAACAATACCCCAACATGTACATTCATAAACAAAATATATACTTTAGAACGCCGATAAAGGCATCTTGGGTATGTGTATTTGACGTAGGTTGCAAGATTTATTTTGTAGAAAAAATATATTAAGTAACTACAGGGAACACCACATACCCAAGACAATGCCTCCCCGCACAGACCACCGGGGAAAACAACAGTCCACAAAACATCAGGCACTTGAGGGTGTGCAAGGGTAAACACGCATGGGAACAGGGGTGCAATGAATGGCATGGCCGACTATAACGAATAACTAAGTGGACAATCAGAAAACTATTTTTATGGTTGGAATACATCACGGAAGAAGCCAAGAAAGCTAGCAACAATAGGCCGAAAGGGAGGAGAAAATAACATGATTATTATATCATATGAAAGAATTCCCATGGGGAAAGCGGAAGTGAACATATATCTTAAACATAAATAGAAATAATAACTAGTTCACGTATGTCAAGGGAATTCTTAAAATGGCTGGTAGACACGCATGCCATCATTTAACACTTCCGACGGCATTGACAAGAAATAATTATATAAGTCGTGAAAATGATATATCCCGAGTTAGCATGTGTGTGGTATCGTAATGCTTGTAAAGTCTCGCCAAACCGTCGTGCTTTGTAGGATTTATTAGTAGTTCTTCCGCCCAGAAACGCAACGCTGATCATGTAAATGCTACAACATTTGAACAACGTAATTCTTCTTCTAAGAATTGATGGATAAAGCTTAATTTTACCTTGTTGCAAAACAGATTTTACCTAATCACTATAAATGTATGCCGTTTAATTTGTGTGATACATTTTGCGTTAATTGTATTGCCCTAGAAAAATATGTTCTTCAATTCATTCAGATAATTAACATTCGCTCGTTTCCATATCAATGTCGGTTCTCGATTTAATTGTTTTGAACACAAGAAGAAGATCATCAATGTAAAAATCTGACAAAAACATTTTGCCCTATAGTTCATATTTCAACTCAAAGAAGGAAACGTGATATGGGTTTGTTAAGGAGGGTCTGAATCGGAGAAAGGGTCTACACATAATATACAGGTATTTGTCAATAATCATTAGATTGAAAGTTGGTGCTGATATATAGGGTGTGTCTGACAATGCACTGTGTGTATCTGTGTTTGTAATATATATAATATGAACAGAAAATATAATGGTCCAATTAAACATAATATTAATATCGCACATCAGTTACATTGCTTCGAAATCACTCAAGGCGTATATTGGCATTGACTGGATTGCCTTTCTAATGTTAGTTGTGTGATATGGATCTGATTGTTTTACATTTGTCTGAAAAAGTTATTGTCTAATTCTTTCAAAAAAATATACGTTTTGACACATTATCAGTTTGTTTTAATATAATTATTTCTTGGTGTACATCAGGGGTATCAACATGTAATTAAATACCCTTTAATAAACAGCACATGTCCTGTTATTTCGATTATTTTGATACAATGGAATAAAAGAACATACACATATTCAGGTGATAAATCACACATACTAGTACTGTTACGGTTCGCGTTACTCATCCAATGATGTCGTTTTGGGACACATAAGTTATTTCGGAAACCTGCTGCAATTAATCTGTGATGAAAATAGTATATTATGACAAAAATTCATGCATTAAAATAGGTGGCAAACAGCAAACATGTTATACTATATGCTATGTCCAAATTGCTTTTAATTTTTAATTCAATCGAACGAAAACTGTTTTTGTTATTTTGAGTTTCGCACCAACGCAAAGTTAGAACCAAACTAGCAAGGTTACATATCATTGAGACTAAGTAGTAGCGTTTTGAGAACGTACACTTACGATGGACCAAGTACAACAGCACTGTCAGTTAAAGGGCCATGGGCAAATACATTTATTGGATAGAGATATATGGATGGATATGCAGGACATTATCACCGTTATAATGTGTTCACCAATACTGAAGAATATATTTAATAATATTTACGATATTTGTCTTGGTTAGTGAAATGTAAGTATAGAAAGAAGCATTTACGTTTTTGACATTATCGGCCCAGAGAAGTCATTCCAAAGGTCGCAAATCGGCTTTTAAATACAATGTGCGAATGTTCTATCGATATAATTTCCCACGAGGTTTACATAAAGATACAAAAACATGACAAGTATTCTTCTTTTCTAAATAGTCGGTATAAAACTATTTCAGTAGGTTTCTTATTTTTGTTACCCTCTCGCATAATTAATTCTAAGTGTGTTTCGTGTGGCAATATATTTTATCAACATGCTTAACGATTTGTGAATAACTGAATGACGTAAACTCATTCATCTTTTTTTGTAGAATTAAAGTTTAGTCCTTTCCAGATTTCACAACTCTGTATCGGAAACTACAATTAGATTCTGTACACGCGAACAGTTATTTCAGGAAATGCTGATTCATCAAACGTGATTGAGAGGAGGTGTATATCAGTGTCTGGATCACTTGACATCTTGTTTTGATGCGTTTAACTTCCTAGCAAAAATAGTTTCCTGTGTAAACATAATCAAGTTCCACAGTTTGATATTGATTGGACACTCCCCATCTTGTAGGAAAGTATGATAAACTTAAGCTATTGTCGTATGTCTATTTCTATTTTATGGCAATGTGAATGTTAAAGCAATATTGCCAAGTGTCGACTATTTAGTTTTATGTTTTTAACGACTGTCAATCTTTGATGAATGACGTAGAAGTGGTGTTTGCCAGTCATTTTACGCAAATGTGGACCAGCCGACCTAGACCATAATAGACGGAGCTTATTCTCAAATTGGTAAAAGATAAATTGTGCATACATTCCTCACACCTTATGAAATATGCATAATGTTACATGTAAACGTGTCATTCTGTGTTGTTTTCCTACTCCATTGCTTTTGTTCTGGTCCTGTATACGGCCAAAGTCATAATTAAGTTTATGTGTTAAATAGGATATGAATGATATTGAGAAATGTGCGGTTCGCTAGCGTTTGGCGGCTTTTATCAGAATTTGATTGATATCCTTACAAATCTGATAAATATGTCGATGTGCAATTTACGTTCGGTATAACAAATGCTAACAATATATGTCGTGAAAAGAAAAGACAGTTATTCTGTAAGACGTATTATTTCACAACGGACTATCAATATGCCGTACGAATAAAATGATGTACACCATCTTCGTAAATACTAATCAAGATGTAAAGCATCTGGAATGTAGCATAGATACTTTGGCCTTGGGATAAAGCCCCAGGCAAAAAACTGAATGTAGGCTAGACACATAGTGCTTTGCACTTTCCGTTCTACAATCTTCATCTAACAGATTCGCCCCAATTTAACAAGAAATATCTTGAACAAAGATAGTCGGTGCAATTTGAATGGTAAGATTTGTTGTGCAACATATATATAAAATGGATTTCGGTAGATTCACCAACATTCAGAGGACTTCGGTAAGGTAAAGTACCCTTTATCGAAAGGTTAACCAATCCGCATCAAGGTTACATATTTATGTTGTTCGGTTGAAGAGAAAGTACCTTGGAGTTTAACGTAAGATTTGATTAATTACCACCACACTGATATGCAAAAAGCAAAACCATGTTAGTACGGCTGCGCCGAAAAAATAAGTATATGTCATCATACCAACTAGGCCTCCAAGAGTTCATGTTATGTCAACAACTCATTTGTTCGATCTCGATGAAGGGCTTTGCAAAACTAGCATAAAGTATAACTATATCAATTGTCAGGGTATAAGCATAATTATGTATAATTAATTATATAACTAATTTATAATCTTGTAAACTATGTAAATTGACAGATTTTTGAACATTATCCATGTCCCCCTTTTGTTCACGCGCTACACTTTTCACTGAGTAAGATGCCTACGCCTAGACTGTAATATTACTGGAGAAAATGATTAACAAACAACAACCTTGAATTGTTGTCATAGTAGTTATATATGGGATGTGCTCAATATCATTGTTTCTTGCAGTTGAAGGCCATTATGTTGTTGTCAAAGTATGGTACATGTGTTAATCAATGTTTGAAAATATTGAACTCTGGAGTGTCTTATGTTTTATGGATTGTTGTTTTCCCGGAGGTCAATGTCGGGAGGCCCTGTCTTTTGTATATAGCGTTAACCCTGTAGCAACTTGTTCTCTCTCTTTCATGAAATCATTTTACACTAGAGGACGCTTATGTGGTGATGGTTTAGAAAATACATAGTACAACAACATTATAAAAACTGTATGACATACGCGGTATGTTTTCTAATTTGAAATAAGCTTAGATAAATCGGCTTACATAAGTCGAAGTAAAGTTATGTGCTGCGCTGTCAACTTGAATCATAGGTATACAGCGAATACCTTAACGCCAGGGTTCCAGACAAGACAGTACGTACTCATTGTTTTTGTCACGTTCTATTCTGACATATTTTTTAACGGGTTATACATAAGGGTGACTAATTATTCACACTGGAGTATGAGGAAATAATCCAAATGAAATTAATGAAATGCTATGTATCACTTTTTACTGTATTTATTATATGGTTTTTGTGTTGTTATTGTGAAGAAATAACCCCCCCCCCCCCCCAAAAAAACCCAGACAAGTGAACGTAATTATTGCGCACTATGAATAGTTGTGATCATTAATCTTTTCGGTCATTATACGATACAGCATGTCATGTTGACATTGGAGACAATGGACGCACCTTTTAATTCTTACTAACGAAACAATTTAAAACAGACACTTATGGGCCTTTAAAATGAAGACTTGTGTCATATATACCCATACAGCAACGTTGACAAACAACTCGTAATACTGTTAAATTTAATAGTATAATTAAGCAAATTTGACATACTCTTTACACCATCCTGTCCCATGCACATGTACTTAAGTGGTAATGAAACGTATTTTGCGGCATACACTCATTGTATCTTGTTTTATTTAGTCTAAAAATACTCACAGGCTCCGTCTCTCGTATGAAATCTAGTAAATGCGGCTAGTTTGTAATTTTTCCCATACCATCATCGGAGCACATTATTTCTTTCGTTGAAAACCCCAGTAGTGTAGTGTCACTGGCTGTTCCAAGGCGATACCCGTACCATGTTTGTGTGTGTCCATGTCTTTCTTTGTAAGTGCTTACTTGCAATATCCGTTATCATGTTTCATTGTGCTTTTTAACTGGCCGTGCCCTTTGTAAATAGGGGTATGTGGTATTTTTCTGCTCGAATTTCATAATCCTCCTTCTTAATTTAAAAATATATGAATTGTACATTTTAAACATTACTACTTATGACTACGTTTGTCATGAGTAGGAAATCTTTGTAAAGTACATTTCAGTAATATTGATATAGGTCATGGTTTATATGCGTGTAATACGCACTCAGTAAAAGATATAAGAACTCCGACAAACGCTTTGGCATTATTATGAGGTACCTAATGAATTTTATCAGATTATATTGTAATCATCGGTAATATTTGGATTTTACGGTGCGAGGAGTGCCTTATCACAGATCACAATTTCCTGATTGAGAGGATTGAATTGCTATTGCTTGCTGATGTCTGTGTTGACTTGATAACGGAAGCCTCATCATAATAAATAATTACTAATTTCCTGTTTTTTACTCTGCCGAATTACCTTATTATTATGTTTATTTTCAATCATGTTTGCAATACGTGTGGTCGTCAATTTTCCCTTATAGGATAGTTTGGCATAATCCAATGTTCGTATTTATTTCCCACCTTTTTCCGTGGTCAACTTGCTTTCTTAACGTGTCCAGTGACGGATCCTTCCCCTTTTTGTTCATACCTTCTACTTTCCTTGATTGTATTTGAAATTCAGTCGGACAATTCCTTACTGCTACACTCCCATGGCTGTTGGCCTTTTTACATCCTCTACTCCTAGTTGTCTTTGTACTGATATTTCTTTGGGATAAGAGTGGGAGCCATTGACTTGTGAATGTTACAATCTCTACATCGACTTAATCCTTCATAATTGCTAGACTAAAAGCAATGTCTACCATAAAGCAAATGGAAAACGTTTAAAAGAAAGATGAAGTTGTTACAGGGAACGCCGTTAACTAATGATTGTAATAAATACGTAACTTAAGAGCAGTTCAAAACCCAACAGTTATCGGTGTATCAGTTGTAGAATGCTGGCATTTACACATATACTTATATGTCATTATGCTCTGCCAGACCATGGCTTGCTTCCACCACGCCCATGCATGTTTGCCCTGCCAGACCATTGCTTGCTTCCACCACTCCCATGCATGTTTGCCCTGCCAGACCATTGCTTGCTTCCACCACACCCATGCATGTTTGCCCTGCCATTGCTTGCTTCCACCACTCCCATGCATGTTTGCCCTGCCAGACCACTGCTTGCTTCCACCACTCCCATGCATGTTTGCTTTTAGTTTGCCTACGTGCATGAATTTGTTTTCCATATTTGTCTTTCATGTCACGTGCACAGTTTAGTGAGTTCTTAAACTTTGAAAGTTTGCAGCGACAACGAAAATGAATAAAAGTCGCCGTACTGTCCACAAACTACATTGTGTGTGGGGCAAAAACTGAGAGCCTGTTTATAATAAACTGTATATTTGGAATATTTTACTGGTTTTGTTAATAAAACTGATAAAAATTACACATAACGGACATTTAATTAATTAACAATGATAAATGTCTAACCAAGACTTGTTATTATGCTAATTAGTCCTTATTCTAGAAAAGAAATATGCAAGAAGAAATTCACGTAAATTTATGAATGCAAGGTTATTTGGGTCACTGGATGTGACATGTGATGCATTCCGTATCGTTTAAGTGTTTTTTTGTTCATCGTTATTTGATAACGTCTTGAAATAACTGAACACTAATGACACATTTGTGGTCATTAAGATAGGTTTTTCGGCGCAGCCGTACTTACATGGTTGTGCTGTTTGCATATCAGTGTTGTGTAAACCAATCAAAGCTTACGTTAACCATCTCTTCAACCAAACAACATTTGTAGCCTTGACGCGGATTGGTTAACCTTTTGATAAAGGGTACGTTACCTTGCCAAAACCCACTGAATTTCGGTAAATTTACCGAAATCAATTTTTGACCAGCAATCGTAACATCTCGGTCTTTTTGTAATGTTGCACAGTAAATCTTAACCTTCAAATTACGCCGACCATCTTTTTTCAAGATAGTTCTTGTTTATTAACGCACTCGTTCTCTTCATTTTGTATTTCTTTACCTCATTCCGTTGGTAGAATATTCTCCTGGAAATGACGTGAGAAGGGGCCGTAAGTGTGTCAGCCAACTACCTTCCCTGATTTTATGATATTAAAGAAATAGCTGTCAGTTGTTATTTGCGATATTTCAAATTTGAACATACATCACTCATGCCGCTAGGAGAATTTGATACATTAAGATCACTTCATCTCAAATTTTATAGATACACAAATGAAACTTCTGTCTAGGAGAAAAATCTAAATAAATTTACCGCTCATAATATATTGTTATTGACAACGTAAACAAGTATTTATAATTACAGTATAGTGCTGTTAAATTGACCGCGAACAGGTGCATGCACATTCAGGACCGATCCATGTCATTTAGGTAAGAAAATGTTCTCGTGCGTAAAACTATAACTGCTGTTTGGTTTACATTTCTATCAAAACACAACCGCGGCGTTTTCTCCGTCAAGCTTACGGACAAACATAATCATTTCAATACACCTATTTTGAAAATGTAATGGTCCAGGATATATATGCATGTGTTCGCGGCTAATATAACCGCACTTTACGTTTTTTATTTTCTTAAGAACGGTTTCCAACCAAAGGAATCATGTTCTGCACATATATTGACCTATAAATGTTGTGGTATTGGTGTTCTCAACTAGTATTGAATCAACGGTATATAACAATATGAATATTCCGTGTAGATACATGTACATTTAAACCTCACTTAAAGACCACCTCAATAATAAGAGCACCTCAATATTAAGACCACACTTATCAAGTCCATTTTCACTTTTCCACTCTTTATTCAACCACGATAATAAGACCAATTTTCAATGGTGGTCTTGGAGGTTTTACTGTAGTTGAAATTTATTTATTGTGATATTATGCAAATATTATTCATTTGCATGCACCAGCAAACATCAAATTTCTTCATATCACGTGTTGCAAACATTGTCTCGTAGAAGGTTTGTGTATTTTTATAACATCCTGTTTTATTTTTAAGTAAATACAACACAATTGTGTTTAAGACATGATTGGTGTTTGTTTGACATCTACGCCGTAAAACACACTGTTTTGCAAAACTTGCAAAGAATTTATGATCAGCCCCAATTTGAATAGTTATACTTTAATGAATCAGGTGTCCGACCGCGCTATTCCTTGCGCCCCTGTTCCCTTACGTATGTACCCTTGACCCTCCTCAAATACCTTGTGCTTTGTGGATTGTTGTTTTCCCGGAGGTATGTATGGGGAGGCACTGTCTTGTGTATGTGACAGTTGCAACTTATTTTCTCTCATATATTGTTGAGGAGAAGACCTTTATAAGTCATTGACTTTCGGTCTTGTCATTAGAACATTTAGCATTGAACACACTTTTTAATGAAAAATGTTGTAAACTGTATTGAATTACGGTGTACTATGTTGCCCATATAATGTAAATATGTTAAAACTAAAGAGCGAAACATTTAATTGGCCATGACGGCGCAACAGGACACAGAACAGCATAATTTTGTCCTGTAAACAACTGATAAAATACTATTTTGCCGCCTCGTTTGACCTTAACAACGGACGTTTTATTTTTGTATTATTCACATTTTCATTGGTTGGCACATATTTGTACGAGGTCATACTACCTAAACGACTTTCATTATTCACGTTTATTGTGAAGTATCGCGACATCACTTGCTTTTTTGCACTGACACGAGCTTGTCATAGTAAAAACTAACAAGGAAATGCGTAGTGAGTTTCGCAAGCGACCGATTTCTGTTCGCATCTCATACAAAAGGTGGAGTACTTTTGATTCATTCAAGAAACTGTTTTTTTGGCAAGGGTGACACGTATGTTGTAACATCATTCAGAAATAGCGTAAACATATTTTGTTTTGCTCTTATAAAAATGGTTTAGACAAGAGTCATACACATATGTTTGTTCTATATTTGTGCAGATATACAAATGTTAATCACGACGGACCTAAACGTCTCATCCAGTGGTTGTTGTTATGTTTGAAATAGTTGAATGGTTACAAATTTACAAAATACAGTTATTAGCACAAATTCCCTCCGGGATATTCATTTTATCGCTCGCAGCTAACAACGAAGTGGTTGGTTTTGACCGCTAACAGCTACTTCTGAAATCACAAGATATGAACAACAAGATTATATAAGATAACAATTTAAACAGTCTCATCAAACGCGGGGTGTGGCGTTGATCGACAAAAGTGTTCTTTTCCCAATGGATTTGATATCGAATTTGATGTTTTATTATAACTAGCATCGCAGACGCGTAAAACTGACGGGTATTGGTTTTCGTTAAATACTATTATGCACACACATTATTATAATTTGCCAGTGAATGTTTTTTGCAATTAAAGATTTAGATAAATCGTCTAAATAAATTACTATACTCAATCATGTAACTTACGAATTCTCGCGTAACATCCAGTATTTGTGTTATTTGACGTTACGTAACGTGCGCAGCGATGTTACGTGTCTTGACCTTAGGCCACGAAGCAACGATGTGTTATGCGTTCTCTTAAAGCTTCCCTGAAATTAAATGATTCTTATGCAGAACAATCTGAAAGGATTCACTCTAAGAAATTCCAATATTTACATTACAACTTTTCCAAGGCTGTAATTCGCTGTATGGTTATTATTTCGTTTTGTATTTGAATGCATGTTATATTTCCCATTAACCTGTGCAATTCTTTCACTTTATACAGGCCATTCCTTGCGCCTCTGTTTCCTAACGTATGTACCCTTTAACCTCCTCAAGTGCCTTATGTTTAATGGATTGTTGTTTTCCTGGAGGTCTGTGTGGGGAGGCACTGTCATATGTATGTGGCGATCCATGTAGCAACTTATTCTCTCTCTTGATTTATTGTCTTTGTCGACATTATACGAAAATAAGCTTTGTATTGAAGATTCAAGCTTCATTTAGAATGTTCAGAATTATTATCCATCAAAACGTCATCATTAAGACCGGAACAACAACAATAAATGGTGTTTTGTTTATTATTGCTAACCGACAGAAAATAATTGCTTCCTAAGGGCGGAGTTGCTGTTGTTTATTGTTGTGTACATCCGTGTTCTACGTTTTCTCTTTTTCCCTAATTCACACTAATGGTGATTTATTTTTCTATTTTCAGTATGGCACAACTTCGACTTCAAACAGTCTATTGCGGTATTGTGATAGCGAGGAATGTAATGATGTAAGTATAACGTCATGTTATTTTTATGTAATACAAACTTTAGGTTAGCTAGCTGTTAAATCGATTTAAACCTCCAGTGTTTTTACTGACAGTTCCAAGGCTGTCCATTTAATCCCAACCCCCTGTTTGTCCTCCTTAATTATCATTAGTTGTCATGTACGGTCGGCCAGGACATTCATTGCGTCCCTGTTCCCTTGCGTATTTACCCTTGCACCTCCTCAAATGCCGATGTTTTATGGACTGTTGTTTTCCCGTTTGTCTGTGTTGGTCGACATTGACCTATGTATATGGCGTTCCTTTGCGTATTTACCCTTGCAACTCCTTAATGCCTGAAGTGTTGTGGTCTGTAGTTTTACCGGAGGTCTGTATGGTGAGGCATTGTGTGGCGTGCCATGTAGAAATTTATTCTCTTTTACCTATTCCTGAGATGAGAGCATTAGTAGACAATATCATAATCATTACTATATATCACACAATATTGCTCACAATGGAATGATAATTGGTAAATTAAGCCACATTTTCCAGATTGTCAAACCAGACGCTACGCACAAACTTGAAGTAGGCCCGTAAATAGGAATTGTTGTAACTAATTAAATTCTATTTTGACACTTTATTACATTATGTCTCTCACCAGGGCTCTCATTAAATTGCAATTCATTATGCGTGATGTTTCCTAAAAAGTTCAATGTGTCAATTGTTTGAATTATTCTAATGAGAACAATGCTTTTTAAGAAACACGTGCATGTTACTAAATTGAATACTAATGATCATAAACAATGAGGGATTTTAACGAGATTTGTATTATGTGATTATCTGAACACAGGAGGAAAATTACTTTATAATGTTCATTTTGTTCTGTTTATATATTTTTGTTACATATAAGTTGACTGAAATAAACTTGATTGAAATGAACTTTTAAATTACATTTCAGTGTTTGATTCCGTGTAATTATACTGCCATCGAGTCCTCAGGGTGTGGGAGCGACATTTGTGGGGTAAGTCTCCTACAATATGTATCAGTACTGTAAAAACACCTCAATAATAAGACCACCCCAAAATTAAGAACACATTTTTCAATTCCATTTTCACTTGCTATTTATTCAACCAACTTTATTCAGACCACCTCAATAAGAAGACCAGTTTTCAGGGGGCCGAAGGGTGATCTTAATATGGATGTTTTATTGTATAGCATTATTTATACGTAGTGATGATAGTTATGTGATATGTGTATGTATTGATCTTAAACCAATTCTTTAATTGATAAACAATGTAAAATAATTTCATAATAAGACAAAATAAATATTTAAAACGATGTTCATGTCATGAAAAAAACTTCAAACTTTTGCAAATCATTCCGGATATAATTCATCACCGATAACGCGATTGCAGCGTAAATAGTATTACACGACTATTACATGTTACCTTACATCTCTTTAAACATGCTTCATTGATCAGCAACCATGGTTGTTAAAGACAGTTTTCAAAGTAATACAGAGAACCATTGAGCGCCCTACGTTTGTACTGACCCTTCCAAAAAGTATTCATGGTCGAGTTGTTCCGGAAAATAATTTCAAATATTATGTGGTACATCATGTCCAAAAACAACATAATTCGTTACATAATTATGCATGTGTGAATACATTTTGTAGACAAAGATATTCTTTATGAGAAGAGTATGTCTATTAAATAAATTAATATGTATCCAAGTTAACTAAATGCTAAATTATACCATATAACCGCCATGGTTGTCATTGTAACACGAATGCCCAGTACTTAGGCCATACATTATGTGAGCAAGTCTCCAAACTTTGTCACATGGACCAAAGTCATTTATAAAACTTGTTCTGCACAGCCGTGTTTGAGACAATACAAATTCATTAAGCATCACAGATTTTTAAGTTAAATATTATAAATATGTTATTATATACGCGATGTTTCCGCTTTATGAGTAATTTCTCCTGTCGGTTTGATAAATGCTATATAATGAGTTAATTAAGGATATATAACTCAGTGACTGGTATGCTGTTTTTTCATTAATAATTTGTTTTTGTCATAAGTCTACTTGTTCACAAAAGACATAATGCATACACCACTTTCCGCATTGCCATGTGGGCATTTTGAGAAAACATTTAAACTGCAATGCCGTTGTCTAGACATAGCAGTTTGACACATCGTCCTATTACACGTATTTGAATGACTAACTAAAATGCTATCAAAAAGGCATCATGTGTGTCAATATGAAGTCTAAATACCAGTCATTTTAATAAGCTTTTAGTTCTACAGTTAAATACAAAGTAGGCTTTGTACAAAATCCTGCACGGAGCCCGTCTGTTTAAAACAAGATATCCGATGTTGTGGAAAGGCGGAAAATATTGCAAACCACAAGGACACACAATTATTTTGAAAGGTCATGTCCAATTTAGTTTAAATTCCACTTTTTATGACCGATATCTTTAATACATATGAAAACACAACATATGGTTGTATACCAGTATATCATCGAGGAAGACCGTACCGTTAATAGCACATGCTGTTCATGTAATTGATCACTTTGGGCTATAGGCCACGTGATAGCTTGCCAATGGGTAGCACTGAGAGTCAGATGCATCTCCACTTCCTTTGAAAGCTTCAAGTATGCCGTCCTTTTTATTACGCCAGTTCCCTTGCGTATTTACCCTTGCATCTCCCCAAATGCCTGATGTTTTGTGGGCTGTTGTTTTCCACTGAAGGTCTGTAGGGAGAGGCATCGTCTTATGTATGTGGCGTTCCATGTAGCAACTTATTCTGTCTCATCTTATAACTGACACGCCGAGAAGCGCTGGAAAAAGGTCCCGAATTTTAAACTAAAAAGTTAGATCATAATTATGATCCTTTGATAAATCGGGGACTGATTACATTGATAAACATAAAAACAGCACAATTATTTAAATCATATTTCAGGTTCCACTTACTTTTAAGCGTTCATCAACATTGTTTTTACAGCTGCTTTTATAAATTTCTGTTTAATTAGGATGATGCAGTCTGTCTAGAGAGCTGTTATTTCCAACAGAAGATTTCCACAGAACAACAATCTTTCCATACAAGTGAGTAACACGAGACAGATAAATGCATTTAAGTCGGCACATATTAATGCATCGTTCATGTAATGAAAATGTATTATCTAGCTAGAGAGGGCGAACAATATTGCTCATCATGCAATGCCAATATTCAAACAGAACTCTTTTTCATATAGATTCTCTATTTTAATAATATTAATTACTGTTCTTAATGCAAATTATCGACGTTTTCCTCTAAAAATGTATTTTTTTATAATGCAATGTTAGAATTCAGATTGATAATGTAACTTGGAATTATCATATGTATTGATTGTTTTTCGGACACATATACATATTCTTAAAACAATTACCCAAGTACACATATAATAGTATTATGGACCGGCAATCTGGAGACCCGGGTTCGAATACCGGCAGCGCCATTGACCTATTTTTCGTGTTCCTCAAAGCATGATTTCATATCTATGTATCATCAAATATTGAAATCGTATAGAAATTCAATTACTTAACTAGAAAGATGATTGATTATATGTGTATAGGTGTCTAGGGAAGCCCATACAAGCCTGAAAGCTTATTTACAATGGAGTCCTTATATGTTATATATCATCTAATATCAGTAAGTACAAATAATTATGCAATAACAACAACATGTTCAATCATGATCTATTTTCTGTACCTTATTTCAGACAATTACCACGTGGTGCTGGACCCTCCAAGTATTGTTTGCAAAAATGTCTCATATGGGGAAAACCATTGTAAGGAAGAAGATGTCGCTGGAATATTCATAAAGTGGCATGCTTTATCACATGACTCTAATGATAGTCTGGTCTACGTACTGGGTGCGAGATACAAGAATGAAGAGAATCATGAAACCAGTCCATGGACAGTTAAAATGATGGTAATGCAACACATGTTGTCAATGGTTACCATAGCAATGTCAAATGTAAGAGGTATCACTCACTAAACTTCAATTTTGCGAAATGATGTATAATTCAACTATGATTCATTGGCATTTTTTCCGTGTTATTTGTTATTTGATTTTGTTGATCCATATTCATGCAATGTCTCGAATTAAAACATCAAATTATTGAACGATTAAAAATTCATTTAATGTAGAATGTGTAGGTGACAATCGTCCCATAAAATTAACATATTTTGATCACGCAGACATTTAACATTATGCTCCAGTTACTGATCTTAGTGGCGTCTGAAAGCGTTTTAGCACAAAATCTGTAATAAGGTTTTGCTCTATCATTGGCAAAAAATATTAAATTTTCATTATTTTCATATTCCATTGAATTAACTCCCTTTTTAACGCATTGTTGAGATCTATTTAGAATTGCAATTATTATATATAACTGTTTGTCCGCAAATTTATATCAAAAGCATCTGAAAGTATGTGTGTTTACATGAAATAGATATGAAAGGAAATATCCATATATTCTGAGAAAGACAGTTGAACCTTATATAAAACAGTATTACAGAAAGTATACAATATACCAACATTTGTTGAACTATTAAGCTCAGAAAGTAAGACTGTTGTAAGTAAGTAATCTGTCATTGTTTATTCATAAAGCTTTTATCCTTAAGTTGTATTATATTATAAATAAGTAATTATGTTTTGATTACTTTATAGTGTGCTTTATATTATGTTCACGAACCATACTATTGTGCAGGGTCAAATTACATGTTTGCCAATTTGAATATTTCGATATTTATATATAACATATTTGCATTGTTTATGTTCAAAAAACATGGGCAGTTTGCCTAATATTTCGGAATAAACTATCTATATTACTCTAACACATACGTAGATGACAATGCAGAAGTCCGCCGTGTGTCCAAAATCTGAATGATATGTAATTGTTATGTTACTTTCCTGTCTTTATGTTCCAGGTTCCGTCTGTTTATGTCGGCATCAAAGATCTGCGCTGTAGCACATACTATCAATTCATGGTAACAGCTGTCGGTGTCGATGGTATAATTGGTCATTCGACGCCCTCTGAGTGGAGCCAAACGCTCGGTTGTAAGTCATATGTTTACTTTTATATAGTATTTTTACTGACAGTTCCAAGGCTGTAATTCGCTGTATGGTTGTTATTTCTTTTTCTGTTTTGAATGTATGTTATATTTCCTTTTCAATTGTGCAATTATTTCACTTTATGTAGGCTTCAGGTTATTTTCTGCCCACTTTCGGCCTATTGTTGTCAGCTGTCTTGATTTTTCCTGTGATCTTTTCCATCAATAAATCCCCCTCCACTTCACTGTTTGTCCTCTTGATTCTCCTCCTTATGGCCTGCCAGGGCATTCCTTGCGCCTCCTCTAACGTATATACACTTTAACCTCTCCAAGTGCTTTATGTTTTATGGATTGTTGTTTCCCGGAGGTCTGTGTGGGGAGGCACTGTCTTACGCATGTTGCGTTCCCTGCAGCAGCTTATTATCTCTCTTGTATTCGGATTCGGTGATAACGTTGTGCGTGTTGTCTATGTGACATTCTGGTAAATGTACAAGCACCATGAATGAGTTCACTCAAAGGACTAATGCCAAAAGTTAAAAAAACATATGTCTGAATGTTGTCTGACTCCCTATTCGCAAATTTATAGCGCTCACAAAAATTCTTGGTCCTCGGCAGGAACTACGCTTTTAGTCTTGATCATGAGACATATTGTTGAAAAATCATTAGAGGTACTGATATTCAGTTGTCGAACTCCACAAAATAGGGTTGGGCGACAGCAAACATAGACTTTTTAAATGTGCCCTACTGTGCAGTGTAAGGTGCTTATACAAATATATTCGTAATGGATAGACGCTTAAACACTGAATGCTTGAGAATATTTCGTGTCTTGAGAACGATTGCTAGGCCAGTCCTTGCGCCCCTGTGCCTATGCGTATTTACCCTTGCATCTCCCTAATGACTGATGTTTTGTGGACTGTTGTTTTCCCGGGGGCCTGTGTGGCGAGACATTGTCTTATGTATGTGGCGTTCCCTGTAGCAATTTAACCTCTCTTTTAGTTAAACTTAGGTGAGCTAATACATTCCGATATGTATTTACATTTGGATGTAACAGAGTATGGATATTAAGAGGACTGTCCATCAGTTAGGTCACATTACAGGAAGTAAAATGATTGAATCAAGGAATAAAACAAAATTAGCATTCCCTGGATAGCTGTGATATTATATTGCAATTGCGCTAACGAATGTTTAAAATAATCATTAGCATTGCAAATTGGTGTGTATTTCATGCTCATTGAAATCTAATGTGTCTGTCATAATTACATGTTAATCATATCCATCGGGGTCGCCACACAATCGTATAGCATTGTTACAACATAAGTAACATTTACGACAAGTTTCGTGTTATTTTATACCATGTAATTGTATAAACCGTTGTCTAACACGAACACTTCTGTAAGATTTTAATATAGAATGTCGTGCTTACGTCTGATCTTGGCTAATATTAAATGACAGCATGTGCTCTTTTTATCCTTTTCGGTATGCAAAAGGCATTTAGATTATTCGTTCCAAAAGCCCCTCACATATCGTATTTAAGAGCATACAATATAATTACATGCAAATAGGTCACTATTACATGACTATAGACTACCTGGGCGTATTGAGAGGAAAGTTAAGCCGTTCTCGGTTTCTTCACAAGCCGTTTAAAATTACACAAGTTGAGCATAAAATAGTATTTTTGTATTACGATGGGTGAAAAACGAGCTCCTAAGAATTGAACTAATCTTTTAGCAACATAGCCTTCTTTCAACCAAATGTATTAAAAAGAAATGTATTTAAACGTGATGAATAAACATATACAGGGGAGGGCATTTAAAAATGTTGAAAGAACTTGTTGCCCAATCATTTTTGCTTTTTATAGTTATGTAATAATATCAATAAGTTAATCCCAATGTGTTATTGAGGATGCATACGTGTAAATGATCAACATCACTAAATAAATATTTTAGAAATAAAAAATCTAAACCGAGTTTTGTATTGGGTAAATAATAGAAGCATCATTATCGAACAATTTCATATCATATCGCGGCAAGAAGATAAAAGTGTACGACCATTCTCACATTTTAAGCGTCTAATCTATCTTTTTGAAATACCCGACACCTTCTACTTCAACTATCTTCGTATGGTGTTTCGGGAAATAAAAGTTCTTCCTGAATTTTAACTTGCAGTCATTTTTCTGAAGGCACACTTGACCGGACTGTAACACTTTCGTAGATTTCACGCAGACGTTGCATAACTTTGCAATTGCAATTTGCGCTTCCTTAATTATGATTCTAATGAACGTTTTCTTCTTCAATATTCGTTTAATTCGTCGTTTGCGTGCTGTCTGACCTCTTTGATTTTCCTAGTTATCCCTTATGGTCGGCCAGGCCATTCCTTGCGCATCTGTTCCCTAACGTATGCACCCTTTAACCTCTTCAAGTGCTTTATATTTATGGATTGATGTTTTCCCGGAGGTCTGCGTGGGGAGGCACTGTCTTATGTATGTGGCGTTCCCTATAGCAACATATTCTCTCTTTTACAGATAACTACAAACCATCGATGCCTCTAGAACTGCATGTACAAAAACTAACAATTGTTGATCAGAAACCTAGTGCAACTGTGGAATGGAATCCTGGAAAAGGTGGGTACCACTAATATATTCTGATGTTCTTACATGCATAATGCACAATACAATACGCAACACTACACATGTTTGTCTCTATGTATGAAGTTTATTGTTATAAAATGAGAGTCAAGCTGACAACTGTGAGTTTATAGATACATATCGCCATTACATACCCATCAGCATTTATTAATTTTTTTCTATCAGAAACTGTGCAATTGCAATATATGCTTTCTACTGTTGATGCGCATATACTGATAAGATTTCAAATATCGTCAACCTAAATTATACTCATCATGCAGGAAAGACCCAGATAAACATCACCCCACAGAATGCTACAATAATATGTCAACGCTTAAGAATGCACATGGGAGTCTTAACATGTATCTGTACAGGTATAAATAGAATTTCATGGACAAGTACCGATGTTTATATAACTTGTTTTACTTTTTATCGGAAATCTGAAGTGACCGCATAATTATAAAATAAAAATATTCGACAATGCAGATACAATCTCTTCTTTTCAGTATTAATAATTACATATACGAGGAAATTAATGCTTGTATAGGTTTTGCCGTTACATCAACAAGCAATATCACATTTTCATTTACCTTTTATTGATAGCAAATTGGCATATAAGTACGCATTTCGCCATTCACACTATCCGAAAATCTAATGGCTAACTTAACATGACCATCACAACTTCATTTTAGTCGATTATTGCAATAAAGTCTATGTACAATACAGAATTTATTTTTCATATCAACAACAGATAACATTTTTTTTTTTGGAATATTATCTTTCGTTTCACAACGTAACATGAACATCAACATGATAGGGCAGTGCTGGTGTTCCATAGATATGGTGTCGTTGTCATTGTTGCTTTCATGCTATATTGCCATTTCTTACAAGCGGAATTTACTTAAATAATTTAATAAATTGGTAAATATATTAGGAAGTATTTTCTGTACTAGATTACTTCTGTATGTTTCTTTTACTGTATTGTGATTAAAACAATGCTGTTTCCCCATTTGTATTGCAGATCACTCGTGTTCATACCAGATTGTTTGGCTTGGTGACAAAAGTGAACAGGATGAAATAAAGGTAGATGCTTTTACAATGCAGATCAGTATCTTTGAGTGACTTTTGTGTAGTTGCACATTGCAATATGCCTCACTTAATCTGACTTTATAAAAGTACTGCAAGACACCATGCGGATTGTTTGATCAGACGTTGTAAGTGCATATTCAGTTCATCTTGTCTATGATGAACGCAGCTATGATATCCGTCCTGTTTATGATTGTTTATATTTGCATGTCTGGCCTTCGTTTCAATCTTTCCTAACATGCACAGACATTGTACAACCACCGGGGTGATCACGTTGATTGAGCGACTGTCTGAATGTCATAACCAAATGAACAATTGCATCAATTCTAGATCATGATTATACGAGAACCAAGTATTCTAAATGGACACTTGTCCACAAATAAGTCCACTTATGAAAACTATGACCGCCACCATGGAATATCTTGAGTGAATTCTGGTATAATGTCATGGTGATCATTTTACTCAGGAGCGTATTGAATGGCCTCTTCGTAAAGCAAGTATGACACCAATATATATCTTTATCTGAAAACTGTCAAAACACATCAGTAAATCAACAACTGAAATAAATGATCAGAGTATAATCTACAGATGATTTATTTCTCAATATGTACTGATGGGAATTTTGAAAAGCTTCTGGTTTGTATCATATAGTTATAGCTTATAGTATGATTATAATGAACACCTTACACATGTAACCACGTGCATTGTGCAATTATTTCACTTGATATAGTGTTTATGTCATTTTCTCCACCCTTTCGGTCTATTGTTGCCAGCTGTATTAACTTGTTCTGTGATGTATGATATCCATTAAACCACCCCTGTTTGTCCTCCTTAATTATTCTCAGTTGTCCTTTATGGTCCGCATGCCATTTATTGTACCCCTTGCGTATTTACCCTTGTACCTCCTTAAATGTCTGATGTTTTCGGACTGTTGTTCTCCCGGAGGTCTGTTAGAGGGTTGCATCGTCTTATGTATGTGGCGTTCCCTGTAGCAACTTATTCTCTCGTTTACAAAAAACAGGGACACAACCCACCCACTGCTACATTATAATATTCCACCAATGAGCCCTAAATATCTGTACAGGGCCTTCATGACCCTCATGTTTATCGTAGCCATTGGGTAAAATGAATGTTAAAATTTTAAAACTATCAATTCGTCTCCTGGAATATTAGCCAAATGATAACGATATTATGTATGCTGATAACAGGATTATTCATCAAGAAGTTAGAACGGAGTGATTTCATACGATTTACGATCACCTCTAACATTGAGATTGTAATCTTTCGACGAAACGAATGTTATAAATGATAAACATTGATGGGTAATTGGTCGCAAAACGATTTCCAAGATTGAAATCAGTCTTCTAGCATGGATAAAATACCAGAGATACTTATGATATTAAAGTGAAGTATGCATAAGAGAAAGGGAGAATTAGTTGCTACAGGGAACGCCACATACACAACACAGTGTAAAACATTTCCAATGATAAAATACTGGAGAGGTAAATGGCAATGGAAATACCAAGAACAGATGAATGTCTTGCAAGCAAATGACACTTTTAAATGGCTTAAGCGAATCAAAAACCAAAGCGACACGCACACGCAGCTTATGTTTACCAACTCATCGGCACACTAGCTTCCCGGTAACAACCTAATAAATCGTTTATACCAATATGAAGTTTATATTATAGCGGGATGACGAAACGGTATATGAAGTAACCGATATTTCATTCATCAATGAAAACTTAATGAAAATAAATTGATTTGAGCCTCCTCCTTTGACATCAAATCTTTCTCTCTGATTGCTTCTTTGCTACATTGACTTGTGTACAAGAACGAAGAAGTTTATTCATATGATGACATGTGCACAATTTGAAAATAGGTCAGACATGACCCATGATCATAACTTATAAATGAAAGTGCAATACAATAAATATATCATTACGGTTCAATGGTAAATGGAAAGAAGAATAACGCAACAGAAACGTATGACACTGACTCGTTGTGTAAAAAGAGAGATGAATGGTATTTCACGAACGCAAACAGATATTACATGTTGCACAAATCAGAACATTGATGTGTTATAGTGTTCTATGTAGCTGTGCATGATATAAGATAATACATTGAATCATTAATTGCAAGTGATTAAGAGCAGCACAAGGTAAATGCACATATCTCAGATATCTTGAGCATGACATTATAAATAATAAGTAGAAAGTATACGGCCAAATGTATAAGGCCGGCATGGGGAACAACAAAACTTCACTGAACGAAATTTCAAAACGTCCACTTGGTATTTCGTCGAAACATAAGAACAGAAACAAATTTACATATTTGCACCTATTGAACAGACGGGCAACCTGAAATATTAATAAAAAATGGTTAGTCAATACAAACATTATATTTTTTTATAATTATTTTCAAAATTCTATTTGAATTGATTAATTAATTTATAAAGTTAGTCATAGCTGTCGAATCAGAGTACCATTATCCATCATACCAACGTGCCTGGCGCGTTCTTCACTGGTTATTCTCGCCAATCGTTGTGCTTTTCGTGTTGGACATACAACGTGAATTGCATTGAAATGAAATTTACCACTTACTACACAATTTAAGTGAACCTCGTGCCAAAACTTGAAAATGGTACTTACCGTCACGCGTGGTCAACCATGACGATAACTATTTATATTCTTCGTGAAAATCAATAGAGTGCTATTCATTATACTAAAATACCAATTTTGTATTTCATTTCATGGATGTTTAGAAAATGTGTTTAGTGTATACAGCAACAAGCTCTAATGACTGGTTCATAACAAGTTGGAACGAATAAGCGATACAATGGATCCAAACGATATATCCAACTTTAAATATTGTTGACATCGTTAAGAACTTCAGAAAATGGAATTACATACATACGCAATGAGGAAAACGGTTATTAACAAGTACTGTAAAAATAAATCAGCAGAATGATGCAGAATACATATATTGTATGTTTTCTGGTAAGAGTTATCACATTATGTAACAAGAAGTACTATACACAGGCGATATGACTATATTAACTTTTGTGTTTCTATTGCAGGTGAATGCTACTGGCATCTTCGAGTACAGAAAGGTGAATCTGGAATTTTCTACAGATTACAAGATACGCCTATCAAGCAGTGACTATTTGTTCGAATCTCGGAGTGAAGAACTGGTCATCAACTTGACAACACCAGAGTGTCTTGCAGCAACAAATTACAACCATTCTGCTTGTGGTGAGTATAGTTTTGATTGGTTTAAATGTAACAAATGTCTACAGACCAATGGTGTGTAGAACTCTTGAATCAAAACTTCGCTTATTTCATCCGTTACTGGAATGTATAGTGCTACTACGCTTACTTACAAAGACGACCAGATAACAGATAAGCGTATACATACACTACTACCAAACGTTCCTAGGCAAAGTACGTGTATTCGACTAAATCGTACCATTTGGTGTTTGTGAAACATCTTCCATAATTGGAAATATGATTTAAGGTCACGCCTTTTTTCCACAACACCACTTCAGTATTTCTAATTTGTTGTTTGGAAATATGATTTAAGGTCACGCCTTTTTTCCACAACACCACTTCAGTATTGCTAATTTGTTGTTTGGAAATATGATTCAATGTCACGCCTCTTTCTCCACAGCGCCCCTCCCACCCATGAACCTCACAGTGGATGTTCTTTCTCCATCTCATCAGAGTTATGTAAATGTTTCATTGTCCTGGAATCCTCCACTGTACGCCAAAGATGGAGACATACAGGAGTATATACTCACATGCAGGAAGGAACCGTTCATGGGCACACCGAAACGTATAGAACCACACAAAGTTGATATGGTCATAAATGGTGTAAGTATTTCAACAAAAGTCGCTTGTTTTTTTATAAACTCGATTATGAATATAAAAAATAATGACGTTTAGTCATGGTTTTAATGCTTCAAATGTAAATATGTTTTATTTAATATTCAAAGGATCGCGTCATTTGCGGTTATTTTCAAAATAGGTTTGCAGATAAACGAAAACAGTATATTAAACCTTTAGTTATATATCAAGTAAGAGCATTATATGTCATAACGAAATTCAGAATATCAACGCATTCTTCAAGCATACATATAAATGAAATACAGACTATGTTAGTGTTGTAATACATGAGATATTCAAGACGAATATCATTTTATTATAATGGTCCATGTTTTATTTATTTGCGAAACCATCCCGTTGAACAAGATTATTACAATAGACCAAATATGTTTAAATTCCTAGAACTATTACAATTGAGAAATACAAATCTAATTATCAATATTTAGTTGTAAGAAGTTATCACATGTGTCGGATAATATTAACTAATGCATTTATTTTGTTCATCATCGACTGTTATCAATTGTAAAAATAACTTTTACAATTTCATAGTATCTGTTCTATGCAAACATATTCCAACCATATGCATATATTACATAATGTAATGTCAACATAAATATCTTCTTATATATCCTATATCAATTAATTGCGACGTAGATATCTGTCGAAGGCTTCTACTAGCAATTACATAAGCTATCGGATTTAGAAGATCTGTCTAAAGAAGATTACGTCTTCAATGTGTCTAATTGCTATCTCATTTAAATACCTCTGTATTTTATACCATGCAAGTATCTTTACTGACAGTTCCAAGGCTGTAATTCGCTGTATGGTTATTATTTCTTTTTGTGATTTGAATTTGTGTTATATTTCCCTTTTCCCTGTGTATTTCTTTCACTATATGAGCACCGCTGTACGATGTTCAACCTATTCTTTAAGTGACGTCATTTCCAGAAAACGTCGCATGCGATGTCACCATGTACTGATAGTTTGCAGTATTTGCCGCATATGGCAACGAAGTGACCGTAGGTAGTAAATATTGTTTCCTGCTTGCAAATAGTGACACATCACATGTTGCGTTGTATTGAAATGACGTCACTTACAGAAGAGGTTGGAAATCTCATAGCAGCGCTCATATAGTGTTCAGGTTATTATCTGCCCAATTTTGGCATATTGTTGCCAGCTGTTTTGACTTGTCCTGTGATATTTTCTTGTTTTCCCGGAGGTCTGTGTGGGGAGGCACTCTCTTTGTATGTGGCGTAAACCCTGTAGCAACGTATCGACTCTCTTGAATGCAAGCATATTTATTTTCTTGTTCGTCATGTTCTCATCCCATCTTGGAATTTGTCACATCATGTGTTAGTCTGTTGCATATCGATGTAATTAAATACATTTCTTGAGTTTTATTCATTGTTAATGTTTTGTTTATTTCATCAGAATTATTTAAAATTGTCTTATTTGTATTCAAGCAAAGTGATTAGCTCCGCATTGTGAAATAATCCTGAAATGAAATCCCAAAAGGTATTGATGCTTTGCCATTAACTACCATTGCCTGATGAAGTTCTGTAATTATGCTTCGATTTTCTGTTTTTATTTCAGTCTGAGACTTCAGTAGAAATTCACAACCTCCACAACCATAACATTTACAGTTTTATACTGTACGCCAAATCTCTAGGAGGTAAAGGACCTAGTGAGACCAAGCGATTGTACATTGGTATGTTGAAAATTTATACATTTCTGTTGCGCATTTGTTTTCAACGTTAGGATATGATTCCAGTTAGTTCTGTCTAACGTGCATGACAAATTTAACGGTTACTTAACATTTACCTAGTTGTGTTAACGTTCATAAGTCGGATACCTCTGTGTATATACGTAATATTTAATCGGGAAACTTACATTTTGATAAATTTCTTATTCCACAGTACCCCAAGATAGATAAATGTTTGAGCTTAAGATACTTTATCAATCTTGATTGGAAGAATGATTAAGTGGTTACAGAGTACGCCACATACACACTACGATGCCTCCGCACACAGGTCCCCTCGGGAAAACAATAGAGTACAATACACTGAACAAAATTTCTAAACGTCCACTTGGTAATTTGTCGAAATATAACAACAGAAACAAATTTACATATTTGCGCCTATTGACCAGACGGGCAACCTGAAATATTAATAACAAGTGGTTAATAATAGATTTTTTTTTATATTTTTATAATTATTTTCGAAATTATATTTGAATTGATTAATTAATTTATAAAGTTAGTCATACCTGTCGAATCAGAGTACCATTGTCAATCATACCGACGGCCCTGGCGCGTTCTTCAGTAGTCATTCTCGCCATCCTTTCAGATTTTTGTGTTTGACATACAACGTGGATTGCATTGAAATATAATTTACCAATTACTACACAATACACGTGATCCTCGTACCAAACATGGTACTCTTCGTCACGCGTGGTCAACCATGACGACATATAGGTATTTTCTTCGTGAACATCGATAAAGTACTAAATGTATTATACTAAAATACCAAATCGGCATATATTTTTTTCTTTAATTTGTAATTTATTACATGGTCGTTTAGAAAATGTTGGTTTGTAGAAAAGTTGTTCAGTGTACATCAGGCACTTAGCTGAGGAGGTGCAAGGGTATATACATGAACGGGAATAGGGGGGGGGGGGGGGGGGCAAGGTATGGTCTGGCCGACTAACAACTAAGGACAATGGGGACAACAAGGGGGATTACCTCACGGAACAAGTCAAGAAAGTCAGTAATAATAGGCCACAATGGAGGGGGGGGGGGGGGGGTAGAAAAGAATATGAACATTATATCAAGTGAAATAAACTGATAAGTTTAGTTATGTAAATGCAGAGTAATGTAGGTTAGGACCCTTCATGTTACAGCTAGGTGTCTCTCAAAAGTCATACATTATGTTAATGGTATTGTATTTTATGACATTTTTAAAATGGTAGTGCTAGTTTTAAAACAAATTTTTATTGTATTAATTTAAATATCTTATAATTTGGCATGAGGAAAGAAGAAAATTAAAACATTGAACACGTGACTAATGCTAAATCTGATGGAAAAGACATTGTCCAAAATATTATGGTTTGAAAAGAACTAAATTTTTTGGGAATAGTTTAACTGTCGTATGTTTATGTTTAATTAAATTCGAACGACCAGAATAGAAGGTAAAGTCTGTGGTTTTTGCGTCAATCAAACTACTAGACGTCAAAACCACATTTTCCAAATAACTACCATTTACATTAACTAAATTATGAATTGTGACCAGTCGGACTATTCTTACCGTTTATTGTAGGAATTTACAAAATAATTCAGAGTGTATATATCAAGTGCCCACATTATTTTAGTCATAGACAAACAGACATATTGTGCCTCACTTTTGTTTCAAAAGCATAGACGTATTGTCGTGTTCTATCTCTCTCAGAAGTTATTTACAAGTCAATTATGAACGCGTTTTATATGAGAGGCTGTTGAATAGTGAAGAGTAATTATCTAATGTATGCTTTAGCAGACATAGCCCCTGTTATTTGGCTTTATCTGTGTGGTAATCACCGATTTACATAGTCTTCTGCATTAATTTGTCTGCATCATTTAGACTATATACAAATCGATCGACAGTATTATTTTCATGTAAGCCTTCATCTGTTTGTCAGACTAAACGTAAGTGAATTTTTGTTGGAACCAGAACTAGTAATCAGAGACTCTCTTAAAGTCGATCAAGTTGTTATGATTGAATACTATTCTCATCACCTGTGATTGTTTCAACCGGAATATACATTGGAAGAAAAAATGTCACTTAATCGCTTTGATTAGTCTTCCATTAGCTGTCATGTAGCCATTTATGTCAGGTTAATGTTCCATTATAAATATTTAAACAGAAATTATACAAAAAAATCGTGATATTGAGGTTGGTCAATGATGAAATATTGGCGATTACGTCTGAGTTACGAACAATAAAACCTGATTAGTTTTGATATTTTATTTTTTACAGGACTTTATCCAACGAACTTCTCGTTTTATGGTGAGATGAGTTTATCCTCGGGCTAAATATCTCGGTCTCTTTATTAGAGAATATTAAATAAGCGGTCATTTGTTATTGTTCGGTATTTCAAGAAATCTCACTCGAAGAGAATGAACATCATCATTCAGATTCCTTTAAATGGTGCCAACTGAATGGTGAATCGTAACAAAAGTTCGCTCATTACTGGCATCTTAATTCATAGAAAAAACATGTCTTCATTTAAACAACAGTTTAAATAATAGAATGTTACATTTAGATAACATTGGACGAATTTTTAGTGAGGAGGATTATGCACAATGCAGTTGTCCGGACTGGGTCTTTCTGAGGCAATGCTGAATTTTTCAATGATAAGTGACCACATATATAATATTATATTTATACCATAACTTTTAACACTGTCTTATCGCCTTTGAAACTTCGATTATAAGTCCAGCATACTTTATACATGTATGACACATTTGACGGGATATGGGTATATCTCAATTGTTATAAGTTATGATATAAACAGAAATTCTTTATTGTGTAGATGTTGTGCATAATTTACAGGACTCACATAGTGTTGTAATGTGTGTATTCATTTTACTTGAGTACTATTATTGTATAGCGGTCATGACCTTAGTTTACCCGCACCCTATGGTTTATACCAGTAGTTTGCTTGCAATGCTTTCATTGTATCAACATACCTTATAACATTCCTGATATATCTACATGTGACTTGGATATTTTAAATCATCCTTTAAGCATTTGTGTCCTTTCATTTAATAGGTATATATTAATTTGTGTGTAATAATCATATAACTCAGTTTGTGTTATTTTATCTATTTGTTTAAAGTTCGGTTTGCGTTAATTTTAATTCTGTATATTTTTTTGAGTTTTGAAAATCAAGCATAAATGAATTTGTATAATTCGAATATATCAGACCTGTGTATATCTTTTTCATGGATATTCCATTCACGGTTCTGTTTTGAGGGCGTTAAATGATAATATACAAAGTTCAATGATGTTCTGTCTCCCTTTAGCATTTCTTCTTTGCCTTAAACCATTAACCTACTTTTCTGATATATTTAAGAATAGCTAAATCTTCAGTTACAAGAGTATTACGTATTCTTCTGATAAAGATGTATAAGTGTTCAAAATCACTGTAAAGATTATGAAATTCTGACCTGAATGTGGCATCGAATTCGTGGTAAAAGTATTCTCGTACACTTTTCGCTGCTACTACATGTATACACCTCTTTCTCAAATTCTGAGCGCTAACATATTTAACGCAATGTATCAGGTGCACTGTCGACTTATATCGCTGTAGTACTTACGTCATTTGCACTTTTATCTTAAGGTGTTTCGACTTTCATCGGAGAAAACGTTGAAAGACTAATGTAAAAACGTTCATTTGTGATATAGTTAAACCAAATGCATTTGTCCATATGTTTTCAACTTTCCAATTTATTCAGAAAATGTCCAATTTTTTTAGACCAATGTTCTTACATAACGTAAAAAGTGGAATTAAATTACCCCGATCCTTAACTGTGTGTATGGATTTACTGTACAGAGATTATGCTAATGTCTAATACGTGATCGAATTGTATATTATCAGTATCTGCGCTTTCATTATTACGATGAAAGCCGTTACTTAATATATAACAAATTAAGTCAGGTGTGAAATTACGCTAATAGAGAGGAGCTGAATCAGGTTATTTTGTTGTAACAATTGCAAGCTGATTATGCTCATATCCGTTCAATACAACTAAGTGGTATTGCAGAATATTTAATAAAATGTCCATTAATTCATTTCAGACGAAAAGGATGATGTCAGTGACATTCCCCATCAGGGAGGTATGTACAGCTGTCTTTATTGTTTGAATTATATGTTTGGTGTCTTTATAAAATGGTATGATATTGGGACGGACTCCTGACAGATTCAATACTTTATATTGTTTTGTGTGCTTTTGAAATATCACTGAAGTACAAGTCATTGCCATGATGGTCACTCCAGACTTAAAATATTAGTAGATTTCGGTAAGGTAACGTACCCCTTATCGAAAGGTCAACCATTCCGCGTCAAGATTACAAAGTTTTTCGGTTGAAGTGAAGTTGGTTTAGTGGTAAACGTAAAATTTGATTGGTATACACATCATTGATATGCAAATAGCAAAGTCATGTTAGTACGGCAGCTGCGCCGAATTAAACAACTCTTTTACACACTTGACGATTATCGGATAAATTGTAACATTCTGTTTCTTTCCGAATACTCAAAAGAAAATGTCGGAAACAATGGAAAACGATTCCGTTCTTTTAATTTCAATGTGTAGAGACATTGTCAGAGCGAAGGGTTCATTGTTACTTTAAATATCGTCTGCAGTGAGAGCTCTAATTTGACTATTACTGTTGTTACTGCTACTTTTTGATACCAACCAAACACCAAACAATTCTGTTGATTCTGCTGTTTACACAAACTAGAATGCTTCAAGACCAAGAGACGATCACAAATGTTTCTGTTCATTTTAATGATTTACGACAATGAAGCATTTACCGACAACTACAATATGTTCTTAAAGCAAGTGCGTTTAAAACTGACTTTGACGTTTTGATATCTGAGGTCATGTGTTAGCATAGCGATGCAGTGTTATCATTATCCCCCCATGCACTACATATGTTTCTGTTTAGCATTACGTGGGTATTAATGGGTGTCATTTCTACTTTCAGTTGACGACGAAAGTCTGACTGCACTAGAATTACTGTCCGTGATATTGATTCCAGTTGTTTTATTTCTTGTTCTTGTTGGTTTTATTTGTCTCATCGCTTACAGAAGACGCAAATATCAGAATTATACTTCACAGCGGAGATTTGGACCGGTTGAGGTATACAGTAACGCGTTACTGAAAGACCATCTCAATTATAAGACCACTTCATAATTAAGAACACAATCATTAAGTCCATTATCACTATCTGGCTCTGTGTTCAACCTCAACAATAAGACCAGTTTTTTCAAGGGTTCCAAGGGTGGTCGTATTATTGTGGTTCATTGTAGGTTTTTGTCGACGTTTCATCAAACATATCTCATCTAAAAGTATAGTGCATAATAAGACTGAAGTTTGTTAAACAACGCTATTTTAGTTGTAACATGTATCATGTTGATGAACATTTCGAGATAATTGTTTGGACATTGTAAGTCCATCAACAGAGAAACAAAATAAACTTCGACAAAATTTCCACGCCACAATCAATCTATCATGCTTATTCAACAAATCATTGATGTTTGCCGTTCTTTATTGTCTACTACAACGAATCCTCATTAATTAGACCAACACCGGGTCTCAACAAAATCGGTCTTATTAATGAGGTTGTCTAAATATTGAGTTCAAACGTGAGAGAAAAAATGAGATCTTGTTCATGAAAATATGATCCAGTGAATGAGATGGTCTTATTTTTAGGTGGTCATTAAATAAAAATTTACTGTAAATGTAAAATTTGATAGATACTTAAATAAACGACAAACATCAGACAAGCTGTGTGCCATTCAAAGTGCAGGGAAAGAATAAAACTTCTGTTTCTGTGGTGTCAATGGTTACTCATAGATTTCATTAATGTAGAATACACATGCTTAAATTTGTTTGAATCTAAAATTGATGTTATTTGAATATAATGAATAATAAAATATCGAGACAAACTCAATAAATCAAAGTTACGATCATGATGTGTGATTTTTACATGCTTTCAGACATTACGATTTTACGTAATTCCAAAGTCGTAAAAATAAATAAAATATGAAATGCTGGCGTAATATTTTATAATATCATTATGACGACCGACAAGTGGTTGAATTGGAAGAAGTCAACGACAGTTTGGTATATTTTCTTTTTTCTGACAATACTATCTACATTACCTCTTTATTTCTTCATTCTCTTCATTAGGAGATGAATCCGATTTATGAAGGAATTACACTGAATATGAACAGTGACAAGGTACCTCAGTTTGAAGCTGATGGTTATGAAATAGATTACACTAGACTCGACTTTATATCTGTCATTGGAGAGGGGGCTTTTGGTAAAGTTGTTAAAGCTGAATATTATCCGAGAGCAGACGACAGGAGAAACAACAAGGGGAAGATTGTCGCCGTTAAGATGCTGAGAGGTAGAATTTTTGAATCTAAATTAACAAATGAATTTGTAGATATAAGAAATCACGGTCACGGATGTTATTTAATTTTGTTTTGGTGTTGCTGTATAATATTGATTTTGTCCAACATTTTAGACCAATTAAATATTGAATACGCATTGTTTAAAGATGCAACAAATTAGACGATTTGATTGGTTCATATTTTAAGCGGAGAGGCACCAAAACGGGATGTCTCGAAAAGGTAATTAACTTTTCTGTAGGGTATCCCTCTGGCGAAATCAGAGTTCCAAAATAGGGCGATTCTTTATACGCCGCTCATCTTTTTTTTAGATATATTTCTTGTTGTGGTATTCATCATTCCTGGAAGCCGTTCTTGTACTGAAACATGATTTGTATACCTAGTCACGGTGTTCTCAAACGAAAACAATATCTTTATTTTAGAAACGGTGTTTGACTATTTACGAATTTAAAACAATATTGATAAATGCGAAACGTCAAAATATGGGAATAAAAGTTTTGATATGACTGATGATATAATCATGTTGTCCTTACAATGTCTAAGGTTACTTGCTGTTGTCACAAGCTCGTGCATTCATTTGTTCATTCAATTGACATTAGCAAGTATTATACATTTATCATCAGTAATATTCAGTGGCGTATGTTAATACTAATTCACTGCTTCTCAGCAAAACTGAACAGACAATTGTAAAATATAAATTACGTGCAAATACAAATATGGTGTTATCGATGTTACAGACCGATTCAGATCTAGATTGTTCAAAGGTCCATTGTAAACCGCAAAAAGTGCAACATGTATTTGCATAAGTGGCAATGTTACGATCGTTGTCTGATGGTTATCATTCAGTTCTTGCCTTTTTGAAAACAACACTATGAAAAACGTCATGTCTTGTTTACAGAATACGCCATGTTTGACCTTGCCGGGAATTCCGTAAATAGCCGATGTGCTTCCGTGACTTTCCGTGCGCGATATCAGTATTCGATATTCTAGTAGCATAGTGTCAACATTTTTGTTTTGTAGACCAAATGGATTTTGTTGACAGTTAGATCCATTTCGGTAACTTCGGTTGATTAAATTTGATTAAATTATTGAGTACCCAATTAAAATAATGATTTTCTGTCTGCTATAAAGTTAATTCAAAAGCGTAGAATTACTAAATTCACCCAATCTTTACTTCAACTTCGTTTTATCGTCATATATTTGCACACGACGACGAAAAATACGGTTCGTAACGGTCAGCATACCGTAAAACTGGAGTTCACTTTTGTTCCAGACGACATTATTTAGTGGAGAAAAATATGTTCCGTTAATTGAGGCTACTAATTGGATTTAGTGTCTGTTGGCCTGACAAAACCTGGGGCTAGAGGCAATTATTAACATTTTTATTGGGATCTCGTTTCCTATAGACAGGGTTGTTTACACCTAACTTTGATTTTATACACAACACAACGCCGATAGTTAAAATTACGCAGATTGGTGTACAATGTTAATGATCGGGCTACTTGATATACGAATTCGCAGTCGCTGGATTTTTCTTTCATCCTGCGAGCTCCATGCATGGGATTTGTCGGACAGTAGACATAAATATTCACCCGAACACAAGAATTGATGATGTCAAACTCAACTGGAACAGCAACAACGAATCATATTAAACTTGCCATCACGTGATGGGACGTCACTGATTAAAGTGCACATGTCTGATGCAATCCGGAATATCGGCTTACAATGAGTGAAAACAAAACAAAAATACGCGAGTAAGCGTAGAAATCTCATGAAATCGATTGGGACACTGTTGGTACGTGTATAACTACGTGTTTGGGTATACTTGAATACGGGAATATTCTGGATCATGATGATGTTTCGAAATAAAAAATGTATTTACGACCCTTATTGGAACATAAGCCATACAAATCAGGGATATGGAACATCCGTGGACTGATTTTATCTCATGTTATCTTATCTAGCATCCTTGGTGTATTCAACCACTGTGCATTCAATATATATACTTCATGGTTTCTATAACGACATTAAAATGGTCGAACATGCTTTAATAAAGGCATGGTACTTAATTATATTGGACGATTGTGTGGATGTGCGCTTCGATAGTGACATTTCCTATTTCGTCTTCTCTGTTTGTTTTATGTGAGCGTTAAATTACCAAACCTCTAGGATATCCGTATGTTTGTGCCTTTGCAGATTTTTACACTGGGGATGAGTCGAGGAATTTTGTTTTAGAAATTCAAGCCATGAAGAACTTAGGGCATCATCCTTGTATTGTCAGCATCATTGGCTGTTGCCTTACTGGCCCCAAGTTGTGCCTCATTATGGATTACTGTGCCTTAGGGGATTTACGTAACTACCTCAGAAAATACAGAGAAAAGGTAATACAGTAGTGTGAGGGGTTGTTCTGCATTCGATGTACGAATGGAAAACACCCTTAATGATGGATGTTTAGAGGATCGTCTATTTCTTAGAAAAATAATTGTTGCCTCAAAGGTATTGAACATTTCAGTAAATGTAAGCGAAAATGGAGTATTTTTTCTCAACCCCCGTACTGTACAAATCAAAGAAGTTATCATCAATATGCATTTATTATACTTATAGATCAGAGAAATAAATTCATGGATTGAGTCAATCACACAATCGGATCCATGTGGCCTCCGTGGCCGAGTGGTTATGGTCACTGACTTAAAATCGCTTGCCAGTTTGCTAACTGAAGGTCGGTGGTTCTACTTAGGTGTCCACCTGGGGTCTTCCTCGCCCTTAATCGCTGGAATAATCACTACATGACTCTAGCTGTTTATGTGACTTAAACTCCCATTACAAAAGACATTCTCCTTGGCGTCATTAAGCTATTGATAAGGATGGTATTGTTGATTTGTTGTTAGATATTCACTACATTTGTACAGCATAATGACGACATTGTGACAGTAAAGTGTAAATAATTTCATAATTGAGTGACAATTTTGAGACAACTTGGAAGCGAAATATGACGAAGTGGTGACGTTTTTTTGAAAACATAGCGATATTGTTACGATATTGACTAGAATGTCAACGTCGTGTCGACATTTTACGAAAACAATTGATCGACGAAGGACGCGGTGTTGTTGATCAATATAAAGAATAACCATAATGGTTATACTTCTGGTGATTATTATAGCACAATATTATATGTTTTGGTTACTTTCAGCTGATGTACAATATGCCAGCCACATACGGTATGATGATGAAAACACCGAATTGTTATATGCAAGATCAAATGTTTCAACAAGACAAACAGCCCAGCAACACTAGCGGCAGTTCGAACTCGGGTATAATACTTGGATTGATTAAAAAAACTTTAAAACAAGGCGTCAAAATGTTTGTTTCAGGTTTCCCGACCTACCCTACTATCTACTACCCCGACACTAGAACATTTTTTTCCGCGTGTTAACTTTTTTGTCTGGTAAAATGTCTTCTTCTTGGTAAAATTTCTTTTTTTTTGGTGAACTTTGTCTGTGTGAAATTTTCTAAAGGTTCATATTTCTGCCCAGTTATTAGACGTTTTACGCTTTATTAACCTTGATTAAACATTATCCATGTTAAAAGGGAAATAAATTAGTCTTTTAACATATATATATTTAAATATATGTTTAATTTGCTTTCGTTTGAAAATAAAACAATGTCAAAAAACCTTTTCCGACCTACCATATTTTTTGGGGCATGAAAACTAAAACCTTAAACCTTATTTTAATAATATGTTACCATTAGATACAATCTATGAAATATGGAAATAATATATATCAAACAGCAATCATTTAACACTTAAAATTGCAATGATAAGACATTTTCTAAAGATTTATTCAGATCATATTCGCATTGAAGAATGTTAAATGTTAGCTGAAACTTGCAACCATTCGGTATGTTTGGCACTTGTTCCTTTTAGATGATCAGCGCAAAACATTTTGTATACCATGCTTTTTAATGGGGTGACACAATGTTGGTTTTGGGGAGAAGGGGTTGCTACAAAGGTAGAACAAACTATGTTATATACCAATTTAGGAAATGTCTATATATATGCTACGTTTGGGCTGCAACTCGCTTGACTATTACACTAGCAACCAGTCATGTATACACATACACGGTATTTTAACAGGGTATGTTTTTCTACTTGATCACAAATTCAGTTTCAAATTTTCCAGATGGCACAATACCTTCAGACGTTTCAGAAGCACAACTTTTGTCCTACGCAAGACAAGTGACAATGGGCATGGTATAATGACTTACTTTTTTAACCTAGTTTTAATGAAATTTAGTTTAAAACAGAATTGGTTTAATTATGTGTAGTATGTTTAATTTATGTTTCGCTTATGAAGGTCTAATTACAAAGAACATTTGTTTTTAATTTGCCAAAACATCCTTGTAGTATTTTATACATAAAACTAACTTTCTCCTTAAATTAATAAATGGACAAGATGGTGCAAATATGATTTATATGAGTACTAGTCCATATATTGACATTGGTCTGACATGTGTGGTTCCAGCAATTTACGTCAGGATGCAGGGAGTCCTGCCCCTGGTAAAGCAGCAGAGGGTCTAAGTCCTTTGAGTCCCTACATTTATGCAATACAGTGTACTTTCTTGTAATATGTAATGCGCTAAACAGTGAGACCATTGCATTTGAGACCCCACTTGATCTAGGATTAGATTGAACAACCCAGTTTGGCCAAATTCTCAAGGGGGGTTTCATTCTTGTTCCGCTCACTGGCCAAACGCGAACATCGATAATTGAAAGGACATAATGCGTATAATGGTGATTACATCCAAAACTTTCTTTCTTCTTCATTGTTAAAGTTCTTTTTCGTTCTAGGAATTTCTGGAGCAGAGAAAATTTATTCACCGAGATCTTGCCACAAGAAATATTTTATTATTTGACAATTCTCATGCAAAGATATCAGACTTTGGTTTAACACGAGATGTATATGAAACAAACGTCTATCAACCTACTTCCGGTCGAAAACTGCCGTATAAATGGATGGCTATAGAGTCGTTGTTCACGCAAAGATTTACAATAAAAAGTGATGTGTAAGTAGTTTTGTTTATCAGTACAGCTACATGGATTTCTTTTAAACGATTTGAAATTCAGTAAAACCTCACTTAAAGACCACCTCAATAATAAGACCACCTCAAAATTAAGACCACAATTTTCAAGTCATTTTCACTGTTGTGCTCTGTATTCAACCTCAATATTAAGACCACATCAATAAGAAAATAAGTTTTCAACGGTCCCAATGGTGGTCTTATTAATGAGGTTTTACTGATTGGTAGTCTAAGTGATGAACGCCTGATTATTGATCAAAATATTTGAATCTTTCCTAACGCGAGGTTGACACGTGGAAGTTGACTGTTTCTCAAAAAGACAGTAGTTTGTACCTCTGGAAACAATCGTCATGAGTGAATCATGCTGTTGTAAACTTGTTTCCAAATCGATATGAATTTATTCGCTAAAAATGGAACATTATTTGCTGCTCGTTTACTGAATATATAACAAACCATCTAGCTACTGTAAATATTTTTTGCAAAATTGTTCAAATCGCTCGGCAGCAACATTCCTATCACTTGTGTGAATGCCATAATATCAAGGCATCAATGACTTGCTTGCAGTTTTGTTTTCATTAAATTATCTCTTAGAGATTTTTAACAAGTTGTAAAAATGTAAAGTGGTTGTGAACGAGCGTTTTACCACGTTCAATGAAATAAAGTGTAACACTTAAGATATTTAATTACGAGACGTCATGTTTCTATAAGGACATTACGAAGATGAATAGCCGCCATAAAATTACAGACACATGTTTCAGTGTTGTTAAATTGTGTATGTTAACAGTTCTACACACTGTTTTTAGAAACAATAGGACATGTTAACCTAGATACCGACACTCGTATTTCAGTTCTAGACAGGTGTTATTTATAACGTATTAAATATATTTATTATTGTCGAAAGTATTTGCATACATCATATATTAGAATATTTAAGCGTTTCCATTCGTTACTAGTTGATTGCATAGACCAATACGAGTGAACATTTCTAGACTTTATGACAGAACCGTTTATCACTTAGAATGCAAATGTTGTTTTTGCTGACGATGTACGAGACTGAAGCTTCAAGCTTAATGACACGTGTTGGTCCTCATGAGCAATGTTGTTTTCCATTCCCCTGCAACCATACACATACATCATAAGCAAGAAAGTAAAAAATGCAGTTATCATGTTTTTAAATATGCGATTCAAATTGTGTAATTCATGACATTACTTTACATTTCCCATTGCCTGACACATTATTTTACAGTTCACGGTCATTTCCAAACACTGTCAGTTAGATCCGTTTTGTGTAAATAGTTATGATAAATGTAATTGATGTGCTATAAATGTCACAGAACGTTTTCACAATACAACGAGATGTGACTAGCAACCAGACACACCTACGGCAACAAGGGTGTCTGCAAACTGGTCCTAGTCTTTTTTTCAATTACGTCATACCTTTGTTTTCACAATACAGCTAGATTTGTAGCGACCAGACAAACCTATGGCAACGAGGGTGTCTGCAAACTGGTCATAGTCTTTTTCTCAGTTACGTCATACCTTTGTTCTCGCCGCACCATATCGGTAATACAGTTTTTTGGGTTATGATTAATATCTGATTCCCGGCGATGGCGTGATTCTCACACAAACCAGTTTACGTAAACGGGCAAAACAACACTTTATGCGTGTATTACTCAACCAGTGAAGCATAGTGAAAAGGAAACAAGAAATATCTTGGAAAAAGATTGTCGGCGCAATTTGAAGGTTAAGATTTGTTGTGTAAACATATAAAAAATGCTGAGATGTTACGGTTGCTGGTCACTCCAGATCCAAAATAGATTTCGGTAAATTCATCGAAACATAGTGAATTTCGGCAACATACCCTTTATCGAAAGTCAATCCGCGTCAAGGTTACAAACGTTGTTTGGTTGAAGAGAAATTGCCTCGGTGGTCATAACGTTAGATTTGATTGGTTTACACAACAATGTAACTAGCAAAACCATGTTAGTACGGCTGCGCCGAAAAAATTGTAAAGCTTACCAATGCACTTTGTCCCTGATTCTGAATAGCAATCTTTGGTGTTTATTGACTGTTTAGAATCACCTTGCATACCCTGAACATACATATTTGCCCAACCGGAATTATCTATGATCATGGTTGTAAATTGAACGTGTTCGTTTTTGAATAGTATCAGACAACGTTTCTTTGCGTGTGCATACTTCAGGAACATTGAATACTGACTTTCTTATATGATAAAACAACATTAAATGTTTATGTTTTATTATAATCTGTAGATGGTCATTTGGTATCGTATTATGGGAGATCGTCACCCTGGGAGGATCCCCGTACCCCAGCATTCCGTTAAAGGACTTGTATGGTCTTCTCAACGAAGGTTACAGAATGGAAAAACCTGAAAATTGTAGTACTAAATTGTAAGTGAACTGTTGGATATTAATAAACATAAACCTCATCCCGTTGTTAATCGATAACAGTATCATGAAAACATATGAAGTTGGATGTTATTTGTTGTCAAGAACACACTTTCGACCATTTTCTTCTGACGGTTAATATAATTGTATTTGAATTTTGTCTGAATTTTGTGAGTGAACTTTTTATCTAACAAAGTAAATTATGTAGATAACTGTACCGTTAAAGTACCAGACTTTTGTTGTATTAGAAGTATAGTTGTAGGCATGGTGAAAAATATGATTCTACTAATTTGTCAATTGAATGGTATTTTAACAATAACACCTCGTCTCTTCAAACTTTCCAAAGATTAATAACCTTAATATACAGTGTCACATGCCTTGGTGTACATCTAGGTTACTGCTATCCATGCGAACGCTCTAGATATTGGATGACCGAATGATATTCAATGCTCTAAATATTCAACACAAACTATTGTATTTGTGGCAAATTCTTCCTTGTATCAAATACATTATCTTGCATGTATCCGTTTATGTTATCTTGTTTAGTTGTCACTTCTTACAGGTATTAGATTCTGCTACTTTATTGCTTATTCTTGTAGGTATCAGATTATGTTATCTTGTTGGCATCCAAACCCACATAGTCGGCCATCATTCTTACAACTCCGAGATGAGTTAGAAAAGTTACTGGAAGAGACTAGGTCCTATATTGATTTGTCTGTAGAAGTCAGCGAAGATTACTTCAATGAATCAACAAACGAGTAAGACTACCTTTATATAGTTCTTATCTTTTCTTGGTTTCTGTATTTCATTTGTTTTGATACACACGCATTAAGACTTTTTGTTTGTTTGTTTGTTTGTTTGTTTGTTTGTTTGTTTGTTTGTTTGTTTGTTTGTTTGTTTGTTTGTTTGTTTGTTTGTTTGTTTGTTTGTTTGTTTATTTCAATATTGATAGCATGGTAACAATAACAACATAACAATACAGTATTAAAATTTAACAGCAAGGTTAAAAGATAATAAGACATCATTTACGGAATCAAAACGGTTTGAATCTTTAGTATGTATTTAAACAAAATTGAGACACGCGATTAGCTAGGCAAGATCTGTGTGACAATAATCGGTATTGGAACATCTTATTTCTAGCCTGTTTGTACAATGTCATTCAAAATCTTCTGTAGAAGCTATAAAGGCACGATGGATTAAAAATATAATTATGAATTCCGTTCTTTGTAAGATTACTCGCCATAACAACATTATACAGTTTAATGTGAGGGTTTCATGTTCTACTTCCGTGTTTATTGTTCAATATATTATCTGTTTTGCATTTAGGTCTAACCAACCAGGGGATCTAACTGCTAATGTATCGAGCGATACCTTATCCCAGAATGAAAATGACGATTACGAAATTAGACAGAAACTACTCGCTGACGTAAATAATGACGTCATATCCGGTAATTCAAATGTCGACACTGATTCGATGGCTGCATATTCCGAAAGAACTTTAGATTGTGATGATGCTGATTATCTGGAAAGTGTTTTGTGTAGAAACTGTGACGAGTGTCTTCTGCCCGACGAGAAGCCAGATTGTGATCATTCACCAAGTGTTTCATGTGCAAAGTGTGATAGTCTAAAATCGGTCCATTCCACAAAAGGTAAATCGTATCACCTCGTAAAATCCTCATTCCAGGACAATGCATCTAACCTATTCAATAGGATGGACGATAGTGAAGACAGTGATGATTTAAGACTTCCAACTACTTCAAGCCTTGTCGAGTTGTGTGGTATGAAGAAAGTTGAAACAACGTCTTTGTAAAGACAACATTGCAAGCAATGTATAGGGAAATGGTGACAAAGGGATGTAATACTGATGTACATCCTCGGTACCCAGGCTATTCATAACATATATGATACCCTGGGAAAACTGACTGTACACATCTTGTACTCACGAATAATTACTGAGGTGAAAGCCAGCCGCTTGATTGGCCGCATGACACACACCTCATGCGATACGAAAATTGCCGAGGAATTACGGATGCAATCGCCGTTCTGAGCGATAGCTCTTCACAAAGGAGATTCCTTCTTTATTGTTAGTGTCCATTTCATTAGACGAGAAATGATAATGAATATTCATGCATTAGGGCATCATATATGTTATGAATAGCCTGGGTACCGAGGATGACTGATGTATAATTATATTATTAAGTCAATTTAACATAAATCCATACATCATCTTGCTTAAAAGTATTGTCATAGACAATTGAATTCGTGTTGTATGGTCAATTATGAAGAGTCTTGTGTGATAAGGGTAAAATATAAACGTATGTATAATACTTGTGACATTAAGGATACCATTAATTCCATGTGACTTCCACGTGCATCATGTGCTATCAATATGCTCGGTGATTGTAGTTGTCTTGTTATATATCATGTGAATAGAAGGACTTTTATAGATATGAATGCATATACTGCAAAACATATCAATTATGTATATAAATTGTATAAATAGTCTGCTTAAAGTACGCGTATTGGATTCAGTGAAGCAATTAAACCCATGTGTTATAATTAATATTTTATTTCAATGTATACTGAACAAAACAAATCCGATCTGTCTGAAATTAACAGACCAGCATCAGTTACACCTACTGTTCTTTGGTGCAAAATAATTCGCAAAATGGCGAACTGTTTCGCTTACGGGTCGCAATCAATAAATCAAAATCTTACTTGAAACACTTGCAATAGCTGTTAAGCCACCCACGCTGGGACAAAACATGTTCACATTGTTGCAATGCTACACTTCAAATTATATAAGCTTTAGTCTTCCTATTATACAGGTGTATGTGCAATGTTTGGCAATGATAATGCCTTACATATGTCTAGACCTTTGGTTTTCATAAAAATAACGCGCACACATATCGGAAATTCGTTTTTATTCAGCATACATGTGCATGTCTGTGTTAAACGTACATTAAAACAACATACTGTGACTACTGGTCCGAAGATAATGGGTTGGAGTCCCATATTGAGTAGGGTTTCTGACGAATTCAACATTTTTGAATTTGACATGGCATTGGTTAGTACACCAAGAGGCAGACAACAAGAGTGATTAGTACATGTATGTATAGCTGTAAGAACTTGTTTCACAAAAGATGTAAACTAATCAAGTTTTTAAATGTTATCACTTTATTCCATATGTTATGCCTTGATTTATATATATAATGTATAATTTGTGTTATAATAATACTTTTGCACAGTCAAACTGTTTTCTTATGTCGTCGAATACGTCTCTTGTTCAAATCACAGCGGCGTTGTTTTATACCGGTGTTAGTGTCCACTTCTCACGGCTTCATAAAATGTGTTGTTTTTTTCTCTCGCAAATAATGGTGTAAAGTCTAATAAAAATGCCGATTTTTAAAATCGCGAATAATGAACTGATATTTTACCGTCTTATCGTGGTATGTGACTCAAACAGTTGATACTCGCTTTGAAGGAGAAATGCATCAATACCAAATAATAGCTAATGAAGTTTCACAAATCTACGGTGGCATAGAGGTGACATGTGTGAAATTATTTTATATCGAGGTTGGGACGTAATAACTCGTTCCCACGACATACTACGTACATACTAAGTCGTGAGAACGAGATAAAAATAAATTCACACTTGACAAATCTGACAAATCACTTATACCAAATGCTGTACAGTTAAGCTTGTGACATCTGGAGCACATTGCTGACACATCACTTATACCAAATGCTGTACAGTTAAGCTTGTGACATCTGGATCACACAGCTGGCATGTCACGTGCCTTTGTTATACTCATTTTTGAATGTTTGCTCAAATATTTCCATACGGTTAATAACTAACTGCTTCATACAATACATATCTATTTATTGTTTTTTTATTAAAATAACACTGCATCCCATTTATAGTCTTTGTATACTTCCAATAGATTGCATTCATTATTAAAGAAAACAAGCTTAATCTTCCTAATATAAAATATCTAACGTTTGGTTGATTGAACTGCGCTTTATTTGTTGCCTTTGGAGAGTAAGTAGAAATAAATAAAGTCTAAATATCAATATTACTCGTAACTCTGGTTCGGATACCTCATGTAAACTATGTGTCACGTGGTTAAATTATGTGTCACGTGGTTAAACTATGTGTCACGTGGTTATATTATGTGTCACGTGGTTAGATTATGTGTCACGTGGTTAAACTATGTGTCACGTGGTTAGATTATGTGTCACATTGTTAAGTTATGCGTCACGTGGTTAAATTATGTGTCACGTTGTTTAATTATGTATCACGTGATTAAATTATGTGTCACGTGGTTAAATTATGTGTCACGTGGTTACCATGTCAGATTGCTTACTAAAATCATAATGCATTGTATTCTGTGCATAGACCAAGAGCAGTATCTAGTTATTTCATCTTTTATGTTTTGTTTGTTGTTTTGTTTCATATAATCATAATGCAGTATAAAACCTTTAAGTCAGTATTTTTTAATTATTTTACTCGTTTGTGGACTAAAATGATGCTTTTGACTGTTAATCGATATGTTATATATACATAAGTTTGATTTATATTTGACATAATTGTGTATTGTTTTGTTATGTTTGCATTTTAACATTGTATTACATTGTCTTACAGCAATTCCATGTAAGCAGATATATGTGTCTTGTCATCAGATACTTTAATGTTTATATGTAATATTAATGTCAAATAAAACTTACAAACATATCTCGTTTTCTTATATTGTATTGTGATACTGCAACCGACTATTCCACACGAATTCACTACATATTGTTATTTCAATATCTTTTTTTTTCGATATGTAACAAAACCGTTTCAACATAAATCCCGGAGTACACAGGTGCTACCAATTGTCAATAAGTAGACCATCTTAAACTCAAGAACACAATTTTCAAGTCCATCTTCACTGTTTTTGGTCTTTATTCAACCTCATTTGTGAGACCACTTTAATAAGAATACCAATTTTCAAGGGTCTCAAAGGTGGTCTTACTATTGGGGTTTTACTGTAAATAAAATGGAAAATCCCGAGTGATACAGGTCACAATTTCCTTCATGTTTCTTGCCTTGCCTGTCTTCCAGGTCATCTCAGTCTTTGGAACACCTAATTGATAATCTGATTGTCTTGGATACGAACACAAGGTAATATGTGCGGATTACAATTAATAACAGAAAATTTCTGTCTCGAAACATACGCACATAGTTGTGTGTGAAAAAATAACAAACATATCTGTATACCAGACTGTCTTCACAGATGTCTTACGCCAATTACTGTTTAAAATGTATTTTTAGAACAAACAAGCATTAAAAACGTCTCACTGAAGATCACAGAATGGGACGCAACTCTTGAAGTAGTTTATACCCCGAACTATAACAGCGGTTGTTGCCCTTTGATTGATAAACTACTTGAATTGCATGAAAAGTTTCGCATAATACACACAGTTCTACATTAAATAAACATAATTAAAACATTATATGTTGTCGATGTAGTACAAAAATGCTTCCTGGATAGTACATTTAGTGCGTTGCAGACATAAAGGAAGCATTAAGTTAGTACAGGGAACGCCACAATCACAAGACATTGCCAGGAAATCGTCAGCACGCAAAACATTAGGAATAGAGGAAATGTTAGGGCAAACATTTAAGGATGGAACAGCAAGGCATTTTTTGACTGATTATCAAAAATAAATACGGAGAGTGGCAGACAGGGACAAAACGGAAATGGAATCCATTTGTACAGACAAGCTGAGATAACAAGCTGACCACGGACAGAAGAAGGGGATGGGCATGACATTATAGCAGGGCAAAGAACACATGTAAGTGTAAACTTAATATTTATCGAAAAAGCGTAAAAAGAAGTTATCACCACACAGCGATTTAAGAACTGTCAATACAAATACATGAGCTTTAAATCGAGCTAACAGCTAGCTGATCTCACACTTACAAGTGAAATGTGAGAACTACCAAGCGCTATGTTAGATGTCTCTGCAAGACTCATTCATTAAAATGTATTGTGATTTGACTATAACAACTTATTCTCTCTCTTTAGTTTTATTTTTTCTGAACACTAACCCGTTTGGGCATGTAGTTTCGCCAAGCCGCTATCCCGAAATCATTCATACTACCCTGAACTTATATATTATAATAACACTTAACTCACAAGAAATAAAAAGCAAAAAGTCACAATTATGTATGTATTCAATTTGTTAAAATCTTAGATAAACTTTATTTTTTCTCTTAAAAAAACAAGTTTCGCATATTAGTCAATGGTTATCAGTAATTTCTGTTTAGTCTTTCAAAAAAAACACCTATGGAAAATAGTATATGTTGTTTACACAATACGTCATATTTGACCTTGGCACAATTTCCGTAAATTTCTGATATGTCTCTGTCACGCAATCTAAATATTCATCAGAACACGAGCATTAATGGTGTCAAACGCAAATAAATCAACAACAACTAATCATATTTAAGACGGTCATCCCGTAATGAGACATCTACGATTTCTGTAAACTTGTCGGGTGCAATCAGGAAGATTGCAGTCAACGATTGTAAACAAACACACGATAAACTGTTAAACTAACCGGTCGATACGATAAAATTACTGCTTTTGCCTCGATATTGCATCTGCTTAAATTTGATAGGGGAATATAAGTAGGTGACTATATACGTTTAAGGGTATACTACAATATGGGAATATTCTGGATAATGCAGATATTTCGAAACATTGTATTTACGCCCCTTTAAATATGAGTATCATTATAAATGCTAACATAACAGTGTATCCACGTACTGCCTCATCTTCATAATGGCGTGCAAATGTCCCTTGTGTGACCATGTCGCCATTGCGTGTCTGAGATTGTTTTCATATTCACAATGAGTTGCAGGAAAATACAAAATCATCTCTGTGGCCCTCAAATAATGTTATTGTTCAGACGTGACTACAGTGGATTATGTTAGAAAATGGTATTGATACGGGGAAGACAATGCCTTATATTCAGATCAAACCGAAATATGATTTAGTGCTATTATCATTTTAAGATATATTGCGGAATTACATGTATTCATATGGGAATATATAGTCAAACGTATGTGATTTGTCTGGCTAGTTGGTAAGTTGTTTTTGTTTAATTACTAACACAATGGGCGTAGCTTTCCTATATATGGAACTGACAAATGTCTTAATCAGGAGATATTCAGATGATCATGTAACAGGGATCAATTTTCTCTGAAACACATAAGGCAATACCTTTATGTCGAAAATCAAAATCTATTTGAGTTATACATTTTCTACGTTAGTCATTTACACTTTGTCAATAATATGCTCTTATAATAACTACAACCATTAACAAACACATTTGGCATATCCTAAATAAGAAAACATGTCATCTTGGGGTACATGTCAAAGTAATACACCGATATACCATCTCCCAAGGCCGCGTGGTTAAGACATCATCCTTTGGACACCAATACATAAACACTATAAGTACGTAATAGTCCGCAAACTGGACATTTTCTGATTTTTCTTTAAAAATGTATGTTATTTTTTGTTTTCATGTTATGTTCCAATATATTTCTGACCATCACTTAACCGCCCTGTTACATTCTGACAAGACGAAAGTCGTGAGAACCAACAGTATGGTTCGGATGAAATTAATGTCATTTATTCAACATTTTCCGGCACTATTATTTGTCTGGAAATGTCAATTATAGAGAGACGGAAGGAATCCACACATGCCGCAAAACATAACGAGGAACATAGGGTTTCTCTATTTCTGATTTTTTTTCAATTAGTTCACGTTTACGGGTTTCGCAAGGAAGCAAAATTTTGATTCGTTTGAATTCCAAAATTATACTTTAGCCGTCTAGTATATGTATCCGCTTCGGGAGTGGGAGGTCGAAGGTTCGAATCCCGGCAGGGGTTCGTTCTGATATGGCCGGTTGGTGAGCCGCCAGCTAGTTAAATAATGGTTACCGTGCGCCTACCTGCCTGGTGCCTGGCATTAAAAGGATAGGAATCAGGAAGTAAATGTGCTCAGAAAGTAGGTGTCTCATAATTCAAAATTGGCTGGCCCTTTAAATAGGGTTGACACATAATTAATAAACACTACTTTACTTTACTTTTGTATCCGCCAGACGACTTGTTTGGGTGATTGTGTAGTGGATAAGACGCCACTTGCTGATATCGGAGATGTTGGTTTGAATATCTCCTAAGTCCAAGCCATAAAGCGAAAAGCGAACTGTTCAATATACAAAATGCTTTCGTCACCATCGAGCCGGAGTAACTTGGGACATAACAGTCTAGATAACGTCTAAAATTGTCCCACTAGATTGACATTTGTGTCTATATGCGTATGTGTTTTTCTTTTCCCAAATTACCATACAGTCTGCACAAAACTTTACTTCGTGAACACCCTTCTCATGCAATTAACCAATTAACATTCTATGAACATTTAAGTGGTATATATATACAGCACTACAACTGCAGAGCAAGACTGTATAGGAGATACAACTCTTCTGGACGTTATTGCTCTGCTGACGTAAACTAAGGCAACATTTGATACTTCTATTGAAGAGTGGCTACCGGTCTGGACTTATCACAGTGTATTAAAACATTTTTGTGTAAATAGAGCCTATCGGATAGAACTATTTGGTTCTTTTACTGACAGTTGCAAGGCTGTAATTCGCTGTATGGTTATTATTTCTTTTTGTGTTTTGAATGTATGTTTTATTTCCATTTCCCCTGTGCAATTCTTTCACTTTATATTGTGTTAGAAAGTTATTTTCTGCCCAGTTTCGGCCTATTGTTGCCAGCTGTCTTGACTTGTCCTGTGATTTTTTCCATCCATTAAATTTCCCCTTCACTGTTTGTCCTCTTTGATTCCCCAAGTTACTACTTATGGTCTGACAGGCCATTCCTTGCGCCTCTTTTTCCTAACATATGTACCCTTTAACCTTCTCAAGTGCGTTTTGTTTTATAGATTGTTGTTTTCCCGGAGGTCTCTGTGTCTTATGTTTGTGGCGTTCCCTATATCAACTTATTCTCTCTCTTTTACTTGGTTTATCAACTTGTGGTTACACTTACGACATTATGGTCAACACTCACATGGGTACCATACAGATCATTGTGCTCTTGATGACGTCGTGTACCTTGTATTTGACAGTACTTGCTCGAAGTGAAATTAATCGTGTATTGCACTACTGAATGGATAAAAATAAAAGGAAAAGTAAATACGGTATAGTTTCAGGCGACAATTTCCTTTAATTAAATATAATTTATTTCAGAAAGTATGACCACATAAAAAATCGACCAATTAGTATAGTTGTTCAGTTGATATAAATTTTCATTTTCGTTTTTGATATTCTCCATTAGAAGTCCGATAATAGCAATCGTTCAGAGTTCATTATGAATACTGTCTTGATTAGAGACCCAACATGGTTAAGAAATTCTACAATCGCTTGGTAAATCTGTTTCTTCCTGATTCATTCAGAACTAATTTGAACACATATGCGACATATGTATCCCAAGATTCACATTTCAATAATCACGGCATTCGAGTTTTGTCAAGAAATGTGAGATTTCGATAAAAAAATTGTGAAAGTGTTTCACTAAGTTTACTCTATAGACCCTTTAACCTCCTCAAGTGCCTTATGTTTTATTGAGTGTTGTCAAGCTAGCACTGCACGATGACATCTTCATCAATATCATAGTCGAAATAGTATATTGTATCAAGAGGTTCTGTGAGTGAATCATTGGTGATGGCGAGGTTTAAATCAAAGAAGATTGCAGTGGAAATTAAGACAATAAATGTGCAGAAACGTCTGGACTATTGGATTTATTTAGCAGAAGTTCTCTGGTGGAAGTCACCATTGTGGCAAATAAATGGTTTTCTGTATGAAGCTTTTACAGTAAAACCTCACTTCAAGACCACCTCAATAATAAGACCACTTCAAAAATTAAGAACGAAATGTTCCAAGTCCATTTTCCCTATGTTGCTCTTTATTAAACATCAATATTAAGACCACCTCAGTAAGAAAACCAGTTTTAAAGGGTTTATAGGTGGTCGTTTTATTGAGTGTTTACTCTATATTCAAAAAGGATCATACTTTTTTTGCTATTTGTGGTTACTAGGTTATTCGGTATTCCAGCTAACATGGATGCTTATTTGAATATAAATAAGTATACAATTGTTTGACCTTCATTGACCAAAAAGTTCACATAACATTCACATACACACTAAATATGATTCAGTTCATGTCAAGAATAAATGGCGAGTTCCAGTGAACGTGATTTATCAGTCTCAAATGTGACAATACTTGGTACAGTTGACAATTTTACTGTCATGTCAAAACATGCTCTCGTCGGCAACGTATTTTGCTTATGTCTGAAGTGGAGGCAGTGCTGAGATATTAACTTCACATTCCCATCGGAATAAAAATGTCAATGCCTCTTGCAATGAGTTGGGTGATTCGCTAGCGATAGCAGTAGTGTTGTTTTTGTTTTGTTAATGTTGATTAAATAATGCCAAAACTTACCGTTGTTGTCAATTTGAACAAAACAGGTTTAGCATCAAACTGACATAGATTGTATCCTTATGGGCGCTTATGATAACAATTGAGATACTATTGCTTATCGAATTGAAAACCGTGTAGAATGAAGGTGAATATTTTCAATGCGTTATATATGCAGGATTTATTTGGTTATTCTGGGTAGATGATCCATAATTTTCAAATTGGGAGTTTTTGCGTTCATTTCAAAGAGTCGTTCCAACTGAAATATTTACAAAAAAGTTCTGAACGGTATTCTAGTATACATGTAATATACTTACGTGCAGTCCCTCGTTCTTTCTCTGTTCTCTGTTCTCTATACACTATCCCGAGTTTTATTCATTTTCGTCACCTAGAAATCCGTTGAGTACAAGGATATATCGTGGTTGGGTGGTTGTCCTTCCAGTTAAGTCTTCTTGTTTTGTCTTAAAGTTTATTTCTCAGATTTTTAGAATTAGGGAAAAGTAAGACGTTTGATTCACGTTATTGTTCGTGACGTAAACCAGACTAAGTTTTTATTTAAGTTCAATAGCCTGAATTTTGTGTCGATGATTCGTTTCTGAGGAATATTTCAGAAAGAAGGGATATCATGTCACCCGTTCATAGGCATTTTATACCTTCAATTATGCAATTGAGAAAGGAACGGAACTTTCATCTTTATTTCATTTTATCAATTTGTCTTCAAGTTTGTTCCACTGTCAGGAGGAATAGAATTCTATAAATGTCAGACAAGATATACTTAACTGCTGTGGGAATTCAGTATGTAGTCCGTCGTATAATCTATGGGATATTCGCGTGTGCTTATGATCTGAAGTGTATGCCATATCGATAATAAAGTAGGCTTTTGTCGGCTATCGTACATTCTGAGTAGTATTATAGGTGCACATTAATGCATACAATCTTCTTGGTTTATTTGAGGAAGAGAATTTACAATAATTGGAAGACAAGAAAGGTATGAGTCAAATCGGTCTGTAAGACCCAATAAAATTCATCGTTTAAAAACCTAGCTTTTGTTTATGACTTTTTCTATCATTATGAATCGAGTGACGGTATATGTTTACATTCCAGAGATATATTACAGAGACGTATCCGTAACTTTCAGGAGTGAATTCACTTCTTTTAAAATATGTGTTGAGAAGTAGTCTCGATTTGTGCATGTGTTTAGGAACATGAACAATGAACGGGTATCGTAGAAATTGCGCTATGATAGTACAACTTGAAGATTTTGATAAAAAGCGCCGATTGTTTCTAGAAGAGAGAATAAGTTGCAACATGGAACGCCACATACACACGACAATGCATCCCCACACAGACCACCGGGACAACAAGAGACTACAAAACATCAGGCAACGAGGAGGTGCAAGAGTACAAACGCATGGGAACATGGAATAGCCTGGCCGACCATAAAGAACAACTTAGGAGAATTAAGGAACACTACCAGGAAATTTAATGGATGGAACAACATGCGGAAGAGATTGGGGAGAAATTAACATGGATATTATACGAAGTGAAAGAAGTGTACTTCTAAAACATATTAAGTAGAATTAATAAACATACAGACTTATTGTATTAGTCAAGATTTCTTGTTCAGTCTGATGTAAATTTGACAATGATTCGTAGACCGTACTCAAGGTCACTGCTACCAAGGTTTTACATTTTCTCACATTTCTTCCTATTCACGAACGTGGAGGTGAGCGAACGTCAGTATGGAACAGTGCGTTAAGTGTTTAGAATGTATTAACCATTCTTCAGACTTTGTATTCAGTTCATATTAGATTAATTTTATATCTATTAGTTAATAATTCATGTAAGTTTGACCAATATATCGATTTTTGCGAGTAAACTTTACTGACTGCTTTAATCTCTTCATATAACTTGAAAGGAAAAGACCCGATATGTGATCAAGTTTAAGAATTTGTTCAATGGTTGTGGTTGCATCAAGTATATTTAACTGTATCGTAAACTTTCCATCTGTATATTATTTTATTAAATTAAATTTGTTTCATTCAATAAACTTGTGATATTTAAGTTAGCGGTCTGTATGGTCGTTGGTTTGGAGCAAATCTATGCGCAAATACAAGCAACAAGGCAAATGTTCAACTTTGGAAGAGAATATTTTAGAGCATTTTTTTAATTCTAAGGCGCCGTAAGACGTCAGAGAAAATTACTGAACCATTCTTTGCCGTTCTTTTGTCTGATATTTCAACTTAGCAATGATACTTGAACACAGCTATTATGTTTTGAAATTTGAAGATATAAGATATAAAACGGACTGAATTATATGAAACGTTAATAAGAATGTTTTTTCCCGAATGAAAAGAAATTTGGTTTTGTCGAGATGGAGCCATTACTGCGAACTTGATACCTAGAAACGGTGCTCTTTTAATTAGAATGCATATGTTATTCATAAAATGGTCGTGATGATTCGCAAGACGACATTTCCTTCCGATTTGTGGCGACGAAAGTCTAAGACTCTGAGAATATTCCATACGTAATTTGTATTCTTTGAAATATTGCTATCGTTGCACGTCTGCTGCATTTGAAATAGTTTCTCTTAAACTTAGTAAATAACGGTTGATAAATTGTTTAACGATTGGATTAGAAACATCACCAAATTGAATATTGATTGTACTTTGCGCAGTCTTAAATAATTAATTATTCTATACGTGCGAGTGTTGTTTACACGAATATAATCTAGGTCTTGATCGTTCATCAGAAATCACTGTTATTGTCTGATTAAGCCTTTGGTTGCAATGCAAAATGAATAGTACAGAAAGTAAAATAATCACTTTCAATATGTTACAGGATGCAAAAATTCACAGAAATCTTCATAATTAATTATATACTTCTGTTGTTTTTGTTATTAAAATATGTTATTTTAATTTATCCGCTCGTATAACTTATGTTGGGAGGCATTGTCGAATGTATGTGGCGTTTACCTGTAACAACCTCGTCTCACAATAACTAATCAATAATCTCTATAGAAATAATAAATAGTAATTACCATGACCTGGTGGGCCAGATATGTTTGTGATTTTTTGTGTTCGGTAGAACAATTATTTCTATGCCATTTTTCGACAGTCCGTCGCCCTAATACGAAGTCGCGCATGAATAACATATAATTGAATCGGTTAAAAATAGTAGCCTGCAAAGGAAACTCAATACTGGTAGTAGTCTTTACTGCGAAATTAAGTTTAACGGTTCAACAATGGACAATGATGATACGTACTTTCTGTGAATCTGATAAAGTTAAGTACAAATCCAGTGTTTAATACCGAACAACTTGTGTGCTTTCAGCGCTTTGATTATTTCTGTACTTGGGACTAGAGCATTTTAGTTGCTAGTTTTGTTTGCTCTATGTTGTTGTCACTAGTTATTCACCAGACAGATAATGAGGAGAAGCTTGCAATAAACTGTCTGGTGTTCATTTACGATTGACTTTTTGTCATTATAAACTTGAATTCTAAATGCGTAGTATTTCCCAAACGGTTTGCTTTGATAATGTATTGTAAAAGTAATTGGAATGTCTTTGTACGTTCAGAAATGATTGGCCTAAACTTAACGTTGTACAACCACACAAAGACAAAGTAACATAAAACATTGTGAAAGGGAGTGAATAAGAATATTGGCACACGTACGGGGAATATATCAAATCGAAATGCAGTGTTCAACGCAGAATAGTCTTTATGTTGTTCTATTCTGTTGAGCATGTTTATTCGTTGTTTCTTTTGTTCAGTTTCCTGAATGTCTAAAGAGTACACGGACTTCGGGTTTAAAAGATGTAAGTGACATATTTGCTTGCATGAATTTTTGTTAAATTAATACGCGACAAAATAACGGATATTAACTGCAAGAGAACATGTCGCTCATGTGCCATTCTAAGAAAGATGACATGTTTGCTGACGAGGAAACAGATTATACAATAGGGATAGGTTGTGCTGGGACTGTTGCGCTTGTCAAGTCATCACATTATCATGTTACGCACGGCCAAAACATTTAGTTTCAAAGGCGAACAGTATTTGAGCACCGCTGTACGATATCCAACTTCTTCTTAAAGTGACGTCATATCCAGAAAAGTGGCTGTAGGCCTAAATAATATTTATCCCATCAGGCAATATGAAAACGAAGTGACCATAATTTATGGAGTAAATATTGTTTACCACTTGAAAATAGTGGCATCACATGTTGTGTTTTCTTGAATTGACGTCTCTTACAGAAGAGGTTGTAAATCCCATAGCAGCGCTCATTTGTAACTATAGTGATATTCAACATTATGCTTAATTGTAATTTTGTAGATATGGTGGAATGATCTCTATGTGTTTTGCTGACCAAACAAACATACTGTCTCTGAATCACATTTTCTCTGACAGAGTAAAACCATAATATGTAATTAAATACTAGTAACACAGACACAGACATTGTCGTTATGTTTCACGGCAACTTTATTTACCAAATATACATTAAAGGAAACTGCCAGACACACACAACATGTGGTTTAAAGTATAATGCTTTGTTAAGTCAACATTAAGAGATAATGAAAATAACCATCCCTATAGGAGACGGGGAGAACTTTGGCACGTTTCGTTGTTGTATTTGTATCTAATTTACATTGAGTTCTAATTTTATTTTACCATTCGTGTCTCTGTCTTATTTACATATCAGAAACGTGTCTAGAATATGAGTGCAATAAAATATTTATGTGTTCACTTACATTTAAAGGTGAATGTGAGTCTATTTCTGAATATTATGTTAGTGTCTATACGCCGTACAAATATAGCATGCAATGTGAGTGTATATATAAGTATGCTAAGTACTCATAGAATCAAAATGCATTACTTAATCGTAGACACAAACATAGTCACTTTTCTGGACCTAAGCTCTCTGAACGAACAAGAAGTCGGCTCTTTTACTGAATGCTCTTTCATTACATTGAATACATTCAATGTTACATATTTGTTTACGTGACGGAAATACATCAGCTGGTAGAAAATCACAGAACACAGAATTCACTGACTTGGACTCACGATGCATTTCCTGTGCAGACATATCCGACATCAGTTGTATTCACGATTTCTGAAGTAAAATAACACTAAATTAACAATATACTGCTGAAGTATGTGCACGAGACGCCATGTAATTGGTGATATTGAGATGTACAGGCGTGTTATGGCCATAGTTCTTTACTTTGATAAGAATGTATTATGGTTTAAAGTATCACGTCTGTGATATTAGTTTGTTAGTGAGATAATGATGAATGTAAAAGTCAAGCAAGAAATGCCACACACAAAATGTGTAGGTAGCTGAAGAAAAAAGAAATATACGGCACGAAACTGTATACATAAATCAAACGACTGAGGTCCTGGAAGGCGCTTCCATGGTAAGACTGTACGCTTTCAATATCATCGTATTAGAAATTAATACGCGACTGTTCAGGTAAATTCGTTCGCTAAAATGACACAAATAATCCAGGAAATCCGTTAATTTATATCAAGACTCCCGCCATTCCACACTTGGTATATCCTTGACAAATCAGCCATTATACTCATCAAGTCTATAATAAAACAGAGGACTTTACATGTACTATTTTCGTGAGACGGTGAATATGGCGGTACTTAAAGTAGACCATCCGGTTGACAATAAGCAATGAGACGCTTAAGCGCCTCAACAATAAAATTAGCAAAATGGGCATACACATAAATGTTGCATTAAGCAGAACTACCGTGAACGGTCATTTTCAAAAACCAATATTTGGGGTTTAAGGATGCATTGAAACCCCACTGTTATTCTTCTTTACCTCATAATGGTGGACTTAGGGTGATTTTGTGTCTTCGATGTTGACATCGGTCAAATAGGTATAACAACCCAGTCTGTATACTGATAGTTCCAAGGCCATGAAGCAGTCATGTTTTGTTTTAGTTGTAAGTTGAATTGTTGCGCAGTCCTGTTGTAAGAGTGGTTAAGTTGTTCGAGGGAACGTCATATACGTAAGACAATGCCTTCCCACACACAGACCCTGGGAAAACAACAGTCTACAAAACATCAGGCACTGAGGGGATGCAATGGTAAACACGCATGAGAACAGGGGTGCAAGGAATGGACATTCTGTACTCTATTATTTTCCCTTTAAAATATATTTTATTTGCCGCATTTTAAATTTTATTGTATGTGCGTTTAGTTAGGTGAGCCAAGTTTCCCTCGAATACTTTCTCCGGTAATATGATATAAGTCAGTTTCACTTCGGAAGTTAATGTCGTAATTCGTACCACAAGTAACGTATTGAGACTTTGCGTGTTTACCTTTCACTACGTAGTTTGGTTAGGCAGCGTCATGGTCACTTTTCCTTTTCACGTTGTTTATTTAAGAATTAAATTATTGTCATAAAAAGCCAAAGAGATAAGTGGAAACACTACACCGTTCGCTCAAAAATTGTCTCGAAGTAATCTCAGAAACCAGAGAACTTGTAGAATAGTCGACACAAAGTCAATTAGAAAGCTAAGCTATGTATGAAAATATATTATGATTATATAGAGCTTGTTGATTGTATTTGTTAGGAGAAATGTAAATAAATCTTTAACCATTTCGTGGTGTAACGTATCATTATTTTTTCTTGCACGTGTTTCCACACAAGCGAGTGTCTTGTATTTCAAGCATTGACCCTAAAATTAGCATGACGTTTTGCGTGTTAAATATTTTTTCAGTTACATTAATTGCTCTTTGATATTATTGCTCGATGATAGTCAATTCGTGAAATCTTTATTGTGCTATTTAAGGTAACTTTTCAGAGATGCGTAAACGTGGATAGTTAATAAAACCACATGAGGTAAATAAATATTATCAAAGGTGATGTGGTTTTAAATCTTTAATTTCCTAAAAGCAATTGCAATGGAACATGCACTTTAAAAGAGATCAAATTGTCCCAGGAAACTACATATGCAAAAGACAATGCCTCCAACACGAGAATTCCAAGAAAACAACAACCTACAAAACATCGGGCACTGAGGGGTTGTAAGGGTAAACAAGGTTAAGAAAGTTTAAATAACATTCAGGATATTGTTTCATTACGATGATAATATATTTAGTTGATTCTACCGATTTGCCGAATTAGACCCCTAAAAGGAAAATAGTTCACGCACAGAACATTTGGAAAAAATGCGCCGAACGACACCCTTTGCACCAAATGCTCCCGATCAATAACAGTGTATTTGATTTTGTTAAAGTGTTAATATTAAACGTTTGTTGAGTGCATGTCATATATCAACCCAAGTGTGAAATCGGTGCACTACACTATCGCTAGAACATTGCAAGTGTGATCAAATGAAACATTAGATATCATCATGGGAACTAGTCCTAGGCCAGTGGTTTGTTCAAATGAGTAAATCACATCTCGGCAAATAATTGGCAAGGGTTTTCGGCGCAGTCGTACTAACATGGTTTTGCTATTTGCATATCATTGTTGTGTAAACCAATTAAATCTTACGTTAACCACCAAGGCAATTTATTTTCAACCGAACAACGTGAATAAGCTTGACGCGAATTGGTTAATATTTCGATAAATGGTATAAGTTGCATTACCGAAATCCACTGAATTTCGGTGAATTAAGCGAAATCCATTTTGAATCTGGAGTGACCAGCAATCGTAATGTCGGCATTTTTTATGTAGCACAACAAATATTAACCTTCAAATTGCACTGTCCATCTTTTTCAATATATTTCTTGTTTATTATTGCAATATGATTTCTTGTCATTAACCAAAGTAACATTAAACTTTTTCCTTCTATGTCCTTTCGTTCCCGTCGAACAAGTAATCTTCAGTTCATATCTCCCCATTTGTGTATCATGTTTCGCAAAGAAAGCGTCTATTAATCATGACGAAGCAATAACACAATAACTCTATACACTGATAAAAGCGAACACTAGCTATACGTTTATAACTATAGCCATGTATTCTGCATGTTCAATTATGTTAAGTTTAACACCAAAACCTAGTTCTATTTATTTATAGATGTTCGCTCTTTATTTCTTGTGCAAGCCATTTCGCTATTTCCAAGTAATAGATCCACGAGTGGCACCTTTAGGGACCTATCCATCTTCTGGCTATAACAGCGATATAAAGAGAGATATGTGTACTTGTACTGACATCATTTTACTGCAAATCCTCGTTCAAACATTATCACCGTAACTATTCTAATTTCTTATTTGTATGCATGACACGGATAAAATATTATGACCGTCCCACGGGCACTCTTTGTATGCATCATCCTTAATATGCATGATAATCAGACTCCAGAGGATGTTGTTGCATTAACTGAAACATTTTGAGGTTAAATCGAATAATTCTTAGTAAGGATGTGGTTATACCACGCATTAGATGGTATGCTCTCTAACTCGGTTGTACAAGTGAATGTGTTGCGTTTTTTCGATGATATTGAAATATGGCAATTGCACGATAACATCCTAACGGAATATATGATGTGCTTAAACATAGAAGCAGTTTTAAGTCCGATGTTCAATTCGCATTACCGGAATGTTTTACGTTAAACCTTCCCCGTCAATGTTCTTGTCAATCATGAATACGCACAACAAATGAATGACACGTTATACAAATCCCCGCCTTAAAAGGTCCATCAGTCCTGTCACATGCTTACCTACGTGGATTGTAACCTATTATTATAGTCCTGTCACATGCTTACCTACGTGGATTGTAACCTATTATTATATGTGTCACACATTGTTATATACACTCGCACTCAAACCTGCCCGACCGCAAAAGACAAATTAAATGAAGGCAATAAACACTATTAAAGTAATTTTGTAACAATAAATACTGGAAATGATTTTGCGTAACAAACACCCTGTATGTTATTCCTATTTTCTAGGTTAACATGCATGGGAATAGGAGTACAAGGGAAAACATGTATGGGAACATGGGTGCAAGGGTAAACATGTATGGGAATATAGGTGCAAGGGTAAATATTTATGGGAATATTGGTACAAGGGTAAACATGTATGATAATATGGGTGCAAGGGTAAACATGTATGGGAACATGGGTGCAAGGGTAAACATTTATGGGAATATGGGTGCAAGGGTAAACATGTATGGGAACATGGGTGCAAGGGTAAACATGTATGGGAACATGGGTGCAAGGGTAAACATTTATGGGAATATGGGTGCAAGGGTAAACATGTATGGGAACATGGGTGCAAGGGTAAACATTTATGGGAATATGGGTGCAAGGGTAAACATGTATGGGAACATGGGTGCAAGGGTAAACATGTATGGGAACATGGGTGCAAGGGTAAACATGTATGGGAATATGGGTGCAAGGGTAAACATGTATGGGAACATGGGTACAAGGGTAAACATGTATGGGAACATGGGTACAAGGGTAAACATGTATGGGAACATGGGTGCAAGGGTAAACATGTATGGGAACATGGGTGCAAGGGTAAACATGTATGGGAACATGGGTGCAAGGGTAAACATGTATGGGAATATGGGTGCAAGGGTAAACATGTATGGGAACATGGGTACAAGGGTAAACATGTATGGGAACATGGGTACAAGGGTAAACATGTATGGGAACATGGGTGCAAGGGTAAACATGTATGGGAATATGGGTACAAGGGTAAACATGTATGGGAACATGGGTGCAAGGGTAAACATGTATGGGAATATGGGTACAAGGGTAAACATGTATGGGAACATGGGTGCAAGGGTAAACATGTATGGGAATATGGGTACAAGGGTAAACATGTATGGGAATATGGGTACAAGGGTAAACATGTATGGGAACATGGGTGCAAGGGTAAACATGTATGATAATATGGGTGCAAGGGTAAACATGTATGGGAACATGGGTACAAGGGTAAACATGTATGGGAACATGGGTGCAAGGGTAAACATTTATGGGAATATTGGTGCAAGGGTAAACATGTATGGGAATACGGGTGCAAGGGTAAACACGCATGGGAATATAGGTGAAAGGGTTAACATGTATGGGAACATGGGTGCAAGGGTAAAAATGTATGGGAATATAGGTGCAAGGGTAAACATGTATGGGAATATGGGTGCAAGGGTAAAAATGTATGGGAACATGGGTACAAGGGTAAACATGTATGGGAATATAGGTGAAAGGGTTAACATGTATGGGAACATGGGTGCAAGGGTAAAAATGTATGGGAATATAGGTGCAAGGGTAAACATGTATGGGAATATGGGTGCAAGGGTAAACATGTATGGGAATATGGGTGCAAGGGTAAACATGTATGGGACTATTGGTGCAAGGGTAAACATGTATTCGAATATAGGTGCAAGGGTAAATATGTATGTGAATATGGGTGCAAGGGTAAAGATGTATTGAAATATGAGTGCAAGAAATGGTCTGGTCTACCATAAAAACAAATTTGGAAAACTTAGGTAAAACCAAAGGAGGCAATTGTTAGACAAACAGAAAATGTCTTATAGCGCTACAAAACTGAATTTAATTGGTGCATGTTTTAGTAGCACATTCACTATATATCTTTATAGAAACCTATTTATGAATGGTAAACATGTATGGGGATATGGGTGCTGCAACAGTAAACATGTCTGGGATAAAACATAAATATGGAACGACATGCGAGATGAATGCAAGACAAACTGACAACAACCCAAATGAAATAAATTATGCTGACTTCGACGTTATTTACTGTCACACACACACACTATATAGCATGTATCCTGATCAGCCTTGTACTGGAGACCATTTATCTTGCAATAGGAAATTATTACTGTCGTACAGCACCTAACTATCTCTAAATCAATACATTGTCCTACGATTGCAGTAAATGTAAAACTGACCTTAATGACCTATCCCTAGGGTCCAATGTGCTCGCATTGATTTTTGACAGAAATATTTCCATGAATCATATATGAATTAAAGCATTTAGACTTTCGAAGTCAATTCGTGTTAAATGCCAATCAGCTATATAGAGGATAAGTTCTCCTTTAGTTAAAAATCGTATTAAATTACTAGTGGTCATTTTGAACGCGAGGTCAATTTGAAGCATAGTGATATGTGATTACATAGACATTATATGTCTGTTACATTTAATATTATATTACCTTCATGATGTGGTCAGTCAGTCAATAATAATGAAATATTTTGACGAACTCTGAATAGGAGATTTATTAGTAATATAAAATACTGAAGTGTGGAAAATCAGAAATCGAAGGATGTAATCCGTGATTTCGTTGTTTAATTAATAAGGCCGAAGACAGAGGAATTTATGTAATTACTAATTAATTACTCGTGTTTCGCAATATCATACGCACATACAGTGGTATTAATTCGGTCGTGTAACCTAGTTTTGTGGAATTAAGGCGTTAAATGTAATATCGGATTATATCACCTCGTACTACGAAGTTAATGCTTTATTTATCAGCATCATCGCAATTTATTACATAGGTAAGTTATCTCATTAAATATATTAATAACCATATTATAGGTATATTATGATAAGAGGCTTTTTATTATACATAACATCAGCTGGAAAACTATGAGAGGATAATTATGAAGATCAGCAGGAGTTAATTAACAGGTACTGCACCTCTTAATTACAGACATTGTACGAAATAATTATTGTTATGTGCGTAATATCATAAGAGGATCATAAACTGACAATTCGTATTCACATGTTTAAGCTAAAAAGTACTAAAACTGATCAACTAAAAATGATTTTTTTTCAAATTCCTTCATACGTGTAAACACGTAAATTATGTGCCCCTTACAATGAGGTATGTTCTTTTAATTCATCGATAATGACTTTAAAATGTTCCAACGTAAAAAATAGTTAGTGAACATGTTATGTACTTTATTCCTGTCTTAATTTAATAAGCAGGCTTTTATGTACTACTTCAGCGGTGTGACAAGGAAATGAAAAATTGCTTTACAAATGTCTGATATACTATTCAAGATTGTCTTGTGAGAACATGGTTTGCAACCGATCTAGTGTGTTAATCATGTGCGCTGCACAGTAAGGAGACTTAGCCACTATGGCGAAATAGTTAATTAAGTGTATCTGCTATTACAAAGTCATTTGTGTCCAGAATATATTCAATGCATCCGAATGTATGCAGCAAATATCACGGACTCGTATTTGAGATAGATAATTATTCTGTATTATTCTCCGTGATGTATATAAGATAACAAATTTGATTGTTTGTATCTATACTAGCTTAGGTATTCATTATGTAAATATGTAAACAATAATCGGGAAATAATGTCATAAAGATTCAGTTTTCTGTCTAGTCAGGGCAATCGAATAAATATCGAAATGCAAATATCGCTATAGTGGTTATATGTGTATAATTATACAATACGTCTTCAGTTCGGATATTTTCGCATTGTAAATCACAAGGGGCAACGGTTCAGACGAAGTTGAAAGATGATGTCCAAGAGCAACACTTATATAATGTCAAGTCAGGAAAGACTGATACTTGAGGTGATGTCACTGTCGGTATTCTGACAACGTTTCGTCTAGGCTTAATCTGTGATACAGTATTATTCTAATAGTTGCCTGTGTTTCTTGTCTTATTGCGTCATTGTTTCGTATTCCTGCTTTTGCCTCGTTTGTGGGACTTACTATAACTTATACAGATCGTTCTTCTACTTCGATACTCGTCTAGCTCACCACCCTTCCAAATATTTAGTAAAAGAGAGAGAATAAGTTGCTACATGGTTAACGCAAAATACAGTGCCTCCCCACACAGACTTCCGGCAACAATCCTTAAAACATATAGCACTTCAGGAGGCTAAAGGGTACATACATTAGGGAACAGAGAAAACATGTTGCAGTATGGACTGATGTAGTATATCTGTTTTATTGAAGGGTAAACTAATAGTATGCGTACATGACTGTACTAGTCGTGTTAGACTATTGATAATGGCAAGTATAACGTCATTTTGATATTCCAATACTATAACATACCATCGTGGCAAATTTATTCAGCATTTCAATCATAAATCAATATAAAGGGAACTTTACCACAGCTCCTTAATTTACATTTCGTGCTTTACTTTGAGTTCTAATCAATTAACTATTTCGACTCATAATTTAAACTAGTTGTTCGTTTTTAAAGCACTCTAAATTATCATAAGTTCATCATGGTCGGCCAGGCCATTCCTTGCATCCTCTTCCCCATACATGCTTGCCCTTGTATCTCCTCAGTGTCTAGTGTTTTGTGGACTGTTGTCTTGCCGGAGGTCTGTGGAAGAAGGCATTGTCTTATAAATGTGGCGTTCCCTGTAGCAACTTAATCTATCTTATATTACTGGACGTGTTTGAACAAGAACCTCTCTCAATATTATGATTCTATTTGTTTAAATTATGTACTATTATGTTTGCAATCGCTTACAACAAATGATTTGAATGAATGCCGTACTTGCAAGAGCCTTTTCCAGCTATTTCTGATACAGCCAATCATAAAATAGTTGGAAATTAAATAAGACCGGTCAATTATATCCATCAATTAGCATTCACCATCCTACAATCCCCGGGGTAACACTTTCAGACGTATAATAATTGTACTGTATTTGTTTGTGCATAGAATACTACTTGATAAACAACAAGAATCGATAACAGTACTTACTACCGATGCGATACTCTGCTGTGTCCAAGGGCTAGAATACGACAGCAATACTTTAGATAACATTTAAAGATATACTGTCTTGCCAGCCCTAAAACACCATATGTCACACGCATGATACAGATTATATACTTTCACTATTTTGTTTATTTTTTATAAGAAATACTGTTTTACTATTTCGACATGACGAAACCATTTAAATGGACAACGTGATTTTACCCTAAAGCTACAATAATCTATGTCAACTTAGAGAAAATGACAACATGCCTTACACCATCACCATCTGATCTACGAGTACAGGACGCAGTCATTGACACAATACGAACGCATACAAAACATCGTGCCTATATTGTTCAAATCTCTCTCGATATTAGTAGTTTTGTAATAATCGAATAATAATTAAGAAGTACAACAACTATTACAACCAACATTCTGATCATTTGTTATGTACATATCGTTATAACACTCACTTATTAGTTAGTAATATAGTACATGTGTTATAATATTAGTAATATGTACGTAAAAGAGAGAGAATAAATTGCTACAGGGATAACCACATACATAAGACAGTGCCTCCCCGGTAAAATTCCCAGTAAAATATAATAACATATCATCTATATATAATAATATAGTAAGGTGGTTGTCCCAGTTACCGAATTGTTTTGTGTTTAATGGTGAACTTAACAAAATGTGTTATCGTTTCTATTCAAGAAAAAAGCATTTAGTGCACACACGAGGTAACTGATTACGTCGTATTGATAGCAACTCTCATGAGAGCAATAGCTGCAAATCATATAAGGCCTTAATCAAACGTTGAGAGAAAGTTGCTAAATGTTTCGTTATCTGATTCATTAGTACGCTTAGTGCTTTCCTTTTCCTAATCTTAATCAAGCCACGCTCGAGCATTAAACCCTGAAGATACTTTCGAGAAAATAAGAGCACTTAAGTAGTAATCTATGAATTGTCATAGAAAAAGACGTCAGTCAGCTGATGATTGTCCCGGTGTGTGCTAAAATGAACATGATTTCCCTGTACATTGTGTCATTTGGACCATAAGCAATTAACTTTTCCCTGTTACTGTTGTTGTTTACATCGCTGGAAAAGAAGAGCAATGTTCTTCAAACATAATACTTTGTACCTATCTTTATATGTATGTTTACATAATGGTGTACTGTTACGAGAATGTCTGTAATGATAATCGTTCTGAGAAATGTCAACAGTTGACCTAAATGAACTAACATGCTCTTTACTTGTGATTGATTATAACCAGTAAATGAGGGTATGTCCTCGCAAAAAGTAATTTGTCGCTTAATACATAGTTGAGAAGAGAATAACGTAGATGAACGATTAAGAATATTAAATGTATTTACCCATATATTTTTGACTACATGCGCGAGTAGCTTTACACATAAACAAGTGTAAATTCTAATGTCCGTTAACAAACAATCTACATAATTTGTGACAGTGTTTGACTTAGTTTTCGGCGCAGCCGTACTAATATTGTTTTGCTATTTGCATATCAGTGTTGTGTAAACCAATCAAATCTTACGTTAACCACTCAACCAACTATTCTTCAACCGAACAACGTTTGTAACCTTGACGCGGATTGGTTTACATTTCGATAAGAGGTAGGTTACCTTACTGAAATCCACTGCATTTCGGTGAATTTAGCGAAATCCATTTTGGATCTGAAGTGACCAGCAATCGCAACATCTCGGCATTTTTCTATGTTGCACAACAAATCTTAACCTTCAACTTGCGCCGACCATCTTTTTCAAGATATTTATTTTTTATTCTGTATGGGTTCAAGATCGCCGATCTGATTATCTCAAACATATGTCTGCATCTGTATTGGATTCTCTAAAACATAATTATGTCTGACAAAGAGGTATTTCTGGGGTATTAATCACCTTGAGTGATTTTTATCAATTGTTAACGTAATTAAAGAACCGATATGTCTAGTACAACCCGTAGATCACAGCAGTGTCTCAAGGGAATGTGATTTTGACCTTACTGTAATGGTCATTCAGTTATTAGACTGATCAGTCAGTTTCTAGCTTAGTAGTTCATTTTAATTCAGCTACATTGTGGGTTTCAAAAATGTTATCAACTAAACATAAAATAAAATATGTAAATAGAAAGAGAAATCATTGCATTGTTTTGGGTCCACAATAAAATGGAAAACGCCCGATAAAATGGTGCATCGAAATAAATACGTCAAAAAGTTGTTGTATGAGTAGTTATAGTATCTATAATGATAGCATCTTGACCTAATATCCTTCATAGTTTGGTTCTTGTAAGCCGAACGTGCTCACATTAAACTACTTTAATCGCTCTCGGTGTCTCGTCCGTTCACCACGTTCCTCCTACAGAACATCTTCGTCAACCCTTTGGTTAAGTAGACACCACCGTATTCCTATACCAAACATCCATCGCTACTTTATTTGGTCTCAAAGTTTGGTAGCCAGATAATTGTGCTAACAGTCCTTACAAGTAAAACTTAAATAGCAATGGAAATGTTCTCTGGAACTGTTGTGATAAATGTATTTTTACGGCACTAGAACGCGTTTGTAGTGGTGCTCATCTTGAAGCAATCTCTCCTTAACAACTGTACCAACCCTTCCTGTGTCATATCAGTAGCAATGCTCGCCAAAAATGACGTTTCTGTAACGGTGTTGCGCTTGTTTGAGGTTGTATTGGTATATGTTGCTTTAAAAGACCCGCATACAGATATTGCAGTTAAGATATGTAATGTTTATAGATGTGTGTCTTCAAGGAATATCAATCGTTGCTTGGCGCTAGAATGAGGATTATACAGAATATATGTTTCTAGTATCGGGAAAATCTCGTGTATTTTGTCCTAAGAACCAGACGCGACATACAGAACCAGTATATATATTTATCCTCTTAAGTAATGATGTTTTCTATTGGGACTGAGCCAATCCTTTTTAATCGGGCATAACTGAAACGGCAACATCCACTTAAACATTTGTAGAAATGGAAAAGAAGCAAAAGTGACGTTATACCGTTTGGATAAACTACAGTTACAAAATTTATTTTAATATGAATGTATGCATAGTACAGAATTACTGATTTCTGGACCATGTTTCATCATAAATGAAACATCAACCTAATTATTCTACTATATAGTAAATGATTATTATTAGAGCGATTAAAATGGTACAGGGAACGCCACATACACAAGACAATGTCTCCCCATACAGACATCCGGGAAAACAACAGTCCACAAAACACCAGGAACTGAGGAGATTCAAAGGTAAATACGCAATGGAACAGGGGCATAAGGAATGGCCTGGCCGACCATATGACGATATTGCAACAAGTAAATGGCGGTATTGACATATAACTTTTTCATATAACACTTTTATCGTAGCACTGATGATTGTTATATGTCAATACATCATAATTAAATTAACTATCCACGCTATTTCATTGTACACATAAGATGGGTTTGCGTTTATACTTCATAAATAAGGTATAAATTATTAAATAAAACCCAGTTCAACAAATCTCCATCCTGGCCATGACATAAGTTTATAATGGTTATATAAATTACAGAACGATTCAATAAGTACAGGCAGGTGACAATATCTCAAATTCTAAAGCATATATTCTATTCTAGTAATTCGTACGTTGATTTATAAAGCAATATTAATTTCGAAGTTCAGTTTGTTCACCATTTTATTAACTCTTAAATCTTACTTGAAACGGAACGGTAACTGACTGAAGAGCGAGACATAATAAAGCAGTATTTGCATTTAATTTATTACCTATTTTGAGATGGTTTGAAATACAGCCTTTATTACAATGCTTCCACCCGTTCTTATAGGCGTGTAGTTGATTTAGTTAATTTTAGCGCAATACTAATTTGATTAAACGGAACTTAGAGTGTATGTCTATTAAATTTGTCATAGAATTATGTTACATGTTTCCGCAATACAACGAATGTCGCATAATAAGCGCGTCAAAAACTGAACTTCACAATTCCACAAAACATCTTGTTAATGACAGAATTGACGCTAACTCACCGCACATCATTAAGTGAGTATACCATAAGGAGGTTGAAGATACCGTCAATGAACTGTATACATTGGAATCCTGAGTGACTAGAGTAATTTCCATTAATGAGGCGTTCAGGCAACATGTGTCAATTGCCGGTAAGATAAGTGAAGTTACTGTTAGTGGCAGACATCGTATTAAAGGTCTTACAATTATTCGCAGCTCGCTGCATTCCCAAGATAAATGTTGCCGCTAAACACTTCTCAACAATGACACAAAGATAGTAGTTAGTCAACCGGTCATATATTTGCTGTAATTATTTGGATTGTCGATACCAAATTTAATATTGTGTGAATAAACAAGGAATGTTCTTAAAATCCCAATTTAAACAGAACACCAGGCTAATGTATCTTGAAATAGGGTAAGGTTAGCATGTTGCAAGACGTTTTGATTGGAATCAGTGATTAAAAACTGCATTCACATAGTACCGAAGTGGATAAAACGCTTCCGATCGAAACTAGCAATTTATCTTATATGTGTTTCATGTAGCCATCAGTGTACACTTTTATACAAAAATAACGGCATGCATAAATCAATTGTCAAGGTTTAAAAGACTGATCATGAAGCAACAATTAACTTGTTACAACATGCGAATGGCATTCGTACATTGTAGACAAATCATCTCTAAACCAATACCTTTATAAATGAGGGAAATAATTAAGACGGCGATGCAGTTTCGAACAAATTGGGAAAGAAAAAAGGGTGAATGAAGACTGTTTAACAATGGTTTACAAAAATGACTACCTCAAATACATTGAGATTGCTTTGACATTGGGAATTGCTTCTCTGTAAACTAAAATAGATAAAAATGACACGCATTATTTACGAGTATACAATAATCGTCTTTATTGCAGAATTTAGAAAGGTTTAGGCATATATCTAGCGAAGGCAAGTTTTATTTCGATTCCATTATAATGTTTTACCACCTGTCAAATTTGAAAGAAAACATAATTTGGTACACAATCCGCCAAATATTGTGTAACATGCATAATGTGATTATAAGAATCAGATGAAAGATCTTATATTGAGCACGAGCACACATAAGTACATTTTAGGTATATAGAAATGACGACTGTGTATGCTAAATTCTTGGCCTCGCCGTATCATTAAATGAATTAACTGGACAAAAACGTGTGCCTCTTCCAGAGCTTGGGGAAACACTTAATTATAAGAATTGATCTTTCGATTGTCTTACATCTAAATCAGACAATTCTTTGACCGCTGGCTGACATTAGTTGTGGTATGTCCTGATCATTATTGGTTTGATGCGATATTTCGAGGAAGTAATTTGACCGATTTTACATTTGTTCCCACGGAGATTTTTTCACATATGTGTCATTCTCTGAGATTTTTTGCCCACATGACATATCTGGGCCAAATCGAGTTATTAACATTTCTGAACGCAGGGATATTTGTAGATCACTGCAAAACTAAATTTATTGCAAAACGACATTTTTAGGGAATTACAGCACTTTAAAAATGATCATTAAGACTTTTAGATCTACAAACATTTCAGAGTTTATGTGCTTAGTGCATATGGGCCAAACATCTCAGAGACTGACACATATTTCGTCATCTAGTGCTTTGGAAATAATGACTTATCATTAATGTTGTCGGTGTTGCGAATATGACACTCAATGAGCTTCTTTCTGGCAAATGAATATTAAGCTACAGGCTAAATGGACGACCATTTTTTCGAGCATTACAACATATATTGCATTCATTTTGTTGGATACTTTGTTGAAGAGAGCTTTAAGAACTGAATGTTTGTGTTTATCATGTTTTTGAACTACATTTGTTGCGTGAATTACGGTTGTAATAAATCTTAACAATAAGTATAATTTATTCAATCGTATTATATTTAATGTAATGTTTACATTATCAAAAGCTACAATTAGATCAGTTTCCTGAACACTAAGTCAAAAACAAATTTCGGCATTTGTCGAACAACAAACTGAGCGTGTTTAATCTTTATCAGCTCAGTAAACAGATGATTGATAGGTATTGCCGCCATGTTTGACTATGACCATGTCTCGACTTCCCAATGGCGTTTTTGTCTACAGTCTACAATTGATATTGATATTCTCCATCATACGAATTTGTTTCTCTCACAGTTTGTCCCTTAAGTGACCTTGGAATCCGGTCTTGGTCATGAGACGGTTCGAGGGTGTGTGACGTAAGTCTGTGGGAGAAGCATATGTCTGAGAATTATCTATGACTTATGTGCGTGCATGGCGCGTTATGCTGTAGCTTGGAACTTGACAATCTGGGTAAACCTAACAGATCGCTTTAAGGTTTTAACCTTTTTCTTCAACATACTGATGGTTTCATTTCTGTGCAATCATATTGCTGTTCTATTCTACGATGTCATCTTAATTGACCGATGTAGTCTTCAGACGGAATGTCTGAGATTGTTAACAATGTAACGAGTTATTCTGTAAAAAAATAATTTGTTTGATGCATCCCATCAATGCGTATTTGCTTTAATGATTTCAGTATACTCTAGGGTCGTACACTTAATCACGTCTACATACAGAAACCAGAAAGCAATTTTCAGAATGTCCCACGGTGTCAGTAAAATTAATGCTAAGGACGGTTTCTGACTCTTTTTAATGTTAAATAGTTAGTTGAATTTCGGCAGTCTCCGACAGATATAGTGACCTTTCTAACTACATCAGTTATTTATAACATATACATTGGAATTCTGCTAATTATTTACATGGACTTTTAGATATTATAAATAAAATGTATGATTTTATAAAGATCCCAAATGCAGACATAAGTTTACCTATATGGCATCGAGTCAAAGTTATTCTACAATTTGATTTGCTGTTGAACTCAGAAAACTGTATGTCATTAATATTCAATTACTGTTGTACACTGATTGAATAATCGTATGAATTACGTAAAGCATTTTTTATACTGTACGATTATAACTGGTAAATCCCGTGTAGGACTGTATGGTGTGCAATGATGCAATCATAGTGATTCTTAAAACAAAGAGAGTATATGGAAGGTCGCCCAACAACAGTTCCTTACGACACGGCTTGTTAGGGTACGAAGTCACATTAACGATAAACACGGATCGTAAGTGTTGTCATAATGAAATCTACGAAACGTATGACAGAAAAACATAGTTACGATATTTTACAATCAAAGTGCAATATGCTTATTCAGTTGCAACATATGGATAATTAACTATAGTGCATATTAATACTATCAAACATAATCATATAAAACAACAACTATATAGCATACTACGAAAGACATGCACTGCATACGGATGAACTATTAGCACAGGATAGGATGCACTTACACAAGATATGCCTATACACATCCCGAGGATACGAATTGAAAATTTAAAACAAAATGATAGAGGTATTAAGGCGTATAATTATAAGGAGGAACGTATTAAGTAGTGGTATCGGTAACAACACAGAACTGTGAAGAATGAAACGTGAAGATAATCAAAGAAACATAAAACTATCAAATTAACAAAAAGATAAACGTACGCAATAAACAGCTCTGACTGAACGCCTCCACACAGCTTTAACCATCATTATTATTATTAAAATGTATTTCAAAATCACAATAACAATTTATAAAGGAGCCATTGAACTGAACAAAATCATTATAATCAACAAAATGGCGTACTCTAACTATTAATTGACAAACCTGCTTTGTGTTGGAAATCGACCGTATAATTACAATACAATATATATTACTTATTTGATTATGTAGGAAACTGAAAGAGTTTTCAACCATTAGACGTTAATTTAAATGTATCAACTTTATGTTTAGCTAACTATAATATGTGCTGCTACAAAACAGTGAACACTAACCTATATTTAAAGTAAAGTATTCTGAACAATTCACTACTAGCCATTTAAAACATAAATATCAGACTCAAGAACGTTTAGATTCATTCTCTGGATATGATATTTCAAAAATATTAAGTAATTGAGACACTGATACGAATTGGTTAAAATAATCTGATTCACATTAAACGAGAGAGAATAAGTTGCTACAGGGAGAGCACCATAAACATAGGACAATGCCTCTTCACATAGATTTCCGAGAAAACAACAGTCTATAACACATAAGGCATTTGAGGAGACGCAAGGGTAAATACGTAAGGGAACAGGGGCGCGAGGAATGGCATGGACGACCATAAGGGATAACTAGGGAGAGTCAAAGAGGACAAACAGGTATCCGATATAAATGTAACTACGGAACCGTTTATGAAACTTCATTGAGAGCGCGTACCTCTTTCGTGTTCAGATATATATCACAATTTCAAGAAAATCTGAGAATATCAAAATACTTTATCATCTTGAATTTACGGAGGAAATATTAAATATGCGTTACTGCATGTTAACATTTTGTTCAAATCAATTTATTAGAGAAAGTATCACAATATCATCTGAAAAGGGAAATATTTTGTTTCAATCCATGGACGTCTTTATTTTGCAAAATGTTATCAAGTTTAATGCATCTGTAGAAATGTTATAGTAATCGTTTCTTTTTAAAATATGCTATTGATGTAAAGCCATTGTACAACCATTCCTTGCGACCATATTCCCTTACGTATTTTCCCTTGCGCCTCATTAAATGGCTTACGTTTTAAGGACTGTTGTTTTCCCGGAGGTCTGTGTGCAGAGGCATTGTATTATGTGTGTGGCGTACCCTGTATCAATTTCTTCTCTCTCTTTTATCATGGCCTAAAGAGTATCGATGCACTACACAACTCTTGAACGTCAAATCAGGGGATTCCCATTGCCTGCTTCCAAATCAGGAAGTGTGTTTCTGTATTTAGATGTTTACTTCTCGTTCGGGAAGCAAAATGTCATATTTATTTTTTATAGAAACTGTCTGCAGGAAAACTTTCGTGTTGAGCTAGAATGACATTACACTGGTTATCTATGTAGGAAAGGCTTATCTAAAGTTATCCATTAAGAATGTTTTTAATTCATGGAAATCCCTTGAGTTCCCGTTCAGGACGTTTCTCATACTGCTAGATAGATGATGGAAAGACGACCAGTTATGATAGTTTTTCCATAAAGACACATGAAGATTTATAATATATGTTCACTTTGCCTAATAATGAAGCTTAAATAACTTAAATACACTTACCACAAATCTCTTCGTTAAGGCCAACTACTCCAGTATGGGAACACTTTTATACACAGATTGACGTTACAAAGCATTAATCTCCCCTGTATAGCATTTTGTATAATAATCAACTCGAATGACAGAGTCATGGTATTTTTTATGAATATCGAAGTCAAGAACTACAGTATACAAAACATTAGGCACTGAGAAGGCAAAGGACCATCATGTGTCGGAATAAGGGTACAAGTAATGACCGTCTATAACTGAATTAAAAAGTCATACAAGAAATGCCACTACCAAAGTGATCAATCACCTTAAATATACAATTCCTAGATGATGATTTTGTGTATTGATATTTCAGCACTTTCATGCGTCAACAGCAGCTGATACCTATCTCAGTAGACTTTATCTTATCTCATATAACGATGGTTCCAAGACAAAAGAACCCACTTGTATCACGTATTTATTCCAATTAGTTTACTTTGTCTATGTTGTTTTCTTTGTTATCTTATTATGTTAAATCTTAGAAACATCTTAGCCAAAACATTTCAAAGTAACTAATTTTCAAATTAACCTTATTGTAAAGTTCAGCACAGTTCAGTACTTCGGTATCTTTGCTTCGTGTGATGTTTACTTCCTTTCATTAAACAACGGCGTAATTAAACGACCATAATACATGTATATCGTCCATAGATCAGACCATGTTCAGCAAAAACGCTAAAGAAGTGGACGTTTTCAGTACAGCTAAGTTGTACTTAATAGATGATGCCGTTTGTTATAAGAGGGAGTCGTCCTGTGGGGAATTTGTAATTTAATATTGTTTTTTGTTTATTCCTGTCATAGTTTGATAAGTGTGACTTTGATGCCACCTTGAAACATGTTTTTAAACCCCCGGTTGTGTTTGTCTCTGACCGATCCAATATGGTACTCGTCCAAAGTTTACTAGCATATTTGTGTATTTTGACACCTTTGGAATTCGTTATTCCCCTCTCCAGCTCCGAGTTCATCTCAAACAGGTCGATAGTGTTAAGGAAAAATAATCAAAAAATAATGTTCTGCACAATGTATTTGCCCATGATATTATGATGCGTTGTGCTTCAATTTTAATTTGGAACTGAACAATGAGTCAAGATATTTTGAAGCGTCCGCTTGCGCTAAGGATTTGAGCTCTTTGAGCCAAAATAACAACAGCTTCGCCAAGGGAAGTAACCATTGTGTTGTATTTACGTATGTTATGGTAAATATTTTGATAACTTGCATGTTTGAAAATAGTGAGTGAAAACTAGTCAGTTTTTCTGTTAGACGCTATTTTTTCATTGTACATTATGTACATACCCACCACATGCCACAGCGTCAACCCTATAACGAATGGTGACTTATTAGCTTTGTCTGAAAATCAAATCAACATCTCTGCAATTTCAGCTTTAAGAAGCCCACCGGATAACCCAGTATTTGTTTTAACACGTAATCTGTTAGTACGCTGTTATAGTTACTTGTTTATGTATAAATTATTCTTCGTACAATTACAAAATAGAAAATGTGCGTGCGTAATGTCATTTGTAATATTGATACGATATGTAACAACCTGTCATCGACCTATAATAAAGATAATTTAGTTCGTTGGTTGTGATACAAATACTTAATGATAGTGTTATTATTTCAAACACGGTGACAACAGTTGAATAATAGAGATGCAATCTTTTAATATTTATTATTTTGTTTCCCGCTATCTTGAAATAATCATTTTCTGCTATAAGTACGATATTCCCTTCGCAGACTTGATATCGGTAAGTACATTAAGTGGAAAACGTGCCCACGACCCCTAAACACTAGTACGGTGCTTTACCGACTGAGCTAACCAAATTCAGGGATTGTTAATTTCGTGATCAAACTCCGCTCCGTGGGCCTTGAACTCACGACCTTCGTATCAGGAGTCCGCCGCTCTACCATCGACCACTCCGTCTCCGTATACATACCTCTGACGAATAAGACTAATGTTAAGATATTCTTTAATTCTGTTTCTAAGCAAGAAGCACAGCATCATTGCAAAATGAAACACGTCTACAACCATTAATCATAAGAGTTGCTTCAGTGATAATGAGAATGTCAATGAAATACTGCTACATGCAATTAGTAATACAATGCTAGCAAATATGGATTTGTACACTGCTGGGTATTCAATTAATTAAATTCTAGGTAACCTAGTAGAAATATAAGATAATGAATATTAAACTGCCCCATTGTGTGGAAACATTAATAACACGCAATGGAGCAATGGAGCTGCAAAATTTCAAACCAATTAATAACGAAACCGGTCGAAAAAACACGATGTCTCACTAGGATACATCATCTATCCACTCAAAAGAAAAACATAGTTTTACTTAGTGTGTTTAAAGTTTGTAACCAGATTTGAACGCTTGGATTCTTTTAGGGTCATAATATTGAATACATATACAATAGTATGTTATATGCTAACTTGATGCAAATGTAAACATTATTCTGACAAGGATTGGGCAGTATTAAACAAATATGATTACTAGAGAAGATATGTCCGTATTGCGGATGAGTTTATTTCATTAAACCTCCATTGATTTTCTGACGACTTCTGTCTCCTCGCGATATTAGAATGTCCGATGGAAACTAAAATGTCACCGACAGCTAACATCAAATGTCCAAACACTTGATTGGTTTCATTAATGTGAACCGCCATTTTCAGGTCTCCAGTGAATACCAATGTCTCTTAAAGATTTTTGTCCCTATATTTTCTATGTTCCTGACACTACGACATTGTTGTTGTCACACACATGATAATAAACAGAAACACCTCACTTAAAGACCACTTTAAAATTAGACCACCTTAACATTAAGACCACACTTTTAAAACAAGAAAAGTGCGGAAACGTATGGACTATTGGAATTATTTAGCTGAAGAGCTCTTATGGAAGTCACAATAGTGGCAATGAAAGGGTTTCTGTAAGAAGCTATTACAATACAACCTCACTTAAAGACCACCTCAATATTAAGACCACTTCAAAATTATGAACGAAAGTCTATTTTCACTGTTTTGCTCTTTATTCAACCTCAATATTAAGAACACCTCGATAACCAGCCCAGCTTTCAAGGGTCCAAATGATGGTCTTATTATTGAGGTTTTACTGTAAACCACAACAAGCAGAACATCCTACGTATGAGCCAAATTATCCAGTTGTAGTTTAGGCTATTTATTTTTACCGACTTTAATTGCAGATAAAATAGTATACTGTTGCATATTTTATCTAATTAACTAATTGGAATGGAAATCATTTAGTAATGTAAATATAATGGTAGCACATTTGCTCCCAATATATTCAATCAAATTTCTCATCGACGAATGTTGGTCCGACAGAAAGGTGTCGTTCGAATAGAAACTATTGCTACAGGGAACGCCACATACATAAGACACTGTCTCCCCACACAGACCTCCGGGTAAACAACAGTCAATAAACATCAGGCATTTGACGAGGTACGTGGCAAGGAATGGCCTGGCCGACCATAAAGGACAACTAAGGATAATTAATGAGGACAAACAGGGGGGGGGGGTATGAATGGAATACCTAACAGGACAAGTCAAGACAGCTGGTAACAGTAGGCCTAAAGGCGGAGAAAATAACATGAACACTATATCAAGTGAAATAATTACACATGGGGAAAGGGAAATTTAATAAACATCTAAAACACAAATAGACACAACAACCATACAGCAATAACATAAGCGTAAATAGCTCATTGGACCCATATGCTTATCGTACGCTTTTGCGACCATACTTTCCTTTCGTCCGTCCTTGGGTATTTATTTCAATACCAAACCCTCATTCAACGCTCTGTCTTGATGAAACTTAACTAGAATGATCATAGGTGGTCCTCCACCAAATCACCCAAAATGAAGAAAGTCCTATTAGACATCTGGTTGCCATCGCAACCAAATTGAAAATAATCCTCAATTAATTCAATGTACTGAACTAAGAATAATTCTGTAGATGTAGTAATATATGGCCGCCTGGGGCGGGCTTTGTTACTGTATGTAGCTCAATAGCAAATAACTGATTATCTGAATCGAATGGTCAGGCTAAATGAAAGGTTGATCTTAAAATTATTGTGTATATTATTATCTATCTTTCGAAAACATAGCCGCAAGGGCCCGGAGCCGGGTCCTTATGTAGGATATAACATAATTATACATATATACAGTATTCATCTCTGTATAAGTATTTACCTATAAATTCCGGATATTGAGTATTATACGATGTCTATTCCTGTAACTTACATGATTACTTATTTTTTGTAATGTGAAACATTTCGTATACATAGAAATGAAGTACCTGTCTAATGTATTATTATTACGTATCATACTTTAAATAGGCAATATTTCAGCCCAATGTGCTTTTCTCTGTAAACATTGATATTGTGCTGAATCACTCGTCTCAATCATTTGTATACGATTCAATTAAGCATACTGCTGGTAGGTTTCTATCTAAAATGTATGTCTTGTCGTGGATAATATCACATGCAATTTCTTTGTAATAGATAACTTCTATCGAACTCTCCTGGTGGTTTCATGTGCGCGCAATCCAATTGTTTTACTGATACAGGAAGACGTTTCCATTTACAGATACAGCCAACAGACATACGAGTACTTTCCTACGGTTGTTAACAATGGAACCAGTTATCCTGTATAAATGATTTGTTTGATGCATCCCATCAATACGTATTTACTTTCATGTGTGCAATATACTCTTGGGTCGTACACTTAATTATGTTTACATACGGAAACCAGAAAGCAATTTCCATAGAGTCCCTCGGGACTGTAAAATAAATGGTGAAAAACGAACACCCTAACTTTCTAATGAATTGAAACTTCCGCAGTTGGCTGGCTATGACATGTTCTTCGGGTCCAATACAGGATATCGCCTCCGCAATAATAGTTTCTCTACGTCATATACATAGCGCAGCAGTTTGTGCAACTATACAACTCGTTGTCCCCGATGTGGGAGCATAGTCGCTGTTTCGTCCGTCCGTCCCACCGTCCGTCCGTCCATCCATCCGTCCGCCACTAACACGTTTCTCATCCGGACTAGTTCTCAGCAACCACTGATAGGAATTCAACGAAACTTTACGGGTAGCTTCACTACAATGAGAAGATTCGCACAGTACACAGGAGGTTCCCGCCATGTTGTTTTCCATAGAGCTATGGGCATTTGATAATGCGATATTACATGTATAATATATATGGCACCATTCTTGTACGGACTAATGTTCAGTTACCTTTCCATTTACTGATACAGTCAACAGATATAATATCCTTAGGTCGTTAACAATTGTACCAGTTATAAAGTATAAAGGATTTTTTTCATTTACAGACAAAATGTAATCAACTTTTTTCTTTATCTCAATTACTGTAACTGTTTGTTAACCTTTTCCTCCCTCTGGCTGTGATACTTCGGGGAGCATTCCATCGTTTCAACCGATAACCTGTTTACATTTAATTTGATAAAAAGAAATTAACGCATATTCGCAAATGAAATTGTCTTCCGTAGAATAGCTATAAAATATTAATGACTTAATGAATGAAAGCCGTTAAGTTCCAAAACCTAAGTTGGAGTGAACGAATTAGAACTTTGTTAGTGCCGGAGTTACGATTTCAGACTACCTACTACCAGACTATTTTGACAGGGGCACTATTTTTGCAAAGTGTAAAAATAATATGTTAATTAATAATAAAACCAAGAAACCAATGATTTTGCTGTAATGTTATTTGAACAATTATTGCAAGAATTCAAGAACAGCCTAATCAGCAACTGCTTTGTGAATTTGTTCATTCACAAAAAAACCCAGTTAATATTCCTTTTCTCTAATTAAAAATTAACGTGTTCACTTTCAAAGAATCGGAGTTATTTTACACAAAAAGTGAAAATTGATCACGAGCACTTAATTGTTTCGTTTCATTATATCTTTAGGGATTAATTGTGAAAGTTAATGTGGATGTAAAAAGCGCGTAATCATCTTCAATTTAATGATGAAATCCATAAATTTGTGTTTTTTTGGTACTTAAATTTTAAATGAAACATTAATCGAAAAGATAAATCTTCATTTGAGCTACGCAGACATGATAAAGGTATCATTTTGTTTCAACAAGGAATAGATTACAATCCTCGACGCATTTTCCGAGAGACTACGATAATGGTTTAATTCACCTTTCGCAATTTGAATCCTATTTCAAGTTTTAAATACAAAGTTTACAGCATTTTATGGGTTAGACCCACTGTTTAATGGCTCCCAAAACGGCTGGAGACTATTTTATTTGAAATCAAACTTATTTTGTAAAAGTCAGCGAAAGTGCCAAGTTATTATCCCCTTTACATATAAATATGTTATCGCTTTTTGCTCGCGTACAAAATGCAGAACTCATGAAATCTGTACTTTCAAGACGGTTGTTGTATTTTAAATGTTCGTTAATTGCAGCACTTGTTTTCAGTAATAAAATCAATTGATTAAATAATTAATAGTATGCCATTCCATGCCGTGTCAAGCAATGTCGTGCTGAGCCGTGTCGTGCCGAGTCGGGCCGTTACGTACCGTATCGTGCAATGTCGTGCGAGGAATGCCATAACATACGTTTATTGATGCAATCAGCCTAAAATTATTCCGTTGATCATCAACAAAATGAACATAAATACGAGATGACCAAGGCTTCATTATTATATTATGATGACGAGGCACGTGACTCGAAAAGTAATGAATTAAAAAAACCAAACACGTAAACGAAATTGATGAAATTATCGGCGATGGAAAACGAACTCCTGATTTGTATACATAATGATTATGTAATCGTTTATAGGATACTTCTTAGTACGATCAGAATCGAGGTATCAAACTATGCTACCATAACACGGGGTACCATAACACGGGGTTAAGATGGACTGATAATTATTTACGGTGCCCGTATTTAATCACGATATAATCAACCGATGATATACATCTTCTCGTATATTTATTATTTTAACCCTTCTTTCTGAAGAGATTTTCTGATTAAAAGTAATTTAGACGTCGAAGTGATATATCTCATCTAAATTACATCTTACACTAGAGAAGTTGGCTGAACATCCAAAATATCGTACGTTTGTAAGTGAATGCGTTCGTGTTCCGACGGACTGGACTACTAGATGATTTTGTAAGTCAATTTTTTTTAATGTGTTAATGTGCATGTTATTTTTCTGATAATAAGATGGCCTTGCTTCAAGCGTCCTGCTTTGATATCAATTAAATCTTACGTTGTTTGCCTTAACAACATCGTCTGAAAGTAGATATAAAGCATGTTTCAAGATGTATCTAGCGAGTATTATTGTTAGTCTACAATATGGGAAATTGCCCGACGTCGGAGTTAAGAAGACTTTTATAGTTTAGTCATATTGTTTTAATAAGATAGATCAATACAAAATACATCAGTTAACATAAACTTGTGATTTCACGACTGAATGATACAATGAGGACTAGTGAACTATATTAAAACAGACTGTAAGGTATATGTCTAATCACACTCGAGATATTTTGTAGGAAATGACATTATTGCACTTATTTCAGTCAGTACTTTCACTATTTTTGGTCCGGATCACTGAATTAGTGAAGGCTATTCAGATTATATATACTTTAGATCATTTACTTACTGTTTACTTGGGTTCTATCTCTTCGTGAATTGTGTCTATCGAAATTTTCTTTATTTCTGAGTTTTTCGAGGGGTAGATTTAAGCGCTGCCTAATAACTTGGTTATCGTTTCATGTTGGGGTGGATCACATTTGTCATCGGTGTATACACGTGTGCCTTATAGTGTAATATATAAGGTCTCGTATAACTCAGATACTAAGTGACAATGTATGTCTTTGTTATTTTATGTACGCATTGATGAGATGAAAACAAACTAAGCCAATATAATGTTTCACAAAGTTGTTTCTCAATCGCAAATGACATTTAACAGACATATCTCACAATACGCATTTTCTGATATGTTATCCTGCCATTCACAAATTAAGTCTGACGTCTAACCGATCATCTAATCAGCAGGCATTCTTCACTTAGTGTCTATATTAGATTCTTCCGCATCATGAAATTGTATAACATCGCTGAAATTTGTCTTTATTGGAATTTACTGTTGTGTACTTTAGTTGCCCGTGGGTTTGATCTACATTATTGTGTGGAATAGAAATACGCACTAGTATATCGATAACATACGAGAATGTTCAAACTATTATAAACTACAGTTTGATTAACTGTTGATATTAACTTACTTGGGGTGATCAATAAATAATAGGACTTTCTGTATAACTTCTTATTAAACATCAGTAATTTTATGAATTTGTTCATAACCTTTTATACTCAACAGATCAGCTGTAATAGTTTTACTTGACAATGATCGCCAACTACTAATGTAAATGAAAACAGATTAAGGTACAGAGGTTAGATATACAGTTTGTATTGTAAGACTCAAATTCGACTTTCTAATGTAAGTGCCAACGCGAAGGTATGAAGCTCAGTATTATTAAGGTGTGATTATAAAACGCGGAGCGACGCTAACTTCTATCCGGTCAACACACAGGCGATCCTGGGAACAAACCAACAGGGAAATATATATCAGTGGTATTGAAGAATGATTAGTTTGTTATCGTGAAGTTTGCCTATTCCGGTAAATCACTCGATATTCGGATAAGATACTGACGATATATTATACTGACGACTGAAGCGTAAACTAATTATGTTACTTTGTGCGATAGGAAGCGTCTGAATTAGCATGTGTGATGTCCATACGCTTGCCATCGAGTTCTGAAGTGATTATATTGACATTTGATGCAGGTAACAAGCTCTACGATCAATATCTTGTAAATAAAATTACCATTTTCCAAATATACTTTCATTTCTTTTCTACTGGAAAATATAATTAACATATCATGTGATGTCCATACGCATTCCATCGAGTTCTGACGTGATTATATTGACATTTGAAGCAAGTAACGAGGAGTAAAAACAATGTCTTGTAAAATATAAATATCAATGTCCACACACGCTTTAAGTTTTTAATGCTGGTACAAGTACGAACTAGAGCAGTCACGAGAGTTTTACAGAACAATTGAGAAACTGAGAATGCCTTGAGATAAAATAGTTCGTGAACAAATAATGATTCCAGGGAGATGTGTAACAGCATTACAACGAGGTTCTATCACACTCGAGGCATTTATTCAAGATACGTGCCGTGCGTCTTATGCGCACTTCTATATTTGCTACATTTACAGTGACGTTGTAAGACATTTAAATGGTACAGTAACACCATTATCAATTTGCGACAGTGCTTTGACCAATTCGAAAGACTTGAGATGGCTTCGTTTTAGGCAGGCAAAACGTAACGTTTGCAGACCGATAAAGACGTTAATGCATATATGTGACCTATTATTACCATGAGTCAGTACGGCGTATGTAGACAAATTGTTCTTAACCGTTCGCCCGCGAACACATCCTAGTAGTAAGGGCAAGGCGGCGCTACGAAAGCCAGATTACTGATCATCGTACTCGTAACATTCGGCGGCTCTGTGTTAACTTCATTTTCTTTGGACTCGTGCCAAATTGGCAAGGGTGTTGTTTATTGACGAGTCCCATTTCAGTCTCAATGTTGCTGATGGTAGGGTACACATTTTCCGCTGTGAAGTTGGATGTTGGCTGAGCGAGCTTGATTTGGTGGTAACAGCGTTTTGGTTTGGGACGGGATAATGGAGGGATTCGGAAATTAGACTAATAGTCCTTACCATCTAACGACGTTCTCCGTCCCGAAGATGCCCTTGTCCTAGAATGAAATGTCGTTTCAAATTATGTCATGCGACATTACGTCCTGTCGATGCGGCTGAGAATCGTTATTTTAATTCATAAAAGAGGAGTTCACAATCGGTATTTAACAAATTACAGAAATTCGTACACGGTTACGGAAATCAACAGCAAGAAAAAAACATAAACTATTGACAATTACAAATTGCAAATTACAGTTAAGACCCCATGTCATTTAATGTGGAATAAACACATGTCTTTTCTCTTAGATTACGACGGAACACTTTGTATTGTGGAGGCAGATTAATATCCTTAACTCTTGTAACAAATCTTTAAAAATGAGTTGCCTGAAAAAACAGTAAAATGTAAGCGTACATTTTCTTTCCTGCCTCAGAATAATTAAAACACACTCGCCTTTTCCTTGGGTTAATTATTCGTGAAATGACTTGTATTATTCATAGCATGACCTTAATTAAGCTGTTAGGAACATAGTTTGTGATGTGAATATCGATTCTGAGAAGTATCAACAAACGGGGATTAAGCAACAATATAACCTAATTGTTTGGCGCATGCTGAATAGTTTTCCTCCTGAATAAAACTCGGTAATGTATCAGTGTTAATTACAATCTGCCTGATATAATTTAACGCCATTGTCAGTATCACTAGACAGAGAGATAACAACGGAACGGCTTGTTTAAGAAATATAAATTTTACAGTCGAATAATTGTGGTTCGTTACAAGACAGATGATCGCCCAGAATAAGCCATTCACACGTTATACGTTAATATTTTTGCGTGTTGTTGGTGAGGCAATTGCTGATAAAAGTGCATTGCAAGAGTTTATTAATAGAGAAAATTTGGAAAATGCTTTTAATTCTTCAATTGTTTCTCAGTTATTTTTGAAGCGGTCCGTAAAAGTAAAATAACTTTAATATACAGTCGGACCTCATTTGTTTTGGACCCGATGAATTCGAATCAACGAGATCTGACTGTATATGGTATATGCAACTTACTTATTTGAAATCGATACAGAACATGTGTATAAAACCAGCAATAACAATATATCGAGGGCTCAACGCAACACTGTTGTAACTCCAATATAAGTACATAGGAGTTACGACATTGTTGCGTTGAGCCCTCGATATGTACTTAAAGTATGGCACTATGACCATGTTTGTGATCCACATCGTTGCTAATTATCTTGCAGGTTTCCATCAATAAGATAAAATGCTAATTTTGTTAAACCAAAGGGTTTGCTTTCTAAACATGACAAGGACCGATTCTATCCAGAACTCCACTTATTCTTTTGTTACATTGTTAATTATACGGTGTGTCTTCACTTGAATTACATTTGTCACTAGCAATTCTTCATCGAATCCCGTAACAAGTAACACATTACAGCAACCTGTAATTTTATTTATCAGTTTCCACTTGGTCTGAGCATGAAGTGTTCTGTGTGAGGTATTATTACCTCTAGCGTCCTTTCGTTTGTATTCCGTCAGTATTCCGCTCTCATTTTCTTCAAACAAAATCTCCAAACGGCCAAAATGATTAAAATTGATCAAATGCCTCATTCAGTTGACTTCTACAAAATTGTTCAGAGAAATGCGATTGGTCCAGAAACTATTTCTGACGATCAAATTAAAACTTGACCCTGTACCAATGTAAGATTGTAACAATCATGACGATTCGTTTACAAGTGTGGCCGATATCGTAGTCGCTCATTTTCTCTATAATTATGTATAATGGTAAAACTTTTTAAATCTTCGATTCCCTATCGCTTCCTCTGCTATTGAATAGTTTAGCTAAACTGACTCTTCCTTGTGTGAACCTTTCCAAGATTAATCAGATTATTCAGATTCTATCAAAGTATTGCCGCTTGGAGCACTTTCTCTGTATGTATATAACGTAAATTCTCAAAGTAATCTTGACAGTAAAATTTTACGTGAATGTGCCTTAAAGCATTCCTGAGCTTGATTGTTCAGAGTATCCTGGTCCATCAAAAACGAAAGAGCTATTCGAATGGTCATAGCTTATGGCCGGTCGTTGTCCATTTATTGGGATTGAGTGATAAAATACACATAAATGTGTCATATTGATATGAATATCCGCCAATATTTATTCATGAATGTTTGCTTTAGTCTGAAAGTATTCATCGACAAAAACGTAAAGATCTTACTTTTGTTTAGTTATAGATCTCCAATGAATTCATGTATAATTGGTTTACTCGATGGCGATTGTGCGAACGAATATGAAAGTGCCAGTTCTATAATGTAAAATAACACGCTATAGAAGTTCTACCTCATTTTAGAGCCATAAAATATTAAAATCTCAAGTCTGTAGCAAATCAGCTCTCATCGACACTGAGTGTTCTCTGTTCGCTTAATTACGCGTCATGAATGACATTCGAAATAATTGCACTGACGTTTTGGAATATATTCTACTGATTGGGTGTTTGCTATGTTGCGTTTATCAACAAGACACGTGTTATATAATATTAGATTGATAAGTGCCTTTCAGAATATCAACCTGTCAGTATGTTTTGTTGAATTGTGATAATCATTTCAAACTGGATTCCTTGTATACGAACATGTGATTAACTAACCTGATTAGTTTGTATTGATAACTGTTTATTTTTAAAATATTAGATAAGTCTTTGAGATACAGACATCCGTTTGCTATTTAATTCATATTCATGAATCCAAACAACTGACAACCTTTACTAATTTCTTATATCATAATCTGTGCCAAATAAACGTACTTAAGTGACTGATAACATAAGCCTGTAAAAGTATGTTTACCACATGTTCCTATATTAACTATATATAAAGTCAATATCGGTCAAAGTCGAAGTCAAAATGTATTCATGGTCTGATCCATTAAACTATTTGTATAACAAATTACATTAGCTCTGTATGAAAATACCGATATTTCTAACAAATTACACACTTGCAGCAAACAAGCATAATATATACTATACAAGTCATCGCTTGATTAGATTCACACAGAAAACATATTAGATAGATCAATGCTAAATGCTCATTAATGAAACTATTTTGCTCGAAATATGATTAATCTATGTAGCAGAAAAAAACATAGGTTCAATTAGAATCACAAAACCTAATAGTAAAAGTCAGTATTAAATTTTATGAATTAAGCATGTCTTAATACTTAAAATGTAATAACATACAGAACAAATAAAATAAGAAGAGAGAATAGGTTTCTACATGCCACGCCACATACATAAGACAATATTCTCCACACAGACCTCCGGAGAAACCTCGTGCATTTGAGGAGGTGGACAGGTTAATACGCAAGGGAAACAGGGCCGCAAGGAATGGCATGGTCGAACATAAAGGACAATTAGTGATAATTCATGAGGATAAACAGGGGGGACTTCATGGATATAATACATCACAGGACAAGTCAAGACGGGCAACAATAAGCTGACTTCTTCCTTTTTCCGGTGCTATACTGCTTCTCGCCAAGATAATTGGCACCATGTGGCTGTGATGATTTCGTTAAATAGCTGTAGGGTTCAGATAATCTAATTGGAGTGAAATTAACGTAAGAAGTCGAAGCACGATGTTTCTTTTATTTTGAATCCCGTAGTCGCGACGTAGCTTTCCTCAAACTGACTCGTTTCAATTTCGCCGCCACCATATTGCAATTTCGGTGAAATGCATTTGAATAAACTTGTAGTTGATAAGCAGTCACATTACTGTTATAAACCCCGGACAAGTTGGAAAGAAAAAAAGGATATTTTGTCAAAAGTGAACAAAATGCGGAGCAAAGAATGCCACATTCACAAATCATAACTTTCGTAGCCAAATGTGGATAAGAGAGGAGCATACGAAGTACGGTACACAGAACACTACTAAAGGAGAGAGAATAAGTTACTACAGTGAATGCCACATACATAAGACAGTGCCTCCCAACACAGACCTCCGAGAAAAAAACGATCCATAAAACACAAGGCACACGAGGAGGCTCAATGATACATACGTAATGGAACAGGGACGCAAGCAGTGGCTAACTAGGAGAATCAAAGAGGAAGACTCGAGGAGTTACATACAGGAAGAGGACACACAAAAATGACCTAATAAATAGACAATGACAATGAAGATAAAAAACACTGCATCATCAGACGACACAAAAAAGTATCTATTGCATCGGAAGATGACATGAATAAAACATGAGGCTAAGAAACGGGTTATGTCATCTCCGCCTTCTCATGTTCTTTAATCTTCTAAATGGAAATTATGTTCATTTGGAATATCCCCCTTTATATGCTTTCGTCTTTCAAATGAGACAGTATATTTAGGTAAATTGCTAAGACCAGCTTTATCTTAATTCCTAATAACAAATCTGCAATTATTGGTTTATGTTGAATAGGCTTAAAGGTATTGATAAAAGATTACGGCTCTGTAGTTATTGGCCTTTAACGAGTCCACTTCCAGGAGTGTATCGATATCAAAATGTGCTTTTATACTAGTTAACGTATATTGCAAGTTTAAGTGATGCTGGTTAGCAATAATGTTGATATATGTGATTTCATCAAGCTATACCCGTAGATAAAACATCAAATGTCGATTTTTGGTATCCTTTGAACGTTTGGTAATCACTGTAGAATATCCTTTTTGCATGCATATCAGATATGAAATTGCTCTACGTGTATTGAATTCATAAAAGGGAAAGGTCTTGCTAGACAGCGAGTTTGTATGAACGTAATATGCAAACCTAAAAGTTATTTGGTTATTTATACGCATTATCTAATACTGAAGTTGTGTAAATAGTTATTTGTCATCATTTGCGTGTTAATAACACTATCAAGTCTTTGGGTTAAATTGAAGTATATTCCCTCATGTTTAAAGCATTCGTTTATATAACTTTCGCACACGATAACATAACAACTTAATAGTTTGTCTCGTTATTTTTGACAATAATAGACAAATGTTCATAGACACGACTCGTACAGAAATGGTCATTGGAAACTTTGACAGCAATAACCAATCCTTGCTATGCACATATACTTGATTATAACGCAGTCTGGAACATTCAAACCTTACAACATTGGCTGTTCGTAAATGGCTATTAAAGGAAAGCTCAAAAGTTTTCTAGGAGCCCTGTAACTGCTACAATAGGGCACGAGAGACTAGACATACGTCTAAAAATGTCAGTGTTTCGCTGGTTTATACATTTAATCTGACAAAGAATACGACGTATGATCTGTTGGTCAATTGCCAAATATCCCTTCATTGTCATTTTATCATACTCACGATTCCATATACGTAGGTCGTTCATCGCAACCTTTGCATTTTGGGTATATACTGTCCGAGTGGACCATTGATGATTTCAGATTTACCGGAAGCGTTTTCAGACTGGTTGTGCAAGTAAAGTTTTTTGTAATTATACATTTTTGTGTAAGAATTGAATATATAAACAAAACTACAAAGTTTTAAAAAAGATAAACCAACATTATACTAAATTAATCGTTTATCTGTAGTTATGATATGATTCTTGTTAAACTCGACATTATACAAGGTGAATCCGTTTAAATTACTTTCAACCTGCTGTTTTATATAAGCATCAGTACGATTACGTTGGGCCGTGGTACGGGAGTTGCCCTTTATTAGTTCTTAATTTTGTAATTTGTTACGATTTTATGTGTGTGATATGTTAAAACATCATTATAAAAATTCCAACCTGTCTTAAAACATGACAGCATTTTCCCGCGAGCTTTTTGAACACCCATCGTATTTGATAATATCACATAATTCACAGTATAACCGTAAACTATGATAATTTCTTGCAGTCAATTTTGTTTTATCTACACCCTTGTGATGTAAATTCTTATACTTCAGCTTACGTGAATATGTACTAGTGGATAGTGTGCGTATATCAAACATAACTACAGTCATTATGTATTTACAAATACCACCATCAGGAAAAAATATACCGCCACTATCGACTTGTTTTGCCAATGACGCTCGTGCAAGCCTGTTTAGCAAATCGGAAATAAATGATTGATGAACACAGTGGTATGGTTTTACGCCCCATTATCAATTTTTCAGATAGATGGTGTATGCCACACCCAGTCACATCAATTTGACACTGTTATTATATAGTAGTCCTACTATATTTAATACCATCGGTATTTCGCTGTCGGTGCTCGAACCATCGGTTCTCCGCTACCAATGTGAACACTCTTCCATTGGGGCACCAAGTCGGTGAACAGAAGTAACCCGGAGATAAAGTCAGTCCAATATCAAACTTGTGACAATAATTTCAGAGCTGAGCATCAGTTTGCATTTGTTCTAAATTTAGATGATAAAATTGACCAACTGTGTCGTTTTCGAAGAGAAACTACCGGTGCTGACAGCCGTTTAACAGCCATGTGTATGACTTGCTTACACAAGCAATCATTTGGGAATAACAAGTCTGGTTGAGTTATCAGCTGACAATATTTTTTATCCTTATCAAGGCAAAGAATGTGACAACTTCTAATTTTCTCTCGGATGACATTGATATTTAATCGACGAACGTTCCGTAATTACATTGCAGCTTCACATTAACTCCAGAAAATGCACACTGTGTCGATAACAAGGAGTGGTATTACTTGCATGTCAAGTTCGGAGATATTCCAGAGATATAATGATTGTATAACCCTTACTGGATGGTTTTAATGATTCTACTCTTCTGTCACATTTCTTAAAATGAGAGATTAAGTTACTACAGGCAGTACCACATACATAAGACAGTGCATTCCCACACAACTTCCGGGAAAACAACCATCCATAAAAAGGGTAACATACATAAGGGAACAGAGGCGCAATGAATGACCTGGCCGACCGTAAGGAATAACTAGGAGAATCACATAGGATAAGTACCAAATACTATCCTTAAATTGTTTTTTTGGGTATGCCTACCCACACTGTTTGGTTAAGGTGGGTATATTGACTGACGACCTACATGTATTTCTATCTAATCGTGAATAAAGCTCATGTCAAATTGACAGTCATTCTTTAGAGGCGCAACTTTCAATTAATTGTGGCCAACATATATGAAAAGTGTGGACATTTACGACTACAATGCAAACTATTTTGCTCACAAGAAAACAAATATTAAAGTTTTAGCACCCGGAGGCTGAGGTTTAGCAGTAAAACTGCCATTTAAATGTTTCTGAACTTTTTGTTACCACTTTACAGTTTACACAAGGGCACTTTGCCATTTAAAGATAATTAAAAGAACTATATTTTCTTTCTAATTAGTAAGCAATTGCACAATACCAACTTAAATTGCTCCAAGCGTAGAACGAGGAAGTGGGAGGATTTCAAGAAATTTAATACTTTCGTTGGAGAAATAATGCATTCTGGTATATTGAATTTAAAATTGGTAACAATCCTTTGGTCATAGTTACGATATTTATATTTATTTTCTTGACCATCTGAAATTTTAAAATAGCATCAATTATGTACAATTTCAGTGATTTGCAAATCAAAAATATCGAAAAATATCGAAACTGTATAATTATGAACATAACAAATTGTAGAAAAATATAAGGCTAAGAATTACTTATATCATCTGTGTAAAGCCTGATGACTTGAGTGTCCAAATGTCAAACATATCGCAAGAATATGCAGGAGGACTATTCATGGGACCTAACAAAAATATTTAACTAGAGAATTGGGTAAATCCGTCATTTTGGTAGCTGTTTGTAATATTGCATATACTATATACTTAGCACATTTAATAACACGCAGTACGTGATTTCTGAATTTAATTTTATGACTTTTATGATACAAGAAAAGAACTTGACACGATACCAATGCATGTGTACGCAACATGTATAATACATTTCATGACAATCGACAAGAATTTTAATAAAATATGAATTCCAAAAGTAATAAATTAAATTTAAAGAATTATGGTTGGTAAAACAGTGTGTCATTTAAATGTACTGAGTATAGATACTATCTGCTTCAGGGAAACTGTCGTTGTCTACATGTATGTCACGTTTTGTTTTGTAAAAAGCTAACGAGTGTCTGGTTAGGATGATGTTAAATGGTTCAGACAGCTACGGTATCATAAAATGCAACTTACAATTTTCTACAAATTAAAATTTGTCTAGCGCGCTAGGTTTACAAAACAAATCAATTGGTCTAACGTTTGACTCAGGCTCGTATATTCCAATATAATTCAGCATTGTCTATTCACAGGGCATTTATGAGGTCTTATGACCGTCTGTGTTTAAACTTATCCTATTCTCATTACTTTTGTTTTTTGAAGTACTAGACATAAATTTCATAGATACAGTAATTTAGCCGACGCCTGTTTTCCCTTGTCTGTGAATCAATATTATCTAAATTCCTACTAACTCATCACTAGATTATATGAAAATGGTTGAACTCTGAGAAATTGATATAGGATTGTTGACTGCAAACAAATTGGCTCCTGTCCGAGTCTATCTCCAGACACGTATCAGTATAATTTTTGCTTACATTTGTTAATATCAATTACATGATTAAGTGAGGCTAATGCACGCGCCACGTAATGACCCTTGGATTGATGTCTGATTTCAGTGATTTGTAAGATTACGAATATTGATTACTCCACAACACAACACCGGATTGTAGGACAATAAATAACATTTAAATAAGCCTGTACATTTATATGTAAAAACCGTTTTGATGGTTTCTCATAAAAAGTGTTTATTTATTGTAGTGTCTCCACTATTTAAAGGGCAATGACTAATGAGACACCTACTTTCTGAGCACATTTACTTCCCGATTCCTATCCTTTAATGCCAGGCACCAGACACACGGTAACCATTATTTAACTAGTTGCCGGCTCACCAACCAGCCATATCAGAACGAACTTCTACCGGAATTCGAATCTTCGACCTCCCGCTCCCAAGGCGGATGCATTGACCACTCGGCCACTGGAGACATGGAACAGAATCAAATGAAAACGTCGAGCATGATGTTACATACAAAGTGCACAACCACCCAAAAGTTATAAAGAGGTGTGGTAACTGTAGTACGAACGGTTAGTGAAAGAACACGTGGTTTAATGGTGCACCCAACGTCCAACTTATCCGACCATCCCAGATGAAACAAAAACTGTTAATTGGACAAATCATGCATCTACGTACAAAATGATAATAAATATACAATATGTGTCCAAGTGTGAGAATTTACTGGTTTATTGCGATTTGAATTACATGTAATGTCAGAAAGATTATGACCTACTGCACTCCTATGAGTTTATATACTTCACATATGTCAGTACTCTTTGATTCATTGCTAAGCAATTTCCATAATAAGTTCTGCTCCTGTTTGATTTCATTTCTACCTGTAAACCAGACACCGAGCATTTTCTCGGTTCCAAAACAAAACAAGAACATTCGGCAACGAAAGCGATTGAATTGTAATTAACAGATACAACACGTTTGGTAAAGGTGTGAAGTGAATACAACAGGTCCGAGTTTGCCAATCCTAATTTCATTTTACTAATAACATCAATTGTGAGGTCGAAAGGGAACTGTTTTCATGTGAAACAAGAAAGAAAATAAGTTTGCTACAGGGAACGCCACCTACAATCATTTACAATGTGTACCATGCGCAAAATATGTGTAAATAATGCCATAACATATTCTGACTGCTATTATTGCAAGTTTTAGATATTATGAGAATCAGCTGCTAATTAGTTCATTATCGATCTAATCGAGGTTGATATTTGTTATGCGCATTAACGCCCATTTTGTACTTCAGTAACATGCAATTAGCGGCTAATCCTCAGTTTTACCTTGTAAATATTGTTGTATCGAATCTGATATTTATTGTACTGTGATAATAGTCTCTTATAATTAAATTCAGAATGGCTATGTGTTGTTGGTCAGTTACTTGTAATTTTTTCATGTTCTACTGTACATAGATGAGACTAAAATAAAGAATATATGTATATACAAAAGAGGTTATTCAGCGAGTATCAATTTAACAACAACAACATTAAGACATATGTTTTATCATAAATCACAATTTTGCCATATCGTAAAATATGCATCATGTTGTCCTTTTACATTAATACTCTCAATTGTGTTACTTTGATAGTCATGTGAGTATTCCGTTGATGCTGTGCCCATACCATATGTTAGTACACTCATTATGTATTTTCAAATATCACCATAGGGAAATAGCAGAACAACAGTATTGAGTAGAAGTATTCTAAGACGGACAGATATGTCCTTTTAATGGATAGACTAATACTGATATATTTAAACAGAAGCTATCAATAGGTAGGGTAGTGCCAATTGTATTAAGCACAATTGATTCAGAAATGTGCACCGGTACGCCAACTCTGAAGAGTTAGCGGATACTTTCCACAAACTCCGTTGGTTAATGTGTTTGTTAGCTCTTGAACAGACATGCTGGTGGCGCCGACAATATCTATGATGTGTAGTTGTGTAATCATTTCAGATTAAATGTGTTGGCGATCACGTTTAGTATATATTTAGATGACATTTGCACTGCAGGAGATTTCAAACAAATTTTATCACGCATTTTATCGCTCATACTGTTACATTTGAGCTGCACAGTGTTACCAGTGCGTACAAAATAGCAAGCCATAAACACACTTTGTTCTCCCCCTAAATTCTCCTTAATTGTTCTTTATGGTCGGCAAGACCATTCCGTGTACCCCTTTTCCCATACATGTAGCACCTCAGAGCCTAATGTTTTGTAGACCTTTGTTTTTCCGGAGGTCTTTGTGTGGTGGCATTGTCTTGTGAATGTATAACAACTTAATATATCTTCCAAGTCCGTAAAATTTCGCGTGTCGAAGTCAACACGTTTTAGACGGAAATATCAATTACCTGGGCCTTTGATAGTTATGAAACAAACACTTAAGAATAGTACCCCAAAAGAAGCCAAACTTTTATATTTAAATAAATAAAACCCATGACTTCTTTTCTCTCAATGTTTCACTGTAAACAATTCTTCATTTCCTTGTCCTCTCTCGGTAAGTGGGGTAAAAGTTGCGCATCTTCTTTAATTCTTTCTCCGATGTTGTCAAAATCTATTAGAAGTTAATAAAAGATGGAAATTTTTGTTGGAACACACACATGGGAATGGTGATTTCTGGTTCTGATGTCAGCTGACACTTCAAGTTGTTTTTTATCATTTGCCGACAGCACGAAGATAGGACATCCTAAAAAATTTCTCTTGGAGATCATTGATTTGTAATTGACAAACGTTCGCTAATTATATAGCAGATCCTCATTATCGACAGAAAATGCACAACACGTCCAGAACACGTCCATAACGAGGCGTTGAATTGCTGGCGTGTCATGTGCAGATACGTTCCAGAGCTATAATAACTGGTTAACTGTTCTGTTTTATTGCTGCCTTTCGATACTATTATCCCGGCAAGCTTGTTATAAACCCGAGAAGAAATGCCAGCTTTCTAATATCAACATGTTTTAGAAGACTTAACCACGCACAGAAACGTGAACCATTTCATATAAAAAAGATTATAAGTTGCTACAGGGAACGCCACATGCATAAGACATTGCCTTTCCACACAGACCTCCAGGAAAACAACAGTTCATATGAGCTTGGTCAAATACATCCGATACTTAATCCGGGGTATGATGAACATGGATTTTGTAAAATAAGTCCTCTTTTTTGCAACATCCGTCATAATGTATAAGTGAAACCAATAAAACCAGTTAACATTTGGAGACGTGTAATATACTAAAATGTAAAACATCACATGCAACACAAAAACACAATTACGTCATTACTGAGAGGATAATTGAGACAGAATAATTGCTTCGGGCATTAGTATAAAACCGACTGACTGCAGTATAAAAGAAAACAAAAATGTATCCAAGGCAACAAGATGAACGCTCATAATAAATTTTATCTTGATGAAACTTTCAATTAATAATTCGATAATCGCGTTGTACCAATAATAGTTTTAGTGCCATCAACTATCAAACAGACCTGACGTAAGTCATTGTAAAACAAGTAACAGCAGAACGTATAAATGAAACAGTGAAATAGTCTAAACAATTGTATACAACTTGCCAAAAAGAATAATGTGCAGATGGAAAGCTCCATTCACCAAATGCCCCCTCTTCGTTTTCGTTTCATTCTATAATCGGATTATCTCTGAGGCCCGAGTTTGTGAGAGCTTCACAGCTGCTTCTCTTTTCTCACATTTGCGAAACTGGCTTATTTAAATTAAGTAGAATAATCGTCTAGCCTTATTTATCAATGTCATGCCAGAAAGTATAATGATAAGGTGTGTATAGATTTTGAAATAACAACCCATAATATTAACTTCAATGAGACAATGCTTGTAGTATAATTTAGCAATGTCTTAAACATGTTTACCCTTGCACCTCCTCAATGTTTACCCTTGCACCTCCTCAGTGCCTGATATTGTGTGGACTATTGATTTCCCGTGGATCTGTGTTTGAAGGCATTGTCTTATTTATGTAGCGTTTCCTGTAACATCTTAATCTCTTTTATAACTGTTTATTGAACAGCCTTCCAAATTGGCTTTGTACAGAATGTTGCCACAAATGCTCCTTATTTGTTGGTGGTTGTGTAATTTGCCTGCAGTTGTTCCTGTCTTGCTCGATTATTTATTTTAGAAACTGTTCCATTTTATCAAATGGTGTATGTACTTCATGTAGCAAGATATCCTGATTAATGACTCCGAGGTGTACACAAGGTGGCTTGTCCTCTTTGATTCTCCTTAGTTATCTGTTATGGTCGGCCAGGTTATTCATTGCGCCATATGTTTTATGGACTGTTCTTTTTCCCGATGGTCTATATGGAGAGGCATTGTCTTTCGTATGTAGCAACTCTTTCTTTTAAGTGTACTGCTAAGATATCCATGTGAATGTCACTGAAACCAATGATACATACGATGTTGTGCTGTAGGCAATATGGTACTTGTCTAAATGTATGTCACGTGAAACTAATGAGCCCTTTGCTAGACCGATGTAAGAATGAATGAGACAGCAATAGTGCCTTAATTAGACATAATATTTTCGCTAAATTGTCAGATTGAATTAGTCTGGCACGTGTGATTTACACAACAAATCAGTTGACGTTTGTCACAGTTTCAACACTTTCTGTCAGTACAAGTTCACTGTGTGCTTTTATGGGTCACTTATCATCGAATTAGTCTGGATAAAATCGTCTTTATTTTGGTACGTTTGCTTTCTTTTATCATCGATGGTGTTATATAAACTCTTGTTTTGATAACATTACTGTCAGGAAGTTTATTAGTAGATCAGATGAGCTGCTGCACTGCTGCCTTTGGAGCTTTTTGTTATATTGTTTAGCACATTGATAACACTTTTGATCATTAAGTATAACACTTCTTTCATTTACTTGTCGACTGCAATGGTATAAATAGAAACTGTAAAGACATAATACTTCTTATCATAATATGTTTAGTAATTAGATACAAATATGTAAGTGTTAATTTCGAAACAAACGTGATTGATATTCATCTAGAGTAAACCAAAATTCCGAAGAGATTAGTATACAATAACACTTTGAACATAATAAGTTTTACCGGAAACTTTTTCATTTATTAGTAATCAAAATGAGTTGTTTCAAATTGGTTAAAGATGTATAAGTGTAAATCGCTTGCGATTTCTTTCATTATTATCTGATTTGGTTCAAGTGAAAGAAGGATTATTTAAAATGCCTTCGAATATTAAGGAAAGCATCGTTGGGAAATTATACTTGGAGTAGGATCAAATGTAAACACGCTGCCAATTGATATTATCATAATATTACAAATCCTCATCACATTATTCTGTCAGAAGCATTAAGTGTGTTGAAGTGAGTTCAATCTCTCTCTATGCTTTATAAGAACATTTGTGCATGGACACCAGGTACCGTTGTACCATTATGAATACACTATGATTATAATAACACTGAGGTTGAACGGTGGTTAGACCAGTACGCTACGTACTTGCGTCCAGAGTGTGAAACCTTACTAGGATATGGTCAACATTTGTACCATTTGGTAATTGAATGCAAAAGGTACATAGTGGACACCACAATAAATACCCGTATCAGACATACCATCATGGTCGTCCTATGTGTGACCTTGATCGTTGAGTTCTAGACATGTATCTTGCACGCGGCACACCTTAGAAGTGATCCACATTAACGCCATGTTACTCATAGTACGATAGTAAAACTACTTTTATTATAACATGTCCTTGCAACAGCATTTTACGAAATTAGTAAGAAAATGAAAAATGACTCTGTATACTGAATACTAGAAATTGGGGATAAAATGTACCAAAAAATGCAACATAATCAATCTAATATATGTAATCAGTCCTAATGCCTTCAGTCTAGACACATACTGTGATATCCAAATGTCCCGATTCATTGACAAACGTAATGAACATAAATATTAGTTTTTATCATAATTGATGGAAAAGTTGATTATTTAAATACATTTTGTTCATACTGCAAAAATTAACGTAACATCTAGAGTCGAGAGTAATAATATGTGATACCTGTCAGAATGTTACCTATGTGATAACTTTATTAGAGAAACTCTTTATTATAGTCTCTCGATCAACATATGCAAAAAATAGCGATTACGAATGCAAAAATTCGTATTTCTATTATAAGTGAATTCTTTAAGCGCGAGAACAGTGTTGGATTTTTGTAAGTTGTGTAGAAATTATTACGCAAATAACCTCAAATAATAATGATTGTGGATTCTTAATTTAGCACGGAGGTAATTGTCTTTACGAACTGTCTGAAACGACCATAAATGTAACCAGACAAGATGAAAGGTAATTTAATTATACTTTGTTGTATACTGTGGACTAAAAGGTCCTTACAGCAATTGCTAGCGTAGATAGACATACTCATGCCCTTTGCAGTGAACTGGTCATAATGTTAATTGACATGTCAAACAGCGCATTTATCAACTTATTGTTCTGTAGATTTTCTAGTTTGTGTTCATGAAATTAATAATTGTAGTAATAGTATGATCGTAAGAGACTTGAAACTGTTTTTTAAAAATGTTATCTGACTGTAGAATAAAGGTTCATATTTAATGTTCATTCGTTGAATAATACCAAAAGGTGTCGGTTTGTGAGTGTTTTCGACATGTACAGCGAAATGACACCTATTATATATTATGTGAAGTTTGTTTTCATACAGGAATACATTAACTAAATATTCTTTTTGACATATTTTTTTCAAATTAAATATACATAACTAGTTTCAACCCATTGCTAAGTCATCTCTACACCAGAATGTTTGAGGTTTGGTATTTTATAGCAAAGATTTGAATAATGATTTGACTCATTTATAATTCGGCGCTGTCTCAAAATAGTACTTAAATCATTAGCCGCCCAAAGTTTGGCAACTTGAACAATTAAAATATATGTCTAAATTCCATATATGTTAGAGAGAATAAGTGGTTACAGGGAACGCCACATACATAAGACAATTCCTCCTCTGATAGACCTCCGGGAATAGGGGTGCGCGGAATGATCTGGCCGACAAAACAAGCTGTATTTCTGCATTAAAGTTATATAACAGTTGAATCGTATAAAAGTAAATCTATACATAACTAAGGTGCACCAATGTCAATTATACCCCGACGTAAGTCCAAACGAGTGAAAACGATAATCTCCTGTCCACATTAATAAAGTTTCTCTGTAATACACCTTCCCTTATAAAATAAATTTAAGATACTTGTTTACGTTTAGTAAGTCAACACTATACTGTATCCAGCGTATTTAGTTCTATGATAGAATAGATTGATAGATCTGGTATTATATATTCATACCCTGGTCAATATCACTTCAATTTATTTAATTTTCCTTTTCGTCATTGTACCTCATGTCTTTCCATGCTCTTTTTCTGATGGTATCAAAACTATTGTAATCTATCTCATTTACTATAAGTACAAAATTATTACCATTCATATCACATCTGTATATCAAATGGACGCCCCACTGAGAGACATTTGTGCATTCATAAACAGTAATTAAAAATGATACAGCTGTATTTACAGCAAGAATATCAATAAGTAGTTCTATTATCATCAAATGTAATTATGTTTACAAAAGAGATACTCTATAATAATAAGTAACATAATTCCTGTATGATCCCTGTATAAACAGACGCTCATCCAGCTGACACACACAGAACAGATTACAGATATATTATTTCATAATATATATAAGAAATAAGTTTGTTCCACATTACACATAGGTGTTTCTTAGCAGAATCAACATCAGTTTTATTAAGACATAAATGTGCAGTTCCCTTAACTAATGTAATAGTTATGTTCTTTTTACCCCCTTACAGCCCGTGGGCAACTGACTTTCTTGGCTTGTCCTGTGGTTTTTCCCCCAAGTCTCTGCGTGGGAAGGCATTGTCCAAGTATGTGACATTCCCTGTAACAACTTAATACTTCATTCATATGCCGCTGTGAACGAACCAAGTTCCATAAACAATCGCCTACGTTGCAAATATCTCTATTACAGACATTTCTGACTGCCATGTTCCATAAACATCACCATGAGTTATAATGCAACTATATTCCGTGATGGAATAATTGGACGTCAAAACTCACTAATTTTCAATAACACTTGGTATAGTGTTACATCTAAATCATTCAAACATTGGAAACAATATCTTGTAGAAATGAGATATAAGTTAATTAAGTTTTCCAACCAGCTCAAAGATGGACGTGCAGCTCTGTGCTCCTCCTTGCGATGACTGCACGAGCGAGCGAGCGATGTCACGAGCGTTCACGATAAAACGTAGCCAACCGCAGAAACTGTTGGACATGTACAACAGCCTCCTGCGGCGGCCTACGTGCTCCTGCGGGCTTAAAAACGTGCGGACCCGTGCGTCCCACGCACAGATTTTCTGCGAAATCTGTCGTAGACCCGCCGCAGATAGGTGTACGGCCGGTTGTGACAGGGCATAACCAGTGCTTGCTCTTATTTAGGGATTTAAACTTCGCTTAAGGTGGGATTCGAATTTAGGATCTTCGGAGAGGAGTTGTTTGCTATACCCTGGAACCTTTATACAAATATGTTTGTAAACAAAAGAAGTTGTATTATAAATGCTATGCCCCTATTTCATAGAGTAGGCTTTGTTTAATAATTCGACTGTACTACACTTAATCATGATGCAACACATTCAATGAAAAACAAGTTTGCTTTTTTCTTGAAATATAGCCGAATCGATTGATGCATTTCTTTTTTCAGAAACAAATATTTGGGAATATTTGCTTGAAATAAAACAATATTAACAACTAATTACAAATTCCAGGTATATTTTGTTATTTTTTATACACAAAAAGTAAGTTGTTGGAATATTGCATGGATCAGAATTTTTTTCCTGCCAGAATTGAAGTATTAAATAGTCTTAAACATTTGTAAACACACAAAAAAAAATCAAAAAAATTCCCTAGTTCCAGATACTGAAACCATTAATTCGGCAATCGGCGATATCTTGGGCTGCATATAAAATACATTATACAAAAATGTCAGAATATTGACGCCGGGAGAAAAAAAAAACAATATGAATTTATTTGATGGATACTTAATATAATTTTATAAGATATTGCAACGGGCAATTAGTATTATTGACGTATTATTGCTAACTTTCTTGACTTGTTCTGGATGTATTCCATCCTTTAAAATTATCCCCATGTTATGTTATGATCATGGTCGGCCAGGCTATTCCATGCGCCTCTGTTCCCATGTATGTTTACCCTTGCACCTCCTCAGTGCCTTATGTTTTGTAGACTGTTGCTTTCCCGGGACTCTGTGTAGGGAGCCATTGTCTTGTGTATGTGGCATTCCCTGTAAAATAAGTACTCCTTTTTAATACATATTAAATATAGCCATGGATATACGAGTCTGTGAATCAAGGTTGTTACAAACGTATCCAAATAGTTGATTGTTCATTAGTTTATTTCTAGATTGAAAAAGATATGTTTGATCACATTTAGATGAACCTTTTGCCAAACGTAATCTTTAACATTGAAACTAACATCTTGCCAGGATGATTGATATGGTTCATGAAATGTCTAGATGTACGTGTTTTCCATGATATATCCATCAAGTGATCTATCGCATAGATTACACACATTTTCAGCATTACAAAGCTTACATTTTTGGGAAACATTAGAAAACAGTATACAGTAAAACCTCGATAATACGATCACACTTAGGTACCCTTGAACAATGGTCGTCTTATTGAGGTTGACTTAATATTGAGGTTGAATAAAGACCAAAACTGTGAAATGGACTTGACAATTGTGGTCTTAATTTTGAGATGGTCCTATTATTGGGATGGTCTATAAATGAGGGTTTACTGTAACAACAAACGTTTGACTTGAGTAAGAAATTGCATATATTATAAAACTATATAAAATGTGTAAGGGTCACGTATAAATAATTGCATTCACCTTTCTCATACTTTGTGTCATTTTATAATTCTAAAAATATCGTGAAAGTCGTCTTTACATAATGTCTCCTAATCTTGATGATTACCATTCATGAAGTAGTTAGAGCTTTAACAAAAATCTCATGTTCATTTTATCGCTGATGTTTCATTAAAATTGATCGAAAACAGCGTTCTTTTTTTCGTCCTATACAAATCCTGTTGGGAAATTCAGACTGACTGAATGAGAGAGTCTGATCAGAAGGCTGTTGTCTTAAAACGTGATCTGACTATAGGCATTGCACTGGCAAATCACTTATCCACTTCAAAGGCATTTAAATATAAGTAGGTATTAGGTTTTATTGTAAGTTTGTACATTTGACCTTCTTAAATCTGCAAGCTCTTAACATTATTATCTGTCTGATGTTAATGCAGTATTAAAATGCCAAGTAAATACCCACCTGAGCATTTCGTGGGCATCAGTTGTCTGTGTGATATTTCACTATCTAAAAGAACATATTGTAACATTCAAAGATGCATTCCGCTACTCGATATCGACATTCAGTCAAACAAGCTATTTTTTGTAAATTATTTGAGGTCAAATTGTAATACAATATTGAGATAAACAAAGCAATACGATCTTCTAATTGCTAAATATATTACTACTTAGTCAATTTCTGTATATATGTTGGAAATCAATGACCATATAGCAATTAAGTGTGAGGTTAGCTAGCTGTTAAATCGATTTAAACCCCCAGTATTTAACTGACAGTTCCGAGGCTGTTATTCACTGTATGGTTATTATTTCTGTCTGTGTTTTGAATGTATGTTATATTTCCCTTTCCCCTATGCAATTCTGTCACTTTATATAGTGTTCATGTTATTTCCTGCCCAGTTTCGGCATATTGTTGCCAGCTGTCTTGACCTGTCCTGTGATATTTTCCGTCCATTTATTCTCCCTCCCCTCCTTCACTATCCACTTTGATTCTCCTAGTTATTCCTTATTGTCTGCAAGGCCATTCCTTGTGCCTCTGTTCCTTAAAGTATGTACCCTTTAACCTCCTCAAGTGCCTTATGTTTTATTTTTGTTCTTTTCTCGGAGGTCTGTGTGGGGAGGCACCGTCTTATGTATGTGGCGTTCCCTGTAGCTGTTTATTCTCTCTCTTATGTATATTTGCTAATTCTACTTTATCATTGTCCGACTTTTAAGTCTAATAACTATTTAAACAGCGACCTTATCTCGGATTGTGGATATGAATAATTTTCTAATTTGCTTCGACAAACATGTCGCGATGGTTGGTCAAACAAACAGTGTCAACAGTGATAAATTATAAATTTCTAGGATGCTGATAGTAATATTGGTTTTAATGCTGTCTGTCACAATATTTCAGATATGTATGGGCGTCATATAAAATAATTGTCAACTTCAGCAAGAACATACGCTTCAGTCTGTCATTCAACGTTATTAGGTTAGCGCTCATATAAACAAATATGGTCTTTGACAAAGACATCGAATGCAGCGTGGGTTCATAGACAATTCCACACTTAACGTATATTGTACTTTTCATGGGGGACATTCTGATGTACTTTCTCCTCCTCAAATATATGCTTTATATGTTCTTCGGATAATAAAACGGTTCCGAGGATAGCCCACGACATTAACATGAATCTTATCGTCCCTCCGACATATTGCAATCATAAATGATATTGCTTATTGCTGTAAATTAATGAAGAGGATCGTGGCAAATGCTCCAAGAAACTATAAATGTGTATGTGTGATATTGGTTGATATTATCAGTAATAAATACTAGTACTTTACATAATTGGAAATGAGGCTACGTTGTAGCGTGTAAATATATACTAAAATACCAAAAGGTTTCTTTTCCCCATCATTTCCATTCTATTGGAAATATCGCTTTAATTTTTTTTAAATGGTATATAATAACTTTTCTATCAACTACTGAAACATTCTTCTAAGTATTCGGTTCCATTACGCTAGTACACATTTGCTGACATGTACGACGCAGTAATTCATATACTTTTAATGTTTCGTTGTAATTTATATCAATTCATTTTCCAATATATATGTTTTAAAGAATGCTCACCATAGTTCCATAAATTGGCAATTATGGAGTTTGTTACATTTAAACAGTTTGATATATACTGACACACTACTTGCAAATCATTCAGTCACGTAAGAAACAACAAAACCGTCGTAAAATATATAACTTGAAAAAATGTCGTTGATCACGAATGCAAAATAACACTTTTTGCCCTCAAGAAACAGTAGTTTTTGGTGATGTTGGCGTCTCATGGCTGCAGTTCGACAATCATTCAATTTTATTTCAATATAAATGACTTTTTGAGCAGCATTTATTTCTTGTTTGTTCAAGAACAAGCAAAGTCTGTCAAATTGCATAACCAGACCTCCGCACGGAATTTATTCAATTATTGGGCAAATACATGAAGTAAAAGCATCATAGCAAGATAATCACTAAACTGATTAATGAAAACATTTATTTCCAAGTGGAGAAAATATAACAGAATCGATATCGTGAGACCGAAGAATTACCGATCAGTTTGTTCAGAGACAAACCATTAACATTGTTATTGGAAAAAACATTGGGCGACCATTTATATTTTACTTTATAACATGTTAAATAGTATCTTGTTACAAGCATGGCTGTTTGAATTTATTTTATTCATAAATGTTTCTAATAGTTTACTAACTCTTGTGTGTTGTATGTTTTCCAAGGGGTCTGTGTAGGGAGGCGTTGTCTTATGTAAGGTGTTCCCTGTCACAACTTCATATCTCTTTGTATACCCTATCAAATACTCATCTGCATATTTTTTCCTGTCTTTTTAAATACCGCTTACAATGACTCGATTAAGGTAAAGTCACAGGTATAAAGACCTATATCAATGAATGTACTTTAATTGTTTTACTCAAGACTCTGAATAAGTAAGGCTATTTTATATTGCTGTATCATATGACTGACATTCATGCTAATAGTTTGTATGCCTGCTTAAATTCCATGATTGAAAACGATGCGATATGTAATCGCGTAATGCAAACAATGTTTAGTTTAATTTGAGCTACTAGTTTGCGTACGTTAAACAGGATTGTCCTTGTATATTAAAAATAACGGTGCCTAAAATAAGAGTGTCAATATGCAAATAATTGTTTTGAACGCTGGTCCATTACAAGTAGGAGAAGTATTTCAGATAAAAGAGAGAGAATACCTTGCAACAGGTAACGCCATATACATAAGACAATGCCTCTTCACACAGACCTCCATAAAAAACCAACAATCCATAAATCATAAGACATTCGAGGAGGTGCAAGGGCAAATACGTAAGCGGACAGGGGCGCAAGGAATGACCTGGCCGACCATAAGGATAAATAAGGAGAATCAAAGAGGACAAACAGAGGGTTTAATCGATGGAATACATCACAGACAAGTCTAGACAGCTGGCAACAATGTGCCGAAAGTAGCGATACATTAACATGATCATTTTATAAAGTGAAAGAACCGCACGGGGGAAAATAAAACCCAACTTACATCTAAACACAAATAGAAATAATAACCATACGTCGATTAACAACCTTGGAACTGTCAGTAAAAAATAATGGATACAATTATGACATTGGAGCACAATGCTATGCTATGAAATAACATTGTACAAAGCGAATTGTCGCATGCGTATTTATATTTCCTGTCATTAAGTATCTATATTATCACAAAGATGTTTAAAAGAGATTCCTCAGTATTTCATAATGTAATTTGTGAACAGAATAATTCAAGGATGTTATTCTGAGTGGTTTAAGAATTACTCATTTTCCCGTATGCAACTTAATTAGAAAAGCTCTCTGTTATTTATTATACAAACTGTCAATGCGAGTTTATTCATAAATATAATTTTCAAAGCCACATCAATAAATCTGTATCATTAAATTAAATTCAAACTGAGCGTCGACTTGTATTTTTAAAAATATTTTATTTGTTCGTTTTAACGGAAATTCTTGTTGTCTTCCGCTTTAATCTCGGTTCCATTTATAATTGACAAAACTAAATAATATATTAATATGTTCCCGTATATACTCGGATGTTGTCTCATTTTATGTTTAATAAAAACAGATTCAATAATTGTAATGAGTGAATATTTAATACAAAGGTAAATTGAAAAAAAAAGCGAAACACGTAAAATGTTCGTTAATTAAAGAAAGATTAAGTTGTTACAGGCAACGCTACATATATAAGACAATTCATCACCACCCCAGTGAAAATAACAGACTACAAAACGCTAGGGACGGAGGAGACTTTATCTGGAAGGTATTTTTGTTCCGTTTTATGGGACTGATAAATGCTTTCTGTTTACTGCAAATAGAGATAAATGGAATATATTAACAGAGCAATTTTAACAAATCTGCCGAATTTGATGAAGAAAAATTACCTTATGCAAGATTCCTTGGAATTTAGATTTAAATATTTATAGCTGTAACAATGATTTGTTACATATTTCTTGAAACATGTGTTTACGGTGTATTGACAGATTTCCAGATAACTCACGAAATAAATTGCTCTTCAAATCAAATTTTATGGTGCAAAAGTAATGGAACATTCGTTTCTCAATGAGCTTTTTTACCCTTGTTGTTATGTGAATTTTATTATTTTAGAGTTACAACACGACTGTAACAAAACGCTTATAACTGCTCATCAAGACATTTAACGAGAATAAGAATCAAACGCAATGAAATCGAAGCGTAGTGTTTAGTTTCTGGTATCAGGAGAGAAATAGGAAAACTAAACAGTTAACAGTGTTTTGAAGAGACGGCGATGTTTAATACAACACACACATACTTCCTTTGTTTAAAAATCTCATAACAATATATGTGTATCATAAAGAAATGATAAAAGTTACAAGCACTGGACAAGATCTGTTCGTTAACAGAATATCAAAAGAAGTCTTACTTAACAGAATGTCTGCTAAATGGTGGCGATTCATGATTATCACAGTTTGCAAACTTTAAACAATCAAAACGTTTGAAGCAATGTTGGATTCAATTATACGACTATTGTTATTAGCGTATAACTTTGGTTATGACTTCAGTTCATTTAAGAAAACATCCATCGAAAAAATATTTGGACACAACACCATAGACAAAAGCAAAGCGATGATTTACGAACTGTTGATGTAAAGTGCTTTACACATTTATTTAGCTTATCTGTACTGTTTCGACTGTATGCCACAAACATTTAAGTGCAAATGGTGATGTTATCGTTTCCCCGAGAGGAACAGTCAAGTTAACAGTTGTAAACAATCGCAACAAACCATAAATCTGTACTTTGTGTCGTTTTTCTCTCTTAATAGGTATCTGGTTAACGTCAGTTTAAACATGAATGTAATTAAGTTCGATTACTCATGAGATTTTGTTACGAAATTGATAAGTTGCTCTCTTTCGTATAAAACGTCTGTCTCTTTATGGTTTGTCAATGATCTAAATGTTTGTTTAAATTAGTTTCTTACATGAATCCATCTGTCTTAGTTTTAAAAACTATAATTTGTTGTATTGCACTCGTCAATATACTGATATTCCTCTTATCTGAGGTGATATTTGCCCCGCTGTGGCAATATCTATACTTATGACTTAAAGTTTGAATAATGTGTCTGTCTTTTACTTAACTTTAAGATACTAAAAATTAAATTGCACAAAAAAGTACAATTGGCATTAATTATTGAACACAATAAGCATTGTACAAAAAATTTACAAAATAACATCATATGAAATTGAGTAACATTGAAAACGAACCTTGCATTGTTTCTTGTATAACATTTGGTAAGAAAGGAAAATTTAAGTTGCTACAGAGAACGCCACGTTCACGAAACTTTGCCTCCCCAAACAGATCCCGGGTAAACAACAGTCTAGGAACTAATGAGGTACAATGGTAAAATTGTATGGAAATAGGGGTGCAAGAACTGGTCTGGCCAACCATACTGAAACAACCAAGGACAAGTTATGGGGACAACAAGGGGACGACGTTAAAAGGAACAAGTCAAGAGAGACAGTAATAAACGGCCGCAATGGAGAGAAAAGAGTATGAATAGTATATAAAGTAAAATAACTGCACATGGGGAAAAGAAACAATATTTCTTATGCTTATAATGTTGTTAAAATATTAAAAATATAATATATTATATTGTTTTAAATTGTGTTAAATAAAATCTTCAAATGTAAGGACATTGGAAAATAAACGTAACGGATGCGGTGTAAATTATAGTAATCGGTAAAATATTTCATCTCACCGTGTGCATAAAGTTTAATCAAGTCGTCGGTAGGGGAAAACTTCTGCCCTGGGATTAAAATATATACTTCTGAGGTTCTGACTATTATGATTGACGTGGAAGTTAAACAGCTGCAGGAATTTATCACCACATAATGTTAATGATACAGCAATGAATATACTTGTTGTTTTATTATTCTGTTATTTAAACACTTCTTATTAATTTATATCAACCATTTATGTTTGCAAAAAAACACAAATATTCCAATGTTGATTCCCATACGTATGATTTGCAAAACAATTAAGTACCACCGCAATTTAATATGATTGCATCATATTTCATCTTGTTTTGCACGTGTCTGTAATAATACTGTATTGATATTGCACCCTTTCGGGGTTTTGCGTCTCGTATTATAAGTGCTCTTTAATGAATAACTAAAAAGCAGCGTATTTTAACGGTCGGTCACATTTTAAAAGTAATCATTTGTAAAGATGAGTTGCCAAGTAATGGGAATTTCCGAATCGTTTAGATGTAAGTGTCTGTGATAGATAGGCTATTTCTCACCCATGGGACATGTTGGCTTAAAGTTTAAACCACGTGGCAGTTTTATGAGATATGATTGTTAAAAAAACTCGTTTAAATGTTGATGAAAGTACAAATGATGTATGTTTTGCTTATTAAACGTAGGTAATAATTTGGTTGAAGTTCTGTTTTTCAAATTACATTTTGCAAAACATCGGGATAAAACTTATCATTCTTGAAATGGAACTATAATGCTGCAAAAACGTTTGATATTCATGGCAAGTACTTGTATTTATTGTAAAATGGAGGAGCAGTGTATGATAATTAAAAACAAAATATAACCAGACGTTGAACTTAAACATTCAAAGGTAAATACGAATATATTAAATGTCATTTTATCATGTAAATATTGCGTTCTGTATCATCGTCTGAATTAATAGTATATGAACGATTCATTCTCGTAGGCGATGTCAGAGACTGTTCATGAATTGTACAGAAATGCGTTATGAATTGATGTTAAAAAGGTGTTGTTGTAGTTGCTAGCGTTGCCCTGCGTTCAGTTACAACTAACAGTTGCTCACGTTACGAAACTGTTTTGGTTTTGTTTCCCTGGCCCATCGTATCATGTATTTGATAATTAGTTTTGTTTATAATTTAACATTGAAAGAGAACGCATACAGCTAAATATAGACCAGTTTGTTTATTATCTGTAAATTAGATGTAAAGCCGATAATGTCAATGACTTAATACTATGATAGTAGTGTACCAACCACCGCTCCATCCCGCTAGGTATATATGTTTATGTTCGCAATTGATCACATTCGGTTTTAAATGCGCCACTTCCATTGCTCGCTTCATGATTTATCGAAGCTTATTTGACGAATCGTAACGCTCGTTGGTTAAGCGCTTAGGCATGCTTGTCGAAATTGTGACGTTCATACAAAATCGTTTCACTATCCAAAGATATGACACTGATAATTAAATCCACAACGTGTGTACCGATATCGCCTCTTCACACTGAATGCTATTTAGTAAGTCAGAGAGGATCTCCTTCGTCTGTCGAATGCCATGATAATACATACTAGTCAATCGAACTCACTCGACTATGATATCACATTGATTTACGGTGAAAATCTTTTATAAATGCAAACATATTATAGAATACGTATGTTAATTATTAGTGAATCAAGAATGGATAATGCATGGAGATTTAAGAACAAAGTTTGCAAGAATCTTTCGTAGAAACATGTCTTATGGCACAGGTGACATACTTTCACAGGAGGTAATTAGAAAAGTATTCATCCCGAGATAAACATGCCACGGAATACGTTTTATTACTCTGCAAATGCGCGCACTTAAGCGACTCTGTTTAATAATAGATGCAACGTACTCAGACAAGTGTATGTAGGTCAAAATGATTCAATTTTGTTACTAAAATGACGGTAACACTGAATGACACCACAAGAGAATGTGCGACGAACAAAATCTAAACTCGATAAACGATTAATGAACAATACCCGTGCATTTGGTGATGGTTTGAGCTTAGTTTGTACTTATGTATCGTTTACCTAATGTGTAGCAGACACTATAATAGTATAATGTGAGAATAGTACGTATAATAGTAAACTGTGCATTACATTATGTTATATATATTAGCAGTAAAACGAAAGGGGGCCATCATAGTGGCATTTGGCATCACGTATGACATGTTTATATGCATTCTGTTGTACATACTTTGGCAGGATGTTTAACTACAAATGTACTAACACATTTTAAATTTTCATTTTTTGGTTGAATGAATAAGGGTTCAAGTCTATGAGCTCTGTGCTTTTCGAGTTGAATTACACATGCTTAACAGCAGCAAACACTGAAAATGGTGCAAACGTACAACAAGTGCAAGGTTATCGCACTGTAACATAGGCATGTGGTCCACCAAATGAATGGCAAGTTAAAGTCATTATTTAAAATCAAGAGTGAGTCGTATGTCATTCTTGATAACATGCACTTATATACATTGTGTACATCCATTCAGTCCATGCAAGTAAGAAACTCAATAACTTGTTTCGTTAACGTAAAAGAATAAAGCGGTTTTGATATATCGTTCATGTTGTTCGCTCCCCCTTTCGCCTATCGTTGCCAGCTGCCTTGTATTGTCCTCTGACGTGTTCCATCTCTGAAATATCCCTGTTTGTCCTCATTAATTCCCCATTATCTATCCTATATGGTCGGTCAGGCCATTCCTTGCGCCCATTTCCCTTGCGTATTTACCCTTGCACTTTCTCAAATACCTGATGTTTCGTGGACTGTTGTTTTCCCGGAGGTCTGCGTGAGGAGGCATTATCTTATGTATGTGGCGTTTCCTGTAGCAACTTATACTCTCGTTTCTTACAGACTAATTTACTTAATGCTCTGTTAATTAATTATTTTCCTACACAAAACAGAGAGAATACGTAACTACAGGGAACGCCACATACACAAGACAGTGCCTCCCCACGCAGACCTCTGGAAAAACAACAATCCACAAAACATATGGCACTTAAGGGGATCAAATGGTTCACATATTAAGACTATAATCTACTTTGTATTACATTTTGCATGTTATTGAAGTATCAATATAAACGGATGATATATTCTAGGTATTAGTTTTATTATGATTACTCTTGTTTTTTACGTCCCTTGAGTAACTATACATGTTTCAATAAAGAAATTGCGATATACTTCGTTGGCTGTAGCGAGTTTATCAAGTGAAATTACAAGTCTAAGATCACATCGCTAAAAGGATAATCATGCTAACAATTTCTACAGAAATTATCAAAAATTGGAAAAATATGTTTCTGTATTAATCTTGATTGGTTTTCCCAATCCACAAAGTAACATTGGATAAAGCTAAGTACATGTATCATGTATTTATCGGAAGGAATTAAATTATACTACGCAAGAATAAAGGGAGGAACACTTGTACTATCATTGAGATATATCAAAAGACTAATTGCAGCGTAAATAAGCTAAATCATGACTTTTAAGTTTACATATAAATCTTTAAAAATATTTTGTATGTTAAATGCGAATAGTATAACCATTTGAAACCAATAGAGACTTTGGTTATAGTTAGTTCCCTGTTGTGTTCCGATTTAATTTTTATCTTACGTAGATATTTGCATGATAGTTGGTAAATTGTGAAGCAGATGATGTATCATATTATATTAGATATAGCTGAAATAAAGTCATGTTTTGAGGAACAGGAAACATCGGTCAATGGCGCTTCCTGGAGACACACTTATTTGAAAATTAATACTCAATAAAAATTGTAACAGAGAGAGAACAAGCTGTGACAAGGAACGCAACGTACATAAAACAGTGCCTCTCAACACATAAACAATCCATAAAATATTAGGCATTTGAGGATGCTCAAGGGTACATATGCAAGAGATTAGGGGCACACGGAAGGGCTGTCCATAAACTAACGTTTGTGTATAAAATCTATGGAATAAAACACGATGGTTTCTGACCTGATATGTTTTAAACAAAATATTTACCATCCAATATATGTTCCACTACAACAGAAACACATACTGTGTGATTTCCATATTTAACTTTGATGTTTAATGTTTTATTTACCACACATATCGGAGACATTATACCAAAAGCAGGTTCCCTTAAACCAATCATCAACACAAGAACAGTTAAGAGTTTTGACTATTATCGAATTCCTGCACGGGAATGTCGTTTTGTCAAACAACGATTCAAAGTATGTTTCCAATTACGTGTTCATCATTTCGTTCAATGCTCAATGTGTCAGATTATATCCAATAATGTCTCTGCGTATTTGAGTTATCATAGAAAAATAAATTCGGACTGGCGAGATGTTTAAAAAATTCCTTAAGGAATTGTAAGTATCACATTTCAATTAAATATTCACTGTTAATTGATTTTTCGCCTAAGAAAGCTTTCTTGCATGGTTGTCATTTGGTCTAAAAAATCGATTAAGAGTTCACAGCGAATTTTTAATTGAAATTCCGTCTCGAGTTGTGTGTCAGTCAACAATTGTTTGATAACCAACAAAGCTGTCATTCGCCTATTCGCCTGACATTATTTCTGCCTCTATTTGATCTGATTTTCAGAATACCGAGATAAATTGCCACAGACAATTAATTTTGACTGAATCACACTGTCAACGGCGACATGAATGTGAATCATTACTAACTCATTTCCAGGACACAATAGCGGCTGACCAATAGTTCATTCTCCAAGAATTAGGTTCATTGTTGCATATTAAAGGTATTATTCTTACGTATGTCCAATGTATGTCTAGACTGTCAATTCCAGCATTGTTGTACAGGCCATTAAGCCATCATTTATCTAAGTGAATAAAAATGACTGCATTCAACGAAAAGCAAACAGATTCGTTCTGTGACTGGGCTGAATCTGTCAGTCACCATTCTTACCATAATTGTAGTAAAGTGGTTGATATCAGCCTCGTTGTGGTCCCGGTTCTGTAAAACAAGCATTTATGACATACATCCATTAGTCCTCAATTCATTGCTTATTCAAAACATCACTATAATAATTGTCACGCCTTTGCACACTGTTGGCTAAGTTACCGTAGGGACATGAATCTAAATTACCATTTCATTATGACATTATTTAATAGACAAATATATATGTTATGTCAACCCAATCAGTCAATAATCAGACGTAAATAGTTTAAGTAAAGATAAATACGAGAACGATTCCCCATGGATGCTTACATGTATCCCGGAACGTAATACATGCATTAGATGTTTTCATATTTTCTCTGTCATAAAACTCGCCAGAGATTTGTCATTCTGTGCGCAAGAATGTTATGATTAATTTGTTTTTTATCCTCAATTTGTTCTTGGACCTGTTATTGGAAAGTGGTGAATTACTTAAAAGAGAGAATAAGTTGCTACAGGGAACGCCACATACATAAGCAAATGCCTCCCCACACAGACCTCCAGGAAAACAACAGTCCACAAAACATCTGGCATTTGAGGAGGAACAAGGGTTAATGCGTATGGAAAGATGGGTGCTAGGAATGTCCAGGTTGACCATAAAGGACAACTAAGGAGAAATGATGAGGACAAAAGGGGAGGAAATTTAATGGATGGGATACATCAAATGACAATTCAAGACAACTGGCAACAAGGGGGGGGCGGGGTGGAAAAAATAACATGATCATTATATCAAGTGAATAAATTGCACATGGGGAAAGGGAAATTTAACATGTATCTAAATCACAAATAGAAATAATAGCCATACGGCGATCAACAGCCTTGGAATATACATACATCTGCAAAAAAACATTACTGTGACATTTATTGTGTGGTCGTTGTTTTAAAATATTGATAATTTGTATATTGAGAGGATCAAATTCATATATTCCTTAGACAGACAGATATTCTCTCCGATTCTCATTATATGTTTTCAATTTTGTAAATAATATACACGCATTGCCATATGTTCTCAACCTCTGATTCAAGTGGGGGATGTTGTCAGTTACTTAAGAGCGAGTCAGTACTAGCAGGGTATACTTGCGCATGCGTTGCTGAAATACGGTTAATCAACGGCGTAAACTCCAACACAATTAACCAACATCTCTTTGGGGAATTACATGGTATATGACACAATTCAAACAAAGCTTGATGTAAGACTTCGGTAGATTCTTACTCCATCTTGATTGTTTTCTCTCTTGTGATTTCTTTTTACTTTACAGCGTGCATTACGAGTATATCAGTTTCGTTCTCGTATTGCTGAGAGAAGCGCTATTTTTACAGTTTCAAATACGTCTGAATCACTGGAGGAATCTTGATTAGATTGTAAATGTATGCTCAATAATCAGTAGTTTGATTCACAAAACAGATACCAACAGTAGCAAAACATGGTCAATATTGAATTTTTAGATGTATCCGCTTCATTTAAACATTTCCCTAAGGTACGCTAGCTCGGTTTTTACAACGTTTGCTACATTTCTAAAACTAACAACACTCCCACTAGATTCGATAGTTCAGCGATAGGTAGTTACACACATTGGACAAACTGAATGCTCCTTGACATCCATAAAATAAATAGATATCGTCAGACAAGGTGAGAAGAGCAATTAGCGGTGAACACAAATCAATAACACCTTTATCTTTACAGTGTTTTTATCGATTCAGATCTTTCCTAAATAGCCCTATAAGTGAACATTTGTGTTTATTACGTGCAATCTGAAAGGTATGATTTCCCTCGAACTAGCAATTACGATGTACTAGTAGTAGGAGCATCATTTCTGCAGTGTTTAACTTTAGCAATACCGTTTGGAGTGTTACTAAACGAAGTTGGATTTATTATATATATTGGTTAAATAAAGGTAAGAAATGAATGGTTTGGTACAGATACCTGTTGTCTTACGGTATGGAACGGTACTAGGAATTATAAATGATCATTTGGTAAGACGGCAAACATGGAAGAAAAAGGACTAGGCAACAAAATGGCATTTGTACATGTGCTTTTGAATAATAATAATTCATAGTTATTGTTTCTAAACTATCAATTTATTCCGGTTTGGCGGTTTGGCGTTTGTTTTGTTTTCCATTAACATATTCAAGTGTTTGGTTGCTATAATTATGGTATTTCTTTCAGATTGAAGAACAAGCGGCACTTTCGTAGTACAACCGGACTTTGAAAATCAAAGACGGTAAGTCATATTTCTAATTTTATAATGAAAGCATTTGCTCACAATAATCAGCAATCATAGACGCTAGATGAATTGTTTTTACTGATTTTTAAATGGTTGCTGTCGGTAAATTATATATGTATGGGTTTTATTATGATAAATATGCTGCATTATGCAATTACAATTAATAATGCGACGCTACTTGGAAACTGATGATAATATTTAAGGGCAAGAGTCGCGACTCCAGTCTTGTGTGTGTGGCGTTCCTTGTAACAACTGAACCTCTCATCCAGACAAATAATTACTATCATGGGAAAATGAAACAAATCATTCATAATCTGCCATTGATATGAAAAGCGGAGAAAGAATAATTCAGTATTAATTAGTAAAATAAACATGAAATGCATTTGAAGATTAACACGCAACAAAATAATGTTAGCCAAACATCATAAACATCATTGCTCAAAGCATATATAAAGTATAAAAGACATAGTTAGTTAACATACATGTACATGTACACATAAACAAGACCCTAAGCGACTTCATTATGTGCACCTATATTCCCATACATGTTTACTATTGCACCCCTCATTGTAAGTTATGTCGTTTTCCCGGGGGGTATGTATGGGGAGGCAATGTCTTGTGTAAGTGGCGTTCCCTGTCAACACATAATCTCTCTTTAATTATGTTTTCTACGTAGCGGCAGATATTTTATATTTTCCATTCACTATTTTATCAAGCAACACAAAAACCTACTTACATTTACACTCTGTATTAAATCAGATAGATATAGTTTATAAATGGAAGACAAAGAGGTACTCTCAAATGCATTGATCTATCATCTGAAGCCTTGGTTTTGTGAGTTGTAAGAGGTAGTCATGCTTGGGAAGCGAGGCTACAAAATAAAGATTAAGAACTTGGATTTCGCACACCACTATTACACTAATATTAGACAAAAATAGCAGAACAAAACCATATTGAAAGTTTAACACTGTATCAACATTGAATAAAGCCACTCATTAGTTATGGTATCTGTGTTTATTCAGAGGTTAAGGAAACCGTTGCTGAACTAACGAAGTCAATTATTGTACCGAATAGAATGTCGAACTGTTCATTTGATTACAACAGAGTTATTTTGTTAACAATCACTTAGTCCTAATGAAGAAAATGTAGACGACAAATATTTGAAAGACTATAACAGTTAAGAGGATTAAAGGAGTGTTCAGATCCTCAACTAATTGATGACATATTTTAACATTTTGGTAAAATTGGTGTGAAACGAGAACGTACATACATGGACACATTGACAATACACGCCATTGTGTTTTCTGTATGCCATATACATTCGGTACATTAATTTAGGAACGCACAATACAGGGTTTCGTGAACTTACATAAGAATTCAAGAAAATGCCATGTAAATGTATATAAAATTAAATAAAAGTGGGATAAATGCTAGACTAATGATAAACAAAATTATTACGACAATAATAAGTCAATAGTGTAATGTATTTACGTAAGTTAAAGATTATTTTACCAATTTTATAATGTAGTTCTCTAAATAATAGACAATGAACGGGCAATGTATTTTGAGGTACATATTATCTGATACGCACGGTCAACTCAAAGCGTGTAGCGACGAAAATGAAAGTTCAGTTTTCATGAATTATTTAAATGTATTCTACCAAAATAATGGAATAGATCATGAAAAATTTGAAGGATACGCTAACAATAGCTATGTACTTAAACAAACCAATTGTTCAGTTTCTAACAATATATGAATGAACGCGTATTAACGTTCAGAAAAAATACACATCCTCTATCAGTAGTGGTCACATCTGTACAACACGAAGTTAATACCGATTCAACTTTCAATGACAGGGGACTAAGCTCATGCTATTTCATTCTTAAATTAATATAACCTGTTTTTGTAGACATGGACATGAGTGCGTATCGATGATTGTACTGGCTGTTATACTTTCTTATCTGTTTCTTGAAGTTCACCCATCAATTATGTTGGTGTTTTCCAACCCTTTAATCTTTCATGTGTGTATACTGATCAAGTCAAGTCAAGTTAAACTTTTTTTATTGTCGGATAGTTTACAAAATGAATAACAGGTGTGCATACTGATGTGTGTATACCTTTTTATCACCGTGTTGCTTTAACGTTTGTTTACATGTGCATACTGATATGTGTATACCTTTCTATCATCTTGTTGCTTTAACGTTTGTTTATATGTGCATACTGAGATGTGTATACCTTTCTTTCATCGTGTTGCTTTAACGTTTGTTTACATGTGCATACTGAAATGTGTTTAAATTCTTGTGTTTTGGGGTTGGCTGTGTAGTTTTGTAACGTTGGCTTCCTGCTCGACTTCTTCATTCATACCTGTAATCGCACAGTTTAAATAATCGCATGGAATGTTCAGACAATATTGTACTATCTGACAAGAGATTGATCGAAAAAAAATATTATCCCGTAACACAATGTTCACACGGGAATTGTTTACTAAACATACATAATAACATTTACACAGTGACACTAGGCTGTCCCTTTGGTATATGCTTGTCTGAATTATATATATGCGCCGTGTTACTTGTCACTAAAAATTGCGAATTTTCGACATATCGTACGGCTTTCAAGTTAATAACTTCGACATTTTGTACTAGGCAAAGCGCATACGTTGGATTTGCTTGGTTTCCATTTTGATTGAAGTAGCATTTCTTCTGATTTCTCCTGATTTTTTCCATTCGCATTGGCAACTTAATTGCAAGATGTAAAATTATACGGTTAATTGTGATCTTGATTTCATGATACATAATTGCTGTGGTACACTAACCTTGTATCATGGAGTTTAATAGTAATTATGCATGTTCTACATGTTAATGTCTAATCATTTTTAAATACATATTTAATTACAATATATTTTACTATTACCCTAACAGCTGTTTTGTCTTAATCCTCTTTTTGTTATGCTATACAGTCATGTGTCAGTCGAGATTACGGGTTTGGAGGTCGTTGATACTGTGCTTATGTTTCGATTCCACGTCCTTGTCAGTTCGGCGTTGTCAATGTGTCCCTGCTTACTGTGTTCGTCCGCCATTTTGTTCTAGATTTGTTTGTTGATGTTTTGATTTGTGAATGTGACCCCGCCCTCCAAGCTCGGTAATTTTTTCTCATGTTTCAAATACAAGCTAGCGTCAGTCGATAGAACCGTATGTCTCAATAAATCAGTTCAAATTTCACCAGCTGAATCGCTAATACACAGATAAGTCATTATTTTGCATTGGCATTCTGATATAATCATTCTTTCTCGTAATGAATTTGACACAATATACAAACACGAGAAGTAATCTGAACCTATTCCTTTGTTGACGTTCCATAATTTAATATAAACATTTGTAGACTCAATCTATGGGCGCTATCTACCAGGATAATGTAATCAAAAGCATGCTCGCAGCAGCGAAAAAATCTAATAAATGCTTCCTGTAAAACAACCGTAGTTAACCATAACGGCGAAGATGGATTTGTACAATCGGTATGATATATTGATTGTCAACAAGTTACAACAACAAGATCAGACTTAAGCGCCAAGACAAATTTTTCAAAGAAGTTTTCGTCTAATTATTACCGTTATCGAATTTTTGACGGGAGCTTGCTTAAGATTCCGTGTACTGAGAAATAATGGCTCCGGTGAGGTTTTGGATAGGACATAAACTTTCCTCGCACGTATGATAGTCAATAACGATCTTTACAACTGTGACACAAGCATATATATATATATATATAAAATTGCGCTATACCGAACAAGAAACATACTCATAAAGAATACAAACAGACAATCCATCGCTTCACTGCCATTATCTTTAATTGTTACATTGAACTGATTTCGATACGCTATTACATGGAATAATTTTGTTAAGAGTTTACTAGACATCAGTTCGTTTATATGGTCGTTTCAATAATGTTTCTGAATTTCGCCATGTCAGCATCAAGCCACTGTATTCCATAACTTAAAATTAATTTTAATGTAATTGTTACTACACCGAACAAACAGCCATTGTGCTTGTAGTTTTAAATTTGCCCAGAAAAAAACTTACAACGACAAAGTTAAAACGGTACATTGTAAGTCAGGTAATATGTCTAATTTTAAGTATGTGAAACGTACGAATTTACATTAAGATTTTGTTACTGTCTCTAACAGAGAAGTTGGTAAAGTTAACCAATAAAGTTAAAATGGTTACTGATAGATGTAGATGCGCTACACAAACCTAAATTAATGTATTTGAAACGTATACAACTGAGCTGAAAGTATTATCTGTCTGTTTTTGAAAATAGACGGAGGACTATTTTCACAACAACCATAATCGTCTGTTGTTATTCGACTCATCATTAACCATCATTAACTCTTAACTTGTATGTTTTTTCTACATGTGTATCACTTAAGATTGCATTCGTGTCAAATTTGTAGAATCACCATATATATTCACAAACATGATAAACAAGAAATATCTTGAAAAAAGATGGTCGGCATAGATGTACAACACAAGTGCCGAGCCTGTTACGAATGCGGTCACTCCAGATCCAAAATGGATTTCGGTAAATTCACCGAAATTCAGTGGATTGCGGTAAGGTAACGTGCGCTTTATCAAAAGGTTAACCAATCCGCGTCAAGGTAACAAACGTTGTTCGGGTTAAGAGAAGTTGGTTTAGTGGTTAACTTTAGATTTGATTGGTTTACACTACACTGATATGCAAATAGCAAAACCATTTTAGTACGGCTGCGCCGAAAAATAAACAAACAAATAAAATCAAAACAAGACAAGACACAAACATAGATAAGGAGTAAAAGCTTGCATTGACTACACAATAATGTATCTCATGTCCGATAAAGGACGCCGTCAATGGTCGACTTAAAATGGAATGTAATATGTTAGCTGCATAGTATAATGGTAGCTGTCAAAATTCTGTTAATATTCCTTGTGCAACAAAAACATTTTTAGAAACGATAATGCGGAGTTAGAAATGTTTCTATGTTTTAATACAAAAAGTAAACAAATGCAAAAGGGACACCACAAACAACAATATTAAGTCACACAGAGACGTGGTTTGGTACGCAATCAATAACAGGAGATTGCTCGCTACATACAGCTTGCAGCTTATGCACGCAATAGTAGGAAAATTGTACCAGGCGCTTAAGGTAAACATAAAATTATCTACGATTTTATTACACAATTTATTGTATGATTTCACAAGAAACGTAATAAATATTTGAATGTATGCACGTTGTGGTGTTGTGGTGGCACGATATACCACGTTGTACTAATTGTAAAACTACAGGACAGAAAACATCGCAAACTGTAACCGTGGCTTAACAATACAATGAAGGTGCTCATGCGAAAATGTACAAAAAGACAGGCAATCTTAACCAAACAGGTTATCCTGACACAGATCTCTAGGGTATGAAATTAATAAAAACCAAGACAAAAACGAAAATAGGAACGAAATGAAAAAATAGGATGGTAACTTTAGTGTTACGTTTCGTTCGAAAATTTTAATTGGGCATGATGCTTTGCTCCTCACTTCAAAACGGATAAAAGTACATAATTATATGTTACAGGTATAGCATACCGACGCCGTAATTGCATCCGTTTTGAAGGTGTGCTTGTATACTTATTTCAAGCAAACTGCAAGTTATTGAGTAGATCAATATATTACAATTACGTTCTGGACAACTAATAATTTGTCTTTCTGCTGTCTGGTGGTCGAGAAATAAATGATATGATATCAGACTACTGGAAGCTTTGATAGTATACATTATATATCAGTGTTGTCATATCCTATTAAATGTATCTTTTATTTGATGCAGAATTTTATGTTATCATAAGACCATATTAACTTTTGTATGTTGGATACAGTTATCACATTGGCGGGATGTATTCCTTCTAGAAAAAATGTGTTGATATATTACGAGTTTCCAAATATCAAAATGCATGCGCTTGCAGATTGTCGTGTTCCCCTTCTTACGACATTGCGAGAGTGAAAAATGAAAATACAGCTCAAATACTCTTAAGGGTTCCCCCCTTCACTGTTTGTCCTATTTGATTCTCCTGGTGGATGGCCAGTCCATTCTTTGCGTCTCTGGTCCCTTATGTATGTTCTCTTGAACCTCCTTAAGTGCATTTTGTTTTATTGAGTGTTGTTCTCCCGGAGGATTGTGTGGGGATGGGGAGACACTGTCTTATGTATGTGACATTCCCAGTAGCAACGTATTCTCTCTCTTTTCAACGCTGTACACGTTCCGTGCATTGAAAGCTGAAACTGTCTGCAGTGTTATCAGATAGTTGTAACTGTATCTTGGTAGGAACAAATTATTCTCCTTTAAAAAGAAATAGTTTCTCCGACACGCGATATTGTGATATAACTAATAGACGTGGCATAAATAGTTGGTAAAGCGTCGACATACATCACAAAAATGTTGAAACATTGTTAGAGCAGAGAATATGAATGAGCATTTAACACGAATATCTCGCTGGTTAAATGGACCTCAATTACATAAACCAGTCTGCTACAGTAATGTTTCTCATTGGTGAAAGCAAGGTGCTATTACTAATGTATATTCAAAGTATTGAACTGTTGGCTTTTAAATGGTTTATATCGTATTGTAAAAAATGCGCCTGTTGCGTGGTGTGAGGTTATGATATTTGTCCTTCAATTCAATGCTCCGATCAATGGAATTACCATTTAAAATTTTTTGAAACAGAATAGGATCTGTTAATGTTGGTAATACATCTGATCTTGTTTCAACAACAACAACCAATCCTGCACCGATAGAATATGCTAGTCATTTTAATGTTTAGCATATGTGATCTGTTTCATGACAAAACCTGTATATGTGACATTGATTATGTCGTCCAGTAGTTCAAAATGACTTGTGACTTAATTCTGATTGAATATATAATTAAATGAAAGTATGTTTGTATGTTTTTTAAGTGAAAAACAAAATATCATTTCTAGAATAATGTACATTTTAGTAAGCATTTCTGGCACAACGTCATCTTCTTGTATATTACTTTTGCTTTTGTGCTTGATATTGGAATCGCTATAAATGAAATTTAGGAAATATGATTTAATACTTTAGTTACAAATTGAAGTGAGATTAAGTTGCTACTGGAAACGCTTAACACAAGAAAATGCCTCACCACACAGACTCCCATTATCAGATAAGTTAGAAAATGTTAAATCAAAGATTGTTTGGTCGCTAATACAGATTTTGTGGTGGAACGATTCAGTGAGGTTTTTTAGAGTTCCCTAATTTGCATAATTTAAAACGAGTTTTGTATAATTTTATTTTACTAGTTAACGTTGCCTGAATTAGTCAAAAAGTATTTGAAATATGTAAATTCAGCCAGTGATATGCTTCAAAATCCTGGAGTAAGCGAAACTGACTTTTGTGTATTTCTGATATTTCATCTCATTTGATTAGCTGTATGAATATGAACGCTAGCAAGTAATTTTAAATTTTGGTTAAATATTCATAAATGCGAAGTCTGTGAATCCGCAATATGATATGCAAAGATTGTACAGGAAACTTGAAAAATGGCCTCACTGAAACCCAATTCAAAACGTTTTCCATTAATCATTGGCCGATGTGCTCCATGGAATTTAATCCGAAATAGCCGTCAATCATAAGTTGAAATATAAACGTTTTGGATATTAAAATACGAAGTTAATAGTATGCACACCTGTTTTAATATCGTAATAGCTGAACTAGGCTGCATGAAAACTGAAATCTTCTGGATAATTGGTTGAAGCTTCACAAACAGTTTTTCCGAGTCATTGGAAATATTTTTCGATTTCAGAAAAGTTTCAAGTCTCTTTGTGCTTCTTGGGTGACTGTGCACGCTCGTCTTTTTTTTGCATTGTTTGTTTTCATAAACATCATCGAAAAATTGTAAAAAACAAAATTACGTCGGAATTTGTGATATTGATAGGGTTCTAGTAACCTAGTTTTGAAAGTATTTAATACAATGCATTTAGTAGTTACGCACTATTGGGTCTATCAGCCAGCTACGCTACTGATAACCATGAATGTTCGATATCAGGGATCGTTTCCGAATAAATAATACCTAATTTTACGTTATATAATTGAACGTTGACCGTGGGCGGAATTCTAGATTTGCAATACGATATATATTTCCAACGGTTATGTGACAGAAAGGACACAGTAAATTGAAAGGTTGGCAGGTATAAATTACTTTGGTCATTCAGTCAGAGAACATGTCATTTGAATTATTGTACATAAACAATTCCATATGACCAGGCTGATATATCTGATACCGCAATCGGATTCGTCTGCCTAGAATAATATACACTAGTACTATTTTTTCTGACAAAATATAAATTGAAAAGCCAAGTCATATATTGAAAGAGAGAGAGAGAAAAAGTAGCTACAGTGAACGCCACATACATAAGACAAAGCCTTTCCGCGAAGACCTCCGGGAAAATAACAATCCATAAAACATAAGGCACTTGAGGAGGTAACAGGGTACTTACGTTAAGGAACAGAGGCACAAGGAATGGCCTGGCAGAACATAAGTAATAACTAGAAGAATCAAAGTGGACAGTGAAGGAGGGGGGTATAAGAGAATATGTCGCTACTGGGAACGCCACACACATTATACAGTGCTTCCCCTAACAGACCTCCGGGAAAACAACAATCCATAAAACATAAGGCATTGAGACCATTAATGCCCGTAACGAATTGTTTCAGGTTAGATCGCTCACATGACCTGACCATCCCAGCAATGTTAAACGACATAGAGAGAATAATTGAATAGTTCATGCCTCACTGTGTCAGTTTGTATCTTTTAATGTCTGATGTAATTTCCATTATTGGACCATGCTGTTCTATGGTCTACACAGTACATCATTTGTGTTTACTTTCCCGGCGTGGCATAAATTCAGTGAAGAAATATCACTTACATTGAAATAGATGATATATGCATTATTTTACTGGCATTTTCTGACAACGTCATACATGTCACATTCACAAAAAGAGAAATCATACTAGTATGGCTCATGCCCTTTGACCTCCTGAACTCCTAGTATTTTGTATGCTGATGTTTCCCTGGGATATGCATTATCTTGTGAATGTTGCGTTGAATTTACAAACTTAATCATCAAAACTTTTCCTACCGACTCGACTCATCAACATCGCTGATCATCAAGTATTATTAAAGTAAACGACACCAATCCAAAAAGAACAAATAATGGTGCATACAGACATGTGGTTGTTTATCTAAGAAAATACTTGTATCGTGTAATACTATGCGCTGTATGGAAATCAGGGTGTCAGATAAGGGTGTGTATCATAGTTCCGCTTCGGCAGTAGCAAAAGGCAAGTATTATTATGCCCAGGGAACATAAGTTCATTCGCCGATCCATATTGAAATCAATTTTCTTTGTGGCAAATAGTTAAAAAGCATGTACTACTACTATTTGTTTTGAACATATACAACTGACGGAATAGTGTTTGATTGATCATGAAGATACAGTTAAAATCATGAGGTTGTTTTGAACATACCTTATACCACTGATGGAATAGTGTTATACAGTACTGTACTAAACAAATGCTTTGATCTTTTACCAACGTCTACTTGGTCACGTTAAATAAATAAGACGAACTCGGTATCTCTGTTCATTATTTTAACTTATATACAGTTGTTTCTTACTTATATAACGATTATATTTCCTAAATCCATTCATTTCCGAGGTTCTGGTGTTCGCTGTTGTAACTGTGCTTCTCCTGATAGTCATATATTTCTTTGAAGAATATTTTATTTCAGTGTCAGTATCTAACGCATAAATTGTTCCCGGTAAAAGCTTTTAAAACTTGTTTTACATTATTTTCAAAAACCCTTTTACATATGTATTAAACTAAATGGTGATGATGATTAAAACGGTATCTAGCATACTGTTTGAACAATGTATTTGTGAATGTGATCTTCCAACTGTTTCGATTTCTCATTTTACAAAGAGTTACCTAAATTATCATCGAATCAATTAATCGAAATAAGGCTGCGAAAACCATAGGATACATTACTGTCTGCTGATGAAAATAAAACTGATGTGTCTTTTAAAATTCTAAACCGAATTTAAAACCAAATCTACTAATACTGTACAAATTGATTTTATAAAACAAACCATCGTAATAATTTCCAACTTCCATCGTATTCCATTCTGAGATAATTGGATTCACAAGACAGTTCGTCTTACACAGATCTTCAGGATATGAAATGAAAATAAATACGGCGAGCAGGGTATGCCAAATACTTTTGGCACAGCCACACCAAAAGCATATAAGGATACATGAATATGTAGAAATACAAAAACAAGAATTTAATATAAATTATCGGCGAAAAATCAAACACACGGACTAGTATATATTTTCATTTGATAAAACGAAATACTGAAATTTAAAATGACCGAATCTGTATTATATTATTTGGTAACGTGTGTATTTTGTTTGTCAATCTTATATATTACATTACACCGCATACATTCATGCGCTGCGCGTTAAAACGTCTAGATAAATATCGCATATTGTGAACTCTCTTTACAATCGGCGTAATTGCATCCGCTTTGATTGGTCGCTTGTATCATTATTTAGAGAAAGCTGTCAGTTATTGAGAAGCTCAATACCGTCAAATTACATTCCAACCTAATATTTACACAGACTGATTGCTGCCTTGTGGTCAAAGGATAAATGACGTCAGGATATCGGATGCTTCGATAATATAGGTTGTATCGTCGTCCTGACATGTCTTTTAAAAGTGTATCTTCTATTTGCCACAGAATTACGCGTAATCGTAAGATCTTATCAACTTTCTTTATATTGAATACAGATATCGAATCAGTGGAATGGATTCCAGCGGGAACCATCTTTTATGTTGATATAACATCGAGTTTCCCAATATCACTGATTATTTGTTCCGGTAGATGAACCTGTTTAACATTCGACCGAGGACTAAGAAAATAGATCGTGAGAAAATGATAAAAGAAAAAACGAGTTCAAAGACACACAAGTTTATTCACTCTGTTCGAATTCTGTGTCTTTATGTCTGATACAGTCTGTTATTTACAATTGTACCCAAGAAGAAACAAATTATCAAGGAAAAGAAATAGTTTCCCCGACACGCGAGATTGTGATATAACTACTAAGTACAATTCTTGTTCCATTCAATGCTTGGTTCATTCGAGTTATCATCTGGTCTGCCAGAACATTCCTTGCGCCTCTGTTCCTTAACGTATGTACCCTTTAACCTTCATCAAGTACATTTTGTTTTATGGAGTGTTGTTTCCCCGGAGGTCTGTCTGGGGAGGCACTGTCTTATGTATGTAGGGTTCCCTGTAGCAACTTATTCTTTCTCATCTATAACATTTGCAAAAGAAATGATTGATAATTCCAAGATATTAAATGCATTTTATAAATTTGTTACAATAGAGTATACATAATACATGTAGTCAATGAAAGCTTTTACTCCTTATTTATGTTTGTGTCTTGTCTTATTTTGATTTCCTTGTTGTTGTTTTTTTCGTCGCAGCCGTAATAACATGGTTTTGCTATTTGCATATCAGTTAAATCTTACGTTTAACCACCAATGCAATTTCTCTTCAACCGAACAACGTTTGTAACCTTGACGCAGATTGGTTAGCCTTTCGATAAAGGGAACGTTACCTTACCGAAATCCACTGACTTTCGGAGAATTTACAGAAATCCATTTTGGATCTGGACAATCGATATTTCTCGGCATTTTTCTATGATGCACAAAAAGTCTTTACCTTCAAATTGCGCCGACCATCTTTGTTCAAGATATTTCTTGTTTCTCATTGTGCTTTTGTGACGGCGCTGTTATTAGTATGTTCCATTTCCTGCTCGACGGCTTCTTTCATTTTAAGAATTTACTTCACAGACGTAACTAATTGTTCAGGACAATTGTTTGAAGTTGCATTGAACTCTTTATTACTCGATTTCCGATATGTAAAGAGTTCATGTCTTCGCGTGCATTCGGTTGGCTGTGCACATTGTACTCGTAATTTCCTGTTCGAAATCATTATTCATACTCATATACCCATCCTTTCATAATGGCTGTCTTGTGTCCCGCTTACTTATTTAATTGTTTATGTGAATAAATATTTAATGTCCCTTAGTTGCTTTGGGACCTCTGTGTCCTACGGAAGTGTCACCTTCTGCTCGACTCCAACATTCAATTTCATAAAAACATATATGGAAATGATACAAATATCAAATCAGTCGGAATTGTTGCTTCGACATTGTTCTGATAACCGAGTTTTGACACGTATTTGTAGCCACGCACTTTTGTATATATCGTCCTTCTCTGTTATTGAAGCAAAGCATTTAGGGTAACATGTAATGAATCGTTTACAAGGATATCAAATGCTGTATTACTTAATAATTTAAGGTTGATTGTGGTTTGGATTTCTATCAACTTTGGCATAATTATATTTGTAAAATGGTACATAGACTCCCTTGTGGTTATGTTTGACAGAAATAGGAAATCGAAATGTTGACATGTATGAATTACATCGGTCATTCTGTTAGGGAATACGTCATTCATTCTATTGTACTTAACAATGTTTCATCCCTCAACCCTAGATATATGCTTAGAAATTATACACTAGTTCCATCTGTCTGACAAAGTCTAAATTGAAAACAAAACAAGAATCATATTGAGAGCCTTTATGCCCGCGACAATTGACATCAGTAGAATGATTTATATAACCGACTAGGAACATAAAACAACATGAATTACATATTAAATTGTTTCTGTCAAGTAGTTCTGGATTTTGTATTATACTATGTGACTTAACTTACGGTCGACATAATACAGTACTTGTGATTACTTTCATCATATATATAGCATGGCACATATTCCATGAAGAAATATCCATTACATTAATAAACAAGCTATCGATATATATAAATTTTGCATTAAGTTACTAGCATTTTCTGGAAACATCATAGCTGTCTCGTAGAAAAATGAGAAACATACTAGTTTGGCAAATAGCAGAAGAAATCTTATTACCTGATTTGTGTCGTCTTAAAAGGCTGTTCATCAGTTATTGGAAGAATTCAACGACAACTATAAAGGTGAGGACATCGTTGTACATACAGCATATGCAATCGTTTACCTAAGGCAATAAATGTTCTACCATTCGTTATATGGACAATCAGGATGTCAAATCAGGATATACGTACCTCATTCCGTTTAGGCAGAAACAACGTGAAGTATCATGTCAATTGAATAATAAGTTTATCAACCATCGCATATAGAAATTAATCTTACTTGTGGCAAGCTCTTGAGTGAGGCCCATCTTTGTTCAGAAAATATATTATACTACTGATGGAAGTACAGTAGTGTTAATTATACAAAATGCTTTGATATTTTTCCATTGTCTGCGAGCGATTGAATGTGTCAAGTAAATGTTACAAACTAAAAGAGAGAGAATAAGTTGCTACAGGGAATGCCACTTACATAAGACAGTGCCTCCCCACATAGACCTCCGGGACACTACAGTTCCTTATTTGAACATATTAATCTTGTTTCTTAGTAGTTAAATGATTGTATTTCATGTATCCTTTCATTTCTGAGCTTCTGGCTTTTGTGAATGTGGTCTTCTGTATGCTTCTCTTTCTCACTTTGACATACAATTTCCCGATTGATGTTCCTGCTAATTGATTAATGGAGAGTTTGGATTTAAACAACATAAATCATATTGTGCGCCGATGCAATGCGACTTACGTGTGGTTTCTAATTTCTTATACAAACTTGAAACCGAAGAAACTACAGAAATACACATCTAGTGTATAAATTCCAACTTCATCGCAGTCCATTTGAAAATGGAATATTTTATGCGATACTACCGGTATACTTACACACATTTATTCAAAAGACGATACGTTGTGATTTCCAGTTACAGTTTAATTTAACACAGTTATATTATTGTTTAGAATGACAAACGGAACAATTAGTTGTCACTTTATGTGGAAAGAATCAGATATTTGAAAAAGACGTACATAATAGTCAACAAATGTTTTGACGTGTTTATATATTCGTGTACATTCCTCGGGTAGTGGATATGACGTAGTCCTTGAATTTGGTCAAAGTAAAGATGCTTGACTTATTTATTCAATGTATAGTATTGTCAGTTTTAATGATATACATGTATGTACATTGATTTAAACATAGATTTTACTTTTAATATAAATCCTCGTTTTTAATATTTTATTTTGAACTTTAACTGCAATCAGATCAGGGGTATCATGCGAAATACGAACGTTCATTGCCTCGCTGCTCCTGAGTGCTAGAAAGAACACGCTCGTTAAGTAAAGCTATAATTTTTGTCACACAATATCCAGAGGTTGTCTAATTTTTTAAGACAAATTGCCGTTTGACATGTAACATGCAGGCGTAAATAGATGGAACAACATTTAACGATTCCCCCATAAACAATAATCCAACCTGACTAAAACAATAAATGAAATATAAAATGACGTTGTATACCGCGTTCATGATAGTGTAGGCGGATGTCGCTTTTAATGCGAGTCAAATAACTTAAATATGTCTCCCCCTTGCCTCCTCAAGCCGAATACGAGTAATTCAGCGTTGTTATGAGGAACATAGTGTGAAATGTGAACAATGACAATGTAAAAGAAAGATAATAAGATGCTACAGGGAACGCCACATACATAAGACAATGCCTCACCACACAGACCTCCGGAAAACAATAGTCCATACAACATAAGTCACTTGAGGAGGTACATGTGCGCAAGGAATGACTGGCCTGGCGTAAAATCCGCAGAATGTCAGTTAATTTCTGCCGGATGTGTGAAAGTGGTAACAATTGTAAAGCTGTTGATAATCCATTTTACTATTCAAATCGAGGTACATGTCTTGGCAACGTGGATCTCTTTAAAATATATTTTCAATGCGACTGACAATTCGCCGCGTCTAAACACTTGTTTGTCTTTCGCATTGAGCAGTTTTGTACAGTGTTATAGCATAACCTTGTCTGCAGCAGTTGGGAAAAAAGCTCTTCCTTTGAAAGACCTCCTATAATGACCATTAAGAAAATATAGAGTAAATGTTATTCCACTATAAACATATCCGATAGTCAATGTAACCCATATACTAAATTTACCAAATTTACAGGATTACCTTAATGTCAATTATTAAGCATTAACCTTCTTGATCGTGAGAGTTAACGACGTAATATCAATTTGTTAGACTTCCAATACTTTGTAGATAAAAGGAATTCGACAGGAGCAAAATTTCATCATTCGAGGGAGAGTGCTCGTTTGTTCTGTACCAAATTCTTAAATCAGTAAGACCTAAAATGCTTTTAGTCCAACGGTGTGTGATATTTCTTATTCATGAACATCTTCCAATAACAAACGGTATATAGTCTTTTAACGGTCTCCTCTGATGGCACTTGAAGGTATTGTGAAGACACTGAAAACTGTATTTTATGGCTATCCTTTAAGTGATTTGGTTATTCTTGCTATGCATACTTGGAAGTGTGCCCTGTTTGTCCTCTTTTATTCTCCTAGTTATCCCTTATGGTCGGTCAGGTCATTCCTTGCGCCCCTGTTCCCTAACGTATGTACCATTGAACGTCCTCTAAACATTACGTTTTATGGATGGTTGTTTTCCCGAAGGTCTGTGTGGAGAGGCACTGTCTTATGTATGTGGCGTTTCCTGTAACAACTTATTATCTCTCTTATAATATTTTTTATTGTGTGTACGCTAATGACAGACCATTAAACCCGCACCCTTCTTCTTGTACGATACACACTGTATCATGTCTTTCGATAAATAAATGCACTTCGGTAAAAAATTTCTACCACAGACAATATTAATGCAAAGCATCTATTCGGTTAAAACATTTGGATATTCTATTTAACAATCACTATACAGCTCACTGTTCCTTTGGTACTTGCGAACATTTCGTGAAGTGAAACTGTGGTCCTAACCGTCATAAAATGTACTGACCAACTCTATTGTCTAGTTATATTTAAGATACAAAATATTTATAATTTTCAACAAATTGTTGCTGAAACATGAAACGGCATTACCATGGCATGATAAGACAAAAAAGAGTTAACTATTATTTCCATTGTGGTCCTTGTGTAGGTGACATGACATAGAAAGGTAATCATTGTATCCAGGACATGTCACATAGTACTGAATCATGTAGAGTACTAGATGATCCTGTCAGGAAAAATGTGATTACTGAATACTAATGATAGTGTTGATGAATAAATCGTCGTTTGTATTGTATTCAATGTCTTTACAGTATCATGTTTCAGGCATTGATGCTAACAGAATGCTATATGTGTCACAGGGAAACCAAAATTGTATATTAATATTGACTTAAATGTCTATTCTACGTGACATATCAAGCGATGTCCGTTGTAACGATAAGTATAATAATACAATATTGATAATATATAGTTGACGTAAGTCAGTTACACACACATGATAGTAATAGACAAAATTCGTTCCATCGTAATGGTATATGTAGTGACAGCAGTATAACTGTTGTAACATTTAGGCTGGCTCATACCCAATAGTCTTAAGGCTGTCAGGTACAAGGCTCGCTTAAAACATTTGTAATTCCAACTCCGTTAGTAATGAAATGAAGGTTTCACCAAAATTGCATGCTAGAAACCATACAATTTACTTTACTGTGATAGGTACACGATAACAATAACTCATGTAAATCCAACAATTCAATAGTTTACGGGGTGACGGACCTTCGCACTAGTTGTTATACGGACATGTGGACTAATCTACTACGAAGCCAGTGTATTCCTAGATAACTAGTCTGAACTTTTAAAGAAATTTGATATTCAAGCCATCGTACCTTTGGACGGACGGGCATACGAACAAGCAAGCAAGGATATCTCGTGTAAAAGTCTGCAGTAAAGAGCCAGTGCTAGGAACACTATTTACTTTCCGCTAGCAAACACTACCATCTTACAGTAATACTGGTATACCGGTAATTTATTTCAACGTCTGATTATATTGTGGTGCAACATCATGTCGAAGATAACGTGCAACATCACTACATATACAAAAGTGTTTAAAACTAGTTGTTTATGAATAAAACAATTTATCTTAGCTCTAAATCTAGAAATATTCAGAGAAAACTTATTCAAACCATGCAATTATCATCTGAAACTATTCACAATACACTCATATAAATTTAAATGAATCGACAGAATGACAATAAGAGCATTGTGTGTGCAATTTAAATTTGAATTTAGAGTATGTATTGCTACAGGGAGACATTTGTATACAAATACGTGCTTCTAGTTACATTTGTTCTATCGATAAGCTTATGTTAACATTTAAGGATTCCTTTAAAATGCTCTTGAATAAGCCTATGAAATATAGTCAGGTACATGTATAATTATTGAGATACACGAAATAAGCCGTTGTCAGTTCCGATATTAGACAAAAGTAGTTATATACGACATGTTGTCATTTCGCATTTATAAGCACTTACTTATCTCACTCAGAGTGAAATTATAATATAATCCGCTTGTGAGTATGGGGAGGCATTGTCTCATGTATGTGGCGTTCCCTTAACAACGCTATCTCTACCACTACATGTTTCTTGAATGAGCTCGGTAATAACAGTAATTGGAAATGACAACAAATGATTTATAGCATTTATTTACCACTAGGCTTTTACAGTTCGATTCCTAGAGATGTTTTCGTTCCTTTCAGTCGATACCATAGGTACTGTTTCTTTACAAACAGTAAAACGAACTGCTTGTGTTTTGTAAAGAAGACACCATAATTCACCTGATTTGTACACGAGTCTCTTAACTGAACTCCTAAGAGTCAAACCTGCCCTATACGAACTGTACAGTACAGAGATTGTTAAAATATAGACTTCTATGTCACCATCACAATAATGTTGTCAGAAACCTTTTTAAAATGTACTTGCTCAATTAGCATAGAATACACAAATGTTCGAAATAATACATCTACAAAATATATTCGTTTGAACAAAATATCGAATATATCCTTCATTTGATTCCAATTTTCAGTCATTTTCACACGTTAACGCTTAAAACGTTGCTTAAAATCGTTTCCTCTTCAGTAAGTTAATACCAGGAACGCGGTTTGAAAACACTGTCCTTTGTAATAACATGGTTATCTCTTTCGCAAATTTGAATAGGGAAATTCGCACGTAGGTCGAGCAGCAGTTTGAATAAAAGTCTTGTCATTCTAAAGAGATAACAAGTACTTAAGTGGTGCATATTGTTCAATAATGTCGACGACGATAGAACGACCTTTCAAAGAGAGATTAAGTTGCTACAGGGAATTCGTATCAAGTTATTTCCAACTATGTGCTCTTGTTCATTTTAAGTATGCTTCATGTCTATGATCAAAAACGCAGTACTTTGAAATATTGTATAGCTATAAATGTTTGCTTTAACAGTTGTAGAGTCAAAGAAATAAACTGACCGGTGCGATTGCTCCTATCTAATAATCGAAACAAAATATTTAAAATAGTGGTGTAATAGATATTTGAAATAAAAAATTTTTATCATGATATAATAGTTCATATAAAGTTGGTAATAGTTCCTTTCTAGTATATTTAGAACTTACATCTTCTTTTACAAATTCGTTATGGCGTATTAAACTGTTTGTTTGTATTTGCGTTTATTTATCGTCGCCACCGGTTTCCCATATGGGCGACGCCTCCAGAAGAATGTTAGTCATATTAGATTTTTGGAGGATAGTGCATGATACAGAAGATGCCCCAGTTCCAGAAGCACCCCTGGTTCTTTTACGTGCTCGATGTAAAGCATCATACACGGGACCTCGGTTTTTAAAGTCTCGTCCGAAAGACTGTTTGTACGGTCAGTGATGGAGCGGGGAATCGAACCAGCGATCCCTGGATTACAAATCCAGCGTTTTACCACTGGACCTAGGATCCGCTACAAAACTGTCCCGTACACTGTCATATTTGAGAGAATATAAGTTTTTGTGTTTGCATGCTTATTTGTGCTGTTTTCTGTTTGTTTTGCAAATATTAGACAGAATTTCTGTATAATGGAAGTAATTGCCACAACAATGTTTTATATGCTAATATACGTAAGCGGACAATACAAATATAGACCCCGCACATGAGGAATACTGGGAAATCAAACATAGAAACATTGATAGAGAAACGAGTGTTAACAATGATGCAATTATATCGGGAAAATGAGGCTTTCAGCTAAGACTTACTAGGCTGCAAGATAAATATACGGGAACAATAACCGGCTCATATTATCACAAATGAACTGAAAGTAATTGGTTTTTGTTGTTGTTTGTAATCCGATGTTTATTAGAATTGTCCGTGTTGGCAAACTTGTCATCTGTGCGTTAGTGGTCCGCTTAAAGTACACCATTGAGGTTATGAATTGATGCAATAAACAATGAATATGTCAACATGTTTATCAGCTTGTAAGACTGCCAAGAAATGTCTTAAGTGGAATGTAAACAATATAATATTGACAAGGTATAGAGTAATATTTACATGGTCAGATGGTGATAATAACAAACATTTATGGGTTGTGGCAGCATTTATTTACTTTGAGTAATACGTGGATATTTGTTCAATATTTATTATAAGTCGGTCTCTTTGACGTTTCTTCATAACACACGCAGTTAATTGCAAAGTAAATAGTTCCTGTCTTAGATAAACATGTTTGCGCTACTAACATATGGCAATTACACCAAATTACTGTCAATAAAGAGTAAATGTTTGACAAACAACCGTTATACATAGCAATTATTGTCTAAGCTCCATGACTAAATATAGACATCTTTTATTACCAAAGCAAATACAATATACATATTATCTTCAATTACATTTCTTACTGGAAGACAATGTCAAATAGGAGTATGCCATCTTCATGATTAACATTGTGTTCTATAGACTTACTACTTATTTGCCATTTGTAATATGTTATGTATGTAATAATTGCTTAAACCACCTCATGTTAAGGTGGTATCCTTATAAAACCCATCATTTGTTGATGTATATGCCACAAATAAAGACTAAAGAACATATATGCCCTCTCCCGTGGCCGAGTGGTTGAGGCATCCGCCTTGGGGGCGGGTTGTCGAAGGTTCGAATCCCGGTAAGGGTCCGTTCTGATATGGTCTGTTGGTGAGCTGAAAACTAGTTAAATAATAGTTACCGTGCGCCTACCTGTCTGATGCCTGGCATTATAGGATAGGAATCGGGAAGGTAATGTGCTCAGAAAGTAGGTGTCAAGGTATGCCTGAAAGAGCTTAACACTTCGTTTAACTGAACGTCTTATGCTTGTAGAGTCTTTAGACTCATCTAAATTTAACACATCCGACTCTGAAAACGAAGCAAATCGTTTTTCTGCAGCCATTTTTGAAAGAACGGAATTTGTCAAACCTGACAGACAATGTCGTTTGCAAACATTACGCTTGACTGTCACCTATTTTAATAAGCGCCTATAGACTCGGACTATTGGAATTTCAAGTTGTCTATTTTTAGACCCACGCGAGGGTAAAACATTATGCCATAGGGTACAAACGTTATGTCACAGGATAACATTACGGATTTGCTTATAGCGTGTATATGGAAATTTAACGAGTCTGACGTGAGGTATAATAATATTCATTCCTACGCGTTATATACTCTATCTACATAGTGTGCATGATTTTAAGTATTACATTTAAATGTGAATAAAACCGTTTCTGCTTCATAGAGACATGTAATGAACGCACATAGCAAGTGTTGTTCACATTCTTGAAACTCACGTTACATTACAAGTTTAGCATGTTTACACACCTCAATGTGGTATGTAACTTGGCAATAAATTAAATGTACATTTTGACAGCCGAATGCCTACACACATGCTTAAAATGTTATAATGACTTTTACATTTCAACTTGTCTTCGTTGTTGATGCTTATTGCTTTGAATTTATTGATAAGCTATCTAAAAGAGGGAGATTAAATCAAAAAAACCCACTCAGACCCCCACGAAAACAATAGTCTACAAAAATATAGACACTGAGGAGGTGCAATGGTAAACATTTATGGGAATAGGGTTGCAATGATAGCCTGGCCGACCGTAAAGAACATCAGGGGAAACATTAAGGGGACTACAATTGGGAGAAGTGAATCTTCTTAACGACGGAAAGGAGAACATTATACATAACGTCCTAATTTTATAGAATTTTGTTGGTTTAAAACGGATTGTTTCGAATCGGTTTAGTAAATGTCGGGCAGAAAAGTATACTTTATGTATAATATACATACCCGTTATAATATTTGTGATAATTGATATATAATATATAATCACTATGATATCCCATATAGGAGATCCACACAATACTAAAATATTCGACACTCAATTGATTGAGATATTAAATCCAAACTTAGTAGCAAAGGATAAAATGAAACATTCAATCGGTATAATGCTCGACTAACCAACGAAACTAGTAATTACATAATTATGAGCGTTATTAACAGAAGTTAATAGAAATAATTGGTAGGAGGTAACAATAATAATATTTTGTTTCTCCAATTTTATAGAGGGGCATTTAGGTTTATCATTGTTCAACTTTACTTGCAGTCTAATGTAGCAGAGATATTTTTATGCACAAGCAGTTAAAATGTTGACTGTCTCCTGATAAAACTTCATCATTTGGAACCGCGACTTCCTAAAATATATCACTTTTATTCCTGGATCGTCAAACATACATACGAAACATTTGTGCGATATTTCATGATGATAGTTACTGCGACACCGCCGCATTCATGTATAAGGCGACTCTCGGGGAAACAGAACTTCTTAGCAGAAATATCGACTTATTTGTTTATAAATGAACGAATGAGAGACAAGTATTAGTGACGGTCTCTAACTGTTACTGTCTGTCATACACAGGGCAAGATTTCACCACTAGAAGTCTCTCTGTCGTGCATTAGCTCCGATGATGATTGTTACTACATACTTCAGTCTATTATATCAATGATGTTGAATATCTTGGAATAACTTCTTCAGTTTTGTTACGGAGAACATTTTTTGGCTTTTCTAAAAACCTTTGGATTTCTGAGTATGTATAATTTGATTTTTTCTGACAATTTTAGTGTATTACTATATTGTACTCTGATTATGTTTAGAGATACGTTAAGTCGTCTTTTCATTTTATAATCTGTAGATAAATGTATTTTATACATGAAGATACTGATTTTATAGCATTTGAAATACCCTTGAACAGATAAAGATATTTATGTAAACAATGATCGAATTTGTGTTAAGATCATAAAAAATACTAGTTATAATCACCGACATATTCTAACAATGAATAATAATATACATGCTCAGGGTTGGTATAAATATGGGATTTTCCCTCTGATCCTATGGTACAAGTTAACATCGTGCTCGAATAGCAATGAAAAAAACATTTTAGCGAATTCCGGATTTTATCTATTCAGTTCGTGTAGAACTTGATTTAAATGCTTGTACTAGCTGAATTAGTATTACTTAACAAATAGCGATAAGTAACTCTTTGAGTTAGTTTAGTATTTATGTACGAAATGTGAATGTGTTTCAATTAAATGTTTAAGAACAGCAACAGGTGAAGCAGTATTTTACAGAGGTTTTGATATACTACGTAACATCTTTATATTATCAATTCCTTCGTAGTTAATGGGATTTTATTAACAGAACGATTATAGTAGGATATACAGGTAATAACGGCTTGATTCAAACAACTATCTCAATTAAGATCTGCCTGGAAGTCGGAATTTCAAAAAAACTCATATCTAGAAAACATATTCAATTACAAAAGCGGGTAATAGATGTAAACTAGCTTTAGATACACGAGTGAACGCCTCTAACAAATGTAATAGAATAAACATTCAAACATTTCCATATCGGTATGTATAACAAGTCAATGTAGAGACAGTCTGTCGCATGAATATCATTTTACAAGAAATAACCCATTTGACTTGAGAACATTATCAATGTAGGAGGATTTGTTAAAGCAGTGAATTGTCTCCGGTATTAAGTAGATAAACTATTGTTATATTGTACTTGACTAGCATGCAGACGTACACGTGCTACTACAGTGTAATAAGATGATTGATTATATACTCAGTACATTTAAAAACGCAATAAACAGATTTTCTCAAGTTTTATTTTACGCACATAGGGATACTAGATAAGTATGGTATATTGCATTATTTCGTGTTTATTTGCAACATATACGATATATTCAATTGGAAATATTGTATAATTTCATATAAAATAAGTTCCAAATTGCAATAAAATGACGCGTTTTTAAATAATTATACTGAGTATATAATGCGATGTCGCTTGCTTGTATGTGGACTTATATCATTATCAGGTCGAAGAGTTCAATTATTTGTTCGGCGCAGTGGTACTTAAATGGTTTTTCTATTTGCATATCAGTTTTGTGTAATCCAATCAAATCTTACGTTAACAACCAAGGCAATTACTCTTCAACCGACAAACGTGTGTAACATTGAATCGGACTGGTTAACTTTTCGATAAAGGATGCGTTACCATATGTAACGCAACTGAATTCCGGTGAATTTACCGAAATTCGTTTTGTATCTGGAGTGACCAGCAATCGTAACATCTCGGCAATTTTTATATTGCACAACAAATCTTAACCTTCAAATTGCGCCGATCATCTTTTTAACGATATTTCTTTTTTCATTTACTTCATCAATCTCGTGGACAATTTGATGTACACATTACTCTTACGACTTGGATTCCGGTCTATTTTCTCTGATTCTCTGATCATCTGATCACTTGATCATGTTCTCTTCTTCCGATGTATCATACATACATGTATCGTTAACACTTTCAGACTTAAATTAACGAGCTAACTCCCATGTTCTGCGTCCTGTTCTCTCACTATGTCCATTCGTTTAGAAAGGCAAATTATATTAGCTCCTGGCATATGACTCCATATTGTGTACTAGGCTTCCTTTGGGAATGTATATGTTCCAGTCAAGTACGTCTAATTATAGGAAATGGATACAGAAGTACTAATTTGGTAGTCAAATTAGAGAAATAATCACCATCTTCATAAAAGCTGATTTATTCCGGTTCAGAGACATCGACTTTAGAAATAAGTTTAGATTTTCGTGTAAATTGTAGGCATTATGTTGTCATTGGTAATGTCTATAAGATTATAGGCGTGTTCGTTGGAAACTGTATATTGTATAAATAATGGTACAAATTTGTCCATCGACTTTCGCAAGTCTGCGAATTTTGTCTCGTGACAACATATAATATTTTCCAAAGCTTTTACCGTTGAACTTTGAGTTTAACTTCTTAAATTTCGTAATAGCGTTTACGACAATAATAATTTGCCGTTCTCGTTCGGGTATTGTGTTTATGGCGTTTTCTGTAACAACTTTATCTCTCTTTCCTTAAAATACATTAAACATTTAATCTGTTGCTAGTTCAGTCGGTACTTCTAGACATGGTCCATTGTACAGAGTTCAAATGCAAAATGTTGTAAACTATATTGAAGTACTACGTTGTTCATAAAATGTAGATAAAATAAGTTTAAACTGATACATTTGCCTGAGCGTTGATGTGGGTGCTCATCTAGAAGAGACTACTTGCCGCACAAGTGTGTGCTTGTATTATGCTATATTTTACTACGAATGAAGAAGATAAAGCCATGTGGTTTATCCTGGAATGATTATATGACGTGGTTGAGTTTTATTTCTTATGTTGCATTGTTTTTGTCTTATTTCTCGACTGCGTATTATTTCTAGAAATACAAAACAAGTTTCTAGTTTGTATGGTTAGTTCTATTGTATTATTTTACTGATCCAAAACAGCGTATTTGCCTTTGGAGTGACTGCACGCTCTAATACGTGGCTTTTCCTACCTGACTTCTATATTCATTATTATAAAGGACACAGCTGTATGTCTATATCGTCGAACACAATGTTGCGCCATGCCTTTTTGTTTTCGCACTTTTAAGAGTATGTGAGAAAATATGGATTTTATTCCTTTGTTCTGAATCTGCGAGTTTTATAGTTTGACAAATGTGTTAATTTGTCTTCCATTATCGTGCATTAATCACCATTGTATGATACGTGCCGTTTTGAATTTCTTGGATTTTTTATGATTTTTTTAAAGAAAACAAGCGATTGTCTCTCTGAACACATAAATGCAAAGGTCACTTCAAATATTGCCCATAAAATTTGTTTTTCAAACATTGCATATTCCGATAAAGAAAACGTCGTAAACAACTACAAGCTTATCTATTTGGTCGTGTTTGAAACTTCGCCCTTCGACAAAATACTCACAATAACTAATTTATAATACATTTTGTATTTTATTATCTTTCAAGATTTTATCAGATACTGAAGAGAATGAGTTTAGTGATTTTGCCATTTGTGTATCATCATTTAATGTTGCCATTTGCATTGTACATTCACCTTCTGATTAGTGAACGTGGCCTTTCCTGATCTGCAATTAGTCAATTGTGTCACTGAAATATTTGAACAACTTATAAATCGTATTTCAATCATGCCGTACATATTTCAAATAATTCAAATATAGTTGAAGAACCAGCTTAAATACCCAACACAACAACCTATTAAATAAGTTCTTATGCACGTCGATTTTATTTCACAAATATGTTTCTCGATCAAGAGACATGATTTATGTCTTCAGTGTTTGACATTCATGTCAAATCAATAACAATCGGTAGATTTATCAGACCGGCTACTGTATCTTGTAACAACAACTACACACATGAGGATTATTGTGACAAACAATTAAGTGTTCTTGGAATGGATTGCCTGACAATCTCCTCGGGAAAGATGCGTTAACACAACACGGTTAAGTTCCTGGAAAAGACAATATTTCAGCAACTGGTTCACGAAAAATATGTTTTCGGGATCAGGAACAAAATCTAATATAGCTTCCACATACATATTTGTGATAAACTTGATCTAGATCAGTTTATCCTTTATGAGCACGAGGCCTTCTGAATGTCTAAACGAACAGTGCAACCTCCCTAATGTAGCCTTCAACAGAGGAAAATCTCTATTCAACAACAGTAAGTTCACATAGTTAGTATATAATGTATACTGTAACATATCCAGAGCCTCATCCTGTCAACAACAGCCAAATAGTGTGTCTATCAACGGGTATTGCCCAGTCTAAGTCTGAGATTCAGTCTTAAAATGTTTGTGAATACAGCCCCTGAAGAGATTGGCTTTAATCAGTCCAATTCTATTCACGAACAAGCAATTCTCATCAGGCAAACAGTTAACGAACGCTGTTTCAGTTGGTTTTAATCAATAATTTTTCTTCTCGTTTTACGCTCGTATATTATCGAGGCGTCCTACATCACATTCAAAGAGAAATACAATTTGGGCTGAATCATATCTATGTGTTCATAGACAAATGCTTCAATTTGAAATGTTCATACCGCAGCTGCTTGTCACGAGTGATTTAGTTCATAAATTTATTGGTTTCAAAAAGTCAATTGCTTTACTGTCAGTGATGGAGCTTTTACCATGTATACAAATGAAATGACCTTTGTACCAAGAGACGCCACGCTGACAAAGAGAGCTGCAGGGAACGCCACATATATAAGAAAATGCCTACCCTCACAGACCTCCGGGAAATCAACAGTCCATAAAACATCAGGAGGAAGGATTGGTCTGATCGACCATAAAGAAAACATAAGCATCTCCACACAGATTGCATGAAACATCGGCAAACATAACACATGGAGTTGAGATGGCGCAAGGGTGGCCGTCAATCAGAAGGGGCGATAAGGTTACCACAAGTAGAACAAGGCGGGGACAAACAGTAGGAACTTAAATACGATATATAATTTAATGTAAGATGATAAATATTTTCGTATAGATCTATTTTACGGAATTCTAGTTGTATGCGCTTTTGGAATTTTAAGGTATAATATCATATTGTATGCCTTCGCATTTTTGGAGGTTTATTCTCATGTTTTGTATCTATTGTTGAAACACTTCGCTATACATATTAAATACTTAAACATTTGCGAGAGTTTTGTGATACGTTCAGGCTTATGTAATCTTCTTCTTGCTATGCGAGTTCAGATTAATTTCCTCATAAGACAATTTGTTATTATTTCGGAGACTGATCTAGTTATTCAAAACGAATGTCTTATTTTATTTACGTTTTACACAGTCAATGTGTTTTGCGTTAGTTAAACAACGCTTTAAGGTCTGATTTTGATGGGTTGAGAGGGATCTACTTTAATACATATTCGTACTCTTTATGCGCATTCGCAGTATATATATATATCGGATTGGACGAAATGACACTGATTATAGAAATTAAACTAGACAACAGCCGATAAACCCAACCATAAATGACATCGACCTTCCATCCGATGTTTTGTTCATTTGCTTAGAAAATGTATGGTATATATATATTTAATATATAAAGTCATGCGAAAGCTTTTCGCTCGAATAAATGTGGTACTTTTCCTTATGTCGCAACTTAATACTTTAATGCATTTACCAAATATTCTGTCAGTTGTTTTTCAAACGTCTCTCGGCGTTACGTTTTGTGCATTTGTTTTCAACTTGAGTTACGGTTCAAATTTCAAGCAACAGGAAATGTTTTATAATGAAATATTGATTGCTAGCCTGTGTTACAACGCGGATGCCGCGTACAGGAAGTACAATGTACTAAACGTCAGTATCATCAGACATGACATGATGTATATCAAACTGAAATTGTTATAATACAAAGGCTAGGTACTATTAATGAGATATTAAAACTCAATCCAATGTTTTGATCATTAAAAACAGAGAAATATATACTGTACATCTGTTAGGTACAGTCAGTTTTACAAATCTACTAATTAGCTCATCTTTTCTTGTGACTAATGTTTTATGATTCAGTGGACCTTACCAGTTTTCCTGGAATTAATAATCAACCGGTAGTAACTTTTCCTTCCGCAAGAATCTGTAAACTTCTTGATATGAACCAGAGGTGAAGGACAAATGACCGAATTCAAATGTCACGGTAAGACATAACTTGCTCAATCCAGGAATCGAACCCGGACTTCCTGGTTTACAGCCTAGCGCTTTCACCACTGAGCTCTCCGAATAGTTGTGCAAGGGTTATTATGTATGGGAATAGAGGTGCAAGGGTAAACATGTATGGAAATAGAGGTGCAAGGGTAAACATGTATGGGAATAGAGGTGTAAAGGTAAACAAGTATGGTGATAGAGGTGCAAGGGTAAGTCTGTATAGGAAAATGATTGCAAGGGTAAGCCTGTATATGAATATGGTTGCAAGGGTAAGCCTGTATAGGAATACGGTTGCAAGGGTAAGTCTGTATAGGAATATGGTTGCAAGGGTAAGCCTGTATAGGAATATGGTTGCAAGGGTAAGCCTGTATAGGAATGTGGTTGCAAGGGTAAGCCTGTATAGGAATATGGTTGCAAGGGTAAGCCTGTATAGGAATATGGTTGCAAGGGTAAGCCTGTATAGGAATATGGTTGCAAGGGTAAGCCTGTATAGGAACATGGATGCAAATTCCGTGTTACTGGCATACTTATTAGGTCCTGGTTTTGAAAACAGAGTACTTTATATCTATGAAAGATTGATAACCATTCTTCCTGGTGGAAACTATATACTATGTAAAAGTGAGCGGAGATGTCAAGACATAATATTGTACCATGATGTTATTTAACACAGAGCTTTTCTTCGTGACAGAACACGTTAATGTAGTCGAACAGTGAACGGCAATCACACATACCTAGACAATATAATGTGACTGAACAGAATATTCCACACTGAAATGATGTACACTTTGAATAATCATCATGTGCTTTATTGTTGTTTCTCTCCATTACATAAATCTACTGTAAAATGTAGGATGTCATCAAGATAGCTAAAGGTTTAAAATGACCCTTTTTCTGGTGCAGATTGAGGAAAACATATCCATAACACTCTGTTTTAATTCAGTAGGAGCTTGTTAAAAATCTCTGTTCTGTGACAGATTACGGTACTGATGGCGGTGATTAGCGATAAAGTCGGCAATTCGTGATGTGTCTTGAGAAAAAGATGAACAATTTGCAGAATAACATTTTGTCATACGTACATTGTTGTTGTACAAAATGAATTGGTTATGCATTGTCGAATCAAAAGACTGTTATTGTAAATGCTTTATCCTATGGTCAGTATGTTCCATGATATGTTTTTCATTTGGAAGGCCACTTCTTAGTTCGTTTACAATCGTTCTCTCGTAAATTGAAAAGATTTATACAAAGAATTATCTGCCATATGCATGGATTTATGAGACTTCTGAAGTATGCTGCGTTGTAAGTCTGTAAAAACAAACTATTCAGAGTTATTAATACAATGGTTTATGTAATAAACGTAGAATATATAAAACATACAGTTGTCATATAGTTTTTAATTACACCACTAACAGATGCGCCCCACCCCTCTAAAATTCACAACCTTACATGTTTGTCTGAGTATAAAAATGTAAAAATATGCAAAGATCTTTAAATATGATATTATTAAATAAGCGATGCTGTTTTATTTTAGCATATTTTATAATGATGGTGTTTATACATATGCTTTGTAATATTATCCCGTTTGCCTTGTCGAGCAAAACCAGCAAAGCTTCGCCCCCTCAAATCCTGGACCACATCTGGATGTTGTTTGTTGCTGTTGAGAAAATATCAAAGTGTTGTTTTACTAACAAATGGATGATCAGACATGAAAGGATACATCAACCCTACAAACACAATGAGACATCTTAGAAGTTTTTTCCTAGCTTATAAAAATGAATGATGAAGCCGAACATGATTTGTCACATGCAAAGGACAGATGACAATGTTAATTTCTTGTTTAGAAGTATGATGGTATTGTTTTTGGAAATGTGTGCCAAATGCCAGGAGCATTTTGTCTTGAGACAGTTTTACCAATTATGTTTTTATGTACGCCATACAATCGAATTTAAATAATAAAATTGAATGGAAAATGCGATATCGGAAATACAAATGGGTGTTTATGTATAATGAGGGGTTATTATTTACATTTATCTCGAGTTTTCTCACGCAACATATCGTGACACTATAGTAATAAAACTAATGGTAACATCAATTGGGTGATAAATATAATACCACTGCGAGTTGGGACCAGGTGCAATAACATCTCTATGACCATTGCGTGTTGGGACCAGGTGCAATAACATCTCTATGACCATTGCGTGTTGGGACCAGGTGCAATAACATCTCTATGACCATTGCGTGTTGGGACCAGGTGCAATAACATCTCTATGACCATTGCGAGTTGGGACCAGGTGCAATAACATCTCTATGACCATTGCGAGTTGGGACCAGGTGCAATAACATCTCTATGACCATTGCGTGTTTTGTGGGGATTGAAGTATGTTATGATGTTTTTTGGTACGATAACTAATACTTGGTATAGAAACTGATGATTATTAAACCCATTACATGTATCATGATTGTTTAGTAAAACTAATATGTTGAACATTGATATCAATCTAAATTAGTTTTGCACCGAACACTTAGCCTTCTTACCTAATTTGGAAATGTTCCGTTAGATGTTTCAATAAATATTAGAAATATATTGAAACAGTAGCTACTAGTGAGTTTTACTATTTAAATAAAACTGAAATCACATTTCCTTGTCATAAAGCTTCAGATATTGCTTATCTGTACTTTTTTATGAATATCAGACTGTTATGGACCGAGCCAGTGTAACATCAGGGACAAAAATGTCCGTTGTTAGGAAATTAAAATGGATTGCAGTCTTATAGTGCGCAGCATAATAGTATCCTGCTAAAAATATTTTCATTCACGACATACCACATGGTCATCTTTTAAGAATATAGAGGATATGTGTTGATTTCGATGGAAGATCGAAATCAACAAATATTGTTTTTATTTATGCTTTTTTAATGAATTAAACATTATTTCAACCATTAACTACGCGAGCGTCTCATTTACTACCCTGCGCGGTGCCTCTCCGTGGCCGAATAACACCATATCGATTATTCATCAACCGCTGACAAAATAGTGCGAACTTTTACCAATTTATTCAAGAACACAGCAATGAAAAGTCGATAAAAACAATATGATATGAAATATTGTGACAATCAAATCATTTTTTCACACGAAATTATAAAAAAAAAATATTTTCTAGAAATTATTCAACAAATTATGGCGATAATTGATCGAAGCGCGACGCCATGTTGGGAATGAAAGTGACAACACGTAAAAAGATGTTATCAAAGAAATTTGGAGAATGCTTTTAAACAGTCTGTAGTAACGGACGAGTTTTGCACAGGAATATTAGTCACTGAAACTGTCAGAAATGTCACAACTCTCTTGAATGGTCTGGCGAAGGGGGTTTCTTCCCGTGGCTACACTTCATCAGGTTTTGTACGTTCGAATTGTTGACCAATTTCGAGAGTCCCATTGATCTAGATTCAGTGTGGCTGAAGTTGAAACTGACGTTTTCATGAAAATAGCTGTTCCATGTTAACTATATTGTTAAATTTTGCACTTGCAGACGAAATATCAAGTGTCCCGGCGTCTTTAGTTTTCGACGGTACAGGCACTTAAATAAAAATACCCGCATGGCAAGATATTGCTATGTATATAAATATATATAACGTACATTCATTGTTTCGAAATTATGTGTAATACAAGCGGAAAACAACATCATCTTACTTCGAAACGTCAACAAATATACCGGATGATGACGTCATGGTTTTCTAGTACATGTACAAAAGGGAGGTAATTTTGTGATTTATTCTTATTTCAATACAAAGGAAGGCAATTCAATTTAGCTTCTACACAGTGATTTCCCTCTAAATTTTGATATGCATATTAAAAAAAAATGTCAGATTGCGCATGTCCAGCTTAGAAATCTGAAAGACATTCGTAAAAATCTCTCACAAAAATCAACGGAGATAATGGTACACGGTCTTATTCACTCTCACATTGACTTTTGCAATGGACTATTCACGGATATCCCTGCCTATCTGTTTAACAGACTTCAGAAAGTTCAAAACCAAGCAGCAAGAGTGGTTACCAATGCTCCATATGGTCATCCTACTACTGAAATTCGTAAATCTCTTCACTGGCTGTCTGTGAGGGCAAGAATTAGGTTTAAAATTCTTGTTATTGTATTTCGAATTGTGCAGGGAACAGCACCATCTTATTTTTGATTTTTATTCAACCGTGTTCAAAGAAAATACATACTAAGATCTTCTGATGACATTCAATTTATTATTCCAAAGACCAGAACCAGAATCGCTGACAGATCAATAACTGTGGTTGGGCCAAAATGGTGGAATGCTCTTCCTAGAGACCTAAAACTTATCAGAAATGAAATTACTTTCAGAAAGGAACTGAAAACATATTTGTTTATAATGTTTTACGATTGAAGAGTTTGCCTGTTTCCATGTTGGTATATATATAACAGAACAAGTAAACAATCAAGCCAAAAATAACATATCAATCATAAAAAGGAACATTTAAGAAGAAGTGTAATGTAACACAATGAGTGTGACAAGATGAAGTATAACAGGGGAAGATGTAAGTAAATTCGTGTGGTTATCAACTCTCGGTGAAATGATATAGTATCACACATTGATATATGGCGGTTGTTATGACATTTTGTTGATCAAAGTATTTCACTTTTCACCACAGACAACATAAATGGATCGTTTACAACCCCTGATGATGATTGATCAAAAGACAAACGTTAATTTGGAAATGGGCTGTCTTTTGTGTCTGGCAATCGTGTTTTTCGACGAATTCAAATAATTTACACAGTCTTGGTAGTGGGTCGCCTAAGAGTATTTGAATGAAGTTTTTGAAGTTTCCATAAAAACATGTAGAAAAGGGACTCCGACGAAGCAAAACCACTCGTTGAAGTTTTGTAGAGTGTCACCCTAGTAACATTTCGCTTATTTTTTTGTGAGTCTCCGCAGAGTAGTTTCAGAAGAAATGTTTTAGAATCAAAACAGAAAGTTTGCCGTTTGTTATCTTTGTTGTTGATCGATCACAACGTTTCATTGTATTTTTGCAGAGTGTCGCCAAATATGAAGCTTGTGACAATGTTTTTGAAATTCGACCTTGCGATTTCAGAGGAGATGTTTTTTTTAAATAATTGTTGAAGAATGTATGTACGGACTGACGGACGGACGACGGACGAAGATTGATCAGAAAATGTCATCTTCAGCACTTCGGGCTCAGTTTAGATAAAAATGCTACGCAATCATATGTGAATAACAAATGTTTTTTTGCAAATAACGGAAACAAATTGGTATATACAGGTTTATCAAAACCGACATTGTCGCTAGGACGAATCAATAACATACCAATCACGTATATTCGTTGTGTTGCTTTATCTTCGGTACAAACCATCATGTCATTTTTTGGTATTCCGAGAAAAAATTTTTTGTCTGAAAGGGAATATAATATCAAGAATTAACTAGTTTGTCACATAGGTGTAGAATTCATACGAACCAACGAAGACCAGCTATTATGGACGCTATCATTCAGCCTATCCTTCAAGCAGACACTATAGTGTTGTTATAACAACCTGGCGATACAGTGCGTTTTGGAATTTTAACATTATAAGTCAGTTTAGAACTTGTACAGATTGTCTAAGAAGCATATTTACGTGCAGATTTAGCTTTTTTACATCTTCTCGTGCGTGCACGAACACCAACATCTCATTAGGTAACATCAGAAACGCACTCGTAATTGTCGTTTTGCCTCGAGTCATCCACATATAAATTAAGAAATCTTTGATCCAAATTTCAATTTGAGTCTGTGTCTATAAATTCAGTCTGACACATTCCATTACTTTACTTTCAAACGTGTTAAAGTAACTTGATTTGCGAACACATCTTGACAGTTAAAGTTGCTTACGGATTTTTTACGATGCTTATCCTAAAAACAATCCGTCTAAGAAATGTGTTTGACCTCAGGCAGAAAGTTTACAAACACTTCAGTTCTCATCAGATTGAAATATTTACGAGAGCTTGTGAAGCTTTGTTAACTGCAAATGAGTTTCCGTTATCTTCGGCGACCTCAAGACGTTATATTACGCTGAAACGCCGTGAAATAACAGTTCTGTAAGACGGTATTATGTAAATAACGTCCTTGCTTATTTATGTAGTCTGATATCAACGTTTCCCCAAATATAATCATGCGTCCAGACAAATGACATTTTTTCGTGAAGTTCCGAATGGAACCTCCCAACTAAATCAATCAGTGACCCATTATGTTAGATGACTCAAACACTAGATAACAATCTGCTTTAATTTAGTAATACATTTATTTGACAAGCCCTCGAGTCCTAGAACCATTAACAAAAACAAACGGACCAAAGTGGGGATATTTCAAATCACCATAAGCATCTCTATCACCATTGTAATTATTAGGTTAATTCAAAACACAACCATCGGTTTTATCGCTTATCGAAACATTATTCCCCTGAAAGCGTAATATCCAAGAATAATAGACAAAACATGTTTCAAACATGACATCACGAAAGCTTCGTATGTTGTTTGTAAAAGGATTTTGCCGTCATTGTTCTTAAAATCTTTAAGATCCATCGGTTCACCAAAGCACTTCGTTTAAAGAGCGTAAAGCAAGCAGAAAGTTATTTAGTAAAAAAATTTATAAAATGTTTAACAACAGAAAACATTTCAAATCCCCAAAATACATATATGTTACGGATCATACAGTAACGTGTGTCCGAATTAACGCTTAATAATTAAAACATTCAATTTGTAACAATTAAACAAATGACGATCAATTGTGAATATATTTGTCGTGTTATTAGCAAGGTGTGAATTCTTCTAATTGGCACTGAGTTATATTTTATACAATAAGTAACGAGGATGATAGAGTATATGTGCATTGTATCACTAAACACACAGTAAAACAGGTGGCTGAAATTTTCTCGCAATTACTTCAGTACGATCATCATTTTTCAGTTTCAGTTAAATCCATTTTTATCACAAAAACAATAGTTTGACACGGTGCTAAAGAGAAATTAAATTGTTCCAGGGAACACCACTTGCACAATACAATGCCTCCCCACACAGACCCCAACGAAACAACGGTCTACAAAACATTAGGCACTGAGGATGTTCAAAGGGTAAACATGTATGGGAATATGGGTGCAAGGGTAAACATGTACGGGAAAAGTAGGGTGCAGGGAATGGTCTGGTCGACCATGAAGAAAAACTAAGGAAAATTTAGAGGGACAGTCTTATACTCGTCAGCAACGTCCAAATGCAATATTGCAAATAATAATCTGTATAATATAGATATAAGATGCTTGCTCTTCTTCTACATTATTCATAATATCCGGTGGCTGACTTTTCTTTGCCCTTCTGTCGGGACAATTACAATACATGATCTTATCTTAAACCGATTAGCAATGTTTGTAGTATATTTATGTTATCCACCATACGATTTGCATCAGGAATGTTTCTGTGGTTTAAAGTAGATTGACGAAAGATGCAAATAATACAATATATTATGACCATTGCATTTCTGTTGTAATCGGTATATTATGAAGTTGAAAATGAAGTTAACTACTACTGTTTACATATCTATATTCTACATTCATTATAATGTGTTTGCCATTTGTTATATCGGGTTGTTGTCGATGGTAGATTATCTTATTTATATCGATGGTTTTATTTGAGTGATATGTATGAAGTTGGATGCACCCTTAAAAACTAAAGGATGTGTTTTGCTACTGACCATGCCAAGGCGGTAATCCTATTGTCACAAAGTATTTATGTCTGTGTCTTCGGTCTCTTTTGCCATTGTAACTTTTCATGGATATTCTGCTTCGTGCTAGTAAAGTCGCGAAATGATTTATGTTGCTTTTGCTGCTCGGTTTTAATATTAAGATTTAAAAAATCAACCATTTTATCGCTTACATTGTCACAATCCCAAAATTAATACATGACAGGTTATTTCTAATGCACATTAAATATTAGAAATTGGACAAACATTATACTAAACTCACTTAAACACTTATACAGTACGATTACTGATATTGATGCAAATCCCTTTGTATGGTTCCATTGTCATTAAAATAATGCTGACTGCACGAATGGCTAACTTTGAATTTACGGTACATTTTTTATTTCAACAACAAAGTAATGTAAGTGTCTTCATACCCGCGTATTTTATGTAGCTTATTCTGTTGAACAAATATATTTGCGTATTGGGACATCAGATACTATCGCATGTTGTAACTTAACCCACATCAATTTGTTCGTCCTTTGTCTAAATTACACATGACCAGATTTACGAGACCAACAAAGATTGACATTGATGAAAGACTCTGGACAATGGATATTCGTTATTCAGACAATATTTCCTCAAGTACAACGGAATGAGAACCAACTCTTACATCAACTATGTGTATTTCTAGAACAATGATGGCCAATGTATTGCTAATGATGTAGCTGACACAAAGAAATGATAGTTCTTTATGATCGCTTATGACAAATTGTTTGGGCTCAGAAGACAATGGATGTGCAATTATTTTTCCGACAAATCACTATGTTGCTACTCAAAGACGAAATCGATTTGAACAATTCCAACGGATTAAATTATAGCGTTATGTAAATGTTGAAGACATTGGAGATTCGAAGGACGAACATACATCTGCTAAGCCTAAAATGAAGTACAGTTAAACCTCCTTTAAAGACCATCTCAATAATAAGACCAACTCAAAATTAAGAACACATCTTTCAAGTCCATTTTCACTATTTTCCTCTTTATTCAACCTCAATATTAAGACTACCTGAATAATAAGACCAGTTTTCAAGGGTCCCAAAGGTGGTCGCATTATTGAGGTTTTACTGTACTAGGCATTGACCTTTAACGTTAAAACCAATCTACCTTATCAATTTTGTTAATGATTTATGTACCAAATAAATCCTTATCATACTAAACAATTATTATGAAAATCAAATTTACTGAACTCTTATCAGATGAAGTGAATAATAAATACACAAAACAAAATTATAAACAAGTTATAAGGCAGTTTCCAAATACCAGACACCTTCTAAAACATAGTAATTGCTACAAATTACTCAGTGAATTCCCCCGTAAGTAATGTGGTGCGTGTCGTCAATGCATTTCGTCAGGAAACGCGATTGCAATTATCATTAGATATATTTAATTTTTTACACAGGGAAACAATTATTGACATAAATTTAATTAATAAGAATTGTCTATCGATTGCATTAACCTTTGTGTAAGAAGTCGATACATCTGAATGATATATGTGCACGATAGATGTGTAGTCTGCCCCAATACAAAGTCTCCGGGTAGCTTCATGCTTTAAATATTTCCTGGATTCTATCGTGTCACGAAAGACACACGGCAGTTAATAAAAGAGAGAAATGTTGCTACAGGGAACGCCACATATATAAGACAATGCCTCACTACACAGACCTCCGGGAAAACAACAGTCCATAAAACATTAGGCATACGAGGAGGTACAAGTGTAAATACGCAAAGGAGTAGGGTCGTAAACTACCTTGAGTCAAGTGTCTGGAATATGGTTGTAATTATTTATATTTGTGCTTAGCAATATATCTCACATTTCAAACGCAGTAGAAGGGAATTATGCATCCATTCACGACCCTGTTCCATGACAGATCGGTGAGAATACGACTGCAGGTAATGATTTGAAAGCACTGAGCGTGGATTAACCGTGGTTGGAATATTTTTTTATATTGTGTGTTCTTAACAGGAAGACGTTTTCTGTGTGTGCAATTATGGGAAATTGTTTTGTTGATTCCTCATTCTGAAAAACTTTAATAGTCCAGTTTTATTCTTGAAGCCTCCTGGGCATGCTAGCCTTGAATACACCTTTTCGTTTTGCAGTTAATGGTTAAGAGAATGTAACTTTTAAGCATATTAATTTGAAAAAGATAATCACAATAATCGTTCTTACGTTATATGCAAAACATCCTTGAAACTTGTTTTATTGTTTGAGAACTTACGGACCGTTCTCAGAGGAATGTATTAGACATTTTAAATATCTTCTTTGACAGGCAAACTTCTTTTGTTAACAATCTAAATAAAACCTGCTTAACAGTCTATTTGCTCTTGGGATTTGTTATTTCATAATAATTCATAATCCAGTCTTCATTTGCAATATCTAAATGGACTTACAAGTATGCATATGCCTCTACAACATACATGCATTGGATTACGAGGTGTCCATGGAGAATAGAATAATTTCTATTGTCGCGATAAGCGTCAGTAACCGCTAATCAAACTAGATGTTAAGGGAAATGGTGTTTAGTAGTATGATTTTATCGATTGAGCGCATAAATAGTATGAAATGACTTATTATTTCAGGAACTTCCCCCGTCTTGGGTTGTATATTAATCGAATTAAGAATTCGTATGGGAATTTTAGCACTAAAGTAGATAAAAATGGTAGAATATGTGGGTGCCGTACGTTGGTAATGAATAAGAATACTGCTTCGTAACAAGTGCTCCATACATATAATGAAAAATGTATATGCCGCGTATTCCGTTGTATCAAAGGCCCTAACATTTTTACAAGGCTTTCCAACGTTATTTTCTGCTCCACAACTTTTCACTTTTATTACAAACGTTAATATGTACGTTTCAGATGCTGTAATATACAGTCGGGTCTCGTTTATTAGTCAACCTTCTATCCGAATACTTGGTATAATCCGAAATGAATAGCATGTCCCGATGTTTATTATTATGCACGTCGAATTGAAATGGGCTATTGGAAACCATGTATTATACGAAATAAATATTCGCACCTGATGATTACGGTTGAGCCAGGTCCTACTGTAGTTATTCTCTGGAATAAATTCTTTCATTGATGTTTTACATTCGTATTTTGATTCTATTAAGGTTCATTAGTATTATTTGACAAAATTACGTTTAAAGAAAACACCATTTATGTTCGTGTCTTTAGTGTCTTCTTTGCCTTTGTAATTGTTCATGTTTGTATGCATGTCCGTGCCTCTTCTGTCCGTTTACAAGCAACGACTTCACATTTGTTATTATGGTTTCATTCTTTATTTCCAGAATTTGGACAGTCATCTGTCAGAGTGGTCGTAATTCCAACAAGATTTAGACATCCCTTGTGGCTTCTTATACATGCGAAGGTCTTCAATACATTCGTTCCGAGAAACAATACCATAGATGATAAATATCCCATACGAGAGTTAGAGTTGATGTTTAGAGCGTGACAAATGTCGCTCTTGACTGCTGTATGAAATACCACATATATAGTCTTGTATTTAGTCTCAAAATAAAAACTTTATGAATAATTTAACTGTTTTATGGACGATCCGTGATATATTTAATGTAATTTTCAACTCGTTATCCCATATTAACATACAATTCGGGTTAGTTGGTGATAATCGGCGAATAAGCATTTGATATAGTTTTGGTAATGACAGACATGTCCATTTGTTTATACTGAATACTGGAGGTATCATTTTAAGACAAAATCACAATCGGTAAACGAAATATGAAGATAGTTTTTCAACTATTTGTATTCCCTTGGATCCACTGAACGAATATCTTTGATTCGAGGACCATCACGTTGCGGAAATGCCAGAATCTGTTACCAACGATACAGTGACTGACGTGTTCACGGTCACCACAGCTCACATATTCACTGAATCAACAACAACGCCTCCGCAATATCTTGACTATGTGAGTTACAGAAACTTACAAACTCTGAAACACAGATATGCAGAAATCCACGGATATGTTAGCGTTGTTGTTTGCCTGTTTGGAATCATCGCAAACATCGCTAACATAGTGGTGTTGAACAAGAAACACATGAGATCGTCTACAAATGTGATTCTTATGTGGCTAGCCGTCGCTGACCTCTGTACAATGATGGAATATGTACCATTCGCCTTGAAGTTTTATATATTTAAAGATCCAAACCTCGAATTCCCAAAGAATAGGGCGTATGGTTGGATGTGTTATCTGCTTTTCCACGCTGATTTTAGCATAACGATGCATTCAGTGTCGATTTGGCTGACCATTATGTTGGCAATATTTAGATTTCTGTACATATTCTATCCTCACAAGGGCAGTATTTACTGCAGCATAAAGCATGCAAAAATAATCATCGCCACAGTGTTCATAACTGCCGTGTTTGTATGTATTCCCAACTATATTTCAAATTACTGGGAAAAGGTGAATGTCACAATACAAAATGAAAATGCATCCGTCTACACATTTGTACAACGCAAAGACATTGACAAGAAATTCATGGTTGTGTACGAGTTCAACTATTGGCTTCAGTCAATTCTCATCAAACTTGTACCCTGTTTTTTATTAACAGTACTTACAATATTACTAATTACGGCGGTTCATAAAGCCCATAAGAGACATATGCAGCTGAAGTCTCAGGGCATGCGTAGGGACGATGTAGAAAAACACCGAGAACATTTCAGGACCAACGTGATGTTGCTGGCAGTCGTCATTCTTTTCTTGATTACGGAGCTTCCGCAGGGGATTTTAACATTGTTGATGGTGTTTATGGAAGCACTACACGCCGAGTTGTACAGTCCTCTTGGAGATATTCTCGATATTGTTGCGTTGCTTAACAATGCCATTAATTTTGTGTTATATTGTTCCATGTCGCAGCAGTTTAGGACAACATTTGTGGCGACTTTCTGTCGGTGTTTTGTACAAGACACGAATCGAGATCGCGCAACGCCAAAGGTTGTGATTGCAACCAAGAATGGAACACATATAGCCGATCAAGTGCAAACAGGGAATGGTGAGATGGTTTAGGAGGGATATTGTTATCGAATAATTGACCATTAAACTGTAGTTAAATATGTATTAAAGTGACTGGCCTTCAGACGTATGTAAAACTATCAAAGTCGTTTAATATTGAAAGTATGAGCATGGTTATATTTTAAAGTAACGTTTAGAGTTTCTTTTTGTCTGAAACACTAGTTTGCGTCTGTTTTATCTCGGTATGAGAATATGTGATGCCTTTCGTACAAAAAGGCTTAAGAGATAATGATCTCATTCTTACGGGATAATATAGAGGTGATGTGGTTCTCTCGCATTTTAAGCTCAGAACCAGTGAATGATTTGTTTTGTGTGAGAATCGTGTGTGAATGCTATGTTTATAGTAAGTATACAATCACTTGCATTCAGAAGTGTTTTTCAGTTTTAACGAAAATCTAGAGGGAAGTCACTTTAAGACAGATTTATGTTCATTGTTAATTTATACATTTGATCAACGCTTATTATCTGTGTAGATGTTTGGTCATGTATATTAACTGTTCTTCATTGTTTTTGAAAGAACAGCATTTAATGAAATCATGGAATTTTCAGATGCGCCTTTGATTTGCAGATATCATTATGTAAGCATCTTTATCACATGATGTTTGTTAGTAGAATATGTAGACATTAATTGATAATGATATTACAAACTATGTACATAGACGTTGCATATACTGTCCTACAGTTACAGGACATCTAGAAGTAGGCGTACATTTCTGGGTCACAAAACTGAATGAAGAATCGATCACAAAATGTCACGCACAATGTACCCAGGCATGATTATTGATGCAACAAATACTGAATCAGCTTTACAATAAATGATAACATGCCAGTCTAAAATTATTTATTTCGCTATAAAGTGTACATATTCTGGAACGTCTAGTATTTACATACGGACACTGACAATGAAGGAACTGAACATGATCCAAACTATGACGTTTAAAAGTATTGTAAGATTATAGAAAACAATTATTTCGTGTTTGAAAACACTTCAAACAATTTACATAATGTAAATACGAATATAACCAGCATGTTTTTAAGCATTAAAATTAACTTGAGGATACATGGATGTTTATAGTAAATTTTGATATAAAAAACTTCGAGTCTGTTACCAAAATTATATGCCACTTACTATAAAATTATACATAGTTCTTTACATATATTATATCGACTCTTGTCAATCGATTTGTGATCCTATTTTCAGTATCGGCACAAAATGTTTGAAAATAAAGTCCACACAGTCGTCGACTTATTTTTGTTTATGTTAGTCAACTTTACACACTCTTAAAACTGTCGGCGTCGAAATATGTCCATTTAATGTTTTATCTATTTCATCCAACAACGATTCGACTGCAATCAACTTATCTCAAGACGTGTTAGCAAGGAGCATATATTCCGGGGCATCAGAACATTGTATCATTTGAAGTATGGTGAGTCGTTGTTTCCCTAACCAGACATTAATACTAATACATATTTACATCAAACAATTTAACAATCACAGCTACAAGGAAAACTCGGTTAAAATTATGTTTGAAACCTAATTAAATCGTGCCAGTAGGTTTTTTGATCCAATAAAGGCGACTAAACAAATCGAGGATCAATCGCGACAACACGAATTTATCTAACTTATAATTTAGATTGTTCAATCGTATGAATCAGATATTTCGTCAATTTAAAATTGTAGTAAACCATTTACAGAATAAAATATTTGATTTTTTTCTAGCGAACGTTTCCATTAATGGCCTCGTCAGTTGAATGCGGATTGGAGTTTATTTATTAGCTATTTTCGATGAAAATGAAAACAATCGATTTTAATCCAACGGAACTAACATCTCTACCGAGCCGAAGATAATGTTGTTGATAAATGTATTTATAAATTGAAAGGTTACATTTGAAATAGTATAATATCAAAATTTACTTATGTTTCTAAAAAGTAAGTACTCATTCTTTCCTGAAATATAATTTGGTAACATCAATTTGGACAACAACTACTTTAGGACACCTTTGGACACACACTTTTCGTATGTGGTATGTAAACAAAGGAAAGTAGACCGCAATACATTGAACATGTACATTCATTCAAAAACGTGGACTCATCAGTCGTCAAACATACGGTACATATCTCCTGGTGTCATGGGTATTTAACTGCATCAAACGTTAGATACGGAGACAGACAGAGCAATGATATCACCGATCTTATCATCAACCCTGATGGAATTGCTTCAGGTGAACATTTGACTGATGAAATTTGATCATCATGCCACTTCAGTCTCGAACGCAGGAGGGTATTTGAGTGTCGTTATGAATGTCGTCGTATGTGTATTTTTACTGACAGTTCCAAGGCTGTAATTCGCTGTTTGGTTTTTATTTCTTTTTGTGTTTTGAATGTTTGTTATATTTCCCCTTCCACTGTGCACTTATTTCACTTTATATAGTGTTCAGGTTATTTCCTGCCCAGTTTGGGCCTATTGTTGCCAGCTGTCTTGACTTGTCATGTGATCTTTTCCATCCATTAATTCCCCCCTCATTCACTGTCCTCTTTGATTCCTCTAGTTATTCCTGATGGTCGGCCATGCCATTGCCATTCCTTGCGCCTATGTTTTTTAACGCATGCACCCTTTTACCTCCTAAAGTGCCTTATGTTTTATGGAGTGTTGTTTTCCCGGGGGTCTGTGTGGGGAGGCACTGTCTTATGTACGTGGCGTTCCCTCCAGCGACTTATTCTCTCTCGGTTATGCTCTCCCGTACATTGCGAGTGTGTATATGTATATCTGGTATTTTCGGGAAATGTTTGCAGCGTGTGTCTGTGTATCAGATGCACCAAACACGTTCTTAGATGAATTGTTAAAATGTGTATGCATTGTTATGCAGAATTATGACATTTTGATCAATGCAGATGTTTAATTTACTGTAACTTAATTGTGTCTTCTCGGTAACTGTTTATGTTTGAATACTCCTCTACATACATGTATATGTAAATAGGTCGCCTGATGGACCGCGAAGCTTTTTGGATTATAAAATAAACTATCTATCTATCTATATTCGTAAACAAAAACGTGTTCAAATAACTCTTATTAAGTTATCTAAAACATTTTACATCCAAAATTAACAGTTGGGGTAAATATATTTTGATCACATGATTACTGACTTAAAGTCGGCGGCTTTATTTTCCATTAATTAAATGACTTGGGTGAGGATTTCGTTCTTAGAAAGCTTCATTGTTACAATGATAAAACTATCTGGAATAATGCATCCATGGTTGCTAAAAGAGAAATTAAATTGTTCCAGGGAACGCCATATGCAACAGAAAATGCCTACGACGCACATGTGCTACCAACTAAACACTAGAAATGGACATGACATACAATAAGTGCGGTAGAAATCAAGAAAATAAGTAAATAAAGTCCTTCATAATTATACACTTGATTAAAGACCAGGCCATTATCTCAAGCTCTCTATATGACATGTGCCATCCACTACCGTGTCGAAATACAAAAATCCCCCACACTGCAATTACTTTAATGATAAATGGCGATAAAAGGTACGGGATATATATTCCCTTTCATATTTAAAGAGAGACTAGCAATTAAACGAAAAATATAAATAAACACAATCATAGACATTGACCATTTACGGACAACCTATTAATCGGCTGATCGTATCCCAGCCATGATAAACTAATCTATATTGTTCCGCCTATATCAACAATGTGTGTTGTTCATGTCCCCTGTGTGCTCTACATACCCACAAATAATGCAAACGAACGACCAGATCTCAGCATTGATAAATAAACAAGTAGTAATTTACACCGAAGCATCGTCAACAGAAACAGTAAGTGTCTGACAAACGATTATGATTATAACTAATAGCATGGGGCAATTATTCAAGACTGACAAAGATGCCACCGTGATACATGAAACGAATAGAATCCGTGACAGAACAATAACATTTTTCCACCGATGACAAATTGTTTCATGTTAATTCCTGGAAGCTGAGAAATATGCAAGAATTATTGCACGTATACTTGCCAGCTACGATGTAGGAGATTTAAAACAAACTCTATGTATCCGTCGGAAATAATTCTGTACCTGTTTTTGCTATCTATTTAGTTACTTGACATAATGTCAACCTTATATATTTGAAAACACAAGTAATCATCAAATGCACTAACTGAAAATCATCAACGAAATCTCGTCATAGTGTTTACAAAATTAGAAATTTCATGACGAGACATTGAGATATGCAAACGTCAAGCAAACAAACTGTCTTGAATATATGACTAGATAATAAGAATGATATTATTGATTTGTTCAGAAACATGTAAAGTATCATGCTTGTGTCTACAGAATGACAATACTGCTATCTATGAAATTCAAACATTGCTTAACTTTACATTCTGTAGTAACTTTGCTGACGTAACACTGAACACATTCCATCCGTTAAAATTCCCCCCTTGTTGTCCTCCTGAATTCTCCTGAGTTGTTCTTTATGGTCGGCCAGGCAATTCCATGTTTACTAATGCACCTCCTCAGTGCAAGGAATGATCTGGCCGACTATAAAGAACAACTAAGGAGAATTTCGGGGGCAACAAGAGGAACAAAGTTTAATAGATGGAGTACATCATGGAACAAGTCAAGAATGTCTCGAATGATATGCCGAGGAGGAAACACATACATAGTCAAAAATGTAATGATCAAGCAAACCATTGGCATGTGTGCGTAGCCAAACACGTGTCGAAAAGGTGACTATACAGGGAACTTGCTGTTGAGTGAATGTCTACAATGATGTCCACATATGGCAACATAGCTGAGAAAATAAACAGCTTCTGGCACTTTTAACAAAATATCGAAAACAACAGTCTTGCTAGATAAGGACAGCAAGCGCAGTTGTAACAATAAATACTTTTATTTCCTCAATGTATGGGGAGCCGAACAATCTGTACAAAGTGAAACAGACACAAGGGGCAACAAATTTCTCATATATACAAATCATCTAGGGTCATAATAAATCCGTACATTTAAAAACACATGTGTAAATGGTATACAAATTCGTACCTAAATAAATACAATTTGGAAGCATTTTAGCGAAGCAATACGAAAATGGAACGGGAGAATCTCCATACTACATATACATTTAAGATATAATTAACATCTACTGTACATCGGACACAACACACATCTTCTCCTATACTTACACGAGTTTAAGTGCCTATCACACCTCAGTATTAACGAAAGGGAAACAAAAGACAAACGTGTGAACAGCACTCGGTAAAACTGACAGTTGTTGTAATTGTAAATGAGAATACGATAAGGCCAAACAAGACGGAAACTCATTTGTTTTACCTTAAGTTACGACAATTTCAGTGACATGCGAAAAAGATTATGTACAACGCTATATGTAGATATGCATAATGTATTATGATATAATAACAAAGTACATGTACATGTATATCTTATTAAAGTAAGACGGAAAAGCACTATGTTTACCTTAACAAAGCTACGACAATTTCAGTGTGATAAAGATTACAACACTATATGACTGAGGAAGAACTCAGAGTAACAAATTTGTGTATTCAGGCATTAACTTAGTTAAGAAAGAACGTCGAAAGTGGTCATTTGAAATGTCCTTGTGTTCGGGCTAACACTGGCAATAAATATTCGATGCTCAAAGTGATATCCTGGTATAAAATCTCATTTCCGAATCGAACTGAGCATGTTCTTCAACCGTTTATTTCTGCCACAAGTATTGTATCAAATGTTGTTAGGGCGGTGTTAAATAGTTGCTTTGCATTGCTTTGAAACAAAGTATTTACTGAGAAAATTGTAAGCATATACACAAATTGACATACTACGTGCGCCTCGACGCGACATGGCTTTGGGTTGACAGTATGTTACAGAAATGAAAAAAATCCAAATGAACGTTGACACCTTATAACTTCAATTCTAATTAGAGACCTACCGGTATATATTTAGAAATACGCGAGTTGTTCTTTTCCCAAAGCAAGTATCTGTATTTTACTAACGAGACAGCAGCTGCCAGGGGTACTCGGTGCTGTTCTGCATAGTCTTCTATCGTGAACCTGACAGACACAAGAACATTAAGCCTATATATGGTAATTTCTGCACAATGTAAGTTATATCCGATAAGAATAATAAACTTTGTAACGGAAATTGCGTACTTGCTTTTGTTTCTGAACGTGGATGTCTGCGTTCCATTAAAACTATCACATTAAGTCTGGTAATTTTACTATGTATAAGTAACAAACAATCTGTGCCGCGAATTTAATGATGACAAGTATGGTAATGTTACACACACTTCGTTTTAACTTACAGGCATGTTGGACAGACAGTAACAGACAATATTGGCATATTTTGGCGGCGTTCACGTCATTTGACAACACGTCTATATAATCATCATGCAAAGCATATTTTGAATAAAGAGTCATGGTATGCATCACATGCGTATCATGCATGCCTTGCATATCGATAATCAGAATTCTAATTACCAAACGACACTTCATTACTATTTAAAAATATATATAAAGTTTTAAGTATTGCAGTTAATTTGGTAACGAATTAAGTATGTACGATTCAAAATGACACCGCTTTTGCTCAGTGACAAAGAGTTATCGAACCGATTTCCTACAGGGGCTGTATCGGTATTTATGTTTATAACAATGTATCATTTTCCATATCAAATTATCAATTTGAAATTATTAGTTGGTCATGACAAAATACAGATCTCAATAACAAACACCTGTTCTGTCATGGCACCATTATGCTATAACACGCCATTAAGTTTGATATAGAAAAGTAGCTACTTTGTCATACCATATTCTAATTTGTCAGAATTGATTAATTGTATGTTATTCCAGTATGAGAGTAAAACAAAGAGAATAAGTTGCTACAGTGAACGTCACATACAAATTACAATGCCTCTCCACACAGACCTACGGGAAAATAACAGTCCATAAAAATAAGGTATTTGATGAGGCTAAAGGTACATGCGTAAGGGAACAGGGCACAAGGAATGACCTTGCTGAATATAAGGGATAACTAGGACAATCAAAGAGGACAAACAGAGGGGGGATTGATGGAATATGGTACTACAAATTAGAACAAGGATATCGGTAGAACCGATGGATGCTCCCCGAAGTATGGTTATAACTTCGAATAAGACTGTAATTGGAAAATCTCACTTTGTTGATGGTTAAAATCTTAATGGTATATGCAGCACTGGAAATGTCCTGGATCGCCCAAGAAAATAGGTATACAAAATTGTACAATGAAATTGAGATAGTGAACAATTTAATTACATGTTTGGCTAGGATAATCCTGCTAACTGAAAAAAACACTGAACAAATGAATCGTGCTACTGATATAAGAAGCCTTTATTCATAATTAATTCAAGGGCCCATGTCAATGCAATGCGTACCTTCACAAGTATGGTGTTGACAGATGGACCAGTGAGTGAATGTCCTTTTTGTTGAATACTTTTTATCATAAGTTAAAAAACAAAAACAAAGCTTATTGTTTGAGGTCTGACATAAGGTGATCTTGAAAGGTGATACTACTATATACATGTATTATAAACTCTACGTAGACAAACATTTATTTACAACAAAAACATACTTGACAAATTAACAGAATATAATGTTGATTATCTTGCATGGCTGAAAATATTTAATCTATATGTTGCATAAACTAAGGGCCATAACTGTATGAAAAACAGTCCCATCAATCCCCTGATAATATGCGCTTCTCCTCTTTGTAATAAAGCTTCCCATAGAGTTTTGTTGAATTCCTGTCAAAAGTTTCTGAGAAGTAGTCCGGACAAGAATGGTACCATATATACTATATGTGGCATAATAAAAGGGCCCTAACTCTGTGAAAAGTAGTCCAACCAAAACCGTGTGATAATATGCTCATCCCCTCTTGGCAGTGAAGCTTCCCATGAAGTCTGGAAGAATTTCAGTCAGTGGTTTCTGAGAAGTAGTCCGGACAAGAAAAGTGGGACGGACGGACAGACGAACGGACGAACGAAGCGGCGACTATATGCCTCCCCCTTCGGGAACGGGTAACTTTAACATGTGTTACCGAGTTTCCGTTCGTCAATATGTGAGACTGATAATGATGAAGTAAACATTTACAAACAATTTAAACAGCCTAGATACGAATGAGGTCATGACCTTCATCTAACAAACTACAATAACAACAGATTTTCAGTATAACAACAATAATCGATCTAATAAAATTGCTTCTTTATTGTCGTTTTATTGAATGCGATCAGCAATATCAGATCATTTGGTAGAGATGGTAATGACAAATAACGTAAACATAATCTATTGCCTAAACTCTCCTAAAAGTGACGTATTTAAGCAATCTTTATATAATGTCGTACCACAATGTACATATATTTGTTACAAGTATTTCTGCATTATAATAATCGCTGCAACAACCACAGTTTTGCTGGACCTAAGCAATTTTACATTCATTGTACATCCATGTAAATGTGTCTGACACAGTAATGGATATGCATTTGTTTATTCTATGTCTAGATCATGTAAATATCACCGTAAATACCTTTAGCTAGATTATTGTGACTGATCCAGACATCAGTTCTATCCATAATATGTCAGGGACATAGATATACATCTATACTATATTGATGTATCTGTTATGCGTATAGTGTCATTGCAACATGTAAATGACATCCCACTATCTACATAAAGGTCGAACACTGATTAGTGATTTCTTCTTTAGCCTCTTTTAGCAAGTAGTATGAGAATCCTTACGTCTTGTAAATTTATGACGGAGTAAAAGGCATTCAGGTAAGTATCGTTGTTGCTGGTTAAATAAACAAAAGTAATATGATGCGCCAGCTAAAACACTAAGGAAAATATAAGGTAAACTTTGAACCAGTGTATATAATTCTAGCTTCTTTGTCAGAGCATATGTGTGCATGAGAAGCTTAAATTCTTCTATAATTCGAACGCCTGGTATCTATGTTTGAAGAGAAATAACCCGTTGCTAATAGTAATGTGCTTTACACAATAATAAATCTTTTTAGATATGAATATTTCTGTTTTCAGGAAGGCAATATATACGAGACTCAGATGTAACGTTAATACCAAGTTGGGAAATAAATAACCGCCTTGTAAACACATAAAATGAATGTCGTTTGTGTGAATTCGATAGAAAATTAAATTAAAGTTTAACATATTGTATCTTGCATACTTTGTTATTGTCTCCTGCGCATACAAAACTATATAATAATACGTTTATTGGATTTCCAATCCCTAGTCAACAAACAAACAAGATAATGAACAGAATATAATGTAATCTAGTATGATATAATTACGTAACAGGATAATATAGAAGACGACGCGAATAAATGCTGTAATGGAAATTGCGTACTTGTTTTTGTCTACTGAATGGGAATGTCTGCGTACCTTTGAACCTTTTATGTAATTCCGTCTAAGCTGTTTTAAGTCAACGCCAATGTCATTTTTGGATACATTTCCAGCCAGATTCACACGTATAAACAGTTTCAAACACATGAATTTTGTATAACTTTCTATATATTTTAGAAAACTGAAACACGTCTAGGATTGAAGTTCTGTTAAGGGACTAATATCTTGTTTTTACATGAATAATTTAATACTTGTATGGTGGTTTTATAGATAGCTTCGGCTACCTCTACTCAATGTATTGTCAACATATGGGTTTTTTTTGGTTGCTTATTTGAATGGATGTTTTGCCAGCATTGGTTATATTCGTACCATTTTGACAGACACACGTTAGTAATATAGGGCCTATTCACTTACCAAGGATGTGTATGGCATCTATTTAACTATTGGAACGATTTATCCGATTAAGGTCAATCCAAATTGCACCACATCACAAGATATAATGCAACAGACATAATAAAACTTACAAAAGTAGCAAATGATGATGCTTAATTATTAGATGCGTGTAGAATAAGTATTTCTAGAGTTTCCAAGAAATGCTGTATTTCACGAATCTCGTACGTTTATGTCATAAGAATTAAAAAGCTGAGTAGGGAATGCTACATCAGTGCACATCCATCCCAAAAACACAACTAGACATATAGTATGTACCTTAAAGTAAACAGTATCAAAGGCAACAGAGACGAGACACAAACATAGCATCAATATTTGTCTGCTCATCTGAGGAACGTTTTAACATGAAATCCCTCTCATACTAATTCGAAAACAGATCTGCGGCAAGTGGTGCACAGTTTGCATCCATAAGAATTGCAATTACTTGATGACATACGGCATTCCCACATCGCACAAAAAATACTGACCAAAACAGAGAAGAAATGTCCTTCACAAATATCAGAACATCAGAACTAGTCCACATGGTATAGAGGTCAACGACGGAATCCTTAAGGAATGCACGTTCCGAGTTACACGCCAGATTTTGCCTCCAACAGAAATGCTTAAATCGATGTTGATGTTAGTTAGGAACGAAAAACACGACAATTTGGTACTTCGTCAAATATAAAGAATAACGAAACATCCAGAGAGCTGTGGTGATTGAGTACTGCTTTACACGTTACATAGAAAACTATAAAATTACGAACTTTAGGACATAATGTTACATATAATATCCAGAAATATGTAGAAATATTGGCAACTGGCTCTTCGAATTTATGGATTATAAAGACACTCTATTTAGTCTAGACGACGGTACGGTATTGTCAATTTACGGATAGAGATTGTCAATAGGTACACTGTTATTAGTTATTTGTTTGAGATGCCCATTTTTTACTTTGCTAAAGGCGTCAAATAACTACTCGGGTATTATTCTATGTTTACTAACGTTTGGCATATTTGTCCTATTAGTTTAAGGCATTTTAAGTATTTTCAAACATACACATTACGTATTTTTCCTTTATATGTTGTTCAAGTCATGACGCATGTCTGGGTTTACATTTACTTATTCGGCTAATGCCTTGGATTGACTGGGATACCGATTGTATTGATATAATTCGCTACTACTGTATCTTATCATGAGTTTGTTACTGCACGTATATCAGACAGTTAAATAGGTTTTTGGCAGCGCTGTTATACATACAATTTTGACAGAGCCAGAGCGGCCAACATCCAATATGATAAATAAGAGAGAATAAGTTGCTACAGGGACGCCACATACATAAGACACCATGCCTATCCCCACAGACCCTCGGGAAAACAACAGTCCATAAAACATCAGGCATTTGAGGAGGTACAGGGGTAAATACGCAAGGGAACAAGGGCTCAAGGAATGGCCTGGCCGAATATGCGCTGATGTATGAGTACTGCATAATGTTAAACAATGAAAAATTCCCTAGCCTAGACAGTATCTTTCTTGTTGAACGTTCAGAAAGACCTTTAATGCTCCGTCGCATAATATAATTAAATTATACCGATGTCGAATACTTACAAGAACATCAGAAGTTAATGCTAGGTGATCTGATGGCTAGTAAATGCATCATTTCTAAAGTTTCCAGGAAATGATGTATTCCATGCATCAAGATATTTCATGTTATTTAAAGTTTTTATTTGTACCAGGGAAGAAAACGGTAACATAATATGTTGAATTTCTAGAAAATATTAAATGATGAAACATTGCATTTCAACTATTGCTATGGAAACGAGCTTAAATTGTTACTGGGAACGACACATGCTTATAATATAAAGGCCACATCATATATATTTTGGGCGTTTTAGGATGAACACAAACCGTATGGGGTTAGTGTTAATAATATAAAACAAACATTTTTATACTTAAATTGTATGCCCTTAAATTTTAGTTGTGTATATACTGTTAAATTAAATCCATAATTATTCCGTTAGTAATTATAAAATGATATGCAATGATTGTCCATTTGAATATTGCTAAAAATAGAAACGCAAAATAGTAGCGGCACTTATACATAACGAACTTGATAAAATTATGACAATGCATAACATTTCAAAGTTAAGAACTATTGCCACCTCAAATGCATCAATTCAAATTGACGTTTTCATGTCATCGGAAAGAGAAATAACAATATCTGTAAAGAGGGATACTTAGTTTAATATCTTCTGGTTTATTTGAATGGTTTCAATAAATTTATTTGTAATGTCAGTGAAATGTCGTTATAGAAGATCTATATGAGTACAATAATATGAAATTTTTCAAATGCTTATTCTGTTGATATTTTACGAACAGAAATTCAATTACATTGCATATTATTGTTTTATCGGCGTTTTATTGACATCAACCAGTATTACGAATCAAAATTGTCTGCCAGTGCAAATAAGAAGTAAATCATTGTCGGAACTTATAAGGAACATTATTGTATGTATCACATGAACGCAAGGAATTGAATATTTAGACAATGTGATTGTTGCCAAAACAAGTCATTGTTTATGTTAATCGTCTTCAAGTTCCTCTGGTTATACCAATGGCAAACACACGAATGCATCGATCATCACAAAGTGGTATACAAATATGCACGTCATACAAACATCAACATAATGTTCAGTCTGTAAACAACCCATACATTATCTTTATGGCATAGAATAAATAGAGGATATTTTATGTTTCGGTGTTAGATCGAAAGTTATTTCACCGAGTGAGCAGCGGACGCAATATTTTCACGAGTGTCGTAGCCACGATTGAAAATCTAAGTCAGATTCTTGAACAGAAAAATATGTAAAATAATTTAAACATTAACCAAACATACCTACGAAAATGGCTCCTACTCAAATTGTTGAGGGATCTCTCGTATATATGATTCCGGTTCAGTGTGTCACCCGTTCAAATGGGAAATTATTTTTTAGCGGAATATTGATAGCTCTATCAATTCTAGTACTAAGACAAGAATAATGAATAAAAGTATATTATCTAGGCTACCCTACCATAAACTCTCATAATGTTTGCTGGGAATGGTTATGCTTAACACACATTTATTTTTAAGAATAGCATTGGTTCAGTCAAAATGATACTGGATCAATTTAGTTGGCTATTGAATGCCATAATGAACATGTTTCCTGTTAGTTTGGTGTATCCATTTTTGTTTTTCAAGAAATCATTGCATTTTGATTATCTCATACAAATACACGCCAACTTCATAGCAGTATCAGTACCATAGTTTGATGAATAATTGAAGCAAGAATCCTGTCCTTGGAATTTTTAATGTGATATCAATAAAGTAGCCATTTAAACATTAACATATTTTGTTTTAGAAGGCATATTTCAAATTAATTTAATATAATGGTATTATATGGTAAATTTATTTTCTCGTTGAAGATTTAAGTACATATCACATACCAGTATGGTGTAATTCTGGAATCGTCTATGTCAGCATTTTCTTCCATTTCATTCAAAAAATTATACAATCTGTTGATACCCATTGGTTTTGTTTTGTACCACGCAAAATGGGAAGATATTGCAGGTGTCAAGAAGAAAGGAGTGCCTGGTTGTTACATTGATTCTGTTTCTATTGCTGTCAAATACTTCGTAAAAATATTCAGAATCTTTCTGTTTGTTTTCATATGAATACGCTCTTGGCTTCACCATTCTGAATTATCAAAGGATTAACAAATATTTAAAGTTAACTCATAGAATTTGTTACAAGAATTTCAACTCGTTGATGACGCCGAAATAAGATAAAACAGACAAAAGAAGAAGGCAGTGAGCTTTTCATGTGATTTTTGATAATCTTTTTATCTCTTTATTTGTTATATGACTTATATCAAATGAATCGTTGGGCACTAATTAACATCGGCAGTTTTTAATCATAATGTCTGTATTTATAGAACTTATTATATGAAAACATTTTATCGAATTCATTTATTGGCATTAAGAAACTTGTGAACAGTTTGATATCAACAGCAGTCTTCTGCTTTGTGTTTGGATGTTCATTATATTCTAGGACTTGAAGTCAACACACCTAAAAGTTCTATCGAAAGCGAGTACTAAATCATCATAGTCATCAAGATCATTGCACATTCCCGCTAAATCCATGGTCTCAACATCATGTTCCATTTTGGGAGATGGAGCCGACGTCTCAAATGTAAACAAAGAAGAGGGACAACTGTTGCTTTACTTAACGTGTAAAGGAAGGGAGACAACTGCATTTGGTGCACAATGTATTTTGTTTTTCGAAATTTCACTGAATTATAAGATAATAATTCACCGTTATTCCGAGGTAAACTACCGGAAATCAAGGAATAAATATGCATATTTATAAGATGATATTTGTTATACGAATACAAGAGGGAGAATGAATTGCTACAGACAACGCCACATACATAAGACAATACATCTCCACACAGATGACAATAGTCCATAAAACATAACGTACGAGACATTTGAAGGTTTAATATGTAAGGGAACAGGGGCGGCGCAAGGAATGACTTGGCAGATCTTAACTAAGAAGAATCAAAGAGGAAAACAGGGATGGGGAAATTTAATGGATGGAATACATCACAGGACAAGTCAAGACAGTTGGCAACATTAGGCCGAATATGGGGAGTAAATAGCATGAACACTATTTAAAGAGAAAGAACCGCTAAGGTGAAAGGGAAACCCAACATACATCTAAACACAAATCAACACAAACAACAAGATACGACTACTGATTCTACACAACCACAAATATATATATTGCGTAGAAAATAGCATCTGCTGTTCTAAGTCATGATTTATCTTCAAGGGGAATGCATATACGAGATTTCTGGCACTGTAACAGAGATATATATATATTCATTACATGTCTAATCTGTGTATGTAAATATCATCGGTGGTATTATTTACAATAATTCTGATTCATTTTTGTCAGGGGTTTCTCATTTTATATACAAAGAGTATGCAATAAAGAGGGTCTGGAAAACATTATCTATACATCTGTATGTCAAACATGATCGACTGTTTTCCTTTATCTTCAACCAGAATACCATTTGCCTGGTCTTAAAGTTCCAATAAGGACTTTGAATACAAATTGTTTTTTCTAAACGTTTGCATTATATAGACAGTTTCCACCATTTTAAGTACGAATAAAGGAACAAGTAAAAAACAGGGGGAAAACTTAGTTTAAAATTGCCTCATTAATGGATATATGTCTTCAATGCATATGTACAAAATACCAACAATTCCGGTACCCATCTAAGCATTGAGTGAAGTTTGAATAGAAGGAAGTTAATGCTGGTTAGTATGAAAATCACTTTAACTCGTATCCAGATCAGGATCACTTGTCCCATATAAGAGTGCCTGACTGTCATATGTTACTACTATACATGCCGATTGTTGGAAATATACACTGCCCTCCAAAAGTTCTTGCATGCTTCGACAATTCCCATTGCAGTTAATGTATTTTCATATTCGTGTCACATGCAATAAATTAAAAATGCTTTTTGACAAAGCAATAATTTTCTGTAGAAGTATTTATTATTTTTTGTGTCAGTTCATTTACACATACAAATGTTGGTTTCGGATGATGGCCGATTGATACTGCTGCTGAGATGTGCAAATTATTAGTTCTTAACTTTCCATCACAGAAGTGTGCTGAATAATTTTACTTCATGGTCATACATGTCTTATATGAAATCCTGCATAAAAAAGTAATAAAGAAACTTTTGGATGGCACTGTATTTGCATATTCAAGTATATCATGTTGTTGTTCCGCTTGATTTCTAGAGAATTTGCCAAACAATACAAAGTATAGCATTAATTCATAGGATTAATTTACTCTATTGCATTATGTATGCAATTCACCGATCCTTGCAATGAGTTAAGGAGGATATGGCGTCCTGCTGTCTTTAAGTACTTATTGACGTTGCATGTGCGATTTCAGCACTGTAGTAATCTTGCGACATTTTTCCATTGCGTTATTTCCTAGATACGTGATAACACACCGAAGAGTAATAAAACTTTATGAAGGGTACAATCATTGTTTGGCCGATGTAAATGAACCTCGATTTACATTTTCAGGCAATTTTTTGACGGAATTGGCTGTGATAAAACATTAATATATATCTCCTACTCTTAATGACATGAATAATGTTCGCGTTTCATCATACTTAAACTGAGAAAAATGTGTCGGATGAGACTTTGTACTCATTGATAAGTGTTTGGGAACGGAAGGCATTATCCGACAAATAATGTCAGGCGTTAAGAACTGTATATGATAGTTTTTTCTGCGTAAATGTGCCTACTGGATAAGCATACAATTGCAATTGAGGTATGTAATGTGCCTGGTTTAGTTTGCATTTATTGGTCCTGTTGATGTGTACCGTGAGAAGAAAAATGTAAAGAGTCGCCAATTACAATATGCGTCGTTACATTTTCCAAAATAAGTAATACATTCGACCAATTCGTTATATTATATTTACGGAACAATATCACTTTAAAACGCAATACTTTACACACAACTGCAGAAATTGAACCCATACTAATAACGTAAGTGTAATTATTACTGTATATCAACATTGGGTCACTAGACATACTGTCATGGGTAGACGGCCTTAGACTCGAGCCCATACTGACCCAGTTGGTAGTGATTACACATGATACATTAACAACTTACAATCTGTTTTTGTTTTCATCGGGTTCTGCGGAGATTATTAACAATTTCTCACTCATACAAAGCGGCAAGTTGACATAACCCGTTTGCCTGGAATAAGAAACCAGTACTAACTTGCTCTTCCACAAGCAACTGACAACTTTACCACAGGTTTATGCCTTGTTAAAACAAATCAGTACTACTAGAAACAGCATGAACACGTGTTGTTGTGTCAAATTGATGTGAACAATAGGGATGTGGCTTATTCATGCGTCTGTATATTTGGATGTAAAATGTTAAAGCAAACATTTGTACTACGCTATATACTGACACCATCACGACCTATATCTAACAACAATAACCTCATAATTTCAATGTAACGTAATAACTATAATTGAACCAATAACATCTCATCGTTATTGTCGTTTTATTGAATGCAATTAGTAATATTAGTTCATAGAGTCTGTTAAGAAATAAAACTGGAAATGTTATAAATACACAGTTTCTGACATATGAGAGTTAACGGAAACATTGAACATTATAAAAGAGAGATTAAGTTGTTACAGAGAACGCCACAAACACAAGACACCGTCTCCCACACAGATCTCCGGGACAACAACAGTCCACAAAACATAAGCACTAAGAAGGTGGAAGGATAAACATGCATGGGAACAGTGGTGCAATGAATGTTCAGACATCTTGTACAAACATAACTAGTAGCAAACGTTTATGTAGATTAAGTACAGAGACGACATCCGCCTGGTACTCAGCATGGTTGAAAAGGAAACTGTGTGATTCATAATGTAACGACTGAACCACACCAGTAAGACCTTACAAACTGGGTCAATCATTTGCCATGATACTCCATGTTGTAAAATAATTATCGCTTCAATGAAACATTAGATAAAACCTCATCAAATCCGTGATTAAAATACTTTATCTGATATTCACCAGTTACAATCTTGTCAAAACAGAAATAACTATTCCAATTGCATTACATCTTTGATTGGCGTGTTATCTCCATCAACCAGTAATACGAGCCAACATTGTCTGTAAATGCAAATCAGAAATGTATCGTTGTTGGACCGACAACAAACGTCGTACTGCTTAAATAACACTCGGGTATTCTGATGAATTATAGTTGGCTACAATGCGATGAACACACATCATACTCACAGAATGTTCCCATTCGTCAATTCATTATAGTATGTATAAGTGTAGTGGTGTCTGTCATGATGTTTTATTATGCAAGACGTCACATCAGGTTGACCGCCAATTTATTTCTTAACTTACCGCAGACATATTTGTCTTCGCATGCCAACCTAATGACTATCTTACGTTAGTTACATTTCGACCAAGTGTATAAAGATGCATCGAAATGTTTGAACGTAGCTAAATATTTCAGGATAATTTACAAAATTTGCCTGGAAATACCAGTTAAGAAGCCTTGGTAAAAATATGAGAACTAAGTTAACCGAGCAATGCTTTGTTTATATCTGTATAGTCTAGATATAATGGTTAGACCTGTGTATTTTTATGTTTTTACTTTATTAAAATGCAAAACGGTCATGAGGCGCATGGAGAGTTAATTAGTAACTGCCAGCGCCGTGAATCTAGAATACTATACGCGAGATTTTAACCAATAGAATTACTGGATTTTTATTTGCGGTATTATACAATATAGTTATTTTCCCTTTTTTTTTTAATTTCTGGTATAAAACATATTACATTTATTTAATATAATACTGTATTGAGGTGAATGATAATTTCTCTTAAATTATGACTGTTGGAATAGAGAGACTGGCATCACATACTGTCAAACAATCGATAGGGGCGTCTACAAATAAGCTTTATATACAAGCCGAATCGTAAGGTAAAGCATTTCATGGCAAAACAAATCAAGGGAAGCAACAAGAAGTGTTTGTGAGTGATGTATATTGCATGGACACGTAAACTATATTACAATCGTCGGAGCCGATTTTCGGTTCAGGATGGGTATGATGCTGCCATGTATTTTATATTTATTATATCCTTGGATTTTCGTTCATGGAAACAACTCTTCGCAAAGTGTGTACGACATTCCCGAACCGATCTATGAATTGTGCTCTTACACAGACATTTGCGATCGCAAAGCGACAAGACAACCAGAGAAGGGATATAGGTCCTGCTGCACTCCATGCAGCTGTGGACAGGATTGTGGACTCACGCTAGACTGTTGTTTTGATCACTTAGATAAGTACAGATTGGTTGAGAAGGGTAAACTTGCTTGTTTACCGTCTGGGATTGGGGGCGATCTAAGCTTGTTTCACTACTATTACATGATAATTTTCTGCAATTCCACAAATCCATTAAAACATCATGTAAATGGCACGGCATGTCGGATCCATGAAAATGGTCAAAGCTTTATAGCTCCAGTATCGTCGGTGAATGGTGTTTACGTCAATGCTGAATGCGCTGAATGCAACAACATACATGATTACCAATATTGGGACTACATACAATACATAGAAGAATTTGGAGAATCAGTCTACTGGAATCTTAAGAGAATTGCCATCGATGGTGACAGCATATTCACCTATTTACCTCCTGTATCTGACACATTTCCAACTCCTAAACTTTGTTATGATAACACACAGCTAAACACATCACAGTATAAATGCAATGGCTTGCTGTTCCCCAGGACATGTCAAGATTTAAACTCAGTATTTCTATCGTCTCCAAAGAATCACCGAAATGTCGCTTGTGCATTATGTAACACATCTTCGGCTTTGGATGAATTCACCGAGTACAAATGTTCGTCGCATTCTTTAAGATATTTGTTTGGTTCTACTGCACTTACGATTCTACTTGACAGTAGTGCTTTTAATTTATTAAATTTACGGGAACTTTTCCAGTTTGATATACGTGAATCTTCTGGTAAAACGTGCAGGCCTGGAAGTATGAAGTCACTGAAAACGGTAAAATTGTTGCCATATTACGTCATAATTATAATATTTCAGATTGTATCACTTACACATTAAATACTTTTTTAACCTTAAAAGTAATAACCATCTGACCATTATATACACGTTTCAAACATAACCCACTACGGCTGTGTCTATTACAACTTCAACTGAATATATTACTGTCAGAGGCACTGTCTGGACGATTGTAAAATGCACGCCAGATAAACACTATGATGCTGTAGCGTGTAGGACTGGTATAGATCACGGCCGTAGGGGTTTATGGTAAGTTGGTAACTGCAATACTTTCTAATTTAATCTCCATTAAGGTCCATGATTATACAATACATAGATCCGAGTTAATTGTGTAAGTATTTATTTTTCAACGTGTTGCAAAAAACATTATTTCATGTACATGTAACATACCGGAAGACATCATTCTATCTACGCCGTTTATCTATTTTTAAAGATAGTTCTTGTATCTTTTCAACCTTCTAAACACTCGTTACAGGAACGATGTTTACCGATATATTGTCGAGAAAGCTTAATTTATACTAATAGCGGCTGCAAGAACATATACAAACGATGGCACGTGAGCAACATCGGGATGCAGTTAAAGTTATCAACATACGGCAGAACGTCACTTCCTGTTACGACGATAAAGACCCTTTCTACACAATACCGGTCAAACACAAATTTATGGATGAAACCACCTTGCCTTGGGATGCAGACGCTTAGCGTTTTTTATGAGAACTCAAGTTTGACCTATGTGAAATCGTTTATAGTCCTGGTTAATAAGATAACGCCAAACGGATTCTCGCCGTCTGAGATGCATTCGATTTTGAAGTCTTGCACTGAGAATCTCTGGAAAATAGTCATAATGGATAAGTCGTATACCTTCACGGCAAACCTAGACAGGCATTTACACATAAAGGATGGAAAACCATTGGTGGACGGGATTGAATCAGAACAATTGTACGACGAGATTGTTGATAGAAGACGTTGGCTGTTTTCAAAATACGGAATGCCTTTTATAGCCAGAAAGACATTTTTCTGTAATCAGGTAAGTAAAGGTCTGTCAGTGGTGAATACATTTTAAGTCAATTAAAACTTAATTACTAACTAGATGGTATTCTAAACGAATGATTTTGTCATAGAAACCCGAAATGACCGACCGACGGACGGACTCACGAACGCACGCACGCACACACGCACGCATGCAGGAACGAACCCACCCAATACCCACCCGAAACAGAGATGTTAATTTCCCGAAGTATATTGTAACAACTAAGTGTTTTCGGTGCGGCCACATTGTGTTTGCTTCTTCTGATTGAGTCACAGCGGTGAGTAAGCCAATTATATCTCAAGTTATATGTCGAAGCAAAGTTTGGACCTCGTATGTAAACTGGACGCTGATTTGTTTAATATCTGCAACGATCAGCTGGAACGGAACACAATCATTCTTTGAATGTAGACACACGCATAGATCTATGATTGTGCTCCACATCCTTACGGACAGAACTAGACTTTTCCCGTACTTCGTCCACAGTGTAGTTATCCTTAATCAACTTTATATTAGCTAAATTTACTCGAAAATGACGTTAGGTCGCTGTGGTGTAGTTGGTTAGCATAACGGACCGGCTATCCGTAGACCCGGGTTCGCAATTGGCCGATGTTTGGTGCTCCTCAAAACATGACTTTATTATTATAACTACTGACATTATTGTAAGGATATCTGCTAGTCTATTCCGTTTTTCTTTCAGCAAAAGTCACCTGCTACTATATAAAAATCAAAACATTTGGACATTCGTTGATGTTCAATATATTTGTGATACTTTCGTTTGAAAATCGTTTGGATTATTATAGCTAGTTCTCTACTATCTATAGTTTAATTACTGTTCTTGTCATCCCATGTGTACTTAAAAATGGTTAATCTTACACAGGGAACATTGTACTAAGAATTATATATATTAATTCCATCCTTCCATTTACCCAATGTTGGTGCATTGAATGATACCTTACTGAATAACTGGTTAATTCCGTTATGTGCTCTTATATGTATAGGTTATAGCTCATATATTGGAATTATAAGCAGCACTTAATTTGTTTATAATTCTAATATGTGAGTTATAACCGGCTGATAGTTTACCGTCATATTGATCACTTACCAGATTTACTTAATGAAATCACTAAATAGATATTGTGCGAAATGCCATAATAAATGGATAAGTTGGCCAAACATTTGAAAAATTCTGGATGCTCATTGGATGTAAGACACATGAAGAGGCGGAGTGAACTATAAATTATGGTTAGTTTCATATGTCTCCCTTCCATTAAAATATCCCCACTTTTGTCCCACTATAATTGACTTAGTTGTTCGTTATGGTTGACCAGTCCATTCCCTTAACCCATGTTCCCTTACATGTGTAGCATTGCACCCATAATTCCTATACATGTTTGCCCATGCCTAATGTTTTGTAGACTGTTGTATCCTGGGGGAATGTGTTGGGATGCATTATCTTGGACATACGGCATTCCCTGGAACACTGTAATCTCTCTTCACAGTGTCGAATTTGTTTTTCAGGTTATTCTACCTTCTGACGAAGTGGAGATCAATAACCTCGAGCTACGCATTTTAGCCACAAATAAAACTCTAGGAGAAAATGAGTTCAATAGAAATGGACCCCCTAACCGTGGAGATTACACAAATGTAACATTCGCAGTTTGTGTGGAAGACTATTTTGCGCATAGTGGAGTTTCAAAGCTTTGGGTAAATTCAATTTACCGTTTTGTTATGTGCAGCATATTGCTATTAATGATAGTCTAGACGAAATGATTGATGGTATTTCATATTCTGTATTTCAGCGTTGCTTTTGGATTTACAACCTCTGCATTTCAAGAAAACGCCACATGTGATGTCATAATTTGCAAGCAGAAAACAATATTTACTCCATATGATCACTTCGTTTTCTTATTGCCATACGGGGCAATGATTGCTCACTGTCATGGTGACTTCACATGTGACGTTTTATGGAAATGACGTCACTTAAAGAACAGGTTGCAAATCGTACAGCGGCGCTCATATATATATAGAAGATCTTTATCGCACATTGTAGACTACTAAGCAGTATATGTAACTGTCAGGTTTGAAATAAAAGATTGCATTTAATTTGATCGTGTCGTGTTTTTTTGGAAGTGCTAAAAATGTATGTTAAAATCGTATTGGCAATCTGAAGCTCTTAATATGTCATTCATTTTTTTTAATGTATACAATGGTGACATATAGACTGAACTGAAACTGTGCAAGCATGAAACTAAATATAAGAATAAATAGCAACAAACATTTTACCAAGATGTTTTGGGGGTTGGATTTTGCGCTTAATTTTTATCCCATGCAGACTTATAAACCTATGACAATACGTTAAGTAGACGAATACCGTACGTGATGAAGTTTCTCTAAAACGTACTGAAGACACGCATTTACGACTCCAAAGAGCTGTTCGGCAACAACATGTTTATGTTTTCATTTTGCCGTATTACCTTAACTAGTCACGTCAACATCATGAGGACAAAAATATAATTTATACAAATAGAATGTTTTATTGCAGAAAGGGGTGCCATTTATATCACAACTTTTAAGTCTACAAAAGAAAACCATTGATGCAAAGCATCAAAGGCGTCGCAAATGCGTATCAAACTTACATAACCATCGCCAAACAGTGGGAACAATGCAAAAACATAAAACGAGACATTGTACCATACCGAGATAACCATCATGTTTATAATCAATAACGGGTGGTCGTATGATGTACATAATTATGCTCCCATGTACCACACTGAACAATTTCTGTGACACGTTGCTATTTTAGGGTGCTTTGGGTTACATGCCTCTAAATTCCTACACAGTCGCAATTAATTCCAGAGAATTGGTTGTGCCCATTAAATGAATTTAAATTTATAAGATAAATTAATGTAACATTTGTATACTGTTACTTATTATAAATTGAAATAATTATAACATAAATCATTGACGAACCATATCACGCCTGCGTCTCATTGGAACAACATTTTGTTATGCGTTGTAAATGATTCTTCCATTGTCGCGCCAATGTGTCAAAAATGGACGTGAACGGTGAGTATGGTTTAATTGTTTCCCTTTTAGAGGTTTAAACGTGTAAAGTTAAAATATCGGGGAACGTATGTCCATACATGATTGCTTATACGTTATGTTAAAAGTAAAAGTTGTGAACAAATACCAAAACTCGATCGTCTAGAAGTTGCATAACTTTCCAAAGATTATTGTTGTCATCGGCGAAATCTTGTTTTTTTATGAAAAGTGGTATCGCTCTCTGTAGTTTACCACTTCAACGACACATGTATAGCTTTATATTGACAAATGGTTTTCTGTGTACACATTTTAGAAACATTTGTTCACGTTAGGATGCACTAGACTCGATTTTTTACCGCTTGTGGTTCCATTTAGCAAGTGCTTGCTCCAATGAACAGTGGTGGTTCTCATGTATCGTTACTAAAACCAACAGCCATTTGACAGCTGGTATTGTACATGATAAATTAACCCTGTGGACAGACATAGCAAGCCGGCTGTTTGCTCTACGTATGGCTAGTTTAACTTATATAGATGGTTCCGACATCTACAATATTTACCTCCTTTGTTCAAAATAGTCTGCCATTTTGATAGGCAAAACTGATAAGCCATTATAAGAATAATTCCTAAATATGTGATAATTTAAAAACAAAACAAAATAATTTGCAAATGACAACCACTTTTTTCTTTAACTTAGTACTGAGCCAACTGCCCACATGAGCATAATAAATAAGTTTTTTCTTTTATCCGACTAGTTTATATTCCCTATAAACCTTAAGGAAATTAGCCTTTCAATATGGCAGGGGAGGTAAATGTGCAAATGTGGGAACTATCTATAGTTATCTTCCGGGCTCGTAACTCAATCGAAGATTCAATAATATTCTCATGCGGATTAATTCAAATCAGTTCCAATATACAGTTTTGTGTTGTATACTGGTCTACGATTTAATTCGATTTTGTCCATTGTAAGACAACAAATTTGTAGACACATTATATGATTTCCGCCATTGTGTAAATGACACAAATCACGCAATATTCGGATTTACATAGCAACAGTATATGTGTAGTTATTTCCAAGACAGAACATAAATCAAATCATGAACTGCAACCAATTCCCGAAAATTTCAAAAGATGTCACCGACTATTCCTGTACGAATTACATTTAAATAAAGTTATATCAAGCTAAACCTCTCCAGTGCGGCCTTCACCTCAGCAAAACAACTCTCTTCAACAACATGTTCCCGCATAATAACTATCTACTAATAATTTAACTCTGGAGAACAGCAGTGTCTCAACCACAGTTGGCTGTCACGAGTTATTTCCCTTTATTCCATATAGAGTTCTCTCCCTTTGTTCCATCTAGAGTTCTCTCCCTTTGTCCCTTCTTTAAAACATGTACAATAAAACATCACTTTACGACCACTTCAATAATAAGACCACCTCAAATCCATTTTCAATGTTTTGTTCTTTATTCAACCTCAACATTAAGACCACCTCAATTAGAAGATCGGTTTTAAAGGGTTCCTAGGTTGGTCCTATTGTTGAGGTTTACTACAAGGAAGTCTAACGCCTTTTTACATCTGATCTCTTTCCACGGCCAGAAATGGGCGGAATAAATAATATATATTTTTTACCTTTTTTAATAAGAAAAAGTTATTACTTAATATTTCGAAATTGAATTGATACAAAGATTTAAAAAAAAAAACAGTCTTTGATTTATATTAGTTACTATCCACAACCAGTCATTTAAGCTGGAAAACACTTCATTAATGGTCCCTGATTTAAGACATATTTTTTATGTATGTGGGAAAATTAATCATTTATAGCATGTGTTTAATGTTAATCTAATTTCTACATAATACACTTTATGAAGCATTTGAAATTAATAATCATTGCAATATTGCTACGAATGTGAATCTAATTTACTATTTTAATATCAGTCATCAAATGTATGTTTCCGTTCCTTTAATAAAGAAAAAAAAAAGAAAAAAAAAGACACTATCCAATATAGTTTTCTTATGTCTAGGTAAATAAAATATGAACGTAAAAATATCAAGACACTTGTTAAAATTGAATAAAAATGTTATTAAGGGCGCCATGTCAGTTTCCTTTACGTCAGCAGATGTGAGTTTTGCGAATGTAGACACGTTATATTTCTACATTGTCTAACATCAGATTGTAAAAATCTCAACATATTTGAAAATGGTTGAACATTTACATTCAAATTACACCATAATTAATAAACTGTGAACACTGAATCATCATCAGATACCCATACCCTAGTGTTGTTTTATCTGGTAATGCATATTTCAGTGTGTTCAGTTGTTGTATTTGCGTTTATTTATCGTCGCCACCGGTTTCCCATATGAGCGACGCCTCCAAAAGAATGTTAGTCATTTATCATTTTGGAAGATATATATATAGTGCATGATACAGAAACACCCCTGGTTCTTTTATGTGTCCGATGTATTGTACACGGGGCCTCGGTTTTTGTCTCTATCCAAAAGACTGTAAGTACGGCGAGTGGTGGAGCGGGGGATCGAACCTGCAATCCCTGGCTTACTAGTCAAGTGCGTTAACCACTGGACCACGGATCCGCCACCTGTGCGTTAAGTATGTTTTAACCTGGACATTGAAGACGAATTTCATTTAATTTTAATTTGTAATAAATATAGGCTTGTTAGAAAAAGATACATAGACTCATATTTTTATATAAGAACAAGTATGTTTAAATTAATTCAATTGCTTTCTTCAAAAGATGAGGTTATCCATAATAATTCAGCGTGTTTCATAAACTGTGCAATGAAAATTAGAAAAAAATAACTTCAATAGAGCAATTATTATTATTACATATGTGTATAGTCTAAGTGTGATGTTTTATTCTATCTTATTTTATTTGAAATGTTCAATTTATTTCCTTCACTCTCACACTCACACATTGTTGTAAATCATTATCATGTTTTCATATGTGTTTATTTGTTGTTGCTTTTTTCATAACTTTACTTTACTAATTTACATTTTTGTTTGTACCTTGATAATATGTTGTACATATGCTGTATGGATGAGGAGCTTTGCTCAAAATCCCAAAAATTTCTGTTCTTGTCTGTTCAGTTCAGTTCAGTTAAGAGGCACAAGTGTGTATTGTATAATACACTGATATGTTGGATATTAGTGCATGACGCTATTGTGTTTATGAGTTTGTAACATGTTATGTAATGGTTTTATTGTTTCTAAATAAAAAGAAGTAGAGAAACAAACATTTATCTTTCAAAATGTATTTATTGTTGTTAAGAACTGTAACACATCACAAACACATGGCAACTTTATTGAGATTCAAAATAAAACATTATACTTCTCTCAAGCAGTGTCATTTACATTTAACAGAATTTTGGTGCCGGGTGACGAGGCTAACATCAGACTTGTACGTCTTAACGCGATATACGAACATTGTGCTTTTATAAAGGTGGTTAACATGATCATTAACTTAAACTGAACACAATATTTCTTCATCCTGAAGATATTTTGGCATGATTTTGTGGAAAACAGTTTTCTTGAAATTGATTGAAGACACAATATTGTTCAAGATGAAAGCAACAAAATATTTAACAAGAACATCAACAAACAAACTGTACCAAGTAATCAATGTATCATTAAACATGAAATCTTCTGCAAGGCAAGTCAAGACACAGCTGGTAAAATGACAGCTATACTGGATTAATAAGAATCCATATAAAAGATTAAATATATAGTTCCCACATTTACAATATTTACCTCCCTTGTTCTGAATTGTCGGCCATATTGATAGGCAAATTTGCTTAAAGTTTATAGGGAATATAATGTAAACGATGATAAAAAAAATAATCCGATATAAAAATAACTTATTCAGTATGCTCATGTGGGCAGTTGGCTCAAGAAAAGGTGGTTGTCACGTGCACATTATCTAGGTATTTTCTCAATTATCACATGTTTGGAAATTACTCCTATAAGGGCTTATCAGTTTTGCTTATCAAAATGGCTGATGATTAAGAACAAGGGAAGTAAATATTGTAGATGTTGGAACTATCTATACAAATACAGCATTACCCTTGATCAATGAGTTTGCCATTTAATCCAACCGTTGAAACGTTCTTGGGGGCACATAGATGTACAATGTACAACCATATCAGTCAAACATTGACCTAACAATTCTCAAATACCAACACACTCTCAATATAGAAAGCTGCATACAGCAAATGTAAAACAATTCTCATCTTAATAACAGATCAAACGTTTTTAGTCCTTCAGTTTAATCAAACACATTACTACTTAACATTAACAACGATCGAAGTGTACATGTAAAAATGACAGTAATACAGATTGACTATCAATTTCAAACACTTTTGACTTAAATTCTGCACAGAAGTTATCTCCCTTAGCAGTATAACATTTATGATTAGCAGCACGAATATCACGTTTTGACCGACGCTTGAATAAAATGATAGACACACCTTGTCGTTCATATTCATCTTTTGCCTACGTTTTTCATTTAACCACCTATGTTAAGCTTATTTCTCTAAATATTAACATATCAATATCAAAACATACTACATACAATCAAAAGATAAAAATTTACTTTCACAAAATACTGTAAAAATTGTTGTGACAGCGGCATCTCTCCTTTGCAAAGAAAAACCACTGTGTATGATACTGAATGTGGCTGACACAACTCATATATTGCCTTGTAAGTTTATACAACAATGGCAAACATTTGCACTCAATATGAAAGTATTGTATCAAATTATATGAAGAACATATTAACACAAGTTGTCTATATGAACGCGGCTGTACGATTTCCAACCTTTACTTTGAGTGACGTCATTTCCCGAAAACGTCACAATATACTGATAGTAAGTGGTTGTAAATCCCATATCAGCGCTCATAGTAAGAGGTTGTAAATCCCATATCAGCACTCATATATCACTACCAACAGACACACATGTTTTACATGATTCCATTCAAATTACTTCTTGGCATGATCATAGTAAAACAATATTTTCCAAGATACTTAAAACTGAAGGGTTTGAAGACAGCACTTGTATCATAAGGTAAAATTAAATCCAAGTTTACTACTCAATGTGTTTCTTGGAATAGAAACTGTTGGTGAAGTGTATCCTTTTAACAGAGACATAATAAGGAAGATCTGTCATCACAGACTAGGACACCATTTTGGTTTTGACACGGCAAGCAAACGTTTCATAAAAATTGGTCAAGTTTTGCGTCGTATCATACATTTCCTTTTCACTGTAAAATAACATGTCATGTTCTACAAAAGGTCCATTTAGACAACTGAATTTCGATGTGATATTTAAAAAAATAAATAGCTTATGTCAAATGAAAACAGAAAATAGCATTGATAAAAATGCAATAAAAAACCCCATTCACACCACCATTACCACAATCAGGAATGCTAGTTTATATAAATGCAGCGAGTGTATACATTAAATAGAACCTTACCAATGACATATAATATACCGAACATTTACAAGCAAATAACAAAAACATCCTCTTATCCGAAAATAAGAAACAATAAACCAAATCATTCTTGCCTAATCACATGCAAGCAACATCATTAAAATATATCCAACATGATATCTACAATACAATCCAAACTAATGTAGTCTCGTAAATGTTTCCTATTACTGACTAAAAGACACATATTTCATTAAATCAAATGATCCTTATAAGCCAAAACATGTTTCATTAAATCAAATGATCATACAAGACAAAACATATTTCATTAAACCAAATAATCCTTATAAGACAAAACATATTTCATTAAATCAAATCATCCTATTAAGACAAAACGTAGAGAACAAAAAAGGATGTTTTCCATTTAAATTGAATTGCGAGACAGTTATGACATGTTGTATAACATCACCGGTTTAAATAGCAAATAGATAGCAGTAAGACATCATTATTCATATTATTAAACTAAAGTATATATGCTGTAGAAACAGTACTTGTATTTTATGGGGAAATGTAGTAGTGACCGTCACAGGGTTCAAACCAACAACTACGGGGCGAGCGTCTGACATTTTTCATCTTCAGCACGCTGGCTCCCCTTCAAGAAGCGGGTATGAGAATTGCAGACAGAAAAAACTTGAAACCCTATAACTGTGATGTAATACGCTATCTAAAAATAGCACTAAAAATATCTGGATTTGTAAAAAACTCTTCTGAATTTTCTGTGACACGAAAATATGGTCATCAATGCAGCTACTCCCCTTTCCCCAAACTTTTGCATCAGATCTAAAAATGATGCCGGCTGGTGTAGAAAAAGGAATTACGTCAATTGGAGGAAAATTCTCATTCCCGGAGAAAAAATTGCTATCATAAACAATTAAAAACATGTGACTTTTCAAAGCAAGTAATTTCAATCAATTTATTCACAACACAAAAAAGCGTAACTGATACACAATTGTAAATCGTTTTTATAGTCTATCTAATGAAATAACCATTGAAATGCAAGAAGACACGCTGTCATATAAAAAAGCATTAAATTCATTTCAGTAAAAATGATGAAAAAAGGCATTAATATGTATCTATGTAACTATACTAGGAAGAGATTGTCAGAGAAAGTAATGGTAGTAAAATCAAGATTTCTTTTATAATATCTGTTCATAGATTGAGCAAATGTGGTAGGTAAGAAAATAATGATGGTGTGATTTTCACCAGTAAAATAAATCAGAATTCTGTCCATGCCTCCAATACAGAATGTAAACAAATAGAGCAGGTAGCATCGTAACTCATTTGCTCTAATGAGAAGAAATTAGTAAGATAAAAGATAATACTCAATTTCACACTTTGAATTTTCAAAGACATACACAATCTTGTAACAGGGTTGTATACGCCCAGTTTAATACTTCTGTTTCAATAAATACACACAACACATAGTTGGTTATTGCTACATAATAAAAAATGTAGGTGTTTTAAATTCACTGCATATATATACAAAAAACAGAACAAAATAAAAGGAATTAAAAAAAATCAATCACCATGGAAGCCAAATTAAACAACAATGTTTTTTTCTGAAACACTCAAAATGAGCAATAAATGAGAAAATAAATGCAAAATAAAACATAGTTTCATGAAACAAAATAACAGCAACCAATTTAGTACAACTTATATATCAAACTAAAAATAGACAAAAAAAACCAAGGCACCTGGAAAGAAAAAATGGAAGTCCACATACATACAGTCACACCTTGTTTATTCAACAACCTTTGATCAGAATACTTGGTATCATCCGAAATAAATATCAGGTCCCGATGTATTGTCCTAGGCACATTGAAATGACATAGGCTATTCGAAACTATATACATTTTCGAGATAAATTTTGGACCCAATGAATTCGAATGAGTGAGGTCTGACTGTATTTTCATGCATTACAAACTTGTTCGGTTTCCTAGCAACTGTACAGTACAGAATTGATAACAAGAGAGAGCATTCTAATAAACACAAAATGATGATTTCAAATAAGAGATGTCTTGATTATAGGATTATGAGACACATAGGCTAAATTTTGAACATTTACACAATGTCTTACAATGTGTTTGGTCCTACATTTTACTAAACTCCTGTCAGGATATGTACATGACTAGACATAATGAAACAATGGCAGCCATTAGAGATGGTTGGTGTAATAATGAACTAACATACATAGTGATTATAGTAAATTATAGTATGAAAATTATCAATTGTTAAATCATACATCAAACAAACACAATAACAGTCAGTCTATACCTATACAACATTTTGTTCATTCAGTGTAAACTACACAGTCAAGAATTTTATACAAATTCAGAATCAAGGAGAACAAAGTATGTTTAGCAGATGTAACCTGAGGAAACAGGCAAACTGTGGCCATTATAATATTATGTGTGGCAGTCTCTGAGATGTTTGGCCCAAATGACATATCCGGGCGAAATTGAGTTATTAACATTTTTTATGGAATTACAGCACTTTTTATATGATAATCAGGACTAGATCTACAAAAAATTCAGAGTTTTAGCAAATAAGTTTTCAGACACAGTTATATTTTAGAAATGAATGTGTAAAACACTTTTCCTTATGAAAAGGGGCCGTCTCAATGTTCAAAGACAATTGTTTTGCTTTTGCTCGCCACTGAATCATTAACCTTTTACAGAAATGTTTCAACAAGCTGTTGCAATTAATTTGAAAAATTGACCCCATAATGTGAAAACATGATGTCATCTTTATTGCGTTTTACTCAGAAACGATGCTCAGTGCATTAAGGCCAAAAATCTCAGAGACTGCCACATATTCTGTTGCAAAACTCTCACATACACACATGTATAACTTTCACATTTATTTCTAGGCCACATTTACAAATCCTCCTAGAATCAATTTCATGATAGAATATCGTACAAACATACGAAAGCTGCAGACCGAGAGCTGAGACCCTCTTCTACACAATGATCAGTAACATATTCATGTAAATACTATATTAACAAACATATAAACCATTTAAGTAAAATTTTTACTTAAGTAATCGCTACAAACTAACCTAAAATTCTTGGCCAGTCTTTTAGTTTATAATTTTACCACAATGTTTTAATGAGGTAAGCAACAAAAAATTGTTAAACAATGGGTCCCATAATGTACCAGTAACCAATTCCAGGAAAAAGGTGCATAATTGACATGTTGGCTCAAATTTCAATATGTCTAAAATAAAATAGATTTAAGGTAAATGTCTGCAAAGCCAAACAATCTTTCTCAATTACCAAACAGAAGTGAAGATTTAAACTAAAAAGCGTCGGGTATGTCAAAAAGAATTTAATATCACTATACATTTCACAGTTTTCAGACACATTTATCACACAGTTAATAATGATCCTTTTATCATTTATTGAAGGCAATATTCCGGCCAGTTCTTGATAAATTAATAGAAATCTTGAGCTCTAGTATATCTTTAAACATATATATATATATATATATGTATGAATGGCGCCATGACAAAACCTGTATTAGGGACCTTGATTATGACGAGTATTTTACAATCAAAGTTTTGACCCGTCACAAACTAAGCACTTTGTCCAAAGATATTTTGGAGGCTTAATTGTAATTTATAGAATTAAACGAATAAAGAAATATTTATAAGTATTGTATAAAAAAAAAAATCCATTTAAAGAGCAGAAGATTTTTTTAAAAATAAGGTACATTTCTAACGCGATGTCATGATTTTGTAGCGTACTTTTGCATCTTATTATTAATACTGGAATTGTAATAAAGAGAAACGTAGACACGTTTTTTTATATTACTCATGTTTTATATTATAAATGAAACATCTTTGTCTTAATTACCATGTATATATGTATCTTATGCTGAAATAAATCTATCTATCTATCTAATTACTTTTGATATTTAATGAGTTGAAAAATTTATCCGTTAGAAAATGCGAAACCTGAAAATGGACATTCTGTACACTAATACAGATTTTGTTGTGGAATGACTCATTTTATAAAACAACTATCAAACTTCCGCTAATCGATACACGCTCATTACTAATCTACTTTATACACTAACCATATAAAATCACAGAAAGATGTCAGTACCGATATCATGAGCCATTATTTATCAGCACTGCTAATATCATAAAAATATTCTACACATGTATATTGGTCAGTGAATTCTACAATATTGCTATCAAATGTTTAATAAAATATACTCTCAGATATATACAACTATAACAGATTCATATATATTACACAAAATACTTCTAGAACTACGGTATGTATTCAGCTTAGTTTGCCTAGCTCTGCTTTCTTAATGATCTCATAAGCTGTGAACACACACGAGTCAAAGATTCCTGCCACTGTGAATGTTCCTCCAACAATAGCACATACCTGAAACAAAATACAGAACTACTCTTCATAACTTCAACTAGGGAGATTCAATTCATGACAGTGTTTTAGGGGTTCCATTAGGGGCTGAATCTCAAGGGGTCTTATATCACTTTCGACTGGATTATACCATTTTGTAGCTAAATTACCAATAATTTAGAGAAAAATTTACCCTTCAGTCAGAATCCTGTGGCTTTTTGGAAATTACAGAGATTAAAGGGTCAACTCAAGGGTCAAATGGAACCCCTGAGTATACCATAGTTTTACAATTATGCCAGGACATAGCCTAAATAAAAGTTGTTCAATTCAAACTTATGCACCATTATTTACATTTCTGCTTAAAAGGCTTAAAAGGCTTTTAAGACATTTAGAAGGAAAACAAGAGATGTTTACAGTTCTAATGAGTGGAATGAATGACAGAAAACTTAACATGATGTTTTATGGGTATCCGCTTAAAACTCATATATTAGTAACTGCATATATATGTGATTGAAAACAGTATTAATAGTAATCCTTATATAATTGAAAACAGTGAGTCAGAAAATCAGACAAAATAACACATTTTCGGATATATTGTGTGTTCACATATGTTCCTAGATAAAAATGTTGTACTATCTGTGAGACTTTGCAATTATCAAATTGAAATGAATCAAGCAAAATTGTGTAAGCTTAATTATTTACATCTAAAACAAAATATACCAGAACTCTAAACTAGCACTTAACATATCTAGTTACATTTTTGCAAACAAGCTCAACTAATTAAGACAAAAGATAGTTATACAGAAGAAATATCTAGCAGTGGGCAAATTTGTTGTAGATAGCTAAGGAAGGAGAGTATAGCGACTTTACAAGGGAATACTGTGCTGTATAAAAGGGTGAAGCTCTCCATGTGGAAATGTACATGACTTTTAGCAAATTCAAGAGTGGAGAAAATATCAGTCATCCTAAACTTCCACCTTCACAGAATTGTGTTTTACATACTTGACTATTCAGTGAAACAATACTCATTTCTCATATTCGTAAACAATTCTAATATAACATCTGAAATCGCCCGATTCGTGAACTTTTTGACTTGATAAAATATCAACTTATGCAACAAGTGTACAAAGACGTTAGAGAGCAAATAATGTAAATCCAACCAACTACATCACTTCAAACACAGCATGAAAACTAAGAATGATATGATTTTACTTTACTAATATTGGTAGACATTAAATGGTGAATTGAATTCAATGTACAATTGAGTACAATTGAGAAAAAGTGTTAGAAGTACAAGTAATTAGTAATAGTAAACAAGAAATCCAGGAACACTCTGCCACACACACTAATTTTTTATACAGCTAAATAAAAATATCTATGTCATAACTTCTTTCAAAACCTAATAATGGCTAACTACCGTTTTACTAGAATAAGACAGGGAAGAACGAAGAATGAGTAAAGTCTAAAGAATAAGAAGTGAAACAGTACAACATAAGAGAATGAAAGAAATAATAAAGCTCTTCGGTGAAGATTACTAGCAAAACTAAACCAGAAAGAAATATTTCTCAAACTCGTGTCACAGCAGAATATAGAAGTTTATAAAGGGTAACAGAAGAAAGCTTTCCAATTATTTTAGTTTTGTTTAATTTAACAGAAGTACCGAGTGTAAGGTGTTTGTATGGCATCATTTACAACATAATGTTATGCATAAAATCATCATTTGACTCTACTACTACCTTAATTTCAATAGCTTTAAATTACATCTGATTATTGTGCATATTGAATTTACAATTATCTATAAAGAAGTTTAATGTACAGTAAAAACTCACTTAAAGACGACCTAAATATCAAGAACACAATTTTCAAGTCCATTTTCACTGTTTTGCTCTTTATTGAACCTCAGTATTAAGACCACCTCAATAAGAGGTCCCAGGAATGGTCTAATTATCGAGTTTTTACTATAAATTGGTAATAGTAAACAAAGCTTGGATTATGTTAGATCATCCATTAGATTTACTTAAAAAACACACAGCATCTTCAAAATTGAACATTCCACCTTCATTAAAACTTCTTTTCATGAATTTCAACGACAACACACAGTAGTTTCCACAAATTAAAAAAAAAAAAAAAAAAATTTGCCGAGTTTGAGAGAAAGGTGGAAAATAGTGAGGTTAAAGCAAAGAAAAGTAAGCAAGGAAATACAAAAGCCTTCCTATAAATGTTACATGTTACACGATGTTATTATTGCACCCTTTACTCACGGTTGTCAAAAAATGGTAAAATGGTTTCCTGGTTTCGACATATTGTACAGTAATTGGACTAAGTTCATACTTAAACCAAACAGCAGGCATACGTCCTCCTGGTGTAGACTTGTCCTGTTATAGTTGTAAGTTCAACACAGAAATGAGCATTTAACATAACAAGATAATACACATCACAGTAGCAAATGGCTGATGATGCGAGTCAGTGAGTAACACAGTATGTAGATTCAATTACAAACACTTGGTACAGGTATTCTGAAGGATCAAAGTCGCCAAACACCTATACTGTATTACACACACCCACATCATCGACCACAAACCTCATGCGACAGTTAGATACTTATAAAGAGTGATATACACAATATAAAATCAATGACACAAAAGCACAAAGGAGTGTCCGACTGTCAGGTAAAATCTTACTCGGAAAAAGAAAATAACTATTTCTGGTTCTTTTTGGTGAACTTTAAAATAAGGACAGTCAATGTATTTTACAGTGTGTAAACACTCCGTACAAGTACATGCATGTTTTATACAGGACTTACCATAGTGAGAAAATGATAAAATGGTATTCTTCTTTCTGTATACTGTACAGTTATAGGACTGAGTTCATATCTGAACCAAATAGCAGGCATCGTATGACCGCCATGGCCATATTGTAATAACTCCTGATTTACATAAAATATTATAACAATATAAATAAACATACAATTAAATCTTAATATAAAATGCCACATGGTAACGACATGAACACTGCAACAAATTCTGGTTATAACTGAGTACAAAGGGGATATTGAAGAGTAATAAAGTTTCTTTTAATTTTCACCATGGCCACCATCATACCGTATTTATGGCATTTAATGCGAAAACAAAGGATAAAGTTTGTTCAGAAAACGTGTTTATTTGTGACGAAATAATACAGACATAAAACACCGATGTAGCCAGTACAATTGACAGGTTATTGAAGTTTCTTGTTGTAATGAGATTTTGCCCTGTAATACATGTACTACACTTTCTCAAATCATTCGAAAATAAGTGTACATTTTAATTTTTGTATGACTATCTGTCAGTATTCTTGAAGAAACTGTAAAATAATTGACTACAATAGCACGACTGCAGTAAGCTTCAATGATCTGGCGGGAGTACTGGCTATATCACTCATTTCAATACGTTTAATTTCAATAAAACTAAATAGAATTTCTTCCCACACTCAGTCAGTTCAAAAATAAATATCTATACTAAATGCCATACTTTTCCGTAGAAAATGGCCACAATGATTTTGCATAATCATGAACACTGCTTGCAGTAGACTCATAACCTGTCCAGAACATGAAGTTTGCTAAAAGCTAACTCATTATACAGGCTGTAAACCAGCCTATTCGTATACTTAAAATATGAAGTATCATATGTACAAAAACAAATTGTTTAAGCTATGATGATAAGAGATTTGAGATGCAGTTCAGTTTGTTTTGATGAATAATACATATCAACCAAGTTAACGAACTTTACAAAGCAGACGGTGCAAGGTATGCTGCTTTCAAATCTTCAAGAAACGCTGGTTGAAAACATGAAAGTATAATGTTGTATGCACTCTGACCCTGTCATTAACTTCTTATATTCAAATGTATAGAAGATAGATAACAACATGCTTACCCTGTATGAGTATGTGTACTGATAGGGAAATCTTTTGTGTGAGCTCATGTCAATGTATACTGATGGTACTACTCTAACGATGTAATCATGGGTTGCCATAGCTGCAAAATATCAAATAAATCATAACATCACAGTCGTATTTATAATAAATGTATTTTATTTCATTATTTACTATGTCTTCATTCAGAATAAAGTTATAGTTGTGATTTTTACAATTGTTGGACAATGTCAGCATTCTGCAGCCCATTAGGCATGTTAAATAGGACATATACAATAATATATTTATTCAATCAGTAAAAAATATAATTCTTCAAACCATATTTGTAGCATGGAAAAGAAATGCACTAACTAACATAAAACTACTTACAATTTCCTTCAAGTTTTTCCAGATTTGCCATTGGATTGAATGATCCTTTAACTTCCTGGAATATAAAAATAATTGTGTTCATTTACTAAGTCTTCCTCTCGGTTAGTATATTGTCAAATATGACACATACTAAAATGCGGTAAAGTCATGGAGAAGAACTGAATTTTTAACCCAATATACTGAAATTAGTGAAGTTAAATTTCTTATAGATACATGTATATATGTTTATGTATTTACTTGAACATGATTATAGCTTTTTTGTACAGTTCAGAGTTGTGATAATAACTGAAACAAACATCTGAACCACAATAATCTGTTTGAGGATTTCAACACAATCATGCCAGCTCATAACATTAATGATACTTTATATATATAAATCTGTTAAGAAGTTTAATATTTTTATGTTTTTCTGATATTTTCTGTTCTTTCACAACAAGTATAACCTCCATGTTGCTGTATTTTATCTCAAATGTAAATGTCATCTTTTAATGTGACCAGGTTTTCCTAGCAGGCGTATTTTTTACAATCTTATATTTTTAAAATGATTCTTTTAACTTGATATGCTATATTGCGTAAGCAAATTTAATTGTAAAATACCTTTGAACATATTTCATATATGGTAAGAAAGCTGTGTAAGAATGGTACAATAACAATAAATTTCAAAATAAAACATATCTAGATCTATATCCATGCTATATCTAACTGGTAATAAAATTAAAATTTAATAAAGTAACTTTTATATCAATTAAATAAAGTAACTCTACTATAAAACAGCCGTCAACCAGAAACAAAATGATCTATGACAAAAATATAATGACAGACTAGCACACTTCTTCATTTCACATCTTAGAAACGACAAATCAAGACTTACCTTTCCAGATTCCATTTCCATGCCAAATCGTAGTTGATGCACAACATGAGTCATGTCCCCTTTCTCAGGCTGTCGAGAAGCTGAATGAGTGGACACGTGGAAATTACCAGGTACCTAAACATGTAAATAGTCATTAGCAACCGATACATAGACCCAAGTCTAAAGCAATAAATAGAACATAAAGCCATATTATCTAGAAGAACATTATATCGACTTTGTCTACAGCAATCCATAAAAAGACATGTCGTAAAACGAGACGGAATACACAGCAATTGCTTGAGCAATGCAACAAACGTGGACAAAAATTTCATTCATACTTAGCAGACTCTTACAAAATTATTATCACAGCAGACAAGAAAAGTAGAAAAATACGGTAATGTAATCAACCCAACACAACAAGAGTATAATGCAAACTTCACTAATAACTGTATCAGGAACTAAATTCATTTTCATTCATGAGCAGTTCAATGTTATTGGTACAGACTACTATACAAGTTTCACAATTTATAAGTCACTATAACTGCTTCCTTGCTTACCTCCCAAGTGCTCTCGACATTGACTTGAACATTTTGAATTTCAGACCAAGGGCAAATAACACACATGGCGAGATTCTTGACTGATGCATGTTTTCTGCATCATGGACACAATGTGTGAACCTAGGACTCACATTTACTACTGACCACGCATCCAGCGGACCCACACTAACAACTGTACATTACTAATTTCATATACATACTTTGTGCCGATTCCTGTTATTTTCGGTAATTTGATTAATAAATCTTTGGATCCCTATTTGAAAAAAAAACCTGAACATCAATAATGTATACTTAACGCCATTAAAAACGCAACCAAAATATGTGCATATAGATAAAGTGACATTACAAAGGCAAAACTATCTTTATTTCAAAAATTAATCAATAATGAAATAAAAAATAATAAAGTTTTGAACAAGAATTAACACATGTATAGGTAACAGAAACACAAAATGACGCCTAGTTCAAATAGTTGCGTTTTTAATGGCGTCAAGTATATATGAAGCACCTATCAATTACTATGCAAGTTACTGGGTGACCGTTACAACCAAGTATCCTGCAGCTAACATTACTTGCCTTATTGATCAAGAAATGAGTTTCCATTCTGCAACCTTCATCGTCATCAATAGGAAACTTTTCTGTATTATCTTTGAAGCCAACTTCATGTCTTCCCATGTCATCTTGTATGTCCAAACCCAAGTCTGAAATGTTAGATTCACAACGATAAAGATTATAACGTTCATGAATACCAACAGCGAACATGTCGGATCCAGGATTTGGCCTTAGGGGTGGGGGGCCAACTTTGTTCAAGCCTTATCAAACAGCAATGACTGTTTTATTGTTTGTTTATAAACATCATCATAATAAAATATAATGCTACAATAAATCAGAATCGCATATTGGAAAATCTTATAATCAAAGACCTCTGCATATTTTCGTATTTATACTCTGACAGTCACATATTCAAGTAAGGTTGGGGAATTTAAGAGAGGTGCCCCCCCCCCCAGAAGGTGAGTGAAGAGGGGTTTATTCCAACCAACTATCTTTTTTCACATACATAATTGCAACAGTGCTATTCTCATTGTATTAACATACTTCATAATTTTTGTTTTGAAATAATAAATATTTGTTCACTACATGTATAAGGAACATATGTTTTATCCCCTGAGTTTGCGTTATCAGATATTTACATATTTTATTGAGTAAACATAATTTCACATAAAAGCTAGTCTTATCTGCAAATATGAACTTCAAGTGAGAAAAACTGATGCAACATGAATATTAATGACAATATAAGCTGGTCCTGTACTTACATTCACATTTACAGTGTGCTAATGTTATATTTAGGAAGACAGGGATCTTCTCTGAATGTTTAACTGGATCATCAACAATCAACTCACTAACACTGAAATAAACAAAATTCACATAACATTGTACCATCAGATAAAATAATACATTCAGAATGCAAATCAACAATCATTTTTAGATTTTAAGACTAACAGGACTTGGACTAGCACTATAGTAGGTAGCCACAAACAGTAAATGGCTGTCAAAACTAAAATCAGGCCACTAAATTATGCCAATAGAAACTCAAAATAGCAACTTTTATATTAATTTGAATGAGTTTAGCATTTTAATTACGCATTAATCAAAACAGGCATTTGATATCATAGATAAGGCAACGTTTTAAAGTGCACCAGCTTCCTTTTATATTTGGGTGAATTTCGTTATTTGTCATGTATTTATTACTCAAGTATCGATATGTTAAAATATGTATCAAAATCGATCGACGTGAAAATATCAATATCATTTCTATTGATGACAACTCCATAGATGATAACCAAGACATATGGGCTACTGCAAACTAGCTGCTACAAAGGGTAACTTACACTTCAACCTGCAGGAAGCCAGCCAGCTCTGACAGAAACAAGGCGAGCATAAACACTACACTGAGAATGGAAATACATGCTCCAGTAAATGTGGGCTGCGTAAGGTCTTTCGGAACTTTCCGGTAAATATCAAATCTGAAACATAAATATTTTTTTTTAGTTTCGATTCTCTGTTACATAAAATTAATTGAATGATTAAAGTAATCATTTACAACACTGAAGTATGTTTATTACCCAAGTCAGATTTGTAGCAATTCACAGCTAAATAATTATGTTGGACACTCAGAACAGTTCATATATTGTTCAGCTCACACATTTACAATCATGTTCTTAATATAAACACCTGTGTTACTAACAAATCAAGTGCTATATCTACATAAGTGCATGTCAATAGAAACTGAAATTTGAAGCCGAAGATCTGTTTAATCATTGTCAGGCAAAGTTAATAAGCCAATAAAAAAAATTTCTTCCCGATTTTATAAGACATCTTTATATTTTTCCTGTCAACTCTAATGTTTACTAAATATTAAAGGGTACATCTCAGCTGGTGCAAGGGGTGTTCTGTTTTTCTCTGCATTTTGTTACAATCCACAGCTCCAGGTAAAACAGATTCAGTTCATACAGACCTTTTTATATCAATTTCGTTTTAATCAACTTGCAGGATTGAATAGAGAATAAGTTGCCACATACACAATCAGGGCGTCATGAATCGGTCTTATTATATAGTCTGAAACTAAATTTAAAAAAAACACGACAGATTTGCATTATGATGTGGCCTGGCTGACATGAATTCATATTCGTAGCTATAAAAGAGGTCTGGTATAAACCAATGCTACAGAGAGGCATCAATGACAATAATATCGGCCACTGCATTAGATCATACACGAGTAGATATTGCAAGTTTACAAGTTAGCTGATCAGCGACCCAAAGATGTTTAAAGTCCGTTTTTACGTCTTCTGTACACGATAATGCAACAAAGAAAAGCAACTCTCGATTTCCACCACTAACCTGCGTATATCGAACTGCATGATGATGCCTTTAATTAACGATGACGACCGGTATTTTAACAAAAACACTCTGTGACGTGTAAATTCGGTTTTCTATCGATGTCAACAGCTGTCACCGTGTGTACGCCGGATATTACGTTCCCACGTGCGCGATATTGATTGGTCTATGATCTCCTTTCGCTTTGACTGGGAACCAATCGGAACATCCGATAGAAAATGCGCGATATTACTAAAAGTATTGAAATGAGTCGGGTGCAGGGACCGTATATTTTATAGTGTGCTCCCACAGGTACTTGAAGCAAAATATTTGTATGTTCTATAATTTTCTGTACGGACTATTTACTATAATAAGAATACTTGAAGCAAAACATTGTAATGTTCTATATAATTATGGACTATTTACTATTATAAGAATATTCTTATTATAGTAAAATATTTTGCTTCAAGGTAACCTGCATGTGTGTGTTCCAGGTCGGTGTTATACGATAACAATACTAGTAACGTTAGATATTAACTCGTAAAGTCTTAATAAAGCATAGTCGATGTCGACAAAGCATAACCCTAGCCTCTATTCTTAACCAATAAAGTATAATTATATAGTGATATATATAGTGTCACGTTTATAATATGTCCGTGATGTTGTATTTGTAAAGGGGCACGTGCTGGATATACTCATATTAAATGCCTATTCTAAATATATATTAAAACTATAAAAAGCATTTGAAAGCAATTAGAGTATGTAATTGAAAAGCGCAAGAGACTATTTATGTTCGTGGATCGAATCTGGAACACACTATAACGGTTCTCATAATACTGCAAAGAAAAGTCCAGTAATTTCATTGGTTAAAGGCTCGCGTATAGGATTCTATATACAGGCTATATGACGTCCGAACTTGTTTCCCCTTCATGCGCCTCGTGACCAATTTCGTTGAAGACTTGACTCGAAAACTTTTATCTCTTGATGTCTGCAAGTTAATACTTGGACTAAAACACTCTAAACAATTTTATGAACCAAAAATAGCAAAAATGCACAGATCTAATTCTTAGATCTAGAGCTAGGCATCGAAACATTGCTTGTTTAACTAAATTCTTATGAAAACACGGATTTGCAGTATTATAAATTCGTTATACTGGTTGTTGACAGTGTATATGGGGGAATATAACCTGTCTGCGATTCATATAACCCTCGGCTAATTACGCCTCCAGTTATATGGCACACAGACAGGTTATATTCCCCCATATACCCTGTCAACAACATGTACGTATAACTAATAATATACGGTCCCTGATCGAATGATATAAAAACCGAACATGAGTCATTCGTTAAGTATCTATAAGAAATGGGGACCTTCTCTATATATGCACAACAGTTAATGTTTACACAGACATATAAACCATATGTCCGTGATGTTATAATTAATATTTATAAGATAGAAAAACGTTATATCATTTTGGAGAAGGCAAATACCTAAATGGGTCTTTGCAGAAGGTTATTAAATGATGAAACGCAGGAGTTCATCCATGTTCGTAGACTGATATGAGAACACCGAACATGAAACATTAATTCAATAGATGATGGAAATGAGGTGTTTAGTATTCGTTGGAAACACCGAACATGAGTGTTTTATCATAATCTATTATTAATTATTATTAAATAGAGTGGATACACATGCACGTCCACGGACATAATTATAATTATGTTTGTAACAAGCGTCATATTTTAATCACATACATCTGCCCGATCAGTAATGCTTTAATTGTGCCCATTTAGTTGCAAATGAGACATAGATATGTGATCCCAGCATTAGTATGTCTCAAAAGAATTTATGACATTGCCTTTATTTTAAGGTATCTGGGACCAATATAATATACATGACATTTGTGTGTATTTTCCTACATGCATACACGTGTACACATGTCCGTTCCTGCTTATGAGCATCTGGGGAGATATGCCCTGCGTTCAGTTACGGCTATCAGTCCTATCGTTTCGTAACGTTTTGTAATTTGGTTCCCGTGTGCAGCCAATGTGATACTGTGATACAATACAAAACGTTCGCAACTGATGGCCGTAACTGAACGCAGGGCTAGGTTTTATTCATTCCCGGAAATGGTAACCGAGGTATTCCGAATAAATTGCGTCTTCGACAACGGAAAACAAGTTTATAATATAATTTGAGTTTATCGTCTCTCCAATGTGTGCTTAATTTTTAATACATAATAAGGATTCCTTTAGTAGTATAAGGTATATTAATCTGTCGACATATTTTCTCTACTTGTAGTTCGTGACTGTATATCAGCTAGTTTAAGTATTTCGGATGGAGCATATTCGGATGTAGTTTGATTTCCCATTGCTATGCAAACAATATTAAAACAATGTTTGAATCATGACATCTGTGATTGTTGCTAAAATTGATCATTGTTGGGATCGTATTTGATTATTCTGTATTTTTAGGTTTGAATGATAAATAGAAGAGCAAAATTTATTCATAATTGACAGTGGCTAGCAGTGCCTAGCCCTAAGTAATCAAGATAGATTTAAATACTTATATATATATGTATGTATCTTAGCCCCAATGTGCTGATATCAAAGCATTGAAATAATTGAATGTTTGGATTGTTGGTTCCTTCAATGTACTGTTCTGTTTTCTACTAGAAATGATTGTTTCTATATGTTAATGCTAACGTCACACTACTCTAGTACTTAACAGTGTAAATTCGATTTATTGCTTTAGTTTCAGGAATTATATTTTTTAGGAATTTATAAGCATCTCTACTTCTGTATATTACCAGATGTATAGCCATATAGAAGTACAACATGCAACTTGTCCAGTACCACTGCCTTTATACTAACCTATTGACTAAGCTACAGTTATTTTAAGCTGAGATTTTTGAATATATAACAGGAATCCCTGTACAAAGAAACCCTCTAGATAAAAAATTCATGTTGCTTTAGTGGAAAAAGAAATGAAATATTACATAATAATTGATGAGAGTTGTACTATGATTTAACTCTTTGCAAGTATTCAAACTACATACACCAGTAATTAAATCGCATTACTTTTATACTCTATATTCAATCCAAATTTCTTTCGAACAGAAAACTGAGATTATGACCACCTAAATAGTGGGTCATTACATCCCTGAAATGGCCAGTGCTCGTGCTGGTTCAGGACAGAGGAAAATAGCATCAGGTGGAAGACAGCCAACTGTGCCATCTAAGGGAGGAGAAAGTCGTCCAGCAAGACCATCTGATAGATTAAACCCTAAAACAGTTGATCCTGTGAGTATGCACTTACATACACTGTCTTGGATATTTTTACTTTTTTTTCAAAAGATGCTGCTTGAAATTTAAGAAATTTTGCAATTACAGAGGTAATTTGAGTCTGTATAAATACTGTATATGTTAAAATTGATGTCTTCTCTTCTGCTTTTGTATATATGTATGAAAGCCAGTGCCATCTTGTATGTGGCATTCCAAGTAGCAACTTATTCCTTCTCCTTACAATTTTGCTATATTTTAATACTGAAATGCGATTTTAATTGTCACATATTTGTGAGTGAGTGAAAGAAACAATGATTTGAGCGCTGCTATGGGATTTACAACCACTACTGTGAGGTCATTCAAGAAAACGCAACATGTAATGTCACTATTTGCAAGCAAGAAACAATATTTACTCCATATGGTGGCTGCATTTTCATATTGCCTTATGCGGTAAATATTGCTGACTGTCAGTATGTGGTGATGTCACATTTGATGTTTTCTTGATATGACGTCACTTAAAGAAGAGGTTGGAAATTGTACAGCGGCGATAATTTGTGGTCTCATTTGCACTGTTTGGTTGTAAATGGAAATATGATTGCAACTCCAAATTATTTGTGTTAATGTGAAAATCTTTGATAAAACTCCTCACCCCTAGTTAATGTGAAAAAAATTAATCAAGTCTCATAAATTTGACAGCTGTGTTCTGTTTGTTTTTGTTTCAGTTTTCAAACTCACGTAAGAGTCAGTCAGCTTTTTCAAGCATTTATTCTACTGGTGGAATACCATGCAGGTATGTTGTTCTACCAAGTCTGTCAGTTGTTTAGTATTTCTGCTGTGGCTGATACTCTTGCAGATTTTATTCAAGAGGCCAACATGAAAGTGAATTGTTGGATTAACTGGTTCAGTGTCCTCCCTAGAATATTTTCACTAGGGTAGGAGTATGTGAAGTGATTAGGCTTTGGGAGGGGGTTGTGAAGTGATTAGGTTATGGGAGAGGGTTATGAAGTGATTAGGTTATGGGAGGGGGTTTTGAAGTGATTAGGTTATTGGAGGGGTTGTGAAGTGATAAGGTTATGGGAGGGGGTTATGAAGTGATTAGGTTATTTGAGGGGGTTGTGAAGTGATTAGGTTATGGGAGGGGGTTATGAAGTGATTAGGTTATTTGAGGGGGTTGTGAAGTGATTAGGTTATGGGAGGGGGTTATGAAGTGATTAGGTTATGGGAGGGGGTTATGAAGTGATTAGGTTATGGGAGGGGGTTGTGAAGTGATCAGGTTATGGGAGGGGGTTGTGAAGTGATTAGGTTATTGGAGGGGTTGTGAAGTGATTAGGTTATGGGAGGGGGTTATGAAGTGATTAGGTTATTGGAGGGGGTTGTGAAGTGATTAGGTTATGGGAGGGGGTTATGAAGTGATTAGGTTATGGGAGGGGGTTATGAAGTGATTAGGTTATGGGAGGGGGTTGTGAAGTGATTAGGTTATGGGAGGGGGTTGTGAAGTGATAAGGTTATTGGAGGGGTTGTGAAGTGATTAGGTTATGGGAGGGGGTTGTAAAGTGATTAGGTTATAAATGGGGGTTGTTGCCCTCTTTGGAGAATTTTTAGTTTCAAACTTTTAAATGGTAATTCTGGGTGATTTTAGATTTTTTTGGAAAATAATATTTCGTTGTTTTACATACATAAAAAATATTTTACAAGTAAATACATTTATTATACATATAAAAGGACACCACTGGGTAATTCTGCAGATGCCATAGTTGAAAATATAAGCTCTTACAGAACATTCAAGTAGTTTTAGTAGTATTGAATTCATTGTATAATATATTTCAGACTTGTTCATGGTTCTGTGAAACATAAACTTAACTGGGATACTCCACCCGAACAAGTACCATTCGATCCTGTGTTAGTCACGTTAGCAGAGGTAAGACAAGTCATTTATGTGTATTTGCGTTTATTTATCGTCGCCACCGGTTTCCCATATGGGCAATGCCTCTGGAAGGATGTTAGTCATTTTAGATTTTTGGATGATACAGCAGATGCTTCAGTTCAAGAAACACCCCTGGTTCTTTTACATGTCCAAGTCCAATGTAAAGCATCGTTCAGGGGTTTTTGTCTCATCCGAAAGACTATTAGTACTGTTAGTGGTGAAGGGACAATCGTACCCGCGACCTCTGGATTACTAGTCCAGCGTGTTACCGCTGGACCACGGATCTGATCTCTAGTCATTTAATTGGGCTTTTGACAATTCATACTATGCTTGATATCCCCATATACAAAATGGTTTCATTGATAGACCAGGTGCAAAAATGTAATGGAAGAAAAATATTATTTTTTTTATTTAGTTTTAAAAAAAGTTCTATGAGAGTATCTATGGTCCTCCTTTTTTTTAACCTTAGATTTGGTGTCGAGTGGTAATAACAGCCATGTATTATTTTCAATCATTCACTAGTGATATAACAACTCACATGCATGAAGTCACAACAAACAACATTCCTGCTTAATTTAAACTTGGGTTGTCAAGTAACATATTTACACAATTTATTACACTGTTTAGGCGTTGCATAAAGTCACGTTGAGTGACCTTGTCAACCTCGTGACGTAGTTGTGCTCAAGTGTTGTTGAGATTGTCACATTTTTATTTGTACACTCGACCATGATCCGATATTTAACATTACAGGGTCTCGTAGAGACTGTCCATCCATATGCATTTGTTGCTAAGACTGGATTCAAGGAGATGTTAGAGGTGCCAGGATGCTCAGATAAAGTTATTCCACTATTGCCTAAACTCACAGTTGGTATTAGAGGTGCTCTGGTGAGTTACATGTTTTCTGTCAGTTATTTATTGCTTGCATGCATACTCACATTATGTTACTAATCGTCTTGCAACATGTTTCAGTAATGGATTAACTCTGCGTCCCTTACCAGTTTATGTGGACATGTTTCATTGGTTTCAACTTTACTTTTTCATTATGCCATTTTTGTATCAAGCGTTTCATGTGTAATATATGTATATTTCATATAAATGGTCACATGTTTCTTTTATTATAATTTGTGCCTCAGGTCATTTATATTGTCACACTCCTAGCTTTCTTTGTCAGAAAGGATTAAATTTACAGTATTTTTTTCCTTAAATTCTTTAATATAAACGTTTTTATACAGTAAAACCTCACTTAATGACCACCTGAATAATAAGGCCACCTCAAAATTAAGAGCACTATTTTCAAGTCCATTTTCACTGTTCTGCTCTTTTATATTCAACCTCAACATTTAGACCACCTCAATAGGAAGAGGGCTCGTCTAGGGTCCCAAGTGTGGTAGTATTATTGAGGTTTTACTGTACATCTATGTATCAATGCTGCTATATTATGCACATTTCACTTATTTATATTGTAGGGACATAAAGACCCTGAAGTCGTGTCTGGTGGTCTTGATGCAACATGTCAGCTGAGTGATGTTGTTGGTCCAGCATTAAATCCTCATCTTAATAAATTACTTGTACCAGTAAGTATTGTTTGTTTACAGAATTCATCAAATATAACCGTCCATGTGTAGGTTACCGCGTAAGTGCTAAAATTTGCAGGTGGAAAAATTGCGAATGTTGCGAATGCACAAAATTCCCACACATTTTCCTCAGCGTGAATTTCCACATTCAGTATATATACATGGCGTGTAGCCATTACTTGGAGTCCAGCACATCATGGAGTCACATCCAAAGCACTTACTGCCCTACAATCAATTATATGATAGAGATTGTTATGACAACTACATAATATCATCAATATATGATCAGAGTAATTTCAGTGATTTGCAAACACTTACGCTTGTAAAATGTCTGGAATTGTCAATTCGCGACACATGATATTATCCACTTATACAGTATTTAAATTACATAACATCTATTGCGGGACATGTTCTTACAACTTGTAGTTATCACACTTTTTGACTGATTCCGTGGTTACTAACCGGCACCTAATTCAGTGAATGTGAAGATCAAGTTTGAATTTCACCATTGGCAATCTTCTTGTGCGGTCTTCACAGTACTGCCATTCTTTACTGTGCCAAAAATTATTACATGTACTACTTTGTGAGGTTTTACAATACATGATTGATTTTTTATCTGAACTGCCCAATGGCCTGCCACATTTGGCTAACTGCTATTCAGTTATCTATGTAGGCAAATGTCTGTGTTCATCAAACAGTTTTGTTAACACAAAATTATTGTTGGAAATATATTGTGGATTTTAGCAAATTGCATACAGTAAAACCTCACTTTAGACCATCTCAATAATATTAAGAAAATAATTTTTAAGTCCACCTTCACTGATTTGCTCTTTATTCAACCTCAATATCAAGACAATCTCAATATATATACCAGTTTTCAAGGGTCCAAAGGGTCTTATTATTGAAGTTTTACTATACATGTGCACATATTTTGTAGGTGTCAAAACATATGACGAGTAAAAAACTAAAAGAGAAAGTTGTAGATACTCTTCACATGCTGGAAAGCAATGGTGGAAGGGTAAGTATCAGAATTCTCTCGTGTAAAAATAGATTATATGAATCTTTCACTGGCTCCTGGTACGTACCGAAATATCTGGCGAGAGGATTACTGTTTCTGAGAGATCGAGGCTTTGCTGAGTTATAGCCAATACAGTGACCAGAGAGTCGGATATGTCCATCCACACATGATGTCAGTGTTCTTGCATGCCTTTTTTTAAGAAATAAAAGACCATATTAAATAGAAAGACAAACGGTTATTTTGACATTTTTGTTATAGTTATGTATGAATGTGCAAATTTATTCAAGTTATTATTCACTGTAATGTGAATGTTGTTATATGACGTCATCAGCACGAGACTCATCCTGCATGGGTGGTAGTATAAGCTAGTATTTCAGCACCAGTATAATTGTGGGGCATTTTGGTCTGGTATAAAAGAACATGCTGACTGGCTTATATACTCGATGGTTGCTTTTCCTCCTTTGAAAAGTCATAGTGTGCACATTTTCTTACTGAGATAAAAGTCATTGTAATAAGACAGAACTATTGTCTGTTTTTGTTTTCAATACATAATGTACCTGTGATAAACAGTCATCTACATGTTGTGTGTTTGGATGATAAAATGGTAAACTATTCACATATTGTGCACAAATACAAGGAAGTATTCATTGCATATGTTGATGTTTAATAAAAGAAATATTAAGTAGTGTTAGTTTGATCATTTACATACACAATAATTTGTCACCTACATTGAGCCTTGTATGTACACTATGTGTGTACATGTATTGATTTATTTTAGGAATGTCTGCCTATGATCAAGTCCAAGATACCCACATATTCATCTATATTCACTTGAATACTCATTGCCAGGCTGATGGATTACAACAAATATCAGGATTCCATTGTTTCTATTGAACATGTATGTTATTTGTACATTTCGGTGTAGATGAACATTAGATGTTATATTTATTCCGTGTCAAAGTTTTATGTTCATTATGTATAATACCGAATCAGGATATTATATTGTTGTGTATATTCAATTTTATTTACTTAGACCTTTCAATTTTATTCTATTAGCTATTGAACAAAATTTAGTGAAGTTGTAGCATATTCAATTGAGTTTAAATTATAACCATATATGTTTACATTTAAAGGCTGAAGGTGTAGGGTGTGAACAAACCTTGTATGAAGTATTATATATTATACATGTTTTTGATGGATAAAGGGAAATAACCCAGTGTTTTTCTAAGAAATAATTATATAAATGGAATTGTAGTTGACTGTTTTGAGATTAATGATAATTGTACAATTAGTTGATATTTTATTTTTTAAGGTTTACCATGGAATAACGGTGAACTATTATCCAATAATTCACAGTGAAATTATCAAAGTGATAATGATGTCATATAAATTCAACGTGGAAATTTGATTTAATTAATGAGTAAAACATAAAAAGCAGACCAAAAAAAGCATGAAATAAATAGAATATTGAAAGTTATTTCACTGTGTGAGCAGCAGGTGGAATATTTTCCGAGTGGCGTAGTCATGAGTGAAAATTTAAGTCGGATGCTCACGAGGTTATTTAACTGGTTCCTCTCTATATTATGCCATTTACTATATTCAAATTGGCAGTTTCATATTTGTATGCCTAGCAAGTGAGTAGATTTGTAATGTAACATTAGACATGTAAGTATTATTGTTCATTATAGTGATTGTTATACCATTATTTTTATGTTTTTTAAATACTGTTCATGGGTTTACAACAGTTGTGTTCTAATAATGTGTGTTTTATTTCATGCTGTCAAACTTTGTTCAGATTGTAAGTCTGTTTGCTGTAATTGTCAAGATACAAGCATAGAATTTGTCAAAACCAACCTCTTTTGTGAGAATTTTACATATGGAATTTACTCTTGTTTAGCTAAAGGGTAAAATGTCAAATCTCTTTTTTTGTTTCTCTACAATGTTTTTATCTTTAATTTTGTTGCGGATTGTATTGTATTTATTACCAGCATTTTGTACACATAGACTTGTAGATAGTAATTATTCCACAGAGCTCTAGAAATCCATGACGTCCTGGAGAAGTATAGATGCTGATTCGGGCTACCAACAGTCGAGTTGGACGTACACTATTCTATGCTTCTACAACTAGCCTCCCTTGTCAGACAAGTCCAAATTAACATGTACACTAGTCCAGGTACAACATTACAGAAACACTTAAGTAAAATCTTATCCTTAAAGCTCACTTTCCTCAATTGGTTTAATTAACATACAGACTATTATATGGTCAAACCAAGATTGATAAATGAATAGTAGTAATATGTTGTTGTCAATACCATTAAAAAGCCTAACAGTTTCAATGTCATCCATATGAAGTTTTGAACTCTTGGGATAAAAGCACAACATGCTTAACATATTTGTTACTATATATAATAACATGCGTATTAAATGTAAATCGTTCACTTCTTTATACCATGTAGTATTATGTTGTATTGTATTAAGGTCGTGGAGGGATAACAGGATGTTTTGGACTGTACGGCAGATTAATGATTGTGGGGAGAAGGTGTGGTCCGTTCTCCCTCTTCTAGCATTGGGTACATCTCTGATATAAGTGTTGTTATATAGAAGCTAGATGATGAAGTCTGATGCTATGGTTCAGCATTATTATGATATTTTTGTCACTGAAGTTATCATGTTCCACACTTCCACAGTATAACATTTATGTATACATTTATAGAACCAAGAACGTATCAATGAATATCTTTCATTTATTTCCACCTAATGGCAAATTGAGTTACCACAGGGGTGTCAAAATTCCGGATATCTGGATTCAGAGCACTAAAGATTGATTTTCAGATTGATATATGTCTGTTGAGTTTTTATGGGGGGGGGGGGGGTAGGGACGATTCTGCTACTGAACAAATGGAAGTGCGAACCTATTTTAAAAAAGCTTACGATAACAACCAAGGTGTTAAACTGACAAGTCTGAGGATGAGTTCTTTGATTCCGCTTAGTTGACTTGGCTCTGTAGTTACTGTAAACAAATACTCTCCAATTCGATATGGTTTCAAAATGGGATCAAAACCATTGTAGTGTGCTTCCTAGTTATGTGTAGGAATAATGGTTAAACTGTGTGCAAGAATTTTCAGTGATCACTTGTTGGTATGTATAAATTCATTTTGTGGTATAATCATAGACAAAGTATTCTATTTTACCATGATTTGGCCATATATTTATTTTCAGTCATTATTTAAAAATGAATATCTTATGTGATATGGTGTTAATTTTGTTGATTGATGCACATTGTTGATTGTTTGACTTAACTATTAAACTATAAAGAAATGAACAATGGATTGTTTGCGTAATATTTGCTTTGTGGTATGAACTGGTCATCTGGGTTTGTATTCATAAAGCTCCTCTAAAGAGAAAATTTCCCTTAGTTTTATAAGTTTTCCTTAGATTTTATAGAATTTTCCTTAACTATTGGAAAAACTCTAAAGTGTTATTTTATAAAGATAAGGAATTTCCTTACTTAAAATCTCAGGAGCTTTATGAATGCTGGCCAGATCTCTTAAATCTCAGTTATTGTTTGACTCACCTGAGCAGTTATGTTATACATTTGTCTAGGTCTGTTTAGATGTATTGTAACAATTGTTCAAACATTATTTCCATTGTCAGTCCTGAGCCAATTTCAGTGAATCCTATAAATATAAACATAATGGTAACCATGACAACAATTTTATATTGTACAATAAGCTTGACATGTCCAGTTTATATCTGTATCTACCAAGTATAGTCATACTTAAAAACTTCAACCACTTCAGTCATTGTTTGATTGTTCTATAGCAATATTTTCACTTGTTTTGACCCTTTTGACCTTGACTTTGATCTGCATTTTTTAATGTCTGCACATACAATGGCTATGCACATTCATAGTGAATGTTGATTAATTTTATTTGGGTACTGTAACTGCTGCTGAAAAATACAGTAGGGCACTTATTAGTTTTATGCTTTTATTCTGTAATTGGCGCCTCCTTGGACGCCATCTTGAATTTTGGGGCTCGTACCAATTTATGCTGGTGGTCTGATAAAATACAGACCCTGACAAACATTTTGGTGTATGACATTGTTCGTTTTACTCTTGTGGTCACCTACCTGTTAAAATAAGCCCCTTAAGGCAAAAGTCATCGCACTATAAAATTTACTGTAATGATCTTGTGATGGTTCTTTACAAGAAGTTTTTATTTGATCCTTAATGGTTACATAGTTGATAGGCTGCCTAGCTGGATTGCCTTTGTTACAAGAGATAAAATATCCTAAGTGTATACTAGAAGCAAGGTTTGATAAGATGTTGTAGCAACGATAAACTTGTGGTGCTTTAAGCCATCTGATTGGTCAAAAACATGACCGCATGGGAGAGTAACAGACTGAGTAACCATGACAACCCTTGTGTTTATGCTTTGGCTATTGTGTCTTACCCCCTGTCAATCAGTTGGATTTAAAAAGCTATAGGAATTCTTGAAAAATGATAGAATGCAAATTCAGTTATACACAATTTATTTTAATATAAAATCCAAGTACATAAACAATGATACTTTGAAAGTAACGAGATAATTTAAGTAGATATATACAAAGCATAGAAATTATATGTAATTCTAGTAAGTATGAAACACATGCTTGAAATAAAATCACAGGGATCAACCAAACACACAATCTTACATTCATAATGATCTATTTACAGGCTTGAGGTATAAAATTATTAACAATAAATGAACCTTTTGGAACGACATTGTTCAATAGAAGCATAACCACTGCAATAAGGTTATGGATAGTACAGAGAAATGCTTGGCATTACTTTAATCTGTCTTATAAAAGTCACATATTGCATACAAATGTTAAAATTGTTTCAGTAGAGAATACACATTATAAACACATTGTTAGTTGGAAGAAAAGAATCTGTAGGCAAATATTTATATACCTGCAGTGTCTTGTATATATAGCTTATATATATGAACGCCGCCGTGACAAAACTTGTACACAAATGATTTTTATCCGAAGATGTTAGGAAGCTTAAATGTGATTTATAGAATTAAACAAACAAAATATTTATTAGTATTATATAATTTGTTTTTTTCCATTTGAAGAGCAGAATATTTATTAAGAATCATGTACATTCTGATGTGACATCATTTTGTAGCTGACGTTTCCATCTTGTTCTTAATATTGGAATTGCTATAAAAAGAAAAGTAGATATCAGATTTTAATGCTTTTGGTAATGAATGACTAGAAAAATCTATCTGTTAGAAAATGTTAAAACCTGAAAGTGGACTATTTGGTCACTAATACAGGTTTCATTGTGGCACAGGTCATATATTACTGTATGTATATAGTTTCCTTTTGTATCAGTAATATGTAAACATTTGAATAAGTATGTGTGCAGGATTCTGTCTAAATTGATATACATGTTTTAGGAATATGGAGATAAAATGGAAGACATGGTGACTAGCTGATCAGACGAAACTTGGAAAGTAGGAAGCACACGAACATGGTCACCAAGGAAACAGCAACGGCATCTGAAATATAAAAGTAAAAAAATTACTTATGTGAGGCATGATCCATTTATACAGCATATATTCGTTTAAGTATCTACAACTAAGAAGTCCCATACCAAAAAGGGTCAGGGAATTTATGGTCATGGAAATAACACATTGTACGCATTAGGGATACATTTACATAGGTATTAAGTTTATAAGATCACTCATTTTATGTTACGTTCAGTCTGTAATGAATATGCTAACATATATACTGCAAGTTTAATTATTAAAAATATATAGGGTAATGTTTTTTTTCTTACATGTGAAAACAAGCATACTCCCGATTGTTTTTAAGAATAAACGACATACAATACTTTCATTTTGTATAACACATAATTCCAACACACTCCAACAACACAATTTGACAACAGCAGCACAGGGCAAAGTTTAAAAACAACGAGGCAACCAAATTAACTAGAAACATCAAACATAACATCACAACTAAATAGCAAAAAATAAAATTTCTTCGAACGATTCAATATTGTTATGTAAATCAGACAGTGATGCAATAAGAGACGCCACCTTACAAATTGTATTAGAGTGTTTACCACAGGGATGTAAATCATATTTGCCTTGGATAATAAAGTCAGACATGATTGTCTCCCTTAACACAAAACAGAGGCGTGTTTTCTAGAGGTAGGAAAAATAGACTTCTACCTAGCATTACGTAGGGAAACTAGCAGTGTTTTTTTTTCATATGCGTAGGAAAGGTAGTTCCTATCTCTAGATAGGTAGTGTGATCTGAGAGTCCTGGCTTTGCTAAACAATATATAGCACCACTGCGGAACGATTTCATCTGGTCTGGTCTGACCATTTTGTAGCTAGTGAAGCATTTAAGTGTTTTAAGAGTCATATTTCTTAAAATTGACGCAAAGACATGAGTCAGTATTTTATCTGTATGTACAAACATTACCTGACATACATCATTTGTTATCATGTGTGTATGCATTTTGCACTGAAATAAATCTCTATGTCGGACATGTCCAGTCTCACTTTCAGCGCACAAAGATCAAAACTTTTACACCACTAATCACTCACTCTAAGTCTCACTGATTCCATGTGTTTAACACAAATGATTTTATCATACTCTTTATCAAGTTTTTGGAGTTATTTATAAAAGTCCTAAATTGAAGAATCAGAAAATAACAAATTAAATAACACCATATGCATATGATGTCATAATTAGTCGACAAACGTCTACTGATGACCAAACACACAAATAAAGTACAGTCGAATCTCGTTCATAAGAATACATTGGGTATGAACTTTTATTATGAATAATACATGGTTTCGAAAAGCCCTTTTCAATTCGACATGCATAAGATACATTGGGACGTGATATTTTGGATGATACCAAGTATTAAGATAGAAAGTTGTCAAACAAACGAGGTTGGACTGTATACAGAACATTATCAAATAAAATACAACAACTAAGTCCCCTTGATCCCCTGACAAGACAGCCTTAGCTCCTTCTATTCTCATCCCTCTCTCCGACTCACCACTGTTACTTGACAGCTCAGCTATCTTTCTAGAACCAGATGCAGTATTTCCATTCTCTAATAGTAATTGATTGTTGAATTCACCTGTTCCCGATGTATGAAGTTATAATTTATTCAAGAGAGAAACTGTATTTTACTATAAAGTCATCAGCCCTTTTTTCAGATTTCGGGGTAGTATGATGGGGCCTTTTGAGAGGGGAAATGTGCATCGGAATTTGCCAAATTGCTCAAGTTTGTAATTTTGTTTAGCAGATCATTGGTGCAAAAATATAGAATCAACCCAAATCAACGCTAATCAGCAAGATATTTTTCTAGAAATGAACTGTAACAATATACTTTAGTATGATACTAAACAACTTTAGAAATTAATACACTTAAGTATGTTTGTTAAATCTGGGCCTGTACTTGAGCCAAAGTCCAAGACTTTGAAGTTAGCAGTTGAATATCAGCCAAGAGGAGATTCAACTTTACAACCTTCCAATCAGCAGTCAGGTCACTCTACTCCTCGACCACTATTCCTCCCCCTCATGTCCTCTCTATTGATGCATGCATAATTGTATATCAACTCCTCGACCACTATGCCACCCCCTCATGTCCTCTCTATTGATGCATGCATAATTGTATATCAACAAATATCTACATCAGGACGCCAAGGAGTTAAGGTCAAAACATCACAATGTGGAGCATTCCATGTGTATGATCAAAAAAAGTTTCCCCAGTATATATCACTAACCTGTACTGCTAGTTGAGCACTGCTCATCTGGTGCATATTTCCCTAATAAATTGTCATTTCCACTTGCTATAACATCTATGAATTGTGCACGTAAAGCAGACTTGCTTGTTCCTGAAATTAGATCATATCAGCAGTTTGTTAAACATTCAAGAAAATGATTCTTCACCAAATTGACTTGATAATATAAAATGAAATAGCCAATGCAATACCACCTATTCCGTCTCTCAGCAGATTTAGCTATGAACTTTTACTGATATATACTTAGAGTTGTCAATATATGGATAGTAAATACAGTTAAACCTCAATAATAAGACCACCTTTGGGACTCTCGAAAACTGGATTTCTTATTGAGATTGAATTAACAGCAAAACAGTGAAAATGGACTTGAAAATTGTGTTCTTAATTTTGAGGTGGTCTTATTATTGAGGTGATCTTTAAATGAGGTTTTCAGTAGATTGTATAATGTTTCAGACTGGTTTACACAAATTATCAGCAATATTTCTAACAATATAAGAGAGCCTACCTAGGAAGTATACAGTGACAGTGGTACAGTCTACCGTGTGTTCCTTGGCTTCACATAATAAATTATCTACAGATGTGCCTAAAGACAGAGCAACCTTCTGTTCAACATCAGATCTGAAAAAATGTAAATGTGCAATTAAAGACAATTTGTTTAAAAACATACTAAAACATCAGAATATGATTGTAATAACAAAATACGGTCGGAACTCGTTCATTCGAAAATCATCAATTCCGAAATTTTATTTCGAATAATATAAATGTTTCGAATAGCCCATTTCAAAATGATGTGCATAAGATACATCGAGACCTGATATCTATTTCTGAAGTATACAGATAAAAAAATTGACATCCGACTGTAATTACAATTAGCTTGCCTCTTAGGGTTCAAGAGAAACTGGTTTGTTTGCATATAAATAAACAACAGATGGACTTGTTTTCATCTGTTGATTTTAAACAGTATACTTTTCAATTCAGACAGAAATTCTACCTCACCAACACCTACTGTATAGAGTGGGTGATGTGAAACAAGAGGCATTGTTGTAAATGAAGATTTAATGACATGATCAAAACAAAAGGGGAAACGTATATAAAAACACAGATGAAATGAAATCTGATCAGCCAGGGACAACTTTACAGTGATTTAATTATTACATGGCTTGTAATACAAGCTTTAAAGTATTTTTATGATTTTGCAATGTCATTGCTTGTAATACAAGCAAATTTAAAAGTATGTTTATAACTTGGCAAATTTTCACAAACACAACTTAACGACCATTAAACATGAAGAGAAACTCAGCAATAAACAGCCTCACAATATTTGAGCTATCAGTGTAAATACAACGTGTTTAAACCAGTTGTTAGGCATTCCAACATCACATTGCACATAAACCAGTTGTATGGCATGCCAACATTGCTAAGCATTTAAACCAGTTGTATGGCATGCCAACATTGCTAAGCACATAAACCAGTTGTATGGCATGCCAACATTGCTACACACTTAAACCAGTTGTATGGCATGCCAACATTGCTACATACTTAAACCAGTTGTATGGTATGCCAACATTGCTACACACTTAAACCAGTTGTATGGTATGCCAACATCACTAAGCACTTAAACCAGTTGTATGGCATGCCAACATTGCTACACACTTAAACCAGTTGTATGGTATGCCAACATCACAAAGCACTTAAACCAGTTGTATGGCATGCCAACATCACAAAGCACTTAAACCAGTTGTATGGCATGCCAACATTGCTACACACTTAAACCAGTTGTATGGCATGCTAACATCACTAAGCACTTAAACCAGTTGTATGGCATGCCAACATTGCTACACACTTAAACCAGTTGTATGGTATGCCAACATCACAAAGCACTTAAACCAGTTGTATGGCATGCCAACATCACAAAGCACTTAAACCAGTTGTATGGCATGCCAACATTGCTAAGCACTTAAACCAGTTGTATGGCATGCCAACATCACATTGCACTTAAACCAGTTGTATGGCATTCCAACATTACTAAGCACTTAAACCAGTTGTATGGCATGCCAACATTGCTAAGCACTTAAACCAGTTGTATGGCATACCAACATCACTAAGCACTTAAACCAGTTGTATGGCATGCCAACATTGCTAAGCACTTAAACCAGTTGTATGGCATGCCAACATCACAAAGCACTTAAACCAGTTGTATGACATACCAACATTGCTAAGCACTTAAACCAGTTGTATGGCATGCCAACATTGCTAAGCACTATAACCAGTTGTATGGCATGCCAACATTGCTAAGCACTTAAACCAGTTGTATGGCATGCCAACATCACTAAGCACTTAAACCAGTTGTATGACATGCCAACATTGCTAAGCACTTAAACCAGTTGTATGGCATGCCAACATCACTAAGCACTTAAACCAGTTGTATGCCAACTAACATCACTAAGCACTTAAACCAGTTGTATGGCATGCCAACATTGCTAAGCACTTAAACCAGTTGTATGGCATGCCAACATCACTAAGCACTTAAACCAGATGTATGACATGCCAACATCACTAAGCACTTAAACCAGATGTATGACATGCCAACATTGCTAAGCACTTAAACCAGTTGTATGGCATGCCAACATTGCTAAGCACTTAAACCAGTTGTATGGCATGCCAACATTGCTAAGCACTTAAACCAGTTGTATGGCATGCCAACATCACTAAGCACTTAAACCAGATGTATGACATGCCAACATTGCTAAGCACTTAAACCAGTTGTATGGCATGCCAACATTGCTAAGCACTTAAACCAATTGTATGGCATGCCAACATTGCTAAGCACTTAAACCAGTTGTATGGCATGCCAACATTGCTACACACTTAAACAAGTTGTATGACATGCCAACATCACATTGCACATAAACCAGTTGTATGGCATTCCAACATTACTAAGCACTTAAACCAGTTGTATGGCATGCCAACATTGCTAAGCACTTAAACCAGTTGTATGGCATACCAACATCACTAAGCACTTAAACCAGTTGTATGACATGCCAACATTGCTAAGCACTTAAACCAGTTGTATGGCATGCCAACATTGCTAAGCACTTAAACCAGTTGTATGGCATGCCAACATTGCTAAGCACTTAAACCAGTTGTATGGCATGCCAACATTGCTAAGCACTTAAACCAGTTGTATGGCATGCCAACATTGCTAAGCACTTAAACCAGTTGTATGGCATGCCAACATTGCTAAGCACTTAAACCAGTTGTATGGCATGCCACCATTGCTAAGCACTTAAACCAGTTGTATGGCATGTCAACATTGCTAAGCACTGAAACCAGTTGTATGGCATGCCAACATTGCTAAGCACTTAAACCAGTTGTATGGCATGCCAACATCACTAAGCACTTAAACCAGTTGTATGGCATGCCAACATCACTAAGCACTTAAACCAGTTGTATGGCATGCCAACATTGCTAAGCACTTTAACCAGTTGTATGACATGCCAACATCACAAAGCACTTTAACCAGTTGTATGACATGCCAACATCACAAAGCACTTAAACCAGTTGTATGGCATGCCAACATTGTTACACACTTAAACCAGTTGTATGCCAACCAACATCACTAAGCACTTAAACCAGTTGTATGCCAACCAACATCACTAAGCACTAGAAATTTACAGATGGGGCAAATTACTACAGACAAACAGTGTGATATTCTTCATACCTAAAATCAAATAAGAAAACGGGAAATAAAACTAAGATATATATAGTGTGATATTACCTTGTATAATCGACTTTCAGGAATGATAAATCGTATGATGATGCAGAAGAACCATAGGGTATAATATTGGCACAAGCTATCCTTGGCTGGCCACCATTAGATCCATGGATTACAATGGAACGTTTTGCAGCTGAAAAAAAAACTTGTTTTAATCAGAAACCAGTGTGAGCGATTGCTTCTATTTTACTGCAGTTTGTCTACATTGATAACCTCCTGCAGCATTTTATGGATATCATGTTTCACATTTTATTTCTCCCAAATTGGTATGCAATGCAGAAATGAAAAACAAAGTTAGGAATTCTACAGTTCGCTTTTTTACTATGTGTTATTATGTTTTACATTTTGTATTATTACGTATTATGATGCGTAATGGACAGTGTCAGATTTTAACATACAAAATCAAGTGTGTCTCATGTCAAAATTATGCCAATTATTAGGTAGAGATTTTAAATCTGCTTTGTTTCTACGTCTTATTACACTATCAAAATTTCACTTAAATGGCCATGCTTGAACAAACATTGGTGAAATCATCATATTCATCATGTACAGGTTTTAATGATCTGTATTTTATAAAATTTAAGGTTTTTCCCAGTCATTTTACAGGTGTAATACAGGTGTTTATTTCATACAGGAAGTAGCTGTACAAAACACTCAAAGGCGAATTATGTCTACAGTTCTAAACAAAGGCATCTTTGTATACAACGCAAGAAATTGAACAATAATAAGGTTGGTCGAAGTAAAACAGGGATATAATGAGGCAATGACCTTTTCCACTTATCATGATACAAAATTGTCTAAAGCAAAAGCAAATCAAGCACATCATAAAAAGTTACAAATATTTTCAATGCTCAATTAACCAGGTCATGTCCGATCAAACTATTAACACCTTCCCATAATGTACACATAATGCAAGTCACAATGTGATAATATCATATTTGACACACTTTCAGCGGATCATTAAGACTCGTAAAATGTCAAATACATCAAAGGAATGTATTGGTTTGTTACCACAACATACAGTTGAACCTCATTTATTCGACAACTTTCCGTTCCAATACTTGGTATAATTCGAAATAAATATCAGGTCCCGATGTAATTCTCATGCACATTGAATTGAAATGGACTTTTTGTAACCTTGTATTATTTGAATAACATATCGGACCCGATGAAGTCGAATTAACGAGGTCTGACTGTATTTATAAAAGATAACTCTTGACAGTCACTTTTAAGTTTTGAAATACTTAAAAACAAGAACATTTTGTTTTCTTTTTCACAACAATAAATTGGTCACATTAATGCTTCAAATTCTTACTTAAGTAGGCAATCTTTTGAATATTATCAGAGCATGCCAATTGTACATGTAATGCCATACTTCTTCACATAACATACATTCTCATTTTATATGGGTTATAAGATATAACATATTGCAATACATTTCATTTCACATCAAAGATTTGAATGACTACAAATGTGTGTAAAAATGCTGGCACTTATATCTACAGCTTGTTAATATGTAACTGAACCTATTATGACAATATTAATAACCTTTGTATATAATTTACATTGTTTAAGTAATTCATTTGTATTGTATTTTCTCCTCACTGTTTGATTTTTTTCACATTGTTTCAATGAAAAATTGAAAATGTAATTAGTACTATATTGTGATTTATTACTATTGTGAATGTCAAATGATATTATTGCCATTGACCAAGGTATAATATTTCGTTATTTTTGTATATAATTTATATTTGCATTGTTTGTTTATGTGAAATTATGGGAAGTATGCCTAATAATTCGAAATAAACTGAAATATTATGAAATATTATTATAAGAGCTTTGTATACAAAGACACATTTGTAATAACAAATGTCTGTCTCAATGAACATTCTGCATGCCGGTAATTGTTTAGACCACAATGTGGTAGTATGTTAATATATGTGGCAACTCAAATGTTGAACCATAATTTTACCTACAACTTAGATTGTTTTCTTGTGAATAAATTGTATAAAAAACATGTTTGATATTCAATTTGATTTTGTAAGATGTTGTAAGATATGTAGTTATACATTGTAGTAAAAAGTAAGTAAATATGTCTTAAACCTCACTTAAAGACAACCTCAATAATAAGACAACGTCAACATTTTAAGAACACAATTTTAAAGTCCATTTTTACTGATTTGCGCTTTATTTAACCTCAATTTTAAGACCATCTCAATAAGAAGACCAGAATTCAAGAGTGGTCATATTACAGAGGTTTTTTTCTGTAATTGTACTGTTATGTCAAACCTTATTTTATGCAGAGAACATACTTTATTTGGGTATGGGCTTAGCAAAGAACAGACTTCAATTTATGCAGATATAACAGATTTATTGAGTTGTTGACGTGACCTTTGATGAAATGACAGACGCCAAAACACAATCTGAAGCAGTAAATATATGTCACTTGATATACATAATCAGATTAAGATAATTACAAATATCGTCTGAAATACATCAACCACAAATATCGGCTCTCTCATCAAAATGATCAGACAAATGCAAAGACTGGCGTACTCGTCTAGCCGTGTTAAAAACAGTAAAATTGACTCCATAAACAATTATACAGTCAATGTATTGACTGTAGCACATTCTATTTAAATTTTGTGCAAAACTCTGAAATTATCTGAATAAATTTTATTTAAACCTTTTGCTCTGACAGGACATAAACAAAAATGAAATCACCCATTTCTAAGTTTTCTGTGTTGATTAATATATGAAACATGGCCTAGACTGTTAGTAAATTCTGTTTCCAACATTATGTACCGGTATACATGTTTGATGACTTCTCGGGTGTCCTCATGTGACCCTAACATGGCTGAAAATTGGCAAATTTTGCAAAATATTTTACAATTTCCTGTATAAAATACTAAGCTGAACAACAATGCACCTACTATCAAAATTATATTGGAAACTTACCAGAGAATTTGCCTTCTAGATTTAAATTCACGTCTGTATAGAATTTTTTCCCACTTCCTATGGCGTATTGGCCACATTTTTTTGACTGGTCCCCAACTTCACATCTCAGTGGATTAGACATACTGCATTCATTGTCATAATAAGATCCCTGGAATTAAATTGAATACTTGCTTTACAGAATGAAGAATAAATTCAATACATACGTAAGAAACATTCCATATGACAAAAGACTTAATCAGATCTTTTCTTTCCAGAAAACTTTGCTCAGGTGGTGGGCAGCTTGAGCAATGCAACTATGATAACCAGTCTCAAAAATGAAACGAAATACAGTCTGACCTCGTTCATTCAAATTCAGTGGGATTTAAAATTTGATTTCGAATAAATGATGGTTTCGAATAGCCCATTTCAATTCAACTTGCCTAAGAAGATATATTTACCGGGACCTGATATTTATTTCATATAACACCAAGTATTCAGATAGATGGTTCTTGAATATACGAGGTCCAACTGTAGAAGGTTATTATAATCTTTCCTTACTTGAAGCTTTTAATAAATAACCAGTACCAAACATTTTTATTAAGTTAAGCAATTTTTTACAGCAAAAAGAAGCAATTATGTAAATCAAATTAAAACTTTTATCGCTTGAAAATGAATGTGTTAAATTTCATAACTTTATGCCGCAGAGCATGTCGAACAAAACTATTTAGTTCAAGGTTGAGAAATCGTAACCATGGATGCAGAGCAGCAGTGGGCAACCATCTGCAAATACGGAGGGGTGGGGAGTGTCTCCCCCTTATATATCATAAAAGGGCTGAATATTTGGTGTATGTAATATTACACAGGCCTATCTCACATTTAAAGTCTCAAAACATGCTGGAAAATGAGGGTTTTCCTTATGATAATCCTTTGAAATAAAAACGTTTTAGGCTAAGAGATTTACCCTCTTACCATATTTAAATTTACATTTAATGACAATTTTCGATAGGTAGCACTATTTTATTTTTTCGAGTTAATCTTTATGTTGTATGCACATGGCCATGCATACATTATATGCCTCGGTACGCCCCAGTTATTACATAGAAAAAATACAAGACACACCTTTATATAGCATTCATGCATAGCAGTTTTTTCCTTCAATGATATGTCGACAGAATCACAACATATAAAGTTGCCTGACACGCTACCATGACTGCTAATTAATCCATCATTTATGTTAATTAAATATCAATTTCATTTATACATTTAATTTGATACGGTTTATTGAAGGATTAAAATTCAACACTCATCCCTGTATTTGTATGTAGTAATGTCATTAATATAGTATTTGACTGCATATCTAATGTTGTTGCAATTTTCAATGTGAATGGTTTTTTTTAAATTTGATATACTGGTACAATGTAGTAACAATATCAGAATGTATTATTTTACTACTGACATGTAATACAATATTAATTAAGTAACCGGCTGTCAACTCACCTCTTCAAAAAGTAGGGATAAAGTATGGCTATTTGCTGTTAAAAGATAGGGATTTTATTGCCTAAAAGATGGGATAGTAGGAATGATTCCTTACCTTTGGAATATCAAAAATGGTAAAAATTCACAGCACTGTACATTCTCCATGAATAGACTTCGGTGCTTCATGCAGGTGAAATAAACATTTTGAGATAAGGCCTCAGATTTGTAAAAAAGTAGCATGCATGTAGTAGGGCTCTTCCAAGAAAAATGTTTGGAAAAAAGTAGGAAAAAAGTAGGGAGCAGGTAAAAAGTAAAGTAAAATAGGGCCCACATTCTATCATTCAGTGACACAGAATACCTAACTGTGTATCTATGTCTCTGAATACAGCTCAACCTATTCTGAGCAGCCTTCCTGATCAAAAATCTCTATTGGACAACATGATAAATTCTAAAAGGTGTTATATTAAAAAACGACTACAGTAAACCCTCACTCAAAAATAAGACCACCTCACAATTAAGACCACACATTTCAAGTCCCTTTCCTCTATGTTGCTCTTTATTCAACCACAATATCAAGGGTCCTGATGGTTGTTGAATTATTGGGTTCTACTGTACAAATTTATCCTTTCATGTGCTGCTACCTCCCCGCAACAACCAAGGGTGTTGCTCTGGAGAGATTGCACTGTAAATGTCCTAAAGAGTGCATAAAACAGTAAATTTCGTAAAATTTGCATAGTTTTGTGTGACATTCATTAATTCATTTACCTAAATGCAGTAATAGGCAGACAACATCACTGAATATATCACACAATATAATGCAAGTCACCTCTATATATAATGGGCTTAAATCATGTGAGTGCGTTTAATACAGGTTGAATGTTATGCCCTGATTCAAGCTTGGTTGGAATTTTATAACCAGAAGGTTTTTTCATTTCCTATTTAAGGTAATTATTTGATAAGTAATGAAATTATAGCCGTGTCACAAAAATTGTTTGAAGTTCAAATTACGTAGCTTACTTATGAGTTATAAATTTCATAGCATGAAATAATACTATAAACCATTAGACCTTTTGAAGCAGAAAGTCGACCCAATAAAAGTATAATAGTAATGTGACCTTTTTTATAAAATAAAAAAGTGTAAAAATATCCTTTATGGTACATACTTTAGAATAAATTACCCTACTTAATACAGAAATTGTTCGTATCAGTATTACTCACCTGTAACATTTTACTAAGGACAATTTTAACTTAAATTGGCATAGTTAACTTACCTACCCCATTATCATAATATCATGGAGTAGATGTGTCCGTAGGAAATGGATGCCCCCCCCCCCGCCATGGGTTTTCAGTTGATATTTTGTTTATAAAGGCAATACAATTTTAAAGCAATTTAAAATGAATGCATCCATCCGTTCAAGCCTTATTGATTGCACAACATTTTTAAGTGGATAAAGGGTCTTTATTCCTTAACATATTGGATATTAACCAAAATCTAACTTGACCTGTATTTAATTATCCAAAGCTAATGTGCCCAATATAAATTGAATCCACACAACCAATTTTTTGCACCAATGCTAGGACAGACAGACAGGGGTAACACCTTATGCCTTTTTTGCCATTCTTTGAATGGCGTCAGCATAATTAACTCATGACATTACAATAGCTGTAGATAAGCCGATTTACTTTATTAATTAAGACATGTACACATTTATAACAAACATGAAACATTATAAAAAACAAGACAGCTTTGTTGCATTTGCAGACGATTTTACAATTGAGCTCATTTCATCCTTCACAGTTCCTATAAAACAATTATAAACTCACCTTGTCAACCATAAACGGATTATAATGGGGCCCACAGCTAATACAATCAGTGCCTACAGGACTCTCATGAACATGCCAATTGTGACCTGTTGTTATAGAAACATTCCCGTAAAACAAGTTGACCTCTATCATTGTATTACTGACATCTCCATTCTCGTACTTATACTGCGCCTGAAGAAGAAAGAACTATTCTTACACCAGAGGTGGATTTTCAGCATTTCTATCGGTGCAGGAAACTCTAACCTACACACCCCCCCATGTAGGATGAGTGTTAATAAGTGCATATGATGTCACTAAATGACGTCACATAACATTGAATAATAACTTGAATGAATTTTTAAAATTTACTATCAGCAAAAATCCCTCAAAACTTAATAGTCGTTTATTCAATATCGTCCTTTACTTCTTAATAATAGGTATGCAAGAAAAAGAATCTTCCACTGGCTTTGTATGCAGATGGAAATATCCGGCTCTTAGAGAACTGTTTTTATGGGAACTTGGCAAAAGCTTGTTCCAGTCAAAACAGTAACCCTTGTGCCGGTTATTTCTATCCGCACCCAGAGCCAGTGAAAGATTCTTATATTCAACCACGCAGATAAATTAGCATTGAGGAAAGCATTGAGAACAAAATGGACTGGTTTACAGACATATTACAGATATCATTGTGAACATAATAAATCTGTCATAATTTGATTAATTAGCAGTGCTTCAAAAGAACACCGATATTTTCTTTCACTCTTGAAGGTCACAAATGGCTTGTTTCTGTTAAACATTATTAGGTTTACGAATATGCATACCAGTTTGTGATGTCATGGAAACATAATGCTTTGAACCCTTTAGATAAACTCAAGACATAATAAATAAAACAATTTAGATAAAATGAAGACACATATGTAATAAAACAATTTAGATAAACTATAAGCATAGTGGAAGATTTATTTCAAGCTGTTCTTTGCAGAGATTAAGACATGTTTGCACTTAATATTTCATGGATTGTGTAAATTTAGCAATGGCTATTGTGTAAACTGTACAGATAACATTTAGTGCTCCATCTAAAATAATTATGACATACCAAATGTATAGAACCTGTGATGTCTCCATCAAAACGTGCCATATGTTCAACGACTGAAGTACCCGGCGTGACTTCCTGTATATTTCCACACGCCCATCTTGTAGCTTTAGCATCATTTTTGTGTAATACGACTGATCGACCAACAATGCTATATGGTCCTTCCATTGGAAGAGTCATATCGATAACGTCTGTCGAATATGCTGCACCAGACAGTGGCTCAAACTTTCCGCTCAAGTCCCCACATTCGTATTCATCTTGTGAACCAGCCGCTGGTCCGGGATAAGGTGCATTAAAGGGGTTAAGGTGTCCACCAACATCCTTAGCTTGACAGACATCTTTCTGTGGTGTGTTTACATCAGTCGGGTACTGGTGAATATGATAACCTGCAACTTCAGATTTCAAACCAGACAGAGACACAGACACTTTGGTTACGCCTGACAAAATATCAATACAATCTTGTTTGAATGAAATCATTCCAGACGGGCTACCTTGACCATCAGCAGATGACCACTGAGATACCTTCACTTCTCGTGGGACTTTTAGTTTGATGTCAGCGCAAGATAACCGACCATCTCCGGAGTTTGCATCGTGTATAGTTATAGATTTACCTACAATGGATTGAGGTCCAGATAAAGGTAGCTGCATATCAGAGAAGAAAAACTTTTGTTTCCCACCAGATACGGTTCTTATGTTTAATTTACCATGTTTGCCAGATAGATCACCAAGTTCACATCGAAACTGATTGTCAGATGAGCACATAGCACCATAATCTCCCTCTAAGTCAACACTGTATGGATTGTAATGACCGAGAACAGACTGACATCTAGATGTTGCTGATAGCATGTCATCACCCATGGGAACCTGATGAACATGCCACTTATGATTCACAGTGGCGGATGACGATGTCGCTGCATAGTTAAGTTCTCCATACACTTGAGTTTCAGCATACCACATATTTTTGGGTTGCCTAAGGACAATGTATCCAATAACAGGATAAGTAAATCTTGCATACGCAGTTTTCATTTCAATTTCATCTCCAGGCCAAATAGTGCTGCAAATCCAACGTGGATAACCAGACATGGCTTTGTGTACAACAATACTTCGTCCTATTATTGAATTTTTACCAAACAACTGTAAATAGGGATCAGTAAAATTCTGTGCAAAATTGTTTTTGGTTGCTAATGTGCCAAACTTTCCACTCAAATCACCAACTTCATATTTGTCTGGTGTAGTCGAAGCTGGAGATGGGTAATTGGCATCAACGACAACATTAAAAGGATTAAAATGTCCGGCAACAGAACTTGCGTCACAGACTGTATCACTTTCCAAAACCTGTTGTGGGACTGGATAGAGATGCACATGGTATCCACCAGCGAGTGACTGCATATTGTTCAGGTTAACATTTATTTGAACAGGGTCGAGTGGAGACTTTTGAAAAAACATTAAATTTCCAGTCACATCATCGTTACTGAACTTAGACACTCCACTCATGTGAGGGTATTCAACAATATTAGCACATGCAAAGTATGCATTGCCATTCAGAAACACCAGAGTTTTTCCAATTATTGAGTTCTCGTTACTGAGAGGTAGTTTCAAATCACCATAAAATGCTTTTGTTTTTCCAGTTGGAAGCATCGTTAAATTTCCATGCTTAGCAGTCAAGTCACCAATTTTACATCCAGAATGGTCTTCAGTAGAGCATGACTCTCCTGTGGAACCATCAGGATTGTACATGTCTTTAATAGTGCTTCCACATCTGTTAGAAATATCAGTGTTTGCATCAATATCCATTTTTACAACCCCACTGTTAATTTGCCAGTTAAGGGTGGTAGGTTTTGTTTTGTCAAGGAAATACAAGTCCAGGTAAATGAATGTATCGGCATTGGGGCTGTTGTCTTGTTGTCGGAAGATAACACTGCCTCCGATCTCTGCTGGTAGGTGCGCAAAGGCAGTAATGTAGTCTGCATCAGCTTCTATGGTAGCACAGATTGTTAATGCACTTCTATCAGTGATGAGGAACGAACGACCTGATATATATATAAGGTAAGAAAATGTATAATTACAGTAAAACCTCAATAAGAAGACCACCCTATTGACCCTTGAAAACAGGTCTGTTTATTGAGGTAGTTGAATATTGAGGTTGAAAAAAAAGCATAACAGTGAAAATGGACTTGAAAATTGTGTTCTTAATTTTTAGGTGGTCTTGTTATTGAGGTGGTCTTTAAGGGAGGTTTTACTGGACTATTGAAAACAATTGTCATGGTAGATAATATATATGACATAAAGGATTTTACCAAAACCGTTTGATATCTGCAGATAATAGTTCAGTTTTCAATTGAGATTTCAGTTTCTCTTAGCTTTTTCCACTGACAGGTTCGACACAGTAGATCAACAGATTCTGTTACATTATAGGATCAGAACTATGGGCAAATATATGAATAAAATATACATGGAAATAAGGTCTTGGATTATTAGGAAGATGTATGGGGATCTTCTGAACCAGTCTTTAAAACTTTGTCCAACAACAATATGCTTGTTACTATAGTATACATGTAGTACTATACTATATTATGCAAGTGTTTTAAATGATGATAAGTTTACCTTCTATAGATTTAGTACCCGACAGATCCATGCCACTGGCAACCAGAGTGCCCTGGCCAGATGTTGCCCCAGCTGATCCAATACTGGAAATAACAACAAAGTAAGATGTACTTCAGGGCAAGACTTTCGCGTAAAATTTATGTCAAGAAAATAAAGTGATTTACAGTACTTGAGTATCTACTATAGCTAAACAATCACTTTAACATTTCTATAACTGAAAAACTAGAAACAGAAATATTGTAAATTATTTCTCCAAGTTATCAATATCAAAGTCATCACATACTTGTTCAGTCTCTGTGACTATCATCAAACATCATTATTTGGTGTGAAGTGTACTTTATATAACACATATAACAAAATGTAATTTCTTAAACACTTCTTGCACTGACATGCAGGAGTGTAGCTACCAATCATACTGAAAGGCCCTGGCCTGCACATCATTTACACTGGTATGGCTTAATATTTGGATAATGATTTCAAACTTATATAAGAAACTAGTTTGTGTTTGCGCATTCATTTTCGGATGACTTCATCCCTTCCATGCATTGTAATGTCGATGAACAATATTGGTTTATGCTAAATAAAATGTTGAACTGAATTGAATTATTGTTTATTTTTAGTTTAAAAGCATTTTATGTGAATTTTATTGACATATTTATACAAATATGTTAACAATATATACACACAACTGCAAATATTGTTTCACCAATAAAACATGGGCTGTATGAAAAATTTTGATTTCAATATTCATATCACTGGCAGTAAAAGTGTTTGCAGCTAACGTTTCACAACGTTTGCAATTTGGTTCCCCCTGTGCAGTGAATGTGATATGGTGGGTCATGGGTACAATACAAAACAGTTTCGTAACGTTCACAATTATTACCCCTAACTGAACACAGAGCAAAAGTCATATCTCAAACACTCAGATATACTTTCAATGTAACACAAAACAACAAAGGTACAAAAAATGATGCATCAAGACATTTCAATGCTGTATAAATACAAGAATGTTTCCCCCAATATATCAGTAACGTACAAAAGGTTTGGTGCCAAAACTATCGTAAATGCTTCTTTACAGAAACCGAGTTACATCAGATTTGTCCCGAACCCTCGATATACAGCTTCAAGTTTTCATTGTATTAAATTTACATACATTACAGAAATATGAGAGATACTGAATAGAACAATGCACATTTTTGAGTGAAATATACCCCAGCTCTGTTTCCCATAATGTCCATACTGATCATCAAATGTCTCAGTACATTAAGACAATGATTCAACAAATTCTTCAAGAAAGTTTCATAAGTAATCTTCAGGGTTCCCATTATATACATTGTTAATGACTGTGGTAACTACAATACTAAACAACACATGCATCAAATTGTTGTTTCTGAGAGTATTTAAATTGGGAAATGCAGACTACAGGGTAAATAAATGCAGACTATAAGATACATAAATGCACACTGATGAGATACATGTACAGGATTAAAGCGCTAGAGTAAAGGGATGTAGACTACATGAATGCTGATAAGGGGATCCATTCAAAAAGGCAGACAACATGATAAAGATAATTATGCAGACAAGGGGATACAGGAATTATGCAGAATACAGGATACAGAAATACAGGATACAGGAATGCAGACAACAGGATACCCGAATGCAGACTACATTATACAGGAATGCAGACAACAGGATACAGGAATGCAGACAACAGGATACAGGAATGCAGACAACAGGATCAGGAATGCAGACTACAGGAATGCAGACTACATGATACAGGTATTCAGACAACAGGATACAGGAATACAGACTTCATGATACAGGAATGCAGACAACAGGATACATGCATGCAGACTACATGATACATGAATGCAAACAAAATGATATAATGATATAGGAATGCAGACAACAGGATACAGGAATACAGACAACAGGATATAGGAATGCAGACTACAGGATACAGAAATGCAGACAATGGAATACAGAAATGCAGAGGACAATATACAAGGATACAGATTATGGGATGCATACATGCAGACTACAGGATAATTATTCTATGTCTTGTCTAAGAATAATTTCAGGCAAAACATCAAATGTTTCAAGCATAACTTACTTACTAAAAGCATTGGTTATTATTTTAACATTAAATGGTACATTGCCTTGGTGGAAACCGGAAATAAGAGATACATGGTGCAGTTGCATACAGAAAGATATAGAATCTACATGAGGCAGCGTTGAACACAAAACTACATCAACATTCAAATTACCTGAATTCCGGCACACTGAAGGTTTAAAAAGATACCATATTTGACATGTTAAGTACAAAACACAGCAGAACATGTATAACAAAGTTTGAACCATGTCATCCATGGGGGGGATCCAGCAATTTCCATCAGGGGGAGGAGGTCCAGCTCCTGGGTGATACCCCCCCTCGTGATCTATGATTAGATATAGACAACCCTATGTTGTCAACATCTCAGTCCAGACCCGATGCCCCCACCCCTCTGAAACTGCACATATGACATGTATGGATTGCCAAAATGAAATAAATGCAAACAATTATATCTCTATAAAACTGAAGGCCAATATAAAATCATTCATTCAATGTACTTGCTTATATTGTGATTCATTTAGAATAAGATTGAATTAAATTTGTAAATATCTAAAAAATCTGATATAATATTACTCCATCGATGCGTGCAATCTGCACAGAATCATTACTTAAGTATCCACAATCATGTATCATTAAATATGCACAGATTCTATGAAATTAAAATGCTAAATCTGAAATCTAGAAATGTTATTCTTTTGTTTTGAACATATTCAAATGTTTGTTATAACAATTATGAGTGACGCAGAGTTTAAGGTACCCACAGGTATGCTCTTCTGAAATATTATCAAACGCTTGCTTTGCTCTGACACTATGACCCTCCCCAAACCCATACAGGAAGTTCAACCAATGGGACAACTTAGTCTAAAGTGTCATCAATATTACACAATACTTACACTGCACCTAAGTGTTCTCCACTGCATTTATCAGCTGTATCGAAGTCAACTCGAAACTCATGAAGCTCTAAAGTGTACTGAGCACTGGCCATTCCATCTAGATTTAGCGCTATTGAAACGTCCTGACCAACACTATTCTGTGTGAAAGTTACAGTGCCCGTTACCCCGCTCATGTCATACATAGCCCTCAGCGTCGTCTGAGCGCATGCGACTGTCACTGCAAAATAAACACCAACTATAATTAGAGAGAGATTAATTGATACAAGGAACGACACAAATTGCAAAATACAATGCCTCCCAACACAGACCCCCAAGAAAACAGCAGCCAATAAAACATCAAGCACCTAGGACTTTGGTGCAAGGGTAAACATGTACCAGAATAGGGGCACAAGGAATAGTCTGGTCTACCATAAAGAACAACTAAGGAAAACTTAGGGGAACAACAAGGGGGAATAAAAGGGAGCCAAACAGAAAATGTCTTATAGCGCTTCACAACTTAATTTAATTGGTGAATGTTTTATTTACATATTTTAGTTAGACTGCTCTATTACAAATTTATACAAACATGTTACATATTGAAGACTGACTTAGAGGTAGAGAGCATGCATAAATGTAGTATTTTTGCATATGTTAAATGTTTACACGTTGGAATCCGTTCTATTCAATTTTTTATTTTTGTTTATTATTTACTTTTAATTTTTTTCTTTCTGCATTTTTTGTTCATTTCTAGCACTTAAAACTATAGAATTAAGAATACATAGAAGTGACCATAATTCTTTTTTTAAATCCGAAACATTTTGTATTATGTGCAAGAGACAGACTGCTATTCATAAGCGTTTCTTTCAGATTATGACATTTTGAAGTCTCTGTACAGACTGAAATATTTTAACCAAATAACAAGCAGAAACAAAAGCAATTTTCTTTGCAGTGCTTACATAAAAATGTTGAACAAAAACATGATTTAAAATTCCACCGCATATAGGGCTTAAACCTGCCACAAAATTACTATCAAACCACAACTACTTTATGATTTGTAAATACTGAATTAACCATAATATTATGTATTTACAATGGTTAATACGTTAAACCTATTTTACAGCAGTTGACAAATCCAAACATGTTCGTCAATATTACATTATCCTGTGCAGACTATAAAATATGCATTTGATGAAAGAAATGTAGTTTACAAGACAATAAATAAGATTATAGATTGTACTGCATATCCATTGTGTACATATGATTGTAAAAGTACAACTATGAATACTGAATCCATTTAAGAAAGTTGTATAAACACCAATGGAAAAGACATTATTTGGAGCTTAGTACATGGTCAGAGGACACCATTGGCAATGCCAGGAAATGCAAGGCTTTGAAAAATAGTGAAAATAAAAACACGACTCTCGTTGTAAAAGAGAGAGAATATATATACGTAGCTCAGGAAACGCCTCATACATAAGACAGTGCCTCCATACGCAGACCTCTACACAGCGTTTAGTTTTTCATCCTTTCACATGATCCAAAATATGTGCTACATCTCTAAAAAAACATTTCCCTTTACTTGAAGTGCATTATTCTGGTGCCAGGGGATGTTATGTTAATAATTCAAATACCTGAACATGTTTTTAGCAAGAATGTCTCTTCAAAACTTAAACAGAATAAAGCTAGCCAAAAAACTAACAGCTTTCTTTCGACATCAGATCTGACTATTTTTGTAACTGATTATCTTGCCTTCATTGAAACAAAGCCATTTTATCATAATATACGCTACTACCAATGTTGTACAGAGGCATTTAAAGAACTTAAAACTTGGACACCAAGGTTTCGAAGATTTTAATCAAAATTCCTTGACATCCTATGGATTTCACATATTTCTAATAATTCTTTATTTCTGCAGCACTTATTCTTAAGTGGGAGAAAATATGCCTGTTCATAAATTGTGGGGATTCGGGAGGGGAATGATTTAACTCGCAACCATCTAGACGCTAAGTTTACAGTTTGCCCGCTAATTATACCTCCCTCACCTAGTTCGATATTACTAAGGTAAAAAATAGTCAAAAATGTATGTCAAAGTTTATATAAGTTAACCGAGTGACAAACTTTAAACCCAAAACTGATTTACTGATAAAAACTTTTGTAAGTGTATCGCAAAATGTCACAAATACTTACAAACCTTTGTCATTGTTGATCAGACATTCAGTATACGTTCATTGATATCTGATCTCAATAGTTGGTCCAAAAAGTTAATTAAAATGCAGAATTAAACATGCTTGAAAGTATTTGGAAAAAAACTTATTAAAGTAATTCCGATCGATCCCAATGATAAATATACTTCAAATTGTCCGACAAGTCAGACAAAATTAAGTGTTTATCTACCTAAAGACATAATTATGATCAAGTTGTTTTTGTGTCCTTTTCGAGTGCAAAACTGTAGGTTCCTTGTTAATTTGTCTTAACAACTTAATCACTCGATCTGACTCTATATCTTTTGACCTCAGGTTGTGTTAAGTCAAAATGTGTTCATTTTACATCGGTGGTAAAATATGTTCTAATTCTTTTGATTCCAGTCAGCGTCCTGGTCTGAAACTAAGCTTATTTAACTGATTTAGACTTGAGGGGTACCGGATGTTAAAATGTTAATATTTGCGATGACAAATGAATTATTTCATGTGCTCACCATCCCTGTGTGTTAGTTATTTCTTTGTACAAACAACCAATTTTGAAATTTATCAAAATATATTAAATTCAGTTATTGATGCATATATTCAAATGAATAGCTACTTTTTGTGGTGTATCAAAGAAATCCTTGCTTTTAATGCCAGGTAATCTGTTCGGACATCTTGAGGAATAATAGCTTTACTTGAAAAGTAAATCGATTTTTAATTAGTATAACATATGAAACACGTAAACTGAGCTTCTTTTTAAGGTAATTTATTATACAAATGTAAACGACAGTATAATGTATCATACAGTTATGGCATGAATACATGTAAAAGCATGATACTGTTGTTTATAATCAACTTGAAACCTAAATGAAATTATTTCATGAAAATGTTATCCGTTTTAAAAGAACAGTCCCCGCTTTCATTTTCGGCAAAAATCGAAAGATTCACCGATTTAAAATGCTTGCCGAAAAGGAGACGGGGACAATTGTTACAATTATGCATGTATTCCGCAAACATTCTTAACGTTTAGTTTTTATTAATACATGTTTTAATGTATAGCATGACAAACATGGATGCAGGCATCAAAGAGGCCACAATGTGACAAAAATATATCACTCGACTCCTCATTGTAAGTTTTTCTATAATTTAGCATGTTGACCTAGTTTAGTTCCAACCTGACTAGAATTGAAACTCATTCGAGATTTCATAAGTATACATTTCATAAATTAACATTGCAACTGATTCCCAGCAACAATATTGATTCAAACGGAAATAGTATATACACTCAAAATCAACTGAAACAGATGTTGTTATATTGGTGTTTGGATCCCCTCTCTACAAGTTACAAATGAACATCTGAGAAACGTGTGAGCCTTAGTCGATGTAACTTTGTACACTTTCATGCTTTTTGGATTACAGATAGACAGCAGCATGCACAGAAAATCTCAGTTGTAAATACAGTCGGACCTCGTTCATTCGATGTCATCGGGTCCGAAACTTTATTTCGAACAATACATGTTTTCGAATAGCCCATTTTAATTTGACTTATCTAAGATATATCTGTAAATGTTTGGCTTGTACTACAGGAGATAATGTCATGAGTTCTTTCCCTTTATCACATCTATAGTGTTCTCTCCATTAACCCCTTCTATAGAACTTATACATTTTATAGAAGGGGCAAAGGAAGAGAACTTTAGATAGGATAAAGAGAAAGAAATAATGACAATAAATTGTGGCTTGTACTCCCAGCAGAAAACAGTAATCCAGTTTTTAAAGTAAAGTTTAAAAATTCAAGTGCAAATTAAATTTATTTATTATATTATCAATTGAAAAGTCGTCGACAACAAGGAACATATCATAATGGCCCGATGTTTGTTTTTCTAACAATTCAAGTATCAGTAATTGAAAATAGCAAAGTTAAGCTTAAGACGGCATTTCCATTGTAAAACGGGACCCAGTATCACAATGTCCAGACTTACGCTTGAAAGTGTCATTTTACAATTCATTGCAAATAACAACAAAGACAAGAGCAAACGGATTTCCACATAACTTTGTTATTTTTTTAAGGATATATTATGCTCATTTTTTTTGTTCATTTGTTAACCTAAACCAACATGAAAAAAAATATGCATTATCACAGAATACATTTACAAAGTTTGTCTCTGTATTTGTCGAAAAAAGACATTTGTATTATCAGAAAATTAAAAAAAATTTTTTTTAACAAATGGGTGTTTTTTTACTAGTTTTGTCTGTTAGTAATATGAGTAAACAAGATTGTTTTAAACAGTTTTACATTGCAATGGTTCTTATTAATGATGTTTTAGACTATATAAACACAATACTGGATGAGGTCCATTACAACAATTTAGGTTCAGATAGGCCAGATACATCTTTACATTACGCTTTGTCTTTATTAGTGGTAAAAAATGTCTTTTCAAAATATGTAATTTGAGTTTGAATTGTTCAACTTTGAAATACCATGTCCATAAAAAGCTTGATGAATGTGAAATCATGAATCGAGGGTAACCAGACCTTGTGACATACCCACCTACAGATCAGACACTGGATTCTACGGTCTATAAACGAACTGTTTTACTGTTTCTAAATCATGGCTAAATGTACGAGTTGTAGACAATTTACACCAACACATTTGCTCAATATTCACATCTATAGGCTGTAGTAGTCAAAATGGTAATTAAAATAAAGAAATTTAAACACGTAACTACCTTGTATCAGTAATTATAAGGCTACAACTTAATGAATATTTTATAAGAAAAATAAACAAAATGTTCCAGTTCACTGCACACTTCACTTTGAAAGTCATGTCAACTGTGATCTAACTAACATCTACCGGCAACATTAAGTATCATATAAAAGTATGCACAGGGCAATTAAATGCATAGCTGGGTAAACGTTAACAGTCTCAACAGTTTTATACAGATGATAATTACTGATATCGCCCAACAATATACACCATCCAATACCTTTTAATAGACAACTGTGATATGTTTGGTTTTGTCTAACAAATCATGATGTAATTTCATTTTAAATCAATACTTCCTTCTCAATACAAATAACTTACCAACATTTGTTATACAATTTTTCATATTTTACAGCATAATATCTACACAAGTACGGTTGAACAGCTTCATCAACAAAACAGGATCATCTTATTTAGTAGCTTTTTTTAAGATTAAACTTATTTATTTTACATCAATTTTTATAATTTCTTTTTATCTGCACATTTGTATGCAGCACAACACCTTTGTAAATACATCTTGTACAATGATGTCCAAGAGAGGGGATATAGTACATGAAGAAGATGAATTGCGAACCAATTTCTTACGACTGATACTAATCTATCTCGATGACTGTTTCCTGGCTACTAACCAGTACTTGCACCAAATTTAGGGATTGTGTGCTCGCTAGTTAGCTATTAACCCTATTTGTTGAAATATATGACACAAACCATGCAGAATTGATTCAATGATTGTTTTCTCTCATGTTACTAAATAGGATCAAGACATCAGCAAAACGTTACCATATATGGGCCGCTTGTTAATCACAAATTTTCTGTCTGAAGTTTATGACTAATAACAAATCACTCAGTCATAAATGAACCCTTAAGACTTAATGAAAAAAGGAAATCCTGATTGATATTGATAACAATAAGACAATTATGAAGCCTTGAGTCTTAACATATATGTCTGCCACTTCAGAAACAGGGCTGTAGCTTAGCTGAAATTGATGTGTAGGCCGAGTTTTAGGGGGATCTAGGGGCATGGTACCCTGAAAAAAGTTTGTAGCAAGATCGTCCGCGATGCGTTTTTGGTGTATATTTCTTTCCAGTAATATGCTTACAATAACATAAAAAACATAGATTGAATATCTTATTGCAGTTTTGGCCATTTTTTTTATTTTTACTACCCTGAGTAATCATCTTGTAAACAATCCTTAAGTAGCATGAGTAAACACTTCAAAATAATCATCTAATTATGAAGAAGCGCAAAGGATAGTCAATGATATATATGTATATGATCACAATGTGGCAGTTTTTATTAATACTGCCTGGGGCTTATGTGACCGTACGCATTAATCTCATGACTAAAATGTAGCATAAAGTTAATTAAATAATTAATTACCGGTATATGAATATGTATATTGAAATATTTCACCGGAATATTTCAATGCCAGAAATTAAATACATGTGTCCATGTCATATTGGTTCACACCAATGTTAAGTTCACTTATCCGGCCAGTACGCGACATCTGGCTACTACGTAACTTCCTGATCAATTTGTATAATCATGTCTCATTTAATCGACATGATGAGTACATGTTTTTGTCCTTGCAAGTTAGTGACATTTTTATGAAGGTTGTACCAATAACAAATACGTTATACATTAATCAAATGAAAGCGTAGAACATCTTAAATCAGAAATTCATGAAAAAATGTACAAAAATACAGGGTAAACAATTCTTCCTTTTCACATATCTGAGTTAAGCTAGCATATGTGTTGTAAGACAAAATAATTAAATGTAGATTCACATACAAAATGAAATAAAAAACAATCTGTCCTATGTGTAAACGAATTTTGTCTAATGGTAATTAACAATGTCCTGTTCATTCGTTGAAACGTATTTCAGTGTTTAAGTTTGGATTTATGAGACCACAAACATATATACAATACAACCAAGGGAAATTAAATTGAAATGAGTCACTAAGCTGAACCCTAAAGGGTAAACCTAACCATCTCTTTTACATGTGCGATTTTGATTTGTGATCTGAAATGCCCCCCCCCCCCCCCCCCCGACATAGTTCAATCACACAGATGCACAGGAAAGCTCATGGAAAGTATATCAGATATGGGTTTTAATTTATAATCAAATCGGTATCTATGATTTTTGTGCCAGTGACACAATTTCGGACAGACACAAAAATACACATAACTCAGTCAAGTTTATAATCTGTTTCTACACATAGTCGTCCTGTATAACAGTTTCATCATGTGATGATATTTGAATAATTTGTTGTGTAATTACTAAGACAGATGAGTAAAGCAATATTTGCAATTCTTTATAGATATACAGTTTGCTCAATGAATGCTCAATTGAATGCTGATCGGCATAGTACAAACACTGAAACATATTTCTAGCCGGTCACCCTACAGATCGCTTGTACATGCATGTGCATTTTATTAATTTTGATCACATTTTGAAACTTTTTTTCGATGGTTTTATATGATCATGCATGAAAATTTAGGTTTTAAAAGGATTATATTATGTGACAGTATATAATAGAGGAGTCATGATATACCTGAATTTGGTGAATTGCAATATGCAGCCAAAAACTATTGTACATCATGCTCGAATCGAAATGAAAACAAAGATAGGATTTTATGTCAGACTGAAATTTAATATTGATCTATCTAAAATCAAGGTTTGTTTGTATCGCTGGTAAAAACCCTCCGGATTTCATCTATTAGGATTCTATTTCAACGTATTTTAAACTGAGAGTGATGCCACTTTATGCTACAGTGTGTGGACAGGGGCATCACAAAATGATGACCAAGTTGTATTGCATGGCTTTAGTATAGTGACATACATCTGCCACCAGTTAACTACATAATCAACTAGAAAATTATGTGGATATTAAGGACTGTGATGATTTCATACCAGATAAATATCTTAACATGATATTTATCTGGCATGAACATTCATCATGATATTTATCTAGTTAATCACATAATTTTCGCTAGTTTCTTCGTTTTAACCACATACTTTTCTAGTTCATTATGTAGTTAACTGGTGGCAGAAGTATGCCACCATACTTGAGACATGCACAAGTTTTACACGATGTTCTCTCTACATAAAGGTCGTTTTTCCATCCATATAGGTGTATAGTTTCCACTAATCATCATCACGTATGAAGTCAGTATGTTAAACATGTGCATTTTGTTTTTATGTCCGTCTGTCACCAGCTTGTACGGCAAAATGTATCTACATAGCTGAACTTGGCTGAACTCTCACTAAAACATGGAGTTGAATATTCATGTACATGTAGCTAAATTGAAACTGTATAATTTGTTAAACGACTCGTTCTGTTTAACAGTAGAGACGATGTATGGACACAAACTTACTAAATGTGTCCGTCTTTTATTCTTCGAAAATTAATTTCGTTGAAAGTTCAAATCGAGGCCTTATGCGAGTCCAAAGGGGGTCGGCACGTTGAGGCAATGATCTGAAACAGTCACCCAAGTCAAAACCAATGATACCATGTAATATCACTGTATCAACGTGTCGACCCCCTTTGTGGGAGTCAGTCACGGAAAACGCCGTTTTCTAGAGCGTATACGTTCTTGATGTAATCTGGTGACATTTTCACGAGCAGTCGACTAAATTTTGTAGCGTGTTATGTTCGGGAATTTTACATCGCTAAGTGTATACAAATGCTCAACTGTTAATTATTACATTCTTATGATATTCTTTTTTGATAACCATATTTTGTATGCAAATGCGTACTTCTGTGCCCTTGGTGATCGATCATCATTCATTACCCTGGTGATGTATATTCGATACCGATGCAAGTACTTCGTACGCGTGCATGTATACAACAATTTATTAAGTTTTTTTGTAGCAATCCCTACTAACGTTTGTACCTAACATACCGATATCAGATAATTGTTCCACGCGAATATGTTTACCACTCAGTTACAGGCTGGTCCTATTGTTTGCTGCAGATTTAAAAGGATGGCGATTGGATGAATGCTATCTCCGTATCACGGTAAGGAAATGGTGGGTATAAAAGCCACATCATCGTCGTATTTTTATGCGGGATCGAAATAATTCATCAAGCTTCACTACTCACAACGATATGCAAATTTAACGGATCGGTCTGACTTTGGCGCTGGACATGTAAAACAGAGTGACAGGTTTCTGTCAAACCAATGGTCAGTTTATGAAGTTTCTGCATGTATAAGCTATTTAAGACGTTCAGTAACTCGTGTAAATACATCTGAGTTGCTATACAGGAAACCAAAGATTTAATCAGCACACATACATTGTGGATAGTGAAATCAGGGTCATAAATGACCCTGCTAGAATACAATAGCATTATAATTATGTTATATATAATTATGGTATGCTATGTTGACCTATTACTGTATGATATCACTGTAAATATTTACCTCGGTCAAATATATCATGATAACATTTGACAACTTTATTGTTCGGCTACTCTAGGGCACAGTTTTCAACCTGACATCAAGAATTGTGTCAATAAATTGAAAATAATGTAAAGCATCACATGAAACTAGCAACCACGTGTATCGTCCAATGTTTTGCTTAATATATAAATATTAACATCAAAACCATGTTAACTTGAATTTATATCATAGTTCAGAATTTAATAAGAAGTCACAGTTGCATACATACGAAATATCTAAATCAAGGGTAAACAAATGGTGTTAAATACATGTAGAACGTGAAAAGAAAATATTGTTCTCATTGATTACCGAGTAAAAAAGACACAATAAGCGGAAAACGCCAGCGGTATTTTAAAAAAGTATGGCAAGTCACTAAATATTTTACAAAATTCATGCAGATCTACATATATATCTTATAGTATATATATGTAGTTGTATTTGTTGTATATCAACATATATATCTTGACGTGCATATGATTTGTTTCTTGAAATGAGTCAACCATAATAATGCTTTTGTCATGCATTAATTGCTAAACCTAACTTATTTTTAGAATTATCTCTACAGTGATTTTATACAGTAGAATTAATTTCATTATCAGTCCAGTACATATATACAGTTGTACATTCAATTATATTAATAATTATAATAATTCAAGTAAAGCTGCATAGCAATTGAGTAATAGTTGTCTGTAATGACACACGTACGCGTTACTTTTATTCAGTGATCTGACAAATTACGTATTGAAAGCACACCTTACACATATACACAGACAGCTTGTTTACAAATACACAATGCCACATGTACTGATATATTTACCATATTACTTCTTATTACTCTTAAAGATAGACAGATATTTTTAGATTATTTAATACCAATGGATTATAATAATGATATTCATTTCATGCCTTCAAAAGGGAATGTAAATCAACTTATACTTTCACTATATAGGCTCAACTTCACGCTACGTGTATATTAAATACATAAAAACTTACAGTACGAATGACTTAAATTACAGAAAAGTATCGTATATGACCAAAAGTTTACGTTTGAAAAAAAAAATCTAAAACCAGGTAAACAAATATTGCTCTCCATCTATAAACGCGTGCAGCGTTTAGAACACAAATTAACCATATGATGCACGTGTATATTATATCACTATGTATGTGATGGTTTTGAATAGCAACCTATGAGTATAGCAATTGCAAAAGAAATTATGCAAACTTATATAGATCTAACCAAACTTTATTGAATAAGCTACACGTACGTTGGCGTACATGCTCATGTGGTTAAAAATTACGCTAGACCATTAATATCAGTGACTATTAATTTTACAAAGATGACCCTATTTTGCCGGCTTGGTTATTTCTTTTGCAAGTTAATGGTGCTTAGCAGCGATAAATTGTAGTGTGACTTATAGCAGTGAAGTATACCGAAAACCGACGTGAAGAGAAAATAATGTTAAGTGCATGCTGTTCGTTCCCTGTTTGAGCAATCAATATATTCCCTGTATGAGCAATCAATATATTACAGTGCTCAACGGTAGTATATGGTGTTTCTCTTACAATATATTTTAAACAATACATTTAGCTCAAATTCATATTTAACTCGCAGTTCATTTTAACAAGTTGCAATAATTAACTAAAGCCAAGGAAGTTTATTCGATGACGGATCGATATAGCGCTAATCGTTTTAAAATAGAGACCTGTGTTTAAGTATTTTCAAATAATTTAAAATAATGGTTATTAAAGGTACTTACCAAGCAGTGGTAAGAATATAATCCTCATTTTGATTTTTTAACTCGATATCTACTATCGTCCAAGTTCGAATATATCTACTATCGTCCAAGTTCGAATAAAGCGAATATTAAAACAAGTCCATCTGCCTCATACCACTGAATGCATTTACGGTTTATAACTTGAATCGAGCGTAGAATGTCACAGCTGTTGGTTGTCCTAACTTCAAAAGGTTAACACAAAGCGATGAGAATATATATAGGGTGTAAATCATAAATAAACATACATGTTTGTTTACATGTGACGTAATATTCTTCACGCGATATAAAATGACGTCATCAGTCGAATAAGTAAAATTAATCTCTATTCAACGGTACACAGTTTTAAAATATTTCAGACTGAATTCCCTCGGGTAACCCTTATATAAATCCACCGCACAATGTGTTTGTACTCCTTTAAGACGCCAGCAATGAGGACTATTTACTTAACCTTTAAATGCGATAGAAACTGTAAATCTATTTACTGTCAGAACTTAACAATATATCAGTAAACGTTAAATTCGGTTATCTTATTTGAATTCATAAACAATGGCTTAATGTTTGTTCCGCGGTATGAAAATTAGTTTACATCGAGTTGTCATTTCCGCATCTTTAGGCGATACAACTGTATTTGATTGACGTGTGGCGCGAACTTATTAGTCACTTAAAAGTCTTATCATTTTGACGTGAGACATGCCGAGGGCTAAAAGGGCGGTAACTGATACCAAAGCTTGACGATTGTCTTGTCGAGTGGTTTCCCCTTACGCAAATCCTTCCCAGAAATTCTACAATCGGACATGGTCGAATTATGAAGCGAGAAAGTGCGTTTCAAAGTTTACCACATTTTGCGATATGATTGTGTGTTTTAAAACAACTCAAGGTTGTTCAAAACGAACATTACATTCGTACCGTTAAAGTTACTGGATGAAAACACACAAGGCCCCGGGATGCTCTTGAAATCATCGAACTTAAGTTGTTTCGTGATCGCGGGGCCGGATGTATCTTTTATGAGTTTTAAGTATTCTAGGTAAACACTTTACAGATCTTAAGTAGGCCTAGCTAAAGGTCTTTACAATATATTTAAACAGAAGAGTACTAGATCTACTTCCGATACATGGATGGTATTAGTAATCACTTTGCTGTCAGTATAATTACAAGATGACAAAAGTTTACTATTTTATTTCCGACGTGATGAGATACAACGTGTTACCATATACATTTACAGTTCGTGCGATTTTGATTCGACAATTATTCAGCTGAATGGGAAATATCCCCATTTGAAATGCTGACTTTTTAACAAAAAGTACACACCACGGACATATATATAAACCATCGTGACCATCATTTATGTCTCCGTGTACGTGTACACGTATCATAGTTTCCGAGTTCAATTGATCTACGATTACAGTATAAGAACCGATGCTTTCCGTTTTGATGTCACATAATGTTGTCTTATTTCGTTTCCCGCTAGAGATACATACGTAGTCTATCAAAATTGATGCACAAGTTCAATTTTCTGTAATTAAGTGCTCAATCAGTTGACTAAGTGGGAGCGATCTGTATAATTGTTCTTGACTTATATACTCCTGTACATAATATCGAGGAGTTTTCAAGTATTTTTACGTTTATATTATTTTTTCTGTCCGGCACTTAATTATAAATATATTGCTTGCAAAGGGAGAGTACTATAAGCAACAAATACGTTATTCCTTTGACAGTTACGTCAAGAGTTACGTGGACTTGAGTTTTATGTTCAATGTAATTAAAATAGACTCATATTTGCAGCTAGATTAACGAATGAGAAGTTAATGGTAGCCACTAGCCACCACTGTTACGGGTGCCGTGTTAACGTGATAATCTAACAGTACTTAGTAATCTTACTAGTAATCAAACAATAATCTTAATAATAATAAGTACTCGTATATTTATACAGAGACTGTCGTAAATTCAGTATATCTCACTGTGAAGCTGTCGTTTTTTAATTAAATGTATTGTTATGAAGAAATTAAATGAGAATCATGGTTAAATATCAAGTTCGCTAAAAGTATCTTAGTAGAGATCTCCGGGTCTGTTAACTTGCCGTTTGGTGTTAGATTAAGACGCTTCACTTAGATATGTAACAGTATTCAGTTATTGAAATGCCTTGAAAAGTACTTTAATTTGTTTATTCATAAGTGACATAAAATCAATCAACGGCCTATTCAAAGATCACGGACATATGTCCGTGCAAAGATGTACTGAATGCACTCATAATTACTAAGATACAGCTGGTACAAGTACACATTTGTAACATAATTCTTTTGAATTACATTTTTCAAACAGCGTATCTTTTAGTATCTTTGGGCAAGAGAGCTAAATTCGATTGAACTTAATTCTTTGATCCATAATTTTTACAATTTGGTACTTCCAGGAAGTAAGGGCCTTGGCATCAGCGTGTGTCCTTTTACACCATTTATTTGAATAACTATTAAGTGAGTCAATAATATGTTCTCTGCATTTATAAAAATCTGTCTTATTAAGGTATCTATATTTGGGACTCCAGGAAATTCAATGTATAACCGTTTTATCAGATATTATTTAAGGTTGCCTATAAGGTCAAGTCCTGCAAGTTTAATTGTCGCTTCTAGTAAAATGCTATGTCCAGAGACAAGACTGTTATTAACGATTTTCATATCACTTTAGATAAGAGATCTTTGTCACGTTTGACTGATTTAAATCATTTTATTCTGTCAATATATAATGTTTTAGTCCACAAAGGTGACATTTACAACATCAGCCATAAAGTATGCATTCCAAAAAGGTTACTGGTTATTGGTAAAACTAGAAATAATTGCAATTTCGAAAGTATAGTTATAGCTTTAACATTGTTTTAGCAAGGGAGATTACTTCCACGAGATTGTGCTCAAAAAAGAGGATGCATAAAATGTGTCACTCATATATTTTTGTTTAATTTTACATATAACAATATTTACTGGAGTGTCACCCCTACATAAAGGCCAGCAATTTCTTACTTAAGAGACACCTACTTTCTGAGCAAGTTTACTTCCCTATTCCTATCCCTTAATGCCATGTATCAGGCAGGTAGGCGCACAGTAGCCATTATTTAACGAGCTGGCAGCTCACCAACTAGTCATATCAGAACAGACCCCTACCTTGATTCGAACCTTTGACCACCCACTCCCAAGGCGGAGGCCTTAACCACTTGGCCAAGGACAATGCAAATGTATTTTGAGTGATACTAAATTGTAATTGCAAATTGTGCTGACTTGGTGAACCAAGTCATATCGCAAAAACAGGTTGAGAATCAATCATGTTTAAATGTTGTGTTATTTAGTTATATTTGTGACTGCATATATTTTTTGTGTGATTGTACATACAGATGTCCTTTTAAAATACTGCACATGTGGTTTGAATGATTTTAAATTATAAACGCAACGTGTGTCTTTTTTGATTAAATGGGTTGTGACGCAGTTTACATGGTATGGTACACAATATTTTCTTTGTTGACGAATGACATGAATATTGATTTAAACTTACAGTATGTTATCTACTGCGGTTATCTACCTACCGTTGTATGCTCGAAATTGCATGAAAAGGACGAAATATTACTGAACTATGCACTCACACGTCGGGATTTTAAAGTTGTTATTATAGATTCTAATTTATTTGGAATTAAACCGAACATAATTACAGGAGAATGTCGGACAATACCAATAAAGTTATGCAGAGATGCGAGCCATGTGCTTTGGATGGTGATGATGAAAATGTGGAAGGGTTTTGCGTCAAGTGTATCGAATATTTGTGTAAAGGTTGTGTTAAGGATCATCGAAAAAATAAAGCAACGCGAGGGCACCGAGTTCTTGTAGGAGATGAATTGCCATCAGACTGCAGTGTATTTAAACGTATGAATGAACTGATGTTATGTTCTGAACACCCTGAAATCACTATTGAGTACAAATGTGAAACTCATGACCAGTTCATTTGCTCAAAATGTTTAGCAGTTTGTCATAGAAAATGTGATAAAATTGTAGATATTTCAACAATACCATCTCATGAAGCTGGTAATGAACAACTCACTGCTATGCTTGCTGATATCCTTGGTACACTCAAGGTTTCTACTGAATCTGGGATAAAGTACATGTGTCAGCAGCAGCAAAGAATAGAAATGGAAACAAACACATTTATTGAAAAGATATTGAGTGTGTTAATAGTACTGAAGGAGAAAGTGAATTCTGATGTAAAACAAATGGTCCAAAATGAGGTATCTGCTCTCAATGAGGATAAAGAAAAAATTCACACAATAGAGAAAGAGGTAAAGTCCAACGAAGATTTACTTGGTGCTGTTCAGAAATATGGTGATAGTGAAGAAATGAAAGTAATACCACTTTTATTGAGGGAAAGATTTCAGAAACACCAGTCGGATATTGCAACACTATCGAGCAGGAAAGAGGTAAAGTTAGAATTTCGAGAAAGCCAAACTTTTGAAACTATAACAGGTTTAGGAAATGTTATTTCAACACAGACAGATCGTCAATTGGTTGATATGTTTGGCAGGCGGAAGGTTGAAACATCAAGTGATGAAATAAATAGCATTTCTCTCACACATGAAGTTGATCCGCACCTATCGAAATATCTAATTAAAACACAACCTTACAGTCATGTTTGTTACATCTCAGCATCTGTAGTACTACCTACGGGATTTCTCGTTGTCATTGATAAGAATAACAAGAAAATAAAAGCGTTCAGGTCAAACGATTATAGTTTCGCCTCGGAAAGCGTTTTGACAGAAACGCCTGTAGATATGTGCATCGTTAAAGAGGACATTATTGCAGTAATATTTGAGAATACAGGGACTGTTAAATGCTTTCAAATTGCAAAATTTATTAACATGACACAACAATTTGAAACTTGCTTGTATTGTTCAAAAATCACCAAATACTGCGGCGATGAAATGCGAGTCTTAATTTTAACTAGCGGTGAATTGAATGGACAAGGTAAAATAGAACTCCAAATATGGAATGCTCGCCATGGACAGTATATAAGAAATATTAGTGTTACAAAGCATTTTGTTGGGGAGGGCAATTTTAACCGCATGCTCTTCCATAACAACAGACTTTTTGTTACAAAGTACCAGGAAGTGAATTGCTACATGGTACATGGGCACACACTGATTGACGAATGGTATCACAAACTTGACATTGAGGATGCAAGTGATATCTGCACTGATGACACTGGTCATATATACATATCTGGGAAGAAGTCATATAGAATTGTAAAATTTACTCGCCGAGGCTACGGACATGTTACTCTTGTATCAGACGTCCCTGCTCCTACATGCTTAAATTTTGACAACAATCGTCTTATTGTTTGGTGTGAAAATAATAACTATGTGTATGTTTACAATTTTAAGTGAACATTTTACTTCTTGTAACTAATGAACGACTTGTCAGGTTTGAAATTACTCCACATCACTTCAGCATAAAAATGACAAACCTATTTTTGTTTCAATGTCCTTAAGAAAAACTTGTGTTTATGTAATTAAATTATTATAATGTTTTATGTAACAGTCTAACTGTAATTAACACATATTTGGTCACTTTTCGACTTTGGTTACGTATTCTCTCTCTTTTCTGTACTTAAGGTTTTAGATAATGGAAGGATGTATATTTTAATGAATATTAGACAAGAACAAATATCAATAACCAATTTACTTTCTACCATTCTCTCCGTGATAAGTCCTTAAAATATACCATATTGCAAGCTTTTTGACATTGGTAGTATTCACAAACATAATTCAGAATTTTCAGTTTATGTTGAAAGTCCAATTTTGATCAAATTATACAGTTACATCCTTAAAAGGTTCTCTTTCACAGTTCAAATGATTACGTCTTGTTGAATAAGATGGTCGCATAAGCTAAAATAGATTTTAAATTGATTTTTTTTTAAATCTTCCTGTCCAGAACCATAAGGCTCAGAGCTTTCATATTTGATATGTAACATTGTTTTGAGGGCCTCTAGCAAGATTGTTCCAATCATATCCATAGGGTCAATACTGGTCCCGCACCAGGGGTCACATGTTTGGAAGCAGGTCAAAACGTCCCCAAGTTAAAACGTCCCCAAGTTAAAACGTCCCCATTTTTGGTCAAAACGTCCCCACTTTTGGTCAAAACGTCCCCAGTCCAAAATTCAATTGGTCAAAACGTCCCCACTTTTGGTCAAAACGTCCCCACTTTTGGTCAAAACGTCCCCAGTTTTAGTCAAAACGTCCCCACTTTTGGTCAAAACGTCCCCATTTATTTCCACTTTTATGTCTGATAAATACGATAAGCAAATACTATGTAATATGTTTACTTGTTTTATTTAATTTTACTCATACAGTAAAACATAGTAAAATATACCAACAATTACCACATAATAATAATAAAAGGTAATGTTAAAATAATGTATATACACCAATTGACATTGGAAACACTGCACGTTTACTAGTTCACTTTATTCACTATATTCATGGATACACTGCACGTTCACTAGTTCACTTTATTCAATATATTCACTCCGTCTCCTCTGGTCTGGTGAGTCTGTGTTCATAAACAGTCGAAACTTTCTTTAAAAGTCCAGTCGTTGAAAGACTTCCATCTCTGTAGCTGAAGTGATATATATTTAAATTACAGTTTTTATAACGTAAATTTATAACGTAAATTTGGCAGTAGAGATGTATATTTGAGGTATGTATGTACAAAAATTGTTTATTCAATTGTTTAAAGGACAATTAAAGCGCGAATGCAGTTGTAAATGAGGTGTGAAATGCCCTATCCAATGGGATTAAGTGCATGCGGTCGTTTAATGGATTATTTAATTATATTTTTTAGACTTGTTTAATAACATAACATAAAGTTAATGAATCGACTTGAGCGATTAAAGAACATCGTCAGATACACAAATACATCATCATGTGAGGTGGAAAAATAAATACATATATTATATAGACAACAGAATTACCAAACAAATGTTTTATAATGATTATCGAAACGCAAATATAACTCAAAACTGGTGTTCTGATGTTCAGTCCATTATGACCAAATTAGACGTACTCAACCACTTTACCAACAAAACGCACTGAACATGGACTGGGTTAAATAAAAAATAATTTAATATCAGTGGTAAACTGAGTTTTTTGTGAACAATATTTACTTTTATACTTGAGAAGAAACGAGCGTTCAATATGTATTATCAGTTCAGATGCGGTATTATTCCGCTACGTATAGAGACTGGACGATATATTGGGGAATCACCACATCAATGACATTGTAAGGACACTTACATTACATGATAGAATATCTACAAATAAATATAGTGATATGAATGCCATTGGCAAACTTGTTAATAATTGCCAAAATAATGTGATATATTTTTTAATACAACAGAACAGAACAGGTATATATATACAGCATATGGGGAAATAGTCCAGCCACGGACGTTACGTCTCTATACTGTCGCTGTTCTGTTACGAACGACGCGTGTAAAAGTCGGAGTACAGAGACACGTATGCGGGGCTAATGGGGAAATAACATGAACTAACATTGTAATAATACAGTATAATACAGTTCCGATACAAAAGAGAGTTCATATTTAAGAGAAAATAATTAATTATAACATTCGTAATCATGCAGGATGGATAAGTGATTAAACATTCTTATTGTTAATTTGAAAAATATCAGTAATTAATGCTTGCTACGATGTTGTAGTTATGTTGAGTCAACGGTTCAACTATATCACAAGTTTTCTAATTTTAGCGTGAGGTCGACTAAAATAGTTGGGAAAATAGTAACTTTTTGCACGTGAAAGTTGAGAATTTCATTGTTTGCCATTAATGACAAACGGTATCGAAAAATTCATTCATGATAATTTATAGCTGTAGAGGAAAAAAAAAAGCTTAACCAATATACTGTAGTAAGAGTAAAAAGAAAAACTGGTGTATATTGTCTTTGCAATATTAATTAATTAGGGAAAGTGGAAAAATATGAAGTTACATTATATCGGATATGTGACTTAAATATATACATACATAGAAAGAGAAGGTAAGCATGTTATGTTTAACAGTGTGATTAAATCATTTTTGATACAGGATGTTTGGAGCAAATACAGAATTTAGGGGTTTCGTAGGAAATAGAGTAGAGGATTTTGTTTTGAATTTGTCTTAACAAATTTGCATAATTTTTGAAGGAAGTGTATTTTATTCATTATAATTTTGTGATCTCATATTCATGTTTTGCTTTTAATTTGTTCGAAAAAGTTCGAAACATATACATGTAAAGTGAAATTCATAGAATTACCTAGAAACCGACATTAACAACATTTTAAACAGATAACTTACCTGTATTACACGTCCGATGATTCCACAAACCACACGAATCACATTTAACTCCATGCTGCCTTTCTCGCACTTTAAGACAACACGTAATACAGATTTCAGACATAATAAATTGACAAAAAGAAAACTCTAAAATAACAATGAAATAAATGGGGACGTTTTGACCAAAAGTGGGGACGTTTTGACCAAAAGTGGGGTCGTTTTGGTCAATTGAATTTTGAACTGGGGACGTTTTGACCAAAAGTGGGGACGTTTTGGTCTGGGGACGTTTTAACTTGGGGACGTTATGACAGTAAACCACATGTTTTACACAAACTTTTTATATGTAATATTTTTCAAATTCTTCTTGTCCAGAACCACAATACCCAGAATTTTCATATTGAGTATGTAGCATTGTCTAGTGGTCGTCTACCAAGTTTGTTCAAATCATGCCTACATAGTCAAAACTGTCCCTGCTCCGGGGTCACATGATTTTATAGACTTTCATGGGGAAATCTTTGACTATCATTTACTTCAAAACCGCAAATTATGCTCACCGCTCACCAACGGGATTGGAACCTTTAACCTCACACTCCCAAGATGGATGCCTTAACCAGGGCCCGTATTCAATATACACCTTAAGATATTTCTTAAGTTTTCCTTAAGACATATTTATTTCCTTACGTAAGAATAAACATATCTTATCTTTAAGTTATATTCACTATATAACTTAAGATATTTCTTTCCTAGGACAATCATGTCCGATTATTACTGGGAAACAGCGTGACTGTGACACGCATATCAACATTCTATTTAAGTATTGAGTATAACATAATGGTCGTGTTTTAGTGGAAACATGATATATGCATAGGTCACCGTTGAATGATCGTCATTACACAGTGAAAGTTCATTCCGATGAAAACTTGAATTTGTCTGCATCGCGTTACTACTTGTATCGCCAATTCAGTTCGTACATTCCTTTAACCAGACACACCATTTCAAATGAACAAATTCATTGAGCAATCTTTCATTATTTACAAGCAAATATTAAGCATTTTTTCACACAATCGATCTCCAACTCCGCTTCTTAAATATTGACATGCGTTCGTCAGGTAGACCGAGCAAGAATAGTCGTCCCTTACAGATATCAACACATATAGATAATAATTATGCTTTGTGAATATCACTTAAGATTTTGCTTGAAATCTAAGGAAGAAATGCATGAAACATCTTAAATTTAATGGAAATCTTAGTGTTTAAGATAAATTTTCAACTTAAGATGTATATTGAATAAAGGTACAGGAGACGATAAATGTGCACAATTTAGTCAGGCCCTCGTGGTTTTCTTGTTTAAGAATTTCGCATGAGCAAACATTTAGAAATTGAATACCAGTCAATGGTAAATTATCTTGTTTGTATGTTAACCGGAAACTGCTTTGAGTGATTATTGTGGTGCACATTTTGTAGTTTTATTTTTTTTGTATTACACTTGATCACAGTGTATTTTGTTGATAGGGGATATTGCATGAGTGGTCATATATTACTGAATTTATTGATCGAGTTTATGAAAACTAGCATATGGAGAGATTTGGATCATTTTCGAAATATTTGTCTTATTCATTCATTACCGGTAGTATATGATCATGAGCGTAATATTTCATTTATATCAGACTTGAAGATGTACATTTTATCAGTATTGTTACCTCAACATAAAGTTATCAAAGTGATCTATTGTGATTGCCCCCTGTCCGTCGTCTTCCATCGTGTGTCGTCAACAGTTTTCTGAAACATGTTCTCCTAAAGAGATTGGTCAACTTTGACCACCAAAGTTCACTGAAATCATCCTTGTGTGGTGCTCTATCCAAATTTTCAAAGAATTTTATTCCGTGATGAGCTCTGGTTGCCATGGCAACAGAGAGTAAAACAATTAAGAATCTTGTCAAAAAATACTGGATTTATTTGAAGCAAATGCCGCTGTGAAAAGTTCAAAAGTCGCCTTGTCAAAAACTACTGGCCCAATGTCGATAACATTTTATCTAAATGGTCCTTTTGTGACCCTCTTCCAAGATTCATTAAATGCATGGCTGCCAGGTGCGAGTCGCTATCTCGGTTCATTGTTATTATAGTGATTACTCTTAACATGCTGGAATTCAAAATTGTTGCTTACTTTGTGAGAATCTGTACTTCAAAATATGTTGCACTCTTTGAACGGGAACATAATACCCAATTTTTCAGGTGATCAGGTGAGCGATTCAGGGCCATCATGGCCCTCTTATTTTCTTTACGACCATTATAGCAGCAGGCTTTACTGTTTGAAAAGTGTGAAGTGACATAATTTGTGAATTGCTCAAAATAAAACATGGTGTTATTATGCAAGTGTGACATGTAATATGTAATAATTGTTGACAAGTTTGCTCATGCCTCATCACTGTTCATCTTATTTTAGATTACATGTGTTTAATGTTGACTATAATTATGCAAACAAAACCATTATCATTAGATTAATACATTTTAGACCACGCTTTTCTAAAAGAAATGACAAACATGTATTATAATATTGAACAATAGTACCAGGTTGATGGTTGCGTGTCATGAAAAGTGTGGTCAAAAGTTTTTTGTTGTATTTTTTCAAGTGAAAATGGCAGACTGTAAAATTAACATTTAATTCTAATTACATGTAGTTGTCATTGTTCATTTTGTTTAAATGATTTAGTTGAATTACATGATCATCGGAGAGGTTTACGCGGTTTCATTTGCATGTTGTTTTTAATATGTTGGTAATGGAAGGTAAAGGGAAGTAAGTCAGACATGTCATATATCACATATTCTCTGTTATTATTACCTCCCTTATTTGTTTTATATAACCATTGCCCCCACTCGAATTTTGTCAGGAATGGATCAAATATTTGATTTTGATAAATTTTGAATTAATCTAAAATGTGTATACCACTTTTTATCCATCAACAAATAGACAGAAAATGGAGAACATACAACATTAGTGCCAACATTTTAATTAATATCATGCGTTAGAACTTGGGGTGAGTGTATAGTACTGCTTATGGAATCTGTTGTCTAATCTCTCTCTCTATATATATGTATTGTTTAATTGTATGTATCATATGTTCTTCTCTAGTTAAACAATTCCGCCCAGTAGAGGGTAATGATCTGTAACGATTACGGCTAATCAACTGAATTGAAATTGAATTGTTTTAAATACTGCACATATGGTTTAAACGATTTCAAATTATTAATGCAAAATGTGTTTTTATTGATTAAATGGGTTGTGACGTAGTTTACATTGTAGTTGATTTCCTTATCAACGCTATGACATATGACATATATATTGACTTAAACTTACCGTATGTTATCTACTGCAGTGTAGAGACCTACCGTTTTTTGCTCTACTTTGCATGAAAAAACGAAATATTACATGCAAACTATGCACACAGCACTCCAGGATTGTAAAGGTAGTGTTACATATTCTAATTTATTTTGAATTAAAAAGAAGATAATTACAGGAGTATGTCAGACAATACTAATAAAGTTATGCAGAGATGCGAGCCATGTGCTTTGGATGGTGACGATGAAAATGTTGAAGGGTTTTGTGTCAAGTGTATTGAATATTTGTGTATAGGTTGTGTTAAGGATCATCGAAAAAATAAAGCAACTCGGGTTCACCGAGTTCTTGTAGGAGGTGAATTGCCATCAGACTGCAGTGTTTTTAAACGTATGAATGAACTGATGTCATGCTCTGAACACCCTGAACTCACTATAGAGTACACATGTGAAACTCATGACCAGTTCATTTGCTCAAAATGTTTAGCAGTTTCTCATAGAAAATGTGATAAAATTGTAGATATTTCATCAATACCATCTCATCATAATGAACAACTCGGTGCTTTCCTTGCTGGGATCCATGGTAATATCTCTACACTCAAGGTTGCTAATGAATCTGGGCGAAAGTACATGTGTCGCCAGCAGAAAAGAATAGAAACAGAAACAAACAAATTCATTGAAAATATACTGAGTACGTTAAAAGTACTGAGTGAGAAAGTAAATTCTGATGCAAAACAAATGGTCCAAAGGGAATTATTCGCTATCAATGAGGATAAAGATAAATTTCAAATAATAGAGAAAGAGGTAAAGTCCAATGAAGAGTTACTTGGTGCTGTCAAGATATACGGTGATTGTGAAGAAATGAAAGTAATACAAGTTTTATTGAGGGAAAGATTAGAGAAATGGCAGTCGGATATTGCTACACTGTCTACTAGAAAAGAGGTGAAGTTAGAATTTCGAGGAAACCAAATGTTTGGAACTATAAATGACTTGGGAAATGTTATTTCAACACAGACAAATCGTTACTTGGTTGACTTGTTTGGCAGAAGTGGGGATGAAATGTCAAGTGATGAAATACGTTGCATTTCTCTCACAAATGATATTGATCAGTGCCCATCAAAATATCCAATTCAAACACAAACTGATAAACATGTTTGTTGTGTCTCTGCATCTGTAGTATTGCCCAACGGATGTCTTATTGTTATTGATAAGAAAAACAAAAAAATAAAAGGGTTCTGGTCAAACTATAGTATCGCATCTGAAAGTGCTCTGACAGAAACCCCCATAGATATGTGCCTTGTGAACATGAACATTGTTGCAGTCATATTTGAGAATACTAAGGTCGTTAAATGTTTTCAAGTAGCAGATTCTATTAACAGAAAACAAGTATTTGAGACAGGCTGGTATTGTTTGAAAATCTCCAAATACGATGGTGAAATGGAAATCTTGATTTTAACTAGCAGTAAAATAAATGGCCAAGGGAAGATGCAATTCCAGGTACGGCATGCTCACAATGGACAGTGCATAAGAAATATTGATGTTACAAACCATAATGTTGGTGAGGGCGAGATTAGCCGCATACATTTCCACAAGAACAATCTATTTGTCACAAAGAACTCGAAAGTTCATTGCTACACAGTTTATAGCTACAATCTGATAGAGAAATGGTTTCACCAGCTTGACATTGAGGATGCGAGTGATATCTGCACTGATGACAATGGTCTTATATACATATCTGGGAAGAAGTCAAATAGAATTGTGAACTTTACTGATCCCCGAGGCTACAGACACGTTACTCTTGTATCAGACGTCCCTGCTCCTACATGCTTGACTGTCGACGACAGAAATCGTCGTCTAATCGTTTGGTGCGAGAATAATAACTTTGTGCACGTTTATCGTTTCAAGTAATCGCTGTGTTGCTTCTTTTTGGCATCAAACAGTTAACACTGGATAGTTTAATATTTATGATCAGAATGAAATATTTTTGACAGCTGTCTGCTTTTGTCAATTTGTCACAGCTTTACTGGTTTTACTGGATCTTCATACAATTGTGATGTGTCTGTAACGCTAGTCATGCTTTTGGTGTCGAACTGGCAAATACATGAATAATACCGATACAATTATGTTACGTGCTATTGTATTGATTGTTATTGTTAGTCAGTATGTACCGGTTTTAGCTCTTCAAATATTTCTTTCTTTATGTATCTTAATGTTCACTTAATATGTCGAATATTTGGATCCAATTTCACAAACATTATTCAGTATTTTCAGTTTAGGTTGAAAGGCTTTATTTTCCATAATGTCAAATGAAAAAGCATGGACGTGAAATGTACATGTCAAATCACTCCATTAAGATTGGCCAGATTGTGAAATACGACATTGTTTTTAGCTCCACTGCCCGACGGGTTCACCGCGTTCTTGTAGGAGATGAATTACCATCAGACTGCAGTGTTTTTAAACGTATGAATGAACTGATGTCATGCTCTGAACACCCTGAGATCACTCTAGAGTACAAATTTGAAGCTCATGACCAGTTCATTTGCTCAAAATGTTTAGCAGTTTGTCATAGAAAATGTGATACAATTGTAGATATTTTAACAGTACCATCTCAGGAAGCGGGTAATGAACAACTAGCCGCTATGTTTGCTGAGGTCCATGGGAATATCTCTACACTCGAGGTTTCAAATGAGTCTAGGCTAAGCTACATGTGTCACCAGCAGCAAAGAATTGAAACGGAAACAAACAAATACATAGAAAACATATTGAGTTTGTTAAAAGTACTGAGGGAGAAACTGAATTATGATGCAAAACTAATGATTCAAAAGGAGGTGTCTGTTCTCATTGAGGACAGAAATAAATTTCACATAATAGAGAAAGAGGTTAAGTTCAATGAAGAGTTACTTGGTGCCGTCAAGAAAATGGTGATAGTGAAGAAAGTATAGTAATACCAGTTTTATTGAGGGAAAGATGGGAAAAACACCAGTCGGATATTGCTACACTATCAAGCAGGAAAGAGGTAAAGTTAGAATTTCGAGAAAATCAATCGTTTGGAACTATAACTGACTTGGGAAATATTATTTCAACACAGACAGATCGTTGCTTGGTTGAATTGTTTGGCAGAAGGGGGGATAAACTGTCAAGTGATGAAATACGTTGCATTTCGCTCACAAATGATATTGATCAGTGCCCATCAAAGTATCCAATTAAAACACAAACTGATAAACACGTTTGTTGTGTCTCGGCATGTGTAGTATTACCGAACGGATGTCTAATTGTTATTGATAAGTATAACAATAAAATAAAAGCGTTCAGTTCAAAAGATTATAGTTTCGCCACGGAAATCGCTCTGACAGTAACACCTACAGATATGTGCCTCGTAAACGAGGACATTGTTGCAGTAATATCTGAGAATACAGGGACTGTCAAATGCTTTCAAGTTGCAGAATTGATTAACAGAAACTTTGAATTTGAAACTGGCTTGTATTGTTCAAAAATCACCAAATACTGTGATGAAATGCAAGTTTTGATTTTAACAAGCAGTGAAGTGAATGGACAAGGTAGAATAGATCTCCAAATATGGAATGCTCGCCATGGACAGTATAAAAGAAATATAAGTGTTACAAAGCATTTTGTTGAGGAGGACAATTTAAACCACATGTTCTTCCATAACAACAGACTTTTTGTTACAAAGTACCAGGAAGTGAATTGCTACATGGTACATGAGCACACACTGATTGACGAATGGTATCACAAACTTGACATTGAGGATGCGAGTGATATCTGCACTGATGACACTGGTCATATAGACATATCTGGGAAGAAGTCATGTAGAATTGTAAAATTTACTCGCCGAGGCTACGGACAAGTTACTCTTGTATCAGACGTCCCTGCGCCTATATGCTTGAATGTTGACAACAGTCGTCTAATTGTTTGGTGTGAGAATAATAACTTTGTGTATGTTTACAATTTTAAGTAAATATTTTACTTCTTGTAACTAATGAAGGACTTGTCAGGTTTATGAATTTTCCACATCACTTCAGCATCAAAATGACAAACCTATTTTCGTTTCAAGGTCCTTAAGAAAAACTTAATTTTCATTTCATTAAATTATTATACTGTTTTATGTTACAGTCTAATTGTAATTAACACATATCTGGTCATTTCTCTACACTGTACTTAAGGTTTTAGATAATGGAAGGATGTTTATTTTAATGGATATTAGACAAGAACAAATATCCCATTCACTTTATAACATCTTTTCCGTGATATATGCCATATTACAATCATTTTGACATCGGTAGTATTTCAGAAACAGGTAGTATATGATCGTGAATGTAATATTTCATTTATGTCACAATTGTAGATGCACATGTTATTGACACCTCAAAGTGAGCTATTGTGATTGATCCCTGTCCGTCGTCTTCCATCGTGTGTCGTCAATATTTTTCTTAAACATCTTCTCCTAAAGAAATTGGCCAACTTTTACCAAATAAACCTTGTGTGGTGCTTTTTCCAAATTTTATTCCGTAAATAACTATGGTTGCCATGGCAACAGAGAGTAACACAATTAAGAACCTTCCTGTCAAAAACTACTGGATTGCTGCTGTGGAAAGTTCAAAAGTCGCCATGTCAAAAACTACTGGCCCAATGTCAATAATATTCTAAATGATTCTTTAGTGTCCCTCTACCAAGATCGTTCAAATTCATTGAATACATGGCTGCCATGTGCGGTACACTTTCCCAGTTCATTGTAAAAACATGTATAGTGATTACTCTTAACATGCTGGAATTCATTTTTTACTTACTTTGTCAGAATCTGTACTTCAAAAAGAGTTTGCGCACTATGAAACTGGAGCATACTATCCCATTTTTGGCGCCAAGATGAGCGATTCAGGGCCGTCTCGGCCCTCATATTTTCATTTCGACCATAATAGCAGCAGGTACTACTGTTAGAAAATTCTGAAGCGACATCAGTTGTGAAGTGTTCAAAATAAAACATGGTGTTATTATGCAAGTGTGACATATTTTATTAAATGTAATAATTGTTGACAAGTTTGCTCATGACTCATCACTGTTTATCTTATTTTAGAAAGCCTGCGTTTAATGTTGATTATAATTATCCAAACACAACCATTGACATTAGATTAATACACTTTAGACCACGCTTTTCTAAAAGAAATGGCAAACATGTGTATTATATTGAACAATAGTACCAGGTTGATGGTTGCGTGTCATGAAAAGTGTGGTCAAAAGTTTTTTTGTTGCATTGTTTCAAGTGAAAACAACAGACTGTACAATTGACATTTAATTCTAATTACATGTAGTTGTCATTGTTCATTTTGTTTCAATGATTAAATTGAATTTAATGTAAAAATGTATCCCAGTATGCCATGATCATCGGAGAGGTTCACGAAGTTTAATTTACATGTTTGTTTTTAATCTTTTGGTAAAGGTATTGGTAAAGGGAAGTAAATCAGTCCTGTCATATAACATATTCTCTGCTATTATTACCTCCCTTGTTTGTTTTATATAACCATTACCACCACTCGAATTTTGTCAGGAATTAATCAAATATTTTATTTTTTGATAAATTTTGAATTAATCTAAAATGTATATGCCATTAGTCATCCATCAACAAATAGACTCGTTGTAAGTTAATGATAGTAAAATATCAAGATAAATTTGACGTGTTTAGTATGGCTTCTGCAGGGCCCGTATTACAGAAGCATCTTAAGTGAATCTTAAATATTTTCATTTAAGTTCAAAACTTTGAATGGATGTAATTCTCAAACCACATTAAAACTGTTAGGCTTTTTAATTGTAATGAAAACATTTGTTAATACTATTCATTCATCACTCTTGATTTGACCATGTAATAGCCTGTATATTAAATAAACCAGTTAAAATTAATTTTAAGGTTATGGATACGATTTTACTTAAGATGTTTCTGTAATATTGCCCCTGTTGCTGGTTACGGCAGTGGCCTTTAATGTTATGTTATTGTTTGACTCTGGCTGTGACCTCAGCAAATGGAGAACAAACAACATTAGTGCCAACATTTTAATTAAACGACTGATGTTGTATTTTGGTTATACGGAACGTTTTATACAGGATTTGTCTTGATACGCCATGGTTAACAGCTCTAACAACTGCAATGGAGTCATTTGTCAAGCAATTTTTAATCAATTATCTTTTACTTGTCATGTGACATAGTATGTGTGACATGGTTCTTCTAGTTGGCAGTAATTTAGTTGGAGATGTGCTTAACACTAATCGTTTGTCACATATCACATAATATTGAGGATTACGTCCCTTTAACCATAAGCGAGTTATGTGTTGACACGTAAACTTTTTGAAGTAAATGAATGCATTTGATTATTATAATTGTGTGTTCTTTTTTCTTTTCTTGTTGTTAATACATTTTGTTGTATTAAGATAATTACCATGTTCTGACCAGCATCAGGCTTCACAACACTTATCCTGTCTTAAAATGTTCATATAAAAGATCGAAGCAGTATGCTTTCTACATTCACGTGTGTTGACAATGTCAGAAATACAAATGATCATTTTCAATATTTTTTGTATTTGGATTTTAAAACTTTTAAGATACTGGATTAATGTTTGTGAAACTGGAAAACTGGCCATATTTATCACAGTTGAAACCTGGCTGAACTCATAGTTTCAAGAGTTTATATTTTGAGTACTGTAAATCACTTTATTTTCGCGACATGGAATTTTCGCGAAAGTCTTGTCCAGAAATATTTCGCGAAATGATGAATACGCGTCTTTGAGTTTTAAGACCTCCTTTAGTACCTTATGTTTTGTGGATTGTTGTTTTTTCCGGAGATCTGCGTGGGGAGGCATTGTCTTATGTATGTGGCTTTCCCTGTAGTTACGTATTCTCTCTCTTTTTTTTACACAGGGATTATGATATAAAGTACGTTATGATTGGTGGTGTTTCTTTTATTTACTTGGTAACATGCATATTTACCCTGCACCTCTTCAAATGCCTGATGTGTTATGGACCGTTGTTTTCCCGGAGGTATGTGTTGAGTGACATTGTCTTATTATGTGGCGTTCCCTGTAGCAATTTAATCTCTCTTTTAGAAAAATCGCAATAAGAGAAACCGAGAGCAAAGTCTGTAATACAAGCTCTCGTATTTTACTATGTCATGCAACAAACATATCACATACATAATCAGTTCGCTGTACGAAATGACATATTTATAACAGCCATGAAAATATGTGATGTATATCATTCATTATTGAGCAGTGTCCTATGTAAATATTACACATACAGTCAGGCCATGGGGTAGAATATCGTGGAGTTAAGTACCGGTTTGATACACGGAACTGTATGATGTTTGGTGAACTTACCCTTTCAGTTGAAATGAATACCATATCGTAATACCGTATGTACATGGTTTGGGCTTAAATAACCAAAATGAAACAATATCACTTGTATAACTTTTATTTCATTATCAACAAAGTTATTTTTATAAAAGTGCTCGATGTAACACATGCATAAAATTTTATAATATACCAATCAATGCATTAATTCTCACATGCTCGAACACTCAAATACTTTTCTGATCGGTCCCCATTTTATGATCTTATTTTCAAAATAAATCCAGTCATTATTTTTTTTATTTTTACTCGTACCTCAGACTTTTGAACTCCAAAATTAACACGGAAATGATTGTTAAAAAGTCTGCTTTCAATGATTTCTATCAAAATAAATAAATAGTGGAAACGTAGGGTGACAAGTAGAAAAGGGTTTCAGTGTACAGCATAGTCAATACAAACTCTGTTTATACTGAAGGAAGCACGTTTTACAGAGAAAAATACAATCCCGCCAACTGGCAGTAATATGACGAAATTTCATAACTGATATGATACATTATAGTCACAAATGTCGACAAATGCTGAGATAAAGATGTGGTTTATGTTATGTGGAATTAAAATTGAATTAATTTAATTGCTTATTAATCTATTTATTTAGTCAACTTTCCGTTAATGTGTCTGTAGATAACATATCGGTCAGGACAGCTTTGATTACGTCTGCAAGGAGGCCAACAACACTATGTGTTATCTTGACTTGTGTACACTTGGTTTAATCAAAGGATTAACAGAAGTCCACTAAACTACAGATGACATTAGCGTTCATATATCACGAAAGGTGTATGATTACAAAACAAAGTATCAGTTGCGAGTCTGTCGTAGTAAAACTTTTACTGTGACATTATATTAGATCATAATTTTAAAAATACGTTTACAGAAGACACTAGGTCATATGACTTAAAATCCTTAATTCAGAAATTCAATATTTTATTAAATATAACTTACTTGATTATAAAATATAAATGTTTGTGCATTAAATAACGAGTCTGTATTTGTACAATTGCAATCAGTTATCTCATAGATAGAACTGACATGTACACATTTACATTTGGCTATATTGAGGATAATTTAGGTTTATGATAGAGAAAACTAGCCATAAAACAAAACAAACAAAGGTTAATCAGTCCGCGTCAAGGTTACACACGTTCGGTTGAAGAGAAGTTGGTTTAGTGGTTAATGTAAGATTTGATTGGTTTACGCAACACTGATATGCAAAGAAGCTAAGTCATGTTAGTACGGCTGCGCCGAGAAATGACGTGATATAAGATGACAACTTAGTTGAAAGGTGTGAAGTAAAAGATAAATGCAATTCTTATGTAATGAATATTTTTGGTTAGCTGCACATTTACATCAATGTCGTCTCGAATGAAAGGTAAATGTCACACGTCAAAACTTAAAACATAAAAACATGACTAGATACACGACAAAATATTTACAATGATTCAATATTAGCAAAACAACAAAAAGCACTTATATTTTATGGGACTGGGCAATACAATAACTTCTATTCTTCCTTGTACTGATTTACAATGTGACAATTGAATATACAAAGATAAATGGTGTCTGTGTCTCAAATATAGGATCTGATATGATGTTATCGAGCATGATTTTATAGACTTCATGTCTAGTCTTCATCCATATTATTGTATATTTGAAGCTGGTAATGCATAGCTAAGGGAAACCATTAATAGTCCTAGGGGGTTTCTAAACTTATACATTCATGTGTAATAGCAATGCGGACGTTGCCTGCAATATTATCACTGCACAATTTCAAATAGATTGCTTTCTTGAATACTATGAGTTTACTATTGTCTTTGCTTTGTCATTTACATGTGTTGAACATTACGAGGAAGAACTTGGCAATTTCCATGTTGTTATGGAGTACGCTAAATTTGTATCCATCTTCAAGAAAAACATAACTGAAGTGGCAACAACAAGTATTATAAATAAACACATTTTTGGAAGAATATTGTTTAGAAGTATTGTCTATCGGAAGCGCTAGATCTATCGAAGACTCAGTTCTATATTTCCGGGCTAAGCACTTGAATTATTTCCAAGTTAGGGATGTAGATTCCTATACGCTTTCGAAAAATCGAAAAAATAATATGACCAAAATCCGCAAATAAGATATTAAATGTATGTTTTTGATGTTACTGTAGGTATATTTACCGGAACGAAATATACACCATCTCTGACGATTTAGCTACATTTTTTCCGGTTGATCATGCAAAGGCATACACATCAATTTCAGATAAGCTACACCCCTGCAAGTTCATATGAAAAGTGAACACAAATGCATATAGGAATGCATGCCTCTTCTGTTTTACCCGACCACTGGCGATTGATTTGACTGCATTGTTCGCATCTTTTTGGAAGAATGCCTCGCATTTTTAGGCAATATCAAATGCTTTAAATTCTTTGGTCTTGCATGTTCTTTGCCCATGTCTTTTATTTGACTTTTATAACTATCATCAACATTCGCTCCGTGCTCTGTTTTCACATTGGAAGAATTCGACACATCATCACTAGCAGGACAATTAGAATCTGAAATGGAAACAGAACATAAAATTTATAAAAGAGAGAATAAGGTTGCTACACAGAACGCCACATACATTAGACAATGCCTACCCACACAGACCTCCGGGAAAACAACAGTCCATGAAACGTCAGGCTTTGAGGAGATACAGGGGTAATTACGCTAGGGAACAGGAGAATATATAACACGAATACTTGTTAATTCATGGATAAGGTGTTTAATGTGTCAAACGTTGCGTGCATTTTATGCTGGAGTGGCTTTCCATTGCCCAAATCGACTAGATTCTATACTGTGACTTAAACCTTACTCCAATACGATAAACCCATCGTTTGTTTTATAAGAAGCTGTACCCAGTGGCTAAAACGTACTATTGAATTTAGAAATTTCGAGACATGAAAAAGGTATTTCACAGTCAGTAAAGCTACGTGTAAGGTGAACGTTCTACTCGTCCCGTCAACTAGTTGGAGTGGGATAGTGATTATGACTATGTGTAAAATTGATCAGATCTGTGTGGTATGTTATAAATGTTATATCTTTTGTAACGAATATGTATTTAAAACTAAATTGTTAACTGCATAAAAACATTAGAAAAAGACTCCTCATTCTGAGTTCATTGTACAAAGGAATAGTGAAGTCGAGCAAGAAAAGCCACATACAAAGAGTACAGCCACACAAGAAGACGTGAATATTACAGTACATACAAAGAGTATTGCCACACAAGAAGACGTGAATATTACAGTACATACAAAAAGTATTGCCACACAAGAAGACGTGAATATTACAGTACATACAAAGAGTATTGCCACACAAGAAGACGTGAATATTACAGTACATACAAAGAGTATTGCCTCCCCAAAGGCACATGGAGACATGAACATTACTGTACATACATGTTATCAATTACAAGACCTAAAGGAACACGAGACGCAAATATAAATGTAAAACTTGTTAATTACGCTTTTAATCGAATACAAGAAGGTGTTCGAGCATGCATCGCTCTGCACAATGCTTATTATTAAACTGATACTTGATCACTGCTAAGCTTTACAATGTACTGAGTGTTCTGACGTAGGACTACATTACCTGGTGACTCCCAGAATTCAACGGTAACTAGATTGTTTTCTGCTATCCAGTCTTTCGATTGGTAAAATTTATAACAATCCCACAATGCCACGTGGCCTTTTGGCTGATTCCCGTGAACTGTGTATGTTATCACTCTCAAAATTCCTTGTTTGCCCCAAAATGCATGTTTCGTTTGCACCGGGTCAAGTTGGTGAAGTTTTGAAATGTTTGGATATCCGTATTTATCAGCTAAATAGGGTCCGAACGAAATTGGCATAAATATATATTGCATACTATTCTTCCCTTCAATACTGTCGTGACCAAATTTAGAAAGTCTTATTAACTCTTTGCCGAGGGAATGGTTACCCCCGATTTTATTTAAACTGTAAGATAGTCTTAATGCGCTTGTATCGTGGAGAAGAAGATTGTTTGTGTCACTGATTCCGATCGTCTGCTGCAGTTGATGATTTCTGAAATTCCCGCCATAATGAAGATATCCCGGATAATGCGCGCACAAATCTTGAAAACGAGGCAAAGGAATCTGAAACAGAAGACAATGCGTGTGTTACTTTTAAACAGCATCATGGTGATTTACGGACAGAAAATGCAGTGCATGGACGGCTGTACAAACTAATTCACTATGTTCCCGGTTTTTGTACATAGCGTCAGATTAAAACAAAGGACACGTGGCGTAATATCGAAGTGTCACAATATCTATACAAATGTACTTCAAAGTGAGTCTACCACTTGAAGTGCCGCAAAATGGACGCCTTTAGTGAAGTGGGATGTTATAAATTTGACGTAAACAAACATTGTTATCACTGCTGAATGCGTGTCCGTAGATTTCGAATAACACTTGACGTCTCCTACAAAATATGTTATCAAATAGTATACACAATTTAAGATATTCAGTGGTACTTTAAATAGTTTGACCAAAAACAACTAACATACAAAAGCTACGCAAAATTTCAAAACACCATTTGGCCTACATTTCCGCTGATAACCTGTTTGCGAGACAACATGTTGCAATATGGTAAATGTTCTGCACGAGGACAGATGAAAAACTCTGACTTCTCGCATTTAACAAGATACATATTCATTGTTACAAACTCATCCAGACATTGTTCATATAAATATGTTCTGTGCAACCTTTTCAGAGCAACACTATCTCTTCAACAGCGATCTCAATTTTTCATTTAGTAAGCATTTTCTATCAATTCACCTCTCCAGAGCAGCAACCTCTCTTCAACAGCGATTTCAACCTCTCTAGAGTAAACACCTCTCGGCAACATCCAACATTTTCAAATCTAATGTAGTATTGCTCTTGAGTAATAACACGGAATTAATATGTCAAGTGTGGATGATTTTTTAATTTTTAAAAGACATCTTTATCAATAACAATTCGTATAATACGTGACTTGCATCGAATGTGACGAAAGTTATAGAGACTGCAGTTAGAAAACGAGTTCACGCACAGGATTAATACATTACATGAATTTATCCAGATTTCATTTCTAGCGCTCGTTGCCAGGATGTCATTAAAAGTTCAACTATTAATTATTCCACAAACACATTTACCTACAACATGAGCATGACAAATGAGGGACTTTTACTCTACCACCCGAAGTGTCCAACCTTAATCAAATTTCAATTGAAGGTATCAAATTTTGACACAAAGGACTTCTTCCCAGCTTCATGCCGTTTCTTTTATTTAAACTTTGTAGCTATTCCCACAATGTGATAGGATCATGCAACATTGCAGTAACTATAGGGGCAGTCCTACTATCAATAATATATATAAATAGTCCAATTACACTACTTGGTTGAAGTGTAATTATTTTACATTCATTGTGAAACAAGTTACTATATAATAATTATACTCATCATTTTCTGCGTTACTAGCTAAACGCCAGTATACCAAAAAGCGAGAAGGGAATAGGGAACGTCACATACAGAAGACAATGCCTCCCCACACAGACCCAAGGGAAAACAACAGTCCACCAAACATCAGGCATTAAGGAAGTCCAAGGGTAAACAAGGGAACTGGGGCTTACGGAATATATTTCCATATTGTGTAATTACGCCAGCAAAAAAAACGTTTGTTGACCCTCTCCCCCAGTTTTCATCTCGCAATAGCATTTGTTAACTCCAAAACCCAGCCCTGTTAAAGTTCTGATATGTCTGCCAACGGGCGACAGATGTATCAAGGGATTGGCCAATTAACGGGATTATAGCTGGATAAATTGATTATGTTGAATGGTGATTGGCGAAAAATAATGCAAGAAGTCAATATATCTCGCTTCGTTTTCACGATTATCATCGTTTAACAAAACCATGAAGCTATTTAGCGCTTAGTCTATGACTATTCCTCCGTATTGGTCTTTGTGATCATTTTGTTTGGGACCTATCTATTCAATTGTTGTCGTCTACGTCAATATTCGGTTTCTATGGCGACAAAGAATGGTGTCGCTTGTAGCAGACAGACAAATTGTCTACTAACTGAATTAATCAGACCAAGCGCCAGCAATTGTTTCAATATAATTAGGTTAACATTGCGACATGTACTGCAACTAATTATTACTACCGAACAAAGCGTGTTTTTGAATCAATTATACAACTGTCTGGCAGAAAATCGTTCGTGGGAACAAATGAAGTATCGCAGTTTTCACAGGGTCTGTAGTCAGAGAAACTGTGCTATACGGAACACTAACGACATGTTCTACATGAATATACGTATATACACACTCACAAAGTGATCTATGAATTTTATATTACATGGTAAATATGATTTTGTGAAATTTACGTAGAAGTAACATAACGCCTTTGTGTTGCAATGTTAAATCAGCACTACCATAGTTTAAACGTTTTATTACCCAAACGTAATAAACGCACGCAGGATATATTTACATTTTTGATATTTTATGATTTAATGGCTTTCTTTGACCTCCCCATTTCCCTGTTTTGTACGAGAGATAACGTTGATACAGGGAACGCCACGTACACACAACAATGTCTCCCCACACAGACCACACAGAAACAACAGCCATGGACACATAAGGGACTGAGGAGGTGCAAGGGTACGTAATGTATGGGGATAGGGGCGCAGTGTGTCCAAACATAAAGAACAATTAAGGAGAACAACCGGGGGAGAAATTTAATGGATGGAATACATCACAGCACAAGCCAAGAAAGTCAGCAACAATAGGCCGAACGGGTGGAGAAAATAACATGAATATTATATCAAGCGAAAGAATTACACATGTACTGGAACGGGGAATCAAGGAATGGTCTGTCCAAACGTCAAAAACAACCATTAAGAATTTGGTTCTTGTTTACTATTCAAAAGTCTGACAGGAACATCATCGGTGTTACAGGAACCTTCTGTATCGAAGACTTTAAGAATATGCTTTTAACAGGGTATGATTATAAAAGAGGGTAAACTCCGTGAATTCCTTGATTATGTCACCCAGTTGAAGGGTTAGATTCTAGATTTATGGAAACATGAGATTTGATATTTGTTTGTTAACTCGGGACCATGATTAATGTTCTCTGCATATCTCCAGCATTATTATATGTTTGTTTCATATTTGATTAGACTCTTAAATGACGAGAAAACCACTCGTAAAACATTTTAATATTCGAGACAAACGATGATTTCATTTGATTACCATGGAAATCTGAGTTAGCATTCTCCCATCGGTGCACGTGTTCACTACAACACCAGATTATATATGCAAGGAAGTGAAACAAGCACGAATATACGGCCACAGTTACAGTGTCTCAGTAACTTACACCATCTTGATTACACGATCATGTTCTTACTTCACATTGTGTATATACAGTAGCATTCATTGTTTCGCTTTCATGCGGAGTACATGAATACAAGTAGTAACTCGACTATGTTTTCCTGGTATAGTGTTACACTATATACAATTATGACTTTCCTTCGTTGACGTGACAAACATGGGACGAGGGACGTCCGTATTTACCAATTTGGGGCCTTATTTATACATGTGTATATAATGTATTATAAGCCTGAAACTCAAGACTTAGACTTTAAAATGTTAAATGTTATTTTTGCTCCTATATGTTATTATAACAATATAGATTGGCAATGTACAGGGGGACGCAGCCATTATTCTTACAGACTTTCATTTGTTTAGATTTAATGAAAACAAAATTCAGGTATACGTTTTGCTAATTCAAAGTTTACGTCTGCGTTTCAGACTTGATGTATTTGTGAATAATGCCCAATATGACATTTCAGACTGAACACAAGGGTATGAGCTACACATACGAAAGGGACACACAGATACCAAACGGACCATGATATGCTCGTGCTTGTACACGAATGTCTGGGCCTTTGCTATAGAATACTTAGGTATAACTAATATATAGACGGTGCTCTTTTGGCAAATTTAGAGTTGCCCTTGTTGTGAAATTCGGTCATATTTTGTTTTTTAAATATTTTAAAATTAAAAACGTCAACATCAAAGTTCACGCATGTAGATATGTTAGAATTACTAAATTCATATAAGGTATCTCATTAAATATCCAATAATTTATTAATTACGCTTCAAAACATATTTATCCGAAGATCATCTCTTCAAATCACGCGAGATATAAAAGATAAAATATCTAGTCTATTCAAATCATTCACGATCATTGCGTGACTCGGTTTAGAAAACACGCCGCGTTACAAAACAAGACAACGATAATGATCATATTTCAAAAATCTCTCCAAATATTTCTTTTGTATTAGAACATACCAATTTAACGTACATTCGTGATGATTGTATAGCCACGCATCCCCTTGCATTGCGTGTGTTAATATTTATTAAACCCATAAACAATCACAAGAGATACTTGAATGTAATAAATGTGCATGCAGTGTAAAGATAACAAACTTAACAATCCAAGTATTAAGCCATATCCATTCAGTATACAGTAATATATCTTTCATATGCATCTTTGATTTTTGATAAGAACAACTTTCAGTCAGAAATAGATCAGTTTTATTTCATAACAAATATATTTTCTAGTGAACATCCTTTAAATTCTGCGATTGATTGACTGTATAATTGGGTAAATTGGCATTTCTAGTAAAAACAAGCATGTTTTATAAGTGCTTATATTTTCAATCTTAATGAGCCTAAGTAGAGTAATGTGTTAGTAAATCAAGACCACGATTGACGTATGACGAACATAGCAATTTGGGTGCGGAATATGAACATCTTTTAGTTCTAATACAGGGCTCTAGAAATCCACTAGCCCGTCGTCCCGCACTAAACTAATGCTGAATAGGGCTACCAACAGTTGAGTTGAAGTTAGTCCCGGACAAGTCTGTTTTTAAAGCTAACCAACATCAGCAATTGTTCAGTCGTAAGTCAAACCTTAGAATCCCACAAATACATACTTGTGAGTTTTCATTTTAGAGTGTGAAGCTATCATTGTGTATGTTTATTTGTTTCTAAATTGACCGATGTTCTCAAATAACTAGCTTCCACGTCAAATTCTACATTTCCATTAGTCCGGGACAGGTGTCTTTGAAAAACATTTCTAGATCCCTGTAATGTATTGCTAATTTACCAGTATCGTGAGTAAAGTTTCAAGATTGTACTCCTAATCATCAAATATTTAGTAATGGTCGACATTTTAATTGTAAATATGGTCAAGTAGTAGGGAATGGTGTCGTCCACGTGTTTACGAGCGTTCGTACTAACATATTGTTTTATAAAACCACCCATACCTTCTCCTTCGTTATAAACGATTCAATTACAGTCGGACCTCGTTTATTCGACAACCTTCTATCCGAATACTCGGTATCATCCGAAAGAAATATGTAGTTCCGGCGTATCTTCTTAGGCAAGTCGTTTTAAAATGGGCTATTCGAAACCATGTATATATTCGAAATAAAATTTCGGACCCGTTGAATTCGAATGAACGAGGTCCGACTGTATATAAACTTAAATAAAAACACAATCTCCTAGTCTTCGGAACGACCCTCGAAGTATATACAAGAATTGGACGAGCTTCAAAATTGATTGATGACTAACATTTAAATCAATTCATGTTTAAACCACTCAACATAAAGTCAGGAATATGCATAGATTATCATATTGTTCAAGCTTTATAAGACGTGACAAACAACCGGTATTTTGATGTCGTTCATACATGATATTTGCTCACTTCCATGCTATCAGATATCTGCATACTTTAACGATAACTATGTGTGTTTTCACCTCTGTAAAAGCAGTTAAAATGTGTGAGTTTTATATGTATACATGTTTAGCCACAGCACTTTGCCCAGTGGTCGTATTTAATACACCCACTCTGTTTATTCTAATTGTTTTCTGAAATGTTTTTGATAAATGTGAATGTGTTTGCCCATTACCATAGTACTGCCTCATTACACATCATTTATACATTTTTCATAATTATATACTATTATAGACGTAATAATTGTGATATATTCAATATAAATGAATTGACTTTAAAAGCTTCGATCGTTCATATTCATTTGGTGTATTAAAGATGTTTATCCCAGGTAAAACAGTATTTTTACTAATTGAATACTGATGGATCCCACGTAAACTTATTGGAGCTTAATATTGAGATTCAATGCACAATAAAAGTCTCGCGACTAACCACGAGATTCAGTCTCTGCTGAAACCCAGACTCAGTGCATAGGCAACTTATATTCCCAATGCACAATTGAACCTTAGAGTTCACGCACACTCAACCTGTAGACTCAATGCACAATTAGCACATAGACTCGATGCAACACTAACGCATAGACTGAATGCACACATAGGTCCACGCAATGCACAGTCAACCCATAGACCGAAGCACAGTCAATCCCTAGACTCAATGCAAGTCAATCCCTGAACTCAATGCACAGACAAACCCTGGACTAAATGCATAGACAATCTCTAGACAAAATGCACAGCCATACCCTAGACTCAATGCACAGTCAATCCCTGAACTCAATGCACAGACAAACGATGGACTAAATGCATAGACAATCTCTAGACAAAATGCACAGCCATACCCTAGACTCAATGCACGGCCAACTCCTAGACTCAATACACAACTAACTCACAGACATAACGCGCAGTGAACCCCTGGACACAATGCACAGCCAACTCATAGACTCAATGCACAACTAACTCACATACCCGATGCAGAGCTAACTCACAGTCTCGATGCACAACTAACTCACAGACTCGATGCACAACTAACCGTCAGACACAATGCACAACTATCTGTCAGACACAATGCGCAGTGAACCCCTAGACACATTGCACAGACAACTCCTAGACTCAATACACAACTAACACACAGACTCGATGCACAACTAACTCACGGTCTCGATGAACTACTAACCCCCAGACACAGTACACAACTAACTCTCAGACACAATGCGCAGCCACCTCCTAGACTCAATACACAATTAACTCACATACTCGATGCATAGCCAACTCATATACTCAATACACAACTAACTCACAGACTCAATGCACAGCCAACTCCTGGACTCAATACACAACTAACTCACAGACTCAATGCATAGCAAATTCCTAGACTCAATACACAACTAACTCACAGACTCGATGCACAGCCAACTCCTAGACTCAATACACAACTAACTCACAGACTCAATGCACAGCCAACTCCTAGACTCAATACACAACTAACTCACAGACTCGATGCATAACTAACCCCCAGGCACAATACACAACTAACTCACAGACTCGATACACAACTGACTCTCAGACACAATGCGCAGCCAACTCTGTAACTCATTGTACAACTAACTCCCAGACTCAATGCAAAACTTACTCTGTAACTCATTGTACAACTAACTCCCATACTCAATGTACAACTAACTCACAGACTCAATGCACAACTAACTCACAGACTCAATGCACAACTAACCCTGTAACTCATTGTACAACTAACCCGGAGATTCGATATTCAGATTTTCATTGTTGTTCCTGATACGCAATGCACAGCTAAATCTCAGTGGTTGTGAATATATATTTGGTCTACTTTTTAACAATTATTGACATAGATATTGGCATAAATGTGGACCATCGTATTGTCATATCACAATTTAATTCATTAATGTAGACAGCGAAATAGTTGTGTCATCGAATATTTGTAATCAAATACTATATTTATATAACCATACTCGTGTATTCATAATTTGTGAAAAGACTGTTTAAACATGAGTATAAATGGAAATACAAACAAACATTGGCAATGTCAGAAATCCTACAATCTTCCTTATTCATCGGTGTAAACAGTTGTACCGATCACGTGTGTACGTGTAAAAACGCATCATACATAAGTAATCAATTGTAAACAGAGTTAGCTCTTGCATACTTCTTTACTTGATATATACTCAGTACATTTAAAAACGCATGTTTTGTACCTGTGATATGTCTTATAAATGTCATTGGTGTGTGTTTTAAAACTCGTTTTGGTACGAAAAAACCTGTTGATCGAAAGACAATTTAGTGTTCATCATGGCGTTAAATGAAACAGTATAATGTTATCCCTAGGTAAGTTAATGAGAAAGCTTACATTTTGCGTTTTTAAATGTACTCAGTATACTTTGCGGTTTGGCCGAGGGATACCATAATGTCTCGATCCAGTGTTAATCTGTTATATGCTTGTACTGGATTCAGACACATTTTACCTTGAGCCCTAATAACTTATATTGTTGTAATTTTCATCATAAACTCGACGTGAAGTTAGAAAAGGTAGCCATAACAACAGAAGTAGTATTCCAGCTCAGACCGCTGACAGTACTGGTAGTATCACAGCTAATCTACTGGCGGTATTGTCGTAAGGTTATTATAACCACCCCTGTGAATACCCGGAATGAACAATACGCTTGGTATTTCTTTCACTTCCTAGTGTTTTAAAAACTATTTATTGAACCATCTTCTTCCTTTCTTACTCTCTGTAATGTTTCATCAGGTTCAGTATTTGATACAGTAAACTCTCAATAATAAGACCGACCACCTTTGGGACACATGGACATTGGTCTTCTTATTGAGGTGGTCTTTATATTGAGGTTGAATACAGAGGAAAACAATGAAAATGGACTTGCAAATTGTGTCCTTAATTTTGATGATGGTCTCATTATTGAGGTGTCTTTAGGTGAGGTTATTCTGTATTTAGATATTTACAAAAGGTAGTGAGGTGTGTCTATTGCTGACATTAGGGGCCACACCCCTTACTGCTGACAGGAAGTCAGCTACACGGCAGTAAATACTACGGGTACAGCTTTCTGCAGTATAACTGTTATAACAGCTACAACTGCTAACTTCACAACTATCATAATATAACGTTTGTCCGTCCGTGTGTCTCTGCACTTTAACTCTTTTAATATTAGTGTACAATTAATGCAGTAAACTTAAACTGTAACTCAATACCTGTGTAAATCATACAGATATACATGCGTATCACGCCTCAACTACGAATATATCCGACCATGTATATCTTGATTATATGAATGGCTTGTCAAACGAATATTTTTTCTCACGGTATCCGAGAGATGTATATCGTGACAGGTATCGAATATTCACAAGATTAATTCGTGAAAATTAGAAAGAAAAAAAGTACGATACTTAGTTTTTGAGCAATTTAGTAATAGATCTACGTGTATGAAGAATTTCAAAGCTTGTCTTGATATGTTAGTGTGGGTATACCCACGTAATTCCCATCAATCATATGGTTGCATCAACCTTACGTGACATTGAAACCCTTCAACGATTCGTGGACTTTAATTTTGATGTAATATGTATGTTCATGCAACGCCGTAGCTTTTCCACGATCGGAATTGCTAATGTCTTGCGTTAGAAATATGACAAATCACATTTTCAAAACGATACAATATCTGAGCCATTTATTTTATGTTTTCATAAAAAAATAACCAGCTTTTAAGTGTCATACATTGTTAAAGTCACAATCTGCCACGGTAATGAACAAGAAATGTTTTATTTAAAAAGTGTCATATAAAAAGTGTGTTATATTTTTTGGGGTTGGGACGAGATGTCCGTTACGTCTACATACCAATCATTCGCCAAATAATTATACATTTATATTACATTATCAAATTAAAAATACTTCAATCCGAATTCTCCAGGCAAAATACAAGATAATGCAACGATCATTAACATCTTTAATGGCATATACTCACTCACACACATAAATAAAAGCCCTTGGGATAGTGTATGTTTTATCTGACAAACAGTACATAATTGTCATTTCACGGTATGTGATAGTATGTACATACTCTGCCTCTTCTTTAACAAACATAAATATCATTATATAAACATTAATGTGAAAGTTATTCCCTCACAATAGTTAAGATAAGTTAAAAAGAGCGTAAAATGAGCCGGGTTTTTTCAGGGCTATGCTTCAGTAGGCACAGAAATATCACAATTTTCCCACACTGATGCATACAATATATTAAGCTGTACATGGGGAAAATATCAATTATATACTCGACATTACAATATGTCTACAAGCGGGGAAGCTTAAGTTCAGTTCGCACGCTGACCTATTATGTAGGTGTGTATAAAGATACGAACCATTCAGGCGTTTGTGACTTTAATTAATGCTGTTGTTTTGTGGTACGATTGGATGTTAATGTAGAAAAATTGCATTTTCTTTAAAATATATTCGACAACCGTCTATCTGAATACTCGGTATCATCCGAAATTAATATCATACTCCGATGATCGTTTTATGAACGTTGAATTGAAATGGGTTATTCGAAACCATGTATTATTCGAAATAATATTCGGACCCGATGAATTCGAATGAACGAGGTACGTCTGTTATAACGAATCGTACACTTTGAGTTGTCAATATATTGAGTGGATATGGACAAACGTCATGTGTAAGATATGGACTCCCTGTTCTCGTAGAATCCTGACGAATTGTATTAGAAATGGACATGAGTACATTAGAGACGGGCGTGTGCAGAAGACAATACCTCTGCGTTCTATCATGGCTCCATTCAATGAACAAACACGTAGATATTTAACATTAATAATAACTTAAAGAAACGCTTTTAAAGCTGGTTTTAAACTGGTTAGTAATTAAGTTGTATGATGTATTTTTTCAAGTTAGCAGGAGTTCTATACACAAACTAAAACAGTTTCAACATGATGTATCTACTGCTCCTGTGTTCTTTTTTCTGTAAAATGTTATTAACACATTTGTATGACGAGGAAAGAGCCATGCGTAATCTCAATTAAATATTTTGTGAGTCTGTATGAAGCATGACTTTGAGATACAAAATTGTCTTTCATGCGATATAGAAACCTGCGGTGTGTTATGCGGAAAAAAGAGGAATGCTTTCTTAGGTGATAAAAAAGATCAGATAAAATATTCATAAAACTATTTTTCAAAAGTTGTGAGTACATTTATGTTCACAATTTGCGCGTAAATCCTACTTCCTTTATAACTATATGGATTTAATAATATAATAATTCATAATACAGCTGTTATATTGATGAGTGGTCTGGCGAAACTTGAAGCTATCTGCTTTGCAAGATTATGATTATTTTGAATATTAGGAAACTGTAATAACAAAATCAATCAATCCCTCAATCGATCGATCTATCGATCAAATAATCAATCAATCAACCGATCAGTTAATCGATCATTCAACCATGTACATCATATTATCTCCATGGTTTCAATATATTACATATATCATAAAATGTATATTCTCATTAATTGTGTGATTCAATATGTATAACATTTGCCTAATCTGTTTTTATATTATTATAAATTACAGAATTATAAACAGAATGTTGCTAATGATATATAAAATTATATAATTGCTGTGTTTTATACCTTCTCAGCTGATATGACGGCCACAAACGCAATCACGACCACGATCACTCTTTGAATGTAGGAATTCCATCGCACGTCCACATTTTTCATACAAGAATCCAACATTGTCAATCCTGTAGAGATCAAATGTACATAATAGGGTCCTTATATTATCCTTTAAATTACCAAGCCATAAAACTCGATAATACTTCAAAATTCAATGTATACATATACTTGGTAATTCACATCTTTCTGCTATCATTTTGCGCTTAAAACAAGATAGTGAATGAATATAATATTACCAATCCTTGTATATGCTTCTTAATTTATTTGAAATCAGCTCAAAGAAAAATTCACACAACACATCTTAGGGCTTAAAATCCACATTGTAATGTCCGTGAAAATCCACGATAACCTAGAGACACAGTTATTTCCACATCTAGCTTAAGATAAAACTTCAAAACAAAGTCCCTCAACGTTTTTATCTGCGTCTATTCGGCGGAAGACGTGGATCAATATACGGTTCTTTCTTTAGAACGTCTAGCTCGAAACATAAACACTACTTGCCCGTTCTGACCTACTCCGTTCCCTGAGATAACGCCAATGCTATACCTTCAAACATCGTACAAACATAACGACATTATAAGAAGTTCATAAATCGTGTTATCATATATAAATACATCCATCCGCCATACCTTCGCTATAATCCAGCTTTTTCCTTCAACCTAATAAGTTATTAATAACTTGTATTTAAACGTTTCATCAATCTTAATATGCATTCCAGTTTTGTTGAAAAGATATTTAGTAAACTGAACCATTGAGAGAAAATACCTCCTGATGATAGTTTAAACTTACTGAAATCACGGTACATGCATATTATAAATGGGTAAAGCCGATTTTTTTAAATACATTTAGATGTCTTGTTTGTATTCCTTCAACCTATTATACGCCTCGACTCCTTTAAAGCAAATCTTAAACGAATATTATCTCAAATGTTTTATTTGAATAAAGATGTGTTGAGATTATCTGACTGGAAGAATATAAAATTGTGATATTGTTCCCTGTTGCCGTTTAGTTTTATCAATTAACAGATGGTTGTGTCGATTCTCTATTCGGTTAAAATCGAAACGATCTAATATAGCCGTAAGGCCGAGGCATTTGCGTAATGTGATCCTGACGTTTTTTTGCGCAAAATTCACATCACGACGCACAATGAAGTGGAGTGACTTTAGTAACAAAAACAGATGGTTATAATAAATGCCTCACCATTTGTGAAAACGTGTGTATTGAGATTGCATTGTTTTATATCTCACACGTTTCAATCTGACACCTAACAACTGGAAAATATAAACTGTTATAAAAAACAAGACAATATCTCGAGGCGAAATAATTATGCGCGTATAAAAGCGTGAGTCATTTACGTAAAACTCCGAACGATGTCCAGCTCTCGGAATCTCTTTGTTAATTGATTTGGACCGAACTAATTAAAATTCGGATGCGGGCGAACAATGACTAACTGCTTTTTGGTGCTAGATGATCTGGTTTTGAAGTTTAAAATGTATCTATGGAGTATAACATGGAATTAATTAAATGGGATCGTTTCAGTTCAGTTCAGTTCAGTTAAGCAAGTTAGTCGTATTCATTAAAGTATTAAGTCACCAACTTTAACGAGTTAACATAAGTTTTGTATCATACCTTCAAAAACAGACATCGATGTAACAAAGTGTATATTTAATGACATACGAAGATTTTATCAAACCCCGAATGATTATGCGACGACACAACTTATTGTGTATTGTTACGTGTACAGTCGGACCTCGTTCATTCGAACTCATCGGGTCCGAAATTTTATTTCGAATAACTCATGGTTCAGAATAGTCTATTTCAATTCGACGTGCTTAAGAAGATACATTGGGACCTGATATCTCATTTCGGATGATACCGAGTGTTCGGATAGAAGGTTGTCGAATAAACGAGGTCCGACTGGAGTTACATTTAGAGCATGCTTATTGAACACATGATTACAAAATAGCATAATTATGCTTGTTCGCAAGCAAGTATTATATATGAAATTATTACAGTGTAAAGAACGTAAAGTATATCCAACTGAGATTGATTCATTGCAGGATTTGGTTTCAAATACGGTGAAGCCTCGATTATAAGACCACCATTGGATCTGAAGAACGCTGGTGTTAGCAGTGAGGTGGTGCAGAAAATACGGTATTATTAATGAGATGGTCTTAATGTCGAGGTGATTTTTGTGGGGTGTAACTATATATTATATGGCGGCAAGTGTTATCGCATGTTTCATGGTTTTATGACAATGAAACCATTTTTATATCACGATTTATGGTTCCTGTGAAACCTGTATACACAAAACTTCTGATAATAACTCATAAATTACACCACTCAACCTCCAGACAGACTTGTATTTCCCATTGGTTTTGTTTACCAATTTTGAAAGATTGATGAACAGTTCATGAAGTGACCTGTCGCTGTAAGGGTATAGATTCGCGGTGTTCCGTGTTATAATGCGTTCAATCATCATTGCACAATATTGCAAAGAGGCCTCTCTGGTCGAGTGATTATGGTCGCTGACTTCAAATATCTTGTCCCTCGCCACTTCGGGTTTGAATCCAACCAGAGATATTGAATTTCTATGTCAGGAAGCCATCAAGCTGGCTTACGGAAGGTCGATAGTTCTACACAGTCCTGCGTTTAGTAAAGGTATTTGCGGCTTACGTTTCGTAACGTTTGCAATTTGGTTCCCCGTGTACAGTGAATGTCATACGGAGTGCCAGGGATACAAACAAAACGGTTTCGTAACGTTCGCAATTGTTAGCTGTAACTGAACGTTGGACAGGTGTCTGCGTGGTGTATTCCTTCACCCGCAAGTAGCTGGAATAATCACTAAATGACCAAGGCTGATACTGTGGCTTAAAACCCAATAACAGCAGTTGTGCAAAATGTTTACCGTGGCTAAACACGCTGTTTAACATAGGCAACCATCATATCCAATCAATAAAACGTTAAAACCCCTTTATGAACACGAGTACAACAATTTATAGTTGCAAAAAACATGCAGTTTTATATCTGAGTATAAAATTTATTCTTAGTTTGTGCAGTTACACCTTTAGCGAAAATCTTCAATGCATCATTAAATAGCGCATCCTTTTAGCAGATGGTTACACGTGATTATTGCGTGAACAATAATTCACGCTTCATCATACTTTTTGACAGATTGCATCTTAAATACGTAATATTGTCACTTTGTCGTGAAATGGTTTCAGAGCCGTGAGATGGTAGTTCCGTGAAATCAGTTTTATCTTCATTTAATATCACATCTGCATTAAAACTGAGTTGTCAACGTTTGTCATTTTTTACAAATCGAAACGATCATCACCGCATCATAATTCAGTCCGTACATTATGAATTAAACCAATGCACAATATGGCGGGTAATTTAAGAGGCAATATGTATGCAGTCTTGATGTCTGGTTGCCATAGGAACATATTTCACATTTGCAACAGTTCTGTAACAAATGTAGGGCCCTTTGAAACATACGAGTAAAATAAACGTACGCGGTTGCCGTTCAATATTTTACTTGGTGAAGAATCTAAAGTTTGTGATGATACTAAAGAGCCTCCGATTGTGGTAAATATGTGTACGTATCTTGTTGTCAAATTAGTCTATCTGTGTCCTATGCTGAACTAATTTACGCTCTGTGGGGACTTAATCAGCGTAATTTATACATTAATATACGATAAATGTTTTATCGGTTATTCTAAAATGTCCTCCCAATGAATACCAGTAAACAATATGAGCACATGTTGCATTTTCTTACGTGGATGTTTCAAAGTGGCGCTGTTTTTATGCAGGAGAAGACTTCATATATGATCGTGTTTGTTTATTCTGATCATATTAGTAATAAACATGTCAACGAAGTTATTAAACAATATTAAAATAAGACCCGGTAGACTAACTCAGTAATTATTGTTAAACGTCACACCATGGCGTGAAATCACTGCTAACGACCTATTTAAAATAGCGTCGTGATATTTGCATTAAATAGCCACTCAACCTTCACAGTATTCCACGATGTATCAAGTCGCTGTCAGGGCGAGCAGGTGACTAAATTACCTTGAAAGCTTTCTTTCTGCCTATAATGTTACCCAATACGGACTCAATTGACTGCCGAATGAAATTGGCAATAAGACACTGTATGCCTCACAGTTACCACTCATTGTTGGCCAATTCTTTTCAATGACATTGAAGTAATTCTGTGGAGAGGGGAAAGCTTCTTAATGTGAATACAGCCAATTTTATAAAATTTGCCGTAATTTAATCCATTTCTAATTTGAAAACTGACAAGAATTCAATGATTGGAAGAAGGTTTATAACCTTATCTAAGTGTAATGGGGAAATTAGTATTCCAGGGAGTCGAGTATACTTTTAGAAATTTGTGGGGTATTGAAATATATTTCATTCCATACCCTTGAGCTTTGGAATATCAAATAAAGACTTGAAAAGGATAGCCACATTGTGAGTCCCATAAAAAAGCCTGTCTCGAGTTTGATATTGCAGGCTCTTATCTTAGATAAGTGCATATACTTGAATGCTTTGTATACCTGACGTTCCCAGCAGAAGGCATCCCTAGCGGCCAATTTCTTTAATACATTAGCCCAAACAAGAAACACATGATGTCCTTTATAGAAACATATTGCAAATTTCAGGTTGTCAGCTGTTTTAAAGCCGTTTATTCGGCTATATTCTCAATGCCAAAAAGGTATATACTTTCCCCTATTTGAATGTAAAATTTCCCAAAAAAATTAAGAAAAGTTTTGGTTCAATTTAGCCAAAAATTGACAACTCTCACAGGCAGTTTATATAAATAACAATTGTAGATTAATTTGTCACTGCATCCTTTATTTTTATTCCTAAAAGTTTGCTGTAGTTCCAAGTCTTTTCCCCCAATTTCTGTTTTAACGCGCAAAACTTCTTAATTTGAAGGGTATGGTTCATCTTCCCAAAATAAACCTTGCAACTATAAGTGTACATACTGCAAAATTCATTTGAAAATGTTACCATTGTACTTACACGTTCTCATGTTCAGATTTGTCTGATAAAATTGAAAGAAAATATAGAATTAAAAGGTCAGTTCGTATGGTTCATTTTTTACAAGGTATGTGATTGCTTGACATAAATTTACAGATTTTCTAGTGTGTAGTTAAAATGATAGTTTAAAATTTCATGCGGAATTCCGTAATTGATTAAAGTAAAGTTAATATACCAACATTATAAATCATAATTATTTAAGTTTTCGTCGTATATAATTGCGGAGTATAAGGTAACCATCATTGTTGAATACAAGATAAATGCTTCAAGATTGCCTCTTTTATGAAAACGTAATTACAGTTAAAGCCGACGTCTAACTTTCGAAAATTGAAAGAAAAATGAAATATAAAAGCTTAAAAGATTATTCGAAGATAACGGATTACAGTATCCTAATATCTCTTTAGATGTAAACAGGGGACACGTGTAAGGATGTGAGGTAAATATTTAAATGACGAAAAAGAGGCGCCACCGAAACCATGCTTGTCACTGAAACACCTGCTAAAAACTAGATTGCTTTAGAAACCGAGGCTCAATCAATAAAATGACATAATCATACCGGTCTTTATTCTTAACAAGACAGTCATAAAACAGTTATAGATTGTTGAAATTAACGTTTTATCATTATAGATCGATAATTTTAATCTGAACATTGTATTAAAATTCGTGTGTGATCTTCTGTTTGACAAAATGTATACTTGCTGAGTTTTAATGCGCGGTCTTTGTAAACAGGAAGTTTTGTCACGATTGTCATTTCATGTCTTAATTTTTTACTGACGATTTTGTTTTCAAGCTGGGGTAACAGTGTAATACAGACTTTATCTAAATAGTATCACCTTATTATGAGATATCATTGTACATGATGATCAATTATATATAAGGTGTCACTTGCTCATTTTGTATACGTGTACACTGTATAAGCTTGACCATATGTGCCAATATGATTGTATTAATTGTGACAATACTATTTGTATTACTTTGTTCCAGAAGAAAGTTTATATATTGTAAACAATAAACGGGACTCCGTGGTCGAGTGGTTATGACTTCAAATCGATTGCCCCACACCGCTGTGAGTTTGAATCCCATCCGGGATATATACTTTGTAAGCAACGAAGCCGTCCTGCTGACTTATGGACAGTTGGTGGTTCTACCAAGGTGTCCGCTAGGTATCCTTCCATCCTGATAGCTGAAAGAATAATCACCACAAGACCCTGGCTGTTATGATTCAAATCCCTATTGTATATATATTGTAAACAAAAGTATACTGTGTCTTACCTTGTAATGTTTTTAGTATGGTTACAGTTTTAAGTGTACACCTGCTCTATATCACAGGCCCGTGTAGTATCAGAGCGTCCGCCTTGCATGCGGGTGGTGGTGGGTTCGATTCCCGGCCAGGACATACCATACAAAGCTGCATGCCTGTGACTGGATGTGCTTCCTGTTACGCGGCTACAGCGTGGTATGATGGTGTGTCAGCAGTTTATCTGCTTCAAGTAGACACCGTCTCCGTATCATGACCCAATCACCGTAGGTGAGACGTTAAATCCACCACACCATGCCAGCATCGGTCTTATGTCTACATGCTGCTATTGAGCATTGCACAACTGGTGCTCTATCACATTTTAAACGCCTGTAACAGCGAATATTTATTCTCAGACGCCATTTTGACTTACTCACATGATTACTGTTATTATAACATATGGCGAAACAAAAACATCATAAAGACGAACAATAATTGAGACATTAACGGTGAATAACTGAATACAATTATTTATTTACAAAGACATTCAAAGCGATTTAATGACGTCGAGGGTAACATACCTGGTGTTGATTATATCGACATAACGCACGGATGGCGCTATAAACTTATTGAAGACTTGTAGGGAACGTATTAACTAATTGAGCCAATTGTGATAATAACAGAAAATTGCTCATAAGCCGAGTTTTTATGTCTGATTAGAGAATTTCGACACAAACGGTACTGATAGTATCTCTTACACCGCTACATCCCGTTACCATAGGGTTAACTAACAACATAATCTGTGTTAAATAACGCTTGACAAGTTGAAGATGTTACCACTTTAAATACATTAAATATACAATTTTTTGATTGACAAGGCGATAGGTAATGGTCTGTGACCACGTACTCTCAATAATTACTCATTATATTTCTGGTCTGATTTTTAAATTCAAGTTCATTATTAAGATCCCAAAAATAGAGACGCAAATTGCTACAAACCTAGTTGTGCCGCATTACTGTGATAAACGTTTGTATTTGGGTGATTTAAGCGATTCTCTGAATAAAGTCGTTTGTTCATTACATGGCAAGATAACAGTTTTAGTGACGGCTCTCCTTCTGTTGTTGTCTCTTTCTTTCTCGGCTTATTTCATTTCTGTTGTTGATTAATTTTAACACAATTGAAATTCAATTAGCGAAGAAAGTTGAAACATTAATTTATGCTTATAAATTCATTTAATATTGGTTTTAATAGTATTTTACAGTTTAGTACGGATATGGCCAATCCTTTTGCATTCCTTTATGCCCTAACAATAGTTTGTTATTACGATTAAGCGAAGTCTTAATTGGTTATAGTATTATATAAATATTTTTTTACATTTTACGGCATGCATATGTATTAAGGAGGCATTTATCAACGTCATAATATTTAGTAACAACAATGAGGACTTTGCATTACCGAAATTCTTGTTTAAGTCAGAATTTACGACAAAAAAGGTGGTACCTTCTTGGGCCCCACTTCCTACACACATTCCTGAATCTTTCTTAACGTTCCACAAAAATCAGCAAAAGAGAAGGAATACGTTGATACAGGGAACGTCACATACATAAGACAGTACCTCCCCACACTGACCTCCGGGAAAACAACCTAAATGAACTTGAGGAAGTTAAAGGCTACATACGTTAGGGATCGGAGGCGCAAGGAATGGCAGACCATAAGGAATAATTAGGATAAAGAGACAGATAGAAAAGTTATACAAAATGTTATATTTGGTTCATGAAGTCTTTGTTTCTTACATAACGTGATGTTGTTTGTAATAATCGGTGATGTACTGTTCCAGTAAGCACTGCTAATCGTGTATACAGGATTTCATTTTTTGTTTATTTTAGCCGCATAAATATTATAGTTGTATGAAACATATGTTATCTGTAAAAATCGTTTATGAAGTAACATATGTTCTTGTTTAAATTGCGATGATTGGGCCCCAAAACCACGGATTAAGATATTGTAAACCTCAAGTCAATATTTATCATATCCTCTAGGTTCTATTTTCATACCGGCTTATGTCGGGTACATGATCCCCTTTGTTGATTTAAAATGAAAGTTAATGAGGACGATTCCATTTTTAGAATGCAGAGAGTAGGCGTTTCCTTTCTTTAATTTAAATGTGCATAATTCTATGAAAATTGGAATAATGATTTGTTAATGAATATTTTTGTCATTATCTGATGTGCGTTCATATTACTATCCTACCAGCTGTTTTAAAGAAATAGAAGACAAGTTAACCACAATGTTGCTTAATTCCTGACCTACCCGCTCCTTATAGTCCCCGGAGCCACGCCCATTCTCAATGAGTCTAGAGCTGTCTGTGTGTAAGGTTGCAAGAGTTATGAAGTCTGGAAGGTGTGAGAATGGCACGGGAAGTTTTTGTTGAGGCTTAGCTTGGCTGGTTGGTCATTGCTAATCCACGTAATGTGCTCACCTGTTCATATTTTGATCTTATAAAAGGTCACATTGTGTCACAAATAGCTTGACCTTGAAAACAACTGAGAGCCGTACTTGGTGTCGTTATTCTAGTACCCCAAACAAGGGTGATCCTAACATCAGAGCGTTTGAATTCATCCTGTTACTGCCTGGAGTGAAGTAGCCTGGATTACCTGCCCTTACCTTTTCATTATCTTGTGTGCAGAGTACGCTGGGTAGCAGACTAGGAGTGGAGGCGCTCAATGTCTTAAACATTTATTGGACCGAATATGGAAAGCCGACAACGTTGTTTGTAAGAACTTAGTACATTATGTAATAAAAATAAATTTGATTATTGATGTTCATGACTACAAAAGACAGCAAAGGCGTTCCATAGCCGAATGAAACTTTTCTTTATATCTCCAATGGCTAGTCGCTCAAATTAAGCATACGTTTTATGGCATATCTAATTGATTCAATAAATTGTATTTACATATCTGAATTGGCGATATTGAGTAATCTGCCACACAAACGTTACCATTTTAATGGTTTACTTAACATTTGTGCGTGTGTCATGATTTGCATAATTAAAATAAATCTGTCTGCATCGTGTCACCAAATGCAATAGTTGAATGCATGTAAACGAACGCAATTATATCTGACGATATGCATTGTAGCTTACCCAAGGAAAAATGAATAATGAATTGGCACAGGAAATGTCATACACACCCCCAAAACACAACACGTGTGGGAGTTTTAAAATTCATGGACATGCATTTTCAACGTTGAGATACGGAGTGAATACAGAAAGTTAATATGAACGCTTACTCGTATCATTGATTTGTGATGTCAGTAGTTATCGGATAAGAATGCAGTACAGTGAAACCTCAATAAAAAGACCACCCTTGGGACTCTTAAAAAGTGGTCTTATTATTAAGATGGTCTTAATATTGAGGTTGGATAATAATGTGCTTAAAGTTATAATTCCAGTCTATCCTCGAATAGTATCTAGTTATGTTTTGATTTATTGTTACAATTCGTGAGACAGACAGTCGAACTCTTGACTAGATAGATAATCTGCGAGGTAATGTCAGGCGACGGAATTAGTACGTTATAATAAAAAGTCTTACAAGAATTCATCTATGTACCTGCTGGTTCCAAAATGAGGCTCAAGTTTTAAAAATGGCCATTTACCTTAACTGCTGACACCATTTTAAATTCAGATTCTCATTATTTTATTCAACTTTCCGCACGCATGTATAGAAATTGATATCAGAATATAGAACAACGCCGTTTACAATGAAGCGTTACTTTGCTGTTTGCTCGCTGCCATCCACACACGCCCATTTTTTACACCGGTCACGCAATTCTATTTACTGATCAACTCTTGAAACACTTACGTACTCAAGGGAAACTCAATTATAACAATTTGAGACTTTGGAATGAACCGCACTGATCTTTCAAACATGTAAATGATCTCAGTTCATTTAAGTGACATGCTAAATCTATGTAAACGCATTCAGTGGCAGTGAGATTGTTACAAATCCGAGTCAACAGTTCGTTTCCGTTGGGGTAATTGTTATCATTGTATGACGATACAAAACAACTTTAATCGTTCTACCAATAGATCGTTTTAAAAATGGGAAAAAATCATAATCTTTCATAAAAACTGAAATATTGACACAAGCTTGTTGTGCTATAGAACTCTTATCGCGATACAAAGTCATATAAATAGTCTGATTTTTTTCCGTTGAGCACAAATATTCTCTAACCGTGCTTTGGGTGAGAATGGCGCGGGGCAGATGTCTTTATTTGTTTAGAGAGAGCGGTATGCGCGGCAGACGCCACTTCTGGCATAATAATGTCGTAATGAACTGAAGTGAGACCCTTAATGATTTAAAAGTTTGCTCATTGACTTGGTGCTCCACAAAATCCATTCATAATGCAGTAGTTGGGTGAATTAAAATTAGGTACAAGGATTTATATCACGCTTGATACCTTAACAAGAAAGCAACGTTTCGTGTAGTATTTGATTTGATTTTGAACAACAAAACCCTCATTTTACATAACGAGAAAAAGGTATGAACTACGTGCCCACTTTGAGTCATTTTGTGTATGACGATATGGAATGTTTTAATCTGAACATTAATAAGTACTCTTACGTTAACTTGCTACGAAGAACAGGGAAAGTAACATTCTCAAATCAGAACTTCACCTAGTAAGATCTAGATAATCGGTAATGGAGGATGCATGCAAAGGGGAAGACACAAACTAATTACCTGATGGACCAGGACGTACACACAGGGAGATGCATCTCATTGTTCGAGTTTATGCTGCTTGTGCAATACTGCCGTGAATCCTCTCCAAAGTACTACCATTTGGAGATGCAACATTCGACTGTTGTTTAGAGGTTGTTGCACTTGAGAGGTTGCATGGGTAGTAGTTTTACTACGGGAAACTTGATACTACAATTAATGTGAAATTGTTGCGTAAAAGATGACTGCTTGCGGTGGTCGCATTGTATACTGCTATTTGTGATATAACTCAGTTCTGCGATAACAATATGCGAAAATAACTTACAAAAAAGTCTAACTAGACATATCCCATAAAACGTCAACCAACAGCATACAAACCATTCTCGATCACAACATATCTGACATGATCAACTGTTTGACTATGTAATGTTTTGCAATAGGATTTTATCGATTCATTAATTGAATGATTTATTTAAGTATGATCAATTTACATTATTTAATAATATACGAATAAAACAATAAGCATGGACTATTACATATAAATTACCACTCATAGTTAGTTATTAGTGACTATGTAGAAGACACAAAATATCAACTTATGGTGACAGTATGTACCTATAGTTCAACCCATTGGTAGTCCCCGAGTTAAGGTTTAATTTTTTTAATAAGGCAAATACTGCAATCTATTTATCATACGTGACATTATCGAGCGTTATTTTGTCTGTGACTGGGTCTTTAATTAAGTTTATGATAATTTTACCCGATTAAGTGACAGTGAATGACTATAATTATAGTTTCACAGATAACACTATCATCTGGGCAGTGTATTTTAATGATAATTCAGATATATGAATAGTTTGTTAAAATTGTGAAGGGCATATGAATGCATTAAATTTAACTACCCGCAGAATAATCTTGACAAGTCGTTAACAAGATTTAAATGGATATTGAAATGAATTTGCGAATAGGCTGGTCATTCCGAATTTAGGGTCCCTTTAATTGTCGAAACGTACTTTCCAAACAGAATAAAAGCGTTGTCGGTAAAATAAACCAAAATTAAAAAAGATTTCTTTGTAGCTGCGATAAATGTCATTACATAAAGAAAGGTGTTTAATAATAAGACATAAATGTAAACTAAATAATACAGAACAACACAATTGACAAAATAAATGATCACAGTTATTATAGAGCAACTGCTTTTTAGTACGACGATTTTACAATTTCTTTCTTAAACTATATCAAAACTATACATGAATTTTAACTTTATATGTATTTTAAGTAAATGTATGTTTCATCAAGATGGAATTCAAAATTAATGTTAAAAGGAACTGTAATTACTCAATGAATATCTAAATATCTCTATTTATAAGCAAAGACACACCCATGCCACCATTGTCTTTTGGCGAGGCACATTTTGTACAAATGCTTTAAGAGTGGGCCATTGTTGTGTTAAGTTTGTCACACAAGCGGTTTTTAAACTTTTAGGAACGTTTTTTTTTCGAACTGCCAGCCCGAGGTCTTTCAGACATTTTGGTGTGACTCTGCTCCTCTCTGCGTTGAGCGAATGGGCTTGCACTCGAGGGAATTATCTAAGTCGATCATGAATTTCATTGCTATATCTTCACGCTCATATGCCAAATTTGGGATTTCAATCAATCTTCTTTTTCTGCTTCCAATATAATTTTGCACATTCTGTTGGCTATGACTATAAGTTACAGTTCGCGAACTACTCACTTTATTTCCTGAGTTTTTTTATATTAGATTATCGATGAGTTTTAATATACGAAAAAATATTGTGACAATTATTTTAGGTAGCCCATATGGTTTCAACCTATCTGTTAAGTATTATCTGTCGTTAAAACGGTATATAAATGAAATTAAGAAGTTGGTATTGTGTTGTGATCAAATTGTGTTGATATCTATACTCTTCTACGAATGTATCATTTCGAAAACTGGGGAGCATATTCTTTGTATGGACATTGTGCTTGCTTACTAAAAGAGAGATTACTGGAAACGCCACATTCACAAGGCAATGCCTCCCCACACAGACCCCGGGAAGACAATGGACATCAAAGCATTAGACACTTAGGAGGTGCAAGGGTAAACATGTATGTGATTTGGGATGCAAAGGTGGGATGTATGGGAATAGAGGTGCAAGGAACGGTCTAGGGTAAAGCATAAGCGTATATGTTCAAGCTTATACAATGACCGGATGTCGTGTTTTACTTGTAGTGGAAAAGTCCACGCTGAAATATAATAGGATAATACCTTTCTTGTTATTTCGAAATTTGTTTATAAAGTAATTGAAACTCGTTGACATGTTTTTAAGTTTAGATGATATATGGTGGTGCATTTTTTGTGAATGTTTTATACAATTTATGTTTGCAAATAACACGGACGTGTGCCAAGCGCGACATGACACCATATTACGCTTATTCATCTTTGCTAAATGATGTGTTATACTAGACTATTCAGACAAATTTCTTTAATCTAAACTTCTGTAATATGACGACTGATTCATAAGACGGTTTGATAAATGGGATTTGAGAGTGTATTTTATTCGTACTTTGACATACGTGGATATCACTTTTTTTCGTACTTCTATGCTATTCCCACTTCTGATAGGAACGTCAATGTTCAAAGACATTCGTGCTGGATACCCATAGATACAGATCTGTCAATTAAGTCGAATTTATCCCAAATTATGGACCGTAAAATACAATATTATTGTGATTTTTATCAATTGAAATTAAACATACGTGCAATGAATTTAGATGATAGAAGTTTTTCACTGTAAGATAAAGATGAACATACCAAATAAAAATCTCGTCCATACTGAACGAAGATAAACACAGACGTTTTTATTCAGAAATAGATCTAGAAAAAGATTAAATATTTATCAAATGTATTCATCATTTTTTATGGTGATAAGTCATGACAGAAACGAAACTTGTTTATTATCTTCGTATTTTTTTCTTTCTGCTTTTCCATTATTGTTATTTTTTAAACTTGTTTTCTAAGTTACCAACCAACACGTCAAATTGACAGAAAATTTAAGAAATTAATAGTATGGCGTGTTCAAATCAATGTCAATACATTGAAACTAAACTGGTACCCTGCTAGACTACCCCATGGCATTCAGCTGTGTGTATTGTTATATAATAAAATATCCCTGGTAATACAGCGGTTTATTAAAACTACAATTCAAACACAACAGAGGTAAAAATGCACAAGTGGTCATCTTATGTTCACAACGTCACAAGAGCTATCAAGGTTGTCGATTTTTTTTTGGAAATACGTCACAAGGTGTCAGTAAGGAAGTGTTTCTCTTGGTTAAATATATAATTAATCGTCTTTCAGATGGAGGGAGTTTTTTTCAAATGATATAATGAAACACACACGACAAGAAGTGACACACAGATATATTATCTAGTTCATTAATACAAAGGCACCGGTCAAGTAATAATGAACTGTCCATGTTAGATTTATTGTAAGTTTAAAGGGCATCATTAATTTTAAGGACGTTTTAAAATCGAATAGAAACTGAATTAACTCGCGTTGTCCACAAAAGGCGATGCATTACTTAAAATGTTGGTTCTTATTGTTGGTTCATTCTATACCCACACAAGTTGCAACCGCAATATTATTGTCACTGGTCATTGTAGGGGGTAATAAAATGGACTTAATTTGGGTCGCCCTTTTGATCTATTATTATTCTTTATAGCACGGATTCTGTTGTGGACACTGTCCACCTTTGGTCAAATGTTAACCAGTGAATGTCCACTATTATTATCACAGCATTAAACCTTTCACTAGAGATGGTACTTAGCAGAATGATGGATTTATGGTTCCAACCCAATTTATTTTAAACGATTTTATCACCTGCTGGTATCTTGCCGCTGTCATTGGAAAGTGATTTGGTGCGCATAATAAAACATACACCATTGTACGGACAGATCACCAGAATGACAGTCCAGACATTTGTGGAATAATGATGACAAGATATCAATAAGTAAGCAAACCACATCATTGTACGTATTGTCTGATGATCGGCGAGCTTTGCATGATAAAGTGGATGTATTCCATGGAGAACATTCTTGATTTTATCCAGTCCTCTTTAGTTCAATATAAAAAGAAAATTATGTTTCTACATATACATTTATCTCACCGTTGTCTATAGTACTGTGTTTAGCTTATCAAAAAATCTGGACCGTTTTATTAAGGTTATACGGCAGAACCTAATATTATCACGCACCTTGTGTAGTTGGGATACTGTCACCGATTTGGTGGCCATTCATGTGAAGAATCATTTCCATTATAAGTGCAGCAAACCTGACACTGTGGTTTTAGCTGTCCTCAACTTTATTGACAAAATACTGGCATTATCAGCAATCCTACATCAGCTGTAAACTGACATCAGCTTTAAATTGACATCAGTAGCAAACTGACATCAGCTGTAAATTGACATCAGTAGCAAACTGACATCAACTGTAAATTGACATCAGTAGCAAACTGACATCAGCTGTAAATTGACATCAGTAGCAAACTGACATCAGCTGTAAATTGACATCAGTAGCAAACTGACATCAGTTGGAAACTGGCATCAGCTGTAAACAGACATCATCTGTATTCTGACATCATTATGTAAAACTGACAACATGTATTAATTGACATCAGCTGTAAACAGACATCAGCTGTAAACTGACATCATATGTAAATTGACATCAGCTGTAAAGTGACATAAGTTGTTAACTGATATCTACACAAACTTTCATCATATGCTAACACACACCGGCTGTAGACTGTCGTGCAGTAAGACAAATAGATATCTTCAAAAACATTTTGTGCTAATCAAATTCGATAAGCTGTGACAATACATAAGGATTACAAGCACGTATACGAATCGCCTTCCACACTTCATATTCTTTACCGGAACATTTAATACCATTCGAATGAACCATATGTCAAATCATCTGCATTTCCAAACTGTATTAATCCTCTCTGAATATATTCAAGTCTTTTCTAAATGAACCTTAAATTGTAAACATTTGCTAAGCTTAGCATTTATCATTTCTGTTGCAAAAAAGAATCACATGCTAAATTTGAATCGCTCTTCAATAGAAAGATTGGTAAATGTGCATTAAAATACGCGCCATTTCTGGTGTATCGGATGTGGATTTTAATTTATTGGTGATTAATATTCATGCGATTAATGGTGACAATCTGACACTAGCTTAGTATTTTCAATCTGTGTTATCAGTAGATAAAAGACACGAGTGTCTGTGGGTTGAAAGGTTATCATTGAGCAGACCGGGACACCAAGGGCTGGCGGTTAACACACAGTATGAGGAAATAACTCATCGATAACATTCAAACTTCACTTTGTTCTTGTCCATCCACTTAAGTCTAGTCTATTTATATCAGTAATTTCCTTTTCCACGTCCTTTGTTTTCAAAACGTCTCTCTTGACTGTTACTATAGCATCGTCTAAACACAGATACAGAGGTCCTTACTCGCCCTGGTTGTGTACAGTAGTACATGATAAACACAGAAAGCGTCGTGTTAGATTTGATATAGAATAAAATATGTGAATCTTTAATACATAAAACTCGTTTCGATTCCAGACAGTTCATGATGGAAGGCTGCGCAACATTGTATACTGTGCAATAACATCATTGTTTGTACGTATGTGGGAATGTTATCATTAAGTTTGTGGGTTTTTGGGTTTACGCCGTTTCTCGGAAGTATTGTAGTCATATCCGGCGGTCAGTTGACCTAACCAGTGCTCCTGGGTTCCTACCAGTCCTAACATGCTCCTCCGCAAGCAACTTCTCCAGTTAAATCAGAGTTCAGAGGTGGAGGCCTACTCACATTGGATGCATTGTCTGAAGTCATAAAAAATCTTATTAACTAGAATGCAATGAATGTATTAATATCATAGTGTTTTTCAGCGTGTCTTGGACAATTCTGATGATGCTCGTTATTGAAGAAGTGGTATGCTAAATGCACGAGCTAATCAAGCTAATATTTATTGATATGTGCAAAACATTCTACGTAAGCTACTTCATACGATAACCAAATAACATATTTAAAGTATTGATAACAATTTAGTAAATCTTTAATATCCATGACAGTAGTTGTGAACAGCTTTTATATTTGAAAAACAATCTACTCATATTTTATTGCATTTCAGCTATGATCAAGATTATCATCCATCATCAGGGCCATAATTCATAGCGGACAGGTTTGTATAAAATGAATGTACTAATGTTGCTGTAGAGCTTTCGACATATTATAAATAAGTATTTAACTAAGGACACTATTTTAACACTGGACTTTTAATGCAATTTAGGACATGCCATCTCTACATTCCAAGGTCACATCTGTGTGTGCTAGGTCGATGAATATTTGCGGATTACTTTCATTGGCAAGATAATGTGAGTCAGGATTCAACATTCCAAACCCACCTTGATATGTATCATATACCGATAAGAAATATTTATTGAAATTGAATTAACTTTGATTTCACTTCAAAGCGAGTTTACAGGGTCTATATAGACACTAATTCTCATCACGTCAAAACAATTACTCATTGACTAAAACAAATATGTATGATATGTGATACATACATATATGTTTACTCACTAAGTTCATGATACATTGTCAATGGATGCAATTAATACTGTACTATATTGTCTACTATGACCTTACTGTTATCATTATCCCCTGTTTGTCCTTCTTGATTCTCTTTAGTTATCCATTATGGTCGACAATGCCATTCCTTGCTACCCTGCTCCCTTACGTATGCACCATTGAGCCTCCTCAAATGCCTAGTGTTGTTTCCCGGAGGTCTGTGTGGGAAGGCATTGTCTTATGTATGTGGCGTTCCCTGTAGCAACGTATTCTCTCTCTTTTACTATGTACAACATTAATGGTAATTCAAATTCATGTTGTTCATGCTTATTTTTTAAATTCCTGCTTGAGTGGTGAAATAGTTGGAACTGTGGCGCTGTGTGACGCCGCAGTGTTTCATGTTCTCAACATGAAATGTCTTCTGGTCTTCATCTTTACCATCCATTCAGTAAGTAGTCAAGGCAACACTGAGAGACATCTGTACCGAGTAAAGGTCTCTGATCTATACGGGTCCTATCAATATGGTCTATGGTACATTCAAGAAGCATCCGGGGGTGATTGTTCGTCTATAGGATACGTATCTACACGGTCATCTCAATACAAGATCTCCCTCATGCAACCTTGACCGTATGCTTTGAAACTTAACATTGACCTTGGTCTAAATCCTTGGTTGTGTTTTGCCTCTAACCATTCTGCGAAGGCACGACTTTTTCCATTCATTAAGTTTGTGTCTTATGTTGGTTTTGTCTTTGTAATTGTTATTAATATATAGTTTCATATCTAGATGACTTTGCAATTTGTGTGTGCCAGCTCCTGCTCCACTTCGGTGTTCATACTAAACATCGACCACAAAGCTGACACCGTCCTGATAAAGCACTTTACTCAACGATTCATATTGCTCGTCACATTTCAAATGCACATAAATAAGGTGTTGCGTTTACATAAGCCATACTAGTACATGTGTTTTCAGTTTTGAAACCAATGGTTTTAGCAGAGAATTGAAAACTGGACACTATATGTGTCATGTACACAGAAGGTGCGACAAAATCTCATGAAAACGAAAGCATACATGTTGTCCATGGCTGTCACGAAATCATTGCTTATCCAATGCATGCCATGGGCTGATTTGCTCTTCTCAGCTGAATGTCTGAAAAATAATTGTGGAAAGTAAAATCAATCACTCCCACTGAACTGTTCGCGTGTGTCTGTTTGAAATAGGATTGCAAAGTCGGCTTTGAGTACTCGGATACGCTCGCTGAAGTAAATATTACGTTCAAACACATTCTACACAGAGAAAAGCTTGGAACGTGCAATTGTATGATGACTAACTACGGGTCGTGTGTTTTTATACACAATCCTCTTATACAAATTTATTGAAATAGTGTAAACTTCTTCACTATGATACCAAGGCTGTTGAATTGGTCAGAAAACATTTACACTGACAATAAAATAAGCTTTAGTGTAAATAATCGACTCTATGATCATAATTATATCGCTATCAGTTTGAATCTTTGAAATACTAGCCCATTATAAGGGGATCTTGGCCCCTATTGTCCCACTTAGGATACATCTGCTTTTTTTGACAAAATTTTACAAATGTGTGCTACTTTTCTTTTTCATGAAACATTTTACGACTATTTAATCGTGCCAAATATGACTTATCTTCTTGAGACTAAAACGCTTCTGATTAAGATTTGCTTAAAAAGTGTTAAAATCTTTGATTCAAAGAAGACTGTAATACTCTTCACCTGACTGGCTTGACCCTAAAACAACCTGAAGGTACTTCAGTGTACAACTTAAGTGAACAAAACGATATGAAAATATTTGTTTGACAGCAGTTCAAATCCCGCCGGAAGTATTCTATTAAAGGGAATATTCTTTTGATCGTCATTGCTCGTTCAAAATTCTATGCTAGGATATAGCACCGAGATATACTTCAGATTCTGCGTGTACTTGATATCTGTTCAGATTTTTTGATAAGATTTTCCAACAAATTGGAAAGTGGCGATAAAGGAATGCCTGTTTGTTCTGAATATTAAAACAGGTGAGAGAGAATGCCACAAGCGAGGCATCCTAACATTTGTGCACGCTTGTGGTTATTTTATCTCCGTGTTAGAAAAAATTGTTTGGTGCATCTATCATAATATGCACATCTAATTGATGATATATAATTGAAGAAATCTAGGCTCACGTGTGTATTTTAAATTAAGATGGATAGCTGTTAATGTAAAACGTAGATTATATAATAGATCCATATCATTTTCTAACCATAGAATAGATACGAGTGCATGCGTACTTAAAATGTTTTTATATTTATAATTATATAATATCTATACAGAAAAACCTCATTAATGCTACCACCATTGGCACCCATGAAAACTGCTCTTATTATTGAGATGGTCTTAATTTTGAGGTTGAATCATGAGCAAAATAGTGAAAATGGACTTGATTGTTCTTAATTTTGATGTGGTCTTTTTATTGAGGTTGTCTTTAGGTGAGGTTTTGCTGCATTTAATGTTGTGTTTTATAGACCCCAGCAGAGTTTTAAATACTACGTTATATATACCATTATTGCCGATTTGAATAGTGTAAGTCATTGTCACAAAGTATAACTGTTGCTGTAGATTTGCTTTCAATTATATTTGAACATAATCAGTCGTTACAGTTACACTTTACCTCCACAGCAAATTATAAACAGTGTTACATAAAACCAGTCGCATTCGACAAATTATCAGATAATTAAGCAAATTTAAGTTCACTTATTTTCTTGTGGTTTTACCCATACATATTACACAACGTTACTAACTGTAACAGGATATAAAACAAACGGATTATTTTTTTTTTATAATTTTGTTCTAAAATGATCATGTTTAAATTATATTGTGGTACTTTCGTGATCTAGTGGATGTTGTCGTTGGCTTCAACTCACCTCTACCTCAACGCTGCGAGTTCGAATCTCATCCGGGATATATAAGTTGTATGTGAAGAAGCTATACAGCTGGCTTACGGACAGTCGGTGGTCCTACCCAGGGGTACGACTACGCTAACTGTTAGAGTGGCCCATGTGGTCTTACTCCACCCTTGTAGCTGGAAAAGTATCTGCATTACCCTGTCTGTTTATGCGAGCTAAAGTACCATTTACAAGACGATATTGTATATAGTGTTGGGGTTATTTATTAATTCGCTATGGTGTCGAATAATTTCATAGCAAAAATATTATTATTACAGTAAAACCTCAATTACAAGACAACACTTGAAACCTGATCTTCCTATTGAGGTGGTCTTGATATTGAGGTGGTCTTGATATTGAGGAGGGCTTGATATTGAGGTGGGCTTGATATTGAGGTGGGCTTGATATTGAGGTGGGCTTGATATTAAGGTTGAATAAAGAGCAAAACAGTGAAAACGGACTTATGAATTGTGTTCTTAATTTTGAGATGGCCTAATCAATGAGATGGTCTTTATGTGAGGTTTTACTGTATTCTTCTTCCTAGTAAACAGTATACATCAGTTTATATTATTCAATACATTATTTCTTATAATTAAAGCTTTCTTGTAATATATTTGCATAACATATTTGTATTTCTCAATTGTAATAATTCCAAGAATTTAAACATATTTGGTCTAACGTAATATTAGTGTTTAATATACGTTATAAGAGCTGAATGAACCACCATCATTCCAAGTTAACCGTCAGTATTATGATAAAAGTTATATTATGCAACATTTATACTCACTTAGTTAAACGTATGATAGTTCAGGTACATACTTAATATCGTCAGTATTGGCAGGGTTTCAATACACCGGAATAAGTGTAATTTCAAGTACATCGTTTCAGACGAAAGTGTTTTATAACAATGTCGTGTGTTTGCTTGAAAATTAATCTTTGCAATCTTCAAAATTTCTGTGTAGATAACTTTCTAATTTCATCACCAGATGAAGGTCTTTATTTTGTAGTCAAGTCGATTTCGCGCCGATGAAATCGTATATTTTGGGAATACCGAAATATTAAACCACGCCCCCTATCACTATCAGTATTCTGATTGGCTGATGTTATACGGTTAAGATGAATATCTAATGAGTTCAATCCGGGTACGCATGAATATTTTATCTCTAATAAAAAGGCAACGCTTCGTCCTAAAATCTCAACAAAATTCGTGTCGTTTCATTTATAGACTGTCTGTGGAGTTTTTCAGGCAGTTATAGTAAACAAAAGTGATGTAATATTATATAAATAGGACTTTATTACTGGTGAATATATATTTGGATATATCGTTCAAATATTTGAACTTGGTTGTACAATAACTGTATGAATAAATAACTTCATAATTTGGCAGAGATCGAGCGACAAGAAGATTCTATATTTTTGTGACCATTGAAAGACAATAATATCGATATTATAGTCGATAATTGTGTGGAATCGATAACCTGTTGATTACATTAGATTATTGGATGTGTAATATATACATGTATAGTTTATTGTATATATAGGAAGTTTCCTGCGACAGTGAAAACAATACAGAATGATGATGACCACTACAGGTTTAACCCTGTGGTTGCTGGTGCTGATGAGTACATTGATGATGATGGTGGAAACACAGACGGTAAGATTATGTTATAATGAGTGTAACAATTCTAGTAAATATTAAATTATGTTACTAAGATTTATATTTCAATTCTAAGAGTTATGTTACATTGAGTATGAGTATTTCTTGTACATGTATGGGATTTTATAAACATATGAACCGTAAGTTCAATACTGAAATAAGAAAAAAGTTTAGATTATAAGATCTTTAGTTCCGTGTAATGACTGTTTTGTTGATAGGTAACTTGACAATTTTCCTCCTTTTCGGGTTTCATATGAGACACACTATCTGAATTTGTATTTGAAATTCCGATTTATTTCGGCGTATATATTGATGAGTGCTGAAATATTGCAGCAATAAATGGGATTTCAACTTTCATCGAACCTGTATGCTTTTTACCGTCCGATTCAATTACATGATTTAGCTATAGCTGTCGAATAATAATGAATATGGAACATTTATTTCGTTAGAAAACTGAAAATCGTTAGTAAGAGACTTGTTTTTCTGTCTTGTTTTCTCAAACAGACAGATTATGATAGATAACTTTGTTTCCTGTAATTAAACCCGTTTTGAAGTTAACCGTAAAATTACTGTAAACAATTTAGATTTTTTAGCAAGACAATAGTCGCACTCTTTCCCTTTTTTACGAAATAAGGGATCTTTTGAGGAGCATAATTAACTCCAATTACCTGAGAGTTATCATATTTCACAAGAAGTGCGTTATCAGTTGACATACTAGAAAGAACCCATTGTAAGTCAAGCTTGTGTCTCATAATTCTTATGTGTTAGAGGAAACTTAAATAGGTGTAAATTTTGACTCACTGTTTTCGTGTTATAATCAGACATTGTTCTAATTTTATGAAATGTGACGGAAACCAATGGTATCGAAATATTCAAGAGAGCGAAATAAAATATCGTTACCAATTTTCTCTCCTGATGTCAGTTTATGCGCTGTTTATGAGCAAAAAGTAGTAAGATTTACATGTTTGATATTTAAGAGATAGTAGGGTATTTTATGATGTAAGATGAGCGTGCAATCTCAAGGCCATGGCGAATATTGAAATTCTCTCTGAATTGAAACCATTTCAGCTGAAGAATGTTGACATTTGTATGGTATGAAAAGATGCCGGGTTTTGTACGCTAAACATGCGCTTAATTAATGGTTGATATAATAGTGTCATTGTGCACGCGCGTAAGCTCGTAATAGAATCATAATTTGAACACGATATCAAGGAAAATAATAAACGACACATTTGGATGGTGTTATATCATTGGTATTAAGCATTCAATTCAAAATAAGGGATGAGTTATTATAAGCCTAGGTTTATAACGGGGACACTTTTTTCTAGAAAAAACCTAAATGACTATGTATTCCATGCAATGAATGCACATGCATCACACGGGTAATATGTATTAATATTACACACATATCACACGGGTAATATGAATTGTTATTACACACACATCACACGGGTAATATGTATTATAGTTACGCACATATCACACGGGTAATATGTATTATTATTACACATACATCACACGGGCAATATGTGTAATTATTACACTCACGGTGAGAATAAGTATTATAAGCATGAACATTACTACCACCATCATCGTCGTCGTCGTCAAAAATAAACAAACAAATTATATCGCACCTGACATTGCTGTGCTTGGTGTAAAATGTTTTAAAATATATTTTGAAAAAATAATGTTTGTCGACAGTTAACTTTCCACGCATGATTGTGATAAAGCGTCTCTCTCCTTTGTTTAATTTTATATTGCAATGAATTTGTACCATTGACTTCATGGTATAACGATATATGCCCACTGGCGACTGTTTACTTAGATACTGGGCTTCAGGAAGGGCTGGTATAATTGTTTAACTGTTCAAACAAATTAGTAATGTTCATAAAACGTGTATATCTATATAAGGGCGGTATCCCCCATGTCTCTGTATATAATTTGATTGGTTTATTTATCTTTGATACATCTGTATCAAACTTCTGTAAAAAAACGGATTGTTTATACGAAATGCACGCAACGCGCGTTTGATCATAGAAAACAACTCGCTGATATGTTAATTTGTTTATAGCCTAGCCCTAGTGGTAAAATGACAAATCGTTCATGGCTCTAAACTGGGTGAACAAATTGAACAAGAATGTACATTAAATTGTCAAACGTGAAACCACGAAAATGTTTTATAATGGTGGACAATTAGCCCAAGAGTTTTGATTGAGTGATTTTCGTTTTAGGAGTTTATCTATAATACATATCAAGGTCATAAAACAGCTTTATTATCAATTACACGTATTTTATCGGGAGATTACTAACTTAGTCTACTGTTAGATGCAATTATAACTCAATTATAGATCTTGGTGTCCTCAAACAGATTTTGAAGATTTGAATCAACTTTGACTCGCTTTATACCCATATGGTGCAATTTTCTTTTCTTAAGTGTGGTCATTAAAGTTTTAATTTGGCAATAACGTGAAGGTTTATGACTCGAACAGTGTCTTTGCACAAACTTCATTTTAGAGACAACTTTACTTTATGTTTTACTTCAAAGAGTCATTGTCTCTAACGTGTGTTTAAACGTGATTAAATATTAACTGACATAGGCACGCCATGAGACACGTTCACTTTAAGCTGCGCATCGCTACATCGAGTGTTCTATCAACAAACAACTCTAATAAAAACTTTATAGAAATAATTATATTTGTTACAACGTTAATCCAGTACGATCCAGCCCCCGAATGCTGTATGGTGATGTGGCATTCTCTTCTCTATATTTGCTCAAATAACGTTCTTAAAATTTGATATCCCGTCTCAACACGGATGAAAAAAAGAGCAAAAGCAAAACGAAACGAAGCAATAGCAAAGTTTCTCTTCCAATGTATAGCCATGTCACATCGCATTAGTTCCGGTCTCTGTCATATGACTTTGTCAGTGCATCACGGAGGGTCCCCGAGTCTGAATGCGATGTCCCAGTTCGTTGAGCTTGGATACAAGAAATGTCCTTCACGTTGATTTAATAACAATCCTTCGTGTATCACTTTTTCAGTTCTTCAATTTTCGGAGCTTTTACTCCTATTCAATTCGTATTTTAATTTTAATTACGGAAGGATTTAATAAGCTTGACTTAACTCGCACGTGTCCGCCCGAAAGGGACCCTTTTGACCAATGATATGCATCCTCGGTAGCACTGATGATACTCATTAAGCTACAAGGGGTATAATTATGCGAACTGAAAACATTAATAAGTCCGATGAAAAAATATAAGTTTGAAATTTGCAGCTGGCAGGTATGCTGTAATTCGGTGCAATAATGTCGGAACATACCTTAGCACATCATCGGTGCCTAATATGTTTCCCCGGGGGTCTGTGTGGGGAGGCAATGTAATGTGCATGCGGCGTTACATGTAATTATTTAGTCTCTCTTTCATACATGTTGTTACTTCAGATTTTGAAATGAGTTGTTATGATGTATTGATTTAGCATTATAATAATGCTTATTCTTTTTGTGTTCTCTTCATTTTGGAAATATTTGTTGCATGTATGAAGGCCTCTTGTTTATTTATGTATGTTTTATGTGCATGTCTTAATGAGTTACCTTAAATAAATAAAGTTTATTATCATTATTATTAGTAGTATTAATATTGCCATCACAGCGGTAGAGACATTATTACACAATTTCAATAACGATTGCATAGTGATTTGTTTAGCGAAATATATGCTTATCACCTCTGGTAAATTCACGATCACTTTCTGAGACTAAAAGAGCGCTTATCAGGACCGGACTGACTCACGGAGACATAGATGAATTTTCGTCGACAAATCTATTTGAGAAATTTCATACAAAATTGAAAAGTTTCATCAAGTCAAGAAAAATGCTTTTAATTTCGTTTGCTTGTGTCGGTACAATAATTTAATTGATATAAAACGTTTCGTTCGTTTATCAATTTGTATCACATTTTGTTATATATGTACACATCCGGCCTTTGGCTTATTATTGAATTGGCAATAAATTATCTATTATCTATTTGTGAAATTTCTCAGTATATCATGGAAACTAGCGAACAACGACAATAAAAGTTATTAAAGATATACATAAGTTGATCACAGGAACGCGCCATAAATCAGTTAGTTTGTCGTTTATTGACCTACAGTTTGTCGCACTTCGGTTGTCAACAACATTCTAGTCTATTGCTGTATGAAATAAAAAATAATCACCATTAGATCATAGTGGCCAGGCAATTAGATTTTATCCTCTAGTACACAATGGGCACTGACAATATTTTGACAACAGCGTTAATTTGAATGTCATACACCAATAAGGTATGGCTATAGGCGTTCATTTATCACTTTCAATGCGACGAAACACATTCTTGATTAATAGATAAACGCTATATTTTGATGTCACAAATTAAAAAAATGTCAAACAGTTGAATAACTGTATGCGGATGATTTCTTTGACGTCTAGTCCACATTTACATGGTTGGATGATGTCTGAATACTTTCTTAAAGTTACATTTGATGTTACGATTTCATCTTGAAAACTTAATTACAAGTAAAACCTCACGTAAAGACCACCACAATAATAAGACCACCTAAAAATTAAAAACGCAATTTTCAAGTCCATTTCACCACGTTACTCTTTATTCAACCTTAATACATATAGTTAGACTGACTGAATATCAAGACCAGTTTTCAGGGGTCCTAAAGGTGGTCTGATTATTAAGGTTTTACTGTATATCACTTTTAATATTTGTAAGGGAGTCATAGTGGTCGAGGGATAGAGTGCCTGACTCCTGATAAGAAGGTTAAGAGTTCGAGTACCGGCTTTGGCGACGTTGAAGCCCGAGTATGGCACGAGTACTGGTTAGTAACACAGGAAGCGGTCATCGAGAGGAATTCATATAAGTTGAAATAACTGGTTTCACAATCGTCGTAAAAGAAATAAGTTTATAATTATTATTTTTAGCTAAATTTATACGCAGGACATTAAAGCTTATAGCATACATTTAAAGTTTTATATTTGTGATCAAAGTGTCGCGTTCACTGAGGTGCAGATACGTAAAATAACACCATACGACCATAAAAGTAAGACCAACGAAAACAAAGAAACAGTTATATATACATTTACAGAAAACAACCGCATACAACACATGGGTAGTATACGCACAGATTTCGATGACAGGCTCAAAGCTTATATTTACCACTTGGAACAAGGCGTGTTTTGTAGCTTCAGCATTATGTTACTGGGAAAATGTTAATTAGCCTTAAGACAGAGTGTCATTTTCTTGATGTTTCTGATATCCGAAACTTGTGGTTATTTAGTTACTGCCATGTTGTGACATTACACAAGTCAAACTTTTGTTAACTAGTGTAACTAATACTTCTTGTTACGGATCAAAATCTTGCATAATTTCTTATTGATACCATATTAGGAAATTCAACACCAATCAAAGACGGTTAAAGACGCTGTCACCAAGGAAACGTCGTTCAATCACTTACGTTGATGTAAAAAAACCTTAGAATCAAATTTCAAAGAGACGTAATTAATAGTATCAAAAGTATTAAAACACAAATACCACGATGTTTTTTTTTCTCTGACAATAGATCAATGTTGAAACACCTTGATATTAATCAGCGTTGAAGCACAGTCATAAACATCATAACCTTATTTGTACCAAGCCATGTTTTATTACTCGTTCAACTAATCAGGGCTCTAGAAATCCACTAGCCCGACGTCCCGGACTTGTCTAATGCGGAATCGGGCTACCAACAGTTGAGTTGAAGTTAGTCCCGACACGTCTGTTTTTAAAGCTTACCAACATCAGCAATTGTTCAGTTGTGTGTCAAACCTTAGAATCCCACAAACACATATACGTGACTATTAATTTAAGAGTGTGGAGCTTTCATATAGATGGGCTCCCACATGGTATGGTTGTTATAAGTTAGTAGATTTCCAATGATTAAAGCATACAAAGTAATCTTACTCATATGTTCTTGGCTTCAGTCATTAATATGATCATGTATTTATATAATTTCAGATTCAGCTTCCTCCGTTTGCCGAGCTCAAGAAACACTACCCTGGATTTTATCATTTTGGTGGACCTTTTAGACACCACGACATTATCAACTTACTGAACATACAAGAAAGTGCTGATATCCTGATTCACGACACTACGGCACTTCGTATGTCTTACACGCTCAACAAAATCGGGAACCAGCATTCTCTCGGAAGTGACGTCATAAGATTGTCTAGATATGGCACAGATAGCGTTCCTGGCAAAAACGGACTGCAATATATATTTCACCCTTTGGCATTTGGACCTTATCTCGCCGACAAATATGGCTATCCGACAGTAACCAAAATGCACTTGTTTGACCCCGTGAAAACGAAGGAGTTTTTCACCAATAAACAAGGAATCATGAGAGTAATAACGTACACACAACATGAAAACATACCCAAGGGTCATATTGTATTATGGGATTGTACAGACTTCTATGAGGCCCGGGATTTCTTCAAGGGCCACACCCTGTTATCTGTGGAATTCTGGGAATCACCAGGTATGATCAACTGCTTTGTTAATCTCGCACTGTAACCACAAACTCCAGCATTTTTAAAACGAGGCCCAAGATCACACGGCTTCAGATCAGTGTCCATGCTCAAATATCATTTTCGTTCTCAACTAATTGCGATAAAATATAGAATGTTATTACATGTTTTAGTAAACAATCCGTTGAATACTATATTAATGAGTTAACGATCTCCTAGTGATCGATTTGAGATAGGTAAAACCTAAACATTGAGATTTGATCTAGAAGACTTATTACTGATGCTATCCTCGGGCCCAGTTCTGCACATTCATTCGGCTAACTAGTAAGACACAATTCTGGTCAGATAACATTGCATAACGAACTCTCGATTGTATAGTCTAATTAATATTCAGTCTGTCAATACAGATAGTGAAGTAAGTTTTAATAGCTCAATATAGATTTGAAGGTAGACGTAGTGCTCGTGAGTCCAAGGCTAGCACCGAGTAGGTTTGGTCAAGAACTTCACAGTCTTTGAATAAAGCAACAGTGCTAGTGAATAACCAAAGGACGCATTCATCAAGGGTGATTAGTATAAGCTTTTAGAACGTGTTTTACAATCGATGTATTAAACTACAATTTTGAAGAAACTGAAACACAATTTATATGTAAATCTTCTGTTACTATCATTTCCGTTATTATTCGTTGTACACTATTATGTGTCACTTCAAATAACCAATGTTCAATTGATACATCTCCATTTACAGATACACAATGTCCATCAACAACTCCTACTGAAGACAACAAGACAGATGACAGAGATTCCCACATTATGTCTGTACTGAGACAATACATTCGACATGAAACAAAACATCATAAACGTATCCTTGAAGATTCGGACACCTAGGTACATTTGGAATATTTAAAGATAATCTTACATTCAAAGTATGTACTGTCGTACATAGCGGGATTGTGCAATATGATAAATACACGTTCGGTGTATTTAAATCAAAGTGGAAATGTATGTTTTTCCCCGAAACATTAAAAGCGCGGTTGTGCAGTGCATCCGAGTGTGGCTTGTGTGTTCTTTATTGCCTAGTTATGCTTGTTGAGACTGAAAAGTGAAGTGTGTGACGGTTTTAAAACAATCCGTTCAATCACTACACGAAGACGGGGACAACTTAGTGGAAGTCACGCTGTATTGTTTTCAGCAGATATAAAATATTGCAACCCTGGTACAGCAAACAAACCACTTACTGCAAGCCTTCATACATTACTGATACAGTATGAACTTTGCTTTAAACTGATGTGGATAGTTTAGCTGGTGCAGCGTACAAAGTCTTGAGAGAAGAGTTCTTCTTCATTGTCGTCTTCAGTCATTCGTACATCCTGTATATATGTTTTTGTCATTTCGCTTGCTTATACAGTGTATGTTAATATGATGAAAGTGAAAAGGAATGTATATTATAATGTCAAACCATGTAATTTTAAGACATTTTGAACCTAAAAATTATAATTTTTTTGCGTGTTCCTGCCTGACGGAATATCACTTGTGTTCATAATCATGTCACATAGCACTATTTTTGTTGCCATTTTGTTTCTAAAAAAAGATATATATCCGCAGTTTTGTGACGACACCTAATGCACGTATATAAGTGCACAAAAACAACAACAATGTTTGACTGTTATTAAAACTTCCTGCGTAAAATGTTTTACAAAACCACACACAAACAGTATTAGCTTTATACTGGAAACACGTTGTTGGGACGTATGTCCTTTTTGCTAGATCTGTTTAAACGTTGTTTGACATTTATGGTGACCGTATATCTAGTGTATTTTATACGAGTATCATTCATTGATTGTTTTCATTATAAATTTCTTTGTATCTTGTTGTTAAGTTATGTATGTACACGAAATAAATTGCATTATTGAATACTCGGATGTTGTTGATATATTTATATAATTAACACCTTGTTAATGAAATTATTGAATGTTTGGCTGGTAGTTTACCTTTATTAAACACACGCATTCATATCAAGCCACTAGTAATATAGTTAACACCTTCTATGGATAAATATTCACACTATATTCGTGTATACAACTTCATAAATGTCAATGCCATTAGCTGGTGAGAAACTGGACTTGATACATAATATACATACTTTATGAATATTTTACAATTGTCGGTACATGCGACAGAACATCGACAGACGTAAAATCTCATTAATGTCCAAGAATAATAATCAGAAACATATGTCTGTCATACGATGCATGGATAAAGTATTAGACTTCGACTGGCCATTGTTCATGCGCATTTTTTTGTATTTTAATTAGTTTGGACATCATGATACAATGTCCATAGTCCATCGAATAGTGTTCCTTCCTTATTCTTCTCGTACAATGTGAGCCTAACGCTTGTGTCTTTGACTATAGCAAAATACAGTAACAGTATTTAAAGTACCAATAGCAATTATTAAACGGTCAGACCCCCCCCCCCCCCCCCCGAATGCAGAAACATAACGTAAAACAAAAATATAAAAAACATTTCAAAAATATCAAACTGATCTCACTACATCCACTCATGTCGATGATTTGTTCATGCTTGTCAAGTGTTTTACCATACGCTTTGGGCATTTCTATATATTGCTTCCAATGTCGCGAGACTTACATTCACCACGGAGACACAGCCAGACTTTCAATGAAACACAATTACGATTGTAAATTGCCATCAAACCACAGATTGTATTTTCGAGTCTTGTATTATTAGGGTCATTACCAGCGACAATTAGCTTATTATCAATGAATCTAGAATGTGAATTGACCGTGAAAGAAAGGGGCCGAAAGGAGTTTCAAATTAAATAGATCGATCCCCTTCCATTAGGGAACATAATTGTACTAGTGAAGCTCACCTCCTTCCTTAATCAAAGTGTAATAATAGAATGTATCCGCATGAAGTCCCTGACTGCGTTGAATTGCATAATGGTTACAACAGAAATGCAGCATGCGTCATTAATGCCCTTTATCATGTAATCATTGTACCTTGACAGGGCATAAAGGACCCGCTCGCTTCATTCGACTGTCGAAAATAGAAACGTAATACAGACATCGAGTCAAATTAAGGTAGTGCCAATTAAATGGGGTCCGGCCAATTTAGGACGCGAATGCTGGACTGACTGACTGGTGAGTTCTTTGTGTTGAACGTATGTCAGCACGGCAAGTGTCGCCACCGTCAATGTATTACGTAAACATGTTCAATCTATAACGTCCGTCCTCCTTTTTGAAGGCATAATCCGAGTTGCATATCACATTTTCTGTCCGCCGATATATCCTCCTCATTAACAGCATCTTAGCTTTATACTTACATCCAGTTATCAGCAGACTATTTCGTAATCCGAGTTGCATATAACATTGTATATTTTCCATCCGCCGATATTATCATTCGCATCAATAGCTACTTGCTTTAATACTAAGTTATCCCAAGAACAGACTCGTTCGTTATGCTATGGAATTGAATAAAGAATAAATGATGAAGTAGAGCAGGAATTGACTCATGCAAAGGACACAGACACCACAAAAGAACACAGAATCATGAACAATTACAAACGCAAAAGGAACGCAAGACAAACATAGAAGAGTTCCGTCTTGGAGCAGTCAGTGACAAAAACGCCATCGGGGGTTTAAACGTGTTATAGTGTGCACACAATCTCACATTTATCCTGCCATCACCTAATAAAATGAGCCGTGTATTTAAGTACCCAACGAATGAGACGGCGACCACAGGATGTTTAAAGATAATTATTTCGACCAACAATCAAACTAGCGTCACTTCGTTACTAATGGGGATAAGAAAATGCCAGTACATGTACTGATAACGACGTTTATCGTCACTTGTTAAAATTCTGTTCTGTCAGATTTTATGACTTTGAAAAGGGCATTAGAAGTAGTTATCTAAATATCATACAGTTTGATATTAGAACTGCACTACCTCTTAGCGCCGACCTACATTACCGCCTATTGAAACTTTGGAACTAACTGAATAAAGGCTGGAAGACATAGCTGCATGTGAAATAAAAGATGACAAACTGTGCTACTTTATCAGATGCTTGTAATGACGGTGACTAGTGTGCTGTTTTAATTATAACCGTTGCTAGTCTTATTTTTGAAGAATGGTTTCACATAGAATACAGTCCAGACATCATTTCGTCGTCAGAGTGTCTTGCATCACGACAATATTAAATTATTCAGATATTTTAGATAAATGGTCAACCGTCCACAACAGACATCACGAACGTTTCTAATTTTACATCGTATTGCAAATATAGGAGCACGATACTGTAGCGATAGCTTCCATGTTCATAGCGTTGTACGGACTGTGTCCATTCATCAAACATGACATTATCATGAATTAGACTGTGTCCCGGCTTGGTCAGATACGAGGATACAAAACCTGTCACGAATTGGTTATCATGTATAGAGGACCGTGCAAGATCGACCCTACCAGTCTTGATGTGTAAGATTTAAGAGATTGCAACAAAAGAAGATGCATTTGGAGACGACGTGAATAAAATGATTGATGGATAAAGACGAATTAATATCCTTAATGAACAGTATATATGGACTGAATAGCGAAAACTGAGCTTTAAAATATCACAAATCTGATACATGTTTCGGAAAAATGAATGTTTATTAAATAAAGTACGTGATACATACGTTTGCAGACTAAGATAGCGTAAGCTACAAAGATAAATTCATGTTGTCTCCACAGTCTGGAGTGGTCAAAGCTCATTGCAACCGATACGGTGTAAGTTTCTTTTCTAATTGTATTGTGACACACACAATCACCACATGCTTGAAGAAAATTACATGAAATGTGCTTTGAAACAGTCACGATTTAACAGAAAAAAATGTCATTTTCTGCTTCATGTAACATATTGACGACATCGACAAACAAAAAGGAAAACATCTAAAACTAAAATCATATTCCAGTACGCCGTCGAACCTACGGCATGCCATTAGATATATGATAGGCTTTATTTTCAAAATCCAATAAGCCTTGCAGCCTATGAGGACAACATATTTACAAATATATACAATCATATGTAAACATATGCGGAGAAGATTATGTTATTAATTATAACAATGTAACATTAGTATAATTATAATTGAAACAATCATATTATGTAAATATAGATGTACAATGAAAAACACGTCCTTAGCACAATTTGATAATGATTATTCATTCAATACATCACTTATTATCAAGAGTTCAATAAATCGAAATATTAAAAACAAAACACAAAAACCGCACAGTTTCCTGTCGAAACGAAATACATGAGACTGTTGGTGAGTATATATCATATATTGGTACCACATTGTATTTCCGTTCTATCGAAAAGAAAATATAGAACGATAATATTGGCGGTATTTAAGTTTTACATGTTATAAGTTTATTTTTAAATATAATTGAAAACACATACATGTATACGAAAGCTGCTTATTTTAAAATCATGCTTTCAAGTAGTAGCCTTTGTATGCGAAGCATGCTAACTTCCGTAAAATCATCTCGTTTTCACATGTAACTAATTCAATAAATTTCATTAGAAGAATGAAGACCGATGGGTATGAATGGAGCAAATGCATTTATTCAATTATTTCAAAATAACACTATCTAATTTGATATTAATGATGTATGTTTTAAATGTATTGGCGTGCGAGCGATTGTAAGGTTTGAGTTCAATTATGTCAGACTATCATGACGGAAGAAGATCCTGGATAGTGTTTTAGGTCATTTGGCAATGCTGGGGTTGAATGAGGGTCAAAGGTTGGTGTACGTTTCCTCCTTCAGGAATGAAGCAAGCAGAATGATTTTTCGTTGGACGTTAAGCACATCCCTCGTGTGCCCTGTAAAACACAGCAGTGAAACAAGTAAGGCATACTGTCCGAAACCCGTCTCTAAGATCACCCCTGCTACACAAAGACCATGCTCCTATCTATCATGAATAGTAAATACTGTGATCTCGTTTTTTCATGTGGTAATAATCAGGGTTTTTTATACCAAATGTTGTGCTTTAAAATTATTTTTTTCAACCTAGTGTTAGATATGTTATTTAACAAAGATAAATGGTGACACAATTTATCTGTTACAGCCATCTGTTACAAGATAATATTTGTTTAGCGTACAGTACTAAATCAAAACTCATTAAAATCTCATCAGGCGTATTGTATTCCTGCCACGAACGGTAACGCCCATTCTGCAGATTTTGCGGACCTTAAGAAAATTAAATTTCAGAAAATTGTAGGAATCATTATTAAAGGGATGTATTATCGTGAAAGGTAATAGATGTTTATACCGCTTCTCGGTAATTACATAACAATAGTCGTGGCCTTGTTGGTCGTAATCTTCCGTAACCTAATATTTGGTAAATTGATTCAGATATCTCCAGTAATTACACCGCGATACGTTTGGTAATTGTCACCTAATCGGTACGTTCAGTCGGGGACCGGGACGATCCGTGTTGACAATCATGGTGTAACTGAAGATATTACAACAGAACAATGGCCGGAAAATAGGGGTTTAAGATTTATCTCTCTATATTTAGACTCTTATGAATGTGTTTTGTTGACAGGTGTTAATTTTGTCACATTTTGAAGTTTTACGAGTTCTGTCCTTTCCCTTTGTTGCGATGAATGTTTTATTTGATTTCGAAATCTCTTGTTTCAAACTGGGCGGTATGTTGCCCTTACAAAATACAGGAAAGACGGTGCTTGTAATTGCTACACCCGCTGTGATAATAACACAGTCAACATGGAGTATTCATTGATATCGCTTGCAAATTCTATTTACTTTAACTTTATTAAAATCTCGTTCAAGTTCGGGGTACCACAGTTCACAGTTTCGTCATATCGCATTTCTTTACAGTCCTTTCTTGTTAAGGCAATAAAAACGAATACTGTGGAGAGGTATTACTTTCGGCGCTTCAGAGCGGTGATACACAGCTAATTTGCCTTTAGGAATTCGTCAATTTGTCACTTAGATACATGACCTGTAAAATATATGGAAAATGTCGCACCATCACCATTTTATTAGCCCAAGGTTTGAAGCAAACTCAGTGTCGTACGCAGCGTGCTCCTTTACGACATCTTCCTATCTGTCTCATACAGGAAATATAGATCTGAAAATGTTGGTTAAGGATTCATCCAAATTTCACTGCATAGAAAATGTCGACTTGATCTTTTCTGCGTTTCGTTTTGATATGCTCGCCGTGTTTTTAATCGTTCAGAATTAATCATTTGCACTTCTTCGTAGAACTTGACAGGAGTTATTCCTTCATATAATAACGGTTACTACAAACGTTTAAGAAAATATTTAAAAAGAATCTCCGGGTTCTGTTTTTATCACGTGATTCTAACATAGTTTTCAGGGCTTTTTTTAGTTCGTTCTTGTCCCCTCTCCCTCAAGCTTCTCACTAGTTTGTGACTCTGTCCGGTAATGTTTTACAAAACGCATCATGTTTATAGTCAAACCGAACTCAAAAAATGTATTTTAATGCTATGAACGAAATAAAAGGTCAGCTAATTTGTTTTTTTGTCAGCGACGAATGGTACAACAAGGAATAAGGAATATGTATTACAAAGAGCTTACCAAATAGTTTGATATTGTTATGTATGTGTGTTGTAAAAATTGTACTAAACAAGCTATCTCATGGTACAATTTTACATGTGTTCAAATTATATAATTATTGTGTGTTGTTGTAGATTTAAAAACGCACTATATTTTACCAACCTTGATTCTTCCAATTCCATGTTATTACTTTGAAACTATTTTTTTATGAAATTACGTGTCGACTGCCATGAAATTTAGCTAACATGTTCATGTCATATACCAGTTATCAATCGGTGATCATCGGGAAATTAACGATCACTTACGGAAACTATCGACAGACAAATTGACTACTGACCAGAAGCCCCATCGATATCGATCTGCATCGACTGAATTTATCTGATGAGCGATATCGTTGGGTATGGCTTACACATGCAATATCGTGTCAATTTGTTTTCTTGTATCCTAAAAAGCAAGTCAATGACAATTAAGAAATACTACAGTGTGCGTTTTAAATGAACCGAGTATACTATATAAGAATGAATATATTTAAACTAGGAATTCTGACAATTTGGCAGGTTACTGTTCAAATAAACTCAACTAGCGCCAGCACAACCATTTGTCATCGTATAGAGATGTCGGTGGTTGGTCATGCAACATGATTTCTGATAGAACATCAGAGAGCTATAACTAGAATCCATCGGGTAGAAATAGATTTATCATGTCTCAAAAGTCACTCCGTAATAATTGATTTGAGGCAGAATGTTCGTGTGAACAAAAAGAAATGACAAAAGAAACCATCATTGAAGACACTTTGATTTTGATCCAATCGCTAGGCACATCCTATTTTTCATCAAAACTAGAGTTTTATTAAATTTTATAGCACGCGCACTGTTGAAGTGTTAGGGATGGCTTTGATTTGTGATCCAAATCATCAATGCGGCTTCATGAAGCAACTCAAGAATTATATGAACTGTTTAAGGTGACTGACAATTTATCAAAAGGTGCCCCGAACAATTAGCAAGGTTCAGTTACACACTCGATCGTAAATTAAAACCTGTCCAGTTTGTATTATTTACGCTTGGAGTATTCCTAGCGTTTGTGTCTTCTTTATAGAGCAAGAAATAATAAAAACCAGACCATTTTGTTTAGAATTAGACTTTGGAAGTGGTGGCCTCTATCATTAGAATATCTTAACATTACTCAGTCTGAATCTTACAAATTACAAAATTTATATACAGTAAAATCTACAAGCTCTGAAGAAATGTCGTGTCGGTTGTGGGGTGGTCTGATTAGTAAGTTAAAATATGGAACAAAAATAAAAAACGGGTCTCTGAAAATAGTATTATTTATTAATGAGATTGTCGTAATTTTGTTTTTATATCTAATTTGCTGTCATATATTTAATTTTGATTCAAACATAGATGTATATAGTCCTTTTCAGATAGATTTGCAAACATCTGTTTAAGTTATTCACTGAACATTTCACAGTTAACTCAAAACAGCATTCATAATTGTATTATTAAATAATAGTTGAAGTACATGTATTACGAAAATGGTTTACTCGCGGCGCTAGAATACACAGAGTTAAAGGGAGAAAACTCTTGCAATATTTACAAAATCGTTGTATTGGTTACTTCCCTTGAAGCTATTACGATCTGTCGAATGGCAGTTTATCGTTTAACAATTGTGTGTATATAACAACGGGAATTGTTGGATGGATAAGTGCATTGCTAACAGTTTACTGATTCTTTTTTCTTAATTATATTTCTTGTCCAAAATCTTGGCAGTATCACGGATATATGTCCGTGGCAGTATGTACAGCTTTCGTTGCCTGTACTTAGATCTTCAAGTATCCAGGTGAACCCAAAGGTAACTTACCCTACCCACAACCCACAGTTTACAGTATGTGGTCATGTATAGTGTACTTGAATGGGATAACTGAGTACGATTTTTGATCGAATCATTAACATTTGTGCATAAAATTACTTGGACTAAATTCCATGCATTCTTTCTTAATAATCAATCATAATGATACTTATTTATAATAATTTAAGGATATCGTTTTCTATGATAAAAATGTCATCAATCTGCAATGCATAAGTCATGATAGCAAACACAGACGATGTCCTTATTGTTCATATATACCATGGTATTTAGGTCTTTGATATAGACGACTTCGACAATGTTCACACGTTCCGCATAACCGTAGTCCGATCCCGTCTTTGAACCGGTATAGTTAGTATTTAGCCACATCATTTCAAAATGGCGGCGCCCATGGACATGGCTAATAATTCACAGAATCCAAACCTTATCGACGATCTAGAAGCTTCATTTGTGGTATATATCTTAACATTCAATATCGCATGTTATTTTGTTTATGTCATAAACTCCTAATATGAATAAAAACTTTAGATATGTGTAAAATCAATAAACGTCTGGTCTCCTCAACATTCTTTAGCTAATTGCTAAAAAACTGTTTGCTGCTATTTTCGCGTTACTTCTGGTTTCAAAGATGACGGGGTTTTTGACAATAATAAAACATTGAAACGAAATGGGAAAAATACGGAAAAGAAATGATATTGTCAACAACAATTAACACTAGGCCTGTTAGATAAAATTAGTAAGAAAAACTGAACACAAAAGAAAATCTAAGTAAGTTTTTCTTCTGTTACGTAACACATTATTTCATTAGTACCATAAAATACAAGTAAACAGTATATACTCATGCCACTTTGAATATGGAGTTATGGTTTAGTTTAAACTTACTGGATCATTGGTTTTAAAACACCTCACCTCTCTGTTTGCTGGACCCGTACGTAAGACATATAATATGCTAGATGTATGACTGAATTCCAGACGTTTCAACCCCAAGTCGTTTCCTCCCCAAGTCATTTCCTCCCAAGACTTTTCACTCACTACTTTAATAGGCCCTAGACGTTTCACCCCCACTTTTCAATATAATTATATATGTGTGATTAACATTTTAATTTGATGTTTATTTTAAAATTAAATTGTTAATTTATAGTTTAAAAACCCTTTAGCTGATTAATGATTTAATACTGACATTGTTAAAAGGTGTGATTTAATTAACACATTTTGAACTTATAAGAATGCTGCGACAGTAATTGTACACATATATTACTCTTACACAAATAAAAAAATGCCAAAAAATAGGGCAAGTAAACACATTAAACAACATAATAACACATTATATTTTATTGAAAATTTTGGTTTATATTGTTATACTATGATACACATAGATGAAACACTACAATATATATATACATAGTAACATACACCCTTCCGTAAACATATATCTACATACACACACATGCACACTCATATGTATACATACATCCACCATACACATACACCCACCAATACACATACATACATACATACATACACAATACATAATTTATATTCGGGGTGAAACGTCTTCAAATGTGATGAATTACTTAGAAGTTTGACCCGCATTTTGGGGGTGAAACGTCTTGGGAGGAAACGACTTAGGGGTGAAACGTCTGACAACCTGTATGACCAGTAGCCTTGCTCATTCTGTTTATCAAGTCATTCAGGATGGTTTGGGCCGCATCTATTGATCTAGATCTATATGATTAAGAACTCGGCTACTGATAGGAAAAAGAGTACAGCAAAAAAGATATGGTCAATATGATAGAATATATTGAAAAAAGTAATTTCAACAGCAGACTTATAGGGTATAACTTTTGAGTGCATCATTCAGTTCTGTTCTACTGACTTAATTACTCATCTGTGATGTAACCTATAGATAGCTTCACACGTATGCATCTTATTGTAATGTCAAAGTTAACACTTATTTTTATTTTGTAGAACTGTTTATCGTTGCTTACCACACAGGAGCAAATAAATGTACAAGATTCAGAAGAAACTAAAACCAGTAAGTCAATCGGTTCCTTACATGCGTGTACAGAAGGGTACTGGTCTTATCACTTACTCTAAATAAGAAGTAACTGTTGTTTAAAAATTTGGCAGTGTTGATTTTTTTAGCATAAATTGTGATACTTGAGTTAATAAACAAGTAATATTATAATTTATTAATAAAGATATTCCGAATTATATCAATAAAGAGACAGCAAATGCAAGTATAACGACCGCCCTTAGGACTCTTAAAATGGTATTCTTAATGAGGTGGTCTTAATATTGAGGTTGAATAGAGAGCAAAACAAAAGTGAGATTGGACTTAAAAATTGTGTTCTTAATATTGAGGTGGTCGTATTATTCAAGCGGTCTTTATGTGACGTTTTATTTTGTGTTTTATTTACAGGTATTGAGAATGCTATGCAAAAGTTTTTTGAGTTGTCAAGGCAAACTGAAGCATTTTTCCTGAGGAAGAGGATGCTTGTCAATTTTCAAAAGCCAGAACAGAATCTGTCTGAGGTAAACAGTGCCATTTCCACTTTCTGTATCTAGTCACCTAGGTGAAACATTCAAAGCCAGCCTCAGTTTTACAAAAGTATTTTCATGTGCCAATAACTTACTTATTAGCAATTTCAGATGTTTCCTGAGCAGAAATGTTAGCAAGTCACAAAAATTGTACTTTTGTGAATGGGTAAAATTACACTGGCAGAAATATTTAATTTCCACATTGGGATCTTGACCACTATACTGTAGTTTAAATTAATTTAATACATTTAAAGCATTCAAGCTTAACATATTGATTAGGGGAATGATGGTTGATACTATTTATGAATTTTTGTTATAATTACAGGATATGGAATCTCTTCGTGTTGAATTAGCTCGCAAGGAACAGTTACTAGAGAGACATTCAGAACGATTAAAACGCTGTCAGCTTGTATTACTGCAGCAGCAACAACAGCAACAACAACAACAAGGGGGTCCTGGTGGCCAGGCTTCACAACAACATCATCCCACACCAATATCACAGTCATCCATGCAGCCGCCAGCATCACATCCACTTCCTCCCCCACAACACATGCCACAAGGCAGTAACTTACCCCAGTATCAACATCATGTACAACAGATACCTAGTCAAAGTCCCGGCATGCCGCAGAGTTACCAGGGTTACTCGGGAGCCGTGCACCAACAGTCAATGTCTGGTCCTGCACAAATGCCCTCGCACAGCTTACCAAGACAGCAGGCCCCTCCGTCATACCCACAGGGTCCGCTAGCTTATCTTGAACAGACTACATCAAATATCGGACTGCCTGATAGAAGATAAAAGTATTCAAGGTATTGGTATGAACATTAAAATTTTAAACTGATATACAAACTCAAATCAGGGGTTCAATTTGACTCCTTGACTCCTGAGTTTTCCAAAATACCTCATTTTGACCCTTAGGGTTCTGACTGAAGGGTAAAATTTTCTCTAAATTATAGGTATTTTGGCTAAAAAATGATAAAATCCCATCAAAAATGATCGCGAAGTGCTCATGGTGAGCTTTTAGGATCCTTGGATGTCAGTCATCGTGCATCGTTCATCGTGCTTCAACTTTTCTTTAAACAACATCTCCTATACTATGGATTTTGTCCAAACTTCACAGGAATGATCCTTGGGTGGACCTCTTTCAAAGTTGCATAAATCGTTTCGGTCTGCTGCATAAGTAGATCACAGGAGCTAAAAATAGATTTTATAAGTGTAAACTTTGAAAATCTTCTTGTCCAAAACCCTAAGGTTTAGAGCTTTGATATTTGGTGTGTAGCATTGTCTTGTAGTCCTCTTACAAGATTGCATAAATCATAAAAATCTTTTGAAAAATATGGCCGTCAGGGGCGGGCCTTGTTTCCTATATGTATATAGTGGAAACTATAAAAGTCATCTTCTCTTAAACCCCTGAATGGATTTTGACCAAACTTTAAGGGAATGATCCTTAGGTGGTCCTATTCCAAAGTTACATAGATAATTTTGGTCTGTTCATTAGTAGGTCACGGGAGCTAATAATAGATTTTAGAAGTGTAAACTTTGAAAATCTTCTTGTGCAAAAACCATAAGTCTAGAGCTTTGATATTTTGTGTTAAGCATTGTCTAGTTGTCCTCTTAAAAGATTGCATAAATTATTAAGTTCGATAAAAAAACATGGCAGTGTATTCAGGTGAGCGATATTGGGCCATCATGGCCCTCTTGTTTAATTTATTCATGTCGATTGTGGTTTGGTTATTGAAGGTGATCTTGCGGTATTCTCTTTGTGATGTGATTAATCTTGTTCCTTTCCAAAACATGTTACAGAAGAACAAAGTGAAACCTAAATAATAAGACCACCCTTGGAACCCTTTTGAAAACTGATCTTACTACTGAGTTTGTTGTAATATTGAGGTTGAATAAAGTGCGTAAAAAAGTAGTGAAAATGGACTTGAACATTCTGTTCTTAATTATGAGATGGTCGTCTTATTATTGAGGTGGTGTTTACGTGAGCATGCATGTTACTTAGTTAAAATAAAAGTTATGTTTTTTTGTTGAAACTGGTCCCTTGCTATCGTCATACATTGTGACGTTTTACCAGTTCTGATGTTACTGTTTCAGACAAGGATACATTAATCTGCTGGCCAGATGTGCTACCTAGTGTTCATGTTGATGTCGTCCGATTACTGAGACAACCTCGTCCAGCATTTTAAACATGTTCTACCGGACTAAAATGAACTTTACTGTACTGCTGGACCTCGTTCATTCAGATCATCGGACAGTTTTTTGTTGTATAATACATGCTTTCGAATAGCCCATTCCAATTTGACTTGCCTAAGGAGATACACGGGGACCTGATATTTAAGTATTCAAGAAGAAGATTGTTGAATAAACGAGGTCCGACTGTATATATTTTCTACTGTACTGTACTGAATGTCTGTTACAGTCAGCCTGGTACCTGTGAAGTTATTGTTATTTCAGACTTGAAGTATTCTAAGTACCTGTGAAGTTATCATCATTTAATATTTGAAATATGCTAAGAATTGTTGAGTTATCAGTTTTATCAGAGGTCTGTTGTTTTTGTAGTGGGATGGTAGGTTGATTTGTGTAAGACTTTTCTGACATCTTTGCACATTAAACATTAAGCTTGCATGACAGAAACCAACAAAGAGTGAGTTACGGTCAGTTTTTGGTGAGTTGGTATAACGTAACTGAACAATATTCCTATAGTGGTCTAAGTGACCTACTTTAACATAAATTTGCAAATCTAACTGACCATTATTTGTATTCTGAATATCCATTATTCCTCAGTATATGTGATCAATGCCTCTAAAAGAACTTGTATTGTTTCAGAATTAGTTCCTGTACATTTGTATTTGTCTACTAAGTTTTGTTTTGGAATCAATGAGGTTTGTGTGTTGTATTACTGAAATAAAATGTGTAATTATTGTCCAACTGTTTTGTTGTTTTTATTTTACATATGCAACCATCATCTCTTCTTACAGCAATGATGTTAGTTCCAAGATCTATTAGGTCTACATGAATCATAATACATTCACACAGATATATTTTGTAATGTGGCAGACCACTGCAGGGAATGCATCAGAGCCTGGAATTGTAACCGTCACTCGGCACTCGTAAGTTCTTCCATTGAGTCTGAATGTGGAGTTATGAGAGAATTGTATTAAAATGCTGGTGGGATTCTGAGTGACCTTTGTGGTCCACTTTCTTTGAAGATTACGTGTACTGAATATAGCAGCTATACTCGGCACTAAAAACTCTCGATCTCAAATCTTCACTCAATCTTAGATCTTGTCTCAATCTCAAATTTTTAATCTATCTCAAATCTTCACACAATCTCAAATTTTTACTCTATCTCAAATCTTCACTCAATCTCAAATCTACTCAATCTTAGATCTTCTCTCAATTTCAAATCTTCACTTAAACGCAATCTCAAATCTTCACACAATTTAAAATCTACTCAATCTTAGATCTTCTCTCAATCTCAAATCTTCACTTAATCTCAAATCTTTCAATTAAAAAATCATCACACAATCTCAAATCTTCCCTCAATCTTAAATCTTACCTCAAATCTCAAAGGAAGTGGATCGCCAAGAAAATTCAGCACTTGGAAAATATTTAAATTTAATTTGCACTTTCAAATATCTACATACATACACTACAGAGCAAATTTTGAGTTCTGAGCACATAGTGCCGAGAAATATTGCGCCTTAGACATTATTTATCTCATTTCTGATATTAAATAGAGCTCTACATTTCATCGTCTTATTTCCTGAACACAACTAAATATTTGGCGCTTTTGAGTAATTGGTATTATTGAAACCGCCCAACCTCTATCTATCTGTACCACCTATATTGTTCTGGAATGCACGTAACTTGAATACAATCGATTCCATAACCCCGTATGTAACAATTATTTCAAGAGAGTAAAACTTTAAAGTTGTTTTTTAAAAAAAGACGAAAAACAAGCTATGGGGTTCTGGAAATAATGCGACGATATGTTTAAATGTACATGTATGTTAAAATGTTGATAAATTGAAAATCACTAACTCTTGTCTAGAATACGCAACAGTTTGTTGATTTTTTTGAGAACACCAGGCCAGTATTTGCTTAGTATAGTTATACAACATCGTCAAAATATTTTGCTGAAGGTCTGACAAAGTTGAATACATTTGAGTGACCTCATTAGCATGTAAATATATTTTCAAGTTTGTACAATCTTTGGCCTATATACTGATCGTTACCTATCGAGTGTTTATGTCAAAGATCAAATTTGAAAATGTTAATTGAAAGTGACAAAGGCTTGCTTGTGACCTTATTGTGACCAGTAATATTGACAATGGCTTAAGTGATTTGAAAGTCTTCGTTTCTTTGTTAGAGAAAACACTCGACATAATTTTTTATTCTTGACTGAATGTTATACTATTGAAGAGGCGTTAGGATCAAATTAACCTTTCAATATCATTGTCAGAAAGCGATCTGAAATACAAACAAATATTTTATGATTGTATCTTTAATGAAGCAGATACCTGTAAGTTGTAGACATTTTGCAATCATGTCCAAGTTTTGGAAGGTTCAGCATTTAATGTAGATGGTAATATAATATACGATTATGAAATCGGCAAAACTTTTGGCGAAATTTCAAATACCTTTAACGTAAATGATCCAAATTATATGTGTCTAAAACAAGGAATTGTCTTCAAAATGACATTTGAATGTTATATCATGTAGTCAGCACAGATAATTAATTCATGTGTGTCTGGGTTTTTTTACAATTTATTCGTAACATTTCTGGATGTCTTATTTTATATTCTTTTAATAACCTAGCGAATTATTGAAAACAAGAAATCACATATTATGACAATATTCGTAATGTAAACCAAAAGTAACTATGCGTTTTATCTGCAGGCTCTTTGTGCTACGTATTAAACATTTATTTGCTAGTGAGGCAACACAATTGGTATATTTTAATCGGTAAAACGTTAAGATTGAAATCGTTATGTTAGATTATTTGGCTTAGTATGAGAGTTGAGCGCGTATAAAGAGAAATTAGAGAATGTTCTTAATATGTAACAATGAAGACATAGAAGATGAATTTCATTTGAGCACTTCTTTGCGATTTGCAACCTCTTCTGTAAGTGACGCCATTTCAAGAAAATGCAACATGTGATGTCACTATTTGCAAGCAGGAAACAGTTGCTCCATAGGATCGCTTGATTTTCATATTGCCATATGGAAATGACGTCACTTAAAGAAGAGGTTGGAAATCGTACAGCGATGCTCATTTTATTATTGTGTGTTGAAAATTCCATACTGTACAAAGGCGATAAATAAATGAATATCACTGGGGAAACCCTTAATTGTGTATAAATTGGTTCAATTAGACAGCTATAATAATGACATTTCGACAAGGTACTTACAATGTGCTTTAAATATACGTACTAATCTATTACGTTAATAATTGAATGTTATAAATTATAATGTTGTTTTCATATTTATTCATATTGCATTGCTGTCGTGTAATATTTCCTTTGAATTCTTTGTATGTAGAATTGTACATGTCCTCACTCTCATTAAGTGTATCAATAGTATTATATGGTTAATTGTATACTTGATAAGTGCTATACTTAAAATCCAAATTTGGATAGCTATTTTGGATAAACTATTAGTTCTGTTCAATTTAAAAACAAAACACGGAAATATGGAAATTTAAGTAAGAAGCAACAAGTATATAGAAAAAATGACATAAACAAACATATTTGGAAAAAAGAGTGTATTAGCAATGTTGTTTTCATAGTACATGTACATGAAAGACAATGGATAGTAGCATAAAATCACATGCATTAATATGTATTAACATTCTTCGAGGTAAACGAATATATTATCACAGTGCACATAGCTTGCTCCATTAATTTTGATCATATCAAACCGACGGTTTCTATCGGGTTTCTTACAGAGATGTAACCAGACATTTCATTGCTTCCCCATTCCCATACACGTTTCCCTTACACATCCTTAGTTCCTCTAATGTTTCGTTGGTTGATATTTAGAGATGAATTGTCCTTAGTCGCAATATTATCCACAACGATAACTTAAGTTTGATACATAGATATTTTTGTATTAAATGGTAAAGATTAAATGGTATGCTCATTAAAGACAATTTTGATATCTTCCAGCGTCTGTTATTGCATTTGGTGCCAGTTATTAAACATCCATTCTTATGAAAGCGAGAGAATAAGCTGCTACATGGAACGACACATACATAAGACAATGCATCTCTACACAGACCTCCAGGAAAACAAGAGTCCTGAACATATCAGGCATTTGGGGATGCTCAAGGGTACATACGTAAGGGAACAGGGACGCAACGAATGGCCTGGCCGACCATTAGGCCGAACAAACAGTGGGGCGGGGGTTAATGGATGGAATACATCACAAGACAGCTGGAAACAATAGGCCGAAAGTGGGATCACTATATAAAGTGAAAGAATTGCGCAGGTGAAAGAGAAATTTAACATACATCTAATGCAGATGAGAAGATAATTAATTTAAAAGATAAACATGTTTCTATAAAGTTTTGCTGGAATGATGTCAGGATCTTTGTGAGCAAAATTAAATCATCGCTATTTTTTCTAGGCGCAAACAAATTAAGATAAAATGAAGATTAAGGATATCAGTTATAACGTAAGATTCTTCTAAGCTGAAAAGTGATATTGGTGTTCAGCTTAAGTGAATAGATGTATTAAAGCAATGCCAATCTCTAGGTGGTGCATTCAGTGGAAAATTCGTAATGCAACTCGTATAGTAAGGAAGACGCCACACAACACTGTCATGGATGGGCCAATAAAGGATCCTGCAATTAAAAGAAAATAAGATTTACAATGTTGGTCTCGATTGATCATTATCAACAAATCTCAAATATCATGGTCTTTATTTGACCGAAATTAACCTCGCCAAATCCGAACGCTATTGTGACTGCGCAATGTGTTACTGATAAAATTGTAAATTGAATAGTTATTTTTATGTTTACTTTTTCATCAGGCTTATTTCTTATAATACAAATGATGTCAAAATTGATTGTAGCTAAAGTACTAATATAAACTCAGATATAATTGTATTGACCACTGAATTGGAATACCTGAGTATCCCACTACGATTATGCAAACATGTAACAGATACATTTTTAAACTTATATGGAGGTAGAGCCTCATTAACAAAGTAGAACAAAATAATTTCAAACACCTCCGACAAGTCCATAATTATTCATGCGCTTATATAAAGGATATCACACGAATGTTCATAAATTTAGTAAACACGTTTACTACTGAAGGCGTTGTGAACACCAAAGTACGAGTAATTAAGCATTGTATAGGAAAAAAGAAATTCAAAGAAGTCACTGTTAGGCAATTGTGAGTTCACGTCATTGTTCATTTCCATGTGAACTATCGAAAAAAAAGTCACGTACGTAACTAGTAAATTATAGTATGAGACTTGTTGTTTATGATGTAAATGTTAGTAAAATAACGTTACTGAAAAATAAAAACAAACCTTTGGACCCAAGTCCTGGATCACTGACGCTACAAAAGCCACTGCCGGCAGAACAAGAAGATGACATTATTGAGGAGGACGAACTGTATAACGATGAGCTGTAAGTACTCGAAGTCGGCTGGTACGAAGATGTGCTCGTAGGCGAGTATGAAGTAGAGTACGAACTAGAGCTTATCGAGTACGAGCTGGAATACGAGCTGTAGCTGCTTGACGATGAGCTCGAAGGCGAGTACGAGCTGTAACTGCTTGACGATGAGCTTGAAGGCGAGTACGAGCTGTAACTGCTTGACGATGAGATTGAAGGCGAGTACGAGCTGTAACTGCTTGACGATGAGCTTGAAGGCGAGTACGAGCTGGAGTACGAGCTGGAGTACGAGCTGTAACTGCTTGACGATGAGCTTGATGGCGTGTACGAGCTGGAGTACGAGATGGAGTACGAGCTATAACTGCTTGACGATGAGCTTGATGGCGAGTACGAGATTGAGTACGAGCTATAACTGCTTGACGATGAGCTTGAAGGCGAGTACGAGCTGGAGTACGAGCTATAACTGCTTGACGATGAGCTTGAAGGCGAGTACGAGATGGAGTACGAGCTATAACTGCTTGACGATGAGCTTGAAGGCGAGTACGAGCTGGAGTACGAGCTATAACTGCTTGACGATGAGCTTGAAGGCGAGTACGAGCTGGAGTACGAGCTATAACTGCTTGACGATGAGCTTGAAGGCGAGTACGAGCTGGAGTACGAGCTATAACTGCTTGACGATGAGCTTGAAGGCGAGTACGAGCTGGAATACGAGCTGGAGTACGAGCTGGAGTACGAGCTGGAATACGAGCTGGAGGACGAGCTGGAGTACAATGCGAGTACACTTCCTCTGCTTGAAAGAACTGCAACATAAATGAACTCGAACGTCGTATCATTAAACAGGTGCATATAAAAGCATAAAAAACATTAATCTTTAGATGCGTACCGTTTGTTGTTAAAAATTGACACATTTTCACACGAGCAAAATGAACGAGAATTGGGTTATTTGTAATGATTTTAAAGCACTTCGTATGTAGTTTCATATACTTTTGAATGTTGGAAGTCATTCAGTCATAGAAGACTTAATTACATTTGTTACCTTAAAGTCGAGGTAATGTCTTCATTAATGAAATACGTGTACAGTAGTTTTGTAAATTGACAAGTATTGTCAGATTTGTTGCGTGGGACTCACGTTATCGTTGGTGCACTTTATTCACCAACATGGTCACAATTACCTGATATCAAACTGACCACAGTCACAGATACACTCCACATTTTGCCAAACTCCATGACCAAACAGCCTACAATATAATTGATTCGTGTTGTTTAAAATACATCTACTTGGAATCGTTGGTGTAAAGTATATGGAAACAAACTGAATGTGTAATTTATGGTGGCATACATTAACTAGAAAAGTATGTGGTTATCACGCTAAAGATACTATATAACTACTTAGTTAACTAGGAAATAATGTGGTTAACTAGATAAGTATAGATAAGTATCGTGATTAAGTTTCATACCAGATAAATATCCTCACACGAAATATTGTCTGATAGTGCCCACAACTGCCACCACTTACCCGTTTAAACCCCTAGGTTTTCAGAACGAGCAATATATTTGAGATAAGTGTTAGGTGGATGACACGATGACTATCTTTTTTGTGTTAAAATATTTATGTGATGATAATTTTCTAGTTAATTATTTAGTCCACTGGTGGCAAAAGTATACCGCCATAGTTACAATTGAAACAAATGTAATAAAGAAAGATCAGTACAGTACAGAGAAGTATTTCATCATACAGTTCGTTGTCTGTTGTGACTTTTGAATTAGCATTATAATGTAACATTTATACATGTGTTTTATAGATGACCCCAAGTAAGATAAACCTCTGGCTTATTGTATAAATATTTATATAATTATTATTACCAGCATTAAGCGTCGTATATAGTATCAAGTTAATAGAAATACTGTAGTTAAATAGAAAACCGTTAATGAAGTTTAAATTGATATATAAAGATAAACATGACATAAATCATAAAACTGTTATTTTTAAATGTGTTCGCATGCTTTTTTTTAATAGATACTCATCATTATAGACTAATGTTGCACCTCTACATGTAGACATTGTACGTAAAATACATTTTCGTGAAATACGACGATAGTTTGCTTTTAAAATTTATTCGCTGTACGTGCTTGTATTTACAATAACAATTGGCAAAATGTTAGATAATTGGTTTTAGAACGTGTCATTTCTTTTCAATAAAAAACTGAATGTGCTAAAACTTTCACTTAAAATGATTCTTGTTTATTTATCTTTGCATACCATTTATTGTCTTCAAAGATGGTCAAGACCTTCAAACAGTGTAGCTGCAAAGACATATAGGTCAAGAACAAGTGTGGCTATACATGTTCTTTTCAATGCATTGTTTATACTGTATTGAAGGAATCTAACACCATACAACAAGTAAAAAAAAAATAGGACACTTAAAAGTTTGAACTACCATGAATGGAAATAGGAACAGGCATGAATACATACCTGGTTTGTTTTCCCACTTTAGATTATTTATAGGGTTGTGTACTGGCGGGCGTCATCAATTCAAGCATTACTTACAACACATAGCCATCACCCGTGACCGTGTGGTTAAGGCATTCGCATTGGGAGCGGGAGGTCGAAGGTTCGAATCCTGGTAGATGTCCTTCTGTTACGGGCGGTTGGTGAGCCACCAGCTACTTAAATAATTATTACAATGTGCCTAACTGTCCATCATTAAAGAATATGAATCCAGAATTAAATGTGCCTTGAAAGTACATGTCTCATAAGTAAGAAATGGCCGACTCTTTAAGTAGGCGTGCCACTATAAAAACACACGTACACATATACTGACCGCCATTCATTAAATATAAAACACGATGATGCAAAATTATGAGACTTATTTTTTATTCAGTCATACAACTAAAGTATATTTCTTATTGTGTACTTTCTAGTTTAATGTGAATATATTTAAGACTTTAATACAGATGAATAGAGTTGAGTGAACGTTTCTGTAATTAAATGTCATCATATTAAAATTACTACAATGGCAACATATAAATGCTATATACGTTGCCAACAAAAATAAGTTATTTAAATTAAATACTTTCATTTCTAAAATTATGGTTAAAATATTTATGCTGATATTTTTGAAATATCTATTATCTTTGAATAAGTTTATGTATACAAGAGGTAAATAATTATGTTCAACAGAGACTGAATAATAAAACAAAATTAAGAAATTTTAAAAGATATAGGATATTTTGGAAGAAAAGAGTGAATAAGTTGCTGCATGGAATGCCACATACACAATACAATGCCTCCTCACATAGACCTCCGGGAAAACAACAGTCCACACAACATACTAACACCATGGATAGGATGGTGAACACGTGACTATTTTGTTTACTACGCAGCACGAAAAGCTGGCGGACGATCACAAAACGGGACGTATTTTGGCAGATTTTGTTTGTTAGAAATAGTTTTTAATAGCTGAAACCTGGTCATCCCAAAATTCGGTTGCATCGATGTCCATATCGACACATAGATCTCCGTAGATTTGCCGGAATGCGTGCCACAAAAATCGGAGAACATGTCGCCTCGCTTAAATTATGTGGCACGCATTCCGGCAATTCTACAGATATACATTTTTAATCAAGGACAACGGTGACCTTTAAAGCAGCGATATTGAGGAAGTGGAGTAAATAATTTTATAAAACATCTACACAGACAACAATCTAAAAATCAATTGTAATGATCCAAACGTATTAAAATAAAGAATACATACGCGTTCTGAATATCGAATTCGTAATTAATTGTATAAGCAATCGAATCTTAAATTTAAGGAATAGAAATAGGATATTTTAGGTAATTATGATAAAGTTGTTTCCATTTGAATATAAGAAAAAACTGTTTTCAAACAAGGACAACGGTGACATTCAAAGCAGCAGTATTGAGGTAGTGGAGTAAATTTCAATGAGAGTTTAAGACGATAAACAATTTTATTAAAACATCAACAATCCTGATACAAGCATCAAAATCGTATAAAAAAACAAAGCATGAGGGCTCTGCATATAATGTTCGTCATTATCATTTCTACAAAGGTACAAGGAAAAAATCAATAGCTTTTGTAACAATTTTGTAAATTTCTAGTATGCATGGAGCAATTGCAATAAGTTCTGTAAGCTGGACCCGGATAGCATATGTACATATTCATTCAATACAATATACAAATATATGTGTCATCGCATAAAATTGATGAATTCTTGATCCAAATACACGCAGCTAAGACGGTTTTCCACCTAGATTCATCGCACGTATTATCATTGGAGTGATAATTTACCAAAACAATAGCACAGTGTCATTGTATCATTAACGTAGACATTATACTTACAGAGTCAATATAAGTTTCCTGTAAATGTATCAAAATCCTGTCACAAATTTCGTATTCAAATGGTATCGAAATAGTTTCTTCTCCTAATAATTAAATTTATAAGTTATGTTACAGCTTAAGCTTAAGCTGAAGTATCTTTTTTATTGCGTACTTTGATTGGTTAATACTGTATTGACATAAGTAATAAACATGTTAAAGGTAGTACTTTATATCCAAATGACAATGGGGAGATTATCGCTGTGAACAAATCAAACAAATTTAACTCAATGTTCAATTAATGGTCCAAAAGAGAGATAATAAGTTGCTACAGGAAACATCACATACATAAGACAGTGCCTCTCCACACAGACCTTCGGGAAAACAGCACTCCATAAAACGTAAAGTATTTGAGAAGGCTCAAGGGTAAATATGTAAGGGAACAGGAGCGAAAGGAATGGCCTGGTCGACTATACAGGATGACTTAGAGAATCAAAGAGGAAAAACAGAGAGGTTAATGGATGGAAAAGATCACAGAACAAGCCAAGACAATTGACAACAACATTCTCGTGTTTATGTTTTAAGACAGTAACAGTATAAGTCTCTGTTCAACCCCCAGTATATTTAATGACAATTCCAAGGCTGTAAATCGCTGTATGGTTATTATTTCTATTTGTGTTTTAGATGTATGTTAAATTGCCCTTCCCCCTGTGCAATTCCTTTCACTCTATTTAGTGTTCATGTTATTTTCTCCCCGCTTTCGGCCTATTCTTACCAGCTGTCTTGAAATGTCTTGTTATGTATTATGTTCATTAAATCGCCCCGGTTTGTCTTTTGATTCTCCTTATGGTCGGCCAAGCCATTCCGTGTGCTCCTGTTTCCTAACGTATTTACCCCCGCGTCTCACCAAATGTATGATGTTTTATGATCCGTTGTTTTCCCGGCGGTCTTTTTGGAGAGGCATTGTCTTGTGTATGTGGCGTTCCTGTAGCTACTTATTCTCTCTCTTCTTTTATCCGAGCTTTGGGTATCGTATATACTAAAGTTGTTCTTCATATATGATGCGAGAGCTAAGAAAGGCTAAGTGTAACATGCTCGGTAAATGGATAAAGTCGCCAATAACCGCTTTAAAAATGTAAAGTTTTCATAAATTTACTCTCCAACTTTTCTAAGAGAAGGATTAAGTGGTTGAAGCTAACACCGCACTCATTAGACAATGCCTCCATACGCATTTATAAATGGTGATGGGACAGTAAGGAATTGGCTTGCTGATTATCGAATCAACTAAGGACGATAAGAGGGGACAAAAGGAGGAAGGGAATACATTACAAGACGAGCTAAGCTGAGTTTTATATATATATCGTTTCGTATCATAAGTACAAAATGTACCTGAACTGTGAGAATAAATGGTAAAAATATGCACGATCAAAAATCATGGATGCAATCTTGGCGTAATTTTAGGCCATGATATAAAATTTCATTTTTTGAACATTGCATAAGTGTTGCTTTCTTGATAGAAGATACTCAAGAAAAGAGCCATATACATTGTTAAGTTGGGGTAGTCGACATTCCAAAAATTGAATATCGAGCTGGGATCGGAATTCGACACTATGAAAAATGTGCACAAAATATAAAGTTGAGCCTCATTTAAACTCAACATTATTTTATTGCATAATTTGAATGTCGAGCTCGGCTCGGCAATCGGCTTTTTCAAGGCTGTAAATCGCTGTACGGTTATTATTTCTATTTGTGGTTTAGATGTTGGTTAAATTTTCCTTACCCCATGTGCAATTATTTCACTTGATATAGAGTTCATGTTATTTTTCTCCACACTTTCCGTCTACTGTTGCCAGCTGTCTTGACTTGTCCTGTGATGTATTCCATCCATTCAATCCCCCTGTTTGTCATCATTAATGAGATTTACGCAGTAAAGAAATCAAAACAAATTTAATGCATTATTCAATTAATGCCTTATGTTTTATGGATTGTTGTTTTCCATAAGGTCTGTGTTGAGAGGCACTGTCTTATGTATGTGGCGTTCCCTGTAGCCACGTATTCTCTCTCTTTTAGACCATTAATTGAACAATGCATTAACTTTGTTTCGATTTGTTCACTGCGATAATCTCCCCATTTTCATTTGGATTTTAAGAACTACTTTATTACATGTGTATTACTCATATTAATTACTACCTATCATATTACGTCGGCCAGGCCATTCCTTGCGTCCCTGTACCCTTGCGTATTTACCCTTGTGCCAATTCAAATGTCCGATGTTTATGGACTGTTGTTTCCCGGATTTCTGTGTGGGTTAACACTGTATTACGTATGTGGCATTCCCTGTAGCAACTTATTTTCTCTCTTTGAAAGTTTGAATAACAAATGTTGAACGTCAAGCCATGTTCTTCATTCAAATTGCGTGATTAAAATACATAGAGCTTTAATAGTGACGAATGTCGAACGCTGCTTCAGTTCGATATTTAATTTGTGTGCTTATTTCACAGTGTGAATGTCGGACGTTGAACAGAGCTCGACATTAATTATGTTCTGAATGTCGATTGACGAACGTCGGGCCCTGTTGGACATGCGATTTCATGAAAGCCTGTTGTTTGTCCTACTTCAGGTCACGTGTTCACAAAGAATTATTTTTTATGATCAGGATCAAGATCAAATATACGTTCTTGCAAACTTTATAAAATGTTGGAAGTAGAACTAAATATGTTTACATAATGTGATAGATATGAACGTTTTGCGAAACTTTTAAGACATTAAAATTAGGTTTCATGTTTATTTAGAAAATGATTATGATTAATAAGTTAAGACTAATTTTTGAAAATTGATCCTTGTTTGATCTGTTTCGAATTCAGTGATAAGTATAAATTATAATTTTTGGAGGGTTTTCGCAACGTGAATTAGAAGAATTTGGGTATTTTTGTGTTTATTTGTGAAACGCACTGCATAAAGTTTTCAACTGCTTTCAGAAAATGGCATATATAAGGGCCAAGAGGGCTCTGTAAACGTGCCAATCGGGACCATATCGCGTGTAAATACGCGCTGCCGGAAACCAAATGAACATGGCCGACTTTCGCGTATCTGACTACAAAAATGTCTAGCATTTGCAATCGTCTTAAGTCCAACAACTTCATAAATATAATATAATCCAAATTCAAACCGTTTCGAGGCGAACGCATGCTTCAAATCCAATGCGAGATCGCATTTCAGTCAGTCTGGAGGTATCACCAATTTGTTCGCTCGTCCTGTTCATGGTGGTAAGTTTTGTGACACCAGAATTGTCTCACGGCCTCATGTAGTCACAGCAGCGCATTCACACTAAGTTTTGAACTTGTTTAATGTTTCGTGTGCAGTTTCAGCATTTATCCTCATTAAAATTGACGTTTTTGAAGCACTTTAGTGTCTTATTGCTATCATTGTCAACCGGATGATATACTCGAAGAACCGCCATCCATATTAATCGTCTCAGGAAAATAGTACATGTAGAGTCCTTTGATTTTATTATAGATTTGATGAGTATAATAGCATGCGAAGATCTTTTGAAATATTTATATCTTGGCCGAATCACTGAGGAGAAGTCCATGCCGGGACGGTTAGCGAAAGAACTGTATGTGTTTTCTTTGTTTAAAGTCCATCTACATGTTATGTGATATATATTGGGTGAATATTTTTGTCTACAAATCGTCGTATTATTTCTATAACCCCATAACTTGTTTTTCGTCTTTCGTAGAGAAAAACAACGTTAAATTTACCCTCTTGAGATAATTGTTACATACGGGGTTATGGAATAGTGTTGTATTTGAGTTATGTGTATTCCAGAACAATATAAGTAGCTCAGGTAGAAAGAGATTGAAAACATGGTTTCAACGATACCAAATACTCAAACCGCAAACAAATAGTGGTACGGGGTTCTGGAAATAAGGCGAAGCAATTGTTGCATTAAATCATTTTGACCGGTTCGTTCAATAAAGTCAGTCCTGTTACTTCCTCTTTGTGAATGCCATGAAAATGTATCGCTTCATAATGAGAAGTTTCTATGTATAAATTGTGATAGATAGGAATATGAAATGATAAGGATATAAAAACACCACACAACAACAAAGAACAAATAGAGCAAAACAGAACAGAATAGTTTATTAATATTTGGATTTAAGTATAGCACTTATCTGCTCAAGTATACTTGTTACAAAATGATAATATTGCTACACTGTATATGGTTACATGTACATTTCTGCATATAACAAAGTCAAACGTAATAGTACAATACACATGACAATCGACAGTGATGAAATCAAGAAATACCTTGATTTGAAGGTTAAGATTTTGTTGTGCATCATAAAAAATGCCGAGATGTTACAATTGCTGGTCACTCCAGGTCTAAAATGGATTTCGGTAAATTCACCGAAATTCAGTGGATTTCGGCAAAGTAAGGTACCCAGTATCGAAAGGTTAACCAATCCGCGTCAATGTTACAAACGTTGTTCCATTGAAGAGAAATTGCCTTGTTGGTTAACTTAATATTTTTGATTGGTTGACGCAACACTGATATGCAAATAGCAAAACCATGTTAGTACGGCTGCGCCGAATAACAACATTATTTAACATTTGAGTTGAGCGAAATCGAGTAAACTGTTGTTAACAATAACGATAAAAAAATAAATAACAAAAAAAATAAAAATAAAACACGCACACACTTATTGATGACACAAGAACATAACGGTCATTTTACTAACCCGTACTACCAACGCATCGTGCAATTTTAGAATAATTTCTGTTTTCAGTAAAGTATTTTTAACTTAAGTTTTTGACTGTGCAGGGGGGTGGCCGAAACAAGTCGCCTCACGCTTACATCAAATGCTGTTATCATATCATGTATCAGGACTTATTCTCTCTCTTTTATCTATATACTGGATTTAGTATATTTGAAATTAAGCTTAAAATACATTTTTAAGAATTATCTTCATTGTTGATAACTAAATGTTTCAAGTTTCAGAAAATATGCCTGCAATTTCTTCGTTTAATTAAAACACACATACAAGTGATTAGTTAAACGGTATCAACGTTTTCAAAATGATGCGTTGGAAGCGTGGATTGGTATAAATCATTTAGAAACCAGGTTAGTAATCACATTATTCAGATTGGTCATCTTCAGTGTTCGAAAAGTGATATGCCCGAACCCGCGGGCTTCCATGTAAAATAAAAACCAAACACGAGCACTATGTGTTAACAAACCTAACTGGCCCCCACCGCATTACATTTGAGGTAAGCAATAGTTCATATAACTGGTTGCCTCCTGGTTATACCTGAATAATTGTGCAAGATAGATTAAATTGTTACAGGGAACGCCACATACACTGTAAGACAATGCCTCCCAACACAGGTCCCGGGAAAAGCAACCTTCTACAAAACATTAGAAACTGAGAAGGTGCAAGGGCTAACCTGTGCAAGGAATGGAACACTACTTCATAGTCTGTACGCATTATCCTCATCCAGACATGAAGTACAGCCCACTTGTACGCCAGTTATACATGTACATGTATTTATGTACATTGTAGATTAAAACAAAACATTACACTTCATACATATGTGGCGATAAAAGGGGTACTTACATGTATTTGCCTAACAACCACATGGAAATTGTGAATAAATGTTGTAAGGAACCGGGTACTTTGTCATTTTAAGCAATTTAAAAAAAAAGTAATCACAATAGAATATTATCACAGATTTCTGATTAAAAGAAGATAAATATATTTAACTACAATAAAGCATACATAAAACGCACCTTGTATTATTTAAATTAAACCATGGAAAAAAATGTTCCATATTCATGAGCATTTCTAAAGCTGTATAAACTAACAAAATTAAATAAAATGTGTATAAAAAAACCTTCTATGGCCCATCAAAGCTCGAAAGCTTATTTCCAGTATGGTCAATATTAGTTAAAAAAACAATGTCTGAATTATACTAAGAAGATTTAGGAAATAGGAAATGTCTGAGCAATGTTTCCATAGAATATTAATACAATGAATATTATTATAATTAGGTATCGTATTGAGACATGACGGTATACTTATGTTTACGAGTAAATCCTAAATAAATTCAGTACTGTTCATCTGCTTACCACAATTTTTGTTTTTGGTGCCAAAAAATAAACATCCAGTCTTATCAATATGTATCAATGTCGACCAGTCGCGATGAGCCATGAATTGTCCTCAATCACAATATTATCCACAACGGTGTCGCTAGACACATACTTAAGTTGATAATTAATTGTCGACCATTAGCAAGATGAACGCTTTTCTAGAAATTGTAGAATGTTTCTTGTAGAAATGATGGGATCTTTGTGTGCTAAATAAAATGTTCGCACTATCGTTGTCGCTATTTTCGTAGGCGCAAAATGTTCAGATAAAATGTAGATACAGGATAACATTGAGTTCTAACATAAGATTCTTCTCAGCTAGAAAGTGATACTGCTGTTCAGCTTAAATGAATCGAGGCAGTTAAGCGGTGCTAATCTCTAGGTAGTGCATTCAGTTGAAAATGCGTAACGCAACTCGTAGTATAAGGATGAAGCCACACAACAGTGTCATGGATGGGCGAATAAAGGATCCTGCAATTGAAAGAAAATCAGATTTGCACTAATGGGTTAGATTGCTTGCTGCTCGTTATCAACGTATCTAAATATCATGGGATTTAAATAACTGAAAATATCATGACGATATCCATAGTTCTGTGACAGGGCAATGTGTTACTGTAAATTGCACGAAATAATTACTTATTTATATATATTCGCATTTCGATTGTCACTTTTTCATCAGGCTTATGCCTTTAAATCCTAATAAAGACCAATTTTCTTGTTAAAAGAACTATTGTAAAGTCAACCATAATTATACTGACCATTGAATACAAATACGTGGGAACAAACACAATTAAGCAAATAACAGATAAAAATGAAAACATGATTGTGAAGCAAGAGGTAGATTCATATATTTGAACACTCTAATTTCACCTCTGTAATCAGACAATTCCATTATTTATTACGCAACTAAGACATCAACTACGAAGTAAATGTTTGTAAAATAAATGTTACTGAAATCAATACAAACCTTTGGATCCAAGTGCTGGATCACTGATGCTACAAAAGCCACTCCCGGCAGAACAAGAAGATGACATAATTGAGGAGGACGAACTGTATAACGATGAGCTGTAAGTACTCGAAGTCGGCTGGTACGAAGATGTGCTCGTAGGCGAGTATGAGGTAGAGTACGAACTAGAGCTTATCAAAGATGTAGAGCCACTCGAATATGAGCTCGAAGGCGAGTACGAGCTGGAGTACGAGCTGAAACTGCTTGACGATGAGCTCGAAGGCGAGTACGAGCTGTAACTGATTGAAGATGAACTCGAAGGCGAGTACGAGCTGTAGCTACTTGACGATGAGCTCGAAGGCGAGTACGAGCTGTAACTGCTTGACGATGAGCTCGAAGGCGAGTACAAGCTGGAGTACGAGCTGTAACTGCTTGACGATGAGCTTGAAGGCGAGTACGAGCTGGAGTACGAGCTGTAACTGCTTGACGATGAGCTTGAAGGCGAGTACGAGCTGGAGTACGAGCTGTAACTGCTTGACGATGAGCTTGAAGGCGAGTACGAGCTGTAGCTACTTGACGATGAGCTCGAAGGCGAGTACGAGCTGTAGCTACTTGACGATGAGCTCGAAGGCGAGTACGAGCTATAACTGCTTGAAGATGAGCTCGAAGGCGAGTACGAGCTGTAGCTACTTGACGATGAGCTCGAAGGCGAGTACGAGCTGTAGCTACTTGACGATGAGCTCGAATGCGAGTACGAGCTATAACTGCTTGACGATGAGCTCGAAGGCGAGTACGAGCTGGAGTACGAGCTGTAACTGCTTGACGATGAGCTTGAAGGCGAGTACGAGCTGGAGTACGAGCTATAACTGCTTGACGATGAGCTTGAAGGCGAGATCGAGCTGGAGTACGAGCTGTAACTGCTTGACGATGAGCTTGAAGGCGAGTACGAGCTGGAGTACGAGCTGGAGTACGAGCTGGAGTACGAGCTGGAGTACGAGCTGTAACTGCTTGAGGATGAGCTTGAAGGCGAGTACGAGCTGGAGTACGAGCTGGAGTACGAGCTGGAGTAAGAGCTATAACTGCTTGACAATGAGCTTGAAGGCGAGTACGAGCTGGAGTACGAGCTGGAGTACGAGTTGGAGTAAGAGCTATAACTGCTTGACGATGAGCTTATAGGCGAGTACGAGCTGGAGTACGAGCTGGAGTAAGAGCTATAACTGCTTGACGATGAGCTTGAAGGCGAGTACGAGCTAGAGTACGAGCTATAACTGCTTGACGATGAGCTTGAAGGCGAGTACGAGCTGGTGTAAGAGCTGTAACTGCTTGACGATGAGCTCGAAGGCGAGTACGAGCTATAACTGCTTGACGATGAGCTCGATGGCGAGTACGAGCTGGAGTACGAGCTATAACTGCTTGACGATGAGCTCGAAGGCGAGTACGAGCTATAACTGCTTGACGATGAGCTCGAAGGCGAGTACGAGCTGTAGCTACTTGACGATGAGCTCGAAGGCGAGTACGAGCTGGAGTACGAGCTGGAGTACGTGCTGGAGTAAGAGCTATAACTGCTTGACGATGAGCTTATAGGCGAGTACGAGCTGGAGTACGAGCTGGAGTAAGAGCTATAACTGCTTGACGATGAGCTTGAAGGCGAGTACGAGCTGGAGTACGAGCTGGAGTACGAGCTGGAGTACGAGCTGGAGTAAGAGCTATAACTGCTTGACGATGAGCTCGAAGGCGAGTACGAGCTGGAGTACGAGCTATAACTGCTTGACGATGAGCTTGAAGGCGAGTACGTACTGGAGTACGAGCTGGAGTACGAGCTATAACTGCTTGACGATGAGCTTGAAGGCGAGTACGAGCTGGAGTAAGAGCTATAACTGCTTGACGATGAGCTTGAAGGCGAGTACGAGCTGTAGCTACTTGACGATGAGCTCGAAGGCGAGTACGAGCTATAACTGCTTGAAGATGAGCTCGAAGGCGAGTACGAGCTATAACTGCTTGAAGATGAGCTCGAAGGCGAGTACGATATATAACTGCTTGTAGATGAGCTCGAAAGCGAGTACAAGCTGTAGCTACTTGACGATGAGCTTGAAGGCGAGTACGAGCTGTAACTGCTTGATAATGAGCTTGAAGGCGAGTACGAGCTATATCTGCTTGACGATGAGCTTGAAGGCGAGTACGAGATGTAGCTATTTGACGATGAGCTCGAAGGCGAGTACGAGCTGGAGTACGAGCTGTAACTGCTTAACGATGAACTCGAAGGAGAGTACGAGCTGTAACTGCTTAACGAAGAGCTGGAAGTCGAGTACGAGTACGAGCTATAGCTGCTTGACGATGAGCTTGAAGGCGAGTACGAACTGGAGTACGAGCTATAACTGCTTAACGATGAACTCGAAGGCGAGTACGAGCCGTAACTGCTTGACGATGAGCTCGAAGGCGAGTACGAGCTGGAGTACGAGTTGTAACTTTTTGATGAATAGCTTGAAGGCGAGTAGGAGCTGGAGAACGAGCTGTAACTTTTTGATGAATAGCTTGAAGGCGAGTAGGAGCTTGTGTACGAGCTGTAACTGTTTGATGAATAGCTTGAAGGCGAGTTGGAGCTGGAGTACGAGCTGGAGTACGAGCTATAACTGCTTGACGATGAGCTTGAAGGCGAGTACGAGCCGTAACTGCTTGACGATGAGCTCGAAGGCGAGTACGAGCTGGAGTACGAGCTGAAACTGTATGATGAATAGCTTGAAGGCGAGTAGGAGCTGGAGTACGAGCTGTAACTGTTTGATGAATAGCTTGAAGGCGAGTAGGAGCTGTAACTGTTTGATGAATAGCTTGAAGGCGAGTACGAGCCGTAACTGCTTGACGATGAGCTCGAAGGCGAGTAGGAGCTGGAGTACGAGCTGTAACTGTTTGATGAATAGCTTGAAGGCGAGTAGGAGCTGGAGTACGAGCTGTAACTGTTTGATAAATAGCTTGAAGGCGAGTAGGAGCTGTAACTGCTTGACGATGAGCTCGAAGGAGAGTACGAGCTATAACTGCTTAACGATGAGCTTGAAGGGGAGTAGGAGTTGGAGTACGAGCTGTAACTGTTTGATGAATAGCTTGAAGGCGAGTACGAGCTGGAGTACGAGCTGTAACTTTTTGATGAATAGCTTGAAGGCGAGTACGAGCTGGAGTACGAGCTGTAACTGCTTGACGATGAGCTCGAAGGCGAGTACGAGTTGGAGTACGAACTATAACTGCTTTTCGAATAACTTGAAGGTGAGTACGAGCTGTAACTGCTTGACGATGAGGTCGAAGGCGAGTACGAGTTGGAGTACGAACTATAACTGATTTTCGAATAACTTGAAGGTGAGTACGAGCTGTAACTGCTTGACGATGAGCTCGAAGGCGAGTACGAGTTGGAGTACGAACTATAACTGCTTTTCGAATAACTTGAAGGTGAGTACGAGCTGTAACTGCTTGACGATGAGCTCGAAGGCGAGTACGAGTTGGAGTACGAACTATAACTGCTTTTCGAATAACTTGAAGGTGAGTACGAGCTGTAACTGCTTGACGATGAGCTCGAAGGCGAGTACGAGTTGGAGTACGAACTATAACTGCTTTTCGAATAACTTGAAGGTGAGTACGAGCTGTAACTGCTTGACGATGAGGTCGAAGGCGAGTACGGTTTGGAGTACGAACTATAACTGCTTTTCGAATAACTTGAAGGTGAGTACGAGTTGTAACTGCTTGTCGAATAACTTGAAGGTGAGTACGAGTTGTAACTGCTTGACGAATAACTTGAAGGTGAGTACGAGTTGTAACTGCTTGTCGAATAACTTGAAGGTGAGTACGAGTTGTAACTGCTCGTCGAATAACTTGAAGGTGAGTACGAGTTGTAACTGCTCGTCGAATAACTTGAAGGTGAGTAAGAGTTGTAACTGCTCGTCGAATAACTTGAAGGTGAGTACGAGTTGTAACTGCTCGTCGAATAACTTGAAGGTGAGTACGAGTTGTAACTGCTCGTCGAATAACTTGAAGGTGAGTACGAGTTGTAACTGCTCGTCGAATAACTTGAAGGTGAGTACGAGTTGTAACTGCTTGTCGAATAACTTGAAGGTGAGTACGAGCTGTAACTGCTTGACGATGAGCTGGAAGTCGAGTACGCGCTGTAACTGCTTGACGATGAGCTCAGGGGCGAGTACGAGCTTGAATACGAGCTATAGCTGATCGATGCTGAGCTCGTAGGCGAGTACGAGCTAGAGTATGATCCAAAATTGCTTGACGATGAGCTCGATAGGGAATACGAGCTAGAGTATGAGTTACTTCTACTCCATAAATTTCTTAAAATCGGGTACGTGCTAGAGTCCGAGCTATAAATGTAGGACGATGAGCTGGAAGGCGAATACGAGTACGAGCTGTAACTACTTGATGAAGAGCTTGAAGGCGAGATCGAGCTGTAACTGCTTGACGATGAGCCGGAAGGCGAGTATGAACTGTAACTACTTGACGATGAGCTCGAAGGTGAGTACGAGCTGTAACTGCTTGACGATGAGCTCGAAGGTGAGTACGAGCTGTAACTGCTTGACGATGAGCTCGAAGGCGAGTACGAACTGTAACTGCTTGACGATGAGCTCGAAGGTGAGTACGAGCTGTAACTGCTTGACGATGAACTTGAAGGCGAGTACGAGTACGAGCTGTAACTGCTTGACGATGAGCTCGAAGGCGAGTACGAGCTGTAACTACTTGACGATGAGCTCGAAGGTGAGTACGAGCTGTAACTGCTTGACGATGAGCTCGAAGGTGAGTACGAGCTGTAACTGCTTGACGATGAGCTCGAAAGCGAGTACGAACTGTAACTGCTTGGCGAGTACGAGCTGTAACTGCTTGACAATGAGCTCGAATGTGAGTACGAGCTGAAACTGCTTGACGATGAGCTCGAAGGCGAGTACGAACTGTGACTGCTTGACGATGAGCTCGAAGGTGAGTACGAGCTGTAACTGCTTGACGATGAACTTGAAGGCGAGTACGAGTACGAGCTGTAACTGCTTGACGATGAGCTCGAAGGCGAGTACGAGCTGTAACTGCTTGACGATGAGCTCGAAGGCGAGTACGAGCTGTAACTGCTTGACAATGAGCTCGAATGTGAGTACGAGCTGTAACTGCTTGACGATGAGCTCGAAGGTGAGTACGAGCTGTAACTGCTTGACAATGAGCTCGAAGGCGAGTACGAGCTGTAACTGCTTGACGATGAGCTCGAATGTGAGTACGAGCTGTGACTGCTTGACGATGAGCTCGAAGGTGAGTACGAGCTGTAACTGCTTGACGATGAGCTCGAAGGTGAGTACGAGCTGTAACTGCTTGACGATGAGCTCGAAGGTGAGTACGAGCTGTAACTGCTTGACAATGAGCTCGAAGGTGAGTACGAGCTAGAGTACGAGCTGTAACTGCCTGACGATGAGCTCGAAGGCGAGTAAGAGCTGTAACTGCTTGACGATGAGCTCGAAGGTGAGTAAGAGCTGTAACTGCTTGACGACGAGCTCGAAGGTGAGTAAGAGCTGTAACTGCTTGACGATGAGCTCGAAGGTGAGTAAGAGCTGTAACTGCTTGACGATGAGCTCGAAGGTGAGTACGAGCTAAAGTACGAGCTGTAACTGCTTGACGATGAGCTTGAAGGCGAGTACGAGCTGTAAAAGCTTGACGATGAGCTTATAGGCGAGTACGAGCTTGAGTACGAGCTGTAACTGCTTGACGATGAGCTCGAATACGAAGATGATAATGGGATTCCACTTACTCTGTTTGAAAGATCTGCAACATAAATGAAATGAAAGGTCGTATTATGTAAAATTTATTGCAAGATGACTTGACATTTATCCATTTATGCGTTCCATTTAGTTGCTAAACAATGACACATTTTTACATAATCAATATTATTTTCATTTCGTCATGTTTGCTCCGAGATGGCATGAGTTCTTTAACTGCTCTTAAATGTTTTAAAACCTCGTCGTATGATGTCTAACACTTGAGAAATGACATTAAAGGAAGGTTAAAGTTGTTACAGAGAACGTCATGGTTAAAAGACAACGCCTCAGCACAGATCACGGGGAAACATCAGCATATGAATCATTAGGAGTTGAGGAGGTGTAAGGGCAAACATCTTTGGACAAGGGTCAATTAGGAATTGTCTGACTGATTATCAAAAACATTGAAGGATAGTAGGAAAGGACAAAAAGGGAAAGGAAGGGATCTAATGGCAGCAAAGTGGCATCTCTACGTATGACCGAAACTGATCAGTATCGGTTTTTGGATCGATGGTAGAGATTGCTTTATTTACTTCATTTTGAAATAATTTGTAAATTGAAGATTTAACTCAGCGAAATTCCGCATTATAGCGGTTCGGCACTATGTATCAAGTGTGTTTTATTAAGGGCTCAGGGGTCTTCTTCACAAACATTTTAAGAATGAAACTCAGACTTAGACTTTAAATTTGCAAAAGTTATATTTACCAGCGTTTCATTTTCCTTCAATCTAAACGAATGACATTTTGCCTGAATAACTGTTGATACCCACTCTACACTTGTGCTTTTTTATTTAAAATCTATACTGTAATAATTACATTGGAGAAAAAAAGAACATTTGACATGCTGAAGTCTAAGTCTAATTTCAGTCTTAAAATGTTTGTCAATAAGCCAATAAGATTCTTGCTGAAAAGTTTCTGAAACTTCGAAGTGAATGCGGACGCTAATTTTATCCAGACTTTTTGGATTTCGCTAGGATCCCAATTACAAATAAAGTAAAAGCTCACCGAAATACCACCTCAATAATAAGACCACCACAAATAAATATTAATCCACATAAACCAAATACAGTAAAACCTAAAAAATAAGACCACCATTGGGACCCTTGAAAACTGGTCTTCTTTTTTGGCTGGTCTTAACAGTGACAATGGACTTTAAAACTGTGTTTTTTATTTTGAGGTAGTCATATTATTGAGGTGTACTTTAACTGAGATTTAACTGCAATTATTTTTTTCAGTAGGAAAAGCGTGATGCTCAGCCATGTCGCTTTACAAACTGGACCTTTCCATCGTGTCTGCTGGTGAAATGAAATACGTGTACAGTAGTTTTGTTTACTGACATGAAATAGGCGCATCCTATTGTTTACGCCGGATCACGTGATCATTTGTACACTGCATCCGCCAATAGATAGTTCCAATATTTACAATATTTACATCCCTTGTTCTGAATTGTCGGCCATATTGATAGGCAAATTTCCTTATAGGGAATATAATGTAAACGTTGATAAACTAATTAGATATAAAAACAAACTTAGTTATTATGCTCATGTTGGCTCAGTAAGTTGAAGAAAAAGTGCAAAAACCCTTTGTATTTTCTCAATTATCACATTTTTGGAAATTACTCCTATCAGTTTTGTCTATCAAAATGGCTGAGAACAAGGGAGGTAAATATTGTAAATGTGGGGACTACCTTTATCACGATAGTAAATGTACACAATTACCTGATGTTAAAATCAACACAATCACACAAACGCTCCACATTTTACCAAACACCATGACTGTACGGCCTGCAATATAATTAATACATAATGGTTAACATAATCCTACTAGGAATCATACGTTTAAAATGTTTCACCTAATGCCCTTACTGAATATGTAATTGAAAAAATGTAATTAAGAAAGTAAAATACACATAAATATTTCATGACACATTTATTTTCTGTTGTGACTAAGCTATGCTTTAGTCCTCTTTAGTTATTCCGTATGGTCGGCCAGGCCATTCCTTGCGCCCTTGTTCACTTACGTATTTACCCTTGCGCCTCCTCGAATGCCTTATGTTTTATAAACTGTTGTTTTCCCGGAGGTCTGTGTGGAGAGACATTGTATTATGTATGTGGCCTTCCCTGTAGCAACTTATTCTCTCTCTTTTGTTTTAATATAAGGCGCCGTATAAGCATTTCGCACCAATTTTAAACAAATGCCATAATTTATTGATATTTCGATATGACAATTGCATAAATCTTTAGATGTAATTGTTTGTGTGAATGATTTATAAACGAGCATCCTTTATGCATTTTGTGTGTGTAGAATATGACGATTTGTTCACAAAATTTACGCGCTCTATGCGTTTGTATCGACAATTGACAAACATTTAGAAAACTGGATTTGGAAAGTGCAATTTCTTTTTAATAAATGAGATAACAAGTTGTCACAACAAACGCCACATATACAAGTTTATAAAAGTAACATATACAAAATAATAAAACAATGAAAAAGAGGCAATTACAATAAGAAAATCAATTATTCATACACAATTGTAAATTAGATATACGATGAAAAAATATTGCGGGAGAAATTACTTTGTTTGTATGAATGCATGTTTGTTTATATGTTTGCACCGACTGGCTTTCTGCTTTCTTGTGCAATTTAACCAAAGACACGTATGTGGCGAGTCTGTTAATGGAGATCCTTCATGCGCCACATCGAGGGTGTATCACAAAACTTTACTAACTGTACTATGTATTTATATAGGAGTAAAAATAGCCGTGCACTGAACCCTCGATATGGTCTACAAGAATTATCGAAAATAAACTGATCAGACATATCACTTATCAAGCATAGCTATTCGAACACTACTTATTACATTTGTATTTTTTATATCATGTATGATCGCCTTTATATGAAATATCAAAACACGAAGATTAAAACAATGAGACTTATCTTCTTTATTCAGACATACATACAAAATATTTTCTTATAATGTCATTTCTAGATTCCGTAATCAAACTATCAATTTACATGAATTTTTAAATTATTAAAATGCTAACCATATAAAACAATCGACATTTTACAAAATGCGAAAACTATAACATCACATAGAAAATCATACTTAATTCCGTAATTAAACTATCAATTTACATGAATTTTTAAATTATTAAAATGCTAACCATATAAAACAATCGACATTTTATAAAATGCGAAAACTATAACATCACATAGAAAATCATACTGAAAAGAGAGAGAATAAGTTGCTACAGTGTTAACGCCACATACATAAGACAGTGCCTCTCCACAAAGACCTCCGGGAAAACATCACTCCATAAAACATAAGTCACTTGAGGAGGCTAAAGGGTACATACGTTAGGGAACAGAGGCGCAATATGTAAGCTCTGTAAGCTGTGCCCGGATGGCCAATGTACATATTCATTCAATACAAGACAAATATATGTGGCATAGTAAACTAAAATAAAATTGATGAATTCTTGATCCAATTACACGTAGGCAAGACAGTTTTCCACCTAGATTCATCGCACGTATTATCATTGGAGTGATAATTTACCGAAACAATAGCACAGTGTCATTGTATCGTTAACGTAGACATTATACTTACAGAGTCAATATAAGTTTCCTGTAAATGTATCAAAATCCTGTTAAAAAACTTATTTGGACACTCCCGCCTTACGCGGTATACAGTCCAATGGCAAATGGTGTCGAAATAGCCTCCTATCCTAATAATAAGAAATTTAATGTTTAAAAATTGTAACCTTAATTTAAGTCATTCATTCGACAAAATTGCTTTAAAGGCGCAAGGTTATAACGCAAGAAAGTGAAATACATATTGACCTCAAATTAAAGATGTATTGACATAAGCAGTATAGTTGTTAAGAACCTACTGACAATGGTGGGATTATTGCCACAGACCACGGATTGTAAACAGATCAAAACAAATGTAACGCCATATTCGGTCTGTCTCGTGTGTATATTTAAGACTAACAATGCCAGTGGCTATTTCCCGATTTTTGGGTTTCTTATAATAGAGGTGTTTCCAATTCAATATGCAGTGAATGTCTTGTGCCTTATGTTTTATGGATTGTTGTTTTCCCGGATGTCTGTGTTGGGAGGCACTGTCTTAAACATGTGGCGTTCCCTGTAGCAGCTTATACTCTCTCTCTCTTTTAAACCCCCATTACTTTTACTGACAGTTCCTAGGCTGTGAGTAGCTGTATGGTTATTTTTTCTAATGATGTTTTAGATGTTTGTTAAATTTCCTTTCCCCAAGTGCATTTATTTCACTTGATATACTGTTCATGTTATTTTCCTCCCCCCTTTCCGTCTATTGTTGCTAGCTCCGTGATGTATTCCATCCATTAAATCTCCCCTCCTGTTTATCCTCTTTCTTCTTTTGTACCCACGAATGCCTTCCATAGACTAAGCAATTGCATGTAAAGATGCGGCAATGAACAAAATGCTAAAATTTTAAGTTTAGTCCTTTAAAGCCCTTAAACAATTTACAATCAGTTCAAATAAAATACACATCGTACTTGTCATGCTTGAATCGATAATATACAGTTAATTAAATCAGAAACTCCATTCACACGAGTCAAAATGGCATAAAATATCACTCAAATGGAAATGGACTTTATCAAATTTTTAGTAGTTTAGTGATTATCACAGACACTATAATCTAATAAAATATTGTATTGTTTACCACATCTAGCATTCAAACCATTGATTATGACAATGTCCGTAATTACTTTGCTTTCTCAACTCACATCCTATGTGTATTTCTTTATTGTTTTTTCTATACTTAATACAATTATAAGATAACTGACACGTTTGATATGTGCAAATGTATTGTGTGATTGTATGTTAACTTCACTGCTTTGTAAAAGAACATTGAAATAAAACTTATAAAAAAATAATTTTTGCGTGAGATAGAAATCTGAGAATTCCAAATAATTTGGCTCAAAGTGAATAAGTGTACGCTGATTATCCTATAAATGCCGAACAATCAAAGAGCAATCGATAGTCTCGAGATAGGATCTCCACCATTATATACCGATTATCATAATTGTAACTAAATTGTTATTCTCAAACGACGGTTATAAGCGTTTTTTAACTAACACTGACTTAGAACAGCAATAATTATATAAATGTTCAAGTTTTTAATAGATTTTTATTATATACGAGAAATGCATACAATTTCGTACGCTTCGATTTATTATACGGTCGATATATTCAATTAAAAAGTGCAACCGCTGTGTTTTCTTGGCTTCCATCCATGTATTCCCTCCGTTAAAACTGTTTCCCTCTGGTTGACCTCCTTTATGCTCCATATTTGATCTTTATGGTCAGTCAGGCCATTCGGGCGACGTTCCATGATTATAGTTTTATTATTTTCATAATCATGATAGTTTTGTATTATTATTGTTTTTATTAATGTGGACGCTTATTTTATGTACCCAGTTATCATCACGATGTGCACATATAACTGCGTTATATAAGTTCGATGATTATTCTTATATATTTATTGACTTTATAAGTGGTAAATAGATATATCATTCCATTTAATTTTCATGACACTACTGCTTTGAGTATGCATACATGGTCTAAAAAAAGGTGTCTGTCGTCAAAACCCTTTAAGCGATAAAAAATGGGTAGTTTTAATTAGAAATGAAATCTGACACTTGAGAAAAGCCAATAATTTTGCGGTCCGAGCGATGTTCGGTTTTCTCATATTACACAGTATAGTGTATACTAATTTATAATGTTATAAGACTTCAAACGTTTCTTTTTAGGTGTTCGCACGTTTGAAAAAGTGGTTTAATACACACAAGTTGTCGGTTTTTCCGGTTACGGACTGCCTTGCACTAAGCCTTTAATGATGAAAAGAGAGAATAAGCAGCAACAGGAAACGCCACATACACAAGACAATGCCTCTCCAAACAAACCTCCTGGACGATAAATGTCAACAACACATCAGGCATTGAGGAGGTGCAAGGATAAATTCGCAAGGGAACAGGTGTACAAGGAATGGCCTGGCCGACCATAAAAAGGACAACATTTGGGGAAACTAATGGATGGAAGCAACAATTAACCTTGTTTGTTTGATTATTCAATAGCTAAATGTCAGAAACTGCTAGCGTTTCTTCAGTAGGGTACCACAACCGGTCGCCTTAATGTCATATAATGGCAGTGTTTCTTCGGTATGGTACCACAACTGTTCGCTTCAATGTCAACTACTGCCAGCGTTTCTACGGTATTGAACTACAACCGGTCGCCTTAATGTCATATACTGACAGCGTTTCTTCGGTATGGTACCACAACCGGTCGCCTTATTGTCATATACCGACAGCGTTTCTTCGGTATGGTACCACAACTGGTCGCCTTAATGTCATATACTGACAGCGTTTCTTCGGTATGGTACCACAACCGGTCGCCTTTATGTCATATACTGACAGCGTTTCTGCGGTATGGTACCACAACTGGTCGCCTTTATGTCATATACTGACAGAGTTTCTTCGGTATGGTACCACAACTGGTCGCCTTAATGTCATATACTGACAGCGTTTCTGCGGTATGGTACCACAACTGGTCGCCTTAATGTCATATACTGACAGCGTTTCTGCGGTATGGTACCACAACTGGTCGCCTTTATGTCATATACTGACAGCGTTTCTTCGGTATGGTACCACAACTGGTCTCTTCAATGTCATATACTGACAGCGTTTCTTCGGTATGGTACCACAACTGGTCGCTTCAATGTCATATACTGACAGCGTTTCTTCGGTATGGTACCACTACTTTTCACCTGAATTTAAACTGGCATCGAACTCTACAGTCTTACTGATATCGGACTCTACAGTCTTACTGATATCGGACTCTACAGTCTTACTGATATCGGACTGTACAGTCTTACTGATATCGGACTCTACAGTCTTACTGATATCGGACTGTACAGTCTCACTGATATCGGACTCTACAGTCTTACTGATATCGGACTGTACAGTCTTACTGATATCGGACTCTACAGTCTTACTGATATCGGACTGTACAGTCTTACTGATATCGGACTCTACAGTCTTACTGATATCGGACTATACAGTCTTACTGATATCGGACTGTACAGTCTTACTGATATCGGACTGTACAGTCTTACTGATATCGGACTGTACAGTCTTACTGATATCGGACGGTACAGTCTTACTGACATCGGACTCTACAGTCTTACTGATATCGGACTCTACAGTCTTACTGATATCGGACTGTACAGTCTTACTGATATCGGACTATACAGTCTTACTGATATCGGACTGTACAGTCTTACTGATATCGGACTCTACAGTCTTACTGATATCGGACTCTACAGTCTTACTGATATCGGACTGTACAGTCTTACTGATATCGGACTGTACAGTCTTACTGATATCGGACTCTACAGTCTTACTGATATCGGACTCTACAGTCTTACTGATATCGGACTCTACAGTCTTACTGATATCGGACTGTACAGTCTTACTGATATCGGACTATACAGTCTTACTGATATCGGACTGTACAGTCTTACTGATATCGGACTGTACAGTCTTACTGATATCGGACTGTACAGTCTTACTGATATCGGACTGTACAGTCTTACTGATATCGGACTCTACAGTCTTACTGATATCGGACTCTACAGTCTTACTGATATCGGACTATACAGTCTTACTGATATCGGACTGTACAGTCTTACTGATATCGGACTGTACAGTCTTACTGATATCGGACTGTACAGTCTTACTGATATCGGACGGTACAGTCTTACTGACATCGGACTCTACAGTCTTACTGATATCGGACTCTACAGTCTTACTGATATCGGACTGTACAGTCTTACTGATATCGGACTATACAGTCTTACTGATATCGGACTGTACAGTCTTACTGATATCGGACTGTACAGTCTTACTGATATCGGACTCTACAGTCTTACTGATATCGGACTGTACAGTCTTACTGATATCGGACTGTACAGTCTTACTGATATCGGACTCTACAGTCTTACTGATATCGGACTCTACAGTCTTACTGATATCGGACTGTACAGTCTTACTGATATCGGACTGTACAGTCTTACTGATATCGGACTATACAGTCTTACTGATATCGGACTGTACAGTCTTACTGATATCGGACTGTACAGTCTTACTGATATCGGACTCTACAGTCTTACTGATATCGGACTGTACAGTCTTACTGATATCGGACTCTACAGTCTTACTGATATCGGACTATACAGTCTTACTGATATCGGACTCTACAGTCTTACTGATATCGGACTGTACAGTCTTACTGATATCGGACTCTACAGTCTTACTGATATCGGACTGTACAGTCTTACTGATATCGGACTCTACAGTCTTACTGATATAGGACTCTACAGTCTTACTGATATCGGACTGTACAGTCTTACTGATATCGGACTGTACAGTCTTACTGATATCGGACTCTACAGTCTTACTGATATCGGACTCTACAGTCTTACTGATATCGGACTCTACAGTCTTACTGATATCGGACTCTACAGTCTTACTGATATCGGACTGAACAGTCTTACTGATATCGGACTGTACAGTCTTACTGATATCGGACTGTACAGTCTTACTGATATCGGACTGTACAGTCTTACTGATATCGGACTGTACAGTCTTACTGATATCGGACTGTACAGTCTTACTGATATCGGACTGTACAGTCTTACTGATATCGGACTGTACAGTCTTACTGATATCGGACTGTACAGTCTTACTGATATCGGACTCTACAGTCTTACTGATATCGGACTATACAGTCTTACTGATATCGGACTATACAGTCTTACTGATATCGGACTATACAGTCTTACTGATATCGGACTCTACAGTCTTACTGATATCGGACTCTACAGTCTAACTGATATCAGACTCTACAGTCTTACTGATATCGGACTATACAGTCTTACTGATATCAGACTCTACAGTCTTACTGATATCGGACTCTACAGTCTTACTGATATCGGACTCTACAGTCTTACTGATATCGGACTATACAGTCTTACTGATATCGGACTCTACAGTCTTACTGATATCGGACTATACAGTCTTACTGATATCGGACTCTACAGTCTTACTGATATCGGACTTTACAGTCTTACTGATATCAGACTCTACAGTCTTACTGATATCGGACTATACAGTCTTACTGATATCGGACTTTACAGTCTTACTGATATCGGACTCTACAGTCTTACTGATATCGGACTCTACAGTCTTACTGATATCAGACTCTACAGTCTTACTGATATCGGACTCTACAGTCTTACTGATATCGGACTGTACAGTCTTACTGATATCGGACTCTACAGTCTTACTGATATCGGACTCTACAGTCTTACTGATATCGGACTGTACAGTCTTACTGATATCGGACTGTACAGTCTTACTGATATCGGACTCTACAGTCTTACTGATATCGGACTGTACAGTCTTACTGATATCGGACTGTACAGTCTTACTGATATCGGACTCTACAGTCTTACTGATATCGGACTCTACAGTCTTACTGATATCGGACTGTACAGTCTTACTGATATCGGACTCTACAGTCTTACTGATATCGGACTCTACAGTCTTACTAATATCGGACTCTACAGTCTTACTGATATCGGACTCTACAGTCTTACTGATATCGGACTCTACAGTCTTACTGATATCGGACTCTACAGTCTTACTAGAGCCTTGTAATAACATTCAAATCAGGAAATCTCAGAATAAGACAAAACTTCTGTAGTCTAAAACTTTATCTACAATACCAAGGTTCGTCTGGATAAAATGAAAGTAAATGACCAGTGAATATATCTTTAGTTACTAATGTGTTTAAATAAATACTTCTAACAACATAATAAAGCTATTGGCAATGTGACAACACATTGATAGTACATTAAAGATAATGTTGACACTCAATGACTCTGTCGAATAATTTTGTAATACAGAGAACGCTCATTAAAGATGTATTTGGCTCATCTGAACATAAAATGTTTGAATTGGTTTTATACAGTAGTGTGTTACATTGGCTAAAACATCTCTAATAGGTACCATTGCAATGTATAACAGATTGATAATATATTTACAAGGAATGCCACATACATAAGACAATGTCTCCCCACACAGACCCCAATCATACAACAGCCTACAACATACAAGGGATTAAGGAGTTAAAGTAAGTAGCAAAATAGTAAAAAAAACAGTCAATGGAAATAAGATCATATTACTGAGGTGGTATTGATATAGGGACAGACTTTAAAAGAAGGTTTTAATAGCATTCATAATCACACAGGGATTGTTATATTGTTAGAGTTCATTTATGTTGGGACACAGTACTTTTGATATCATATCTAATTATTATTCACAATATTTTACTATTATATTTAAACACTCAAAAGGTAATACATAATGGACAAATTAGACTAAAGGTTTATTGGCTGAATACTGGGCTATTTTTATCAATGGAATGTCCTTTGAATAAATTCTCTAAGTTGATTAAACGTTATTGTTTAGTACGTCAACTCTTTTTGTAGGCGTTTATATAGTTACATATATGTATTTAACTGAAAAACTATCTTATTGGTGACCTGTTTTAAGTTTATATAATAACATTACAGAATTCTTCAAGGCCTAATGATGTGTGAACAGTTGTTTTAGATGTGTTTCAGTTGTCCAACTAAACACGGCATTTCATTGTTGTACCTGCACCGAGATATGTATCCTATAAATTGACTGAAAACATACATTCATACAAATACTGTTCATCATTTTCTGCTATAATCATTGAATTGAATGCAGATTTGATAATAACAAGGAATAAATGCAGTTGCATTGGAAAAGAAGAAATATCTTAAAAAAGATGGTCGGCGCAACTTGAAGTTTAAGATTTGTTGTGCAGCATCAAAAAAATGCTTAATTGTTACGAATGCTGGTCACTGCAGATCCAAAATGGATTTCGGAAAATGACCGAAATTTAGTGGATTTCGGTAAGGTAACGTACCCGTTATCGAAATGTTAACCAATCCGCGTCAAGGTTACAAACGTTGTTTGGTTGAAGAGAAGTTGGTTTAGTGTTTAACGTAAGATTTGATTGGTTTACACAACACTGATATGCATATAGCAGAGCCATATAGGTACGGCTGCGCCGAAACAGTAGATTGCAATTATGCCACAAGGATTCCATTGTGTCCCACTGCATAATACTGTATATAAACAACATTCGTTTCTTCAATAATGTGTGGAAAATTGTAGCGTCCTGTCCGTCTTAATGTTGAAATAAAATGGTACTTTCTGTTTCCTTATATAGGGGTATTTGTTTCTTTTATGAAAGTCAATTGACAATCGGGTATTTTCCGTCATCAATTTTAGGTACAACACCTTGGTGACAGCGCTATATTAATCTTAAGGTAGCGCGGTGTTTCCCTTATTGGGTGGGGTGTGTGTTTGTTCACATTCAAGTTTTCTTCTCAAAATAGTTTTAGAAAGGTAACACACACTAATGAAGTATTATCTTCATACCTAAAGTCCATGCAAAGCCCTAAAGTGGAAATTAATTCAATATGTAACGAAACAAGAAATATCTTTAAAAAAAGATAAACGGCGCAGATAGAATGATGTCTTACGGTATGTTAAATGAAATAATGTTTCTTGCAACATGTTGAAAAATAAATCCTTACAAAAATTTGTCTCGGACCTATATATAATATAATTATGGACCTGACTTATCAGGGTAATTTATACATATACATACATGCTTAAACATATTTACTACTACCGGCAAAAATCGAAATGCTAACGAACGCACATCTTACGAAATCCCCGTTTGGTGCCTCTTGGGTGAACGAAAATCCCGTTTGATGCCTCTTAGATGAAAATATGATTAGTCAGATTTCTAAAAAGCCCGCTTCCAGGACAACATGTGGTTGGTCAAAAATGTAGGTCAAAAATGAAAACCAGAGTCAATAGCTTAATGAACATAGTGTTACAGTGCTAGTGTTCTTAAAGCTCTATAGTAAATACATGTATGTATCTTACACCATTTCAATCGCACTACAAGAACAAATTTCACACATATCTTTTAATTATGTATTTTTTCAATCATGAACTTAAATAAGAGTTTATTCCCCGCAGTTGTAATGTTACAATGGCAACCATTTTTCCTCGTACCATTTACCAGTCGGCCTGTTTGTGAACAAGACCCGAAGGACATGTATAACATTTAACAAAACGTTCTTAAAAGCGATGGAGAAAATGAATGTGTGAGAGGTATTGTGCATACATAACAGTATACAGTAAACCCTCACATAAAAACTACCTCAATAATAAGACCACCTTGAAATTTGGAACACCATTTTTAATTCCATTTTTACTGTTTTGCTCTTCAACCTGAATATTAAGACAACCTTAATAAGAAGACCAGTTGTCAAGGGTCCCAAAGCTTGTCTTATTATTGAGGCTTTACTGTGCATACAAGATAGGCTTGTTGATGTGAACTCTGTAATTTCTCTCAAAAATTTGGTTGTGCGGTTCACCACTTCCACCCACTGGTGGAACTGCGATGTTACCTTGAGGATGTGTATTGGCGTTTAGTAATCGTCGTTACCGGTTTTCCACATGGTTGACGCCTCAAGAAGAATGTTAGACATTTTAGAATTTTGGAGGATAGTGTATGATACAGAAGATGCCCCAGTTCCAGACACACCTCTGATTCTTTTACGTGCCCGATGTAAGTCTCGGTCGAAAGGCTGTTAGAACTGTCAGTGGTGGGGCGGGGGATCGAACCTGCCACCCCTGGGCAACTAGTCCAGCGCGTTACCACTGGACCACGGATCCGCTCCTTAATAATGTAATAATGTGTTATTTAACGAATGATTTTACACTTTCAGAGTTTCGATGAATGGCATCGATTGTCTGGTGCCAAAATTGGAACAATCAAAGACAATGCTGACAGTTCACAAAAAATCTCGTCATAACTATTGAAATTCTTGAGAAATTTAAATCTACAGTAGGTCATTAATGACTACATCATAGACCAGTAAAATATCGTCGTTTTATACATGTATTTATATATACAATACACACAAAAACAAACATTAACATATCACAACTTTGACACTGATTATGTCATATAAATGTACGATACAGATATTCAACGCTCAATAAAACAACAACATGCCTACGTTATATATACATATTGTTTGATCTTTCTTTGCGTAGTATACATTTCGTGTGTCCGAAACTAGTTAAGTTGCCCTTTGTACCTTCGAACATTGATGAATAGATTTAGCCTTCAAATGATAATGGTTAAGATGATTGCCAAACATTTGACGCGTTGTCGCTTTCTTAACTTGTTAGTCTCCCGTTTTTATTTTAAGTTATGTAAGCTAATACATCAATATTTGGCCTGAAAAAACTTTAACCTAAAAAATTGTTATAAACCTCCATTCAACCTTTATTCATTTTGTCATAACTGGGTGTGATTATATTTTATTTGTTTGCCCCCACACAGATTCGATAATGTTAGAGAATGTTGCGGATTAAATTGAGTCGAAATAACGTCAGCGATAGCATTGTACATGCGCGGATCCAGAAGGGGACCGAGGGTCCGGAACCCACCCCCTGAGATTTTGACAAATATAGGGCTGTCCATATCTAATTCTACATCAAGAGGACTTCACTGTTTTTGTCAAATGTTAGCGTATTATATTACAAGTAACGCCATTGCAAAAAATCTACGGACTCCAAAGGCTGGCTTAGATCCGCTTTTTTACCAGTAGCTGAACGTATATTTCTGGATCCGCACATGGTGGTTACGTGTTCTTTTGTCAGTCCGTGGGTAAAGGTTTATTATGTCACAAGAAAATGGGAAAATATTTATACCAGTCGTTAAACTACTATAACTTAAATGGGGTATTTAATAGACCAATTGTATAATGCCCACACGCAATGTTTAAATTTTTTGATATGCAATAAATATCTATATTCTGGTTAAGGAATGAACGCGTCAAATCATAATGCACAACATACAAAGTTTCATGCCTTCTCAATGTACATGCACCACAGATATAAATATCTGAACTGAACTGCTCTGTTCTATAATGTGAGAAAATCCTATAAAAATAATGGTTAGTTTTTCCGGCTTGGATAATAATGAACAGCAAATGATATTATCTTCTCAGTACATTTTAAAACGCACAAAACATATCTTCTCAAGTTGTTTTTGACTAACATGGGTATTCTAGAAATGTACTGTTATTTCATGTTTATGCAACATATACGATATATTTCATTGTAAATATTGGGTATTTTTATATAAAAAATACTTCAAAATGCAATAAAATGACGGCTTTAGAAACATTTCAAAGGTGTTAAACTGTGCATTTTTAAATGTACTGAGTATACGAGTACAACCACGCATCTATAGATATTAATAAACTTGATATTCTGTAACTTGTGATAATGAAGTTTTTTTGCAGTGAGCGGAAATAAGATTTTTTTCTGCACCGATAAGGGGAAGAAACAAGACACCGGAGCGGACCGTTGTTTGAACATTATCCCATCCAGTCTTTGTTTCACTTCCGGAAACGGGATCGGATGTTATTCGGTTGATACATAACGGTTTTAAAGGGTAATAAATGTTAATACATTAAAACTACACTGAAGTATTATGCATCATACATTCCTTAGAAAATCAAAACAGTCATTAAAAGTAAATATTCGTAGAATGATAAATCCTCCCACTATTGCCTCCTTTCCCCCCCCACATTCTTTTTCAAAAGCAAATTAAATACAAGTATGCAGACTCTGCGACGTCTAATTAGATTAGAGTAAACTTATTTATTTTACATCGATTGCGAAACTAGTTCTTACAACTTATACCAATCACTCTCGATGACAGCTTTCTGGCTACCAACCAGTACTTGCGCCAAATTTAGGGATTGTGAAGTTTGTGATCAATGCTGTGCTCGAACCCACGACCTTCGGATCAGGAGTCGGACACTCTACCCTCAACAACTGTACCTCTCTTGCGATGTGGTGTTCAATTTATCTATGAATTTGGGAATGGATAAGACAACAGAACAACGAGCGACAAAGTTTGTATATACATGTATGTACAAAAACTAAGAGGCAAGTTGCAATCGTATACAAAATAGTTAAGGGTTCATATCTATCTAAAATTTCTCTCGATCTGTAGAGTACAGTGTGATGTATCATTGAATACTAATTGTTACGATGTTATCACATCAAAGGTGAAAAATAACCGTTATTTATGACAAATTATGACATATGATTTATAGTTTGCCGAAATAACCATTCTAATTTATACATCATAATAAAAATGATAAATTTCTGGAATGCAGGCTATTTTTCACATAGGGTTAGATGAGTTTGATACTTACTTATAGCCGGCTACAAGAGTAACCCAATATTGTCACTGGAATACATTGTAACCAGAAGTATTCGATCTTCTTAACACAAATATTTCAAAACAGTAATTATGAAAAATGTACCTTTTGTGTCAATTAGAAATAGAGAGACGGAATGAAAAATATGTTTGAACCATTTATTATGATTTAATTGATAATGGATGAAGTCGTGTGACTTGAATAACTTCATCAACCTTTGTAAACGACCCCTGTCGTCTCTCAGTCCTCTTTATTTCGAACGCCGATTATCGGTAGTTTCCGGGAATATTCGTGTTATTGTAATAAGGCTGTGTATACATGTACATATTTCCGGAGAGTAATTGTGTACACTCGTAATTATTTTGTAATCTTGACAGAATAGTATATAGTGCATAAGTATTCAATGTGCTCTTTGAAGGGGACAGATGTCATGAAACGGTCATTGCCGAGTATGACATAATACAAGTAAATATTTGACTTTTTATTTCTGTGTGGTGGTATGAAATTGGCTTTATTTCAATAAATTGGCTGTATTTTGTGCTGCAATTTAGTAGCAGCTTTAATAACATATTGGACTTTCTGTGTCTTAAATTTCTATTTGATATAGTGATATTTAAATGCGATATGCTAAATATGTCAGCGCTGTACTTTGCACTTTTGTTCAGTGTATATGTTCGAACTGAATCTGGGTTTCCTGAACTTCGGTCTTGTGACAATTCACTGCACAGGAAAGTATGATACTTTCATTTGTTCCCCACCCCTGTTTTTGTGAGAATGTTGTCAGTTGCTTGCGGTGTGACGAGTAAGTACAAGTACGTTAGTTAGGGACAACCGACCACCGCTGATAAGCCAAGTGCTGCTTTAACAATGTATAACGCCAAAAAACGGTCGGCTTCGATCATTCGAAGTCATCGAGTCAGAAATTTTATTTCGAATAATATACAGTTTGCGAATAACCCATATCAATCAGTGTATAAGTTGATATATCGGGATCTGATATCTATTTCGGATGATATCGTGTATTCGGTTAAAAGGTGGTCGAACAAACGAGGTCCGACTGTTGTTTATTACACAAAGTCTAGGACAAAACAGGTAATGTCAGTGGTGGTGATGACAACATTACCTCCTCCTTCAAAATGTAGAGCGTTAATGTTTACTCATGAATGAAATGTGTGGTCCCATATCAAGTGAATATTCTGAACAGTTTATACACATCACTGGTATCTCAAGTTATAATAAATGCATTATACAGCAGAACACACGCATCATTCATATGCACAGACAACAATGCACTAAAAATTAAACGGTACTCAATAAAAAATGAAGTTATGTACGAGTGTACACATGTATCAGAGCGTGGCAGCATTCATCATAATGCTAGCGACATAGATCTTAATAATTTAACAGGAAATGTAGTGTGTGTTTTATGAAGTCTGACTGAATAGTAGCATTGGATTCATTTTTATGTCACACGTCCTTATTGTAAGCAATGGATTCAACTTGACCAAGGTATTATTCACAAACACGTTAAGTCAGAAACTCAGATTTAGACTTCAACTTTGCAAATCTTATATTTACCAGCATTTTGTTTTCATTGAATCTAAACGAATGTATTTCTGTCTAATTGTTGTTTCCCTTTGTACACTACAGCCAATGTGTGATACATTCTATATTGTCATACCAACATAGGAAGAAAAAGAACATTGAACACTTTAAAGTCTAAATCTGATATGTTTATAAATGACAACCAGTTATATCTCTATATCTGAGTGCTGCTATGGGATTTACAACCTCTTCTGTAAGTGACGTCATTTCAATAAAACGCTACATGTGATGTCACTATTTGCAAACAGGAAAACAATATTTACTCGATATGGTCACTTCGTTTTCATATTACCATATAGGTCAAATATTGCTTACTATTATGACATGATGACGTCACTTGTGACGTTTTCTGGAAATGACCTCACTTAAAGAAGAGGTTAGAAATCGTACAGCGTCGCTCATTTTTGCTCCTCTGGTTTCTAGCTGATTAGAAATTATTTCATAACTATTTCGCGACGTATCTGAACAGTTTGTTATCCAATTATATACAGTGGACAGTATAGCGGTCAGTATAGCGGTCAGTGTGCATTGCCAGTGTTCCGGGGACACCAACCAGTACTTAAACTGTTTTGTCTCTATCATTATTTTTTCTCGTAGAACATGAGTGACTGGTACTAATTCATAGTTGTGTACACTTTCGTCGTATGATTTATATGATTTAGTCACTGAACTACTAAATAGAATACTTGTCAACAATAATTCATTGTTACACATGCGTTTCTTTTAATTTAACGGAACTTATAGTTTTTTCATAGCGGTGTATACTATAGCAATACTATCTAAATAGGTAAAAACCACTATATCTAATTTATTTTTAGACAAGAGACCACATTGATGTCATAATGTCAAAAAAATAGAAAAAAAGGTGTGCGTTACAGGACTACACATACGAGTGGGCAGAAACAACTTACAAAAACATTAATAAAACATTAAAATTCGGTGTATGTAACTCGAATAATGTTAATAACTTGATAGTTTTTTATTCTACATCTTTTTAGTCAGTATTGTCAAACTATGCATGCATTCTCTTGATCTGTATGTAAGACATATCCGGGAGTGTTTGGCTATTTTCTTTAACGATGAATTGTCATAGGTATTTAAAATTCTACATTTGAAATTATAAAATGATCTTCAATAAATATTTAAAACTAACACATTTTATGGAAATGTAAAAACGATAATGGGTTACCAGGTGTTGTAAGGGTAAATATTTCAACTTTCACTTTCCATATACATTACTTTTTGAAACACAATAAATCAATCTTTCTCTTAAAATCAAGTATGGTTACCTATTATTTGTATTTGATATTTTCATTCAGACAGTGACTCTCATATAATACACTAAGTTGTAAGAAAATCTCTCTGTTAAAAAAATGAAGTAAAATTGTATCGATTTTTCTGTATATTCGTATGAAATATTCTCTTCATTATCATAAAATCGAGCAAAGTGACAAGACATTTTGATTTCGTATTTTGGTCAGACACATTACACTGATAAAACATATAAAGAAACTTCTCCGTTAGAAAAAAATGGCCTTATTGTTGGATACGCCTTTAAATAGGCTTGTACTTATATCAATAATTATGTACATGTAGTAGATTTCTAGGTCAGTGACGTCTTTCGTCATTTAAATCGACCTCAAAATATTTAGTTTTTCAATATACTTCATAATTCGATACGAAAACATGACGAGGCATCGTCCATTTTGACTGTACGATGACCGCGGGGATTATATTTCCATGAACGTTTTATTTACGATATTGTCGGTTGAAATACAGACCGCTGTTGATTGGACGGATTGTCTTGGACGTGGTCCACGAGATATAGACACGAGCGTTAGAATGCCATTTGTTGACTTAGACCACGCGAGCTTCATGGACTGTTGCGTATACGATATAGACGGTTGAGATTGTTCCCACATTGACAAGAATTACCTCCTTTGCTCTGAATATAGTCAGTCATATTGATAGACAAATTTCCTTCAAAGTTTGTATGGAATATAATGTAAACGATAATAACTTAGCTTGATATATAAAAATAACTTATTCAGTATGCTCATATGGACAGACGGCTCAGAAAGTTGAAGAAAAAGTGGTTGTCACATGCAAATTCTCTTGGTATTTTCTCTATTATCACACACTTGGGAATTACTCCTTTAATGGCTTCTCAGTTTTGCCTATCAAATCGGCTGATGATTAAGAACAAGGGAGGTAAATATTGTAGATGTGGGAACTATCAGGTGCCGCTGAATGAGCTCCTTGCTGTGGGCGTGGTCTATTATAGCAGTGAATAATCAAATTTTATAAGACTTATCTGACCTTCGAGACTCACTCAATGATTATTCAAGGTCAAAGGTCATGCGACCGGCCGAAAAAATTCCAACTAAATTGTATCCATGAATAAGTTTATCGGCTCATCTCCAAATGGTCAAATCCGATCTATACTGAAATTTCAACATACGCACTACATACCGAACAGAAAAATGGGTTATAATGATTAATACATAATATAACCGCGGATGATTTATTATCTACGAAAACAGTACATTACCGTTCATCATCCTATTAAAAGAAAAGCCACAAATCACAAACTATTCATGTCATTCATTGTTTTATATATTACATGTCAATGTTTCTAATGTTTCTTATCCCACGCTCAATAACGTCACATAAGTAGTGCGACATTACCACATAGATTATGCTTTATAATAATGATACTATTTTAACATTATTTATAGAAATTTATTTTTGAAAAAAAAATTCATACACAATATGATTTCCATATTCATGATCAGTGTATGGAGAACTAGGTATACTTACGTTAGGACAATGTTAGTGTTATGGTAACTACGTAGATGAAGGTCAGTATCCGTGAGTGGAGAATATTTATCTTGAGATCGAGGCCCGGTCGCAATTTATTACTTACTTACGTCCCTTGCCTATGAACGGCATTAAAAGGGTAGTCTTAGAACTGGTCAGTTAAAGATAATTATGTCTGGCTTATCTGAACCTAAATGTTTTAAATGGGCTTCATCCAGTATTGTTGTAACATAGTCTAAGATATTATTAATAAGAATCATTGCCATGTATAACCGTTTAAAACAATCTTGTTTACTCATATTACTAACCCACACAACTAGTAAAAAACACCAGCTTTTTTGTTTTGTTTTTTTATATGATAATACAAATGTCCTTTTTCGACAAATACAAAATTATTGTTATAATGATTTTTTATTGAAGTTTTAACTAGATAAAGTATATGTTTCATGTCTGTTTAGGTAAACAAATGTTAATGTGACCGGGTGTGATATAGTATCACATAGTGACCCACGGTATGGTGTCACACTGTGACAACGGTATATCCGCTACAAGACACCGTCTCCAATGCGCGCAAAATGACCAACGCTCTTATACGCCTTGAAACAACGGCACAATCAGATTCAAACTACATGTAGTTAGATTGAACTTCCGAATTACTAATTAGTACACATGACATGGGGGCTAATAAAGCGTAACTTACGATAATATATAACCATTTAAATCGCTGTAAAACGATACAGTTATGACACTTTAACGATGTTTTCTCAGTTCTTGTGAAGTACTTGACAAATAGTACAACTGAACGTACAATAATACACAGTTTAATAAAATATATAAATATTTATATAGTCATTGTCCATTTATCTAATAAATAGAAATGTAACATACTTAGCCGATCGTGCTTCACCGATATTGTAAGTATTTTATTGTTATTGTAGTTACCACCCATTTGTCTCAATATATTTCAATTAGAGTTCAATTTGTCATTGGATAACAATTTGTTGAAAGTACACAAGACTTGTTAATGTCAAGTATGTTAGACCTTGATGTGAAACACTTGTGTCGGGTGAAAGTCAAACGTTCTGACTAATACAATCTCGCCGCCTTGATTAACTAAACTGTATTACATCAGAGTCATGATGAGTCAATTAACGTCATTAATTAAAATGTATGATTGCTATGACAAAAGAAATGTATAAATGCTAACACTATGAAATAGTATTAGTCAATACATTTGTTCTCAGCATAGTGTAAATCATCGTAGGTAAACTCCTTTGAATGTGCTACGTTATAATCACATTTTGTATGTGGGACGATTCTGTTTCAACATCATTGCATTGCATTATTTGTGAGTTTTATGTGTATCAATGTATTCTTGATTGTAATAAAACATTTAGAATCACACTTTTTTTCTTACTAGAATTAGATTTGGCTGCTTGCGAGAAGTCATGACCATGTCAATGTTTGAATTCACCACCTCCGAGTTGAGCGGTTGACTCAATGTCCAACTTTCTGGCTCATCGCAAGATTCCCCAGATCTGATCGATATTGGCTCCATGCTATAACCGATTATATATACGCTACTTTAACGTATCATGATCATTATCGTTCGCGACTTAATTTGCCACCCCGCTGTGTTTAGCCAGCATAATGAAATTGCCCCAGGCTGTACTGATTTATCAGAATGTATTATAGATTCATGATACTTATATTGTAGCCTCTTTCGAAAAAAATATATTGATTTTTTTTTCAGTTAAAGAATGACTGCATGCCATTTTGGTGACATTGACATTGCGTTTTTCAAAAAGGTCAGAAGAATTATTGTACTTTGTCAGAATTATAGTTAAAAATATTGTCGACCAGGCCATTTCTTGCGGCCCTGTTCACTTGATTATATACCCTTGAACATTCTCAATGCCTGATGTTTTGTGGACTGTTTTCTTGTATCCGGAGGTCTGTGTGGGGAGGCACTTTCTTATGTATGTGGCGTTCCCTGTAGCAACTTCTTCTCCCTTTTAGTTCCTTACTTCATGGTTTAACATTGCATTAAAAAGTCCAAGTTCCTACAAGGCAATTTACATCACATGAAAATTATTTAACCAGCATCATCAAAGATAAAATTGTACACTGAATGTTAAACAAAAGACAACCGCGTGGACTACTTCCTGGCGGTGTTATCAGCAACATGCGAAATCATCACTTTGACTACCTATAATTGGCTTCACTTTTTCGGACAGATTTGCCTCGCCCGTATAATTGGACAATTAACTTGGAGAACCATGAACTATACACAAAAGATAATAAAATATTTTTCAATGGTAGAAAAACAAATTATAAAGTTTATGACAGCATTATTAAGACATTATATGACTGGATCCCTGAGTTGAATGCACTTTGTCCCTGACTTAAATATCAATAGCTTGCAGTTAATTAATACCAGTTAATAAAATGTTATGTAGTCATAAACACGATATATAAAATACTGTATAACCTTACGTGCGTGTGCGTTCGAACAATACATTTTAAATGTGCAACAAAATTTTAATTCAAATTACGCTGATATTTGTATACAATGTATAAGATACAACAGAAACAACAAAACATTTCAAATTCCGAACCATTACAACTCAAAATCAAAGACAATCGTAAATTGTTTATCAAATGAGGCAATTCATGAACACACAGGGCGTGTAACAATCGTTTTTGCATAATGCACACACTGAATAAAAACAAGATATCGTCATGCACTCTATGCTCCTCGTATGATCTGAAACCAACATCGAACACAATTGCAATCTTATTCAGTCGTATAATGCATAAAGCGTAATTAATGACTGCAATAAAATATTTGCCTGTATTTCCGTTTACTCCTATCATAAATACCATTACATGCGTTGTTCAATTTGAATTAGTTCATTTCTATTAAAGAGGGTGTTTACAATGTAACTACGTTTTTTTGTCACCAAGCTAATGTATACAATAAGATATGTGTATGGACTTTGTGAACATCCCTTGTCGTTGCATGCTACAATGACATGTTTGATTCATGTATATGATGTACAGACACATTATTGGAACTATCGGATGCATCACTGAACAAACTTTCTAATCGTCCACTTTGTATTTCGTCGAAATATAAGAACAGAAGTAAATGAACACATTTGCCCCTATCGAACTGACGGGCAACCTAAACTATTAATAAAAAGTGGTCAATGATACAAAAAGTATATTTTTATGATTATGTTTCAAATACTATTTGAATTGATTAATCAATTTATAAAGTTAGTCATACCTGTCGAACCGGAGTATCAGCATCAATCATACCGACGGTCCTGGTGCGTTCTTCAGTGGTCATTTTCGCCATCTTTTCTGTTTTTCGTGTTGGACATACAACGTGGATTGCATTGAAATGAAATTAACCACTCACTACACAGTACACGTGATCCTTGTGCTATAAGTTGAAAATCGTACTCACCGCAACGCGTGGTCAACCATGACGATAAATAGGTATTTTCTTTCTGAAAGTCGATAGAGTACTATGTATAATACTAGAATGCCAAATTTTTAAAGACGGCATATCAAATATTTTTCTTCAATTTGTAATTTATTACATGGACGTTTAGAAAATTCGTTCAGTGCGTATATCGTAATAGCGTTGTAGATTGAGTTTAAAGTTGTTGCACATTTAAGACTTATTGTTGTAACTCACACGCACGTTAGATTATACAGTAATTTTACGATTCATGTTTGAAACTACGTCACATTTTATTATCTAGTGTTAGTTAACTGAATACTATTGTTATTCAAGTCAGGGACAAAGTGCATTCAAATTAGGAATGCAGTGATATACAGTAACAGTAACTGCAATGTAGTCATAAAGCCTATAACTTGCATTTATTACCATTTAAATCTAGTGCATTATCTTTTGTGCATAGTTGGCGGTTCTCCTAGTTAATTGTAAAATTTTATCATATTGTTTTAATTAATTGAATGCTATTGGTGTTCGACTCGGGGATCTAGTGATATACTGACTTAATAATGCTGCCATAAATCTTTTGTATTTCCTTTTTAGAAGGCTTACCAACTATATCCGATGTCTGGATTCGAAACCGGTCCTCGCGCCAAGATAATATCTCATCTACCCCCTAAGACATTTGTCCTCAGTATCAGATTCATGCGAGATGTTTTCCATTGCTTGCGGAAGAACAGGTTGTTAGTTGGGTCTCCAGGAACACTCTTTAAATCAAGTTAATGATTGTCGGACATCACTGAATTATGTTTGAAAAGGGATAAACGTAATCAAAACCTAAACATTTTACCAATTACTACTAGTACTTTCAATGAATATATTTAAAGGTTTAAAGTTTAACACAACATGCAAAATGCAAATGACTAATCAACGACCGCACACTTAGAACATTTTAAAGTCATAAATGTTTTTTAATGTTTTTTTTCATGCTGATGTAAAATGTATGTAACAATTATTAATATGATGTATGTCTGATAATTATCGTTTCTACATATAGACGTTCTGTTTCTCATACGGTATGAACAAAAACCAAAAACACCGTACTTTTAATGGGATGTCATAAAATAACAACATTATTGTTACGTTAGTTATCGTCAATTATCGTAAATAAATATAGTCAGTGTCTCATTGCTATCATCGTAAACCGGATTGTCTACTCGCAGTACCTCCATATTCATCGTCTCAAGAAAATAATACATGTAAAGTCCTCTGATTTTATTGTAGATTTGATTAGTATAATGGTTGATTTATGGAATGGCGGGAGTCTTGTTGTAAACGGCTTTTCTGGATTATTTGTGTCAATTTTGGCGAATGAGTTTACCCATATATTCGCGTAACAATTGCTGAGACAGGCAATGTACCATCTCTATATCACGTGTTAAGGTGTATAACACAAAGTTAAAATATATCTAACAGGGTAGGGGGTTACTCGATATATAAAACTGCACAACGAATTTATAAATGAATTACTGAGCACCTTCTTAAGGAACTTCTTAGCTTAAGAAAGTTCTAAAGACATTCTTTGCTAAGCAAAGCGTTTCATTAAACGGCTAAGGAAATTCTTAAAAATCTTCTTAAATCGTAAATTTAAGATACGAAAAGAGTTAAGATACGAATGTTATTGAAACGGGACCTTGACCTTTGATGAGCAAATGATAACATTTATGTTTAGGAAACAGTAAAGTGGTATAACATTTTTTGTATAACACTGTATTGCTATTTGCATATCAGTGTTGTGTAAACCAATCAAATCTTACGTTAACCACCAAGACAATTTTCTCTTCAATCCAACAGCGTTTGTAACAATGAAGCGGATTGGATAACCTTTCGATAAAGGGTACGTTACCTTACCGAAATCCACTGAATTTCGATTAATTTACTGAAATCCATTTTGGATCTGGAGTGACCAGCAATCATAACATCTCGGCATTTTTTATGTTGCACAACAAAGGAGTTTTTGATTTATCGTATTCTTAACAAACATGGCATGCCATTGTGTTTCATTACGGCAAACACGTTTTAAATACATGTTTTCATGCCAGTAATTGTCACATTCAGCAGTTTATGAGTTCTTCAGTCACAGCGATTAAGTTTCTTCGTAGAAAGTCATAGGTAAATGTCATACTTTTTGAAAATGATGTCAAATGCAGTGAAATAAAAATATTTTCATCCACAAAAATGTCATTCCCTTACCAAATATGTAAAAAGTTCTCATAGATTACATAAATACAAATGTATCATAATTAATAAAAAAAATATAACAAAATATATAATGCCACTTTAAACTTCGTGCGTCACATGTAAACTTGCACAATCCCCCGTCATTGTGTTCTATTCATAGCACATAAATACGTGTAATATCATAACAAAATATGACATTTAATTGTACCACAGCGGGGTTGGCCGCATTCCTTAGTGCCGAAAGCAATTTTCAAAATAAATTCGGCTTAGTTCAGAATTGGTGTGGAGATAAGTATGTAGCTTCCAACAACCTCGGGGCTCGATAAAGCTATTATAATTATGTACTGTTGCACAATAAGACGATTTGCAAATGGACAAGAACGATCATAAAGACACGCTCACTCAATGTAAAGTATGTATAATCCTATGACAATTGACAATAATTCCGAATAAAAATACAAAAGCACAAGCTACAACTTTTCTTGGCAACATCTTAAGTTTAAATTTTCAATTGTTCACATTCTACTAACGCGTTCCGCAATATTCCCGATATAAGCACACAGAGGTAAACTATCCGTGTTATTCTACGATAAAATATACCTTACTCATCGCAGCAGTTACTTCCCTTGGCTGTTAGAGGTAACCAATGCCACCATCGCCAAATTCTTACTGGTCTGGAAGGATTTGACTGTTTTGATGAACTCGCAATTGAAGCAGACACTTATAATTATGCTGTAAGTCATTGGTGAACAAACAATGACCAGTTGTAAGTTTATGTGTAGGACCACAATGGAAATTAGAATCTACTCTTTTTGTGCAATTTTCAGTTATCTTTCATCAGGAAAGCAATGCTAATAATTCGGACAATTCTGTTATGAAATGCAATCCAATGTGATGGTGCATTCAAACTCCTAGTGTGGTGAAACGTGAGTGAAGACGATACACCAAAATGAATGCAACCAAACAGAATTATGTACAGAAGTTGACAGTTGACTGTAGAAAAAACTTGTTGGGAACCCAGGAGAACTGTTAAGGGCCGCCTGAAACACAATACAGTTACACTAAAATTCTGTAAAAGCTGTCATATTTAAGCATTTAAAGTGATACCTGTTATAATAATAATAGCTTTATTTTCAGAAGGTAAAAACACAAAAGACAGTAAACTTTGGTACATGCTTCTCACCGATGTGCAAACACGACTTGAATTTGCAGAAAGTAAAACTGGATATATGCATTCCACACTCTCTCCCGAACAAATAAGTTTTACATTCATATACAATCTTATAACCAAAATATTCATTAAATTACATCTTTGATTTTAGGGACAGTCCACTGAGAATTAAATAAACATACATAAGTAATTCTCAGTCGTTTTGCGATGTACACCTATAATCCCACTCATAAATTATTATGTAATTAAATTACTTAAAGATATATCTGGCTCATCTGAACATAAAATGTTTGAATTGGCTTCATCCAGTATTGTTGTTGCATTGGCTAAAACATCGCTTATAAGAACCATTGCAACCTATTGAAACTATCTTTGTTTACCATATTACTGACAGACATTTTATGATGTAAAAACATCTTTCTTCAACAAATACGGATCAATACATTATAAGTTCATTCTTTGTTAATGCATGTTTATTGATGTTTTAACTATAGGAACTATATCTTTCAAGTTTGTTTCTTCAAAATATTGAACAAAAAATGAGCATAATATATCTTTAAACTTTACAACAACACAGACTAACATTGCTTTCTTTCGGTAACCTCAGAAAGGCAGATTTCAATGCAGATTTTTTACAGATTTGTACCAAACTGCCGTTATATACGATTCGCGGTTAAAAATTGACGCTACTGCAGTTTTATTACAATCGGTTGTATAGTTTAAAACAATGGAGTGATATACAGGCGTGTAAAAAATATAATGACGACAACCAATTTTATAGTTGAAGAAGGTGAACAAACATGAACACGCCCAAATGCATTTTTTCACGGAACCGCAAAACTCACTCATGTTAATATGCTTTTTTATGATACGGGAGCAACAAAGGAAACTTACAATCGATCGTGTTTGATCAAGCCGTATAACGTACATCTCGTCTTGGTCTGAATTTTTATTACATTCATTTATTATCATAAACTTCTAGAATTCGTTTCTCTGTATATTTATTTTCGACAGGCCAATGACGAACTGCTATACGAAAGACATTTCCAATGGATACTTTCACAAAACTAATTGACCTGAGCTTGCGTAAGTATTCATGCTTCGCAGTTTCAAATAATACAAAGGCCAGAAGCAAAAGCCAAAGGAAACTGGAAGGATGTTGGTAACAAAGGTTATTCCAGCATTTGTTTCCGCTGCTTTTCCAGCAAGATTCTGACGGTGTTCTGCTGATTGTACCGCAGGTTCACGCGGCAATGCCGTTCCAATCGCATTCTGGAGCTTATCTATGATAATCAACAGTGCTAACACATCAGTACTATCTCACACAGTTCTAACAAGATACTGGATGTATGTTATGGTGAGTTTGGTAAATTCCATGTTCTTTTCAAGGCTGTAAATCCATGTGTGGTTATTATTCTTTGACTTGAAATTAGATTCATGTTTTCCCCCCTTTCGGTCTATCATTACTGACTTTCTTGACTTGTTCCGAGATGTATTCCATCCATTTAACTCCCTCCTTGCTGTCCCCCTAATTTGTCCATAGTTGTTTCATGGTCAGCCAGACCAGTCACCGAACCCCTATTCCAATACATGCTTACCATCGCTCCTCCTTATTGCCTAGTGTTTTGTAGGCTGTTGTTTTCTCGGGGGTCAATGTAGGAATGTATTGTCTTGTGTGTGTGGTGTTTCCTGGAGCAGTTTAATCTCTCTTTCATGCATAAATATGCCGTTGTAAACCTCTGTCAATCACGTTCATTGTTTCAGATTATTTTGCCATGATGTATTGAAGATTCCCAATTAAAAAACGTGCGGGTAAGCTCTTTTGACCGATATGTATTTATGCCATGGTTACTACAGTACGTGTGTTGCATGTATTGTGAAATGTGTTAACCAGTTTTATTTCTAGATTGGAGATAAACATTGATATGCGTTGAAACTCAATGATCATTGATACACAATCTCGCTCTTTACGATAAGTATCGTATAGACTCTAATGTGCAATGACTGATATTGATTATCAAACGTACCAAAGTGTAAACAGAACGGATGTAAACCTACTTAATCATATAATAAACCATGCTTAAAGTGTATTTGATACCATTGGTCAACGTTTACAACAATCTTCAATAGATGGACATGTGTATGCGCCCATCTACATCTAATTCCTAGTTTTAAAGTTGTTCCTGTCCAAGATATATAGTATTTCCAAAATATCATTGGTGGCGAATAGAATTATTCAATATCTGATTTGAAATTTCCGAATTAAATGTATATGAGTATGCAAACTATCTGAAGTAGTTAGAAATCTTAGTAAGTGCTGGCCTTGTTGACTTTCGTGTTACAACTGCAATTATATAACATACCACATGTAAACCTTATTATTTTGCATGATATGTATATGACAATTCATTTAAGGTCAGTTGTGACGAAATCATTTAACATTTGAATCACTCTCGTGTCCGCTATCCTTGTAAAACAGCACGAGTATCCAAATAGGAGCAGACTGGGTGTGGCCTTGACAACCTACGGGTTCAGAGGCCGACACGTTATTTACTCCACAACCACTCTCTCCTCTTCCTATTTTTATAATAACTGAAAAACAAACACCTTTTGACAAACAGGATGTCGTGGTAGAAAAAGAAATCGTGCACGAAGTATTATTTCTGCATCCGACACAATTTAAAGAGAAACGCCCATTTCGTCCTTAAAGGGAATGTCACTACTTTAAGTGTTTGTCTGACATAACGTGCCCATGTACAAAATGTTTGTTCACCAATAGTCTATTGCTGGTACCAGAATTTAATCATTACGTATTTTGGGATGAGAGTCAATTAAAAGACCACATACCACACCTGTCACAGTGTGTTTGCAAAATGCACAATTTTCACTATAGAAACGCAATGCGTATGCATAGCAATAAAAGTCACTATCATTTAATGTCACTCAGCGTTATTCAGCCAGTTTTTATCGAGTTCAAAGCATCCGTAGGCGAAACGCAAACCGATTGTCTATGTCTTTATCAACGAGACAGGGCAGTGAAAGAGTTTGAAGTTCCTCGGTGTATTCTAGGTCATAACACGTACTAAAATCTTAGTAAAATTCTAATTTTACCGCAACCATAGACGAAACGTTTCGTCACGGTATACCTCCGTTGTATACGTCGATACGAACACATCACAAATTTCATCCCCATTGTTTACTCCCGTAACACACCTCAATTATAATTGTGACAAATTGTTGAGTGATTAACAAGACGACGATTTAAACGTTGTTCTTCGCAATCCGAACACTTTCGACTGTGTATCTCATTCAATGAACGTCGCATGTTACGGGAATACATACAAGGAATTAAATTGAATAACATTAGTGACTTAAATGGTAAGTAATATATTTTGAGTATTTTGGAAAAAAGATGAAAACGTATATCTTTACTACATGTATTTCGATTTAAATCTGCAAAACATCTTGTAGAAACTAATAACTATGCCCATCTTGTCGATGTAAAATAGCTTCTTTGATTATTTATCGTGTGCAAGTTCAACCATATCCATTACATAAAGACTGTGCTGTTACAAAGTATAATACCATGTATGTTTATCAGTGTACTCATGTGTTGATGATAAAAAACGGTAAATCCAACAAAAATGACAAATGTCATAATATAAGGAAATAAAGTGACAGTCTAAGTGTGTCTGAACATAAAACTTCTCGTGGTGCATGTGACGAAGTTGCCCGTTTCTCTTTTGGTGAACAAATAATTCCTGATGGGAAACCTATGAAAACTGGTGTCAACTGACACTCGTGTTTAACTCCTACTCCTAAGAATACACGGAAATATTGCAAGAATGGGCAATGTGTCCCCATCATCGAGCATAATTGGGATTGCTCCTACGTACATTATACATGTGAGAAAAACTATGTTTTTAATTGACAAATCATACTAGTAACTATGGATCCGTTGTAGTGGTTTCAAAGCAGTCTTTTTTGTAATTTCGGTCAGTTGCGAGTAACAATGTGTATGTTCTCGACATTTTGGTATATAATTTTATTCTGATTTTAATTATTTAACTATCGTCCACCTTAGCGTTCTATTTGTTGGTTCCTCTCAGTCACTTTTGCTCGATGACTTCATGTTACATTGATGTATACATGGAGTTTACCGCACTAATTTTTGTATCTAAAGGCTGTGAACATGTGTCAAATAAGTTAGCCCCTCCTTTAGTAAACATCTTGTTTGAATGTTATTTGTCTGATCGATCTGTTCTTTGTAGATATAAAATGCCCGTATGTTCTGTTTTAGTGTTTGAGACAATGAAACAAAATATAGAAAATATATATCAGGTACTAAGCACCGAGCAGAATGCTGTTTTAGTTATCCACAAAGCGCTGATCTTTTATTATTAAATCTCAACATTGTTAGTTTATATTTTTTTATAATTTCAATATAACATTATCAGATGAATAGTTGATATGTACAATTGTAGACGATTGAACATTAAGGTTGCACATCGGGGGTACACCAACCAAGACACACGGACGGAAACACAACGTATTCTTAATCGGACTTTTTAAATGTTGAATAAGTAGGCGGCATTGTGCTGTATCAAGCACCTAGCATGGGATGACTTGTATATATAAGGGCACCGCCCTTGTTATAATAATCATGTTTGATATAGACTGTATACAAGAGGTCAAAACCTGCATCAATACACCGAGAATTGGATCCAATTATTGCGCCAATAAAATGTAAATGTAGATCAAACTGGTTCAGTAGAGTACCACTAAACTAGCAAGAGATACCTTTGCATAGCAAATGTTTCTATCAAAATTGTTAATGAAACTGTAAATGTCGAACTGTATATAGTTAAACTGAATGATATTTGTATTGACAATCACTTCGACAGGCAAAAATGATTGATTGACTGCGCCTTGATATATTGCCTAGTGAGGTATTGTGTTCCTTGATTGAAATAAAGTCATGTTTTGAGGAACACGAAAGTTAATGATTGCACATATTTGCTCAGACCAGGTTATCGTTTTATTGGGTCATTTTTGTACGTCAGCAACATTGAAAGTCATTCTAATGAATCATTTTCGTCAATGAGTAAGAATATTCATTCCTTCCAGAGCCTCACACAGCGAGTACACTATTATAATATTTAATTGATGTATTTTAAGTTCATTGTCGTGACATAATCTGACAAATCTTTACTGTAATGATATGGTTCACTCTTTCACGAAGTAGGACTGTTCACACATCTCCTAAAGATACAAAAATGAAATAAAGAATGGAAAAGGATACGGAATTAAACCAAGCTGTATAATGAGGAGTGTATAACTAAAACTAAAAGAGGAGATAGGGTAAAACAAAATTGCACAAGAATTAAACACGGAAAGAGTCTTATAGTATTCCATCCATTAAATCCCCTCCTCTTTGACCTCTTTGATTCTCCTAGTTATCCCTTATTGTCGGCAATGTCATTCGTTGCACCCATGTTCCCTTACGTATGTACCCTTGAGCCTCCTCAAATGCCTTGTGTTGCATGGATTGTTGTTTTCCCAGAGGTCTGCGTGGGGAGGCACTCTTATTATGTGGCCTTCCCTGTAGCACCTTATTCTCTCTCTTTTATCAACGCAATGACTTCACCACCTTGAAATGTTTAATACACGTTAATAATGGGGTCTTTAACAACTTATGTATCGGTTGACGTGGAAAGCATTTCCAATGTCAATGTCTTAAGACTGCTCTTGGATTGTTGTGGTACAGCTATTAATTACATCTACTTCTCTACCGTATCAAAATATAAAACGCATTTAATGTAACGGGTGTATTGCTTTGATGGTATTTACCTGTTAATGTGTTGAAAATCGTAAATCAGTAGTGACTGTCCCAATTGTGAATGCATATTTTAGGAATGATGCTACGAAAAAAACTTAAATGACCTTTAACCAAACATTATTTTCAGCGTGCGTGTGTTAGATAGAGGCTTGTTTATGATCTTTTCAAAATGAAATTACGCGGCTTTCGAACCTTAATCACTTGCTAATTATTGTAGATGAATAAAATGTGTTCTAATATCACATATTCATAGATGGATGACTTGCGTAATGTCGATAATTGCACGTATTACTTGGTAGAGATAATGGATAGGAATAAAGACTGCTTTCAATATCTGTGCGATGATATAAATATACTGCGTAACAACTCCAATGAGGCCCTCTGTTTCCATTGATAGACTTGTACACGTACTTACAATTTAAGTAACCACCTCTCATCAACAGCCGAAATTAAAATCTGATATGGGTGTTCCCCTGGAGGGACTATCCTGTGCATGATGGAGTTTGTGACAGACTAGCTGACAACGTGTGCAAAATGAATAAATTGTAGTTTTTATGAGCTTTGCTGCTGTCCGTATATAGAGATTTAAAAATCTCATTCATTTAAATATGTTATGGTATAAGATGCATTGAAACGCAAACATGTGTATTAAACCATCTAATTAAGTCTACCATGTTGGTGTGCAAACATGAACTAGGGGTGAATACCTTTTATTAAACATCGCTCATGAATAATGAGTTTATATCAAAGCATTATAAAACTCTACTCAATATCTTAACGCTACGTTTCATGGCAATCATCTTTCAATTTGTTTACCATTATCATAACGTAAACAACTTATGATGTTAGAGGTTTTACAATGAACAAAAGTGCTAAATACACCGCTGACATATTTAGGATATTGCAATTAAATATGAATTTATCGAAATCCATTTTGGATCTGGAGTGACCAGCAATCGTAACATCTCGGCATTTTTTATGTTGCACACAAAATCGTAACCTTCAAATTGCGCCGACCATCTTTTTGAAGATATTTCTTGTTAAATATTTCTTGAACATAATCCGGTCATATCGTGCAATGAATATTACAACAAGTTCACGTCTGTCGAGCAAAAGAAAACTGTATGACCCTAATAGTTTAACATACTGTGGTGTAATTTATCATAGCGATTACATTATACTTCGAGTTATGATAAATGCCGTTTCATTCGTACGTTCTTCATTAATTTGACATTTGTCGTATGACCACTGGGCGTATCCTTATTCAGTTCATTTTTGTCCATGTATAACCCAGTAGAGAACTGTTTGATATTGTTGCATATTATAGATTGAGATAAATCACTAGCTAGTCTATAAATCCGATATAACAAATGAAGGTACAACACTTCATTTAAGGCGAGGAACACACTTTTTACAATTAATGCATAAAATGTAATATTTCAAAATTTCTGTGATGATGGTTTATATGATTACTAACGAGTTTATATCAACTTATATCGACTTCTTTGGAGCATGTTCACCTTCGTCGTCTGCTGTTTTCAATGGCTGTGTCGTGCATGGTATAATGAAATAAAGAGATTGAATACACACGAATTCTTACTTAAAACTATATATACTCAGTATATATCAGTTTGAAAACGCAAAATGTAAGATTTCTCAAATTTCATGAACTTACCTAGGGATGCAAGATAAGAACTTAACATGATATTGTTTCATTTTACGCAATAAGCAATGGGTATTTTCATATCGAAATGAGTTTAAAACACGCTAAAATGAAAAAGACATATCATAGGTACAAAAATTTGCGTTTGCATATTGCGAAGATTTAACTGCTCATGATTCGTGAACATGCAGTATTGGTGATGGAATCGACTGTCTAAAATACTTACGTTTCACTAATTGGTAATTAATTAATTATTGTTCTATTAATTAGTAATGGATCAGTATCACGTGGTCCTGGTAAGTCATTTAACAAAGATGTATGTGAATGTTTTATATACAGTGAAAACCTTAAGTTATGTGTGTAGTTAATTAATGATTAATGTCTCTTACTCATTTCATTAATTTGTACTATTTTTTTTTCGTAATTATACATTTCTTGGTCATATCTATCATACGAAAAGTTCCCACATTTTAAAACGAAACAATAACTGTACATAACTCCCATCATAATTACGCTTCTATAGTAGTATCAACCGAACCAGGCTGACTATAAACCTCCTTGCTAGCATAAATAGGCCGACTTGAAACTAAACTATTTAGTGGATCCGCGGTCCAATTGTAACGTGCTGGACTAGTAATTCATGGATCACAGGTACGATCCCCGCTCCACCACTGACAGTACTAACAGTCTTACGGACGAGAATTTGAAAACCCGAGGTCCCGTGTATGATGCTTTACCTCAAGCTCGTATAAGAACAAATGGTGCTTCTTGAACTGGAGCACCTTGTGTATCATGCACTATCCTCCGACTAACATTCTTCCGGAGGCGTCGCCCATATGGAAAACAGGTGGCGACGATAAAAACACAAATACACAAATAAAACATTTATTTATTAATATATGCAGCTCATAATCTTCACACAATATACTTCACGCCTGTGTTATACGACAGTGTAATAATTCAGATTATACAGAAGTAGTTGCATTAAATTCGCAATTGAATGAGACGACAATTAACCACCGTGTTATTAATGAATAACTGACAATCTTTATATAATGTAATTCGTGTTAACAGTCCTGGACGTCTCATTATTTATTCAGCATTTTTTGTATTAAACTGATGTCTTCATTGGATGTTCAACCTTAATGAGAATCACCAACAAACTAATTACCTCAATTAATTTGATCTTACAATTGATCAGGAGAATAAATTATCGGAATGGATGTTTACCATTTATCGAATTAAAATCCATTTCACTTCGACTGCAAGATTGGTCAAGCAATAGGACGCTCATAAGATATAAAAATACGGCTATAATCAAATAATGTGCATTGTGTGATTTTCTCGATGCTTATCAATGCTTCTCAAAACGTAAAAGTTTGTTGTCAAATAAATTTGGACAATTCGGTTTTTCGGCTTATTATTACTGACTTTCTTGACTTGTTCCGTGATGTATTCCATCAATTTAAATCACCCCTTGTCCCGTTAAATTCTCCGTATATGTTCTTTATGGTCGGCGCCTCCTCAGTGTCCGATATGTTGTGGGCTGTTTCCCAGGGGGCGGGGGGAGGCTTTGTCTTATGTATTCAAATATACGACGTTTACCGTTTACAGCGACATTACATTGTTCCTCTCTTCTCAGATGGCTATATGCCATTATGGTAGTTTCAAACTACCCAGATTGCATTTCATGTTTCTAACAGAGACAAAAAGAAAGCAGCAGAATTTAGTTATCAAAACGAAAGTAGAAATTGTAACAGATCGGTGATAATATTCTAGTTTATCTTTTAGATAACGATCGTAGAATGACATTAGGTTTCATAAGATCAAAAGCGGTTTTTTTCATAGGTGTTTTCATATCAGAAATTGTCACAATCAACAGTATTTCAGTGACGTCGAAATTTCTTAGAAGAAAATCAGGAGTTAAAAGTCTTATTTATTGCAAATTTTGTCGAATCTAATGAAATAAAACATATTTTTGTCGGTAAGAATGCAATTCCTAACCAAATGTGTTAAACAGTTTCTTGAATATATTAATTGCATAAAATAAGTATTGCCACTTTAAAAAGTCTACTTTAGAAGGTTTTGTGGAGAAAATTATCGGGCATTCACTTTCAACCAGGTGTTTAAAGGTATAAAATTGACATAGTTTCAGTATTTTCGTCAATTTTGCAAATATTGCTTCTGAGCCATGATTTACATCTGTACATATTAAGCATGTGGCATATTTTTCTAAACATATACATTCATTAGTGATGTATGAAACAAAAAATCAGTCTGGTTGTATGTCGAAGATGTATCGTTCTAAGACATTTCACCCCTGCACTGTTTCGCATCGGTTACTTTGTATAAAAACGTAAAAAATAAAAAATTGACTGATACGATTATAATTATCTTTTAATGACCATAATACTGATGATGAGTACATTTAAGTTAAAACAGTTCTTTTTAAATGGTCGATTGTAACGTAGACAATGGAGGCATAGCAAAAATAGATATTCTGGTATCAGGCTAAACACTAACGAATACAATATCACCAAATCTGGAGATCGTCAATTTGGTGAAGGGAATTCAACTGAAAATAATAAAGTAAAACCTCAACAATAAGCCCACCCTTGGGACCCTTGAGATGGTATTATCATTGAGGTGGCCGTAACTCCTGATTCTTCTACGTGCCCGATGTAAAGCATCTTACACGGAACCTAGATTTCATCCAAAATGCTAGTGGGTGAGCGCGAGTCGAACCTGCTACCCTGGATTACTAGTCCAGCGCGTTACCACGGGACCTCGGGTCCATGGATAAATTTGAAATAATATAACTGGGCTTTGACTTATTTCGTTTCAATAAATTAGTACGGATAGGTATAAATATGGGAGTTTCCTCTAATCCTGCGGTACAAACTTAAGTATACCGTTGACATCGTGATGGAATCACAATGAAAACAAATAGTTTAATCATTTGAATAAACTTCAATAAATCTAAGTTTAAATTTTATTTGTACCCCGGAAATCGTCCATTTACATAAGATGTAAATCCGTGCTAATTAGTACAAACGTGTGTATTTCTCATTAAATCGTAGTCAGCATAATGAATACTGATTCAAACGTAATAAAACAATTAAAAAAATTACATATGTTTTGCCAATTAAATGCATCGTGTATCTTTAACGGTACCATGGTTGAGCTGTTCAATGTCTTCACTAATGACTTGACTACCAATTAGTATTTTATAAGGCACATGGGTTAATTCACTAACATAAGATGTATTGGGAAACGTATAGTTCAATCATATTACTACAAGGCAATTCATGTAAACCCTGTCATCAATTCACCCAATTCAGTAATGTATGTAACATATTACTTGTACTGAAAAAAATATCGTATTCGCAAGTGTCGTAATTTGTGTTTAATTGATATCCAGATCGAATATGCTCATTAGCGGACATTCCCCTCGTAGTTCTTGGTGGCCAAGGTGTATCACATGACACAACACGTTCTGTTGCACTTACAAGAAATATCTGCCTCGTTTCAAACTTAAAAAATCAATCAATTTATTGCAGTAATAAGTATAAAGAGAATTTGATAGACAGTCGTGAAAAACTTACAAATGCAACGCATGCAATTATATAGCCCCTGGATGAATTACTTTGAAACAAAAGCTCCATTGTCTACATATGAATATAGTAGTCGATAAATCGGCGATAATGTTCCATTCGGTTGATTTAAACGCCTGTTTGGTTGTGCAGTCGTAATTCGCGGAATAAATAAAACAACACTAGTTTTATCAAGCCATAATATACATGATTTACTTAAACAGATTATTTCGTTTACAATGAATCACCCTCACGACACTATGTACCGAATGGAGCTTTGAAACTTGCAGTAAACATATGTCACACTCATTCACAATGTGGTGATAGGCCAAGGATACGCTATGCCGTTAGTAACGCAACGAAATATTGTCCGCGTCTGCACGGTGACATTATAAAGAAATAAATATTATATTATAATGAATACAATCGCCATAGTTTAATTTCTTTTTGAAGAATTATTAACTCATTTGTAACAATAAAACGCATAAAGTATATACCTTAGCCTGTCGTATTGCAAACGATTCACTACTTTAAATGCAAAGACATTTATTACTATTATTTGTACACAAAACAATATCGTTTCAATTCTTCGTTACCTTTTATTAATGGGAAAACGTAATTTATGCTGGAAATCTAGTCACTGTGTCTGGGAACGTTCATCCATCTCAAACAAGTGGTAATTGTCGTCCATTTATCTAATCCCAAGTCTGTAACAGTTTCCCACCACACCGCGAACTATATTTGCGACTTGTGTAGCTAATAAATAAACTTAATATACTCCTGTCGCTTTCACCGAATGTAATTAATATGTTAAAATAATTGTAATTGGATTTTAATTTGACTTAATAACGCCCAGGTAGAGTGATATGTGATAATGTATATCTGCATCGGTAAAGATAATGTTTTAATATGAATGACTGTTTAATTACATTTATTTACGATTTCAGGCGTTTGCTACTTGCAAGAGGACTGATTAGTTTGTCGACTACGAGGATTTTACCAAAGGGAGTTGCAAATGTGACCAGAGAGGGTGAAATGAAGTTACAGTTATACAACGAGACACTACTAATTGAGAATGCGGAAAACAGCCAGAGTGTTTTTATATTTTTCGTGCTGGATATTCATTGCGCTGATATGCATTGTGTTAAATATCATCAACATAGATTGGACTAGAACCGACACGGTCAATGGAATCGTCATTGTCCTTGTTTTAGGTGTCTTGCAAGGTTCGGTCTTGGAATTTCCCGTACAAACGATCGCGACTCTTGTAGTAGGTGGAGAAAGGCGAAATCCAAAACGTGCTGTTTGTGATCGTTTGACGGTTATATTGAACTATAATCTCCTAGCAACGAGTAAAGACGATATTCTAGAATGTATAGAGACAATGTATATGGCGTTTGTGGGAAATTTAAGCCCCAATGTTTCAGCTGTTCTTGTAAGTGCTACAACTGACGATGATCTCAAAGAATATGAGCTACAAATTCGAGATACATATAGAGCCATATTGTACGACGATTTATATAGAGAAGGTCTTGCATTTGCCAAAGGTGAATACGATTTAGTAGATCCCATTCATCTGCATAACGTTTGGGCAATGTACGTGGATATAGATAGAGATACCTTCATATCTGAATATTTAGAAGATATATGCGATAGATACGCTCGGGAATTCATGGTTGTTCATCGGGTCAGCCGAGTGCTTAGAAAATGTGGACAGTACCAAGATTTAATGTTGCTGTCAGAAGGTGAATTTGAAGCTTATTCATACTGTGACTGTGAGTGTTATGGTAAATCAGCGAGAGAGAGGGGAGAACCTTTATTTCATTCAAGTGAAGACGTTTCGAACATTCTTGAAAGGAAGTTTGATTATACTTTAGTATTAGACGCCGATACTGGAGTACCAAGAGGGGGAGTCTTTGATTTGATGCAAATTGCCGCTGCATATCCAGAACGAGGCATCATTCAACCGTCAATTAAACTTCATTGCTCACCTGAGGACACAATGTTCATGCATCTAGAATCTATGCGTCAGGCCATTTACGAACCAATGACAAACGCATTGACTGCATTATTTGATCAATCATCATACTTTGGGAAAGCGTTAATCAAAAACCGATTATACATCGATTTCGTGATTGGCTGTAAAGAAAAGCTTATCGAGAGAGTACCAGTTGATGTTTTAAGTCATGATACATTTGAGGCAGCTCTGCTACGGCCATTGTACGCAAGCAGTACTTATCTACTTGAAGCACCAAGCCATAATTACGTCACTTGGAACATAAGAGAAAGGAGATGGAACAGGGGAGAACTAATTCTAGCTATGTATTTCTGGAAGAATGGTTTTGGAGTGCCGATGCGGTGGCTTCAAAAACAACTGCAAAAATCAAAATTCAACAAAACAAAAGTTAGAACTGAATCAAAGCTGGATTTCGTTACTTCATACATCGCCCATTCTGCATTACGGCAGATGCTGATGAAGCCAGCTTTGTTACTTTATATTTTGCTTCACATAAATGTTCATTTGAGGTACAGGTATGCATCCATTATAATTGTTATGTTTAGTGTTCTTATATTTCCCAAATTCGCAACTTGCAATCGTGAAAACTACAAATATGTGATATTAGAGACTGTGGCATCAATGATACAGTTCACCCCTGAAGCACTTGTAGGATGTGTCCGCATATGGAGAGCTTTGTACGCAAATGTTTCACTTAACGTCAAGTGGATTCCACAACGCGCTGTTGAAGAGGAGTTTAAAATGTCTAATCCGTTTGTTTCCAGTTTCAAGCATCTGTGGGGTTATTCATTGTTTGCTCTGATAACGGGTATTCTTGTAATGTTGTTTCTTGAAAGAGCCATGTTGGTATTAGTGATGTTGGGGACACTGATACTGCTACCACTGTACACAGGTTTTACGTCATTATCTCCAGGTTTTAAGTGTTGCAAAGCGAAGAAATTCAAGCTCAGGGATGTATGTCGTGACAGTATTACAAAGGGTAGTTGGCAAACTGATGAGAACGGTGTTACTACAATTTCGTCAGGAGACACGTATAGAAGTTTAGGAAAATTAGACAGTAGTTCTAGATATGCCGGGTCATCTTCTTTATCGACATCAGAAACCAGTTCAACACCATTAGTAGATAGTTTACACAAATTAGAAGAAAACGGAACGTCGAAATCCTGGTCTTTAGAAGTCGAAAAACTCATTGATAACGATGGTCCTCTTAAGAACACGTGGCCACGTCCATTGAAAAATAGACATATTCGTAACAGTTTGCTTAGTAGTAGAACATATACAACCTATGATTATTGTGATTCAAAAGATGACAAATATGTTACCGTAATAAATGTGACTTCTACAAATCCTATCCACAATAAAACAATTACGGGACACATTCAAAACACAAATCACTCATTCTCTAGAAGCTTTACGTCTGGAACTACAAATAATGTATATGACACATTGAAGTCTACAAATAATAAATACTATGATAGTTTACAAACACTTATGAACAAGCATAATGACCATATATGGTATGAGAAAAACATCACGTACGTCACAGTCGGAAGCTTCCGAAATCATTGGAATCCGCCAGTGTTGTCTCATGTGAAAGAAACTAGTCTTAAAAGTACTGGCAGTAAGAAGAAAAAAAATGTAACAGTATTGAATATCCGACGAAGTCTAACAGGAAAGACATACATGTTTGAGAGTGACAGTGACAGCAGCAGTGCTTGTGGATCTGTCGAACAATTGTACCATCATATCGGTGTTCTGAAAGGCTTCACGCAGCAAGATTGAATTTACATAAATACTACAAGCGTTGTTCAGAAATCCAGCGTGTTACAATGTTTTTTTAAGCAATGGTGTTCAATCAAGGTACAAATACACATGCCGCTTTCTACAAATAAGATATTGAACTACTTTTAAGAGACGTTAAGGATGAAATCTATCAATACTTGAATCCGATATAGCACTATATTACATATAGTAATTCGTTTATTTGACATGCACATAACTACACATTGGTTGATTCAAAGTTTTGAAAATTTGTAGATAGAACGACTGTGTCTATTGAATGTCTTTATTGATACATTTTTTTATATAACACTGTGTGTTATTTATATTTATAATATGTTTTTTATATTTTCGTGTATATTATGCATGTTACAATATTGTCATGTTTTAATTCATTTCAACGTAATCATCCATAACATTAGGAAACATCAAAATATCAACGTGTGGATAGAGAGGGACACTGTACGTAAGGCGAACTGAATATAAATAGTCAAGACTCTGCAGTTGACTGTGCGTTACCATAAACAAGCAACAGCGATCAAACTGTCAGGGTTTTTTTGAATTATATGCTTTAAGGCAAGCTGTCCATCATTGGCTAATATATTCCGTACATAACGTTGGGTAATTTCCCTTCGATATAGTTGGTAACTAAACACAATTAAAATAATTTTTTAAATTGTATAATGTATGTTAAATTTAATTTCACATCAGTTGCAAGTTATAATATTCTAGGCAGTCTTTCACTGTATTTTTTTAAATGGTGCTTTTATTGGAAAAATAATAATAAAAATGTGCTATTATTGATAAAGGGAGGTAATTTACTAAAATACTTCATATATTAAAAAAATGTTAGTTTTAGTCTTGGAAGTGACATAATTTGGCAAAAATTGTGAATTATCTTATGTTTTACAACTGCAACTACATTTACCTTAAATAATCATTCCTTTTAAAGAAATAAGCAAAATTGCAAATTCCAATTTCATTATGCTTATATAAAATTATCCAGCATTCTTTTCAAAATGAAATTTTGCAAAAAACAAAAGGTAAATGACTCTCAAATTTGGATATAGATGATGTTATATGTTACAAAGAATTTTTATTGAAGAAAATTTTTTTCAAATATTTCTGACTTTTCTTAAATTTGCAAGTCTGTTTAGTAGCTCTACGTAGGTGGTTTCATTATTTGAAAATAGGAAGAAATAAGAAAATTAATGTGATTTTCCATTTATCGATTTATTTTAAAAGCTAAGTTTTTTCAGAGAAGAAAACGGACCTTTTTTTTTTTAAGGAACGGTAAATATTTTTTCAAATTTTATCCGGATTATTATATAGATTTAAACAACAACTATGTCATTTATCGCAGACATTACGCCAATGATGGACGGCTTACCTTAAACGATTTCAATTTGAAGTCGAGAGAAAACGCTTTTTACGATTTTTATATTTTTCTAGAAGTATATTTATAAATACATGGGATTAAAAAATATAAAAGTATAAAATATCTGTATTTCTATACTGTTAGGTATATATAATTATATAGATACGTTTAATTGGGAATAAACATGAGTGAGTGTCTTATACAAATGAACACGAGTGTTTGCCTTATATCGTATACCATCGGCCTGATGGCCCGATTGTTCGACTCCCATCAGAAGGTCGCGACTGTATCTGCAAAAGTCGTTCCATTTAGTCCTAGTAGCTGCATTGTCAACACATCAAAGTCGTTATATTTAGTCCTAGTAACTGCCTTTTCTACACATCAAAATCGTTATATTTAGTCCTAGTAGCTGCCTTTTCTACACATCAAAGTCGTTATATTTGGTTGTAGTAACTGCATTGTCTTCACATCAAAGTCGTTATATTTGGTTCTAGTAACTGCATTGTTTACACATCAAAGTCGTTATATTTGGTTCTAGTAGCTGCATTGTCTACACATCAAAGTCGTTATATTTGGTTCTAGTAACTGCATTGTCTTCACATCAAAGTCGTTATATTTGGTTCTAGTAACTGCATTGTTTACACATCAAAGTCGTTATATTTAGTCCTAGTAACTACCTTGTCTACACATCAAAGTCGTTATATTTGGTTCTAGTAACTACCTTGTCTACACATCAAAGTCGTTATATTTAGTCCTAGTAACTACCTTGTCTACACATCAAAGTCGTTATATTTGGTTCTAGTAACTGCATAGTTGACACATCAAAGTCGTTATATTTGGTCCTAGTAACTGCCTTTTCTACACATCAAAGTCGTTATATTTGGTCCTAGTAACTGCATTGTCTTCACATCAAAGTCGTTATATTTGGTTCTAGTAACTGCATTGTCTTCACATCAAAGTCGTTATATTTTGTCCTAGTAACTGCATTGTCTACACATCAAAGTCGTTATATTTGGTCCTAGTAACTACCTTGTCTACAAATCAAAGTCCTTATATTTGGTTCTAGTAACTGCATTGTCTACACATCAAAGTCCTTATATTTTGTCCTAGTAACTGCATTGTCTACACATCAAAGTCGTTATATTTGGTCCTAGTAACTACCTTGTCTACACATCAAAGTCCTTATATTTGGTTCTAGTAACTGCATTCTCTACACATCAAAGTCGTTATATTTGGTCCTAGTAACTGCATTGTCTACACATCAAAGTCGCTATATTTGGTCCTAGTAACTGCATTCTCTACACATCAAAGTCGTTATATTTGGTCCTAGTAACTGCATTCTCTACACATCAAAGTCGTTATATTTGGTCCTAGTAACTGCATTGTCTACACATCAAATTTGTTATATTTGGTCCTAGTAACTGCATTCTCTACACATCAAAGTCGTTATATTTGGTTCTTGTAGCTGCCTTGCATACACTTGATATTGTAAAATGCAGTACTCGGAATAGTTGTATTTGTGACTGGTAAATATAACTGGATGTAATATCATCTCATGCGTCTACGGCGTAGTAACACGATGCGACAACAATGTAACTTCTAGAAATTGACAACGTCTCCGTATAGCAGAACATATATTGGTGGACCATTAAACCAAACACGGACAATGCTGAAAATCCCTCTAAGAATACTCCTAATATATATTTATTTTGATAGGAAGAACAAAAAATAACAAATAAAATGTGTTTACTTGTATGAATGTACTACACCGACAGTTGAAAGTGTAATCCTGGCAAAACGTTTTACAAAACATAGTTCACATCATGTCTATGGTTTTATGAGATTGATAAAACATTTGTCATAACATTGTCATTGTTTGCACACAATGTCTATCAGACAGAGAATAAATCAACATTTATTTTCCACGCTGTATAAACATCGTCGTGGTCCGCCTACTCAGATTCTAGCATAATTCGGTAAGACAGTAAAATATATGAGGTTTGTCTATTTAATATATGTTATTAGTAAATTTAATGAAGATTATATGAAATGTTACATACGTTTAACCTTGTTCGTTCAGTCATTCCTCATTCCGTACTCGGCATTTTGTATTTTCTTCATTCAGTTAGGCATACAACTTATCCATTTTTATTGTTTGAGCGTAAAGCACATGCAATCTCCATGATTCAATGTAGGGGAGGCGTTTCATTTTAAATAGAGAGAATAAGTGGCTACAGGGAACTCCACACATCAGACAGAGCCACTCCACACAGACCGCCGGGAAAACAACAATCCATAAAACATAAGGCAGTTGATGAGGCTCAATGGTACAAACGTAAGGGAACAGAGGCACAAGGAATGGCCTGAGTGACATTAAGGGATAACTAGGAGAATCATAGAGGACAAACAGAGGGGAATTTAATGGATGGAATACATCACAGGTCAAGTCAAGACGGCTGGCAACAATACTCACAGTCTTTAATCTACAATCATGCCAAACAATTCGACATGAAGAGGAATATGACGGACGGACTGATCCCAGTGTACTCATTATTGCGTGATATGTGTTAGGATATTAAATGAATGAGGCTGTTGATATTACTAATAAAGAAATAGGAAAGAGACATTATTTTTTCCAGGGAACGTCACATGCACAAGACAATGCCTCCCTATGTCTGGATTCACGCCTGCCATTTGCTTGTCTGTATTACACCGTACGTCTTTTTCTTCCCAGAAAACGGCGATGTCGCAAGTTTCTCGATATGCGTTGATACAAAAAACAGACCGCAAGAATAATAATAAATAGCGGAGACTGAACCCAAATTTAAATGTATTGCTTAATTATCGTAAATACATGGAAAAATGCGTGTAAAATCAAAGTTAAACATCCATCAAGTTTATGGGTTCTACGCTTTCATCAAACTTCTATGCAGCGTTGTCGTTCGTTGCTGTCGCATAAAAAAAGCACGTTATTTAGCAATAAAACAGTTTGGTACAACGTTATATCAACATAGATCTATAAACAAACAAAACAACATCCAACAATACTGAAATAGTTAATTGTTATTGATCAAGTCGACCAGGAAACGCAACATACAAAGAGACAAAAATCATCCGAAAAGGATTCGTGAACATACACAGTACAAAAACAAGTACAAAAGCAAACTGAAATTATCACCTTGCATAAATATTTCAAGTAACAAAAAATCAATAAAACCACAATGTCATCGATTGAATGGTGTTGTAAACAGCTGTTCTTATGTCGTTGGACTAGAACCAACCTTAATCAATTATCAAACTCTAGTAAACACTGTGTGGTCCGCCTCGGCATAAGTTGAAGGCGCAAACAGCAAATGTTGAAAAGAAAGATTGGTTTAATTTATTGTGTTTTCGGCACATCGGGCAATGAATAAGAATAGAACAAAACAATTCCTTTTCGGCGCAGCCGTACTAACATGGTTTTGCTATTTGCATATCAGTGTTGTGTTAACCAATCAAATCTTACGTTAACTAGTAAACCAATGTCTCTTCAACCGAGCAACGTTTGTAACCTTTACTCGGATTGGTTAACCTTTCGATAAGGGGTATGTTACCTTACCGTAATCAACAGAATTTCGAAATTTACCGAAATCCTCTGAATTGCTTGCTTCATATTGCGCCGATAATCTTTTTTCAAGATATTTCTTCAGGTAGTACAGATGAACTTTTTTGTCATTACAAAGATTGTTAAAATGCTCATAGAACGGTGGACCGATACAAGATTTCACGTACTGATCATGTGATTTAAAATATATCTGAGATTTTAATATCAAAATCATGATAATTACTAATTATTTATTTGAGAGATGATGAAGTCAGTGTAACCTAGGGTTTTCCCCCAGTAGTGTTTGTGTCATTGAGCAATCCGAGGAGGTTCTCTTGCTTTCCCACATATTTTATAAGTGTGTCTTTTGTCCATTTTGTCTTTATTACTGTTCACATTTAGATATTTGTAATATGTTCGTGGCTCCTTGCATATTTGGTGTGACTGTTCACTTTGAATGAGACATATGCAGTTCCTCGGTGTACTCATTTTAATTAAAGTAATGGTAATATACGCTTTAACTTCATGTGTATCCTAAAAGGTCAATAACGTGTGGGGAGAAGCAATCGGTACATATTAACGGGGCAAACAAACGGTTAAGATGATATATGCAAATTGTTGTAAATCGCTGTATGGTTATTGTTTCTTCTTATGTTTCCCCATAAGCAGTTCTTTCGTTTGAAATAGTGTCCATGTTCTCCCCCCCCCCCCCTCCCTTTCGGCCTATAGACTTTCTTGACTTTTTCCGCGATGTATTCCATCCATAACTTCCTGGTCGGCCAGGTCATTCCTTGCACCCCTATTACCTTACATGTTTACCCTTGCTCCTCCCCAGAGCCAAATGTTTTATGGACTGTTGTTTTCCCGGGGCTCTGAGTTGGGAGGCTTTGTCTTCTATGTTTGGCGTACCCTGTAACAACTTAATATCTCTTTCATAAGATTTACTTGCTAATGTGTAATCACGCTTAATTGCACGGATGCGCCGTCACCATTTTTTGTGTGTTTTTCTCTCGATGATCGAGCGATATTGAATGTTGATCGATTTGTTCGATGGTGTTACAGCAATCAAACGTGACTAGGAAAACAAGTGTGTTTTTCACTGTTTTAATGTTAGTTTTATAATGGTTATGTTCAAATTCTAATTTGTCGAAATGGCAACGGCAAAATGCAGTAAAACAATTGTGTTTTACTTCTGCTCGATGCATATACAGTCACTAAACGATGAAAAGGTGCATACTCATTAACGACTGCTCGGTGCATATACAGTCACTAAACGATGAAAAGGTGCATACTCATTAACGACTGCTCGGTGCATATACAGTCACTAAACGATGAAAATGTGCATACTCATTAACGACTGCTCGATGCATATACAGTCACTAAACGATGAAAAGGTGCATACTCATTAACGTCTGCTCGATGCATATACAGTCACTAAACGATGAAAAGGTGCATACTCATTAACGTCTGCTCGATGCATATACAGTCACTAAACGATGAAAAGGTGCATACTCATTAACGACTGCTCGATGCATATACAGTCACTAAACGATGAAAAGGTGCATACTCATTAACGACTGCTCGATGCATATACAGTCACTAAACGATGAAAAGTTGCATACTCATTAACGTCTGCTCGATGCATATACAGTCACTAAACTATGAAAAGGTGCATACTCATTAACGTCTGCTCGATGCATATACAGTCACTAAACTATGAAAAGGTGCATACTCATTAACGTCTGCTCGATCCATATACAGTCACTAAACTATGAAAAGATGCATACTCATTAACGTCTGCTCGATGCATATACAGTCACTAAACTATAAAAAGGTGCATACACATTAACGTCTGCTCGATGCATATACAGTCACTAAACTATAAAAAGGTGCATACACATTAACGTCTGCTCGATGCATACACAGTCACTAAACTATGAAAAGATGCATACTCATTAACGTCTGCTCGATGCATATACAGTCACTAAACTATGAAAAGGTGCATACTCATTAACGCATTGTTCACATATTACACAGAATTTGTCAAAACGATTGACGATTTTATGAGATGGCAATTGGATCCATATGAAACAGACCTGGCATATTTACTTCACATCATAGTTGTACAATTTCAATTGTATCCAATAATGTGACCATAAATAACTACTGTATGACTGGAAAACGCGCTTGAACCTTTCATAACCATTACAAACTTATTTTCAAGCGCAACGATTGTAGTACACATACAGGAATACCTGGTATATACACTTTACAAAAGTACTCCGCTGATTTGTGAATTGGACATTCCATACTCTGCATTGTTTCACGTTTAATTGTCACCGTCATCAACAACATTATCAAAGTCATCCTTCATTATTACCATCATTCATGAGGTGATTACAACAGCAGTACCTTAAAAATGCTGTGTGTACGTTTAAGTTTGAATTGGCTGTATTTTGCGCTGAAATTTAGTAGTAGCGTTTCTGACATATTGACATTAATGTGTGTCAAATTTCTATTTGAGATATGTATATAATTATGCAACTGCAATATCCTACGAGTGTACACAAAAACAAACGAACCAGGAGGTAGACTAAGTTAGTGTACAAATAAACAAACGGACCATGACATATACGCAGAGAGTGGACAACAAAAACACGACCAAAATAATAAGGATATGAAAATTAAACAACATCACATAAACACCGACAACTTGAATAAGAAATAGGACTACAAAATACAACAAGAAGAGATTTAAAGTAATACAACGGTCTGCAGCTTAAGAACTGTCTGTGAAAAAATGGGCACTGACGGGGGAGTAAATGCGGCATGCCTACCTCGAACTTTTTCGTTGTGATGTCAAACAATCACACATTTGCTATTCAATAAAAGAGAAGGAATAAGTTGCTACTGGGAACGCCACATACATAAGACAGTGCCTCCCCACATAGACCTCCGGGAAAACAACAATCCATAAATCATAAGGCACGTGATTAGGTTAAATGGTATATACGTAAGGGAACAGAGATGCAAGGAATGGCCTGGTCGACCATAAGGGATAACACGGAGAATCAAAGAGGACAAACAGTGAAAGGCGGATTAATGGATTGAAAATATCACAGGACAAGTCAAGACAGCTGGCAACGATATACCGAAACGGGGCAGAAAATAACCTGAACACTACATAAAGTGAAAGAATTGCACAAGTGATATACTCAAATTTGGTTACTTGAACTAAATCTATTAAAAAACACAACCAATGAGACTCGAAACTGGTCGAGATGTTGTCTTTCTGGCGTGTTGGTGCTTTGTTTGTACAGAAATCAATCACCACAACTAAATGATTGGCAATTCAATCCCTGTTTTTATGGTTTTACATTAAATGTTTCAGAATTTAAGCTAAATGTGAGTATGTAAGGGGGAATTATCTCTTATAGTTTCAAGAAGGTACGTTGTATTACATGTGTGACTGTATGTACTGTTGATATTGTATGTATATGTATTGCGATGAGAGCCATAAAACGTGACCAACGCCTTGATAGAATACTTAACACTGACTGCCCTGTTAAATGATGCTTACAGAATGAGTAATATTTACAACCGTACTAAATAAAGTTTATATGTTGTACATCAATTCTCGTTATGTCTAAAATTAATCAAACCAAACTTGAAATGTCATTTTTCGTAACGAGTCTCATCAGTTAATGATTAACCTATTTACTGAAGTACTTGTATCTAACGAACAATACGAGCAAATAAAGAAATCGCATCACAATGCTATTATATGCGATCGTTGTATGTTTTATATTCAATTGGACATATCAATACGTAATCATTGTTGTTTTTGTTATTTAGTAGTCAATTAATCATAACAGAACTGGTTTGATTTATTGCACGAACCTTTTCGGTTTAAGAAAGATTGATGATATATTTATTCACTGGTACATATAAAGATAATTACGATGGGTATGAAAAGAGTGACACAGAAGAACGCTTCCTTGTTTCTGTACTTGTTCTCGAGAAAATGTATTCCATCTTCATAATTATAATCATAGCACACATGATGTACATTGATGAGATTGAAAGAAATAAATGCCATATTACGTTTTGATTTGATCAAAAACCATAAAGGTTTATGACATAAAAAATTAAGATAGGTCCAATGATGAAGCTTCAGTCAATGAACCAATAAAAATCCTTATAATAATAAGTTTATTTACTGAAGGTCACATAAACAGTACAGCCAATATACTTAACGCCTTTAAAAACGCAACCAAAAAGTGTGCATATAGATAAAGTGACATTACAAAGGCAAAAATATTCTTTATTTCTCAAACATAATTTCATGAAATTAATTCATAATGAAATAATTGGTAGAGTGTTTAATAAAGCTTTGAACCAGAATTAACACACAGATAACTGTAGCACGCTTTTGACAGTTGGTACTACCAAATGAGACGCCTAGTTCAAATGGTTGCATATTTAATGGCGTCAATTATATATACATGAACCTTATTTCCAAATGGCCTTCACTAACAAAATATTTAATAATAAACAAGCACATAAAATTACAGATATACGAAATAACAATTAACAAAAAAAATGTTTTCACGTTCTGACAGACAAACCATTAATTCATAAAGTATAAATAAAGCATAACATTCAGCAACAACAGCCAATGGTGCATTTTATAATGAACATAATGTAACGTACCGATGCATTGCTAATTTAGTAGAATTCTCTTATAGTTTGCCTTAAATGATGGAATATATTTTGAACTATTTATATTTGACGGAATGCTTTTCCATACCTTATATCTATATAATATTATATAATACAACAAAGGAATAGTTGAGATAATTTGTTCGTGGTCTTAAAGTGTTCATTTTATCCCCCACATTCTGCCTATTGTTGCCAGCAGTCTTGACTTGTTCTGTGATGTATTCTATCCATTAAATCCCCCCCCCCCTGTTTGTCCTCCGTAATTCTCCTTAGTTGTACCTTATGGTCGGCCAGGCCATTCCTTGCGCCCTTGTTCCCTTGCGTGTTTACCCTTGCACCTCCTCAAATGCAAACTGTTATGGACTGTTGTTTTCCCGGATTGATTATGTGATAGATTTTTGCATAAACGAGTATATTATAGTTTATGATAGTGTCAAACATAAATATTACAGTACAATTTACAGAGTAAAAACATAAAAATATTGTATGCCCAGCCAAACTTGGCTTACTAGACACTGACTAATGTACACAATATCACAGACTATCAAAAAGGCAATGTTGTTTGTACTTCAACATAGTTAAAATATCATGAAGTATCATATGGAACTAAAACACAAGAAATTGATTTTTAAATGATACACGTTTAATTAAAGCATGTTTTGATATGAAAAGTGTCACATGGTTTAAGCATAGGCGACTGAAATACATATGTCTATATTATCATCTAGAAGGAAACAAAAAGGCAAAAAGATCGTATCATAATAATTGCATATGTCTAGTTTTCGACGCGCTGTTTGCACTATATAAGCGAAGTGAAGTACTAATGATTGGAATAATAATAATAATAATAATAATAAACTTTACTTATTGAAGGTAACTCCTTAAGCTATACACATAAAAACATACATACATAAACTTATCTAACAAGAGGCCTTCATACATACATAAATTAATACAATATAATGGAAATACTATTACGTTTTTATATAATTATTTAATATTACGCTACATTACGCACAGACACTCCTTATTTCTGTTGTTTGTTGCTACTTTTGTTGTAAATAATGGTATTTCAATAAAACCTATGTTTAAGTAATGAAAACAGTTAGTTTCATTCAGATAACGCATTGTATGAGGTCAAAAGGTTATTGAACAAAGCGTTACTATGCAACCGAAGTCTCCAGTTTATATGATAAATTACAAAATAACAAAAAAAAACAATACATCATATTAAACGATGAAAGACATTCTAAGTATTAAATGCATTGTAATAAACGATGTTTGATTGATATTTGATGTTGACAATTGAATAAAAAAGATAAAAATATTTTATTTTTAAGCTCTTTCTTAACCTTAGTCTTTAAACATAATAAATATGTTTATAGTTTATTGCGTCATTCGTTAATGTGCTTTATAATTAATATTGGATCCTATTTATGTAATTAAATCACGTCTCAAATCAATCATTGCCGTACCTACATATAGTGTAACGCATGTTTCTACTTCTCTTTTATGTTGCTTTCCATCCGCGCACTTGTTGTTTTATAGTGCATACACATCTTGTGCCATAAAGAGTGCGGTTGTATCTGTTTAAAGCAGATACTGTGCCAGCAAACTGCTATACCACACGCGATACCACACGCGATACCACACGCGATACCACACGCAATACCACATGCGATACCACACGTCATACCACACGTCATACCACACGCAATACCACACGCAATACCACACGCGATACCACACGTCATACCACATGCTATACTACAAGACGTTACTTTCATTTGACAAAGGACTGCAACAGAGTGCTTAATCTGTCAGCTATAAAAAATCAGGTATTCAGATGTGAGTTCGAATCTTCAAATGAAGCATTGAAAGACAAGCTCCCAACGCACTGAGCCAAAGTTATGCGATAAGGATAAACGATAAATAGTAGTGACATAATTAAATAGAACAAAACATGTTTAGGGTGTACGAAAATTGCTCCCAACATAAAACTGAAACCTTGTATTTGACAAAATGACATTTTATGTACATATTCATTGCGCGCTTTACTGTAAGTTTCAACACGTTGTTACATCAGAGAATATAATTCAATTTCATTTTTTTGGATGAAACAGACCATCCCCTCATCATTACAAAATACGAGGCGGTGTGGGTGTGTGCGTGATATTAAACATTTTTTGCAAATCAGATTCGGACATACATCATTACTTAAGGGAGGTAAGCGAGTGATTAAATAGTGTTATGCCTGCTCGAATTGTCTCCCTTTGAAACTGTGAATTATTCGAACCGAACGATGTCGGGATGATCCGGAATTATTCGAACCGAACGATGTCGGGATGATCCGGAATTATTCGAACCGAACGATGTCGGGATGATCCGGAAACATTCGAACCGAAAGATGTCGGGATGATCAGAACTTAAAATAAGCCATCTTTAAATATATCGCGAAAAATGCCTGATTGTCGTTTTACGTTAACGCTATATCTGGATTTTTGCTGATACATATTCGTTTGTATTAGAATTTGTTGTTAGATCAAGACGCGAACTCTTAGGCAGATAATAATGAACACCTACAAATCTGCAAAAAAATGGTAAGATTTTCACCCCTACGTCATTCAAGCGTTATCATTATACCGAGAATGACCTAAATTTAATTTAACTATAATGCATCATGTAGCCAATAAAAGCTGTCACATTTTGCTACCAAAGTTGCCTATATGTGTTATCTAAATGGTTACAAACTTTATTTCTAAGTCAGTGCACAGTTTCTTTTTGGTGTCAGTATATTTAGTATTTACACATTTCGTTTAAAATATAATCCCCAATTGAAATGTAAATTACATGTGAAACATGTTTGTTTAATAGATAAAATATGTTTATAAGGATTCTATGTAAACATAAGACTACAATAGCATCTATTATATTTAAGTTTTATCCCAGGACTGTGCAGAGACCATACCACATTCACATTGAATATTGTGATTATTTAATAAAATCAATTGGCAAAAGAGCCAAGTTTACATTAATTGAGTCACACATTAAACGTCGCACTGGGAGGTTGTGAAAGTCTACATTTGTGTATGTTCGTTGTCTATTTGCAGGCTGAAAAGCCCCTACTCGTCACCAGACTCGAGTATATAATTGTCGTACAAGACAACCTGCGATAGTCAGTAATATATTTAATATTGTAAACTTTGGCCTGTTTGATTTGTAATAAAATGCAGCTTAATTGAGTCAATACAAGGTATTTGATGATAGTCTGTTTGGTAAATCGGCTTCAAACTTGAACAAGTATCTCTACCTCAATCAAATCAATTGTTTGGACGTGTTACAAATACGTAACTATTTTTCAAACAACATGTTCATGCATGAATACATAGAAAGTTTATTCAGAAATATTATATTGATATTATTTTTATATATAAATAATTACAGGATAGTAGTTCTGTTAAGAGCGGATCCGTAGTCCAGTGGTAACACGCTGGACTAGTAATCCAGGGGACGCAGGTTCAATCCCCGCTCCACAACTTACAGTACTCACAGACTTTATACTTCGGTCTCCAGGTTAATGTTAAGTCTGAATTCATGTCAGTGATCAAAATTCGGCCAATTGAGTATTGCATACAGAATAAAAATCAAAGAAAAATATTTAGTCGATTTGTTCAACTCCTTACTCGTGACATTACCTCCGAATAAATAGGGGAGTTCTAATATCGTTACAACGGCTTGGCCTGCACGTGGATAGCGGGGCTGGGGAACAGTTTGAACTGCGTGTTTGAGTGTTCAACTTTAAGCGCTTATAGCGAAGATTGCAAGATTTCCACCTGTTATCTGTTTCGACTCTGTACAACGTAAATACCAGAAGCGTATCGAGTGAAACAAAGAATTGCGAGTAAAGCCAATGTGCTAAGCTAACAATTAATAGAAAATAATGTTTTTAAACTGTTTTTCTGACATGGTTTCTTGTTCAATGTTTTTTAAATATTCTATTTAATATATCTGATATAACCACACACTTTAAATCAATTGTCAAACCTAACCACGTATTGGGACTTTTCGATACAAGTATTTCTTAATATCAAAAGTATTTTTGGGAAAGGAGAGAAAGTATACTAGCTTATAATATCGAGCTTTTTCAAAATTATATCAATAAAAATATAAAAAAACTAGATTTTCCGTACTCGCCCCTTGTTTCTGTTCTGTTCTGTTCTGTTATTGTTATTTTGGAAAAAAAACTTAATTTTATGGGGTTTTTTAAATCTCGATAGCATGAAGTAGATTTGATTATTATCTTTGTATACGTGTGTTTCTTTTGCAAAATTACAATTTGTTCAAGTTGACAGTACCAAAAGTTCAAATACATGTAACTTCATTATTTTTCAACATTTTTACAAAATTATAGCAGTATTAATTGAAGGACTGTATAACGATAAAAAGTATACATTTCGTCTTGCTATATTATGTAGTTTCAACATTATTACCAAAAGCAAATACGACTAATTTCTAGGGCATATATTGCCTTAAAATACACTTGTAACATCTTTTAATGCATTCAAACTTCAAATTCACTACTTTTCACAAAATATATGTTTTAAAACATTAGAGATTGGTGTAGATTACTACGCATTATGAAGTTTAAATTATAGACACTGAAGTTTAGAATGGTAGATAAAACATGTGTTACGTAATATCGTGTTGACCATTTTTATCAGAACAGAACAGAACAATTCCTTTATTTTTACATTTCACACAGATTACAAATGTAATGACATATGTAAATAAAATAACATAATTACATAATGGTATAGGTAATGGAGTTACAATTTTGTTTATTGGATGGTGATTAAATTTGGGTTTTTGTTGTTGTTGTTTTTTACTTGCGATTCTATATACAAACAGACCATTTTTATCATAAACATTCAGATTAACCTATATGTTTTGTATTTCATTTCGTTAATCCAGTTTACCATAGTGACGGTGTCATTGAGTACCCTGATAGAATTACAACTGAATTGGTTAATCTTGTCCAAACTTGCGAGGCGTTGAAAACAGAAACACAAATTTTATTTCGGATTTGATCTCCTGTATACAACATATCAACAACATATTGTCGTATATAAAGCGATCATTCGAGGCATTGGAGACGAGGAAATCATAACAGGTTTTCAACAGTGCGTGTTTTAGTTGCGTTATAAGATGAAGACGTCAAGAAACATGATGGTGCTGAATGGAACAAGGCGACTATACTTCTGTATTGGAGTATGTTTTTGCTTGTTTGTCGGCTTTCTGACACTTTCTCCAAGATTTGGGGCGACTGATAGATATTCTGTCACTAATTCCCGTAAGGAGAGGCTGATGGGTAAAAGAAAGCCTTTACCCGAAAACGATTACGATCTGGAGGACTGGAAGCAATATCTTAGTCGACGTTTACATCGTAAATCTAACTTTAATGAAATAAAAAATAATTTTGAAGAATTCACGACTGAGACAGGTATTCATAGACAAATTCAAAATTGTACAGAAAGAGAAGTGAAACTATCTACAAAAACATTACCTGTCACGGGACTAGTTAGTTTTCCCGGTTCTGGCAATACGTGGACCAGACATTTGATACAACAAATGACAGGTAAGTTTATTTTATAGCAAATATTGCACTTTTAATATATACAGTGGAACACGCTAATAACGTACTCGGTTATAACGAAATATCGGATAGAACGTAGTAATTTATTCCCCGACCAAGCTCTATGTATAGATGTTATAACGAAATATCGGATAGATCGTAGTAATTCATTTCCCGACCAAGCTCTATGTATAGATGTTATAACGAAATATCGGATAGAACGTAGTAATTTATTCCCCGACCAAATTATCAATATAGAACTTTCGGACAATATCAATCTCGAGCTATGCACATAGTACGTTGTATTATATAGTATACGTTGATCATATATTGTATTGAAGGAATTAAAACGGGACGAGAAAAATGTCCGGTTCGAGGAAAATTCCGGATAGGAGAGTTTCCGGATAAGACAGTTTCCACTGTATATGTATGTGAAGTGTATTTTATGTTACAGTTGACTCGTTAAGACGAATTTTCCGTTACCTCGAGGTATTTCTAAAGTCTCGATTGTGTCCTTCTTTGTCTATATGAAATTTAAATATATTGTTTAACACGAAGTCGGATCGTATCCTGCTGGCGACGAATGTTTTCACACATCACTGAGATGCTTTACCTGTATTTTCGCACATTTAATTATCGATTATTTACACAAAGGAGGGATTTGTACATGTTTGCAAAATGTTAGACTATTAAGTATTAATGAAACATGTCAAACTGCGATCAGATTTCAAGGGTCCAAAGGGTGATCGTATTATTGAGGCTCTACTGTACAATTATAATAAGTATTTTTTGTTATCGTATAGAGCATAAGATGATTCCATTTAATAAATTTTATTTCATTGCAAACGTTTCAACCTACTTGTGAATATAATTGCATTTTTACATGTTATAAGCTTTGAATTCATTTCATCTGTCGTATAAAGAATTTCCATTCAAGCTAAAACCGACAGGGGATTCTTTCCAGTATCCCAAACAAGTTCGCAAGAGTATGTCTGTATAAACACAAACCAACACTTAACACAGCACGTATTTTGCCTGACACACTGGAAAACTTCCTTGTATAAACTGAGGAGTCCAAAGATATGAATTAAAGACGTTTTAGCCATTGTAGTACTTGAATAGCACTGAATGAAGCCCATTCAAATAGTGTTGATTTAAGAGGAGCCGGATACATCTTTAACACAGCGTATACATATGTCTGCATTTCACGACCACAAATATGTTGGTCTCTTATAACTTATACATTTGAAGAAAACAATGAATTTTCAAGATTGAATTATTTATAAAAAGTGATTTCCTTATGACTCATCAACTTGAGTCGAAAGAAGGAGTGCATGCAGGCATTATATTGTGTTGCGTTTATGCAAACATACCCCAGCGACCCCATTCAAAATACTGCAAAGAATCCCCTGTCAATTTTAGTCGGAAAGGAAATTCTTGATATACAACCACTGTAATTCTAATGATTTATAGATATTATAAGTTTATTAACATCTCATCATATATATACATGTATACAAAACATTATCAATTACATAGGATATAATATGCCATTCTAGTAAGAATTATAAGAGACGGGCAATACATTGCACAATAAAACATCCATATCACTATATATAAGATAATTAGAATCATATCATCAATATTATATATATTGAAACATGTGATAAAACTACACGTGTATATAACAATACAATGTTTCGTTTGATTATATTTCAGGTATCGGCACCTCAAGCAAATACTGCGACAAGTCACTACTAAAAAACGGATTCCCTTTCGAATGTTATAAAGACAAAAGCCGCACAATTGTTGTGAAAACACACGTTTCCAAACACTTCCCCTCGTTTCAAAGGATAGTCCTACTGTTACGGAATCCATTCGATGCACTGTTGTCCATGGTGCATTTCATGATCGCTGGTCATACGGCTCGACCTGGAGTAGAACTTTTGAAACAACGTGAGTATATTCTCCGGATTCTGAGAACCGACTTATCATTTACACATGACTTACACCTTAATGGACAATTATTACGCTAATTACGCGATAAGCTCAGTTGGTAGAGCACCCGACTGCTGATCTAGTGGTCGTTGGTTCGAAATCCGGTCGTCATGTATGTTCTTCCTTGGCAATTTGACTTTAATATTGCATCCAAAGTCATTTGTCCTCGGCCACAATTGATGAATTGTGAAGTTGTCAGTTGCCTACGGAGGACAAGGTTAGTAATGGTTGAAAACCCAGGAGCATTGATTATATCAACTGACCAACGAACGAACGAACGATGGTACATTATAGGCACTGTGAGACACATTATGACTGTTTTGTTTTAATACACACTTATTAAGATAAGTTATGTTTTTTCTTCCTTTCACACTGTTAATGTATTTATAACTTGAACGATCATTCTCAATGTCTGCCTCTTGGGTTACTAACCAAGACTCACGCCAGATTCTATGATTATGAAGTTTGTTCTCAAATCCCTCTCAAAGTGGAGCTCAAACTCGCCACATTTGGATCAAGAGTCAGACACTCGACCCTTTGACCTCTACTCCCTCCTACTATTGATAGTGTTTGTTTATTAAAGTGAAATCCTTGAGCTTTTGACAGACTATACTACACTGGGTAAATACTCGTAATGCGTCTAATAACTGAGCAGAAATATGAACCTAAAGAAAAATCACACAAAACAATGTTACCAAAAAGAAAAACAATGTTAACACGCGAAAAACAATATTCTAGGGTCGGGGCAAAAAATAGGGTAGGTCGGGAAACCTGAAACAAACATTGTTTACGCCTAACATAAATTATTTGTTTTGTTTTTTTCAGAAATGGAAGTATATTTCGATGACCTCATACGATGGTTCATTGGCTTAACTGGAAGAATAAATCAACACATTCATGGACCCATTTACTTTATACAGTACGACGCATTAAAAACAAATATGGCCGAAGAACTACAGAAACTTGCTAAATTTCTGGACGTCAATGTATCTCAACACGACATTGACTGTACAGTGATGTTACAGGAAGGAAATTTTCATAGGAAAAAAAATATGTCCGAACACTTTGATATTTTAAAGACTGTGTACAGTCCAGAACAATTGCTGACACTACGGGAAGTGGCGAGATATAACGAGAAATTGATAAAACGTGACTTTGGCGTATCCCTAAATATTGGTGGCCTCACGGAACAAATGCTGTTTCATTCTCACTCCGGTGACAAGTCGCGCAGCAAGGGAGGTACGGAGTAAAGTGTCGGACTGCGTACACGAAGGTCGTCGATTCGAACACATCGTGTTGCCATTCTTAGACTTATACAGTAGCACTAACACTTCTACTGCTGTGTGTTACTTGGTATGAGTAAAATAGTGTATGGATGTGTGCGTGCGTATGTGCGTGCGTGCGAATACATAATTTGTAAGCGAGAATGCCATCCAGTTGACCTACGGACTGTCGGTGGTTCTACCCTAGGGTCCGTCTTGGGTCTTCCTCAGTTATGATAGCTGGAATAGTCAAGCATGACACTGGTTGTAGCCACGTAATATAATAAACTGATGCTGAATAGAAAGACAGAAACCAGTCGTGGAAAATGATTGATATAAGTTGTATATTGTTTAACAAAGTCTAAACCATTGCGTGTTGTAAGACGTCCTATGTGAATTTAATTATGTATGTGTGTGCGTGTGTGTGTGTGTGTGTGTAGGTGTGTGTGTAGGTGTATATGCATATTATGTATATACGTGTATATCTATATTTGTATGTGTGCGTGTATATGTATGAGTAAATATATGCACAGGAATTGTATGGCTCAACAATATGTTGTATTGCATTATAACAATTCTATGTCATACTATTTTGGCTTAGATATGTTGTTTTATAACTGTTATATGTAATATATGACTTAACTATGCGGTATATTGCATACACTGTCTCTCCCGATAACGCATGTATAAGAACGCATGTAAAATATCTGTAAACTTTTATGACTATTTAGAAAATTAATAAACAAAAACATGATTTATATCTCGAAATAATGAAATTTCTAAAATTCACAAACCTAAATTACATGTACATGCTTTCTTGCCATTTGTCACGATGCTTATTACTGTAAAACGATTATTGCTGCTTTGTAAAAAACACTTTTCAGTGTTAAATGCGCAAATAAATATATCTTATCTATATTAGAAGTAAGACGTGATAATGAGTTTTAAAATTGATGTCACGTTATATAAAATTTTATTTTATTGTCATACATGTTTATTTGAAATCCTGTAAGAAAAACTAACATAAATCAAAATACTCAAGTGTGAAGAAAATTGCATGGATAGTTATACATGCTGTGTATGGGGGTGCCATTCGGTTGATGAGTTTGTCGGTTTTGAGAAATTAAAATACAGTATTGTCGTGATTAATACATACGATATGACATTGCTATAGTGACAATTTTGTTTATGTTGCACAACAAATAATAACCTTCAAATTGCGCCGACCATCTTTTTGCAAGATGTTTCTTGTTTATTGTGTATATATTGTTATGTTTGCATTGATAAGACAAAAGTAAACTATATAAACTATGTGTACTCGTCATTTTGTATGTTTGAGAATCTTCACTACATTATGACAATCTCATCTGAAGCACCAATCTCCTACACAGTGATCTCCCCTTATAGTCAATCTCCTACGCAGTGATCTCCCCTTATAGTCAATCTCATACACAGTGATCTCCCCTTATAGTCAATCTCCTACGCAGTGATCTCCCCTTATAGTCAATCTCCTACACAGTGATCTCCCCTTATAGTCAATCTCCTACGCAGTGATCTCCCCTTATAGTTATCGGCGATCTTTGCCATCACAAACTTTTCGTCAAGCTTTTTGACAAAACATTTTTTTCATTTATTTAATTTTAGTTGACAATTTTATATCTATATATCTTAATTTCAAACATATAAGATGTTTGGTGGTATGAAAAGAAAAAACAAACAATATTTAAAAAACATTTAATCATCACGCGAGTTTCTTCTTCGGGTCCACCATTTTGTCCAACCAACCATCATCACGTGACTTTTGTGATATGGCAGTTGTAATTGCTGTTCTGCAAGGAAAGATAACCGCTGCGTGGAGTTTGCTGAAACACATCGCGTGATTTGTACAGGTAGGACAACCCTGCTATGAAACTGTCAGGACGGACAAAGTCCCCTCCCTTACCAAACTGATACAACATATTATTTAAGTAATTATATTACTTTTCAGGGAACACATGGTATATAAAGAACGCAAATAACGTTTCTAATTGTATATAATTTCGTTTAGTATACCAAGTGCATTGAAAAACGCACAATGCAGGATTTCTAAATTTTCATTGACTGACGTTTCAGGATACAAGAAAACATGTAACACGATATTGCATATGCATGCAACATGTTAGCTAAATTTCATGACAATCGACACGTATTTTTAAAAAAAAATGAGTTTCCAAAGTAATAAAATGGAATTTAAAGAAAAAGTGTGCGTTTTTACATGTACTGTGTATATATTTATGTTCAAAGGTTGTTGAAAGGGTTTTGTCCTATCGATTGGAATATCACCGTGTCCCTGGCCGAACGGTTAAGGCATCCGCCTTGGGAACGGGATGTTGAAGATGCGAATCCAGGTAGGGATCCGTTCCGATATCAGTGGCTGGTGAGCCGCCATCTAGTTAAATACTGGTTACCGTGTGCCTGTCTGCCTGGTACCTGACATTGAAGGATAGGAATCGAGAAGTAAATGTGCTCAGAAAGTAGATGTCTCATTAGTCAGAAATGGCTGGTCCTTTGAATAGGGTTGACACTATAATAAATAAACTCTTAATTTTACTTATTACGGAAGGTCTTGTGTGCACCACGACATAAAATCAACGGGAGGGGTGATTTTCAGGAAGGGGTTGTCATACACTCCATTTTGACAGACTAACATCGAAAGTTAAAGTCGTGTTGAAGCGTACTACAATAAAATCAACAGAACAGTAAGTAAGTAAGTAAGTAAATTGTTTATTATAGTGACTTGTGCATATTATATTTACAAACATATTTACAATACATAAATTCGGAGGCACCCGGCCCATTGGGCCTATAAGTCACCTTAACAGTTAATCGTAGTTTTTATCCACTCGGTAAATGACAATTTATAAGTACATGTACAAAAATATATGATAATTTTTTTGTGATAATCTGTAAAGCATGTTTAACAATAATAGTTATAGGATTCAGTAGAGGAGTAAGTTGGATCATTTTAAATGAAACAAAGTCAAATTGTAGAGACGAGTTAGTATGAGAACTGACACTGTTTTGAGAGTAATACAACTAAGTAATTATGTATGTACATGAAAATACGTAATATATGGAAACAATTGTATATAATCTAGTACAATCTTTTTGATAATAAACATGTATAAAATTCAATATTTTATAGGAACCGCTTATGTATACCAACAAATTAGGACAATGTGGTTCTACAATTCATATAATATACATTAATTTCTCAATAATATGCATAAGTGTCACACTACATATTTACAAAAACAGTGTACATACAAAAATGCATTCAGTAATACACATAGCAATTTCAATACGTAGGATGTATTGGCCTGGAACAAACAACACGGTCATAGTCCGACAAGTTTACGTATTTATAGTTATGCAATGTAATCACATGTACATACATGTATAACGTGTTGTAAAGGTTAATTAATAGTTGCTATACATGAACTATGTCTTGTAAGGAATTTTAGTTACAAATGATAATGTTCAATGAAAAAGAATATCTCTTCTTCTGAGATAAGCACAAACCAGAAACTTTGCTAATTTTCTAGGATGTGTGTTTATAACATGTATAAGTCTACCATCAATATCCATATCAGTATTGTCAAATAAATCAAAAAAAGAATGTTGACGAAGATCATTGTAAATATCACAATTGAACAAAAAGTGTTTTTCATCTTCTACTGAATTTAGTGAACAGAGTCTACACAGTCTTTGATCTGGGCGTTCACCAGTAAATCTCCCGGTTTCAACTCTTAAAGGTAGGATTCCTGTCCTAAAGTGACATAGGATAGAACGTTCACGTTTGGTTAGGTTTAACTTCACATAGTTTTCGCACTTGAAATCGGTCTTGAAAATACGATACGTTCGTAGTTTAGGAATGGTTTGTATATTCAATGACCATATATTGGAGTAATGGTTAATTAGTAAAGTCCGTGCTTGTGATAGGTTGACTGCGGATCTGTTGTCAAAGTGAACAGATAATCCAAGTGTTGTCATAACGCGTTTAATTTCACATGACCAATTGTTACTGACACTGTTGTAATCCATGATAAAAGCTTTCTTGGTGATACGATTATCATCCATCACGATCAGCCTGTTCCACATTCGTAGCATGTTTCCCCAACGTCTATACATGCTTGGTAGCCAACCTGTGTCCCCCAACATCGCAAGTACCGGCGTGAAACGATGTACTCCTAAAAAGTATCTCATGGCTCGATTCTGAATGTTGTCAATTTGTTGATACATTTTGAATCCCCAGACCGACGAGCAATAGTCTAGAATTGGCACAACACAGGATGTATATAGTTTGTCATACGATTGAAATCCAAAGTCATTAAGATTGTGAATTTTGCTAATTATGCCACCAAGGGCACGACCAGCAGCCTTTCCAAGTGATTCACTGTTGGATGAGAAATCCTTTTTTTCGTTGAAGATAACGCCTAGATATTTATATGAAGAAACAGTTTCTAATGCATTGTCACCGATCTTAAAATCGAATTCGCTTCTAGGTATGTGCTTATTACGGAAGTGTATACATTTGGATTTATTCGTGTTGATAAGTACTCTCCAACGTTTACACCAGTTATGTATAGTGTCTAGCATAGATTGTAATTTTTCCTCACTGTCGGCCATTAACACTATGTCGTCTGCATACATAAGCATGGAGAGTTTAATGTCGTCCACTGGTATTCCAAGGTCAAGGCTGTTGATTTCTTGAGCGAGATCATTTGCGAAAATAGCAAAAAGTGTCGGTGATAAGTTGCAACCTTGTTTCACGCCTGTTTCACAATTAAACCAGTCTGTGAGTTTGTTATTAATCCGCACACAAGATGACGAACTTGCATATATGTTTTTAATTGACTTGTAAATCTTGCCATCAATATTATTTATCAACAGTTTGTACAGTAGCATATCTCTGTCTATGTAATCGAAACATTTTTTGAGATCGATGAAGGCGGTAAACACTGACTTATTGTTACGTATTATACTATTCAAAGTAAACACGTGATCTTCGCACGATCGGGATTTCCGGAAGCCGTTCTGTTCGTCTGCTAGAATGTCGTTGTCTTCTAATACGCATGATAATCTTTTGTTCAGGAAGGAAGTATATAACTTGCTTATACATGATAGCAAACTTATTCCACGATAGTGCATTGGGATCCGTTTGTCTGAATTTGGGTCCTTCAGGATCGGGCATATAATTGCTTTCCGCCATAGACTAGGTATTATACTACTGTCAAATATAAGCTGAAACAGGTGTTTCAAAGCAGATATGATCGCTTGGTTTTTTAAAACGTCGTACGGAATGTCGTCAACTCCACAGGCAGAACCATTCTTAGATTTCCTCACAATATACTCGATTTCCTCAAGCGTAATATTACAATTCAAATCACTGTTTGATTCATATAAGGGGTCGTCCATGTTGTTTTCGATTAATAGTTTGTGCAGTTTTGCCTGTTCGTAATGTGCTTCATCAAAGTCACTGTTTTCATTGCAGTTGTAGAGATTGCAAAAGTCATCTTTCCAACGTTCAAACACCAAACGTTCTTCGTGAATTGGAATGCCATTTTCACCCACAATCTCTACCGGAACACTTTTGTCCTTCCGCGGACCCAGTTGTTGTATCTTCCGCCAGAATTCATTCGGATTATTTGTAGACATAGTTTCTATATCGAGAGCCTTTGCGCGTCTGAATGCGCGTTCAGTTTGACTTAAACACTTGTCGAATGCGTTTCTAGCATTGATATAGTTCGTGTGAAGGTGTGTCCTTATGTGATTTCTACCACGGTATTTGAGAAATTCGCGTTCTTTTGTGTGCATGGAGTCCCATAAAGATTGTAGTTGAGCGTTCCAGAATGGTTTTTTATGTTTCAATCGTTTGTTACTCCTGTTTGAATTTCCATATTTCGGTATTTTAGCTTCCATTTCGTCCTTAATAATACAACATAAACTGTCATAGATTGAGTCTAAATCAGTTTGGTGCTCTCTCGACGTCTCAATTCGGTTGATAACATTCACAATCGCCTGTCGAGTTAAATAACTGTTCATAAAGTCTTCTGGAATGCGCTTCAGGTTATACTGTACTTTACTCGGCGTGCTTTCACAAGACGGCTTATAATTATAGTCCGTTTCGAACTCAGTAATCACAACTGAATGGTCTGGTAATTTTGACCTCGTTCCGAGAAATCCATGCAATGAATGTAGGTCAACTATTGATTGAACAGTTAATACTTTGAATTTAAAACATTTATCAAAAACATCATGTGGGACACAGATATAGTCAACAACGGCTTTTCCTTTCCGTGAAATTGAAGTAAAATCATCGTTTTCTTCATTAAAGCGGCCATTTAAAACACAAAACTTCGCATCATTTAGGAATTCAATTAAGTCATGTCCGTGTCTATTCACACTGGTATCGATATGATCACGTGAGGGTATAGTATCACAATTATTCATTATGTCCGATAATGAACCTATTCTCGCATTGAAGTCCGCTAATATAAACATACTGTCACAATCACTATGTATGTATATTTGTGTTAGTAAATGAGCGAAGTATGTTTGAGCGTCATGCCCTCTTGAAGAGTATTCCGGTGGTAAGTAGCAGGAGAACACTAAAAAGTCATTTTCCGTAACTTTGTGTGTGAATTTGACAGCTATGATTCCGTCCAGCGATTTATCTATAATGTCAATAGCGTAATGTTCATGGATCCATGATTTGACTAAAATTCCAACTCCACCGGAGGATTTTGGTGCGTCTCTATGTATTAATGTTCGATTAAATCCAAACCAAGTGTAATTATCCAGTTCTATCACATTTTGATCACTTAAGTGTGTTTCACAAATTGATATAATATCAGCGTCTATAGCGCGTACGATGTTTTCTCTCAACTCATGGTTATCACGTGTCCATCCACAAACATTTAGATGGGCAAGTTTGATGAACCCAGTAGGTCGGGATGCTTCCTAGTCATGTTGTTGCTGTTGTTGTTGTTGTTGCGGTTGTTGTTGATCGTTTCGTTCCCGGATGCGTCCGTTTGAGTCGACCCGGAAGTTATTACCGTTTGGGATCTGACGTAGCAGTGTTCTGGCGTTAAGTTCAATGAGCCTTTCGGCGTGTGATTTGCTACTCTTAATGTATACATCCTTGTATGAGTTCAAATCTTTTAACAACATTTTGTTTTTTAGCACTTTTATTTTCTCGTGAACATTTTGGAAGCTAATTTTCACAAATCCAACTTTTCCTTGTATGTATGATTTGAGTCTTTTAGCATCAGTGATTGTAACACTAGACGATACATCATTGCCTAGAGCTTTTATGAGGTCGTTTGACTTTTCAATCAGATCTTCGCCCACAGAGTATGGCAATCCACTAACCATGATACAAACGTTTGGATCATCTAGATTACCATAATGGTAACCATGGTGATGAGTATTGTTTCCAGCTGCACCCTGCGTGTTCATATCCTGGGGTGTAGAGTGTTCAACACTATCTAGCCGTGTCTGGAAGTTTTGTAACTGAGTTACTAGAGTGTCGATACGACTACTTTCACGACCTATGTCTAGGCTTATTTCGTCACGGATTGATCGCATTTTCTGGTCAATGGTTGCCATGAAGTCATTTTTCATTTTATCTAATTTGGAGTCAAAAGATTTCCTCATGCTATCTTGGCTCGTTTTTATTTCAATTACTGTCGATAGTAGAATTTTCATTTCACTACGCATTTCGCCCAAAGAGCTGGTTAAGTCGTTTCCTTCTGCGTCGGATGATGCCATATTTGGTTTCACGGTGTCGGTTTGAGTCGTATTGTAGGCAGAATCTGTGGATATCTCGTTTTCAAATAATACACTATTTGCTTCAGATAAGATTGTGCTAACACTTATGTTCAAATTATTATCGTGTTTTGATTGTTTATATGATGATTCATCGAGGTCCGAGTTACTGCTTTTTCGCCGCCCGCTCTTTTTACGTTTGCCCATTAATCCACTGGTATGTATAGTCTTTATCAATATTTCTGTGTTGATTGGTAACGGTCAAATCGTAGCGCGTCAATCATGCGTGACGATTCATGAATTTTATAGAAGTGAGCACATATCACTGTCACAAGTTTTGAACTTTGCCCCACGGGCTTTTTCCATGGAAGTTATTTTAAACAAAGAACATAGAAGAAAAGTCTCAAATGCATCACAAATACAGAAAGTTTTCAGATGAATATTATAGATACCTATGTAAATGTCATATATCTATATAATATCCGTATAATTATCCGCTATATATCCATATATCACACAAAATAAGCACAATTTTTCACACTGATTGAAAAACACAACTTGTTTTTACCGGAAGCGGAAGTGCTAATCTAGAACATGTAGCTAGTAGCGTTTAAGAAACTTGGTGAATGGTAATGATAGGTTTACTTTTCGACCATTATATTAATAACTAATTGTTTATGAACTCTATTACAGCAATGCATTTCTTGAAATCCCTTCCAATACGTTGTCTGACCATTTATCCTTACAATGTCACGGTAGAATAACTCATTAATGATGATGTTTTCAAACAACGTCATTGATCAATAAAAGCTTTTAAAAGTTCTACGTGGCAAACACTCTAATCGATATATCCTGATTTTCAATACAATATAACCAATGAAATGTTGATGATGCCGACTTTAAAAAGCTTGTGACTAAATATCGATATTTTCCCAGTGGCTTAAATAATTCATATTAAACCATGGCGATACAGTTACAGTGGCTTATTAAGACTAGTTATGTTTCAAGTTCGTTCTTACAAACATGTAGTGATGAATTTTAGTATAAGAAGCTGAGGGGTATAAGAAGAATTATCACCTCGTTTCAGACTTATTAACCGACTCACTGTGTTATAACAACCGCGTTTTCCTTTTGAGGACAGGTATGTTGTTTTGTTAAAATTTTAAAATCATAAAAAACAATATATTGAATATCGATTTTATTGCTTTGTATTGGATTCTTATGTCCGAAATATCTATTCAAAATGGTCACACATACAGTGTATACAAGAATCTGATGATTTAATGTGTACATACATCTTTGAACATGCATCTGGTGAGTTCAGTTTGTACATTCATATATGTACATGTATGCATCTGGTGATTCTAGTTTGTACATTCATGTAGTGAGTTTAATTTGTAAACACATCTTTGAACATACATCTGGTGATTTTAATTTGTACACACATCTGATGATTTAAGCTTGTACATACATCTGGTGATTTAAGTTTGTACATACATCTTTGTACATACATCTGGTGATTTAAGTTTGTACATACATCTGGTGATTTAAGCTTGTACATACATCTGATGATTTAAGCTTGTACATACATCTGGTGATTTAAGCGTGTACATACATCTGGTGATTTAAGTTTGTACATACATCTGATGATTTAAGCGTGTACATACATCTGGTGATTTAAGCGTGTACATACATCTGGTGATTTAAGTTTGTACATATATCTGGTGATTTAAGTGTGTACATATATCTGATGATTTAAGTTTGTACATATATCTGATGACTTAAGTTTGTACATATATCTGGTGACTTTAGTGTGTACATATATCTGATGGTTTAAGTTTGTACATATATCTGATGACTTAAGTTTGTACATATATCTGGTGATTTAAGTTTGTACATATATCTGATGACTTTAGTGTGTACATATATCTGATGATTTAAGTGTGTACATATATCTGATGACTTTAGTGTGTACATATATCTGATGATTTTAGTGTGTACATATATCTGATGACTTTAGTGTGTACATATATCTGATGATTTAAGTGTGTACATATATCTGATGACTTTAGTGTGTACATATATCTGATGATTTAAGTGTGTACATATATCTGATGACTTTAGTGTGTACATATATCTGATGGTTTAAGTTTGTACATATATCTGATGACTTAAGTTTGTACATATATCTGGTGATTTAAGTTTGTACATATATCTGATGACTTTAGTGTGTACATATATCTGATGATTTAAGTGTGTACATATATCTGATGACTTTAGTGTGTACATATATCTGATGATTTTAGTGTGTACATATATCTGATGACTTTAGTGTGTACATATATCTGATGATTTAAGTGTGTACATATATCTGATGACTTTAGTGTGTACATATATCTGATGATTTAAGTGTGTACATATATCTGATGACTTTAGTGTGTACATATATCTGATGATTTAAGTGTGTACATACACCTAGTGATTTTAATTTGTACATAAATCTGATGATTTTAATTTGAAGTATATGTATTTGTATTAGAATATTTGAGAAATGATATTGTATTCCTGATATTATTAATATACACTTTATTATGGCTAAATGGTCATTATTGAATTTAATAACATTCTTTTACAAAACAAATGATTTTACAAGTGTTTATACATGTCATGTTGTATATTCCAGGGTCAATTCGTTCAGTGTTTCCCGCCTGACATAGTACTGGTATGTAACCAGGAAAGTACTGGTTGGACTCCAGGAAAGTACTAGTTAGTTGCCAGGAATATTGATACTGTACAATTGTTCTCATCAGCACCATGCATTGACCGTTTTGGGGTTCAAAATCGTCTGTTTGACCTTTACTCCTTTACTGGACCGTTTTTACCGCATTTGTACTAAAAGCGAATTATTTCAATTAGTATTGAGTCATATGTATATAACGACTACTTAGATATTTTTTGAATATTGATGGGTACACAACGCGCCTTTTTTCTGTTAAAATAAAAATTAACCCTCTATATTTGAAGATGAAATAGTATGTGTATCATTGATATGTCGTTCATCATATCCGTAAACCGGTAGTAAAGTTTTAGACTGAGTACCTTTTGTAACTGTATGCAGACCCTGCCGAGTAATTTCAATAATCCGATCGCATGCTGCGTGCCATAAGGGACACTGGTACACAAACGTCACATCCGACTGACCACCAAGGGACAGGAACTGACGGTGAAGATACGACTTATTTTTCGGCGCTGCCATACTTACATGGTTTTGCTATTTGCATATCAGTTTTGTGTAAACCAATCAAATCTTACGTTAACCACCAAGACAATTTCTCTTCGACAGAACAATGCTTGTTAGCTTGACGCGGATTGGTTAACCTCGTTACCTTATCAAAATCCACTGAATTTCGGTGAATTTACCGATGTCCATTTTGGATCTGGGGTGACCAGCAATCGTAATGTCTCGGCATCTTTTATGTTGCACAACAAATCTTAACCTTTACGTCGACCATCTTTTGTCAAGATATTTCTTGTTTTATTTTTTGCAATGAACATTTTTGTTTATGCAAATAAACCTTTTGACTTGACTTGACTTGCTAAAACGAGGTTGTAGAAACATTTGTCATAAACATCCGGGAATCTCATAACGTATTTGTTTGTATCGGTAAATGTCAACCATTGATTGAGAAAATATTATTGCACCTTGTCTGCTGTGAACTGCATGACGGATACAATAAATCGACAAATCGTCTGCTTCGATCCACATAACAGGCATGTGAATAATGAGTGTGCAGTTGACGTGACTCAGTAATAAGTTTTCATATAACATTAGCCGCTCTTCTTGAATATATCTGGTTGGTAACAAGTAGGTAATTCTTTGCTCATTATTTTCTCATCTTTTACCTCAATAAACATGAAAAATATATTTTAAGTATGCTGAGAAAAAAAAAGTGTGTTGGGGGTATACTTTGTTATCTGTATTGTATCTTGATAGGTATAGTTTAGGTGTTTACCCCATGGTATCGAAAAATGTGCATAATACTCCATGCACTCTCAACATAACAACAACACTAGATAAAACCTGTTCAAATATCTTACGTTCTGATGGATCAAATGCACTTATAACAGTTTAAAGTTTATTAAATTAAACACTGTATAGTAAAGTACATGTAGACTGTTAAGCTATCTATGCTGAGATGACGCAGTCGAGGGTTAGACGCCTGACTCCTGATCCGATGGTCAAGGAAGCTCGAGCTCCGCATTAAGCAGGTAGATACCGAACTTCACGGTCCCTGAATATGGCGCGAGTACTAGTTAGTACCCCTGGAAACAGTCATCGAGTGTGATAGTATACAGTTATTCCATGGTTATTTGGGTAACAGTCAAAACTGTTGTCCCGAGGTGGAGGGGATGACATCTGAACTGTTGCCCGAGAACGATTGGCCGAGGGCAACAGTGCATATGTCATCCCCGACAACAAGAGACAACAGTGTTGACTGTTACCCAAATAACCATGAAATAAATGTTTTATTTCCTGATCAAAAGTTTATCTAAACATCAAAGGAAATAACTGTTTTATTACCTGATAAATTTTTATCTAAAAATCTTTTTTGGAAATTCCAATGACTTCATAGCGCCAGAGGGAAACAGTTCATACTATTGACCAGGGAATAGTTCAATCCAAGACAAATTGATAGCTTTCATGTAAAACAGCAAAAAATAACAGATTTATATAAGGAATCAGGTAATAATATCAGTTGTAAAAACTTCACAATCGATTGTAGAATAAATAAATTTAAACTATGCTAGCTTTACGCAGGATGACGTTAATGTGAATAAAGTGTTTTTGATGTCAAAGTTCAATGAACATGTGCATTGAAATAAAAAATTAACATATTCAAAATATCATATATGAAATACTACCATTGGGTGGGGTACTTCTGTTCAGTCAACATTTGTAGACAAATAAGACGTCAGAAATAAAAAGTGTAGTCATCTTTACACGGATCATATATCTACTAAGAATGGTTACTGGTGCGTGATGCATAAACACTTGAGATGTAAACAAACGGAATATTTTATGTCAATGTAAACAAAAGAACGAACAATGAATTCGTTCAATATGTAACGATCCGTATATCTATTGAGATGTGAGTTTTTTGCTTAGATGGTATTTAATTGAAGAACATATTCTAAAATTACTGTTAAAAATAATGATTCTGATTTTATTGAGATGCCAATCTATTATCTTTAACATATTTCACTACGTCATATATATTCAACTGTCGCAAGCGGTCCACTGATTGGTTGACAAAATCACCATTGCAAGTAAGCGGTCCACTGATTGGTTGACAAAATCACCATTGCAAGTAAGCGTGTAAAAACGTGTGGAAAATAGAGATATGCGTCTTACGAAATTCACAAAGCACTTAACTGTATCATATTTTATTAGTTGTATTGAAATAACTGTCAGATATGTACCGTCTCCCGCGTCCGAGTGGTTAAGGCATCAGGCTTGGGAGCGGGAGGTCGAAGGTTCGTATCCCAGTAGGGATCCGTTCTGATATGGCCGGTTGGAGATCCGCCATCTAGTTAAATAATGGTGACCACGTGCCTACCTGTCTGGCGTCTGGCATTGAAGGATAGAAATAGGGAATTTAATGTGCTCAGAAAGTAGATGTCCCTTAAGTCAGAAATGGCTGGCCGGTAAATAGGGGTGGCACTATAATAATTAAAGTGGGTAAGCGCTCCAGACAGGTAAGGTCTTCGCTTGATGAATTTATCTAAGTGAAGGTGACGATAACAGGAAAGATTCTGTGTCATTTGACCAGGATTCCAATTAAATATTCAGTGTCAATAGTTTTACTTTAGTTACAATATCTATTCTTTGTATTTAAAAACTCGTACCAGAGCTGTTTTATTTGCTTAGAAAAGTAGGAAGCGTCCGCTTTCAAAGTGGAATCAATGTTATGACGCAAGTGAGTGTTTGCTTAATTGATATTTTACCATGAAAACGACATTGTTGTCTTGGTTTGGTTATTCGTATCGAAATACTAGACGTGACTTTATGGTCGTAAATTAATTCGAAACGACGGGAATATATTACTGAAATGGAAATAAAGGTAAATTAAATTTATTTTTTCTTTACATGGCAGTATGAAATTTGAGGCACTGTCATGTCGTCATACAATGATGTAAATAATGTCGTCTGCTTACGCTCTCATATGTAACATGGTTAAACAAAAGAGTTACTTTACGGCAACATTAATAAATGCCTAGATAAACAATAAAAGAGCTCTGACGTTAAATTTCACGAGATTGAAAATGCAGCAATACGAACGAAAGCCGAGAATTATGTATGTACCAGTAACGACATGGTTTATCACATTTGTTGTCGCAAATTGGAACATTTCATTAAAAGGAAATCAAATACGCATCAACAGGTCCTGTGCTCACAAAGAATAATCAGTTTTCGGTTTATGTATCAATGTCAAATATAGTTTATTTCAAACTTTCAAAAAATTCCTATGCGAAGGCAACTCTTCATACATCTGATATGTAATATGATAGATGAGGAATTTATTCAAATTTCTCTCGCCTATCAATTCAAATATCACATTTTTTAGGAAAGAGATGATTATTGATAAGATACGATCAATTTTTGAAATCGATCCTATTTTGATCCTTATTAGTTTCAGTCTTAAGTATACATGTAATAAATAATTTCTCAACAAAAAGGTAAAGTTTTAAATGTTTTCACTAAGGTGGGTGGAAGATTTTAAGGTGATTTTGTTTTCACTTATGAGAAGTTCTGGATAATGTATTCAGTTGCAGTAAGAAAATAGCAAATATGTTTGGGGGCTAAAGTTGATCTAGATCAGTCGATCCTTTGGGTACACAGGACCATAGGTTCAACAGGTTGTCTAGGTAACCAGGTATCAACGTTAGACCACTGTGTACGTGCACATTGAATGTTGATTTCAAACAGGATATACAAAACGGCACAGTCACCCCAGATAAAATTCATGTCTGAAAGGCTAATATGAGTCTGAAATTAAGAAACGGAGGCTTCAACGCAAGACTATCGTAACTCCTATGTTTGTATATAGGAGTAACGGTAGTCTTGCCCAGAACCCTCGGAATTGTTAACATACGAGTATAACTGCAACCAATGATAATGCTGTCTGATTAATTCCGACAGTTCATTGATTGAATGCCCACTATGTAAATACAAATAGGTCACCACTGTCAATAGGGCTCCTACACCTACGGAGAAACATGAAATAGAAAATATAGCACCCTAAAAAATCTATATCTCTCAATCCTATAGAACTAACCGTATTATTTACCGGTGTATAACATTGTGTATGATAATATGCGACGGATCAGTCAGCCAATGGACTCCAAGCAAATGATTGAAACAGAAAAACTTGGGCTGATAAAAATTATGGCATTTTTGCATTATTTTAAGTCAATATATTCAGAATGTCGGTCAATTGATACAAGATAATGGCTAGCCTCGTCCGATTGTTCTGTTCTTGTGCGTATATATACTGCCCTATTTTCATAATTCAATGTTTTCCAGAAAACATACCACTATCTAGCAGCAATATCGTCAGATACAGTAAAACCTCACTCAATTTTGACTGTCTGGCTCTTTTTTCAACCTCAATATTAAGACAACCTCAATAAGAAGACCAGTTTTCACGGGTCCCAATGGTGGTCATAGTGTGGAGGTTTTACTCTACCTTCATTCTTAGTCTCAATATCAGTCAAAACACAACTGGACAGGATTCAGTTTTTTAAATGACATTAAATCTTCAACCACTTTCCAACCGCCACTAACTAGTTTAGCGTTTCTGCGTCAGCTGTTTAAAAAATTCAATAGAGATGTTAAGTAAGCGCTACTCTATATACATGTATAATGAATGACACGCCATGTACTAACTGGTACGTTTTCTAAACACTCAATTAGTCGCGAAGCAATAACATTGTATTTAGGAAAGTAAGTTGTTTATTCCATTTTTAAATGTGTGCCTCTCCTCCTCTGCAGTTTTATTTATGCCATGAAACAATAGGACTTACAACACAGTGTGAGTTATAAAAGGCCTGGTTTTAAAGCAAAAATAACTAAATCGAATAACAATGACCAGTAGTGACAAAGAAATATGTACTTTGTTTTTGTCTTACTTATATTTGAATGAACATGTTCCTGACGATGTCAGTGAGAACACACCTACTATTAAGCCTAATGGAACACCAAGGGAATTGTTTCACCACTGTTATTACAAATGTACATTAAAAACAGCAAACGTCGTGTATTAAAACACACAACCTCAACAGAAATATTAATGAAAGCAATTAGTAGAAACCACATAGATTAGCGGATATAGATCAACGATATTGCGGATTTAATCTTTAACTTTACTGAAATGAACTAGAGTTAAGTATGAAATCCCATGTTTGTATTAAACGAACGATCCACTAATTCACCAAGTAAATGTTCGTACATGTTCATGAAAGCAGTTTCCATTCACCTTTCCAAAGGTGAAGTTGATGACCGTCGTTTCAGCAAGACAAAACAAATTTCGTTTCAACAACTATGCTGAGTCAAATAGAAAGTGGGATCATATGGACATTGTTCGATACCATGAGGGTAAACACCTAAAATATACCCATCAAGATGCAATACAGATAACAAAACATATACCACCAGACAGAAATTAAAATGATCTTTCATTGTGTACCAATATGTTCATGTTTAGCCCCCATTGTATCGAAAGTTGTCCATATTATCCCATGTACAGTTTCTATTATGACTCAGTACAAGCGTATAAATTGTGTACAGTACTACAATATGATATTTCGAAAATACAAAATAAACGAATGCATGTTATTGTTAATGCCATTGATGATGTAATGAATATGGTATTTTGTTCCTTATCGCAAGGGAATGCAATTACATAATATGCAATGCCAATGTAGTTAATTATTTAACATTTTGAATATTATTACAAAGGTGTTCAATGCATTCTGATCGAGATGATTGATTTATTGATTCATTTTCAAAACAAATTCTCTCCTGAACTTGTTACAATAAGCGAATACCTAATTATTTTACTTATGGGTTGGTAAAAGAGAGAATAAGTTGCTACAGGGAGCGCCACATACATAAGACAATGCCTCCCCACGCAGACCTCACGGAAAATAACAGTCCATAAAACACCAGGCCACTAAGGAGCAAGGGTTAATACGCAAGGGAACAGGGACGCAAGGAATGGCCTGACCGACCATAAGGAACAACTATGGAGAATTAATGAGGATAAACAGGGGAAGGTTAATAGATGAAAAACATCACATGATAATCCAAGACTATCCAATAGTTTTCTGCATCAGGTTAAAGACATGTCTGCTGTATTTTCCTGAACCGTTACGCAAGATTTGTATGGCTTCATCCAATATCAAATGGAATAATTATCATGATCTATATATAACTCAGTGACATATCATAAATAATAGGATAATAATAGGATTTTAGGAGTAAATAGAAACGAATTATTACATTTCGTTGCATATTCACTTTAAAACTGGAGACAAACGAATAATTATGCGCAGAGATCTCCACACTGGAATCAGATCAATTGTTTCATTAACAACAAACTATGTTGGCGTTATTTTACCATGCATCAGTTCACACGTTCGTCACAAGTTGTTACATAGGCCATAGTACATGGGTAAACTCATTTCTCTTTGTACTTGTATTTTATTATACTCCATGGACTGTTTTGAAGTCTGTGTGGAATAATAAAAGATACAACAACCCTTTGTTCGTAAAACACTGTACTGATATCAAAGGACATTTAAATATAGTAGTTCAAGTGCTAGGACAAGTTTCATCATAAGATACTCGTGTCTTAGTATAGCTTTCTTCATTCAGACATCTTCTGAATTTCTGTGAAGCGCACTACGAGTGTAGCTCGTAGGTAACCATGGAAACTATTCGCTATTAACTGATATTACATAGAAAACAGATATTTTGATATTCTTGTACATTTTATATGATTTGTGTGTGTGTGTTTCTTACTTCATTTAAGCCTACAAAACGATATAACTAATTACTGTTCGATCAACTCTCGTGTATGACACAATTAGTGTTGAAAATGCAAAATGTATACATCAAAGAAAATGAACGATCTCATGTCGTCTAGAACAAACCCTTATATATCTATATTACATGTACATCAATAATTTTGCCATTGACCAACCTCAAAGATTCGTGACAATTCCCGTTGTTTTTTGAAGAAAAGGTAAACGCAAAAACAGTACCAAACAATGAACACATTATTGTCATCTGCAAGGTTCAATATAAATTGAACATATAACCCATATGCGTTGTTTTGACATATGTTGATATACAATAATCATTTATATTTTGGTTACGGGTTAAAATCTGGGAGACCGTGACATCGTCCCATGAAGGCACCCCGCACAACGTGTATCTGGGACCGTGACATCGTCCGATGAAGGCGCCCCGCACAACGTGTATCTGGGACCGTGACATCGTCCCATGAAGGCGCCCCGCACAACGTGTATCTTGGACCGTGACATCGTCCCATGAAGGCGCCCCGCACAACGTGTATCTGGGACCGTGACATCGTCCCATGAAGGCGCGCCCCGCACAGCGTGTAACGTTTCGGTTCTCCCTATGAAGATAATTGCAAAAATACAAGAAAACTCAAATTGTAATAAGTTCAGTTTATCGAGGTTTTAACAGAGCTATACTTGTTATTTCAAATACAGCTCATTTAAAATTACTTGACACTATTACTTTATATGGAATCTCTAAGGTTTCGTTTGGAGTTAATTGTTTATAATTTTTTACACAAGTATTTAGAGTTACTTGTAAATACTTATTACTAATTTGTTAATATTAAAGTTTTACTTTTAAGGGCTGGAGAAACAAAGTTCAAGAATATTAAAAGTCATACATTAAAGCCATACATATTTCACAAACAACCCCGAGTGGCTTGACACTACCTTACTATACATTAAAATACATGTAGCAACTATTAAGGGTGTAAAGGATGTCTTCAACATTTTGCAAGATATAGAAATAAATTTGCTTATATTTATTAGTTAAAACATTTTTTCCCTGTTGGAGTTGCATGGAAATATCATTATAACACAAGATTCCTGTGAAATATTTGTAGCACATGTAGCACATCAGACTGACTGGCAACATATATGCCTACTTAGCTGAATATTATATATAAAGGTTTATGTTTTCATCTTGCAAAATGTCAAAGAACCTCCATTAAACCCTTAATAGTTCCTACCATAGTGTCAAGGTGGGCCTTTATGATGGTCATTTATATGTTCCAGCAAATTATTTTTTTCCATTTATGACTTTAAATACTCTTGAACTATTCCATGCCCTTAGTAAAACTTAAGTCTGAAAAATAAGCAAACACAAATCATTATTAAGTTTAACAAATTACTAACTAATTAACTATATTTACTAATTATTAACAACTAACTCCTCGTGGCTTCCGTACATGTATCAATTTCAACGTTATTGATTATCAATGAATAAACATTTACGTAGCACTATGGTGATATTGATATTAAATAAACGTGAGTCTAAGAGATCTGGAATATAATAACTGCCAGGTACGATATTGTCATGTCCCTTATTCGAATATTGTAATTTAAAATATAAATTAAGCAAATATATGTCGCTTGTAATGTTTGTCTTGGTTTCTGTTACAATACAAAACCATATATCGCGCGTGTTTTAGACTACTTTTTTGTAAAAAATCTCTATTGAAAAATAGTCCAGTTTTCAATTGTACCGAATTGTTGTCTGAATTTAATACTTGCGCCCTATGGCATCTCTGTAAGTACTCGGTATGATAAGGATTACAAATTCAATACTAATAAACTTGTCTAAAACTAAATTTCTTGGCGCATGTGCACTCGTTGCAAAATATGTTTTGTTAATTATTATTTTATCCGAATACTTGGTATCATCCGAAATAAATATCAGGTCCCGATCTTCTTAGGCATGTTGAATTGAAATGGGCTATTCAACATCATGTATTATTCGAAATAAAATTTAAGCCCCGATGAATTCGAATGAACGAGGTTCGACTGTATGGTAGTATAACTGTTGTTGCACATGACTGGATTCAATGCTTTCTGCATACCATGGTCGTATGTGCTAATTACCACGTGCATAATGAATGTTTTGTATCAGATATGCTTCGAATTCCACAGGCAACAAATCTAGTTTGTTTTAGTTGATAGACTCTCATAACCAGATTATTCGGTGCCGGATATCCTCCCTGTAGTTAGTCTTCAATTAGGGGAAGACATTATGATGAACCTGTCTTAAATCTTACGGTAAAGATGGTCAGAAACATAATTATAATTTCTACACCATTTTAGTCGTATATACTATAATTACAGGTTATAGACATGACGGCTAGCTTAGCCAAGCGGAATATGCAAGTAAAAACGGGTCTCTTGGGAAACGTTTATGACGATGATACTCAAAGACGAAGTCTTAGTCCGATCGGCGGTGGGATGAACTTTGAAATGCAAGATGTAAAAGTCAGTCGACTTCAATCCAATTCGATGAATAATAATGAGGGCAGAATGAGCACCAGTTCGTTGATTGAGCGTGTCGGTAGTGCCGGGAGCAAGCAATCAGCATCGCCCCAAGGGGACGACGTGGATGAAAGCACAGTGCGCATGTTCTCAATAAGATCACCTCCCAACGGGTTTGGAAATGTGAATAATGCAAGTTTTTCAGATCACAAGATACACCATAGAGGTCATGGTTCTACATCTGATGTATCAGATACAGTAAGCTTGAATGCATTCACTCCTAAGTCAGATGACTCGAGATTGTCCACGGCGTTAGATCTGCCAGTGTCTGATGGCAGCCGGGATTCAAGTCGTTTAGGTGGAAAGTCGCCGAAAGTTTGTTTTTCTGCCGATGATGTTAACGAGGATGATTTTTACTGTGTGGATCATATGAAGTTGTGTACGAAGGAAGTAAGTAGTCTTTATAGAAACGCTGAGTTCATATGAACAACTTTTCTACATTTAGAAATATGATACAACAAATAGGTCAAGCAGTAATTTTCGATGGTTGTAATATGCTAAGATTATTTTGGAACAGTATGATAATTTTTCAGAATGTTTTTAAGAGCTGTTTTTATTAAACGTTATACCCGGTAATTGTTTCCACTATGGTTGAATTAATGAAATCTTATCAGAACTTCTTATGTTCGCTATTGCTCTTGAGTTTTGTACACATTTGGAAAATGAACCCCTTATAGTTTGTGAAACGTCGAGCTGGATTTTTGTTAATTTTAAATGGAAACTCTGTTCCAGGAAGCAGCAGACGAGCACGGAGATTGTGAATATATTGTTCCAGCCTTTGAGTGGGCGGAAGCACAAACTATGGAGAAAGACAGGCGAAACACGGAAACAAAATTGAAAAGAATTGACACATTTGCAGGTACGAGTTAAGAACACACGTAGACTTATTCATCTTAAGTAAAATGTTTGCCATTTTCATGTAGTGCTCCGGGTGGTTTGTTCTTCATCTGTAAATCATGACTTCTTTATCATTGTCTATAACACCATTCGTGCCATGGTACGCTTACCGATCTCAAGTCGAATTATAGAAAGAAATTATTTTCAAGTTGCGGTATACAACCCCGTTAAGATCCCGCTCGTGTGTATATATATTCCGGAATTAATTGTTATACCTATAAGATAATCTGTGGGTTTTTTAATGGCTACTTTCATTTTGAAGTGATTTTAATGTATCACATTTGTCGCATAAAAATAAGAAGGAGCTAAACAATGTATTGAGATTGGAACACTTTCTAATTGGGTTACGTGGTATGCTTGAGTACGAAAGATGTATTTTCTGTCGCACTTTAAATTGCGATAAGGATTCTGTTGGCCCTTTAACGATCTTTGTAGAGAGATTAAGTTATTACGGGGAACGCCACATACATAAGACAATGCCTTCCCAAGCAGACCACAGGGAGAACTACAGTCCATAAAACACCAGTCACCGAGGAGGTGCAAGGGTAAACATGTATGGAAATAGGGGTGTAAGGCCGACCGTAAAGAACAACTCAAGATAATATTTGGGGACAACAAGAGGATGTCATGTTTGGATTGAATTTCTACTGATTCATTGTTTATTATTTCTGCTCGACGTGCTGACAAATTTGTACGGATAGTGTTAGCATTCATTTAGGAACAGAAGTAGACAAACACCATCCGTACTGTCTCTAATGGAGTTTTACTCGATGTTATTATTGCAATAAAAAATGTATAGAACACAATTATCTTACCTCATATGGTACTAATCTGTAACACATCAGTAGTAAGCTGTACTTGGGACAAGACATGAACACTCAGGACTACAAACATGTCATCTACTTCTTGCTTACTTTTATTCTGAGTTTTGGAGCTTTTGGGATGACTGCTTACTTTGTGTGTGGCATTTCCTCTTCGCCATTTTCCTCCTTTTTTTGTGTCAACTGTGTTTTATTTCTAATCTCTTTAACAGGAACAATGATTGATGAAAGAAACAACCTGAAACTACAGCTTATCGAGAGTAAGGAAGATATTACAGATGAGTTTATGGATATAGTGGAAGATTTGATAGCTGATTTACTGGCTAAGCAGAAAACATTTATGTCAGAGTTAGATGAACTCCATGAAGGACAGTTGAAGATAATAAACGATCAGATAAAACGATGTAAGAAAGTTCAGACAGAAACAAGCGAATGTATGCAGCAACTTGAGGTAAGTCGTGGTCCGTAGGACGAGGATAACTTGTACACATATATTTTGTCTCGGTGAATGCTTACTGACACGGTAAGCATCCTATTTTTCTTGACAATAACTACCAAATTCCAAAATTGTATGTTTTCGGGATAAAAAATACCAAATACCAAGGCGTTGCCCTATTTTTTCCGGACAATAAATACCAAGGTGTTGACCTATTGTTCCTGACAATAATACCAAATATCAAGGTGTTGCACTATTTTTCCTGACAATAACTACCAAATACCAAGATGATGCCCTATTTTTCCAGAAAATAACTACCAAAGGTTGGCCATTCATGTGTTTTTACGCCTATGTACAATTTTCATGTCTCCTTGTAAATTTGAGATGGTTGTGTACTTTGTATGTTGGAACTTCTTCTCGATACTTCATTATTTAAAGCTTGTCAGTAAGCACTTCATCAAGATATGCTGAGTCACACTAGGGAGTGGCAGCTACCGATGACTTTTTTTAACTGAAACGTTTCGAGTGGTTTATATTTGCTTTTGAACTTGGCAAACGGTAGAAGGTTGCATTCGGTCGTGCCTCGTTTATTCTATGTTGATACATTTGGAAACTTTGTCACTGTCAATATAAGATTTACATGTTCGTTTTCTAGAGATATATCAACACCATCCGTAACTACATATGCTTGTGTGATTTTAGACTCTCGACCTACTATAGCACATAATAAGTACATGATTATGTATCAACACAATGACTTCAGTTAACTTATTGATTTTATCTCAAAGTCTGTAAATAAGGATGAACAATAATTACTAATAAATGTCTATAAGTAAAATGTTGACATAAACAGTGCAGCCAGTCAAGTTATAGAAGTCTAGAAATAATTCAGATTATGTCAGAAAAATGCTATTTCTGTGTATTTTTTTAAACTCGCTCATATCTTCTTCCCATTTTTTATTTCATTTCGTAAATATACTGTAAAGGCTATCTAGGTTCTTTAAGATTCCTGACATATTTCCAATTAGGTTCATGACCGATTAGGTTTCCCTTGTGTTCTGTGGTTATTTAGTACGGAATTGAACATGCAATATCATATCATACAGTTTGTAAGTAACGATTGTTAAAAGTTATCAAGTGACTGCATGGTTTGTTGATCAATAACGAATTACAGTTTACCAATTAGAAGACTAGTCATGCTAGTTCAACCGTAACTTTTAAATTATTGATAACAGCATCGTTAAAAGTATCGATGTTATTTCTTCAGCAGTTTGTTACCAGTAGGTGGCATTTAAAATTGGAACATAACTACGGGAAGGAATGTCCTGTACGTAATTTTATGTGAATGTTCCATTAACCTCATGTATCTATTCCGTTTGCTAATGAACCATTAAGAACCATTAAGTTTAATGAAACATGACTCAGCTGAAAATGTATAAGAGCACTATGAATATTTAATTGAACCATTAAATTGACTGCAACACTGGCAGACGCCTGAAGCCAGTTATATTCCTGGAGAATATAGCGAACTAATGGGAAAGCTTATACTGTACCAAGTCATGATACAAAATGATTATTGAGTAAGTGTAAGCATATGACTTAGTTTCCTTTAATTACTAATAAGGAGATGAAGTTATATGTATACACAGAGTATGAATATATCTTTACCCTTTGGGCTTTAACATTTTGCGTGGACTATTACACGAAGTTTTCTTTGTTTGATCAATTTTTAAAATAACTGAGCATAAAACATCAAATGCTTTTCTAGATTTGAAACTGGTCATTTTATAATAAATGACGTGCAAAGAATAAAAAGTAGGCAAAAAATATATGCATACGCAAAGAGAAACAATTAAAGAACAAGGAATTGATGTTGCATATACTTATACAAACATGGCAAAAATGGAAAACAATATCAAAGAGTGGGTTGCAGAAAGCGCCAAAAATTGTCGAACGCAATCCCCCAACCAAAACTATCAATTTATTGTCCTGGCAACTGATAAATTTAAAATTAGGTCGAATGACTTCTGACACCATAAGCTTTCAATCATTTTAAAACCTGACATTGTTTAAAATGTAAACAATAAAGGTAAATATAGATTTTGAACAAGAATACGACATACAAAGCTAGCAGCACTACCAAAAGCACGACTAAACGTGGAATTAATTATAAATACACACAATTAAAATGACAAAAGTGGTACTAGACATGAACACGAATTAACGGTGAAAATGTTATTGTTGTATAGTTAACATGGGTCGATAACGGACTGGCATTCACGATGTCATACAATGCTGATGTCGAATATAACTCTGTGGATTTATGGCATTAATCACCTTCAATTCACGAGCCAAATTAGCCGTTACAGCCAAGCTATAATGCAAAATGTTTAGAAAACTTTATACCCATTGCATGCCATCTGATATTGCCTATCAAGATCTAAATAATTAATGTAGCAACTTCACTCTTCAATTAAAACGAGTCAATACCCTTGTCGGACCGATCATTTAAATGGATAATTATTGTTATACCGAGTATGTATTTCAATACATGAACAGATTAACATCTATTTATGTATTCCAGAATTTTTGAATAATTTAAATGTGCTTTTTCGTGTGAATGTGGCGTTCCCGGTAACAATGTAATCTCATTTCCAAATCTATTTATAAAAACTATGACATTTTATAATTAATATATCGCTATGTATAGATTGTTCGGAGATCGTTGCTGTATTCCACATATGTAAATGCAATTTAATATGAGGAATTGCGTGACATTACAAATATTGATATGTATAAATACCCATTGTGTGAACATATTCATCAGAAATGGCTAAATGTATATCGATACTGCGATACGCCATTCGACTAACCTAGCTTACATTTTACATGAGTTTGCATCCTACGTAAGACTTTTTCAGACCGGGATAAAGGAGACTAATTTTTACTCAGTGACAGTTCCAAGGCTGTAAATCGTTGTATGGTTATTATTTTCCAGCTGTTTTGACTTGTCCTGTGATAGTTTCCATCCATTATTCTCCCCCCCCCCCCCCTTCACTGTTTTTCCTTATTTATTCTCCTAGTTATTCCTTTTGGTCTGTCAGGCCGTTCCTTGTGCCTCTGTTTCCTATGTGTCTTTAACCTCCTCAAGTGCTTTATGTTGTATTGATTGTTGTTTTCCCGGAGGTATGTGTGGGGAGGCACTGTCTTATGTATGTGGCGTTCCATGTAGCAACTTATTCTCTCTCAACATATCGTGCACTCCTGTAATTTTCAGTTTGTCCGGTGTGAAAATTATGTTCGTGTGCAATTACACGAATTCTTCAAAACTTGTCTATTCTATATCTAGTAGTCAACGTCTCGCTCGTACTGTCATGGCCACTACTAACCCTCGCACTGAACAATCGAAAATCCTTGACAACTGAGTAATGTTTAAGTACATTCAAAATGAGACATTGTCGTTGTTAACTTAGGGTTTCTCTTATCTTAATGAGATCAAACTATTCTTTCACATTTCTTGTTCGCAAGCTCATGACATCGATTAATTAATATTTTCTCGCAATATCCTCAAGTTGGCAAAAGTTTATATTAAAGGTCCGTTAGTATATGCCTTGTTTTTCGCACAAGAGCTTTTGTAGCTCATGAAAATTGTTGATTATATGCGACAGTAATAAGTTTTTTGTCTCTAAAAATTCAAAAGTTGGGCATACATGTATTACATTTAGACGACAAGAACGTCATCTGTTAGCCTCTCCGTCCCAAGTATCGTTCTATACGTCTATTCACCATATAACGAATAAATGTTCACCATAAAGCAAGGGTGTGCAGAATACAATGTCATCCGTGTTTGAATTTCCATTTTGACGATATTATTTCTTTGCGGGCGATTCATATGGCTAGAGAAATAATAATGCATCTAATTCTTCGTGATTCGTTTCAGTCGAGCACGCCAGGGTCAGAAGATTTCAAAAAGTTGAAAAAAAAGATTCAGGAAAAATGTCCAGTCTACGAAGAAATCCTCCGTCGAGATTTCAATACTGCTACCAGATTAGATTACGAATTCCAGCCTGATCCTTGGGTGAATGAAGTATTTGGAGGTTTATCGAGCATGGGACAAGTGATAACTATCCCAACACAGTCCAAACTTCCAGGTTTCTTGTCAGAATCGAAGGAAAGGGATTTTTCGAAACGGGATTTAGTTGTCGAGAGTAGAAATGACGGTGGAAGCGTGAAGGATAAAAACAGTTCTTGTTTTACTGGTTGCACGTTTATTGCCGGTTCTTGTATGATGTTGACGGATTGGAACAACAACAGCCTAAAATTGTTCAACCGACGTGGTCTGCTTGTTGAGCGACTAGAATTTAAAAACAATCCATGGGACGTGAAGATGATTGACGACACCAGGGTCGTGGTTACAATACCTGGTGAAAAGAAAGTCGTTTTTGTACGGTACACGGGGCAAAGTATGGAGGTTGAATCGACGTTCGACACAGACTGCGAATGTTGGGGAGTGACACCCGTGAAGGACAAACTAGCAATGACGTGTGATCCATGGAGCAAATCGCCAAGTGTGAAGGTATACACGCAACAAGGTAAGCTTATCTGCTTTTATCAGAAAGACGGCGATGGGCGCCAGTTGTTTTCATACCCGGAACATATAACAACCGATGTGGAACAGGAAATTCTGTATGTTACAGACTCAAGATCTAACGAAGTTATCGCAATTACGGTCGACGGTCTTCGCATATTTCGATACAGGAATAAAGCTCTCATAGCTCCGTCAGGGGTCGCTGCTGATAATCAGGGTTTTATTTACGTGAATGGCAAGGACTCCCAAAATATCCATCAGATTACAAAGGAAGGACTATTCTGTAGGATTGTAATGAATAAGATGGAGCTTGAAAATCCACGGGCTCTGTGTTTTGAGCCAGAGGGAGAACGCTTGATCATCTCAGACATTGGAAGCACAAACTGTGAAGAATTTGTTGTAGCAAAATTGAAATAACTGAAAACGAAGATCGACGAAACAACCTGCGTGGAGTATTTGCGACATTTATCTGATTGTCATTGCTTATGTAATATTTTATGCTCTGCTTAACATGCATTAGTTGAGCAGGAGGATTTGGTGCAGCGATCTCGATAAGAATTTAAGAACGTCCCTAGACTGTGTTTAACATAATACGTTACGACGTCGACAACTTTTCTAGAACAATATAACGTAGCACTTGTACCAGCCCATGTATTTTAGTTAATTGGTTGACTTAGTCACAGATTATGTGTAAGTCTTAATAAATTTCAAAAATATCATATTATTTAACAAGAGCTAAAATTAACTGAAATTGCGAGTATGGTGTACAATGTATTTCGAATACTTTTACTATAATTGTAAACGTGTAAAAGATCTCTATAGTTTGGCAGAGATCGTGATTTGTATAATATTATGGCATATCAATTGTATTATCATCAGGTGTGTAGCTTTCTAGGATGATCGTATGTGCAACCAGGTTTGCAGTACAAGTTTTTCGGAAAATTATTATTGACTTTCTTGACTTGTCCCATCCATTAATGGTCCCCCCTAGTTGTCCCTTAAATTATTCTGAGTTGTTCTTGATGGTCGGCCACACAATTCCTTGCACCACTATTCCCACACATGTTTACCCTTGCACATTCTCAGTGCCTGTTGTTTTGTGGATTGGTGTTTCCCGCTGTGGTCTATGTGTGGGACATCGCCTTGTGAGTGTGGCTTTCCCTGTAACAACGTCATCACTATTTTATCGAGATTTGCCGCCATGGTATGCTATAGATGATTTACTACAATGTACATGAATGTTCAGGAACAAATATAGGACTTATTTTATTGTGTTGAAATCTCAAATATACCGCATTTAGCCATGTCGGTACTATTTTTGTTGTATATGTATCCAGGACAACAGTGTAATTATGGTTCATATGTTCCTGTAAGTTTCTGAATGTATAAAATCATTATTGATTATTTGGTAGATTTAACTTGTTTTTTTTGTCTTGTAAATGGATTGGGCTGAAATACTAGGGTTTATATGTCAGATTCTACTTGTAATTCAGATGTATTAAGTATGTGGAAAATGTTCGTCTAAAATTTGTGCTTGAAATTATGTACGAGAATGATATATTATATGAATGTCATATTTATTTGAAGTGAGCATACACTGTGATATACATGTACGTTTTTCCTTGTTGTTTATTGTTTAAGACCTTATTCACAAACAAATACTGAAACTCAGACTTAGACTTTAAAACGTTAAATGTTCTTTTTGCTGCTATGTTATTATTTCAATATAGATTTTAATAAAAAATAATGCAAAAATGCAGAAACGATACCAACAATTATTCAGACAAAATATAATTCGTTTCGATTTAATGAAAACGAAAGGCTGGTCTTTATAAAATTAAAAGTCTGAGTTTCAGTATAAAAATGTTTGTGAATCAGATCCCTGGACTAGCATTTGTGATGACATATGTTTTGTTAAAGTTCGATTTTGACACTTTGGAGTTCGGGGTGGGGACTCATTAATGGATTATTAGGGAGCGTGTTGTGTTTTTCATAAAATACACAGTTTGTGCTGTACTTTATTTGTAAGCTCTATCGATAAAATGGGTTTAGTCTGATTTAAAAGTATAGGTACAGTAACAGCTCTGGTGTAGAAATCGAACTATTGTTATCTGATGGACTCGTATGTATTTGTGCGATTGTGAGACAAGGTTTTTTTATAGGTTAAACTGTCTTTGTAAATGCATTTATCGATGATTTTACCAAGGGGAAGATCGGATAGATACCGGAAGGGGAGAATTAGCATCTCCGACTGTGGGTATTTAGATAAAAGTGGGGACTAAGACTTTAAGAAAGCCCCAATAAAGCCCTAAGCATGACAAATTGTCTAATTCTCCTGGGTCAGTCCGCCGACCCCCTTAGGGCATAATATTGGAAGGTGCGTAGCTCATTCATATTGAATCATATTTTTGTAGAAAATATCGTCGTATTAGAAATCTAGCGTGTTTTCATGACGATGGCATCATTTCTCTCATAACGGATCTTAGATCTTAGTTTAGTAATGGAGCTGTTATTAGATATATACGGGCCCGGTTAGCTCAGTCGGTACAGCGCTCGATGGATATTCTAAAGGTCATTGGTTCGAAACCAGAGGGAGGCGTATGTTCTTCCGTGAGAATTTGGTAACGCATTCAAAGTCACTTGACCTCCACCTCTGAAATCTGATATATGTGGAGAGGGTGCCAGTTGCATGCGTAGGAACAGGTTAGTACTGGTTGCTAACACTGGAGTACTTGTTAGGTATAAGGACCAACGTATATAATTGCTGAGCCCGAAAAGATATGACACATTACAAATTCTGTGATTGTTAATTTGAATCATCATAAAGTGTATCTGTTATAAGAAACGATAGCGAATTTGTAATCGTTCAAATCCTTGTATACTTTGTTTTCTACTCGTTTCGTATGGAATAAAATAAGAGCACATTCATTTCGTCTGTCATCTATATTCAACTAGATATATCAAGTGAACGTTGATTCTACCAGATTGTCCTTAGTTACCTACCTATATGATCCATCTGTCAAGTGGTAAGATCATCAACGTTTTACATGTGACAAAGCTTAAAGTGCAATGTCATTGAATAACTTCCTTACGTTGATGATTTGGCAAACAGAACTACATTTTTGGAGTAGTGTGGCAATTTGAGAGGCATACATAAATTGGTTCCCGTTTTCAAAACACAAAAAAAGACGGAAAGCCGGTAACCAGCTAAAACGTCCACATCCGAAGTTCTCACAACGAAGTTCCACCGCGTCTTTTTGCTGCATGGGCAAAGACTTAACAGGAACAATTGCAATGTTATGTGTAAATGCTAAATACGAAAATTCTTATATCATCGTACGCATGGGCAATACGTATTTATCCGAATACTTGGTAGGCCTATCATCCGATGTATTTTCTTTTTCACGTCGAAATGAAATGGGCTATTCGAAACCAAGCATTTTTCGAAAAATAAAATCTCGGACCCGATGAATTCGTATGAACGAGGTAAGACTGTTATTATGATCTATATTTAGCTTCATATATTTCTTACAATATGCGATTATAAAAGTTTATAAGGGAAGTAACTCAGTAAGGATATTGTTAGGACATTAACACGCCGGAATTAACTTGTCATCTGTGTAAATATCTCTTTCCGGAATTACAAAATCATGACAAACGATCTCATAGGTAGATTAGTACTTACTGTTGGACGAAAATATCAGAAGTTTCTCGGGACGAAATATTTCTTATGTTAATCATGAAAAACGCAGTTATTACATGTTAATCTGATTAACGTAGATTCCGACAATAGGATCTGTTTGCTATGTCTTTTTCAAATTATGAAATTATGATAAGATTGTTTTGTCCTAACAAACATATTCTTGCAGTTTCCTGCAAGTTGTTATCCTGAATCAAACAGTTAACTATCAGAGAGAGATGGTGTGCTCATATGTGAGTGTCGGTCATGAAGAAGGGAGGTTACTCGTTTTGTCTTGTTAAATACAAATATGGTTATTTCAGTTGTCGAACATTGTCTTATAGTCTATAGTTTGTTTTATATCGGTCGTCTGTATATCCACTTACATATTTACATTTTGTGTACATGTTTTATGAATAAACAGTAAATAAATATACGTGTTTAAACAAAACGTCGTCGAAATAAATTGACATTATTGCGCATTTTCGTACGGGCAGTTGTTAGGAATTTCTAATTCTGAAAGAACGCTTTTTGAATAAGTTTTTGTATTTATTTTCCAGCCATTGTTTTGTATCTCAGTAACGTACGTATTATAAGGAACGTCCAATTTCAGGAACAATATTGCCCGACTATACAATGCAATTTCATGTTTCAGTATGTTTCTAATTTCACAGTTTGTCCTGTTTTGATACATTCGCGTTTATTGGCGTTAACTTATCATGATATGTTTTGTTATGGTTTTCATATACAATAAAAACCTCGATATTAAGACCATCATTGGGACCCTTGAAATCTGGTCTTCTTATTAAGGTGATCTTAATGTCGAGGTTGAATAAAGAACAAAACAGTGAAATTGTGGTCTTATTACTGAGGTGGACTCATTATTGAGATGGTCTCATTATTAAGGTAGTCTTAAGTGAGGTTTTACTGTACATTTATTGCTGTAAAAATGTTAAAATCTTCAAATATGGAGGATGATAAAGTATCTATATATCATATATAGTGAAACCTTTCCAGGTCACGACCCTTTGGGAGATGCACATATCTGCTGTTATTGAGAGTGTGTTGACCTACAGATATTAAATTGGAAGTACATTTTTACAACAGGAAATCGATAGTGTTGTTGGTGAGAGATTGTTACTCGAGAAATGGACGCTTTGTAGTTATTGCACTGTACAGTAAAACCTCACTGAAAGACCATATCAATAATAAGATCACTTCAAAATTTAAGTTGTCATGTCCATTTCACGGTTTTGCTCTTTAATCAGCCTCGATATTAAGACCAACTCAATAAGAAGACCAGCATCTTAGGGTCCCAAGGGTGATCTTATTGTTGAGGTTTTACTGGAGTTGGTTGTCGTATTACGACTTTTACCAAATAAAGACCGCTGACACAATAACATTCATGCAGTGACTTGGAATAACGACGAAACTGCTGGCCTTGACCTTTGACCTTGGGTCGTAACCTTGTCCTCGAGCCGGTGTCAGTGGAGCATGGGATCTGCTGTTTTACTGTAATTTGATTCGATGTGATTATTCAAGTTGCTAGTTTGACATGATGTATCTTTATTATGTATATACACGAACACACAACGATTGTTTACTTATAACACGCATGGCAGTGAATAGTTAATCAATTGTACAAAATGAGGAATGTTTATGACTGTCTTTCAAAACCATTATAATGGATACATTTCAACTTCTGTTATAATGCTTTTTTATTAACCTCGAATGCATGAATATATACTCCGCACATTTAATAACGCACTGTGTGAGATTTCTAAATTTTCATTGACTGGCTTTTAGGATACAAGAAAAGAACTTGACACGATAGTATTGCATGTGTACGCAACATGTATGGTAAATTTCATGACAATCGACAAGTATTTTCAAAGGTAATAAAATTAAATTTAAAGAAGTGTGGTTGGTTAAATAATGTGCGTTTTTAAATGTACTGCGTATATTACCTGAACTATTACATTTCAGGATAAGTGTATTGAAATGTCCATGTTTTTCGCGCACGTGTCGGAAAAAGGCGCGATTGTAGTTTGATAGAATGACAGAAAAGTAAATCAAACAGGTGCTATAGTTTGATGCACGAGTGTATTTACTTACCTGAATTAACACGGATCGGTCCTGAAATTAAGCACCTGTTCGCGGTTAATCTAACAACACTATTTACGCAAAATTAAACATAGTAATCGCTTCGATGTCAATATTGATTTTAATCCCGCACCCTCCCCCACCAAAAAATCGCATTCTAAATTTTCTATAAATATATGCAATATACAGATTCTAAAAAGAAAACAACATCGCGCACGTTCTAATATACAGTAAAACCTCAATAATAAGACCACCTTAGGGACCCTTGAAAAGGGATCCTCTTATTGGAGTGGTCTTAATATTGAGATTGAATAAAGAGCAAAACAGTGAAAATAGACTTGACAAGTGGTATCATTATTGAAGTGGTCTCATTAATGGGGTGGTCTTATTACTGATGTAGTCTCATTATTGAGATGGTGTTTATATGAGGTTTTACTGTATGTCACACGAACATGCATGTTTAGATGTGAAAAGGATACAAGGACGGTCCTGTTACATCTGGTTTAACCTCCCGTCGTATTTCGGATTATTTTACATTAATAAATTAAGGATAAGCATCTTACTGTACCTCTATTGATCGTTTTGCTTATTTCATTAACATATTTTATTTTACTTCTATATAGTTTCGAGGAAATAAATACGCTTGTCGTTTTTGAGTGCTTTTTTCTTAGATAAACATCGTGGGCGTAATATGAAGGCGCGTGATTAATGTATGTATTAAGATATCTATATTAGGGACATTTAATATCATACTTTGGCCATGTATCGTGTTTACATCTCCGACTAATTACTGCCACTCAATGCTTTTGATAAGACATTTATGTGTGCTCATTATATATGTATATCAAACATAACATATTCAGTGAATTTAATTTGAATGTTTTAATCAAGTTTAACGCCGGATTTCTACACATGTTCAGTTATATACGGCGACCAGTTCACCTTACCAGTTTTACTTGAATTAATTAACAATCAGTACTAACTTGCCCGTCCCCTTGGCAACTTCCCCACATGAATACATGGAGAACAAATGACCGTAGCAAAATGTCACGGAGAGAGATGACCTTTCAAGTCAGGGATTCGAACCAGGACCTCTCGGATGATAGCCAAGGGTTCTAACCCCTGACCTAACGGGATGGAATGCTTTGATTGTATGCTGTCGTTTTACGACTTTTAACAAATAAAAGCCTCTGGCTCCATTACATCCATGCAGTGACTTGGACTAACCACGAAACGGATGGCCTTGACCTTTAACCTTGTGTTGTGACCTTGTCGTCCTCGAGTCGGTGCCAGTAGATCATAGGATCTGCAGTATATCTCCGTAGTGATTACATCCGTGGTAGGTCTGGTATTTTGTAGTTTATAGTTTGTTTTGGTCATAACTTGATATCCAGGAAGAATTTCATAACAAGGATAAATACTTCAGTTTGCGTCATAACATTTCACAATGTCTTAAGTGTATCTAAAAACAGAAAAAAATCATTGGTGATCAACTGATGTTTCTAACATATGAATAGAAAATGCCCTACTTACAATGCAGACAGTAGACATGTATTTATCCAGGTGCACTGAATGGGCCATTAAATTGAAACCTCAGAAAAGGCTAAAAATATATTTCACAAATAGCTGTTAAGTACAAATATGAATTAAATACATTGTTTTAGTGACTATTTGGCCCCTATTTATCCATTTTTACAGTAGCCAGGGCGCTTAACAAAATATTTACATATACTTATGTTATTACAGCAAACATTGATAAATATTTCAGTGAGTATACGAATAAGTGCTCTACAAGTTGCATGGACTGAAATGACGTACTTTGTGATTGCAGAAATACATGTCCTTAAATAATTTATAACTCAATACTTAATGTATTTGCTCATACCTAAATAAGTTCAAGTGTTGAATTATAGGCTATACTGGTAAGAACTCTTCAATACGCTAGTAAAAAAATGATGCAATGTAAGAGTCACTGAAGCAAACCCCCCCAAGTGAACTGTAAGAACCCCCTGGGTTATATAGGGTTTTTTTTAAATTTTGAAAGCTGTTGTCAAAGGCAGTTGGTTCAGCTACGTGTCGTCTCTGACTGTGAGGCATATTAGCAGTACTGAGTAATCAGAATGTATCATATAGTAGGCCTATAGTCCAGCCACGGTCGTCACATCTCTATACTGTCGATGTAAACGTCGGAGTACAGAGACACGTATGCGGGGCTACATATAGTACAACCTCAATAATATGGCCATCGCTGAAACCCTTGAGTACTGGTCTTCTTATTAAAGTGGTCTTAATATTGAAATTGAATGAAGAGCAATTCATTGAAAATGTTTGTGTTTTATTGTGTGTTGAGGTGATCTTATTATTGAGGTGGTCGTTATATGAGGGTTTACTGTATTCTGAATTTCAAGCAGTACTCTGAACCAGAGCTTCAATAGACCTTGTTCATGAAAAAGTACACGTATGTGAAACTTCTATATATGCAGTGAAGCCTCAATAATAAAACCACCTTTGGTACCCTTGAAAACTAGTCTTCTTAATGAGGTGGTTTTAATAGTATGGTCGAATACAGAGCAAAACAGTGAAAATGGACTTGGAAATTGTGTTCTTAATTTTGAGGTGGTTGAGGTGTTATTGAGGTGGTCTTTATGTGAGGTTTTACGGTATATACGAAAGTTTCACATACAAATGTATTTAGCTTCCATCGTTCATTCATCGCAATCTGGAGTCGATTCAATCTCATTTTGCTTCAAGAAAAGTCCTGGTCTAATATCGATATTTTCTTCTGCAATGAGATGTTATGTGGATTTTTTCGCCATAATAATGACAAGGATTGAACTAAATACAACAACTGCCCACTCCCTTCACTGACAAAGCTTTGGATTTTAGTATCGGAAATCTTTAAAGCGAGTAAAACAATGGACCACGTGTGTGATGTTTGTATAAATTGTTTTATTGAAACATCGTCCTTCCTGCCTGTAGGTTATGTAACGCAAACAATAGACATTTGTCAATCCGGGAAATGTGAATGAACGATTTAGAGAGATATTACTATGAATGGGAATTTCATTCATTCATCACGTGATTATCGATGTTTTGTCACGTGTTCTGACTATCGTAACACAAGCCAGGGATGGTCTCCGCATGGAAATATTTATATATAACATTGTGTGTTCGTATAATACATATGATAATGAGATAGGTCGTCTTCTCATCACGTTGATTCGTCATTTGAAGCTTTGACATATCAGCATATTCAAGAGAACAAAATTAATTAAGAGAGTGTGTAATGAAATATATATACATATCGTACATTTACAGCTGTGAAATCAGTTGAGTCACGTCGTGCTTTTTACAGTTAAGCGACTCTCCTAGAACATCCCTATTCTCTTTTTTTGTATACACCTGTAAATCTGACATGTAATTGATACATTAAGAATGTCAAGTTGATTGCCGTGTTTTCAGTATGATTTATGGACTGTGGTCTGATAATTTAGTCACAAATTAATATGCAGAGACGGTTTTTAGGACTGCTTTGACGTTCCCTAGTCGTATTTACCAACGAACAACACAATAATGATATAAAAAACAGACAAATAAAACGAACATTATATATAAAATGTACATTTACTTGCATATATGTTATCATGATAAAGTGTTAGGCATTTTTGTACGAATTGCAACACCAATGAGTTGTACGATAAAATGGACGAAACATGCATACTTTAATACAAATTATGTAGTTGATTTTTGGATAGAGAAACAAGAATGATCAGGCAGATGCATAATTCAGTTATGTGATATTTTAGTAATGCGCTGCATTCTAATTTTTTAACTCAGGTACTAAATGCTTTTGAGCGGATTATGTTCTATTCGGTATCATCAAGTGAATTTCTTTAAACTATAGACTAATATTCGTGCGAATACATTGAAAAGTATCATACCACCATAGAAATAGAGGTGCTACAAGATTATATAGTGTTATACCAAGATTTACACTATAACAAAATAATTGCACTTGCCTTTTGATATCAATAATTATATACAGGGATATGATTACTAAGTATATTATACAATGAAACAGATTTTATCTGTATCCGTTATGTTACTATGGCAATTAATATTTTGGTTTGACTGAAGACGCATTAAGTGCAAAAACGTCATATCCCAAACAAGAAGACTACACATTCAGTTTGAACAATTCATATGCTCAAATATTATTTCAATCCATGAAATAATAATTTAATTGTTGTCTTTTATTCTCATAATGTGAGAATGAATATGTTGACATGTATGAGGTATCCATAGTAGGCCCGACCGGTTTGTTCAGTCGGTAGATCGGACGAGTGTTAATCAAGATGGCGTAGGTTCGAAACCCGGGCGACCCTTGAAAACTGGTCTTACTATTAAGATGAACTTAATATTGAAGTTTAATAATGAGAAAAATAGTGAAAATGGACTTGAAAATTTTGCTGTATTTTGTGATACAATAATGCTCATAATCGAATATTGTTGAATCAAAGAATGTATAAGACCATGTTATGACGGTGAGCGGTGTACGCACCATTCGAGTCCGTACTGGTCATATTTTATCATGTTCCGTTCACCACCATGTCAAATAAATACCGAGGTGAAAAAGTTATGTTTTGTTTAAAGCATCCATCATTTTAATTATGAACATGTTAAACTCAAAGGATATTGTCCATATGAATTTTGACAAAACGTTTTACTTTTCTTTTTAGATCAGCGTGACATCCGCTTTCATACAGATATACAAGATTCCAATTCTATGGTGGCATATTTCTGCCACTAGTTAACTACTTAATTAACTAGATAATTATGTGGTTATCACGTTAAAGAAATGAGATAACTACTTAATTAACTAGATACTTATGTGGTTAACTAGATAAGTATCGTGATAAATTTTCAAACCAGATAAATATCATAACACGAAAAATTGTCAGATATATAGTGCCCACAACTGCCACCACTTACCCACTTAAACCCAGTACAGACAATCTATTTAATATAAGTGTTAAGTAGTTAACGCGATATTTAGTTATTTAAGTAGTTAACTGGTGGCAGATATATGACACCATACAATTCAGATATCCTATGTGATTCATCAACTCGTCAGCCCCACATATAAGACAGGAACTTCCCACAATCCATGTGTTTGACAGTGAACTGGTTTTGTTCACATACGAACATCTTGTAGTCTATAAAGGCGGACGATCCATATTTAGAATGCGTTGGTGGCCAATGTCAATACCAGACAAACCTTGAACATGTCAATGTGTATATGTGTAATCAGCGGCGTCACTAGACTTATTTATAAGCCGACGTGAAGCCGATTTAGAACATTATGTGCTTTAAATCTCTCGTGCTTGCTAAATATTCATCATACTCTTAAGCAGGAGGAAGCAGCCTTGCTCTGATCATAAGCCTGTTTCATGGTCAAATATTAATATATATAAGTATTTATGATGATGTTAGGGTCAACAAAAATGCCTATAAGTACCTACGTGTACATGGTGACTGATGACATTATAAACATACTACTACTACTATGATGATGTTTAGTTTTACGTTCATATAACTTTGCGTGTTTATATGTGACCCATCTGGTCCCTTCTTTATTTCTACATGCCCCTCGCCTCTCCCTCCCTCTCTCCCTCCCTCTCTCTCCCTTCATTCATTGACCAATTACCATCTCTCTTTTAACGCCAACTACATAATTCGAAACAACGCAATTTTAATAAGGATTGGCTGTGTGTTCGAACAAAATGATTTATCCCTGAAGTTAAATATATATGCAATAGTATAATGAAATCAGCGAATATATTTCCCGCCTATGGTCAGATTAACTTTTTGTTATACTGGCGTTATAATCCCTGAATAGTAACTTCAGTGTTTAATCCTCGGACATATACTTGGGAACTCGTGGGAAAATCGGCAATAATACCACTGAAAGTATGGTTTGTTTCAACACCAAGTAAATTCGACTTAAAATATAAATATTTTGCACAGAACAAAGCAATGTTACAGAATTCCAAAACAGCGCGCCAAGAACGTAATACCAACTATCGAAGAACGACGTAATTCCAACTATCGAAGAACGACGTAATACCAACTATCGAAGAACGACGTAATTCCAACTATCGAAGAACGACGTAATTCCAACTATCGAAGAACGACGTAATTCCAACTATCGAAGAGCGACGTTATGCCAACTATCGAAGAACGACGTAATTCCAACTATCGAAGAGCGACGTTATGCCAACTATCGAAGAGCGACGTTATGCCAACTATCGAAGAACGACGTAATTCTAACTATCGAACAACGACGTAATTACAACTATCGAAGAACGACGTAATTCCTACTTTCGAACCTATCAGTAGCTTCTTACCCCTATCCAATGTAATAAGTGAGTTTTAGACATACGTACCAATGGAAACGTAATGATTGATTGGTAGAGCGCCTGACCCCTGATCCTGCGGACGTGAGTTCGAGCCCGATTTGCGCTTTGGCCTGGGTTTCACTGAGTACTAACCAATCCCTGAAATAGACGCGAGCACCGGTTGTAACCCAGGAAGCACTCATCGATAGTGAGTAATATAACAATTTGTCTTTCAATACTTCGTCAGAATAATTTGCAGGGTCATTATTCACAAAAACTTCAGGTCTGAAACTCAGACTTTGACTTAAAATTTGTAAAATTTATATTTTCAAGTAGACTAATTTGTTTTCATCAAATCTAAAAGAATGAAATTTTGTCTGAATGATTGTTGTTTCCCTCTGTAAACTTTTACCAAGTTTCATTAAAGTCTACATCGCTTTAACAACATCGGAACAAAATGAGCATTTCACTATTTAAAGTGTATTTCTGACTTTCAGACTTATAATGTTAATAGATTAGGCCCCGGGACTAACTCTGGAGTGTTGTCGCAATCGATGTAAATTTAATAAGTTTAAACTTAAAATTAAGTTGTATAAAATATTTTAAAACTCGTGATCTAACCGACTGTCATATAACAGCGCACAAAAAGGGAACCACTGTTGATGGACCAGCCTAGTGTATTGTTATCTAAGATATTCCTCGAACATAGCATGTGTAGTCAGTTATCAATAAAACGAACTTGAATTTTGATTTTGTAAATCAATCATAACGTGTAATTCCGTCAGAACGTGTTAATCCATCATAACGAGTAAATCCGTCATGACGTGTAAGTCCGTCATAACGTGTAAGTCCGTCATAACGTGTAAGACCGTCATAACGTGTAAGTCCGTCATAACGTGTAAATCCGTTATAACGTGTAAATCCATCATAACATGGAAGTTCGTCATAACGTGTAAATCCGTCATAACGTGTAAGTCCGTCATAACGTGTAGATCCATCATAACGTGGAAGTTCGTCATAACGTGTAAATCCATCATAACGTGGAAGTTCGTCATAACGTGTAAATCCATCATAACGAGTTAATCCGTCATAACGTGTAAATCCGTCATAACGTGTAAGTCCGTCATAACGTGTAAATCCATCATAACGTGGAAGTTCGTCATAACGTGTAAATCCATCATAACGAGTAAATCCGTCATAACGTGTAAATCCGTCATAACGTGTAAGTCCGTCATAACGTGTAAATCCGTCATAACGTGTAAATCCGTTATAACGAGTAAATCCGTCATAACGAGTAAATCCGTCATAACAAGTAAATCCGTCATAACGTGTAAGTCCGTCATAACGTGTACATCCGTCATAACGAGTAAATCCGTCATAACGTGTAAGTCCGTCATAACGTGTAAATCCGTCATAACGAGTAAATCCGTCATAACGTGTAAATCCGTCATAACGTGTAAATCCGTCATAACGTTTTAAGCGATATATCGCGCTCCTTGTATCAAACCTCTTCACAATTAGGTACATGCCTAGCGTTCTCAGTCACGACAAGCTACACGCCTGGTAATCATACACAATATTTATAAGGAGTGGGTTGTAAAAAAATCAAAGAGATAATCAATGACTAAGTACACTAGTTTGTCATTATTTCCCATGTGTGTCAAATCTGCATTTATTTCTAGATAATGTTCATATATGGTAATAATGAGGTGCAACAGACCAGATTTCAAGGTTTCTCAGGATCATCGCTCTGAACTACTGTAGTTATATTGATATTGAAATATTTATACTAAGGCATTGACAAAGGTGTGTATTACTATTGAAGAAATAGAAGAGGTGTTCAATATTACAGCTAAAATGATTGAAATCTGAACCAGAAGATTGCCCCTTCAGTGGATACCCGCACATTGTGCCGGGTGGTCAAGGTAATCAGAAGGGGGTCAAGTTGGTCAAACAAGGAGCAAGAGGCGACCAGTCAAACACATTCATGGCCCACAAGGAAAAAGTATATGTGATTAAGAAACTGACAGGAGCCAAGCCGAACAAGGATGACTAGTAGTGTAGAAATTATTCATAGAATATAATAAAGTACATTATAATTATCTTCATTTATTGAATGTAACTTACAAAATGTACATTTTACGCTTGAATTTTCGCACATGCAAGATGTGCATTCAAAGCTGGTATAAAACTCAATATAGCAATCCAATATTAATCTGTATTCTTGAAATCATTGTTTTCAATCACTCATTTAAAGAACGAATCAAAGTCCGGACCATAATGATTTCAAATCAACACTTGCCAAAACCATAACTTGCCAATTTATTATGTCAGATCACCAAACAGATTTTTTTTCATTTAAAATCAAAACTTAATTACATGTACTGTATGAATGTTTGTGAAACCGAAACTTCATGCTTAAAATTTATAACCATTATCAGTTACAATGGGATGAGTCATCAGGTGACAGTTTGTTTATGATAACACATGCACGTTGATGTCCTATCTTCCATTGTAATAGTTTGACACGCCAAATATATCAATCAAGCCTTTCACAGCATTCCTTCCTGTTTTGGATAAGACAAATTGGGGTTGGGTCCCACATTGAACTGATAATCAATTCGTTCATATACAGTACAACCTCTCCAGAGCAACACACGTTGGAAGACACACATATCGGCTGTTGTTGAAAGGTTATCGCTCTGAAGAGTTTAACTGGCAATAAGTTCTCAAGAGAGGGGATGTTCTGTGATTGAAGAGAGGGCTGCCCTATTGTTAAAGAGGGGATGTTCTGTTGTTGAAGAGAGGGCTGCCCTATTGTTAAAGAGGGGATGTTCTGTTGTCGAAGAGAGGGCTGCCCTGTGGTTAATGAGAGGGCCGCGTTGTTGTTGGAGATAGGGCTGCCCTGTGGTTAAAGAGGGGGATGTTCTATTGTTGAAGAGAGGGCCGCGTTGTTGTTGGAGATATGGTATAATTGTTGTTGAAGAGCGGACCAATATGTTGTTGAATAGATAACTACACTGTTGTTGAAGAGAGGATTAGGTTGTGGCTATAGAGAGGTTGTTCTATTCTTAAAATATACATGGTTGTGAATACTCAATTATTTGCGCAAAAATAGAATTGTGTTTACGGCTTTCATGTCATGAAGACGTAGCGCTGTATTTTTATATTTGTATATGCGCCATTTGTTTCTGTCTCGGATAAGAAAAACTAGGACTTGGTCCGATACCGAACTATTAATCAAGTCGATCTTACATTTAGAACATGGACATGTACACAGTGCATAAAAACGGTGAAATTCGTTGATATGGCTTAAAATAACTGCAATAAACATACTTGCGCAGTGAATATACTAATCTAATGGATAACCATAACAAATGCTATATATAGTATAAAAATGTGACTAGTTGCAATGGAACTCTATTTCATTTTTTATTTTTTTTGCTTTAAAGAATCATTTTTTCAGAGCCGGATATAATAACATATTGATAGTTTTGTGGTTTTCTATTGCTCAATGTATTTTACTATTAATAGAGTTCGTGTATTTTATCCGGGACGTAAATTCTAATCTATCGTGACAAGTTCATATTAATCATCGTAAGACAACACAACACTTCCTTAGAGCGCCGTACCCCTGGTCCGGTGGTCATTGGTTCAAGTCCCGAAATGGTTGAGTTTCTGTCGCGGTCTTCACACTCCCTGAACTAGACAGGAGTACTGAATTCTAACCCAGGAAGCAGACATCGAGAGTGATTGATTTTGTCTCACAACCTATGTAAAATAACTAAGTTCAAACCAATACGCCCTTATATAGACAAAATGATATTCCTCTTCAATAACATACAAGGTGTACCCAATATTCTCACTGGTGTTGTGAGGCCGCCGATATGGCGTATACAGTTGGACCTCGTTTATTCGACAACCTTCAATCCGAATACTTGGTATCATCCGAAATAAATAGCAGTTCCCGATGTATCTTCTTATGCACGTCGAATTTAAATGGGCTATTCGAAACCATCTCTTATTCGAAATAAAAAATCGGACCCTATGAATTCGAATGAACGAGGTCCGCCTGTACTTGAAATATTTACACTTCATATAATAATACACTTATGGCACTTACACGTACGAGCTACGTATATTGGACGTATGGTATCAATAGGACAGGAGCGGATGCCACTTACACGTACGAGCTACGTACATTGGACGTATGGTATCAATAGGACAGGAGCGGATGCCACTTACACGTACGAGCTACGTATATTGGACGTATGGTATCAATAGGCCAGGAGCGGATGAAACAAAACACTTGATGACAACATAAGTAATTGTTTACGTATATAAGTAAACATATAAACACATGTCCTAGCATATTAAACTCCCTGACTCTGGCTATGTGTGCCCTGGGATTCGCTTCAAGTACCTTGCAGTATAAACGTATTAAAACAATGCGGAGTGTTGGTGCACAGACGCATTGAAGGAGAAGTGGTCGTTAAATGATAGTAGTAGACGGAAAATAAGAATAAGAACTATCTTGAAAAAATGGAAGGTTAAGATTTGTTGTGCAACATAAACAATGCCGATATGTTATGATTGCTGGTCACTCCAGATCCAAAATGGATTTCGGTAAATTCACCGAAGTTCAGTGGATTTCGGTAAGGTAACGTACCCTTTATCGAAAGGTTAACTTATCTGCGTCAAGGTTACAAACGTTGTTCGGTTGAAGAGAAATTGCCTTGTTGGTAAGCGTAAGATGTGATTGGTTTACATAAAACTAAAATGCAAACAGCAAAACCATGTTAGTACGGCTGCGCGGAAAAATACTTAGAGAAAACATTAATTGTATAGTCCAGTTTTGACACTTGAGAGTTCAGATGCTGGACTCAATTATGGGCGAGATATACACAGTGTTGGTTTCTTAACAACTACAACCTTGTGTGCAGTACTTGAGTATGTAAACATTGCCTGAAATGGTTTCAACCAGATTATAAAGATTAATAACATCCCCGACCTTGAAATAATAGTGTGTGGTTGGTGCTGGTCTAATGTTTATCTTTGTATATTAAATTGTAATATTAAACATTAAATAATATAGCGACATTCCTTGGTTCGTGAAGACGTTATCTGTGATGACTGTATGATGCACAATTTCAATTGAAATCGCGGATGCATTTATATGCTAGTTTTAAACTGTTTATGACACTTCACATATATATAAGCCTCCAGTTAATCAAATGCTGTTTTTGTTGTTGTTGTTTTTGTAATTGGCTTTAAGTTACAGTCACAATCACAACACGTAGGGTGGTAGAAAACCCACAGAACACCGGGATTGAACCACCGACCTTCTGTAAGCCAGTGGAACGGTTGGATTCGAACCCACAGCTGTGAGTGGAAAGTGATGTGAAGTCAGCGAGCATAATCACTCGACCCAAAGAGGCCCCCGTCAATGAGGTTTTTAATAAATGTTTCACGAAATATAATGATAAAATGGCTTCAAATGAACTGAACATCTTTCGTCGCGTGAACATATTTGCTGCTTGACATGCATGAATCTAAGTCCTTGTATTATCATTGTGACTTCTCATTTCAGCCCTTCCTAAAATTTTATATTTGAAGTTGCATCAGAAGCATAATGTAAGAATGTTAACGCATAACTAATTAACAAAAAAATAAATTTTATACGTAAATGCAAATAGATTATATCTTTACTGTATTAACGTTTCATGCGAGACGAGATTACAGTGTTCTTCACGATTGCGTGGGTACAGTTTAGCTAAAATCTACACGAAAAATTCACCGAATTTCGTCGTAACCTAAAGGAAAAAAATGCGCAATGGGCGAAACGATCGATCCGCTAATTTAATTAGTTTCGGTGATGCGCGCGCACGTCAAATGACAAAAATATTGTGACGAGGGTGTTTGTCATTTAGAAATACGTGGTTTTCGGAACATACATAGTTGGTATAAATCTTTGCATGAGAGAGGTGTATTCTGGGCGTGTTTTTCTAGGTATGTGACGAAGCGTTTTTCTAACAAAAGCAAGGATATTTATTTAAAATACACGTTTTAGATTGCACCAAAAAGTAACAAAAATCTATGACACGTGATACAAGTGGACTGTATTTATTTCTGCCCATTCAAAACTCGCGTGCACGAAATTGTGGCCAACATATCAAACTTCAATAATAATACCACCTTTGAAAACTGGTCTTCTTATTGAGGTGGTCTTAATATTGAAGTTGAATAAACAGCAAAACAGTGAAATATGGATTTGAAAATTGTGGTCTTAATTTTAAGGCGGTCTTAATATTGAAGTGGTCTTTAAGTGAGGTTTTACTGTATGTAGAAATGATATAAATTTCATCCGTAGACCAACAGCAAGAATGGTCGTTGTATCAAACACCACTCATTAACAGTTTAAAAACATTAAAAGTATGATAGTACAGTAAACGGTCTCATTTAAAGACAACCTTAATAATAGGACCATCTCAATAATAAGACCCCCTCAATAATAAGAGTACCTAAATTATAAGAACACAATTTTCAAGCCCATTTTCACAGTTTTGCTCTTTATTCAACCTCAATATTAAAACTGTTAATACAAAAGAAAATCGAAACGATATATAGTAAAACCTCATTAACAAGACCAGTTGTCAAGGGTCCCAAAAGTAGTCTTATTATTGAGGTTTAACTGTATATCGTTTCGTTTCTCTTTTATTTTAACAGTAGATTAATGAATTTAACAACTGAAGACAAACCTTGCTTAGCTTGTTATTCTAATTAAAAGAGGCTGGTGCCCGCAATGCAGTCTTGACGCTTGGAAATAATGAAGGAAAATGAGCGTATGTTCACGATTACAAGCGTGATTTTGATACAATTTGTATGCGGTAGTCACTTTTAATGTATTTACACCACAGAAGAGAACCAGACGGTCTTCCTTCTAGCAAAGACACCAGTAACTGTCCACACACATACATTCTTCCTTCTAACAAAGATGTCCACACACATTCTTCTTTCTAGCAAAGACACCAGTAACTGTCCACACACATACATTCTTCCTTCTAGCAAAAACACCAGTAACTGTCCACACACATACATTCTTCCTCCTAGCAAAGACACCAGTAACTGTCCACACACATACATTCTTCCTTCTAGCAAAGACACCAGTAACTGTCCACACACATACATTCTTCCTTCTAGCAAAGACACCAGTAACTGTCCACACACATAAATTCTTCTTTAGCAAAGACACCAGTAACTGTCCACACACATACATTCTTCTTTCTAGCAAAGACACCAGTAACTATCCACACACATACATTCTTCCTTCTAGCAAAGACACCAGTAACTGTCCACACACATACATTCTTCCTTCTAGCAAAGACACCAGTAACTGTCCACACACATACATTCTTCCTTCTAGCAAAGACACCAGTAACTGTCCACACACATAAATTCTTCTTTAGCAAATACACCAGTAACTGTCCACACACATACATTCTTCCTTCTAGCAAAGACACCAGTAACTGTCCACACACATAAATTCTTCTTTAGCAAAGACACCAGTAACTGTCCACACACATACATTCTTCCTTCTAGCAAAGACACCAGTAACTGTCCACACACATACATTCTTCATTCTAGCAAAGACACCAGTAACTGTCCACACACACACATTCTTCCTTCTAGCAAAGACACCAGTAACTATCCACACACATACATTCTTCTTTCTATGAATGTTTCAGATGTCACGAACTAGGGTAAGTTCCTTACTTACTGTACTTGATGCTCCTAAAGTACACAGAATGGTGCTAATGTGTCGTTCATTTGTCGATATTACAATAAATCAGGCGTTGCCTACATGCACATAGTAACAATTATATAGAGAGAGTGACCCCAGTATACAGTCACTAGAACCGCCTTTCAATATTCTTACTATTAAACCTCGCAATAAAATGGGAAATATACGAAAGCATTGTGGTGACATTTCAGATTCAAGAATTCGCAATTTCAATTTCACGAATTCAATCTATCGAATTCACGAAATTACGAATTAAACATGAAGTTGAAAGCGTGAATTCGTGATGTTGTGATCGTGAATTCAGGAAGTTGAAATCATGAATTCGTGAAGTTGAACTTGAGAATTCTTGAAGCCGAAATGTTACCATCAGGCTGTCGTAGAAAATACATGTGAGCAGCAAACAGTATGTAACAACTATATTGTTATATATATTCCCAATCTGCAAATTCTAGTACATTGTACTTTTATCATGCGACATTTGCTGACGACTCGATTAGATTATCGCTGTCGTCTATTGTGGTGTTGACAATTCTGGGTTGCTAAGGAGTTGTACGCCATGGTTCAACGGTATTCTCAGTTCCCCTAACCAGTGTTCCTGGGTTACCAACCAGTAATAACCTGCTCTTCCCCCAATCCACTCACAGCTTCCCCTGCTGTATCAGAGGTGGAAGACAGATTTCATGGAATTTGAAATAACGATATACAGTCAGACCTCGTTTATTCGACAACCTTTTATCCGAATACTTGGTATCATCCGAAATAAATATCAGGTTCCGATATATATTCTAATGCACGTCGAATTGAAATGGGTTATTCGAAACCATGTATTAATCGAAATTCGAATGAACGAGGTTCGACTGTATATTCATATATGAGTATTTTTTATTTTTAAAATATCCTTAATGATAGTTTTCAAGTGTGTTAGTTTCACTCCATGACGTGATGTTATTTACGTATTACATGTAATTTGCTCAATAAAAATGTTCAAACGAGACCAAAGTGTAAGAACTTGCGGTTGGCAAGTTACCATAAAAGGCGATTTTCGTCAATCATCACGATATAATTACAATATACAAACTAGTAACAAGGATACGTCCATCCCATTTATTGCAGTTCTTTATCTGAATATTTCACCGAATTACTGATAATGAACATTGTAAATTTACCTACAACAGTGTCATATATACTTACACACGATAATAGAGCCTAAAATAGATAGTTAAACCATGTTTTGTGACAATACAGTAAAACCTCAATAATAAGACCACCCTTGGGACCCTGGTCTTAATATTGAGGTGGTCTTGAAATTAAGGTTGAATAAAGAGCGTTACAGCGAAAAATGACTTGAAAAATCGTGTTCTTTAATTTGGGGTGGTCTTTTTAGTGAGGTGGTCGTTAAGTGAGGTTTAGTAAACTAAGTGTCAACAAAAACTGATCATAAATTATGTTTATATCATGATAACCGACATTAAATATAAAAATAAATTGGCAGATATTAGCTTCTTGTTTTTGCCCTCAGTTTTGGAAACGACTATCACGGGCGATTGCTTAGAGTCCGACTTGAAACGAAACTTGGCCCTTGTACCAATGTCAAATATGATTTAAATATAAGTAAAGTAAAACCTCAATAAGAAGACCATCCTTGTGAGCCTTGGAAACTGGCCATGTTATTGGGGTGGTCTTGATATTGAGGTTAAATAAATAACAAAATAGTGCAAATTTCTTGAAAATCGGGTTTTAATTTTGAATTTTAAATCCAGAACTGATCTAGCATTCAACGCACAATGGTTCCTGGGACCAATATATACGTATATATTGGTCCCAGATGGTTCTGTTTTAACCTTGTGAGTAACACATCTGTTGCACATGTGTTTTGTGAACTATTGCATGTATTGTTTTCGTGATTTCGCATTTCTAATGATGATATATATATCATTGTTTATATTGCGTTCATGTACCTTAATAAATACATTAAAATGCGACTGAACTGTTTCGGAATATATTCCTAACAGTCCCGTGTCTTTTTTACAAAATTACAAATATGTATGAATAAATGTAATAACTTACAAGCAGCAAACAAATTTTCAGAAAAATCGTTTTAAAAGTGATGGATTTTGCGTCTGTGAAAGTTGATTTCCAAAAAATTTACACAAGGATGAACGATAAATTTTCTTTCAATCAACGAGTATTTTCATATCCAAATGAGTTTAAATACACAATAACATGACATTTGAAAGACATATCTCAGGTACAAAAATGTGCGTTTATAAATATATATAGTTTGTGTTCATATGTGCAGAAACTTAAGCATTGGTACTTATTTGTCTGTGTGTATGTGTCGGTGATATTTGATAATATTAAATATGTATCTGGCTCATCTGAACATTAAATGTTTGAATTGGCTTCATCCAGTATTGTTGTTACATTGGCTAAACTATCTCTAATAAGAACCATTGCCAATGTATAACCGATTGAAAATATATTGTTACCATAGTACTAACAGACAAAACTTGTAAAATAGCCTGATTGTTAAAAAAACTGGCATTTGATCAATACATTATGAGTTCATTCTTTGTTTAATGCATGTTTTTTTATTGTTTTAACAATAGTAAATTGTTCATATATGTTTAGGTAAACAAATGAACATTCAATAAGCATAATATTACTTCAAGGACTGAGAGAGAGACAAGCATATCTGCTGCATTATTTACAATCAGATACACTCATTTCGCGTCCGTTCCTTCATGTCACTCCCACCTCAGTGTTGGGTTCAATTACACAATATCTTTGAACGCATACTAAATAAAGTCACCATGTTTATATTGAGTGTATAAACATGTGTATCAAATTACCAACCAGTTGCTATTTGTGTCATAAAAAACTATAAGAATTTATATATATGCTTCTTATTCTAAATAGAATAGTTGACTCATTATTAAAATGGCACGACGAATTCTTCATATTCTGAGAAAGGGAAGATCTCTTCGTCATTTTATTTATTATTAAATGATAAACTATCAACGTATAGAAGTAACTGGAGACCAAATACATGCCTTAAAATTAGCATGTATTAAGTATCAACTAGCAATTTAATGTGTATATTTAGTCAGTGATTCTATTTAAGACCATTTGTTTACACCAAAGCTGATATTTTGAGACAGTTTGAACTACGTGGTAGTGCACAATGCTATCAATATAACATGAGCGCTGCTATGGAATTTACAACCTCTTCTGTAAGTGACATCATTTCAAGAAAACGCAACATGTGATGTCATTATGTGCAAGCGGAAACAATATTTACTCAATATGGTCATTTCGTTTCATATTGCCAGATGGGGCAAATATTGCTTATTGTCAGTACAAGGTGACGTCACGTGTGACATTTTCTGGAAATGACGTCACTTAAAGAAAAGGTTGGAAATCGTACAGCGGCGTTCGATTATACTGGTCAAAACTACTAGTCCGTGGGTTCTATTACACATAAGATCTTAAAAGCTAATGCATAAATCTCTTGCTTTAATGATTTTGATTGCACCATGCTACATAACATTTATTAATGCATTTAATTATCGAAAAATGTCAATATTAGCCTGCCAAAATCATGTTCATCGTTTCAGAACACTTAAAGCTGTCATAGCGCGCAGATGACTAGCTCTATCAAAATACAAAATGGCGGATTTTTTTTTTTTGACTAGTATATAATGCCAAAAACACAACAACATAATATTTTAACTTCATTATGATTAGTGAATAATATATCCAATTTTAGATCATTAGGTAATGCAGTAATTATAAGATTTAGTTGTGTCTATCGCATTACGAAAATGTTGGACATTATCCAAAATCGTCGACACCTTGTTTTAACTACACTCCTGTCAAACCATTGAGTTTCGCTTACATGAACCGCAATTTACTCATATGAAACGACATTACCAAAAATAGTCAATAGGCGGGGCTTATCTTTAACATTGGTGATCTTTGTTTATGTGCGCATACACGGTATTGTAAATTGGATGAACGAAGTATTTAGGATTTCCAAAGGTAGTTTACACTTCGCTTCGCAATTTACGGTCAATTATATCTCGTATATATCCTGCCAATTGTCGATAAGACGCAGCGTGATTCGGGACTATTTTCTATCGCGTAGTAGCCTCATCACGCATTGTTTTCATTCATATCGCGGCGGAAGTGTATTACTACTCCATTCATAAAGCTTGTTGAATCAATACGACTGACAGTTGTAGTGTAAAACCGGTGTGTACAATAGGCTTGAGATTTTCTAGAGGTAAATAAGTCAGAAAGTTGCGTGTTTTATAGACAGATGCGACAGATTATTCAATCGTGTGAAAACATATCCGTTGATATGTCTGGAACTGTGGAGGGAAATCTTGCTACGGGGATAGGGATCGACGAAGTTGCGGCCTTAGTGGCGAGGGTGGGGGAGACACTGCTGCTTGACTCCCGCCCGTTCATAGCTTACAACGACAATCGCATTTTAGACGCTGTGAATGTGTACTGTCCTCCGATTTTAAAACGTCGATCAAATGGATTTGTTAGTTTAGAAAACATAGTGACCTGTGAACATAAGAGGAAAATGCTTCAGGACGGCAGGTATACGCGAGTTGTTGTGTATGACGCCGACACCACAGACCTGACAATGTCGGCGAAAGATTCGAACTTATACCCTGTGTTAAAGAGTTTAAGACAGCAAGTGGACATCAATGAAGTCAGTTATCTCATTGGTATGTTTTTTATTTCATACTTTTTCCACACATTTAGTCCCCCATTTAGTCTGATGTTTTAGTAGCGACTGTGATTTTTTAAAGAATCCATTATTGTTATTATTTACGATGAAGTCTAGTTGTTCGCTTATGAAACACCTTCGCTTGATAATGTTCTTCTAATAATGTGTCGTCTGCTTTAAGGTGAATTAAAGTCACTAAGAGTCACGTGACAGTTATCTTTCTCGCGCGTTCATTCTGTTTAATTTTGACTGCCAAGTTGTTGAATGACACGATTATGAAAACATTGCAGAAAAAAAGTCAATACTTATCAGCACTTTACGGCAATATTATAAAAAGACAATCTCTATCATCAAGGCACAATAATTGATTTCTTTAATATATTTTCTGCATCTATGAACATCTTGAAAGTCATCAAAGACTAGCCACTTAAAACAAATCGTTCAAACTTAAAACCAAGCAAAACATTCTAGCCAAATACTTGAAGTGTTGAAGATACGCTGAAATTATATCAGAAGAAATATGTCGAAAAAATAAATGTACGTGCCAACTTCTAAGTATGCTCCAGATTCTCTAACCCTGAAGTAAGACTGTAATATCTTCTCATCTTCGAAATTTCTGCATGAATGGAGTGTGTGAGACGATTTGTGATCAAAACGGGGTTTTTTTTGAGAAAAAAATATATCTTTATCTTTTAAACATCGTATATAATTTATAATCAAAATTCAACATTAAACACATTTGTGATCAAAACTTAATTTCTGATGTTCCAAAAACTTGATACGGGCTCTAGGTTGTTCTGCTCTGCTCTGTTGTACGAGTGTTTAGTATTGGTTGTTAAAGCATTATGTCTGAACTTATTAAACATTTTGTCTGATGCTTTAATTAAACTCAGATGTTTGAAATGCTCGTTAACAGGGCAGATACAAGAACGTAGCTTTACGGAATGGCATTGTTTTTGTTTATCTTATTTTATATTGACGACGAATTCTATGAAGAACATTATGGTCATGTGTGGGGAGGGTTAAAATGAAAGCCTCCATGACTCCCGTCGGCATCGAGTCACTTGTTGTCTGGGGAGAGTGTCCCAAGGGTGGTCTATTTATTGAGGGTTTATTGTACTATTATATAGAACGGACGACTTTATATGGCTAAAATGCTCAGTAGTATTTTATACCTTTGAAGTCAGCGAAGCTATCTAACTAAATATTTAGATGTATCGTTGCGACATTGTAAGATGATCCGCGAAGAGGATACGGCCCCTTATATCGTGATTGTGCCAAAATAAGGAATTCTTGTATACTGCTATCTAAACATGTCTTATCATTCGTTACATGATGGTATTTTAGTTGAGTGGGTTATATCGTGGTTGTGTTGAAGTATTAAAAGTTTCAATATTTACTACGCTTCTACACGTATAGTAAGAAAGATAATATATTTTGTCACGTGATAGCCCCAAGTCTCAACTCCGACCTTAATTAAATGTGTAAGTAAACATTAAAGTCACGTTACGAATTGATCCGTACTTTATGAATACCGGTAATGACAAACTTCCGTTAAAAGATCGTAGGCGGGTTGGACATATAGCGAAAGCTGTACGTTGTCAGTGTATTCAAACACATTTGTATATGCGAAAGTAATAAATGACACACATACGTGAGTATATGTGTTAATACGTAGATCTGGGCAAGTGACAGAAACAAGAACACCGGCTTAAATAATTGTAGGAACGATCCAGTTTATCAGAAGGCGCGTTAACTTTTTGCTCAATTAGACATCTAAATACGTACCGGCCCCTGATGACCCTGCCCCGCCCCAAATGTGAACGATTATGTCATTAATCGGTGTAATTAACGGATAATTATACGTGTGTCGAGATATGATATCGATGGCGCATGAATGACATTACGATACGCTGCATGTGTAATTATGACATCATACGTAAAGAGAACTTAATTCAATTAAGATACATTACTCATTAATTGTACTTAAGAATGGTATTTTAGTGGTAGTCTACGTTCCGAGGATTTTCGTACTTAGTCGAAGCCATGACGGAGACCTGACTGTTCTCGGATGTGAACAAACACAAGCAAGAACGAAATTATCGCATCAAATAAACATTTAGTTAAAATAATACGCATAAAATAGACTCATTATTCGATCTGGTTTTCCTGCTCTACATCAATTTTTTCCTCAAACATCCGACCTTAAGTGACATTTACATTGATAAAGAACTTCAGAGTGTATCCATTACAATGCTATGTGAATTTTCATTTATTTAGAATCGGATGTTTCATCTTACAATGACCCAGCGCCATACGTTTACAATGATGTAATGCAAAAACACATAATTTGTAGTCTTTACCTTATTCTAGATCAGAGCCGTACTAGTATGGTTTTGCTATGTGTTGTGTAAACCAATCAAATCTTACGTTAACCACCAAGGCAATTTCTCTTCAACCGAACAACGTTTGAAACCTTAACGCGAATTGGTTAACATTTCAATAAAGGGTACGTTACCTTACCGAAATCCACTGAATTTCGGTGAATATACCGAAATCCATTTTGGATCTGAAGAGATCAGCAATCGTAACATCTCGGCAATTTTTTATGTTGCACAACAAATTGTAACCTTCAAATTGCGCCGACCAAATTTTTTTCAATACATTTCTTGTTTAATATCAAACGCAATAAAATATTATAACGTAAAGATTTAATCTTACAGTAGAAGTATTATATCGATGTTTGTTTAAGCAGACGCCAACTCGGTGTCCCGGGACGTATGTTTATCCTCAAAATTTTAATGTGAAAAAATATCGTACATCAAAATCATGCGTTTTTATTATATTTGAGTAAATTTATGGATGAAAGAAAATTGCAAAGTCACCCTGATGTTTTTACCGAGCGTAACACATGGTTAATTCTTTTTTAAACTGCCATTTATTGTTAAACATAAACTTATAATAACATAATAACTTTGAATGAGTCTAGATATGTATACATGAAAGAGAGACGGGTTTTTGAACCGTAAACTATACGACGCATACAAATCTTGCTTTGAGTTGACTGACTAATCCTTTGAATACAATATACACCCCGTTACTGTACTATTACTAATGAGCGACTTATTTTTGGCATACGAGGTATAAATAAGTAATACATTGATGACGTTTGAGATTTTAATAAAAAATGAAGTCACATTTAACGTGTGTTGGTATGAATCGACACTTTAAATTAGTAAATTACGACATTTTACAATTTTGCCCTATCAAAGTCACAAATTTACGACACACATTTCAAGATCGGTCGTAATTCCGTAGTTTTCTCTCTGGAAGCATAATATACCTATAAATACGGAGCTTATCAATGATTCACAGCGGTGATATTAGATTGTCGTGCGAACATAGTGCCTGTGAATGAATGCCAACCCGTTTCTACTTCATTCATTAGCTGTATAAATTAGCCGAGTTACTTCCGTTCGTGAATTATCGGATATTTCCGTGATCTGCGCGAGCTGGTTGTAACAGACGAGATAATCAATATTCTACTAGCATACTCTGTATTTCTTGGAGATTAGGGTGTGCCCTTTACGAACCTTAACATACATAAAATCTGGGATTGTCTCTCGACTCGAGACAAGATATTTACTGACAGAATGTCGTTCCGCAGTAAAATGTCTATACGGTACTTTTACGACTGAATCCGTGATGAAGTTTGGGTGGGAGTGTTTGTCCGAATATGGGTTGATTGATTATTACTTTCCTACGTGAGTGCTTGTGATTAGTGTCTAGCGTTTAGTGGGGGATTCTATTAAGATTTCGTCCTGCTCATATTTTCTATGATTTGCATATAAGAACTATATATGTATACATGATTAACAATATCTCAAGGGTCATTTTGATAATTTTCCGGCGATCGGATTTTAACATTTTATAGCCAAATAACGTATAATTTAGAGAAAATTCGGAATACTTTGGGTTATAATGATGCTTATTGGAAATTCAGGGGTCAAGGATCAACTCCAGGTCAAATGGAACCCCTGAAATACATTGACTAGCGCCTTATGTAGATATTTAAGTTTTGACTATTAAACCTCCCATCCTACACTAAATTCGCTTAATTATCTCAAAATAGTCATTTTATGATAACATTTCATAACTTAATCAAAATCATTACTACCATCTTTTGAAACCGATCATAAGTCGACAATTATAGCAAACTACTTAAGCGATACAGAATAAGTCATCATAAATTTCAATTACAACAATATACCTACACTTTGTGTCTGTCACATGATATATTTATATATAGAGCACTGTCATGGGGGAAAAGCAGAATCAATTGCGACGAAATTGTTACGGCTGTATGTGGGTGACGTGTGTATATTGTATCATCATACCGACCCCCAGCGTCGGTTACATATGTTAACCATCATTACAATCACAACATAATGATATCAACGTCATGATTATATCATATCGATACAACGTCATGATTTACATGCATAATTTACGCGAACAATTACAATAACTTAATTATCAGGATTGCTTACGCTGCTTATACACTGATAAGAAAGTATACAATAACTTAGTTTTGGGCATGCGCGTACGTGTTCCAAGATAGCCGCGTACACGCGAAAATGTTAATTACATACATAATTAGGTTCATTATTATACACTTCTCAGTGGCGTAGATTTCTGTATGTCGTGTTGGCCGTGGCCTACACTTTTTTTAGAAAAATGCCCTTAAGATATTTATATCTATGATATGTATTGTATGTTTTTGATGGTATTGTAAGCATTTAAAACGCATCTCTGGCAATCTAGCTAAAACATTTCCGGGGGACCATGCCCTCGGACCGCCCTAAAGCTAGGCATACACAACCAATCCGCTAAGCTACGCCCCCGGTTCTGTGTTCGCAGTCTTGATGTGTACTCGACTAGTTAGAACATGAATTGCGTCTGAAAATTTGACTACGTTATACACGATTACCGCGGTCTGCAATGTCAGATACAATCATCATATTGACCGGGAAAGAGTTTTACAATATGGGATAAGTAATTATCTCATGATGAAAAGTAATTATTTTAGTTTTTAGGGAATGGTTGAAACTGAAACACGTCAGGTCACTAAAGTTAATTATGATTCTCTATGTTAGATATACTGTTGAAATGAAACAGACCACTAGTAAGAAATGTGGCTGTTTATTGTTGACTTAAGATGAATGACTCATAAAACAAGTATGTAGTAACCTACAGAATACATGTAAATACTTTATAATTAAATAAATAAACATGAAACGCGCGTACGACGTCATAGTGTCTATGGACAAACTACGGTCTAGATACCACCTCCTTATCCGTACCACTAATTCTGTTTTACAATTTTGAGATCAAACCACAACCTTTATTTGCCCACAGCTCCCCTGCAGGGAAGTATTGATTGATTTGGAATTAAACTGTGTCTTTTGAGACAAATTGTATAGTCATAGTATTATACCCCCTACTGCGTTATACGGTTTTTGAAAAAAAATCATACGATCCTATTTGTTTATGCTTAGATAAAACAACCTTGAATATGGTTATTATAAACGAAATTTTGTTATATGATCGGTGTTAAATCATAACTTTAACATCTACCCACCCGTTCCTAACACTTGTTCCGATCATTAAGGTTAAATGTATATCATGGATAATGTTCCTGTCATGACACTATTAGTGATATTATCTGGTTTTTGTTGAAACGTGTTATAAATGTTCTATAAAAATACAAATAGATTGAAGCGACTCATGGGAGTTTACTTAAGTTTTATAATTATGGATATGTTGGGTTTTTTAAATTTTATTTCATAACAAAACATAGGATCTAGTCAAACTATAGATTATAAGCTTGTTAATAATGGGAAAAGGGTTATATCATTGAAAAGCTCCCCATGCAGTGGTCGAGGGGTAGGGCGCCTGACTCCTGATCCGAAGGTCGTGGGTTCGAGCGGGGTTTGATCACGACTTCACAAACTTAAAACATTTTGACTCATCTCGTGTTTTTGCGGTGCGTATTTGAATTCAGTAGAGTTTTTGACTTTATTTAACCAACTAGCCAGAAAGAATAGGCTTGGACAAGAAAGAGAACATGTACTGATTCTTCATTAATACCATTAGTTGAAACATATAAGAAATCAGTCAAGAGCACTTCTAGTAAAGATAACTTCCATTGACAAAACTAGAATATTCGAGTCTTTTAAAAAATAAATTCTAACCTAAAGAAATGCGATAAACTATTATTTTTATTTATTGAATCCTGGGCGTAGTTTAACATTTTACTTCTTACACTCGTAGAAAAGTATAACAATACTCGGTGAATACATCGATTTTATCTTGTCCCACTTGAAATATGATTGTGATATTGTCATATTTGAAGACGCTAGAGTAATTTCGTGCAACGCCCGCCCATTACCCGGAAGAAGATACCGCACTGTATTAAATGGAGAATAAAGGTGTGGATTTCCCACCGTGTTACTACGACACCATAGTGAATATCTTGGTCATCTACACACTTTAAAACAATAAGAGTCATTTTTTTCTACTTGTATCGTGTGCGTCTTCTTCAAATTGTTGAACTTCACATTTATGTAATACAGACGACAGTCCCGAGTGGCACTCTCTCAAACAACAACCCACTCCCGAGTGGCACTCTCTCAGACAACAACCTCTCTTCAACCACATTATCATGTTTCTCGTACTAAAACTTCACTACCAATTTAACTTCTCTAGAGCAACAACCTCTCCATAACGGCTGGTTTTTGCATCACACCAAGGGTTTCTCTCTGAAGACGTTGGACTGTATGACAAGCGTGTCCCCCGAGGTTCTAGTGAGCGTATGCTACGTCTGACGTCCAGTGTGCCCTCTCTGACATCCGGTGTGCCCTCTCTGACATCTGATCCTACAATAGACCGGATGTTTTTCCGGTTTAATATTAACATTTTAATCGTCTACAAACCATATGTACTCTCCACTGGGCGCTTTCTTTGCATAAACAAGACAAAAAGTCATTTCCGCAATTAATTACAACAACAGTTTTCTGATGGACATAAAATACATACATTTATCGTCTGATTTCGCGTCAAGTTGGTGATTGCCTGCGGCGTTCTCGTATAATGAATGAAAATTTCTACGCTGAAAGTAGTCCGGCTGCCATCTTCTCTCAAGGCTGAATGGTGGGTGTGAAAGGAGAATATGATACGAAGTATTGAACACTATCTAATGATGTCTGGTGAAGTTCAGTTAACAGGCAATGAAAGATGCGGATCCAAAGTCAAGTGAAGCAATTAATTCAGAGATAGGGAAGATTTACGATATAGATTTTATCCGGGAAATCACAGATGTTGAAAATCTAGCAGACGCCCTATGTATCGCACAGGTAGATTCAGTCTGATCTAAAAGCACTTAACTTTACCTGAAGCGGTTAGGTGTGCCAAGCCTAGTGCTCGACTTGTTTCCTGCCAAATAGCAGACTTTGATTAGAATTTTTATGTTACCATTTCCTGCGAAAATTCATCCGAAACTGCGGCTCTGGTTTCGTTTCATGGCATTTATTGTATTACATTATCCTCTCAACTAGGATCTTATCCACGTGCATTGTTCTGTGATCGCAGACGGTATTAATAAATATCTCGTCTGAATTATCAATGCGGCTTTCAACAAATAAGTGTAATTAGTTGACTAAACCAAGAAAGAAAATAGTGCCCATCCTGGTATGCAGTTACGAATGTTCGAGTATCGATTTTGTGGCAAAAGTTTGATAATTTACAACATAACAACGTTGATATACAACTAACTCGCGGTCGTCTGTTTTTGTTTTCGTGTCTGACTTTAATTTGACCTTCCCGAATTGACCTGATAAAATGTGCAACAAACACTCGTAGTAAACACGCGATACAAACACAGGTACATACCGTGAGAATTGCAATTTGTGGAACACGTGATACGCGCTCGCGATTTAAGATTTAATAGAACCTTTGCCAACCGGACGCACATAATTGCAGGTGTATATAATGTAGTTTTACGAAATGAAACAAGCTAGACAGTACACTTATCAAAGAACTGTTTGTTCACAATTTAAATTGCTGGTAATTACCGGAAATCTCAAGGCCTTATAAAACATGACCTCAAACGTTTGTCGATTTAAAGTATTTAGAGTTTGATAAACGTTTCCGCTGGCAAATATAAAGCTATATTTGCATGAATACGTGCATTGTGAGCCCGCATTTTAATGCCAATCACTCCTGTATTCTCGTATATTAGAATATAAGCGCACAGCAGATTTATTTACAATTTTTAGTAAAAATGTTGGTATTTATTGCCGAAATTCATTTTCAGAAGATGTTCATGTACCCAGGTATTGGTAAATGTCCTAGTATTGTATATATTATTTTTTATTTTACTGTATGTTACAGGAACACCGGTCGGGGATTATGCCTGACATCATTCCTGGGCTTTTATTAATCTGAACAGTTTTATTCCTAACTGTCGATCAAATTTCTTTTTCAAGTTCATATAAAACCATTATTGACGCATTGTTCTGTTTCTTGTAGGTGGCTTCAACGCATTTCAATCAGAATATGGAGATTTGTGTGCCGGACAGAATTGTAATCCCCCAGCATTCAGTCTGGTGCCACCACCAAAATACAGGACTTCTTGCAAGGTATGCTTATGTTTTATTGTGTGCGACATATGTATGTCTGGATTATACATGGACTGAAAACAACAAGGGAATAAATCAGATAATAACTAGTACGACCGGCACGGCACGGCACGGCACGGAGATACAAGCACGTTTGGTCTCATTGGTCAACAAGACAAATTTACCTTTTAAGATTCTACAAACCAATTTAACGACATACGAGGTATATGTCGGGGTCAGCAAAATGTATATACGTACTTAATTGTACATGGTGACTGGTGGACCTTATAAACAAGATACAAAACAAGCACAGAACAGAACAACACAGTACAAATATAATAGTTAATACTATATGAGAGTGACTCATACACAGACGTATATGTAAAATGTATCATTCAACAAAAGTATTCACTTCTTACATGTCCACCATTATGACCGTATTGAAACACATGATAATGCACTACTCAAGTACCTTATTCATACTCGTTATTTACTCATTAATTAGCACAAAAAGGGTGTTGAAAGTTATCTTTGTATCTCAGCGTTGTTAATAGGCGCTGATTTCTGATATTGTTACTAAGGTTCTCAAAGGTCGCATTTAGTTCAAGTCTTTCTCTGAACCCATTTTTGTCAAAACATGGGGAAATAGAATTCTGCAAACGAAAGGTTGGTGACTAACTAGCTTTGCATCGAAAAGGAACGCGTACGAACGAAAACTGTGAAAGTTCAGTTATTATCAAACGTTTGTTTACACACAATTTCCTGCACTCTAAAGTTGACTCACGATCACCCGGTACTCAAATATTCTGTAACTGATAATGTTGCCATGGAGTTCAAGCAGTTTTGAAGATATCTAATAAAACTACCCGAGATGGGTGAATTTTAATCATTACATTTTACCTGTTACCCGGGGTAACGATTGCACGAATGCGTGTCGAAATACATTTATCAAATATAGGGAATATTACTCCCGAGTTGTCGTAAACTTTAACTGCAAAAACAACTTGTTTATGTTGCTTTCGCCATAGTTATAAATGTGTTTATTTGGTGATTGCACTAAAATATGAAAAGGTGAAAAAACTTATAAAAAAACTCTTCACTATAGAGAGTAGAAATGTTTGACTTTCCTCTTTATCAAATAGGATAATTTTCGTTGAAACGTGACAGGGCTTAACCACAAGTCAATTATATACACGATCAATTGTAAGAGACGATTAACTGTCGTAATATACCGGACTACTTTCTTTCGAGTCAGTGGGTCGATCCGAAAAACCGCAAACCACAGCTTTGGCAACAAGCCAGTATTATGGTAAACATGTCGTATTGTTTAACATATATTTAAAGCACCATGAAACGTAAAACCACATAACGATTTAATCCCCCTTTTTGTACATGTACATCTGGTGAGAAATTCGGGTTTGTTATGGTGATGATGAAATTTCGCGGTCAGTATTTTGTCCTATCCTAGACTTGTGGTCAATTTTTATGATGAAGATGAATGAACACGTATTACATTGATATAATGATATAATCATATAATTACTGCATGTGGCTTCGTGGTCGGTGACTTTGATATAATAGGGTGATATTTTATGTAGTAAACTTCATTCAATTATGCCTTAAGTATCGCGTGGTGTTGTTGTTTTTCGTCTTCATTACGTAGTAAATTATTCAAATAAATATGACTTGTCATTTATTCGAACTAAACTATACATGACTTATTTGAAGGTCAGTGATCCCTGCTGTAAAGATATATGCCAAATTTGATTTGTTAACAAGTGTCAGCGCACTCGTTTATCGCCTTCCAGTATTTGTTTTTATTTTTTAAAATCTTATTAATTAGATGTGCATTGTGGTCTAGGGGTAGATCGCCCGAATCCTGACCTCGGGGGTCGCGGGTCCAAATCCCTCCATGGGCGAGAGATTCTCCCGCGGTCTCCACACTTCCGGAATAAGACGAGAGTACAGGGCCCGTATTCAAAAACGTTTTAAGACTGAATCTTAGTGTTCATTATATTTAAAGGGATAGATTTTTGCCTGAATATTTCTTGTTACTCACTCTACACTTTAGCAATGTTTTATCAAAATATAGTGTGTAATAATAACGTAGAAACAAAATGAACATTTACCATTTTAAATACTAAGTCTGAGATTCAGTCTTAAAACGCTTGTGAATAGGGACCCTGGTTAGAAGCCCAGGAAGCGATCATTGTGAGGGTTTCTTTCGCGGTCAATGTAAAACAATTAAGTTTAAAACCAAAGTTGACTAAGTTTAGTATCGGTGATAAAATTATCTACTTTTATTTCATTATAACGTTAAATATAAAAGAAGGAAACAGTTACTCTACATAAGTGTGAATCATTAACTTATCGCGGTTCAACATCGAGGGTGGCGCCGTAGCTTTGTGATACGTGCTCTGTATATAGATTCTACTTAAGCACTTAAATCAAACGTCCGTTGATTCGATTATTTAATATCGAATATGCATTTACACGTTCAATGAAAGAAACACCTAACATGATTATAAGTAGGGATGAGTGTTAACTTATTTTAGCGCCAACTCGATGATATAAGTGTCTGACTAAATCAGCGGGCGTTAAGGCAGTTTCTATTTCCTGAAGAGGTATGAAAGATGAATGATCATGAACTGAAGTCAAGTGTTGAGACGACATGCAATGTTAAGATAAGACAGTAAATATATCTGAACGACTCCAATCAACGCCTACGTACTTGATTTCTGTACAAGCAATTAAATGCATATGTAATGCGTATATGTGAAGACTTTCAGTTGATCAGTCAGTTATATTTTGCAGTTTTTATTTGCAATCCATTAACATTATTAACAACATGGGCTGGTCCGATCAAACTCGTCGATTATATAAGGATGACAGTTAATGAAATATCGAGGTTTCTGGAAAATGTTATGAACTCTACGACTTATTTATTTATTTAATTATTTTGCGGAACCTCAATAATAAGACCACCATTGGTTCAAAAGAAAGTCGGTCTTATGAGGTGTCTTTCTGTAAGGTTTTACTTTACATATACAGTAAAACCTCAATAATACGACCACCCTTTGGACCCTTGGAAACTGGTATCATTATTGAGGTGGTCTTAACATTGAGGTTAAATAATGAGCAAAATAGTGAAAATAGACTCAAATACTGTTCTTAATTAAAGGGTGGTCTTATTATTGAGGTGGTCGCTAGGTGAGGTTTCACCGTATATCAATATAACGTGCAATGAGTTTCTTTTTCAAACACAAATGAGGAAACAATACGCATTAACTGTTATATCATGACTGTACACAGTTTGTTACATCTGATAGAACAATTAGTGACTGTATTATTGCTGTGTGGCAACTTGTACTTCTACAGTAGTTTTTTCTGATCAATCCCAAGCATTAGCTGTATTGATTGGTTATATAGACAACTACAGTTCACTGTCTGCTCTATGGTACTCGAGTTCCTGGTAATACAAATTCATTCACAAGTCTTGCGATGCTGTTGATTGAAATACAGTACGCGTGTAAAACTGATAAATAGTCCATTGATAAAGCGATTGTTATTCTAAGTTGTGTGTGAGTATTCGGTAGAATAATTTCTAGAACGTGTTATTCATCACCTATTTGGCCACATAGCTTGCACTCATACAAACAACTATTTCCATAAGCTGTTTATCATTCAATAATTTAATGACTTTTACATATTCCCAGTCGTTTCATTTTGTATGATTTGTATTTATGATCAATCTATGACCAATCTCTTAAAATGCCTGATAAAACAAAGTGGAGGGGTTAGACTTCCGGTATGCGAGGATGACTGAATAGGGACTTTAATCAGTTTCGGGAGGAGAGTTGGAAAATTCTTAAATCTTAAATTTATTGATCTATCATGCCATCGATCTATCGATCCGTGGCACTAAAATTTATTACACAAATAGGTAATAATCATTTTAATTTGATTTCAGATCGGTCCCGTGGAAATAGTGCCTGGCTTGTATCTGGGAGATTCCGTGCACTCAGGACAACAAAGCACGCTCAGGGAGCTTGGAATCACGTGTCTTCTCAACGTGTCGACCACGTGCAAGAATTTGTTTGAACAAGATTTTAATTATATGAACATTCCAGTCAATGACAACGACACCGCCAACATTGCCTGTTGGTTTAACGAAGCCATTAACTTTATTGGTAGGTTCCTTTTCTTGTTTAACAATCATCTGCTGTCGTATATACGTAATCTCCACAAATATTCTGATGCATAGTTTTATCCTCAAGTTCAACTTTTCCAATTACTCTTATTTGTTGGGGGTCAGAGATAGTTGGTAACCCGCCGATATAAACGGCTCTTGCAAATGAACGTCACTCATATTGCCCTTAGTAATGGACTGGCTTAAGACAACGTAACAATATAGGACACAGAACAATGTGTTACATATTGTACTAAACTATCAGGGACCGGGATTATAATGTATACTTACATTCAGAACTCAAATCACAACATTTACTCCTATATTGACGCATATTGAGTGTGTTAAACAAACATAACATAGAATGTACGGACATATCACCGGATATGATTTGAACGTGAACTATTATGAATCAGATTCATTGATACGCGGATAAGCAACGTGAGAATAATATTCTTCAATCTGCTCATTTAAATGTCCGTATTGATATATCTATGCACCAAGCAAACTGGGCGATAAAAATGAAAATATAGAAAGAAATCTGATTCATTACATACTGTTATATGTTTTTTTGGCATAAAAGACACGGTCATGAAAAGTGCGCTGTATTTCATTCCATTGAGAGTAATTGAAAAAAAGAACGTATTTGACATTATACACTCTTCTGTGCCAGATAAAGCATGTGATTTAAATGCTGGTATTTCCCTGCTATCACGTTGATATCACGTATGATTAAACCGACAATGTTCATATTTTATATGGAACATAAATTCTTTGTATACAGACACATGTTTCATTGACTATCATGAAAATTAATTTTCCGCGTCTTCGTGAGGGTTTCTCTTCAATTAATAACATTCTTAAACAACCTTGAATGTCCTTCAACTGTAAATGTGAAATCTGTTACGAGTTAGCTTTAAAGCACAAACTCAATAGAAAGTAGGTTTCGCAGCATGAGTCTTTTGAAATTGTCACAACTGAGGACATGTAGCCATTGACAAATCGTATTTGTCATGTATGTAAATATATATCTGAATGGCTGATTGATTTTTAACTGTCATATTGTGATTCACATTTCGAAATGAAATTTTAAATTGGACTTATATGAGTGGAGTAAGTGACGGACGACGAAATATGAGACAGTATCTCGTAACTTAAGTAGTACTGTAAAACTCAAAATTGCTTCCTCAGCAAAACCCGGAACAAGAGTCTTTTTATCTATCACTGTAAGGACAATACGACCGCCTTCCGTGTTTATTACATACACAGAGCGTATCTCTAGATTGAAATGGATCTGGAAACTAGACACTCTCTAGAGTTTTGCTAGTCCTAAACACGGTTGTTTTTTTCAGACATTTCTCTCTGTCCTATATAAATGGCTTTACGGAAAATTCCGGATATGTTTTGACCTTTTTCCTGTCTGTGCCGCGCCGTCTGTCACCATTCTTTCCTGTTTCTGACATAATCAGCCAGTCTTATACAACATGCCACCAAGTTCACATAGTATAGATCTATCAGAGAGTAATATTGTTATGGTTAGTGGACAGGGTCATTAGAAAGAAACGACACAAACACTTGACCATAATGTTAACATTCGTTCAGTTACAGCAACCAATTACGAACTAATTAATTATTTGACTGCTTTGTACTTGTTACCAATACATGTACTTCTAAGGCGAACAATCCTTTTTTGAAATTGTTTTACAAAAATAATTATTTACCACTTGGTTACTGGCATAACAACACCCGTCATATCATCAAACATGTCGAACACATGTTACCATCAGGAATTTAAACTATACACATGTTTGTACCGCCGATCAGACACTTTTTTATTTATACAATGGTGCAATTTGACATTTAACGCAGGTAACCTCATCCTAGATGCCTTTCATTAAGTCTGCTATCTACCGTTTCACTCTAGTTTTTGTGTACGCATTTCTCATAAATTCTAAGTCGGCTTTCTGTATGGCCTTGTCTGAGAAACATTTCTCAATTGTCATATCGTTCATCTTCAGAAGTTGAAAATGAAATGTATCATATTGCAAATATTCATAAGATTGAAACATCAATTATTAAACATTATACCCAAGTATGCGTTCAGTCATTAGCGAAGTTATTAACGAGAGTTTGTTAAGGCGATAATTAACAATCGAACATCACGGACATGAAGATTTTGTCCGTAAAGTTTACACGCCATGTCCTGGTGTTTTGCCTGGACGGCTAATATTACAGTAGTTTGTTCGTGTTATTATTTTGTTCAACGGTGCAAGTTTTGTTTTGGTGTCGTTTCGTTTTTATGGCCCCGCCAATTGTTAGAAGAGTTAATGCCATTTTTCGACTAACAAATTCATTTCCGAGCAATAACGATTGAAAAGCCCATAGCGGGGGTAACAACCGTGTCCTATGGACACATCTAGTTTGTTTCACATTTTCAAATATTGTTTTTCTCTATCATTTCAGATAGCGCACGTGCGAATGATGGAAAAGTTCTTGTGCACTGTCAAGCAGGAATAAGTCGCTCAGCAACGGTGTGCATTGCCTATATTATGTACAAGAACAGTATGTCGTTGGAAGACGCGTTTGATCACGTGAGATCGCGCCGCGGAATTATCTCCCCTAATCTGAACTTTATGCAGCAGTTGAAAGAATTCGAAAAAGACATATTTGGTTCAAAAGTGTTTGACATATCTGAATCAGTTTCATCAATTTCAAATTCACTGGCTTCTGTTGACTTTGACGTGAGTTCATCGTCAACGTCCATCTCTGACTTTTCTGCGTCTAGTGGAGCTTTTGATTTCACGTTTGCATCACCAACAACACTACCGCCCATCTCACCAAAGGAAGTTCTGTCTCTAAGCTAGGGAAGTACTTACAATGTGAAAGTATTGGACGAGTTTATCTTGAGCCCACAATGCTCTATAACAAATGGCGACACTTGGTGCTGATGCTGTTACCATATTGGTCAGAATTACTTTGCGAAGTGACCCGGTGACCTTTTCTGTTCAGGCTGCTGCCAGATTTATATGGAAGCGGGCATGTAAATTGGGCCAGTTTGTTACCCATCGTACTAGAAGGAAGATTTAGTGCTGAATGTGCACAGTTATGCATAATTTTACATTAATGTCATCAAAAGCAATTAATAACTTTACTGTATAAGTTTGTATACATGTATTTGTTTTTTTCTGCACAATGTAAATATACTGTCTATGTCTTGTTGCGTTACAATCAGAACAATTGTTTGTTCGTCTCGTTTTAGCTCATCAGTTGCTTTTTCATTTTTTTCATTCAACGAGGTATTGTCTTCACTCGATCGTCGGCGTTGGTGTTGTCGACGTGGTTGGGTTTTAAAAGTCCACTTTATTATAAAATTGTAAAGGCATACTTCAGACTTGTTGCACTGTATAATACGACACTGAATTATACCTCCGTATTGTATTTTATAGCCTTATTCACCGAATTCAAGTATTACAGTGCAACCTCCCCTGGACAACGCTCTTTGTTTAGGAGCGATACATTTGTTTGAGTAGAGATTGTTGCCATAGAGATGTTCAACTGAAAGTTATTTCTTACCATGAGAAACTAAGTTGTTGAAGAGAGATTATTGCTGTAAAGAGAGGGCCTCTCTGGAGATGTTGTGTTGTGTTATTTTTACCTGGTGGTGCGATATGGTTCGCGTTTCATATAAGGCATTATAAAATTAAAATATGATAGACATGGTCATGAGCATTGCACCATCGAGTGATGTGCTTATTTCATCTCATGTTTCAATCTTTCATTTTTCTGAAGTTCTGAGACGCAAAGCACCATGTTGCTTGCATTCTTGATGTATACTAGTTATACGCATACAAGTCTCTGCTATAACTGTGTTATTTGTTTATGTTTATGCTTATTCAGTGAAGTTTAACAGGCTGGACCCTCCAGGCACAATCTACGATGTTGCTTAGGCTGTTACTGACTTGACACATACTTATTTAGTCATGTATTCATTGCTGTTATTTGGATCAACCAAGCTTTATGTTTAGCTCAATTCTTAATGCATTTATAGACTCCTTTTGATGGTTTGTTGATGATTGATGGTAAAACAACTGTTAAATGCATTATCTCAGGGAATATCATAATGTGAAAGGGTGTACAGACTCAGCTGACAGGGTATTACAATGATATCAGATAGTACAATACAGTGCAACATTTCCAGACCAACACCTTATGGAAGACTCACATTTTTGATGCGGATTGTTTCTCTAGAGAGGTTAACTTTAATGATATCTTCACTTCATGTACCAGGGAAAGTGATGGTGTTGTTGAAGAGAGGTTGTTGCTCAAGAGAGGACCTCTCTAGAGGAATAGCACTGTATATACAATGTTAATATATGTAAATGTGTTATGATCAATTTGAAGTGAGAGACGTACATTGTAACATTGTCACAGTGCCTTTGAAACATGTTATGCTTTAAATGAAGTACAATCTTCATTACCTAAGTTCAATTAATTTCAAATTTAAATCATTTATATATTATGGGTACGAACCATTTTAGGTACGAATATGTCAATTGATATTGGTACTTTGTCTTTAAAATGACAATTATAATGTTAATATTTTTATACGAAAATACATAGTGTTATAATTATATTTATTATTGATGTAAATTTATTTTCTATTTTGCTCCTTTCAATTTGAAAGTCTGGTATTTCTGTACAACTAGTGCCCACCGTGTTCCTCCTATGGAGGACACATCCAAGCTTGCTAATGAAGTTTATGTACATGTATACTCCGTACATTTAGAAATGCACAATAAATATTTTCTCAAGTTTCATATAGGACTTATATAGAAATACAAGAATATGACATTATACAATAACAGTTCATGTTTGCGCAACATGTATGCTATATCCCATTACAATCAACATGTAGTTTGCATATAAATAGAGTTTCAAAATGCAATAATGCTTTGCAAACATTTCGCAGGACTTTTTAAATGTACTGAGTATACTTTCAAACTTTACAGAACAATTCTAAATTAGTTACATACATATAGTGCAATGTAAAAACCAAACACATCGCTGTATTTGCAAACAATATTTTCTGCATAATAGTTCTCTCAATCAGTCAGATCTTTGAACAGAACAATCCTAAATTTTAATGACATAATGTTAATTAATGTTTATATTGTTGTATAATTAGCACACCGATGGCCTAGTTTTACCAATAAGTTGTTTATAATGCTTTTAACTGTTTTTGTCCATTGTTTTAAACAATAAAACAGACTCAAATGCATTGCGTGTTGCCTTTTATTTGTGTTATCAATGGAATTGCTGCAAGGTGCGACCACACCTCATCCGAATGATTAAGTAAACATTTGTTACATATCATTGCTGAGTCATTCACACACAGGATCGATAAATACTGTAGCGTATGGATTTTTACCAGTAGAGACAGCGGCTAGAACAACCAACCACCGAGCAGAAATTCAACTGGTTTCGAGCAAAGCTCAAATCAAATCGCTGCCGCCATCTTGAACCACGTGACCCATGAAATGTCACATGACAGGTAAAAACATGGCGGAACAAGAAATGTTCAAACTATTGATATCATTGAAATTGAAAGCTTGCATAAAGCAGTAATGTCATTATAAGACAGAATAGGTCAAAAGCATTCCGTATGATTCGATTAAACATAAGACCTAAGTAAAATTGTAAGCAACGTCACCGATCTGAATCCGTTGCGTCACACCTGACGAAATGGAAACTATATTGAGCTACGTCATCATTTCAAACTTTAAACCTTATGAATGCAACGATATTATTATGTCGTGGCCACGACTTAACTATCATCTTTCCACGACATACATTGTAGTTATCGCGTTGCCACGACTTACTAACTCGTTCCCACGACATACTAAGTCGTGGGAACGAGATAAAACAAATTTCACACAGTCATGTTACCTCTATGCCACCGTAGATACGCCTTTAAAGCAGACTTTCAGGAAATGTTTTAATGAAGTAGAGACATGAAGAAATTCTAATCGCGTGTATAACAGTCTCGTATTTCAGTACTGCGTCTGTACCTTTGACATTTGTTTTCACATGAATGGCCTACTTAATACTAAGCATGCACTGAATGTTTCTTTCGTTTTTTGGTTAATGAATGTGATCGTTTGGCATAAGGTAGATAAATTATCGGCTGGCGTATTACAAGTATCATCTAACAAATGAACATGACGTTATCACAAAGATATACATATATGTACAAAATGTACTGAATTCTGGATAAATGAAAATAACGTGATCTCTTTTGTATTTGCCACGGTGCTAACTGGGCACACTTGTAGAACGGCACACGGGAACCAAGGCTGACAGTGTGTCCGTCCGTTCTAGCGGTTAACATTTTATAACTCCGCAACACTTATTGTGCGGTAAGTGTCTCATACGACAAACTGGGTGGGGTATCATTTGTAAGCCTCCATCATGACAAGGCATTTAAACACTCTTCGTGGGCTTGTCCTGTACAAGTCATGTTTTCATAAATGCTGATAAAATACTAACTTAAATACTTGTGTCACATTTTCGGCTTCACTGTTGGGTAGTTTCAAAATATCTTGCGAACAACATCTCGTGCGATAATCGCCACACAATTAAATGGAATTGTCTGAACTTCATCAACGTGCGAATATTTAAATTTATTATTACAGAAATCAAATCCAACGTAATGAAAGATATTCTTTATGTTGTACTCTAAATGCTTTAGAAGATGAATTTCACTTTACGTGCTTATGCCCATCTTTCGAACTTTTACGTAGGAAATATATTAAGACTTACTATTTCAAAAGACCTTCTATGTTTAAATGTTTAGAATTACAGAGTAGTAACAGTAATAATAGTAGTAGGAGCAGCAGCAACGACAGTAGTAGCAGTAGTAGCAGCAGCAACGTCAGTAGTAGCAATAGTAGCAGCAACGACAGTGGCAGTTGTAGTGGTAGAGTAGTCACTTTAGCACAACAGCCCCCTTTAACAGCATTTTAATTTGGTATATACTTACAGTCAAGTTCATCTCTCTAGGGCAACAACCTCTCAACAAGACCCAATATATCATCTCCTATAGGGCGTTGCTCTGAAGACGTTGCTCTGTATAGTAAAGTGGCGACCAGGAAGCAAGTTTTGTTTTCATGAAGTGGGCGTTAAATAACTACCTCAAGAAAATCTAGTTTCAGTCACGTGAAACTTACTTCTCCGGTAAGCACAAAAAATAGTTTCCGTATCAGAACAGGAAAATAATTGCAATTGTGTTTGGTTTGCCACATTATCGAATAGCATTACACCCACAAAAGGTATACCACATGCGGTGTCTTTATCTACCGAAGTGTTTACATTTATCATTGTATGACAGAGACACCTTGAACACCAAGGAGGCCATGGTGTATATCATTTCCAACGTAAGCGATGGCATGTCTAGACGCATGCAGAGAACGGAAGATGCCAAGTCTGAGTCCGATTTGTAATGTCCTCCTCAAAAATAAAATATACAGTAACACCTCAATAATAAGACCACCCTTATGACCCTTGAAAACTGGTTTTAATATTGAGGATGAATAAAGAGCGAAATAGGGAAAATGGACTTGTGTTCTTAATTTTGTTTTAATTGTTCTAAGCCCCCCCCCTCCTGTAAAACGATCAAATATCTGTGTATGATTCACCATGTATATTCTTCCCTCTTGTACCATATTCATGTTTTGTTCTACTTTTTTCCTCTGCTAACAACATGTATAAGTGTGCTAATGGCCAAATTATCCCCTGGCGTTTTTCCACAGAAACATTTTTTTGCTGCTGCAACTCATGTTTCCAAATACGGCTTTTGATCTGTGCTGATGTCAAGCGAAAGCATACTTATACATTAACGTACCTCAGTTGTACTTTAAAAGTACTTCTTGACGTAAAATATACGATGTTTCGAGTCATTCCCTCTGGTACCATATTCATGTTTTGTTCTACTTTTTTCCTCTGCGAACAACATGTATAAGTGTGCTAATGGCCAAATTATCCCCTTGCGTTTTTCCACAGAAACATTTTTTTTCTGCAACTCATGTTTCCAAATACGGCTTTTGATCTGTGCTGATGTCAAGCAAAAGCATACTTATACATTAACGTACCTCAGTTGTACTTTAAAAGTACTTCTTGACGTAAAATATACGATGTTTCGAGTCATTCCCTCTGGTACCATATTCATGTTTTGTTCTACTTTTTTACCTCTGCTAACAACATGTATGTGCTAATGGCCAAATTACCCCCTGGCGTTTTTCCACAGAAACATTTTTTTGCTGCAACTCATGTTTCCAAATACGGCTTTTGATCTGTGCTGATGTCAAGCGAAAGCATACTTATACATTAACGTACCTCACTTGTACTTTAAACGTACTTCTTGACGTAAAATATACGATGTTTCGAGTCATTCTATTACTGAAGTGTTAAATACGCATCAAGTAGAGCTATTTCTGTGGTACAACATTCAAAATTTTGAATATAAATGATATGTGGTAATATTTTCAAATATGGCATATTATAATGATTACCAAATAATGTGATCTGGTTTCATACTAACATTTGAAACGATTACTCAACAGTAACTTCAAAATATCATTCGTTAACCTTTTACGCCCTGCCAAATCACATTGCCTGATTTCATGGCATCGCATGAAACAAATATAAGGACTAAATATGAAAAAAATATTAACGCATGCGCAATACGGGCAAATGTTAATGGACAGGATTATCGGAAAAGAGATAAAAACAATCGAAAGGATGTTTATTCAAATCCGAGCCCATGAACAAAATGAAAAAGGAATAAAAAATAGAGTCTAATGATAATAATAATATTAATTTTAATAATAATAATGATACTTGAAAATCAGTGTGTAGTTAGACGTTGGACAAAAAGGAACAAAACAAGGATAATATCGAAAGGTACTCAATGACTTACATGTCAGCCCATAAGTACAGAACGTAATTGATATCGCCTTATACTAATCTGTCAGAAATCCGCAAAAAACTTTGATTAATTCATTAGTTATAAAACAACCAATAAAAGTTGTCTTGGGTATTATCGTAGGCCTACTGATTAATTTACGAATTTCGTAACACTGGTGTAAAACTGGAAAATTGCGAGGTCTAAATATATAATTTAAAATACAGTCGCATCTCCTCGTTCATTCGATTTCTTTTATTAATTTAAATTTCATTTCGAGTAAAACACGGTTTCGAATAGCCCATTTCAATTCGATGTGCCTAAAACAAACATCGGGACCTGATATTTATTTAGTGTGATACCAAGTCAACGGGTAGAAGCTTGTCGAATAAACGTGGTCCAACCGTATCTCAAACTTTCAATTATTGTGTTTGTTTTCATTATATTATTATTCAGGTAATGTTCAACATGTACGGATATATTTAGTTTATATACACATACAGTAAACCCTCACCTAAAGACCACCTCAAAAACAAGACCAGTTTTCAAGGATGGTCTTATTACTGAGCATTTACTGTATTTATAAACTCTTTAAAATGAAGCTATGTTGCAGTTTGCAAGACATGTTGAAACTACGCCGCACGATGTATTTAAATTATTTGACTTTTTTGCTGTCTTCCGGTGTTAAAGCAACTCGACGAGGTTTTCTTACATGTGCGCATGTTTGAAATATAAAGCTTAGAATTCGGTGCATTTCGTGGAATTGGTTTGATGTGAGATTTTAGTCGCGGAATGAGGCTAGGTATAAAAAGCGTAAGACTTGTTGTATTAAATAATGCTATATACATGTACGTGATACAGTATGCTTAATATAGAAGTATATAAAGGGAGGTAACTCGTAACAATGTCCTGTAAAAAGTTACTTATTGATACTATAGAGGCCCTTGTTGCTGACTTTTAACCTGTGTTTCTTGTTGCTGATCCTATACAATTACTTGTAGTAAATATGTACGCCCATGTTGCAAGGGGTTCAACATTACAGACAGCAATACAAATGCGTTTATCTCCAGATTCTGTATAATTTCACGTGCTCATATATTAAATGAGTTCGTTATTTGAAATATAGGGTATTTTTATTCACTATCTGAATAACGGTGAATTAGTCATGTTTCAAACACGCAACAAACCAGACAGACACACGAACATATCGAATCGCCGCGATGATCGCTCACAGACCCCACAAATATTAGTTTACTTTTTTTCTGTGACATTTAGTATCGATTGTTTGTTCATTTGGTATATACAATACAATACAATATCAGTTATTGCATAAAACATATTACAATATTTATAGCAAACAATAATCTATTCTATACAACATGTAGAAGAAATACATAGATTTTCAAAGAGCATACAAATTTTACATCATTTTCATACATTTTTGATTTCTACATAAATTGGCAAAGTAAATAAATTTCGCAAGATTACAGGTAGTTTTTGGATTTCCGCACATAAGATTCGTAAATTTCTGTATATTTGGCCAGGTGTAATAATAGCGTTTTAAGTATTGAATTCTAAGATTTCTGTATCTTGGACAGATAGGTAAGAAGTGATATTCATTTTCTATCATATTTAAGGTTGATTTTGATATCTTCCGCGTTCAATTTCCAAGTCATGAGAAGAAGTTCGAAATTTGGTTAGAGCTATTCTGAATTTTTTGTTTTTAATGAAGTTAAAATATAGTTCCAACGAAAATATGATGATGTCATGTGCTCATTACATGTTCATTGTTATATGATGATTACATTTGATTATTATATCTTCATTGGTGTATGATGATGACATGTGATAATTATATGTTTATTGGTAAATCTGGCAGTGGATAACCGTATGTCACGTCACGGACAGGCATGATCTGCCCAGTCCGGGAATCGAACCCGGACCTCCCGGGTGACAGCCTAGCGCTCTACCGACTGAGCTGACTTGGTTACTTCTTCTTTTATTCTTAATAGTTTGCAAGTGTCAGATGGATATCACAGAGTAGTGTGTATGGAAATAAAACAACTGCAATGGTAATTTTAAGTTTTTTTTATTTATTGCCATAAAGATTGCTTTGATCTTTGTCATTTATTTCTTGTTACGGCATGCATATCATGGAATAATGTTTTATAATGAAATTCATTTGATATAGTGAAACATTTACAACATAAATCACCAAGATTTCTATGGAATGTTTTGTAGAATAAGTTCGCTTTCCATAGCAAAACTTCAATTATATTTTATAAGGAATTCCAACGGCTGCCATGTTTACATCACGGAGATTACCATTAGTGGCATATGCACCACATCCGCCAAAATGAAGTTCGAATTGGGACATAAACTTATCTGGTACTTTGTCTTTGGTAACTAAGGAAGCTGTATCTACCCATTGCCTAGCAACCGCTGGTGAATATCCATGGCTACCAAGTGATTGGCCGCCATGGTTGAACAGAAAAACGAAGTATCCATTCGGGTTGTTGTCACAGTTGGTAAACTGAACATCCTTACCGTTCGACTTGTATCCTTGAATCTGTCCTCTTTGGTTACCGCCGATGGGATTTATTCCAACGTAAACATACGGCGACAACAACGAGTTGGCGGGACCCTTATATCCCACGTGACTATTGTACTGTACGGATACACTACGGCTCTTGTATCGGGTAAGCTGTTCAATACGAGTGTGATATTGCCTTCCGTTTGTCCGTCTGTGTCGTATAATCACGTGACTTTGATCATTTGACAGTGATTTGATATCGATATTCATGTATGTCTCGGGTGAAATAAATGTGTAACCATGGTTGCCAAGCATCAAACAGAACACAATGAACGGCTGGTTGGCGTAGAAGAGTTGATACACACCACTGTCCTTTACACCAGCTTTCATCAATTCCATACATGAAGCTGAAAAATATATACAGTAAAACCTCGATAATAAGACCACCATTAAGACTCATGAAAACTGGTCTTAAAATGGCCTTGAAAATTGTGTTCTTAATATTGTGGTGGTCTTATTACTGAAATGTTTTTTAAGTGAGATTTTACTGTACATGGAAATGTTTTCAATATCAGCAGGGACATACACACCAAGGATTGGAAACTGGCTGATATCGATACAACAATAACAAGAAATAATTTACCCACAATCCTTAGCGAGTACGGTAAGCATGGTTTGTATGTACGTGATATCAGGTAGCAAGTATAAACTATCCCCAACCCAAACGTATCGTGGATTTTTAAAATAATTTCTGTTCTCAGTAAAATATGTATTAAGTTACCTCCCCTGACGACCGAGAATATATGTCTTTTGTTACATATATTTTGTGTATTTGCTATTAAACAAGTTAATATCTTTTAATGCATTAAACTATTTGTAGTGGTTGTTGTGTAATTGAAATTTACTCACAATACAATATAGAAATTATCTTCACGAGTGACTGAATACAAAATTAAGATAATTGTTTTTCAAAACGACGCATTGAAACTGTGTGGTAGTACAGCGTCAATGTATCGTATGCAGAATCAGATTAGATTAATGCCAAGACGCTAGAGGAAGAACAGGTTAAATGTTCGTACTGGTTTGTAACCCAGGGACAGTGGTTAGGGAAACCCGACCATCATACATAACTCAAATACTGGTGGGAAAAAACGGTACAAAACTCCCAGTATAACAACAGCTGTCCATTTTGATTTTAAATCCTATGTGTATTTACATGTATCACAACCTCAACATTTCAGTGCTTATAACATCTCACAAACACGAAGTATAAAATAAGTTATACAACCATACCTGGTCTGTGCAAGGAGCTTATATACTTTGTTTCTTCGGCAATATTATTCATCAGCGTAGTCAAGTCGTTGATTTGAGCACCAGTTTTTGTTTCCAATGTATCCAATCGATCGCTCAGTTCTGCTGCTTGTTCCCGTATTTGCTTAATATCAGAATTAGCATCTGCACAAGTTGTCATCAAGTTTACATTGAAATTAGAAAGATCTTCAAATGTGTCTTCCCAATTTTCTTTGAGCTTGTTTAACTCTTCTCGAAGCCCTTTACTTTGTTCTCTGAGATATTTCTTTTCTTCAGTGAAAGCAAGTTTTACTCGACGAATAACGTTGTTGTAATTGGTAGTGTTAATTGTACTGGCTTCGTGAACTAAGTTGTTATTACTTATGTTTGACGACGTGATTCCTGTGGTGCAACATTTAGCATTTGTTTGTTCAACTGATGCCCACAAGTCGTTAATATCCTCCTTGATCAGAGAGTATTCCAGGTCGTACCTGAATATACATTGTATACAATAGGGTGAGCTGTGTATTAATTCTTAAAACAATAAACAATAATTGCTTAACATATAATATCGATTGGCACAACGCCTGACTCGTGCTCCGTATGTCGTGAGTACACCGCCCCGCCTTGGTGAGGGTATATCTTCACAATCCCTGCTTGAGGCACGAGTACCGGTTAGTCACCCAAGAATTATCCATCGAGTGTGACTGGTATAAGTTGTAATAACTTGCGTCATAATGTAAAAATAAATAAATAAGTTAAAAACAAACGGCTGTAAAAACATGAGTGTAATTAAAAGCCCATAACGAAATCGGGTTTATGAAACACATTACAGTTCTTACGATATATTATAGTACTTCACGCCATCAAAAACGCATCAATTTTTAATTAGGCTTCAATTTCTACCTACTATTGAAAGCTTTTAGTAATTAACAGTGAGTAAATCATTGTTCAAAAAGAAAGTAAACTATGGATCAATTATTGCTACTTTATTGTTGATTAGGTTTAGGAAATTATTTTTTGTGAAATGAGATTATTTCTTTTTAATGTCAACATACTTACGCGGACAATGTTTAGTCGCGTTTACAATGACGTTAAATATAACAAAGTAAGATGCTCACAAGGAGATTCAGTATTTTAGTGCACTGTTTTATCAAGTAGATAGATCGATATTTTATTTGCATATTGAACACTGAAGAGCTTTTTTACAAAGCAGCAATAATTATTATTACAATAATGAGCAGCGTGACAAATGGCGAGGAAGCAAGTAATTTTAGATTGTAAGTTTTAGAAAGTTCAATACATCGAGATATAAAGCATGTTTTTGTTTGTTTCTCAAGTTTCTAAGTAGGCAGAACAGGATCTTGATGTTTTTACATGCGTTCTCGGGATATTATGTATATAATTATGTTACACGTCGTGACCATACCATTATCTATACCATTATGTAATTATGTTATTTTATGTTCACATATCATTACATTTGTAATTTGTGAAAATGTAAAAATAAAGGAATTGTTCTGTTCTGTTCATATTTTTGTAATGTAAATTTTCAAAGATATTGCTTATGCCGATATGCCTATAAAAGTATGTATGTTATAACATTTACCTTTTTTCCAGTCGAGTCAGTTGTTTAGTAACATCCCGTCGTGAACACAGAACACATCTATCTCCAATTATGTAGAAGACGCAAACTATCAACGCAACAACAGCTTTTAACATCATTATTGTCGTACAATATTTTCTTTTGTGGTTAATATTGCAAGTGTGTATCTGTTGTTTACTCACACGTGACTTTGGTCGATCGCAGTAAACGTATAGACACGTTTATATCAACAAGAATATTCTCTATATTTCGCTGACATTCAAACAAACAAACTTCGCTCACAAGAGGTTATTAACGGCCAATTAACGCAGTGTTCTTAACTTGCTTTCCCCCAATTAGATTCGTCCTTAACGTCAGCGTAGAGTCTAAGTGGTGTTTCAAGCATTAAATTGCTTGAGATGTGTATCTTACACTCTATCAGAATCGGGAATAAACAAAAACGGAACACAAATACATGTTGTCGTGTTGAAGACAAGCATCACTTCCTGTTTCGACGGTTTTGAATGCGGTGTTAGAACAAGTTGAGAAAGTCCTGTTAGCGACATAAACACGCACTTGAACTCAGTAAAAGTATTGCGCAGACTGGCAGGCGACCATGACGTAGCTGATAAACGGACACATGATGTCGTAAAATGTAAAATGCCTAAGCATACAGAATGACAAGAGTGTCGGTGCCGTTAAAACGACAGAAAGGCTAGAGAATTGAATGTAAATAAGAAAATGTCGAACTTTGCGCAAACATTGCGTACAAATAAAATGTTTTCTCGATAAATATGGCACTTACTCACCCACAAACAATATGTACAAAATGCAAATTGTTTGTTCGTTGCTTAAACGCTGTACATAACTGGTTACTCTGAAAATCAACACAAAACGCAACAAAAAGAGCAATTACGTACTTCATGTTGATTTCATAGCTTTTATTGGAACTGCCATCAACGGACGGAACTGCCATCATCACTGCAGGTTGTACGGGTTTAGTGTGCTCAAACAAATTATAAAAAGGTGGCTTACTCCTTCCAATAGTGTAAGATATTAGGATAATTTATCCCAAATACATTTTAATACAATAAATACGTAGTACCGTGTAGTTATACAATAACATTAATGGACAAATGAAATTCACGGTCCGGAAATACCGCGTGTTTCAAAGCAATTTAATCTCACTATAAGTGAAATTGTTTATATGTTTAGAAAGTAGACAACTTACTCTTACAAAATGATATAATATATAATAATATTTATTTGAAATAGATAAAAAATGTGGCGTCGTGTGTTTCTGACTATTATTAAGTATAAATATACTAATCATAAAATTATTGCAAAAGGTTTTACATATTTAGAAACTACAGAACACATTCTTTCCAATAATACAATAAATTACAGTATTTTATAATGCGAGATAAAAACAAACACCTACAGCCGTATTTTCCAATCAACAAAATGAGTTGAAATAATGATCGCAATATGTTTAATAGTTGACCCAATTTTGGATGGACTTCTATATAAGTAATCCCAAATCCATTTATATATTAAGAAAAAATAGAGCATGTATAATTTGGTACCAAAATGTTTCGAATATATCGATGATTAAAAAAATATACATATAAGACTGTGTTTCCTTGTTCGTGTGGACCGTGTTGTGTCGGGATTTTACACTGTACCTTTTATTATAACCTCAATATCAATGAAAAAATAAAATTCTAAGTTTAAGTTCGTCATCGTAAATGAATATTCAGTACATTCACTCGATTTAATATAATTTATAGATTCTAATAACATTTCAAAGTATCAAAAATATTATGTCATGCAAATATGATAACGAGAATTTTGTAATATTAAATTTTTATTTACATAAGCGATATCCATTTACCGCCATTTTGTATATATAAAAATGTAAACAATAGAAAATCAATGCTAGAATAGACCCATTTTCTATGCAAATGCAGAATTAGTGAAGCATCCCAAACCGACAGTCATGTTTATCAAACAGGTGGGAACATTTTTGCGTTTTGCTAATTGCATTATTTCCCGTGTATGTTTTAGGAAGACGAACCAAACCGGGTCGTCTCGGCTGCTTTGTCAGAACTAAACTGCGTTATTATAAACGGCCCTTATAAACGCCGCTGTAGTACAAAAACATGTAAATAGAGGAGAACCTCAATTAAATGGGTCAGTTCTTAAAATGGGCAATATCTATTATATTGCATATTGTCTTTTATTTGTCAAACAGAAGTGAAATGTAAAGTATAATACACATACTAGCTGGAGGTTTTAACTGTCCAGACATAGGCGTGGAAATCCTATCTGTAAAATGTAATGCGAATGACGGTCAGGAATGATAAGACCTATCAGTCGAATACAGCATGACACAAGTGCATACACAGCTGAAAGGAGGAAAACATCTTGGATCTTGTATGCACCAACAACCAGTCACTGATCAAGTCACTCGACAGTATACCAGGTGTAGTGGTGTGGGGTTAGTTGGCTGCATAGTTCGCTCAGTCAGTAGAGAGCCGTACTAATGTTTAGGGGGTCGTTGGTTCGAGGTTTTATTTTATACCACGTTCTGAGTCCTATGAAAGATCAATTACTTTAATACTTATATAATGATGGGCTATCAGATGTCAGGAAGGGATACATGTAGATTACTAGGTACATCTGTTGCTTTATAATTCTACCTTATTTGTTCATTGTTTCAGGTTATTATACAGGGTTTCCGTAGTTACCGGGAACAGACAGTTGTCGAGCCGTTCAGCAGCAAACATAATGTTATAGGTAGGTTTAAATGGACTGGTTTCAATATATATACTATCGCCTTTTTCACAATAAAGCTGACCAAAGTGTTGCAAATCAAGACAAAATAAAATTCTTGATAACTGAAACAATATGTAACTTTCCTGAAAGTTTCATATTTAGTGTACCAAAATCCAAAATATCTTTAAGTATTCGCATTTATTTATAAAGTTGTGTGATTTCATAATTAGGTACCCAAGGCCTGTTCCGGACTCTACAATAGCATATGTTATATGATAATAAGAAGCTAAATTCAATTATTATGTAACTTTTTATTATTGATTGAAGTTGTAGAACAATAAACTCAAACAGAAAAGAAGACAAACAGTGTCTTATATATTTTTGTATTTTTTTTTTAGTGTTATGTCATCATGATTTTTTTGTTTAATAAAATACCAAACTCTTAATTAATTATATTTGTTTAAATACACAAAGAAGCATATACAAAAATCCACATTTGCTTCATCTGATATAAAATAGATAATAGCTGCAAAAATATGATTGATATATCAAAGATATTTAAATCCTCGGCACTTTAATAAAGTGCCTAAAAGTGTTGCGGACACTACACAAAAGTTATAAATTGCAATAGTTTTTCCTGGGGATAATAGTATTATGACTGCATGTAAACTGGCTCCTACTCTCAATTGTGTTTAGTTTGGCGTCTCTTCTAATAATCTTCAATGTAAAAAGGACCTTAATTGAAGTATTTTATGAACAATGTACACATAACATGTAAGGACACTAGTCCTCTACATAGATAATGTTATAGAGTCATAATTATAACATACTAAATGATAACATTTGAATCTTATTTATTTCATCTTCTCCTTATATGATTTCAAGTATTTAACTCTGAAATACACATTACAAGGACAGTATTAAATGTACTAAAGCTGCAAATATGTTGCGGACACTACAAAAATGTACATAATTATTACAAAAGCTGATGTCAAAGATGATGTTCCGTTAAAAGATATAAAACGGTCACTAAACTATAATATCATTGATTAGCATGTTTTTCCTCTGGTCTACTAGTGTTAAAAAGAAAAAGATGCGACTTTTTAATGACATCATAGTACTTATTAACATGTAACAAAACAAAACTAATATGTAACATTTGAAACATTTTTACAGTCCGAGCAAGAAAAATTATAATCTGAAATTAGTTAAAGCACATTTCCATAACCCATTGATAAGTACAATATGCTTAGAGTTAATACAGTTTCATTAACAATTAACTTCTAAAGAAATAGAAAATGTTGCAGACACTACTAATACACTGCTTAGCATCCCAACTGGTTGAAGACTTAAAAAAGCTAATACAATTAATTAATACTGAAAATATTTGAATAGCAAACTGTAAAAAGACAAATATCACAACCATTCATTATGGTAGCAAAATGACAGTAGACACCTCTGTCTTCTAAACATAATCATTGCAAGAGGAATACCCACAATGCAGACAATATTTTGTATCAATGTAAATATTTTTCCAGTAGTATGGACAGGGTAATGAATCAAGTGTTGTACAACATCATATTCTTTTCATTTGTCAACTGCGTTTTGTCGTACTCATATCACGTAGTCAATTCCATGTATACGTTGGTTATCGTATATGATAGTTGATGATTGATATCACAATTATACAGAACTAAATGTTGTCCATGCAATGAAATGATTGTTATACAACCATAGCATCTCTGCTTTATTCAATAGTCCTTATGTTTGTTAGCAGCTTTTTGCCTTTGACTTTTATTTGTTACACTGTTATCACATTTTATGGGTAAAGTATTCCTCTCCGCCTTGCGTTCATTGTGTTTATTTGGGTTCACCTTAAGAGCCTTATTAGTCAGGTGGCATGTTTAATCATTGTCATATAAAGTTACACGTATCTTATGGTGTGAACTTTATTTATACTGTACCGGTTAAGACAGCAAACTATGCAACTATATGCTTAGATTATTGTGATGCCAGTAAAATACGTAAATAATATATGTTAATAAATAAGTGATTTGATATTGGCCCTGTTATTTGTCCTCGGGACAGTCGTATTGGCCCTCGGCCTTCGGCCTCGTGCCAATACGACTGTCCCGAGGACAAAAACAGGGCCAATGTCAAATCACTTATTTATTGACAATTTTATTAAATAACTAATAATAATTAAATCGTGTTTTCTTTCTGTATACGCTAAAACTATGAATTAGTTCTGTGCTAAAAACTGTCGACGAACGTTTAAATACTGACTTTAAAATAAAATGGCTGCCGTTTCCGAATTTCCAGCTGCGAATCTATATCGTTTTTTGGCCCTGTTTAATTAGCCAATCAAATTCTTTAAAATGCGGGCCAATATCAATATCAACTAGCGGCCCCGGGCCGAAAGTGATATAGATATTGGCACTGTTATAGAGGAGGCCTTTGTATTATTGGATGAGGCAAATGCTGTGTTTAAGGGCTAATAATTAATATTTATTTAATAAGTAATGTTAATAAATACAGATTTTCCTCCTTTCCCTACAAGAAGTATTTCAACAATATAGTTTTATGGTACATTCTAAATACATATTAAGTATACAAAAGAGAATGCTTGAAAGCTGATTTTTGATGAACAATACATATTGTACAATAAATCACAGGATTTATTCGTTGTTTGGGGATTCATATTGCTAATATTATTTATAATAATATAAGATTTATTGGAAATTAAATTGTCTATAATATATACGCACAGCATAAACCAGGATTTTGATAAAAGCTTTTGGGCAAAATGTAAGATTATCAGAGTATGCGTAATCCTTGCTTATCGTTAGATTTTATACTTCGGAGGTGCAGAGTTCCATGAGATCAGCGTGTGTGCCCCTATACCAATCAATTTGAAGTCAGAGAGTTGGGAATGTAGGTATATGTTGGCAATATCAGTCAATTAAAACCATTGATGAAAGTATGATAAATAATGTAGACATTAATCTTTGATTCAAAGAAGCATGTTTTACTGGATGAGAAATATAACTGGTCTTTAATTCGAAATGCGTTATTATTTCATTCGGATCGCGTCTGTTCAGTTCCGAAATATCTACAGATACAATTGGATCGAAATGTTGGTGTCAATGCAAGTAGAATGTGGAATAAGCATTACTTACATACAGTACTATAAAAAAGTATTACTTCATTAAATTATGTTAAATGGCGATTTATTACTTTAAGGTGTTAGCAAATCTTTGTTTTTCATTTCTTTATATTTTTCTGGATCATTCTTTAGTTTTTCCCTCGACTTCCTTGATCTCTTTGTGCTTGAATTTTCCGTTTTATTCACCTAAAAATGCTACATACCTTAGAAAAATGAAAATACGTTAAACCTGTAGTGTCCGCAACATTTATTTTTTTGGCTTTTTTTAATTTTTAAAGTGTGAATGATACTGGAATGTTACATAAACTGAACTATTGATTGAATAGAAATTTTCTTATCTTGAAATAAAGATTGTCAGCAAATTATTTTTTATTCTAGTTCAGTACAAGATTAATTCAATTTATCTCTTGTTATGCATCCTTAACTAAATTATTTTAGATTGTTTTCCTTAATATGTAGCATTTATTTACTCTAATACCATAATTATAACAAAACAAAATGATAGATTTAATTCTAACACCAACAATATTTAAAAATGAGAGGTAAAACAAGTTTTTAAAAGGTGTTGCGGACACTACAGTGTTGCGGACACTACACACTGGCATTTATACACTGAATTAACACGAAGCGCATGTAGAAATGCCAGTATCATGGTGCAGTTATTTATACTACAGTGTAGTCTTTTAACTGTATAATTATTGCTATGTTGTATGGCTTTGTTTCTGAAATATTCATGAAATATTCATGTGTTGCGGACACTACAGAAATCTCGGGGAAATCATAACCATGAAATGAATAAATGAAAAAATCATCAAAATGGATACGGTTAATGAAGAATGTTGTTGTTTGTGTTCAACACATATAAGAGTCTATCTTAAAGCAGTTAAGAACCTCTTATTATATTCAAAATGGTTTAAACACACCTGCAATAGAAACTAGAGTTGAGAAATCCTAAAAAGTATAACATAGTATTACAATTAGTTATTTTGTTACCATTTCAACAATAATTGAGCAAATTTCATGCAGAAACCTGTTAAAGATAGAAAAGAAAATTGTCTATTAAATGGAATATAATAAATTGATAGCTTAATGCTCCATTTTTACTGTTATATAGTAAAGAAAATGCTTTTTGTCAAGTGCAACAACATAACATGCAAAATTGTCAATTTTTACCGTCAAATTTAGGGGAATTTCTTTTTTTTGTTGGTATAGGCATGTCATATATCATTTTTCTTGAAAACAAACTTACAATTCATTCAAAATCAATTTCTTTTTATGAAATTGATGTATTAAAACCCCTGCAGGAACATATAACATCAGTAAGCATGGTCTGTCAACATTATTGTGAAAAAGGCGTATACACATATTTGTTAAAATATATAATCGTTATTTCTAATTAATCAATTTCATATATTAAGCTATTTGCCATCTTAGTACCTAAAATTGTGCTAGAATCAATCTTGTTCAATGTTTCTTATATACGCATGACTAATACATTTCTTAATTTGGTATTATAACTTTTGTTCTGTTATTTCAGTTGGAAGAAATGGATCTGGCAAAAGTAACTTTTTCTATGGTAAGTTTTTGTTTTCTTCAACTGATACAGGTTTTTCATTTTCAGTGTTTACTTATGTTGTCAATTTTAATGTAATTGAAAGTATTCAGGGGTTCCATTTGACCTTGGAGTTGGCCCTGTGACCCCTGGAATTTCCAAATTGGCACATTTTGACCCCATTCTGTGTTTCCCTGCCATAATATTTCGTATGATATTTATAAGTGTGTATCGAATACCGATTTCAAGACAGAAAAAAAAAGTTGATATACCTCAGAGTCCCCGCGTTGGGGTTGGGTTAAGATGCCATCAAGACTTGTTTAGTAAATTAATTCATGTTTGTTTTAATTCCAGCCATCCAATTTGTATTGTCTGACGAGTTCAGTCATTTACGACCAGAGCAGCGTCAAGCATTGCTGCACGAGGGCACAGGTCCCCGAGTTATATCAGCTTTTGTGGAAGTCATCTTCGACAACGCAGACAATCGAATTCCGGTTTGTTATAAATGCGTTAAAATCTACTTTCGCTTCTAACTCAGTTGAGAATACCATTATGGTGTACCCTATAGATGTCTATTTGTTAATATTTTTTAAAACCTGTTTTCATTGGCTGAATACCACACAGTTTGCTTACAACCATTCTGAAGTCAATGAATGCATACTTTGGTATATATGTTTGTATACATTACAAAAATGCGGCCCAGAGTTTTGAAATTGCTTTTGTGCAGTTGCAATAGCCACCAGTCTTTGAGTCGTAATTGGTGAATCGTAGAATCAGAGTATCATTTCATACTATGTTGTTCGTTGCATAGGCGTCTAGGATCTAAATTTATACTTAAAAATGTACCATAATTGTGGCTAAATTACTAGTATTCTCTGCCAGAAACTTAACAGGATTTTAAAGCCAATCCTATTTTTATCATTCAAAGAAATTTCAACGTAACTAAACTGCAAAGCTTAGAATAACACTAAGTATATTCAGTATTACACATGTTATTAATTCTACATACTTTTATATTTGTATTGTTCCTAGATTTGCCCTGGAAGAAACCCCAATATATTCTATGTTGTCTTACATTTTAGATAGAGAAAGATGAGGTTGTTTTGCGACGAGTTATTGGATCCAAGAAAGATCAATACTTTCTTGATAAGAAGATGGTCACGTAAGTTTTAGTCCACATTTAGAATAATTGTTTTAAGGCTGTTGTTTTGTTTGCTTCACAAAAGTATTACCATAAAATCTGAAACCAGTCATACTCAGAGGTTACTTTTGCAGATTTCTTACATATACATCACACAGAAGGGCTAATTTTTCACCTGTTTGGGAATGGGTCCTGTCCAGTTCAGTTCGGAAAATTAAGTGTCGTGACTGTCTTAAACACAAATTTATAAATAATCAGTGATGAATTCCCATTTAAACCCCTTGTCAATTTTTGCCATTTTCTAGGTTTAGATTGGGATAAAAGATTAAAACACTATTTTTCGATTGTGAATGGGTCCCAACCGTAAAAGAAAAAAACCTTGCATAGACAAATGCACTCTGCTATGTGATTTTTCACTAGTCATATATTTCATTTCTTGTAGAACGATAATAATGCAACACAAATCGCCTTCATTAATAATGGTGTTAGTATTTATAAATCCTACTGAGTTTGAGACAAGATCTCAATTGAGAATTTGCCTGCAAACCATGGACCATGATCTCTGTATATTATTAGTATGAAACATGATCACCCTATAATATAACGCATGTTTTCACTCTTTGTTGCAGGAAAGGAGATGTGATGAATTTGTTGGAAAGTGCTGGGTTTTCCCGAAGTAATCCATATTATATTGTTAAACAGGGAAAGGTATGTACCCACAAATATCACACAGCTAAATTATAAAATTAATGTGAAGAAATAACAGTAATCCATTGAATGGTCATCTTAGTTTGAATATAACAAAGAGTGATATATTTGTAAAGCGTTTGCTGATATCACAGGGGATCTATTTTACCCTGGAGATGACCCTTTGACCCCTAGAATTTCCAAAATGCCACAATTTTACCCCAAGGATCCTAGCTTAAGGGTCATTTTTTCTCTATGTTACAGGTATTTTGGCTATAAAATGGTAAATTCTGGTCAGAATTATCAAAAATGAACCTTTAGGTTCAGCAAGTTGTGAAACCTCCAGATTTGAGCAGGAGACTTACACTGTAATGATAGACTACACTATGCCTCCATCAATATTATATTTAGTAATGCTGGTATGAGAATTTTCCACTAATTGATGAATTTTAAGATCAGTGTTAATCTGATTAGAAAGTTTGATGACCATATTTCCGCAACACACTACTAGTTTTAGATATTTTGTAGTGCTACTATTAGATGGCTAATCTGTCTTTAATAAACAGACCCCAGGTCTTTCCACTTTTTTCTTTCTTTGTCATTCTAATCCCTGGTAATGTCAAATGGTGTTGTACTTTCTGTAGATTAATCAAATGGCCACAGCCCCAGATTCTCAGAGATTGAAGTTGCTGAGAGAAGTTGCTGGTACCAAAGTTTATGATGAACGAAAGGAAGAAAGTAAAGATATCCTCAGAGAAACCGGTAAACAATTATTACATTCAGTGACTTTCTTTAAAGGTCATGATGATCCTGACATTTTCTGTTTAATAAGATGTTCTCCTGATCTTTCTAAATATCTTAGAATAGAGTCACATCTAGTTGTAATTATTCCTTTATTCGCTATTGAATGCAAGTACTATCCAGATTATCGAAATCATTAATTAATTAAATCGTTTATAATTCCAATATTGATTCACTCCGCTGAAGCACTGTAGAATCGAGATGCGTAAACTATCATTCAATTGAAGAAAATGGGTATACAATAAAATTCTATTACATTCTTCTTAACTTAGTAAAACTTAAAGATAACGTCCTCGGGAGCTGTCAGAAAGAACACTTGCACAAAATTTGCATAAAATGACGTCACCTGATTTATGTGCAGTTAATATCTTGCCGTATTAACCTTGTGTTTAATTACAGAGGGTAAAAGAGAGAAAATTAATGATTTACTGAAGTATATAGAAGAAAGATTAGCAACATTAGAAAATGAAAAAGAGGAATTAAAAGAATATCAGAAATGGGACAAGATGAGACGGTTTGTGTTTATTGTAATAATGCCTCAAAAATAATTGATTTTATTAGGGCCTCACAGTATAGTTTGAGTGCCCTTCAGTAATCATCGTTTTTGTCTGTCTTTTTTTGTTTCCACTCATGAATGCTTAAGTCTATGGTCAACAAAATTGATAGGCCTGCTGGTTTTGACAAATAGATGTCCCCTGTTGATTTTGAGGTCAGTAGGTCTCAGCTCCAGGTCATGGTTTCTTGTTTTCTTAAGAAATTTCATTATACCCCTTTCCAATATACTAACTTGCCTGTATCAAGGCCATCATTCAAGGTGCTGATCACATTTGTGATAGCTCTAGTTTCTAAGTGACATTAAAATCTCTCATTTCGGTGTGACTGTTTAGCCTCGGCAAAATATTTTCTTCTAACTGAACTTAAATTGTATCCTATTGTGACTTTGCCTTTGAATTTTTCATTACAGTATTAGAAACACATGTTTGATTTTTGTCCTAATATGGGATATAACATTCTGATTAGCTTGCTAAAATTCCTGTATCTGTCTCTTAGTCTGTGAGAATATAGTTTCATTTCTTTTGAAGTTTCATTTTAAATATCAACATGACAATTATGTAGTGTTACATATAATCATATCAAACATTGTGTAATAAATCTTTCAGATCTCTTGAGTACACAATACACGATCACGAATTGCGTGATACAAAGAAAAAGCTGGATGAGTTACAAGAAAAGAGAGATAACAGTGGCGCCCAGTCACAGAAGTTCAGGGATCTTCAGCAAGCTGCAAATGATAAAGTGAAAGTAAGATAGGTTATCACATTGTTTTGTGTTTGTAGAATTTTTTAGTGTCCTGTCTGTTAAAGTTTTGAAATGAAATGTTTTATTTCCATTCGTAGGGATACTTTTAAATAGTGTATATGTCATACTTGTAAATAGTGTATATGTCGATGAACACTGAAGTACTTTCACTCATCCATTCTGCTATTAAACTACCTAATCTTAATATCTGATATTATCATAGATATAATATATTGATATGAATAGTCGATATCTATAATAATTGATATAATTGTAATATATTTGATATATGTGTCAATATATATCAAATATAATATTATTGATATGAATATAATAATATCTGATATTGTCATAAGGTGTCTGATATTAATCGTTAGAATGTATTATTTAACGGATGTCTAAGACTGTCTTTTAACAAATTTCAACAATAACCTATTTCCAAAAAGGAATTACTCATGTTTGAAAACAAAACATACCTGAAAATCATATATTTCAGGCCATAAATAAAGATTTACGAGAACTAAAGACACGTATGCAGACTGTATTCGATGAGAAGGAACAGCTTCAGACAGAGAACCAGGAACTGACAAAACAGAAAGCTAAACTAGAACTAACAATGAAAGATATTCAAGATGACCTCGAAGGTGATGCTAAGGCAAAGGTTGGTATAAGTTAAGGATTATATCTCAGCGTTTTGATAAAAGGCCATGACTAACCGAAGGCAACATTTTAAATACGAGTACAGTTGAATATCTAATTGCTGCTTTAGAATTGAGTTTGAAATTAATTTCTTTACATTTGTTAATTTTCTTATTAAGAAACTTATATTTATTATTTGATTTTAGCTGTTATAAATTTAAATATGTCTCCACATACAGTCTGACCTCGTTTATTCAACAACCTTGTCTCCGAATAATCGGTATCATCCAAAATAAATATCATGTCCTGAAGTGTCTTCTCAGGTATGTTGAATTGCAATGGGCTATTCAAAACTATGTATTAATCAAAATGAAATTCTAGACCCGATGAATTCGAATGAATGAGGTTTGACTGTAGTAGTGCTTAGAAAGTTCACATTCTGCGTATAAAACAGCTTTTGTTACCTCGTGAAATATTATTATAATATCACTTTTACAACAATCAAACTTGTGCATTTCTTTTGGTAACTTTCACTTGTACAGTACTTGTACTTGATTTTGTAGAAAAAGCAGGAACTGGATCTGCAGAAAGTAAATGAGAAGATTGCTAAAACACAAACATCATTAGAGAACATCACCCCACAATATGAATCCCTGCGAGATCGGGAGGAGGATTGTACTCAACAGTAAGAATCACCCTCTATTTACTTTTTTTTTCAGTTTTTGAGTATGGCGGGTCCTTATAATAGGGGAAATTTGCATCATGAATCACCAAATTTTGGTATTTTAGGCAAAGATAATTTTACTGAGGGGAATTTCTTTCAAAAATATATGTGTTTTTCTTCCCAATATCGGCCCCATATTTGCCATATAAAGGGGCTGGGATATATCCAGATGATTAATCAATATTTGTTAATAGGAATAGAAAATTAGAATATCTCAACTGGTGTTTATCAAGTATACAACTTGACACGTGTTAACGCCTGTAGATATCATTTCACATTTAACTTGTTATTCAATTCAGTAATAACCAGACCATTAAAATATAGTACTTTTGGTTTTAGCTTTTATACATGTACATGTATATTGATTTTTAATTTTAAAGTGCAGCTAGCCTGTCTGCATATAATTAAGAAACAGATTGGTTTGTCTAAGTACTGTTTCAGGAAAATCTTTTCTGGGGGATGACAGTCAAAGTAAGAGGACCATCAACATTTAACGTTTTAATTGCTTTTAACATCCCCCCCCTCATTCCCTGGTTATTTAGTTTGCTGGTTGTTCTGATTTTCCTGGAGTAGCCCTTACTGTGACCCCTTAATGAAGAATAAAGTGATCATATATTGCTTTATGATTGTTATGCTCTGTTTCGATAGACATGTTGTTTACATGAATACATTTATTTGAACGCAGACTAGCAGCAGCCGAGCAGAGAAGGAAGGAACTGTACGCCAAACAAGGAAGAGGAAATCAGTTTACATCGAGAGACGACAGAGATAATTGGATTAAAAATGAACTGAAATCACTTAACAAAGCTATAAAGGAAAAGGAAGATCAGGTAGGTTGCATCTGATCCCTCCAGCTTCTCCAGAAAGTATGGTATAATAAGACCACCATTTGGACCATTGGGCAAATCAGTGAAAATGGACTTGAAAATTGTGTTCTTAATTTTGAGGTGGTCTATAAGCGAGGTTTTACTGTATATGTATTTATGTGGTACAAATGTTGAAAGCTATTAAACATTCCTGTCAGAGTGGTTTTGGGAGACATATATTGATAATTTTCATGTTTTCAATAATGATCTCTTGACTGCCTTGCCTATTAGTCTATGTATTTTGCTTATAAGTTAAAGCAGTATATATGTCTGTATTGTTTGATTTTATTGATTTGTGAAATGTGTTTGAACGCTGCTCTTCTGTAAGTGACGTTATTTCAAGAAAACACAACATGTGATGTCACAATTGCAACCAGGAAACAATATTTACTCCATATGGTCACTTCGTTTTCATAATGCCATATGGGGCAAATGCTGCTTACTGTCAGTACATGGTGATGTCACATGTGACGTTTCTGGAAATGACGTCACTTTAAGAAGAGGTTGGAAATCGTACAGCGGCTCTCATTTAGATAGTTAACTTGAAAATAATCTCTGATTTCTGTGTTTTAGATTCGTAAACTCACTGAGGATACCGGACAGGAAGATAAACGTAGGGAGATGTTAGAAACAAGAATAACTGTACGTAAAGTTGTCTTTCTTGCTATTTAGAGTAACTTAGTATGAGTGATGTTGTGGTTCTTCGAAGGCTGATCTGGGGCCTTGTTCACAAATATTTGGACTTAAAAATGTTAAATGATCTTTTTCCTTCTGTTATAATGATACAGATTTTTATAGAACTTAAGAAATAATGTAGAGTGTATAATAACAATTATTCAGACAAAATTTCATTCATTTGGATATAATGAAAATGTAAGGCTGGTTAATTTGACTTTCTCAAAATTTCTCAAATTTGAGGTCTAAGTCTGTGGTTCAGTCTTAAAATGTTTGTGAATTAGGCCCCTGATTAATTTTTGTTCTTTTTAAATACATCACAATTCTTTAGCATGTTTCATTCTTGTTAGGTCAATTCACTTGTTCGTGTTGTTTGGTCTTTATCTATTTTACCCGTGAAATCTCCGGCATAAGAACGTAGGTCTTCTACCCACCTCCCCTGCCCACAAAAATTGCCCCTATCCAAAATGTTTTATCACAATATTTAAAATCAATATCGTTTTTTATTCTAAAAATTGTGCTAGTTATAAAAGAATCCTGTCACCACTGTTTTGTCACTTTCAAATTAAACTGTTACAGTATTAAACTGTATACTGTATTAAAAACCTGTTTATGGCTAATAAATGTTTTGTTTTAAATATACTGGAAAACAGACTGATTTTATGTCACACGTTGTGTATATTAAATCTTCTAATGGTGATTGTCGCTGGAGGGGAAACACAAATATCTTTTAGGTTAGCCTTGTTTTTTGTCGAGCCCGCTTGCGGTGACCTCGACATAGTTGCCACAATGGCGGTCCGGTGTATGTGCATCCGTATTTTTACAATGGAGGTTCATTCTTTTTGTAGGAAATCAACCAGAAAGTGGAACAACACAAAGACATCATTGAGGCAAACAATAAAAGTTATACAGAGATGAAAACTAAGAAAGATGAACTGCAGAATGAAAGAAGGTTGGTTTACTAATGCACATGTCAATACATACTATGATTTTGTTTTTGATTTTTCTTCATAAGCTTCTCACTCAAATTATCCTTTGTCTTAATTATCATGTCTTATTCGCTACATCTGTTTACCTGTATATTATTTTGTATTTATGTAGGCTAGAAGCATGTTTTATTGCTTAATGCTGAATAAAAGTTGTTGTTGTTGTTGTTGTTGGTTTATGTTGTCTGTAAAGTTGCGACTTGAACTATTTGTACCTAAAAGATTATTGGTTATAAGTTGGTAGAGTGATTTGGTTTTATGTCTTTAATGTTTGTGTATATAGTTTAATAAGTCTTCTAATGGAAGATAGATTGGTTTCTTTGATCTTCACATTCGATTGATGACAATTCTATAAGACTACACTTTTCATGTCTTGGTGTTATATAGTTATTTCAGTGTATTTGAACTGACATAAATTCTCCAGAGATGTTTTTTTGGGGAAAAAAATTACTTTTTGTTTGTAGCGCCATTGACTGATTTTTCATGTTTCTCAAACATGACTTTGTTTTACTTAAAGAATGTTCATTAGAGAAGACATTACCAAAATTAATGTATTACCCTATATACTGACATATTATGCATATTACTTGCTACTCCTTTGCAACATTGTTGAGAAGTTCGTGAATGTATATGTAAATCATGATTTTCTCTCAACTGTGATCACAAATTCGTTTCTGCAACCGTTTCAATTCTTGTTAGTGATGTGGCTTCAAAATTCCAGAAATTTCAGAAAATATATATTTGTTGCAGGGTCAACTTAGGACTCTAGTAAACTGAATGGAAAGGTCAAAATTTATTATTTCATAATTTGAAGTGCTCGCAAACTCAAAAATGATCTTCAGTACTTGATGTGACAACTTGTTTGGTATGTTTCAGTGCTCTATGGAGAGAAGAGAATGTTTTACAGCAGACTTTGGTTTCATTGAGAGATGAATTAAGCAAGAAGGAACAGGCTTTACGCTCTATGACTGGGAAGGTACTTGTAGTTCATAAGATTTCAGATGTGTTTCATGTAATAAAAGAGATTTTTGTGTTCATTGTCCAGGATTTTCCCTAGGATTTTTGTGCTAGTAGTCCTTGGACCCTCGTGTTTGATAAATTTGGGGTCCTAAGTATATTTGTAGGGTCCCAGATATGCAGTTTATGCTTGACAAAAGTTTATTTGAGGGGTCTCAGGGATGCACAGTAAGTTGAAAATTGGAGTCTCTAGAAAGAAAAGGGAGTCGGGGAATTAAGATGTCTGCATCAGGGAAATCCCTGATTGTGTTTTTGTTTCTGAGCAGTATATTATCCTTTTCTGTCTGTTTCCAGGCTACATTAAATGGTATCAACAGTGTACAGAAGGTGTTACAATCATTCCGGGAACGTAATATGCATCCTGAACTTATAAATGGTTACCATGGTACCCTCATAGAAATGTTTGAGTGTGATAAAACATTCTTTACTTGTGTTGAAGTGACAGCTGGAGGACGGTAAATATTTGGTTCACTTATTTGTTGTTGTTTTTTTATTATCCATATAGACAAAAACGTCTTCCTGTTGCCGCTTATAAATGCCATTCACTACTTTGAAGATTCAATTTAGTGTAGCAGGTTAATAAACATATAATATAATATTATTGATATTTGATAATGGAATCAACGTGGGATTTATTTAACAGTACATAAGTACCAGATCATCGAAGTCTTGTACCCGATCTTCCAAGGCATCTCAATCTGAGATAAATCTCAGCTCAAATATTGTCTCAAATTGTTGAGATTTTTCTCATCTTATCTTAGACCAGACTCATAATCAATGATGAGATTATATTTTTCTCAGAAAATGTTTAAGCAATCCAAAATGAGATTGTCTCAAACTCAGTCTTTGATCTGAGCAAAATCTTATATTGAGCTGAGATTTCTATTTGAGATGTTTTGAGAGATCAGGCCCAGGTAACAGAGTTTAAATCTGTTTTACAGTTGGACCTCGTTCATTTGAATTCATCAAGTCTGAAACTATTTCGAATAATATAGGGTTTCGAATAGCCCATTTCAATTTGACATGCATGAAGATACATGGGAACTGATATTTATTTCGGATGATACCAAGTATTTGGATAGAAGGTTGTGGAGTAGACAATGTCTAACTGTACCGACAATCATACGGTTATGTTTACATTTTGAAAGCCATTATAGTGTGCAGCATTTACAATAGGGGCTGGTCTTGTGCACAAATGAAAGAAACTTCTCTGTCATTGATGTATGGTAAGATTGACTGTGTGCAATAATTTTTATAAAGGTGACACTTAATGGATACATTCTGTAACATTTTGTGACTGCCGAGAAAGTCTCTATATACTTGTATTAGTGCGGCACTGTTTTAGGAAAAACGTTAAGATTTACGTATATATGTTTTTAATCGAATTCATAACTGATTGTTACTGCTTCTACAATTTAGTTAATCGGTATTTCTGTGATATTTTAGATTATTTCATCATATTGTGGACAGTGATAAGACTGGTACTGCTATTCTACAAGAGATGAACAGACAACATTTACCTGGTGAAGTCACTTTCATGCCATTAAACAGACTAGATAACAGAGATACTATCTATCCAGAAACCAATGTAAGCATGATTGTCAAATGTCGTTAAAATTATGTTATTGATACATTATTAATATTACAATTTTTGTTAATTGTTTGCCTAAACAGACATGAAAAATGTATTTTGTACAGTGAAAACATTCTGTGTATAGATAATACTTGCGTCTTCTACTGGACGCCTGCCCAGTTAGTGCGGTAGTAAGATTGCTAGAGGGTCACTTGGGAGGCACGGGTTGGATTCCAGGGCGGGGCAGGTCATGATGTCCTTCTGTGACATTAGGCTACACAACATTGTCCACCTCAGATTCATGTTGTCAACTGCTTGCTGAAGGGCAAGTTAGTACCGATTGTTTACTACTTCCAGGAAAACTGTTGTGTCAACTGACCACTCTATACAGTAAAACCTCACTTAAAGACTACCTCAATAATAAGACTACCTCACCATTAAGAACACAATTTTCAAGTTCTTTTTCACTGATCTGGTCTTTATTCAACCTAAATATTAAGACCAGTTTTCAAAGGTCACAAGGGTGGTCTTATTATTGAGGTTTTACTGTATAAATGAAAAAAATGGAAAATTGCATGAAACCAAATTAAAACAAACATATCTTCTACAGGATGCCATACCAATGATAAGCAAGCTGCGCTTTGTAGATAAGTACGCTCCAGCGTTGAAACATGTCTTCTCTAAGACATTGATCTGTAGAAGTATGGAGGTAGCTACACAGATTGCTCGCACACAGAACCTTGATTGTATCACACTGGATGGTAGGCTTCACTTTAATATATTAACGCCATTAAAAAAAAAAACTTAATTACTTTAGCCTTCAATATATTCCAAGTGTTAAAAGCATTTTATTGTTACAAATGAGTAAATCATTCTTCAAAAAGACAGTAAACTATGGCCCTGGAATTCATATTTAATAATTGATTAAGTTTAGGAAATTATCTTTGAAAATTAAAATATAATTATTTCGCTTTAATGTCACCGTGCTGACGTGGACAATATTTAGTTGTGTTATAAATAGCGTGGAGTATATATCTGTAAATTACAATTTTATTATTTAAAATCAAGCTGAAGATTTTGTATTATGGTCATGAAACTTAAGTTCTGTGTTAATGCTACCTGAGTTAATACTTTTATTTGACTGCTAATTATTTTTTTATAACACTATCAAATAATCAATTATTGATTTTAAAGAGAAGCAGTGGAATTGTAAAGTAATATAAAGTCATAACTTGTGTGACATTTTTTTGCAAAATAACTTATTCAAGGTGAAAAAATGGAATAAATTATATGATGAAAGTTGATGTTCAATAAGTGTATACTTTTTGTGTAGAACAATTTTTTTATCCTATTAGGTGACCAAGTGTCCAGGAGAGGCGCATTGACCGGTGGTCATTATGACAACAGAAGATCCAGACTTGACCTGTTTAAGTCAAAGGAAGACTATGCTCAAAAGGTATAGACGGTTTCAAAATATGTGTTACAGTTAATTGGGTTTGTTAATTGCTAAATACAGTAAATCAAGTCTATGGAATTTATAGAATTCTCTGATTTTTAGTATTCAATCAAGAATAAGTGTTAGATGGTATTTGTATGTGATATGGCATCCTTTTTGATGAATAGTAATGTCACAGTGTTTTCCAATGTGTTCTATTACTGTGTTATGTATGACACAGATGATATCCTTATAAGCATTAAGTATGATTTTCTTGCTATGACATTTTGTTTCTGCTTAAATTCAGCAATGCGATAAAGTAATCTATGGCAAAAACATGGCTTTGGGAGTAAAGGTATGATTCTCTTATAATGCATAGTTGATCAGTCTGCCCTATACATTTACATTATGTTATCATTGTATGTAAGGTGGCCAAGCAAGAAAGCCAGTTTGGTGAACACAAGAGTAAAGTAGAGGAGCTTGAAGGACAGATCAACCACCTGGTGTCTGACATGCAGAGGATGGAGACTAGGAACAGTAAGAACAGAGATAATTACGAGAAGATGAAAGCCGATGTAAGGTTGATGACTGAGGAACTGAAGAACCTACAGAAAAGTCAACCTGGAAAAGTAAGATTATTTTTATGAAACTTGCTGTATTCAATGGTATCAAATTCCGGATTAATAAAAAATTCAGAGCATCGGAGATTGATTTGAGATTGATATAAATCCAATGAGTTGTTATGGAGTGTAGGGGTGAATCTGCTACGGAGCAACAGAATTGAATACGAATGTATTTTTAAAAAAGCATACAATAGCAATCAAGGTGTTTTGCAGGCAAGTCCATGGATCAGTTCTTTGGTTCTATTTGCTTACGTACTTAAGCAGACAGAACCAGAAAGATATGGTGGCTTCCTCCTGCATGGACTAGAACTTTTTTAAAACGACCTAGCTATGATGCAGACACAATTGTTCCTTCAAAAAATAAGACTCCACATTGAAAGGAAAATATTGACATTATTTTACTGATTGACTACGCATGTAGACCAGAAAATGAAAACTGGTCTGTAATATTTTGAATGCAGGAATGTCGGGGGGGGGGGGAGAAATCAGCCTGTATAATATTCCTTGTTCACAAAACTACTGGGTACATTGGAAAAGAAATTTGGTTGATATCTTTTATTTTGTGGAATGTAATTTATGGAATGTTACCTATTATTGTGACTGTTTTCTCTTCATAGGGAAAGAGTGTAGTGAACCTGCAGAGTAGTCTCGAGGCAATGAAGGGATCTGCTTTGTCCCTTAAAGAAGAATTAGGGACCGATTTGTTGTCACAGTTGAGTGTTGAAGATCAGGAAGAGATGGATAAATTAAACGATCAAATCAAACAATTGACGCAACAAAACAAAGAGTCTTTGAAGGAGAGAATTAAGGTTTGTACAGCATAACACAATAAGGGATATGTTTCCAGTATTTTCCTTGCCAGAAGATATTTTATCAGGTGGACAGACTCTTATTGCAAGCTGGCATTATGCAAAGTCTGTGATTTTTTGCTGTTTCTAACATCAAAACTAAGATTGCAATTCTGCTTAAACTTAGTTAATACTTAGTGTCCTACCATTACCCTTTTACTCTAAAATTGGATTTGTTTTGTAGCTTGAAGGGGAGAAAAACAAACTTGAGAATTTGTTACAAAATAACCTGATGAAGAATCGCGAAAGAATTTTGAACGACATGCAAGAGGAGGCGGTTATGACAAGGAAAGAAAAGCTCGAGGATTCCACGGAAAGTTTAAACAAAGTGGATAATAGACTAGGAGAGATAAAGGCATCTATGAAAGGTATTTACATAGGATGTCAGTTATATAGTCATCAAACCTGATTATAGACAAAAACTGAACTAAGACTTATACTTGTATTGTTTTATGTTATTGCTTTCTATTCATGAAAACCTCAAAATTAATTATAAGTCAAAAAGTGAAGTAAGATCAATGAAGATTGTCACAAATTTGTGAAATAAAAGTTGCTCACTTTGCCTTTGGTCAGAAATGTGTTTAAATGGTAATTTTGTTCAAGGATGTAAGAGTTTCCTCTGAATTTTGATCTTTATTTTTGTGAAAAATCATTATGGCTTCTTAATAAATATCATGACAAGTCTACAAATACAACCAACAAGATGAAAATGAGAACAATTTGGATGAAAGAGCTGAAAATTCCATTGCAAAATAATTATAGTAGTCGTTATTTTAGTAGATTTGTATGAATCGGCTGTTTATTCAGATAATATTGATGTTTACAGACACAGAGGACAATTTAGAGAAAGTGAATAAGGAACAGAAGGAGTTACAGAACAACATTGAATACTGGAGGGTATTTATTTCTTCATGTACTTTGAGACGGTTGCTGTGTACTCCCATTTAGTAAATTTCAATACACTTCCCAGCCACTTACTGTATAAGTATCGAGCTTCATATGTTGATGTTTCGTCAGTGTATGTAGTCCAAAGGTGGTTGTTACATTGGCTGGGTAAAAATTTTTATCATTGCCAAAGCTATCTCCATATACATTTATTAAGGAGATGGTAGATTCTTGTGTTAACACCTCAAATTGAAAAGTAAATATTATGTTTTGAAAAATATTTTCATTTCCTGTTACATAAGAATTAGTTTCTTTGTGATCTGATTATATAGATGTGTCCATCTCAGTTTCTTTCTAACCTGTGTAGATTAGCTCACAACATTTAAATTGATTGCTTCATTCATTGACAGGGACAGGAGAAAGAAATGCAGGATAAGTTGGGTGAGGATTCTAAGGAGTTGGACAAAATGACGAATAAACAAACAGTTCTACTAAAAAAGGTAAATACATGATACAGGTGTATATTGTCACTGTCTTTGATACTTGAGTAAATGTTTGTTATTTTTGTTCTAAATGTTTGCTATTTTTAATGTAAACCCTAGATTGCACTAGTTAACGTTAGTTGGTTGTCAATTTTCTTTGAATTATAGCTAATTTAGATATAAAATGGTAAAATCTGGTAAAAAAAGATCAAAATGACCCTTGAGATTTAGCCCCTAATGGAACCCCTGATCATTATCACAAAAACTGATTGAATTGTTATTGCCACGCTTTTGTTCCTCTTCTGTATAGTTAGTGTTTACTGTTGTCTGAAATTATGAAAGTATTTGATGTGCGTACTTATATATTTACAGAAAGATGATTGTATGAAGAAGATCCGAGAGTTGGGATCGTTGCCAAGCGATGCATTCGAGAAATATCAGAATCTCAGTTCTAAGCAGGTATTGTCACGAAAAAATTTTACGTTTACAAATATAAATATAATAGTCTAAACTCATTTATTTTATATTGATATTGTAACAAGCGGGGATTTCCAGGATGCATGTTTTCTGCGTCTTTGACGCAGTGTTCATTATTTAATTGCCTTGATAATTACTTTCGACCAATATCACCTCAGTGCTTGCACCTTGCAAGTGTCTCAGTAATACATGATCACAATGGCTGATGAAGATGTCTCAGCTAAAAATGTACTAATGGGACCCCCAAATTTTATCAGGGACTCTCAACTTTGCAATGAGTCCCAGGAACCCCATTTGAACAATCTAAGGGAAAACCCTCGTAAAAAGTTGTTAAACTGAAATTTGTATCTTGTCAGTTTCAAGTTTAGACAGTGCATTCTTGATTTTCTCTTCAATATTATTGTTTATACTTTCAGTTGTTTAAGAAGTTAGACACGTGCAATGCTGAGTTGAAGAGATACAGCCACGTGAACAAGAAAGCTTTGGACCAGTTTGTCAACTTTACTGAACAAAAGTCTAAACTTATTAAAAGAAAGGAAGAGTTGGACAGAGCACACACAGTATGTATCCATGACATCCATGACACATTTGTAGAACACTGAATATATAAAGATTTAGTGGTTACATGGAACGTCACATTCACAAGACAATGCTTCTTCACACACACCACAGGGAAACATCATACAGAACACTAGGGGTTGAGGAGGAGTATGGGCAAACATCTATGGGTATTGGGCAATAAGGAATTGTCTGGCTGATTATTAAAAAATTTAGGGGACAACAAGGGGAATAAAGGGAGGGAATACATTACAGGACAAGTTTGCCACGGACAGAAAGGGGGTGGGGAACATGAATATTATATCAAGGCAAGGAATTCTACAATGGAAAGGGGCTAATTAACCAGATTATTTACTTTGTACCTTGAAATAATGTATATTTTTATTAGCATAATATATTGTTATTGAGGAAATCCTAGAAGTATTTTAGTTTGGCAAATGTCATAATTATTAAGTTCAGAAGTAGCTGATTGTGATTCATCTTACACGATTCAGAGTTATTTCCCCTGTTCTTACTTTTGATTATTTATGTGGTTGGGTTACTAATATTTCTATGATTGACATAATCAACATGTTTAGAATGGTATGTTGTTTATTTCAGTCCATCATCGACCTGATGAATGCCCTGGATCATCGTAAATATGAAGCTATACAGCTTACTTTTAAACAGGTAAGACAATGTTTTATGTATCAGCCCTGACCAATGTAATGACCTTATTGAAGCTTACCTGAGTGCAAAGTGTTGTATGTGAGCTACTGTGCGGCCCTGTGTCCCCATTTTCAACTAGATGATTTCTCTGTAACTACTCAGCAACAACATTACATCACTTTAGAAAACTTCATAGGAATATTATTCAGCTCAAGAATTTGTGCACCTAGGGTTTTTGACAACTCATTAAATCTCTGAGTGAGAGCAGAAGTAGAGTTCTGGCCCTTGACTTTGTATACATGGCTTGTTTGCTGTTGTACATATGCTTAAAATGTATTACATGAATTAACAGAGCTTTATTTATAAAGCACATGAAGTACAGGCCACTCGAGAAATCGAGGTAGATTTACTAACATTTCAACAGTTTCTGTTGATGGTTGAGGCTGTTTCTGGACCTGGGCATCAAAACACACATAGTAGTCAGGTTACACAGTTCTTGTGTACCGTAAACCATTCCTTTGTTAATTATAATAACATATTTCTATCTATATACAGGTGTCTAAATACTTCAGTGAGATATTCAAGAAGTTAGCACCAGAAGGACATGCTGTGTTGGTCATGAAGAAAGGAGACATGGATCAAGCTGTATGTTGTTTTATAACTTTGTTTCTTTCCTGATTTATCAGTGCTATACGTGAATTACTGACTCTGATGTATCTATATGTGTTATTGTAATATTTTATTGTACTTTCTAAAGCTAGAGCATTCAGGTGCTTATTTGTCAATCTGTCTGTATATCAGTCTTCTGCAGTTTCCTTGTTTGGAGCTTAAGTCCAAAATACTCTCCCAAAGAGGGGGATTGGAATGACGACAAATTAAAATTGTATTGGTCGCGGGTCAAAAACCAATTCAAATTTTGTTGGTTGTCCCTTTATTTTCGACAGCTTTGCTTGTTAGTATTACACATATGATGTTTGTTTCTAGGGTGACGATGAAGAGTCGCAGTCACAAGAAGCTATACCATTGGTAGAACAGTTTACTGGAGTTGGTATAAAGGTAATCTTCCATCATTCTTGTTGTTGTATATGTCTTAAAGTCACATGGTTGAAACAGCATAACAAGTTTTGAAATAAAATGATCAATGAGTTAAAATTATTTGTGTGCAGGGCTTTGGAAATTGTGGTGTTCAAGTTTAGGTTTTAATAAAGTCATGTTTGTGGAACACGAAAAATCTGTCAATGGCGCTACTGGGAATCGAACCCTGGTCTACGAATTACTGGTCCATTACGGATTACCGGTCGTTAACATAAGTGGTATAATTATTAATGTGCCAAAAAATTCCTAAATTTGCCAATAAAAATGGACTGAAAAACCAGTGTTGTGGCAAATCTGGTTGACACCTTAGTATGATATAGACAGAATTTTTGCAGTCTGTTGTAAGGACGCAAAATTTGTATCTTCTTTTTCTACTAAATGTCTTTCAAATATTCGGACAATGTCTGAATTGTTAAGAAGTATTATGTGTAGAACATGATTTCATCGTTCTCAAACTTTCATTTGACCAAAGGGTGAAATATAATGCTTAAAAGGTTAGTGCTCAAAAAGGTACTTAAAACAAGTAACTAGAGTAGTTGATATTAATTTATCCTTCATTTTAGAGGCTCAGTTGGTAACTGGTTTAGTAGAGGTATATCTACGAACTGGCATTTCAGGACACAATCTTATGTTATGTCTTGTTATATACAGGTATCCTTCAGTGGAAATCGTGCCGAGATGAGGGATATGCAGCAGTTATCAGGAGGCCAGAAATCTCTTGTGGCTCTAACTCTGATCTTTGCCATCCAGAAGTGTGATCCGGCCCCTTTCTACCTGTTTGATGAAATAGATCAGGCTCTAGATGCGCAGCACAGGAAGGCCGTCGCCGGTAAATGTTTACTTTGGTGTAGCTAATCATAATTTATATACCAAGTCAAAAAAAGAAAGTGTGCAAGGGAAAATTTGTGTGTTTTTTCGATACCATGGGGTAAACACCTGAAATGTACCCATTAAGATACAATACAGATAACAAAAAAATACCATCAGATAGAAATAAAAATTATCTTCCAGTTTGTACCAAATATGTCCATGTTTAGTCCAAAAAATACCATCAGATAGAAAGAAAAATTATCTTCCAGTTTGTACCAAATATGTCCATGTTTAGTCCAAAAAATACCATCAGATAGAAATAAAAATTATCTTCCAGTTTGTACCAAATATGTCCATGTTTAGTCCCCATGGTAACAAACAATATCCTTATTATCCCATGCACACTTTCTTTTATGACTCAGAATAGAAATTCATACTATAAATGTTTTGAAAATGGTTCTACTGAGGAAATGCACATTGACAATTTTGATACAAAAAAATGTAACATTTTTGTTCATAAATTACTGAACACATGACCACTTGTGCAATCTCCTCTGTATGTAAAGCACTATGTCTATATTTTGTTATTTCTGCCACTATAATCATTTATTATATTTTACAGATATGATTCATGAACTATGTCAGGATGCTCAGTTTATTACGACCACATTTAGACCAGAATTGTTGGAACATGCTGATAAATTCTATGGTGTGAAATTCAGAAACAAGGTTTGTATTATCGTTTAGATATTTATAAGTTTTAGCATGCTGATTGACATGTTTAACATGAAGGTACTTCATTGTATCAGCTGTTCCTGTTGTTCCTGATGTCATGATTGTAAACTGTCGAGTATGAATTCTTTGGTTGAAATTTCTTTTCCTTTATTTTGAAATTTTGCATTCTTATGCCTGAAAATAAGAACTTTCGTTTTGAATTAAGTCTTCAAAATGACTAATAAATGTATTTTTCATTCTATAGGGTTATTTGTATTGTTTTATTTATACGTATGTAATACATGTATATTATAGGTGAGTCATATTGATTGTGTGAGCTACGAGGAAGCCCAGGACTTCGTGGAGGACGATACAACACATGGATAGATATGTTGAGGACATTTCAGTATCAGGGAAATCTGTACAATACTTGTGGAAGATGTTCTGAGTACTGATGTAATTCTGTGTAATACTGATGGTTACGTAATGTCAAGTTGTTCATCAGGTCTGGTTGGAATAAATTCAAGGACTTGGTTAGTTTTATTGTCAGTGTGTTTTGAAAGTCAGTGCTAGAGTTGTATTGAGAGTTGGATGTCTGACATTTGCCATGTTGGTATACAATTATAGTACATCTTATTGTAATTCTTTCAAATTTTTAAGTGGCATGTTATATGCCTACTTCAATTTAACCTGAGAGTAATTAATTTCTAATTAACATGATAGAAGTCAGTTAATTACTATTTATGAACTTACAATGCATTATTGTCAACCATTGTTTTTCATTTAATAATCTTTGGCTAATAAAAGCGTATTTTGAATTTTTCAAACAGCAATTGATCGTTCAACTGCGATTTGACTTGGTGTGAAAATAATTTGATTTGGTCTTTTTCTCATATTTTATTGTCAATAGTTGCTTTTATGTTTTAGTAAACATATGTTGTATTTTATTGTTGTTTATATTTTTATATATTATGTGGCAAAAATAGGAAATGTGTTCAATAGCATTATACAAATCATTACAGTGTATCAAATAAACATTAATGAATATCTTTCTTGGTTCTTTAGCTTTTAATAAGAATTAGATGTGTGTGACTGGTATTCTGTAATTTTGGTTGTTGTCAATGACTTAACTGAAGAAATAATGATTGAATATGTTAACATATTCCAGTACAAGTTAACTTTCTGCAATTTTCTGTCATTGAACAATAAGTTGCTTGTCATTGGCTAGAAATAAAATCTTCATATGTACAGAATTTATTAATTTGCAAGAGTATCTTAGGTATATGCAGCATTTGTTTTATTTAATGAATAATTAAGCGGTTATAACTACTGCAGAGTGAAAAAATTGAACTCTTTATGTATTTTTACATTGAAATGTGTCATTCAGCAAGAACCTCATATAGTCTCATTATAATTACTTTGTACATTTACATTATCCATGTTTCGGTTACACATTCGATATCATCGTTACTATTATATATTTTTGTCAGTTATTGTATCATGCATTCATTCATAGACAGTTCAAACTTATTAGTTTCAGTGGTTCATCAATAAATTTATCATCTGTATTGGACTTGGTTGTTTTTTCTATTACTGTATATCACTCTATTTTCGCAACTTTAAATTTTCGTGAAAGTCTTGCCCAGAAGTATTTCGCGAAATGGTGAATTTGTATCTTTCCTCCGTTGCGAAGATTGAAGGAAATGGTTTGTGTTGTTGTTTGAACATCTATAAATCAAATCGTTATACACTCACATCGCTTGTTGTACATAACAGAGTATACACAATTTCAGAGATACACCAAATTAATGCATGCATGATTTTATTCGCAACAAGCAAATTTTCACGAGAATTTTGAATTTGCGAGTGTCTGGATTTGCGAATTAACGCGGAAATTACATTGATGCGAAAATAAAGTAATTTACAGTATTCACTATGAACTTTTCTGCTATTTATTCTTATGGTTTTCACAAATCGATTTGTTCAGTTGTTTATCACCTTAAGCATGGCACGGTTGAACTCCGTCTACAGTGTGTTCTCAGTGACTGTGTGACTGAAGATGATGTATCCAAAAGTCATTTGTCCTTGACTTCTGATTAATTGACCCTGGCTAATTAGTAAATGGCATTGCTATTAATTGCAAGATCAAATCGAATACTTAGCAATTATTCGTATTGGTGTCCCTATTACTTTTATTTGACACAATGATATATGTTAGCACTCCCAGTTCTTTTATTCTACACAATCTTTGGTGGAGGATCAATTCGTAGATATCGCATTCGGCCAATTCCGACATCGTTCGGCATAGTCTTCGTGCGTTTCCGGGAATTTCCGTTGACAAAAATAAACAAAGCATTTCTTTTGTAACATTTCCCCACCACCACCCTTAATTGCTTGCATTTGATATATAAATTTCCTTAATTAATTTAAACAGGCTTTTAAAAACAAAACGACAGACAGATTATGAAAAATATAAAGACCACACGTTGAATGTCTCATTGTGTTCGGATAAATAGCAAATATGACAAAACTGAAATGAAAATCTGATAGAGGAGTCCGTTTTGTATACTTAAATTGTGAATTAGTTCATATATCGGACACTTCTGATTGGGTCATGAACTTTTGAATCTAAAATGAAAGATAAACATTTCATGTGATATGTTCTCATTTTTTATTTGTGTACATCCATCATTTTAATATAAAATTACTTGGAGACAATAATAGTATGATGGTAACGGCCGTTTAAGAAATGAACTTTTATCTAATAATATTTTGATAGTCGCGATGACAACTCGTCTAAATGATAATATATGATTGACAGTCACGGCGTGTTATACACAATGCTTGACTCTTGTTCCAATTTATTTCTGTTCTCTCGTCTTAAGAAAGCAATACTGCGTACACAATCGTTTGTTTTCTTTTTCCTTAAGTCTTCCAGCTTGGAATCCTAGCAGATCCCCAACATTATACGTAGACTCCTAGCAGATCCCCAACATTATACGTAGACTCCTAGCAGATCCCCAACATTATACGTAGACTCCTAGCAGATCCCCAACATTATACGTAGACTCCTAGCAGATCCCCAACATTATACGAGGACTCCTAGCAGATCCCCAACATTATACGTAGACTCCTAGCAGATCCCCAACATTATACGTAGACTCCTAGCAATAGGCGTAGAACCATTGCAGAACTCAGACAATATGCGTAGGACTATTGCACATCTCTGGCCACAGTTTATTTACAGTTTAAACCTCGTATCTAGATGGATAAATCAAAGTTTGTGTCATACATATTTGTCATACGAACGAAATGACACATAATTTTTTCCATGCATTGTGATTGTGCTAATATCCATTCATACCCAATCTACCATACAATGAATTCGACACAATGTAGATTAACCATTTAAATGTTGTATCATATACCGATGACCAGTGAAAATAATTCCTTCATTTATATATCATATCAAGCATTATACTGGGCATTGATTAATATACCTTCAGCCAAGACGTTGTTCTCACTAGCACAATCTAATGTAACACAGTTTAAATGATCAATTTTACCATATGAGGGCATATTAACTGACAAATAGGCACAATATTGCCACACAATGGGCAATTTAACCGCGACATATGGACACACTCTTTGTCATACAATTAAGCGTATCGTCTCCTTTTTAGAATGTGTATTTTCGTGTAAAATTATACACATCATATGAAAATATTCTGTTAATAAAATCTCCACCGAACGTATTTTGTACAAACTTGTATAAATGTTGTGATGGTTATAAAATCTATCATTTCATTATATTTCTCCTCATATATCGAGGTGTTAGTGCCAGAACATTCTCCATTTAAATTTATTAAGGAGATCGTAGATTCTGGCGCTAACCCCTCGATATATTGGCTATAAAACTTGTAATGAATTGTTTCATGTTTGAATATATTATTTGTATGCATATTTTTATTCCTGTTGCTACTAAATTATGAGTACATGTATTATACTTGCATTACGGAGAGTGTGCTGTCGTACAACCATTTCATCACAAACTACGAGAAGATGTAGACTATTGGGCGTATGTAGCAACAAATAACCAAACATTCACCGTATAATTATGCTCATACACAGATATACTGAATGGGACCACACTAATACGGATAAATAGAAATAGCAGGGGGTAAAAATAGTATTACGTGAGGGCTTTTCAATGTTAATCCCCGTTAATTTGTAAATCGCGGCGACAAATTAGTTATTTGTTAATCTTAATTGAATCTTAATTGTAACATGATTAAACTGAATACATTCTTTTTTCTTGTCAGTACTCCGAGGAACGGTTTAACTTTCATGAACATGCTGAATATAAAGCGCAGACTAAAGAGGTTTTGCCGTGAGGACTATATATCATATTGGCATCAGTATTAACTGTGTTAAAATAAAATAAAAAGTTAAAAATATGTTAGTCTGGTAAGTACGTAAGCCGAAACGATGATACGATAAAATTACGAAAGATCACGTGTTGTTGTTGACAATTACATAATTTTATGCTAAAATATAATTAATTTTTGCAAAGCAAACAATGACATGATGCCCGTGTCTTACATTTTGTGACAGCCGTAATGTAAATACCTAGACACAAGGGTAACACCTTATTCATTCGTACTGAAACTGAACACGTACTTAGATATTTTGGTTTTTGTTGAGAGGTTGTTTACTTGATCGTAAACCAAACAAGATGTTTTGGGGAAATGGTAATGTTGCTGATGAGAGGTTATTGCTCACGATAGGGCTGTTCTTGAGAGTTTTTTGTTGAAGAGAGGTTATTGCTCAAGTGAGGAGTGTGCTGGAAAGGCTGTTGTTGAAGAGATTTATTGCTCAAGAAAGGAGAGCTCTGGAGAGGTTGTTGTTGTTGAAGAGAGGTTATTGCTCAAGAAAGGAGAGCTCTCGAAAGGTTGATGTTGTTGAAGAGAGGTTATTGCTCAAGAAAGGAGAGCTCTCGAAAGGTTGATGTTGTTGAAGAGAGGTTATTGCTCAAGAGATGTCTGTGATTGAGAGGTTGTTGTTGCGGAGATGTTTGATCTCAACATAGGGCTGTTCTAGAGAAGTTGCATTGTATCTGGATTATAAGTATCGTATATTGGACCTTTGTTTGATATTACTCGAATACAAATGTATTCACACAAAATCGTTCACTTCGGGCGATGATATAATATCAGGCCGCCAAAATGTCCATTTGTGTCAATAAAGTTGGCCATTTTAGATGGTCGAAAATATGATACCCTAACTGTCAACATGGATGTCAGTGAAAATACGGAATACAAAACGAGTGCTATTCTTGTCGTACCGAGTTCACGTTACGTCATTAATCAACATAATACAATATAATTAGACCATGCAAGGTATGTACACCCACATAATAACCGTATTGTGTTCAAACCGTACGTTTCAAAATTCAATGATAAACAAGAAATATCTTATACCATAATAGATGGTCGGCGCAATTAGAAGGTTGTGCAACATAAAAAATGCCGATATTTTACGATTGCTGGTCACTCAATGTTCAAAAATGGATTTCGGTAAATTCACCGAAATTCAGTGGATTTCGGTAAGGTAACGTACCCTTTATCGAAAGGTTAACCAATTATTTATACTCCAATTCGTCTTATACCTTCTACCGGACCACCCATATTATAACATTGCTATTAAACCAACTGCTACGGTATTTATATAAGATATGACACTTAATCATTGAACAGTGTGGAACAACGAGGGGAGGGGTATTAAACAAATTAATAAGGATATTAGTCATTGGTTCAAACATGTTTATTTATCAAGACATACAGTAAAACCTCAATAAAAAGACCACAATCGGGACCATTGCAAACTGGTCTTCTTATTGAGGTGGCTTTAGCATTGAGGTTGAATGAAGATCAAAACAATGATAAAAAATGGACTTTAAAATTGAGTCTTATTATTGAGGTGGTCTTAAGGTGAGGTTTTACGGTATTTACAAGTAAGGATGTATACATGACATAAGATGTTCATACCTCTACAATTATTACTATGTGTAGATCGGACTGAAGGCTTATAGCTTATTATAATTCCTTTCCATCATAAAATTCTCCATTGAAGTTTGTTAATGTTCCGTGTACAATGATGTGATACATTCTTCTATAATAAGGAGATTTTTTACAAAAATAAAATTTACATGTCTACACTTAATTCCTAGGTCACCGCCGCTTGGTTAAACAAGCATGAGCTATTTGGTACTACATACGAACTTTTACGTGAGGCCAACTTGGTGTAAGCGATAATGTTCAGTCACATGTAATCGGCACATGACCTGCAATAGCATTCAGGACTCTGTGGTGGGTAGATTCACATTCATTGCTGATGGCTATTTAGACCGTGTATCGGATATTTATTAAAATTGTATTCACAATATTGTGATGATATATATTGATACTCCATGGCGAAATAAACGGACTTACATAACTGATTGACACGGTTAATGACATGTTTGATATTTCTGAAACATAAATAATGATGTAATGGCCCTTTTATTATACGGATCTGATAACACCAAGTGTGGTGAACAATTTATAACTTATAAGCAACCACCAGAGCCCAGCCATCATACCCGAGCCATTAGACCCCAGCCATCAGACCCCACCCACCAGATCAGTGCCACCCTTAATGCACGTGTAATTACACGTAAGCGATTACAAAATCGAATGATAGCAAAAGGGACAGGACAAAAACACAAAATATGAATGTAAATATAGTACCGCCACAGAGCAGTCAGGGATAAAATACGAGTAGCACGGGATAAAACCTTACACTGAGTCTACAACACACACATAAAACAAACAGTGTCAATTAAAAATCTCCACTTGATTAGCCATGTTTTAATGACAAATTGACTTTAAGAATATTCCATAGAAACTTATTTTGCACAGATTACGTATAAAAATGTCTCTGAAACAGTATCAGATTCTGCTGTCGGTGTTATTTGGTTGTAGTTGTGTTATTTGGGATTTGCCAAAATGATTACCATTGCTGCCCCTTTACTGAATATTTCTATGTATCCATTTAAAGCCAGTTCCTGTAGAAATGTTAGGTCAGCAATTAGGCCTATATATGTACATGTACGAACATTAAAACCTCACCCTAAGACCACCTCAATATTATGACCAGTTTTCAGCAGCCCCGATGGTGGTCGTATTATTGAGGTTTTACTGTATATGTATATCGCTTATCACGACTACCAGTCCGTTTTTCACAATTTGTGAAAATGAATATTAATACATGTATAAATCCCCATAGGTGGTCATTGAAAGATTTGACCGAGACTATTGACAAATAAATATTGATAATATCTATAGGTCCGCGTAATGGAATCAAGAAGCATTTAAAAGTATTTTGAAAGCTAATTGATTTTACCAACAATTCGGTCATTCTATTTCAATTTAACTTGTCGCAAATCGTATTAAATTATAAGAATAATTACCAGGTGCGAAGTCATACCTACTCCATGACAAGTTATAATCTTCTTACTTCTCACAATTCTTTACACCACAGTAAAACGATCAGTCGACCGACAAGCTTTTTTAAATACGATCTTGTCAGTTTCACTAAAATACTACAAGACATTCAAATGACACATTAGACAATATATTGTGATCGAAGCAAAAACATATATCTACATTTTTATCGCCGAAGGATTAGAAGATAAATAAGGTTCAATAACAACGGATCGGTTACACTTTGAATTTCGCAATGGTGTTGCATTGAATATGTTGCCGAATAATTAATAAAAAAACTTCACTTTTTTTAATATTTCGTTTTCGAGTGATTTTTGCTGGATTTAAAAATGAAAGGTTTCGTTAAATCTGCTTTCATTTTTACTCTTCTATGCTGTTATTTCTTCGATGTTGGTTTTTGTCGTATCGCGAGAGATGATGATGAGCTCGAGATGGATTTCATTAACCATCGTGTTGAACACCTAGAGGACGGCATGACGGTTTATATACATGACGCTGTTGAACAAATGTCAGAGATGCAAGAGGAAACAGCTTACCTTAACACAGAGACAGCGAATCTAAGATCTACGGTTGAAGAACAGCGTAAAGAAATACGTAGTTTACAATGGGCCGCAGCAAACAACAAAGTTAATCAGCTGACGAGAGAAGAGCGGGATCTAGTTACAGAGCTGAAGTGGACGATATTTGATCTGAAAAATGCTAACATTGAACTTCAAGAAGAAACGTGTCTTCAAAACACGAAATGCGGAGACTGGACGGAGTGGACTCGCTGTTCCGTCAGTTGCGGACGTGGCACAAAGATAAGGTCACGTGAATGCGTCAAATCCGGACGTTTCAGTTCAATGTGTGAGCCAGAGGACGTGCAAGAGGAAGCATGCCGGGAAGATTGTATATCTAACATCGGATTGCCGCAATTCGACTGCCAGGACGGCTATTATTCATTTCAAGGTTATTGTTTCCGGTTCTCGGGACGGCAGGACTCGCGTTTATTGTCAACCATTCTTTGCGACGAAGAGGATGCGCATTTAGTATTGGTGGACAGTGCAGAAAAACAAAAAGTTGTTAAAGATTTTATCGATATTGTTGCCCCTGAATATATGGTAGATATGAACGAAGATTTCAGCAAACGGGAATATTGGGACTTCCACGATATAGATCAAAAGGTTAGTGTCGCTATAGACGGTATAAGGAAACACCAGAAAACGAACTTCATCGACTGGCGCGAAGATGTTATGGCTTACTTCAATTGGGCAGTCGGACAACCTCGGAATGATCGTAGCGATGGGGAATACTGCGCCACTATGAACGTTCTCTCGGGCGATTGGTATATGAAATGTTGTTCAATGACATTCTTCTATGTCTGTGAATCAGAGAAGCGGGTTTGACAATCTCGGATATTTTACCTCAATACTCAATAGTTCTCACATTTATAATAGTTACCTCCCTTGTTCTCATGGTTCTCACTTGTCGGCCATATTGATAGGCAAGTTTCCGCTTAAGGATTATAAGGAACATAATGTAAACACAGATATAAAAAATACTACAACATTTGGAAATTACTCCTATAAGGGTTTATCTAAGGGATTTGCCTATCAAAACGGCTGATGATTAATACAATTGAAGTAAATATTGTAGATTTGGTAACTATCTGTACGCGACACGGCTCTTTGCTTTTGGAAACTGTTGAGACCGGATATTCCAAATATTTGTGGTACCCTTGTACTTGTACAGGACTGTATTTATTCAGTTGCATTATTTCGGACACTCCGTAGTACATCTTGATCTAGAATACATTTGTATCGATAACGACTTCACTACCGGTGATTTTTTTGGTTAATTTTACTGCCAAAATATAGGCTGTTTCACCTTATCAAAATGTGGCCATTTTTAAAAACAAAATCATTTTTTACCTCAACCTGTTCAAATAGATAATAATAGTTCTATAATATGAGCTTTCTAGGCTTAATTGTGATTTATAGAATCAAGCGAACGAGGAAATATATATAAATATTGCATAATGGTTCTTTTTATCATTTGCAGAGCAGAACATTCTTTAATCATTATGTACATTCAGACGCGACGTAATTTTGTAGCTTACTTTTGCATCTTGTTCTTAATATTGGAATTGGTCTTAAAAGACATCCGATTTTTAATATTTTTTTGTATTAAATGAAAGAAATATATATGTTGGAAAATGTGAAAATTCTGAAAATGGATTTTTTTGTCACTAATATGTAGGCTATGTCGTGTCGTAGAATACTATTAAAGAATCACTTTGTGAATTGATGTTTTCATTGTAACCATTTAGTTTGGATAAACTGCAAGACGCACCCAAATGTTGTACAGGCATAGTCATTTATAGAACATTTATCAAATACGATATAGTGCTGAATATTTACACTGATCCCTCGAGTTACAACATCATTTTTAGTTTCCATTGAAAACCTGCACAATTGACCACAATGTACTCAATGTGACACCCTTTTGATACAAATAAATATGTCAATACACTTTTTTATAAATACAAGATAAACTGAGGTCGTGGAATTGTGTCGCCGATTTAAAATTTATGGCTTTTTATGTTACGGTTTGTGACCGGATAATTGTATAATGTTATTATGTGTAGTCAGAAAAAAATGTATACTGATCTTATTTTTATTTTATTTTTTATATTGGCTATGACATTTCATGCATTATTAAACAAATTGGGACATTAGGTTTCAGGTGTTAAGATGAAAGGTTTCCGATGACATTTTATGCTTATAAATGCTGGATTACTCTGTATTGTGGTGTACTAGAACAGGTAATCATTGACGGTTTGTTTGAAAGAAACAAGATGTAATTTATATACAGTGGAACACGCTTAATTATAACGAATTTCTGGAGACAGTGATATTTACTTCGTTATATCGAAATTTAGGTTAAATTGATACTTGTAATTGCATATAAATGTAGGGGCCTGTGTTAAGTCGCTGATACAAGTATGTTTTACTATTCTTCGAGCGATAAAAACGAAACAAGTCAATATATAACCTTAATTATATGCATATAGACTAGTTTTGCTTTCGCCTCTTTTTTGACATATTATCATTTATGAAAGCCGAATTGGTTAAACCCACATTCACATATATTAATATAAATTTATCCAAATACATTTATTATGCTAGTCTTGTTAGAAACTGATAATATATTAACTATATCATATACATCCTTAATGTCAGAAACTTGAACACATACTGTTAATCAATATATTTATCACCATAACTGTTTGTTTATATACATTTAATGAAATTTAAATATTTGAATATGAACTATATAACATCATGTGCTCCTGCAAAACCATGTCTTTTGTTATTTTGTAATTATGTACATTATGTTGCTATAAAACATATTTTGTTTTATGCAATAAACTATTTGTATTGTATTGCATTGTATTTACATAAAATGTACACGAATCATTTGAACTTGTAAGTAAGAAGTTCACACAGTCACAACAAGGTGTAATATTATTACTTCAATGTTTCATGTTATTATTTCAATACTGAAAACATCCATACGTTGTTTTCAGACCATAGCGATGTATAAGTTTCTGACCTGTACATCATGTTGTATCCGTTCAACGAACTCCTCTTAGGGGTTAAGTGCTCAGCGAATGGAGTTTTTAAAGAATTTTAATTAAAATTCCGAACGTACGCAAAGCATTGGCTAGCTAATAGCTGAACATAAATTTCATTCTGCGCTTATATACACTGGTCAAAAGAACTAACCGCTATCTATGCAGTTTGATAATCTTCACTACAGTATATGAGAAAGGGATCTGAAACGATGCACGTGATATGACAGTTTTATATACACTTGCTTCAATAGGACAATGTACATGTATCATCAATTTTGCTTCAATAGGACAATGTACATGAATCATCAATGTTGCTTCAATAGGACAATGTACATGAATCATCAATGTTGCTTCAATAGGACAATGTACATGTATCATCAATGTTGCTTCAATAGGACAATGTACATGTATCATCAATGCTGCTTCAATAGGACAATGTACATGTATCATCAATGCTGCTTCAATAGGACAATGTACATGAATCATCAATGCTGCTTCAATAGGACAATGTACATGAATCATCAATGCTGCTTCAATAGGACAATGTACATGAATCATCAATGCTGCTTCAATAGGACAATGTACATGTATCATCAATGTTGCTTCAATAGGACAATGTACATGTATCATCAATGCTGCTTCAATAGGACAATGTACATGAATCATCAATGCTGCTTCAATAGGACAATTTACATGAATCATCAATGCTGCTTCAATAGGACAATGTACATGAATCATCAATGCTGCTTCAATAGGACAATGTACATGAATCATCAATGTTGCTTCAATAGGACAATGTACATGTATCATCAATGTTGCTTCAATAGGACAATGTACATGTATCATCAATGTTGCTTCAATAGGACAATGTACATGTATCATCAATGTTGCTTCAATAGGACAATGTACATGTATCATCAATGCTGCTTCAATAGGACAATGTACATGTATCATCAATGCTGCTTCAATAGGACAATGTACATGTATCATCAATGCTGCTTCAATAGGACAATGTACATGTATCATCAATGCTGCTTCAATAGGACAATGTACATGTATCATCAATGTTGCTTCAATAGGACAATGTACATGTATCATCAATGTTGCTTCAATAGGACAATGTACATGTATCATCAATGTTGCTTCAATAGGACAATGTACATGTATCATCAATGCTGCTTCAATAGGACAATGTACATGTATCACCAATGTTGCTTCAATAGGACAATGTACATGTATCATCAATGTTGCTTCAATAGGACAATGTACATGTATTATCAATGTTGCTTCAATAGGACAATGTACATGTATCATCAATGCTGCTTCAATAGGACAATGTACATGTATCATCAATGTTGCTTCAATAGGACAATGTACATGAATCATCAATGTTGCTTCAATAGGACAATGTACATGAATCATCAATGTTGCTTCAATAGGACAATGTACATGTATCATCAATGTTGCTTCAATAGGACAATGTACATGTATCATCAATGCTGCTTCAATAGGACAATGTACATGAATCATCAATGTTGCTTCAATAGGACAATGTACATGAATCATCAATGTTGCTTCAATAGGACAATGTACATGAATCATCAATGTTGCTTCAATAGGACAATGTACATGTATCATCAATGTTGCTTCAATAGGACAATGTACATGTATCATCAATGTTGCTTCAATAGGACAATGTACATGTATCATCAATGCTGCTTCAATAGGACAATGTACATGTATCATCAATGTTGCTTCAATAGGACAATGTACATGTATCATCAATGCTGCTTCAATAGGACAATGTACATGTATCATCAATGCTGCTTCAATAGGACAATGTACATGTATCATCAATGCTGCTTCAATAGGACAATGTACATGTATCATCAATGTTGCTTCAATAGGACAATGTACATGTATCATCAATGTTGCTTCAATAGGACAATGTACATGTATCATCATGGTTATAGTTTACTGCATCGAAATTAACAAGTGTACAGTAAAACCTCAATAATAAGACCACCGTTGGGACTCTAGAAAAGTGGTATTCTTATCGAGGTGGTCTTAATGTTGAGGTTGAATAAAGAGTAAACCGCTGAAAATGGACTTGAACATTGTGTTCTTAATTTTGAGATGGTCTTATTATTGAGGCGGTCTTTAAGTGAGGTTTTACTGTAAGTATCCGGAAGTTTGTATTAAATTCTTTGAAATAGTATTGGTGTGTTAGCTTTTTTGCCTTGTATACGTACATACGATTGGGACTAACCAGGGGTAAACTATATATAGCCACGCCCACAGATCGTCACAATAAGAGTGAACATATTTTGATATTCATTCGACGGTATATACAAGTACAAATAGTTTATTGCATTAAAACATAACATGTTTCATAGCAACAAATTGTACATAACGATAAAAAACATGGTTTTGCAGGAGCACATGATGTTATTATGTGCATATTCAAATATTTTACATATATTAGCATATGATAAAGTATAGTATTGATATGCAGATAAACTACAGTAAAACCTCACATAAAGACCACATCAATAATAAGACCACCTGAAAATTAAGTCCATTTTCAATAGTTTGCTCTTTATTCAACCTAAACATTAAGACCACCTCAATAATAATAGTAATATAATAAATTATTTATTTACAGAAGGTAACATATTAAGATTAACAATAAATGTGTACATCTTATTTACAATATGGCCTTCTATTAACAAGATAAACAACCAAAGCACACGCACACACACGCACGCATTCACACACGCACACGCACAAACAATAGATTGTACATTAACATCAAGATGTCTGACAATATTTACTTTTAAAATATCGAATACAAAGACCAGTTTTCAAGGGTCCCAATGTGGTCTCATTATTGAGGATTTACTATAATTGGTGTCTAGTTTCATCACATTTCGAACAAGAATCAACACATATTAAACAGTTCAGAGAATTGGTAGAAAATGACGGCGTAATTCAAACACAAGCGTCTCAAATGGCAGTACGTACTTGTATATATTACCCATAGTTGTACGTATCATCGTCGTATATATGTAAGGATTCAATACATAAAATTTCACATTTCACATCATATTTTGTACTTAGATTCAGGTTAGTTGTTATGAAAAATGAGCGTACTGAACGCTTTGATTTTGTCGATCAAAGTGATGCTCGACGTTCACATAAACAATCATTATTTTGCAATCAGTGTCATAAATCCTGTATTTATTGCTATAAATTACTTGTTTATTTTCGTTTGATGTTGTTTTAAAGTGCATTTGATGAAGCGATGTGCTTATAGTTCGGACGCTGCTCCCAGTAACCGGCTTCTGTTTAACTGAATTAGTTACTCATCTGAGCAGCTGTGGGACGCTGCACACAGTAACTGGCTTCAGTTTAACTGAATTGGTTACTCCTCTGAGCAGCTGTGGGACGCTGCACCCAGTAACCGGCTTCTGTTTGAATTGATTACTCCTCTGAGCTGTGGGACGCTGCACCCAGTAACCGGCTTCTGTTTAACTGAATTAGTTACTCCTCTGAGCAGCTGTGGGACGCTGCATCCAGAAACCGGCTTCTGATTAACTGAATTAGTTACTCCTCTGTGTTTTTTTGTTTTGCTTTTTGGTAACTTTGCGTACGTAAAGAGCTACGTACTTTGAAGCTGAAACATGTAGCTATTCGTGATGCAGTCTCAGAATATTTATGCATACATGTGGATTTTGTACATGTTTTTCTTGATTACAATATGTTATGGATGAAGATGCGTCGAATTAGGAATTAAAATGATCACAAACTTTTTACAAATACATGAAAATATAATAATGTCTCACAAGAAAGATAACTCTCATGATCTTTGTCTGACAAAAATACAACAGTTACGCCCCTTAGTAATGTCTATTGAAAAACTAAAATGCTTTCATTATTTTTTATTATTCATTCGATACGATATTTGGAAATGAATTAATGGTTAAATATTGAAATAAACAGAGATATATAATTAACTCATAAGTCTCTCCATGTCAAAATGAATCAGCTGACAACGACGACAGCGTTGTTGAGTATTTCCGTTCGTAATTTATTTTACATGTCCCATCGGGTTATGACCCTTGTCGTCATGACAGAACGTAAATTATGGATTAGCTGGGTGGACAAAAATGTAAAAGTAAAGTGTTGTTTCGGATAACTTGGAGAAGTTTGTCTTCAATTGTACGAAAGGTTATTATCTCACATCAATATTTCATTAAAAGTTACTGTGGTCATTCGCTCGTCTTTTCATTTGTTTGCGTTGATTTTGATGAGATATCGGACAGTTTGACAGTCGGACACAATTTTAATCCAATGTGAAAGTTATACTGTTTTATCGTCTATATTAGTGTAGAACACAGTTTTGTCATCGTTTCATTACTATATAGACAATCAACGAACTTTTCTATATATCGATGTGTTGGTGCCAGAACCAGCTATATCCATATAAATTTATTAAGGAGATTCTGGCGCTAACCCCTTGATATATTTGTGGGATGAAACTCGACTCAGTGGAAATCTTATCCCGCTATGCAGTTGTTAATTGTCATGCATTCATGGTATCGTTTATTTTCTTCAAGCATTTGTCTTCATTAAAAACAAAACTATGACAGTGCACTTTCGAGATCTATATAGCTTATATCTAATATAGTAATGGTATCATTTTCCCAGTTTGACTGACATTTTTTTACAAGCATCCAAAAACTGCAACATGCCATCAGTAAAAAGATTCAGTTTGATACCATTGTGGCAGGAATGGGTTAATTACAAGATCAATTCTAGTCCCTGATCACCAATTAAACCATAGATGTAATAATTATTGGTTTTACAGTATACATGTTTATATTGTGGGGATAATTACAGCATTATCAATATATCATTCACTTTTTCATTAAATAGGACTTGTTTGTCCTGAAAACTGAAAAATCTGTGTTCAACGCTAGGCTTGGATGTTGTTTATCAAAAATGTTTAACAGCTTAAAAAATATGGGAAAGGTAGGAATGATAAATGAGCATTTACTCAGGAGACATTATGTAGATCAATCTAAAAATCTGTAGTCTTACTGATAAGATTCTTATTCTTTACACACAGGTACAATGGAGATTCCAAAGGACTTATCAGCTGAGAATGTAAGCTTCTCGAAAGAGAAGAACATTCTCAATGATATTGCTCAGGAAACAAAAGACACACCTGGCTATGGAACCCTGTCTGAGAGTGAACTCATGGAAAAGGTGGAAAATATCCTTCTACATAAAATCAAAGAAGGAGAAAAGCAGGCTTACTTTCAGTTAGGACTTTTCTATTATGAGCAGGTATGTTTTGATTATTAATAATTTCTCAGAAGAACATGATCCTGTAATTAAATACAAAAGAGATTTTTCACAACAAAACCTGTAGTAGTGATGAAACATTCATTTTCAGGATTTGACATTTTTGAATATGTATATTTTTTTCTAGTTTCATTTGATACCAAAAATATTAAAATCTGATGTCTACTTTTCTTTTTATAGCGATTCTAATAATAAGAACGAAATGCAAAAAGTAACTACAAAATTATGTTGTTGTGTCAGAAACAAATAAAGCATTTATGTTTTTTTATATCTGAAACCTATTTTGGTTGATTTAAAGTAGCTGCTAAAAGCATCGGCTTACAATTCTGAACTGTTATGTTAAATATATGATACCTGGCCATCTCTAGCATCATTCAGCAGCTTTCATTGAAATTTTGTTCATATTTTTTTTCAGGGAGTGATGGAAAAAGCCATTATTTACTTTGAAAGATCCAAAGATTTTGATTTCCAGTCCCTGTATATGCTGGGTGTAATGCTGTATGACGGTATAGGTTGTCGATCCGATACGGTACGTTAGTCATTCACTAAAGTTATCTATAATCTGTCGACATACAAATTTGTCCTACCAAGGTCACCTGTCTATCATATATGTTCTAAAAGCTCGTGATTTACTTGTATGTAGTACATGTATGTTGGTATTTGGCTAAATTACAAATAGCTGCTCTTCAACAATGAAACATTTTTTAACTTCTTAGTATCACTATTCTCTTTTCAATAGTTCTACCCTGGCCATATCAGATATCTATACGACTGTATTGGCTGAGCGTATGAATGAGATCTTGTGATAGATCTTACTGAATGTAATTAAGTATAATTAACTATTGTTCTTCAACTAATCATCCATGTTCAATTCATAATAGTTGCAGTAAACTGCTGCTCATTACTTATTTTGTAGATAATCATGTCTGTGAAGTGTTCATGGTTTTTAAGAAAAGCTCCTTTATTCTTGTTATAACATTGTGCGTGATAATTCAGCATTTTTAACTTATTTCAAGATTCTGTGATGCGTTGTCAAAGTAACATAAATAATTAAAATATGTGAATGATGAAATCTAAAATTACCAAATTTCCTCTTTAATTGATAGATTAGCATTGCATGAAGTACCCAGTAGAATCCTGCATAAGCATGCCTAAAATTTGTATCATATATCCAGTATAAACATTAAGTTATTTCTTTGACTTAGTAGAGCCTTGTTATGAATGTTACAGATATATTTCAAAATAGTACCTCGATAAGCTTATACATGTATGGAAATAAATCTGGTTTTATGATGTCAAGTAAAATATATAAATTCATAGAAGGATAGTTACTTTGTTATCCAACATATTTCATGAAAACTGTTTGTTTAGAATCATCATATGTGACTCACATACTATAGAGTAGTTTTGTTTGAAAATGTTTAGACATATGTTTATATTGCGATTAAGGCTTCCTCTTGTGTTTGATGCAAATTTTACAATTTAATTTTTGCACATACAGTGTATTTAATTTGCAATTACCGACACTCATTTGATTTAATAATGAGATTTCTGGTTCAACTAAGTTTTCAAATAGTTGTAATTCCTAAACCGCTAAATGTTGACAGCTGGTATAACTGACGCCTGGGTGCTTATTTTTCAGATTTAGTTTGTTGATAAATTCAAACCTTGTTATATTAATTTGACAATGTCTATGCAACATTATCCACTCCATACTGTTGTTTTGAATATGACTTCAGTTGTGTAAAAAATATTCCTTAAAAAAGTTTTAAAATCTTCATGCAAATTGTCATTTTTTAGCAACTCATCTTTAAGTCCTCCATACAGACATCATGTCAAATGTTATCTTCAGTTAAAGTTTATGTTGATGTGAAAATGAGAAATCCCCTAATAGGAACGTAACACAAGAGATGCTATACATTTAACACAAGATATGATATTAATTATGATATGAAATTAAAGTAGACAGCATGTTAAATCATTTATTTGTCTATTAACCCATATAACCAGCATATAATTATGTTATATAGTAACCTTCATTTTTAGGTTAGAAAGACCGATGCCCGTAAGGTAGTTCTGTAACCATTTTGTCATTATATTATATTTTATCTTGTTACTTGTGTCACTGCTTATCTTTCAACATTTTTACTTCTGTTATTTTAGTGTCTGTAGATTAGATGATAATAAGTCATGAATGTCATAGGAGATTGTCATGAGTTTTCTCCAGTTATCCGGTCTAAAGTTTTCTCCCTTTATCCCTTCTAAAGTATAGGTAATTATTGTACCTGGAGTCTAACGCTTTTCACAACTGACCTCTTTTTGGGGCTGAAATCATACTTGAATCATCAAAATATATTCATGAAAGATAAATTAGATGCATGAATAATTTATCTTTCAAATGACTCCTACTTTATGCAAATCTGTCAAGAATTGGCGAAGTTCTTCTCAGAAATGCATCAAAATGCTCGATTGACAAAAACCGCTTCATCTATAGAAGGGATAAAGGGAGAGAACTCTATATAGGATAAAGGGAAAGAACTCCTGACAATGTCCTGTGAGTCATGTAGTGTACATAATAGAACTTAATCCTTGCAATAAGCCAATAAGATTGCTATCTTATAGACATAATGCTGGCTTTCTTAGTTCCAAATGGTGAGAAAATCTACCATAATCTCGTTTTAATACCTAGTATACTGCTGTAATCTTTGATAAGTACAATTCACAGTTGCGTTGTACAGTATTCACATATCCATGTGTAGACCTCATTCATAGAAACTCTGCCCTTTTCATGTAGAGATTCTAAATTGGGCTGTAGATTTATTGGGCAGTTTCTTTGACATTTTATTTTGATTGAACAAATAACATTTTCACATGCTGGTGTTTGCTGTATAAGGTGATACTTTAACAAGTCAAACGTTTGCGAATCAACAATTTTGCATGGTTTGTAGGCAGAAATTTTAGCAAAAGGCCAAAATGACATTGATTAATTTTAATAGTAAAGTATATAAAAACATAGTTCCATGAATTAGTAAAATAACGCTGGTTGTTATTTTTACGACTTTCTTGAATTTACGATATTTGCATACATTTCCATGTCATGACCTTTAACACTTACTCAGTAACCACGTTCAACGTTTAAGCTATAATATCTGAAAAGTTGTGTCAATCAGGTGAATATAGTTCAGCTGTCTAACTTACAATCTTATTTTTCTCGGGTTTACGATAAAATATCATATGTGTACTCTTTACTTCCATATACTTTTATTTGCAACAAAACAATTCTAAATGCCTTATGACTGCTTACTTTGATATCTGGTAATATATATGATCTATGTACTTCTATCTTTAATAAAGGCAATCTGTTAATAAGTCACTTTTCTAATGAACATAGCTTTGGCTGTTCATCAGTTTATTTCCACGTCTGTCCATCTGGTCTGTCCACTCATGATGTATCTTTTAATGTCTGGAAAAGATTTTCATAATAAAGATTCAAAGTAAGACAAAGGCACAAATTTTACTTTTTGACATCTGTTCATAATCAAAATCATACGATGGGATGGAGGGTCAATGGGATGGAGGGTCAAGTTGACGGTGTCCTGTGCTAGTATTAAGTTAATATTGACAGAAGTTGAATCCTCAATATAGAAACTGAAATTTTGATAAATAAATTTTTAATATAATATATAATTCCTCAATGAGTAATTTATGATGTACCATTAAAATAGCATACCATAAAATCATTCATTGTGGAAACTTATCCATATTACTGATAAGTAAAATAGCATGTGAGTGACTGTTGCTAAATTCTTACTTATTTCACACAAATATCATTCATTTATAAACTTTAGCCTGATTTTCTGTTCCAAAATATTTGACTGGGGACAGTAAAACGAGATAAAGCCAGTAACAGCCGGAGTTTATTGGCATTTATGAATACATACCATTATATCAACTGTAGGCTTATTACACTCGGTGGGTACAAAGCTTCAAGTGAATTGTCACAGCAGAATGTAACGTTCTCGTAATTGTCCGTATAATTATGCAGAGATAAGCACCTTAAGTCTTTTTTCAGTGCATTAGTCTTATTGATTTCAGTCGCAATTTTCTTTATTTTTATGGGAGATAAAAATATTTTGACATTGGTTCAAAATGTCTTACACATAATACTTATAACATTCATTGAAAAAATCAATAACTCTTGTCATTTCTCTTCATTTTAATGAAACAGAATTACAATGAGGGGCTGTAAATCAATATACTCTGTCACATCTGTCTTTTGATATTTATCCAAGTGCCATTCTGACATATTTTAGACCTGCCATTCTACATTCCCAAAGCTGCCTATGTTTCTATGATAAGTTCATTACCTCTACCATCCAACATGCATTTTAATAGTGATATGATCAAAATTGCATGACAATGTTCTATTCTGTCCTTAAGATATGGTTATGTAAGTTTTTTAACGGATAGAAACCTAACCCAGGAACCTGTTTCAATGTTGATTCACATATTTAGCAAACACCCATATTGAAAACTGTTCACAGTTGACAGACAAATTGTATGTTGATGACTATTTGATAAAGTGCTGATTTATCACTTCCATTTCTTGGCTCTCTAGACGTAAATTCAAACTTCACCACTGGGTGTCTTTAAGGAATGATCATCACCATATAATGTATAGATTTAGTTGTAAAGGCACAATACTTGATCAAATAGCTGCAGAAAGTAGGAACATAGAGAACACAAGTCATTGTATCATAATTCTATGCGGGGTACCAGTACTCTCACTTTCTCATTCTTGCTCGCCTTGCAGTCTTGCCCAGCCTACAGATCTTAACTTGCTACCTGATGTTTGTCAATGTCTGATACTTCAAGGATCGTAGTGCTAAAAAATCCTTTTTCCTTCCGTACTCGGTTGTCATTGTATACTCAAAGTCCTACGATGTTTCGAATATGTTTAATGCTCTCAGAAAATCAAAAATCATGGGTGTAACGCAAAACTTTGGATCTGCTTATTCAACAAAATTGAGTTACGTAGCATTATGCCAAACATTTCATACGTATTGGTAATACAGGAGTATAATAGAGTTAACCTCATCTTGGTTGGTTAATCTTTGTAACATTTGTAAATAATATTTCAAAAAAGTCGGATTGAATATAGAACTATGAACCAGTTCTTACTTACTCGGCTTAATGTGTATGTATTAACTTCTGTTATACTTGTTTGAATAGGTAATTGAATTTAGCAATGAATTGGCATGTAATACCTCAATGTATTGAAATATTGAATAATCAATATGTTAGTTTAGATTAATTGGTTATAACCTATTGTAAAGACAATTTGTGATCTACAGTTCTATTTTACCATGTGTCAAAGTAATTCTGATCGTGATCCTATCCATTGAAGTAAAATTACATTTGCTGCCGAGATAATCATGAATCCTGCATTAAGATTGGGAATAAATTTATTGCCAAAAATCTTATCAGAAATTTTGGACAATATATTTGTTCAGTTCTATGCTTATCGTTGATATTGTGGGGAAACCTGGCTAAGTATTTAAGCTCTGGTTGTTTGCTTATGAACATTTTATGTACATACATGAATATCATCAAACATTCCATATTAATTTCTGATGATTCGTTAATATATTTGACTTTGTTCACTTGACTTTTCTTCAACATAAGGACTTGAGATCTTAACGAATTGTAGTGTATTTATAAGCCGGTTCACTTGGTTTAACTGTCCTTACAGAAATTAATTTGGTACAAATGGTTTATTAGTGACCATTATGAGAAGTTAAAAGTCTACAACTCTAATTGAATTCTCTTTAGTTTGAAATACTTAGAAGCCCTTAGCCTACTCATATTAGTTATTTAGGACCGTGTTGGCCTGTAATGTATATTTCAAGCTGAAAATAAGAGTATTCAATTAATGATATCATTAATTGTTGAATTTTCATACAATTGTTAGTTTAATTAGACTAACCGGGACACGTATTTGCTGATTGGTCGCTGGATCTATGACACTCAATAACACATTATAGTTTATAAAACATTTTAGGCGAGGTTTTATTAGTACTTCCAGTTGTCGGAACTGACATTCATAATACATGTAGAATTAATATTTGTGTGGATGCTGATATCGCTTCTTGCTTGATATTAATACTTTAATGTTGTTATGTTCATTTTACATTCATTGCAATTGAGAATTAACCACATTTTATACATTCTTATATATATATTTACGTGCATAAACATATTTTCGTGACTGTATGAAATATATATCTGCAATAATGATTAGCCTAACATTACGATAATGTTCCACATGTATATACATGTAACTGTATAATGGCTTCATTTCAACATAGAATAATGTTCATGCACTCATTCTAAACAATTCCTACTTTCATATGTTATAATTGCTTATCATTTAACAACTTTATATCAATAGTTTTAAAAGCTTAAGTGTTTTTTCATGTACCAAATCACATCATAAGTTAAACGTATTTTACCAATGTTAGAATATATACTAGATATCTAATACGAAGTTTGCTTTATACTGCCAATGATAATCAGATTATTGAATACTATGTTTACACTTTCAGGGGATTATCAAATAGTAAATCTTCATTAAATTCTTTCTTATTTGATGTGTTTGTCTTGATATTTGTAGAAGAAAGCCGTGGATTATTTACAGAAGATCACGGACTCGGAGGATAAGAGAGCGAAACATTTGAAATGTGCCGCTCAGTATAATCTAGGTCGAGCATATTTTCAAGGTTACGGAGTCCCTCGACAGTCAGACAAGGATGCTGAGAGGTACTTATGTTTACTACAATATATAGCCTTCCCGGCTAGCTCAGTTGGTAGAGTGCTAGACTGTCACCCGGCAGATCCGGGTTAAATTGTTGGGTTGAGCAGGTTATGTTTTTCCTTGACATTGGCTACGGTCATGTCCTCCATGTTTGGAGAGCTTGTCAGTTTCATGCTGAAGAGCAAGTTAGTACTGGTTGATAGTTTGTTCCAGGAAAACTGGTTAAGTCAACTGGCTGTTGTGTATATAAGTGAAAAATTGTTACCAGATGAAACAAAACAAATTACAATACTAAGTGAGAGCTGATTAATTTTATAGTCCTGAGTGATTGTATTGATTTAATTATTAAAGATTAATGTGTTGGAATGTTCGTAGCAACAGTGCATAGATAAATTTGGGATTGATATATGTACCAGTATTTATTATTAAAATGTCGCAATGTGTAAATATGACAATTTCAGTGGATGAAAAGTCGACCTCTCGATTCAGAAACAAGATGGCGGACGTTGTAAACTTTTTATCGCGGGGTTTGATCTCCGGAAAAACTCTTGCTGCTTGTGAGATTTCAAACAAATTTACATAGACATAGTAGGATTTAGTTTCCAATCCATGGTTTATATGTCTGTGCCATTACGAAACGCTCTTGAGAACATAAAATGCTATCAAGATTAAACAGGCGATGTTGCTTTCAGTTTGACTCTAAAACCAACCATTCAGTTGATAACTATTTCAGGTATTGGTTGCTTTCTGCAGACGACGGGAATCCCAAAGCCAGTACGAAGGCTCAGTCTATTCTTGGAATGTTCTATTCTAGAGAAGAGAGTCTCAATCTGAAACAAGCTTTCTTCTGGCATTCAGAAGCTTGCGGTAATGGATCTCTGGAGTCACAAGGTAAATCATGGCTTTCATGGCATTGTTTCAAATTCCTAACTTGTTTGAGCATTTCGAGGGTTCAACACAAGACTATCCTATCTCCAATGTAAATACATAGGAGTTACGATAGTCTTGCACTGAACCCTCCAAAATTTTATTATTTTGGTTGAAATTTTGCCTTGTGTATGTGCCAAGTGTGCAGTGATTTGTATGTAGATTGCATTCTTGGGTCAATCTAATTGAATACAGATCACAATAATATAGTGTATGATAAGCTGCAGTTTGTATGTTATGATATATAAATTTATTGAAACATTAATTCTTATGCCATCATGTTATAAGTGTTCACATGTTACTTCAGGAGCTCTGGGTGTTATGTACGAGTATGGTGTTGGTGTAAGGAGAAATACTGACTCCGCCTACATTTGTCTCAAAGGGGCCTCGGACAGGGGTAATGTTTACGCCATGGGTAATCTAGTGGCTCATTATTACAAAAGGAAACTATACACAAAGGCTGCTGATTTAGCTTCAAGGTAAGTTTATTGTGTTTTGTAGTTGATACTGCTGTATCACATGTTGCCATGTTTTTATGCTATGATTGTAACAGTAACCTACCACATTTACATTAAGAATAGAGTTTGTGAATAACATTCTGCAAAACAGTATAGATAATTTATCGAGATTCTTTAAATTTAAGTTTGATTGTTTAGTTCGGATTTATGCTATTTTCAACATTGTTTCAGTCATGTACGATGGTCACTTGACCTTACCAGTTTTCCTATTAATTAACAACCAGGTCTAGCTTGCTCTTCTGCAACGTCTGACAACTTCCCTTCACAAATCTGAGGTTGAGGACAAAATTAAAAACTGTAGCTAAATGGTATTGAAGGACATTACCTGACAGCCAGGGAATCGAACCTTGACCCCCCCAGGTGGCAGCCGAGCATTCCAACTACCAAGCTAACTGGCTGGGCTTATATTGATTAAGACAAACAGCTGAACCTGATATCAGCATTTAGTGCCCAAACTGGCATACACATAAATAACAATGTCACATCTGATGGTGTTATGGTAATGTCACAAGCTTAGATCTTACTATCAATCAAAGGGAGGTAATTTCAGTATGTTGAATATATATTTCTGTTATATTGTAGTCCGTTACTGTCTAACTACCGGTTTGGATCACTTTACTGCCAATCTCGAGGTGGAAGTTAATGCATGTTGCATGTTCCTATTACAATTTTACTGGCTTTAATACCTCGAGTCATTTGTCCTCCAATTCTGATTCATGTTGGATAGAAGTCAGTTGCTTAAATATTGACAGATAAGTACTGTCTGGTAAACCAGGAACAACGGTCAGATCAATGATTCTAGGTCGGCTGAATGCTAAACACATGGAAGAAGAATTGGTATTAAACGTATCATTTAAATCATAATTCATTCATTACAGAGTGGCCAAGCTTTCAGACATCGATCTTATTTCCAAGGAAACGGACTGTTTACCATTGTACATTGGTAAGGGTATTGGTATGGCGTGTTTCTACTATGCTAGATGTCTACATGAAGGGCTTGGAGCAAGGAAGGATGAAAGGGAAGCCTCTACGTTCTACTCTCGAGTAAGATGTATATTCTGTACTATATTTGTTTCATAATTGTTCCTGGAGTCAAGGCAGAGATAGTTTTGATAAAAATTTCATCTGTCGTACCGGACCAACATTTGTGAGACAATACTGTACCTCACCGTGAGAAAAAACAACCCAAAATAATGGAACATCGGCTAATTGTTGCAGCCGTAGTTGTTAGTTTGAATCTCGCTAAGGGCAAGATGTTTCTCGTCTATCCAATCCCTCAATTTAGTGCAAGTACTGGTGAGAAATCCAGGAAGTAGACATTAAGTACGTTGGAAGAACATATTTCAACATTGACAAATAATGAATAAGGTTAATTGCAAAAAATGGTTCATTTAGAAGGATAATTATTCATTCTATTGCAAGATTTTTTTTTCGAAGTTGTAGGGTTTTTATTTTTATACTTATATATTCTGTTTTATTGTAGTTGTCATTTTTGTCATGCATTAATTGATTAACAATGTGTCTACTTACAGAGTTACATGTTTGATCCAGATGTATGTGCCAGTCTACAGACTAAGACTCAACATGGCCTTATGTAGTGTTACTGCTGATCCTCAGTGTACAGTCTTGCTATTTTGCCTACTATAGCATTAAAGCTGCCAAATTTGTGTGTGTTTTTAAATCCACATTGTTGTGTTTCTGATAAAATATTATTTTTGTGTCAAACTGACTAATGACTGTGATATTTCCTAGGTTCTCTATACATGTATATCTGTCATGGTGATGTATTCAATGTGAAGAAAAATACGGTAGCGCTTGCTGAAGTCACTTTTGACTTCATGTTCCACAAAATGTCGTCAAAATTGTGTTTTATAAGCCTTGTTGATGTTATATCTACATAATTGTATGTACATGTATTCATAATTGATGAATATTGAATTATAATTATTTTTTTCTTCACATACAAATGTATTTTCTCGATGACAGGAACCGTGTACTGACAATAACATCTGCTTTTATAATGTTTTTGTATTAGGTATAAACCATTTCAAACAAGAAGGTTTTTATATAAAATTATACTTAATTTGTAATCATGATGTCACTACAGGTGAAATATTGTCAAATGTAAGCATTCATTTGGTTATTAAAATTAAGTATTTAACTGATGTATAACCATCTTGTAAGATAGAGTACATGTTTGACCTAAAACCAACAGTTAATCTGCATAATTGTATGTTTATGGTTTGTTGTGAATATTTTACTTATTTTTTTACGTATATTTATTGAAGTGATTGTTATGTATGACCTGTTTAAAATCTATGTTATATAAATTGTTAGTTTCATTGTTTTTTCCATATTTGCATGCATGAATTGATAAATTCTGTTGCTGTGATAAAAACCTTAACATTATTATGTTATATATTTTTGTAATTCAGAAATTTTTAATTACAAATCGAGAGATGAAAGCATAATTAGTTTATCTGCATATAAAGAAGCCGTTAGATTTATTTCGCTTCACACCCCAGTATGATGTGATATTTTACATGGATATCTGACTGATAATGCAGCTTGATGTACCTTGCATCATTCGACAGTATATCAGCTTACTCGAAAATTCAGGTTAGGTAACTCTGTGTTTCACTCGGTGCGCTTCTGATATATATGTTGTACAATGTCAACACTGTAAATGGGGTTATTTTAATTTTACCCAGCCTAGTAATATGTTCATTTTACTTTGGCTTTTTTATATGCTAATAAAATGAAATGGTTAAAACAATAAAATGTTACTATTTCCAGGTTTGAATGAATGTTTTTGAATGATTTATTGAAACTGTACATGAATTTTGTGAATATTTTGATCTGCGAGTATATGGTTGATTGAATGTTTTTATATGAATTTTTAGTTATTTGACTTAAAGTTTGTTATGTGCGGTTTTCTTTAAATTGGTGTTAACATATTAATATAATTTTTGCTCATGTTTAAACACATCAACAAAATTCTTATTCCTTTGCAATAAACTTCAAGAACTTAATGCACTAAAATAATTTTAACCAGTTTTCGTGAGAGCACATACACATTAGACCTATTTCCAAAGTTATAAAACCATCAACATCCAATTCTGATTGAAAAAACAAATGATCGTGTAAGATTTAGATGTCTGTGTAGTATATTTGTTATGTTGTATAAATGTTTGCCTGTAACTTTGATGAACTTATTTTTAATCTTTCATCCTATATATCCTCCCATTACTACTTCTGGCGTCCATAATTTTAACACAGCATGAGAAATGCAAGTGTTTCTGTTCTGAGCGCAGTGGGGACCAAGGTCTCTTTCCATAATTGTGTTCAACAATATCGCACCATTATTATTGTTCATCATGTTATTTGATTTTGTCAATTTATGAATTATTTATATATGTACAGTAGTTCAGTTTTTGTCTGTATTTTGTTAACGGGGATTTCAGGTCAAATGTTGTATAGAAATGTATGATGCATGAAAGGTATGATCCTTGTACAGTATGTATGGGATTTTGTATGATGAACCTAAAGTTGTTAATTGATTTTGTTGATATACTATAATGCTTCAATTTCTAATGCCATATTGTTGTAAACCATTTGTCTAAAACATAGTCAAATCAGATCTCTTAAAACACAGATTTTTATCAAAAATGTTACATCCTTGGGTTTTTGTATCCTGACCAGATGACAGAACATGCACATATATCATGATTATTGTGACCATGTACAGGCAATGATTTAATTTCATTTGAAATGAACAAGTTTAAAATACTACATTGGTAAGGTAATATTTGAGCTGTGTAATTTATTCAATTAAGGCTACATGAATTTGTTGTACCAGTTTTTTTAATGGGTGATTGACTTACAATATGTTTAGTATATACACAAACTTCTGTATGTACCAATTGTTTATATATATCCACTTCTTTTGATGTCTTTCTCTTTGAACCTTAGTGCATCTTTTATCTTATATTTTCTGATCTTGCGTATTTAATTAACAACTAAATCTTTCGCGATTGTTTTAAGATTTTTTTCTTCGAAACAATATGTTGATAATTTTCAGGTTTGCGACATAATTATATCTGTTTAGTATTCATCGTTTGATCTGGTAAAATATCTGTTCAGGTTTACGTAAGCTAATGTCAATAACCCAAGCTATTTGTTAGTCTCAAAACTAAGCATTACTGATTAGTCTAATTTGCCAATGTTCTTATTGTTAAAGCCTGCTTTAATTTAATGTGAAGAAATGGTAACTCATAAAGTAGATTTTCATGTTTTTATGTGATCCTTACTAGTTTTAAAAACGTTTTATTCAAGAAGTGCCAACCTACGTTATGTCAGTTTGTGTTTCTCTAACCATCTATTATGCAGCTTGCTATACTGTGATACTAACTTGTTGCCATAGATATATTGTCTATACTTTATTCTTGCTTTACTTTGTATCTTGTTTCTCAACAACTCGACCAGTATCTCAAGGTATGCTAGTCACCTGTTTTTTTTTCGACTGGCATCTACACATACCTTTATACTGGAGGGACTTATTTTACATCTGTTTTCTGTTTGATTGAATACCTAACAAATTGTAGTGAATTAAAAATAAAACAAAAGAAAATCCAATTTAACTTTGTTATTTGTAGCATTTAACTCTTTACGAAACTATCAACCCATAATATTTTAAAGTTCTTACTACTTTATGTATTGATCACATCTCAGTCAAATAATGTCCTACATTAGATTGAGCCAAGTGCTGTTCATAGACGTATCAGCTCAATATAAGACAGAATCCAAGATAAATAACTGGTTGAAGGACCAAAACAATAACAAAACTATTCCAAGTCTATACCTTACTATCTATTACATACACGCTGTGATATATATAAATTTACATTCACTGGCCTTATGTGCCGCTGTAGAATGCATCTTCACAGTGGTTTTCATTAAAAGTGTTCCATTTACATGAACCAAGTACATTCACCAGCTATTTTTTATGAAACTCACAAAACAACAAATAATTCTAACCTTCATGTGTTAACTTGCATTTCAAGCCTCATGGTGCGACACTTTGTAATAACATAGTGCATTTTAAATTAACATAAAAATTAGGCTTTAATAAAGTTGGTTTTCGATTGACAATGTAAAGTCCTAAAGTAATATGTTCATTTATGGAAGACTTGAAAACAATATCTGATTTCACCATTTATTTATTTTCAGTTTTAATCATAATTATTATCCAGACAAGCTTCAAGAAAGACATGATCATAAATGTATAAACAAGGAATATTCAAAACATCAGTAAATATAATTGTTCAAACTGACTTGCAAAATCTAACCATTCAGCAATGCTATCCTCTGATAACAGATGAATTCTGAAATTTACACAAAATGGATGTTTACTGTACGAACAAAGTTCATTCTAGGTCCATAGAAGTTCACTGTTCAGTCAGATGTTAAATCATGTCGTTTTTACAGTGATTCAAGCACAATTTTTAATCATACATGGTTTGCCCAGCAGGGTCAGAGGGAAAACCCCATCTTTACAGCAATCAGGAGTAACCTGTCAATGAATGAATGTACAAGTTGTCATCGAACAATTTACCAATTTTCAGCTGTTAACATTTACGGAAATTCACACATATTTAAAACTTATTTCACAACACAATGAACTTAATTTCTTGCAATTAAATTGGGAAAATTTTCTTACTTAAAAGGCCAATAGCTATAACCTGGCCTACCATTGTAAATTTAGTAAAATAATTATTATTGAATACAAATACTATGGTCCACATATCAACATTCAATATGAATGGTTATAACAATTTAACATATGTATTGCTTAAAGAAAAATGCCCAGACTGTTCTCATCATCATTGTAAACAGTTTATACATCTACAAATAATGACCAGAATTAAAGTACACATGTATATTTCAATAAGCAACATGATTTTCACAATCTGACATCAGAATCAAAGCACATACTATTCGCTTTCAAAACAAATCATACCACAGGCAACAAATTGGAGCTATCTGTCTATCTCATTCATGCTACATATATTCCAACTATAGGCATAATATCCCAGTCACAAATCACAGCGATACCCCCCCCCCTTTCAAACAAATGTCAACAGCTCGAATGACAGAAACATAAGCTGAAAACATCAAAATGCAAATTTTTTACCACCAAGTAATATTTTTTAATTTTGACTAAATTTCATGACATTCAATTTGTCAAAAACAGTCGAGAGCAAATCCGATGGAAGCCAGAATGCCTAGTAAAAATAATAATCATTAATGTCCTGCTTTTGACCATATATGGACAGACTGCTTGGTGGTGTCATAAGCAGATACAACTAAAATTTCCTATATCATCGGTTGCTTGTTGGTAGTATCGGCATGCTTCTTCATACAATTCTATCACTCAACATTCGATCACTTAAATACACCAACAAGAGCTGGTCTAAGAGTTCTTTCATGTAATTTATATCCAGTTTTCTGAGCCACTGCAATTGTTCCTTCCGCACTGGATTCTTGATTTGGTACTTGGAACAGAGCCTCATGAAAGAAAGGATCAAACTTATCACCAACAGCAGGATCGATCTTCTCTAGACCGTGCTTACTGAAGACTTTCATCATTTGTGTATTAGTCATACTAAGTCCTTCAAACAATGACTTCAAATGTGTATTTTTCTTTAACTCCTCTTCAGGAACTGTGCCAGTTGCTTGCTGTAGAATGTCTGCCACGTCCAGGAGATCCTTACAAAATCCTTGTATACCAAAAACTTTGGCATCATCGACCTGTTTCCGCATCCTGGTCCGAACATTTTCAGTTTCAGCCAAGGCTCGCAAATATTTTTCCTAAAAAAATGAGTATTATATAAAATGCAACCCAGTATCTGACTTAACAGATTAGATATATTTCAAATGCAAAGACCACATGTTGGTTTTTACTAGTAAGACACTTGAAACACAATACAAACAGTATTAAACTTCCATAAGACAAAAGTCATTTATAAGAAACTTGCAAGAACATCTGATAACTGTCATCTATCCTAAAAAGGTAACTTCAAAGAAAAACACACAAATGGAGGGATGAAAGCAAAATAGTATATCTGCATACACATAAAGCAGCATATAGACACATCTTGCTTTCACTGTTTCAGCCTTGAAAAAATCATCAATAAATGAAACATGAACAAAAAACACATCATCAGGTTAATATACCGTTATAAAGATAAACATGGAAATACCTTCATTTCCTTCAAATCAACTTGTAGTTTATCTCGCTCTTCTGTTAACTTTACTTCCATTTCAGATGGACCAGTCTCAGTCTTTTCTGTTTCTCCTGTCTTTGCTTGGTCTTCAGGTTTGTCCGATGTCTCTGTTTTCTCTCCAGGAGAAGAATTTGCAGCAACAGAGTACCTCGCACATGTTGTTGATGGTTCCAACACCCCAAACCTATAGAGATAGTATATATATAAAGAATCATTCAACTTCCCATCTCTTCAATGTACTTTAGGCCAAACAAAAAAATAGTTACGTTTCCGGTCTCCCAACCTACCCTCTTGTTTAAAAATATAGAAGATAGTCAAATTTTAGGGGCTTTAATGACAGCAACAACTTCAGTAACCAAAAAAAAAAAAAAAACTTTCCTACCTATCTACCCTCTATCTTTTTGACAGGAGACCAGAAACGGAACTATTTTTTGTTTGGCCTTAGTTACATTTCCACCCCTTTTAGTCAACATAATCATAGACTCAGGTATACATAGAATATGGAAAGAATAGATGCTTTTCTGTCCAAAAAGAAGAGTTCTCGGGTAGTACTCCTAGTGCGGTCTCACTAAAAAGGGTCACGAAGAGACTCGAAACGAAAAAATACCTTTTATGAATGATTTACGATTATAAATGTATGAAAACATACTTATATATGTTCATATATACTATTTCTACCGATATATTGCATTTTTTTTAGTTTTGAATAGTTTAAAAAAAACCATTATGACAGCGTAAAAATCCAACTTTCGCAAAAACATGGCGGCGCCCTGTACAGATAACATCGTTGTGATAATCACAATTTGCCCAAATACGGTATGAAGAACCATTATATTGACATATTATTCTCCCAAATTGCCAACAGATTGTTTAATTTTTGTTAATTAAGCAATTTTGCAATAACTTTTAAAATAAATTATGACTTCTACATATTTCAATCTTATATGCATATTGCAAATTGTGATTATCACAACAATGTTATCTGTACAGAGCGCCGCCATGTTTTTGCGAAAGTTGGATTTTTACGCTGTCTAATGTTTTTTTTAAACTATTCAAAACCAAAAAAAATGCAATATATCGGTAGAAATAGTATATACATGTATATATGAACATATATAAGTATGTTTTCATACATTTATAATCATAAATCATTCATAAAAGGTATTTTTTCGTTTTGTGTCGCTTCGTGACGCTTTTTAGTGAGACCCCTCCTAGTGTGTCCTGGTTATTTAGACCTACTGCTGTATCACAGTATGACTGATAAGGGAGAGTCAAGACTCAAACCCACAGAAATGTGTCTGATGTGTGACTTGATTCTAATATTCCCCCTAACACTAATATGGCACTCGATCAATTGTGCATATGAGTCTCCCTTATTAGCGACAAGAAGCGCCCGGAAGCGACAAGACTGCATGATCTAGGCAGCAGTCAACACACACATCAGTATGACTATGCATACGATATGAAAGTAGTCTCAATCAGAAGCAACTTTTGGATTCATTTACATTAATTGAATGGCCACTCAGATTCATGAACATAGACGTGATTAGAGAAGGGTAAGGGTTGATTACACAGCATCTAAACCACATAGACTAGATCTCTAGCTCACATGCATTGTATGACAGTTTTAGTATGGGTACAATAGATTTTGCCCAATGCAAAAAATGTCACAAAATACGACGCCCGTTCAAATCAAGTTGGACTACTAAACCACACTGACCATGTACTGAGATAACATCCCATTCCCAATACTTAACATAACTTATTGAAATAAAACATAACCGGAAGGACATTGAATTAAGGCAAACTCATATCATATGGACCAATAAGGAAATCTATCATAATCTAGTTGATACAGCTCAACTATAGCTGGTCTCGGAAACTACATGAAATAACCTTTACTGTTGCATAATGCTCGCCATGTTCAATGTCACGAACTGATTATGTAGCTGTATTATCTTAACTGTTTCGTCCATAAGAAGATACAATTATTTGTGTCATGAAATAAAATTGGTCAATATATAAATAGTTACGAAAATACCTTTTCACTGATGATTTAAACAGCACAGAACGCGATAAATGTGCTAGATTTCTAAGTGTCCGCATTCTCATGCTGACGGCCGCCATGTTGAATATTCGAAATACCTCGGATTTCAATGAAAGTATTCGTCACCAGGAAGATTCGCCCCTGTTGATTCTGGTTTATATTCGCCCTCTGAATATTATTAAATCTATTTTCCATTAATTAACGATAATTTCAACAACTCTTATTTGTGGAATTTTTATTGAACAGTTTTCATAAATAAAGTTGACTTAGATGTTTACAATGTTGCCCATCTGTTGCCAATATAACATTGGAATATCACACAGTAAGTCTAAGCTTTATATATTGTCTCCCTTTACAATGTACTAATTAACACAGGGGAGATAATGGCTTTTCAGGTAGCATAGCTAATGATTTTTATAAAAGCCACACTTTTTTGTAGTAAAAAATGTGCCATTATCCTTCAAACCGTTTGGTATTTTCACAGTTATTAAAAATGCATAATTTTGCAAATTATATAAAATGCAATGAATGAATGAACGACTAGCGTATAATCAAGCACATGAAATATGCTTTTTTACAGACATTTTATGACTGTTGTTTTGTAACTTCAGTCACTCAGGTCAAGCTTACAAGTTGGTTGGCTATCTCCCTACCAAAATATTGCAGCATTCCACATACTTTTCAACCATACATGTATTAGGACCATTTTAATCTTTGCCATGATTGGCAATTTAATTGTTGTATATTTACTGACAGTTCCAAGGCTGCAAATCGCTGTGTGGTTATTATGTCTCTTAATGTTTTCAAATATGTCAAGTTCCGCTTTCCGCATGTGCAGTTCATTTACTTCATATAATATTCATGTTCATTTATCTCCCCTTTCGGCCTATTATTAGACTTTCTCGACTTGTTCCGTGATCTATTCCATCCGCTAAAACCTTTTCCCCCCTTGTTGCCAACTGAATTCTCCTAAGTTGCTTTTAATAGTTGGTCAGACCATTACTTGCACCCCTATTTCCATACATGTTTATCCTTGCACCTCTTCAGTGCCCAATGTTTTGTGGACTGTTGTATTCCCAGGGGTCTGTGTGGCGAGGCATGGTCTTGTGTATGAAAAATGTATCTCGAAGAAGAAATATATGTTCCCAGTCAATCTAACATCACTTTACAGTACACTTTCAAGAAAAATGACTGAACCAATCCCTGTATATACCATTGGTTCAACAAGGAATTCTATAGACTGCTTACAGTAAAAACAAAACACACAAATGATTTCAAATCATCATTTATTGAGTTTTCTATTCATCTCTAAAATTCATTTAGCAACTACTTTAGCCACACGGTATACATATCTGTGACCAAAGTGTTGAAATATCCCACATTCAGCCTAGGTAAAAGTAGGCTACCTCAATGATGTAATGCTACCTAAATGATTTAATGCTATCTCAATTATTTAAAACATACTTTTAACTATGATGGAAATATCTAGAGCTATCACTGAAGGTGATTAATACCCCTGCAATACCACTTCGTCACACATATTTTAAGCAAATCTATGCACTACAACTCATCAATGTAGATTATTGGTGTGAGGTTTCATGAAAATCCTCAAAAAAAGAAAAACTGTAGAAGTAGTTTGCTCAACAAGTCTTTGTTAACAGAGCAACCAACCAACAGAGCAATACAGTATCCCCCCTTCCAACTCTGTTTGCAGGGGTATAAAAAAGGAATTACCAAATTTATTGACCTTTCACTTGGAAGTTATAAATGGATAATATATAAACCACAAAATACAAAAGCATGATAAATGTTTCTGTTTTATAATGCCACGTAAGTGATATGGGAACTCGACAGGTAAAGAAGAAAATAAAGTCTGTCCATGCTACAGGGGGCGACGCAGATCAGACACAGCAAAATGAAGGTGACAACGATTTTTGTTTGTAATGGAGCTGTATGTAAACAGCTAGGGTCATGTAGTGACACTTCATAATAAGGGTTAACTGGGGCAATGAGAACCCTTAAAGAATAGCAAGAATAGCAAAAATGAACACATTCTAATGAAGTTAAGCAGATGATATAAATAACATGATCGGAATTTTTCAAGCATTGCTCTGAAAATCGGTATTATATTCATTACAGACAGCACTCTGAAAGACACAAACGTCAAAGACGTATGGGAAAAACAATATCTGTTATATACAAATTACTTCTTAACATAACCATACAAACGGTTGCTTTAGGATACAGCAAATCCATTTATGTTATACATAATTTGTAAAAAAAATTCTCAGCAAACTAACATTCTTCACACTACAACCAACATAATGAGAATTTTAATCCCAACAAACATATCACAAACATATCATCATTATGCATACAAATTATGCAACAAGTCTGAAAACAAGAGGCCCATGAGGGCTTGTGCTCTACTGGGTGGCCAAAATATAGCAATTTTGTCATTTTTAAAGGGGGTCATAACCCTGTCATGCATGGGCGGATCTGACTGGTTTTATAAAGGAAGTGAGCTCTCATGAATATCTAACTACTGTATAAGTTTGATTGAGATACAATCGAAACTGACGACTATATCTCGCTCACAAGCAATTATTTACGGACTCATAGGATAACGGACAATGCAGCATCGCTTAAGCTTTTCTGGCCTTTGACCGGTAGAGCTATAAATAGCTGAATAATACAACTTTATAGTAGTAGGACATATTACAAGTAGAGTCCTAAAAACAGAATTGAAATACAAAAATTCATTTGCAAAAAAAAATTCACAACAATGATAAAATTCAATAATAAAATTTCATTACACCGAGAAAAAATAATAAAATGACCAAATCTTTCAACATTTAAACGAAAAATAAAATGATAAATCTTAACAAGGGTATTTCATCTCCTTCACCATTGGTTTACGGAACTTTACACTGTGTATCCCTATCACACAACCTTTCAATGTTTCTCAAAAACAAACATCAGATATACATTCATATATTTCATTTAAATGCACAATCAATATAAACTTCAATTTATGTAGTAGAGTAAGTGTACAAACTACTGACAAGTGAAATCTAGCACCAAAAAAGAAGTTGTAACAAACTAGATGCAGTGAGCTACTCTACCAGACAGGAAAGGTACACCACTGCACCCCCCCCCCCCCCATTTAATGACTTCAATGAAAATTCGTAACAGATAGCTCTAACAGTCAGCAGAACATAAACCCCTTAAACCATTATCACAAAAACACACAAGAAAAACTTGAGAAATCAGAAAATAACTCCGATGAAAAAAAAACAATAATTCTAATTCAATTCTATACATACATTAACTCGATCAGACTTAGTCCTCACTAGTGTAGAATATTGTCTTAATGATGTAGAATAACTTTATACCATCCTAGACTGGGAGTCAGTCAACACTGTTGATTATTCATGTCGGACAAGTACATATAAATGATGATTAAAGGGACAGAAATAAAGCCGACTTGGTCATGAATGCTATACAGTCATTCACACATACAGTTTCATCAATAACAAATATCTGTACAATCACTATGCTGTTAACAGTCTTGTTGACCTAGATTTCGTGCTGTCATGACTTCTTTATTTTAGCTTTAGCTTGTCTAAGTAATTCATCAAAATCAAAGTTGGCGGTATTCTGTGGTTTTGAGTCAAATTCTTCTTCAATCTCCTTATTGCCATCTACAATATAAAGTATTTAGCATAAGATAAACATCCCATCTAGCTGGCAGCTGGACCATAACAGAGGTTACATGGTCTGATATGACAATTCTATTAAACAAGCAGAGCCTATGTCAATAGATATACTCCTGATTGGTTTAAATATGTGATTTTCCCTCTATTCCTGCTGTACAAACAACAATATTCCGTCAACACCGCGCTCGACTCCCATAGAAAAGAAAGACTGGATTTAATGTCTGACTGAACTTCAATGGATCTAAAACTTTACTTTGTATGTACATCTGATGAAAAGCCCATTTTTAGCAAATTCCGGATTTTCGTCTTTTCAATTTTCATATAATTCATTATTAAAGGGTATTCATCATTGATTTTGAAACCAAACAATTAGTGGATATATCTTTCAGACCATCCTCACAAAAATCCTACCAATCAAATGCCCCCATTTTGACCGTCTAGTATGACGAGAAAATGTCGGTAAAAATCACATGGTCTATATTCGACGAATAATCTTATGGCATTGTACAAAAAAGATATAGACAACTGCTTACACTACAGTAAATACAATGCCAGTCACAGTCTATCATATAGATAGACAAAGAGACAGATAGGTTGTACAAGCGTTGACTCAATCAGTAAAAGTTGCATATGCGGTAAACACATAAGTACCATCATACATTGCCACAGAACATTACTCACCTAAATCAGCATATTCAACATCACAGAATTGTCGTCTGCCACCAAAACAAAGGTCAAATTTTTCCAATCCTGGAATCTTTCGTCCTTCTGTAATGATTAAAGTGACATTTAAAAAATGCTGTACAAATTAATCCTTAGTCAGTAGATCACACATCATGATATTGTACCACGAAAACTATCCACAAAATACATGTAAAGATTTGAATTTGTCTACAATATCAACAAGCAATGACTCCGAAAACTGTATAAATAAGGCAAAAAATGTTGAATTCAGCAGGGTCAATAGGTAGGATTTTTATTTCAGTTTTTCCGGCATACTCAATTCCATTCTTTAGAAGCAGATTCGACCCCACCACGACCCTCCATAAAAACTCATATAGATCTGAAAATTGATCTCTGGGGCTCTGAATCCAGATGATCGGAATTTTGATACCCCTGATAAATGTACCCAGTGTAGTAATAACTTACTTTCTATGGCAGCATATGCATCACAGGTGTAGGTGAAAGTAACAAAACCATAATTATCCCTGAAATCAGACAGAAATATCTATTAAACACACTTAATATATAAAACTCTTATTGCTTCTTGACAACATAATAAGCTTTCTTCAGCTAAAGATCGCATCTTAAGTTTAAACATATTTATTTTGTATCGATTGTAAACAAGTTCTTACAACTTATACTTAACACTCTCAATGACTGCTTCCTGGCTACTTACCAGTACCCTAAATCATAGGTTGTGATGCAGTGATCCAAACCCTCTCAGCACAGAGCTTGAACTTCTGACCTTCATATCAGGAGTTAGGCGCTCTACGCCCGTCCACTACACCACTACAACACATACTTAGTCAAGCAATACAATAAATGGATGTTGTTTAATAAATTAGACATTATTTATCCCTTACAATCAATGGAGTTGAAGCACTTTGCACCTTAATGCATGCACAACTGCAAAAACGTAAACATAAAATAGATACGAAAGTTGACAGAAACTATCATGATTATATGAGGTATTCATTACACCGTCAAGATGTGTTTGAATGAACTAATCACTCACCCATGCTCTCTGAAGTGTAACTGTACACGTTCTATGGGTCCAAATCTAGTAAACTGATCACGTAATGTATGCCTACTGTAACCACCTGGTAATCCACCCACATATACAATCCTTCTCTCTTTCTGAAAGTTAAAGTAGAGATGTTATACAATTCATCATTATATCAAACACTAGAACATAGTCTTGACCTTATACATGTAAATATATAGACAAATACTCACTTAAGTCATTCAGCTTTTATAATGTAGATACCAAAATGTTCCCACAAGCCATGCATTCAGTTACCGCTAACAGTCGTGAACGTTTTGTATTGTATTGTATCCCTTGCCCACCGTATCACATTGACTGCACACGGGGAACCAAATTGCAAAACGTTACGAAACGTGAGCCGCAAATACCTTCACTGAACGCAGGGCAGAATTAACGAATGTCATAACGAGAGTCAACTGTCTCAGATTTTAACGCGTGTCTTAGTGAGAGTTGACTGTAATGTCCACATACCATCTGTTGTTCTTTTTCTTCCTCTCTTTGTTTCTTTCTCTCTTTTCGAAACCTTTCCTTAGAAATACTTCTGTGTGCTGAACGACTTCTGTGAACAGAATACCAACAAAAGCTGTACAGTACATATTTCTGCAATTCTTGTGGACAATTTCAGGACTTTCAAGACAAGAGTATGGTAATAAGAAGATGATATGAGCGCTGCTGTGGGATTTACAACCTCTTCTGTAAGTTACTTCATTTCAAGAAACGCAACAGAAAACATTGTTTACTCCATATGGTCACTTCTTTTTTCATGTTGCCTTTAGAGCAAATAGGTTTACTGTCAGTACATGGTGATGTCACATGTGGCGTTTTCTGGAAATGATGTCACTTAAAGAAGAGGTTGGAAATCGTACAGCGGGGCTCATATGTTGATCAATCAAAGGAGTGCAATTGTAAGTGTCCAGAAAGTATGTATCAATGAGATCAAATTACTAATCTAGAGGTCGTGTTCGAAACCCAGGCAAGGTATATATTCTTCCCTAGAAAATTTGACTGAAGATACTGCATCCAGTCATCTGTCTTCCACCTCTGAGGTCTGATTTGTGTGGAGAAGTTGTCAGTTGCTTGCAGGGGCGCCGGTTAGTACTGTTTATTAACACAGGAGCATTGGTTAGGTTGACCCAACCAAGCACTTGTTCGGGAAACACCTTAGTTGTCATCGTATGCCTTTTTAAAAATACATTTATACTAAATTCTATTTGTTCAGTAGTAAATTTGCCCCCCCCCCACTTTAAAACTAAATCTCTGGGGCATTGTATCAAAATTTTGACACCCTGGATAAAATAGAATGATATAATACTGATACTGTATATCTTGGATAGAATTTGTCATGTGTTTTTAAAGGTTCAGAAATGATGGTGCTAAAACAATACATGTGTACCATACAGCATATAACACTGTAAGACAGACACTGTGACAATACATTAAGTATTTATAGTTTCTGTCTACGTTAATTTAGGCTTTTACGGTAACTTCTGATGAACCAAAGAGTTCAAAGAAGTCGTAGAAAAGCCGTACAGATGATTTCAAGTTTCATATTCATACTAAGTGCAAAGCAGAATAACGAGACTTATTTGCTTACCTGCTTCTTGATCTATAATCATGTGACCTTGACCTTCTGCGTGAGTATCGACTTGACCTATGGCAATATAAAAGGAATAATTATCAAATACTTGGCAATACTTGGAAATCAATCAACAGCAATATCTAATAAAACTAAATGTTACCTTGCTAAATCATCAACGTAATTTCAATATTACTGTAAGGCCTCAACATATATGTTACTTGTACCACTCAGGAAAATATTGATTAAGAATGTAGGACTTTCTCTACTGTTATTTATGTTGTTTTTGTAAATCTGTACAGGGAGGGACAGAGATCACTCTGTAAGAATTTTTAAGACTGAAAAAAATGCAGTTGAGGGTAAAGTACTGTCGGTCTAGTTACAGAAAACAGACATTTTATAGGCCTCAATACAGTTTTGTAAGACAATAAAACATGGCATATGATATGCACTGATCAACTAATGCAATTTATAAGAAGTAAAGCTGTAAAACAGACACTGATGATACCAATGGTAAGGAGAGTCTGTCTATATTAATATTGGCTTTTACGGTAACTTCAGGTAAACTAGCAAGTTCATAGAAGGCGTAGAAAAGCCGTGTTTCAACTTACGGGATATTTTTATTCAACCCATGTTTCGAAACTAATTCGACATTAATCCATTTCAGTCTTGAAACAAGAGAGGTTATTATCACCTATGGTCAGAGATTGCGACACAGAAAAGTGACAAATTTGTCAGAATATCAAAATTAAAATATTGTAAGAAACAAGTAACTGTAACATTACCTCTCCCTTCGAGAACCTTTTGGAGATTTGTGTAATCTACTTGAAGATATCCTTCTGGACCGTTCACCTCTCAAGCTTCTCTCTCGTTTCCAGCTCCTGTCAGGTGATCTTGAGAGTGACCTTGAGGATGAGCTTGAAGATGATGACGAACAAGTTGAACATGAGCTTGAACTTGACATAGAGCTGTGAGTGAGTGAATAGAATATAAACAATAAGAAATAACATAAGAACGAAAGCATACAGGTGATAACAGTTTCTAAGCTCACCCAGTTCACTTCAATCATAAAGAAATTCAGGGTATGAAGGTTCACAACCAAAAGGACATTCAAAAGAAACAAGAGATGGTTGTAAAACATTATGCCCCCTGTGACTTTGACCCCAAAATCAATAGGGTTCCTCTGTTACCCAAGATGAATATGTGGACCAAGTTTGAGGATGATAGGTCAAGGTGTTCTTGAGTTATTGATCGGAAACGAAAAGGTTACGGAGCGACGGACAGACCGACATGTGAAAAGCAATATGCCCTTTCTTCTTCGAAGGGGAGCATAAAAATCCAACTTCTTTAATTAGACTAAGGGCATTTATAAGATAAGTTATTGAGCTTAAACAAGAACTTGATTTCCTCCAACACTGATCCAAAATCCCAAACTTTTGTGTACTTGAAAAAGGCATGTACAAGTAATTTAGTTTGAAGGTGTATCTTCATTATAATTCTAAGATATTTAGAAAAAACAAGAAATAATACCTTTTAAAAAACATTGACCCTAGACTATCAGTATTCAAAGTTTGGTGCAAATAACTCTGCTATTATAACTGTAGATATTGAGTCTGTTATTGAATAGTGTAGATACTAAGTCAAGTGGAATAATATAGTCAGTCTAGTTACAGAAAACAGACATTTTATTGGCCTCGATAGTTTTGTAAGACGATAAAACATGGCTTATGATATGCACTGATCAACTAATGCAATTTATAAGAAGTAAAGCTGTAAAACAGACACTGATGATACCAATGGTAAGGAGAGTCTGTCTATATTAATATTGGCTTTTACGGTAACTTCAGGTAAACTAGCAAGTTCATAGAAGGCGTAGAAAAGCCGTGTTTCAACTTACGGGATATTTTTATTCAATCTATGACATGAAGTAAATAAAATATTATGCCAGGTATCTACGCTATATTTGTTGAAAAATTCAACAAGATCAGGCTAATATTGACCGAGATACTTCATATTTATACCTGCACACTTCAGTATAAATTGTTAAGAATAAGTGTATATGCAAACCGATCCATTTGTTTAAGTGTAAGATATGATTGCTCAATGTCAGATGCATTTTGCGTAACATTATCTGAAGCCAAATAAGCTTGTCAGTATAAACATGCTGAATATAGATTTCGCAACATCCACTTGAATTTTAGTCCAAGTGTGAATATGATGGAACTTATACATGAAAGCTAACATAAACACAACATTGAACAAAACTGTGCATGAAGACATCATACTAAACAAGGTACATCTGGCTTCACAGTCAAAATGAACAACGGCTGCAGTTTGACATTTGTGTCTGTAGATGTCTAAAATTCATGAAGAAGGAAATAATATTTTCAAGCAGTATGTAGACTGATTCCACTCTGAATGTGGAGCTATTTTTCTGAACAATACAAAAGGCGTGATCATAATACATACCGGCCAATGCTCCGTGACCTTGACCTAGAACTACAACATGAACTATTGGAGCAAGACGACCCTGAGCATGATGATCCAGAGCTAGAGTATCCTGAGCAAGGTGAGTATGAAGATGGTCGTCTACTTTGCGACTCGAGAACAGACTTAGAACGAGACACTGACCTTGACCTACTACGAGAGTCTGACCTTGACATTGAAGGTCGTTCGGAAAAATCTGGACTATGAGTTAAGCTCGAGTAACCACTACTGCCTTTGCTATCCTCTGAAAACTTCGCAATTTTATCGTCACTGATAGAGTCATAGCGAGTACTGTTCGTGAAAGTGCTGAAGTATTCCGGTACTTTATTGCATGTAGAGGTATCCCTTACAGGGGAGACGTCCCTCTGAATATAGTCTTGAATGGTAATACCACCCCTTCCCGTTACACAGGAAGCAGTTTTCCTTACTTGTTTTCTAGGTATGGACAATGCAGTACAATATGAAGGCAGTTTATCGAACAGATGAGAATTGTCAGATTCTTCTTCCCTATTTTTCAAATTTCTGTCATATGCGTCTCTTTCATTGTAACCAAAGTCTTCATCAGCTATTTCACCCTCCTCAAAAACATTCACATCCATGTTTTTTGCTTCACCCTTAATCTCATTAACAGAAGAGACACTTCGAACATAATCATGATCGAGAACATGCTCAAAGTAATTCTCATCGGCAACAACAATCTCCACTTTCTTCTTCACTTCAGGACCATTATTAGGACCTGTAACATTCTCACTTTCTTTATTCACTATCACAGCCTTCTCCTTAGATGCCACAATATCACTCTTCTTCAACAAAGACTCCATTTTCCTCTCCTTAGTAAGATCCCTGTTGCCTCCATCCTTCACTTCAACCACCTCCATTAAGGCTAAACTATCTTTAAGTTCTGTATTCTGCATTATAACTCTTTGTAGTCTCCTAGGAGTACAATTGGCAGGCATGGCAACGGGATGACCTCTGGTCATAGCACGACCTCTGCCACGCTTTGCTGGAACAAGCATTGGTAACATCACGGTTGTTTTAGGTTTTTTTGAAGCCTTTAACTTCTGTAACACTTCACTTGTAAGTTCTTTCTTGGGAACATTTCCTGAAATATTAAGTTGATCTATCAATATAAGTATCTCCATTGAACTTTGATACAAACCGTCTAAAACAGGCTTTAGGAAGTGAAGTAAAACCTCAATAATAAGACCAGCATTGGAAACTCTTGAAAACTGGTCTTATTATTGAGGTGGTCTTAACATGAGGTTGAATAAAGAGTAAAACGGTGAAAATGGACTTCAATATTGTGTTCTTAATTTTGAAGTGTTCTCTGTATCGAGGTGTAACTATAAATATGAGGAGTTAATACCATTTGTATCCTTCCTGATGGTATCATCCTCTGTATACAATGTAAACACAGGAGGCTTGGTCGATACAAGGTCCACTGGAGGCTTGGTCGATACATGGTCCACTATAGTATCTGTTTTTGATACATGGTCCACTATAGTATCTGTTTTCGATACATGGTCCACTATAGTATCTGTTTTTGATACATGGTCCACTGTATTATCTGTTGTAATAAACGAAAGCTCATTTGAGGCTGAAAACAAAATAAAAGCTACAATTAGTTTTGTTATAGCATGAACATGTTCTTCAAACACAGACAGACAAAGGCCTACAGTGTGCAAACTAGACCTAGAATTTATATTTTTGTTGATAGTAATTTTCACAGAACTGATGAACTCTGTACTGTGTAGAATCGAGACAGTGCTCACTCACTTTTTCTACTTTACCATATGTAACAAAAACAAATCCTACCCCTTGCAGCCACGTATTCTGACAGAAAATAAATTACTTAATGTTACATTAAGAAGTCCACAATGACCGATTCTTCAATTCGATTACCCAGGGTTTTCCCTAGGATTTATCAGCTGGTAGTCCTTGGACCCTTGTGTATGATAAATCGGGGGTCCTTAGTAAATTGTAGGGACCCAGATATGCAGCTTATACTTGACAAAAGTTTATTTTAGGGGTCCCAGGGATGCACAGTAAGTTTAAAATGGGAGTCCCTAGAAAGATTTCTGCGTCAGGGAAAACCCTGGTCACCGTTTTAGATCATACAAGGACCACACAAGATCATTACCGTAAAGTTTTATAAAGATATACCAAATGGTTTCAAAGAAGATATAACTCAAATTATTGTTTATGGAAGGCCATTGGATATACTAGGAGTGATCACAAAAGGCCACTATGAGCATTATGCTCCAGACGAGCATCATGAAAGCAAGAACATGTGGTATAACCTTCTTCAAACTGTTCCAGAAGTGCTTCTACATCAGTGGCCTTGATAATATCTTTCATTACTGGTTCACTTTGAGAATGAGTAATGGTAGCGACTGATACAACAGCTTCAGAGTTCCAACTTGATGATGTTATCATGGTGTCGCTATAGTTACGAGGTATGAATAGATCTGACATAGAAGGTTGTTCTGTGGTTGATATCTCAGCCATTACATCATCTATAATGGTTTGTTCCATGATATCCAAATCCTGTAAAAATGAAAAAGATTTAAGGACTGGTTGACTTACACATACAGTCGGACCTGGTTTATTCCTCGACCTTGATCCAAAACAAATATCAGGTCACGATGTCTTTGGCACGTCAAATTTAAATGGGCTATTAGAAACCATGCATTATTTGACATAAAATTTCGGACCTGATGAAATAGAATGAACGAGATCAGACTGTAAAATTTAATCACAGTGTAAAAAACTAAAATTCCGTGACCAGCACGATTCCTCTGTTCAAAAACATGAAACTTTTTAGACAGTAAAAATAAACTACTAGTAACTAGAAGTTTTCAATATTTTAGAATAACAGCATATTCAACACAGTGATCAATACTTACAATGGTATCAAGGAAGTTATGTCCGAGGACATTCATGTGTTCCATTGATATATCCATCAGTATTTCTGTAAATATACAAAACATTCAAGCTATTAACAAACATGTATATAAATACACGAGACATAAATGATTCATTCCGCAGCACAGGTGTTGAAAGTGCGTACCGAGTTACATCTGTCTACTGGGACAACACACGACAATGTACCAACAATAGAATATCTAGTTTTAAATCACACGAATAATTTTTCATTGTTTCATTGAATGGTTTAGCTTAAAATAAAGTTCATTACGTTGTTGTACCCATTGGTGTTTGATTCTTACTATATCAAGTATCAGTAAGTCATTCATTAGCAAGTTGAATACATGCGTATGGCGGTCAAATGCCCTATTCAGTATAACACACATAAATACTTGTAAATTGGCCGAGGCTCACAAAACCTTCATGTGCTCCTCAACAGCTCATTATCAAACAATTTGCAGAGAACCAGTCTGTCATGAAACCAAGTGACACTTTCATGTATTTGGGTTTATTTATCATTGATACAGGTTTCCCATATGGGCGACACCTCCGGAAGAATGTTAGTCATATTAGATCTTTAGTGGATAGTGCACGATACAGAAGATGCCCCAGTTCCAGAAACACCCCTGGTTCTTTTACGTGCACGATGTAATGCATCAAACACGGAAACTCAGTTTTTGCCTATTCCGAAAGACTGTTAGTACCGTCAGTGGTAGAGCAGGGGATCGAACCTGCGACCACAGGATTACTAGTCAAGCGCGTTACCACTAGACCAAGGAGCTGCTACAATGACACTTTCTCCATGTTTTTCCTATCACATGTATATTCTTAATAGACAGTAACTTCCCTTGAAATAAAGGATTTTGTCAAATGGTATGTCAACAGGACTACAAACTTAATAAACAGTACATATTATTACAAGTTGATATTCTGGCATCGATACATTTACAAGCATAGAATAAAGAAATAATTTGAAATGTTAATCGCTGCAACAGATTGCAAGGCAATATTCCTCACAACTATCAGATGAAATAATACAATAGATTACCATCCAATTCATCCATCAAGCTATAATCTTTCTTACACTCCATAATGAAAGTAATTAACAGTTGCCAAGACGATCTATATTCAAATTTGCACTGCTAATAAACATATACTGCTAATATATATGCATATATAAATTTGTATCAATGCATAGGTAGATATACAGCGTAACTACTAACTGCCATATAAACGACAAGCATGGCGAGATCTCACCCCATGAAACATGCAATGGAAAATTTAGATAAAATTAGGAATATCATACCATCAAGTGCGTGAACTACCAGCGCAGTTAACTTTTATATATAGACCATGACCTATAAAAGCAAACACTATGTCAAGTTTGTCATAACATCTGATTGTAAATAAGTTCATCCAGTTAAATCGGACAACTAGAGGACCGAGACATGTGTCTGATATCCAGACCCTTGTGTCCAGTATCTAGACCTGACCATACTCAGTTTGGTGTTCACAATGTTTTAAACGCACGTAGTTTCAATACAAATATGGAATTTGCTAAAAATGGGATATTACCAGCTGTACAAACACAATTTAATTATAGATCCATTGAATTTTAGCCGGACATTTAAATCCTATCTTTGTTTTCATTGCAATTCGAGTACAATATAAACGGTATATGTGCTGCAGGATTACAGGGAAAACCCCATTTTTATAGCTATCCAGAGTAGATCGATTTACAAATTCTGTCAGTTTGACACAGCATAAACTGTACCATTTATAACCATGAAAATTTATGTAACAGAGAGCTAAGTATAACATCAGTAGAAAGCTTTTTACTGTTTGAGCCAGTTAAAATAGCTAAGTGCAAAAACATAACATCCATTATATTGAACTAAATCTAAGTGTATATAATATGCAATGAATGTTAGCAAATTGTGATAAATTAAGATGAATCGAGATACTGTTAAAGCAAGAAAACCCCATATCACATTTCTTTATCTGGAAAACTCAATACAGAAATCAGTTAAATATTTGAATGATAAACTATGAAATGTTCAAGTCACCACACGTCCGACCACAAGGTCAAGACTTAGTCCTAACTGAATGTTTACTATCACATCAATTATTTCAACATCATGGTTATCATTTTACAATTACATATTAGAAAGTAAATAATTCCACACATAGTGGAAAGTTTTACAATATGAAACTTCTACTTTCTACCCATTCTGAATAACCACTGGACTGAAATATAGGATAAGATCAAATGTTTGACTGAAATATATGATAAGATCAAATGTTTGCCAATACCATATATACATGCATGACTGTTATAAATAAAGGATACATAGACTTGGGGTCAAAAAAGTTCATCTGTTCAAGATGAACAAATTTAATCGTCGAAGGCTGATCTTAACCATGTTTTTTTCAGCTGTTTTATAGCTGTTAGAGGGCTCTATTCCCAATGACAAAAAGTATATATATTTTTCCTCAATTTGAACGTAAAAATTTACGAAGTTGGAGGCTTTTCTCTCACAAGGCAGTTTATATACATAGCAATTGTAATTAATCACTACATCCTTCACTTTCATTCCTAAAATTTTGCTGTAATTTCTAAGTAGAGCAAAAACGGGCGATACGACCAACTCGATTTTGAGACCCAACTCATTATTATATTTTTCTCATTTTTTCTCTGTATAATTTAATGGTCTCACAACTTGAAATTCCTTTTTAAGTGTTTTAATTGGAAGATTACTAGTTCAGATATGCACAGTATGACCAAACTCCATAATAAGACCAATTGATATTAAGACCACCTTATGGTGGATCCATTAGTGGTCTCATTATTGATTTTTACTGTATTACATACACGCAAAATTTCTTAATATGAAGGGTTTGGGTCTTCCACATATAACCGAAATAAACCCTGCTTACTGCTATAGTGATTCCCTCACAAACTGTGGGATGTGTCCATATAATGTGAACTGATAAATTATTACTTGGCAAGTCTTTCATTAGGCCGGTAAAAATGTTGAAAGGAGTTCCACAGGTCAACAAAGCACTATGCCTAATGAAAAGGATTTTTCCTTATTTTTGCATTTGATATTTATACAGTCATATATTAACTTCCCATACCCTGAGTTTTGTATAAACAGACTTCCAAAATCAATTTCTTATCATGTTTGTAAATAACAAAAAAATGTTGGGGTGCTAAACACATGTTTCCATGTAATTAAACCCAATTCGATAAGGCTTCATCGTAGATTTATCCATCATATTGGGTACAGGTTGGGAAGGTTGTCTAAATCATATTTTCAAATGCGAACGGATAAATAGGTTGTATACAACACCCCTATAATCGATATTTAGGTAAACACGATAATGAAAGAAATAACAAATTTGAGTTGTAATTCCCGTTCCATGAGTTTTGTATAAACAGCCTTCCAAAATCGACTTCTTATCACATTTGTAAATAACAAAAAAATGGTTGGGGTGCTAAACACATGTTTCCATTTAATGCCACTTGTTTGTTTCTCAAGTCAACAATCCTATATAAACAGTTAAGTATTGCTTGAATGTTTTACTGTCACAGATGCATAAATTACACACAGACATTCAACAAATTATGTTAGTGTTTGATGGAAAATAATACATTTTGTACATTGAATGTGAAATTTATGCCTCTGTGTAAGCTTAATATAGAAACCAAAGTTACAACCACTGAAACAAGAGGTTTTCATGCAATACACAATACATTCCCCAAGTTCTAGTCTGTTGAAAACTAGGGAGATGCAGAATTGTTTTTAAACATGCGAAAATTGTATGTGGAAACAAATTTTCAGATTTTCTTGGAAATCTACAGCATGAAGTCAATATATGTTTTTGTATCAAGAAATGGGAATGTTTCCATACAAAACAACCCAAGCCAGGCTTTATTTGCGACTGTTTTTATAGCTGTTTTTCAGCTATATTCCAAATGACAAAAAGTATATATTTTCCCAATTTGAATGTAAAAATTCCCAATAATCTAAAGAAAAGGTTTTGGTTCATTTTAGCCACAAATTGACAGGCTTTTCTCTCACAGACAGTTTATATATATACAGTCTAACCTGCGTTAAGCAGCCAGCCAAGTGAAGCAGTCAAATTGGCTGCTTAAGCCAGGTGACCACTTAATGCAGGGTTGGTAGAATGCCCGATTTTGGGAAGATTTCTTGTACCAAAATTGTTTACTTTGTTGTATAATACATATAATAGCAAGTAAACATAAAAACATTTCAATCAATTTATTTGATTAAGATTTATCATTTTAATCATTTATAAACATGATAACACGGTCCTCTAGAGATAAACACGTTTACTTGACATATTTTTCTAATTTTGTGACAATATTTTAAGGACTTTTCTGAATAGCAGTCTTTAAAAGAATGATTATGTTTTGAAAGACAAAATCAATAAGTTATCTTCAGAAAACATATTTGCCATTCATAAATGAAACTGTGAAGGGATCTGAAACTGAAATGAATAACAAACAACAATAGTCTACCAGAATACAAGCTCCAATGAAAATTGCTTTCAGACAAGATGATGTTCAGTTAAATCAATTTTTTCGTTATAATGAACAATTTGTAATGGCCAGACTTTAGCCCTTCTGCTAGATTAAATGGTTGCAATCAACATTATTATCAAATACATGGTGCATACAGAACTTCCACAAAAAAAAGTACTTTTCAAGTACCTTTTCCCATTTTCAAGGATTGTAACTGTTAATTTTTTCGGTATAGAGAAGAAGGGATCGAGTGTATTTTGCAAGTTTATCTCCCCCACACCCGCGAGATGACATTCACTGCAGCTCGGATAAAATAACTCTTTAAGAGAGAATCAAACCTGTTGACTACCGTACAGAACTGTTTTACCATAGTATCGCCTTCTCAGCAGTTACAAATTCAAGAAGTTTTCAAGGAGTGGGCATCAAATTCAAGGACTTTTCCAAGACCTGTGAGAACCTTGGTATATATAGAAAACACATTTTCTGTCCAAATGATAAAAAATACACAGAAATAACTGTTATGTTCCAGCCCTGCGTTCAGTTACAGGTATCACTAGTGAATGTTTTGTTTTATAGCCCTGGCCCACCGTATCACATTGCCTGCACACGGGAACCAAATTGCAAAACGTTATGAAACGATAGGTCTGATAGCCGTAACTGAACCCAGGGCTGTTCTCTAACCTAAACTTAAAGCCCTGTGAGCATAGGATGGAAACTAGCCACTATATATAAAGCTTATTTATAATCATCAGAGTTTTTTCATGCTTTTCCAGGGGGGAACCGCAGACTGATCCATGGGACTATTTGTCTTCAATGGGATCAAATTCCCCATCCTAGAGCCAAGTATTCTGTCTAATTCGCCACACTGGCCACATGGTGTGATTGCTAATTTTCCATTTCAATGATCAATTAAAAATCTGACCAAGTCTATTTCGGATTTCCCAATACCAGAATCACTTGGCATGTTTAATTCCCACCCGTCAAACATCGTCTAAGGTTGGGGCAAAACAGTGTTAACTGCATTAGTCAAGCTAATGCGATTCATCGACCTACACTTCCATAACTACAATATTTCTACATAATGCAGACTAAATAAAACATTGTTTTTTTGCCAACCAGTTATCTCATACGACGCCAGGATAAAATCAGTACTAGCATTGATCTATAGACAAGATACCTGCATCAGACATCCCATGCATATGCCTAAATAGGCAAAAATGGTTGGTATCCATGGGTTTTGTAAACATTCATTACCAAGATTTAACTACATATTATTTTTTTAAATTTCATTTCCAAACATAGCTTATGTATTAAAGCCTCGGCTGACCTAATGATTATGGTACCACACACAGTCACGAACCCCTCATGGCACTGGCCCCTAATACCATGCTTTCGGACCATGTGGCCAATATACACATGTTTACTTTTCATAATATCCCGTGAAAACAAGAATTTGACACTACATACTCGTTCAACTGAAAGAAGAATAAACCATACCTGTACAAGTTGTCACGACATTCAGTCAAAAACAAACGTAAGTTAGACAGAATATCACAAAAACCTGCATGCACTCAGTGCCATGAGTTGTTGTAACTTCTCTACTTCCGATGACGTCATTGAAGCCAGTTGGATTAAAATCCACACCTTTACCGTAATGAGACGGATTTTACGTCCAACCTATGATTGGATTATGATTGGAGCACGAGCCCATATGCTTATGCTGCATAACTATTGATAGTTTCCTTCAGATGTTAAGAGATTTTGTTATATAATTAAAAGTCTTACTTCTTACGTTTAGAATGTATATAAATCAAATCAAAATGCAGTAAATCATAAGACCATCTCAAATTTCAAGTCCATTTTTCACTGTTTTGCTCTTTATTCAACCTGAATATGAAGACCAGTTATCAAGTGTCCCAAGGGTGGTCGCATTATGGAGGTTATACTGTACAAGAAGTTAATTAATAATTAATTTATTATGGAAGTTAAAAAACAAATGCCTTTTTATAGTGTCGGACATAGCCCTTCTTTGGACTAATTCTAGTTGATTGATAAGGGGTTGGGATATAGCGGAACCAGACTTCTGAAACACAGTCCACCTGGGGTCGCTCCAGGGTCTGTTAAGTCATGGGTATAAGAGGGGTAGACTTTTGCCTTTAGTTCCCATGAGGAAAACCTAGGGGTTGGTTCGCTTTACCCTTTACTTAATACTGGTTATGCAGCTTTTTGATGTGTGCTTTGTGTAAATGTCCGATCACTGATAATTTGGGGGCTGAAATTCCGCCCTATTCTAATGCAATTCAATATAAATCAGCTTCCCTACTTCACATCAAAGATCACATAAAAACTTGGAAGTATTAAATTTTTTTAATAAATAGATTTCAGAACAAATTTCGAGAAATTCTGTGAAAAGAGGGGCCTGTCCTTTGTACAACGATTCTCATTTGTGAATAGTCTTGGAATAAAGTTCTCAAAATGTCTACACTATGTTACAGTATCAGTGGAATGAAAAAACTACTGGTTTGTGGACATTGCTTTGTCCAACTTAATGTCTCACTGATAATAATATTATCATTTTCACAACTTTATGGTTTGTTTACTTAACTACTTATATATTTAATAAAACGTCTGATGTCAGACATTTCCAATCCACGCTTGTGTGTGTGTCTTTACTGTCACATAAATGAACTGCATTGACAGGGAAACAGAAAAATATATTATATTCACAACATACAAATGCCTGGCAAAAGATATCAAAACAACAAATGTATAGATTTGGTAAAGGTTTAATTAGCTCATACAACCACATACTTACAATCAATATAATTGCACAATGAGACAAATTTAACAACCACATTGTAACACATCAATCCTTGTATAATAGTATTTTGATGGAAAAGTTGGCCTTCTTTTAAACTTATTATTATGTTATATTTACCTATCAATATTCTATTTCTGTTATTGTTATTTGTAAATGGTCAAAGGCTGAAATAAGCCAAATTAGCCAATAAATGAATGAATGAATTCTATTTCTGTACATTTTTAATTGATTGTGTTATTTTAGTCTAATGTTTTAGTCAATTGAATCCATTTTGTCTAGGTATGTCATCAACTCAATTATGTTTCATATGTATTGCTCTGATGCATTTGATTTAACCAAGCCAGTATGTAATTGTAGCAATTATTTCTTAAATGGTAATTTCAGATTATAATTGTATTGTTTCACACAACCAAAGGTGTGAAATATTTTGGATTGTTGTATCTGTTATTTTCTTTATCCTTATAGACAGGTTGTCTCATTGTTTTATTAATACCTGGTTGTCTAATCATGTTGAAATATTTACTCAGTCTGTCACGAGTTAAGGTTACCTATATAAGGAGACTTAACTCTTGATTGAAAAATAATTAATTTAGACAACGCTTAATTTAGTTAATATATTATTTTTGTGACAACTGCTTTGCGTCAGACTTACTTTTAATACTTTGTGAACCCTAGCTGTGAACTATTTGATAACTTTGTGAATTACTTTATAAACTTTGTGAAATCTTTATAATATATTAACATCATGGAAATACCGTATTTAGTTGTTGCGTATAATCTACAAATAAATGTATTAAACATTAGTTGACTTTGTGATTTGGAACATTGTTTGCAAATTGTGAAACGTCTTAGTGACACTTGGAAAACAGAATACGATACCAAAAAACACAGTTCATAATACATGTACTAGAATCAACAAGGGAAGAAAGCAGAAATAGTGTACTAATAAATATGTTCCTTTAATATCCTTACCCATAAAAATGTTTTGTCTTTAAGACCTTGGTCTGTTTGATCCTTGACCACTATCCCAGACTATATACTGGACCACATAAGCCCAGCATACAAGACATACAAAGCTTTTAAAGCAATATACCATTTTATTCCCTCCACCAATGGCTATATGGTAGTTTCGAACTACCTGAATTGCATTTCATTTCACAAAATGACCTTTAAATAGTTTGATATCTGTAGATTTCTGAACCAAAGTAGCCTTATATTCATCATACAAATGCTGCACCGAAATTGTAAGTTTTCCTTCATAAATAGAAAATTACAAGATTCAGAATATAAAGATACCAAAATAAACTTCAGTGAGGTAATGAATTCAATTATCTAAATATCATATATTTTACTACATGGAGTGCAATATGTGTGCACAGTCTAGTCTGTATCCACGGCAACTTGTAATTAGCTGCAACCTACCAGGCGTTCAGTTACGGCTAACAATTGCAAACGTTACGAAACTGTTTTGTTTTGTATCCCTGACCCCCCGTATCACAATCACTACACATGGGGAACCAAATTGCAAATGTTAGCCGCAAACACCGTTACTGAACACAGGGTTGCTCACAGTAACTCAGACAAAGCCAAATCCCCCAATCGGAATTAAGTCTTGGCAGTGAATAGCTATTTGATTTCCTCAGGCTGGCAGTTGTGCATAGGTTAGACTGTAACAACTCATACATAAATGATAAGAATGTAATGTATGGTACAAATTAACTGTTATAAGTACAGTAAAACCTCCCAAAAGTCCATTTATACTGTTATGCTCTTTATTCAACCTCATTATTAAGACCACCTCAATAAGAAGACCAGTTTTAAAGGCACCAAAGGTGGACTTATTATTGAGGTTTTACTGTAAATGCTCATTAAACAGGTTGACATTGATCTACAATGGAATGATATATCACAGTTCAATAGCTCCCCTAAAACCCTCAAAGCACAGTAAGGTATAGGCTTATCATAATAGAAAATGGAATCTTGAAACAATATTCTGTTACAAAATAAGATCCCAAGACAGAATATATCAATGACCACTTTTTTATACAAATACTTTTATATTGTATGAAATACATAAAGATGAATTTAAATTTTATATATACAAATTGTACAATAATGCTGAAAAAATACCCCAAACATCAAACAATTGTCATGTTTTCACATGATATGGCCACAGGTACTAGACACATACAGTCATTTCACTAATAATCAACCTATTATATAATACAGAAAGAATTATAGAAAGGTCATTTTTTGTTGGAAATTACCAGAAATTCACTTTTGTACACAAAATATCATTTGAGGGTTTATAATGGCATTGTGAAGTCGTATGTCAGATTTCTATCAAATAAAAAAGTGTAATCACGTAGATAACTCATTTCTCTTCCTGATGGATCAAAATTACAACAGTTTGGTTGTTAATGTTATTTACAGCAACGTGCATGTTTATTTAACATGACTGTTACAACGGCATTATAATATAATAGGAATAATTATTTTTATTGAATTATAATTATGTGTCTATTACCTGTGTATATTGCTTTGAGTACCCCTCTACAGTATGCACAAAAGCTAAAAATCTGAATAAATAATTCCTAGGTCATAAAAAAGCAAATATGCAGAAGTCTGAAGAAAAAAGCACACTTCAGAATTTTTCATGAAAGAATATTTCAGCATTAGCCTTGTAATCAACTGGCAGTGTAAATCCCACAGCTCGAGCCCCTAAATTTGCAGCCCCTACGCTTGCAGCAACCTTCAACTTCAACAACGTAATTTCATGAATCCTTTTCTTACTTCGGTCTGATTTCAAAACTTCCATAAAACCTGTAACAAAACATCAACAAAATGACAATAATCAATTGTGACAAGTTTCACAAGCTGATGATATTTCCCTCCAATTATATGATTTTGATAAATTGATAGAAATCTACGCTTGTCACTAAATCATACTGTTTTACATAATGATGTAGACATATACTCATGGGTGGTCAGGATATAGCTATGGATTGACTAATTATAAGAAAGCCGAGGCAAGCTGCTCAAAGTGAGTGCCATGTAGCATTCTGTAACAAAACAATAAGAAACTGCCAGCATCAAGAAAACACTTCATACATACATGACAACCACGAGGCAGGTCAGGAGCTGCCACGCTAAAAATGCTTTGTAGTAGTAGAAAATTGTAGTATAAAGTATAGGTCAAACAAAAACGTTTGTAATTATTGCTTGTCCTCTGACAGCAACTTGCAACAAACTCACAACAAAATGTTCCAGCAGTTAATAATTTGCTAACCACACCAAGGGCTGAAAACAGAGCAAGTATATCTGCTTCTTCTAGATTTGAAAATAGTTTTGCTTTCACCCCTTGACAATAAATCATTCCACCTGCTTACCTGGTTTCAATAACTTCCAACTTTTCCACACTGATCCAACAGTGACAACATGCAATCCTCCTTCACCTTCTAGTAGACTCTGAAATACCATAGAGCGAGAACAAAGAATGAACAGTTAGAAGTCACAGAACCAGAGAATTAGATTAGATGGCACAATATGGAAGTTATACAGTAAACCCTCAATAATAAGACCACCTTTGAGACCCTTGAAAACTGGTCTTCTTATCAAGGTGGTCTTAATATTGAGATTGAATGAAGAGAAAAAAGCAGTGAAACTGGTCTTGAAAATCGTGCTCTTAATTTTGAGGTGGTCTTACTATGGAGGGGGTATTTAGGTGCAGTTTTACTGTAACAGTCAGATAAAATCATCCAACGTATGTTAACATGACAAACTGTCAGCAAGTAGAATAGTTGATTAATATCTTATTTTCAGGAATAATTGAGAACACTTCAATACCATAGTATATGTAAAGGACAGACAATGCCACAAGATTGTCTGTCCAACTTTGACCACATGAATATCATGAACGATGTATATACGATATAGACGGTTCAAAAAGAGGCTGCTGATTGGACCGATTGCTGGGAGCGTGGTCTAAGTACATTTAATAACCATATACTACAGAAGGGATGAACGGAGAGGCCTCATGACAATCTCCTTTATTTATGACTCACCTGTTGAATGGTTGGTTCCACTGCTACAACATGTTTAGCTAAGACTTTACCAGCTTCACTAAACACGTCCATACATAATGCATCACCTGATTCAGCGCCTGTAAGTAACAGTCACAGACCATAAAGTGAATAATAAACCATTCTATATGATAACATTTGGAGTAAACTTTATTAGTTTTTCATTGATAGCAAAACAAGTTGTTACAACTTATCATACATGATGACACCTAATCACAATTCATAACGCTTGGTGACTGGGTGTCTAATAAGTACTAAGGGCTGTGAAGTGCGCAGTAGAATCTAAAAAATGGAGGGATTCCAACAAACAAAGTGACAACTTTTAGTTTATTTAGTAAGGTTTTGATAGGAAATAGTTCATTTAACACACATGCATTAAGTTTTAAAATGAACAGAAACTCCCTGCATTTCGAGGTTTCAGTGCAAGACTATACTAACTCCTATATAAATACATAGGAATTAGGACAGTCTTGCACTGAACCCTCGTTTTGGTCAATAACAGGGTAAACTTTCTGATGTATATATCTATACAAAGGCATTACAAATATGGATAAAACTTGTCTATATACAATTTGTACTTCCTAACAAACAATGAAATAAATGTTGGAGAAAAAACCCACAAACCTTCAGCTAAATATCTGCACATTCCAGCCATCCGGGACTTGTCAAAATTTGCATACAGATAGTCCAACATTCCAGCCCTCTCGCTGATCTAGCAAATACAAAGTTACTTACATAATATCAACTGAATGTGTAATCAGAAATATGATAAGAAATGGGGACATTATTTTATAGATTTATAGTTAAAGTAGACAACGTGTTTCTGTCTCAAGATTTAGTTTCAGAAAACTGGAAACTTGTAGTTCAGTCCCTATTTGGAAACTTAGAAACAGATGAAGAATAATTAAGAAGCAACATGATATGTTTACATATTGAAATACACTACATTCATAGCACAACTATCCATAAAGAAAGATTTTGTGGTTTCGATTTCAGTGCAAAGGAATTAAAATGTAAGACTTCAGAAATACTAAATGAGTCGAAAAATCTTTCATGTACCCAGCCCAGAAACCTTGGGTATGAACTATGGCCAGGCGATAATTGCAGTGTACGTATGAGTACAACTGTACATGAAGATATTACATTCTTTAATTTAATGCCATTGGGAATTTCACCTTGAAATAATCTTGCATGATTTTTCTAACACGTTCAACATCAAATTTAGACACAACGAAGTTATCGTCATGGTCAAAAAGACGTTTTAATGCAAGCTGTGTGATCCAGTAAGCAGAACCTTCGTCTCCTATCAGGTGACCCCACCCACCACAACGTCTGGTTGAATTGTCTGGGTTGATTAGCTGACAGTTTGATCCTGTTCCAGCAATAAGCACAATACCACCTTGATAGAAAGACAAAGGTGAAGATACATGTATAATGCATGTACAAGTGTTCAAGTTTTATATAGTCGGACATCATTTATTACACAACCTTCTACTTGAATATACTTGGTATCATCCAAAATTAATATCAGGTCCTGCTTGTATCTTCTTAGGCACTTCAAATTGACATGGGATATCCGAAACCATGTTTTCTTCAAAATAAAAGTTCAGATTGATGAATCGATTGAACGAGGTCAGACCGTATGATACATGAATGAGTCATTTACATAAGGCAAGATTTGATAACACTAACTAAAACTTTATTTCACTATTAAGTATGAAGAATTACATAGCACCCCATGGTGAGCCAAAGATAAAATACATGACAACTTGAAAGAGCATTACACTGGGTGGGTTGAGACTTTGTTTATCTTCAACTAAAGTTCAATCTCTCCAAAGCAACATCATAATAGAAATACAAATATTGACTGTTGTTGAGAGGCTAGTAATTAAGCTGCAGGAAGAATGATAATCTCAAACAAAGGGTTGTTAAAGAAAGGTTGTTGCTCAAGAAAGGTTGTGCTGTAAAAACAGAAGAGAGGTTGTTGCTTTAGAAAAGGTTGCTCTGAAGAGGTTGCACTACTATTTTTACAGACAACATTCTCTATATTCAATAATGAATCAATACCTGTAGCTGTAGCAGTGAACAGAGCTCCCCATGTATCACTGGCAACATAGATCTCCTCAGCATCTCCTCCATAGTTATCCTTGATGTGTTTTATCAGCTTTACCTGAGATTCTGCTTCGTCAGCACCACTCATGGACAGTCCCTGTATTGTAATACAAGATGAATTAACATCCTATGACGAAGATGAGACATGGTACAAATCAAGAAACCATGAAATAATAGTTCAACTCATTAATGACCATTATCTTTACCTTGTTGCAACATAATTATGACTTGATCAACAAACTTGAAATAACTTTTAATAAGTGATTGATTAGTGTTGATTCCAGATGGCCATTTTGTTTCTGATGACCAGTTTGATTTTGTCTTCCTCAGCCGCATAGCTATGGTTTACACAATCAGGGGCATATTATAGGCATAGATACTGTTTGATATTTCAAAACAGTTTCTAATATTGATGCACCACATAAATGAACAAACGGTAATATTGAGCAGTTGATATAAACAAATTAACAATACTACAGTAGCTCTATTTAAAAATCGCTGTAAAAAGAAATGGCAGACTTCAAAAGAAAACTGTGTGGAATAACTTACCAGAGCTTTTAACTGAACACCAGCATCAAGCTTGGCTGTCTGTTTAGCTGCATTCAACATGTCATGGATACGTTTACAACATTCATCAAGTCCAATAAGCTGAAGTAAATAAATGTACACTACAATTTTCACACAGATATTTTTACTGTTTGTTCAGTGGGGTTAACAACTTAACATCATGTTTCACATTTTTATGTCAGTCAGTAGATCAAACCAGCCTGAATCACTTTAAATGTTTCATTGTCAGTAAAATAAACGACTTACACTAAAAGCTAGACTTAAAGCCATGAATGATCAAGATCTGAATTATCTACTAAAAATGTCTGATGGCAAGACTCATTGTCAATTCTAGTACTTAAACCTGTTGAGTATAATACATGTGGTGTGTAACTTACCCATTGGTTTGTACAGTCACCTTCACTCCATGCTAATATCTGTCCATCTGATCTGAACAACACAAGCTTTGAATGAGTCGCTCCACTGTAAAGTAAATCATGAACTAAAAATAAAACATTCACGAATACGGAACAATATAACCTCTCCAGAGAAACACCGTTTGGGAGATGCAAATGTTGACCGTTGTGGAGAGTTTGTTGCTTCAGGGAGGTTAAAGTGGTAGCAAGTTTACCTAAAGGAAAATTAACAATGTTGTTGAAGAGAAGTTGTTGCTTACGAGAGGGCCATTCTGCAGAGGTTGTACGTTACTTGATATATAGTCATGGTGTGCAGGTAGAAACAACATCTCTGATAAGAATAATCATGCTATATAACTATCGTCAGTAATGGTGATGTCTAAAAGAATGACAGAACAAGAGTGAGTTTCTATTTCTCAAATTTGGAGATGTTGACAAACTGATGTAAATTAAGGTGACAAGTGTGCCCCATGATCCCCATCAACACTAGTATGGTGCTCTACTGACAGTGCTCTACTGACAGAACTGATCTGGGATCTTTCTAACCTCTAATCACTTCAGTTCTGCTTTTAGCATTTCAAGCTCAACTACTGTGGACAGTCAAGACCTGTTGCCGCCATTGTCATTAACTAAAGGGGGGAGAGTGTTCCTGATGTATGCAGCCATCCAGCCCCACACCACAGCATACAATTTATAAATGATAACACTGCCTATTAGTATACATAATCTTTAAGAGAAAAGAAATGGAAAATATCAAACACTATCACCTTACACATTAAACAGCACAAACAAAATGTGTGCAAACTGTCACGCATTGTCAGTGTACGTGCAGAGAAGTTTTATCCAGCTCGAGTATCTATCCGGATACTATAACACTTTCCAAAATAAAAACAACAACATAAAACCAAAAATTCATAAAAATAATATCAGGTTTTTTCACAAACAAAATTTTACAAACAACAAATGAGTGAATGCATAATACATTACCCTTCCAGTCCTCCAAAATATTGGAAGTCAGTCATGTTCGTCGAGATGTTCGTCGAGAGCAGGGACAAGTAAACGTGTAGTGCACCCGTGACAGTCGATGTGTTATACATAAACAGTCAAATGATTCAATGAGAAATCTTTAACTTCGAAGTAATTCAGGAATTTTATCAACTGTGGGCTTTAAATTCTCAATTGTTTACAAAAGTTTTGCCGGCGGAATTGATGATTTGTTTACATATCGTTCACTTCCGGGTGGGCGAGTCTCACAGTGTACTTACCTCCCTTGTCCATCTGCTATACATGTACATAAACGTTGTATATGTGTATACTTGCAGATATGGGGCCATGTTTAATTTTCATGATGTTAGCGTTCATTCGCTTTATCCTTTGTGTTCATTATAAAGTAGACCTTTTTTGCACAGTAATTAAGTAAATTTTAGCACAGGGGCCGTAACTCGATCACTGCTAAAAAAACACTAAACGTGAGTGAATGCAAATAATACCACTGACATATAAACCATGTTCGTGATAATACTTATTCATTGCAAACAACTGCGGCGGTGGACATGTTTTACGGCTCCTACTCATGAAATTTCTAATTGCTTAATGATGGATCACATGCACAAGTCCGGTTTGTTGAACACTAATACTTGAACACAACAAAATATTACTCGCTCAGCTTTTGTTTATTGCTGGACGACATGTATCCGTTATGCTATCAACATACAGTCAAAATACAACATGCATCTTTTTATTTCGTACCAAACAAATATATCACGTGACCAATGTTTCATGCAATATCCACACCAAACCGTCTACATCCATATTGAAGCTTAATTCATCAGAAATATAAAAAACAGCAACCTTATTATAAATTGGTTAAATATATTTATTGCATGAATACAACAACTCACATTAACACTCAATATAATTGCACAATAAGACAAAGCTAACAACAGCTTTATGATTCATCCAGCCTTTCTCATTTCAAAATAGCGACCAGTAACAAAAGTATTACGACGTCCTAGTTGTCCTATCATTATCACTATTACTCACAAGATCACTATATTCCTACTAAAATGCAAAAAAGCATAATGGAATGTACCAACCAATGGCTCCCTTTTATGTTTTCACTCACGAATGTTTTGTCTATAATTATATAAGGCCATATGATGATAATTCGAGTGCTTGAAATCACAAACCTGCCCACACGCTATTCCGTTGCTGCCCCTACATTTTTATTGGCTCAAAACTCTAAAAATAGGAACCGTTTGGAGGCACTGAACATTAACTCAATCAGAGCCCCGCCCATGAACAGCTGGTTGTTACGGTTGCCCTGTATTTAAGACCTTGACCATGGAGCTAATCTTGAGTCTGAATCCTGCATACGGCATACATCGTAATATGTTGAAGTTTAACTTATGAGCAACGCAAACATCTAGACAGGGCAATTCATGACACAGACTGATAGACTAACGGACGGGCAAAAGTACAGAAGTCTGATTAAAATAGCCGCTTCAGAAATGTTCATGAAAGAATATTTCAGCATTAGCCTTGTAATCAACTGGCAGTGTAAAACCCACAGCTCGAGCCCCTAAACTTGCAGCCCCTACACTTGCAGCTACCTTCAACCTCAACAACGTGATTTCATGTATCCTTTTCTTACTTCTGTCTGATTTCAAAACTTTAATAAAACCTATAACAAAAAAAATAAACAAAATGACAATAAAACCCTTGTGACAATTTTTATTAAACTGATTAGATAATATATTTCCAACTAGTTTTAAGATTTTTACAATTTGACTGAAATCTTTTCCTTAACATAATTAACAGCCTGTGCGGTCGGTAACATTTAAACGGCTTCATAACCAACCATTCGACCTGCTTACCAGGTTTCAAGAATTTCCAACTTTTCCACACCGATCCGACAGTGACAACATGTAATCCTCCATCACCTTCTAGTAGATTCTGCAATACCGATGATAATGAGAGAGCAAAGAATAAGCACACAGAGGATTCAGAAAGAAAAGTAACAGTAGACAGCATGTTCATTAAACAGAAGATTCCAAACCATGCAAGGTAAAATAGCTCCAACTTATGTTAGGTATTTTCTTACAACATACAAATAATGAATATATAAACACACATTCGAAGATAATGAAGGTGTTTGCAAGTGGTTTCTGATAAGAAATACCAACTGATTAATAAGAACACTATCATTCATGATGTTCTGATGTTCGTTTGAAAGACTGATAGCACAAGAGTGATTTCCTGTTCATAGAGTTAGTGATTATATATATGTACACTTTAAAAGCAAAACTGAAATGAAAATAGACCTATACTGACTGTAGGACTATTAATGAGAAAAGGAATGTAAAATGAAAACACAATTCTATACAAACTCACAATAATACAATTGACAAGATTGGGGTATGTTTAATGCACAATGGTGCCAATTACCATGTGGAATCAATGTACGTGTATGGCAATTATATATCCAACCTGAGTGTGTATCCGGATACTAAACACTTTCAAAAATATGGACCAGTAAAACGCTTAAGCAGTTATTCCTTCAACTAGAATAGTTTGCAGATATTAACTCCATGTGCAAAGTAAGCGAGTACAAAATTAATTAGTATCTACCCGTCTAATCCTCCGAAGTATTGATAGTCTGACATGATTTGTTGATTGTTAAGTTGTTAACGGTATGTCTACATGTACATGTAGCTAGTCTGGTTTCTGTTGTCGTAATCTATTATTATACTGCACCATATTTTTTGGATGTTCATATCAAGATACGGGGCTTCATGCGAATCTTATTCTAAAAATAGAAGGTAAAAAAACGTCACGTGATCTCCAATTCCGCCAATGGAGATCAGTTAATATGGGAATATATTAAAGTGTTTTAATATCTTCCCATGTTGACTGATCCATTGGCGGAATTGTTTTGTTTACATTTCCGACTCTACATCATTACTTAGAGTTATACATGATGAGTGATAGAGTCTCTCATCGATTACCTCCCCTTTCTTAGTATTTTAAAAACACTGCACATTTATGACCCTTTGTGATGTAAGCCTTCATTTGAGATATTCAGTGCCGAGATCATTCTGGACGAAGCAAAGTACAAAATGTAAACCATTAATCGCAGCCACCTTAACTTGCAGAAATAATCAACGTGACGTCTACATCAGCGGTTCCAGGGGTGCCGGGTATTTACCCCCTCTAAATTTCCCAAACCTAATATGTATGTCTGAGTATAAAAACGAACATACACACAGGTCTTAAATTATTATATTTATTTTAGCATTAAGTTTTATATTCCATGATGATGATGTTTATAAACAAAGAATAAAACACCGTTTTATAAGTAATTCACCCCTAAGCCCAAATCCTGCACCGCCCCTGCATAGACACGCCTTTGATTCTGGTACGAGTGCAATGGGCGTTGCCAGCCCAAAATAAATATGCAAGCACAACTAAATTTGTCATTATTTTTTCAAATCAGAAATTCGCTTATTTTTTGAAATTCTTATAATTTATATCATATTCATTTGCTATGGCGTGTATTATGTTGCACTGAAATGGTGCTTTATAAAGTGTACATCACGCCACAGATATAAGCCACATAAAATTGATTTGGAAGATATCTGTGCAATTGCACGACTCCCACATTAACCTTTATTGTTGATGACTACGGTTACTTTGTTGGTTAAAGTAGAGTCTTTGTCGTAATAATGAAAGCACTAACTTCCTACAACTATAAATAGATGTAGACTTTTCCGTCATTATTTACATTCACTAAGTAGAGGGCAAATATTGACGAGTTGTACTTCACTATAACCTCTCAGTCACCCGGACGATGTATACTTAGTGCATACACAAAAATGTGCTTGACTGTACATGTATGATTATCTAACTGGAGGCTCGTATTTTATGTCTAGGATTTAAGGTATGTTTAAATGAATTTACTGAATCATAAATTTGTTATTTGTAAAATATTGGGATAATTACAATAATTATGTTTCTTAACTATTCAAATTGGACTTTTATGGGTAAAAATATCATCGTTAGGATATACAGTAAAACTTCAATAATACGACCACCCTTGGGACCCTTGAAAACTGGTCTTCTTATTGTGGTGGTCTCATTATTGAGATTGAATAAAGAGCAAAACGGTGAAAATGCACTTGAAAATTGTGTTCTTAATTTTGAGGTGGTCTTATTATTTAGGTGGTCAATAGGTGAGGTTTTACTGTATATATCATAATGATTAAATGTTAATTTGTTTTTACATAGTTCTCTGCTTAAAGATCTCATGCTACTTATATACTAAATCAATGTATCTACCACAAAATTAAGTGATTCCATATCTTGAATGTTTATTTGTTTTGGATAATGTTGGAATTCAAATATTTATGAATTAATAATTATACCATTCGGTTTTACAAAAAGTCTTAATTGTTACCATGCGTCTGTTGATATTGATTGAAATGAATATGACAAAAACGTGGGCTGAACTACAATGTATATTATATCGAAAAGCAATTAATTTTTAACCACAATTCCTGAACTTATAGCTATCATGTAACGTGATTAAGTCATTTTAGTTTTCATACACAAATGTAAATGCTTGTTTGAGATTTTGTCTTGTGCATACGCATGCACAAATATTTTTATCTTACGATATTTCTGTAAACATTTCTGCTTGACAGAGATTTTGTAATGGATAAAATGATCAGTCAGTAACTATTTTGTTGCATGGAAATCGTTTGTTTACACGAAATACGAGTAGATTTGTGTGTGATCGCTGAATATCATGTTTATCATCTTCCGCTTTGTTTTTGGCGTTTGCGAACTCATCCGATTTCGTGTATTTATTAACGTCAATTTTATTAAGATGTCATCTTGGTCTTTATGATAAAAAAACGACTAATTTTACAATTGTTTTCTCCAATGACAATATAAGGGATGGTCGCAGACATACTCGGAGATTTAGGTGTCAAGTTATGCCATCGTAAGACTATATATAATGCAACTCGCACACTTGATTTAAGAAGAACGTTACGAAGGATTTTCAAATAAACCCCTGTCCCGCTGTCATCTGAGTGAGCAGCAAGTGCCCACATATATTAACTCGGGGTATCGCAGTATCTTTTGAAAACGAGTCTATGGTTATAACTCTTCTGGTATCTTGAGCCACCACGTGACTTTTGAGCCATTTGCATGGCGTCCATATAGACACTTGTGGTGACTCGATGATTTCTTCGAGTTAGTTGCGCGGTATACACGCGTACGAAACTTGTTCGCTGACTATGGTTGGATGATAAAACTCAGTCTAGTTCATCTATGGTCTAGTTACTCTCGTCACTCTTAGAATTTGGAGGGTTGAAACCCCTATAGAGGTGTTCGGAATATCGACTATAGTTCACCCATGCTAAATCTGTGGTTGAACCATAGTTCTGAAACACTTTTGATTTCGTCTCCTTTCGTGTAAACATTTTCGTAATGTCAATCATACCGATATCTCAGTAGTATCGTGCGTTCTCGTTCTAACTCGTACTAATTCATACTACACATGAATTATTTAAAGACTTGGCTTAAAACTTATACAATTGTCTAGCATACTCATACAATTATCGTATTAACACTGCGAAATTCCAAGTCCCATCACCTACCCAATACCGCCTAAGTCGTGGTCCCTCCCGTACCTGGTCATATAAAGCTATAAGCTATCTTAAATCGTGGTTTATCGGGACTATACATGACAATGACATTATGTTACTTGGATTTTCTACATATCGGTCCGACGGATTAAAATGGACACAGTGACCAACTACTCCACTAAGTACAAATACACATACAGGGAATTCAAACGTTAAATGCAAACGCAAAAGTTGAAAACGTTTAGTGTATTGACAAGTTATAAATCAGTTTGGGTTACTATAAAGTGGATCATTATATTGCCAACTAGCGGTACAGTTTAGTATTATTAATTGTTATCTTATTATCCTCAATGTATTGTCTAGAGGTTTATGCATGTGCATACGAGCGTATTTGTAAAAACTATTCAAATTCTGATGCGATATTGATCGCAGTTTGTCCGTGATATCGTATACCTGGCTATTTCTGCGGGTGTGTACTGAGTAGATAATCGTTGTACATACACGTTTGTATCAAATATTGTAAATTTCATATCTTGTAGATTTTCGTTGGAATAAGTTATTATAGCACTGCAGTGCGCACTTCATTGTTTACGCTAAGTCTGTGACAACAGGAGATCGTGTACACTATATACTATAGAAGGGGCTAAGGGAGATAACTCTAGTTGGGGTAAAGTGGACGTGACGATCTCCTATTTCTTGTGACCTGTCCACAGAACTAACGAGTTTTTCTGTACACTGACCCTTGTCGCGAAAATTTAGCCGTGGGACTTCGTTTCCGTCCTTGTTAAGGGTATTTCTTCTTAATATTTTGATAAAAACATGTCATCAGAATGGTATTATTGTATGTTTTGTCTTACCTGGGACCAATGTATATATTAGTCCCATGTTTTATGCAATATTTTTGACATGTTCTCTGTATTTTTATTAGAAATTACCCATAACCAAATGAATGAAACAATTTATCGATTTTATAATATCACTTATCTCACGTACATGTACTTAACTTATCGACCAGATTATTGAACGATTCTTAAATCCTGTGAATGTGTGTTAAATATGAATAAATATAAAGGGCATTTACTCATGTTACTTTATTCATTCACTATCGTTTCATTTAATATTCATTTTCGGTAAAGTAAACTGATGAATTAATCTCCCTTTTATACATGTGTGAATCTATGTCTTTATTTTCCGATTTTGTCTGCGCATATATGAATTTAAATTCAGAGTAAGTTCAAATTCCTTAAATTATAAACACTCAAATCAATCACGCACCTGTTGGAAATGTACATTGCTAACTCGGCGCGTAGGTGAGGATAGAACTTGAATACCCGTATCGGACGCTTGTATTTGTGGTTTCCCGAAAGATGTAAGCAAGTGACAATGTAATGTGGTAGAATTGTGTACTTGTGACTAAGCATATTTTGACGAAAAATCAAGACTATCTATCTTTAAGGCTACATGGCAATTAATGAATTACAGAAGTTGGTAGATCTAGATTAACGGTTGTTTCCCTTGGTTCTGTATTTTCAGGATAGGAATAAATATGTCAAAGTTGGATATCATTGCGACGTTCCCTTTTATGCTGCACGTGTTGACGTCGTTCGGGGCCATATACAGAACAACAGACATAGACGCACCAGTAAGCCAGTCATGACGTCATGTTGAACATCAATATCCTACATTTTTGTGATCTGTATTATTTTGACATTTTATGTCAACCCATGAATATTTATTTTGTTGTTATCCTGGAGTAGTTTGATAATTTTAGGCTTACTCACTGAATAATTTGGGTTTACAACATCAATAAGAGAGCTAATTGTATGTTTCGTGCACGATTAGGAGAATTAAGTCATATACACAGTTAGGATTATGTAGTGACTTTCAGCTGTTATGGTGGGGGAGACCCCGGATGCCCCATTCTTGCATTAGTTTGGGCATAGACGGGCATCTGGTTAGAATCACAAACCTTCCGTCAGCCAGCTGGATAGTTTTCTCATATATACAAACTCAATATTTCGGTTGGGAATCGAATCCGTGTCGGTGAGGGGCAAGTGATTTGAAATAACCGTCCATAATCACTCGGCCACTAGTTTTCCATCCAGTGAATATAACCTAAAATTAACCTTTTGTAATTTTCCTGTAAAATTTTATCATTTACTTTTTGTCCCATTTCATTGTGTGTAAACTGTTATATATACAGCCGGGGCCTCGTTCATTCGAATTCATCGGGTCCGAAATTTAATTTCGAATAATACATGGTTTCGAATAGCCCATTTCGTGGCTTGATATTGAGTATACCAAGTAATCGGATTGCATGTTTTCGAACAAATGAGGCCGGATTGTATGTATATATACATATAAAAATACGTTAACAAAATGTTGTTTACTTTATGCTTCAGGTCGACAGTTTGTTGTATTGGAAGAACACGTTCATAGATTGTTACAGACTGGGCCCGGTCAGTGGTCCATATTGTTATCTAGGTGCTTACATCCAAGGATTATTGCCGATCATAGCACTACTTCTTCATTGGTCACCGAAGTTACAAACAAGGAAAGCCGGCTATTTGATTCTAGCAGCAATGTACTTTACAACACAGCTGAGACTTGTGATATTCGGCGCAGGACCGGAAGTGATCTCATATTTGTTTATCCATATAGTTGTGTTCTCAGTGTTGGTCCTTTATAACGATAACACACCAAGAGAGGGACTACAAAGTTGATACATAGTAACATACATGATTCGTGGCTTCGATAAATCATTTGTGTGTTTTAAGTTATTCTGTACATGTGTACATATAGTCGTATATCAGAATGTATGTCAGCATTTATATCCTGTTTATGTCATATCGCTCAATATGGTTTTTACTGAGTAATGTTGTATTGTGTTGCTTTTGTTTTGTAAAGTACAACCTCTCCAGAGCAGCTCTCTTTTAAAGCAACATAAATCACTGAAATGCAGTCGAAAAGCGCCCGGTGTTGAACTAATTAATAAAGTGATATAATGGCAATTGATATTTTAAAAAATATATGCATATATACAAAGGTGGAGAAATTATGTCTACGAGAGGAACGGGCACAGTCTGTTAATCACAGATAATTCGATATGTGTGTCACTGCCTGTGATGAATCAGTTTTGTATGTGAGGACCAGAATGGTATAAGACTGGATATGTTTGCAGTCGGAGTTAGCCGATGATTTAGGCGTCGAACGTTATAATTATCAATAAAATAATGTATATTCATGATATGGAAAACCGTCATGCGTAAATACTGTTCCTGTCTAAATATAATGTACATAGTCTTAAATTATATCTTGAGGAACTGTCATGGCTGTAAGCATAAAATATTTGAGAACTGTCGTAGCTTTTAGCCATTTAAAATCGGAACTGCCCTTAGCGTTAGCCAAACAAAATTGTACCTCACCAATTTCAAAACTCTGTATCTCCATCAACATAAGAAATTGCATAGCGTCACTTGGTAGAACTATAGGAGAATGATTCAAGTTTATTCACAGTTATTTAAACTTTGTAATGTTTTTATGTTGTATTATTATTGATATGAATGTACTCTAATGAGTAAGACAATAAAGTCTAAGAATAAGCAACAACGTGTTGATACTATACAAGTTTAATCTTGGAACTGCACAAATTTAAGCTTGTAACAACAGGACAAACTTGTTAAAGAATTCAGTCGAGAAATCAATTTCAAATAAGAAAATTTCGAAATTTTCGCAACTATTGCGTACATGGAATTACCTGCTTTTTTGTAAATATTGCACTCACTCGCACACAAACCGGGTATGTTGAAATTAGTTATTTATATTTGCTAAAAGGATACGTGTAAGTGGATACTCTGACGATACGTACCCTTTGCTCGGTGATCTCACACCTGTCATCTGACACAGCCATCAACAGAACTGCCAGCAATACAGAATTAAGGTTGTACGGGTATACAAAACTTATTCAACAAACGAACCCGAGATTTAAGGTTACATTTGAGTGATGTCGACAGAAATGGAAGTATTTTTGAGCTGCTCACATTATTTTTACTGGTGACTCAATCCCATTGATTTATTTCGACGATTTGCGGCTTATATATAATTATGAGCGTCGAAACTGGTTACTCCACGATAGGTCTGACATTTAAGACAGTAAAGCACCATCTAAACTGAGATCTGGTTTTGGTAGATAACGAATGTCTTCAATTAATCAAAATTCGGATTGTACATAAAACCTCTTCGATAGCCTATTTATGTCCAGTCGTAATTTAAGCCATTTTCGTGACAAATTAGCAAAATCTCATTATTTAAGCCCAAAAGCTATCAATTTGGTTAAAATCGAATTTTGATTATTTACAAGCAATGATAGTTTGAGAATCAGTCTTTACCGAAGGTAATAAAATGCGTAAAAATGAAATCGACATTATCCCAGCAGCACAACGCTAGGTCATCGAGATGACAACGATACATTTTTCAGTCGTCCATATCAGAATGGTTGCCCTTTACTAAAAGTAGAACGACCTTTTCTGACGCAAGAATTTTGTACACAGTCAGGAACTGACGAAAGTTCGGGCATTACCACACGTGCGAAGGCCGAGACGGTAGACAAAAATAAAATAACAAGATGTTTTCTGCTACACGAACGCCGACCAGAGCTTTGAAGAAAGCATTTGGCACACAACAAGCTAGAATGATCACACAACTATGTCGAAAGGTTTGTAAATTTGTACTTGAAATGTTTCGCCAGCAAACTGCCGTTGACCCACGTTATAAAACATGACCGTGAACAATTTCAGCAAGAACGCCGGTGTCCGGGCAGATTTTATTTCGCTAGTAGAATTCAAACACGTTATGATATAATTATTGTTGATTAATAACGTGATTGATTGCAATTTCTTTTCAACGATTTCAAGTTGTGACATTGGCGTCAAAGCTCGCGTTTATCTTACGTAAGAATTTACCCCACCCACTTATCGAAATGAATGCGACCATGCATCTACGCAGTGATAGTGGCTCGTGTTCTTTATAGTTTTAAGAGATTATTAATAGTATGTTTTAACTATTGGCACATTCTCGGTTCTCGAAGTTGTCTGTACTTAAAATTATGAAAGTCACCTCACCATGTGAGTGTTGCATAATTATCAAATGAGTGCTGCAATGATGTGTTATATAAAGAGATTAAATATCATTCAGTTAGAGAAACTGGTGATATTCAACATAATTCGTGCAATTATGTATGATAACAATGCAATATTCTCCACATAAAAAGTGTAATTAAAAATTTGTATAGATATTCCATTTATTTTTGTTAACATTTTCAATTTTCCATGTGTCGTTCGTTTTACGTTGCTAATTTCATACAGATTACAGATACCTTGTAATTAACACCCATTTCAAACCTTTCATTCTTTGTAGGTATTGGCAGCATTTTCATTATATGTACATATTGTCATATCAGCGTTTTGGAACAACTTCAGAATGTCATTGTATTTATTCAGTATTATTTGTAGCTTAACTAACTTTGATACTAAATGGGTATCGAGACAACTCGACCCCTGAACAATTTGACTGCCGCTATTAAACCAAGTCAACTCGACCCCTGAACAGTTCAACCCCTATTTTCCGATTATTCGACCCCTCAACTTGGACTATGGGGTCTGCATAGGGGCATACCTTAAAGCATGATAAAAAATGTATGTGTACATTATTTTTCACCTTTTCAAGACCGGGTCGAGTGTAGAAATTCCACTAGTCGAGCTTAGATATTGGTCTTCTATCACCACCATTTCTATTTTATGTATGTTACTACATTGCAGATTGTTGCTGGAGAGGTGAAGTCAAACAATGGAGTTTACCTTCTCCCGACAAAAAGATTCAAGTATGTCTTAGTCTCAATTGACACTTTCGCTTTTTGGTTCCATTGTTTTTGTGTTATTTCATACTCGGAGTTAACATTTCAAGTAATTAGAAATATTTTTCCCAGAGGAATGATTAATTTCGAACCTCTTCTTAGGAAACCAAAAACATTTATCGAAGTTATTAAAATTTCTGTATATTACACATGTAGGTCTGCTCATGTTGCTAAGTATGAATATAGAATGTAACAGTACATTCAATGGTCAAACTTTCTTTTATTCTACAACAGATGCAGTGTTCTATGAATGCATTTTTAAGATGTACCATTCATTATTTTGTGTTTTTCAGCTAGTAGACTAATAAGTTCACTACAATTCTTAATTTTTTGACATTAAAGGTCAGACAAGGTCAAAGGGCATGTCATTGGTATTGATTTGGGCACAACCAACTCATGTGTTGCTATTATGGAAGGTAAAACTGGAAAGGTTCTTGAAAACTCAGAAGGTGCTAGGACCACACCCTCAGTTGTTGCCTTCACAAAGGATGGTGAGAGACTTGTTGGTATGCCAGCTAAGAGACAGGCTGTTACAAATGCGGAAAACACATTCCATGCCACAAAACGTCTCATTGGTCGTAGATTTGAAGACAAAGAAGTTAAAAAAGACATGTAAGTGTAGTATTTCAGAAGTTTTTTCATTTGTGATGATCGATTATAATCAAAAACAATTTAAGGTGCCAACAGTTGCCACCATAGGATATAAGCATTAACCAGCAGAAATACTGATTCCATGGCATTCAAAACTATTGATTAATAAATGATGATCAATCAAAATCCCGTGCCTGATTATTTTCGATGACGAATTAAGAAATTGGACCAATTATGCATCCCTAACTTTCGGTTTTTAAAGGGCAACAAATTTTGAGAATGCTATTTGGCATGTGAATAAAAATTTGTTCTGATTGTTTCGTATTACTGACATTTTATTACAATATTTTTCAGGGAGACAGTTCCATATAAGATTATTAAAGCAAACAATGGTGATGCTTGGGTTGAGGCAAATGGAAAAGCTTATTCTCCTAGTCAGGTTGGAGCATTTGTGTTAGTGAAAATGAAGGAAACAGCTGGTAAGTATTATTACAGCTTACTGAATAATATAACTTATCTCATTTCTCATACCTTAAGGATTTTCAAAGGGGCCTACATGGCCAAGTTGTTACAGTCACTGACTTCAAATCTCTTCCCAGTTTGGATTCCTATTTGTAGAATATAGAATTTATAGGTGAGGAAGTTGCTCGGCTGGATTACAGAAGGTTGGCGGTGTTACCCAGGTTCCCATCAATGCCAAAAATAAAAAGGGACACATTGGGTCTTCAGCCACCTTAATATCTTCAAAAGTCACTACATGGTTTTTGTGACTTTGAAGTCCCACTAAAAATATGAATTTTCAAATGATAGTTGAATTTTTGTAGTCCGAGATTTCAACTATAAAGTTTTCATTGAAGTAATTAGGTATTGAATTGAGGTTGCTGATTAATTGCTTGATTTAAATTCTACTGTATAGTTGGAATGGGTTGGTTGAAATATGATCAGCCAATGATAAAATAATCAAGATTGGAAGTAAAATGAATTAGTTAGTATGGATTACAGTAAAGCCACTCCTTCCATTGACCCATATATTTATAAAACATTACAGAGAACTACCTTGGTCAACCTGTTAAGAATGCCGTAGTGACCGTGCCTGCTTACTTCAATGACTCTCAAAGACAAGCAACAAAAGATGCTGGCCAGATTTCTGGATTGAATGTTCTGCGTGTAATCAACGAGCCTACTGCTGCCGCTCTCGCTTATGGCATGGACAAGATTGGGGACAGAATGTAAGTGATTTCATCTTATATGTTTTCGTTTAATTTTATTTGCAATAGACAAAATCTGGAATTCGCTAAAAGTGGGTTTTTACTCGAGCTACAAACACAAATTAATTTTAGATCCATTGAAGTTCAGTCAGATGTTCAATCCTATCTTTGTTTCTATTGCGATTTGAGCACAATGTTAATGGTTTATTGTTGTTTTTGCTGCATGATTAGAGGAAAATACTTATCTATATATCTATTAATTGACTGGATTTTTCTAGTCATTCTGGGATTCAAATTTTCTTGACTATCAGTTCGAGATAGATTACAACCTTGTAAACAATAGTAATATCTTCTTGTTGTACCACTGGTAGATGAGATGCTTTTCAAGGATTTAACCGAGACCTTTTGTTTTCAGTATTGCTGTATATGATCTTGGTGGCGGAACATTTGATATTTCGGTCCTGGAAATACAGAAGGGCGTTTTCGAAGTGAAATCGACCAATGGTGATACGTTCCTCGGAGGAGAAGACTTTGATAATGCACTCGTTAAATTCCTTGCCGCGGAATTTAGAAAAGACGTAAGTTATGTTTGGGTTACAGTTTTTATAGAAATTATAGTGACCTTTTTTCCAGTAAGAAACAGTTGCAGTGGAACTTGTGCAATAATAAAAAATTGTATCTATTTCTTGACTGGTTTCACTGGTAAATGTTAATGGTTTTTTTACGCTGACTGATTTTATCTTGTACTGGAAAGAAAATAGTGATACAGTTCACTTTTATTGTGAAAACAATTAAACTTGAATCTTAAAACTGCAGCCATTTTTTTCAGATTTGGGGGAAGTATGGCAGGTTCTTTTGATAAGGGAAATTTGCATAATTAATCACCAAATTTGATTTTTTAATCTAAGCATGGGAAAATTTTCTTTGGGGAATGGAGCCCAATATCGGCCCTAAATTTACCATAAAAAAGGGCTGAACTGTTTGTGTACTTAACTCTCTGGCAGATTGTTGGAAGTCAGACAGGACGGTCTGAGTCTTGGGAATTCTTGATAGTTTGAAATTAGATAGTTTATCGCTAAATTGCTATAAAAAGATGTATATTGTGTATTACAGCAAGGATTAGATGTATCAAAAGACAATATGGCAATGCAGAGATTGAGGGAAGCTGCAGAGAAAGCCAAGATCGAGTTATCCTCATCATTACAGGTAAGTTTCCTCGCTGTGATTTCATGGTAAAATTATTCGTTTAACTACAACAAACTTAGTTGTTTTGACATTCTGGCAAATTGATGAATAATGGATGATGAAAGTTTGAACACTGCGTAAAAGAGGGAAATTGTTCCGTTTTAACTGAATGCCGATAACCATTGAGGAATATTAATGGCTGTTGTTTATAACCGTGACAGTCGTATAAATTGTTGATCTTCTGCTCGCCCGAGTAATTGATATTACAAGAATGTTGTAATTAAGTAGACATTTAAGTGTGGATGTTGTTGGAAAGTACTGATTTAAATTTCTCTGCGGATTTGACACTCGCAAGGGTCGATTTTGAGACAATTTAAGTCATGTGATTCTTAAAAGCCAGGAGCTTCAGTGGCCGCTTGGAGCCCTTGCCAAGTTATCGGCTGATTTTGAAATTTTGCATTCTCATGTCTGATTTATGATCCCAATACATTAAATTCGGTAATTTTGTGTTGTTTACAGACTGATATCAACTTGCCATACCTGACTATGGATTCCAGTGGTCCAAAACATATGAACCTGAAGTTGACTAGAGCCAAGTTTGAATCCCTTGTCAATGATCTAGTCCAGCGTACAATTGGTCCCTGCACTAAAGCTTTGCAAGATGCTGAAGTGAAGAAATCAGAAATAGGGGAGGTAATCCTAGTAGGAGGAATGACCAGAATGCCAAAAGTAAGTTACTTCCCTTTGTTTAAAACAAATTGTATTGTTTCTAGATGAATTATATATAACTGTCATTGTTCAAGTACAGTTATCTTTGACTGGCGACTTTGACAGTTTACTTACCTGGACAGAATATTTTAGTTAATGGTTCTATTTAGTTCATTAATATATATAATTTGCCTTATTTGGATTGAAACCCAGTATTTTTTTCTGATAAGTGGCATCGTTGCCATGAACCCAAAGTCAGTCAAATTCCTGTTTGCTGTATAAGTGAATAGGGCCAATGCTTTGGTACAGTAATGTTGGTTATTGTTCAGGGATTAACTTTGTTGCCATTCTCTGGACAAGCAAACTACAACAAACTTTAATGTCGCATGTTAATGTAGTCGATTTTCTGAGACGTTTGTCACTAACTAGCAGCTTGTGTTTGAAATATGTATATGCAGAATGTAATGGAATGACCTTGAGGTTTTGCTTTGTAGTAAATAAAACTGAGTGTTCAATTGCCCATTATTAAGGAGGTCATTTTCAATATGGCAAAATATATTGACAGTAAATGTTAACTTGCATCTGAAATGATTTTTTTTAGGTGTTTTTTTTATTATTCCAATACAAGTCAAATTCCTGTTTGTTACAAAGCAATCGGGGCCAACGTATTGGTAAATTAATGTAGAATATTTTTCAGAATACAATATAATTATGTGTTCTGGATATGCTGTCTACAACATAAAGTCTGTCTGATTCTAACTATGACTTGCATCTGAAATAATTTGTTTTTGGTGTGTTGTTTTTTCTTCCAATACAAGTCAAATTCCTGTTTGTTACAAAGCAATCGGGGCCAACGTATTGGTAAATTAATGTAGAATAGTTTTCAGAATACAGTATAATTATGTGTTCTGGATATGCTCTCTACAACATAAAGTCTGTCTGACTATGACTTGGGCTGAAATTAAATAACAGCATTGATTCAATATATTGTGCACTTCCAGGTACAAGAAGTTGTAAAAGAGTTATTTGGTAGAGCACCAGGTAAATCGGTGAATCCAGACGAGGCTGTTGCCATGGGAGCTGCAATTCAGGTATGATATAATATTATAATTTCATAACAAATGTAAGTGGATTTGTAATAAAGAGGTTTCTATTTTTGAATTCAATTCGTTATCTGCCAAGTGTTTATATTTACCAATTGTCATTGGACTCCTGCTTTAAGAGAATGAACGCATATTCTAGCTACTTGCAAGATTGTTCTGTTAACAAACAAGTGACTATGTTTGGACTACTATATTTAATCTACATTATGTGTTAAAAAGTCACTTATTTCATTGTTTTCAAACTGTAGCTTTTATGTTCAGTGAAGTGATATTATAGTAAAATAGTGTATTATGTCTGTATATAAATTGAAGTGAAACAATTTTAAGGAAATCTTTGACCCTGTAGTTGACATTTGGACCCCTTGATTTTCCTAAAGGCCACATTTTGAGCTTTAGGTTTCTGACTGAAAGATCAATTTTTCTCTAAATAACGGGTATTTTGGCTATATAAAATGGTAGAATCCAGTAACAAGGTAGCAAAATGACCCTCAGAATTCAGCATCCAGAGAAACCCCTTCAAACATTCATGTGCTCGTTCAGCCCCTTTTTATGGCAAATTTGGGGCTGATATTGGGCCCCATCCCGAAGAATTAAATATAAATTTTTCACCTACTTAGAAAGTAAATTCCTCTTTAGTAAAATTATTTTAATTTAAGCCTTAAAAATACCCAAATTTGGTGATTCATGATGCAAATTTCCCCCATCAAAGGGACCCGCCATACTTCCCCAAAAACTGAAAAAAGGCTGAAGTTTGATCTTGGCTAGTAATGATGTATCTGTAGTGTCATCTCCTATTATATTGCAGGCTGGTGTGTTAGCTGGTGATGTTACAGACGTTCTCTTGTTGGATGTCACGCCTCTCTCGCTGGGTATCGAGACACTGGGTGGTGTTATGACCAAATTGATCCAAAGAAATACAACTATACCAACCAAGAAGAGTCAAGTGTTCTCCACAGCCGCTGATGGTCAGACTACCGTACAGATCAAAGTGTGTCAGGGTGAGAGAGAGATGGCCGGCGATAACAAACTTCTCGGGGAATTCAGTTTGGTATGTTCTCAGTTTCAGTCTTACTGAAGCAAAGCTAATTTATTTTCAATAGTGGGTTTTTACCGTCTTCCTGTCTACCCACCAAGTATGCTGTGCTTAAACAACTTTTATGGCCCATGGCAGAAATTAATTTTTGTCTTGATCAAGGAAACATAAACAGTTAAATAATTACATGCAAGAAGTTGGTTTAAACAAAATTTCCTATGTATGCAGGTTGGTTTATGATTGTGATGTATCTTAATGTGTAATATATGTATACCATATTTTTAATTATAACTATTGTAGGTTGGAATCCCACCAGCACCCCGTGGTGTACCCCAGGTTGAGGTGACCTTTGACATTGATGCTAATGGTATTGTAAATGTATCTGCCAGAGATAAGGGTACTGGAAAGGAACAACAGAGTAAGTGTACTCAAACTTGTGGAAATATCAGTTTAGCATCTTAAAAATACAGAGTTAACACTTGAATGCAGTTATAATAGCTGACGTTTTTTATATATGCTTATTGGGTTTGTATATTAAACATGGACATAATGTATTATATTGATGAGTTTGTTTTCATTTAATTTTCTTTGAATATTTGCTGTGTGTCCAGTATCTATGTATAATTGTTGACATACTTAACTCGAGTTGCTGTCAGGTTATTTGTCTTGAATTTTGGTTCTGTCAGTTTATAAGGTGAATCAGAATTCGATACGTATTCCTATTGTCTAATTCATGATTTTGTATATGATAATATTGGTTTGTGTTGAATATTTCAGTTGTTATTCAATCGTCTGGTGGTTTATCTAAGGATGATATTGAGAACATGGTTAGAAATGCAGAACAGCATGCTGCTGAAGATTCTAGGAGAAGGGTAAGACAAGAATACCCAGCTGTTTAGTTATCGTCTGTAGTTTATTCGTAACCAAATGGTGCTGTTTATTAAACTACATGAAGATTCATTCTGTTCATGTTGGGCACAGTTTCTGTGCAGGATCAAACTTGGTTGTTCACTAACCATTTCAAGGTTTCCCACTAATGGAAACCCAAGTACATTCATTTACATTATTAAGTGTACAGTGAATTAGGTTTTATTAGGGAGTGTGTTATGTTTACAAACATATGCTATTACTAATTTGTACTTCAAGCGACATTTTAAAAATGTACTAATTTGTACTTCAAGCGACATTTTAAAAATGTACTAATTTGTACTTCAAGCGACATTTTAAAAATGTACTAATTTGTACTTCAAGCGACATTTTTAAACATTTTAAAAATGTACTAATTTGTACTTCAAGCGACATTTTAAAAATGTACTGGAAAAAAACAAGTATTGTCTTGCTATATTTACCTCATTTAAAATAATTCCAAGACAGGGTGATTTCACTGGAAATAAAGGTGGTTTGCAGTAATCGGGTACTCGCATTGTACTTGATATTGTGTTCGTCTTGGGTGTGTTTGGGTGAATTACATACCTTGACAAGATATCTGATTAGTTGATCTTGTTAATTCTTACCATGCTCCTTACCCTCGGGCAGTATATTTGGCTGGTCTGATCATTAATGCATGGAACAAAAATGTAACTTAATACCTATTAAAATAAAATTAGTCTTTGTTTTGTATGGTATTGTAGTTATGACAATTACTCTTCATTATACTGAGATATTAGGCTCTTTAATTGTGATAAACGTATTTACCAAGCTCTGCAGAATCCAACATTTCAGCATGTGGATCTGTACCCATGAAACTTGAGTTGTATATATTTCAGGTTCCTGTTGGTTCCTGTTGCATACAAACTCTATGGACAATTCAATTCATTTCATTAAGTCAAATGCAGGACATCTCGATAGATTAACCAGATTAATTGACCTTGTACACCGATTGAAATCCTGGAATTATTTGCATTTATGGTATTTACTCAATAACAAGTGCTTCTATACAACAAGCAGAGATTATTTAAGATTCAGACTATCAAAATATTTATCTACTTGGTGGTCATACTGCATATTGTTACATGTTTTTGGTTTACTTTCAGGATATTGTTGAGATGGTAAACAGTGCTGAGGCCAATATTCATCAGACTGAGTCGAAAATTGAGGAATTCAAGGATCAACTTCCTAAAGAAGAGGTATTTATTTGCTTTATAATCATTCCATGTATACTTGTGAAGATGTTGTAGAAGTTCTTTATGTTGCCTATTGATCATTGGACATCTCTTACTGACCATTTCTTTACCAGATAAAAAATTACATCCAGTGTTGAAATTGTAGAAGTATTTCTTGACTTAACATATTGTTTTCTGACGGTCAGTCATTTTAATGAACTCTTGATTTTACTTCCGAGTGTTTTTTTCATAAGAATGAAATTGCTGTAATATCAATATATTATCTGTAGTATCGCACTATTAAATATGAATTTTACACTAGGTTGAGAAACTAAAAGAACAGATTGATGAAGTAAAAAAAGCATTGGACAACAAGGACAATGAAACACCCGAGTCGATCAAGGAGAAGATTGACGCTCTACAAAAGTCCTCCCTCTCTCTCTTCGAGATGGCTTACAATAAGGTAAACTAATTGTATTTAAGAGTGATATATGATCTTAGTAATTTTACATAGCAGTTTTAGTATATGCTGATATGAAATTGCCGTCTAGCCGGCCCTGTTAGCTCAGTTGGTGGAGCGCTTGACTGTCGTCTGGCAGGTCAGGGTTTGATTTCGGTAGGACAGGTTATGTTCTTCTGTCCTCACCATGTGGAGAGTTGTCAGTTGCCTTGGGTAGACCAAGTTAGTACTGGTTGTTTATTAAGGAAATCTGGTTAGGTCAACTGGCTGCTGTATATGACTGACAAATTGTTGAAAAACGGCATACAAACCGAAGGAAACAAAACATCAGTCTGATTCATTATATTTCATGGCTTTAACCTCTGAGGTTAGTGTGATGGCTTCTACTTGATCAGTACTGCAGTCGTCTTACTCTGTTTTAAATGTCTTAGTGATAATTTCACTGAAGATTTTTCATGTGGGGGAAGTTGTTGATGCTTGCTTGTAAGTTTGTCAGCACATGTAGGTAACCTAGGAAAGCTGGTCAGTTATACGGACCATATTACGAAGTGGAAATACTGTTAAAAACCTGCATGTAACTGCAACACTACTTGAATGTGTGTGAATGTTTTGTAATAGTCATTGTTCATTGTTGTTCAGTGTTAATGTACTTACTGTTGGTGTTGTAGATGAGACAAGAACGTGAAGGTAATGAAGGATCCAGTAAGGAGTCCACTGAAGACTCCAGTGACTCCAGTGACCAGCAACAACAGGAAAAGAAAGAAGATAAAAACTAAAATTTAAACGTTACCATATAGTTAATATCTTTACTAAATTTTGTGGGTATATGTGTTAATGAGCAAGCCAGTTCTTACCAAAGTCATGTTTGAATAATGATGACATTAACATGCTTGTTCTGTAACATACTTGAGGTGTTGAAGAAAAACAACTTTGTCAACTTGTTCATTGAATTTTGTAATCATGTGTACTTGAACATATTTCATTATTGTGAAAATTAACCATCCTTTGTCTTCGAAATGTTTATGTTTATGCTTTCCAGAGTTTATGACATTCTGTAATTGCATGTGAATTAAGAATTCTGGTGAGTTATAAGTTTAATCAATGTAGAGTTGGAACTTGTAAAAATACCTGAAATCTAACTTCTGTATTATCTATTGCATGTGTGTGTTTGTCAACTAAGTGTTATATTTATGTCCTTGGTTAAGCAGTTCAAAGTATTTTAAGGAATGTGTGTCATTTGATTGGCAAAATTTGTTGAATTTTTATTTTGAATTATCATGGTTTATGCCCTCTGAAAGTGAAATGTGATGCATTGCTGGTATTTAGATTATAGCATGTTAGTGGATTCTGTTCAGAATTAAACACTGCAGATGCTCACGTTAGTTGACGCTATCACCGTTCTATATGTCGTCTATTGATGCACTATTTAGTGTTAGCACTTATAATATTTTTCCGTTGTTGATGTTTTTTACAAGTCAACTGATATATGACCTTGCCAGATACTTGTATAATTCTGACTGGTAATTCCATTGTTCATTTGTAGATATTTCATTGTCCTGTGTGTTTATGTAGATAGCACTAGATCAAACATCGTCATTGCTTTGTTATATTGTTGATAAAATATTTTTTTCAATATCATTTCATGATATGTAACTGAATAGGACATAAAAAACTGCACTAATATTTACTTGGGATTTTAAAACCCAAGTTATTTCTGTGTATATCTTTGGCTTGGTGGTGTTAATTTATTATTTCTCATAACTAGTTGCACACCAAACAATGTGTTTGTGAAAAGAATGTATTTTTGTCACAATTTGTAATGTATTGTTGATAAAACTCGGGACTAGTTGGTGTATCTATGGGTACTAATTTATGTACCATGTGTTTGTAATTTTTATTAGAAAGAAGTTCAAGACCAATTATATGTATTGTGGCATTTCATGAATAAAAGTTTAGTATTCAGAACATTGTTATTTTTCTGTGCACTGGAAGTCAAATGTCTTTTTAAAAGGCGTTTCTTAACCAGTGCAACCATGTTGAAACAGCATTCATCAGTTAACCTTCCTTGTTAATTTACAACATGTCAGTTGTCTTAAAATATGTGACATGTTTATTGCCGGACAAAATATCTGGTTAAAGTTTATTGCCGGAATTAAGCACACCAGTTTTGTTTATTGCCGGAAAAATACACTTATCAATGTTTATTGCCGGAAATTTTAATCTGTCGTCTGTTTATTGAAGTAATGGCATAGTAAGTTGACAATATTGACAGTTTTTCCAGTATCTCCTTGACCATGCGTCGGACATATAGACATAGACAACAAAGAAAACCCGGCAAGATATGTGACCATGATTTATTCAACAATGATTGGTGGGTAGTCTATAAACTAAGGTTAACTATTATCATGTAACTAGATATGTGTCTGTGAGTGCACAGCTGTGGAATTTAAAAAGTTGGCTACAGAGGAATTCATTAACTGCCTTAAGTAAAAGGTTATGGGCTGCTTGTGCGTAGTGCTAGCCGAACATGAGTTAACAAGCACAACACAGAATTCTAACTACTTGAGGCTTATAAAAAGATTAAAATTAATAGATTTGCAAAATCATAGATTATATATTGTTTTGCAGGAATGTGACCACAGGAGTTTTTTCCGTTTATACCATCTAAAGGTCTCTCCCTTTGCCCCTTCTATGTGTATACACATTCTATAGAAGGGGCTGAAGGGAAAAAACTTGTGACAATCTCCGGTGAATGTTACATAAGATTATAAATCATAAAATTAAATATATGAGTTTTTGTGTAACTAAAGACATCATTACACCAAGGTTAGGTATTTAGATGTTAAGACACTAAAATGATATAAACTTCGTTTTTACTCAAACACAGTGATTTAAAATTCTGGTAATCAGATAGATTTGAGAAAACAAACTGGGTCATGGAAAAAAAGAACCGGTTGTGGCTCTCGCAAAGAATAAATGTATAAAAAAAGAAAAGAAAAAGTTAAGAAATGTACATTTGTAAATAAAATTGAAGTTAAAGTAATAGCAGTTGACAGGAGGATTGTGGAGAGCCGATATATAGGCAGCTAACATTGCATTGCTTAACCATCAGCAGAAGTAATGGCATTTCTGCAGGAACACTATTCCAGTGAATAGCAAAATCTAATTGCAAAAACAGAATCAAATAATAGGGACTTTGATTTCTGCAGTTATGGATGTAGATACATCATGCCCACTCATGTTACTGAAACCTGGAGATTAAATGGTTTAAATAATTATTCTTGGTACTGTACATGTAACCAAAAATAAGAGTATTAGAATCAATTGCAAGACACATGAGCAAAATACCTAAAATGCTAGTAATATAAGTAATAAATACACTACAAAATAATCGACAGGCAAAAAACATTTATAAACATTGAACATACTACGAGTGAACTTATTACAACCCGACATTCACATGGTCTAAGTCTTATAGACCATCTTGTGGCAATGTCTATTCTATACATAAACTATAGAACAGACAAAGGGAGAGAATTCTAGAAGGGATAAAGGGAGAGAACTTGTGATATAATCTCCTAAGGTCTGAAGCACAGAAATGAGAATGGTAAAATGGTGGTGAGAATTAATCAAATTTGTAAATCAACAACTAAGAAAACATATTTTCACATAACAAATAATGGTTACTTGTTCACAACTTTCAAGAGCAACAAAATAATTTACCATATAAAAAAACCTGTACAAACAACAAACTGAAAGACTATAATGTAAAACAGAGAAGAGATATACAATCTTAAACCATACATATACAGTAAGATAAGCACATTGTTCAATACCATACTGAATGGTTGCATATATACAATATGATATAAGTATATTATAACATAAGGAATGCATTAGTGAATATCTTGTAATCAGTGAACATACGAGCGCCGCTGTACGATTTTCGACCTCTTGTATTGGTTGCAAATCCGATAGCAGCACTCATATATGTTCAAATTATTGACATATCGGAAATTATGGCCAAATTTTAAGACTCACAAAAGTTGGTTGATTTTAACACCGTTCATTGTCACGTTACATTTGTTAGTAAGAATTATAAGAATTAACAAATAAAAGAGCCATACAATAAGGTCATACTGTTTTTTATTTTTGTTAAGCGTCAACCTTGCTTCGCGAAACTTAGCTACCTATTCGAAAAAATGCACAGTCCTTTCGAATGAAAACCACATAGCCAGACAATAGACAATGTATCATTTCACAAGAAAAAACAGTCGAACAGAAACACTGACCAGTTTTCACTCACTATTTTCAAACATGCAAGTTGTCATCAAAGATTTACAAAAACATGCAAAAATACGACACAGCGGTTACTTCCCATGGCAAGTATTTAAACTTGTTGGTTTTTTTTGACTCAAAGAGCTCAATACCAAGTCTCATGTGGTTGCTTATTCACTATAATTTCATATTTTGGAGTTGCATGTTCAAAACCTTTTGAGATTTCCAAATGTGGTTATGTGTATAATACATCTAAGTTTTAAGTTTCATTTGAAAGGGTTTACGTGAAACAAGTCTGTCTGATTCTTTATTTTTATGCAGACAGCCCAGCTCTCCTTCACCCCTCCATACTCTCGTAATATTTGACTCGCAATAATATTTGACCAAAGATTAATGTGTATTTGACATTATAATGGGTGAAAACTAATTATCAGACGACGGCAAAGCTTCAAGGTGACTGAGAATGTCAGGAAGACTAGATATTCAGAGTAAAAGAACAGAATACACGAATACAATGCATACCATACAACTGAATTGCACAAAAAAAATGCAGACTTGGCGGAAAAAATGTTCTTTTACAGCATAAAATCTGTAAGAGGGAACATTTGAAGAACACAGTCTATTCTCTACATAAAGTAACATCAATATTTTTGTATAATTTTTTAAATATAAATACATTGTGCCATTATCATCCATTTTTCAAAAGTTAGGGATCAGGGAGAGTTTTCATAACAGAAAAATTTATCTATGTAACTGAAGCTAGGCCCTCCATCGTTTGAACGTAAACTATGCGGGAGTGGCATAACAAATAGGAAATGGACAGCAATCATACTTGTGTGATAAATTATCCACGACCTAATCAAGCAAATAAAACAAAATATGTTTGATCAATAACATGAACAAATATGCATTCTGTAAGCGTTCTTTCATTAATGTTTTTTCCTATACTAAGAAAGCCAAAACAATCAAATAATTTGTTAGACTATCAGTTGATTATAAATAATGCCCCAACAATTTTAGTTAATGAGAAAATGACTCCAAAGCCTAGTTGTAGACTGATAGAATAAAAATAAAAATTTAAAATAGAAACTACAATCCTGCAATGTAAGAAAAAAGGATGATAATCTAGGAATGCATTCACAACAGCCCAAGTGTAGATACTTGTAAAGACAGATACATTATTGGTGTATTCGTAGTACATATACAATGTACAGCTATTTTCAGAAAATAAATGGAATGGATTAATAATGAAATAATATATAAAAAAAATTAAATATAAAAAAAGTTAAAAAACAAAGATGAATACATGTATACAAGCATAAATTACGATAACTATGAGGTAAAAGATATAGAAGGTGCAGTGCTAAACAACAGTGAAACAATAATACAATAAGTAAAGGCAGGTATGGAACTTTGTACAGTAAAACCTCACTTAAAGACCAACTCAATAATAAGTCCACCTCAAAATTCAGAACACAATTTTCAAATTCATTTTCACCGTTATGCTCTTTATTTAACCTCAATATTAAGACCACCTCAATATTACGACCAGTTTTCAATGGTCCCAAGGGTGGTCTCATTAACGAGGTTTTACTGTATAATAAAAACACTATTCTAAGATGTTAATTTTAAAGATGACATGATTTCAAAACATATAAATCTGAAAAAATATTTGACAGATTTCTGTCCATTTGAATGCATTTCTTTGGCCTACATGAATAAGGCTAAACTTGACGGACTGATGAGTGATCCAGTCCCGATTGCAGAAGTTTCACAGTATCTGGTGGTAAATACAGACAAGTGTCATATAGGAATGAGCATATCCCTCGCTACAATTGAGTCATAACACATAAAATGCAATACAAAATTAATGGTGGGTACGGAAGGGTATTAGTGCCATACATCATGACAAAAAGTGAAATAACGAAAATGCCAAAAGGAATTGAAAATAAATCCTTGATCTTTGAGGTAAACTAACTACGCATGTGAAATTGTAATGAATGAACAGAAATTGGTTATCTTGACTAGAAATACTAAAATCTACCATTAACTGACTGTATTACATTATTCCCTGTTTCCCATTGGGACTATGCCACATGAGCTCATAGAATACTGACATATACATAACTTGACACTGGGGTCTACATCTCGCACTACAATAAGGAACAAGTCTAACAGATGATGTACAGTCTATAGAATACATGTATATATGTACAGTCTATAGAATACATGTATATATGTACAGTCTATAGAATACATGTATATATGTATTGAGAGAAATCATTGAGGCAGCGAGTGGTGTAGTGTTGGCCTTTCAACCAGGTCATGGGTTAAAGTTTCACCGTGGACAGGGCTAGCGTTACAGCCTTCAACTCAGCACTCAGAACTCAAAATATAGACTGTTGAGAATGTAAAGTAAAATATTTATTTATTAAAGTGTCACCCCTATTTAAAGGGCAACCATTTCTGACTTATGAGGCACCTACATTCTGAGCACATTTACTTCCCCATTCCTATCCTATAATGCCAGGCACCAGGCAGGTAGTGATATCGTAACCATTATTTATGTAGCTGGTGGATCAACAACCAGCCAGAGATCAGAACGGATCCCTACCGAGATTTGAACCTTTGACTTCTCGCTTAACCAATCAGCCACGGGGAACAGAGTGAATGTGGAGACTTGAGTCTGCAATGTGGAGTATACTTTATGATCCACTTTCTTAGAGATCAGAGCGTAAATCTGAGATATCTTTAATAATCACAGGAGGCCAAGAACTCATTTCTCTATGCCATGGTAGCATGTGAAAGTGACATACACTTAGTATCTTTTACTAATAATACTGGAATCTGAATACATTGGTAGAAACTTGACTAAAAATCAAATTACATGTGTGTGTTCAATACTGTACTACACAAGACATCAGGCTCCAATTCCACAAAAATACCTGAGTTTTTTTCTTAAAACCTATATATTGGTAATAGAAATTTATAGCATAAAATCGAAATACATGTACCACAATTTGGCAATATTTCTCCTTTTTTAATCATTCATCTATTAATATCTTTTAAGACTGATAAAAGATACTTTAGAATTTACTCCAGCATATTATTTCTCTATAGTTCCTTTGCCTTTAGATACTGGTGATAATATTTTATATTACCGGATCAAATATCTAACTTTTTGGGGCCTATAGATTGCACATGATATATAAATATATACTTAGACAGTTACTGTCGTCATCCTTAAGTATTTTCATGACACCAGGGCCTGATACCAGAGTGCTAAACAATTTATATGAAGCAGACCTGTAAGTGAATAAAGGTCAAAGGCTACTAAATTTCTTTGAGGTTCTATAAAGCACAGGAAGCGTTTTGAAGCCTCTATCAGAAAGTAAGCTCTAGTTACAAGCCTATCAAAGCAACACAACAACATCTGCACCTGAGCATCACTATAGACAGTTTACAATGATAATATATTTAGTATTTATTGTGAAGAACTAATCCTACAAAAGGCCTCAAAATAACTACACACAACTGTCTTGACAATACAAGTACTCAGAAAATCTAAGATATATTGTACATCTACACCTACAGAATACAGTCAATTTTGATTTCCTACATACAGTGAACACATAAACAGTTCATTTGCATAATGATTTCTATGAGCCAAAGTCCAATAAGTAAAAGTACATGTATATTTATTTACAGAATCAATACATGTCACTAGTAAATGGCAAAAGTCCCTAAAATGGGGTTCCTTTGTCAGTGACCTTGACTATTTGACGAAAGTTTGATTGAAATCCCTTGAATTATCAAAAGATATATCCGAAATATGATACTGCATGGAAACTGTAAGTGGTTTTGTCTGTGACCTTGATGGTACAGCCGTGACTCTTGCATGCAGCACACCGCATCATACTTAGTATTTGTACCAAATTTCATTGTAATCCCATCAATTCTTCAAAAGTTACAGCTAAGACACTAAGTGTTTCCATTGACAACACACAAACTACTTACTGACAATCTTACAATCTATCTAACAGAAGTATTTGAATTCACTTAGCTTACTATGAACATTGATGAAGTTATGTAGATTTAAATGAACTGGCCATAATTATTTAATGCGTTTATTGTCAAAATGTGAAAAACCCTTTTATCTCAGACAAAAGCACCTGAGCCTGCAGCCCCTTTTAAGGATAATTTCACAGCTGACTGATTTGTTATGTTTATTTTCCGCTTTCATCATGTTTGTTAAAGAAAACGATCGATAATGTAAGATTTGCTAGGGGAAATTGATAATGTGTGTAAATGCGATAAACTCGCTTCTTGCACAGGGATACCATAAAGTTAATTTGTTTGGAATATAATAATCTATAAAATGCAAAAAATTGTGATGCAGTGAATTCTCGGCAGTAACTATGTTCCGTAACAGAGCATACATATTGAATACAATTGAATAATTGAAAGCACCCTGATCCAAAGCCATGCAACATAGAAAATACAAATGTAAATATTAAGTAGTGGTTAAAATCTCATTTGAAAATGAAGTCAAAAAATTGTCATGAAAAAGTTTTTCAGACAAGGTTAAACACAATCAAATCACATTCCTTATAAATCACTAACACAATATGATAAATATTAGGCATAATGCCCATAAAAGTTATTAGCCACAAATCACATACAACTTAGAATAAAAAAAGGTTACATTGAGATTTTTTGAAAATCTCTTGAAAAACTGTTAGAAAACACAATTATCATCATAACCACCGGGACAAGGGCACTAACACATGATGATAAAAACCTGATCAATCAATAAAAAGACAAAATTTTAACATCTATAACTTAAATATATACTTATATTTAAAAAAATTCTATACTAGACAATCTTGACTACCGGTGGTGAACTAAACCTGAAACACTATAATATTTTGAGCGCCGCTGTACGATTTCCAACCTCTTCTTTAAGTGACGTCATTTCAAGAAAACGACACATCGAGACGTCACCATGTACTGACAGTATGCAATATTTGCACCATACGGCAATATGAAAACAAAGTGATCATATAGAGTAAAATATTGTTTCCTGCTTGCAAATATCGACATCACATGATGCGTTTTCTTGAAATGACGTCACTTACAGAAAAGATTGTAAATCCCATAGCAGCGCTCAATTATGATGTTTGGACCAACATCAAATTTTTATGTCACTATATTTCGGTCCTACACGCTGATCAAAAGTTTTCTTTCAACTTGGAACTTGTGACATTAAGTAATGTTTGTAAGATCGCTATCTCCTCACTGTGATAAGTCTTTAAAATCCGAGGTAAATCAAACCAGATCTAAATTCCTTTGAATAAATGAGCAGATATTCACTTTCACCATTCACGCTCTACGCCAGTATTCACACAAAGTTCTCACGATATATGAAATAAATTTTCAAAGGTTGTCATGGCCACAGATAAATAAACCATGGATTGGAAACTGGTCAATATAGGGTAAACAATAACAAAAAAGAATTTACCCACAATTCTAAGTGTGCTTGGTAAGTACCGTGAACCCTTTTTATCAGCTGTAGAATTGAAATTTCATTTGATTATACATCAATTGTTTAGCCTTACAAACAACAAGGTAAACACAAAAATATGAATGCCAACCAAGAAATAAATACATGTAGCTGTTGGAAATATGACAATTACAGAGGATCAAAATGTCAACGTCTTTCGATTCAGAAACAAGATGGTGGATGTCGCAACATTTTTTATCGTGGGTTTGAAGAGTTCAAACAAATCTACATAGACACAGTAGGATGTTTCCAATCCATGGTTTATATGTCCGTGTCCTGGCTTATCAACTGTATTTACACACAAACCAAATCTCCCACATATACACATTGAAATTCTAGCAGATCTACAATAGTATAATGGTTGAAAGACACACTTTATCTCCTAATTCGTCTTCTATATGCTGTTTCAGACTTTCATAAATCCTGTGAGATTTACGTGGCATCTTGGAACTCTGCAGCAGATTTGGTAACTTCTTTTGTAACTCTCCATTGAGTTCAAAATCGAGTTCAAGCGCCGATTTAGGGCTATCATCGGAGAAGTTTTCCAGTGCAATTGATACTTTATTTCCAGCAATCGCCGAGTCACTCATGCTGTTGCGCATACTGGGGTGGGTGATAGCGGACTTTGCAGCGCTGTACTTGGCAAGTATAAGGTCAGCCTCGGAGTTGTCAGCAACCACTCTTTTTTGTAGATTAAGATTAGATGGCACAACACCGCGCTCAGAGCTATCAGTTCTTTTAACCCAAATTTCTTCGGTTTCATCAGAAAGTTCTGAACATATTTCAGTCTCTGGACAAAAACATTTGAACGATGGATTTCTGGGTAAATTCTTTTCAGCTTCATCATTTTCTTCCTTTGAGTCTACGTCATCAAATCCAGGATTTTCATACATAGCGCTACCTTTTGTTACATCATCGTTGTCTGTCTCCTTAGGTAGACTTTGAGTACCTTGTTTGCTGTACTGTGAACTACGATTTGAGTTCTGAGTTTTGTTAAATTTATCCACCACAACATCCTCTTCTTCATCCGGCTCTTCAAAAGAACACTGTGGAGATTCGAATATTTGTTTAGCGCTAGTTGCTAGGATACCACAGCTATCCAAAACAACTTCTGAGTTCTCAAGATCGGCATCAGAGATTTCAAAAGACTCATCAACAGACGAATCATCTTTGCTATAAGTTCTTTTTCTATCAACTTGAGACTTCAAGGCAGTTTGATTTGTATCATCGAGGTCTATAAATACTTCGGATCCCTCCTGGGAACTATCCTTCTTTTGTTTATAGAATATACTGGTACCAGGCACTTTAGATAAAAGACGACTAGCATCTGCTTTCCCAGCTTTCAATTTATTGCCCAGATTAAGTGACTTCAAATTCAATTTCGACAGATTGACACTTCCAGGATTCGGTTTGTTCGAGGATATCCAAGACTTCACCATGTCCGCTTTTATCCCAATTGAGCCAAGCTGAGAAATGGCTTTAGAATTTTGACCTGTTAGTGACTCTTTGTTTGTGGCTGGTTCCCTTCTTCGAGGATTGGGTGACAATCTATGTCGTAGTCTAGGTGATGAACTAGCAGAAGCAGACTGAGATGGAATATCCGAGTTGGAGACATCACGTGGAAGTTTGATCTTTGATAGCGAATTCTCTTGCAGTTGTTGATGGATGTCCATTACTTCCGGATGTGAAGCGGTCTTCCTCCTGAAGGGCAGATAACCAGATATATTGAAGTTATAAAATATGAATGGTTAAAGATTTCATTAAAGTCAACATTAAAATGAATAAGAGAACTGATATGTTATACTGATAAATTACAACCTGTACATGGGAACATAACCACACAACTACTCAACAACCACAGATTGTCACAAGTTCTCTCTCTTTATCACTTATAGAGTTCTTTCTCTCTATCACTTCTAGAGTATATGTACTTTCCTGTACAAGTGATACAGGGAAATAACTCAATCTGTGACAATCACCGGTGTAATCAACCATGTTTAGTGATTATAAGTAATGCCATTTGAGGATTGGTTTTACTCCATAATAGAGTTATCATAATTGTGTCATCAGCTGTGCTTGAAGTAGTAAAATGTTTCCTTCAGTGGAGACTCCCTCATCCGAACACCCTTCGGACAAACTATAAAGTAAGGATTAGATGAGATCCCGGACTGGAGAGGATTCCTCCAAAAGATTTTGTCAGTAATTTGAAAGTTCGTTAGAGAATGTTTGCGTTAACGGGACATAATATATAATGTCTGAATGCATTCCACTTTGCTGAGTCATAAGGAAATTTAAGCTTAAATATTTTACATAAATTATGTTAACTTGGAAATTTATAGATCAAAAACAGAAGTTAAAAGAGACCAACATATTTGTGTCCCTTTCATGCATACACAATTTGCAGTGCGATATGCAAATACATGTCATCTATATGTAAATTATTATTACGAAATTTGTTTATTCATAGTAGAATTTGAGAATATCTTTCAATGAATTATTCAATATATCAAATGATTTTAAACATAAGTGTGAGTGTATCAGAAACTTGACAAGCTATGCTCATAGTACCGTGTATTTTCAAAATACCATACTTGAAAACTGTGATTTGTGTACCCAATATACCTTTTTTCTGAGCTCACATCCAAATGTAGTTCACACTTTTTTCATCAGTCTCACTGCTCATCCTTTATTTGTCTGGGATCATCAATCACTAAACGATTACCACTACATGTTTTTACAACATTTTCGATCCAATTATTTTTGAAGGATTGTTTACATAGTTAGTACACATTGTACCCATTCTTACCGTGTTCCAATGAAAATGGAATGCATATGACGATAATATCTAATGGTCTACACCCAGAGGCAATTAAAATTATCATGGCTGCTTTCGATTCTCAGTCATTATACTGACTATCTGACGTATTTTTTGTGGGTCAAGGTTGCTATGAATTTCAAGGTCATTAAAATTTATGCGACCTACTTATCTAGTTTTGACTTTTCTTCCACTATAAGGTCCAACTTTAGAAGATTCTGGGCTGCCACAAAAGCTTCACATACCACCCTTAGTTGTTCTGTAATTAAAAAAAATTACATAATTATTCAGACCGTCAACTCACCTCTTTTCAAAAAGTAGGGATAAAGTAGGGCTATTATTTAAAAAAATTAGGGCAAAAGCAGGAATTTTAAGAAAAGTAGGGAAAAAGTACGTAGCAAGTTAAAAAGTAGGGAAAAGTAGGAAAAATAAGGCCCAATTGACAGCCTGCATATTTCATTATTCATTGAGTTAAAAGTAAAAATAAATCTGGTTTAAATAACAATTTATTGTGCTATTATTGGTAAAAGAAGTTATATGTTTTAACGATAAAACATTCAAAATTTATGGTAGAAATAAAACACTATATTCCAGTTCATAAATTACTGAAGGTATTACACTTGATTTCAAGAAACAATAAAAACCCACCTTAGACTATAATTTATTGTTCTCGGAAAACTTGTTCCATAAATTCAGTAATTTAACACTTAAGCGATCGCTTCAATGTTGAGGTTAATCATAAATATCATAAACTGAGGGGGGGGACACGTCGACGGTTAGACTCTTTGTTCCCTTAATATACCAAGCCAAGGTTTTAACACATGACCACAAGATAAGCAGACATATGATATACTGACTATTCTAACTCGGTGGGTGCCGCTAAGATTTTCCGCCGAAAAAACCCCAACTTGCACCTGGCATAAAACAATATACTGCCACTTCTACAACAATAAAATTCATAAGTATGATCCCTTACATACAATTGTATGCCACTGAGAAGCCCTCAGACACAGTGGACACTTTTATTATGAAACTGAAACCAGTGCAAGGTACCCAAACCCATATTGAGGTGACAGTTTGAGATAATATAGTGTTGTAATAAAACCAGTCATTTACGAAATAAATTACAACATTAACTCTCAGGTCAGTGTTTGTACCAGCACCCAAAGTTGTACCAGTGCCCTAGACTATACTTCATAAGGTAGACCACAGCCCTGTTACTAGCTGCACAATCAGGGCTCTAGAATTTTAGGATAGGTGAACATGTTAAATTAGACTTGTCCGACATGGGAGGATTGTTGTCCGGGAATATTTGTGGACAGTTTCAATTGTCACCAATTTAAAAGCATCATTAATGCATGATTTTCACTCAGTACTTAGAATACATATCCAATGTTAATCAGTTTTATAAACAGACTTGTCCGCGACTGACTTCAACTCAGCTGTTGGTAACCCGAATTAGCAATTACACATGTACGGGACGTCAGGCTAGTGGATTTCTAGAGCCCCGATTATATTACTGTGCTTTAGACACAATTAATGAGCAGACAGAGAGGCTAAGGGTAAAAGTGTATTACTTGTTACACTAATATAGTATTCCTCTAATACATTCCTCTAAGACAGTAACGTCTACTCTCCAAGATAACTATAGCGATACAAATACGGGCGACACCCACCTTTAGCTTCCTCCTGTGTTTTTACTGGTATAACCAGATTGTTGAACAAACGTGTTGCTGGTGCCTTGAAAGTATGGAAGAAACCTTCATCTGCGTAATGTCGATAGTGTAGACGCATCACTATTGACTTGGAACGTATTAACGAATGCTCTGAACCTAAAATAGATGTAGAAAAATATGTAAAAATAAAAATATACGGTTGGACCTTGTTTATTTGACAACCATCTATCCTTGGAATCATCAGAAATAAATACCAGGTCCCGATGTATCTTCTTATGCATGTTCAATTAAAATAGGCTGTTCAAAACCATGTATTATTCGAAATAAATTTTCAGACCCGATGAATTCGAATGAACGAGGGCCGACTATACTTGTACTTTTCAGTGGTTTCAACTTGAGACAATTCAAGGGCAATAACATATCACTGGAACACTGAGCTAAAATCTAAACATGTTGTTCAGTACATATTTATGTACAAGTCTTTCACAAACTTCTCTAAAGTCTGTACATATTGCAGTCTTATGATAAGTTTTCTGAAAACCAGAAATCTCAAGAAACCGAAGTCCCTACAGGATTCTGTTTTTTACTGTATATCCATACTTTCATCAATACAATTTTCCTGTTATATATGAACACACATACCAATCTCTAGCTTCTCAATATCTTCCAGAAATATTCTCTGATATTCATTCACTTGTTCTTCTTCATCATCATACCTGGTTAGAAAATGTACATGAACTATCATGTTAAACACAACAGCTTATAGCATCCTAATACATGTTGATATAAGTATACCCCTTGAATTTTGAAAGGAAATATGCACTCATATGGCATTTGAATAAGACTGTACAACCTCACTTAAAGACCACCTCAATTATAAGAACACCTCAATAATAAGACCACCGCAAAATTAAGAGCAAATTTTCAAGTCCATTTTCACTGTTTTGCTCTTTATTAAACCTCAATATTAAGACCACTTCAATAAGAAGTTTTTAAGGGTCCCAAGGGTGGTCTTATTATTGAGGTTTTACTGTGTTTCCATCCGTGTTTATATAGACCGATATGAAAGTTACATTGAATGTTTATTTTGAATCGTAATCAGTGATTCAGTCACAATAGTCTGGTAGTGATATTTGAACACAAAACCAGCAGATTGAGTGGATTGATAGCTTATCTACCAATCGGATCACCTAGGCTATTTTAAAAAAGATAGACATCAGAAGTAATGTGGGCGGGAAGTAGTTCCAAAAATGGCTGCCGAAATGAATGTACATGTATGTAATCTCTGGGGAATAATGACAAAGATCTTTTAAATATTAGGAAAATGAGGCACAAAAACATTTAGATAAAATTGACTTGTGTTTCTCTAGTCAGATGTCTTATACATGTACTTAACAGTGTAGTAAAACTGTATCACGTACCTCTGAGGTCTTATAGTAAGCAGTGTAGTAAAACTGTATCACGTACCTCTGAGGTCTTATAGTTAGCAGTGTAGTAAAACTGTAGTAAAACTGTATCACGTACCTCTGAGGTCTTATACTTAGCAGTGTAGTAAAACTGTAGTAAAACTGTATCACGTACCTCTGAGGTCTTATACTTAGCAGTGTAGTAAAACTGTAGTAAAAATGTATCACGTACCTCAGATGTCTTATACTTAGCAGTGTAGTAAAACTGTATCACGTACCTCTGAGGTCTTATACTTAGCAGTGTAGTAAAACTGTATCACGTACCTCTGAGGTCTTATAGTTAGCAGTGTAGTAAAACTGTATCTTATACCTCTGAGGTCTTATAGTTAGCAGTGTAGTAAAACTGTATCACGTACCTCTGAGGTCTTATACTTAGCAGTGTAGTAAAACTGTATCACGTACCTCTGAGGTCTTATACTTAGCAGTGTAGTAAAACTGTATCACGTACCTCTGAGGTCTTATAGTTAGCAGTGTAGTAAAACTGTATCACGTACCTCTGAGGTCTTATACTTAGCAGTGTAGTAAAACTGTATCACGTACCTCAGATGTCTTATAGTTAGCAGTGTAGTAAAACTGTATCACGTACCTCAGATGTCTTATAGTTAGCAGTGTAGTAAAACTGTATCACATACCTCTGAGGTCTTATAGTTAGCAGTGTAGTAAAACTGTATCACATACCTCTGAGGTCTTATAGTTAGCAGTGTAGTAAAACTGTATCACGTACCTCTGAGGTCTTATACTTAGCAGTGTAGTAAAACTGTATCACGTACCTCTGAGGTCTTATACTTAGCAGTGTAGTAAAACTGTATCACGTACCTCTGAGGTCTTATACATAGCAGTGTAGTAAAACTGTATCACATACCTCTGAGGTCTTATACTTAGCAGTGTAGTAAAACTGTATCACATACCTCTGAGGTCTTATAGTTAGCAGTGTAGTAAAACTGTATCACATACCTCTGAGGTCTTATACTTAGCAGTGTAGTAAAACTGTATCACGTACCTCTGAGGTCTTATAGTTAGCAGTGTAGTAAAACTGTATCACATACCTCTGAGGTCTTATAGTTAGCAGTGTAGTAAAACTGTATCACATACCTCTGAGGTCTTATAGTTAGCAGTGTAGTAAAACTGTATCACATACCTCTGAGGTCTTATAGTTAGCAGTGTAGTAAAACTGTATCACATACCTCTGAGGTCTTATAGTTAGCAGTGTAGTAAAACTGTATCACATACCTCTGAGGTCTTATAGTTAGCAGTGTAGTAAAACTGTATCACATACCTCTGAGGTCTTATAGTTAGCAGTGTAGTAAAACTGTATCACGTACCTCTGAGGTCTTATAGTTAGCAGTGTAGTAAAACTGTATCACGTACCTCTGAGGTCTTATAGTTAGCAGTGTAGTAAAACTGTATCACGTACCTCTGAGGTCTTATAGTTAGCAGTGTAGTAAAACTGTATCACGTACCTCTGAGGTCTTATAGTTAGCAGTGTAGTAAAACTGTATCACGTACCTCTGAGGTCTTATAGTTAGCAGTGTAGTAAAACTGTATCACATACCTCTGAGGTCTTATAGTTAGCAGTGTAGTAAAACTGTATCACGTACCTCTGAGGTCTTATAGTTAGCAGTGTAGTAAAACTGTATCACATACCTCTGAGGTCTTATAGTTAGCAGTGTAGTAAAACTGTATCACGTACCTCTGAGGTCTTATAGTTAGCAGTGTAGTAAAACTGTATCACGTACCTCTGAGGTCTTATAGTTAGCAGTGTAGTAAAACTGTATCACGTACCTCTGAGGTCTTATAGTTAGCAGTGTAGTAAAACTGTATCACGTACCTCTGAGGTCTTATAGTTAGCAGTGTAGTAAAACTGTATCACGTACCTCTGAGGTCTTATAGTTAGCAGTGTAGTAAAACTGTATCACGTACCTCTGAGGTCTATTTCCAAATTGTTATGGAAATTGTTGTGATTGCTTATCATGTCTGCCGCTTTATTTATAAGCAGTTATTAAACTAAGACTACTGGTAGTTTAATGGTGACTTCTATAATATGAAGCACATACAAGATAGAGTGTACATACCAGGCAACATAAACAGCTCTCTGACTGACTAACAGTATAATGTCCATCTCCTGTCTCTCAGAGTCACAGATACTGAAAACATAAATACAATGCATAGAAAAATATCACAATATAAACAGTATCAGTATTCAATATACATGTATTATAAAGTTCATTATAACATGCTTAAAACTTGACAGAAAACCATACTGACCGAAAATACCCTCCAAAAAGGGTTCCAATCTTTGAGCAAAATTAATTTAATCATGAATTTATCTGTCCAGGGAGACAACTCATTGTGGTCTATGTATAGCAAGTGTCTAAATTCCATGTACAATACATGTATCATTGGTTATAATATATCTATCTGGCTTAGACAACATCATAGGAGATTGTCATGAGTTCTTTCACTTTATCCCATTTAGAGTTTTATCTCCCTTTGGCCTTTCTGTAGAAAATTTATATATAGTACTATATTATACATTTATTCCGCCCTTATATAGTATATGTATACATATACTATAGATGGGATAAAGGGAGATAACACAAGAAGGGATAAAGGGAGATAACTCAAGAAGGGATAAAGGGAGATAACTCAAGAAGGGATAAAGGGAGATAACTCAAGAAGGGATAAAGGGAGATAACACAAGAAGGGATAAAGGGAGATAACACAAGAAGGGATAAAGGGAGATAACTCAAGAAGGGATCAAAGGAGAGAACTCAAAAAAGGGATAAAGGGAAAGAACTCATGAAAATCTCCTGTGGGCATATCTAAGTAAACCATTTCTAAACAGAGGTTGCATTGTTGAAAAAATAAGCATAGCTATAAAAAGACTTCCCCTCTTTTTATTATTCAATTATTCATCAGTTATGACGCTTACGACTCCTAACTCATATTCAAAAACAAATGAATTCAAAATTTACGAAACCGACACAGTGACCTAAAATAGTCAGATGATACAATTATAGGTGCAGACGCAATAGCCTCTAAATCAAACACCGAGACTGACTTGAATTTAATTACCATAATGCATAATTTCCTGGTAATTAAATTAATCATAACAGGTCGTCTGCACTTCCTGCTCATTGTTCGCCGAGTTTGGAAATTGTGTAGGATGCTATTTATAGTAACATGTTCTATTTATAGCACAAAAGACTCATTCTTCCATCATGACATCGGATGCGTTAATAAAAACAATCGCGTGGCTGTATCATTTCCTGTACGTAGCTACGTGTAAACCAGATAGCGGACAAGATGCAAAAATGATCCAAGTACGAAATAATTAATAAGCAGATACACTTATATGACTTTCATTGCTCAAGCAGACAAACATAGTGCAGATAGTACGCAGGCATGAATAACAATAAAAATGTCACCATCATAAACCATACAATCCACATTTAATATTCAAATTTACGAGTTCACATATTTTATAGGCCATACAGGATGTCATAGTGGAGGTAAAAGTACTAATTCAACCTTAGTTTACATGCACTTACAATGAGTTCTATCAGCTAGGTGAGGACACACCTTTAATCTATCAGCTAGGTGAGGACACACCTTTAATCTATCAGCTAGGTGAGGACACACCTTTAATCTATCAGCTAGGTGAGGACACACCTTCAATCTATCAGCTAGGTGAGGACACACCTTTAATCTATCAGCTAGGTGAGGACACACCTTTAATCTATCAGCTAGGTGAGGACACACCTTTAATCGCTTCTCAGAATTTCCCTTATTTCTCTTCAGAAATACTCCAAGTCTGGTAGAAAGGCTGTTCAAAATTATCACTTTGATTTGTTAACTTCGACAGGTGCCTCAATTAGACTAAACATGGTAGAGACCACAAACAATTGATAAATACTCCACCCATAACTTCAAGAACTTCTTTCACAGTACTAACTGTATAGGTATATCGAGATCTTGAATTATAAGATGTTCAAATAAGCGTTTTGGATTTATTGTAGCATATATTCCATAATTATGATGCTTTTAAACAAAGAATAGAACACAGGATTTTAATAAGGCTTGAGCCAAACAAAAAAAGACCAAAAAGTTTTCCTCTAATCCTGCGGTACAAACAGCAATATACCATTCACATCACGCTCGAATCACAATTGTAACAAAGACAGGATTTAACCTCATACTGAACTTAAATGGATCTAAAATTAAATTTTGTTTGAGCCACGGTAAAACCCACTTTTATCAAATTCGAGAATTATATCTATTGCGAAAATTTATTTTCTCTGTCCAAAGGAAAAAACAGCGGCACATAACTCTTAAGTACAATGGAACTAAGAAACCACAACCATACTGTATCTGTTAGAAACCACAACCATACTGTATCTGTTTGACATACCAGGAAAATCTGCTTGGTTTTATATTTAGAATGACGACAATGAAATATGTACATAATAAAGTGCAAGAATGCATATTCAATGTGTAACAAGATAATTAGGATGCTATTTATAGTAACATGTTCTATTTATAGTACGGACAATACAAAAGACTCATTTATGATCTGTTAAACAGAGGATATTGCATGAGCGGTCGTCATTAATTACTGAACAATAAAACCGAGCATTTGGCAAGCTTTCATGTCAATGTGACAAGTACAATAAATTACTTATGTATGCCATTAATTGTGAATACAATCTTATTGGTAAAAATTATCATTTTGCACTTTATAGCAGATGCAGTCACTGTACTATGGTACGGTTGCGACAATAAACGTTTTCCAAATGATTATCGTGTTGTTGCCGGGTGTCAAAAAAGTTATATACAATTGAGATTTAACGATCATCTCAATGTTTTTGGTCAATATTAATTAACGTCTTAAACCTCCAATGTCTTTCCTAATTCTTGTATAGAGAAATCTCACATCGCAGCTTGAGTGAATGTTTATCGCCCAACCTTGCGAGGACTGTTAAATCTCAAATGTATACATATATGTCTACATATAATATGAATTGAATCCACCCATCCTTTCAAGAGTTACTGATCAGAAACCATTTTTGCACACACGGACAGACGGTAATACTTTATGCCCCTTCACCATTCTTTGAATGGCAGAATCATAATAAAGGTACTCAAAGTAATGTAGGTGTAACAGCAACTGTATATATGTCTATAGGATGGACAATGAGTGACAATGCCACGAGACATAGCATTGCACATATTTCAATGGACGTTAAATGTTAAAAGTGCAAAATTGTCTATCTATGTAATTATAAACCAGTAATTTTCATCAAGATAAATTTAATAATTTAGACAAAATGCCTCTCCCCGAGATTTTGGCAAACTTTCTTGGTTGTGCAGATCTAGGGACTCCAAGGGTTGACTTAGATCCACCGGCTTGCCAAGAGCTGGAACCCCCTGGACCCCCTGATATAAATTGCTGACCTATGCATATAAATGGTATATTTTTTACTCCATATTTCATGCTTACAAAGTTGAAAACGCAAGGAGGGCGTAAATAATTGCATACTAAATATTCTCCGGTTCTTTGATTAATTAATTAATTAATTCAAATATCACTTCGCCAAAAACACCATTCATCAATTTCAACCAAATATGATACCTGGATGTCATTTTGATGCACAAAACTGCTCTTGATATATAAATTTTGTCATAGTCCGCACCTTTGTACAACAATAAGTGGTTTTGTTTGACTTTCGTAATAATGTGACGCGACTCAGTAAAAAAGCAGAATTGCACTGTTGCCGACATAATTTCACACGGCTCTTTGCATAAAAAATAATATGTGTTTAGCAATTTCCACTCTTCAAGATTTTATCACAAGGAAACATACAACAGAAATATAAAGCAAGACAATTTGAATGTAAGATTATTAAAATACGTTTCCTGTAGTATTGTGCATTAAAACACTTCATTTCGTCTTGTTATAATCTCCCAAATTTGTGACTCAACCACATGGTAGGTATAATGCATTTCAAATGAAGATATCAACATATTATACAGTCGTATTTCATTCATTCAAATCCATCAGCTCCGAAATATTATTTTGATTAATATATAGTTTTGAATAGCCCATTACAAATCGACGTACATAAGAAGATGCATCAGGACCTGATAATTATTTTGGATAATAATAATTACCGTATATAAAGATTCACAATTGTTAAGGCAGAATATTCCATTGAGAATGAGATATGATATTCATAAATCAAAGGAAGTCTTTCATCATTAGCTTAATAGCTTTTAAACTTAACAAATATGTAAACATACTGAACTAAACTCTTTGCAATTTTTTTATCCAGCGAATCTAATTTATACCCTCTGGTGTATTTCTGTGGCCTCTTTCTTAATTAATAATGTCTAAACATCCTCATATTTTCACGTTTAACACATAAATCAAGAGAAAGCAAAGGTTGTTGTTGTTGCAGTAATTAATGACAATAATGTTATGCTAGCAATCTATGTAAATATTCCAACATTCACCAATCTAAATTATATACCAAACAACATTCTTTTTAGGAGGAGAAACAAGGGGGTAGCGTCGTCAACCTCTCCTATGTCTGGCTTACTGAATGTTACCAATACAGCATGGTATGGGCGGGCTGGCGAACATTGCAGTGTGTAGGATATGTAGAGGTAGCCTTTGGATTTCGTATGTTTCAGACCTAAGTGGATTAACAAAAGAGCGATTAAGTTGTTACAAGGAAAGCCACATACACAAGACAATGCCTCTCACAACCATGCAGAATTCAGCGGGATAACAAGGGGGGGGGGACATTTAAATGGATGGAATACATCATGGAACAAATCAAGAAAGTCAGTTATCATAGGCTAAAGGGGGAGGGGAGTACATTACCAACTTTGACAATGAATAGATGGACACCAGATGACAGACACTGGGTGATTACAATAATCTAAAGGTCTCGTATCTAAATATATAAAATATAAATGCAGACAATAATAAGCAAAGAAAACCAATCATAACCGGATACAAACTATTCCATTCCTATAGTTCATTGGAAGGATTGATTTCCAATCATTTCACCAGACATGTCGAACAGTTTAAGAGAGAGAATGAGTTGCTACAGGAAACACCACATACATAAGACAGTGCATCTCCACACAGACCTCTGGGAAAACAACAATCCATAAAACATAAAGCATTTGAGGAGGCTCAAGGGTACATATGTTAGGGAACAGTGGCGCAAGGAATGGCCCGATCGATAATAAGGGATAACTAGGAGAATCAAAGAGGAAAAACAGGGGGGGGGGGAATTAATGGATCAAAAAGATCACAGGACAAGTCAAGACAGCTGGCAACAATAGGCCGAAACTAGGGAGAAAGAATTTTAATAATTTCTCTAAACTTTTCAGAAAAGTAAAAATATGATCAGTTAAAACTTACGCAGGATCGGCGTTAATGAGGGCCCACCCACCAAGACAAGTCTCGGGCTCAATAACCAACATTTTGGAGCAATCTTCGATCAACTGTTTCACATTTTCCTCTTTCTCCAGTATCTCTCGTACGTCGTCTTCCGGTACTTTCAGTCGTCCAGATAAAATATCTTCCGATACGGGGTGTCCATGAGTTAAATCTATAGCAGCTTGTCTATATGTGTCCTTGAAACGTAAATAGTATCTGAAAAGTATGTAAGATCAAGTATATTTTAATGCGCTTGCCAATGTTTTACTCCAGGGTGAAATTGCAACAACGAATGATTCTGAGTCCCGAAAATGGACTTATGCCAGATTTTTAATAGATCCTGAAATATTTAGACCAGGTGTGACAGGCCCTGTCCCCTATCCATTTAATCTGTATTTAAGATATGAGTGCCGCTGTACGATTTCCAACCTCTTCTATAAGTGACGTCATTTCCAGAAAACGTCACATGTGACGTCACCATGTACTGACAGTAAGCAATATTTGCCCCAAATGGCAATATGCAAACGAAGTGACCATAATTATGGAGTAACTATTGTTCCCTGCTCGCAAAAAGTGACATCACATGTTGCGTTTTCTTGAAATGACGTCACTTACAGAAGAGGTTGTAAATCCCACAGCAGCGCTCATATATAAATGAGGCCCTGATATCTCCCAAATTCAGTTTTGATGGATAAGAGGACAAAAACTATAGTTGTCACTATCATAGGAAAAATGTGTCCCAATGTCACATTATTTCCAGAACCCCATAACTTTTTAGTCTTTTTGAGAAAAACATCTTTAAAGTTTTACCCTCTTGAGAAAATTGTTATAATTGGTAACAGAGTTATGGAATTGCATTTTATTTAAGTAATGTACATTCCAGAACAATTTAGGTAGTACATATAGAAAGACAAAACCACAAAAAATTGAGTTACAGGGTTCTGGAAATAAGACGAGGACAAATTAGCTGACCCGAATTTTACTCAAAATCAAACAAACCTGTTGGCAGAGTTCATCCCATCTTTCATCATACCAGATATTTTTCTTTCTCCTGTTCTTGTGAAGTCACCCTAAGCAACGGAAGAAAATAACTATCAGAGAAAGATACAAATTAATCAGACAGTCCTGTCCTCAACTCCCCCATATTTATTTACAAGGAAAATAAAAATATCTCCCTTATCAGACAGTACTGTTGTCTAAAAATTGCAAATAGAGGATGTGCATGTATGAACAGATAAGGTCACAATTTCGAGGACTTCTTCCATTTGGAAAGTGACAGTAAACATACCAGTACACTGAATAAGACAGTAGATACAGTAGAAATGGATTAATACAACAAATTGAAGTCAGAATGCAGTTTCATTGTAGAACAAAACCTGGTTAATTTGCTTGTTTTTCTTAAATTGGCTATAAAACAATCATACTCCATACAATTACAAACAAAACTTCCTACTTTGTCTATAGATTTGAGTAAATATCATTGTTGTTTTATGAGTAAGTATGGTTTGACCTTGGTGGATAGGAGACACAACAAAGAGCCTTGTAGACAAGACATTTATATTGTTAGTCAAGTAGATCTAATTGTTAAATTTATTAAATGACTGAATATGTAATAGAATATAAATGTCAAAAACTGTTTAAATCATAAAAACTTACATATTTGGATGACACCAGTAATCTAATAAAAGTTGTTAGAATTAATTATTTTAAATATAAAATGTAATCACATGACAGGTGTACGTTACCCCATGACACTTATAGCTCTAGTTGGAGATTATAATAATGACACTAAGTAGTCAGTAAATTATCAAAAAAATGGCAGATAAAGGGAGAGAACACTAATAGATAAAGGGCGAGAACTCTTACTCAGAAGGGATAAAGGGAGAGAACACTAAGCGATAAAGGGCGAGAACTCTTACTAAGAAGGGATAAAGGGAGAGAACTCTAGAAGGGATAAAGGGCGAGAACTCTTACTAAGAAGGGATAAAGGGCGAGAACTCTAGAAGGGATAAAGGGCGAGAACTCTTACTAAGAAGGGATAAAGGGTGAAAACGCTAGAAGGGATAAAGGGCGAGAACTCTTACTAAGAAGGGATAAAGGGAGAGAACTCTAGATGAAAAAAAAGGGAGAGAACTCTAGATGAAATAAAGGGAGAGAACTGGTGACAATCTCATAGGACTTTACTCTAACAATTCTCTCATTGCTAAATTTGTCCACATATACTTGACACGACTATGATAGATGACAAAAGAACAAATACTTGGGAGGAAAAGAACAAACCTTCAAGGCAGCGGTGCCGGCGTACTGTTTGCTGATAGCATCCCCGGTGTTGGCCCAGGCTTGCTGGAATATCTTACGACAGTTTTCAGGCAGGGTTTCGTCTGGAGCCAGTAGACCAAGTTTTCTACACTGAAATAGATAAATAGGGTGAAATTAGAAGACTGAGCAAATCTTGTATATGTCAATTCTGCTCATTTATAATAACTGTGGCTTACCTAACTATTTAAGAGCTTTGTTGAAGGGCAAAATTAATCATAAAACGTCAGATGTCCTGCTACCGTAGTCAAAAACAATTTCAGTCTTAGTCTTACACTCATAATGTCTGCGTCCATTATAAATGTTTGTGAAATATGATCCTTGACGTATATTAATTTATTCCTGCTTGACTTGACAAATAAAACTTTTTAGGAAGAAATTACACATTTATATATTAATAACAGTATTTTTTCTTGTCACAATTACAAAAAAAATACAGCAACATTTTTGTCATATCACAAAAAGTAAACTACAAATTTTTTAATGTTAATAAATAATTGTACAAATAATTCATATGAATGTGTTCAGCAATTTTGTATAAAAATGCAAAAATATTATCATCAGTCATATTTAATGTTGACACCATCATAGTCAAGATGTAATCTATTATAAGTCATTGAAGAAAACACATTTTTAAATTTTACTGCAAACAGGACACCAATGTTCTATTTTTTCTGGAGGTTAAGAAAAGTTAGGACTGAGAGGCGAAGTTAGTGGGAAAAGTTGAGGTAGAAGGTAGCTAAAAATGCTTGAATACAAATGGCGTCCACCTGACCACACGGACACCATTTTGTTTAGCAAAGCTAGCACTGTCAGATCACGCTACATATCTAAAGATTATAATGGACTACTTTTCTTACGTATAAGAAACAGCACAACTGTACCTTTCCCCACATAGCGCTAGGTAGAATTCTAGTCTTCCTTCCTCCTAAAAACCACGCCTATGGTACACTATTTATTTAAGTGTAGTGTTTTATATATATTAATTAACATAAGAACATGCACCCTTTGAAGACTCTTCAGTACATGTGTATTGCTTTGTAAGTAGAATAATTGGTTTCTGGTCAGTAACTGAATAATTTTCGAACTTGGTCATACTGAATGATTGTTTGTGGTCAGAACATGACATATATTGTTTTGAAGGTCAGTCTGCCAAAGGTCAAAGTGTCCTTGAGACTAAACAAGTTTTATGACCAACAACTGGAGAATGTTTGTGCCTAATTTTTACAGGATTTGTTTGTGGTCAGTACACAACCTCTATTATTTAGGGAGTTAATGTGTCAAAGGTCAAGTTGACAGTGACCTAGAGACTAAAAGATATTTCCAACCTTTTACCAATGAATGCAATGCATTTGGCTAGGTAACCATCAAACTTTATACATACAGTGAATGTCTGCTATCAGATGACCCCCCAATTCTTACTAGGTCAAAGGTCACTTGGTCTAAAATTTACTACCCACTCATTTCTAACAGGCTATCATGGCAGAACATCCCTGTTTCACAAACATTTCTTGTTGAAGAAGAGCAGAGCCAACACATTTTGAATAGCACAAGTTGTAAACTTTAAAACCAACTGCTGTCAACGTATTATTTTTATGTGACGCAGGAAGAATATTGCTGTAAATCACATTGAAACATGCAAGATGATGAATAGTAAATTCTGCATTATGACTGGAAGATGGAAGTACTACGTGAAATTATAATATATCAGAATAATGTAAGAACAATGCAATGTTTGTTTGTTAGGACAACAGTGGGTCACACAATGCATGTCATCAATATCCAGGAGAAGCCACTATACAATGAATGATGACAACAATATAAAAGAGAACCACACATGGCATGTTTATACTTCAAAAATAGTGTGTAACAAGAAACCCCCAATCCATCCCTTACACAAGTCACCTTGCCTTGAAATATTATTTCTTGTTTTGCTAGTAAAAAAGCGCTAAAATGACAAAAGAATATAAATTAACAGAGCATTCTGTGTTGGAATCAAAATTTAGAACTTAAACATTGTGAGCATGAATCAATCCCACATGGCTGTTATCTTGAGTGCATGCAAGGGGTCCCGGGGCCATACTGAGGGGGGTGATTTTGGTAGTGATGGAAACATTTATATTTTGAGATGTAGGCATACAGTGAATTTTCTAGAGAGCATTGGTATCCAATCACAGGAGATAGTCACAATATCTCTCTCTTTATTCCTTCTATACTATAGTCTCTCCCTTTACAAATACTGTAGAAGGGATAAAGGGAGAGAACTGTAGAATGGATAAAGGGAAAGAACTCATGACAATCTCCTGTGTATCCAATACAAAACAGTCATTTCTTCAACGAATGAAGATCAGGTCCATGTGTGGATACAGCAATTTACGTCAGGTGGGTCCGGCTTCTGGAAAGGCAGTGGATCTATATATAAGCCAGTCTTTTGATATGAACAACACTATTTTGCCAAAATCTAAGGTAGGGGATTGAACCCCAGGTCCCTCCCCTTCTGGATCTGCACATGAGGTCAGTTAAAGTGACTTGTTCTTAACTTTCTAGGTCTGTTTCATACATTTTGTACTTACCTGAGTTTCCATGACGATTCTTGCAATAGCCGTCTGCACAACATTGGTACGGTCTAAACAGTCCACACAGTTTATACGGAAAACGCCTCTTTGTTCACATATAATGCCTTTCCTATCCACCCTGTAATATATAATATAATGAACTTATAATATATGGATCTAAAGCCAAGTCTTAATATATTGGTTGCTGGCCAATGGTCAAAACAACTGACCGCTCGGCAGTTGTCAATCAAGAATTCATTTGATCAGTAATAAGATTTTATTTAGCAGTCAATGCAACTAAAATATTACACACGGTTGTATAGTCCAATACATTCACATAATAACTAGGTGGAGAGAACTCTGCACTGACATCAAGTCAATTAAAGAATGAATAAAATGGCTGCTTTATGTACAGTAAAATTAAGTGCATTTAACATTTAACTCGATGATGAGTACCTGAGAATGTCAACCTGCAAACTACAAATAATTCAGGGTGTTGTATAAATGTGATGAACACTTTTGTAGGAACAAATATATTGTAAGTTATAACAAGAGTGGCAAACTATCACAAAATATGCCTGTCCTAAGTCAGAGTTCCGAGTTAAAACAAGACAAATTTTAGGTAATTTCTATAATCAAAGGGTGATAACTCCTGAGTGACTCAAGTGATATGACTGGTTATCAAAATTGTCCGAGATACTATGCCCATAAACATTCTAACCAAATTTGGTGATGTTTGGACAAATGCTTTAAAGTGATTGATTGGACAAGACCTATTTTAGGTTATTTCTATAATTAAAGGGCGACAACTCCTGAATGACTCAAGTGATATGACAAATTTTAAGTAATTTTTATAATCAAAGGGCGATAACTCCCGAGTGACTCAAGTGATACGACTGGTTATAGAACTTTTTCGAGATAATATGCCCATACACATACTGACCAAATTTACTGACCAAATTTGGTGATGATTGGACAAATGCTTCTTAAGTTATTGATCGGACAACTTACTGGACGCCGCCCGCACGTACTTACGCTGCAGGTGAAACTATAATATGTCCCGTTCCATGAATGGGCATATAAAAATGCTAATCCATGTCGCAATAAAAAAACAATCATAGACAAGAAATTTGTGTGACTCCTTCAAAAAATAAAGAAGTGTTGTTCAAAAGGTATATTATATTACAGCTGAAAAGTAATAACTATTCAAAATTAAAGTTAAAATTTTGACATATTAGATAATCGTTTCCTGTCAGGAATTTTTAAAGTTAATTCAACTGGTACCTAAAATAGATCAGACATTAGAATAAGAATAGAGATGGAAAATAAGCCAGACTCTGTATTTAAAAACTGACACAGTTTAATCATTCTAATCTATGAGAGGATTTGATGTGAAATAGCACACCATATATCATGGTTTTCCTGTTTATTGTCCAGATGTAAATTCAACATTTTATGATGTTATAATGACAGTAAATTAAAAAATCTGTCTGATACAATCTCGATTTATGACTGTTATAGGTCCTTCTTTTTTTACTTCATCATTAATCTGAAAGGCCGTAAATTGTTTTAATACCAGAATTATTTTCCCTTGATTTACTACCCAATATTTCAAGTAATGTTTTATTTATGGAAATGTTTCTGTTTTGCGTAAAGATTCAAAAGCCTGTATTGTTAAAGCATTAAAAACTTACATACATTAGTTTTTCAAGGGGCGAGTGAGAATTAAATGAATACAGTTAAACCTCACTTAAAGTATGTCTCAAAATTAAGTACACAATTTTCAAGTCCATTGTTCATCACTGTTTCGCTCTTTATACAACCTGAATATTAAGACCACCTCAATAAGAAGATGAGTCTCTTCAAGGGTCCCAAGAGTGGTCTTATTATTGAGGTTATACTGTATACTGTTTAACTATCAGTCCAAGAGAAAGCAATAGTCATCATATTGTATTGAATGATAAAACTTCCTCTGTGTATTTTATTATTTCAAAACCTGGAATGTCCAGTTTGGGATGACACTTTATGCATAAATCTTAAAAGAGTCTTTCTTCAATATAATAAATGATAAACTATCACGTAGCTTCTGTATCCAAGGCTACGTGGATACATGTGTAGATTCCTTATTCGAAATTTTGTCGCATGAAACTACTGACATTTTAGCGATGTCCCCTGTTTTATTTCTGAATCAAGATAATTTGACATTTTGATCCTTACTATTTAAACATTAATTCAGTCTTAATTAATACATTTTTAAATAACTACATTTAGACAATTAAGAATAACACATGTCGATAGGTATTAAACTGACATTAAATTGCTAGTCAATAGAGCCAGCAACCGACGGAAACTAACAGACATTGCCGACTATCGCCGATCGATGAAGTGGTGAAAATTCACGATACTTACCGAGCGGTTGCTGAGAATTGTGGGCAAATTATTTCTTCCTATCATTTCACTGATATCAGCCAGTTTCCAATCCATGGTTTATATGTCAATGGTCATATACATTGTCAGTATTGGAAAGGATCGAGCTATAAAAATCTGCTCATCGTATGAATGGACTTCAGACATGTTGGCTTACTAGATGCTAGACCGAAATGACCACGGTCAAATAACTTTACACACGAGCAGCTACACATTTTTATATACACCCTAGGACTAAAATAACAGAGAGTTAGGGTATAATGGCAGTTGTTTCATGTGACAAGCATGGCATGTTTATTCAAGGGTAAAATTGGTCTTCATGTTTTCTTTAATGTGAGGTACTACAAAAGGGGAACTTAAGAAAATAGAGGAAACATTATTATATAAATCATCATCAATGTTAATAACATATTCAAGGGTTACGTTGGTCTAAATGTTTGTTTTTAATGTGAGGTACAAAAGGGGAATTTTAAGACATGGAAAAAACATTACTATATAAATCATCATTATATTTAGAACAATGTATCAGTTAACATTATGGGTGTATTTTAAGTCAGTGACAGTCTACATATATGTCCATTCCTAAAAATAATGAAAACTTGGCCCAATGAGGCACTGAATTACATCTCCATTATTTCTCAATACAAGACAGATCACATGTGCTTCATCCTTAACAACAATGGCCCTAATCAGTGTAATAGAATTCATAACCAATACTTAAAACAGTACTGCCCTATACCATAGGATATTGTCCTGAGTTATTTCCCTCTATCCAATCTATAGTTCTATCCCTTTGCAACTTCTTTAGATAAGAGGAAAGGGAGAGAACTCTAGATTGGATAAAGGGAGAGAACACTTGACAATCGCCTGTGCATTATACTAAGCATTTAAGGACAACGTCATGCCTTTATGCCTTACTGGTATATTGGGTCAAATCATAAAGGAGAGCATAGGAATACTGAATGTATTTCAAACACAGGAGATTGTCACAAGTTCTCTTCCTTTATCCCATCTATATAATAGTTCTCTCCCTTTATCCCATCTATATAATAGTTCTCTCCCTTTATCCCATCTATACAGTAGTTCTCTCCCTTTGCCCCTTCTGTATGTACAGTGAATCCAATGTTAGGACTCGTGAATCTGGTCTTATTATTGAGATGGTCTTTAAGTGAGGCTTTACTGTATATACATATTGTATAGGAGGTGCACACGGGAGAGAACTCCAGATGGGATATAGGGGAAATAGTCATGACATTCTCCAGTGATTTCAAATGTCCTCTTAGCAATTGTTGAAGTTTTCAATTACGGTATAATAATTAATACCCGAACCTCTGACAGAGAGTTGACATATACACAAGCATAAAGTCATCATATTTAATCATCTGGAAACATAAGCAACCAGCATAAAGCATCAACAGTAACTCATTATTACATTGCATGCGGGTGATTATCTATCTAAAGGGATATTATATGTTATTTTAATATGATGAGAAATAAACGTATGCACTTTATTCATAATATGATATACCTATATAATTTGATAACAACTTTTAAATAGATAAACACTGTGAGAGTTTATACTTAAATTACTTATATTACTAACACCATTGTTCACAAAGCAACACGGCACTATCAAGTAACAAAGCTATGGCAGCAACGTTTATGATCAAAGTGACTCTAATGACATAAGTTGATGCAAATATGCACAAGGTCTTATACCCAGGTTTTAGATAGCCAGTGGCAAGTTAGCTTTTTATCAATAAGTATAAGAAAAAACAAAACACTATACCGGTACAAACAACACTATACCGTTAACATCGTGTTTACATACAACGCTATACCGTTAACATCGTGTTTACATCACAAAGGAAACAAAGACAGGATTAAATTTAACTTTGTTTGTACCTCTGGTAAAACCCCATTTTTAGCGAAATCTGGTTTTCATATATTGTGGGGTGGTCAGCTAATGAAAACATGTTTTGTAAAATTTGACCAGCATACAAAGTGTGCACAATAACTGTATTCAAAACTAATTTTAAATAAAACAGAGTCTATCTATTTTAAATATCATCATAAACAACAGACCCGTTTACAATTTGATTTTTCTTCTGTATTTGTGATTTCTTTATATATTAGGAAGAGCACATACAATGTATTAGGAAGTTTACAAGCTTTACAGGTTGTGTGAGATGCTTTACTATGTCTATGGGACGTTGTCAAGGCAACAGATTTAACCCATAACCAAAGTATAAATCTTAATTGTATATAATATACAACTAAATATCAAAATAGCCTGTGCACATTATAGTATAATTAAATGTCTATGTCTATTTTGGTAGTTTCTTTTTGACTTGCAATAAGGTTACTGGTATAACTCTATCCAGACCTACAAACCGAGTTAGCGCTAACATAGGAAATACCTGTATCGGACTCGTGTTTTGTAGTTCAAATTAAGACATTATAAAGAGAAATTACAATGCAATGTTTAAGAATATGTCTGTGTGAAGGCGTTAACATGTCATTTTCTCAAAATTATTACTTAGCACATTTTGATAGAAATCAGGCCTTTATAATGACAGAAGTCATGTGAGAGGAATCACCATATCTTTAAGGTTGGCCGTACAGGACCAGAATTCTAATTCAAACTACTGCATCATGTAGGAGACAGAACGTCAAAGCTTTTGATACCATATTTACATATCTTATGATCAGAAAAAGTAGGACAAAGTTCATAAAACCGCAAAGTGTGCAATTTCTTTTTGGTGTCAATTGATAACCTGCTTACATATATTATGTGCATATAATTAAAATTAGAATTTTAATTATAAACTTTCTTGTATGTAATTAAAAGGTTCAATCTAAATGCAAATACAAGGTGTGTAACATTATTTGTGCTTTGTCCTCAGACAGGGAGGGGGGGGGGTTGTTAATGTATTGCAACATTTAGCATTAATTGTAACTAAAATGGAGGAAGGGGTATCTTGTCACATGACAGACATATGTTAATTAAAATCCAGTCCATGAAATAGAGTTGTAGCAGTTATAAGGAATTTGCACTTTTCTATAATGCACCTCAGTGACTTGAAGTGAGAATGAACACACAGCAAGAGGGATAAATAGTTTGGAGACAACTTTTTTGTGATCATCAGATAACTAAACACTTGAATCAGATTGTATTAAGTTTGAAATCAGCAGATAATGAACGCCCTACAACATGACATGGCTGTGACAATTGTTTACCAGATGATAAAATATGTGTTTAACCAAATTCCTTCAATTTAGCAGAAATTTAGCAGATCTTATCACACTGGGTTTTGTCACAGTAAGGACATCACCAGGCCTGTTTAATTTAAATGCATGTATAAATAATTTCGGGGCTGATTACCAGTAAGTACGCCAACATCAAACGATTATTAAATAACCTCATATTTGATTTTCATTATGTAATTTAATAGACACAGAGCATTCCAAGATCTCTAACTGATCAGGTAGTGTGATGGACATGTCTACCTGTATACCTGTAGATGTGGAAAACATGCAAATCTTTCATATTTTTAACCCTGAAAAATATTTTGTATCAACCATTTACTGTTTTCCTAGGATTTTCAAAGCTGGTATGCGAAAAACAGAGGACAATTTTAAGCTGCAAATCTGAAAAAATCTTCAACAATTATCAGAGGTCAGTTAAAAATACTAACCCCCAGGGGACTGATAATTAACAAGATAAAAGGGACCTGCTCTCATGACATGCCTCCATATTTTATTCCATGTTTGACATTTGGCATGATTTAGTAAAAAATATTGGAATGAAATAAAACATTGCCTTTGACAGGTTAGTTCAAATGTCATGCACCTTAACAAAAACTTGAAACAGATCAAACACTACAAAATCTTATCACAAAACCAGCGCAATACGGTCAAATTGGTAACAACAAGTATAGCATTATCTTGTACCATTAATACAGTATCTCATAAGTTAATAAATTATGTTATAATCTGATTTAATTGAAATAGAATCTAGATTTGTACATAACAAAGTCATCGTATTTCAAATCAAATTCAAATGTGCCAAAGATGATATGTCTTACTCTAAGCGTGTGAAGATGTATCTGGCCTCTCAGATCTTAAAATATCTGAACGGGTCTCATTCAATGTTGTTGTTACATATGGGCTAAGACATCTTGAATACATTAGCAATGTATTACCCATTCAAAAAATCTTGTTTGATATGTTATGCACCAACGAAACTTGTAAAAATCCCTGCTTGATGAAAAAACTGGCATTTATTTTAATTTAACATCTTTATTCGACAAATACAGAGAAATACATTATTAAATGTATTCTTTGATATTGCAAAATTATGTAATGATGTTTGAACTATATGAAATACATTGTTCATGCTTGTTAAGGTAAGCAAAACAATGTGCATACAATAACTTAAAACCACAGTGAAGACTATTAAAAACTTTCTTACGTAATTATCAACATCATTATAAAAAAAATAAGACCATGGTGAAGAGTGAAAAAAATGGTATAATAAAAGATATGATATTCAGTCTTTTTACAATACCCAACAATTTCTACTTTAAAAGTCAGCTTAGATTGGGAATTGCGATAATATTCTTTTTAGGTTTTTAATGACTAGATCGTTTCAGGGTATGATAAAGGGAGAGAACTCTAGAAGTGATAAAGGGAGATAACTCATGACAAACTCCTGCATTTTCCCATTAATCTTGACAAAGATTTTCAAAATATTACCATCTACCTTAAAACTATTTGATTTCATAGAGCATGGTTATCTGTGTTGCATGCCTCTGACATATGGACATAATACAATCTGCACTACTATAAACTGTTTATTTGTCCTTAGATTTCAATTTGACATAAACTCCCATAAGTGCATTTTATCAACTTATTTATCATTTCAACCCAGTTTTAATCTGACTACGACTTATTAAGGTGGATTTCGACAAAATTGTAACCGAGTTTATTTTATCGTCAAACCTTTCACCTACTTTGTGACCATTATAGCTCGAGTAATTTTTTGACATTTAGCCACAGATATACTTGTACTTTTCTACTTTTTTTACGCAATTGTGATTAGTTGTAAATTGGCACAGGAAAGTTGACCATAAACACAGAAAGCTAAAGTAAGGCATAAGCAGCCGATCTGACAAGGGTTCAAAACTAAAAAACGCAAGCCTTTTAAGTTAAATAATTGGTTCATGAAAAAAGGGCATTTCTATTTATTGGAACCCCTTTCTGCAATGGTGCAGTACCACAGTGTACACTTAAGAAAGGTTGCTGCAAGGATGTTACATGTTTCTTACCAACAATATCTCATATGCTTGATGATGTCTCGCACTCCCGCTGTCAGAATAGAAACGTTTTCAAATTTCATACCTCGACTGAAAAATACAACAATAAAAAATCAATTCATGCCATGGCGCTAATATTTGAAAAAAAAACATGAAAAAAGGCATTTAGTTTTGCATGGTCACCATGGGAAAAGGAATTCAATTACGCATGGTCACCATGGAAACAGGAATTCATTTAAACAAAGTTGCCATCGGAACAGTATATTTCAGGTAATCATTGTCATTTACAATAGCCACCATAGAGTGAAGATCAAGGTTATTTAACATTTGCTCACCAGTATTCATGGAAGTCAAAGGTAATGTAAGTAACATCCTGTGAATTATAACGTAGAACATTATTGAGGTATGCATCACCAATGACCTTCTCTTTGCCTGTCAGCTCAACCAAGGTCACAGCATTTAAAGAGTTATACAAGTTAAGTTGTTCATCAAAATGTTTCTTGAAGGCTTCATGAGTTTCTGGAATGCCTGAAAATAGAAAAATACATATTCAGAAAATATAAGAACCAAAGACAATCCAAATACATGTACGGGAACTATCAAACATTTGCAGTAGAGTTGTAACTATATAATAACCTATACTTCATATATAATGACATGGGTATATATAGAAAGACAACTGGATTACCTTAGTGATAACCTTGGAATCTCTTGTCCTAATGACATGCTGTAAATGATCTGATCATTATAGGCATATATAGCCATAGACAAACTTGACCTACTGACCTACTTTTAACAATTATTTAGAAAGATGAAGAAAGACATTCCAGACCTTATATAAGCTTATTGAGCAAAAGTAATGGCCTTAGGAGTTGCTGACATAAAAACTTATTAAGGGAATCATATCATTGTAACGATTACCCTGTTATCATTTGACCTACTTTTTATACCAGATAAGACAACAGCATAACCTGGAATTTGAAAGGTCAAAATAATGATCAAGCAGCATGGCATGAATGTTACCAGAGTAGTCATGACCTAGCACTTAATTAAACTAGGCCCAAGACAGAATTTATGTATTATTCTAAATAAGAACCACTTAACTTATGCAACCTTGACCTTTAACCATTGACATACATAATAATAAAAATTTCATGTGTTTGTGTATTTAACATTTTATAAAAGACTATTGCCTTAAATCTTTGCCCTTACATCACCTCATATATATATAACAAACACCATCCACAGCTGAAAAGTTATTTTTATAAGCAAAACAACCATTCCCTTATTTTACCAAATTTGGGATTTTTCGCGCCTATTTTCCCAATTGAAAAGGCACAGGCAATAAAACAATTTTCAAAATATATCACTGAAGGATTAGTGATATTCCCACCACACAGCAAGCCTATGATGACATGGGAATGACACTCAGGTTGGACAACTATACTTGAAAGATAAATCTGAGGTTACACTTCATTGTAACGAGTACAACATGTAACATGAGAGGTATTATATTAGGACCATAATTCGAGGGTCCAGTGCAAGACTATACTAACTCCTATATAATTACATAGGAGTTAGGATAGTCTTGCGCTTAACCCTCGATATATCTACTTTCAACTCTTATCCATATGAGGTCCATTCATCATGGGTCAAATAAACTACACACCCGAAAGAGTTGATGGTATTATTATAACATAACAAGATTGTCTAATATCATCTACTATATATACTATATATACTCTTGAATCTTAACATGAAACGTGGCAGTCACACAAAACCATATACAAATGTACATATATTTAACATTTGACTAGGAACATGTCTGCTTTCAATTGAATACAAATTTTGCAGATTGAGTCATATCGATTTCATAAAACGTTTATGAAAATTATTTGAACGTATTTCGGAAATGGAAAACATACAGCCAACATTCCATGCTGTGTCCAATCATGTTTGTAATTTGCCTATACATGTATTTCATTCATAAAGGAAAACATACTGACCAAGTTTCATGTAAATCAGGTACAAAACATGGCCTCTGTAGTGTTAACAATGTTTTTCATATATTTATAAGACCTATTTACCTAGTTTTTGATCCTACATAAACCAGTTTCATCATTGACCTACATTTAATACGGACAAACATTCTGACATGGTTTCATTTCATGAAGTCCAAGTAAACAAGAGCTATTTTTGAAGATGATGAATATCCCCAGATACCGCCTTGACACAGTTGAAGCATTGAAAATAGCTAAGGGCCATAACTCAGTGAAAATTCATCCGAGTATGACGATATGCACAACTAGGTTTGGTACTAATAAGTCTTGTGAAGTTTCATAGAAATCTAGAAGGGTAATCTAGAAAAAGCACGGACAAAAATATTCACGAAAAATAACAAAGGGCCATAACTCAGTGACAACTTACCCGAGTATTACGTGCCTACGATATGCATAATTAGGCTTGGTACTCCGAAGTCTTGTGAAGTTTTATTGAAATCCGACAAATGGTAGACGAGAAATAGCGCAGATATATGATCATTATAATTTAACAATACATGTACATGTAGTATAAAGATAGAATTGTTTAATAATTTATACCAGACAATTAAACAAATAAAAGTGTGCAATGTAGAAAGTAATAATCTGTGTATGATATGTACGTATATTTGTATGTACACAGTTTGTAATTAAATTTTGATCAAAGCTAAGCTTTACTGTTTATTTTGGATCATGTTAAAACATATATTTATAAATGTAAATATAAGAACTTATATGAGTGGTCATTATTTACTGAATTTATTTAAATAGTCATCTAAAAACGAGGCTTTGCAGAGTTTTAATCGGTTTTAGAGGACGAATTGATAAATTCAATAAACATTAACAAGATTGTAAGATTTCTATTTATGACATAACAGCAGAAACGGCTGACTTTCGCACAAAAAATACCATAACCCCCTTAATGCAAGGAAAGTACTTCGGTCTTTGGCAAACAAAACTTAAGCGGCTGACGCATGAACAAGCAGTTCCGATTTTTTATTATTTTTCAGCAGGGACCGTATATGAACATAGTGTGTTCCAGTTTTCAGTCATCAGATACGTGTTCAAATAATTACATCACATCATATTCAAATTAACAAGACATTAATATTCAATGAAATAAAATATCAAACATAAGCGATTTCACGTCATCAAACACATTAACATTTATAATTGATATTAACGTGTTAAGAACAGACCGCATTACATGTTTATGGCGGAAATCGATGTAAAAGTTGCGTCAATGCTAATAGAATTCGACGAAAAGAACGTGTGATTGCAATGAATATGTGTAGTCATTTCAGACATCGCAGAGAACACGATACCGTAGAAGATGTGAGACATAAATATTCTACTCCATCCATGTTCTATGAAAATGATTAATGTAAACGTATTTACGTTAATCAGGGATAAAGTAAATATGGCGAAATGACATGAATTCTTCTCGCAAGACAAGGTTTTAACGGTCGTTGTCCCATATATACAAAATAGAAGTATAATGTTGAATCATACCACGGAATTATAGGATTTACTGCATTGTCACAGCAAATAAAATGTAACGAAAACTTTATTCCCCACTATACGTATTAAAACGACCCTAACATGAACCTTTAAAATGCTTGCCTGACGTGGGGCCTGAATATATATAACCTCAATCTGAAAGTATACCACACAATAAGTTTTGTCGACCAAGTCCATCAACCAGTTCTTTTATCAGGGTAGAATTTATCAGTCGGATATGTACGTACACAGCATGACAGAGATACGAGCATGTAAATTGTGCCACCCACTAGTGTTGTGTTGTTGTCCTCATTGTGTGACCACTGCTTAAATATCATTGTTGATGATGTGGCCGTGTTTTGTTTGTTTCACATTTCATACATCCATTTTTCAGTACAAGTGGCTTTACAACCATTGTATTTGCAGTGTATAAAAGAGAGAGAATAAGTTGCTACAGGGAACGCCACATGTATAAAACAGTGCCTCTCCACACAGACCTCCGGGAAAACAACAATCCATAAAACATAAGGCACTTGAGGAGGTTCAATGATACATACGGTAGGGAACAGAGGTTTGGCTATTTGCATATCAGTGTTGTGTTAACCAATTATATTTCATTTCTCTTCAACCGAACAACGTACGTGTTTTGTCATAATACTATAGACGCCAAGTCATCTCCAAAATTGAGAACAAAATGGGACGATTGAATGACATATAGACACAATGTGGATAGCGTGCAACCTTCCTTTAGAAAAATATGTTTAAAGATCAACGACACTAGATGTTCGTGTTCATTTTTAAGCACATTCATAAATTCAGCAATGTAAAAAATACTCAAATATGACACCGTTACCAGGTGAAAGTTGACACTGCATTACTGCCCTCCTATGACCAAACATTCAAATACTGTGAAAGGTTATATGTTTTGTAAAATATCATTATCCCTTGTAGGGTAATAAAAAACCTGAATTCACGTGATAACTAATAACTTAGTTATTACGAACGAACAAACAACAAAAGAAAAAAATGACACCAAGAATACTACATCTGCGTATTATATTGTAATTTTAAATTCAATACCCACTCGCTGTCTATGATCCGGGTTACTCTTTGCCCCTTTAATTTTCGCGGCGTCACACACTTGACAGACAAACTTTACATTAGCTTGAATAGAGCTTTGAGCAGACGGACCGAGAAGGACCGGCGTCACACACTTGACAGACAAACGTTACGTTAGCTTGAATAGAGCTTTGAGCAGACGGACCGAGAAGGACCGGCGTCACACACTTGACAGACAAACGTTACGTTAGCTTGAATAGAGCTTTGAGCAGACGGACCGAGAAGGACCGGCGCCACACACTTGACAGAGAAACGTTACGTTAGCTTGAATAGAGCTTTGAGCAGACGGACCGAGAAGGGACCAATGCTAAAAAAGCATACGATAACTTTTCATCGGATTTGAAGAACTAAAATTCCCCTTGTTCTTGATTATTGTTTACGCTTTTTACACATAGTACGTACGATGCTCTATTTAAGTATTTAACATTTGATCTGACAACATCGTATTACAGTCAACAGTGACGGATGCACATTCCTGCAGTTGTTATTTATGCAGTGTTCTCAAGTGAAATTATCTCAGTTAAACCATGCTTGACCAAGTTTTAAACATGGTTATCGAAGGTTTAAAGACATGATTGACTGTAATATGATTTACCATTAAAAGTGTGTTTCTGTTTCTTTCCGGCGTATTCTCTCCCCCCACCCCCTTCTGCTACTCCTTCGTTTTCCCCATCTTCAACTTCCATTCATACAAATCGATGACGCAAGTGGATCTCGTAGTCGGCTTTATTGAACATTGCTATACATTTTGTATTTGTTGTAATGATCACAGTTACTTTTCACTGCTCATTTACAAAATTTTCGTTAGTCTAGTATTTTCTGCATTTGCCGAGTCTTTACATACGTTGTTTTTGTTGTGTGTAATTTTTGTACAACCTTTTCGCCGATTCTTTATAAATACATGTGTAAGTTGTTTTTGCCGTGTGTAGTTCTTGTACAACCCTTTCTAGATTACCAGACAGGACTTTCCCGTGTTTACTACGGTGCTGGAAACCATCTACCTTACACCCCACGTGTAGGTTGTGTTTCGTGCGCGGTCTGAAACATCCGGTTCTACGTAACTGTATACGCGGTAACTCGGCAGAACCCGTTCCCGCCAAAACAGTAACCACCAAGCCGGAAGTTCTGATCCGTACCGGAAGCCAGTGAAACATTCTAATAGTTCTGTCTGTGAAACCATAATTTTTTGGCAACTACTAGACCTTTCCAACCTCAGATATGCCGGTGTATGAATCCTGGATTTTTTGACAACATTTGTACCTTCACAACTTTGGCAAATTATTCATGAAGCAATTTTGACATTTGAGAAGGCGGTTTTGCCTCGTGAGGTTGATAAATGACAACTGACACAATGAAAGGCGATATGAGATTAAACCAACGACCTTCCGGTGTATTACGTGTACTAACCACTGTGGACTGTAGCTCACCTGGGTCCTATTTCAGCAAGGACCATTCCTCCTTCACTTCACGCAGGAAGTTGTCCACGGGAAGTGGACTGGATATATATCCAAAAATACACGCGTTAGATAAAATGATCACATTATGGATACGAACTACAGTCAACAATAGGTATTATTACATATATCAAATACGGAGATCTGTCATATTTTCAACAAAAGCCGCACAACCTTGAACAGGAACATTTTTTATAATTGTATAGTATGAAAAGTTCAATGAACCGCTTTAATGTGCGACGAAAAAGGACAGGGAGTATACTGCACGAAATTTAAATGAATCCTTCATTTACAACCAAGATATCATTGTGGATAAAATCAGATATGATTTACAATCGCTAGTCCACGATACGACGTTTTCAAACTACACTGCCATCCAAAAGCTACTTCACACTTGAATATTTTGAATTTCGTTACTTTTTCTTACAGAATTTAAAAAAAAACAAGACTATTAAGTAAAATTATTCATCTCACTCCTGTGATGGATAGTTAAGAATCAACAATTTGCACATCTCGGCAGCAGCATCAATCGGCCTGCATCCCAAACCAATGTATGTGTGTAACTGATTGATCTGACACAGAAAATAAGATAATTTGTTTCAGTAAAGAAATATAAATACTTCTACAGAAAAGTATTGCTGTGTTAAAAAGCATTTCCGATTTATTGCATGTGAAACAAATATGAAAATACATTAATTGCAATGGGAAATTGTCAAAGTGTGAAGAAACTTTTGGAGGGCAGTATATACCTCTATAATACACAAGTTAAGATTAATGTTACTAACTGAGCCTATAAAATGAAAGATAAATTGATATCAACAACTCTAGTCACATATTTTAAGTACTGTTTACAATTAGGCTACTTAGTAGAAATTAATATCTCGGATTGTTTTCAATCAAATTTCTTCGATAACTGATATACGGGGTTTGCCACACATTTAGCCAGCACATCAAGCATATTCAGTGCAACCATAAGGGCGTGGATTTCGAATCCCGCCTACTGTCACGACATTGGACACACTTATCCAGTACATGTACTGTTATACCCTGACAGCGGACTGGAGTGTTTCAGATAAGACTTAAAGGTGTTGCTAAAAAGTCATATTTCAGCTTGAACAAAAACAAACGCTTATTCCATTCACACCATCGTAACAAGTTGTTCTAGTATAACAGGTAGGGTCTAATCCGGCTTCCGTTTTTGGAAGGAATAGGAGTCATGTACGAGGGAGATGGGGGGAAGTTTCAGGAGGACTAAACGTGTAAACACTATTTTCAATTCAAAACTTTCCAATACATTGAGATAAAAAATAAATCGTATTTCATTTTCTGACCTTTCATTTATGATTAATGGCAGGTAAGTTTATAGATGTTCGTGTTACAAAAAAAAGATATTTCACAATATCATCTACTTCGAGCCTCCAAGCAATCTATGTATTAAAAAGGTTTATCATTTAAACAAATAACACGAACGAGAACTCAATCAAAGCTAAGTGTGTCGTACACGAAACATGTGTACATGCACGGATTCCATTTCATTTATAATGAGGATAAAAACCAATTCTTAAAATTGGCTCAAAATGTTTATATTGAAAAAAAATCAATCGTATGCAACCTACTTCAGATTTTAAATATTTACTCACTAGTCATGTAAACTAAGTTTTTATTTAGAAAAGATATTTAAATTAAATACATTCTGATTCACAATACGTAGTTAATAACCACAGATTTGTCCCGTGAATATTAAGATAACATCGTGACATACGGCGCAGGTATAGGCGGGATAACTGAACTTAATACGACGTGACTTATCCGAACAGCCAATAAAGACGTAAACATCTCGTACACCGAGGTTTAACTGAAGGATTTAGCATACCACATCAAGGTACAACGGGTCTAGATATACAGCTAGTTCCTTATCTCTCCTCGAACCATCAACTACACGACGCCGACTAAAAGTTTAAAATAAAAATGAACATTTTAATTGGAATAACATTGATTTGGACATGTATTCATCATGCTGGTACGTATTTAATTACAATAAATAAATAAATTAATAATATGATTAATTTATAAAGACAAGTTAATTATATTATTAATATCACCGTTAAGATTAAATAATAATATTACATCTGTGGTATTTATATATACTAAACGCGAGCTTATCAATATAATACAAAACATATTAAGTCCTGCTGTGGCTAAAGCATATTTTCATTATATAATATTATATTTCATATTTCAATTATAATAGCATTAGTTATGCAACATTATTTATTTCAACTATTATAACAATAATTAATAAGATCAGATTAAAAAAATGAAATAATCAGATACAGAAAGGTGTAATCAACATTCACAAAATTTTAAAATGAAAAATAAAGAAATACATGCACACAATTTTAAATTGATTAAATATTTCAACGGTCTGCGCTGTTTGATAAGCTTGCCTTATCTAGCTATCATAAATTACATCGCATACTTAATGACATGTATTTCATATTTTGGAAGTGACGAAGAAATGTTTAAGACATTCAAATGACTTAACGAAAAAAAGAAAATAAATTTTAACTCGTAAATACAAAAATAGAAAAGACATATAACAAGGCGTGATCAAAGGAACATTGCCACAGCGGTATTTCAGCAATGCATTATTTTATAGCGTGTTAAAAAAATTGTTCACACAGTTTGAATTCACATAAATAGAAAATTGGTTTTATTACGTATAATAAAAGATACTGCTTAATAAAACGTCGCCGTCCATTGCAAGTTGACGAATTGGCCCATAATGAACACAACACTGAATTTAAATTCGCGTGCAAATTTTGTCAATTTTTTTATCAACTACTCTTAAAATGCTCGACTATTTCTAAAGCATACATCCGTGAAGTAGTCAATAACAAACTGAATACAACAACAACAACTACAACAACAACAACAACAACTTTTATATCCGTATTAAGTGTATGCAATCGTTATGACTAACTTAACATGATTCAATAAGCATTTGATCATGATAAAGTTTTATTTATTTTTACAAACAATTAACCACAAACAACTCAATGATTGTGGTTATAAACGGATATACGTTTGTAAGGACATAAGAAAGTATAAATTACGTGTTTCTATGTATATTTTCTCATTTATTCTACTATACGTTATTGTATTATCACTGTACAAGAACAGGGCGTCAAGTGATTTTTGGTAGCAAAAATATAGGATGCATATTAAAAATATGGGAATTTCAGAACTAAAATATAGGAGTTGATAGGATTATAAGAAAGAGTTTTTAAATCACCTCCTCAATTCAACATTCTTTCCTGTGAGTAAAATATGAAGAATTACAGTTTTCATATAAAACGGGAACACATTAAACAAACGTAATATAAACTGACTGGAATTTGTCTCTAATTAAATTGAGAACCATTATTTCCTCATAATGCAAACCCCTTTTGAATGTATACATGTACATACTTTTCATGAAAACATGTACACTTATTGTCTATATGTTAACTAATATGGGAAACAAAAAGTGTGCAGGGTAATGTTTAAAGTCATAACAGTACTATAGGATTGCCACACGTGAAAGCAATCAGAACGTTGAAGGAAATTATGGATTTAGGAATACACGATACATAAAAGGTCTTCAATAAATAATCATTGTCCCCTACAGATTGCTGTGTTTCTAGTTTATCCACAGTGAAGGGCAACTGTTTAACTAAGTCAAGGGCAATAACTCTTCCCTAGCAGATTGAATCCACGGTTAAAACCTCCGGTTTACAACTTTATAACTATTATTATCATGAGTGTATGCAACTCTAAGTCGTATATATTTGAATAAGAAACTTTCAATATTCAAACAAGGCAATTTTACTGCGACAAGACTTTGGTCTGACTTTATCTGAGGTCAAAATTTCAGGTGCAACAATTTCATGCGCCGACTAAATTTCATTTGGAAGAATTTATATCTGAAGGTCGTATACTCGATTCAAGATATGCGTGTCACAATTTTTGGCTGAGGTTGATTAATAAAATCTCAAATTTACGAAACACATTTACTTAAGATAATGTTTGGTAACGTTGGAATGTTGTAATCACGCGAGACTTTATCATACAACGAACATGTAGAAACTGCACAAAAGGACACGACCTTCCCGAAGAAGGATTTTGTACCAAATTATTAACGTAAGTGATGAAATGAAGTTAAATATCACAGAAGTTAACAACCTTCATTATTGTATAAAGATAAAACGATTTAAGTAACATATTGACGAGTCAGAACAATTAGTTAAATATTTATTAATATGGCACAATACAAAGTCCAAGAAATTTTATAATTTCATTTCTAATGTTTGTTCAACATGAATGTCGGTATTGATTGAACACTTGCACTAGTTATAGTTCGATTTTTACAACATAATTTGTGACGTGTGTTGAATACAATCGCCTTAAGTCTGTGTGTGCATTTGACTACAAAAATCATGTCCTTTAAATGCTATGGACACAATTCCAGAAGTACAAAACTGGCAAATGAATCTGTCGCTATTTCATCCCCATGTACGGACTCAGTTGAAGTAAATACTTTATTCATGTTTGCGTATGAATGGTGTTCCCTTATGATAGAAAATAGGAAAGAAAATTATCCCTTTCTTTCATAAGAAATGATTTATTTAAACGTAAACAGCTTTAGAAAGCGAATACTTTAAACAGTTGATATTAAATACGTGAATGTACATTGTTAACACGTTCTTGCTGAAACTGTAAATAACGTATCTTTGTAATCAGCAACTGATAACCATTTTAGATAACTCAAGAACGGTGTATGACGTCAGTCAAATTTTAACAAAGATACGCCGCACTAATTTGTAATTGTTGTATTTAGAATATAATTTAATGAGTTACATTATGAAACGAAATCATCAAGCTGAGTGGTATTGCACAGGATAAGGTGTCAGCTCAATCCGAACTTTGAGGGCTCGAGTTCCGAGATGGTCATAACTCCATCTCCTTATTAGGAATCAGAGCTGTGGTTTTCCGAGAAGCCGACTCGAGAGTGACGCAAAAATTATAATACTTTTTTCCCAATCGAGCAAAAATAATTCGTGTATATATATCAAAGTTAACGACTCGAGAGTGATAATACTTTTATCACAATCGAGCAAATATTAATTCGTGTATATATATTAAAGTTTATTGCTAATTAGCACCTATTGTTGGTTTTGGTTAAATGCCGTCATGGCGGTCAACTAATAATTTATACTTATTTCTCAACGTCCAACCAGCACGAACTTCCGTAAGCAAGTTACAACGTCCCTGTTCTATAAGGCGCATGATGAGTGACTAGAAATGACGATACTAGAGTTCAAGGAAATAAGAATAGAGTGAGCATTCAACTGTCAAGTGTTTAAGCTAGTAAACGCAGATTGCTGTAAATAATGCGCGTGTAACTGACGAAACATCCACGCTTGTCATATCACGCTGTCACATTTAGTAATGTGCTCATACTTTAGACATTATTAATGATGGTTTTGATAGCAAGTGGCAATTAACAATAAATTATATGAATTGTCACCGTGAATGGTTGCAGCGACGTTTCATTTCACATTAGGCTCAGGTGTACTCCATTTTCGACATAGAGACGAAATTGATGATACCAAGGAAGTTACAGCGAAATAAATATACAGTCGGACCTCGTTCATTCGAATTAATCGGGTCCGAAATTTCTGTTCGAATAATACATGGTTTCGAATAACCCATTTCAATTCGACGTGCCCAAAGAGAAACATCGGGACCTGGTATTTATTTCGGATAATACAAAGTATTCGGATGAGTTTGTCGAATAAACGAGGTTCAACTGTATGTGTTTCGTTCTTCACGTGCAAGCAAACTTGTGTCGCTGTCATTCCTCGATATACAAGCCAGAGTGTTACGTCTGTCAAGTTTTACTGTATGGTAGTTAAAACAACTGACATCGTATCTGTTATGATAGACACTGTAATATAATTGAGGCAGATGCTCACAAATATGTTTGTAACTTTACCAAAATGTAAATAAAGCAACATTAAATCACAGTGATATACGTATCATAAAAGTCATTTTGACGTGGTGTTGGTGTAAATATTGTTTCTTAATGTCTGTCATAATTAGTCTTATTAAACATAAATACGGACTGACACCTAACACGTTTATTTATCTTGGGTTCTGTCTAAATTTAAGTACACGAACCGACGAATGAAATACAGTAAAACCTCGATAATAAGACCTTTCTTGGGACCCTTGAAAACTGGTTTTCTAATTGAGGTGCTCTTAATATTGAGGTTGAATAAAGAGCAAAACAGTGAAAATGGACTTGATAATTGTGTTCTTAATTTCGAGGTGGTCTTATTAATGAGGTGGTCATTAAGTGAGGTTTTACTGTATATCCATTGTAGATATAAGTTCTTTAATCTAAATGGAGCCCGAAGTTAAATTCTTCGAAGACATTTCTGAGTGTATCTGACTGACTTCTGGACAATTTCGGACATTTTATGCCATGAGGATACAAGTAGGCGGTTTAGTGAATAAACAAATCCATTTATCAGAGAGGGAAAATTATAAATACATGAATAATGGTTTGGATAGTTCTAATATTTAAATAGTACCTATACCTAAGTCAAGCCAGTGATATTCTATAATTAAACTGACCTATCATGTCACTCGTTTTACTGTCTTGGTCACAAATTTACATTTTCACCTGATGAAAATAAATCAAACCTGTTCAAATTAAGACTTTTTATGGGGAGTAACCACATTTACGTATATTAAAATGACTATCAAGGGGTTAAGAATAATGGCTTATGACTTATTACTCAGAAAAAATAAATCAAAGCGAGCCATCAAAAAGTCGGATATGCATGTATGATAGTTGACCATGACAAACGTATACTTAAAATCATTAAAAACGCAACCAAAAAGTGTCCGCTTCAAAACATGACAAAAAGAAGAAATAATTATATATCAATACTTTCCTAAACATATTCAATCATGAATTATGAATTATTGGTCCATAGTTTCAATACTTTTTTAAAAATAGTTTAAACATGGGTAACGGTTAGTAGTCTTTAACACCATGGACACAAAATGAAGCCTCATTAAAACAGTTGCGTTTTTAATGGTGTTAAGTATATATACAAAACGTATTTATGATGATTAACTTAATATGCACAAGTGATGAGGACTTCGCCCGTACGAACTATTAAACTGGTGTTTGTACATTATGAAACAATATTAAAACATTACATTACGTGGTAATGTAAACGTGTCTAACATAGAATAGACAAGACAAAAAGGAGACGTATAACACATTACATGATACAGTAACAAACAAAGTTCACTGTATAGCAAACAGGTAACATCATGTCAGTACAGCATCTTAGAAACATCCCTAGTGAATGTGTGACAGAAATAATGTAGCAAAACACAATATGAGACTTAAAGGTACATTGTCGTATTTTCAAATAAAATATGCCAATATATGTAACATGTTATTTTAGAATGGATTTGTTATAACATGTACATCTGTGTTGTGATAATGTGCAGTCACTTTACTAGATCACTATCGTAAAATGTTTTTTTGTTTTTGTTTTTTTTGCTTTTAAAACTAAAACATGTACGTTAATGTCAGTGTACAATGTCTATTAATTCATTTTATAATAAATTCAATTGTTTTTCAAATAATTCATGAATCTCAAGACATGATGTAATGTTTCATCGTATATCCTCAGACTCATATATATTTTAAAAACTTAATACTTAACCTAAAACTTATATATCACATCAAGATTGTCTAAACTTTCGTTTTCGTATTTAGACATTCTTAATGAATACATACATGTATCAACATATGTGGTATATTCTTACTTGATCATGCATCTTGCATTAACGGTTAAGCTAAATTTTCGATTTCGATTTAGCTTCCCGTCAACTGTACAAGCTGTGTAAGATTAAGACTATATTCCAAGTAATTAATGTATGACTTGATCTTTAATGTATATATAATTGTAAAATGTTTCGTGTAAATATTATGTACTGTTATCTGTTCACATATGTGCAGCTATATTTATGCTCTTCATTATTGGAGGAAAATAAAGTTATATATACGTGAAAAAAATTTGGAGGTGGTCGTTAGGTGAAGTTTTACTGTACTAAACAATTGTATTGTAACTTGTCTTAAACGTTTCCTGGAACTGCAAAACACGAGTCCGATACAGGTATATATTATACTGGCGCTAACTGGGCACGTAGGTCAGGATAGAACATACCCGTATCTGACAAACGTTGACTTATATTATAATATGATGTAATTCAGCCTGAAATAAGTATTATGTTACCACGTAAATTGTGAGTATAGGTCACCCTAGGGTTGACACAGTGATCCCTTTGTCACTATCTCTTGTGTAGTGGTATCTACACGTATTTGATGTCGCGGCTTTGATAATTGACACATGCAATTAAAATGTTCACATTTCACAAAAACATACTAGTTAAGTAATAAATGTTCCACATGTTAGTCATGGGTGCGTAACCTTATCGGCTTGTTCACCTCTAGAATAACCAAATATCATCATAATCCATCATCTGAACTTAATCTACAACGTTTTATATTTCAGAATCTTCAAGCTCCTGGGGATATGTCGACGAAAAAGGTACGTAATTCATATTAAAGTGTGGTGGCACTATTGACAAATGTACATTCCGGGTCCGGGTTCCGGATACGTAACCGGTAAAAAACAACGGGAACTAGGGTACCAGTCAGCATGTAACATGCCACTGTCAATTTGAATATATATCACTCGAAATAACGTCATGGGTATGTGTAAATCATCAAATTTGTTCTGAATAAACTGTATAACCAGATAAAAAATAGAATTTTGAGATAACATATACGCTTACAATCCCACTGCCTACTCACTAACCGATAAAATGTAATCATTGTTTATCAATTACATTATTTATTTTACTTACAATGTATTAAGTACGCGTCATAAAATGATAGCAGTATAGGGAAATATATTACACGGAGTTTATTTAACGATAGTAAGTACCGAAATGAGAACTTCACATGGAAGGCGGATCGCAAAGAGACGACACTTTTATATTGGTTTGAATTACAAACAAATCAATTGGACTGTTTATATTAGAACCGTGTATCTACACTTAACAAAAGTGATAAGTACTCCGATGACATAATTAGGATATTAAAATTAAATATGAATATATCAAAGACACAGAAAGTTCAATATGTCTGTAATGATTCTACTAATTTTCAGTGGAAAATACAGCAAATTCATTGAAATCAAGCCAATTACATAACACCGCACTGAAATAAAGAGTCACGTATTTACTGTGAGAATCGAATAGAAATTGATATAACGGGTTTCTCGCTCCGCTATATGCGTAAATACTCGCGCGTCTACGGTGAGCGATTTATTCGCAGAAGGGGATTATTGTAGGAGTTTTCTGGAATAAATAAATTCCACAAATCAGGCTGCAGTTCAAAATCTTTTATTTTGGCGAAGTACAAGATAAATAGAAAATACGAATGTACTCGATTTGAGCTGCAGGTCCTTTTTTATAAGGAAGTCTAATTACGTGTACAATAAAATATTTTGCCAGAAGATATAAAAAATGCTTTTGATGTAATTTTAGAGGGTAATTATCATTTATCATAGATGGCTATCTGACAGGAGAATATCAGTATTTAAAACTTAAAATTTCTTATTGTCAAAATGTTGGCCCTAAGATGCACAGTTGAAACTTAATGACACGTTTACTGCGTGCATTTTTAATAACAAAGAAATGTACAGAAAATGAGAATGCATTAAATATGATTTTGCAAAACTTAATAAAAACTGACTGTAAATTTACAAAAAAATTGCATTATAACACAATAACTGCAAAGCGTAACAAGTTCAAGTCTTCCTCTCACAAAAAGGCATGCACATCGTTCTGACGTTTGATATTAACTGTGCGTTTGAAGTTAATTAGACGGCACACAATACGCTGCGTATTGAGCAAAACCCGGTTTTAAACTGGACTTAATCCGAGTTAAACACGGCTGTATTGGCACCGGGATAAAAGTGGATATTTTAGCTTACCGAGCAGGTTTTTTCTAGGCAAAATATGCCGGTGTTTCAGAGAAAAACACCTACATAAAACACAGTTTTAACCAACTTAGTATTTTTTTCTGAGTTAATGTGGAATTTTGCAACACACTTCTCCAGAAGTTGGTTTTGTACTGGCTAAAAGTGAGCAAAATCTAGTTTTAATACCCACTTGACTTTATTTCTAAAAAGACAAGCTTAAAACCTACATTTTTGTAAAAAAAACAAAAAATCACTTTTTGGTAAAAACTTAGAAAAAAATCCGCTTTTCATATGGGAAGGGTAAATCCTTTTATAAAGCTTAAGTCATCGAATTTTCTCGTCGGTTTGTCTTAGTGTTCAACTAAGAGCGCATTTTATATCAGCTTCTATTCAGTGTTCGAATTTGTTTTATGACAAAGCATTGAACATTGTCTAAGTACTATTAAAATGAAATACTGCATTACATTGACACTGTACACTGACATGTCACTCGTTCGTTCTTCAATCAAACTGTCTAAATTACAAAATTTATTTCACTTGACTTTTATACTTTATACATGTGCATGATGAGCATTCGCCCCGGGGGTATGAATTTTATGACACCTAAATTATAAAGATCATTTGTCCGAAAGTCAAACATAGTGAAGAAAAGACAAAGGCATTGCGTCAAAGTAACAAATCATCGATCACACGATCAGATCACCTATCGATCAATCTTAGATCGATATTCGTCGTGTATTTTAAACAATAGTTTTCATTAGGGTTTTCATGGTGTCACGATGAACGCTTGTAAGGAACGACTAACAAAAATAAAACTACAGGATTATGTTGTGATATTAACGATTCTCGGGGTTGTGATTACGTTTATAGTATTAGATTCTGTATATTGGTCAAATGTTCACTCCAACGGTATGTTGTTTGCAATTACATTTTTTCAGGCAGTTTTACTTACTTACTATTATTAAAACATTTCACTTTATTCATGTATATATAATTACCTTTTCTAAAGACGAATTTCAACCAATGTGCTATAAATCATTTTTCTAAGCTGTATGTTGTTCGTATAAAACACTATTAACTGACAATTAATTGAATTCGTTGATATTACCGAGACAAATTTAGTGTAAATGGTCAAAATGTATAGAACAGAAATTTGAATTTAACAAAGCCAGATTCAGCATGGAAATCCAGAGATGAAAACTCTTTCATAAATAGTATATACATGTATATACATTTGTGTATATATTTCATATATATTTTTTGTCAATCAAAATATTACTCATTTATCTTTGTCATGGCAACACCCATAGGACTACGTATTATTCATGCGGCCCACTTTTTTATATTTTTGCATGCCGAGTTACCTGCAATATCGATGAAAGATTTTGACAAACAAACAGCAGGCAGGACCCTAGGCTGTATAGCAATACCCTTAAAGTCGATAAACTTCATCAAATATTTATCATTTTCCAGGACCCGATCACTGGGCGGATTTATTTCCCGACGCATGCTCCGGTCGACATCAGTCACCCATTAATATCCGAACAACACAAACTGTGTTCGATCCAACATTGAAAGACTTTGCCATATTCTTTGACCCCCCAGCGCCTGGCTCGAGATTCTATGTACATAACAACGGGCATACGAGTAAGTATAAAGCGACTTTTATGTCCTCTTACAGGGAACTGACGTTGATATATTTACAACTGCACACTCAATATTGTCCTAAGCATGTGTACAAAGCAGCTTTCTGTGCTCGGATCGAATTATTTATTGTTTAATCAAGTATGATAATAAATACTACTACCCATAAATGTACATAAGAGGACTGTTTTAGTCTAAAATACTTGAAAATCGTACAGAAATAGCAACAAGGATTAAATATTTGTAGATAGTTTGTCTGTAATACTCAATACTAACCAAGTGTCACTATATCAAAGTTTAAAGGGCATTTAATACCACTACGAAGTTTAAGCTAGGCGCATGGAGCAAATTGTCCGCCATACTTTTTCCGAATGACGCAAATTCGACCTCTAAAACTCAGACTGCGCCTCTTATGACAACACTTCATCTTACAGTTCAAGTAAACACCGAGGGAAAGTTCTTTGTAAGTAATGGAGGCTTACAGGATATATATAGCACCGCCCAATTCCACTTCCATTGGGGACACAGAAGTCACCATGGATCAGAGCATACAGTGGATGGCGTGGCTGCCCCAATAGAGGTAAGGTGTACTTTATAACAACGCCCTTAATACAAATACACTCGCATAATCATTATATCGCATAATAACGTCGGTTTATTAAGCTTAAAAAACTACACGCATGTTTGTGTACAAATTCGATTCAGCGCAACATTCATATCCTTGCATCAAAAGGCATGCACGTAAAATCGGCTAGCTTGGATAGATAAATTGCATAATTAGTTACTTGTAATGATATTTCACTTCGACAATGATACATTCATTACATCGACAAAACCCAGATTATAGTTAGCGCTTATAAAGTAATGATAAAAACACACATCTTATTACAAAATTCACTGGAAAAGTAAACATACTACATTGAATCATTGATATCATATTGAATCACAGGACAGTGTCACGAGTTCTCTCCCTTTACCCTTTAATAGTTGTCACGAGTTCACTCCCTTTCTATAGTATATGAAGTATACTTGAAGGGATAAAGGGAGAGAACTCGTGACAATCTCCTGTGCATTAAGCGTTCACAAAAGACAGGGCTCTAAATTGATTTATCTGTAACTCCGTAATTATTTCAAAATGTTCAATTGTTTTCACACAATTCATTTATATAGAGAAAGACTCCAGACTGGCAAATGTTATTTCAATACTTCACAAGATACATTAAGTTCAGAGGAGGTTTCGGCCAAATACTGACGTTGTTTGCACATCACGGCTTTCAATGACGACTAGTAGCAACATCACACTTTCACACACGTTTCATTACATAAAAAACATACATTTTTGCCTGAATAATCGATTGATGATATCACTGAAGCTTATTAATCATCGAACAAAGGTTACGATATCGACAAATAATTGCAACTAATCTAATTAGTTGGCCGCTAGAGTTTATTGTCGGCACTGAAACATGCCATGATAGTTCAAGATATACCATGTAGTTTCGTTCCAACCAATTATCGAGTTCAAACACAGTCGTTCTTTAAATATTCTATTGTATTGTGATATTGTTTCGGTTTGCTACAAACAGTGTAATATGTTTTATGCATTATAATTATATAGTTTTGCATTTGACACCGAACTTAATCGAATTTATAGATTAACTATGTACGCATATGAGTATTAAGATTGAATATCGAGTACAACTATCAGATGTTTGTATTTTTAGATGCACATTGTGAACTGGAACTCTGGAAAATACGCATCGATCGGCGACGCTGTAATGGAACAGTCGGGTTTAGCAGTACTAGGCATTCTGTTCGAAATTTCGAAAGAGGATAATCCAGTCCTTGAACCATTGGTTAACATTCTAAAACACGTCAGAGATCCAGGTATGTCAATTCGGATATCCTCGGACTTTTCTGTTGATGATGCCACGTATCACGCTCTGCGAAATGTTGAGCATTATGAGTAGAAATTTGCAATGTGAAACAAAAATCACTAGACGTAACACAACATGACACTTACAAAGTATTTCAGATTGTAAGGAATAACAAATTTCGGCGCGAATATAGTGAGTTCAGCCGTTGACTGGCACCGAATCATACATAGATAGTTCCCACGTATACAATATTTACCTCCCTTGTTCTGAACTTTCGGCCAAATTGAATAGGTACATTTCCAAAAGGTTTATAGGGAATATAATGTAAACTTTGATATAATAAGATCAGATATATAAAAAATAACTTATTCACAATGCTCATGTGGGTTCAGCAAGTTCAAGAAGAAGTGGTTGTCATATGTTAATTGTCTTGGTATTTTCTCAATTATCACATATTTGGGAATTACTCTTATAAGTGCTTATCAGTTTTGCCTATCAAAATGGCTGATGATTAAGAACAAGGGAGGGAAATATTGTACATGTGGGGACTATCTATAGATAAATTGATATTTTATTTGACACTGATAATAGTATTTTTAACCAGCGCGCCTAAGCCGGTTTTCGAACACTGCTACCCTAAATATACAATTTTGGCGCAAACCGAACAACAATTTGAACAAGAAATAGTCCGACGATTTCGATGATGATACACCCGATTTAAGATAACACATCGGCATTTTGCTTTGTTTTGTATAGAAAATATTCTTTATCTTACAAAGCAGCAAGAATCATTATTTCAATAATGAGTAGCATGACAAATGACGAGTAAGCATGTTATCATAAAGATCATCATAAAGATGTCAAATATAACATTGACTTTTCGACATTTTACAATGACGTTTTTTACAGTAGTCGGAAACAAAGACTGGACTCTGAGTACGGATCACGGTATTGCACGTCGTACGTGACACTAGTTAATATGTTCACAGAGTGTTCCTTGTTTTTTCAGACCAGAAGATTAAGGCCGAGATTCCCGCGGTTTCAATGAGAGCGTTTTTACCAGCTGCTCCGGATAGATATTACAGATATAACGGTTCGTTGACGACACCAGGATGCTTCGAAAGTGTCGTCTGGACAATCTTCCATTACAAACAAACGATATCAAAACGACAGGTAAATACGAATATGTTTTCGTACGTGTTTTGATTAAATATTACTTTAGTAAATCGATAGAAACAAAACCCAGTTTGGCCCCAGACATGATATTTACAGTATACGCCAGTAACAACATTTTTCTCACTAAATCTGTTAGACATAGCCGTTTGTGCAAACTATTTCTAATAACAATACATTATATAGTACTACAGCCGGACCTCGTTCATTCGAATTCACAATGTCCTAAATTTTATTTCAAATAATACATGGTTTAGAAAAGCCCATTTCAATTCGACGTGCTCAAGAAGATACATCGGGACTTGATATTCATTTCGGAATAAACCAACAATAGTATTCGGATAGAAGGTTGTCGAATAAAGTGGTCTTACTGTATATATTCATTTATCTTTCAGTTACATGTATTCAGACAAGTACTGAAGCCCACCCACCACAGGAGGAAGAGATCCGCCAGCCACGAATCAAGAGCTGTCAAAGCTGTTCTTCAAGAAATAGGTAAATCAGTAAACATATATTCAACCTTATTGTCTTTATAGTATAGAAGACAGTAACGATATTTGTTTTATTGTTCATTTTGCAAATTGAATTTGCAACGATCGATGAGTAGCAAGCATGTGGGGTCAGATACCAGAACAAGTTGATTTTTATAGGTATAAATAAAAATGATTTCAATGAATCATTATTTAGTTTACATGTAACTAGACGGGGATTTATCGATGTATTGAAAAATACATCCGTAATGTATGACGTATGTACACACGACACCAAAGTCGGGCCCTAGAAATTGAATAAGTAAAAACCATTTTCCAACAGATAAGATAAAAATCATTTTGAAACAGATAAGAAATGCACTATTGTACATGAATTCCTGTACTAGATATTATGTTAGTTTACGGACTATCAAATGTTGCAGGAATTGACGACAATGATATCGAGAAAGCACGATTCAGGAGACAATTAGAAGATAAAATGGCCCGCGAACCCGTCGAAATCGTTGTTGAAGAAATACCTCAGACAGGAGCACAGGCCGTGGACCCACCAAGACACAAGCATAATGAACACAACAAACAAGCAGGTCATACAAGTGGACAGGCACAACCTGCACCACACCAAGCTGTTCCTGTACAGAGCGCTAAAGACAAACATGCTGAACAAGTTCGTAAAATGCTAGTGAACAATTACAGACCAGTTCAACCACTTAATGGCAGAGTTGTTTATAGAAGTTTCCCATTCTTTAACGAACCAATTAAAGACACAGAAGTTGTGTATATAGAGGTAGAAGTGCCCGAACACAAATCCAGTGGTACCTCCGTCTTTACTGTAACATCAATCACGGCGATGGTTTGCTCACTCTTGTTGACGAAGTTCTTATAAAACTTTACCTTAGCACCTTTCATCAAGTATGATCAACTCTTTGATGTAAAGACAATCTCAGGAATTGTTAACTTAATGTTGAACCTTTTACTTGCACTTTTCTTTAGCATGGAACGTAACAGTCGCCAAAGATGTCAATATTAGCCGATAAGTCTTAAGTCCAAAGCCAAAGGCGATATGTCAATGACCGATTACGGCACAAAGGGTCGCATTGGCGGCAGCGAGATCTTTTCAACGGCGACTTATTTAGACGGACTAAGAAATAAGTAAAATATTAGCGCACTGTAATGTAATATTTAACACACCTATGGCTAATAACTTACATAACTGCAACGTAACAGCGTGAACCATTGCGTCGTATTACGTATATTGGGCCACAAGGGTAGGATATAGTATGTAAACAAACTGTAATGAGCGTGTCGTATTGCGTGATTTCGTATTATAAGGCAAATCCATTTTAAGAGTGTTACATTTTGCGTGTATCCGCAAGGTTTTATACTGCTACAGGTATAATAAGGAAAAATGTTGATGCTATACATAGATTGTAATTAACAATATTATCATATGTACAACGTATTAACCAACAACCATATGTACTAACGTGATACGTATAATTAGCCCACAATCTATGCACATAAATTACCAATTACATTTTGATAGTTGTTTTGTTAAAAATGTTTTGTTAATAAATACACAAGAAAATGTACGATGTGTTGATTACCTGTTGTTTTATACGCATTTTAATCATGTCGGCTTTTATTTATTTTATCTAATCAGGTTTCAACATATTTTCTATAACATATGGCGGTCAATTGAACTAACCAATTTTCCTTGAATGCTAGTGCTGTTAGATTGACCGCGAACATGTGTATGAACTTTCAGGACGGGTCCATGTCAATTTAGGTAAAGTAATGCTCTCGTCGGCAAAACTTTAACTGCCGTTTGGTTTACTTTTCTATCAAAACACAACAATGGCTCATTCTCCGTCAAGCTTACGGACCCGATCATTTCCATATACCCATTATGAAATGCAATGGTCGAGGTAATATATTTACGAGTTCGAGGTCAATAAAACAGCAGTATAATGAACAAGCAGTACTAGCTTGCCCACCAGCAAGCAGCCGACAACTTCTACACATGGATCAGAGGAGAGGGACCAATGACCGTAGCCAGATGTGACGGAAGAACATGGCCTACCCAACCCGGGAATCGAACCCGGACCTCCCGGATGACAGCCCATGGCTCTATCCACTGAGCTAACTGTATTACCATCACATGTATAGTAAAAGCATACCGCACTATTATGGCGTTCTTCTGTTAGCTTCGTGGACATATATATTCGATAATGTGTCCCAGATTCGACGTTAAGTACAGTCTAGCTGATAACTGACAGAACATACTTCAGAGGTTATCGATGACTTGATACCAGTGTTTACACACTTTTATATTACAAATACGTATCATCGCGTGGTTTGTTTACCCACCCTGTTTACATTCTGCAACGCCATTAAAGATCTCTACATGTTCGTATTTAAACTCAGACATACATGTAAGGTTGGGAATTTATGGGTGCCGGGTGCGCCCCCCCCCCCCTTTGATTCGCTAGTGCGTTAACCAAGAACGCAAGTCAGAATATAACTCTGACTAAAATCATGTACATTCAAGGGAAATAACCCACATAAGCATTGACCGACATTTCCAACAAAAGTTACGTCCCTTGCTTATTGTCTAAAAAAAGTTCCAGTCTTGATTTCCGTTCTATGAGTAAACTTAAGTATAGCGAACATAATGGAAATGGTTGCCGGGGCCAACATAGTAGAGAGGTAATGGTTGCTCACGTCACATTACTTGTACTCGACCCTGTTCTGCTGCGGGTTCGAATCTCAGCCGGGGTATACAATTTGGTAAGTGAGGAGGTCATCCAAATGGCTTTCAGAAGATCGGTGGTGCAACCTAACAGCTTGAACAGTCTTATTATTCTCTCCCTGTCTTCATATCGCCGTACCACTAACACATTTTTTGCTATGCCAATGACATTGGTATCAGTCACAACACAAGCTAATATATATTAATGCAAACGACGAATTAGCTGTTATAGACAAATAATATGTAACCTAGGTGAAACTTGTTATAGTATAATTAGGGTGTTTCAACAAAATATTTTAACACGGCACCAAGGAACAGTTGCTCACAACACTGCAAATCAGTACACATTTAACTGCACAAACAACTTAAAACCACAATGATGTTTGATCATTTAAGATCGTAAAAATGCACTGTTTTTTGTCAAAACGCCTCCGTCGATTCGATCGTATAAAAGCTATTTAAACGATAATGACTGAGGTTTAACAATTGCTCAATCAATGGCGTGTAGGGAGCTATTAACATGAATGAAAGTGAAAGTAGAGTAATTTTAAAGGTATATTGATAGGAGATATACATGTGCCATAAGTAGACATTAATGCATTATCTAAGATTTCAGACCAGACGGTGTAGCATCGCCATCGCGGATGTGCGCCTACAGATTACCGCTTACGGTGCATCCGTACAAGATAGGACAACGGAAACTTGTTGACGGAAACAGTCGATTCTTACCGTCTTCAATGTCAAACATTGTCGAGTGTTCAGACTATTTATGCAGCCAAATCTGTACTCAATTGACTTAAGACAGCTTTATATCAATATATTTGGATTTGATTCGTCAAGCCACGATGAACAATGCCGATGGCGGAAATATCTGTGTAGCATCTTCAACAATTGTTTGCCAATCAGTTCATCACCACCCTATGTTTGACAGTGATAGGTGCAGACAGAACTACAGTTTCAGAATTCACATATTTTCGCATTATAACGAAACAGCTTTGAACGAAAAACTTACAATAATATATTTTCGAAAATCATTTTATTCGGAAGTTTTCAGTTCCTTTACTAATGCATGAGATGACCACAACCGTTGTTGAATGGCCTTAACTTTTAGGCCGCATGTCCACGATGGACATTTTAAGCATATAAATTAATGTTTTAATCAGGAGTTAGGATTTCTTTAACGTTTTAATACAGTAAAGCTTTAATTCTCTGATCTTTTTCTCTTATATAACGAAATTGTATTGTCACCCATTTTCTCGACACTGGTCAAATGTATGATTATTGTGAAATTGGAAATAACGAAAATACTAAAATCAGTCTTTGGACAATAAATGCATCATGAATGTAACAAAGTGATTCTTTTATACTTCATCGCCACATAATTGTCATTGCAACAGTAGAGTACGTGTTTACCATTTATACTTCATCGCCACATAATTGTCATTGCAACAGTAGAGTACGTGTTTACCATTGACAAAGTCAGTATTTATATTGTCTCAGACTTACTGCGGATAAATGAAATGTCGTTATATCATTTAGATTAATAGATGGAAGCGAACGTTTAATCTATTACTTCACCAAGGACAGACTGCTACGCTCCGGGATGTGTCATAAACGATCACCGCTATACCAGATGCGCGGTTTCACAGGTAAGGGGAAGTAATCGATGACTTTTAGCTAAGATAGAAAAGGTGGCGAGCTTAATAATGCTTGATCGCCTCACTATAACCGTCTCCCTTTGTCGAGTGGTTAAGGCATTCGCCTTTGGAGCGGGAGGTCGAATGTTCGAATCTCAGTAGGGATCCGTTCTGAAATGGCCGGTTGATGATCCAGCTAGTTAAATACTGTTTACCGAGTTCCTGGTGCCTGGCATTAAAGGGAAGGAATCGGGAGGTAAATGTGCTCAAAACTAGGTGTCTCGTAAGTCAGAAATGGATGGATCTTTGGGTAGGGGTGACACTGTAATAAATAAACACTTTTAGCAGACGGTATTATTCAACATGGACGCCATTTTGTTTAGCAAAGCTAGCTCTGTCGTACTCCTCTACATACCTAAAGTAATGGACTACATTTCCTATACCGCTACTTTCCCTACGTCGCGCTAGATATAATTTGTCCTACCCCCCAAAAAAACCACCCCTCGGCATTTACATTGAGACCTCTTTTATTACGCCCCAAAATCGTTAGACAAGTATTAACAGCATATTCATTTTTTTAGTTTGACAAGTAAAAAGGACGTGATCAATTCAAGTCGCATTCTCAAACCGACATATTTATCTATCGGTAACTAAGCTTATGAAACGTTTCATTTGTACCTGTGGAGGCATACTAAGTATACAACGTCACAGAAACAAGATGACGCATTCTGCTAATACCGATGTAAGTAGTTTATATTAACGATGATCATAAATCAACAAGAACAAACAATGACATAGCGTGTTGTCACATCATGACAACATATGATTACAGGCTCCCGGGCACGTGTGCTCGTGCGAATTTGGTAGAAACGTTTATAAATACCCGACTTCAATAATGCAAAATGACAAACGTAATTAAGTTCACGTCAATTCTATAATTCCTAGCGTAGTTGTATTATTTCAAACAATATTAGCTGTTAGTGCTCTACAGGTTTGTATTATTAACGCAGTCTCACTTCAAGACAAACCCCATTTATCTGTCGAGTAACGATGTTTGAAACAAAGAAAAACTTAGGATTTAACAACAAGCTACCATCAAACATACTTGATATGAAAGATCTCATGTGTAGAATGTTATTACTGATGTACATTACTAGATAAGAGACATCCAATAAAAGACGAATACATCGGTCACAAACAGCGACAAAAAATATACAGCAGTCATTAAAGGTAGATAGAAAATACGACTATGTACCTTTAAGCTAACAGCAAAAAGTACAAAATGAATGAATCTGTTTCAGTTAGTTAGGAACGGCACTCCCGATTTCAATGTTATCAAATTCTGACAGTTGATGTCTGAGGATAATTATTTAAAAACTCCAGTTCTATCCAAACTCAAAATGCTTTGTTTCAGATATATCATGTTGCCCTTAGAGACTACTAAGTTAAAAGTCTGTGAAATTCGATTAATCCATCTATTTCACAGGAAATATTGTTTTATACATCAAAGTTCAGCGGAAATAAGCCACAACATGGTGGCATCAAGGATAACAAGTCCGCCAGGATTTAGCAGTTTTGGGTAGAATCAAAGATATAAAAAAAGTTCAAAATGTAGCAAAATTTGTAGATTTTATTAGTTATGTAGGGATATCAGGCTACTCATCTGATGGCCAATATGGTCGAATGATATCCGGTTATCATGCCAATGTGATTATATCAAATATTGCATCTATACAGTTATATAGCCTTGGTCATCTCCGCACAGACAACAACTAAAGACGTTTCGATAGACTGTCCACAGGTCACTTCAGACAAATTATATAAAGTTCTAAACTTTGATGTTGAAGTGTATCTTTCTTTTTTATAAAGTTTATATAGCGATTTAGTGTGAGGTTAGCTATCTGTTAAATCGATTTAAACCCCTAGTATTTTTACTGACAGTTCCAGTGCTGTAATTCGCTGTATGGTTATTATTTCTTTTTGTGTTTAGAATGTATGTTATATTTTCATTTCCCCTTTGGAATTCTTTCACTTTATATAGTGTTAGAAAGTTATTTTCTGTCCAGTTTTGGCCTATTATTGCCAGCTGTCTTGTCCCGTGATCTTTTTCATCCACTGATGATCCCCTTCAATGTTTGTCCTCTTTGATTCTCTTAGTTTTGGTCTGCCAGGCCATTAGTTGCGCCTCTGTTCCCTAACGTACGTACCCTTTAGTCTCCTCAAGTGCCTTATGTTTTATGGATTGTTGTTTTCCCGGGGTTCTGTTTGGGGAGGCACTGTCTTTCGTATGTGGTGTTAACCCTGTAGCAACTTATTCTCTCTCTTGTAATGCGTAGTTTTGAAACACACTTTACATATACTCGAAATAGGTAAAACATATACATGTACATACTCATGCTTGATATATGAGTGTATTGTTCTTTGTCTGTCCTTCTTAAATTAAGTCATGTCAACTGACTGTAAGCTTCTTTATGGGAGAGCAAGTTGCCTTTTAGCTTATTGTCATCACATAACGATAGGTTTATATACTAAATATAGTATCGTCTTCATTAAATATTCACCACCAATTTCTTTTATGAATGTGCGGGCAATGTATTAATGAAGTTCGTATGTACTGAATGGTTAGCACACGTGAATAAGCCAATTCAAATAAAATACGATCTGACATCGAAGTCTTTAAATATTAATGAGTATTAATTAGCAAGAATTTCCCGTGACACTAAATGAAAGAAAAAACGCGCGAAATAGCTTATCAAATAATTATGAAAACTGGACTAAATTAACGGATCCTAAAATAATGAAGGAAGTTCTGCTCCAAGCAAACACAGGGCGTCGGAAGGGGGATCATTTTCATTCGGTTTGAGAAGCGGCTCTAGTGAAACACATGGTGCATACATGTAGATGGCTTGATTTCAAAAGTTAAATTTTGGTGACATGGAAACGAATACGGATGCGCGTTTGCGCGCAAATGGACCCCGCGCTTAATATTCAAAATTTAAAAGTCAATTTTCCATCTCATACCATGCAATGCTAGTATCTAACTATGTGTATGATTTATATAGAAATGAGCAATCAAAGGTTTGTTCACATTACTTCTAGTTCTACGTTCGGACATACTTCAATTCATTTATAATCTAGAGCGCGCCGATAGGTTTGGTTAGCGAACAGTCAAAATTCGTCCCAAACATATTACCGTCGAAAAGTAGATATAAATCATGTTGGGTATCTAAAGCTTCCTATTTTTCAGATGGCGTGGTGCAAACGCACACACAATTACAGGAAATGAAAATAGCATTGTTGACGTCAATTCATCCGAATATGATGTCTGATGTATTTTGGCTGTCTCACACAGCATTATCTAGTAACCTGATATAATGACCCAATATCGAACACAGACAAACAGGTGCACAGTTGTTACTAAGATACACTCTTCATATAGGTCTGGGAAAAAAAGTTAGACGGTACTTATTTTTTTATAAAATATAATTGATGACGTAGAATATATGGGCCTAATCAATACAACACACAAATACGCACAGAGACGATGAGGTCATTAACTTTTATAAAAAATATCTGTTATAATTCTAATATTATACATATATACATAATTAAGGCGTTAATCAACACTTTAACCGGAAACATCTTATTGGTCTGGCACGAAACGTTCGTTAAGGAGCAGAAAGGTTAAAAGCTGAAAAAAACTACACGAAACTTCGCCGTATCATTTACAAACACATAATGTATTTACCAGCAGCCAGTTGTATGCTGTCCAGACACCAGTGCTTGTATATGGAAGTTATTGTTGGTATACAGACCTATTTCGTGATAACAGAACGTTAAATAAATTGTATGTGTTAGTTACCAACGAGAGATATTTTGTCCTACAAAGATATTTCTATGGATATACGAACATGACGTCTCGGGAAGTGAAAGCAGAGCAAGGTTACGTACTCGTCCATTGACAGGGAAAAGTATCGTCTTTCAACGATATCAAGTCTACTACAGAACCGTGCTACATTACATTATAATAAACTTAGTACTGCTATTATTATTACTACTATTATTATTATGACTACTATAAATATTATCATGACTATTATTATTATGACTACTATAAATGTTATCATGACTATTATTATTATGACTACTATAAATATTATCATGACTATTATTATTATTACTTATTTTATTATTACTACTCCTATTATCATTATTATTATTATTATTACTGTCATTAGTATTACTTAAATTATTATCATTACTTATAGTATTATTACTACTATCTATTATTATTATTGTTATCATTATTACTATTATCATTACTACTATTATTATCACTATCATTCTTACTATTATTATCATTATTACTCTTATTATTATTATGAAAAATGCACAGAAACTGCCGACTAGATGTACGAGTAGAACTATACAGAAATGTTCCCATACGACCAAGCATTGTGAGAGAGTACCAATATTTCGTATTTTGTGCAAAATTTAATGCAACGTGTACATTAATTTAGTTTAAATTGCAACTTTAACAACCACGTGACCGACAGAGCGACAACCGCATGCAAATCACCACATGACAAAAAATTGAACAGCACCTTACGTATCCGTCATTCAAACATTAACTTTATACCGACCAGGGTTGTAGCTAAAATTTTACATAACTCAAAGTGATGCCTCAAGGATTTATATTTCAGATTTGAGTGTTGTATTATTGACAGCACATCAAAGCACGGCGGTCATAATTTCCTCATTACGCAACTCCGTATACAAACATCGACACGCCTGCCAATGTCATTCAAGAAACGGAAACGGTTGACGATGCTCGTTATGTGTGAATGACCCTATCTTATCACTAGCAACGTTATATTTTTTATTCGGAACTTTGATGTCAAAGCTCGGAAAACAAAGTTCTCCTTTCTGTGTACATCAACTCTGGAAAATCATTGGATACAGTGGGTTAAACATCTGTCCAAAAACTGTTGTCTTTTGTTTTTGGTATTTTATGTACTCTCATACGTCATTATAATTATTGTTGTGTGAGTGAAATGGACAACCTCGTACACGAAGGTTATTGTCAACGCATTCTAACATAAACCAGAACCACCTTCCACAAAAACATTCCAGTTTCATTTTCAACTGACCACTTTGAAGAATGCAATACATAAATACAAGGTCTATAAGGGTCTCATGTCGTTCACTTTAGTGGAAAATCACACACGTAAAGCATTTTGAAAAACGCACAAGTCAGTTCATAAACGTGGGTAACTAACTATACGTACGATGTAATTACAGAAAAAAGCTATCATAATTAACGAATAGGAAATTCAGGAATAAAATGACAGGAAAAAAATTCCCACGAACGAAGAAGTGATACAAAATGTCTCATCTAATTGAATGCGAAGGTGTAGAGTCATATAGACGAAATTGTTGCTTTTCGAGAATGTGCTGCTGTTATACATGTTTCCGAAGTCTTAAGTTAAACGTAGGAAAATGGTAATGACGCAGAGTTAAAGGAACGTTTAAATAAAATTGAAACATATTGACCCGGGTACAAGAAATGCCATGCCATTAATCCTTCGCTTAAATAGCAACAACATACGCCACAACGGTACCTTTTCCTGGTGTTCTATCCAATCAAACGGTAGTACAGCAAAATATCGATGTTTCCAATTAGGTTTCATTAAATCACATTAAAGATAGCAAATTGTCCATATTAGAATCGTCAAAATGAACGAAGTATGACATATTTCCGGGAAAAAATGCGCAATTTTGGCTTCATTTCCGCATAACCCATCCCATTTACAAAATAAGGGCTTTTATAAATGAACCTCATTTAGAAAAGCGCGCTGGTTAAATAAAGAAACAAAAAAAGGAGAATGCAAAATGCGTTTACGAGGAAAACTGATTATAGAGAAATATAATGTCCAACACTGAAAAGAGCGAACGATGTGAAATGAGCGAAATAACAACTCGTGCAGCACGATTTTAAAGGCATATTGCTGTTTGTACCGCAGGATTTGTGGGAAACCCCATATTTATACCAATCCGGAGAACATTTATTGGCTACATATTAAAGCAAACTATGTACATGTACCAGTACTGAAGCCTCACGGGTAGCCAATGAAAAGTGTCAGTGTTATTTTTATTTGTGACATATTTGTATGCAATGAAAACGAATAAAAATATGTTTGAAAAATGTACAAGAACTGAAAGGCCAAACACCAAAAACGTCAGAAAATACTAGAATAACAAACATTCAAAAACTGAATGATATACTATATTTTCTCAAGTTTGTAGACTACAAAGGGGTACTAGAAAAGAACTGTACATTGTATTATTTCATATTAAAACACAACATACGATATATTGCATTGCAAATAATGGTAAAAGGACGACTTACAAAACAATTCGCACGTCTAAAACTGTGCATTTCTAAATGTACTGAGTATATACTCGATCGGAAAATGTCACACACAAAGAGCAGAACCATCCCCACAGCCCAAGGTGACATGCAAAAGTACACATACAGCGTACATGTAAAAAACTGCAAAAGCAAAAGGACAGACGACGAAAATAAATGATTAACAACAAATGTAACTGCTGAAAGGGACCAAATACGAATATGAATGATAAACAACAAATGCAACTGCTGAAAGGGACCAAATACGAACATGAATGATAAACAACAAATGTAACTGCTGAAAGGGACCAAATACGAATATGAATGATAAACAACAAATGTAACTGTTGAAAATGACCAACTACGAACATGAATGATAAACAACAAATGTAACTGCTGAAAAGGACCAACTACGAACATGAATGATAAACAACAAATGTAACTGCGGAAAGGGACCAAATACGAATATGAATGCTAAACAACAAATGTAACTGCTGAAAAGGACCAACTACGAACATGAATGATTGACAACAAATGTAACTGCTGAAAAGGACCAACTACGAACATGACTGATAAACAACAAATGTAACTGCTGTAAAGGACCAAATACGAACATGAATAATAAACAAGAAATGTAACTGCTGAAAAGGACCAAATACGAACATGACTGATAAACAACAAATGTAACTGCTGTAAAGGACCAAATACGAATATGAATGATAAACAACAAATGTAACTGCTGAAAAGGACCAAATACGAACATGAATGATAAACAACAAATGTAACTGTTGAAAGGGACTAAATACGAACATGAATGATAAACAACAAATGTAACTGCTGAAAAGGACCAAATACGAACATGAATGATAAACAACAAATGTAACTGTTGAAAGGGACTAAATACGAACATGAATGATAAACAACAAATGTAACTGCTGAAAGGGACTAAATACGAACATGAATGATAAACAACAAATGTAACTGCTGAAAGGGACTAAATACGAACATGAATGATAAACAACAAATGTAACTGCTGAAAGGGACCAAATACGAACATGAATGATAAACAACAAATGTAACTGCTGAAAGGGACTAAATACGAACATGAATGATAAACAACAAATGTAACTGCTGAAAGGGACCAAATACGAACATGAATGATAAACAACATATGTAACTGTTGAAAGGGACTAAATACGAACATGAATGATAAACAACAAATGTAACTGCTGAAAAGGACCAAATACGAACATGAATGATAAACAACAAATGTAACTGTTGAAAAGGACCAAATACGAACATGAATGATAAACAACAAATGTAACTGCTGAAAGGGACTCAATACGAACATGAATGATAAACAACAAATGTAACTGCTGAAAGGGACTAAATACGAACATGAATGATAAACAACAAATGTAACTGCTGAAAGGGACTAAATACGAACATGAATGATAAACAACAAATGTAACTGCTGAAAGGGACTAAATACGAACATGAATGATAAACAACAAATGTTACTGCTGAAAGGGACCAAATACGAACATGAATGATAAACAACAAATGTAACTGCTGAAAGGAACCAAATACGAACATGAATGATAAACAACAAATGTAACTGCTGAAAGGGACTAAATACGAACATGAATGATAAACAACAAATGTAACTGCTGAAAGGGACTAAATACGAACATGAATGATAAACAACAAATGTAACTGCTGAAAGGGACCAAATACGAACATGAATGATAAACAACAAATGTAACTGCTGAAAGGGACCAAATACGAACATGAATGATAAACAACAAATGAAACTTTTGAACAGAACCAAAGTCAACATAAATGATTGACAACAAATGTAACTTTTGAAAAGAAGCAAAGTCAACATAAATGATTGACAACACATGTAACTTTTGAACAGAACCAAAGTCAACATAAATGATTGACAACGTAAACGTAAACGTAAACGTAATTTATTTGTTTAAACGCCTATTTCTACATAGATAGTAACTACATATACAATGGCGTTTTACATAATAACTGGTAAAGGTAACAAAGATAAAAAATATGATAAAACATACACATAATCAAAACATTAAAATCAAATACATGTAAATGAATTTGTTTAAGAACCTACATTTTAAGAAAAAGGTAAAAATATTCATCATCAGTGTAGTATTTACTTTAAGATATCAAACTGATAAGATATTAAAATATTATGAATGTTGCACAAGGAAGTATAATATAAAAAAATATATGTGACCAACGAGATTTAAAATAAGTCATAAAACCGGTTAAAGTAGTGTGTCTTGAGTTTTTTCTTAAAAACGTCCAATGATACAGATTGTTTCACACTAACAGGCAAGTCGTTCCATAATTTCGGACCAGTAGTTTTAAAACTTCTATCACTAAAAGTTGATTTCTTGTTGAATGGAACGTCATATCTTACACATGAGTTTAGAACAGTGGATCTCAAACCTGGTCTACGTGGGACATGCTCTGACAGTATCTCAGTCAAATAGGTAGGGGCATTACCAATGGTACAATTATACATAAAAGTTAATAGTTTGAAATTAATTCTAATTTTGATAGGAAGCCAATGTAATTCGTATAGAGCATCTTTTGAGCTATCAAATTTTCTGCGATTCAGGACAAGCTTTGCAGACATGTTTTGAATACGCTGCATTTTGTGTAGTTCAGTATCAGCTATCCCATACAAAATGACATTGCAATAGTCCAGGTGAGAGATAACTAAAGATAAAACAAGAGTCTCTGTTGCGGCTTTGGTGAGGTATTTTCGGATGTTTTTTATCCTAAAATAGTTCATCATAGCTGCACGGCATTTGCGTTTAACATGTTCCTTAAAGGTCAATGTTTCATCTAAAAAGGCTCCTAGGTATCGGACTACACTTCCACGAGTAATGTTGTCACCAGCAATGTTGATAACTTTGGTAGAACATTTGCTTAACATTTGTCTGCTGCCAAACATAATAAATTCCGTTTTTGAAGAGTTCATTTTCAGTTTGTTTGCGTTCATCCAGTCATTAATGGTAACTGCACACTGTTCAAGTTCATTCACATTCTGCGCTTCAACTATATGGGATGCTGGATGAAAACTTTTATGAGCTATATGATCGTCTGCGAAACCGTTTAGGGAGATTGAGGGTGGGATGACATCAAATAATGTTCCAGCATAAGCGAGGTACAGCCAGGGACCAAGACAACTACCTTGTGGAACGCTGCATTCTAGTGGACGCGCCGAGGATAATGACGAATTAACTCTGATTTTACAGCTGCGTGGTCTGAGGTAGGAATTAAGCCAAGCTAGTGCAGTACCACATACACCGTATTGGTTATTGAGTACACTGAGGAGTATATCATGGTCCACTGTGTCGAAGGCTGCACTGAGATCAATTGCTATCATGGCTGTAACTTCTTGTTTCTCCATGCCAGACAGAATGTCATTAATCAGTCTAAGAAGCGCCGATTCGCACGAGTGAAATCGTCTGTAAGCCGACTGGTTTTTGGGAAGTAGATCATGACTATCGGCATGACAGTTTAACCGTAGAAGAACAGCTTTCTCGATAAGTTTAGACAGAAAAGACAAATTGCTCACTGGTCTATAGTTTGAAAGTACAAGATCTAGTCCAGCTTTCTTGAGGAGAGGTCGAACAATAGCCTGCTTGTATTTGTCTGGAAAAATACCTTGTTGGAGCGACATATTGACTAGTTTTGTGATTATTGGTAACAGGTCATTCAAGTATTGTTTAAGAATATGTGTAGGTAAAGTATCAAGTTCTGAAGATGTTGTATTTAGTTCACATATAAGTTTCTTTACTTCGTCTTGGTTCAATTCATGAAAATGGTCAATACATGGTACATCTTTCATGTCTGGCTTGAAATTTCGAAAGTCTTTCAAGGATTGTCGAATTTTATTTATCTTATTAATAAAGAAGTCAGCAAACTCTTCCGCGAGTTTGGCATCCGCTACACCGTTTGGTAAGGGATTTTCTGATTTTGTCCCAGTCATTTCAGACACTAAATTATACAGTTTTTTAGAATCGCCCTTTGCGTTTAACATTTTCTCACTTAGAACAGTCTTCTTTTCATTAAGTAGTTCAGAGTTATACTTATTTCTTGCTGCTTTAAAGACTTTAAAATTATGTGTCTCTGGGTACTTCCGCCAGACTCGCTCAAGTTTTCTGGACTCACGTTTCAACTTGAGGAGGTTTTCACTGAACCATGGTTTGGGGGCTCTGCAGATTTTGTTTTTTTCCTTCAGTGGCGCATGGCGATCCAAAATATTTAAAAGTTCTGTCTCATATGTCTCAACAAAGTTAACAATGTTGTTTTCTTCATTACAAATAATTTCAATTTTACTCAGATCACTAGAAAATTCCATCTGATCGATCTCTTTGTAGTTTCTGGATGCAACTGCTTTGCTCACAACACTTTCTTTTTTAATTTTTAAAACGGTTTTTACTACACAGTGATCTGATATGAATGGACCTGGTTCACATGACTGTACATTAACACCATTCACTGATTCAGTTATAACTAAGTTCAACACATGTAACTTTTGAACAGAACTAAAGTCAACATAAATGATTGACAACACATGTAACTTTTGAACAGAACCAAAGTCAACATAAATGATTGACAACACATGTAACTTTTGAACAGAACCAAAGTCAACATAAATGATTGACAACACATGTAACTTTTGAACAGAACTAAAGTCAACATAAATGATTGACAACACATGTAACTTTTGAACAGAACTAAAGTCAACATAAATGATTGACAACACATGTAACTTTTGAACAGAATGCCTATTCCAACAATGTGTTGATAAATAGACACGAACATCGTTTTACCGTCACCAACACAACTGGTTGCATTGTTCGAACATCTTCTTGTGGCAACATATACTCGGTTCATGATCCAATAATGATACCGTGTCTGGAACGTTTTTATATTGTATTACAAAATATATTTTTTTTACATAATTATCCGAGATTAAGCATTGAAAAAGTCATTAAGATACACATTTTCAGTAAATTTCGTAATGATAATTACAAAGGTGGGAAAATTGGAATTTTATCAACAGAACGGAATTAACACATACATCAGAAATATGTTTTCGTAATATGTCTAAAGTAAGTTATCATACACAAAATGAAGCAACAGTTTTTTGGTAGAGCAAAAACGGTCCAATATTTCACATTTATCATATAAATACATATTACAAAATCATTAAACAAATATACCAATCATAACATAGATTATTGTTGCCATGGATACACGCAACTTCACCCCATGTAGGATGTTCATTATCATAAATATAATTTTAGTTTTTGATTAAAATATTTTCATTTTTTTGCAAGTCGATGGCTCAGTTGACTTACTAATGAATATTAAATTTGATGAAAGTGCCATCACTTTATGCGTCATGCCTTCGCCGTCATAATTAACAGCATTAGGAATATGTTTATCTAATTTTCATATATCAGGGATAAAAATGTGTGAGTATTTGAACGTTGCAATTAAATCTAAAAGCTAATGCTTAATTGCTGATCTAAGTCAGCTAACCAAAACCATGGCATCATCATCATTTATTTTGGAAGACGAATGTTTAGCTGAAGTTGAGATGTTGACTTTGGTTGTATTTTATCAACGGGTAAAATTAAAAATGTTGTTGAAGAGAGTTTGTCGTACATAACACGACCGCTCTGAAAAGGGTGCTTTGAATCTACTTCTAAAAAGCAACTATACTATTTGCATATCTGTGTTGTGTAAACCAATCAAATCTTACGTTAACCACTAAACAAACTTCTCTTCAACCAAACAACGTTTGTGACCTTGACGCGGATTAGTTAATCTTTCGTTAAGGGGTACTTTATCTTACCGAAATTCACTGTATTTCGGTGAATTTACCGAAATCCATTTCGGATCTGGAGTTACCAGCAATGGTAACATCTCGGCAATTGTTTATATTGCAAAACAAATCTTAACCTTCAAATTGCGCTGAAAATCTTTTTCAAGATATTTCTTGTTACACATAATTATATAGTTGATAAATTCATTACCTCAGCGACAACGAACGTAAGTATTGGACTACATAACAGACAAATATATTCTACAGTTCACACGTGCACCCGTACTTAAGATTACCCAGACAATCAGATATACGGTCAATGATGCTTTTTCTTTGTAAAGTCTCACTACACGGACATTTGCGTCAAAGAAATGAAACAAAAATATTCCAAGAAACTCATCAGACATATTAGCGGTTTCCAGATTGTTTATTTAGGACATATAACTGAGACCAGATGTTTTATATTGCATTATGTTCCCTAAATCTATCCAGATCTCAATACGTCTTCGTTATTCACAGACGTTCCATTATACAATTGAATATTAAACTTCGATACGATGCCGGAATCAATCATAACATGTGGGTGTTACCGGTATGGATAAATGGCATGCGTTTTTATCTTAATTCATATCAACACTATCCGGGTTAGATTCCTTTTTGGCGTTCATTCTGTGATACATGTCTTATAACATATATTAAAATAAAATAAACAAACATCGCTTATATACGCACCGTATGAAAATTAACTATGACTGAAATTGCTGAAACAAATCGAAATGACTTATATGCACATGCTATATAAAAATAATTAAAAACAACTATTGTATGCTTGGAAAACACAATAATTAATTTGAGCATATGACATTTTTATTTTATAGAGCATGCGCAAATGAACCAGCTGATATTTTGTTACGCCCAAATAAAAAAAAGTTCCGTCGTTGCCAATAAATTATTTGAGATACAGACTGCTGCTTCACATAATAAAAATTCAAAAAGTTTTCGACCATTTCTAAAATCCTATGGATTCTTATTGAACATTTTTTTCAGTGAAAAATGTACAATCGATCAATTGGTCCTTTCTCCTCTGTCTGACACTGCCTAGGTTCTCGACACAGGACGCTGGATCTTGCAGACTGTTCCGTACGTCTCTGTAATTATTACAATCAGATATACTCCTGTCTGTAATGTGAACAATATTTTATGAACACTATTGCAGGATTACGTATGGTAAATATACACTAGGGTGTACACAAAACCTTCTAGACAAGCATTGCAATGCATTAAATAATCATTAACCGAAATGTTCTAACAAAATATTTGGGATAATTAGAATCGCTGATGTATAGTTTATTGATTTCTTCAGTTGTTTCTCGAGTTCAATGACATTTTAGCTGTTCTCATTGATCAGTGGTGTCATTGCGCCTTTCTGTGTCACGTGCTCGTTTATCATATCATTCTTCCGCATCCTTGCTAATTTCTTGTATTGACAATCACGCTTTCATTGTTTCATTTACTGCTGTGTGTTTGTCGAATGTCTTGGTGTCTACTACGTCTGTAAATGTTTAGGTTAATGCAATAATCTTTCACAATATGTCGTTTAAGTGAACAATTTTTCATGGCGTTGAGCATTGTATTTATACTGGCGTCTCCAAAACTTTTAAGGCAATTTTCTCTATACGTTTGACTGCTGTGCCGTGTTTGTCCGTCTCACCTTGACTTCTTTTTATTGCACACTGCTCTCCATTCTACGTTTTATTTACATTTAATCACAGAACATTACAACATTCAACAGTATCATTTTCCTAATAACATACAACTTTTTTTTCTCTCAAATACATCAATAAATTAGGTAATTATTGCTATGCCAAGCTCACTGAGCACATTTATTATATATTTGAAATACGTTCGAAAGTACACTAAAAGATGTATACACAAAGTTGCATTACAAGTTAAAAGAATCATATTAAAGATAAAAGATAAGACCAAGCCACATTAAAAACGACGTTAACATAATAGACAGCAAAATGGAAGTTAAAATTAATGTGAATGAAAAAAAACACTAGTATCTATCATCATTAATAAAATAATTTAACATAAAAGTTCTAAACATCTTCAGAACGGATAATGTATCATAAATGATATTTCAGTGTATGAGAAGTCATTACTGCATTTCCAAATCAATCATCACATTTAAAACTAGTTCAAGAAGCCAAATAAAAGTTGCATATACTAAAATCATTTAGCAGCTGACTCACTTGCCTTAACTTTCATAGCACTAGATCTGTATGACTTATAATCACACTTTTACATTATTGATATCGTGTACAGAGCAAGGTTCACCATTGTGATGGTTATAAATCTCGAGCTTAATCATATGTCCACCTTTCATATAGTCGTATTTCCTGGCGTTTGTTTTGATGAATAACCATACCATGTTGAACAGTGCCTTATAATTTGAGGACTTACCATTTCTAATTAAGTTTTTTTCCAATGTAACCAAAGTTAACATCCATTTGACGCCTTTATTTCACAAATATGGCGCCTTTTAAGGAGATATATTGATATAGTATCGTATATGTCAAATCGTATTAAATGATAAAACTTGCATACACATCAGATTATAGGCTTTATTCCTGTTTTGAACCTGGTGTTCGCTCAGTAAATCAAAATGCCTTAACGATCCGATCAACACGTTTCGCTATACCTAAGCAGACGACAATTAGTATTGAGTGATGGAAAAACAGACCGCCTTCATCATCTGTTTGAGTAAGTCAGTTAGTTGTCGTAATGCATTGTTTGTCTTACAACCCCAATTATTTAATGACAGATTGTGTTTGGCATACAATTCTGTATTCAGCCATTGAATCGCCATGGGATACATTAACAACATTTTTGTCGCCCTTGTATTTCTTTCTAAGGAATTGAATGATGAAATGTTGGGATGAAAGTGAAACTAGTCCATTTGCTTCTTTATCAATATACTGGCAATCTAGTTTCCCTTTCGCCACTCGGTATGTTATTTCTTCATTATTCATTTAACCACGAGGTCTTGGATTTATTTAAACCAGACGTTTTACAACTACACTGAACCAGAGTGGACGAATGTCGTAGATATAGTATCTCTAGGCTAATGTCCAAATATATTAAAATGACATCAGCATAGTGACTCATGAAAGAATATTCAGTACTTTAACATTTGTTTGCAATTAAGAAGTCTTTATATTTTACGCAAGTACGGATGTAAAATGCAATAGAACATACAGTAAACATGCCGACATTCCCCCCTGTTTGTCCTCTTTGATTCTCCTTAGTTATACCTTATGGATGGCCAGGCCATTCCTTGCGCCCCTGTTCCCTTACGTGTTTACCCTTGCGCCTCCTCAAATGTCTTATGTTTTATGGACTGTTGTTTTCCTGGAGGTCTGTGTAGAGAGGCACTGTCTTATGTATGTGGCGTTCCCTGTAGCAAGTTATTCTCTTTTTTGTTTTTTTAATAATATTTATCATAAAAGTGTATGACGATAACAATAATCGAGACGATTAAACTACGCGAGATATATACATGACAGAAAATTACTAAACTAGAAATCGGTGCACCTCCACATGCATGCAATGTTAATGATCCACATTAATGTCTTACACTAACTTAAAGGAATGATGATTTCGATTACAGGAGAAGAATGTATTTTAGGTCACTGGACTTAAATGACAGAAAAATATATTTAGACATTTTAACCAAACTTTCCCCCAGAAATAGAACGGTTAAGTTATGTCATAGCCAAATTCTAATACTTGACTTAAACTATGAGATAATTTATTTGATGTGTCTGTTACACCTAAGGCAATGATTCTTCATTCCAGTAATCAAGACGGCAAAAAGTATTATTTTGGTAGCCGAGATATTTCTTCTTCTTAACAGAAAATAAAACAATGTTTTCCTGAACAATTTCCGCACGAAACATGGCCTAAAGATTAAACGATTAATTTTGACGAAAGAGAACGTGTTAAATCTACGACAAAACAGACAAATAATTCAACCACAACCATGATTGGACTAACAAATAAATACGAAATACAATTTAAATTAAACACTTTAACATACACCATACCCATCTCAACGTAAACTGTTTGAACGGGCTTCAGCCAGTGCTGTTGCTACATTTGGGCGAAGACATTGTTGATATGAAAAACCGATTTGCAATGTACAACCAATTAAAACATCTTTTTTTGCTATGTTACGCATGGACAAAATTTTAATATAAAAAAAACTTCTTGTCAAAACAAAGTGGGAGTATTCTAATTTATTTATATCACAAACTTCTTTATTCGACGAATACAGAGGTAAACATTATTATTGTATTTTTTAACAATGTATTTTTATTGATGTTTTAGCTATACATCTTCCTGTATACATTTTATGTACCAATAAGTAAAATGTCAATAACGCCATTGCTGAAGAACAACAACAACTCGATGGCAAACCTTATACAAAAAGGTTCCACAAAATAATGACCTTTTTATTTAGGGTATCGACCTCACGTTACTAAATTGGCTATAAACAGACGCGTCTGAATGCTGTGTTGCAATAAAGTTTGTTAACCTGTAGGTAAAATTATTCTTAATTGTTTGACTGCAAGTCATGAGGAACACTGACATTATACTGACGACCCAGATGCCGACAGGGATTTAGTGAGAGAACAACTGACAGACCACCTAGTCAAAACAATTATGTCTCTTCCTTAAGTTTGTAGGACATATTCAAAGAAATCCCATTACGCCAAATCAGAGCAATACTCAATGTACTGCAACTGAATACAGCCTAGTGGTGATAATTTGACCTTTATCGCTCATCTAAACACTCATACATAAGTTGGACGAAATGAAGGGATGTTGAAGTACTAAACTGACTTAGGAAATGATCGTATTAAGAGCACACATGGCTACACAAGTTGTTTGTGAAAACTCAAGGCCCAGAACTTATGACCTCATGATTAGTTCTATTGGTCATAAAACAAATCCATGTGTAATCAATGTGCTTTAGAAATTACAATATTTGACGGACATCAGACAATCTCATAAAACTCACCATGAGCAATTAGAGCAAAGGTGAGCTAACACAACTCATGTCAGTAAGTACACCTTGACATCAGCAACGATAACTGACAAATATGGAAATGTCCGTAGAAACCACTATCATACAAGAGAAATAATATCTACATCGCAAAGCATCATTGTATCTAACAATGCATGCTAACCATCAACACGATTGAAGGAGGATGTTAAACAGGAAGGCAAAACATTAAACACAACCTAAAACACATTGTAAGGTTATAATGTTTTAGCTTACTCGATTTATCGAATAGGAAATTCAATGTAACGATTTTATTACATAGTGAACATGGTAACTTATTGCTATTCGAATGAATGTTTGATGTAATAACTTCTATACTTAATGAGAAATTGATAATTTCAGAATTGCAGATCGACTCTAACCAAGTGCAATATTTTGGTAATTTACTAGTAAACTTTTTTATTTATGGGTATACAGAATGATATGATGTCATAATTACCATACAAACTACATGTTTCATACAAAAATCCATATGTGTGACATTCATTCTGAACATTTTTTCTCTCAGATTATACAACTTATTATCCCATTTAGTCTCATTTTGTGATACAATACGGACATCTCAACCTCAGCACAGTTCTGTCTCGGTTCAATATATACATTCCTATTGTGTAAATACCGTCTGTCAAACAAAGTCGTTAATTTCCACAGAGGAAAAGTCAACGACTTATGTCTATTATTCTGTTCCCAAAATCGTCTTGATCCTGGTTTTCTCAGTTCTGTAGTCTGTAGTAGATAAGATCATGAGTGATTTAAAGAGGAACAACAGAAGGCATTTTGACCCGCCCTTTGTGTTTGGTTTGACTTGTCATCTTCTTTGATTAAGGATGTATAGCAAATGATTACATTATTTACAGTCGGTGCTTTAATCGAGTCTTTGTATGTCATGTCCAGAAATAACAGGTCCCGCAGATCAATGTAGGTCACTTAGCACACACAAAGGAATGTGTTAATGCCGGACAAAGAAATCCGCATCAATGTGTCTCATTATCTCAGAGTGGCACAATATGCACCGAAAATGCAAACAAAGGAACCATGACGAACCTACAGTATATCGCTCCTCTGAGAAAAGGTATACACTGTCCGTTGGTATTTTATATTTTCAGACACACAAATGTGGCAAAATTTGGTTACATATACACCCACATGATTTGTACTTTTTAAATTAAAACTAAATTTTCAAAATTGTTGAATGATGAAAATGTTTTTTTATAAACAGTAACATGATAAAAAAATATCGACCTCAAGATGACCGTCACTCAGTCACCAAAATCCGTTTAACTATTATATGTTCTGCATATTTGGAATTAATTTAGGACCATATGTCTGGCAGTGATGCTGATTTTTCTTTAGTTGGACAATGAACGTTTACTATGTCATATACGAGAGACAACACAACAGTGACAAGAAAAACTCACACTGGGCTTGTGGCACAAGGAAGACACAAAAAACGTCGAAGAATAATGAATACAGATGTACACAATTTTCGTATTACCATCAGCCTATACCAAGGAAATGCTGTTCAATTAACAATTTATGAGAAGCAATTTTAATCACAACGTCCTTAATTGTTTTAACCAGAACATAAATTCATTAGTTTTGTTTCAATCCAAAGACATAAATATAGCGGGATGCTACGCATTACATTTGCCGAACGATTAATACAAGCTCGATTGATTTGTTAGTTATTACATTTCATGATATCTGTTAGCAATATAACTATCTGTGGAGAAGAATGTAGTTATAAATAATGTATCCAAACTTTTGTGTGCATTGTAACGAACCTCTAGAATTGTGACCAAAATGATCGCCGTTGTGTGACACCCTATATTTATTATTCAACCTTAAACATTGTTCAAGCGATGAACACTCATACACGCCTTACATGCATGTTCTATAATTTGTGCTACGATAAGTCGTAGCTTTAATTAATCGTTCCGCTGTTTGTGTTATAAACCTTGCACAAAATGTATAATGAAGGCAAATTCATAGACAAATACGTTATTAAAGCGATAGCGGCGGTTCACCATACATCTTTGCAACGTACATTTGTGTGAAATTACATCGAAATTGTGCCAGTAGTTTTTGACAAGAAAATTGTTGAAGTGTTTACTCTCTGATTCCTTGGTTTCCAGAATCCTGCGTGGAATGGAACTCTTTGAATAATTTCAAAAGGGGACCAGACGGACATACTGATAACGGACGGTGAGTGATCACAAAAGTTCTAAGCCTAATGAAACAACTAGCAAACCTTCAAGGCATTTAATATGGACTTTCCCAGATATGTAACTTATCTCGACCTTTGACCTAGTAATGGTAAAAGCTAAATTGACTCCAGAAAGTACAGAACAAATATGTCAATAAAGAACGTGATTTTTTCATTCAACATTCAAGAACATCCACAAGATACTGTGATATCTAGTTCGTTTCCTTCTTGAGCTTGTTTATGTTACTTTGTGTTTCAAAGTCTGGTGGCAAGTGTGTTTGGCAGTTCGCATAGAAAGGTCGAACTCATGGTATACGGAGTTTCTTGGGAATCCGTTTTTTTCTGTTTACTTTTTAGAAACATTACAGACATCACATAACATTTTCATTGTCATATATGGAAGTTTCATGGCCAAGAGAGGATAAAAACGCCAAATCTAATTCACCATTACGTAATTGAACTTGTAATACAAAAACAGAACGAAAACTAACCGAATTACAAAAAAGAGATTCAGAAATGAAATACGACACATACACAGAGATGACGACAAACTACTTTATTTTCATTCAATTAGATTTGTCGTCCGCTGACAAATGTATCAGAAATGGAAAATCTGAGTGTTTTGGGATTCCAAGTTTAAATTGTATAATGCGATAAGGGCCAAACCGGTCTGAACTAATTGTATTTAGGATAAGGATTCCTCACTATTTTCCAAACAGTAATTTATAATAGGAAGCATAAACTTCAGTATTTAAAAAAGACTTGACTGAAATAAATGCTATAACAAAGAATTCAAAAAGTTCCCTCTTAACATAGAATTCTTAATTCAACAGCAGGATTACATTTGCAAAAATCTAATGCAATGAAGTCATGGACCTTATTTACGTCTGATATAAAAGGACAAACAAACTGATTAACAAATAGTAGCGTTTGAAGTATTCATAGTGTATATAGCAAATATTTTATCAAGATATACATTTTTGTATTGTCAGATCCAAAAAACATATAATTTCGTAATTCGCCAATTTTGAGCACAGATTCGAGTTAACACCATAAAGTGATATTCGAGAAATGGTTTTACATTTGTGAACTTAAACCAAACAAATCACACAAGGCACCCACTTAGACTGTTTTACAGTGTGTATTATCATTCCGTTACGAGAGAATATTTAAATATATTCAATAATTAAACATCTACATGGAGAAAAAGTTGCTTTAAAGTATGAACTAAAGCAACGTTGTACTACATGTTTGAAAAATATTTCGATGCCGCTATGCTTATTTTCAAGTCTATGAAATCAAACAAAGAATTAGAACAGGAAGTACAAAGAACATCCAAGAAGCACTATCAGACTGAGAAATATAATAACTGTAAGAGACAAAAGGAACACAAGACAAAAGCAATGGATGAAGATAGGAGTACCAGAAAGTCACTCCAACCCTAACATTCACCAATATAAAACGAACAGATACAATCACTGCTTCTTAAGGCATTTTTATTGCTTCTAGTTTTGTAAAATACAATACGTTTCAAAACAAACTAATGACTCTGAATTATTTGGTTAAAGCGAAAGTGAAAACAAAAATATCTTGATAAAAGATTGTCGACGCAATTTGAAGGTTAAGATTTGTTGATTGCCGAGACGTTAAGATAGCTGGTCACTCCAGATCCAAAATGGATTTCGGTAAATAGTACCCATTATCGAAAGATTAACCAATCTGCGTCAAGGTTACAAACGTTGTTCGGTTGAAGAGAAGTTGGTTTAGTGTTAAACGTAAGATTTGATTGGTTTACACAACACTGATATGCAAATAGCAAAACCATGTTAGTACGGCTGCACCGAAAAACACCAGTAAGAACAATAGTAATACATTGAATTATAAAGCATACTGTTCTTCAAACAGATCTCATGCAGTTAGATTGGTTTTTCCTTTGAATGTTGTTAATCAAGTAACACTTACATTGCAATTTGTGTCAAAGAAACAAAAACATCCCAAGAATATTGTCAGACATATGTGCAGCTCAGTAATTGTTTATTCGGGACTAATAACCAGGACCAGACGGTCATATTGCATTATTCCCACCTCAATCGAAAATTCGAACAGCAATTTTGGTCACAGACGCGTCTTAGTAGTATATTATGTGATCGATTCGAGGCTTATAGAAGGACAAAAAAACGCCAGCGACACTTCAGGTAAATTTCATTTCCTTTTATCTTACCCTGTCGGAATAAAATGTTAGATACGAGTATAATTTCATCTTCTTTAGTTCAAAATGCCATGCGTAAATGATTGCGTTCGACTTTTCCCACAGCTGAAATCTTATTTTATAAACCTCATGCAAAATCAGGTATCTTTGTCTACTGATTATTTGGCATTATGTAAATTCATAAAAAAGAATGTCATTGTTTGTAAGTTATATTTCAAACTAAAAGCAAAACCAATACACGATTCTTTATACATCGCTGATGACTGTATCCAAGTATTTATACAGCTTTTGACGAGTGTACACATAACTGGTTCCGAGATAAGATTTCTGTCAGAGAAGAGTAAAACAAAATTCCTGTCTAGTTAAAGGCGGGCACAAAACGCGACACTATATATAACACAGTTGATACAACATGCATGTAATTAAACTAGATAAGGCGATATTTATTGCTAGTGCTAGCTTCATTTCTACTGCTACACAACTTTCTTAACTTCTAATTACTTGTTAAAGAGCTATTAAATCTTAAGTTGTCGAATATTGTAATAAAACGTTTATAAATTCCGGTATAAACCTTTATTGGGGTATAACAAATTCTACGCAAGTTTTATGTGATATTGTATTAGTGAATATACAGTAGCAACGTATCTCTCTTTTAAATAAACTCCATTATTATATAGCGTTCTCTGTAGCAACTTATTCTCTCTCTCTCTTTTACATTTTAGAGCTTCGCGTATCTCTACTTTTGATTGATTTCTCCACTCCTTATACTTCAGTCCCTCATGAATTAATCAAAACAAACTTTACATATTTAATCGTTAAAAATATTTGGAAGCAATCAACAAGAATAGTTGTTTTTTACTGACGGCCAGACAATTTCTTTCTCCTCTAATCCCATACACGTTATATTATTACATCTTCCCAGTCCGTAATGTTTTGTAGGGTTATTGTGTCCCTAGAGTCTGTGAGGGGGAGGCATTGTCTTCTGTACATGGCGTTCCATGTAACAACTTAATATATCTTAGAAACAAACTGAATTAGAAAACAAATCAATCATCCACACAATTTCTAACACATTAATTAAACGAGTTTAAATATCAGAAGAACTCTTTAGATGTACAACTTTTCTGTACTCATTATCCCTAAAGCGATGGTTTGAATTCCATTAATTATAAAGGTGTGAGAATTCATTTGGTACATGCGACAATTCCACTCTTAACTCGCAGCCGCGGCCGTGGTCCAGTGGTTAGTGCGCTGGACTTGTAACCCGGCGATTTGGGTTCAATTCCCGGTCGCGGCAGGTCATACCCTTCCATGAAAATTTGACAAAAATGTCAATGTCGATTTTCCTCCACATGTAGAGAAGTTGCCGGCTCCTTGTGAAAGGGTAAGTTAGAACTGGTAAGAACAGGAAAAACTGGTTAGGTGAACCGGCCGCCGTATATAACTGAAATATCGTTGAGAAACGGCGTTAAACCCGATGATGAAACAAACTCTTAACTCGCAAATAAACAAATTCGGTCTGAATATTTTGTATATAAGATATGATCAGAGGACTGAAATATTTAGTTTCGACGAAAGCCAAGAGAACACATTAAATCTGCGCCAACAGCGAACATACAATGTAAATTCAATCAATCATCGCCACTGGAATATCCACATAAGTAGGTCTTAAAATACTAATTGCACTACATTACGCTGTAACAAGAATACTCGTACATTATAGATTATGTTTGTACACGCAAGATAGTCTAAATACGTTCAATTAATTGACATAGTTTCGAACTGAATGGCACAGTCAACTACGACCTGAATACACGGACATACTCTACTAAATAACGTTCAGTACATCATATATGCGACATTTGTTGTGTATAACATCCTGCATGAAAAATTGAAACTACACAAATTGGATCAGACGGACGATCAAGATAAATGCATAATGTTATTCTCTAACATTTTCGGTTTAGACAGATATAGATAATACAAATAATCCATTAAATAATGACACTACTATAAAGCAAGAAAAAAATAGCTGGTTTCAATGGGTGAGCTATAAAAAGCCACACCACATTACATTTGTCAAACAGTTCGACACCATTGGAGTGATTCACACATGTTGTAATATCGAGAGCGAACATAATTATATGCTTTATACTGTATGCGTTATACAAAACAAATGAGTGAAGGGTTCGCGTAGGAGATGTTAAGTACAAAGTGCAATAACACCATAAAAGCGATTGTTGATTGTAAAAACTAAAACTCACTTCGATTTCCAATGAAGATTTGTCATTATAATAGTGACATTTGATAAAAAAACTAAAACTCACAGCGATTTCCAATGAAGTCTTGTCAAAATTAACATACAAACACAACAATGAACAAATGAAATGTCATTTTTGATCAGAATTAAGACAAAAAATGAGGATGATGAATGACCGCTCCACAGCATCTTTTGTTGATTTATCGCCAACCTAAAGCTATGCATAATAATCAACTTCTCTAAGAGACCTTGCATGTTCTATAACTTCTACTTTTGTAACATCATATCGTTAAGGCAATAACAATGTGTTACAACAGGTAGAAGGCTGTTTTGCTTACCAATGAAATGACTGTATAATATGTAATATTTTGATTTCCTTGCAGTTACAGTATGATATCTCGGTTTTCCTGTTTTAATCCATTTGCAAAAGTAGGTCCTTACATTTCCCATATTCATATGCGCTTTGGAATTTTGTGACCAAAACAATCTGCATGTTTCTCATCTTTATTTGACACTGGTGACAAAAATATGCAGGATTACAAATGTCCACTAAATTATCACTGAAAATTATTCACATCTACACAGAAAAAAACTAAATAATGAAATACCATGCATGGGAACAAACTGGGTGCAAGTATTTGCAAGCCGGATTAAGTAATTCCAAATACAACTATTAGCTGGAGATAAAATGCAAAACCATCTTGCAAGAAGTGCCTTATACACATTAGTGTTATTCTTAGCAAGACAGCAATGTCTGTGACGAGGAGTAAAAACAACTGGAACTTTAGAACATCAGTCACAGAAAAGTGAATTTTCTCGAGAATGAGGTTTGCATGCTGAGGTTCATCGACTTCTTAATCTGTGAAAAAACACATAAATCATAGCTAGTGAGAGACTATGTTAAATATATTCAAATTTTTCTCTGTTTGGAATACAATATAAAAGTACGTAATCCGAAAGAAACAATAAACTGTCATAGATGATGTTTAAGAAAACTACGAGGAAAATCGTTAACATCCGGTATATTTAAACGAATAGAGGTCTGGGGAATCTTGAATGCATTTGACTAGTAGATTGGAGCTTAGGTGCAAGTGATTTGTATAGCTTTTTGTATCCGTTTGAGTTCCCAATGTCATTAAATCATTGATTTATAGTTTGAGCCACTTAACGATGCATTTAGTGTGAGAAAATGTTCAGTTTTATTGTCTTGTTACAAGAAATATGACCCTTTAAAAGCTCTCACAGCTTTGAATTTATAAGAAAATAAAGGAATAAAACAAGTGTGAACTCTTCATCTTGGTTCACATATATTAAATTTCAGACTAAAATGTTAAAATGCGTTTCTTTTAACATCTTCATATATAATCATGACAAAAGATACCACCATATAAATGAAACCAACCAACACAAGTCTACATTTCTTACAAAGCGCGATTAAATTGTTCCAGGGAACGCCACATGCAGTTAAATCGAATAGTATTTGTCAAAAAATATCCAACTGCATTCCTTTGTCTACAAAAAGTAATTATATTTTCTCTAGCAATGATCTAGAAACATCCTATACATATATGGCATACAAAAGTTTCTCCTTCCCAGCATGTGTTCTTACAATAGACACAAACATACTGAATATCACATTTTCCTCAACATATCTTCTCCTCCAACGAGTCACGATTGGTAAGTTGAGCCTGCTTTGAATTAATAATCTCTCTGAAACAGAGATCTAATAACAAAAAAACAGCTGATTTTAAGAAGTCCCAGCTCAAACAGAGCACGCAGGTCATAGAAAACTTAATTACACATGGCCAGAGGAAAAAATGACATGTAACGTGCTTGCTATATTTCAAGCCATCACATTATCATTCAAAACATCTTGCAGCGTATCCTCTGTGGTAGAGTTCATTAACCTTAACAAAGATGTTACAGTTGTAGCAACTACAAAGGACAACATTGGAGTTCTGTTTTAAAATAATTACTTCGTCAGTTTTACATTTCACACAGTCAATCGTTTCATACTGGAATCTTATTCTGGTTATTTTGACACCTCTAAATATTTAAATGGAATGGGTGTTGTTCTATATACTGGCTAATAATAGAGATAAAAAGTCTAACAAAATGCTGGAAATAAGTTGTTTCCCAATTTAAATTGTTGACATCTAAATCAAATCAACATTCAATTGACAAAGGAGCAGTTCAGAAGACAAAATCAAACAAACCAATTACTATTGCGAAACAAACAATTTCGGAGGTCGAACAACGCACTGCGAAACGTGTGAAAACGAGAAGTGAGTGGTATAAAATGGAACTATAACAACGACCAAGCGCGACAATTAAACACCAAGGGAAACTAAGCAATACGGAATTTCGTGAGAATGTTAAAAAAACATTTGACAAGAACACATGGTTTAAACCAACATGACAAGAGAATAACTGAATCTGTCTTCAGATAAATCATTTAGTACTACGAACACTGACCTTTAAGATAGTTACTCTCCAAGGATACATATTCTACGAAATAAAGACAATCAAAATAAAGATGGGTTTATGCAATGTCTGTACAACGGGGTACAACAATAATTATCAAAAATGCATTTTTAATCGTTTATTGCAATAAAATCTTATATACAATACAGAATATTTTGTCATATCAACAATATTTAAACATTTTAACAATTTTAGAAATATAATCTTAGAAATAAGAAATGCATTTTTAATTGTTCGGATTAAATGCTATTAACTGCCACCTCTTCATATTTTGTGGGACTTTTTTCGCGATTTTTATAAACACCCAGCTCATTCGAAGGAAATCAATGCCGCATGAAATTGCATTATTAAGACGGAACATTGAACACTGGAATTAAGACCACATGTACAATAAACATTTCTTCATTGCATATTTTTATTACGCTCCTGAAGGAGGATCATATAGCTGCCGCTTCGTCTGTCGTGTGTGTGCATATGTGTGTTAGTAATATAGCTCGGGTGTGAACCCACAACCTTCGGATCAGGAGTCAGACGGTTTACCCCTCGACCAATGCGCCTCCCTTCACATTTCCTTGTATTAGGGGCAATACAAACATAAGATGGCAATGACAAATTACTTGCTGTTACGAATGTAAAGCTCGTGATATCAGTCGTCAAAACATTTTCCTCGACCGTGGAAAGTGTCGCAGAATTTGAACTTTTCAAGAAGAGACATATTTACCAAACTTGTTGTGAAATGAGCCAATACTAATTCTAAATTATTACCTTGAGGTTAAAAAGTTTAGTAGGACGTGTTTTGATCAAAACATTCACGGATATGGACAGAGAAGAATGACAAGGTAACGATTACGTTCTTACGTTAATTTCCTCGTTAAAGATGACTATATATTTAATCATTTCAGTAATATGGCATCTTAGTCTGAATACAAAACAAGGTCATTCTTTCTTTCAAACTGGTATTAAACCAAGACATTATTATCTGTTATTATTTATACAAGTGAGACAAACAATGAATAATTCCTTTTGTTTTCCATTCATGAATATTCGTATACACTTACTACATACTACAACATAGTTTTCGTCTAAAATGACTAGAATTGATTCTAGGCGTTTCTAACATATTTCGAGCTATAATTCTTTTTCACTCATTGCTATATTCTTTTTTGAGAGATCTGTTACACAAAATTCTGAGACAGAAGGACAGGCAGATATAATGTAAATCTAAATACCAACCATTTCACTGTGAGAGCACACTAAACTTATTGGATGTTATCACTGTCTATAAACGTTGTAAATTTAATCTTACAAAACAATTTAAAAACTCTAGGGTCAAGACTCACTAAGAGCCGCTTTGCATAACTGGGAAAAGTAAATAGGCACACACACATTAAAGTGATACTAAAATTGAAGAGAATGGATATCTTAGAAGCAAACGTATGATAAAGAGGTACTCTCTGACACATAGAACAACCTGACAAAGCTTTCATGAGAGTATACATATTTTGCTTAAATCAGATAAGGATTGACTGGAAAACCGTTGCTGGAAATTTTAAGATAATGCGAAATGATTTGTCAAGATGACCCCTTCGATCTTGATCTAGAATCATAAACTAACATTCCGATTAAGTTTCATGTAGATGATCAGGTACTAAATGTTGCCCCTAGAGTGCTAGCAATCATTTCCTATAATTTCCTATGACCTAGTGACCTATAATGCGACCTACCGAGTGTCTACACAAAAAGTGCGGACCTCAGGCGATGGACCGTAGACGAGAGACGATGGAAATCCCACTATCATACAAGGTCACTATAAGTACTTCGTGCTCATGCGAGCTTAGTAATCACACTCACATGCAGATAAAGATGATGTTCTGAAATTGGGTTACAGAAATAAAAATCCAAACTGTATAATGTCGTGTATTACGCACTTTACAAGACTGCTTTGGTTAATCTTGCCCAATATTCCAATAAGGTTAATTATCAGATACACCTAGAACGTCATTCATCATTTTTACCAAGTACACATTGACAGAAGTTTATCAATTGTAAACGATAAGTAGTACCTGTACCACTCCGGACCCTTGACAACCATGTAAACAAACATCAGGCATCAGAAACAGAGATATATTTGCTGTAGTTGTTCTTCGTTGTTGTTTTCAATACACTGAGCTCAAGATTAATATGAAGACTTGAATATACTTAAAGTGAATGCGTAGACAACAACAGTGCAGTTCAAATACAAGAATAGCTGCAGAATTTAAAGATTTGGGTGTCTTTACTTGTTGATTCTAATAACATGTGTTCGTGGGATAAATCAAAACCTTAAAATCAATAAAGATTATTTAAATTTGCGCCAATCATCTCATTTAAAGATTTGACTCGTTTATAGCTTCAAAACATACCGTCCAAGGACCGACTGTAGCAACAAATAGGTCGTTCAATTTCATTTTATCAATTTGAAAAGTACAATGTTAGAAATCATTATTGTGTTCTAAATAGACAAAGAAGTAATATAGTTTTCGGCCTATTGTTGCAAGCTGTCTTGACTTATCCTGTGATGTATATCATCAATTAACCCCCCCCTGTTTGTCCTCTTTGGGTCTCCTTAGTTATCCCTTATTGTCGGCCAAGCCATTCCTTGCGCCCTGTTCCCTTACGTATTAACCCTTGCGCCTCCTCAAATGCCTTGTGTTTCATGGACTGTTGGTTTACCAGAGGTCTGTGTGGAGAGGCATCGCGTGTGGTGTTCCTTGTAGCAACTTATTCTCTCTCTTTTACTACAAAGCATTTCACGAGATATAACCAGATCAAAACAATTTAATCACTTTGTTCGTTATCTTCAATCTCTACTTTAGAAAATGTAATTTTGTAGGAAAATGAAAAAGCAGATATTGCCTCTTGCAAAAGATACAACAACCTTTATAAATATAATAAAAATATTTCTTCTACCTAACAGTCACTCTTAATTAAAAGTTTGGCTTACAAAGTAAAGAATAAGGAGCTGAGCAAATAAATCACTACAAAATTTAAACGAAATGTCAGAAAACACCGAGTCAAATTACAATAGCAGAATGACATTTCAATCCAGGAAGTCTGTCAATTGGAATTAGTGTGATTATGGAAGCCACCTTATCTAAAACATGGAGTCATGCTACATGATTAATAGACATGATCATCTGCAAGAGATACATTCCTATCACATCAAATGTCAAATACATTGACAATGGTTACTTCAGTATCAAGTATTGATAGGCATACAATTGAGGGAAAAAAATAAATATATTTTTCCAAACTCCATTTTGAAATATTCACAATATCTATGGCAGAATACCTTAATCCTTGCCAGCAATTCCAGATGTGTTGGACAAGCGACTTTCTAAATTGTCCAAAACTTAAGACAGTAAAAGGTAAACATGAAGTCCCATATATTATACGTTATGGTATATGTCATCAATTATAGAAGCATACAGTACATTATACTAAATGTGATAAAGTAACATGTTGATATTGGTATAAGGCCAGTACAAACAGACACCAAGATATAACTGTCGAGAATCGATGTAAGGAGTCTAGAGAGAGAATTTGTGTACAAGGTGGAACTCAGACAGATGGTCACCAGGAACCAATAGACCAGAAGATCATGGCCCATAGGAATTGATTTCACAATCGTCTCGACGTTCGTCAAGTGATTGACATTATTTAATGCCAAACATAACTGAATGTAGCCAAAAGGGGAGAGAAGCTAGTGATACATATCCCTGCATCACATTCTGAATGAGGATTTAAGTATGAAATCGGGAATGGTCAAAGTTGTTGCCACGTTCCTTTCCAACCGTTAGGTCCCCTTACATTTCAATGGTTATGTTTGATAATCAGCCAGACAATTCCTTACTTCCCCATTACCATAGATGTTTGCCCTTACACCTCCTCCACTCCTCATGCTTTGTAAGTTGATGTTTTCCTGAGGCCTGTATTATGTGAGTGGCGTTCCCAGTACCGACATAATATTTCTTTAATAAACATCAGATGAAATTGAACAAAAACAGAATCGGGGTCACAACTTAAACAGGATTTAAATCTTAACTGAAAAAGGATACTCTAACATGGAATACACAAATAATTCATTGAAGTCACTGACAATTAATGTCGGTAGCTTTTACATTCAGTCTATTGTATTTCCTATGGATTTGAAGATACATTAACATCAGGTTAGTATATAGAAATATAAGAGTAAATCTCGGTAGATCTTTCTTTCAACTTAATTACATCTAGAACTGTTTTGCCTTCATTTTTTTGAAGTACAACATATCATTGTCTAACACCTACTTTATGTTTACGTCATATGTGGTTTTTATTACAAAGGCCAAAGAAGCAACTGCAAAGACATTAAAACAATCGGCAAATCTTACAAATGGAATAAATGAATACCATCGTAACAGAACTAACTTTAAGACATCGAGCTACACTCGCTAAAAAATTCTTCCTGGTTAAAAATGTTACGCCTTGGGGAATAAGTTTCTGAATTAGTACATTAAACCATGCAACGTTAAACCATTTTCGTTTCCGATAAAAAAAACAGACCGACTTTCACGTAGAATATCTAAATTTAAAGACCCGACAAAAAGCATTTGAGTAATGTCAATATAAGGCTGTGTTGCCTTTACGTAAAATGTTGAACTTTTCATAGATGAGAACCATAATATATGTCAATAAATACAACGAAATAATGTACAAGTTCGACGCTTTCTAATTACATCACTTTGAACTCATAAAATGATAGACGGATTAAAACAAACATGGTGCACGGATATCAGTTAAGCATTGTTCATGTACAGCATCTACTGAACCACAGACTGGACCTCTTCTTACATTCGAGATTCAACAAATTGGGCCAACACTACGCTTTCATGAATTTATGAACTTTTCAACTTTTGTTCAACCTCAGAATCTATGAAACTAATTACACTCGTATGACATCGCTTGTATTTTAATGACACATTTCTAAGATTTCTTTTTTCTTAAACAATGTCATTTAATGACAAGCAATTAGCACATTCAAAAACAAATCTTGCTCAAAGGTATAACAGTCAAGCAGTTGGTTAAAACAGGATCAACATACATGATGGAGGGATCAGTTAATCCCGCAATTACGCGAGAATCTCGCATAAAATTGTCGAAAATGCATTTAAATTCTTCAAATGTTCCTAAAGGTGGCATTTTGTTTTTCAGCGGAGAATTTCTATTGCCGTTACATTCTCTTTTCGTTATTTTTTTCTTTGTGTTCAATAATCAGTAAGTAGACGCTTGACATTCATCTGGTACCCGTTTTGTTGTTCTTAGTGTTAGCACATAAGTCATGACGCATGCGGTACCATTCCTTTAAAAATGCAGCCTTGTTGTCATCAGTTTTCGCTACGCAGGCGATGACACAGAAAAACAAAGTGAAACTGTTAAATCCACGTAAGTAGACATGAACGTTGGTCATATAATTTGACAGCCTTTTATAACTAAACTAATGTCGAAAAAAGGCGTGAAACTCACAACTTACAACTAAAAAAAAACTGCTCATATTGGATGATATATTTAACAGGTCATCGTGAAGCAGTGTTGCTGTTTCGGATAATGCTGGACATCGGTTAATCCTCTATGGGACTTTATGTAACGACAACAAAAATTTCAAACAAAATCTAGTAAGAATTACGGTATATCAGCATTTTTATATTAGACATGCAACAAAATCATTGGTATAGCCATATTCAAAATTGTTCTGAATAATTGTTTTTTCAGCTTGGACAGACAGAAAATGTCTGCTTGTGTTCAAGTCTAATTTCAGCATGTGATGAAGCTACAGTCAGTATCATGGACGTGTGTTTGACATATCTGATAGTGTCTACTTTCAGATCTGTCAGCTTCTATATCGTTTTCAAATTCAGGTTTTTATAAACATCATTTTAATACATTTTTACGATACAGATTAACGCATTCTCCTTGGTTCTATATGTGTGGATAGTGTGTACGAGCAATATTACATTTGTATGATATAACATTCCTGTGTTTAAGAGTTATGTCATTAATACAATGTTTTAATAATGTGTGTATTGTAAAATCTCTTATAACTCAATTTGAGTTGCGATATACATGTTTTATCGATAGCCTCCTATTCGAATATGGTCCCGATGTAATTTCTTAGACACGTCAAATTGAAAAGGGCTATTTGAAACCATGCGTTATTCGAAATAAAGTTTCGGACCCGATGACTTCGTATGAACGAGGTCCGACTGTAATTCGAATTATGATTTGTAACCCATTCTGACAATGTTAGTAAGACTACCAGGAAGCAGTATCCCACAATATATGATTTTTAACCACAAGAATGCAATATTTACTCGACAACCATTGCTCATAAATCAATATACATGTATAGTATTAAAATAGTTAATTGTGCCAAATTACCATAAAGTCGAAACCAATTAGTAGTATATTTATTGTCTGAAAATACTGAATGAGACTTTAATTTAAAATGTTTGGCTTCTTATCTTCTGTAATTCGGCTTATACAAATAATTCAGAAAAAACTAATCTGTTCCCACACAGAAATGAACAACTTCCCAAATAATTATTTTACCAAATCAACTTACACTGCTAATTAAAGAATTTTCGGTGATTTAAGATTTTCACTGAAACAACATTTTTTTTACAAGACGACCGTTTTTCCTACAAACGAAAACGAGCGACATTTATGCACAAATGCGGAATGCACGGTATGGAAATATTTCTCCCTGTCTCAAAAAGACTCGTACCAGGCCGCATTAATTAGGTCCTAGATATTTCTTGCAAACAAAAACTTAATCCGGAACGGAATTTTGTGCCCCACATCTTGGTTGTGGGCAATTATCTTACAACTTTCGTGGAACTCTATTGAACCTCTGCAATACTGAGCGAACAGTCAACAAATGAACCAAACTCGAACCATTTGTGTAATCGTCTCCATAAAGTGTATGTTTACTGTTTAATGAACTTTATATAACCCTTATTTGACCTTCAGCAACATTTTATCAGAGAAAGGATAATGAGGCTCTCAAAAACTCACATGACCATAATTACGAAAAAAAAACTAACAATTTATCAATATATAAAACAAATTAACGGATCTGACAGGAGAAGAATAAACTCGGAACCAACATGCCATATGCGTTTCTGAGAATTCTGAGACAAAAATATAATTGACATCGGACACTGCTTGATAACAACACAATCTACGCTCAGACAATTGAACACAGAGTATTATACATGAAATGGTTTATTAATGGGACTCCTTAAAGCCGTATCTCATTCACAAGTATAACTAAATATGGAAATAACTTATCACAGTTAAAGGGAGAGCCATCTTGATTTCCTGGCTAGACTAATAAACACGCTGCTTATAACCAGAAAGGGTAGACTCGGAAACCAATCTGCACATATGAACGAGTAGTATCACATTATTTGGTTTTAACGTTTGACAATATCTGCCACAACATAAACTTTGGTAATTTGAACATAACTGGATTGTTAAACATGCCAGCAACGGAATACGAAAGTGAGTAATATTGGAAAAGGAGACACGGGTACTACAGTAGTATGCATTACAAAAACAAAGCTTGTAACTGGAAACAGTTCACTTTATCGGGAAACGGTACCTCTCACTACACATTTGAACGTAAATCTGACATGTTGAGATGGCTGTCACCTTGTTCGTGTTTGTTCTTGTTTGATGTCTTATTTTATGTTAAATAATTACAATTAATGTAATATGACGGCTTCCCGCATTGACCATACATCACTATAACGCTCATCCACTGACCAAACTGTCCTACTTACTGTCCAGGCATGTTGTTATCAATTTATGAAGCACTCCAAGTGGTGAAATGGCAAAAGCGACTTCCGTGTTGTCCGGGAAACAAATACATGTATTGCTAAAACTGACCTCATGTCGTCTCTTTCTGACAAAACAAATTATTTAGCAAGGAACATATCAGCAATGATATACCAACATTTTGTACAGTGACAAAACAAACCAGATATCCCTGAGTTGACCAGGCTTCAATAAAATCACTGTTCTCTTTTTCAAATTGTCTTAGCTTTTCTGTGTCCGCACTTGAAAGCAAGAATCGTCTGTAGTTCGAATTTACGATTATCGCTAATCTCAATTCGCGATTGACGCCGCTATGACCGACCATATTAACCGAGATAAAATCTTCCTATGACAGTCATACCATTGTTTCAAACAATGTCATTATTACTCCGTGTCGCACGATAGTAACATCAGTCACGCAGTTAAATGTATTTTTCATTTCCTCAGACGGCTATAAGCCCAGATTTATATACCGTAGGACGCATCTGGCCAGACGTGTTAGTGTTGACCAAAAACTATTATCAAAATTAACATAGGAGGCAAGAAATCTTAACCGACATGTTGAAAAAGTACTTTTGACATAGATGCTCTCAAATATGTCAGATTTGTCTTTTTTTAAAGCATAATTATGCAAATGTCAGACAACATAGACACTTATTGTCCAGCGCGGCCAACATATATTTCTTTCTGAAGACCAAACAACCCAATTTAATTAATAAATACAATTATATAGTGAAATAAGTCGCATAAAAATCAATGAAAAGTCTGGCTGTCAGATGCTAAAGTTGCAACGGTCAATTTATTAAGTTTTATTAACACCATTATAATAGTTTCAGACGACAGGCTCCTTTTTTTGCCGCATCCGTACTAACATGGTTTTGCTATTTGCATATCAGTATTGTGCAAGCCAATCAAATCTTACCTTAACAACCAAGGCCATTTCTCTTCAGCCGTTTGTAACCTTGACGCGGATTGGTTAACATTTTGATAAAGGGTACGTTACCTTACAGAAATTCACTGCATCGGTGAATTTACCGAAATCCATTTTGGAGATCTGGAGTGACCAGCAATCGTAACATCTCGGCATTTTTTTATGTTGCACAACAAAAAAATCTTAACCTTCAAATTGCGACGACCATCTTTTTTCAAGATATTTCTTGTTATAATTGTTGTCCATTTGATCATTACAAGTAGCGCGTTAGTCTAGTCTTTTGTACTACAGAAGCAAACTATTCACTCTTCAGAAAATGTGAGTTCAGTGGAAAAATTATTTGTAATAGAGAGCTGAAGTTGCTACAGGGAACGCCACATTTACAAGATGATACCTACACACACATACCTCCAGGAAAACTATACAAAAGACCGAAAAGGGGAAGACCAGCAACATTGCTGTTTTAAGATGGTAAGCACATACATGTGGACCGGCATGAGTGACCTATCAAATCTAGGAGACTTCCGCGTAAATCAGGAGAGTTCACATCTATGGAAGCTGTTTCAGCTGACAAGTACGTGTTTGGGTACGGTAGTGGACGACATAGATTGTCAGGGAATGAAGCAAGGAGACAAAAATAGAAATACAGATCCATGGAGATAGATCAGGCTTTATATGTCACAAATCACTAAACATAATCCCTCTTACGCAAGGAACTTGTATATCAACTTTATTTAGAGAATATGTGTCTATAATAAACAAAACTTGTAGATATATTGATATCTTGACAAGGTTGTCGATGTCGGAACACATCTACTTCATCATTAATCATGTTGCACTTTTTCATCATTGATTACATGTCGTCTATCAATATATATATGTAGATCTGATGAGAGTATGTAGACGAATAGGGTCAGTCATCAGTTGCCCAGGTTAACACATTTACATAAAAATCAAGTCAACAGCTAAACTAATCCATAACTATTCATTTATAACTGACCTGTCATCAGTACGCTAATGACGAACATACCCGTCATAACAGAAAAAAGTACGCAATCGGTCGGTTATATATTTCATTATAGAAATGAAGAAAAACAACTATGCCTTTGACCTATTATAACTGACTTTCTTGACTTGTTCCGTGATATATTCCATCTATTAAAACACCCCCTTGTTGTTGCCCTAAATTATCCTCAGTGTTTCTTTATGGTCAGCCAGATAATTCCTTGTGCACATGTTCCCATACATGCTTACCCTTGCACATCCTTAGTGCCGAATGTGTTGTAGACTGTTGTTTTCCCGGGGGTAGTGAAAGAGGCGTTCTTGTATGGTATTTATGATCCATGAATAAGGCGTAAATACAGTTGATTGTGATGAGTTCTCTTTCCCTTTATCCCGTCTAGAGCTCTCTCCCTTTATCCCTTCTAAAATGTGTACATGTATGTATACATATACTATAGAATACCGTACAAAAATCTCATCCATGTTGGCATTCAAACCAACAACCGTCTGGTCAGGTGTATCTATACTATATGTATACATATAATATAGAAGGAATAAAGGGAGAGACCTCTTAGATGGGATAAAGGGAGATAACTCTAAGAAGGGGAAAAGGGAGTGAACTCTAAGAATGGATAAAGGGAGAGAACTATAAGAAGGGGGAAAAGGGAGTGAACTCCAATATTGAATAAAGGGAAATAACTCCTGGCAATATCCTGTGTTGATAAAGGTCGATTAGAAAGTCCGGAAACACTCTTCGTAAGTGATTGCTATTACCTAACGCAAGTTGAAATTGTCCGAGTCAGCACGGTGACATCATAATTAAATAATATGTTTAAATTCTCAAACACACTTTCCTAAACTTAATCTTTAATTAAATATGAATACTAGGGCTATAGTTTAATTTCTTTTTAAAAGAAATTAATAACACATTTGTAACAATAAAACGCTCTTAACACTTGGAACAAAAATGAAGGCTTAAGTGATATAGTTGAGTTTCAAATGGCGTTAAGTATAAAAGTTGTAAATATTAGTTTCTCCATCGATATGTTATGAGTAAGTTAACCAAACGCAACTAGAAGATCCCTACGTGTGCACTAATACTTAACATATTCTCCGAAATAAATTTAATTACTTCCCTATGTGAAAATATAAGTTATGAATACATCATGTCCGTGTTTCGATCTATGCACATTCAGACCAACATGTAAGTGCTTCACCGACTAGCTAATTGAACAGCTGAACTCGTAGACAAAGCAGTGTAACATATAGCCAGAATTGTTACATGCTAAAAGTATATTTTAAGATTTATTTTCATTCTGACCTAGCATACATTGTGCGAAAACAATATCATATGCAAAACATATCATATATATATCATTTTCTCGACTGGTGAAACAAGAGTTAGGATAGACTGTCTGTATAATATGTAAATATATCAATCTTCTTGCATATCAATAGAAAATATAATTTCACGTCGTTAGTTTACAAACGTCCTTCATTATACTTGATCTCTCTGACTTTTTGTCCTTATACTTGTACAGACATTTATAGAGAATAAACACAGTCTGTCATAACAATGTAATGTTCTACGTGAACTGCTAACACGTAAAAAATGAAGCTATACTGTAAATGTATTGCCTGAAACTTTGCTCATTCTGAATATATTATTCTGTGTCAAAAGGTTCATAATGATATGAAAGCAGAGTTATCCTCCGTGTTTACCCTCTACGCAACATGTACGGAACATACGGCAATTAATATAGACTTTTAGAAAACACGTTCTGTTAAGATTTAAAATCCGTTTCATTGTATTTAAAATATATGTAATTATAGCAATGTAGCCAACACAAGCGTAACAGCATTGGATTTTCTTGTCGTAAAGAGATTGTCCGCAGTAAAATAGTTTCACCAATCATTTGGGACAATTTGTACTCTTTCATAGTAATATGTCTTTCTATTCTCTTGAAGGATTTAGTCTTGGTATACACTGTAGTATTACTGGACATAATTACATGACTATGGTAAACTACTTCAACTCCCGCACTGGCTATATCACTAACTTCAACATGTTAAATTTCAAAAAACAAATGGGTCTTCTAACCACGCCCAGTCTTTGCTTATATAGATATCTACTAAATGCCGTACTTTTCCGAAAGTGGTGCTAAAAGTGTAACAGAAATGAACAAAATAACCCATCAAACTAATAACTTAACTCGAACAAAAGAACGATAACAATAACAACATTCATAAGTAAACCATAATCCTCGAGATATTGAAGGACAATGGCCTTCTTATGGACAGTTCTATTTGCATTGTTTTTAATACACTTATTTCTCGCATGTATTTGTGGACAAACATATAGAAATGAGGGCACACGATATTGAAATTAAAATCGATTCTGAATCGGGTAAGGTACACATGTATATCATTTTACAACAATTCAAAAGTAAATACAGTTTATAGCCACTAATACTCGAGCTTCTATAACAAAGCGGCAATATCAGCACGTATTTGTACATCCCAATAACACACTGATATGTGTAGCAAAACATAATTAAGATTTAAGATGTACAAAGGCTGTGAAAATATGTTTACATTGTCCTGACTTTCACTATTTGTTCAAATAGAGATAGATATACGAGATTGTTTTGAATTTCTTTGTCAATTCGAGCAATAACACATGGTCGTACATGGTCATGAAATAGTTTTAAAAATGTTATCAAATTGACCCAATATTTTCCAAGCATCGTTTAAACATTTGACAAAAACTTTTGTCTAGAGCCAATTTTGGTATCAATAAAGTGCACTAGAGGTCATAAAATTACCCTTGTTAAGCGTCACTCAAGTAGTTGTCTGTTATGAAATAACAGAAAAAAACATGCCTGACCCCATTGGCGTTGAAGTATTAGACGTAAATGTTACGAAATGAATACATATAATTGATGTCACTAACATCACGTTTGTCCATTATCTTAAACAAGACCACTGGTACTCTACGTTCGATGGCCCGAAGAAAAGGAATTTTGTGCAAAATACAGTTGATACGAAAAACTATTCTACCTTCGAGGCTTTCCTGAAAGATTACCGGCATATTTATATTACTGGACACGTACGTGCTCTCATTTTGGAAGGACGTTAATCTCTCACTGAAATGTTTCAACTAGCTGTTGCAATTAATGTGAAAACACGATGTCATCAGCACATTTGGACCAAACATTTCAGAGACTGCCACATTTACTACAGAAATAATTGCAGTACAATTGATATTTCCTCGTAATGGAAATATAAGTATACAGTTATTCACGAAAATAACGCCAACAAACAACAAGGATTCATCGATTTAAACAATTAATATATACCCTACCTTATCTACCAGTCAGTGTGGTTATATTTGCGTATCACGGTGACTCAGATAATTGGCGAAAAATACCGTCTTATTAATGGAAACGCATCAAAAATAATGCTAGACTATACACACATCTAAATTATAAGCAAGGTTGGGTTTCAATTATATTCAATGTATGTTGTTAAGCACTGATTGCTAAATAGACGTCTTGCTGGCCTCACAAAGTATATGTTCTATACTTATATACATACATACAGACATAGATATGACAACGGGGCCAAGAAGAAATCACTTCATTCAACAAGTACAATAACCAGTGTAAAGAACTTGATGGAACAAGACTTCATTATTTGTAGAAAATGATCATTATAATCATACACGATTGTTACTGTTGTCATGGAGATTTAATGCAAGATAGGTCATTATATGGAAATAACAAAAATGTTCAGAGACACTGTATTGAAATATACAATAAAGCATCCAAGCGCATATCCAGGCATACACACGTATGCCAATGCGTACAATTCGACAGAAAAAGTGAACAAACTAAAGTTCCAAAAATGCACAAAAAATGAAGGCTGAGGGAGAGAGGGAGAGGGGGAGATGGGGTTATGGGCAAATTCGCCCGAATATATAAGTTGTTTGATACTGTACTTTGAGTAGTATGCTAATGACAAATATAATGCTGAAATATAGCATAAAAACGAACCATTTGCCTACTATTTTTCAAACTTTTCTTGGGGGAGACACCCCACCGGTGGGAGGGGCCCCCACCCACACCTTGCTGCTCGTTTTGGACCTACGATGCTCACACTTGGCGTACACTTCAAACCCATCCAGGTACACCCCCGACATCCAAAGGAAATACTCAGCTTGGGGTTAAACTCATTACGAAGTACAGAAATTTACTCCCAACATGTTGAAGAGAAATTGAAACCAAACGACAGTCACAAGGCATGAAGGTTACCCATAGTCCTTTGCTCCAGTTAAGCCATCGAATTCAACAATGACATATCAGCCATGAAATACGGAATCAACTTGGTTAGATATTGCAGATACATTCACCAGTATCTACTTCATATACAGATATTCTCTTTGACGTTTCCTCTGAATATATGACCGTAATGATTGCTTCTATCATGCATGCTCATTAACTAGATAGGTGTATTGTTTGACATGTCGAATAAATGTGTTCCATAACTAGTTTATAACGGATACACATTCTATCATTGGACGTTTTTGTTATCAAACTATTGATACAAACAAACTTACCACATTCAAGAAGAAACTAACAAATATCACCTACCTGAAATAGAAAAAAGGTAAAATTTGTTATCAATCAGTTGGCAAAGTATCTTTAGTCATAAGTAGGAGAAAATCGATGGTGAATGCCTTCTTGCAGATGTACTTCTACAACACTACATTGTCACTTTTCGTATAAGTTTCGAACATTCACAAACACATGTGTCCAATACCGGTATTTTCTATTTGTACCTACACGCCGAGTTAGCGCTAGCATTGGACATACCTGAATTCGACTCATGGTTTGCAGTTCAAGAAAAGCATTTAGAAAAGTTACAATGCTATGTTTAACGGCAATAAAATGCCATTTTCTCAAAATTATTACTTGGCATATTTTAGAGAGCATAAGACTACATTTAAATCTACATTTAACGGAAAATTACAAAAGTTAAAACTTTGTAGAAGTACCAATTCACATTCGGATCACATTAAAAGTGTATTTACTGAAGTAATTGATAGGTTAAGAAAATACGCGAACGAAAAACATCTCAAAACTGTGTCAAGCAATTAAATATTTCATTAATGCTCTTTTGTCTAGAATGAAAAGTTACTAACATTTTAAATCTGCAAACAATATATTAACCAGCTTTTTGTTTTAAATCTAATTGATTTAAATTTTGCCTGGATAATATAATTGTTTATACCCACTCTACACGATTGTTAATTATTATTAAAATACAGGGTGTTAAAAAAGTTTATGCACAAAGTTTGAACTTTAGTTTTTTATTAATTGCTCGTCCCATCTATGTCGTTGTATACCACAAATTTACTTCTGCGTGAGAGTTCAATACAAAACAGATATTCATGAAGAAGCAGCTGTTTTCATTATGCGAAAAAAGCCAGTGTACGCAGCATTATTTTAATTTTATCGAATTTCAAACTTTGTGAACAAACATTTTTGATACCCTGTATATACTGTAATAATAGCATAGGAGAAAAAGTAACATTTCACATTTTGAAGCCTAAGTCTGAGTTTCAGTCTGTAAATCTGTATGAATAAGTCCCCTGGAAGCCATATGCTATACAACATACGATAAACGATAACTGCATCAATTAACATCATAGACCATCCTCACGGGGACATAAAAACATCGTCTCGACACAATACCCATATAAAATCACATTTGAATGATCAAAAACGAGCAAATAAATCAGACTCCAATTATTACATAGCAAATTAACTAGCCAACTAATATTCGACGAGATTTACCACAAAGGCCACATTATTACGACATAACAATTTCCTGATGAGAGGAAATAAAACGTTACAAAGGCACAATATCCATAATCAGTAAAGCTATTGTTATCATAAAAAGACTGGTCAAATACGAATTAAGTTCGAGACATACGTAATGGAAAGCATGCCTATCGGCCATACAATCAACCCTTACTTGAAAAAACAACCTAGCCTAAAGTTGATTATTTAGTAGCTTGTAAATATGCAAATGAAGCCGACATTACTGAGATGTCTGTGCCCTGATGACGAAATCCAGTGACCTGCTTGGTCATTTAATAACAAAACGCTTTTCGATTTGGATAATTATAGAAATAAGATGTTATCTTTCTCAAGACATTCTCTTCCATACTTTCTTTCATAATTCTTGGCAAATTTTAGCATTTATATTCAAATATAGATTATACGTATGACAATAAATAGGCGCACACTTATAACATGGAGATTGCAATGGTATGAACTATTCCACTATTTTGTCCTGCGTTATTCATGTTTTTTTAGTTTGTTGGATACGCTGTGTTGATTGGTTTCATTGTCCGTAACATTTCGTATTATTGTGCACATCCTCCCTTAGTGTGACTCCTGATCCGCTTGGCATGGTTTTGCGTTCTTCTTCGAGTGCGTTTCATGAAGTTCCGATTTGTGATAACGGTCTTCCCAGTTCTGAATGTTTTCACTTTTACAACACTAGCAATAAGACCAATATTCATTTTAAAAACAACACACCATTGTGGGGAATTTCAACCAGTTCACAGATGCACCAAAAATCGTCACCTTTCTTGCAAGTATCTGCATGCGAAATAGACGAGTCGAGCAGACGGTACAACCAGTTTAAACTAGGAATATCTTGAAAAAAGATGGTCGGCGCAATTTGAAGGTTAAGATTTTTTGTGCAACAAAAACAAATGCCGAGATGTTACGATTGCTGGTCATTCTATATCCAAATTGGATTTCGATAAATTCACCAAAATTCAGAGGAAATTTGGTAAGGTAACGTACCCTTTATCGAAAGGTTAACCATTCGGCGTCAAGGTTACACACGTTGTTCTGTTGAAGAGAAATGGCCTTGGAGGTTAACGTAAGATTTGATTGGTTTACACAACACTAATATGCAAATAGCAAAACCATGTTAGTACGGCTGCACCGAAAAGCAGACGAAATAATATAATAAACCAATCGCGAAAGTATTACATTATGATGTTTTGGGTTTGAAATAGGGTACCTATTACATTTTGCAAACAGCCTAACAATGTTCATTGTGGGAGATAAAACGCTTAATCAATACTAGGCCTTTTTTTTAATTATATGTTTTTACGAACGGCCAAAGACATAGTGTCAGAGGAGGAAATAAAAATAAAATTACATTTCTGGAATTTTATTTTTTGGTCGGGGAAAAAACCCCACAGAAAAGCAAAAGCTATGATGTATCCTTTACGATTTTCTTTTTGAATGTCAAGTCAATATGTAAGTGTGTGCACATTTATTTTTGTTTTATCAGACATGTTCACTTCATATTTTCATTTATCACTCTTTATACTTTGTAAATGCATGTTATAATATTTCCTTTAATATATTTCCTCATTGAATTAAAGATGTTAAAAGTATCCAGTTATTTTTTCTTAAGACGTTTGTTCCTAGTGAATGGCTCCTTCCCACTTGCACGACACTGGTGGCAGATTGGTCATAACCTGTACATTTCTTTATCCCATTGATAATTGCAATGATTAGATCATAACAATCTTTTATCTCAATTCGTAATTCACAACGTGGCTGCAACTGTCCTCCAAAACTATTTACTTCAAAGACTTAGCCAGTGACTTCAAACATCTTTGATGTTTATTCTTGTTGAAAATTAAATTGTTGTCACAAGAATTGCAACACAGACAATACGTACCTGGATTTGACCTACTTTAATATTGATTTTGTGCTGGTGAAATTATCAGAAAATAGCTGACTTGTGTACACAAAAAATGTCACGATGACGTATTGCTCGCGTAATTTACGTCCTTTGTTTGGTCGATCTTTATACCGTTTTAAAGATTATTAAACCCAGATTGTTTTCACAGCAGTCTTTTAAATTATTTAATTGGCGTGGAAATGGATTAATACAATTAAACTTTGATGAAAGTATCAGAATTGAAGTGGAAAATTACCAACTTGTTTAGAAATAGTGATGATGAAATCGTGGTCAGTGAAAATTTCTTTACATGGGATTGTTTTATCGCTGTTTTTGGAATAACTTTCAATATTAATCACAATATTTTATTGAGGATTTAACATCTTAAAAGGCTGATTTTTACATTGGGGTAAGTTTAATTTACGATACTTGTAGTAAAAATAGATTTTTTGAACATGAAACATCGGATGCGTCCCAGTGCGTCTGCATGGAGATAAGACAATTTAACTGCGTCCTAGTGCGTCTGCATGGGGATAAGACAACTGCGTCCTAGTGCGTCTACATGGAGATAAGACAACTGCGTCCTAGTGCGTCTCCATGGAGTAAAGGTTAAACTTTTTCAGAGATATTGACACGTACATTTTCACAGCTATTGCGTCCGCTGCTTTTTATGATTTGCCGCGATATAGTTTCATCGGCGGAAATAAAAAAAACCGAAATAACAATTTTATTTTTATTTCAAAAATGAGTTTTTTTGAGCGGCGGTGATTGTAAAACATAGAATAAAAACAAAAAGGCCCTAGATACAAAATAGTTGAAAACCATTATGCATTTCGTCATTTAATTGCATTAAAAGTGCTAGAAGTCTGGAACACTATTCGGGTGCCAATTAAACCATCACGAGCGTACTCTCATTCTCCGACAAATGGTTTAGGCAATTATACAGACCATAGAAATTTCAATTCAATCAGATATCTAACATAAATGTGCAGACCAATTCGTTCAATTAAAGTTTTTGTGCATTAAATGTCTCCCTAACGAATAATCGATTAATGGGTATGCTTCAGAGAATCAGCAAACAGAATAACAATTATAATCTGAGCAATCGGTGTCTCGTGACATTCGACATTGTGTCGGAAATGAAAGCAAAACATAGCTCGATAAAATCGAATGAACCCGGCACAGCTTCGAATACATACAACATAGTACATGCAGTATGAACGTAAATAAAATAATATACTATGCGTATTAATACTTCATGAATTTACTGCTAGTATAATTCATATTTCTAGTTTATATTCTGAACATCTACGTTCTAAAGAGTCAATAAATAGATTGCTAATTACGGTCAATATGGACAACAGCAATATTAATGACGTCATAATATCTACGCAATCAGCGGGCATATGAAATAACGATTATTTCATTTTGACCTTAAATCATCAGTATACATGTATTTTGTTTTCTTCGGGTTTAACGCCGTCATATACGGCACCCACTGGACCTAACAAGTATTCCAGGAATTGATAGTCAAGACAACCATCACTAACTTACTCTTCCGCAAGCAACTAATAATGGACAATTATAGATCTACTATTTACAGTAGCGTTCCTTAAACAGGTTACGTTGAAAACAATATTTAATAACAATAGCTGGCAGTATTACCCTATCATTTTTCAATACCAAGCCCATAATATAAATGTCATATATTACATCTATAATAAAAAATCACGATTCCGAAGAGATTTGTGCTTCATAAGATGTATCTGGCTCATCTGAACATTAAATTTTTAATGGGCTTCATCCAGTATTGTTTTTGCATAGTCTAAAACATCATTAATTAGAACTATTGCCATGTTTAATCATTTAAAACAATATTGTTTAATCATATTACTAAGAGACAAAACTAGTAAAAAGCACCCACTTGTTAAAAATCTGGAAATCTTTTTGATTTTATGATAATACAAATGTCTTTTTTGTCAAATACAGAGAAATACATTATAAATGTTTTTTTTGTGATAATGCATATTTATTGACGTTTTAACTAGATAATTATTTTTTTGTTCATTTATAATACATCTTCAACAAGAAAGAAACTGATTTACACATGAACAGAGCCGCGTTGAAAATTGTCTGTTGTCGCTCGAAGCTAAGAAGTAATTTGAGGAACAGGATAACTTGAGAGTTGATAAACTACCATTTGAAAGCAATTCTCCCACTGTTAAGATACGTGGACACAGAATTTTCGGAGATGGTTAGTATTAAAGCTCGCTTTGTCAGACTAAGAGAGAGAGAGAATACGTAGCTACAGGGAACGCCACATACATAAGACAGTGCCTCCCCACGCAGACCTCCGGGAAAACAACAATCCATAAAAACATAAAGCACTTGATGAGGTTAAAGGGTACATACGTTAAGGAACAGATCAGGCAAAATGAATGACCTGGCAGAGCTAGGATAATCAAAGTGGACAGGGGAATTAATGGATGGAAAAGATCACAGGAAAAGTCAAGACAGCTGGCAGCAATAGGCCGAAACTGGACAGGAAAACGTGTTTTAAGCGTTCAAATGTTGCCAGCTGAACAGGTTGCCTCCGTCTTTGTGGCGTCTTTTTAGATTACACTCGCCCTGGGAATCACTAATCATCAAGTTATGAATCAACTTTAATGTAGTTACCGATTGCGTAATTCAACAGACCAAAAAAGGATGATAATCAACCGATTTTTAAATCTAAAATCTATTAGAATCTGTCATTCCTGCACCGACCAACACTTGCTGCATCGACCACTACCCATTACCTTCTGTTAAATCAATCTGCTAAAACACTTCGTATAGATGCATCACCCAAGTTTGTATAAGGGAAGAAAACGTTTGTCATTCACCGATTGTATGAGAAGGTATCGAGAGATCCACACATACATGTACAAATGTTATAGCTAGATACTTGATATTATCTACTAATTTGCATTGGTTTCATGGGAATACGTATAATGACTCCTTCATTTGGCAAAGGTTAATATAACGTCAACTATCTGAACACGTACATACATAGTTATCAAGCAGCGTGTGAATGAAATAATAGTGTAATCAGATTGACTAGTCCAGGAGATTAGAAAGTCTTCAAGTTTATCGTTAAGTACAATAACAGCTTAAAGAAATCCTTTACATGTATTAACAACAGCTTTTGTTGAGTACTACTTATTTAATAAATCAATATGTATCCTGACAACTTTGGATATACGTTTCTGACAAAATGCAAATGAAGCGTCACCTATTATCTAAATGATTGCTGACGATGCATGTGCAGCACATACCGTATCGTGCGCAACGTGATGTCGAAGTCTTTACCGTCTCAGACCTAATTATATCGTCTGAAGAACGCTTCCCGCAGACGTCCATCGATAGTTCCCAGACAATTATCATGGAACACAGACGCGAGTAATTGTCACATTTTTATAAACTATTTACAAACTCCCAACAGAGAAACGAAATACTAGAAAATATATTATAGACAAAACGCTGAATTGTTATTAGATAATTTAATAATCGACCGAAATTCCCAACTGAATGTGAATACTATACAACCTAGGTAACATGACGGATAACAAGCTTACAATATTGAGCAACATTACAAAGGACAATTTGAAATAAAACGCGCATTCTGCACTAGTTGGAAACAAGCAAGACAGTGCAGAAATTGTAATACTAGAGGTGATTCACCAGTTTTGAAACACTTTTGAACTGGTCATTGTAATCAACCAGAGCGTTTCAACAGGACGAAATCTTTGAAGGTATGCTTTACATATATATGTTAGTTGTTATGTCAGTTTAAACATGCGTAGACCTAAAATTGACGATGTTATGGAAGGTATAGTTATATACCTTTTGAAGAAGGAAATGTCTTACAGGAATATACAGAGGGAGAAGAAAGGTCAAGGACACGATGTCTCTATATCTACCATTCATCGAATGAAGTATTCCATTGGTAAAACGCGCTTTGCTGGTAGTGATCACCTCCCGTATGAAGAACGACATGACTCATAAATGATCAAAGCCCCCAAAACACACGAGTTACTTTTTTCTCTTTTCGATGACAATGATGAAGATTACTCGGGTCGGTCAGTAGACGACAGGTAATTGCATTGGAGAAGTTATAACACTAATGCTTAGTTGTAACTAACACATGGATGAGGATATGAGTAGGAAGAAAGTCCAACACACTACATGTACATCAGAATTTATATCTAAGCTTATAAAATGTTTCGAAAGCGGTTGACAAATAATTCAACACGCTCTTGCTTGTCACTCAATCTCCATTTATCGACTGTTTGCCAAGTGCAGAATCAATTTCATTGCGAAGATATTAAGTTACTTGGCCATTGGGATAGTTAAATAAATAAATTCTCCAGCGATCCACACGTAATGTAAGCGTCAATATAAGATAATATTGATAGCTTAAGTATCACTGTCTATAGTTTGATTTATAAGGTTTCCTGTTTAATATGTGTTCGGTTGGTTCGTAGTGTTTAAAACTGTTCTCTTTTTCGGCACCGCTTAAATGAGCTCGCATTTCCTACAATAGTCACAGCGGTGCGGAAGCCAATCAAATCTAAAGTTAACTGTCGAAGCTATGTGGACAAGCACACTTCGAATGTAAATTGACCGATGATTTGATCTGCACGTTATTAACGCTGGACTGGGAATGAAAAAATTAACATTTTCTAAATTGTGTTTTTTGCCGTTTGATGCCAGCTGTCTTAAATTGTCTTGTGATATTTTCCATCCATGTATTCCCTTCTTTACTGTTTATCCTCTTTGATTCTCCTAGTTTTTCCTTATTATCTACCAAGCAATTCATTGAGCCTCTGTTCCATAACGTATGCACCCTTGAACCTCCTCAAGTGCCTTTTGTTTTATGGATTTTGTTGTTTTCCCGGAGGTCTGTGTGGGGGATGCACTGTCTTTTACATGTGGCGAAAACCCTGTAGCAACTTATTCTCTCTTTTTAATGTAGACATACGTTTCTATGATTGTGCTACACATACATACGAACAGAAACTAGAATTTTAATTACTGACTAATTACTGTCGCTGTTTTGTCACATCAAAATAAACAATGGTATGTTTATCAATGTTATGTTAACCAGACAATAGTCAACAGTAATTAAAATGTTTTCTATAGTTGAGAAACGAAGTAAGGCGAGGACTACGGAATTAATATTAAATATCAATACTAAAGTAATTGAATATGCTATTTTTTTGTTAATTTGTTAAAATATACAAACATAAAAAACATACTTTCCTATACATGTAGTTAAAACATCAATAAACATGCATTAACAAAGAATGAACTCATAATAGATTGCTAATATTTGTTGAAGAAAGATGTTTGTACATGATTTGAAACACAGCAAAGTTTACACTGGTTATCATAATGCTGTCCCCGTACTGTTTCTACTCGGTAATAATCATCTACTAGCGATGTTCAACTTTCAATTTAATTCAACGAAGTTGAATGCGCTTGAAATACAATTTAACACGTACTCGCCATGTTAAATATTCTAGTAGCACTGTCGCATATATTAATATAAATGAGTCGGTTGCTTTTGTTAGACAGGAATGTTTATCTACTGAATCAACTGGGTTTGTAACTTATTTTGCAGACTGACAAAAGTGACAATTTATACAACATTACAGTTCCAATAATCATTAAAATACGGCAAATCCGATTACCAGATAAAGAAACGTCTACCTTCAAGCGGTGCAACTTAAGCAGCAAATGATTGGAATTAAAGCAACACATAAAGCCATGAATCCAAACATCTTGATTACATCTGGAGGATTGGATGTTTTGTTTCCAGTCACGATTATGTTTGAGAGAATGAGAAAGATTTTCTTGTTTTAAAAGTAGCGAATACCTTTCGTGTCTGTGTCAGGTGTAGCTTAGACTTTACAGCTCTCTTTACTGAACATACTGAACATGGGAATGAAAACATTCTGAACAAATGCACAAATTAAAGCTAGTTTCTCTCAGAAAATGTCATAAGGCATGAACACCATTGATGAGCAAAACTCCATAACTCACGGTTAGTTACATCCAAACCTTGCTGTAGTCAACGAACATTAAGTCAAAATTTAGTGCGCTTGACTTAGTTAGATACACTTCCAATTTGTGGTAATCTGCATGGCGTTCTAAAACGGGTATATTTAGTTCAAACGTCATTAAAGTTGTCAATTTCAAGTACCCAATTATACCAAGTAAATTCACAATACGAGCTGTTTCGTACATGGCTGTATTTCAACTGACAGTTCTAAGACTGTAAATCACTATGTGGTTATGAATGTCTGTCTATATTTTTAGTTAAGTACTCCTTTCCACAATGTGCAGTTCCTTGACTTGACTTGTTCATACTCTTTTCTGGCCCTTTTCGGCACGGGGCTACCGACATTTCCATAGATATTGGCCCTTACACCCTCCACTCTCTAATTGTTCGCAGGTTGGTGTTTCCATGAGGTCAGTGTGGGGAGACACTGTATTGTGTATGTGGCGTTCCCTGTAACATCTTAAACACTCTTACACCAATCATAGAGAACATGAACAACATCGACCAGAGCAATACATCCAAAAAAAACTTTCTTCCAAACCAGCATCGTTCATTTCACACGGGTATGAAAAACATAAACTATCTTGAGTGACCGCCCTAAATATTCTACGTATGTTTCTATGGGCTGTGATGAATTATAAGTAAACCAGTCTTTGTTATAATAACTAATTAATTCATTATACTAATTGAAAGGCGTACTATGCAGAAACATTTCTATATTTTTGACAAATGCAAGTGAACAGCTAAACCCAGTAAATGTTAATGTGAAAACTCGTATTGCGCGACTTGCGTGCTCAATGTATGAGCAAAGTGTTTGCACTGTAAGAACTAATTCTATCTCGCATTGATCAGAGTGTTTCTAGTTGATGTAATGCTGTTATCAGTTTGTAATTGATATCCCTGTCAAGATTCAAACAAACTATGTTTTATGTTATCACAACTGAATCATCAGTACAACTATTTGCTGTTTGTAAAATAGATGAGCGAAAATAAGGGATAAAATAGAGACCAATTGCTTCACAATTGAAGTACATTTCGCCAGACCATCGAGACGAAACGGTCAGTTTTTCCTTCTAGTAAAATGTAACTCATCAATGACGGTTTTGAAAGCTTGTATAATTCAGAACCTCAAACGATAGTACTAAAGTCATAATTGAATGAACGAAAGGCTGTGAGCGAATACACTTTCTCACCTCACTTTATTAAGTTGTCTAAGTATTCTGATGTGACTAAAGTATCACCGTTTTCTTATCACCGTAAACATAATGTAATCAACCATTGTAAAGGAATTTAAAACAAGAAATATCTTTAAAAAAAGATAAACGGTGTAGATAGAATGATATCTTCCAGTATATCAAATGAAATTTCAACATGTTGAAAAATAAATCCTTACAAAAATTTAACTTGGATCTAAATATACTATAATCACGAACCTGTCTTTAACGAAAACCCCGTTTGGTGCCTCGTGGGTGAACATCTGATTGGTCAGATGTTAAAAAGCCCGCTTCGATGACAACATTTGGTTGGTCAAAATGTAGGTCAAAATCAATGTTATATGTGCAGCTATACCGAAAAAACGTCACGAATATCCGTACTTTAATAGGTTTGAAGCATTCGTTAAACATCGAGTACAAACGTATGTCTCAATATGTTAACTGTAATGTTTACGAATTTGTGAGCTGGCTTCCAGCCTATTGCAAGCAATCTTGAATTTCGTGTACTTCCTAACAAATTCTTGATCTTAAGTTACAAATATACTCAATATGACCTATCATTTTTTATATTCAGACCACTCCCATCAAACACAATACTGTATTAAATTGTTAGCATATGCCTTCTAGAACAACATAACACGTTTTGCAAAAAAAATAGCATTGTAACATATGCTCTCAGGGGAAAATAAAGATAGAAACTGACAAGTTCCTTACTTTCTGTCCACCAATGACCGATATTGTGTAATTTTGTTTTCTTTTGTCGGAAAGAAAATGATTAGACATGCATACATGCGTGAAAGAGCAGAAAACACGTCTACGATGTTATGTACTTTTCTAGACAGTGAAAAATAAGCGGTTAGCGTCTTCGTTTTGTCGGCATGTGGCGTTCCCTTTAACAATTCAATATATCTACCACTAATTTCATTACCAAGGCGCATACACTTTCGCCACCGTGTGGGTTTGGTCGTATACTATTTACACGATAGAAAACAATTAACAATCCACACATATATCATCCGAATTAGCATAAGTTGACTAGTTTTTAATAAATTGCCGATATGTTTTTTACCTATATAAATCAGTATGCATTGCATGGGTGATATTTCGTCTTGATGGGTAAAACATTTGAATGTTTTAAAAAAACATATAAACAAGAGGAGATTTGAATTTGCAACAGACATATAACATCTGCAGATTACAGACACATCAAATGCTTCGTTACCTATATTATGCATGGCATCTTGTTAGTTTCTTCTCCTATACACATTTGCAGCAATTTAAAGTAAACTATTTCTGATTGACGAATAATCTTTTCAACTAGGCGTGATTGAGCCATCAATCAAATCAAGAAGTTCTTTACAGTATTCATTGTACACTTGACATATCTCCAATGAAATCTATTACAAAATATGAACCAATTGATGAAAACTAGTTGGTAAATACAGAAACGCATTATCTAACACACACCAATCCGTCAGTCTAGTGTCTATGTTATTACACTTGTAATCGAAACGAAAATAAAATCGAAAAAAATGATAGATGTAGGAGGTGCGTTGTTGGGTTTATTCACCGACCTAGAAATAACAGCGTTCAAAGCTCTGCCTGATTGCAAGGTATCAAAGCAATACTGACCTATATTTTTACCTCAAGAAACTGTCTTCGTTTTTATTGGGATTAACGCCAATTTTTCATTGTTTTCTTCAGTTATTACACGACCGGTCAGTTGACCAAACCAGTTTTCCTGGAATTAATTATCAACCTGTACTACTTTGCCCTTCCACAAGCAGCAGACAATTACCCCAGATAAATCAGAGGCGACCCGCTGTTAAATTTCCCGCAAATGTCATAGCTTAAGATCAAATGACTTTATATCGAGATCAATTCATAGTTTCAGCTTTTAGAAAAAGCAAAGAGTCGATGTTGTTCAGAGGACATTGGTCTTTAAGGTTAAATTTGTACTAATATACAAATCGTACGGTAAATATGAAAATATTGATGAAGACTTTTAAGTTTAAATAGGACCATTCTGGAGAGGTTATACTTCGTAATCGGTGCTAATTAGCTCAGGCATATTATAAGATATCAAAAAAAGAAGGCAATCAACATGAAGAAACTTTCATATGTAAGGGGTGAAATGATCCTTACATCCCTTTACAATACACTCATAGACAAACCAGAATAAATAACATAATATCTAGATAGTTTCCTTTTAAGAACTGCACTGCTTTTACACATTAGTTAGGTGACACAAAAAGTAAAATAATGGACAGTTCTGTACATCGCTTTTATTTTTGTGTTCTTCTCCCCTTCATAGTTATACGAGGTTTTGCCTTTCCAGCTTCCTTTCTGTTTAAAGTTACATAGTAGTATTTATTTTTTATAAACTAAGTCCGTAATATTAGAATCGGTATTAATTGCCTTCGTACCGCATTGTCTCTTTTCTTACATGTTTCACAAAACCAGAAATAAAAGAGTCCAATACAGATATTGTCTATCCTGCCCTACGCGCCGAGTTAGCGCTAGCATAGGAAACACCTGTATCAGGCTCGTGCTTTGCAGTTCTAGCAAACATTTAAGGAAAGTTACAATGCAATGCTTTAGATTACGTCCACATGACGTTTTCTCAATTTGATAATTTAGCGTATTTTGTCAATAAAACTACCTTCAACTAGCTAATGTTATAAAATGTTTGTATCTATACCGACCTAAAATAAAAAAATGTATCTTGTAAGAGTGGTGGCTCAATCCCAGTATCAAATTCAGTGATTTTGAAAATTCGGTGACAAGGCGATTGACGTCTGTCTTTGTTTTAGAACATTTCCTAATCAATAGATTTTATTATTCACGAGAAGACATGGGTCGCCTGCATCTAATTATTCTAGATGAGATTTCAAATTACAAATGTGTGATGCGGGCGCGAATGAATCGATAATATATCGTATCCTGAAATGAAACTGAATTGGTGTTGAAAGTTTTGAAATCAACTTCCTTATATGTGCTTATGTCCACCAGACCATCTGTTTTACTCTATCGATGCTTTTCGAATACACTGGCGAGGTTTCAACCAAAGACCTAAAGGAGACGACTATATACTAGTAAGTCATTGGCTTTACATAATTCACTGTGATGAAGTTCTAACTGATGAAATAATTGTAATTCGCTATACTGAACGTATTGATAATGTGAATAGTATTAATAATGACCACGTGGTGCACATGCTAATTAAAGTGCTCAAACCAACATACTATGATGTACAATAATAATGATTTTATACTCTTGGACCAGACAAAAGTGGGTGTTGCTATAGTGAAATGAAGAAACTGGTCGACAGAAAGTTAAAAGAAATAAGCGCATTATTTTATTCTAGTCCTTATATTTCATAACATAATAATAACATGATGCTGTTATAAAAATGATAAATGTTGTAGGGCAAAGCGGATGAAAACTTGTCTTTTGCATGCGGTCTCCCATGAACTCCTAATTCTCACCCACATAGCCTAATGTTAGTAATCTACCATCGCACAATCTAGGTTTATGTTGGTATACATGGTCGACTCCGACAATAAAGGCAACACAACTGAATAATGCACGTACTTGATTATATCTTGCCCGTGAACGCATCTTCAAGCGTCTTTGAGAACTTGAAGATAAACAGTCGTATGGAAAAAACGAAGAAGTCCATTGTTATACACACTCGTTAAGCGGTCGATGATACAATGAAAATTAATAACTAAAACGTTCATATCAGGCAACTGTCATTGTTTCTTAAATATTTCATATAATAGCTTTGATGCATGGGAATATAGCTACATCTGAGGACATTTTTATCACGTAGCTCTGTCAGATTAGCTTAAGATTAGCAACTGTTAATGTTTCGACTAATTATGTTTGAACATAAGTGGTAGTTATGTAATCGAACCATTATCGCTGAACTTCAAAAGCTAAATATTGATTCCACAAGAAGATTCGAGGCCCGTAAATCACACTGGCGACATTAAAAGAAAGCATTATCGCTTTTTAACATGCGTTATGACATTATTTCACTAAGTACCAAAGACATTCATTCCGAACAATTTGTATAGCTTTAAATTGTCCACGGATAAGTAGAAGACTTTAGCTACTGTCTTTTCTCTATTGTGCAGAACATCAAAGCTTTTTATGAATAAGATTAAGTGTTATCAGACAAATGACATTATTACACTTATGTGATAATTCCGCAGAATAGCATTGATGCCTAATGTAACTATTAATCATATCATCTTTTTTTGCCGTTTTAGGATTTAAATATAGTCGGCTTCTTCCAGTCTGATCAACATTTGCAGCTCAATGCTTATAAGTTAAACGGCTCGTTGAAGAAATGTTGCAGGTAATGGTTTAGTGCTGAGTGATTTTGTTCCAGCTCAACGAACGCCAAACAATTATGTTCTAATTTAGATGATGGTTGTAATCGTGGAAAGTACATAACTTTAAGGAATGCTTCCAATGAGATATACAGCTGATTATTATGCTTACATTATTATACATGCTTTTAATCACATCTCTAATGAAGTATATTTCACTTCGTTTCAAAAAAACAAAACTTTATACACCTTTTTCCAAAATACGTTATGAATAACCAATAAATGCGTGTGCCACCAAAATATAAGCCAGTCTTGATCATAATTAACAAATTAAGCTAAAACTTGAAATTGTCATATCACTTTTACCTATTTCAACAATTAGTCACAAAATACATCACGTCTTTCAAGAACAAGCAAAGGGCAATGTTCAATCTTGAAGGCTTGTATTTTATCTGGAATAATTGATGCAATCAAACACTGAAAATTAAACTTCAAAAGTCTTAGTATTTCTCATAAAATTATTTTTACATCGGAAACTTGTTTTTTCAGCAAAGGTTATACAGTAAATCATGTTCAGAAGCAAGGACATTTAACAGTGTAAGCCTCATCAAATTGTCACAAACGCAGGATTTATGTTGCAATGTTTTGTATAAGTGAGATTCATCGCACCATTTCTTTCTTCAGCTTTGTGACTTTCCCTTTCATTTATAAATTAATACAAACACACTGCCCCCGAATTGTACATTTATACAGACAGTATTTTAATTTATTATGCAGCATAAAATTGAAATATATTTTATACATCAAAGTAGATTATTGAAAGTAATTTGTTTATATGCCCCTCCCTATCACTCGACATCCACTGTCCACGTACAGGACATGTAACTGCAGACAATCATATTATCGTCATTGTTTCTCGACTTATTCCTCTGATGTATTCCATCCATTTAACTGTCCCCCTATATTATCCTTTGTTTATTGTTGTCTAGACCATTTCTTGCACTATATATGTTTACCCTTGCACATACTCAGTGCCAACTGTTTTGTATACTGTTGTTATCCCGAAGGTATGTGTGGAGAGGTACTATGTGTATGTGACGTTCCTTGTAACAACTTAATATTTCTTCCATGATGTCAATTGCACTACCTGGAGGGAGTCCGTACAAAGGTATTCATTCAATGTATTTATTATACAGCAGTAATGTGCCTCCAACACGTGTATAAACTAAGCATGGACGCAAGGCACCGGAAGTTGGCCAATAAAAAGTTATTGGTAGTGCCGTGATCACTAGAGCAAGACAAACGTTTTCAGTGTAACTTAGACTTAAATGTGTTGCTATAAATAGAATAATGTGCATTAGGATATGGCAAAATCGCAGACAGACTTTTGGAAGTTGACCAAAGTATTTCCTTTAACTTGATATATTGTTCCTAGCAATAATCATTATGATAAAAAAGAATTCAGTCAATTACCAATAGTTCCAACCACCGTGCAACTGTTGAAAGGTTCGGTCAATATTTCATAATTACCATGATATTTTGTAGAAAAAGTTATATTGTTATGTGTAAGCAGTTTAAATCAGATGTCTTGCAGCATGGCATTGATAGTAATTATGTACGTCTCAGATCCTAATCATATGAAGTTATACTAGCATGTCACATTGTCTGCTATTGATTCAGCATGTCAGGCAAGACGGAAAAGGAAGTAGAAAATCGTTATTCATGTCTCTAATGATGTAAAAAGAAATTGTCGCCCTGACCGGTTCTAGTTTCTATCAAACAACTCAATTGCTGTTCTTAGCTTCGGTAATCAACGTCTGTAAAAGGCACTTGGATCAAAGACAATTACAGAAAATTGCAAACTCTGCATTTAAGTCCGCGGAAAAAACATGCGTTGGTGGCTTTATGTAGGCGTTGACCATATAATTACCCGGTGATTGTAAACACCTTAATCTGTTGCAAAACGTTCATGATTTCAAACCATCAAACCCACGCCGCAGACATGTATCTATTAAACTTTCCTTCGTTTGTTATCTTCTTTCACTCACGAATATATTCCCCGAATTGTTTAACGTAGTCGAGACGCTAGTGAGTTTTTTGTTAACACATTACATCAATACCTGGGGACCGTACAAACGACCAACGTTCAATGACCGAATGAAGTAAATTCTGCTCATTGCTTCGGACAAGGGCATTTTTAAATTACATTGCCTGTCTTTTAATGATAGTTTCAAAGCTGTAAGTCGCTGTAAGGTTATTATTTATAAATACATTTTAGATGTAAGTTAACTATTCCACTATAGCATGTGCAGTTCTTGCACTGTATAAAATATTCATGTTCTTTTCTCCCTCCTTTGGCCTATGATGTTTTGGTTTCTTTACGTGATGAATTCCATCCATTCCGCCCCCTTAGTTGTTCTTTATGGTCTTTGTTCCTCAATTCCAACACATGTTTACCCTTGTATCTCCTCAGTCCCTAACTTTTTATGAACAGTTGTTCTCCAGAGGGACTGTGTGTGGAGGCATTGTCTTGTGTATGTGGCGTTCCTTTTAGCAACTTATCTCTCTTCCAAAATTAAAATTGTAAACAAAAAGTAACATTTCACGATATTCGGACCATCGAACACCATTCTGACGTCAACATTCCGCACAGCACTTCTGTAGTCCAGAAAATGTGTCGCATTAAAATGTACTTGAAGAACAAACTTAACAGCAAACATCATGCCATGTCGAGTTGAAAGGAAAAGCTATATTTAAATTATAACGTTGTTTGCAAAAAAACTTCTATGCTTAATGAAGAAGGGAGCGATCAATACGCATGAAACAGAAATTTAAATATCATTTGCATAGAAAATAATTTGCACGAGTCCATACCAGAATCCAATTAACTGCACAAATATCTTAAAATAAACATGTTTAAAATAAATAGATTGAAATAATAAACTAAACAAAACTACTGGGACATATTTAAGATATTGCAATTAAATATAATTTTGTCAAATAGACATTTAACATAAAGAAACTTCAACATGTCTGTAATGCTTGTGCTAAATTTCTGCGCAAAATACAATCAATTCATTGACATCAAGCCAATTATATAACACCACACAAAAATAAAAAGTCACAGATTTATTTCGTGTTTATAACTCCAAAACGCTTCAAACACTAAGAAAACTAGATATTACATATACTACTTTAAATGTGTTGGGAAGACAGTCACAACAATGAATGAAGAAAGAAAATACATTGTGCCAGGGAACGCCACACGCAATGCCTCCCCACACAGACCCCCCATAAAATAACAACCTACAACACACTAAGCACTGAGGAGTTGCAAGCGTACAAAGTCGAGCATAACATCCACAGCCACACAAAGCACATAGAGACATGATGATATACTAAGAAGCTGTTAAGCGGTTCTTATTTTTTCCTACTTTTTCTTTATTTTCCTTATTTTTTTATTTCTTCCTACTTGTTTGCTAAAAACATCCTGGAATTTCCTACTTTTTGGACTTTATATAAATAGTTAGAAACTTGTAGTATATTTGTAGGATCTTTTCAATTGGAGTGCGTAGATGACTGGAATCATCTTGATAAGACTGTACAGAATGGGAGGTGCAGATTGTGGACCTGTGGCTGCTGACTTAATGATCATGCCAAGTTGAAAGATGTCTATGCAGTCTCGTTAAGATGTATTATAGTTTGCAATTTAAGTCTGTTAGTAATGCAAAGTTCTGCACAAAGGTATGTAAAAACTCCTTATTTTTCTCCTACCCGTTGGTAAATTTATAATACATGTACATGTAAACAACTAAAAAACCAAAGGAACACAAGACAAACATATATGACGGGATTCATTTTTGACAAATCGGTCACAGACAGTCTGTCAAATAGGGGTCAATAACCCGAAATAAAAGAAAAATTTGTAAGGGATATGTAAGCTTAATCAAATAAATTTTGTAAAACAGACACTTGAAATAGCAGTCATTTGTTCTTGGTGTAATGCTATAGAATATAGGTTGCTGCCATCATAACCTGAGGCATATTTTTCTGTTATTCGACTTTGTCATCTCGAACTTGGTCAATTGCGTCTCAAGATTGTCCACTTACATCTATTTTACATCTGGTCACAGGTGGCTGAATCAATTTCCTCAAAACGGTCCAATTTATGAAGAAATTAAGTGATAGCCTATTATGCTATGAATGGTCGAATATTTACCTAATTAATAGTCCAATATTTATCTACTGGATGGTGACTGTTCCAATAATTTAAGTTACAGAGACAATCACAAAACAACAAGAAACAAGGACAACACCAACGTACATTCGAAAAAAATATATATATTAGACGACACAACACAATCACAAATGGGCTGGTCGATAATTTTAAGATACTCCATGGAACACATCATGTTAGTTCCAGAGTAAAAGTCATGCCTACAAAGTCCCGAACATAATCCCCTGAGACATTGTGATCAGTCATATCCTGCCATATCCAGTTGTAATCTGACAAGATTTGGGGTATAATTCTGGACTTATGGTGTCAGAAGTTCTCAATGAGTTTTTCATCAATTGTGATTAAATCCTTTCTTTCTTCAAAATAGTGAAACTAGTATAAAGATATTTTGCTCTTCTCTTCCATCGAACCATGATTAAAGTAGTTATACAGCATACAAGTTAAATGCTGTGAAATGTAAATGTACTTTCGGATATTAATCTCTTTATCAAGTTATAAATGTCAAAAATATGTATAAAATGCATTTTTAACCAGACATTTGGCATTCATTTTGTAAAACTGCTATTCGACGACATTTATGTATTATTAAGTTTTAGAAGACTATTCGAGATAAAGAAAAAATTATTTTTTTCATTTATCCAGAAATATATTGCGTTCGCGTGACAGCAAGATGATTACACTAACTATTACGAATACAAGAAGACTGTATGAAAGACTGATTACGTTCAACGTAAAGGAACATTACCAGACTAATACAATCTGCCGAAGACGCTTAAATACGGCTCTATCCAGCGTTTGTTATACATCAAACTTCACGGACACATCAGACACCTTTGCACAGTATGTATTCTTACATATCTTAATCGAATCATAGATGAAAAGGTTTGATAAAAGCTCCTCAATAAAAGTGCTGTTTCATAATAACATTTCTATGATACCGAAATTTAGACCAACTAAGTGAACCATAACACCAATTATAACAAATACCCAGTATCATGAAACATACCCAACCGCTGTTGTACACATAAATAAATGCTTTCAAATGGTTTTACATTAACCAACAAGAGCACCACTGTGCAGAGCATTTTCGCCCGAAGACAGCTCAAAAACTGACGTTATTCAATACGGAATCATCTTAGCTAAGATAGCATCTTCATAAATACGCTCTTTTCGTCGTTTCCATCGAGAGTGGTCAAGAAACTGCCGAAATACGATCGAATACTCTTTTGTCAATTGTTTAAACTCTAATGTGTAAAATAGAATTTCAATTAAACCTGTTACTCAAATTACATGAATTACACTGTTATTCAGTGACCTCAAAAACAACGATGGTCATCTACTGCCCACGACCAATGTTCCTACCAACATTTGAAGATCACAGGTCAAAGACTTTCATGTAAATGGGCAGAAACAAAACTGCTATCCGAAGGACGGGTGGAAGACCAGCCACGTCACATAATAACGCCTCTGTGTGTATAAATAACAGGAAAATCTCGACTTCATCTTAAGACTATTTTTCATTATTACTGATATTTATTTACTGGGTTATTATGATTAACTACTGACAAGCTTTGATGTTTGCCTTGACACAAATGTTTAACAGCAGGTCACCTTGCAGGAAAATCAAACTTTTAGAACGTACAGCAAATGCAATATGTTAAAACCATCAAAGTACGTAGACATGCGAAATTTACACCCCAATTTTATCATATGAAAGTTATATTGGCTCTATTTAAAAGTTTCATTATTTGCTTCCATTTTGAAATAGCATACGTGTCCCTTGATGATCGATATGTAGTGACAGTGTCATACCCGGAAAACTGGAACAGTAACTTCTGTAAAGGCTTTTAATACAATAATCTAATCATACTAGCTATTGACTTGTCCTGTGATTAATTCCATTCATTAAACCCTTCTGTGTGTCCTAATTAATTCTCCTTAGTTGTCCTTTACGGTCGGCCAAGCCATTCATTGCGCCCGTTCCCTTACCCTTGCACCTCCTCAAATGCCTATAGTTTTATGGACTGTTGTCTGTGAGTACTGTGTAGGGAGGCTTTGTCTTATGTATGTGGCATTCCCTGAAGCAACTTATTCTCTCTTTTAATAAGTTTGTTCACGTATATAAGCAGATAGTTTGCTAAAATGGTCAAACATTAACTTCACCATGCAAAAAAGTTGGATTTTAACTCGATAGTTATAACCAGACATGGTTAATCAACACAGATTTGTGATACAAGTGATACAATTGATACAAATTACTTTCTGGATACATATTCAAAGTTCTTAACGGGAGGGTCAAACAAGAAAGGAAACATTGTTACATACAAATAACGTAGTGGAAATTCATCAAAATGCACGGCTTCCACAACTTTCAATCATCCGAATCAAATAGCATTTCATAATAAGACATCACTGTAACATGTGCTTAGCAAAACATGCAGACAGAAGGAAACAGTCACCGGGTTTGAAAATGTTTTGATTATGACAGCACAGCGTATTGAGAATGTTTATAGTGAAACAGAAGTAGTGTCTCAACGTCATTTTGAAGTCTTGACATAAAATAATGTTATCAGATTGCCGGTACACGAAACTAGCTTTATCTAAAGTTCTTCGTTCAAATCGTAACATAGTTAATCTAAAATGAGGGCAAGTTCCTTTCAACTGTAAGTTAATCAAAGCAGAAAACCAAGAACTGGCAAAGTTTCAACAAAAGTTTGATATTGTACTAAGATAACTCAATTGTATTTTCATAATGAGGTAATAAAGAAAGGAGTACACGATGCCATTCTCATAACAATACCAAAATAAATCTTGATACCAGCATTATCTAGTATAGTACATTATGAGGGCATGATGTTGTTGTTTAACGACGTACACTGTTTCAGCTGTTTTTCAGTACTATATTGCGGTCAGTTGAGCATATAAACCATAGCATCCATTTTTTTCCCAAATGTACGAGATGTCCATTCTGCACATGAATCAGCATTTTGATATCGACTGTCAAATCGTCACAATCACATACAAGCATGTCGAATTCACAACCTTAAAACTTTCAGACCTGAGGCCTTAAGTTATTTTAAACATTATAAAACTAAAAATCAGACTTAGACACTTTAAATGTTAAATAGTATTTTTGCTAGTAAGTAAAACAATATAAAATAATACAAATCGGCATAATTCTTCAGTTAGTAACCACAATTATTAAGAAAAACTTCCATTCCATTCAATGTACAAAAGACTCGTACATATAACTCTGAGTTCCAGTCCTAAAATGTTTGAGAATAAGTACGTTTTCCCCATTTTCAAGGATTAAAATTGTTGATATTTTCGTTATAGAGAAGAAGGGCTACAGTGTATTTTTTAAGTTTATCCCATCGAGATGACCATCACTGCAGCACGGACAAAATTGCTTCAATAGGGCATAAGACCTGTCGACTACCATACCATACTGTATGACCATACTATCTTCAACTTAGCGGTGGGCCCAGTCGAAAATAGCTCTGTCATGTTTCATACTTTCTCATCATTGTTGGTATGTTTGTTATTTTTTGTCCTTTTTCTATTTGCAGCAGAAGAATTAAAGGGCAATTTACCGAATTTTATTTAAAACTAGAATGCGTCCATAGGACACAGATGCCCCCACTTGCAGCCTTTGTCACAAAAGTAAAGGCTTTTATTCTGCTCGTATTTTGTGAATGGATATCAAAATTACCAAGTGAACAACTGTACTGATTATGGTGATAAGTCAAGGGCCATAACTTTGCACTTACTGGGCACAGCCAAACATGAAACCCCAGGTGCACAACTTTACATGCTGGTGAACATTCCTGTAAAGTTTAATGACTCTGGCTCATATAGTTTTGGAGATATGAGAGACACAAGATTGCATACTCTGTAGGCTATATGTTAACTAAGTCAAGGGACATAACTCTGCACTTACTGGACACAACCAAACATGAAACCCCTGGTGCAAAACTACCCATGCTGGTGAACATTCCTGTAAAGTTTTATGACTCAGGCTCATATTCTTTTGGAGATATGAGTGACACAAGATTTTGTGACGGACGGAAGGACGGACGGACAAGGGCAAATCGATATCCCCCCCCCCCTCCAATTGGGGGCATAAATCAAAATTCAAGTACTTTTCAAGGACTTTTTGGCTGTTACATATTCAAGTATCTTTCAAGGAGAAGGCATCAAATTCAAGCACTTTTCAAGACTTTGCGAACCCTGGTGACGAACTAATATTCAAAAGAAAGTACTTAAGTTCGGCAGTTGAGATTGTTGCTCATATGTTCATATGTTGAAACTTTGAATTTATAATTGGTAGAAACAAAACTAATATACGTTTACCTTATGTTACCCTTATTAGATAGCAGATATCTGACGTATATCATTAAGCGTTCGAATTAAACATTGTGTATACCCCATTGTCACGTAGACAGCCGCGTGATCTCGAAGGTCCAGAAGGAAATTATGTTTTGTTTATGTGCAGGAACAACCTACCATGTGTACACAACATTGTCAATAACGATTGACGTGATGAGCTCCCGAAATTTGGTCAGTAGCGAGTATTATTAAGTTAGTACGTCCAGAAGTAAGGTATAACAAAAGCTTCCCTAGCAATTACCCCAGTTGCAGTACATTAATTGCTGTGTAACCTAATAAAGGACATAACATATACTGACAAAGTAATCCATGTTTACATACCAACACTCGTTAGACATCTCCATTCATAGAAGAAAGCCATGGAGTGTATGTTGTCAGGTTGGCTAAACAATGTCTTGTGTGAGTATTTCAGCTCTACATTGCGATCAGTTGACCTTTAACACGAGGAGTTCCCAGATTCCGAAATCAAATGAAAGCAGATATGTTGCCATTTAGATCATCAGGGCCCGTGTTCACAAAGAATCGGTTTTCAGGTGCCTTATGTTTTATGGATTTTTGTTTTCCCAGAGGTATGTGTGGGGAGGCTCTGTCTTTTGTACGTGTCGTTAACCCTGTTCTCTTTTCAGGATCAAGATCAAATATAGAATTTTTCACACCTGGTAAAGATTGTTATGCAAAGCTATTTGTTTACATACTAGTACTGTGATAGATATACACAACAGTTAAGACATTAAATTCAAATGTCATGATTATTAAAAAAATTGGAAATTAATAAGTTGTGACCGATTTTGGAAACTTGATCCTGATTTGATCTAGATCCGTTTCAGTCATAAGTAAAAAATCAATTTCTCAACCTCATGGTGAAGTTAAGTATGTTTTCATGATGTAAATTAGAATATTTTAGGTATTTGTGTGTATGTTTATGAGAAGTACTGGAAAACGTGTTCAATCGGTTCATGAAAACGGTAAATATTTTTACGGATAAAGTTCATCTTGATCAATTGATCCTTTGTGAACATGGGGTCAGAGAGAACGAACTGATCTCATTCATTTTCAGGAGTTTTGAAATTTGGCGTTACTTTGCTTCGGCAGTACGGCAACTGTAATCATATTTCCCCCACTAATAGTTTACCATTAATATTGTATATGAAATAATAAAGAAGACGTTTGATCAAATTCCATTTATTTGTATTTATATTGATACGGTTCGGATGTACTGGAAACTTGATGCCGCCAGCGAGACTTAATTCATTGTGAATTAAATTTTATCCAATTCTATCGGTATCTACGTCTCTCTTCTGCGTACTACAGATATTCTTCACCATTGATTTACCAATCCGATGATTAGCTATCTCAGTAATTACATGTTACAGACGTGGTTTACATCATTCCTAAAATGATGCATATTTCAGAACCACTGATTGATTAACACGACCACACTTTCGCTGACATTCCCAAACCAGTCTCCGGCTTCAGTGACTTCTCCAAATTAATGAATAACAAAAAAAAACGTTTCGTTTTATTCACAGAAATGCGACTTTATATACCCAATAATGATAAGGTAACAACGCCATCGGTACTGTTTTGTACCCTCCCTGTACATGCCCTTGATCCCTGGCTAGTTTGTTTTTGAGTCCCTCCCTGTTTGTACCAACCTCTTTTGGTAGATCTGTTTATGGAAGATCGGGGGCCTTATTCACAATCATTGTAAGACTGCAATTCAGACTTGAATTTTAAAATGTTCTTTGTTTTTACACTCTTAAGTTGTTATAACTGTGAAATTTTAATAAAAATGTAGTCAGACAAAATTTCGACCAGTTTTAATGAAAACGAAAGGATAGTACATATAAAATTATATAAGTTTCAGTCATAATGTTAGTAAATAAGGCCCCTAATTATTGAATGTGGCTATAACTGTTCCACCGTTTACCAAATTCCTAATGTTATATCAAATTATCTAAACACTATCTCAACAGATCAGACTAAATTGACTAAATTGTCATAAACTTACAACCACCGTTTACCACTTTCCTTATGTTATATCAAATAAATAACGCACTTTCTCAACAGATCAGACTAAATTGTCATAAACTTACAACCACCGTTTACCACTTTCCTTATGTTATATCAAATAAATAACTCACTTTCTCAACACATCAGACTGCAATTGTCATAAACTTACAACCATTGTTTACCACTTTCCTTTTGTTAAATTAAATTATCAACAAACTATCCCAGTGGATCAGCCTGCATTGTCATAAATTTACAACGTTACGTATTAATTGTCCATCATAGAAATGTAAATACAATAGGTTTATAGTCGTACAATACATTAATGTCAAAACTGATTACTATTAGACACTTCTTTTATAACACACCACACAAAATGATCAATCTCTAGCACACCTTACATCGCTTCTAAGTCTACGATATCTACAAAGCGCATTGTCCGCTTGTCAATTCTAGTTAATGTAGATTATTTTGTCTAGGAAAATTTACTCAGTTACTGTTTTATTAAGTTATGCCATAGTATACGTAGCGAAATTTTGATAATGGATTTTACCTAACAAGGTGTGAAAGCTCTTATTCTTACTCCGAACAAAGTCCTTACGTCTTCCTAAGAAACAGGGTCAATGTACAGTAACTACATCAAAATGTAACACCATTCGAGTTTCTAGAAAAAAAATAATCTCAGAACAATACAGTCAATGTGATTAGGAACAATGCTGTAAACATCTGTATGCAATGCCATGCCAGAAAATACGGCACATATCTTTCACATGACTGTCGGTATAAATGACTTGCTCGGTTCGAGGACAGAACATTATTTACAAACACAAGCCAACCAAAAACTAGTGTTCACAGTGCAAGCGAGAACTCTACGGTGATGTAACGACGGGCTTTTTCAGCAGTTTCTCGGACGTATGCCCAATGTATGAGAGAAAAAAGAACTGAAACAAATAGGCATCATTCACAAACACACGAAACATACAGACACGAAGTTTTGCGATGTGTGATATCGCCTGCTATTTTCATTAAGGTTGACAAGTTTGCTTAAACAAATCTCCAAATTAATTGGCATGGGACATATTCCTGAAAACGATTTGTGGACGAATTTTATGATTTAGGTATCACATAACCCTTTTTGGAAACATTTCATGAAATGATAAAATGGAAACAATAAAACGTCCGACGGATTTGGATCGTGGTGAAGATAATAAATTAGGTATGAAAGTAAGATTTAACGACTGTGTATAAGACTTAGTGGGTTTTGTGTGATGCAAATTCTTTCAAAACTGTAATAGTATAAATAGAGGATATTGAATGAGTGTTTAGTATTGAATTTTTTGAACGAGATGAATAAAATGATATTCATATTCTATTTATTGAACGAGTTCAATAAATTCAATACTAAACAACACGAATTTAATATTCTATTTATCACATACCCGACAAATAACGAGAAAATCCACATCCAAACTAACGTTGGTATTATAGTAAACAAAGACAAATGAGTAATAAGGTCATTTAATCATGAGCTAAAAAATAGTTCCGCTGGAAACTACTAATGCCTGAAATTTTACACTAATCAAACAATGTAAAACCGATGTTTTATTAAATTAATTCCAAACAAAGTATATTTGAGATACAATTAACAATAAATTGTGCAAACGTAAAGACATGGGAAAAAATTATGTCAATTCACATCACACGTCAACTGGTTGATGACGTCACAAGTTACAAGCACATTCAGGCGCTCTATTCCATCAGTCTTAATCTGAGTCACTGTCAACTATGCGAAGTCGTTTTCGTTTTCGTTGATCTGGAGATTTCCCCATCGTATTAGGGTAAATGTTAATGTTTATAGTTCAACCATACACTGGTGCGCTAATAATGGAGTGGAGTCCGCCAGAAACATTGACTTGTTGTGTCGACTCACGATGGAATGAATTTTCAGAACTGAACGATTGGAATTGTTGTGTGACAAAAATCCAGTGCATGTTAAGTGGTTATCACTCGTATTTTGAGAATGGTGGAGAAATTCGAAATATTTCTGTGTTGATCAGTATTGATATGACTGTATTTTTTGATCGACGCAAGCTTTTTATGACCGGAAATGTGCGCTATCTGTGTTGGTGGAACATTATTGTCAGAGAGTCTTTGTATTAAATATTTCCTTGCGCTGTGATTAGACAGATGTTTGCTAGAGGATATTTCCGCATTTTTTATCATGGTGGACATGAAGTTTCCAAGTTCGTTTACACCAACTGGATTCCTCTTGAACCAAGTATCAACTTCAGCAGGTAGGGATTTTGTTGTACTTGCGAGGTAAAATGGATGACGTGGCAGGGAATAGTTACTTGGTCCCTTTTTGGTATAAATCTTATAATTTTTTACAGGACAGCGATCGGGATTCGTAACATTGGCGCATAATTTTGGTGTAACTTCGCGTACGTTGCGTGGATCATTTCCTGTACGGGTTTTAGTTTGGCGCTCGCAAAATTCCAGGAATTCTTGTCCATTCAAGCTAGTTTTAAGGGTCACATATTTTGATGTTCATCACGACCACGCAACCCAAAATAAACTGTGTTATAAAACCACAAGGTTTGCAGAATGGCATCAGGTGTTTTGCACCCGAGCTGCTGTTTTTCCCATAGGATTTCTATTTCTTCATCACTAATCGGGTCTATGTGGGAAGTTGCCTTTACCCTCTCGTTGTAGCATTTTGTTTTTGCTTTTTAACTTTAGCAAAGTTTGCGCTAGACGAAATATATTCGCCATAGTTAAAGCGACGGAGTTGGCGATCAAAACTGCTTATCATTCCACGCAATGAATTTGGTTCGTATTCAGTACCATTAGCTTTTCGGACACTGATAAAAAACTTGGACAGTACAGTGGACAATTCTGTGGGTGGGATAACTTGAATTTCTCGATCTTCATTTACGCTTGGTTGTTGCAGATATTCAGATTTTTAGATCAGACACTGTTTTTGACAATGTGTTTTTATTGCTCTTTTCTTCAATGAAATTAACAATATTTACATCTGCACTTGAAAGAAATCTTGAGCGTTCTTTTCTATTCGTCTGCGGCGTATCACCCACCTATCATCAGGATTAACGATAAACGATCAGCTTCCTAATCTACTTCAAAATCGATATCATTCATTTTCACCAAATAAAGGTACCAAAACCTCGGTGGACTATCTGTTTGACGGTAGCCGCGCCCTTCCCATCAAATTGTACGGATTGACCTACTTCAAAATCTGGGTCAGCCATCTTGTTTTTATTTACGAACGGCGTAAGAATATAAATTTGGTGATACGGCTCATTTGCATATTATATGCACACTGTGCAATATGATATTTATTGCATAGTAGAAACATGCACGGGTGTGTGATAATAGGTTTTATTATTTGGGTACAAAAGCTGAAACACTACAATACATATTTAACTTAACCCCGTTTCAAGTTACCCCTGGTTCATAAACTGCGCAGGGGTAATATGAAATCGAGTTCAAGTTAACACTCCGGAGTTAATATGAAATTTGATTTCAGATTGACAGGAGAGGGGGGTAACTTGAATGGGGAGGGTAGCTTAAACTGTTTACACTGGTACAAGATATCGTGAGTGACGGCCGTTTTACCAATTATTCCGTGACTGACATGTTGAATATTTAAATACGCTGTTCGATTCTATGGTTCACTTTTCGTGTTTTATTAATTGCAAACACCAAAAAGACAGTAATAGAAACAATAAATTTCTCATTCTCGGGATGCATAAAACGAGCAATGGTAAAACACTCGATATAATGGAACTATTTAATGAGAAGTTTAATGATGATGCTTTCTTTACATAGACAAAACATGGTATACTGCAATCGTACCAGGATACGCCATACCTATTAATTATACAATAGTATCAAATCGTATAAGATTGTTTTCTGACTATTCCTAAGCAAACATTAAGGTGCGTAGATAGTTTATATCATGCTACGAATACCAATCTACCATCGATCCACCTTTAGCTCATTGTAATGCATAGATGTGAAATTACATAATACAAAATTAGTGTATGTATGAATAAAATAAAGATGTTATCGAGGCAACTAGTTTAAGTGTGATGTCATAAAATATTTGATAAGAAAGTATTTACTGTTATACACTGAAGACTCTTTACATAATGCATATTATCAGTACCGTTAGTTCAAGAGTGACGCCATGAAGTGATTAATATACCTACACCACTTAACACTCGTAGTGGTTATACAGTCAGATATTTAGTTTACATAGCCATGTTTCTATACCATCACTGACTCAGTAAATCGTTGTTTAGTTGTTCGCTTGTCATTAGAAACAAAACGATTAGAGCAAGGTAAATACATGCTCACTACACAACGCCTTACATGCTCACACCATCGGTATATTGACAGAGAAGATATGAACGTACTACTTATTATAAGAAACAAATGCAAAGGAGAGAGTGAGCGACATAGGACAAGGATTTCGCGTCATTTTTCAAACTTTAAGTATACAATGAAAACTAACTTGATATTCACCTCATGACATTGTTTCTCGTCGACAAACTTTTATTCGATCAAATCATTCAATTCAACCGACAGAACCTGTTAACTGAATTTATTTCTACACGCGGGCAAGCGGGTACTGAGACATTAAAATGAATTATAAAACATCACATAAATGAATAAACGATGATACAGCACGACGTGAACGTGTATGTGCATATATATACATTGTTTATGAATTAATATGATACGGACATTGTAACACGTATGGTGGCATATTACTGCCAACAGTTAACATGCATTGTTTCGTGTTAACCACTTAATTATCGCGATAATTATCTAGCTATCTAGTTAATATATTCGTGATACATTTTTGGTAAGATAAATATCATAAGACCAGAAACAGGCTTAAAAGTGCCCAGAACTGCCACCTGTTAACTTTTTATGATGTATTACACTAACTGGTTATCTAGTTATGGTTTGCGAATTTCACTTTATAAGTAACATAATAAGTAGTTAACTATATAAGATTCGCGATATTTAAGTGGTTAACACGTAACAATTTGTAAACGTTATCATGTTAACTGGTGGTAGTAATATGCCACTATAAAGACGGAATGAAGCGTACGTTTCCATTGGACTTTATGCCATCTGCGCACAGAACTTACTTCATTTTTACCACTTCAAATTTTAAGGGTTTTCGTTGTTCACCCTTTCCGTCCTTACAGTTGTTATTTTACATCCCTATTCTCTTTCACTGTTTTATTCTTACCATCTGGATATACATGGGAGGACATTGTTAGTGAATGACGCGTTTTTCATACGTTGCTCTTTTTCAATTTTCATAATCACACAAGGAGATAATCTGTAAAACAACTATGTAGCAAACCACTTGTATTAAATAGAACGATATGTTTTCAAAGAACTTCAAACAAGCCAATCATTCACTGTAACACATCGCTTTGTTTAACAATACTGACAGAACAAAATGCCCTGGTCGACCGCAAAAATGTAATAGAGTATTTCCTAGAGTACAATACGTGATTAAGGATGACACCCGTGACATAGAGGCCTCTTTATACAATATCAACCACATAGTATTAATGTATTACCATCTCTCACTTATACATCATGTGCTCGTGTGAACAAGTACAAGACCAAAGAAATCTATATTTCTTGCGTCCTGAAAGCGAGTTGTACTAGAAATTCAATAAATAAAACGATACTGATTTCACTTAACATTGGCAAACGAAAAAATCTTCATGTAATAAACGTAATCATACATCATATATCTCACTTAAAAATAAATAGTTATTGTCATAATAATAGATAGGAAACAAAGGATGAGAATTTCGCGATAGGTCGCTATAACTTGATGGGCAATCACAATTTACAGAACAATATTACACGTACAACTTACATTAGTAAGATTATATTTGCGAGAGAATTACAGTACCTACGCTAATACAGTAAAACCTCACTTTAATATCACCTCAATAGTAAGACCACCTAGAAATTAAGAACACAATTTTCAAGTCCATTTTCACTGTTTTGCTCTTTATTCAACCTCAATAAGAAGACAATGGTCACTAGGGTGACCTGTTTATTACGATTATACTGTATATAACACATTGTTGCCGCGGATCGTAAAAAGCTAAATATTCTTGGTTGTTGAGCTTAATACAAGATAAATTTTACATGGGAGAAGGCGTATCCAAACCCATCGCCTGAACACAGTAAGGGAGGCGTGTGATCGAGGTATAAAGCTACCGACTCCGTAACAGAATATGGTGATGTGGAGCAGGGTCATCGCCAACTTCCCATTCTTGTACTGGTTAGTTACCATGGATGCAGTAATCGAGAGTGATTAATACAAGTGGTAAACTTCACAATCGATCTCAAATAATTCGGTCTAATCTAAACATATTCGTATCCCTCTTTTATTCTACCGCGGCTTTTATGATACCGCGGTAAACAGTTTTCGCGAGTGACTTTGACGTTAGGACCGCCAGCAGATGTTGACATAATTCCTAGAATAACTCGGAAAATGTTCTTCCGTATCGCGCATTGTTTTGCAAAAATGCCAGGATTTCTGATGAGTAACATACGTTTTTACAAAAGAAGTTGGAACATGATTTTCTTCCCATGTTCTCCACCCCATGTGTCAAAACCCCTCTCCATGTCCTGTAAACAAGGTTTAAAGTTTCGTATTTAAAGATCGTCTGACAGCTCATCAAACCGGAAGCCATATGGTTTCTTAATTCAGCAACTATTCTAGGAAATGAAAGCATAGTAAGCGGTTAAGGTGAAAAATTGCAATACTAGAGACCATTTGCAAACAATTTCATTAACTGTTAATAGTTATGCGAGCATAATTTTATTTAATAAGCACATTTTGATAGAACATTATTCAAATGATAAACAATTAGTAGTGAAACAACAAAACAAAGTTTAAATTACTTAACTAAATTGGGACGCGTCATGCGTTGATAAAACGGCACAGAGAATGGCAAATATTGACGGTTATTATTCCGCAAAAAAACATTCGATAACGACATGTATTACCTTTTTATAACAAAATGGAAAATATCGTACAAGTGGAAAGTATATGTGTGATAAAATCGTTTATTGTTTTGCTAATTACTTGATCATTACAGTACAACAAATCTATACTAGTGATTAATCATCTTTTGTAAGAGAAATGTTTGTCTTCCGACTTATACTCTCATTACGCGAGTGGAAAATCTGTCACGCAGATACAACGTATTTGCTATGATTTGAACAGACAAAGAATTTGTAGAATTCTACGCTACTAATTAAATCTGATAAGTGGTTTTATCGATGGCCACCCTTACACCGGTACCAGCATATAGTCTTGGCGCACGCTCACATACATTGACTTCAGTGCATTCAAAGGATTGGGGGGTAATGGTTATATTGAACCACAAACCGTGAAGGCATCTGATAACGTTGTAGATATACTTATAGTCTAAACAAACTAGCCTTCACAATGACTGACAGTTACAATAATCGTTAAGCACACTGGCATTCTAAGTTTTTTTATCCTGTTTACGTTTTTCCTGTCTGAACTTTTCTGTCAAAGTTTTTTTTGACTACACAACATGTACCATTACATACACTTACCGAATAAGCTAAATTTAAATTCATGCTTATCGCAAGATCCTCAAATTACGATGAGCAAACGAACAGGTTGGTTCAAACATAAACAAGTCTCGTGTGGTGATATAACCAAACTTCAAGTTTGATTTAGTTCCGTAGGAAAATGCAAATGCAGCAAGGGTGTCCATAAGAGGTTAACAACAACGGAGGAAAGACGGCAAACAAAATGTTAGCAGAAAAGCTCACCTCAGCCTTTGGTGGTGGTGAGTTAACAGACAAACAACTAAGAAGAAACATTTATATAAGAACAAAACAGAACAGATATTTATTTCGATTTAAGCATACTCAGCTTATCATCAAAGGGGTCTGTAACAATTTCTACTTTTTACTTTCACTTTCACTTCGTATACTGTAATATATATACATAGTACAGTATAAGAACACAAAGTGAAAGTAGAATTTGTTACAGACCCCTTTGCATATCATCAATACTTCATCAACCAATGCTTAAATCGATACAAATATTTGATTAGGGCACGAACGTCCAGTCTGAATTCCTCGTGTCTAAACATGTTTATTACTAGTAATATAAAGTCCCATATATCTCACGAGGATATCAAAGTGTCCATGTTCTATCTTTCATATAAATATTTAAAAGAAAGTCGACAGAAAGAGAAAGTAGTTGTTACGGAGATGTGTGTGCTGCATTCCCGAGTTTGTCAGCGTCCAATATGCAAAGCCACTCACTCAATCTGATTCCTTGGAAAAAAAGATGTGTCTGTCAGTTTTGACAATGTGACTGTATTAAGCAAATAATACTTGTCGTATACATCTAGCAACAAATTAACAATATCCTCGAGTGCTTAAATTACTCAAAATCAAAGATGTTAGATGTTTTATTGGCGGCGGCTTATTAATCTTCAGTTAAGAGCAGTATTGGAATATCCCTTCACTATTGCCGAGAGTATCTGTAAAGACTAAACAAGCATAGTTAACACAACGATCGGTGTAGCTATACTCACTGTGTGATTGGGGAGAAACGTACACACAATAAAAATAATATTAGGAAATATTTCATTAATGCGACAATGTAAAAACCTTGCGGACGTAAAATATAATGGGGAGTTCTAAATTTGTATTGCTTTATTGAATTCAAGTTGTGGACGTAAGACACTGGTGATAGGAAATACAAACTTGGGCAAGAAGAGGATAAAACGACAGAAAGGTTTGTATTAAACATTTAAAGAGCTAATATTGATTTTCCTATTCGAAAAAAATGAATAAATCTCAGTCAGGTTATAAAACATTATTTTTTTATTTTAATATATATATTTAAAGTTTTTAAAATTAAATGAATTATTTTTGTTTTCAAACATGAATACACACACAGAAGATATTAAACTGCGTTCATATAATGAAGTAATATCTATGAATTCAATTTTGAGGTATAAAATTAAATAAGGAAATAAGATATAACATAATATAAAATTATCCAATTTAGATAAGAAAATGCATAACATAGATAGTGTTTTCCGGGCTTGAACTTGATTTAATAATTATTATTAATTATGATTTAGAAATGTAGCAAAGAGTAATTGTACTTATAAAACACGTGTTCAATTCATGTAATAACAACTTGCAGACAGAAGGAACAATGAAAACAAAGTTAGAAGAAATCCCAATTACGCATCCAACAATAAAAGATTTTAATTGTGAAAAGTGTCATTTTATTTGTTAGGACCAAAAACGTATTTAACAATATAAAACAAAAAAGATAAAAGTATACCGCTGACATGAAAAATTGTAAATGGCCTACAATAAATCATAAAAAAGCATTGAATTGTTTTCAAATTGCACGCATCCTAACAATATTTTACGACCCTATTATATTTCTCAGTTTATTACATCACAACGCACACAAACAAGCGTGCATTAAAAGCTTTCAATATGTTTAAATAAGCAAGAATAACAAAGACATAATCTCATCTCTTTCGCTATCTCTGCAATTTGAAAATAACGACCGAAGCTATATTTTAAAATCGCTTTTATAAGGGTAATAATGTTTTCATAATACATGTTTTTCTTTAATTTGTCCGAGAACAGTGTTAACATATTTGAAAAAAAACACAGTAAAAGAGCTATTTCAATCATAAAACAGCACAATAACTATACCAACTAATTGGTTCGACACCAGGATTGTTTCATAAATAACTTATGTAAGCCATATAGTGAAACAATAACGATTTTATCTTGTCGGCATAACTAGATATTTAATTAATTCATCTATTTATATCTGTGTCACGCAATAAAGTCATTATACAAATCTGGTAACTAATGATTCACATCGTAAGATTCAAAAACGAACAGACGGAAGATATTTTGATCGGTTTATCAAACGTAACACTATTCTGCAATATCACTCGCGCATATCATAGATGGAGGGTCCGTATTCAAGCTACAAGTTACAAATAACGAGCACTCGGTCCCACAGGGCATGGAACAACTTACTACTCACAGATCGCTTTCTTTGATAACGCAGCCCTGTATTTCTTCCCGCACTTAGTCAAATTAATAATCCCAGCGGATAATAACTCGATATTTTTAATGCTAAAAGAAACATCTCAAACTAAATATATTAAAATAAGCGAGCAAGACGGAACGTTACGTTTTCATCTTCATTTAAGAACATTTTGTAACATCAGAACGATGCTACTTACACTGACAGTACATACATAAGTAACAGATACATGCACCAGATTGATACAGTCGCATATTGACATTGATATAGTTAATTGTTTATCATCTGAGAGTATGTGACAGTTTGAACATTTTGAAAGACCAAGGCATGTCAAAAGGAATTGATTTTACTTTTTCATTGACTAAATTTTAATAATTGGTAATATTTAAGGGATGTTAAAGTTGCACTATCGAAACAAACAAAAGCTTCAAAGAGGACAGAGTAATTCTTAGGCATTTTCGAGACCTTCATACAAATGTGAAGGCAAAACAAACATTATATACCAGCACTTCCAAGCTGACTGTAAAAGTGAATTTTCTTTCAAAGTTTGAAGGTATAATACGTTTCAAAAACCCGTCGGTAATATTTTCACTACTTGTGAACGTACAGACGAACGGACGAACGCGGACTAAAATGATATATATCTTTATATCAAACCACAAACAACGAATAAGCATATAACAACAATGTGCTTTAATTATTTTGTATCAAATGCACGACTTATGTCAATAACTGACAGCTTTGCTTTAATTACTTTTCAACAATAAAATGTCCCGAATAATAATAAGCTGCAGAACTGTAAAAGACGATTCGGGGAAAGCACTTTCATCACGTAAATTGTCCACAATTCTGTCTGTAGAAATTGCAGTAAGGAAAATTGGCTGTGGTCGTAAATTGCCATCCATTTCGTCGCGCACCAACGATATAGCAAAACTATGTGTGTCTCTTCGTCTGCCATCTATCGCAGCGTGAACAGCCAATAAAAGGCTATTATTACTAGCGAACAATGTATTGAGAATAAATGCTCTTAACCATTAATCTGCTAGATTTCCGTAATGGAGTGATATATTCCTTAGATTCTACCAGTCCATTTGCATATCCTCAACCATTCAGGATGAGATGACGCACATACACCATGAACTTTCCAAACTCTAACGAAATAAAAAAAAATAAAGAACGTATGAGTTGTTCAAAAATCGAATTTTAAGTAGCTTGTAAGAGCAAACAAATGAGTTTAACTTTAAAATCTTCGCTATGCCATACAAGAAATACAAGAAACCAAGGCGGCACGCACGTGCGCTCCATTCACGCTTATGCTCATAGTATCGCAACATTGTATGAAACCAAGGCGGCACGCACGTGCGCTCCATTCACGCTTATGCTCATAGTATCGCAACATTGTATGAAACCAAGGCGGCACGCACGTGCGCTCCATTCACGCTTATGCTCATAGTATCGCAACATTGTATGAAACCAAGGCGGCACGCACGTGCGCTCCATTCACGCTTATGCTCATAGTATCGCAACATTGTATGAAACCAAGGCGGCACGCACGTGCGCTCCATTCACGCTTATGCTCATAGTATCGCAACATTGCATCGCTCATAGTATCGCAACATTGCATCGCTCATAGTATCGCAACATTGCATCGCTCATAGTATCGCAACATTGCATCAATGTAACAGGTAATTCCTAACTAAGTAATTAACATGCAAGAATTTCCCAAGTGAGTATAGAGCATACTAAGTGGGCAGAAACACACAACTATGTCACGATGTTAACACAGTTTGGCGCCAATGTTTGTCAAGATTCGTTTGTTTATTCTGCAGAAAAAAGTTTACATTTACATAAAATACTCATAAAAAAAGAGAAGAGTTTCCACCCACGTCATAAAAAAATACATACACGAATTAATCTAAAATTCAACCAAAATGATGGTAATTCATAAGTGCAATATAATAAGTATTATAGTTCACCATCCAAGGGACACTTACACTTAAGTAGCCATTAAATCAGAATTAAGTTCAATAACCTTCAGTATGATACCAGACAGAACCTTCAAAATCACTCGTAGTTGGTCATTACATGCACATAAAATGTATGGAAATGAATTCAGAAGAAGACATAGTTACTGGTTATTGCATTACATTTATGTAAATGGAGGGCTGTTCCTGTAACAAAGTTACGTGGCCTTAATAAACACAGAAAAAATATACACAGAATACCATTCAAACAACAATTTAATGATACTTACAATGTTTATAATTGATGGAATTTTACGTAAAATATGAATGTGGCTGTGTTATATAAATGGTAAGTTTGGTATACGTTGACATGCGCTCATATTGAAGATGTTTGGTTATTGTAAACATTATATTATTGTTATATGGTTACAGGTTATGCACAGAAAGAAATTAAACTACAGTAAAACCGTAGTGAAAGACCACCTTGATGTAAATACCACCTCTATAATAAGACCGTTGTTTCATTCGCCAGATTAAAAAAATAATATTTCGTATTTTAAAGTAATAATCAAACCACCTAAAAACAATGACCAACCTTCTTAAAAATCATATAGAGGATATTTGTGTGTTCAGGTGCAAGATCGAAAGTTGTTTCACCGAGTAAGCGGTGGACATAATATTTTCACGAGCGGCATATTCACGAATGAAAATCTAAGTAGGATATTGTCAGTGAATTATCAGATAGTCAATCCTTCTTAAACCACCGGAAATCATTGAATAAGTATATTATTAAGGTTTCTATTAGTAATACGTTGTCCCAGTCAGTACATATTATTTAATATCTAGTCTTACATTCTTGAGTCTACGATCAAAGATAACACAATTAGACTTCGGTGATATAAACACCTATTAATCACACGTAATAAATCGTCAATTTACTGTCGGTTATCATAATAAATATCAACTTCAAAATTCCAATTTTGTAAATCAAAACAAAACGCAATGGCATACGTACAAACAGTCTGAATTCCCGGCCAAAGAAATAATATCACTCGATGAAATGAATGTTATCGGAACATTTATGGGTGAATGATCCGTAGATGAAAGTAATTTAAACTAATATCGGATGCATCGATGTATTATAGAAACATCTTGAAATAATGGCAGTTTTGTTAACAACATGTGGAGTTTATTTACATATTTCTGATGAAACGGAACAAGATACTAGAGATCGCTGTTTCGCTCACCCTGAGCCACTTCATTTCAAATTCGAAGAATTTCTGAATCTTCAAAATATTTCTTGACCGACTTTTGCTCTTTCTTGTTTGTTATATAATACCTGTAAGTATTCTCCCAGATTCGGTACCAGTATGTCACAATGTAAGTTTAATGTTGAGATTCGGTACCAGTATGTCACAATGTAAGATTAATGTTGAGATTCGGAACCAGTATGTCACAATATAAGATTAATGTTGAGATTCGGTACCAGTATGTCACAATGTAAGTTTAATGTTGAGATTCGGTACCAGTATGTCACAATGTAAGATTAATGTTGAGATTCGGTACCAGTATGTCACAATGTAAGTTTAATGTTGAGATTCGGTACCAGTATGTCACAATGTAAGTTTTATGTTGAGATTCGGTACCAGTATGTCACAATGTAAGTTTTATGTTGAGATTCGGTACCAGTATGTCACAATGTAAGATTAATGTTGAGATTCGGTACCAGTATGTCACAATGTAAGATTAATGTTGAGATTCGGTACCAGTATGTCACAATGTAAGTTTTATGTTGAGATTCGGTACCAGTATGTCACAATGTAAGTTTTATGTTGAGATTCGGTACCAGTATGTCACAATGTAAGATTAGTGTTGAGATTCGGTACCAGTATGTCACAATGTAAGTTTTATGTTGAGATTCGGTACCAGTATGTCACAATGTAAGTTTTATGTTGAGATTCGGTACCAGTATGTCACAATGTAAGATTAATGTTGAGATTCGGTACCAGTATGTCACAATGTAAGATTAATGTTGAGATTCGGTACCAGTATGTCACAATGTAAGATTAATGTTGAGATTCGGTACCAGTATGTCACAATGTAAGATTAATGTTGAGATTCGGTACCAGAATGTCACAATGTAAGATTAATGTTGAGATTCGGTACCAGAATGTCACAATGTAAGATTAATGTTGAGATTCGGTACCAGTATGTCACAATGTAAGATTAATGTTGACATTCGGTACCAGTATGTCACAATGTAAGATTAATGTTGAGATTCGGTACCAGTATGTCACAATGTAAGATTAATGTTGAGATTCGGTACCAGTATGTCACAATGTAAGATTAATGTTGAGATTCGGTACCAGTATGTCACAATGTAAGATTAATGTTGAGATTCGGTACCAGTATGTCACAATGTAAGATTAATGTTGACATTCGGTACCAGTATGTCACAATGTAAGATTAATGTTGAGATTCGGTACCAGTATGTCACAATGTAAGATTAATGTTGAGATTCGGTACCAGTATGTCACAATGTAAGATTAATGTTGAGATTCGGTACCAGTATGTCACAATGTAAGATTAATGTTGAGATTCGGTACCAGTATGTCACAATGTAAGATTAATGTTGAGATTCGGTACCAGTATGTCACAATGTAAGATTAATGTTGAGATTCGGTACCAGTATGTCACAATGTAAGTTTTATGTTGAGATTCGGTACCAGTATGTCACAATGTAAGTTTTATGTTGAGATTCGGTACCAGTATGTCACAATGTAAGATTAATGTTGAGATTCGGTACCAGTATGTCACAATGTAAGATTAATGTTGAGATTCGGTACCAGTATGTCACAATGTAAGTTTTATGTTGAGATTCGGTACCAGTATGTCACAATTTAAGCAGTCCTGTATGTTTCTATTGTCTCTAGGCCTGTAGATTCTTTATTTAGGCGGCCAGTATTCTAGAGTGTAAGATTTTCTTAATGTGTTGCCTTATTTGGTGGCCAAACGATCCCTGGAGGGAACCATATTCATCATTTATAAATAGGTATTTCCCTCTTCTCTATTGTCTTCGGAGCTCTGACGTCATTATAATCCACTATAATATGACGTCATAATATGCCTAGTTGTTGTCCATGTTATTTATTGCTTAATCTCTATTTCCTTGTATAACAACCAAATAAAGGCGTGTTTAGTACTCTCGTCAAATTTATTTAAACCTCCAGTATTTACCGGTATGCTGAAAGTTCCGAGGCTGTAACGCCGTTGTTTGGCTTAGTTTATCTGAATTTTAATCACTGTATAGTCTGGTGATATTCCCCCACTTGCATACGTTTTAGTTTTATTTTATACTTAACACCATTCCCCTTTAATACAGTCAATATGTTATTTAATACCCCTACGCACTTAAGTGTGTCTGCTCCCCATCCCTCAGCAGAGTTATGCTTTATCCCCCACCCACTTGTGTTCGTACCCTAAAGGTACGTGCAACAGTCTGCTTTAATAGATATGGAATTCCACGGGATTGTCTTTTATTATATTTAACATAAATTATATTGGAACGTTTGCAATATTTCAGTATACAGAGAATTTAAATTTCCAGACATTTTATTGTATTTTGAACGCGAACAAATGTATTCGAAAAGAAGTTTGTTGTTTGGAACTAAACTGTCTGATGAAAGTAATTCAAACCTGCTTGAAGTCTTTAATACTATTTACTGACAATTCCAAGGCTATGTTGCCGTTTTGTTGCAAAGTTCAGCTCGATGTTTTTGTTGTGCATTTCTATGTTTTCCCATTTATTTCTTCTTTGATTGGAATTTAACTCAGGCTCTCAATAAAACACCTCCTCAATCCCTAATGTTTCGTATGCTGATGTTTCCCTGTGATCTGTGTGGGAGGCATCGTTTTCAGTATGTGGCGTTCCCTGCAGCATCTTAAATCTTTCTTTCGCACCCAAATAATTTGAGCGTGAGGCCCTGTTTCGTGTTTATTACCTTTACTGTGTGTTTTGTTTCGCTTTCATATTTTCATGTGTACAACAAACATACACAAAATTGCCTACAGTAACTAGAATTTCGTTCCAATAAAATAAAAAAATATGTTTAAATTAATAACAACGATCATGGTATACGCTCAGTGAAGATAAATATTGTTCAAGTATGTTTAGATAATATGTAATAGGCGTTGACGATGTTTGAATGTTACTATATAATCAATGATATGCCACAATTCTGTTTACTATTCAGACGAGCTTATACCTACCACTATTGACCGGCTTTGCCCTTTCTGTTTCGAGAAATACGTGGGTGAATTTCAAGTGCTTAACCCTTTAACGTACCTATTGATATTTAGCAGTAGCTGTAAATACTTCAACAAATTGTTAAATAACGTGGCTTCAAAGTAGAAAGTTCAAAGAAAGTTTTTGTAAATATTATCGAAAAAGATTTCATGAACTTCAAATTAAAGCTACACAGAGACTATTTTATCATTCCTTTTCAGAATATCCTATATTTCTTGGTAACGCAGTGCATATATGCATGCAGTATTATATTGCCGAGAAACATAAACGCATTATTCTTGTCATAATTCGATACATCAGTTTTTCTTTGCATGAAACATCAGAAATGTCATCTGAAATCGAGGTCCGTCTACTTGAAGACAACGTTTATTTTTTCTCAATACAGTGGGCATGTTGTGTTACTAAATTTCTGAATAACATGCAAGCAATCGTAAATTTCTGCGGTTCAAAGTATTTGTGCTTTCTATTACTTCAACTAAATTTTCATAATTAATTTAAACGTTCAATGTAAGAGGCCAGTATATCTAGTCAGTAGTATCCATAGACCTTACAGTAACTAATCACATGCGCAATACGGCCCGTGAGGGTTTATGTCGCAAAACGACCCGTGTGGCTTTATGTCGCAAAACGGCCCATGTGGCTTCATGTCGCAAAACGGTGTGGCTTCATGTCGCAAAACGGCTCGTGTGGTTTTATGTCGTAAAACGACACGTGAGGCTTTATGTCGCAAAACGGCCCGTGTGGCTTAATGTCGCAAAACGGCCCATGTGGCTTTATGTCGCAAAACGACCCGTGTGGCTTTATGTCGCAAAACGACCCGTGTGGCTTTATGCACGAGTGATCTTCGATCTATCCAATCAAATACAGCAATGAGTCCTTTCACTGTTTTGCCATTCCGTGAATTAAATTTTAAGGTTTTTTAAGAAAAAAAGAGACATAGTTTGATGCAATGTTAATAACAATACTATCAGCTCAGTTGTTTATGTAGTTTAATGAGTGCGTTTGTCCCTGAGCGAGATTTAATAGTCTGTTTGTATTGATCACTATCATAAATGATCTGCTGTTATCTACTGTATACTGATTAATACAAAACAATTTCTTCTGCTTTTGCTGAAAACCTTGTATGATAAATCAGGAATTAATTCGGCAAACATTCATTCGTCTGTCTGAAAGCACATAACATTATATGAATTTCACATGTCGCTAGCACAACGAAATGCAACAACTAGGAAATCATCTAGGAAAAGATTAGATAACATGTTGTTATGTATTAATTACTGAAACAATTAAAATCCCCAGGACGCCCGAAAATAATTAAACGATATCAAAGTCACATAAAAAGGAAACTAACATATTTCATGTTTATAGCTCCCCCTCGACACGTCAGTATTATTTTATTACAGAGATAACGTAATATTGTCATAGTGAATCTCATTTTCACGCGAGTTAAGATAATCGGATATGATTAAACTTTTATACCAAATCCACCGAAACTACAAAATTATTATTTTCGCATAGCGGTTGATAGTTAATATCACATGCGCAGATAAGCAAAATAAGACTTTAGCGCATGCGACACAAACTGCTCCATGAATAGCGTTATATATTCAATTTTGTGAATACATGTAAATGCGTTTTTTTGTATAAGGAATGACAAGTTTGATCCTAAGAACTAATACAGTTAGTGCACTATTGTAAGAACTAATAAAAATAAATATTTTTTTTATAAACTTTGCTAACAAACCGACTGAGCGTTCCTCGCAATTCCCAAATAATGCTTCCCTTCTATGATCGCGGATGAAAATGTGATTAAATGTACATGAGTATTACATAACTTGGTACCATTGCGTGTTACCTCGATTTCACTAATTGAATACGTAGACACACAATTAGCGATCAATAGTATCTCGGAAAGTCTACATCAAGCAAGTGCCTTCATGTATAAAAACGCTGCCTCGATCACCGTATATTAATACTAATTATATTTTTAGAATATTTCAAATTATCTTTCTTACACATAAAGGCCTATGGCTTATTGATTTATGATAAGCAGTAAGACAATTACCTTTTTTCATGAAAGTATTAAATATTTCACTGGCTTCGCGGTTTTCACAGGGACTTAATACATGTGTTATTTATGTAACAGTCTGTCAACTTGCTTGGCTGTGATTTTGATAGTTTGCTCAAATAGAATTGAGCGTGACTTACTGGTGACCGTCGTACTGGCGTGCCTATACACAACAAAGAAATGTTCGTATCTACCAATCTGATAAGCCAATGCCAAAGATATTATAAGAGAAAAAATGAGGAAACATATTAGTATGTACATATGGTGACATAGATAGATATTTGCAGTCTCCATTACGGAAGTACGGAAGTAACTTCGCTAAAATAACGACACTAATGCAATAAGCAAACACCAGGTCAGTGTTCATGCATACGAAATGGAGTCATCCATACACATCTAGATAATATCATTATTCGCAGACAAAGTCTTATACGAATGTTTATCATTCAACCTATCCATGGTGGTGTATAAAGTACAACGACTCTTTGTTTTCTCAAATACCACGAGTGTTCGGTAAGATACGTGTGTGCTCGAGATATTAAATCAAATATAGGAAGCATAAGGTTTATATATATGTGGTTTTATGGCGCATCGACAGCTTCGGTCATTATGACCTTATGCCTTATTAACAAACACTTTAAGACTCAACCCTAGATTTAAGCCTTTAAAATGTTTAATGTTCTTTTTGCTCAAATACGTTGTTACTACAGTATAGATTTTGATAAATTTGGCTTAAGTGTAAGAGTGGGTTATAACAACTATTCAGACAATATTTTGTTGGTTTTGATTTAATAAAAATGAAATGCTGATAAATATTTTTAAATTTTAATTCTAAGTCCGAGTTTAAGTCTTAAACTTATTTGTGAATACGGCCCCATCTTCCTTTAAATCATGTTCAGTCTCCAGAGAGTATACCAAGCACTCGAAATGAGCGCTGTTCAATTTTGTAAAAACAAGTCCGTTTCTTATATCAAACTCCGTTTCGTTTCTAAACCTCCGTTCCGTATCTCAAACTCCATTGCGTGATGAAACCGCCACAAACAACCAATCATACAAATACCCACAAGTGCAAACTGAAACTCAAATCGTGTTGATGGATGTGCAAGTATTCATTTAACTATAGGCCTACAGTACACAATAAAACATCTAACTTCCGTGGGGGATTCAGAACAACTGATACATTTCAAGAATAAAAGACAAGTTGGCATTTAACTCCTATATTCCGTCAGCTTTAAATGGTATTCAAATATTGAGTGGCGCTTTCTAGCAAACATGATTCAGAACTAATTTAGCATCAGTCAGTCATTGTAAAACAAGACCAATCTCATTGCGAATAAAATTTCACGACGCCAAGGTAAATGACAGTTTATGTAAAACTTTACATCTTTATACAGCGCCAGTCGTTTACAATGTTATTTAAGAAGGAGAAAAAATCTTATACAAGTTTTAAAAGGTCAGAAATGACACATGCAGTATATATATACAGTAGAACCTCAACAAAACGACCACCCTTGGGACCCTTTAAAACTGGTCTTATCATTGAGGTGGTCTTAATATTGAGGTTGAAAAAGAGTAAATAGTGGAAATGGACTTCAACATTGTGTTCTGAATTTAAAAATGGTCCTATTATTGAGGTGATTTTAAGTGCGGTTTTACTGTACAGGTCAAACGTAAATAATAATTACATATTACATACATCTATGTACAAACTGTGTGAATCCTTTTGTTCTAAGTATGAAGACAATGCAGCGCTAACAAGACTGTATACACAATCCACATAATATATAAAATATGCATCATAATATACATTAAATTATCAATAATTGCATGTCAACATTATGTTCAGAGATGACGTGATCAATCGTGACCAATTATGCGCCAGTTTTGTTACGTGCATCTTCAGAGAGTACGTTTACAACTTTATAACCCAGTTACACGACTGTCTTTAAAATTCGATTTTTTTCATCATTTACATTAAAGACGAATTATCATTGGAGTCAAATCTTTCTACAAGCAAAAATTGTATAGAGTAATCTTTTATTACAGAATATGCGCTTCATGTTAGCAATTATGTTGCACAATGCAATGTCATTAATGAACGACTGAATGTGATATAACCAGATTACGGGGCATTTAGATGCATACAATGCATGGAAATATGTTGTATAATTTCTGACCAGATTTAAGTGATTTTGTTGAAGAATCTAAAAAACCACAACTAGAAGTCCATGAACCCACTTGAGAATGAATCATAGTCGTCTGTAATCTTGTTTTAAAAGTACTTAAGGCATCTAAATACCTTAATGTTAGATTTCAAATTTCCCAAGCCAATTGGCAGACTGTGTCGCTCTAAGAGAAATCTGAATTACTTAATTCTCAATTTGACAATTATTATAGAATTCATTTACATAAATTCTGATCGAATATTGGTAAATAATTCCTGCAAATCGCGTCACAGCGTGGTATTATAGAATATCTGGAAACGATCTGATATCAACCGCAAATACAATGTACTGTATATCCAAACAGGACCATTTTATTTTCATACACACGAACATAAGAACACTATTACATACTGAACTACCATATAAAGACACCGCTTCAAATAACTGTTTATTGATAAGAGTATAAACGGAAACAGTTTTATACCGGTATCTACTTTAAGAGAGCAAAAACCCTCAGTTCACGGAAGTAAGAGAAACAGATGCCACGTTAATACATCTTGATTAACGACGTGATTTATTTCTGGAAGACAAAAATTAGTTATCTGGTCACGTAACATAAGCCTGGTGCCAACATGACGATACTTCCTCACTCTAACATTGACTCGCGACCTCGAATTTGTAACTAGGATCACGCTTTAATATACTTTATTCATATTTCGATAATTTCAGAGCGATGTTGTAATCCGAAGTTAAGAGTGAAACGAAGACGGTCGCATATATAAACGAACTTACGCTCCCACACAGCGCTTTGATTCCACTATCGTTACATTCACACGAAGGTATCGGAATAAGTGCCCGATGCTAAAGGAGATTCAAACGAACTGTTTCCCGTTGTCTTTTAAAAAGCTTCTAAAAACGGTAACAAAAGACATCTCGCGTACTTGGATCTACGCAAAGCCACAGAAAACTATCGTTCTGATTTGAAACAAGATATCGAGAGAATGTCAACCGCCACATATATCGCTCCTCAATATAGTACTGCTCCTGTGTACGAAACATTATTTATTACAACTATCGCAACAACGTTCATTTACAAATCAGGACATTTTTACTAAACAACTTAAACAATTTATACAAGATACTACAGAATTTCATAAATATATTAATAAGCATGCCTTCCCTTTTACCTACAACATCATTAAGGGAACCTTATCATGTGTAGGTTGTACAGGTACGATCAACATAACAACTTTGGAGTACAAAAACAATACGGCACTTGCTTATAACACTTACAACACTTTTAACATTTAAACAGCAATACTTTTATAAAGCCTACATTTTATTTCTTTTGAGTAGATACATTTACTATTCATGTATATCATGTCAAAAAGCCAGTTTAGTTTGGTGACATCGAGAATATCTGTAGCGTAAACATGTCAGACAAATCAGTCCCAAGTTTTTTCTCGTATCCCTAATAATTAATAATAATAAAATTCATGAAAAAATCTGCATCGAGCCTTTTTCAAGTGTAAATTAACGTGCCTATCGCCTACCGTAAACCTGAAGAGAATAAAGTTTAACAACATTACTTAACATTTCACTTTAATTCCAAACTCTCATCAACAAAGTAATTAAAATTACTTCATTAATTAAATACAAAACATGAACAAAGAGTAAATGATGTAGTTTATAGGCACATTAGAGTAGGTGAATCCTACTTCGTATCAACCCATCGATAAACCGCCGAGATATTAGAAACAGGATTAACACCATCAGACATTACAATTATAAAACATATTTCATGTAATGAAATACATTAACCAAAGCGATAGTAATTAAACCCCAATTAGGAGAGCTAGAGAGAAAGCAAAAACTTTCATATGCCTCTTCTCGTATATCCTAATTATCAATGTAGTTCATCACAACTGGTATAAACGCTGTTTAATGAGTGTTCTGTTAAATCTAATGGATCTAATTTTTCTGACCAAAATCCATCGGCTATGCTTTTTGTATGCATTTAACATTTTGTTCAGCACTATTTCTGTTACATTCGGTAACCAGTTTTTGTCTCACTGAAGTCCAAAATATTTAGGATAAGTTTATAAAAGTTTTCAAATATATTCTTAGATTAATAGGTGGTCGAGTACGAATGCTTCTCACACACCGCCCGAAGTAAAAACAAATACGAAAGGCCAAGTCCTTGCCCGGGGATCGAACTTCACATATCTCGAATATTTTTACCACGGAGCTAAAGTTAAGGTTTTATTACAGTAAAAACTGAAAATGTGAATGACACTATAACAATCCTAGTCAATGAATTGTTTCGATGTCCTTGGTTGTTGATTGTTTGACCTTATTGAAACTTAATTTATATTCCAGGCACGAAACGGTCGTCGAAAAGGTGGAGCAGAGAGAACAACCAAACCCAAAAGATCGTTAACAGTACATCGAAGAAGAACATGATCCGATATGAATAGAACTTATGTGAAAATGTGAAAAAGTGAAACTGTTATACACAAATTTAGACCATTATAACAGGCGTATATGCTTTCATCATAAATAGAAGCATCACAAGACGTTTGCACAGAAGATATTGTCGCCGACTTTATAATATTGCGTTTTTGTCGGTCAATAATTTGGAAATATTTCCTATGTAATGAGTTTCAGAATGTCTGTACTTGCGTGAATCAAGCCCTGTCTGACAGCTTGATATATCTTCAGGATTGGAAGTAAATGCAAAACAATCCATAAATGTGTTTCCGTCTAAACTCATGAATACATCAACTATTGTAAATTCAATAACAAGGTGATTTGATTTTTTTGTATGAACAAAATCAAGTAGCTACATATCTCTTTGACAAAAACTGTGTACGACAATATCGTATTACATCACCGATTGCAGTCTGAAATCTTGTTAAGCGCTATCCACGAAAGTGTCGGAGAAATTGTGAAGAAAGCCAGTATAATCTTACAGAAGAAATAACGTCAAATAATCCCACAAAATCTACTCAAATAAATATTGTCGATGCAAACACGTTTTCATGGATCACATAACGGAATCAAGTGTAGCCAGCGGCTTATTCGATTTTCCAGTAACAACTGAATATGTGATGAATAGTCAGACGTATGAAACAGCAAATGGAACGGCTCTATCAGCAAACTCATGTGGATCCAACAGTTCAATATGGCTCCTAACAACACCTGTTTGTACCACGAAGTATCAGTCAATACTCACTTTCGCCATAGTAGCATTGACTCTAAGTGTTATCACATTCATTACCGTGTTTGGAAATGTGCTGGTCCTTGTTGCGCTTTATCGCTTCAAAAAACTTAGATCAATGTCTAATTGTTTGATAGGTAATCTAGCTGTAAGTGATTTACTTTTAGCCATATCAGTGTTACCGGTGTCAACAACCTATGATCTCCTAGGTTACTGGGTGTTTGGAGAACTGATGTGTACTGTATGGCTCTGTATCGATGTATTGTATTGCACGGCGTCGATATGGGGTTTATGTACCGTGGCCGTTGATAGGTACACGGCTACAGTGTATCCCGTGTGGTACCTGGAGAAGAAATCACCCACTAGAGCGTTAGTGTATATTATATTCGTATGGATGTTCTCAATCATCGTATCAGTAGCTCCATTCATTGGATGGCGTGAAATGATACCCAATTTTTATCAATATAATCCTATAACTAATAAACAAGAGTGTGTTTTATTCATGTCCAGGACGTATGTTGTGTACAGCGCAATGGGTTCATTTGTTATTCCAACCTGTCTCATGGTATTTCTCTATGTACGCATATTTATTGTTCTAAGGAAACGAACAAGATCAATGCGACCAATGAGAAAACGAACATTCTATCCGTCTGAAAGCGATTTTGAAAGCGAAGTTCGTCTTGACGAAGCTGACAGCGATGATAAAACGGACGTAGAATTAAAAGCGGTATCCACGCAAACATCGCCGAAATGCATGATCGTGACTAAAAGAGAAGGTGATGAATCTAAACCAAAATTGATGAATGGTACTTCTGCAGTGAACGGCAAACATGCGCTAGAAAGTCCTAATAATAATAAAACAACATCAGATTTGTTGAAAAATAACGAGGAAAACGACAACAAAAAAGTGCGTGCAAATTTAAGAATCGAAGTGACGGATTTTACGGAAAATGACATTTCAAATGTGCCGCAGAATCATAAAAAGCATTCGATTTCAAAACATTCAGATATGCCCGTAAAAAAGAAAATTTGCAATTTAAAAGTGAATTATGACAAAACGCAAATTGTTCAATCGAACGGCAAGAGTCCTAGTCACATTTCAAGAAAAAGTCTCAATTTTAATGATGAATCTTCCGATATTGATGGTGATAATAAACTCATGAAATCCCCAAGGTCAAGTCGTGCTATGTTTTTCCCCTGGAAGAGGGGTAATTCAGGATCACTTAGTGTTAAACACAAGTACGAGCTACGGGAGCGCAGAGCCACAAAACGGATGGCGATGATTATGGCGTGCTTTTGCTTCTGCTGGTGGCCTTTTCTTTTTATGTACACTATTAGAAGTTTCTGTGAAAACTGTCCTCTCGATATACACTTTCAAGCAGCCATTATATGGCTTGGGTATGCCAACTCCAGTCTCAATCCAATCCTATACACGATATTCAACGATGACTTTCGAAAAGCTTTTCTTAAAATTGTGTTTTGCAAAGCAAGCTCAAACAATAGACGACATAGATAAGTTATGATTTGTACCAAACTGTCGTCGTGTACAAGAATATCAGTGTTTATGTGATAACTACACAGCGCTTACATATTAACAAACTCAAATATTTGATGACATCAACATAACTAGTATACATTGTATACAAATATTCAAGCATGTCATATCTTTGTTCAAGTGTTCATTATTTGTACATTTTATTTAATCATAACAATGTCATATACCATACTTATGTGCTAATTATAGTAGAAGCTTAAAATGAACTAGGGTGTTTTTTTATCTGTTTATGTATAACAACCGAAAGTAAATTCCTGAAACTTCTCAGATTACACATCTCTACACTCTTACCAAAGTCTGACATACCAAGCAGTACCTTCGAGCATAGCTTTGACAATCTGCTTTCGACAGCTTTTCCGAGTTTATTATTGCTACAATATGCATGCAACTGTCAAATTGTCATTAATAATATTTGATGCATGCAGTTTATAGAAAACAATGCGTATTTGAAATGGGGGGGGGGGCTCTCGTAATGCTAGTGGCAGATCTAATTCTACACATAACGTTTGTTGGTTGACAATTGATGTACTTAGTTAAAGAAATAAATAAATATTACACAATACGAAGTTCCCTACCGTACACTTTATCAATCTGATAATATAATGTAGGGGTAGGGTTCATTGGGCCAAATGCAATTTGTTCCGGTTCTCCAAGAACTAAACATCCGAGAAATTAAAGTATTGAATCATGGTTATCTGAACTGAAAACAATTAGTTAATCGTTTAAACCATCATGGCTGTTTCTTGCAATCATGACCATAAGTCTGGCTACCGACTAGATAATATGTCTATCAACTAAAACATATGTTTCATTTCTATATTTTTACTAGATCTTATTTGGCTCGTAGTTTTTGGCTCCAATTATCTATGTTTGATACAGATAGACAAATATACTATGTTGTATAAAAATGAGTAGCTACAAGAGTTCTCTCCAATAACACACAGTAAAACATGGAGTCTGTATGCAGTCTACATGACCATCAACCGGCAGGGTAAGGAAGTTGCAACACCATAGGGGAAAATAAGTATAAGGAAATTGCAACACCATAGGGGAAAATAAGTATAAGGAAATTGCAACACCATAGGGGGGCATAAGTATAAGGAAGTTGCAACACCATAGGGGGACATAAGTATAAGGAAGTTGCAACACCATAGGGGGACATAAGTATAATGAAGTTGCAACACCATATGGGAAACATAAGTATAAGGAAGTTGCAACACCATAGGGGGACATAAGTGTAAGGAAGTTGCAACACCATAGGGGAAACATAAGTATAAGGAAGTTGCAACACCATAGGGGATACATAAGTGTAAGGAAGTTGCAACCCCATAGGGGAAACATAAGTATAAGGAAGTTGCAACACCATAGGGGAAACATTAGTATAAGGAAGTTGCAACACCATAGGGGAAACATAAGTATAAGGAAGTTGCAACACCATAGGGAATACATAAGTGTACGGGAGTTGCAACACCATAGGGGATACATAAGTATAAGGAAGTTGCAACACCATAGGGGATACATAAGTATAAGGAAGTTGCAACACCATAGGGGAAACATAAGTATAAGGAAGTTGCAACACCATAGGGGATACATAAGTGTACGGAAGTTGCAACACCATAGGGGAAACATAAGTATAAGGAAGTTGCAACACCATAGGGGATACATAAGTGTAAGGAAGTTGCAACACCATAGGGGAAACATAAGTATAAGGAAGTTGCAACACCATAGGGGAAACATAAGTATAAGGAAGTTGCAACACCATAGGGGATACATTGGAAATTGAATTAGTTATGTTCATTGCAATGCTCAATAATGATAAATGTAAAATATTAATATTTAAAGATGCATATGGCTCATCTGAACATAAAATGTTTGAATTGGATTCATCTAGTATTGTTGTTACATTGGCTACAGCATATCTAAAAAAAAATTCGATTGAAAATATCTTTTTTTATTATATAACTAACAGACAAAACAATAGCCGAACTGTTAACAAAATTTGAAGTCTTTTAAATTTTATGATGTACAAACATCCTTCTTCAACAAATACGGATCAATACATTATGAGTTCATTCTTTGTTAATGCATGTTTATTGATGTTTTAACTATAGTAAATATATTTTCATATTTGATTAGGTAAACAAATGAACCAAAAAATAATTACTTTAATTATTCAATAAACATAATCCGGTCATATGTTGTATGTTACAAGTTCACGTCTGTCGAGCGAAAGAAAACTGTATGACCCTAAGAGTTTAACATACTGTGGTGTAATTTATCACAGCGATTATATTATACTTCGAGTTATGATAAATGCCGTTTCATTCGTACGTTCTTCATTAATTTGACATCTGTCCTGTGACCACTGGGCGTATCCTTATTCAATTCATTTTTGTCGATGTATAACTCAGAAAAGAACTGTTTGATATTGTTTCATATTTTTGATTTCACTAGTGAAATATCGAAAATAATACATGGGTGTTATTACCACTCTACACTGTATGTTATGTTAAACATATATTATAATCCTTAAAACCGTTTGTAGTAACACCATAATTTATGCAACATTTCAAATCGGTTCCACAAATGTCTACCAAACAGCGTATCAAACACAGACCGCATTATCCCTACCAAGATTTGCCAAGTTGCCTGATTCGTGAATAGCAGAGCAAATACTCGTAAACCCCGAGAAATATTACTTTCATCGAGAGATAGTAAAATTGCATTTCATTGAGTAGTTTTATTTCATCAGATTATGATCTTTATCTCGTAAAATATCTTTGCTACCAATTATTTTCCGATTTTTTTGTTCTTGTGCGAGTATTGTATTGAATAATCGCACAAACCCCAAAAAAATCGGGAAATAATTGGTATCTTAGAATACTCATACAAGAACAAAAAAAATCGGAAAATAATTGGTAGCAAAGATATTTTACGAGATATATGATCACAACCGACTGCGATCTTTTGTGACATTTTTTGTTAATAATCATATTGACTTGGACTCGGTTACACTCTATTTTACTGGTGTAATATATACTTCTCGCCGTAAAATACAATTTGTTCGATTTAAGTACGAAAAAAGGGTAATTGCTAGGATATCATTATTTTATCATTGCTTCTTAAAATGTCGTTGGTGATCATTTCCTATAGTCTGGAATGATTTTCTCGCCTTGCAGGGAAACATTCTTATTCTCTTCTCTGATAGCTATATTGTAGCGTCGAATCACACAACGATATTTTGTTAGTTTGATTTCGATGCGTTTCTGAACAGTTTAACAGTTCATTTTCATTTCTCAGTTCATATAAAACATGACAACATGAGTATATAATATACAGAATACAAATACAATCGTAAAGAGGCAGTTACAATAAGAAAATGAATGCATCATGCACAAGAAATACAATTGTAGAGTGCATGATTAACAAATATTGCAGGAGAAGGTATTTTTATTCTAATTTTGTTTATAAATATGTATACAAGAAAAATATGTTATTTTCGGATGTTTTAAGTGTGGCATTTATTTAAATTTACATACAATAGAATGTATACCGCAATTAAATTGACCGCGAACAGGTGTATGTACTTTCAGGACCGGTCCATGTCAATGTAGGTAAGGAAATGTTCTCGTGCGTAAAACAATAACTGCTGTTTGGTTTATTTTTCTATCAAAACACAACCGAGGATTATTCTCCGTCACACTAAAGGACAAACACGAACATTTCAATACACCTATTTTGAAATGTAATTATCCAGGTAATATATTCATGCGTTCGTGGTTAATAAAACTGCACTATATCATATATTTAAACATCAAAACGAAAGTAGGAATTTGCTGTAACCTTCATTAGAGTTCTGACAAATCGAAGAGGGATTTCAATGAACAGGGACCGACAATAACCGTCGTTAAGCATACACGTATATCAAAAACGTTTTAAAACGTGTTTTATTTCAGACATTGACACATTCAACATTATATGCCAAGGGAACATGTATTCCGGAAGGACGTTGGGAGTTAGAAGTCTTCCGAAAAATATTCAGTGAAATGAAAGTATTTTGGACGGCTCGGAAGTCATTCCATATCGAATAATTCCATCCTTTAAACCCCCCCCCTTGTTGTCCCCCTTAAATTCTCCTTCGTTGTTCTTATGGTCAGGCAGACAATTCCTTGCACCCATATTCGGATAATTGCTTAACCTTGTAGGACCTTCAGTGGCTGGTGTTTGTATACTGTCATTGTCCAAGTATTAAATGTAGACACTTTGGATAATAAAAACCCCCTAAAAACAACGCATGTTCATGCATCTAGACAATCATTTATACAAACAATTATGAATACCGCAAAACCTTATACTGAAAAATATGTCTCAGGCACGCTTCACAAATATCACGTGATGTTTAGCAGGGTGGGCAATAACGAGTGATCAAATCGTAGAACCGGAAGTTGAGTTTGGTTACACAGTCAGAAAGAGAAAATAAACATATCCCCATAAACCGTTTATCCACGTGTTTGATAGAACAAACAATTAATCCATCGCATATTTAGGCTTCAAATAATGCAGTTGCTTTGTTTTTACTCTATGAAAAGATACAATCTTCAATCTTACTCCTCATAGGCCCGACTTTCAGAAATATCGGTGATTTAAGCATAATGCTCAGTGCATGAATATTCGCCTTGCAAATGTCCTATCATTCTTTAAAAGACGTAATAGCATGAAAGCTGGGAGGCAGGTGGGAAGGATTGTCATCAATCAGTTGCGTATGACCCGAGTGTCGCATTCAGAGATGTTCTTCATCAATTTGTAATGGGACTTTTGAGTCAAATAAACAGCTAGGGTCATGCGGTGATTATTCCAGCTATTGGAGTGGAGGAAGACACAAGACCTGTTGATGCAACAGTGCTTCATTCATTCAAAGCCATCTAAAATAATTATATTCCTAGATTGACTGACGTGACAAAAATAATGACAGTCTTGATTTGATTTCTATCATATTTTGCGTGCAACCTGTTCATTTTTGATAGAAATCAAGCAGTATCTTAAAAAGCAAATCACACTACAAAATGATTTCCATTACAATGGCAAATAGCTAAGACCATGCAAATTGCCTTAAGCTCCAATTTAATTATTTTACGATCATATTGTCATATTAGTTCCTATGATCACTGATGGAAAGTCAACTTGTCCTTCGGAGATCAGCAGAAATGCTATTGGTGTAATTTGTCATTAGCCAAGTCTGATGTTTATTGATATTGCAATTTAATTGATCTATCAGGGCAATCGTGTTGCAAAAGTAATATTATTAGTATCAAGCAGTTCGGTCATCTATCTTTCGGCTAAGTAATGAAGGCCTTCAGAGAACATATATGATATAAATACATTCGCATCCGTAAAAATACTAAAATATTAAAAACTTGAATTATGTATACCAGCTTCGATATACATCCGACAAGGTAAAAATTAGATCGAGATTAAAAATACTTATTTAATATAAAGAAATACACGAGTCTTAAAACATAAATCAAGTATACCAACATAAGTTTGATTCGAAGATTATTTACAAGTTCGTACAATTTCACATCAAGTATACAAAATCATGCAGTGCCTAAAATGCGCCGCGACATACCATTAATATTGATGTAGTTTGCCAATTTGTCATTGTATTTGTTTATGTATATATTTTCTCATTTCTTCACGCTTTTGAAGTGGCTATGCACTTTATACAAGGTATTTCAGACTCGACTTTCACATTCATTGGACAAAAAACGATGAAGTTGCAAAAAAGGGCGACGAAAAAATCATGATCTGAGATAAAGCGACACAGCCTTGCAACTGTCCACAAGATTAATATCCTATTTTACAAATCGGAAAGAAATCTTAAATACATTAAACAAGCAATTTTGTATGCCATCAATTCTAACCGATAGCAACAAAAACACAAAGGGTTGTCATGAGTTGACTGGAAATAATTAATCAGTATCTGTCAACTGGAATGCAATGAATGATAGACTTGTGTAATTAATATATAATTAAGCTGGAACTGTATGACATATAAGACTCAACGAATAGCAACATAATATCTGACATGGTGATGATACATGCGTATGTCCGAACACATTCACTACGAGTCGTGAACATAACATGCACTTAGTCTGAAACTGCATGAAACCAAATAATGAGATGAATACAGATCTTAGAACATCAAAGACTTTCAGGTGACATTCAGGTATCTGTAGAAAGCACAACATCACGAAACTTATAATGAGAGAAAACTGATATAAACAGTTAAGGTGTCATATTTGTGCAACTTCAAATTTCATCATACTGATATAATATTCTAAAAATTCACAATCAATCAAACTTTGTTTGTAGGGGTAAACTCGTCCTCATAGAAAACTGAACTCAATACAACAAACAATTACATTGTTGTATCCAAACGAGGGCAGAAACAAGCGTTTATGGAAACCGCGTTTTGCAAAATCAAATTAATTGACTCTTCATTACATGGAGATATTGAATTGTTGACGTAAAACACAATACATTGACATGGCTATAGTGAAAATCTATTTGTCAGAAGAAAAAAATGGCCATACCTAAAACATAAAATAATTTCTTCAAACATTTAAATTTACCACGGCGTAAATTATACTTTAGTGGGGAGAATGTATGATTATAAACGGTCCATGTCTTAGAAACATTACAAAAACACGTGGAATATTTGGAGAACAGTTAGAAATAAATTCTCATCCGTGATGATTTGACCGAGAATAATTACTCTACTTTAGCATTTCTTCATAACTGGATCATGGGGAGAAATTGTCAGTTAGTCGTAGAAGAAAGATTTATACTCGGCCGCTGAAGAAAGTTTGCATAAGGATTTTTTGTTAATCTAAATGAATTATTTCTTTCAGAAATGCTCGATGATTTGAATTAAAATGCTCAGCAATTTATGACAAATTTGCATGAGCATTTTGCAATTTTGCATTTCTTTTTCAAAATGATTGATATTTTATGATTTTAGCTGCAAAAAGAAGGCATGGGTAAACGAGAAATATATTTACAAGATGATCTGTGCAAATTGAAATAAGTGAATATGTCGAAGTTTTATTGGTTTACATTTTGAGTTATTGCACGAATACATGTAAATAGAATCAATCAATAAAGTCATGCAAATATCAAAATTCTACTTAGTAATTTGAATTTATGAACATATTCAACAATAATAACATGCGTGGAATAAAGATTTTTTTTTCATGTTCAAAAACAATTAATAAGGCGCCTAAATATGACCTTAAGAAATCTTCATTGAAATGTGCCTTTCCGACAGGTAACGAAACAAAAACATGTGTTACTGTTCATATCAGAAATGATAAGTTGCAACATGGAACGCAACATACAAAAGACAATGCCTCACCACACAGCCCTCCGTGAAAACAACAATCCATAAAACATAAGGTATTTGAGGAGGTGCAAGGGCTAATACGTATTTGCTTTTGCACCCTGTCATTTCAATGACGATTTGTTTAGGTCGTTGCCTTTTATGAAGGATATATTTTGAAGCTAGCGATATCCATGTGAGGTTTCTCCAAGATTGACCGACATGTTATAGGTTTTTTAAGTAGTTTTCAAACCGGTAAGTGTTTTAGAATGGTAGATAATTTAAGTATTTGAAGTGCAACCATCCGTAGTCGAGTATTAGTCTGAAACAACCCATCGTCAATGAATCTATTCTTGAACATGAAAGTGAGTGCTATGTAATTAGAATTAACATACATCGGATCATTATATGATGGATCGAATTCATATTCATCAGGAGAAACAAAGGTGCATAGACGAACAAGAATACTACGGTGGAACTCAGATGCCTGACATGGATAGCAGTTGGTAAAGATATAAGACGTAAGTTGTTTAATAGACATTTACTATAGCAAGACAATACATGCAATCTTAATATAATTCCGTCCCTTTTAATAGAATAATTCATGTATTCAACAGTATTATTTCTAATTGAGTCGACTAACCTCGCGTGAAGTCAAGGAAACCTTTAACAAACGTTCGACAATGTTCACAACAGAACGGCCCGTAAGCCGAGAACTTTTTTTCAGCCAAGCATTACATGAGCGCCTCAATACGATTTCCAACCTCTTCTTTAAGTGACGCCATTTCCAGAAAACATAGGTAGAGTCAGAAAATAACCGTGCCGTCGACCTTTGTTGTTAGCACAGAGAGATTAAATTGTAACAGGGGACACTTCTTACATAGGTCAATGAATCCCTTTACATACCCCAGGGAATTAATAGCATACAAAACAACGGGGCTGAGGGGTGCAAAGTAAACCATGTATGGAAATAGGGGGAGCAAGAGATCAAACAAGAGGGCCATGGTGGCCCTATATCGCTCAATAGGACTAGTAATTTAAACTGTTATTGAACAATCGGCGAATGACCTACCCAAAGTTTCAGCATTTACAACCGGCATAAAAAGAAAACTGCAAGAAACAAACAACTTCCATGTGTGAACCAGATGGGCACGAATGTTTGTAAGTATAATGGATGGAATGTGTTTTTGCTGTTCGCACTACATCTAATTAAACACTCCGTACATAAATAATCATCAACACCAACAGAAGATACAATGCAATGAAATCGATGTGTAGACAATAGAAAGTACTATTACAGAGCAGAATACGTAACAGACATGTTAAAGTACACTGAATTCTATCTCCAGGGAATACCGAATACTTTTAGTGGCGTAGAATTACAAGGCCAGTAAATCAAGCAGCAACATTTTGTTGTAACATCAGAACTACAATGGAGACATATACATTTATCATACGTGACCAAAATTAGAATAAATCAAGCATGGTTATTGGTTTGATATGTTAATTCCATGGTAGAAGACCCCCATTTTCTTCCAGCCTAACCCGATTCAACCCAAGCAAGAGACTTACAACCACAAGTAATCTGTTCGCACACTGTCAACTAAACAAACGATTCATGCGTATCATAAATAAATCAAATATACATTTTGTTTGTTCTCTGATAAAAAAACCACAAAACGAACCTTGGAGTAGTAGGTCAATATTATCAAAATATAATTTTTCACGAATTTCTCATAGCACAGAGGAACTATTCAACATGAAACCACAGGGATTCGTAAGAATACGTTTGGTTAGCTTATTTGCTGTTCATTAGTGTCAGCGATTTACATAAGGTTTTACGTAATAACCTGCTCAGTTTTTCACTCTGTTATACTAAACAATATTTAACTATGTTAAATATTGCTATACCATCATTAAATATACATAATCAGTATTTAATGATTCTTACGTACCGAGTAAATGTATAGGGATAAGGGTAACTGTTACGCTACAAATTGATCCATTAGTTACGATTCAACGGAGGGAGCATACATACTAAATGCGCTAAATCATGGACATGGGGAACCCGAGGGTCATCCCTTGTATTGTAGTACACGTTCATCGAACCAAATTATTTCATTGTAACGAGGTCGTAGGATTAAAATACAGAGAAAACATGCTTTGGTTTACCTTTCGATAAGGGGTACGTTACCTTACCGACATCCACTTCATATACAACATCTGCATTATATATTGCTAACTTCTTGTTATAACATTAAATATAAGGTTGATTTAAATTTACATTCAAAATATCTCCCCTAAAGGTATCGGAGTTACTATAGTGTAGCATTATCGAGTTACCAGCAATCGTAACATCTCGGCAATTTTTCATGTTGCACAACAAATCTTAACCTTCAAATTGCAACTAATTTGTTTGCTTGATAATGCGCCGAGAGTCTTTTTCAAGATATTTCTTGTTTACATTGAAACCAGTAACAGCATTGATAGTTAGACTTTTTATTGTTGAATACGTATGAATAAAAATGTCAAATGAATATTCATTATGGTTTTAACTACTTGTTTTCACAGTTTAGCACGGTTCTATTAGCACATACGTTGTGTTAGTAATGTATTTTAATACAGTGACTCGTGAAAACGGAACATTATTGTACGATGCTTCAAGTTTTTAAATATTAAGTTGTGCTAATATGCTTTAGGACATAGCCGTTCATGTTCCAGGAAGGGAAAAGATAAACGGTGACAAAATTTGTCTAAAAGCTTATGAATAAAATAGTAGATCATTTCCGTTCTTCCATTCAAAAGTGGCGTTTAGCATCATTTTCTGAACGCGATGTAGAAATTGTGTCTCCGAAAATAGCACACATACAATAAAAGTCCACGGATCAACCATAATTATGTATACGAAAGCTCCGGTATTTCGTTTGGACTTTACCAATACAAGAAATTCTAATCAAATGTATACCTAATTCAAAGCGCATACATATGATTAACCGACTCGCGAAACAATCACGCAATGTATAGGCGCGCTTTGTTCCTAACTACAACTGAAAGATGTATATGTAACACAGGACAAAACGAACTGATTTGAAATATCGGAACAGAATTAAGTCAAAGAGTCTCGGAATGAAGAACTGAATTACGAAATACGAAGATGTTAACAACGAGATAGATGAGAGAAATAATGGAAGTTGACAGAGCGTAAAGTCAAAGTAGACACTGCCCATAACTGTACCAAGAGATTACCACATTGCTATGGTGACAAGCCGAGACAAACAGAAAACTAATAAATCTCACATCTCCGTATCATGAAATGTTCATGTATCAAAATCAGAACTTTTGCGGAAAGTCGAATACATGAAATCCAAGTCCTGCGTACTGAGAACTACAAAACTGTATCATAACGCATACGACTGCTCGAGTATCCTACTTCAAGTGTACATTGCCACCTTTTCCCGTCCGACCATGTACTCTAATGAAAAAACTATTTTTGTTGAAAATAAAGAATTCAATTCCAATCGAGACATTCTGCAGAGGCGGGGTCACGATATTATCAGATACATGATAACTGAAATAATCCGAAGAAATGTCGAGGTTTTTTTTAAAATAACGAAGTTGAGCGAACAGTTAATGCAGATTGTGTATGTCGTAGAAACCCAGACAAGACGGATACGCAGTGTTTGATCTTATCCAGATAAAACACATGTATAACAAAACATATTATGGCGTTTACTGATAATACTTAATTTACCAGAAATCGAGGGTTCAGTGCAAGACTATACTAACTCCTATATAAATACATAAGACTTAGGACAGTATTGCGCTGAACCCTCGAAATACAGCGTCATAATGTCACACGAGTTGAAAGGCATAGAGCAAATATGTATGTAATCGTTAGATCTGTCGTAATTGAAGTATTGGACGATATCCTAATGATTGCATGCTTTAAAACATATCTCTGGATATTTGTTCTTATTACTGAGGTAAAACGATACACGATGAAAGGAGCTAATCAAAAGCGCTGACCACAATGACTACTACTTTGAAACCACTTTACCGTAAAATTGGAAGTTCATGTCAATCGGAAACACGTCATCACTTAACAACTATATTGTTCCAGCCCAAAAGATCGAATAAATAGTTTTTTTAATCAATGATGGGGGTTCAAAAGTTCATCACACTTTCAACAATTCGAATATAGATAGTGTCTAAGTAATTGAGAAAAGCGAATGAGATAGTCATCAAAACAAGCCGTCGATTGAGAACATCTGCTTAACACGCATGATAATTGCGCGCCATGTAACCAACCAATCCCTCAGATAGGAAGCTGATTGTGGAATTTTATGGATCTTGTGGACGATAGTTAATTGTCCAACATCCGTAAATGTATAATTATGATTGTCTTCTAAACAATAGAGAAACAATTAAGACTTTGATTGAAGAATGTGGATAAAAGAGAGATTAAGTTGTTACAGGTAATGCCCCATTCATAAGACAATGCCTCCTCACACAGATCCCCGGGAAAACAAAAGACTACTAAACATCAGGCAGTGAGGGGGTGCAAGGGTAAACATGTATGGGAAAAGGGGTGCAAGAGTAAACATGTATGGGAATAGGGGTGCAAGGGTAAACATGTATGGGAATAGGGGTGCAAGGGTAAACATGTATGGGAATAGGGGTGCAGGGGTAAACATGTATGGAAATAGGGGTGCAAGGGTAAACATGTATGGGAATATGGGGTGCAAGGGTAAACATGTATGGGAATATGGGGTGCAAGGGTAAACATGTATGGGAATATGGGGTGCAAGGGTAAACATGTATGGGAATATTGGTGCAAGGGTAAACATGTATGGGAATATGGGGTGCAAGGGTAAACATGTATGGGAATATGGGTGCAAGGGTAAACATGTATGGGAATAGGGGTGCAAGGAATGGTCTGGCTGACCATTAAGAACAACTAAGGAGCATTAAGGGGGAAAACAAGGGAGAAATTTATAAAAAGACATATAATAATTTCGGATTTGAAATATTGCGGTTATAAAATTATATTATTATAAATTTAGGGAAAGCATCTGCATTAACTGAAGAAGAGCATCTGCAGGAAAGTTCAAGACACGATGGAACCAATATAATAATACAGTATGTCTCAGTAATAATCCTTCATTACCTAATATTGGTATTATGATGCATCTGGCTCAGCTGAACGTAAACATGTTGAATGAACTTCATCCATTATTGTTGTTGCATTGGCTAAAACATCTTTAATAAGAACCATTGTAATGTATAACCGATTGAAAAATGTTTTTCTCACTAACAGACAAAATATGGAAACGTGTTGGTGTTTTTAGTTCTATGATTATGCAATCTTCTTTTTTCGACCAATACGGGGTGACGCATAATAAGATATTTTTTGTTTACGCATTTGGTTTTATGTAAAACGTAATGCAACATATTTTTCATGTAAGTTATGGTAAACAAATGAATAAATTGAAATAGAAATACATCTTGGAGTTTCTTGTGATAAACCGACTTGAAGATTTATTGTTAGCAAACAACCCGGTCAAAATTAACCAAGAAATAGCAAAGCGTTAAGCGTTCGCATTACTGACATCGGCTTTGATAAAGACGCAATAGACGCGAACGTCCAATCACCATTTCCTAATTGTTACAATGTAATTATTCACATTTTGTCGATGTTGTAATGACAGACGAAACATGCCGATGTTAACGATTCAATTCAATTCCGTTTATAAGGCATACTCTTTACAGAGCATTGACCTTTACTGGGGAAATGTTTAACAGAGAAGAACATGAACATATATCCAATTAAACAATACATACACTGAACAAAATTTCTAATTGGTCACTAGGGTTTTTAAATGATATTTTCCAAGCCGTGAATAAAAAACAAACAACGGAAGAACAATAGTAAACGTAATTTATTTGTTCAACTTTCTGAAATAATTAATCCACTTTGACCCTGAGATGAAATTTACGATCGAACAACAACAACAACCCTAAAATTGAAAGTCATGAATGAGTAATATATGGTATGGTATCTTCAATAAAACCGAAGTGACCAATTAGAAATTTTGCTCAGTGTACATATAGAGAGAGATGACAGCATACTCCATAAGCAGTACTATAATTATTTTACAGTACTATATATACACATTATGGATATTGTATCTTTGACAATAACATGAAAGTAGCGAAGGTTAACATACAGAGAGTATATAAGTACATGGAGACTAGACAACATATAACATATATAATTATTATAAGCTTGTAAATAAAACGTACAATGAACGAAGAGTAAAGAAGATCATTCTAAAACAATACGCTCTAAATTTGCTGAAAAAACAAAATTAGCTTTTTTGATTAACAATACTGTTATTTTGTGAATTCATTAAAGATATAAATTTGTTGATCGACGGCCATCTTTGATAGTATTTAGGTAAATATTTTGCTCTTAGCTCACGGTATTTAGAACAAACCAGGACAAAGTGATACTCATACGCATTTTTTCTCAATATTTCTATACCTCCTTTCTTCAATATGAAATGTGTGCGCAGAAGAGCATCTTATTCGATTTAACGCTTTCTATGTTAATCATTTATTGCACTATTCAGATAATTTTCTGTATTAAAATTGTTTTTGATATTTTTTATAATTTACCAATTTCGGAGAATTGTTAATATCCAAAAACCAATTTCGGATAAACTGCTCTTTAATTCTTTCCATAATGCAATTTAATTGAACATTCCTTCATTTGTTTGCGGATTCATATAAAGTCAACAATGATGTTGAACAAGAATATAACTTACATACATTTTACTTCGAAAGCTAGACGTGTAAACATTTTAATTAAAACCACGTAAATTGTTTTTTTTTAATCGCAGTTGTGTAGGAACACGATTTCACACAACTTAGAATGAAGCTATTTTTAATGCTTTGTTTCCTCGTAAAACATTGCTCTAATGTTGTATTTGTATTCTAACGATAAACATAGGACAATTCAAAGCAACAAAATCTATGAAAAATCATTTACGTACATACCATTGCAAGAACGCAATTGTAAGGCATCGAATAAACATATGCACATTTTAACTTGCAGGAAGTCAAAGACCAAAGAGATATGATACATTTCACTTGTTGTATAGCTAGAATAAAATGTTGAATACAAATCAAATATGTTATGAATCTAAATGTTGTGAAATTCGCCGAACTATTTTGTCAAATGTATTTGTTTTATAGCACATAAAACTAATTGCATTGTAATGATAATGTCCATGCGCTCTATATAGCATTTGGCAATACCACGTGCTTTATATATGGTAATTCCTGTCCAATTTCTACATTTAATGTTTACAAAAATTCGGTCAGCATGTTGTTTTTTTCTCTAGAAATAAACATCACATAAATAAAAAGTACAATTATGTTATATACGACCATCTATCAGTCATTCTCAACGAAGCGAACATAATGGCAGAAACTTTACAGCTTGTTCCAAAAATAACGGATAATGGAACTCCAAAGACTATGGTCCGTTTACTGTCGGTCCAATTTACATCAAATAGGACGATCAATGGAGTGAGTTACTGACTCCTATCACGTCTTGATGTCAATAAACATGCATGGAGTAATCAATTACAACAATAAGAGATATTATTGCCAGATAAAATAGTAAACGAACCAAGTCTGTTCTAGAGAATAAAACATTCAACTCGAGGTCGGACAAAACAAAATAATTAAAGACAATCCTCGAACCACTGATCACGCGATTAATACTAATTAACAGGTTCCGCAAGTATGTAACTAGAACAAAGAAAAAACATGTGTTTTACTTCAACAATGCAGTCGTTATCTTTACTATCTTAATTGAGAAGAGTCAATAAATGTTTCAGTCGCCTTTCGACTTGGAAATGAACTTGCGAACTCTGAAAATGTGACGGAAAGTGTCAAAAGTAACATGGTGCTGATATGAAGTTGACTTAAGCTTAGTAACGAACAGGATGGTGAATTGAACATTTCTCTTGTACACTGACAGATGATTATCTATACAAGAATTCAACAAATTTCAACAAACAAACGGCTGAGATAAGATTGATTAAGACAGAATACCGCCAAGATGGTGGACAGGAGTAAGCAAACTGGATCTTTACAAATGTACGGTTGTAGTTCAATACTTACATCTTACAAATATTTGGTCAAACATTGACATGCCACATGTACACGACTAGGCGTATAGTAAATGTTATGTTGTACAAATGAAGGTTACAAAAGATAGCAAGTATTGCATTTAGCGGTATAACTTAAACTAATAAACCTCTAGATTCACGTTGAACTTAATAATTACCTGGAAACCTACAGAAGCTAGAAAGGGTATCCACAGGACACAGGTGCCACCACTTTACTCCATTATCCCTTGGTTTGGTGGAGAGAAATGGGAAACCCCATGTACGCAACTTCACTTGCTGTTATACATTCCTATAAAGTTTGAAAACTGTATGTCCAACAGTTTAGTAGATATGAACGATACAGGTTAATGGCACGGACGGACAGACGGGCAAATGACAGGCGGACAAGGGTAAATCTTAGTGGCATACGCGATGGTGTAGGAGCACAAAATGAGAGATCAAGTATTCAAAGCATAACAATACATGAAAATTGTGAGACTCACTTGACTAAGCATATAAGTTGTTCAGCTTTGTGTTTTGGCAATACATATTTGTACACGTACGTGTATCAAAATGTGTAAATTGTGTACACGTTTGATAGCCAGCGTCAGTCAACTAAATTCTGTAAAGTGTACAATAATACATTTTATTTCACGAATATTGATTAATGTATTATGTACTGCAGTCATTGTAGAAAAAAATTACAGGTTTCAAGGTTTAAGAGAGAGACAGGGTACGCCACAAAGACCTCCGGGAAAACAACAGTTTATAAAACAGAAGGCATTTACACCCGTTTTGTTCCGTTTGAGAATACCGCGACATAAATCATAGCAAATGCTACGGCTTTATTGCCCAGTTGTCTAGTCAGCTCGGTAAATGGTACAGCTGCATACTGTAATATTTTCCTAAACGGTGTTTTAGTAAATGCATAAATCGACAAATGAACGCAAATATGCGCCTGAGACGAAATAAAATCTACACTTAGAGAAATAAGAAAATGAGTTGGTTCCATTACAATTCCAATTAGGGCAAATACAATTTCGTCTTATTTCATTAAATATTTAAGATATATATTAAGACACGACAATACCGCAATGGAAATTAATCTGTCCCCAGCGAATTATTTAATTAATTCTATCATGAAGCCGGTAACATACGATAGTCACGATAAATAGTAATCTTTGTCGTGAGTTGTTTCATATGAAGAGCACTGCTTGCAGAGGATTAGTTAATTGAAGTTAGAAAATTCGAAATGTATTAAATACGATTAAAACGGACAAAAAATGAGAAGTGGGTCGTATTTCCGAATTTAAAGTGCGGTTGACATCGAGTGGGTAAACCATTTCAATGCGACGGTCAATTAACCAAGCTTGTATTTCCAGGGGTCACACATATTTTAAGGCTGAAACTCAGACTCAAGACTTTAAATTTGCAAAAAAATGTATTTACCGGCATTTCGATTAATTGATACCCACTCTACACTTTTGCCAAGCTTGTATATGGAAATAATAACCACACAACGATTTACAGCCTTGTATATGTCAGTAAAATACAATGTATTGCAATGATCGTAAGTCACGACACATACGTGTATATGAATACAATGTAACAATACCAACCGAATGTAAACGAGAATACGAAGTAATAAAATGAATGAACGGTACTGACTAGTACAATAGCAACTTTGTCGTTCTACGAGCCATTCATCCACAATTCCAGTTCCCTGACAAATATATGCGTATCATATTTCTGATTTATAGAATGTGTCATAATTTTATTGATGTCAATGACAAACATCTGAAGGCATTGATGTCAAACATATTACGAATACCATTAGTTTTGTAGATAGACACCCAAGAAAACGACTAGAAAAGTTGTCCAAATGTATACGTTGAATATATTAACTATATTGGAGATTTTGTCGTGTCTTGTACTTCAGAGTTTCCAGTTAAGGAATCGACGTAAGTCATCAATAAAAGAGAGAGAATAAGTTGCTACAGGGAACGCCACATACATAAGACATTGCCTCCCCACACAGACCTCCGGGAAAACAACAATCCATAAAATATAAGGCACTTGAGGAGGCTCAATGGTACACACGTAAGGGAACAGGGGCGCAAGGACTAGCCTGGCGGAGCAAAATAATTTAACTAGGAGAATAAGCCAGAATTTCTATAATCACATAAAACGCGAGATTTTATGGATACATATTTACTGAACTAAGCAAATAATCTGTCAGTTACCAACGTTCCTATAGTTTAAGACTATGAAACAGTAATATAATGTTTATTTACGGGGAAAATTCTTAGAGAAATTCAAACTATTTCCATTCCATACACAATTAATTGGCTATACATAGTTGATCAATCTTGTTTTCTTCTTCTTTATCTAGAACACCGGCGATTCCACCAGTCGTAACAAGGTATCGCTTGATAGCTCTTGGGTACTTCAACATTTGATTTATAATTTGATTAACACATTTATTACAGTAAATTTTATAGTAGTACCCAAATAATGTCCGAACTGTCATTCATAACGGATGATAGGGTTAAAATATTGGATAGTAAGACGAAAATGTCGATTTCTAGACGATGTTAATCTTCCAAGTCTATACTCAGTATATTTAATAACGCACAGTGTGGGATTTGTAAATGTTCACTGACTGACTTTTAGGTTACAAGATAAGAACTTGACACGATAAAATCGCACGTGTACGTAACATGTATGCTAAATTTCATGACAATCGACAAGTTTTTTTCATAAAAAATGAGTTTCAAAAGTAATAAAATGAACTTTAAAGAAGTATGGCTGGTAAATGATTGTGCGTTTTTAAATGTACCAAGTATACAATAAAAACGATCATCACCTACAGGAGAATATCAACGTCCGTGTTATCATTTGATTTTACAATAGTTGATACTTTGAATGTCTTTCACATGTGACCAGCATTTCCAGCTCGACTTCTTCATTGATTTGGATACATGAAATATATTCGTACTTCTCATTTAAACATATACCTATCAACGTATACAAAATGTCGCAAGGAATCAGATAGCAAAACGGCAGGCGCGTGCATAACAACTAATGGCAAGTCAGAGTATGTGAATTTAAAGAGACAATAATTTATGTTTTAATTATCCTAACCGTGACATTTACATTTTCAGAATTATCACATACATGTATATGATCACGCATTGCGCGTGTATCACACGCATTTTCAACCTGAATCACGCTCACACGCTCAGTTTTCAAAGACACACGCATTTTCCAAATTCTACTATGGTTTATATTTTTCAACTTTTAAACGAAACAAAATGATAGCCAAACGAAATTTCGCACCTTTGAGCTGCAGAATATATCGAAAGTATGTCCCTTTTAAATACCAGAACGCTAAATAGTTTCAGTAGCGACGGAATGCAGTTTAAAATCGGAATATTGTTAGATAATTACCTTTCCTGCCGCCCCCTGCTTTAAAATAGCACAGTCCTGGTTCAATCTGAGCCTTGACAGCTCTGTGATCTTACGACCGTCGTGAGGTTTAATATTTAAATATCTGAATGCAATAATAAACATAAAACGTTGAGCACTGTACTTTTATACAAATGTCTCATTTCGTAAGCACGCAAGATATCGTAAACCAACTAGTTATATATCAATAAACGACTATAGACGTAATAAATCCTGACCGACTGCTATATAATCAAATGTTTAACCGCATAACATATTCTGAATATGTCTTAATAAGTAAGCTGGAAACAACAAACAGGATTCTTGGAACGAACATGCTTCAGCAACACTGGAAACAGAGAGGTTTGACTCTATTCTTAATTCTTCTTAGTTGTGTATTATGGTCGGCCAGGACATTTCTTGCGCCTCTATTCCCTTGTGAATTTACCCTTGCACCTCCTAAATGCTTGATGTTTTGTTGATTATTGTTTTATCCGGAGGTCTGTGTAGAGAGGCATTGTCTTGTGTATGTGGCGTTCCGTGCGGCAATTTATTTCCCCTCTATTCCCAATACGCCGTCCGTTCCATGCTCACAGTGGGATAATAAGGTTAGGACAAGCGTGAGGTTGGCTGTACCCTTAAACCATGGGCCAGGATTATAACGAATACTTACACTCAGCAATCCACAATAAAATACTCTTATTTGTCTGATAGTGGACGTTTGGGCATGGAAATTGTATGAACAATGTCTAAGGAGTGTTGTATAGTCTTTTTGTTCCATTTTCTTTGATAATTTAGTGTGATTATTAGATATGCGAGTAAATATTGGATTGTAGTGCCACAATCCACACTCAGACTTAATAATTACACCCGCATTTCATATTACACTAAACTCTCTAGGAAAATGGGACACAAAGCACTCATTTAACATGATGATATATTTTCACACTAAATATACTACTTTTAACTCTCACGCTGACGTTCGGACACGGAACCGACGGCTGACATTCGAATGGTTGATCCACCTGATGGTATTCAGATGTCGATGTGTGTGATTAAAGTTTGTCAATCTGTGTGACCGATCTTTAAGAATTTCAAACATTCTTTATTAACTAATTTAGAGCTATAGATATATACAGTTTCTAGAAAAATTATGAAGATTTTAAATCATTTCTAAAATTTAGTCCAATGCATTTTTCAATTTGTTTATTTGTATATTTTTGTCTTGCTTTCTGAAAACATTTAGCTACTCTACACTGAATCTCACCTAGTATGCCAATATCGCCGTAAGGAACACCAGCCCTGTATAAAAGCCACACACTATCCTAGCGTTTTAAGGGTGGCTGCATGTGTTCGTTGATATTTCATGCTCCATTTGATATTGATCTTATAAATTATATATTGAAAGAATATCGGACTTCCGGCTACCGGCCATTCAAATATGGTAACATAGTACGATGCTTTAATCAATATACATGTATATTTTGTTAGTTTTACATTAATGTCAATGCATAGCTTTGTATAACATAGATTTACGAGAATACACAAATGTGTGCATGTAAATACTAGTTGATGGGGTTTCAATTTACGACAGGACAGTAGTCTTCGTGCGTGGGATGTTTTGATCGATTAGCTAGTCTAATAAGGAAATCAAGATAGAGAACTAGCGTGCACATGCTTCCCAATGTATGTAAATGTGTTCGCTGAACGCCCTTTGTTTCTGTCTTGTCATATACGAGGGACGTTTAAAAATACTCTAACATGGCATCTGTATTATGTGGTGGAATTCATTAACTTTTAAACATTAAACAATAACCTATTGTTGGATTTATCGAATGTACGAGGGATTAAGTTGCTACAGAGAATGCCACATACACAAGACAAAACCTTCCCACACAGAACCACGGTGAAACAATAGTCTACAAAACATTAAGCACTGAGTAGGCGCAATGGTTAATTAGTATAGGATAGGGGTGCAAGGAATGGTCATGTCGATCAAAAAGAACAACTATGGTTAGAGGACAAGAAGTGGCTACATGCAATGCACATTAAGGCGCAATCATTACATTGCATAGAAACTAAATATAAGTTTGACATAAGGGTCTATATTGGAAGTAGGTCATTATTAACGTGGCATTCGAACAACACGCACCATGGGGTGCTTTGGCATGAGTTAGTAAAGTATACAAGATGGAGTCTGCATTTGTAGACTAGGATGAAGTCAACGAATTCAAAATGTGGTACAGACAAACATCTCCCGAGAATTAACTTGCGGGTGACGAAACTTGAGCCTCCTCAAGTGCCCTATAAATTATAGATTGTCTGTGTGGAGAGGCACCGTCTTATGTATGTGGCGTTCCCTGTAGCAACTTATTCTCTCTCTCTTATTATTATGAACTTAACAAGACAGCATATAACTTAATGTGGACAGAAAAAAACGAGACGACCACGTGCTGCCAAACTATGGCTATCCGTTATGAACATTCTTTAGGCATGTTTTTACCAGCAGCTGATAAGTCATACAGATGACGGTGACCAATAGTCTGGACAGTGTACGATCTAATAAACACATCATATTGAAACAATTGAAATACTGCTGCGCCGTCCTGCAATAAGTCTAGAGACAGCATAACAAAGCGGCCACCGACAAAACACGTATGGGGACAGTTTTTTACATCCCTTACATGTCCCATACTTAGTCCCTGTGATTAATTATCTGCCCGACACTAACATTGAACTTGTATAGGAAGGAATATAACTCGTGCAATTCCACAGAATAAGTTGTTTAGCATTCTAGTACATGCACCGATACCAAGATAATTATTTATGGAATATCCCTCACATATTCAAGATTTTATGAATTCATGCAGCTAGGGAATCGATAAAACATTCTGATTCCGTGACGCTTTGACTTAACATTTTGTTATTTCCTCTCACATTGTCCACTAGGCATGATGGGGTGTTACTTTACGATGGCATCATTATATCGTAAAGTTCATTGGCTTTTGATCCAATGAATATATAGATATTTGATACAACGGAATAAGTTAAATGTATCATTAATGCGATTATTTTCTCCCAACTCAGATCGCTGTTTGGTAGTTTGAAAACAGCCCGACTGAAAATCATCTTACAATAACACTTTCTATTAGTTTGAATTGACGTGTTTCAATACTCAAAGCAGATGATTTTAGTCATCAAAACAAAAGTAGGGATTTTGACAAATCGGTGATTACTTTATAACGTATCTGTTTGATGACGACCAAAACATGATACTAGTATTAGGTTTTTCATTCTTGTTTTCATGTGAGAAATCATCACATTTAACAGTTTCAAGTTCTTCAGTGATGTTTCTTCTGAGAAAATTAGGAGTTCAATAACTTATTTATAGCAAATTGTGCCAAAATCGGCGATATGAAAAGTATTTTTGTTGGTAAGAATGTCATTCCTATGGTGGCATATTAATGCCACCAGTTAGCATGATAGTATGGTGGCATATTACTGCCACCAGTTAGCATGATAGTATGGTGGCATATTACTGCCACCAGTTAGCATAATATTATGGTGGTATATTACTGTCACCAGTTAGCATGATAGTATGGTGGCATATTACTGCCACCAGTTAGCATGATAGCGTAAGATAAATATCATACAACTAGAAACAGGCTTGAAAGTGCCCATAACTGCCACCTCTTACCTTTTTATGATGTATTACACTATATTTAAGTGGTAACACGAATCTTATCTAGTTGACCACTTATTATGTTACTTAATAACTCAAATTCGAGAATTTCACTTAAGATTCGTGTTACCACTTATTTATAAATGCCACCATACATTCCTTACCAATAATGTAAAACGTTTTTTCAATAGTAATTACATAAATTACATACAATATATAATGCCGCTTTAAGTGTTCTTGTAACTTAACATGATTAAAAACAGAGATTAAAGACATGTTTTATTGTACCAATAAAATCACACGGGAGTATTTCACCCCTCATTACATTATCAAAGTCCTTTACTAAGGTCGTATCTCCGCAATTACGCGAGTCATTGATTCATGTTCAGCTCTCAAGGCCACAGAATTCGCGCGATCTAAGTGGCGATTCTATATAAAGTGCTTTGCTAAAACGGACATATTCTGTTCTGAAAAGGAGTCATTTGAAGCATTGACTGCGCACAAGTGCACACAAGCAGTTTTACCACTCGCGCACTGCAGAAAAATTATGTTATATTAGGCGTGATGTAGCTCTAACCTACAGAGATCCACAATATCAAATATATAGACATAATAACAACATTAAACCAAATCTACAGGGATGATGTCTATTTATCTCGGTAGCAAAGAGTCAACGACCTGATTAAAAAGCACTCACAGTCAGTCTTTAACGATACTGTTACGTCTGACTACAACCATGCCGCTTTTGTCCGACATAAACATAAACAATATCATTTTTAAACACCTTGGGGGATACAAATAGGATACAAACAGAGTTGGCGTTTTAATACATCAGATAAATATAAGCAAATGCAAGATCCTTGAATTATACAACACGGAATGCATCACCTTGTAAAATAATTGGATTTGAAAGATTATAAAAAAACGAACTGAAACCGTTATTTAGCCATTCCCACTTGTTGCTATGCATGATAGTTCCCTAGCAACCGTTATGGTCAAATAAATCTAGAATCACCAATAATGTTCGTCATCGGAATAATTTCATTAAGTGAACGACGTATATGGACGTTCTAGAAGCCTTCATCATAAGATCTGCCTAATCATCTTGGATTTGCCAATATTTAATGTAAGTATATACGCAGATATCTACAAGTAAGTGATAGCAACCCATCTAAATGATTCGATAATTATTATCCGAGGGCGGATTTCGTGTTCTTTATTAGCAAAATGACAACTGCTCATCTGTTAAACCATATTACGTAACAAATCAGTCTGGTTTGTACTTGATTCTCTGCTTGGATAAATCGTAATCGTCTCCAGGTTTTTGGAAGATTTTGAGATAAGTAAATGAGATAGAACAAGAAATATCTTGAAAAAAGACGGTGACGCAATTTGACGGTTAAGCTTTTTTGTGCAGCATAAACAAAATGCCGAGATGGTTGCTTGTCACAACAGATCCAAAACAAACTTCGGTAAGTTCACCAAAATTCAGTGGATTGCGGTAATGAAACTTACCTTTTATCGCAAGGTAAACCAATCCGCATCAAGATTACAAACGTTGTTCGGTTGAAAAGAAAATGCCTCGGTGGTTAACGTTAGATTTGATAGGTTTACACATCACTGATAAGCAAATAGCAAAACCATGTTAGTACGGCTGCGCCGAAAATTTGACAGTTTTCTTTGTCCAAATATACGTAAGTATATCTATTTTCAACTCCTTGTATATGCCTATGTTTGTCTTTGTAATGGGGCTTTAAGTCACATAAACAGCTTGGGCGTTTAGTGACTTTTCCCGCCGTTTATTATATTTTAGGATTTAATGTATGCTAAAATGTTATTGGAAACGCTCTGTTTGCTTTTACGCGCTCAAACGAAATGGTAAGGCTAAAGCGAACGATATGTTCAAGTTTTGGCACACTCGACTGCCAACTTTACAAAAACAAGTAAGATTAAGTGCATTCATGCTTCATTTCTTTCAACACAACAATGGCATCATTCCCACGAAAAAGGCACCAACACTAGTCGCTCAAGACGATTTACAGCTATGATTTGCATAAAGCAGTGCAAGTATTTATAAAAGTGCAAAGATAACCCAAGGGTAAGTTATGTTACTGTCTACATATAAATCTGACTCAAACCATTTCATAAGTAATGTTGTCTACTGTGAAAATCGTCATGTGACCATAAATGCTGCTTAAAAATAAGCAGACATCATTTAAGGACTTTGTCGTTCATGAAATTCCAAGACGGCGTCAACATGGGTGACTGGATAAATACAGAGTCACCTGAATATTCAAATGAAACAAAATAGTCATTACCCGACATCATGGAATTGCATGAAAGCCATAGTCCTTAATTTATACACTTTGTTTATGATGATTTGTACAATGCATCAACAGTAGTATTTAAAACTGCTGACCACCAATATACGACCCTACCCATTTTACATTTTAAGCGTACATACTGTGCGAAGACATTGATGATACGTTGATAAACCAGCAAGTAACCAAATATCATCTAATACAAGCACTCTAGAGAGCGCCTAACTGAGATATTTAATTGCCTTATCGTGTTATCAGAAATGCATGTTCTATACACAAAATAAAACACTTAGATCTATATTTGTCAAAATTTATTCTCATCACAAATCAATTAGAGACAAAGCGACATGATCTCCAATAAGGTTTGCTAACAAAGTGTCACAAATTTAGTTTTTGCTCAGAGAATAAAACAAGCATTCTAGCGCTAGAAATCCACTAACCCGACGTTCCGGACTAGTCTAATGTAGAATCAGACTACCAACAGCTGAGTTGAATTTAGTCCCGGACAAGTCTGTTTTTAAAGCTTACCAACATCAGCAATTGTTCAGTTGTAAGTCAAACCTTAGAATCCTACAAACATATACTTGTGATTATTAATTTTAGATTGTGTAGCTATCATTGTGAATGTTTATTTGTTACCAAACTGACCGATATTCTCGGACAACTAGCTTCCTATGTCGGACAAGTCAAATTTTACATTCCATTAGTGTGCGACAAGTGTCTTTGAAAAAGATTCTAGAAGTGAGAGAATACGTTGCTACAGGGTTAACGCCACATACAAAAGACAGTGCCTCCCGACATTGACCTCCGCGAAAACAACAATTCATAAAACATAAGGCACTTGATGAGGCTGAAAGGTACATACATTAGGGAACAGAGGAATGGCCTGGACTTTGTCAAGTAATTGAAACATAGAGCCTAGTAGTGTAATACTATTACCAGTTCAATCGGTCGGTACCGGTGTTGATAGTTACGTACCGACTACGTCTAGTTCAAACCCTGACATTATCTGTAAAGTTTTGTATCATGAGACCACAAGATGATTAACGAAAGTGTTCGAAAAAAGTGTGACTTGCATTCCATTACCTATTGCTTCGCTAGAATTCATAAATATCAGTAAACTAAACCTTTGTTTTTTCTTTGAAACGTCAAAATGTCGTTATTTTCGTGACGTCATCAGTTGATAATATGTGACCGACTTCTGAATACTCACCACATTGATTCGTAACATGTTGATGGAATCGTAACTATGCGATAACTGCTGTTTTCTGGGGGTTATGCGTGTATAATCCCGGTCTCACATCGTTCACTTCGGCTCATTCGATCATTTACATTTTGCCAGACGAACTTAACCACCTTATATTTTACAATCAGAGAGCGTAAAAGTTGCTTGCTATATTTTATCGTAGAATAATACACGAGTTGGTTTTCTCTATGTTTATATAGGAAATCTTGCGGGTCGTGTTAGAATGTTTGTTTATTGTTGAAAGTTCGAGATAAAAGTAGCAGTGAAATGAACCATCCTGATGTGGCGTTGCCGTCACGCCATTGCAATCCTAGAATTCACATCGAACGCTCTTCACATATATATTAATAATAAGAATCAATTTCAATGTATAGTCTATATCATTTTGAGCCTGTTTTATGCACTGGGTAAATATATTGCAGTTGTTGGTAGATACTGAACACGAAATAAAACCATTACAAATATCACTTTACAGAAATGATGTTTTTATCTGTAACTGCTATAAGAACGACACATTTGTCTACGCTTCACATCATCGGTTTCAAGATGTGTTGCAAATACCGGATAATAGTCAGACAAGTGTCAATTATCGTTCTTCCCGTGTCAGAATATCTATCAAGTGAGTACCACCAATAAGACACGGCTAACACTTACAATCAGAATTGTATTACGTATAAACATTTCAGCAGATTATACATCAACATTATCTTGTAAATAAACACGACTATCGATATTTTGTCATTTTTCATTATCACCCTTTCAATTTACTGACGTTATAAAACAGACCATGGAAGGAAGGCTCAGACTTTGTAGTACAAAAATGCGAGAGATAAACCAGTTATTCTCATCAGACTCGTCAGGAACAGATGTCCAGAGAAGAAAAAACAGCAAATGATTTGGTTCGTCTGTGTGCCTGATAATGTTGCTGTCAATAATATGAACTTCGAAGCAGCACGAGTGATTTCAATCTCGCAGGATTTGTAGTTTATCCAGTGCTTTTTTTTATATCAGAAGTGTGTGGAATACACTCATTAGTAAACAAATTACTTTAAATCAATCTGAATGATTAAATAGAGATTAATCTGTTTCAGGGAACGCCGCATACACAAGACAATGTTTCCCAACACAGACCCGTGGGAAAACAACATTCTACAAAACATCAGGCACTGAGGAGGTTCAAAAGAAAACATGTTTGGGAAAAGGGGCGCAAGGAATGTTCTGGTCGACCATAAAGAACAACTAAGGAGAATTTAGGGTGACTAAAGGTGGGATTAAAATACATAACCTGCTTTTATAAGGAAACTAGAAGCAAGCAATAGTCGGAGAACATGTGTATGTATTAGGTGTGAAGGCAAAAAAACACTTCACAAAGCAATAATGACTTAGATTAAAATGTTATGTAAGGAAAATGACCAAGCAGGTTAATATTAGGTCACTGTTGAAGTTAACTCGGATTTTAAATCGAATATTTACTCAAATTGATTCGTAGCTTCTCTTCGAGAAAGATTTATTATATTTCACAATATTACATAAAACATGAACCCCCTACGCAAAACAATAAGACACTTACACACAATTCGATAGATATGATCTAATTCCGTTATATTTCTTCTTTCATGAAAATAGACTTTTATTAACCGAAGTATCGATTTTGAGTGAATATGTGAATGAATTGGTTCATACAAGTACTTTATATTCTTTGTGGAATTACTTTGCACAATGAAGAAACTTGGATATTTTATTTCATAGATCTGCCAGAGTCGGTAACGTAAGTCATTTTAGTACCAGTATCACTCGAACGAGAGGCCAATCGCGCACAAAACTTTGTTTTATAAATCCAACTTCACTTGTAGTGTAATGCTACAAATTAGCATATCTATTTACGTTCACATGGTAAAACCACTTATAACAACATTGGATGCAAAACAGTAATACAACTACAGAATTCATATGAATGTTACAAACAATGCATCAAGCAATTAAATACTAATAACATGAAACACTGCATCTGCATGACAACGGTCTAATACACTTATTAGTGTCCTTCCGTTTCGAGTCTGGAATACCGAGTTCGTCAAGAGATGGAAGACAAACAAATTATGATGTTGGTGTTATCTTATTTTAAAACACTATGTGTCATTCTCTCCTTTGTTGTTATATGAATACCAAACACGTGTGTGTTTCAAAATACTTTTTTTAAATCTATATCTTCAGTATCTTTCCATGTTTGTGACATTACCCGTGCATCCACGGTTTTCAACATTTACCGAACCTACGATGCATCTATTTGGCCTAAACAGATCATCATAAAAGCCAAACAAAATTAGCATATCATTACTTTCAACGCATATTATTACTTTCAACGCTTAATATTATTTCTTAGTGGTCCCTGTACGACCAGTGCCTATGTCATGTGTGACCTGTACGTGAACTCATAATCGTAAAAATACAACATTTAAATTCTCTGGGGAGGGAAAACACCACTCAGACGTGTCTGCTTTATTGCTTGTTTCATACGAATGTGGAAATTTCATCACTAATTACTTCTGGGATCACTTAACGGTTATTAATATTCCATGGAGTATAAGAGCGAAACTGGAGCACACACATTAAATAGACTTTACATACATATCAACGGAAGCATCGCATGATTAGGTAAGTCAATGGGTAAACAAAATTGAACAGTTTTACGCTAGACCATTCCTTACATCCCCATTCCCATACATGTTTACCCTTGCACCTCCCCAGTGCCTGTCTTGTAGACTGTTTTTTTACCGCCGGATTTCTGAATGGGGAGGCATTATCATGTGTATGTGGCGTTCCCTGTAATCCCTCTTTCTGTATATAGTGCATTTATTATATATTTACTTATACATGTATAAATAGTGCGAGAGTCTTCACATTATCCGTCGATTGAAAGCTTAATACAACTGATATATGGTTTAGTCTATATTTCTAGATACTAATGTATTGATGCCGATATTTTGGAGGGATTCACGTGTGATATTTTCCTGTCCTCTGTGAAGTTACTCTGCTGTGCAAACCAATTCACAACTATGTCAGACGTCATAGTCTTAATTAAGACAGTAACAGTATGCATTGATTTCCAACAAATAAACAATATACCGTATTCATTGGAAATGTCGGTGATCATTTCAGTCCAGTAATCAGCAAACATTCCAACACATCAATGTTTGCCTTGATTTCCCAGCTGGTTTTGTTACATATCTTAGAGAAATAAAACAACTTCAAAAACCATCGATGAAATACTGCATGCATGGTATTCATAGGAGAAATCTTGCCAGTGACAATATTTTGGTTGAGCAACTAAGTGTTTACTCATAATTCATTATCTTCAGCGAAGATATAAAATAGGCATGGATGCTATATTGTCAGTGACGGGTTTGACAATATAACCATACAAGTTTTGAAAGAGTGTCATCATGGGATTGTTTCTGTACTTTTCGTGACATGCATGTCTAACTGCAGACGTATTAAGAATCAAGTTCAACATTATATTAAGATAAACTGGCACTTTTAGCGGATGTTTCGTGAATAGTTTTGAAATTGAGCTAACAATATCATTATGTTGCTATCAATAACATCATTTAAAAACAATTTTATTGCCAGACTCCAGTAATAAATTCATGATGATTCAGCGAATCAGAATCATTGTAAGATTTACACCTACTATAAACTGCAATAAACTATGTTTTAATACAGTGAACAAAGCATATCTTTATATAGTTCAAGTATATTTTTATGAAATTTAAAAAAGAGCGTTGTTCAAGTATTTAATCAAAATAAAGTCATGTTTTGAGGAACACGAAAAATCGGCCAATGGTGCTACCGGGATTCGAACATACAATGTCCAAATAAAGTTGAATAAGCCCAAACATATGCACCCTCATAAACATACAAACATACACTGAAAGGATGTTGGCCACCCAACGCTTCTGCAAACAGTTTAACACTCGCACAATCTTTATTGTCTTTTATTATTAATATATACCAAGTTGTTTTTCATCATTTAGATCATCCAATTATGCTTCATTACTTGAAGTTGATTATTCTGCAATTTAGCCTTTCATTTCTTCAGTAAGTAGCCTTAGATGGCTAATGTATTGTTTATGTAAGTATCAGACAATAAATCATTTGTCTTGACTTGATAACATGCATTGTCTATTGTTGTTAACATATATGGGGGTGTGAAGTCACCCACAACATTTGAGCAATGGGTGAATCTTTGGCTTTCATTACAGAAAAATACCAAAGGTACCCCGTCAAGCAATACTGTACAAGACATTATGATATGGAAATGGTTGTGGATGACACAAATTTAAGAAAGTTTATAATAATATTCTTGTTTCACAGAACTGTAGTTGACATACATGACTATTAAATGAACCTTAACCATAAGACTGAAGTGATTCTGAACATGAGGTGCGGTTTGAGACCACAGAAACGGTGTAAAGTGATTACATGTTGTAGAACAAATCTACATGGCCACAGAGGCCAAACACATTCAGAATTTGACACTAGGACATGCGTTATCAACTATTGTACACTTTGCGATGGAAAATATTACAATGCAACCATATTAGATCGCAGACTTCATATAAAACCCCACCACATGCACTTACCTTTGTCAAGTTTTGGAGGCGGCCGGTACTTCACTCCTGTTTGGCTCCAGTACACAGGTATGGACCCCCGGACTTGTACAAACGAGACACGGTGATGACTGAACTCTATAATCTACAAAGATGAATAGAATGCAACAAAATAAACGAAATATTTTTATAAAATATTACATAACCTAAACACATTCACTCATTTAAATATTGAATTCTCCTGGCTATCTAGACCACCTACAAAATAAAAGTTTGATGTCCTAGTAAAAGAGAGAGAAAACAACAATCCATGAAACTCTTAAGGAGGTTAAATGGTACATATGTTTAGGAACAGAGGCACAAAGCATGGCCTGGCAGACCATGCATAAGGAATAACTAGGAATAAGGATAAAGTTCGCAGAAATGTATATTTCTAAATAAGCTCAGTACATTATTAAAGGCAAGTTCTATTTTTTACAAAATTTACCATCTGTACACAATATTATCTCATGTTTACGCATGTACACTAGATTTTATTACAGTCAAAAGTTAATTTCATATAAAATGAATTTTAGGTGCTCTACAAAAACAATTTCAAAATATCTCAAAGTTGCTACTATGGAACGCCACATACACAAGACAATGCCACCCCATGCAGACCTCCCGGAAAACAACAGCCCATAAAACATCAGGCATTTGAAGAGGTGCAAAGGGCAAATACACAAGGGAACAGGGGCGCAAGGAATGGCTTGGCCAACCATTAAGGACAACTTAGGAGAATTAGTGAGGACAAACAGGGGGAGGGGGGGATTTAATGGATAGTCTATAACAGTTGGTTTTGAGTGTATGAAACTCCATATCTCACAAAAATAAGTTTTAGGATGTTCCTACGTTAACATTTTTCAGGTTGTTTTCTTGATCTGCCAAACAACTCAAGGTTTTACGATTAGCTGATTTTTAAAAAGACATGGCATATTTTTGCCTTCAAACTTTTAATGCTTTTTCTAAACTAACGTAAGGCTCAGATCTTCGACATAATAAATATGTGTATTAAATTCCTCTCATTATTAAATACTTATGGTGTCTTTCCGAAATAGTGGAAAACGAGAAGAGAGGAGCGATGCATAGTGTCTAATATTATTGTTATTCCTGACTGATATATTTCTTGCCTAACTAATGCAACACAAAATGAAATAAAAATGTAATTCTTCAAGTCAGCTCCCGTAATATTCTACCAGTGCAATAACAATCTACAAAGTGAAGACATAAAGATCCCTTGCCAAACTTGGAACGATTTGTATAGCAGTGAAGAATGAAATTAACAACCATGGCAATTTTAACATCTCATGATTTGAGGAACGATTTCCTCTGTATTCTGGTTATATCCAGCATATAAATATCATCAAACATTTTCAAAGAGAGAGAATAAGTTGCTACAGGGTTAACACAACATACAAAAGACAGTGCCTCCCCACACAGACCTCCGGGAAAACAACAATCCATAAAACATAAGGCATTTTAGGAGGCTCTAAAGGGTACATACATTAGCAGAGGCGCAAGGAATGGCCTGGTAGCCTGTATGAAATTTCAAAAAGGTTTGGACTAAAATTTTGAGGAAGACAACAAATGGTACATTGGCATACACCGACTGTCTATATAAATTCTATTAAATAACAAAACATTATTACACGATCTTAAATTAGTGAATATTATACATACTCTTCAAAAAATAAGAAGATAGAGACAATAGGCAGATGGAATGTGTCACTTCTTTCTAGTATCAACATCAATTTGCCTGAATAAACTAGGGCTTATCTAGACAAAAACCTTATTACCCATACTAAATTCTCAGATAATAGTTTGTGTTTCTTTTAATGTTTTGTGGTTGGTATCTGCCATAAAAAATTAAAAGCCGCCAAAAAATGCCTTTTCGCTGGTCGTTATTATTCCACTTACTATAATAATCATGACAAACTCTGCGTAATGGAAAGCTTGAAACGCTTTATTCACAAAAACGTCTAGGTTTAAAGAATGCCTATGCTCTTATTCCAATAAATGGTATGAATAAAACCATGGCTAATCAAGATGAAAATACAGATAATAACTGGTTCATATTATTAGAATTTTCAGCATTTACTGACAGCTTAGGTGTGTATGATAGTATCTGAAATTTAGACATGAACTTTTTTAAAATCCACACACTTCTTAAAACGCACAAGAATGCCCTTGAAAAAAAAAACAATTTCCAAAGGACAATGACCTTCAGAGTTTTGTTCATAACAGTTCATCAGCTGCTCACAGCTTTCGTAGTTCAAATAAACAATATTCAGAGAGTAGTCCTCAGGAAGTTTCATTACGCTAATGATACCAATAGAGACTTAAGTACTTCCTTAAAGATATTCAGTGCTTGTGACAGTATCAGTAGCTTATGTTGACTGAAAAAAATGGTTTACAGCTGAAGTGGGATGAAAATAAGGAATACGTTTTGTGTGTTTAGAGGAGTACTTTTGGAAAACATTTCGTATTGAACCAGATGTACGACAGCCTCGATATATTCTGTTCTTTTTCAAAAGCTAACAAAGTATGCCTTTTGTATGATACTTGAGTTGGAATTTTAAGCCATTTTCTACAGTACGTCAACTATGTATGAAGGTCTGTTTACTTAACCAGAGTTTCTGGATTACCAACCAGTACTTGACGTGTTCTGTGATGTGTTCCATCCATTTAATTATGCTTAGTTGTTCTTTGTGGTTGGCCAGACCATTCCTTACACCCCTATTCCCATTATGTTTACCCTTGCACCTCCTCAGTGCCTGATGTTTTTGTAGACTGTTTTTTTTTTCCGGGGATCTGTGTGTGGAGGCATTGTCTTATGTATGTGCCGTTCCCAGTAACAACTTAACTTTCTTTATTTTACATGTTTACATTAGTTTCTAGATGTTAAACTGTCTAAGCAGTGGACATTGAACTTTCAATACAAAACAAGTTTTTTATTAAACACAGGTTTTAACACACCTTTGTACAGAAAGAATATTCAACAACAACAATATTCTCTGACTTATTAAAATTTCAATTGTGTTACAGAACATATGTGCACTTCAAGCAAACAAAGGACCAATAAATCATCATTTTGTTCTCTGTCAGGACACCATTAATCTGATAATTGGCATATCTTATAGCAGATACCAAGGCTGTTTGTTGAACTCATCCTTTTCTTAATGACACACAGACTATGGGCATGTTAAAGAATATGAAGTGGAGCATTCAAACAGTATATAAAGACAGAATTTCAAAAGTGTGGGACTAATTGGCAGTCATAATAGCAGATTAGCAGTGTGGTCAAAGTATTGAATCAATCTACAACTAAGTAAAGAGCAAATATTGAGTTCTGACAGGCTATGACTGTAACATAAGAAAGGTCATGAAATCAAAACTGTGGCAATATTGGTTGTTACAGTACTGTCAATTCAAATCATTGAAATGATTCATGATTGGCTAAATGTTCATACACATCAGAAAAAATAACAATACGCTTTCTAATATGAATAAAAATGGATCACATTGAATGAACTAGTATTCTTTAGTGTTAGTAATTTAGGCTATACTGTTTTCAATGCAAAAATACCACTGACCTGTTCTGTCTCCACATAGTTGGCACAAGCTCCTGTATCGTCCAATCCTCGTCTCTTTGAGCGTGTACCTACACATATACAAATATTAACATTTAGTTGAAAATTTTGGCAGCAAAAGGTGCAACATCGACAAACAAGGTGTAAAAGGGTTGAATGAATGAACTACACCACAGAAGAAGCCAAGAAAGTCAGTGATCAGAGGTCAAAAGGGGGAGAAAAGAACATTAGTATTTTATCAAGTAAAGGAACTGCATTGGGAAAGGGGAACTTAACTTACAAGCAAAGACAAGAGGGCTCAAACGGGCAAGATACACTAATCTAAAGATACATATGAAGTTGGAGCTGACAACTGCAGTATATTGGGTAGCTCAGAATAAAGTAGTCTTTTGCAGCCAAAGTATTATTAAAGAAAAAATTGTGAAGAAATCAGACAAGAAAATATCTAATTCTATAATCGTTCAAGATGATTCTTTCCAGTGATAAATTCAATGTCTTTATCACGACCATTTTGGAAATTACAGCAAACAACTACATAATTCTTGGACACGTCTTGTATGCTGACAAATGTAGTGTAATTTTGTCAAACAAATGAACACAGACATCAGGATATGACCCAAAGAGAACAAATCTTGGTACAAACCTGCTCTATGTCTGCTACGTCTTGAGATAAGTATAAAACAATATGTTATCGGATCTTTCAATGGTTTGGGCATCACAGGACTCAGATCTTGTGTTGTTTCATTGAAGTCCATGCAACACTTGTGTATATCAATACAACCCTGCATTACGGGTAGGATCCAGTGATTTGCCAAGTCAGTCTGAAAATGAAATACACCATGTAGACTATAATAAACAGAGAAATGACGGACAAAACTAAGACAAATGCAGATTCTATGAAAAAGTAATATCACATTCCATCATTTCTCCTACTTCTCCCTTACGGCCAGCCAGGCCATTCCTTGCGCCCATGTTCCCTTACGTATGTACTATTGAGCCTCATCAAATGCCTAATGTTTTATGGATTGTTGTTTTCTTGGAGGTCTGTGTGGAGAGGCACTGTTTTATGTATGTGGCGTTCCCTGTAGCAACTTATTCTCTTTTATTTAAACATGGTACATAAGGTAGCTACTGTACAAGGACTAATTAATTCTGTTTTGTATTAAATAACATGTGTATACAGTAAAACCTCAATAATACAACCATCCTCAGGACCTGTAAAAACTGGTCTTATTGTTGAGGTGGTCATATCATTGAGGTGGTTGAGTTGAGGCACTGTCTTATGTATGTGGCGTTCCCTGTGGCTACTTATTCTCTCTCTTTTAAGGTAGTAATGCTGTATATATGTGTATACGAACCAAAGATACTGAACAATATTGTAACAACTGTTGGTAACGTTTAACAAACAATAAAAAATTTCAATGAACAGGCTAACAGCATTTTTTGTCAATTTTAAGCAATTATTGGTGTCATACCTATGAACTACCTTGCAACATGCTGACAAGAGTGTGTGTATCGTTTCAGAGCATATTAAACTATAGTCCGAATATTTAAACTTGATCCTGACCTTAATGAATGAATATATTATACATTGTTTACACTGACTAAATAATTTTCTGTAAGAGAATTGGCATCATCGGTATTTTTCATTGCAGTTACGGAAATCATTGCATTTGTGGATTTCTTTCAATATAAATTATTAAATAACTAAAAGTGTACATCAAAACGAGGAGAGCCAAAGTTAATCAGATTAGAGACAAATTCATGACCTAACATTTCACAAACCATGTTCATAACTGAGAAATGATGACTTTAAGTCATGTCTCAAACTGATCAAAGTATGTTTGCATCTGAAGACAGCCTCATATCTACTGGTATGCGTTATACGTCATCCGTAGAATTAATGTTTACAAGAATGAACATTAACATTCTAAGGGTCAATATTTAAACTAATATATCTGTCAAGGATTCTTCCTAAAATGGGTTACTGACACGATAGGATAAATATATTAACTTCCATACAAGACAAAACAATGCCCTGCATAAAATTCTCCATGGCATGAATTAGCTACAAATTGGGCATCTTACCCATCACAACAAACAAAAAAATGTCTAATGGAATGTATGAACAAAGATTTCAACACAACAAAATGAATGCATTCTATCAGGGCAATTATTCAGTTATTCTTCAGTGAAGCATTGAACTGTCATTGCCTGATTGATATTACTCACTAGCGGATCCAACGGGGGAGGGGGCACCCCCCTCTATTTATATCACCCAACCTTACACATGTGTGCATGCGCATAAATATGAAAAATCTTTAATTAGAAGATTTTCAAATAAGTGATTTTTTTATTGAAGCATTATATTCTATAATGATGATGTTTATACATAATGCTATGTAATATAATACCACTTGCCTTTCCAATGAAAAACTGACCTAAAAGTTAGCACCCCCACCCCTAATTAAAGCCCAAATCATGTATGTATGGGGTTTGGTAGTATTGAATATTGACCAAGAGACAAAGCGTATACAATAAATAGTTTTGAATCAACTGTACCTGCCCCCCAACAGCTAATTGTACGGGTAATGCCGAAACAGTATGTGTCACAAATATAGCTTTGATTTCGGTAGGTCTAAGAAGAATAAGATGCTTAAAACTACAAATTTGCTAGCATTATCATTGAAAATGATCAAATCAGTTATTGAATAGAGTAAAATAATGTAATTGAGATTACAGAACTTTATTCAAATGAAATTATTAACTTCTGCTAAACCATAATTGAATTTTCATAATTAACTGATAACGTGGTGCAGGGGGGAAATTGATCAAAGATTGTTACAATTAACTCAGGTCTGGAGTGAATGTGTGCTTTCATCACGATCGAGATAAAAACAAATTGTTACGATAACTTATCATGAAGACTCACAATTCACCGAATAACTGAAAGTTTCGCCCATATTTAGTTCCAAAGGGTTAAAAAAAACGTAGCAATTTTCCCTGAAATTAGGATGATAAGCCAGCAAGTTTTTCACATGAAGAATTTCTTCTGATTTATTCTATGTGTTAATACAAACAAAAACTTACACCACAACTAAATGAGCAAAAATGTTCTTACAGAATATATTGACACCGTTAATTTTGCTTTTGACAGAAAGATGAACACGAATAACTTATTTATTATGTAATGTTTTAATAAGAACTTCATCAGGAATTGTGGGAAAATATCCAAGAATTTCACCGCATTTATCTGGGGAAAAAACACAGATGAATGAAGTAAAACGAATTTAAATTTTATGTATTAAGTCAGTAAAGTGCAAGTAAAGGATTCGCAAGAAGGCCAAGATGTCCAAATGGCACACCTGAGTACCACTGCTCAATACGGTCTCATGGTAAACATAAACATAGTAATTATATCTTGTGCCTATAAAAACAAGATTTTCTTAAGATTTTACAGAGTGACCTTGTTGTTGACCCCAAGTGACCCAGTTTAGAACTTGGCCTAGTATTTCATAGAGACAAACATTCTGACAAAGTTTCATCAAGTTCCAATTAAAAGTGTAGCCTCTATTGTGCTAACAAGGTTATTCTGAGATTTGACCTAGTGACCCAGTCTCAGATTTGGCCTAGATTTCATAGAAACAAACATTCTGGCAAAGTTTCATGAAGTTCTGATGAAAAATGTGGGCGCCATTTGAGTTAACAATGTTTTACTAAGATTTGATCTAGTGACCTAGTTTTTGAGATGAAGTGACCCAGTTTAGAGTGTGACCTTGGTTTAGTAGAAACATACACTCTGACAAAGTTTCATGAAGTTCTGAGAAAAATGTGGCCTCTAATGTGTTAACAAGGTAAATGTGGACGCTACGGGGACACATCCGGATCACTAAAGCTCAATCTAAGCACTTCATTCTCAGGTGAGCCAAAAAACAAGGAGTTCTAAAGTTGTTTCTCCTTCTAAGACATCAATACAACTACAAGCATCTGAGTTCTAAATACAGCACAACCACTTTAGTTTAATCATATATTATTGTATTTAAACATATTACTATCATACTTGGACAAACATACACATAACTTGTACATACATACATAAGGGTTGGGCCAAAAGTTTTAAAAACATTATCTAGGGCCCTCCCCTAAGCACATTCTCTGGATAGCAACACCCTTTGGTAAAACACAATTAGGCTGTTGATGAGAGGTTTTTGCTCTACAGGTTAAATTGATATCGGATTCTTTCTTTTGAGGAAAAATTGATACTGTTGTTGAAGGAAGGTGGTTGCTCGAGAGAGGGCTGCACGGAAAGGTTGCACGGTAATGTGAAATAATTTTGCTCACGTCTTTTTTATTCGTTTGAATAACTTGTCTGCATCGTACCAATAGTTTGTTATTTTACAACCAATTTTCCAAGAAAACCATTATTGATAACATTACTATTCGATTCGCAGGAAATTGAAAATAAACTATAATTGAAAACTGCATGAAATCATCCACCGATGTCTTATTATACAATATGAAACATGGAGAGTATATAACAACAGAGAGGAACAAAGTTGAAAGATGCGGTGAAATAAAAGCCATACCGTAATTTTTAGACTGTCAGCCTCAGACCGAAATTGAAAGTGAGCATCAAAAGATCTACTTTTTGCTACATCTAATCTAACAGAGGATATATAAATGTGCCAAGTGTCGTACCCACGTAAACATGGTTATAATTGTGGTGATCACGAATTCTGACGGAAGTCAAACAGGCCTTTTAATCATAAACACTTAAAGATATCTAGTGAGTTATATATTGTTTACTTCATTTGTACACTTTTGGTGATAAAACACCCATTTCATTTCCATATTCAAGGGATTGGTGCTGGGACTCTTTAACAGGGGGAAAATTGATTCGTGAGCAGAAAATAGAGGACATGATTTACGTGAAATATTTTTCATTTTCTTAAAGCAATCGAGGTACTTCTTGACACATGAAAGAACACGAAATCTTCTAATTGCAGACTTCATGAAAATATTTAATCTAATTATACTTTAGACTGAAACTGATCTAGACGTAATCAGAATCAATTTTTAAGAATCTGTCTTAACTTATTAATTACCATCTTTTTTCTAAACAATAATGCTATCTGAATCCAAAGTCATAAGAAATTTGCTATATGTTCATATTACAGGGTGTTAAAAAAGTTTGTTCACAAAATTTAAATTTTGATATTTTTCGAAATACCGTTTCCATCTCTGTCGCTATGATCCAATAGTTTACTTCTGCTTAAGAGTTCTTAATGAAACAGACATTCATGAAAAAGCAATAGATCTCATTGTCCGAAATAGAGCAATCGTACACAGCATTATTCTTATTCATCTGAACTCAAACTTTGAGAACAAACTTTTTAACACCCTATATATCACACTATGTTGAAAGATTTAACTGTACATAATAATTTAATCAACGTTTGAAAGAAACACTATTATATCTTGATCCTGAAAACTAATTCTTTGTGAACACCGGGCCTCACAGTTTCCCAAACTTGCGTTCTGTGACATCTAGTTGTTTTTCAAAAAAGGGAATTGGATCAAATTTCAGCCTCAAATAGGCCCGAAAACTGCCATATATAAAACTGTCCTTGAAATGACATTGTGGCAGTTTTTCCCTTAAACAATTGATATAACATCTGCTGTTAACGAAGACCACATTTGCTTCAAAAACATAACCGATGAAATCCAGAATTCGCTAAAATATTTTTTCCCCAAGGGTACCAACAGAGTTTAATTTTAGATCCACCGAAGTTCAGTCAAAGGTTAAAATTCTGTCAACGTTTTTATTGCAATTCAGGGAATAGTAAACCGTTTATTGTTGTTTGTAGTGCAGGATTAGAGGGAAAAAACTAATTGATAAAAAATTTGGAGTAAATCTATTGACAATTATTGTACACCAGAGAGGAAGAAAGTGTAGCCACACCCATTTATTCCTAAGGGGCTGTAACTCTTACATACAAACGTTAATACAATCCCAAACCCCCAATATATAACGATCCCTCCAAACTATTTATGTACAGTATCACCATACTGTAAAGTACAAAAAAAGAGAAAAAATGCGTAACTTAAAACCGTTTTTTTCTAGCCCTATAATTTAGTTTGTTTTCATTTAATCATAAAACATAATTCCTACCATCAACTTTTGTCATATTAATGAAGGCAAGCAACAGCATGTTACTGAATGTCGGCAACATATCTTGATAAAACTATACTACATGTACAATTAACTTCAGAATACTAATTAAAGATAACATAAAACTATCAGAAACAATGGTTCCCCTGAAATTATATTTGAAATTGTACACTGGTGCCACAACTTAAATACCCCCCCCCCCTCCGTATGATATCGACTTTACTGTTTGAAAATGCCACTGTATAATCCACACTATCATAAATGAAGCAAGCCCAAAGCAAGCTTCCTTACATCCCTTCAGTATTTTCAGAAAACAATGCAAAAGTAAGATTTATTCCGACAGAATAGTTCTAATGACATAATTCTAACAATGCATCATATCACTTTCTGGCTTAAGTCTAGGGATGTCAATGAATGGCAATTTTGGTATTTGAATATTTGGTCAGACTTCCGAACGAAAATTCGAAAATTCACCCTTCTTATTTAATAATAATACATTTGAAATTCAAAGTTTAACTATATTTTGTGTTTAAAACTGATGAACAAATTTGTAAAAAATCCCTGTGATTACTTATATTTTCAGGGCCTACTTGTGTCATAACCAGAGTGTTATATCTCTCTTCCCCCAAACATACAGCATGACATGTCAATTAACACCTGTAGATACTATTCTATATAATATTGTATTATAAAATGTCATTTCAATTTTCGATTATGCCAATCATTGAAATTTAATACACATGCATTCAGATTTTATATTGAAAACATATATTTTATCACATATTCCAATGCCGAATCAGTTTTCGAATATTCGGACATTCAAACAAATATCGTTGACGTCCCTACTTAAATCACAAATATCAACACCTATATGTAGCGAGAAGGTAGATATGTATTCTATATACCATAATATGAATAACAAAATCAACATTCCTTATGGTTTTGGCCCTTTCACAATATATCATGTCCCCAAAATAATCAAAATATCCCAAATGAAAAAACCAAGAGAAATATTGAAACACTTTTAAATGAGATTGTTGAAAATTGGTTTATCATTATCCATAAAACAATTATAATCATAAAGAGAGAGAGAGTAATTACAGGGAACGCCACATTCATAAGATAATGCCTCCACACACAGACCCCTGGGAAAACAACAGTCTACTAAACCTCCCGGCAATGAGGAGGTGCAAGGGTAAATATTTATGGGAATATCGGGTGCTAAGAATGGCCTGGCTGACCATAAAGATCAACTAAGGAAAATTTAGGGGGATAATAAGAGTGGAAATTTTGATATATGGAATACATCATGGAACAAGTCAAGATAGTCAGTAACAATAGGCCAAAGGGGGAGAGAAAAGAACACAAATATTGTATCATGTCAAAAAATTGTATATGGGAAAGGGGAACTTAACATACATCTAAAACATAAGTCAAACAAGTATATCTGGCCCCTGGACCCATTCTTCTCAGCTCTTTTCCCCTCAATTGGAAGCGCAGGAGATTGTCAGGAGTTCTCTCCCTATACCCCTTCTAAAGTTCTCACCCTGTATCCCTTCTATAGTATATGTATATATTATACCTCATTTTAATTTTTCCTTATATATTTAATGTGACATCAGCCGGTCAATATTTTATGCGTCAATATACGCTCTGCCCGGAGTCCGGGAATTATCGTTACCCCAATCGTCATGTGATAGCGTACCAAACGCCAACAACATGGCTGCCAAGAGGTTCGCTTCGTTGACAGAGGATGATTTAAGCAAAATAATGGTATCCATTAAAATTCGGTATAATATAACAAATAAAACAATGACATTGCTGGGCCATACGCATGTTTACGGACTGGGCAGTCGGACTGAGGATGATATATGGACCTCAGCTTCGCTTTCGCTTCGGTCCATATATCATCCTCAGTCCGACTGCCCAGTCCGTAAACATGCGTATGGCCCGCAATGTCATGTTTTATTTGTTAAATATTTAGTGCTATACATGTACTATATAATGGATTAAGGGAGAGAACTTATACAAAAATTAGGCATGTTTGTGAAATACAAAAAAACACACAAACAAGAAATGGGCAATACCCACAAACCAGGTTTTAAACCTAATTATTTGTAACCAAGGCTCTATTTGTATAATGAATACATGATGATCATCTATGCTGCAAAGGTGCCAGAGGTGAACATGCATACACACACTCACACTTAGATATATTATATATATATGCAACAACTATACACCAAGTTTGATGTCAATACACCCACGCATAGCAAAGATATTAAGTGGAAACTGATTTTTTAATTTTTAAGTGACCTTGACCTTGGACGGAATGAACCCAAAAGCAATCCCAAGCGAGCTATCTACATGTTCTTACTATACACCAAGTTTGATGTCAATATGATCAACGAAACTAAAGTTATTAGCCGGAAACCACCAGTTTGACACCGCCCTACCGACCGAAAGCCCGCCCACCCAACGACACACACCATTCTAATAACCTGGTTATCATCGAAAACCTGGTTAAAAAGTCTACAGTAACAAAACACTAATGAAATTCACTAAATGATATAAAACAAGAAGATGGTCGCTGCAATTGGAGGGTTAAGATTTGTTGTGAAACATTAAATTTGCCGACATGTTACGATTACTGGTCACTCCAGATCCAAAATGGATTTCAGTAAATTCACGGAAATACACTGAATTTCGGTAAGGTAACGTACCCCTTACAGAAAGGTTAACAAATCCGCATAACGGTTACAAACATTTGGTTGAAGAAAAGTTGGTTTAGTGGTTAACTTAAGATTTGATTGATTAACACAACACACACTGATATGCAAAAAGCAGAGTCATAGCAGTCATAGCGGTCATAGCGGTACAACAAACAGAGTATCCAAACATTTCAGTCTTCATGTAAATTTGTAAGCTAAGACAATGACAAGTCAGTAAACAGATGACACTATAAAGCATGACAGATTGTCAATATACAAGAATAATTCCCAACTTCCTAACAGGGAAATTCCATGGCAGTAACTGGAAAGCTATAATTATAAACAGTATGCAAAGTTCAACACAGATGCACCCAAAATGCATGTCAATCAAACGCAAGAGATCAGAATACAACAAAAACAACCAAGTATATTTCATAATGTTTGCAACACTACAACTCTGGCCCCAAGTTCATACACTTGACTAGATTCAGAAAGTAGTTTGTATGTTATGTTTATTACACTCCATGTTTCTATATCACCTTTATTTCAAGCTTCAATTCTACCTTTTTTATTAAGAATGAAATAAAGCCAGTGTACAGTCTTGACCATATTTCAATGAATGATTTCTATGGAATGTCCTAAATTTTGAAGTTTAAAAAGTTTCTCATTTTGTCATGTATACCGAGTTGTAATGAACAGCATCATTTTGTTTGTCTCCATAAATTTCTGACTGTCCCTCATATATGACTCAGACCATTCCTTGCTCCTCTATTCCCATACATGTTTACCCTTGCACCTTCTCAATGCCTAATGTTTTGTAGACTTGTTTCCCCGCCAGGTGTGTGTGGGGAGGCATAGTCCTGTGAATGTGACGATCCCTGTAAAAACTTAATCTCTCTGTCGCTAACTGATTACAACAGCCTTATACCAAAAACATAAAATAACAACTTTTCAGAAATCCAAATTTTACGGCTAGACATTAAGGAGCACTCAACCACCTAGAAAATTCAAATTTAATGTCGGAACAAAACCTTAATTTGAGAAACCAAATTGGACAGTGTATGATTTAGGAATTGATTTTTAAATTGGCAAACATTTGGTAATAATTCAGAGACATCAAGCATTGGTTAGAAGAAAGCTAAGCAAAATTTACGGGATTGAGATATTACAATACGGAGCAACCTCTCCATAGCAACAGTCATGTTGAGATGCAATGTGCCACTGTTGTTGAAAGGTCGCTGCTCTGGAGGTCACTGCTCTAGAGGTCACTGCTCAAGAGGTCACTGCTCAAGAGGTCACTGCTCTAGAGGTCACTGCTCAAGAGGTCACTGCTCAAGAGGTCACTGCTCTAGAGGTCACTGCTCTGGAGGTCACTGCCCTAGAAGTCACTGCTCTAGAGGTCACTGTCCTAGAGGTCACTGCTCTAGAGGTCACTGCTCTTGAGGTCACTGCTCTAGAGGTCACTGCTCTAGAGGTCACTGCTCTAGAGATAATATCAATATACTGTTTGCTTGTATTTTTGTGGTACTATAAAAGTAGTGTAACTGAAGAAAAAATACAATTTTCTTCTGTGTTCAATTCCTTCTGTGAAATATCATTTCTTTTTCACATTTTTCCTTTTATGCCTTTTATTGTTTCAATGTATATTTTGTTGTCAACATAACAAAATACCGCGAAACTGGAAGTAACGGGGAAATAGCTGCAAATACTATACAGAAAAAAATATACTGGTTGTTAAAGAGAAGTTGTTTTCTCAAGACAGGGCTGCCCAGGAGAGGTAGATTTACTGTGTGCTACTATAAGGCCATCCTTAAAAAAATTATTTGTTTGTGGTTATGCGACCCGGAATTTTTAACATCTGGTAGGTAGGTTTTTTTTTAATTGAGTACTATAATGTACTGTAAGACCGATGAACCTGGAAAAATTAATAAAAGTCCCGGCATTTTTCATTAGTCGGTTGCTTAACTGCAAAACAAACAATGTTTTAAGGATGGCCTAATGTTTCCATGCCGAAAGTGAAGACAATAATCTGTCACCGAGGCAATATGAAAACCTGCATTGTAAGCAAACAATTTACTGAAGTTGAGTAAAATTGAAAGTTTCATGGGGACTACGATAGAAGTTATGTCATCGAATGCTAGGATGATTTACGATTTTGAAATTCTAGATGGTTTTATAGCAAGAATTTTCCAGCAACAAATTGATCCTTGAAATAACACATCAGAAAATGTAAATAAACCTGGTAAACACAGACTTATAAAATCTTGTAAGATTCTATTAATCAATCCGACAGTTAACAACATACTCCATTCTATAGCTGGTTCTGTTAAATGTAGATGACAGATTTTTTCGGTGGACAAAATTTCTCATCAAATTTTTAACTGATATTGTTCCCCATCTTAATTTGGTGCACAAGAGATTGTCATGAATTCTTTCCCTTTATCTCATTTTGAGTTCTCTCCCTTTGCCCCTTCTATAAAACACTAGTATACATGTATACATATTTCAATAAAATGATCCACCATTTCAATATTACATTCTCAAGTAATAAAGTCCATGGAAAGAGGCATCTAAAAAAAGGCTAGAAATGTTGTGAGTGATATTTGTCGTATCCAGATAAGAAACTTGGATTTTCCTCTTCACAGATCAAAGTAGAAATAGCAATTTCACGAGAAATATCAAATACAAAATACAATATCATGTCCTGTTAATTACCTTCATTTCAGTTAATTCTTGCATCATATGTAGATTCCAAAAGAACCTCGTATCACACCTCTGCCAAAGTTCAAGGTCGTTGTCATAACTACCGGCGTATTGTCTTTGAATCGTATTCGTAAGGTCATGAGATTTACAATAGTAGAAATTATCGCTTTCGTTGTACATTTTAATCAACTCCTGAAATTGTGTTAAAAATAATTATAACGTCATTCTTTAACATTTAAATCATTTGTAATAAATACAAAATAAATATAAACCAAATATGTCTGATAACTACATTATAACAATGGCGTTTTTAGCTTAAGTTTGATGGAATAATTTAATACTTATAATCATTCTTGAGTTCGCAACCAGAAAATGCCGATACTGGTGTCGTATGCTGAGGCACGATCGTGATTTGAGTGAAGTTTCAAACTCATGCCCTGTATGTTGAGCGGATGATATCTTATATATGCTACACAACAGCTTCCTGTGACAAAATATTTTCTACACAAAATTTATATATTTTCACAGCACTCTTCTTTGGAAAGGGCATACATTATCAGTAACTGGTACATTGTACTACTGTGTAATAATATTGAAAAAAAATAACCCTCAGTAAGACTGTAAAAGCAAATATTTTAGACAAATTTGAATGAATTCACTCGACTATCACAGTTATCATATTGAAAGCACACCTAATGAAAACATTCTAAATAGGCACCAGGGCTCATTTTGGGAAATTTGATACTTTTTTTTGAAGAGAGGTTATTTGTCAAGGGAGGCCACTCTGGAGAGGTTGCACAGAATACATTAGAGGTTCGAGTTTCAGAGTTCATGAAATCGTAAAAATTCAACAGGATGATTTAAAATGTTATTGTAATTTGCTGGATTTTGCCAGATGAGGTTGCCAAATTCAATTACTAAGAAAATAGATAGGACAATTAAATCCATTTAAAATCAAATGCCTGCTTTAAAATTTGGATTGCATAGGGCAATATTACTACAATGTCTAATGTTAACATTTTCATCTGAGTATTGTATGAACAGCTTCCCATTTCAAAATATCCACCAGAAAGTAGAGAATCACAAAAAGCACATGTACATTCATTGTCATTTAACGTTGCACGTGACGAAAATTACATATGTACACTTCGTTAAAACATCTCAAAGGTTGAGTTGACCCTATAACAATAAGTATTTGCTTAATTATACCTTTTGAAATCATTTATTGCAAATAAAATTTGAAAATAAAATTCCCCAATGATGTAATAAAAATATGTTGTTCAATCAGCATGCTAGATTATGGTATAAAGTGACAGAAATTGGATGAATGTGATAAATATTGACAATAAAGTATATTATACCAATCAAAATTTCTAATGCAAAATAAGTCAATGCAGTCATATGAAACATACAACATACAAGGGTAAGTCTTAGTTGCTTTTACATTACTTGCAATGGAACTTCAACAGATGTTGCATTAGAGGTTTGCCCAGTACAGAAAATAGTGTGATACCAAGGTACCCGTTTACTCGGATCAAATGGATATATATTTGTAAAGAATTCAACAAATACCTCCAAGATTCTTTTCTCAAATCTCTCTTTCAAATTCTTGTCTTTCGCTTCTTTCTGAAATTCAAAGATTAAAGTGTTACATATAGGCAGCATTGATCAATAGAGGGAAGTAACTCTACTTCCCATTTTAAGACCAACCAGGAAGAGTTATCTTTACTGCACCAATACAATCATGTATACACTGAAAAATGTCAAATAATTAAGGTTACCCATATGTAAATTATGTTTATGCAGATCAGACGGGAAGCCACTGATCACAATTAATTACGAGCAGGTTTCGACAACAGCATTGATGAATTTAATCTTTTAAAGAACAATTACAATATATTAGTTTTTGAAGTTTCCCCCCCAAATCCCAGGTGTCCACTTTTTTACAGACCAGCAAGCTTGGTACACATTCGTGCATTTATAATTTCTACCACATTATTATAAAGATTTGTTTATGGTTCCAGAGATTCGAAGTTTCCCACACAGTTAAACATGTATACAGTAACAGCCCCGCCCTCTAACCATCATGCTTTGTAAAATGCCAAAATTATATAGACTCCAGTGTTGCTTACTGCAACTTGTTCATCCCAAGAAAAACTAATTTAAATGTTAATAAATTAACTTTATTCTGATCAGAATGAATCATAAGTCCATCTTTCGTCCAACTGAAATATGCATAAGGATGCAAAAATTGAACAGGAAACAATGTAATGTGCAAAGGCGCCATGTAGTTTTTTTATGATAATAAAAATGCAACTAGCAATTTCCATTTAACGTTAAAATGCATGCATACAATGGCATGATACGTTTACCATGAATATTAGTTGTAAAAACGCAGCAAATACTCGCTAAGTGACGGGGCCAAATGACAACACCAGAGAAATATTACTCCCTTAAGCCAAGATATACAAAGGCATACAGTCGACACTTGTGTTGACGTGGATAATTTCGACATTCCTATTTAGTTGACATATTTGTATAATCACGATTTCTGTCGCCAGATATTCCATAGGGAAAATGATTTATATGTTGACATTTTTATGTTGACAAATAAGGGTATGTCTACGTGATATCTCTGGCCCAAAGAGTGTTTATGCACCTTAATGTACTTGATTGTGAAGGTGTCAAATGACAATTAATTAGTTGAAAGTTTGTAAAACAATGCCAGGGCTCTAGAAATCCACTAGCCCAAAATTCCCGACAAGTCTAATTGCCAGTTTGGGCTACCAACAGTTGAGTTGGACTTAGTCCGGGACAAGTCTGTTATGCACGTCTACTTAACTGTTAATCCATACCCCATTCTAGTCTCGTACAACTATCCTCCCATGTTGGACAAACAAAAATTAACAAGTACACTAGTCAGGGACAACTGTATTTAAAGAAAATTCACCAACCAGTATGCTGATACAAATGACAGACACCAAACAAAGACAGATAAGCTTGTCTCCGCCTAATACTAAAAAATATATACAAATGTATGTGTCTAGTAAATAACTTATAATTGAAACATAGGGATATAACTTTAAATTTCTCATCAAACATTCAAAACATGCAATTTATCCATGATGTCTGACATTCAACATTATGTTTTATTCATATTATTTAAATTTCAACAGAAGATAGATTGAAAATCATGCAATTTTTGCTTTAGTTGCTATTGGAAACAAAACTTTCGACTCAGTCAGCATACCTTTTTAGGTCGTACATTTTCTGCAGCAGACTTTATCGTGTTAAAAGCTTTCTGGAGTGACTTCCCTTGTCCATCAGAATTCTGGGTAATCCGATCTGTCTGACGCATACCAAAATGATGCATCTTACATAACTGAAATTAGGAGACAATAAGTTCCAACATTAGAACACCACTGCTCTAGCAATAAAATGCATGTAATAAATCTGACAATATGAATTAATTGATTCGAAACAACACTGTATTGGGAATTCTTTAATGGCAGCGATCATCTGAGACTATTTATTTATTAATACAAAATGCATACCGTGACAGTGGAGTTTTTATCAGAGATGTGGCAATGTTTATGTTGTCTGTTATAAAGAGCAGGTAGTAGACCTAACCTGTGTTCCTGGATTACAAACATGTTACAGTCAACCATATATATGGACATCAGTAGACTGGTACCGTATGTATTACTGTGTTAATGAGGTCGCCCGTCGCCGAGCACATTTTTTATAATGCACTTTATGGTATTTTGGTCGACCCGGTATGTCCCCCGCACACCATAAATAGACTAAATAGTCAGCAGCGTTAACCACTGAGCCACATGGCCACCTATAGACTGGTACCCAGGTAACAGTCAACCATATATATGGACATCAGTAGACTGGTACTGAGGTAACAGCCAACCATATATATGGACATCAGTAGACTGGTACCCAGGTAACAGTCAACCATATATATGGACATCAGTAAACTGGTACCCAGGTTACAGTCAACCCTCTTCACTGATTCATCAGTAGTCTGGTACACAGGTTACAGTCAACCCTCTACACTGATTCATCAGTAGACTGGTACCCAGGTTATAGTCAACCCTCTATATGGATACATCAGTAGACTGGTACCCAGGTTACAGTCAACACTATATGGATACATTCATAGACTGGTACCCAGGTTACAGTCAACCTTCTGTATGGACACATCAGTAGACTGGTACCCAGGTTACAGTCAACCCTCTTCACGGATACATCAGTAGACTGTTACCCAGGTTACAGTCAACCCTCTACATGTATACATCAGTAGACTGTTACCCAGGTTACAGTCAACCCTCTACATGTATACATCAGTAGACAGTTACCCAGGTTACAGTCAACCCTCTATATGGATACATCAGTAGACTGTTACCCAGGTTACAGTCATCCCTCTACATGTATACATTGACAGACCCGTGTTAACCCTGTACATGGTTATATGAATAAAAATTCCCATCTTACATCTAAATCCAGATCGGGAGTTTCAGTATCTGACAGTGGAAGTACTGCTATCTTGTTTATTTGGTAGACATCATGATTACCAGCTAGTTGACCAACACATGTTTGTTTACTAATCAACAACAAACGCCAATCACAATCTGAAACAGCAATATATTTCTGTTAAAAACAATCTAGATAAATTAATGAAAATAATGAACGAGTGAACATGACCATGATCTAACAGGTACACACATTCTGAGCAAATATAATTATGAAAGAGAGAGGAGAAAGTTAGGAGCAAGAGTGTAAACATAGTTGTATACAGCATTTTTTGATAAATCAAAGACGATAACTCTTGATTTAATTAACCAATTTGGTCCAAAATCATAATTGGCTGAAAACTGACGGCCATGAACATGATATATAAGTTTGGTTTGGATTGCTCAATAATTGTAGATGCTGGCGTGTGATTTGGATTGCTCAATAATTGTAGATGCTGGCGTGTGATTTGGATTGCTCAATAATTGTAGATGCTGGCGTGTGATTTGGATTGCTCAATAATTGTAGATGCTGGCGTGTGATTTGGATTGCTCAATAATTGTAGATGCTGGCGTGTGGTTTGGATTGCTCAATAATTGTAGATGCTGGCGTGTGATTTGGATTGCTCAATAATTGTAGATGCTGGCGTGTGGTTTGGATTGCTCAATAATTGTAGATGCTGGCGTGTGATTTGGATTGCTCAATAATTGTAGATGCTGGCGTGTGGTTTGGATTGCTCAATAATTGTAGATGCTGGCGTGTGGTTTGGATTGCTCAATAATTGTAGATGCTGGTGTGTGGTTTGGATTGCTCTATAATTGTAGATGCTGGCACGTAAACAATCAAATTGTGGCCTATGGACAGACTGCAGATAGCGGACAATCCAAATAGCTCACCATTAAGCACTTGGTTCTCAGGTGAGCTAATAAAGAAAACAGGACTCCAAACATTGATGATTGTGGCTTCAGCAGTCAATATGATTTTATGCAGACAATGATGGTGATACTGATGGTGTTGATGGTACTCTCGTAATAACAACTATGTCTGTTAATTGCCTTGATTTTATGCTGTATTTTTGAGTATTTTGTTATAATCAATTTGATCTATGACCAAATCGCAGAAATGTTTCCACCAGATTTGCATTGTTTAACACATTTTTGAGTAACAACAGTTGACTGCAGCTGAAAGGACGACAGTAACACAAGACAAAGTCGCTTTTAAATATGGTCGGACCTCGTTCATTCGAATTCACTGGGTCTGAAATTTTGTTTTAAATAATACATGGCTTTGAATAGCATATTTAAATTCTATGTGCATTAGATACATCAGGACCTGATGTTTATTGTGGATGATAACGTGTATTCTGATAGAAGGTTGTTGACTAAACGAGGTTCAACTGTAAATTGAAATAAATAATTCCCCTTTACTAATACAAAGGTATTGAAGTGGGGGGAAATGACAAGTTGCAATTACGAATTTAGATACAGAAGTTATATCTATCAATGTTTAGTCAATTGTTATCTATTTTTCATAAGGAAGCTGTTATTATGCTCACAATCATTGAACTGATTTCCAATAATGGGAAAACTGAACTTTATATACAATAGCTCTTACAAACATTAACTAACAATGGTATGACTATGGTTCAATGGGTGAAAGTGAGACGAGTTGATCTCCATATAAATACAGAAATATAAACAATAATACCTCACTTAAAGACCACCTCAAAATTAATATCAATATAAAGACCACCTCAAAATTAATATCAATATAAAGACCACCTCAAAATTAATATCAATATAAAGACCACCTCAAAATTAATATCAATATAAAGACCACCTCAAAATTAATATCAATATTAAGACCAGCTAAAATTAAGGACACTATTTTCAAGTCCATGTTCACTGTTTTGTTCTTTATTCAACCTCAATATTTAGACCATCATAATAAGAAGACCAGTTATAAAGGGTCCCAAAGGTGGTCTTATTATTGAGTTTTTTTTCAGTTGATTTGTTTTGCTTTCACCCCTAGACTAAGTTGTATTTAAAATGACACTATACAAAATGCAAATGATATCAAACAAACTGAAATGTAAGGCCATAATACATAAATGTTAAATTATCATTTCAAGAAACAGATAAATAAAAACTAGCAATAAAATTACAACGGTCTTAGTTTCAAGTCCACAAAATTCTTACATAAATTTCACAGCACACTATTTGTAACCAGTTAAGCAAATTATTCACAGAGAATTGTCCCAGCAATGCACAGTTTGTAAAATATTTACATTCTGCCGAGTCTAGTCACACAAATATACCTAATTAAATATTCAATGTAAGCATTCCCAAAATGTCAAGGTTTACTAAGACCATAAACATGTATTACTGCAAAACTCTAATCAATGAACTCTAAAAACCCAGACCATGAGCAGTGTAGATAGTTTTCACACGGATATCTATGAGCAATATTGGCGCTAAAACAAGGGTGCAGATCAATATCTCTAATTATAGGAACTGATCAATTTCGCACAGAATCGTAGGTAATGAAATAATAATACTTCGTACTTGTACAGAAAGGCTTTATAATGATACTGGGTTAAAATGCTGAATTTTAACAGGTCCTGGATCAGTACTGAGCATATCGGTTGTGTATCACATGGTCAGTAACCTTATAACCAACTACAGTAAACCCTCAATAATGAGACCACTATTGGGACCCTTGACAACTGGTCTTATTATTGAAGTGGTCTTAATATTGAGGTTGAATAAAAAGAAAACCTGAAAATGGACTTGAAAATTGTGTTCTTAACTTTGAGGTGGTCTTATTTCGTAAGTATCACATATTTAGAAATAACTCATGTAAGTGCTTATCAGTTTTGCCAATCAAAATGGCTGATGATTACGAACAAGGGAGGTAAATATTGTAGATGTAGGAACTATATGTATGTATACTAAGTTGGTCTTACAACTACACACACTTACTAATGAGCTATGAAGGCGTGCAGAACACTAATTCCATAACTATGACGTATTTATAGTAAGCTTTATTCCATATATAGCGCGATCATAAGAGACAACATACATGTATATGTCTGACCATTGGATGGTACTGTAATTAACTGCCCCATTCATCATGATAGTCTCATATAATCCCCTTGTTACCTGACAGACATAATAATTGTGAATACTATTGACGAGTTCTAGCAGAGAATGTACTTATATATGTCAACATATTAATGCTAAACTTCTTCTTTTCACTTAACACAGTTTTTGCTGCACATGTAAGATATGCTCAACTTCCAGCCACCTCGTGTATGGCTCTCCTATAGATGAGCCCACAAACCTCAATAGAAAACTGTGTGCAGGCCCACAAGGCATACTGTGCAATTACCCATGGGATCTCAGGGTTTTTGCCCTTACGGGGCCCGTAAACTGCCCAGGGGCTTAATGTGACCAAGGCATAAGGAAGACCCAATAAGTGGTTTCTGTGTGGGGAGGCACTGTCTTAATGTATGTGGCGTTCTCTTTTATAATAGTTTTGGGGCAATATTATCTTGTCTCTGAATCAAAATATAAGATTTTGTTTCAATAATAAATACAAACCATTATGAATATTACCAACACAAATGCTCGAAACATCTGCCATAAAAAATTCTCATAAAAGAACGTAATTTCTTACAAAACCAGAATAACTTTTTTCTCCAAGAAAATGTCTTAACAATCAAGTTATAGCTCAGAGATTTTGCTTGACTTTATTGACCAATTCACATTATACAAAAGCAGTCATGAAAAATAACAATAAGCACATAACTCAAGATTTCCAATAGCAGCACCAGTACTGTAACAAGTATGGTGTAATGTACTCAGACAACTAGTATGTTTGTTCAAAGCCAACTCAAAAACCAAGCTCTTGAAAATCGAAAGTGTCATTGCCGTATACCCCCTGTTAACTTCACCTGGTGGATTTTTTTTCAATAAAACAGGGCGTTTAATTGAGTAAATAGTGTAGTTCTATTGATGTCTGCACAGTGCCTGCTTAAGATGCCAATTTTGTGGGAGTAAGCCAAATGTTCTTCTATTTTTATGTTTATATAAATTGTATACGGGTATGCATTGTACCAGAGACATATAATAGCAATGTATAATACTATCTATAAGGTTGGATTGATCCTATAGTAAATGAAGGATCAGAGAACCACGATGATGCTTGCAAAAAAATTTTTAAAAACTGTTGGAGAGACTTGGACCAGCCTTATATTTTTGAGTGTTTGGCATAACTCTACCCAGCATACTGGTTGGTAGGTAGGTAATGAATTATTTTATAATTCTTTATGGTAATACTAGTGTTAACTATCAATACTCTGCTAAATAAATCCCACTTAGACTCCTCAAGGGCTCATTTTCATTGTTAAGTAGGGTTATGCCAAACAAACAATTCTTTATTTATGGCTCCCCTTGCAGACTATACAATGTCCATGGTAATCTGAAAATTATAGTTGAGTACAACAATCATATGACAAAAAATATCCAGACCAGTAAATGATGTAGTAATATTGCAATTATTAATAATCACTTCTTGATAGGATAAAATCCCGATCCCAGTGAAGAACTCTCTTGTGGACAAAATACCAAGATGTGATAGGAAAACAATGGATAGGAAACACTCAGCTAAATCTTGACATAATGTTTGGTTAGAATTCTACAATGCAGACTAAGGCATCAGCCTGCCAGATCAGCAGTTCGAACATCATACTAGTACAGGGGTTCCATTTGACCATGGAGTTTGACCCTTTGTTCGAAAAGCCACTAATCTGGCTGAATGGTAAATTTTTCACTAAATTATAGGTATTTTGGTTATAAAATGATAAAGGCCGGTAAAAACTTATCAAAGTGATAAAGGGAAATAACTCATGAAAATCTCATGTGGTTCTCTTCCCTTCTATAGGCCTTCTAGTAGAGGAGATAACTCATGACAATCTCATGTGGTTCTCTTCCCTTCTATATGCCTTCTAGTAGGGGAGATAACTCATGACAATCTCATGTGGTTCTCTTCCCTTCTATATGCCATCTAGAAAGGAATATAACTCATGACAATCTCCTGTGCTTTCATCACACTGGATTAACATATTCAGAATAAACAATAGTACCCCTGATAGATACGGGAGGAGGAATATATTCTACATACACAAATTATACGATAGATGTGAAATACTATTTGCATGATCTATGATAGCAATTTCTGGTAAATTCCGACATCTTATTGAACAATGAGAGTAAAGTCGATACATCATTCAAGTGATCTCAGACAGTTAGTACCTATATCACTCAGGGGAAAGCCAGCCAACAGAGGTTACGTCTCGGAAGATTAATATCTTAGCAATTCACTCAATAGACATATATCTTTTCATGCCTCTAAAAGGGAAGCTGCCAAAACAAGGCAGTGACGTACTGGAACTAAACGTCTGGTTCCTGGATTCAATATCTATTAGTGTTTTTTTTAAAGAAAGCAATGTTTATTTTGGCTATTTAGGGTAACCTATAACCTTCAAAGTGGGAATTTTTGCAATAAATAAGAAATAAGGGAAAAACGCTATAAATTACAGCAAAATTTTAGGAATATAAGTAAACAATGTAGTGATTAATTAATCAACAATTGCTATATATATACAGTCATAACTGCCTGTGAGAGAAAAGCCTCTAACTTTGTCAATTTATAAGTAAATTGAAACAAAAGTTTTTCATCAGATTTAGTGGAACTTTTTACAATCAAATTTGGAAATATTTATACTTTTTGGCATTGGGAATATAGCCGAATAACGTCTATGAAAACATCTGAAAAAACGCTGGTAAGTAACTGAGTCCAAGAACCAAACCACTAGATCTTATAGTTTGTTACATCAGGGACCGTATATTGTTATATTGTGTTCCAGGTTACATAGAAACATGACCGGTCCCTGCTGAATTCTCTCTGGACAGTCAGTCACTCACCACCAGGCCAATAAATAATTCCCTCGTTTGGTATATATTACATTATTTCCAAAATATACTAGACTGGCAGGTTATCTACCAAATATTTCAGCAGGTCAGACACATGAGGCAAACTCGAGAGATAACACCATTTTCTATAAAAGGATAAAAGGAACAAATCTGGACATTCCTACAACAGTCAGACCTCGTTTATTTGACAACCTTCCATCCGAATACTTGGTACCATCCAAAATAAATATCAGGACTCAACGTATCTTCTTAGGCAAGTCAAATTGAAATGCTTTGCCAATAATGACAAATAATGTTTAGTGTTAATGGCCTTCATACAGATGTACTCAATATATTGTCTAAAATATGACAATATACATTTAAGGCATACGGATTATCACCATGGGATACATAGGTGAAAGACATATTGACCCCTGTCCAGACTAGTGGTCATCAATTATTATAAAGTTAGTTAAGTTATGAAAGAGACCATTAGTTAACTGACTAATTGATAAGAAGTGTGCAGAATTATTCTATTGACCAGTCTAGTAAATGACATGTGCAGTAGAACCGGTGTACTCTGGAAATGACTGCATCTGTGTAGACTGTGTTACTGACTTACAAATTGAGACCCAAGAGGTAAAACTAGAGACCAATCTGATAAATAAAAAATTAGGTATATATTTTTGGTTCAATTGTATTACACAAATAATTTTTTTCATCGCTCCTCACCATTTAATCTTTAACTTTTTGACGAATATATAGAGGAGTTCTATTTGACCTAGAGTTGAAACTTTACTTGATAAAATCCGGCCAAACATTATCAAAATGACCCTTGATATTCAGCACTGTTTCGCTATGTGACATATTTACAACCATCGAAATAATCAAATGGATATATCATGATTACATATGCATAGTAATTGATATGAAATTGATGACACTGCACATTATTGTGTACTTGTATTGTAATCTATACTATTTGATCAAGTAGTCTCATTGTAATTTGATTCATTGCACTGAGGTGTAATTACACTCAAGCCTGCTGTTACAATAAATGGATCTTGGAAAATATATTTCAAGAACTTATAGTATCATAAAAATATTATATGACAAGATGATTAGAATCATAAATGGACAGTTGGTAATATCTGCTAAACAAAAATCGTTTTAAAATGGCTGGAATAACAAGATATCATAAATATAAGGCTAACAAATTATGTTTGGAAAATATACACAAAACAGTAGACTTCCAATTAAGTTTTTGGAATAAGGTAAGGTGTCATTCAATGGCAATTAGCAGGGGTGTAGCCACAGCTGGTATAATATGTACGTTATCAATCTAGGGGGGTTAATAGTAAAATACCCAGCAACATTTTTTTTCTAGAATGTTGGTACATGTAGTGCAATCTGGTAACATTTACACAAGCAATACAGTAAATTTTGAAGCATTTCATATACTGAAAATTGATATCCCAAACTGCATACAAATACTCAACTGTTTCCAATATTGGCCAAGGGAGAACATATCGATGTATTATACATTAGGTATTCAATATTCTCACTAGTCTCCTAATTATGCTTTTTGGACTCCGATGTTTTCCCTGGGACTCCTGTTTCCGGTAACATTCCTTTGAAATATTGCATTGGAAAGAAAATATCTACACGGATATCGAAAGTTGAGGCCATCAAATGCATACAAGGTGATTTTGTCCGGAGGGGATTTTATACGTATACCGGAATAACGTACATGCCAAATCAAAGTGATTTACAGATTCACTTTACTATGAATACAGGGTTCACAGATTGCCTGACAATCAGTCTGAGAAACTTACAATTATTGTCTCACCAACAGAAACATCGTCTGACATTTACTGATTGTAATTGATTGGTAGTCGGACATTTGGTCAAGGACCTTACAAACAGCTACAGGATCTTGTCTAGAGTTATTTCCCTTTATCCTTTTAGAGTTCTCTCCCTTCATCTCTTCTTGTATATGTATATTTAAATGCGGTTTGACATGTTAGATGGTCGTGCATTTTTTTTAGAAACCTGTGAAGTTAGGCTGTCATTGATTCATATGTTTGCATATCGATGATATTGATACATAGAAAGACAAATATCAGTTATATTTTTTAGACTGCCCTCATTCTCCTGTATTTTCCTGCCATCATACCGGTATTTGTTAGTGTGTATCGAATACCCACCAACAAAAAAAATCATTGATAGACAGATATTGATTGTATCACTGACAGCCCTACTGTGAAGGCATTTAATGCATGAAGCCATACCAGGGTGGATCTTGATTTTTCCTATCACACCATACACCAAACCAATACACACGGGATTCCATGCTAAACATAAATCGTCTCCTGAAATAGTAATAACACTTTAAACTGCAATCAATAAAATATTTTTTATATGATTTCCAATAGATAGATAACAAAAATCATATACATCTGAAACATACAGAATAAGGCCAACAAGTTAAATCAGGAAGAAACATTAAAACCTAGGCCATGAAAAATCTTATAAATGAGGTGGTCATTATAAATATCCAGGTCACTGGTGGTCTTTAAATATGGTTTTACTGTATCTTAAATTCTTACCATAAATACAACATTCCTGTACTGACATATTTTAGTAGATCATGATGTCATAGTATACACTAAATTTAGCTTTTAAATCAACAATATTATCCAATTTTAGCACTGTTTAAATACTATGTGCACTGTTGTTTTGTTTAAGTATAAGTCATAAGCATCAGTCTTATAAAGAAAGAAAAACAATATTTGTTAACTGTACAAGCATTTGATAATGGTTTTATGTTTTCAACCTACACATAAGATAAAGGTCTATAATTAAAATTAAAGTATAGCAGCATCATGACATGGATCATAAATTATTTATTCCTCAGAATATTTTTCATGACAGTCTAACGAAGGAAATAAATAGTCATACACTACATATACATTGTAACTAAAGGCAATGATAAAAAAATCATTAAAACTTACTAAGACGTGATAGTGGTTTGATTGTATGTAGCTTGTAGTTGATTATTGAAGTAAACCTACCTATGCTTCATTTACCATTAAATTCAAACACTTTTTAAAACATTTTTTTTAATCCATTCCAAAATATGCCAGCATAAGCCACACAGACATATGCTGTATTTATTTGAACAAATGATCTAGGAAACTTAATGTGGATGTTAAAATTATAATCATCATTACACATTATCTACATTACCACTACAGAATTTCACATTTCAGACAATTTATTATTATCAGTTGTTTATTTCTATATGTCCATAAGTATGGTATTTGAATCAAAGTACTGCATGGAAACGTACAGCAGAAACAATTCCTAGTCCAAGCTTTGCAAGACCTCAGGATGCCATCATAGATTAACTGCTGGACTGTCACATACATTTTTTACAAGGCGATAATTGTTGTATTCTTTGGTGATCCACTATTTGTTACTAAATTCAACAAACAATAGTGAAAACTCTATTTCAGGAACAAAAATGACATAAAATAATAATTATAATTTATTAACCACATTTCACAGATTTTCTGCATATTACTGCACACATAACAATCCAATTATATAAATGCTATTTTAAGAAAAGTAAAAAAGTGTAAAAACAGCCTGAAAATTAGGGGGAAAAAGATAATTATATTAATCAAATTATTAATTTTTAATGGCCAAAACTAAGTATAAATACATCATTACCTGTACAGATAATTGTGCGTGCATGGTAATATGTTTCAGTTTGGGTAATTTCGGGAAATACACTTCAGGATTTTCTTTAATTGTTGGATTGTTTAAAAGTCTTAGTAAGCCACATACAGTAAAACTTCGAAACCTCGAACAGTTTTGGGTCGAACACAGTAGATACCTCGAACAGGTTCTTAGGTCCCGGCAAAACCCCTTCTTATTTCATATTAACGAACAGTAGATCACTCGAACGGAGATAGGTCGAACACTCGAACAGGTTGTGCGGTCCCTAGATACCATTTCATTCATTGTTCACCCCAGATAGGTCGAACAATACAATAATTCACACCTTTTATGGACCGAGCGATATTCTATTCTTTGTTGACAGGGAAGATTGGTGACACGTGTTATTCGCACGTAGTGATAATTACTTGATTGTTGCACTATAAACAATACAGTGTACATGTACTTATGTGACAAACAAATCACTTAAGGGATCTATTAAATATTTAATGAAGTCCAAACGGGAAATTTTAATTGTTAATTGTCTATTGATTGCCGAGTGAATAAAATTCAGAAATAACAAATTATCGTATTTTATAAATATCTTAATCAAAAGCGCAAACATCATTGAGTAAAATCCTTCAAATGTTGATATTGATATAAATACGATCAGACATTTATTACCCTTATCATTATCAAAATGAACAACAACGAAAAAAAATAGAACATCGTAATTGTTTACTATCTCGTCTGTATATTATTCTTGTGTGTAAGAATAAACGAATCAATTACTTAAATATGTTTTAGTTTTCTTTCATTTCTTTTTAAATTATTATTAAAAAGGAATAATGCTGTGACTATTGATCGACGTGCATTCAGTATGAAAACACTAACAACACACAAATACCATGTGTTAAGCATGCTTAGTACACTTGCACCGGTGACAGTTCGTACATATATACGTATACGGTAGATGCCTCGAACAGGTAGATGGCTCAAACTAATTCCTCGGTCCGACGGCAGTTCGAGGTTTTGAAGTTTTACTGTAATTAGGGCTCTTTTATGTAAGAAAATACACCGGAACAGTTTACTAAATGTTAATGTCATTTAGTTACAGACTTGACACATCTTGAAATAATTGAATTATTGTAGATCATTATGCGATTAGGATACCACAGCAGTCAAAATTAACAAATTTATTTAGTTTTCTGAAAATAATAAAAACCAGCCTTTGGCAAGTTTTTTTTCATTTCCCCAAAATAAGCTTAATAAATGATATAGTCTAGGAACTCAAGTACCATATTTATTTATAACATAATAAATTGAAAATAAACATTATATATAACTTTTCCATGCATATTATAAGCTCTAAAACTGCAGTAAAAGAAGCAGCCACCACTATGAGGCAACTGTGACATCACGTCCTTTGTTAATTTACTATTGAATGATCAAAATAATACATGTGAGTTATTATATGTCTGCGACTTCATTTAATGATTTATGAAATAAATCTTGATAAACGGCAGTTACTGTATTATGCTGCATTCAACTTTAAAAGTTTAATAATTGAAATGAAACAATTCTATAGTATATTGTGTGAATAAAGACCATAATCGTTACCAATACAGTGGGAACTACAACAATTACATGACTCCAGTAATCCTAGAACACGAGATTCATATATTACAAGCCCATAATCATACTCTCAGCAACTGCCTATATTTAATCTGGCCCTAGAATAATTTGACAGCAGACTTGGTCACGAGGGACGACATTACTCTAACACATAGAAACAATTTGACATGTTGCGGTCACTTCAGATTAAACAATAAATAGATTAATTACTGACACTAGCTTCTGTATCTAGACATGTAACTCGAGTCAATCTGAGGGTGGATTTTACCTGTTTTCGGGTCTAATGTTCCGTGTCTTCTACTACACCATAGACTGAATTCACCATCACGTATAATGTAGTGATTATCTGTTTGAAATACCTCCATTTTCAATAAAAAACACAAATAATCCTAATTCTATGAAATAACTAACATTTTCCCATTTGACAGACTGCAGGAAATATCACAGAGTTACCTCCCTTGCGCAATTACTCATTAAACTATCTCCCGATGGAAGAGTATTCGCGTCGTAAATGGCGACGCGTAAAGTTGAATTTTGGAACCGGCGTATAAATCCACTTACATCGTAGATATTAAACGCTTAATCTGCGACAAAAGCGGTTGATCAAGAGTCGTAACCTTTTGTCAACAGATCATGATGATGTTCGGTCAAGATGAAGGTCTGTATTCGATGAATGGCGATTTTTTCTTAAATACTTTTTCTTTCACTTTGTCAGCAATTTATTTGCGATTTGCGTCTAGTTTCTTCGCATGTTGTAATAATGCGACATCATTGAAAACGCGATTTCTTTAACAAACTGATTAATGCTTACATTGTTACATGCTATCGTTTTTGAACCATTTTTCAAGTTTGTTTTGTTCAGTTGCACATATTTGGATAGAGCGTTTTTCGGATGGTTATTATTTCTGTCCTTCATTTATGCTAAGTGGTTGATTACAAGTTTGACATTGCTTACAGTCTGAATCATTATGTTTTGTTGTCATTATGCAATTGGAATTATAAGCATGTAGCAACACTTATTGTATATTTTGTAGTACAAACAACATTCAACATAACATTTTGAATGAATAACTAAATATCAGGAACGCGAAGTGCATACAGTTGGGTTACACATTCCAAATACTGTACCTGCAAGTAAAATTCATTTTTGACTTGATATCCCTTGGTATGCTCGCTAAAAATACTAAAAATACTTGCCGTTATATTTGTATAATCAATTATTTTAAGTCGAACATCGCCCAAAAGACTTTTGTGTTCTTTTTTATGACAACATGGGTATCTGTTCAGAGTTGTTCAATGTCAGTTCAAATTTAATCACCTTATTTATTTATCACCTGTGAAAGTATAAAAAGACCACTTGGAAAATACATTTGTTAAAATAATAAAGATGTCAGATTTTTGCATAGAGTCTTAGAGACCACTCACTAGTTGTAACTTGTAACAATTTAAAAGCTGAACTTTCAAGCAACCTTAAGTTCAAATTTCTTTTTACTAATAATTATATTTTGTGTAATACACACAAGCAATTTTAAATGTTTTAACTGCTAGTTAATCAATAGGAATATGTGTATTACAATATGTGTATTACACTTGCAGAGGTGTTGGAGACAGAAGATGATAGTGATGAGCTCACCACGGATCTCTGGCAGGAAGCCTGCTGGATTGTCATCAGTGCATACTTTGATGAGAAGGGTCTTGTACGTCAACAGCTCGATTCTTTTGATGAGTTTATTCAGATGTCTGTACAGAGGATTGTAGAGGACACCCCTCAGATAGAACTCGTTGCAGAATCTCAACACAAAGCTGGTGTTGTTGAAACTCCTGTAAGTTGAATCTTTTGTAATTTAGTTATGATGTAGCAACCTCGTCTACAGTATGATAGATTTGTGTGATAATATTTGATTTTCTTTTTACTATTATGGACTACATACTTCTGCCTTACATTTTAGAAATTCTTGATGACTATAATTATGTTTAAAATTTGGTGGTATAAAGGATTGTCAAGCAGACAGAACTAAACTTTGTCAGTTCTGATACTGTAACTAATATATCTCTGTTATTTTCATCCATCTACTGGTTTTAGATTCTGAAAGATTTATACTTGCTGTAAATTCAAACATAATTGATTGAGCTTGTATTTTAATGGTTTAAACGTCATTCAATGATTTGATTGGTATTTCAGACGCAGTATTTACTGAAGTTTGAGCAGATCTACCTGTCCAAACCAACACATTGGGAAAAGGATGGTGCCCCTAGTCCTATGATGCCAAATGAAGCCAGATTGAGAAATTTAACGTAAGTGATTAAAATGTCAAAACTGATACAAGTTTACTAAATTTTCTATTTTGAGTATTTTTGCTACATTTTGTTTTGTCCTTGAAAGTTTTATTGTATTACTAAGTATTCATATATTTCATGAATCCCTGCTATGATGCTGTCGTTCAAAGAAAATACATACATTATTTCATGTTTCCGTGTATGACATGAAGATTGAAAATTAAATTACACTTAAGCCTGAACAGATATCTTTGTAGCCTGACCGACCCTTGCAAGGACATATATATCTAGACTTTGGTCACTAAAGTAAAACAAAAATTAATGCCTAACAGCTCACCAAACAGTTTTTAGCTGGTTTCAGGAAACAGACAGATTTTACACTTTAAGAAATATAAATTGTTTGACTCTTGAGTTGACCCTCAGGATTCTGTCTTATGGGTCAATTTCTTCTTTGTAAATTATAGGTAATTTGGCAATAAAAAGGTTGGATCTAATAGTAATATAAATTATCGAAATGACCATTGAGATTCTGCACCTAGTGGAACCCCTGAACAGATATTTTGTATTTACGATAAATTTATTGCTTTACAGATACTCGGCTCCATTATATGTGGATATCATCAAAACTGTTGTGAAACCAGACGAAGATCCTGTAGAGACGCAACATCAGAAAACATTTATCGGTAAAATACCCATCATGCTTCGGTCTACGTACTGTCTCCTGAGTGGGCTAACAGATCGTGACTTGACAGAATTGAACGAATGTCCGCTCGATCCTGGTGGATATTTCATTATCAATGGATCAGAAAAAGTGCTGATAGCACAGGAAAAAATGGCCACTAATACAGGTTAGTATATTGAAAATGAATGCTATCTTATGTGTGTCTCCAGTTGGCATTACAAATGTACATGTATGTATAACAGATCTAAACTTGTTTGTAAAAAATTGATACATCTATTTTTTACTTGTACAAGCTAGATTTATTGCATATTACCACTAGCTTTAAAACAGCATACAAATTGTCTTGTCAATATAAATGTTATTTGTTTCTGGATGTATTAGACATTCAGAATGTTTTGTTTAACTTAACTTTGACTAATTTGAGAATCACTTTCAAATTGAGTAAATTTTGGTTTTGGGAATAAAAACAGCTGACAAAAATCTTATACATTTTTCTTCATTTTCAGTGTATGTGTTCAGACAGAAAGATTCAAAGTATGCCTTCAAGACAGAGATCAGATCATGTTTAGAACACTCATCTCGTCCTACAAGTACATTGTGGGTAAACATGATGGCTAGGGGAGGACAGGTAACCAACACTTGTCATGTTTTACTTGTTCAGTATGAAATAACTGACTGCAGTCTTGAAATGTCGGCCATTGTAGTAAAGCTTGTATTTAATATCTAAGTGGAATAATTGTGTTTAAGCAACTCTGTATGTGCTCATTATGAAATGTTTGCTCCATTTCTGGAATTTAGTTCATTCTAATAAAATACAGACTTGAACAACTGATTTTTGTGTTTTAAAGGGTTTTAAAATGAAAAAGTAATGAAATAACTTTGTTATAGAAAAACCTTGATAACTGGCTGTGTGACCTTGACATCCTGTGTGACCATGACATCTTCATTAACTTGTACTTCGAATTGTAGGGAGCCAAGAAGGGAGCCATTGGACAGAGAATTATTTCCATTTTACCCTACATAAAACAAGAGATACCTATTATTGTAGTGTTCAGAGCTTTAGGCTTTGTGTCTGACAGAGATATTCTTGAACATATTATATACGACTTTGATGATCCAGAAATGATGGAAATGGTAAGATTTTATAGTTTGTTGACAAGCATGTGCCACAATGTGTTGGAGGTATTTAATGCCATGTGACCTCATAGACTCTGTGAGCTTTGTGCTTGGGGCCTTTGGATGTTTGGTAAAATTCAATTTCTGAAATGAATGTAATATTATTGATTTATGATTTCGATTGGATTTGTTATGGTAAAAAAGTTATGTTTGGATTACAAAATCAGCAAAATGAGTTACGAATGATGTACAGTCGAACTTGTATTAAGAGACCACTCAAGGGAGCAGGGAAAAGTGGTTTCTTAAGAAAGGTGGTCTCATAAGTAAGGATACAGTAAATCACATGTACTCGTTTGTAATAAATCTATAGAAACCAATAAAAAATGAACTAATTGACTAATACAATGTATATATATTTAAATCTGTACCGTTAGGATGAATAACATTTTCTATGACAGTTTGCATTACAATGTTCAACTATTTCCAGGTAAAGCCGTCCCTGGACGAGGCTTTTGTCATACAAGAACAGAATGTTGCCTTAAATTTTATTGGTGCTCGTGGTGCTAGACCTGGTGTGACCAAGGAAAAGAGAATCAAATATGCCCGGGAAATATTACAGAAAGAAATGTTACCCCATGTTGGTGTCAGTGACTTCTGTGAAACAAAGAAGGCATATTTTCTTGGGTGAGTGGTGTTCATGTTCTGTTAACTGTTCCTAATTTGCATTGAATTTGATGAAATAAAACAGTTAATCAGTGAATGGTATTGATAATCTTTCTGAGTTTCTAATTTAAAAAAGTAAGATGATACAAAAGTATTCGTCATGTAGTGATTTAGTATAGTGCATGATTGTTTCTCCTACATTTCTAGGGAAACATTTAGTTTGGTCAGTATCTGTGTGTGTCCATCACAAGATTGTGTCCACTCTGGAGTTCATTAGTTACAAAGATACTTGCAGTCGGACCTCATTTATTCTAACTGAATACTTGGTACATCATCCAAAATAAATATCAGGTCCCGTTGTAGGCATGTTGAATTGAACTTGGCTATTTGAAACCATGTCTCATTTGAAATAAAATTTTGTATGTGATGAATGAGGTTTGACTCGGTCGAGTCTTTGGAAACTGATTTTGTTATACCACATTATTACACTAGTGATTATTTCACAGGTATATGGTACACAGACTGTTGCTAGCAGCTCTAGGTAGACGTGAAGAAGACGACAGAGATCACTATGGTAACAAGAGACTTGACTTGGCTGGACCACTGCTTGCTTTCTTGTTCAGAGGGTATGTATCCATTATGCAAAAGTCATTATTTATAATGTGCTGGATTGGCTGGACACACCCATGGGGAAAGAAAATTTCTGGTTAATATCAGAATCGTAAAATATAGATTTGGCAGGTGATTTTGCAGAGTTCGTTTTACATTGTACCAGAGCTTTCGTTACTTGTTTTTGAAATAACTATTATTTTGAAAGTCGCGTTATTGTCTCTCCAATGTATGGATACCTAGAGATTCTGAAAACATTTGTTCATTGAGGGCTTGTGATTCATCCTCACTAGCTTAACCAAATGCTGTTGTATTTGTTGGCGTATTTTTTCATTTCCAAAAAATTTAGGTTGAAATTATAACCATAGCAATAGTAAAAGTCAATTAAAATATTCAGCACTATTGAAATTAGTTCATTAGCCTTTATGTTAGCATTTACAATGTTATCACTTTCTTGCTTACAGTTTGTTCAGAAATTTAACGAAGGAGGTGAGGATGTATGCACAGAAATTCATCGATCGTGGTAAAGATTTCAATCTGGAGTTGGCCATTAAAACAAGAATCATCACAGACGGTCTCAAGTATTCCCTGGCTACTGGTAACTGGGGCGACCAGAAGAAGGCTCATCAGGCTCGCGCTGGGGTATCCCAGGTTGGTCTTGCATTCATGGTTTTTGTATCTTTTCGAAAAAAAAATTATTATTAGAAAGCTGTATAGTGATGTAAATTAATTTGAGTTACCCATAGACAGCCAACGAAACTTTAACAATAAACTTCAATTGTTAGGGGAGTGGAAGTTGTATGCAATTTTCACACTATGCCATTCCTGTCTGCAGTATTTACATAAATCTTGATGAAACATAACTTTTATGTAAAACTTGATGAAATATATAACTGTTTCTTAAGACAAAATATTCCCTAAAAACCTTTAATGAAAAAAGGATCATGAATGTGTGTTGCTGTCATTCTAAATATCACATTGATTCTGATTTTGTGTTTCATGGTATTTGATTCTGTATTAATACCTTTCAGTTGTTTTATATTTATCATAAAATGGTTGCTAGTTGCTTTAAGTATCTTCTTAATTTCACATTTGTGTATTTAGGTGTTGAACAGATTGACATTCGCTTCAACATTGTCACATTTACGTCGTTTGAACTCGCCGATTGGTCGTGATGGTAAACTGGCCAGACCTAGACAGCTGCACAACACACATTGGGGCATGATATGTCCTGCTGAAACACCAGAGGTATGTCTGGTATTAAAAAGGAATTACTTTAAATTATTACATTGGTAGGCATTATATTTTCTGTTATGGTCGTAGTTGATCAGTTTGGGGTTTCTATGCCAAATAACTCAAGAAAGACAACTGAGAAATTGACAGTTATATTATTTGATACTTAACATCTCTAAGTCTCTCCTGTCAATATGTTAGTTAGTGATCTACACATACTGTAGAATTTTCTTTTTAACATTCTTTTAGTTTACCCAATTAACATTCTTATTACAGTTTTAAATTATTATTATCCTGATTAAGAAGTATTTAATGTATTCAGAATAAATATGTATACTTATTTGCATAAAAAATTTCAGCATTGAATTGGTTAAATGAAAATATAGTTGATTGGTATTTAATTATGTCTTTAAACTTCAGGGCGGAGCTGTAGGTTTGGTAAAAAACCTGGCCTTGATGTCGTACATTTCTGTCGGTTCCCAGCCATCGCCTATCCTTGAATTTTTAGAAGAATGGAGCATGGAAAACTTGGAGGAAGTGGCACCCTCGTCAATAGCTGAGTATGTATTTCCTTAGATGTTGATTCTGTCGCTTACCTGACGATTCTTTAAGTCACAAGATGTTACCAGCCCCAAACGTTTCTATGACTTATGAAATATTTCTTCATAAAGTACTACATATTGATGGTTAACTAGCATGTTGGTGAAATTGAAACAATTATGACAATAGGCAGAATGCAATCTTTAGCAATGTTTATCAGAAAATCAACCATCTAGTTTTCTATGACTATGGTTTCTATTGGTTCTGATGTTATGTAGTAGTTTACTGCCAATGCTGCTGTCTTATTGGTTCGATGTTGAATCTGAATTCCTCAAATAATATGCAACAAAATGTTGGTGTAATTGATTGTTCTAGCCAAATCCCCAATTTTTGGAAAACTTTTTTATTATACTTGATATGTTTTATAATTCCAGTGCTACGAAGATCTTTGTGAATGGCTGTTGGGTTGGTATACACAGAGATTCCGAGCAACTGATGACTACACTTAGAAAACTGAGACGAGAAATGGATATCATTGTATCAGAGGTTTGTACTTCTACATTTTTTTTACTAAGTAAAGAATCCTCTTTTTGAATGGTTTCATTTTACCTCCATAGCTTACATGAAGAAACAATTCATAGTTTTAGACCGGATAGCATTTGACAATATCTATTCTGTTGAAACTTTCTGATATATTTTGCTTCACATAAATGTTTACCATGTTAAGCCAAACAGACTCTCAATAATATCTCTAAGGTCCAGACTGTACTGTTAGATAAATAAGCAGTTGTTGGGAAGAAGACATATTTGGTTGTACATTGTTCTGTATATTGTAGGTATCTATGATCCGAGATATACGTGATAGAGAGAAGACATATTTGGTTGTACATTGTTCTGTATCATATATTGTAGGTATCTATGATCCGAGATATACGTGATAGAGAGAAGACATATTTGGTTGTACATTGTTCTGTATATTGTAGGTATCTATGATCCGAGATATACGCGATAGAGAGAAGACATATTTGGTTGTACATTGTTCTGTATATTGTTGGTATCTATGATCCGAGATATACGTGATAGAGAGAAGACATATTTAGTTGTACATTGTTCTGTATCCTATATTGTAGGTATCTATGATCCGAGATATACGTGATAGAGAGAAGACATATTTGGTTGTACATTGTTCTGTATATTGTAGGTATCTATGATCCGAGATATACGTGATAGAGAGAAGACATATTTGGTTGTACAGTGTTCTGTATATTGTAGGTATCTATGATCCGAGATATACGTGATAGAGAGAAGACATATTTGGTTGTACATTGTTCTGTATATTGTAGGTATCTATGATCCGAGATATACGTGATAGAGAGAAGACATATTTGGTTGTACATTGTTCTGTATATTGTAGGTATCTATGATCCGAGATATACGTGATAGAGAGAAGACATATTTGGTTGTACATTGTTCTGTATATTGTAGGTATCTATGATCCGAGATATACGTGATAGAGAGATACGTATTTACACCGACGCTGGTAGAATCTGTCGCCCTCTGCTGATTGTAGAGAAACAGAAGTTGTTGCTCAAACAAAGTCATATCAAACAGTTGAAGCAGAGAGAGTATAACAATTACAGGTAATAGGAGGAGGAAAGTTGACTTCTTTAAATCGTGGTCAATTCTGATAAGTTAATAGATATAGATTACATAGATGGAGAAAAGTTATTATAAAAATCTATTTTTTTGTCTTTTATTAAAAATATATAATGCTCATGTGCTCTCAATACATGTGAGAGAACATTTTGTATGATACTATTCATAGGGTCATTTAACTTCTATCTAAAGCTACTATTGCTTTGTTCCTTGGGTTCAGTTTTGTTTCCAATCCATGCAAATTAGAATGTTTGTATTCATGATAAACACATAAAATCTTCTTAGTATTAATTGTTAGTTCGATCAAGTTATCACCCTTGATTTTAGAAATTACCTAAAATTTGTCTTGTTTTAACTCAGACCTCTGACGGGTGTATTTTGTGACAGTTTGGCACTCCTGTATAATTGATATTTTAATCTTCTATGCTAAATTTTCGATATTTGAATAAATGGTGAAGTATTCATGTTACATGTTTATTCATGTCATTGTTCCTACATTGTCAGTGTGACAGGTTCTTACATAGATCCCATATTGTATGTATTGTGTTGTTGTTGTTTAAATTGTTATGTTGTTTTAAATATTGAAACGTTGAGACAGTATTTCATGCTGCAAATAAATCATACCAGTCAAGATTTAAATATATGTTCACATTCTTTTTCTTATTATCATAATTTCAAAAATTATTACTGCCTGACTTTAAATCTAACTGTGGATAAATAAACCTGTGAATTATCTAAGATATAGCGGTCACTCATTCCACTTAGGTGCAGTCATGAAATACTGTTGTTATATTAGATCTCAAGGGTTAAGTTTTTGTCTTCATTAAAAAAGTGTTGATAATATCGGACACTGCTGCCCATTGCAGACTTAAATAGATGGTTTCATTTTATTAGTTAATTGATTTCTATGGTTAGTGTTTGTGCCTTGTACATGTAAACTTTTTCATGTATATATAAGAATGTCTGTCATCTAAATAAGTCGGTTTTCAATTCATACTGTCTGGTGAGAACAGTAACAAAAAAAAAATTCACAGAGACTTGTTCAATTTCCAAGTGGTAATTTGATTAAGACTTTTATGTCCGTTACCATTCTGTATTTATCTCACAAAATAAATATCCATGATTTATAAGAGGCATCTGCATTGATAATATTTTCTGATATTGGCAGAAATGCTGCTTCAGTTCTTTGCATTCTAAAAATAAATACATAATAATTGTTCTTCATTTACATAGTTGGCAAGATTTGGTTGCTAGCGGTGTTGTAGAATATATCGATCCATTGGAAGAGGAATGTATTATGTTGGCTATGACACCTGATGATTTACATGATAAAGAAGTCCAGTACTGTTCTACATACACACATTGTGAAATCCATCCTGCTATGATACTTGGTGTTTGTGCATCCATCATTCCATTCCCTGATCACAACCAGGTTGGTTTCTTGTACGGTCGTAATATTTAAACTTGCTCATACAAACAAAAGACGCAGAATGTATGTTACTGTGATTGTGGTATATTGCAGCATCTGGCTTCTTAACAAGTTCAAGGTCACGATTTCTTCCCGACTTAATTAAAACCGAGTCTAATTGATTGTCTGAAAGAATGCAGTATAATATAGTTTCAAACTTTCTCCAGTATGCAGGTCGGCGACACAGGGGTTTCATGTCCGTCTTGCTTCTAATGTTATATTTATTTTGACTGTAGCACTTAAATGTTTCATATTTTATAGATTTACAAATTGATTGTGTCCGTTAAAAGGTACAAAATGTTAGGATAGTTAGTGTACATTTTGCAACTTTTTCTGTTGTTTTAACATCATCTGCTGAATACAGAACACATCATTCAGAACTTGCCGTTAACCGCTGTTAAGGATTTTTATTTTGAAGAATTGAAAACAATGTCATAGATTGAGCCTTTTGTGAGAAACTTTCTATACAAAGCATGATTCAGTCCAATAGTTGGTGATTCTGTAACTTTTGTCCACAGTTTCATAATCCAATAAATTGTTGTATGAAATAGATTTTGATTGTAGAAGTTTGTCTTTTATAAAGCAGCCTCTAATTTCAGGTATACATTTTACAACTGTTATCTGTTTCAGTCCCCACGTAATACCTACCAATCAGCTATGGGTAAGCAAGCTATGGGTGTATACATCACAAACTTCCATGTCAGAATGGACACGTTGGCTCATGGTCTGTTGTACCCACAGAAGCCTCTAGTCACAACACGATCTATGGAATATCTCAGATTCAGAGAATTACCTGCAGGTATTTGATTATTTATAACATTAAGCATGTTCCCATGGGATTTTTAAATGGGGGTCCTGTGACTTACACAATTTCAAAATTGGAAGTCTGAAGTTTGGGGGTGCCAAGAGTAAATTTTTAGCTGTGACATTTTTTCGTCAGCCATTGTGATCATGTATTACTTAGATGATTGCAAGGTGCAAGCACTGACACAGAATCAGGTGAAAGTAATTACCGCAAAGGTGTTTAGATAACAAAGTGCCAATTTTCCGAAATGGGCATATTCGACGCTTGCGGGTCCTGAGAATGCTGCCATGTCCATACATGTGGGTCCTTGGCCTGAAAATTGCTATCAGAGACGCAGAAGATACGGCATCTGGGAAATCCCTGAACATTTATGACACTGATAATAGTCGGTCAACAATTTTTGGAAGCAAAATATCTGCTGTCTGGTTGTTCCTAGCTCATTATTTCATCAAATCAGATCATCGTATGTTTGCTATATATTCATATAATATATTTTTCCCAGGTATTAATTCCATTGTGGCCATTGCAACATATACTGGATATAATCAAGAAGATTCTGTGATCTTGAACCAGTCAGCAGTTGATAGAGGATACTTCAGGTATGTAGAAGGGTTCTCTGTTATTTCTGTGTGGACATTGTTGGCATACTAGGTAGAGGTATTAATACCCACCTAGAGATGGTGTGTTTGAAACTTGTGTAGGATCTATTCACAGTGGATAAACTTAACCCTCAACATGTGGTATAGAAAATGATGTCTCATTATTGTGTTGAGTAGTGATGGAGTTGGACATTTTGCACAACTACACAAGACTTCATGCTTGTTACACAAAGAGAAATAATTTGTCTTAATTTAAAAACTAAAAGTAATAAATGATTCTGACAGAGTTTGTTTAAGTGTCATTTTCTAATGATTCACTTGCTGTGTAATTCGTGATTGAATTAGCAATTTGCCCTTCCACCATACTTCAGCTATCATTGAAGAAGGGAAATATATTTGTTTGCAGTGCTAGGATTCTTTACATAAATGCTTTGTTTTTTCTTTGCGTTAACTTATGTGTGAAATGTTGAATCATTGCTCCATGCTACTGTTTCAGATCTTTCTTCTTCCGTTCCTACAAGGATTCTGAATCGAAGAAAGGACTTGATCAGGAGGAAATATTTGAGAAACCAAACAGAGAGACCACGCAAGGTAGAAAAATGTTTCATCAAATAAGTTTGTTTTCATTTTTTAAATTTGGATTTTAAAGAAAACAACTGATTAGGTTTGCTCTTTCGGTAGAATCCTACCTTTCAACCTGATGGTTATGACTTGACTCAAAATTCTTGGTCGTGAGTACCAAATATCTTTATGAATGCTGTGGTACTTTGAGATATGTGTAACCTTTGTAACAAAGCTTAAATTTCTTAATTCTTTTTATAGTTGGCCTATTTTCTGGAGAGGAATATCACTTCTATAAATGTTCTTTATTTCTCAATGATAATCAAAAATTGAAAGAGGCAACAAATTTGACCACTCGTTATAGAAACTGGTAGATTTGTTTACTGCTCTTAACATGAAGAAATAATGCCTTAATATTTAGTTAATTTTTACGTTTATACTTGATCCTGCAGGGCAAAAACTCATTTGCTTAGTAGTGGATAGTTTCAATTTCTTCTGTATTTGAAAGATGTTTATGTGCACCTATGGTTAAACAATCCTTTAAACAGCTTTTTCGTGATAATAGGTATGCGACCAGCCATATATGACAAGTTGGATGAGGACGGTATCATTGCTCCAGGTGTGAGAGTGTCTGGTGATGATGTACTCATTGGTAAAACTCTAACCTTACCAGCTAATGATGACGAGGTATGTTAATGCAAGTCATTTCTGTCTTGTTCTTGCTAGTGAACCAGTATTTATTTTATGTTGATTGTGAAACAAGTTCTTTACAACTTATACTTATCACTTTCGATGACAGCTTCCTGGCTACCGAGTACTCGCGCCAAATTTAGGGATTGTGTAATTCATGACCTAACCCCGCTTTTCGAGGGGCTCGAACATGCGACCTTCAGATCAGGAGTCGGACGCTCTACCCCTCGACCACTGCAACTCATATCCAGTTAACAATGGAAATAGTGTCAACTATTTTATGATGCTTATAGCGAAAAATTACTTATAGTCTTATACATACATTTATTTGGGTGCACATCTGTAAGATCTATCATAATTCTATTATAAATTGTTGATACATATTGTATCAGTAGTAATAGATTTTTCAGCCACTATAGCCCTTACAGTGACAACACTACTATAGTGGCTGAAAAATCTATGTTTTTGTTGTAATTTTCACAGTGAATTGTAAAAAATTATGCCGTGTTATTATGTCTGTGACATCAGTTATGATCTTATATTTATAATTGTTTGTATAAATTCTTCTTGTAGTTGGAAGGCTCAGCCAGAAGATTCACTAAAAGAGATGCCAGTGTGTTCATGAGAAGAAGTGAAACTGGTATTATTGATCAGGTAGATCTACTAAATATTCAAGGGTTTTCCCTCAAACTTTTCCAATAGGGATTCCAGTACCCCCAACTCAGGCATTTTGCGAGACACTGATACTTTTTTAGGGTTCCACACAATAATGAAAGATGAAGATTATTTGCTGGATGCAAGAATGATATTGGTAAATTAGTTACCAAAAAAGAACTGGAATAAGGGCAAATAATATATTTTAAATGTTGATTATTTCTGTATGTCCTTGGGATGCGCAGTCAGCTGTAAATGCGAGATATATTGACGCAGAAATCCGTTTTCAAAGGCATTGAAATTCCCACTTGCTTATTGGTTGTATATTCTTTTTTCACTTGTTCATAAATCATGTAAAAATGCGGGTCCTTAGTCTGAAAATTGTGAACATTCTGGGATTTCTCTGCCCCTTGCTTTATTTTGTTGTCATTTAATTCTTCAGGTAATGGTGACATTGAATCAAGAAGGTTATAAGTTTTGTAAGATTCGTGTGAGAACAGTGAAGACACCACAGATTGGTGATAAGTTTGCCAGTCGTCATGGACAGAAAGGAACATGTGGAATTACATACAGACAAGAGGTAATGAACTCATTTTATGGCCTTAGGGTAGGGACACAGTTTTCACTCTGTGCAGTTGCAGGTTGGTTAGTCAGTCCAGGAACAATTGATCTCAGCGGTAACAATTCAAGAGATTCTTGCGAAAGTTAAAAAAATTGCAAAAGTCAGGTCTTTGCCTTCTATGTCACAGGGAAGGGCACTCGCAGACATTCCTCACTTCATTCTTGTGGCATCTCTTGTTTAATTGGTGGTTTGATAGTGATAATTTGAAACAGTAATGGACCTACAGTCTTCAAACTTTATATGAATGTATATCAGCATACAACACGTTCCTCTCCACCAAGGGAAGATAGAGTTATAGGTCTTGAATAGGTGTTAAAGTAGGGTCACCTCTGTCATGTGGACACATTTCTAGTTTTATTAATATACCTGTTTCTTGATGTAATGTTATGGTTATGTTATATTCATTTTCAGGACATGCCATTCACCTGTGAAGGAATTACACCAGATATTATCATCAATCCACACGCTATTCCCAGTAGAATGACAATTGGCCATTTAATCGAGTGTCTGCAAGGTAAAGTGGCGTCTAACAAAGGTGAGATTGGTGATGCTACACCATTCAATGATGCTGTCAATGTACAGAAAGTCTCCAATCTTCTACATCAGTATGGATATCAACAGAGAGGAAACGAGGTATGTACTGTGAGATCTGGGTTTGTTGTTGCCCTACATGCCATCCGGTAATACAATATCACTTTTCGTTCCCTGAACAGAACTGTTTTCATTGGCAAAGAAATGTTCGTAGAGTCAAGATAATTACACATAGGAGCCTGTCTGTGATGATTAGCTAAGTTATTCTTTATGTCATAAAATGAAATCTACCAGGGGTTCCACTAGGCACTGAAACTCGAGGGTGATTTTGATAATTTTTTACTGGAATTTTACCATTTTGTAACCATAGTACCTTTAATTTAGAGACAAAAATTACCCCTTCAGCCAGAATCCTGAGGGTCAATATGTTGCTTTTTGGATATTCCAAGGGTCTAGGGGTCAGCTCCCAGGTCAAATGGAACCCCGTCTACCCCAGTTATATTGCTGCTTTTAAAAGAGATACCATTTGTATTTCACAGAAACTTAGTGTATGTGTATTTAAGATAACGTTCATATTGAGATACGGACTTCTTGCACGTTTTAATGAAGCCTTTGTTATATAGAGTTCTATATACAATGTGAGAACAGAGAAGATATGCTGGTACATATTTGCATCATAACTGAAGTATTTGTGTTCTGCTATTGTTAGGTATTGTACAATGGCTTTACTGGTAGAAAGCTGAATGCTCAAGTATTTCTGGGTCCTACATACTACCAACGTCTCAAGCATATGGTAGATGACAAAATTCACTCCAGAGCTAGAGGACCTCTACAGATCTTGAACAGACAGCCAATGGAGGGCAGAGCCAGGTAAACTTTAAGTACTTTGGTTAATTATTCAGTTTCGTATGTTTTATATAAGTGTGTAGTTTTTTATTCAGTTTCGTATGTTTTATATAAGTGTGTAGTTTTTTATTCAGTTTCGTATGTTTTATATAAGTGTGTAGTCAAATAACTTCCCTTTATCATACACTATGTACCTGACTTGTTTTACAAATGTCCTGAAACTGTTTTGAGTAAGTGAAAGCAGACAATTGTGTTTCCATATCCATACCAAATAAAAAAAAATCTAGTTTTAACTAGATAAAGTATATTTTTCATGATTGTTTAGGTAACAAATGAACAAAAAAAGAGCATAATGTACCTTTAAGAACCCGACAACAATCCTTACATCTTGCATGTTTCTTACAGAGATGGTGGTTTACGTTTTGGTGAAATGGAGCGAGATTGTCAGATTGCTCATGGTGCTGCGCAGTTTCTACGGGAACGATTGTTTGAAGCGTCCGATCCATACAGAGTACATCTGTGTAACCTATGTGGTCTGATCGCTATCGCCAACCTCAGAAATCAGACGTTTGAGTGTAGAGGGTGTAAAAACAAGACACAGGTTGGTATTGTACAAATAGTTAGCAAATTATCTGACAAGTTTGTTATGTTAAGTAAGGCCATGGTGTTTTATATTTTTTGTTAAGCGTCAACATGCGCCTAGGTTTTGAGGCAAAAAAAAATTTTTGTTAGTATAAAAAATTGCCAAGGGAAGTAACTGCTGTTTCGTATTTACCCAAGATGATGATGATAGAATAATTCGTTTAAATATAGTATAACCATAATCATTTATTTCAGATCTCGCAGATAAGAATACCTTACGCCTGCAAGTTGTTATTCCAAGAACTAATGTCGATGAGCGTCTCTCCGAGAATCATGGTAACCTGAATCCGTGTGTGATTGATGTTTGAACTCGACCATAACTCTCGTTATATCAACAAAACTAGGTTTTCATTGCGAACGTTCAGTGTAGGACTTGCATCATCAGTGCACTATTATGAACAGCTTGTTGTACAAACGTAAAGTCAGTGAGAGGATGTTTTTACTGATAGACATGTGAACATACAGCGTGTTACTTGTAGCGGTTGTCAGAAATTGGAACTGATGTTAAGTGTGTATATATGTATACTACGTTACTGTTTCAATTGCATTCATGGTGCAGTAAGGGTTAATATATAGTGATTATCGCTTGCAATGTTTGATTTCAGACAAGTCAGGTCAAAGACGTATATTTATTGCGATTTTTAAATGAAGCGGCTTTGTGCTTATGTTTTTTGTTTCTTAAAAAGAAATATTTGTTTAAAAACAATAAAAGCTAGGCATGTTATGCTTATGTCTATGGATAGAAGTTTATACCAAAGGTTTATTCATACCTTGAATGCAAAGACGATCATTTCATGATCAAGGCCCTCTGTGAATCACATGTTTTATTAAATCATTGCAATTGTGTGTTCTCCCCGCAAAAAAGGCAAAATACACGAAGTGCGTAAACAATTATGTATATATTTTTTGTGTTATTATTTTGTTTATATCATCCGATGAACAACATTTTTCATTAACATTATGTCAAGTCAAACACATTGTAATCTTTGCAATTATGCTAAGTTGTGAAGTGTTCTCAGTGATTTTTTTGTTTATTTTACTGCCGAATAAAGGCTGTCTCCCTTGATCAACAAGTGGCAATTGTTCCCAAAAATCATAATTTTTTCCAATTCTTTGTTCACTTTTCCCCCTCTGGCCGAATTTCTTTTTATTAAGTCTGGTTTTTGTATATTTAACCTTTAATCAAAGAATCTTACAAAGCCTCATTTCTATAACAAACACCGGCCACAACTGAAAACTTATTTTTATAAGCAAAACAACCATTACCTTGTCCCAAATTTGGCATTTATCGCGCCTTTTTTTCCCAATTAAAAAGGCACAGGCAGTTAAATTATTTTTTTAAAAATCACTGGTTATATAAATATGAATAATGATAACATTTGTCAATTCAGAAATTACAAATTATGGTGTTTGCTTGGTTTTGCATTAAACATGAATCATCGATACTTGTTGTTATATGTAAGTAAAATGGCACATATTATTTATTTTACATGATTGAATAATGATACCATGCCTCAATGACAACATAGTTTCCATGGAAACAGAGGAATTTGTTCATTTCATGTAAACTTGCAAAACTGTACTGTAAATTTTCAAAATTAGTTATTTTGTTCATTATGTCTATTTGTCATAATTTTCTAAATTTTCATCGGCTCGCCACCTCAGATTTTGTTTACCACCATTATCAAGTAAATAAAAAAGACACAAGAGGAGATTGTGATGAGTTATCTCCCTTTATCCCTACTGTAGTGTTTGAATGTATAGAAGGGGCAAGGGAGAGAACTCTAGAAGGGACATGTATATAGTACTATATAACTATACTATAGATGGAATAAAGGGAGAGAACTCATTACAATCTCCTGTGCCTTTTTCTATCTGATTGTGGTATAAGGTAAGACAGGTGTAGGTTGTAAAATGATATATAATATTTTGTATCAAGCATATGAAGCACATTTTGCATTGTCGCACAGATATTTTGTCACGGAGCCATGTTCATTTAGCTGATTTAGTCACACGCATAACAGTACTATATTGTAAAGATAAATCCTTTTCTAATATCCAACCTATTATATACACCTCTTGTACACGCAGTGGTACAGGACCCAATACCGTGCTGGACTTGTACTTAACTTGTGTTTCATTTGACTAGTAAACGTGGTAAAAAGGGAGATAATCTGTAATGCAACCACAGGAGATTGACAAAGAGTTCTTCCAAATGGGCTATGTAAGGGAGGTAAACAATGTAGATATACTGGGAACGTTACAATGATTATCTCCCTTGATTTCTCTGTTGAGGTTACTTAGACAAACCACAGGGATAACTTGGTAGCTTTCTTAATATCTTAACTTCTTGGTTTAACATCACAGTTTAGCTGTACGAGTACTGTTACATTTTAATTATGCCCCCTTCGACGAAGAGAGGGCATATTGGTTTGCACATGTCCGTCGGTCTGTCTGTCTGTAACCTTTTCTTCGTTTCCGATCAATAACTCAAGAACCCCTTGACGTATCATCCACAAACTTGGTCCACCCATTTAGCTTGGGTAGCAGAGGAACCCTATTGATTTTGGGGTCAAAGGTCAGGAGGGGCATAATGTTTTATAAACATCTCTTGTTTACGATTGTGTTACATCTATCTATCTATCTTCCGTATAGTCTAACCCCTATTGGGGACTTCGACTTGATGCGCGTCAACTGACAAAGAAAAATTAATGAGAATGAGAAGTATGTACAAGATATAAAAAGAGAGAAGTTAGGGTTTGTTAAAAACAGGTTAAAAGCAAAGGTGTACTTATGGAGACACATGATCAGTCTGGCTGACAGCCCGACTGAAAGCTGGACCTGATAGGGAGACAGTTTCTTGAGTTAAGGCATTCCAGTGGAAAATTGTTCTTGGGAAGAACGAGTATTTGTGATAGTCCGTTATTGTTTGGACGTGTTGGAATGCTTGAGAGTGTGAGGTTCTGGAGGCTGTTGTGATTTGAGTGAGATAATTTTGGTACATACTAGTAACCAGCGTCCCGAAACAAACTTGTCCAGTTTTACCTCAAGAAATTGCCAAATTCATTCTTAAACAGAGTTGTAGGACAGAGATAATGTATGCTTGTCAGTCATAGCAGCACCGAGACCACGTTTATGCCTAGTATCCGGATCCAAAACGTACAGGACTATATATATATGTGGTTTGTGACACCCGCTGAGTTACGGGCTGGTACTAATTGTTTAACCTACACCAAAACTTTAAAATGGTTATATGGATAGACCATTGCTTTGTGGAACTAGCCAGTATATATTTGAAATTGTATGTTTTTATCAGCATTAAGAAAAGCTTTTTGAATTTGATGATTTTTTACAATATACACATAACTATACAATTGCAACATGATGGAAACATGTCATGGCGTGGGGTAGTTTTTTTCTATAATATGGATCTCGGCTGATTAATTCAGGAGAGCAGGATAAAAGCTTTGTGTCAGGCGAGATTACTTGACCAGTTTATGTCCTACCTGGGGGCCTTATTCACAAACATTGTAAGACAGAATTTAAATTTGCAAAATTTATATTTATCACCCTTCTGTTATCACCAAAAATGAACAGACGAAACTTTGTCTGAAGAGTTGTTGTTACCCGCTGTACACTTTGGCCAAGTTTTATTAAAATTTATACTGCTATAAAACTGTCAGAGTAAAAAGTAATTTTGACATTTCAAAGTCTGAGTTTCAGTCTTATTATGTTTACAAATTCGGCCTCTGGGTTTTAAACTGTATAATGTTGAGACTGACGACCATGCACCGCTCAAGTTACTGAGCTAACGGGACAGGCAATACCATTTGTCATGGATGGCATCAGCTATGTTAAATATCGCTATAAAAACACACTCCAGTAAGTGTATCGGAACAAATTGTTATTCATTAAACATTTCTTTGTTTTCCCTGTTTCTTCTAAACCAAGTCAGACAATAGAAACCTGTACGAAATGTGGTTATAATGGAAAACCATTGACCAGATTTTATTTTAACACTCGCTGACATAACAGCTTGCTTTTCTATAAAACCTAGCTTTAAGTATCAAGTTTGCTTTTTACTATTAGGTCTGAAGACAAAATTCTCAATATTGATGAATTATTCACACATATTACCAGTATGAGATTGCTTACCATATATATCAAGCAGTCTCGATCTTCAAGACGCATGATTGTACCTAGTCACTTTTCTTAATATATTTATCATTGGGTTTCTCTAAAACCAATATTCCAGCTCGAGTATTCTCGTGAGTTTCCGTCGATATTCCGATATGAGCAAGCGCTATATTTTCACTTTGTAATATTCATAAATCTCGCAAGTTCTTAATTACTAGACCACAATAGATACCAGGAATTTCAATTCACTGTGCTACATTTAAAGCGACTGGTCTCCGGATAAATATCAAAAGTTAAAAACAGTTTTTTAATGTAATGCATATGCTCTTGTAACTGATTTTAGATCCGTAACGCCTACATGCAACAATGATCAGTCAAATCATGCTGTTACAATTTGATATAAATCTAGAAGTCAGTGGGTTTAATATCTAACTATTGGAATATCTGTGCACTATAAACTCATAAATACTGGATATTACTTGCACGAGACATTGAAATGATACCGGGCAGGTGGTTTCATCTCTTCCACAATACATAAACACATCAATGGATCAACGAGATGCCTTTGTTACAATTCATGAATAATAAAGTAACTGTGCACTGAAACATCAATAATAAGACCACCTCAATAATAAGACCACCTCAATAATAAGTTTCAAGTCCATTTTCACTGTTTTTGCTGGCAATGACGTCAGAGTAACAAAATGTCCTCGTGCTAAGATGGCAATGACGTCATAGTAACAACATGTCCTCGTGTCATGATGGCAATGACGTCAGAGTCACAAGCTGTCCTCGTACCATGGTAATGACGTCAGAGTAACAAACTGTCCTCGTGTCGTGATGGCAATGACATCAGAGTAACAAACTATCATCATGCCATGATGGCAATGAGGTCAGAGTAACAAACTGTCCTCGTGCCGTGATGACAATGACGTCTGTGTAGCAAGCTGTCCTCGTGCCATGATGGCAATGACGCAGAGTCACAAGCTGTCCTCGAACCATGGCAATGACGTCAGTGTAGCAAGCTGTCCTCGTGCCATGATGGCAATGACGCAGAGTCACAAGCTGTCCTCGAACCATGGCAATGACGTCAGTGTAGCAAGCTGTCCTCGTGCCATGATGGCAATGACGCAGAGTCACAAGCTGTCCTCGAACCATGGCAATGACGTCAGAGTAACAAACTGTCCTCGTGTCATGATGTCAATGACGTCAGAGTGACAACCTGTGCTCGTGTCATGGTGTGATTGACGTCCGAGAAACAAACTCTCCTCGTGTCATGATGGCAATGACGTCAGAGTAACAAACTAAACACGCGCCATGACGTCAGGGTAACAATCGGACCTCGTGCCATGATGTCAATGACGTCAGAGTGACAACCTGTGCTCGTGTCATGGTGTGATTGACGTCTGAGAAACAAACTCTCCTCGTGTCATGATGACAATGACGTCAGAGTAACAAACTAAACACGCACCATGATGTCAATGCCGTCAGGGTAACAATCGGTCCTCGTGCCACGATGGCAATGACGTCAGAGAAACAAACTATCCTCGTGACATGATGGCAATGTTAGTATAGCTGGTCAGTAGTGAGACCACCAATGTTTTTTAGCTCACCTGAGCACGAAAGTTGGCTAATATCAATTTGAGCATTCTGTGGTACAATTGTGACAGGTCAAGGGTATTGTGTCTTTGAAAATGTGGAAACGCTTTAAAAAATCTATTTTTCGGAGCTGAGTAGGACTACTAACATGGTTTTGCTATTTGCATATCAGTGTTGTGTAAACCAATCAAACCTTACGTTAACCACCAATGCAATTGTTCTTCAACCGAACGACGTTGGTATCCTTGACGCGGACTGGTTAACCTTTCGATAAAGGGTACGTTACCTTTCCGAAATTCACTGAATATCGATGAATTTACCGAAATCTATTTTGGATCTGAAGTGACCAGCAATCGTAACATCTCGGCATTTTTTTATATTGCACAACAAATCTTAACCTTCAAATTTCGCCTACCATATTTTTTCAAGATATTTCTTGTAGTGCCAGTGTTTGATGGTTAATTTTTCTAAACTAACTATACGTGTATTCGTGCGGGATGATTTCGTACACATCTTCTGCTCATTAACTGAAACATAGAATAGAATAGAATAGAATTTATTTGCATATTTAGTCCTAAAAAGGACTTTGTACAAAACAACAATGATACATATATTACAGTAAATAGCATGGTGACAAATGGCGCAAAAGTATGTAGTTTAATATTATATCGAAATAAATAAATGTAGGTAATTTTGGTCCGTTTCCGGGAGAGACAGTACGTTTTACAAGATATTAACAAATATAGTAATATAGAAGTATGCGTACTGATATTATTTGTTATGCATTAAACCGCTTTTACCAGGGTTTGATGCATGACAAACAATATCAGACGGTCAATGCTTATTTAAAGACATCTATATAATTATATAGATGTTTCCATAAGACAAAATTATACAAAACAAGATAAATGGTATGTAATAAGGTGTACGGGTATTTTTTTTTTTCTTATTGTAAACGTTATAAACGCCTCAAGTCCTAAAATAGATGATACGTTTAATGTACATATAATGATCGTACACTGCTATGATACAGGAAGGTGCCGTGTATTTACAATACACTGACAAATAGGCATTACAATGTGATTTTCAACAATACCCACATGGCATTTGCAACCTTCCGTAATGTTCACAACACATGTACTAGTGCAGTAAACAAAAAATAATAAACAAATGACAAAAATAAACAAATGACAAAAACATATGACAATAAACAAGCATTAAGTATTTGTACAGTTCGGACGAAGTGTGGAAGCAAATATATTAAGATAATATGGCATGTAAGTTTCGTCTTTCAACAAAAGCATGGTGAATAAAAGTGGCCAGGTTTCTAATTTCATCAACGTTTTCGCTGGTAATTAATTGTACAAATTTAATCATGTTTGGTTTTCGCCAATAATAAGGCTTTAATAATTGTTTACGTATCTCATTATAAATTGGGCATTGAATGATAAAATGATATTCGTCTTCTAACAAATTGCATGCAATGCATAGGCGTTCGTCGAACGGTACCGGATGAGGTTTTTTCCACCGACCTGTTTCAACATACAACCTATGAGAAGACATTCTCAATTGTGACATAGCTATTCTATACTTTTTGATATTGATGACTTCGAGGTATTTATTGTGTGTAAAATTAAAAAATGTTTTAAAAAACAAAGCTCTTGATGAGTTTTCTAATCTCGTGTTAAAATCCTGAACCCATATATCGCGAATCCTCTGCTTTATCAGCGCAAGGAAATATTTATCATTGGCTACCCCTTGGTTTAACCAAGCATCGTGAAAACCAAGTTTAGATAACAAAAACTTGACTTGTGAGACCCAATTTACCGCGCGTGGATTTACTTCGTTATCGCTTTTAAGTAAAATATAAGCATGTTTAATGTATTTTCTTTCATGTGCGTAGCATATTTTCAACCAATACTTAATTATGTTGTACATTCTTGAAGATTCCATATCATACCTGCCTAGATCGCCATATACAAAATCATTTTGAGTTGACAGTTTAACACCAAGTAGACGTTTGCAGAAATGCAAGTGCGTTTTTTCAACTTCGGTTGCTTTATAGAAACCCCATACTTCGGATGAATAATTAAGGATTGGCGTAATTAATTTGTCAAAAAGTTCAAGCGTATGTTTTGGAGATAAGTCGGTGAATTTATATAATCGTTTGTTCAATTCAAATATTGCCTTGAGAGCTTGGCCAGCTAACATTTTGTCTTGCCCTTTAAAAGAACCACCTGAAGAAAAAACAACGCCGAGATATTTGAAAGTGTTAACAATCTCTAGGTCGATATCTTTATAGATAAATTTCATATGTGCGGGTAAGCGACCACCCTTTCTGAAAACAACAATTTTTGTTTTACTAGTGTTAACTTCTAGTTTCCATTTGTCACAGTACTCTGATAAAACGTTTAAAGAATGTTGTAATCCCTCACTAGTTTTAGAGAATATAATAATATCGTCAGCATATAACAAGAGGCAAATCTTTAAATTACCTATATCAATTCCGTTTACACCTTTTGTAACAAATTCACGCTCGATGTCATTAAGAAACATACTAAATAAAAATGGTGATAAGCTTTCACCTTGTCTTACACCAATATTGCACGAAAACTCTTCGCTTACTTCGTTAAAGAGTTTAACTCTTGAGGAAATACCATTATACATAGATTGTATTACTTTTAAAATATTACCTTGCACGCCATAATTAATTAACTTATACCATAGAATATCTCGAACTATAAAATCAAAAGCCTTTTTGAAATCGACAAAAGCGCAAAATAATTTTTCATTGTTATTCAGAGAGTGTGTGATTAATGAGTTGAGTACAAAAATATTGTCAGTAGTTCCCATATTCTTTCTAAACCCTGATTGGGCATTTATATAGATTTCGTACGTTTCGGCCCAGTCATCAAGTCTTGTGTTTAGAACGCGGGTGAATAACTTCCCCAATGTACTTAAAAGGGTAATGCCGCGATAATTAGATGGGTCATTCCTATTACCGCTTTTGTGGATCGGTACAATGTAACCTTCGCTCCATGTTTGTGGAAAGTACCCAATTCGAAGACATGCATTGAACAGCTTGTCAAGATACGGTAAAATCTGATCCATTCCATATTTGAAAAACTCATTTAAAAATAGATCTGGACCAGCAGCGCTATTTGTTTTTAATTGTTTTATTGCCTTAATAATTTCAGATGAGTTAATTTCCGTGTTGAGTTCATCAAACATGATTTGTGTTTCATTATTTAAAAACGTTTCATCATCAGCTTGATAGAATCTATCTTCCGGGTTGTTTATTGCTTTAAAGTATCGAGCAAAAGTATCTATATTAACATCATTTGTATTATGTTGACAAACTGCATCCTTTAACATGCGCCAGTATAACTTTGCGTTTTTTAGTTTAGAGTTAACAAGTTTTGAAGTTTCGGCTTTCCTAAATGCATATTTTTTCTTTCTAATCTCGCTCTTGTAAGCAGACCTTGCCTTGCTAAGATTTTGCCTATTTTCATCGGAGTTATCGCGGTTAAAATTGTTGAGCTGGGTGTAAAACATGCCTTTCTTTCTTGAACACTCATCATCGAACCAAGTATTTCTCTGCGTTTGCTTATTTTGTTCAGTTTTTGTTGACCTTTGTTTACCAAACAAAGGTGAGCATATGTTATCAATAGTGTTGGAAAAATCTGTGAGACATGTGTCAATTATTTGTGTTGAATTGCAGGTATCTAATTGTGTCATAAGAGCATTAACTGAGTGCAGGTATTCATCCGAATTTAATCCCTGAATGTAGTTATTTATGTGTTTATTATCCCATTGGTATGTAAAATCGACAATTTTCGCGTTGCTATTTTTTTCAGGCCTTGCGTTATGTATCACAAGAGAAGATTGTAATGCAAAATGTACGGTACAGTGATCCGAGAGAATGTTTGACATTCCAACATGAAACTGACTAAACCAGTTTAACATTGAATTACTAGCTATTACATAATCGATTAAACTACTACCTGTCGGGCCGTGAAACGTGTACGCACCCTTGTCATCACAGACTCTACCATTCATAATACGTAAACCGCTTTCTTTGCAAAAATCAATTAATAGCCGACCATTGCTATTAACAATATTATCTGATGTTAATCTAGGTAACGGTATGTCGATAATATAGTCATCTGGTAGAAAAGACGGTACATTTAAGTCAATATCATCATTTTCTACAAAATCATTTAAAGAGCCACACCTACTATTCAAGTCACCTAACAACAAAAATTTACATGCATTATCATTTTCATTCGATATTTTAACAATGTCGTACAGTATTTGATCATATATAGTAGAGTTGTTGATATGTACTCTAGTACTACCCTGTGGAACAATATAACAAAGACATACATATACGTCACATGGACTATCCAATAATTCCCCTGAAAATCTCAACCACAAAATATCATCATTTTCGTTTTCAATTAACTGAACATACTTAGAAAAAATATTTTTCACATAGCAACATATTCCACCTGAGTCACGTTTCGATTGTAAATGTTTATCTGTCCTGTGTTTGGAATATAATTTGAAACCTGGAAAATTCATATTAACTAAACTATTAGACCACGTTTCTGTAAAAAATATAAAGTCATTTTTGCTAAATAAATCAGTTATTTCTGGTTGTTCAAGTTTATTTACATTTTTCGAGACTAATCCTTGTACATTTAACAACACAAAGTTTAAAGATTGTCTCTCCCTATTGTCCTAAGTGGGGTTATCTCCCTTGGAATCTCCCTTAGACGCAGGTGTCTCGCAAGCTCTGACATTCTGGGGAGTGCCACCGGATGGAGGCTTCGGAATCTGTCGTTTTTGCTTCCGCGGTGGTGGTTTTGGCTTCCCTTGTTGGTTATTTAGAACACTTTGCTGACTAGCAACACTACTATTTAAAGCGTTTTCAACACCACTCGAATTCTCCACAGATATGGAGCTGTTGTTTACGCACGCAGATTTTGTGGTCGTTTCCTCGGTAGACATATTCTGATCAGACGTTGTTGATTGATCATGTGAAATAAGTACATTTGTCTTGTTGGTAATAATGCTGGAGTGTATTATTGGCTGAGATTCAATGTTTTCTTGAACGGATTTGCTACTGGTATCCGTTACACTGTGATCATTACTATGATCAACTACTGTTGATATATTAAACACTTCATCAGATAGGTGAATCTGAGACAAGTAGGCCATCCTGTTCATATTTAACACTTCGTGCCAGTCGGGGAATTCATCGTGAGTCAACCTTCCACGCACTATAAGTTTTGCTGGATACAATATTTTACACTTGTCTTTTTGATCACCGTATTCAGTTTTCATGATGTTGTAGAGCTTTTTACGTGCTAAAGCTATTTCTTTGGGATAATCCCTATCGATTCCAAATCTGGTACCCATCAAGCATTTTGCTTTGTTCATGATATACTCAGTATCACCATAATCTCTGAAGCAAACAATAATTGGGCGTCTTGATACGTAGTTGTTGAATTTTGCACGGTTTGAGCCGAGTCGGTGTATACGTTGTATATACATAGATGAAAGATCAATGTCGAGGTGGTTGTGCATGAATTGCTGTAATATGTCATAACAGTTCTCGTATCTGAAATCTGCTAATCCATAAAATATCAAGTTGTTTCGTCTGTTCCGTGCATTGTCATCTATACTATGGTATGCTAATTGCTTTGTGAATAAAATATGTGAGTCCAGTCTACGCTCTATTTTTTCAATATTAATGGCCGTTTGTGTCACATTTGAGCGCATGCCAAGCAATGAACATTCGATATTGTCTAATTTGTCCAATTTTGATAACATCAACAAGAGTTTCTCATCCAGTGATAATGAAGTAAATGACTTACTTATATCTTCACTTACATTGCTGGTATCCGGGCTCAGCCCTCGTTTAGATTCCTGAGTTGACATGTTTGATCCTTTTATTGGTGATTGGTCACATGTAGACCATTGATGTTTCAATAGATCAAATCTATTGTGGACCGAAATACCATAGTTCTGAGCTAATGGTGTACTGCTATGCATAATGTATCCAGCTGATAACGAAAATTCCCACTTACGTTTATTCAATAATCTGTTCCCGCCAAACGTTGGACACAAAGCACAGATAGAAAAAGCAAGAAATCGTTAAGAAAGCACAGTTAATCACACACAATAATCACATATTTGTAAAGATATACATAAACTCCGTTGATTTGATTGATTAAAATATTATTAACATCCATGAAAACATATTAAATAGCGTTTTTTTCACTTAATTTGTTCCGGCATCAAAAGTACACCCGCCATTTTCACGCATGCGCATATCATATCAATTAATAATGCTTAACAAACCTATTAAATCAATTACTTTGACACTTATTCTGGTTATTGTTTATATTAAGACGCGCGTGCATACTCGTATTGATTATTTTATCTTACAGTGACCAGATTGTTTTTTATATAAATCTAATGACGTTTCCCTTCAAGTCACGTGACTCACAAGAACAATACCCTCAAACAACAGCGTTATTTACGACACGTGGAATCTTGATTCTTCATTATATAGTTTAATGTTTGCTAATACATAAATGTAGCTGGAAGCGCGGACAGAATGCCTGTAACTCGGATTCTTAATAAATCATCGACATGTTTCTAAATTACATCTGCTATTATAAGACGCTGACATTTAACAACTTGCTTACGCAGACGATAACTTCCATCGCTTATATCGTAGGAAAATATAAGACGTTTCAATCCAAAAAGTAATCAACGATTCTTTACTTAACATGTACAAGCTAAGAAAGACAGTAAATTTGCTTCGGCTTGTCAAATAGCGACAATAACCCTCTATTGTTTTTGCGACCCCCGGCAGTGCCGTTTACTAGTATCATTTATTTTGTAATAGGCTAACCGGGAAGGCGACATTATTATTCAAATTTATGATGTCGGTTCCATCAAATATTAACTAGACTGGTACCTCGGCAGAGATCTATAGACGTGTAATAATTTCGGATTGACAAGAACGGCTTCCAGCCGAGAGCGAGTTCATTTCATTCTGATTTAGTGGAAACTTTATGCATTTGTTGTATACAAATGAAGCTCTGGAATCTATTGTAAGTGTCTTGTAGAGGTAAAAGATAAGTGAGAAAATTGTTTGTGCTCATGATTGCCTTAATTACAGACCTACCACAATAAACATGTCGGTATATAGTACTTATCCGAATATACACACAGCAGTTTTCACCCTTAATCGTTTTAATGACGTTCGGAACACCTCTGAGTATGTTTCAGTGATTCACAGTATTAACCGAGGAATTCCGAATTGCTTTTTTGTATAACGAGACACGCGGGTGTGGATTCTAATCACGATTTTTGTCATTCAGTGGCACCAAAATACTATAATATGATTACAACATCGCATATTTATGAAATTTAAAATCTGAATAGGGTTTTAAAAATATGGTGTGAAAAATCTTTGTTCAAAGTAGGTAGGAGTTATCGCCCTGTGTAACCATAGATAGTTCCCACATCTACAATAGTTACATCTCTTGTTCTTTATATTCACCCATTTTGATTGACAAAACTGATAAGCCCTTATAGGAGTTATTTCTAAACAATGTGATAATTGAGAAAATACCAAGAAAATTTGCATGAGACAACCACTTTTTCTTCAACTTACTGAGCCAACTGTCCACATGAGCATAATGAATACGTTATTTTCGGCGCAGCCGTACTAACATGGTTTTTGCTATTTGAATATCAAGGTTGTGTAAACCAATCAGATCTTACCTTAACCACTACGGCATTTTCTCTTCAACCAAACAACGTTTGTAACATTGACGCGCATTGGTCCACTGAATTTCGTTGAATTTACCGAAATCCATTTTGGATCTGGAGTGACCAGCAATCGTAACATCTCTGCATTTTTTAACCTTCAAATTTCGCCGACCATCTTTTTTCAAGACATTTCTTGTTAATGATTACTTTATCATTGTTTACATTATATTCCATATAAACTGAGTAAATTTGCCTATAAAACGGGAGGTAAACATTGTAAATTAGGGAACTATCTATTAATGCATTTACTTGTATTTCAGATTCAAATTCTGTTTTCAATTTAAAATGTTTTGAGACATTTGTAAAATATTATCTTTTCATTTTAAGACTCTGCGTCTTTCCTATGTAACAATGGTCTGACAGGTGCCTGTGTCATAGCTTCAATGCATGCAACGTCGAAATCAGAGACGTTCATAAAGTCAACTGCATCTTAATTAGTATTTTATACTGAATTATTTTCCAAATAAATACATTCTAAATCTTATAACCCCAAAATACATAAATGATTATATGTACAAATAAAGCCACACACACAATGATCATAATAACGATTACTAAGCAACAAAAACATGGAATGACATATAATTTATTTGACAACCTTTTATCCGAATACTCGGTATCATCCGAAATAAACATCAGATCCCGATGTAACTTCTTACGCAAGTCGAATTGTAATGGGTTATTCGAAATCATGTATTATTCGAAATACAAGATCCGACTGTAGTTACGTTCAAAAGATGAGTCATGCTGAGAATGTGTGCAATATATGCCGCTCATTAGATTATAATAACCGTGATCTGTCTAACTTTAATTAACAAATCTGGGTCTATGTAGATTTTAAATCGAATCATCTACTCGTCTGTTGTCACAGTAACAGTGGCTTTCCTTTGTTCAGAATAAAGTGTTATTTAAAATGCCATTGGTAACGAAACTTGAGTTGAAAATGTGTAAAAGCTAACTTGCTTTAATTATACATTTTCCTATCTCCACACCAGCACATTTCGCGTATATACGTATTAACGACAGAAAATTGCTCCAGGAAATCTTCTTTCGGTCGGGTGTTTGCTGGGAAATAATTCATTTAAGGTCGAAATATACAATAAAAGCTAATACCGCTGTCTCAATGACAAATGGTTAAGCATAATAGCAAAGTATTTTAAAACCTAATTTAATATTTGCTTACTAGTAATTAGGTAAGATTAGCAATTTCCATCGTACAATCTATGTAAATATATACTGGCAATTTTTTGCAGACTAGATTTTTGTGGAATGTTGACTTCCCTCACTGTTACAATTAAAGCTTTAATTAACTAATTGTTCCACCATGTTTCAAACTGACGATGCTATAAATATTCACCAAACACATCACCAGGGGTCTGCGGGTGGCCATGTTTTGGCATTAATCGCCTTTATTTCCGACTATTGACTCGTTCATTTCGATTGAGTGGAAGACACAATAATTGAAACGTTGCTCGAAAGATAAATCGCTTGACAGCCCCATTATTTAATATTTTCCAAGCTTCGCCAGCTGATAGCGATAATAAAAATGGTATATGAATCGAAAGGAGGTGTCGGAAATTGACTGTACGAGGAGTTTATGACAAATGTGAAGACATCATTGACCCGCGGGGAATGTCTCTTAATTTCCACATAAATCAGATAGTAATTCCTTGTGATCGTGAAACAAGAAATTGTAGATATTTTTATTGTTTTTGCCGACAATTGTGTATATATCATTCTGATAAGTACCTCCAATTTAGAAATGTCTTATTATTTGCCCTTTAGTTACGATCGCAATACCAGGGGTTCTGTAACGTGGATCTATTATGTTGTTGTAATTTTGTTGCAGACAATATGAGAGCCTGTTCACTGTCTGTGATCTAAAACAAGTATAAAATAGAAGGAAATATAAAATGTTATTGGGGTTTGATACAGCTGAAATAAAAACATAAGTGTGTACCCCATACAGATAGGAATTTCAAGTTGTCTGCTCGGCTTACAAAGCAAACATTCCTTTCAAGACACCTAGTACAAGTAAATGGTATACAGCGCATGTCTCATTGAGATAAGCGCGTGATTTTTTATCAAGATTTAGTACATGTATAACTGAACAACTGAGGGACGAAATGTAACATGATGAACTGGGTTTCCTCTTACTTTACTGGCATACTGACAGATACAGTCACAGAGATACAAACACATAAGCTGTTTTGAAGAGCTTTCCGTTTTAAGTCCTAAGTCAGTCAGATATCTTGCCCCACCAATCTGTGTTCTTGTAGTTGTGGTAGAGAGTAGAATCTACGTACGTTTTGGAACAACCTTTTGAACGCCTATATACCTACGTGTACACTAGATTTACATAGCATCCCTCTGATGTCGCGTTTGTAGCAATATTGTACATGAACTCAACATTCACCTTTGTCATGTTTCAATTGACCCTATGATGAAAGTACTTCCAGTACTTTGATAATATTAGTGCGCAGGTGAAATGTTTCCATGTTTCTTTATGCGCGGAACTATTTTCGGAGCATATTTAGCGACAATAGTTAGTCAACACAAGAGTACACGCATAATCAATGCATACGTAGCCCGTCCGCCTAGCTCAGTTAGTATAAAACACCAGATTGTTACCCGGCAGATCCTGGTTCGATTCCCGGGTTGGGCAGTCATGTCCTCTACATGATATGACTGAAAAATTGTTGAAAAACGGCGTAAAACCCGATGAATACAAAACAAATAAATGTATTCACTCAATAGCCGTGTACCACTCGTCCTGGTCTTCGTGTGGTTATATTGCATGAGCTTGTGCATCGTCTCACTGATACTGGTTATCTTAAAGAAATAAGTTGGTTTACCAAGAATCCTGTGTGACTTGCAGACAGAACATCAGCAACGTTTTCAATTAGTAAACACGCACAAACAATACTAATTGTTTACATCTGCTGTTTTTATTTTTAAGGAAATCATACTTTAAATATTAAGTCATTATTACTTTTGTGAGTACTTATTTAATCCAAGCGAAGGCTAAAACCCATTCTCATAATAAGATCCCGTGTATGTAAATAACTCGTAAGATGCCTCGATGTCGCGCTTTTCAATCTATAGTTATTAGACACAGAACGTCTGTCAACATCTGTAAGATTGTTTTGGTTCTAAAGATTTTATTGTTTTGCTGGTTTGTGGTTGTATTTATCGCTGATGCTAGATATGTTTATGTTTGTATTCAATGTATGATACAAGCGACAATTGCATTTGCAACATGAATGTTAATTGTCTAGGCCATCTCATATTTATGTTTATTTTGTTAATGGTCAAGAGCATTGTATGTGCAGATTGTACCAATAAACGTATGGTTTAGTGTAGATATCTTACAATAATTCTGTTCGATATGTCACTTTTTATATCTAAAAAAGGTGTTTAAATGTCAGTAATTTGAGAGTCGTGTATAAAAGTCAGTAAAATGAGAGTCGTGTATAAAAGTCAGTAAAATGAGAGTCGTGTATAAAAGTCAGTAAAATGAGAGTCGCGTTTAAAAGTCTGTAAAATGAGAGTCGTGTATAAAAGTCAGTAAAATGAGAGTTGTGCTTAAAAGTCAGTAAAATGAGAGTCGTGTATAAAAGTCAGTAAAATGAGAGTCGTGTTTAAAAGTCAGTAAAATGAGAGTCGTGTATAAAAGTCAGTAAAATGAGAGTCGTGTTTAAAAGTCAGTAAAATGAGAGTCGTGTTTAAAAGTCAGTAAAATGAGAGTCGTGTATAAAAGTCAGTAAAATGAGAGTCGTGTATAAAAGTCAGTAAAATGAGAGTCGTGTTTAAAAGTCAGTAAAATGAGAGTCGTGTTTAAAAGTCAGAAAGTCGTAACTGTTGGTTGTCGCATCGCAATTTTTATTCGAATGCCGGCGCAATCATTTTACAATGATTAGCAGTCAGCTAGCACCACAATGATTCCTGACAAAACTTATTGGGCTCCTGTGAGCAGTCTCGCCAACTTATATCTAGTTGTTATTCAGAGAACGTTAGCTATACGTTTCAATTATACGTGTAATAACCTACCTAATGTGACGATCTATCTTAGGTCTGTGCTTACATTAAGAAGTTGACAATAGCCTAAAAGTCTATCCAAAACAATTATCTATAGGTTCATAAAAATCAATTTCTTATTATATAAATTAAGAAATTTATCGTCAGAAGCCTTGTTAACTTATCAATAGCTAAGACGGAAAGATTCTGATGAAAAATAGAGAAAAAATATAACGAAGATTTAGAGCTGTTCCTTTTTTGAGAGACGATAATCACCTGAAAATAGTCGTCTGACACGTGTTCAACATGAACCAATTTGAAATTTCATTTATGGATAATTCTGAAATTGCTTATCAAAATTGTTGTTAGCGAAAAGCACTAAGAACTTGAAATATCGAGTAAGCGTACTAAATAGACCATTTCGTTTAGAAGTTGATCAACATATCGATAGTTTGACGCAAAATGGTGTAATTTCTTCTTTATCGTGACCGAGTAAATGCTAACCTCTTGATTCCTGTACAACTAGCCTAGCGCTATTTGGTAGATTTAAAATATTTTTTTTATATTTTTATTTGTAACTTTATCATCATATTTCAGTTTTAAATTCTCACTGTGCCTCTGGTGACTATTTTTCTTTCACCGATTATATACATGTATGTGGCAAACACTTTGTTAAATGTGTAATGCCAAAATAAATCGTATTGTATAGTATAATCACTGGCTATTATACCTCCTATCTGGATACTAAAATTCACCAAACTTGTCTCAAATTAGACAATTAACAAATGCATAAGTAAATCGAATTTATTACATATTTATCAAATCAGGCAACCAATTTTTGAAATTTATGTATATTATGACTGCGTTCGCGACTTCTCTGTTATTATTGTGATCAATACAAGACTCTCAATGATTGAGTCTGGACATGATTTCAAGAAAATAATTGAGTTTTTACATAACTAATCAAACTAAAACTTGGCTATTTAATTGGCTATTAAATGGGTTTTTTCCATAACTTCTATGTTTAGATATTAATAATTTATAGTATAAATATATTGCAAGAAGACACTTTCACAATATTTTCTCCCCTTTTTAATCAATCGTCTAGAAATATATTTAAAGACTGATAAAAGATACGTAACAATTTACTCAAGAATATATTTCTCTATATCACATTTGCCTGTCGATACTGGCGGTTATTTTATATTAACAGAACTATTTTTTCAGGCTAATATTCTCGCGTAGAAGTCAAAACTCCCAAATATTTCTATCACACAAGCTGAAACAATTGATGAATATATTTAAGACATTAACTGACTTCATACTTTCGTAAAATCAGGGTCTGGTGTTTAATGTGTTGAGTATTCAAGAAAATGTTCAGCCATCGAATCGAACGTTTGTGTGTTTTATGCTGTTTATCGTCTATGATAAACACGTATGTATACGTATTGTCAAATGAATCTTATTGTATGTGTATTAAGATTTTATATACAGTAAATTCTCAATAATAAGACCACACTTGTGACCCTTGAACACTGGCCTTCTAATTGATGTGGTCATTGAAAACGGACTTGAAAATAGTGTTCTTAATTTTGAGGTGGTCTTATTATTGAGGTGGTCTCTAAGTGAGGTTTTACTGTAGAACAGTTTGTGTTATTTAATGTATATGTTTACACATTGAAGTATAGCAGGAAGTGATGTATACGACGTGAACAGCCACCCAACGGTACAAGGAGACATAAATATCTAGTGTAATATTATAAAATATTTGGCCATGTAACTTTTTAAAAGCTTTCCATTAAATATGTATCTGGCTCATCTGAACATAATATGTTTGAATTGGCTTCATCCAGTATTGTTGTTATATTGGATCAAACATCTCTGATCAGAACCATTGCAATGTGTAACCGATTAAAAATTATTTTTTTACCAAATTACTAACAGAAACAACTTGTAAAAAATAGCCTGATTGTTTAAAAAAACTGGAAGTTTGTTTTAATTTTATGATGTACAAACGTCTTTCTTCAACAAATACGGATCAATACAGTATGAGTTCATGCTTTGTTAATGCATGTTTATTGATGTTTTAATTATAGGAAATATATTTTTCATGTTTGTTTAGGTAAATAAATGAACAAAAAGTGAGCATATATTACTTTAAGGGATCTTACACTTTATTATGTAAACGTTATTTTTCGCCTTTCTCTTCTTGTACTTGTGAATGTGTGTCAGTTATGTTTAAGAAACAAATTACATTTTAATATACAACATACTGCCATTATATTTGAATTTATATACAGTTTTCATGTATTAGTAGAACTACATATTGTTTATTGTATATATTGTTGTATTATCTTGTGTTAACTGTTGGGCGTCACGCCTCATGTTGAATAAATATCTATCTATATATCTATTCTAATGTTTGATTTGTACTGACAATGCACTACGTTCAAATCGTTATACACTTCTTTTCCGTTCTGTTCTGTTTTGATGCATGACTGGTATTTTGTCGACGCTACACTCGTTTCCAAACTATTACAAGTTAAAAATTGATATTGTAAATTGCACTTTTATGTTTTTGTTAAACACGCCATTGTTAACTACATTAACTACATTCGATTGAACTCGGTAAGTAAAAATTCAATTGTGTTTTGATAATTCATAACAGAATACAATTCAATCGTTGATGCATATTGCTGGACATTATACAATTACCCCACCCTCATTCTTAAACAGAGATAAATTATGTCCATGTTTTCATATTTGTCAAACAAAAAAGTTAAAAGAGTATAAAAACATATTACATCTTTTTTCCTTTATTCTGAGTCACACAATATAAAAACATGTGCATATCTACCATACCCCACCCACATAACAACGCTTGAACAACTTTCATACAACCGTGCAAAAGTCATGCTTAAAGGAATATTATGCTCATGTTTTACCTATAACATGAAATATATATTCCATACAGTTAATACATCAATATGTATGCATTATCAAAGACTACCCTTATAATGTATTCCTCTTTCTTTGCTGGAAAAGAAGTTTGTAGCATCTTTATGTAAAACAATCTTCGTGCGTAACATGATAAAACCAGATTTTGTTTGAGTCTGTCGTACATTGTGTTCGATTGTGTTGTTATGTCTTAGGGATTTGGATAGAGAATGGCGGTTTTCTTTTTTGTTAGTGCCTAATTAATATATAAACTGTAAGTGGAAGTGTTAGAGACGTTTGTAACTGTTATCAGCCCTGCGTTCAGTAACGGCTAACAGACGCGAACGTTTGTATTGTATCCCTGACCCACCGTATCACATTGACTGCACACGGGTGGAACCAAATTGCAAAACGTTACGAAACGTGAGCAGAAAATACCTATACTGAACGCAGTGCAGACCACACACTGCACACAATTCTCAACTACAGAACACTAACAATGATATGGTACTTTTTATATGGAATACTTTGTGACAGAATATATTAATATACGTCTCAACTGTGTTGTTTAATCGCCAGTTGCATTAGATAGAGTATTTAATTGGTACTTAATCTCTCTACACTTCACTTCAGCTCTACTTGGTAATCTGAGAGATAAATTGGAATCTGTTCAACATCATTTTTGTCGAATACAGGGATGTCAAAACACGGTTCATTCTAATTCCTGTAAGCCTGTCACTTTAAATCCTGATCTGCCATAAGCCAGACTTTATAAATTCCAGACATTAAAGAAATCGAAATTTTTAAATTAAGACTGAAATTCAACTTTCAATTTAGTACCCTTCATTAAAAGAATTGCAAATGGGTAGGTAACCTCTCTAGATCTGATATTTACGTTTTCGGTACAAGATTGCTATTGTCGAGATACTACGGATAGTATATAAATGTTCTGATTGAAACAAAACCTTGAATTCTTGTAAATTAAGACAAACACCTGATCCTGTCAGCCTTTCAGAGCATATTTAGATTTTATATCATTAGGTATTAATCTGATGCAGTGTGAGGTAAATGCAGTAGTATCTCACCACATCGGCCCTCACTTCAGCAACAAGCTCTTAACAACAGAGTTAACTCAGTTTAACCTCCCTAAAGCGTCAACCTCTCAGGAACAGTCAAATATGCGACTCACTGAGGGTGTTTCTTCTAGAGAGGTCTCACTGTACGGTGTTCATAAACTCGGTCTGTCCCAATTTTTGAAACCTTTTTATCATCGCATCTTTGTAAAAATGTTAACCAACATGAAGAATGCAAGTGGCTATTAAAGCGAGGTGGATGCTTATGAGATATAAACTACCAACTAATCAACAGTTTGTGATTCAAACTATTGGTTGTTAAGTGTAATACAGTGACACCTCTCCCGAGCGACACTCCGTGGGAGTCGAATATTGTGGTTGCTGTAGAGAGGTTGTTGTATTGTAGAGAGAGAGATTAAATATTTTACTACCAGGAAATTGATACTCTTGTTATATAAATGTCGCCGCTCAAGAGAGGGCCAATTTGTAGAGAGGTTGTATTGTTTGTTAATTCACAGCGGCATGGATTCTCACCACTCTGACTGTACCGCAATTCAATACAAATGCACAATCCTTTCACGCTCATTGATAAATAATAAATTTCAATTTAGAGAATTGAATAAATAAATTTTAATGATAATTTTCTTGGGCATCAAACATCTTTACAAAAATTTCTCATTTACAACATCATTAGATTACATTGTGAATAGCTTCGCGTGATACACAGATAGCAATTTAACAGGAAAGTCTGTGAACAAAAGACTATTGACTCATAGTTATTTTATCAATTATAATATAAATATATACATATATATTACTGTTTATAACCATACAACATGCATTTTTCGTATTAAAACAGTATACACATACCCCATGGGACGCATACGGTTCAAACAATGAATACAAAAGAGAGATAAATAAATTCAAAACCACTTCTAATTAAATCTAAACATACAATCAATAAAATGAAATCAGTTACAACAGAAACGATAGTTAGCCTGCCTTCCAACGAAATATCTGATGGAAATCTAGAACCGCTTTATTCTCCAATGTTCCCCCAGAAACTTCTCGGGCTGACTTTTGTTTCAAGCTATGAAAGTATTGAAATAAGCAAATACATGTTCCCTTCCTATTTATATTATTTCTGAGATGTGCGATATATTAAATTTGTCATTAAATGGACCTCATTGGAAATAAGCTTCCGAGCTTTATAGGCTATCCCTAGTTTTAAACACTTAAAATTGTTCTATTTTTTTTGTTATTTTTTTTCGTATTATTTAATATTTATATGGCGTTTAACGCTTTTTTTCAACATTATTAGCCCTTCTAACTTCTCCACATGAATCAGAGGTGGAGGACAAATGACCGGCATAGTCAAAATGTGATGGAATGACTTGACCTGCTCAGCTCGGGAGTCAAACCCGAAACACCTACGTGGCAGCCTAGCGCTCGACCACAGCTTCGATGCTTCGTATAAAAATCAAATTGCAGAAAGTTCAATTTATCGCGGTTGGTTTATATTTTGTAAGTATTTGATGTGTAAACTTACTGTTTATATTGTGGTTTCGGATTAAATCCGGGATCGTGTCGTCGTTCCGGGAAAACGCATTTAAACATACCGCGCACTGTATAAATTTGTATGCTTTATTGATGTACAGAAATTGCAAATATAAAAGAAAAGAAAACACATTTTAGAAAGGTCACTTTATCGCGTTTTGTGTTTAAACCAGACAATGTCCATTTGCCTAAAATAGAAAATAAATAAACAGTTAGTGTCCACATGTACAACAAATTGTTCATTGATAATGGAAATGATTGTACATTCGAAAATTCCTGATTTCTTTACAATGCAATTCATAGATTGAATTATTGAATCTTAATGCTTAGTTTGCTTCTTTCTTGAAGACTTTCAGAGATTTTTTTCAGCTAGTAAACAACAGTTCAGGGTAAGGGAATTGCCGAGTTTAGATCGGTAGAATTTCAAAGTCTATATAGGTCTATTGCATGGACTGTGCATTGTCTGGAATAAATGTTCCACATGAGTGAAGAGCACATCACCAGTATTCACACAATTAACAACACACAAAGTGATATTGAATGCCATGTAGGTGCATTCATCTGTTTTTGCACTTCTATATTTATCACAAAACAAAAAATTCTCCACATTGTTAAGACAACTAGTTTGTTTTAAGATTATAACTTCTAAAATGTTGTAAACAATTAATATCTGGTTTGCGTATGAATACAGCCGTAGTTGATCAAACTATGATACCTACTGTCGTGTTTTCTGACACAATGTACCAGAGTTATTGCTATAAACAGCGGCTTCTTTTATCGCAGCAAAGATGCAAGCGTCTTTGTGATAATATGATCATATTGCTCGGATTATACAGCCGATTTTTTTATACATCTGCTGGGAGTGAGAAAGCTGGGAGCACATATAATATTTTGCCTTAATTAGACACAGAACACAATGCACTGATCATAAACGCTTCCATTTAAGTCATAAATGTCTGGTTTGCTTTTCGTAGGTCACGTAGTGCACTAACATTTTATAGATGTAATCTTTTTTATGCACGTAATTATCTTGACGGCGAAACTTAAAGATGTCATAAATGGTATTAACTGTAAGCGACTGGTATCGAGAAGCAGACGGCGTAAATTTGGAAAAACTGATATTTTGCTTGTAATTGTACATAAAATGTGAATAATGACCAACTTATATTCAAGGAACAATTACAACACGAGCGTTAATGTCGGCCAATATCCATAGATATCCAATGTTACATGTTCACAAGTACACCTACACAACAATTTTGACTCAGAATTTACTTTTGTTTTGATCATAAAATAGTAAGTGTGACCAAAAATAGAGATTTGCAATTATTCTTAATTTATTTAACTTCTCTGGGATATTTTGAATTCAATTTCGGTTTAATCAGTTTCTTATTTTTACGTCAATTTTGAAATCCAGTCTTTTTGAGTTCATATTTATAAATGCTAATCTTTCAGCTAAATGAAACCCTTTTGACTCCCTCAGTTAATAGATGGCCCCTTTATAAGTATTACTAAAAAATATGCAACTGTTTACCCGGCGGTTTCTGAGTATACATTTATGTAGATTGTATTGACACTCTACAGTGACACCTCGATAATAAGACCACCCGTACAGAAAGTCGATCTTAGTAGTGAGGTGGTCGTATTATCGAGGTAATATACGAGTTTGCCGCGGAGAAACATTAAAACGGGTACATAACATATGGTCTAAGTGATAAAGTCATCTCAATTTCAAGGTGTTCATTAAGTGAGAGTTTACTGTAAGTCCTTTAGCGCATACTCTTACAGCAAGTTTTGGCGGCGCACTGTTGATCGTACAGACGGACAAACAAAGCAGGCCGACACACTGTATGGATTAACTTGAATGAATATCAGGTAATAGTGTTCTCTTCATTTTTATACAAAGCAATATTCAAGTATTGCAGTATGTTATGTACTATGTTTGATATACAATGTAATAGTTACACATAGTGTATGATGAAAACCGTCCAATTAGGAAGCTAATTGTCCACCTGTCGAATAGTTAAAATACTATTCTTGATGCTACGGCTACTATAGCTCGCGGACAAGCAATTTTCGTAACCAATTACATTCGGTCCCACATAACTGAAAATCATTTACAGGATTCTTTCATACTGATTTATTCTTTCAAATAATACAATACCCGTTACCTAGGAAACACGGGAGAGGGAATGGCACAATGTGAGAAAACACACGTATTATTTATAAAGACACCACTAAATATAACATTCGATACTCCTCGGCCAATTCATATACCAAGTCTCAGATACAGATATAGGGCGGAGTGATATGTAATTCACAATTTCCTTTGCCGAAAGTTATTTTTCTTGTTCCGTTAAGTGTCATAAATCCATTTTTTGGGCGAAATTTTGGTAATGGTAATTTTATCTGATTGGTATATCTGTTTGTAACCTATAATTCTTTTTACAATAGTTGCAATGCAACCGCCAGTACGAATCTGATTTGGTTCGGAGAATCGACCGAAGAGTGCCGAGTGTAACTATAAATGTATGCAATATTAATTGTCACAACCCGTTTTAAACATGCGCTCATATTATGACGTCACATTTCCGCGCAACACAAGTCAGAGGATTCGAAAATTTAAACTACATTTCAAGCGAAGCGTTACCCCTCAGTGTGGCCCCTGGAAACGATAAATACACTGAAAATATTCCGTAAATATTTTAAGCAATCTAATCACTGCTGACGTTTCGTCGTCTGACCAAACTGTTGTTGTTGTTGTTCTGTTGGATTAAAGTAAAACCCTCTAAAATGCGTACAATGAAATGATGAACTATCAATCTTGAGTGTAAAAAACACATCAACTAGCGTTTCTCGACGCATCTTCCACCCAAGGTTGGAGATTCTGTAATGCGTGAAGTGAAGAGTTACTCATACACAGAGGATCTCGAATGTCGTAAACTGTTTTGCTGGCTTCCGCCTGTAACGACATCATGAGCCGGTTTGCGGCTTGTCGCTCTGCTTCACGTTCTTCTGCAGTTTGTCGTCTGCAAATGAATAAATAAAAGAAACATCGTAAGAATTCATAGCCAAAGGCTCGTAATGAAGAGAAATAGTGTCGAAGGTTCACAGACAAGATCAAAAGCGCGTTCTGAAGATCGACTGCATTCCTAGTAAGTGAGGTCACCACGTCCAAAAAGAGACTTCTTTACGAGTAAACGCTCTAAACTGTTTCATTTCAAGCGTCTCCTGTTGTTGAATGCTGTTCTTTAAAGTCTACACAATACTTCGGTGAAAATCAAGTCTATAAATCAACATTGTTTGCCTATTTTGTTACTTGTCTAACAGACGTGTCTAAATATCCCATCTAACCGCCCGGAAACATATCAACTATAAAACTGTGTCAAGAAGATACCGTGAAATGTTGTCTCGTCTACAAATTGAAGGAAATATCTGGCGAGACGAAGTTTTTTTTTCAATTTATGACTAAACTTGCGTATAATATGTAAGTTTTCCATACATCTTATGAATTTCTATGTCTCGTCATGTCTCAGTGTTTCTATACATTCTATTTCACAAAATTTAACACTAACTTCAAAATGTGACCTTATACATCGCCCAAAGCAGAACCACTCTGTGTTTTACAGTGAAAAACATGCACTCTTAACATGAATTTACACTTTTTAGAAACTTCAGAAATCTACACGATGTTTAAAAGCAAAACGTATTTATCTCCCGCAGACGAAAAAACTATCGTGTGTTTGTAGTTGATGATTTAACTGTCGAAGGGGCGTTGTTTTACGGGTGTTCTTTTTATTATGTGCATTTAACTTAGCAAATACAGAATTTTAATTACGCATTACTTTCAAAGTCAAGGGTGTGAAGAAAGTTCGTTTTTGTTTTTTATACCTTAGAATTTCATTTAGCATGATATTGTAAAAATACGACACGTTTTCTATCCGGAACGAACTTATGTAGACCGTTTAGTTAAGCACCTAGTATTTCATTTTCAATTCTGAGGGCAAGAAATCAAGACAGCGTATCCGTCTCGTATATTTCAAAACCAGATTCATACGCGAAATTTTCAAAGTTTGTATTAATAATTCAACATTTTATCTAAATATTTGAATTTGCTGTCATGAGTTGAGAGTCTGATGATAATTGCTTTCTTTCAACACCGTAAGATGTAGCTATTAAGATTACATGATATGTGCCGTAAAAAATTCACATTTATAAATAATAAGCTTACATATCAATTTATTGCTGAAACTGATATTTTCTGTGAATTTTATGTACAGTCAGACCCCGTTTATTCGACAACTTTCTATCCGAATACTTGGTATCATCCGAAATAAATATCAGGTCCCGATGTATCTTCTTATGCATCTCGCACTGCAATGGGCGATTCTAAACCATGTATTATTCGAAATAATTCGAGTTCGAATGAACGAGGTTCGATTGTACATTTCATGTGTTTAGAAGCAGGCGTTGTACATTGCGATGCAATTTCATATTACAGAATACAGATCATTTGCATTTAAAAGAAATACATTTTGCGGTTCAGATAGTTTACTATATTTCCAATGAACAATAAATTATGTGTGATGTATTTAAATTGACAAAATTGAAAGAACGTTTTCATACAGTTTGTTAAGTAGGACAGATAAAATATTGCGTTAAGCCCAAGATATCACACATATATACAGATGCACACATGCATATGTTCGAATAAAACATACATATCAGTTCTCGTTTTGGAATATTGATATAGGATACTGTAAAAGACATGTTGGTTTACATAGAATATTTTAACATAATCATGTATGTCGCATACCACAGGAGATTGTCACGAGTTCTGTCCCTTTACACCTTCTAGAGTTCTCTCCCTTTGCTCCTTCTAATAGAATATGTACATATGGTATACCTCACTTAAAGACCACATCAATAATAAGACCACCTCAATAAGAAAAAAAGTTTGCAAGGGTCTCAACGGTGATCTTATTATTGAGGTTTTACTGTATACTATAGAAGGGACAAAGGGTGATAACTCTAGAAGGGGCAAAGGGGAAGAACTCGTGACAATATCCTGTGTCGCATACAGAGTACTGTAATGTCGGCTTAATTATCTAACCCAAAGTAATTCGCGATCATTAAAAACAAAACTGAGATTCGAGTTCAAGCCGTGTAATCTCAGACCCAGATTCGAATGCTGGCTGTGTTTCCATCAAGGACATCAAGCGGAAGTATTGTAGCGTATTGATGACTATGATTCTAATGGTGAGTTGAAATCCTACTCCAAAGGTTGCTTAGTAAATTGAAGGTAAAATTTTCTATGGTCGTAGATTCTAAAACTCGGATTCTCAATTCAAAGTGAGAGACATCAATTTATTCCAATCGTCTTATAGGACAAAATGGAAACTTAGATCGACACTACATTGGATTAATTGATTTCACAGCTTGGTCGTAAAATGGAGAAGAGTTTTGTTCAAAAGAAAGCAATGAAAACTACTCCAGTTATGTTACTTTTGCAACAAGTCACACCTCTGTTGTAATATCAGAAAAGACACATTTCGGTCTAGAAATAACACTTTAAAAAATGAAAATTTATGTTTGTAAGTTAACAACAAATTTTCATCTACATGTATATCAACAACCGCAGAGAATTATACACAATTTTGAAGACCATCATGGATGTCGGCGGTTATTGCCTAATACGGGTTATCAAATATTACATGTAATGATTGATGGAAGATTTTTTCTCCAAAAAGTAATTATCGTTCACGATTTGATTAAGTTAATGTATTGAAACAACGGGATTTTTTTATCAACAAAGAAACAGTAAGCGTTAATTATTCAACAGAGAGACCACTCAAAGACTTCAAGCAAATATTTTATACAGTTAGACATCGTTTATTCGACCATCGTCTATCCGAATACTTGGTATAATCCGAAATAAATATCAGAACCGACGTATCTTCTTAAGCGCGCCGAATTTAAATGGGCTATTCGAAATCATGTATTTTATTCGAAATAAAATTTCGGAACCGATGAATTCGAATAAACGAGGCCCGACTGTATTTGCATATACTGCACAGCTCTTACAGTGTAGATATATATTTTAGTGTTGTTCAACAATATACAAATATAGAATTGAGTATTTGTTTAGATTATACCGTATGATATAATTAGATTTCCAGAATGACTACTAAGTACAATGTTATGTTTTATTACCATGTACATGTTGATGAATATCTAATACAGATACATTCAAAATTAATTATAGAAAATATTTATTGCTGAATTAATACTTTTTCATTTTTATATACATGTGTACATGTGTCTTATGTGAGGTGTCTGTGGTTGTTTTATTTTCAGATCATCGTAACTTTTGTAGCTTTTGATGATCTCATTTATCATTATAATTATGTTGTATGTATGAACATGTGTAGATGTGCAGATGTATGAACATGTGTAGATGTTGTATGTATGAACATGTGTAGATGTGCAGTTGTATGAACATGTGTAGATGTGCAGATATTTTAATGTTGATTTCTTACATTGTTGTTGTTTGAAGACCACATTGTAAAAAAGTTACACCTGTAGCTTATTGTGTTATCTTCATGAAATAATAATTATCATTATTATATGAGACTTCAATAAATACATGTAATAATTCTTCTGCAATGTATCATCACTGTAACCGATACAATTATATCAGGTTAGTTATCCGGCTCAATTAGACGAATAAATAGCAGTTTTGCTCTTTTCATAACATCGAAACATTTTTTTTGAAAACAATGAGAGAGAAATTCACTAGAAGCGGGTGAGAGACAGAGTGGCATGAGGTATTAGACAAATGAACGTATTTAAAACATGATCGGGGAAATAGCTTCCATCAAATGTCAAATAAGGATTATTAACTGTCTTTGTAACACCCCTCGTGCACACACGTAATTGACATGTGATCCCCTGGAATGGTTAAATAAATATATAGGATCATATAATGGGTTTTTTGTCAACACTGTTTTATTCGTACTGTGCACTAGACGATCATGGGCATTTTTTTATTTATCCGTCAGTTTGTTTTATAAAGGTTTGCGCTATTTCCTTACACAGGGATGTTTTTTGTGTAATTTCGAGGATTGAACCGGAGACTTTCGGTGTAGAGGCTCTGCTACCTGCACAGTACACCACAGTGGCTGAACTACATTACTGGTAATCCTTAACACGTGATAGTTGAAGACTTAACGGACAACTGGAACTACACGGATATAAACGAATATCACTAATTACCTATTTCCAAAAATGGACTACTCCAATTTAAAAAAAAAATGACAGTATAAAAATGTAATTATTTTTCAAGGACAGAATAAAATAACGCTGGTGAGTATTTACGATAAAATATCAAATACAATATGTCCAAAACTTGAGACATTAGTACGTGTTACAGATGACATTTTTATTTGTAGGTTTGACTACTGATTACATTTTTCACATTTATTCTAACTTCAGAATATGATTAGTGATCTTATATAGTAATTTAAAAAGTCATTACGTTGGAAAACACTTGTAGTCATATAAAGCGTTTGACATTTTAATGTAATCGAAAAGTGCATTTTTATGTTGTCTATTTTATGACCCATTACACGACTGCAGTTTCTGTACAGTGTTTGGTGTTAACAATTGGCCTGAATTAAGCAATATAAACTTCGCTGTATTTTTCAAAATAAATGCAACGTACGTACATTCCTATGAATAACACAGTAAAGCATGCAGTTGCAATTATCATGACTTGAAAATATAAAATATACACAGACTTACACTCCATTCAACCGGAGTTATGTAGCATTGAACTAACGGTGCAAGGGTTTGACATACACAATATTTACCTCCATTTTGTCCTGCGATTTTGGAACCAAGTTTTAACCTGGGCGTCCGTCATTTTCAGGGATTTCGCCAGCGCTGATCTTTCCGCTGATGCCAAGTACTTCTGTCGGTGGAACCGTTTCTCAAGCTCCATGATCTGCAGACGAGAAAATGACGTACGTGGTTTCTTCCGTTTTGGCGGCGTTCTGTTTTGGTACGGGTGACCAATGCGTCTGACAACTGAAAATTTGATAAAAAATATATCTCAAGGACATTGTGGAGACATGAACTGTAGGATGGTTTACACTTTTTTGCGTCCATATCGTCCTTGTACTCTTTTTGAATAAAACTCATTTCGAAGGACGCTCGACCTTAATTTATGTCGTTTTATCACCAAGGTTGAACTATGTGATGTACTAAGCCACCTTCACAAACTCTGTGGGTACCAAGGTCCGTGTTAAGTTCTATGAACAGCGAAATCAAGTTGCTAAAAATCTTTTGTACAAGGGGTTATTTATTCAACATAGCATCGTACCGATAGCGTCAAGATCTGTCATCGGTGCTATATATAAAACCTTTTAACATATTATAAATCAAAAGTCAGAAAAATGCACTTATTGTATATACCAACATCGTGGAAACTATTTCGCATCAGTGAAAAATGAAGTCATAAAAACCCGTGGGTATATCAAAGGCTGTTTTAGTTGTGTGTAGTAATGTAACGTTTTTTCGTGTATCAATGCAATTGGTGTACATGTATATGTTGATTTTTTAACAATACGAAATTAACAGAATGCTCGCAAGTGGTAGATCTTATATGACGCTTTACAAGCGAATGAATCTATATTATAGTTAATCATTATACATCAAATAATATAAGCATTTTCACAACGCAAACAGACATATTCCAACCTCATGTCTGACGGCATGAACACACTAAAAGCAGTTAAATTACTCGGTTAGACCCATCTAAATCCGACCTACAGTGTCATACATTGTATTATGATTCAGAATTTAAGCAAAACTGCTAGAGTCGCAAAACTATGAACAAAGTTGCATCAATGTCCAGTACTTTCATTCAAAAAGATGTCTAAAATGAAAATGCCTTGTCCACTTCACCAATTTCCGCAAGACAGTACAAGCGGAAAGCGTCAGTTGCTTCAAGACAAAAACTTTTTTCATATGCATGTATACTTGCACATTTGTTTCGTTCTGGAAGGGTACTTGTTTCTTGAAGTGGATCGATATTGTCAACATCAGAACAGGTTTTAACAATTTTCACTGCGAATTTGAGACTAATTTAAATACATAGTGTTCTAAGTCAGTAAGATTTCACTTTTATGACGGTTTTATTAACCAAATTCGAAATAAAGTGTACAAAACAGCTAACACGGCTAAAATTCTCAGATGCTTAGATCCTGTTATGATTTATGTGTGTGGGTTCAGTGCACTTAGCAAACGTTAATTGGTATTATCAGTATACAATGCATTTGAGCGTTAAAATAAACTTATATATCATGAGATTGTTTATCCAAGATATACATAAAATTGGATCCAATTACAATATTAATACAATAATTACACCGAGCAGAACATGGAGATACAACCGAACTTCGTTTTATCCGATTACTTGGTATCATCCGAAATAAATATCAGGTCCCGATGTATCTTCTTAGGCAAGTCGAAATGAAATGGGCTATTCGAAACCATGTATTATTCGAAATTACATTTCGGACTCGATGAATTTGAATGAACGCAATGGAGCAGTCTTATAATGTTTTAATTTCACACAGTACATCATATAAAAAACACCTCGTAAAAGATTAGAAAGAAAGGAAACAATACCATTCACCCATCCTGCATGAAAGTCGATCTTTTCTTGGTTTTCTTGAACCATAATTAGAGGATAAAAAAACTAAAAAAACATCATTTAACATTATATACAGTTTTTATGTTAACAAAAATTCGGTGGCAGCCATTATGGCTTGGGTCAAGCTCTTCCTTTGTTTGTACCCTTCGTTACCAAAACAAAATGCGACTCTCTATTAAAGAAAACAACAAGAGATCTATTCCGAGGATAATTTCACAGAATTTATTCTTGTGAAAGTACTAATTTTCAATGAATGTTTAATGTGATAGCTCCGCATGAGTATTTCGCAAATAAATACGGCGCCAAATTACCACAGAATTAAAGACTTGGATTACCACTAGGTATACCCGACGTTTCCGTTAATAATTCAATCTTGGAATTTTATAAGCATTAATTATTTTGTCATCGGAATAAGTTAATTATTAACTAATTTCTTAATTTTATATACCATTAACGACTGATACAAGCTGGGTAAGATACGTTTTTCACACTGTCTGGCAGAAATCGTCCTGTCAATTTATAAGTGAAAAATGGTATTCTTTTCTACATTAAAATTTGTGTCTAAGATGTTAATATCACGTAAGTAATTTATATACGAACTTTAATAGTGTTCTCAATGACACCACGCTGTAAATTGGAAGTTTAAGTGGGACCAATGATTATAAGTATTGAAGTGTTTACATACTGACCGAAATAACATTCTAAAAGTTTGAGAATTCATGCAAAAAAGATTATAGTTCTAATTGTAATCACAGACGGACGGACGGACGGAAGACAAATAATGCATTACTATATATGTACTCAGACTTCTAGGCCAGGGGTGTTACTGTTGTTGTTTTAATTCAACACAAACCATTAACAGGTAATGTTAAAATAAAACAGTACTGTACACTGGTTGTATTTTGTGAAGAAATAAACATCATGAGTTGCCAAATTCGTAAACGAGTCCCTAAACTTCAGTGTGTCGAACCTGGGCTATTGTGACCCCAACGATACCGTGTTATATCCGACCATGATTATAAATAGGTATTGGACAAGTCAATATGGGGCTAGGATGTGCAAGGTTTCTTTAATATAAACATGTATTCATATAAGTAAACTCATACTTATATTTACTTGGCATAGTACATTTTACAAGCTATCAATTTCCTTCATGTTTACTGGTGAAATGAAGCGCAGCAGAATGCTAGCTTGTCACATAAAATGGACGCGACCCACAGTTTGCACATGCGCGAGAATCACTTTTTTTGTTGGGGAACTGTGTACAAACACGTGGGTTTGATATAAAACAGACGGACGAACACCATATGGCGGATTAATACAATACATTTTCTTATCAAGGGAAAAAAGCACAAGGAATTCAACATTGCTTCAATGAAAAAAAGCGTCCGGGAATCACTATCACTATCCTGTTGACTACTTATACTCCTCGTGAGCTGGGAACTAAACCAGTTCACACATTCCACGACATAGCTCTTCTCACGTTAATGAATTACACGACATATGAAATTCTAAATAGCAAGATTAAATTCAAAGATGTTACATTGTTTCTGTATTTTATCTACTTGATTTGATTAAAACTATTTGACATTTCACGACCTAACTACTTAGATTGACAATGATTGGATCATAATTTTCAATTTACACCAATTTCTCGTCTCGATCTTCCGGGGTTAGATACGTTTCGCACGGTTTAATCAAAACAAACATTACAATGCATAAATGAAAACAATAAATTCTTATTAGCAACAAACTCAGCTTCTTTGTATATCACCAATTTACATGCAAATGTTATCGTTTCTTTCAGATCTGAATGATTTAGAATGCGACAATCGGATGATTCTAGGGTCGACACAGCCGCGGATTTTTCTCGTTTTTACTCTGCCGTTTTACAAGTCATTAGAACGTAATGCGACTCGACATTAATGGTGATATTAACAGGGTCTTCTTTAACTGAAGCAAGTCGTTAGAGAGTAAAATTAAGTTTAGCTTCCCTTTCCGTTGCACGGGGCTCATTTATAAACTAAACCTTTGTTCTCGTGTCAGTTTTAATTGTTACCCAATTAAACTAATTGTAGTTCACGATTGCTTGACTATTCCCACGAGTGCGTTCAAATGCGCATTTAAGGATTGTGAACATTTCTAGGGGAGTCAGCCTATGTTTATAGAACCAAGAGGTTAAGAATAGTTAAAGTTATTTGTTTGAATTATAATCTGTGAATAACACGTTTGTCGTCTCGTTTTGTACGCTGTTATTTTCGAACTTTGATTAAATTCGCTGATAGATGGACAACATTTAGAGATTTAGTTATATTATAACTACCGAAATGTCTGAGATTGAAAATTTAATTACTCAGATTCGCGGAAAATCCAATTGTTTTGTGTTTTAATTTAAAGAAATGCCTCTGTTTAACAAACCAGTTTCACAGAAACAACAGGAACACCAACCACAACAGCAAGATGCAGGCAATCACAGTAATAATTACATAACCTAACGTAAGTCGTTTTGTAGGAAATATTTTGAATGACACACTTACAATGTGTTATTTGTTTGCTTCATATGGTGAATGCTGACTGTATGGACACATTGACAACAACAATGATGTCGTTAAGCTTGGTGATGATGACGACGGTGATGATGGTAGCAGTAGTGTTGCTGATGTGCTGTCGGTAATAGTACTGGCATGATTATTGATATCGCTACAACATTAATTTGGATGATGATGATGGTGTGGTGGAGGTTATGGTAATGATGATGATTATGGCAGTAATGACAAAGATGATGATGATGATATTGGTGATGATAGTTGCATTCATTATGATGAAGGTGACGGTGAGAATAATGGTGATGATGATTGTGATGATGAAGACGACGATGATGATGTTAGTGGTGATGATAGTTACATTGATAATGATGGCTATGACGGTGAGAACGATGCTGATAATTATGTATATGATGATTTGGTCATAATGAAGATTCCAAGGCGCGTCGTATATGAAAAGCGACAGAACGTCAAGTTGTCACATAGACGGCAGCGAACAATCTACTCTATATACTTTGTGCAATAAATCAATAATAATACATATAAGTATAATGATTTGACTAACACGTATGCATAATTATAATCCATAGAGGAACAATATAATATTATAAAAGTTTTGAGTCGCCAAATATGCATCCTACACTTCGAGGTTCAACGTGTTGTTGTCGGACTAACTATCAATTAGCTGCGATTATTTACAATTTATTAATCATGTGATTAATATACACCACTGTCATTAGAAGGCCAATTCATATAATAAATTTATTTATTTATCATTTTCCGTTAACATGACTGATAGAAAAAAATAATTAATATGCTGATTGTAGAAGATTTTCTAGCATAAGTATAGTGCTAGTTGGGGTTACATTTAATGAAATTATCATTAATATTCACGAACGAACGAAATTGCAAACAGTCCGAGCACTGGTGCACACTTGTTGAAAAGTAAATACCATAATCACTTGATGTGTCTATAGCAGAAATAAGCACATGGAGCGGGGACGGAACTTACTTCAATATATTGATATAGTCCGCAACAAAAAACAAAACAAAACTGAGAAAACAAATATAAACAGTTCTTATTACAATAGTCAGTATAAATTAAATACTTCTTAGGAATGTTCCGCCATTACATAGACACGTGGATTTATCACATTTTTAAAATTAATATTTACAAACGCTGCCGTCGGCTGACAGCTGTCTGACCGACATCATTAATGACAATGGACTATTCCAGCAAAGGACGGACCATTCAGCGATGTAACGGTTAAAACATTACTATAATATGCTTACATTAATCTCATGATGATAAGAAATATCAGAGAACGCAGCAGCAGGTGGCTGTCATCCCTTCAATTTGAAGTTTTTAACGTCAACATTTTATGATAACCCGTATAGTTGCAATGTTTATATGATAAACATTGTATATTATATTTACATTTCTTTAACACACTGTTTAAACTATAAGCTTGCTAGCTTGATATGTTTATATGTTTCTGAATGTTTTGTTGATTGAGACATATATAAACACTGTCGGTTTATATGATGTCTTACATACGCTGTAAAACGAAACCAATATTTCTAAAAGAGCCCCCGAATATTTTTACTACAGGAGTCGAACTTACATCCAAACAAATATGGATCAATACATTATGAGTTAATTCTTTGTTAATGAATGTTTATTGATGTTTTAACATAAGGAAATATATTTTTTCATGTTTGGTTAGGTAAACAAATGAACAAACAAGAAATGGGCAATGCCCACAAATCTCATAATTGATATCTGCCAACCCGAGTATCATTTTCTACAAACAATCAGCATATCTTCATAAAACTTGGCAGTAGTCAGCAATAATATAATTTGTAATAACAATGAAACAATATATCCATACAAGTCGAAACAAATCTGTCGGAGTAATGCACAAATTTACGGAACAGTATGTCATAATATGGCGAACATATTCTAAACAAACCTGCGCCTAGAAGCTATTTGTCTGCACGCCTATAACAGTACAGGTAGTTTGTATTAAATTCAGACAAGAATATAAAATACACAATGCAACGGGTTTGTCTTAACTGTCGGCAAATTTGGATGTTTATAAAATATGCATGTTTTGTTATGAAACGTTTCCATGGTTACAGGTGCATACAACAAGTACACCAGTGCGATGTGTTTAACTAACATTTCTTTCACAGAAATTCAATGTGCTCATAAAACTACTTTATCATCCAATTTATTTAAATCATGTTTCAATATAAGATTATATGTACGACGTCCGACTAATCGAACCTCGTTTATTCGACAACATTCTATCCGAATAATTGGTGACATCCGAAATAAATATCAGGTCTCGATGTATCTTCTTCACATCAAATTGAAATGGGCTATTCGAAACTATGTATTATTCGCAATACTGACCCGATGATTTCGAATGAAGGAGGTCCGACTGAATTTATAAACGGTACAATCATGTGGCTAAGATTGACAGTAGACATCATAACTCACAAATAACACGTGTTATAAATGTTGACTGGTACATTATATACAGTAAAACCTCAATAGTACGACCACCCTTGGGATCCTAGAAAAGTGGTATTCTTATCGAGGTGGTCTTAATATTGAGGTTGAATAAAAAAGCAGAACGGTACTAATGGACTTGCAACTTGTGTTCTTAACTTTGAGGTGGTCTTATTATTGAGGTTGTCTTTAAGTGAGGTTATGCTGTATATTTTATTTCAAAAGAAGTAAAAAACCGCGATACAAAGAGAATGTTCGTTGATTAATATGTTAAAAAATATGATATTAATAATTGCTTACATGTATATGAAAACATTGGGAAACAAGAAAGACAAAGTAGAGAGTCACATTCTCGAGCGAATGATGTAAGGGTGGGTGGGGTATATTATATCTTACTATTGTAAATCGTCTCGATCGTAGTAACGTATCACAATGAATGAAGACGCTTCGCCATGTTTTTGTAACAATAATGAAGCTTGTTTAAATTACGAGTCGTCGGAAGTGTTACAGAATTAAACTAGGGTGCTTTTTACGAATTAATAATTCAATAGCTAGCTATTTCGCCGCTTGAGAACATCGAAACAATTGACTGAAAACATCGTTTATTGTGACACTAGCAAACCGTTAATTTATCATCGTCTTTGTCTGCGAGGTAGCCTCAAACATCACAGAGGGCGCTATGGTGAGAAAATGTTGCTGTATACCGACGCCATATTTTACTTGCCTTGCTTGTGTTGCATTGTAAAATATGAGGGTGTTCGTCCCCTGGCGAGAGAACGTCATTGAGGACAAGACGGTGTTTTAATTGTCGCGTAAATTAGATATTAGATGATATACTAGCTAGGGGTCACCCATGTATTGACGACTCTATTTAATATTTTCCATGCTAATATCGAGTTTTATGATCAAAGACTGGTATTAAAACAACTTTATTACAGCGATTGGAAAAAAAACATGAAATATTTTCAATGATTCAAGAGTGCATTTCAGCTCGATTGTGATTAAAATATCTAATGATTATTTTAATTAAGTTCGCTTCTGTTTTTTGTGGTTATAACAAAGGTTTGAGTGGTTGTTAAACATGAAATGGAATCAAATATGAATTGCAAATTCATGTGACAAAATAAACAAACAATAAAATAAATTAACAAGACATTGTCAAAGATCAAGATTAGTCAACATAAAAAGATGGAACCTCTCCAGAGGACCACCCTTTATGTGTAATATCGCCTGTTGGTGATAGGTTGATGCTCTAGGGAGATTGAATTAGTAGGAAATGGACAAATGATGATATTGCGGAACAGAGGTTGCTTCTCAAGTCTAGAGAGGTTGTGCCTTATTAGTATTAATATTTATGCTTTATCAAGTTCTGTTAGTTATTAAGAGTGGGTTCTTCTATTTGGACTGGAATTGTACCTTCATAAAATTGTCATCAGATTGTTACTTTTCGCTGCCGGCTTATTTCGTGTACAGATCCATTGCGCAAAATAAACAGCGTCGTAATCTAATTTGTTCTAACATTTGTATTTAACGCCTACAGTCTACTAGTACCCAGGGAGGCGCAGTGGTCGAGGGGTAGAGCGCCTGACTGCCTTACTTTGGTGCGAGTTCTGGTTGGTAGCCAGGAAGCTGTCATCGAGAGTGATTAGTATAAGTTGTAAGAACTTGTTTCACAATCAATGTAAAATAAATAAGTTTAAATTAACTTGTAAAAGCACCAGTTGTGGCACATGCAATATGATTTAGTTTTAAATGGGGAAGCCATGAATTCGTACGCTCGAAAAATACGGAGTTTACAATACTTCCAAATATGGGATACACTTTGTGTCCTTTCATTAGTTTCCCATGGAAGATTATCACTGATTTGTGATTGCTATGATATATGACTGCGTGTTGTTTGTGCATTATTTCGATCATTGAGATATGGGAGGTAGAGGATCGTGAAATGTACGCAAATCATGGAGAAATAACCACACACGATTTGTTTACCGTACGTCCAGAGTGTTGACAACATCAGAACTGCCCTCTAGTTGATAGCCTGTCGGGGCTGTATCATTAATTTCAAATTTACAAGCGCTGAAAGATTAGACGCTGTTTAAATGAACATACACGATCGTTCAGAGATTTCTGTGGTATTCGAGAGTTCATTAAGCATAAGAAAACAGATCGCACTGAAATTAACAAGCTTGTAAATAACATTTTTTTTAGTAAATCAAACTTATTGCTTGATATATTATTGATACAACTAGAATAATTAATTAATTAGGTTAGGTAGCTGTTTTCGACACAGTCGGTATAATCTACAGAAATGATAAACAATGATAACATGAAATTCCACTTAATACTTCAATTTCTCTAAGAAATTAAATTAACTTCCTTGTATCTACCTCTCATTATAACAAATTATGTCCTATTGTTACGGAATTCAATTTAATTTGAATTCTTATAAAACACATTTCTAAAACAAAAATATCCCGAAAAGACAAAACACCACTTGAATCTAACCTGCGGGGAAGACATTGCATTAAATATGTAGACCTTTATCACGTCCATAGATTTCACTTTATATAGTTGGTGTCTGTAAGAATGATTTGATTTGAAAATCTAAATCATATTACGGGAAAGGAAGTGTCAGAAGATACATTTTAAAAGCCACGACCCAGACAAATTTGGAAACTTTTGTAGGTTTCGGTTAAAAATGACCAGGAAACACCAGTGAATAAAAACGCCTCGTCGATCACCTCGGCCAATATATCGTATATATCACAGCTGTGGACGTATACGCGCGGAGTAATACATTGAGACAAACAGTTTGTTATTCGCCGGAAGTCCTGCATCCGAATTGTCAAATAATCCTCAAGATTGCCGCGGACATTTTTTATTAAAGCAGACGCATTAAATTGAAATCATTGTTAGAAACAAAATTAGACAACTGAAAGTTTTTTTATAACCCGCATTGACATAAGTCGCCATACGACGAATCATGCTAGACACAATCATGTTTAATACACCACTAGGACCAAGTATTTCCGATTGAGAAAACAAGTCTGATTTTGTTGTTATGAACTAGTAGGCCTAATTAGCAAAACATTTTGCAACAATGGTAATCTCCCAACTTCAATATATCGAGTCTAGAAATATGTATATGAATTACGTATACAGTTAAAAATATTAATGACGGTTCAAACTGTATGTCGAAATAAAAAAAAGAAATGTCTTGAAAAAGATGGTCGGCGCAATTTGAAAGTTAAGATTTGTTGTGCAACAAAACAAAAAGCCTAGTTGTTACAATTGCTGGTCACTCCAGATCCAGAATAGATTTTGGTAAATTCACCGAAATTCAGAGGATTTCGGTACGGTAACGTACCCTTTTAACGAAAGGTTAACCAATCCGCGTCAATGTTAGAAACGTTGTTCGGTTGAAGAGAAATTGCCTTAGTGGTTAACGTAAGATTTGATTGGTTTACACAACACTGATATGCAAATAGCAAAACCATGTAAGTACGGCTGCGCCGAAACAAACTGACCTGAGAATTGCATTTTGGTAAATTGGAACTGACAATTTCTTTTTCACTAGCAGTCACGCTTCTTAAGACAGTGACATGAAATCGGTGCAGATGTTTCGTACAATTGCAACTATGGCCTTTTAATAAACAAATGAATAATGTTGTTAATTAAAACTATGTTATCAATCATAATTATTGAAAGTTGTATTGGTTAGTTGGTTGCGTGTGACTTCGCTGAATACGATAACTCAGTAATAAGCGATGGTCAATTGTCCGAACAAGTGCCCATGTGATGTCAAATCAATACGATGTGCACTTTGTTCTTTCACAAACAACTGGAAACTTCCCAAAGTGGACCAGAGATGAAGAAAAGATATATAACAAGTTCTTCAAATGACAAAAAATACCAGACATATATTTGTACCGTAAATTTGTTCAACAGCTCAACTCTCAATTATGTTTGAGAAGTTGATTACACCGTTTTATTATCTCAGTTATTATATGCATTATACATGAGCGTGCAGTTTTTACATGAGAGGCAAAACAGTACTAAATTGCTGACGTTATATTCTGGATTTCTTGTTAGTTTCCGATATGACTAATTTGCACCACAAGCAAGTTAGAGAACTATGGAGTGTTTGATGAAGTTATATTAATATATGTTTCTAACATTACATTATAATTTCTTCGGGAAAAACATTGACCAACGGTATATACCTCATGTTTGTATTAACATTAACCGTTTTATACTGTGATTTACTAACAGAGTATGGTGCCAATTTTGTTAATGCAGTCAATTGTTACATGCCTATGAAAAAACATTAACAAATAAAACTATTTTTTTTAAATGAACATGATCAAGTATTTCAAAAAGACACACCATTCACTAAATATATATTACCGTTTTTATACACATTCATGTCCACTAGTTGCCACGTGTTTCCTGAAATGGACCGAACATGATGTTGGTATTATTATTTGTTAACAAAACAGATCTTCAGCAAATGGGGTGTGGTTCCCGAACACACCTACCAGAACTGGTTCCGGCTTCACGTTTCTCCTGTTCCCGTATCGTGACAGATGTGTACAGTAAGGAGATATCTAGAACGATAATTGTAGCCAACAAACATTAACCCACTCTTCCCAAATATTGTGGGTTGGAGTATCGTACGCAAACAGTAGTTTAAGGTTTGGCCTGAACCGCCATGGTAATAAGACTCGTACTTCATCATAAATCCAGAATATTTCTGCATTTAATACTCAGAGAAGTGAGATATATCTTACAGGCCATTTAATTGTGGATATTAGTGTACACTTCTCGCGTCTACAATCGAACATGGGTTACAACCTATCCGTTTAAATACTACACATCGTCATATGCTCGAAATTCTAGACCGAATATCACGAATTGAAAAGTAAAACTTGAAACCTATAAGACCATCTACGAATAAAAGGATGAAATGCGGGTACGGTGAGATTGAAACCCTGTGCTGGATTATCTTTGTAGGTCTTCCGTCTCCCTCTATACGACCTGGGTAATGTTAATCTGACTTTCTGTAAAGGTGGTCAGCTATGTATTACATACAGCCCAAATAAAAGCACTCCAACTTCAACTAAGAAGAGTTCTGGTCATTATTAATAGTTCTGTCATAACTCACATAGCGTGATGTCATTTATAAATATCAGGATCATTTACTAGTATTCAGGAGAAAAAAACATATTTAAAGTACATTCGATTTGCAACTGTGCGTTCATAATTATGTAAAGTGAATAAAACCTCATCTTACTGTAATTTACTTTATTACATCAATTTTGACAGTCACAGAAGATGGCTGCTATGTATTTAGCTTTTAGATAAAGATTGAATTTTCCGCAGAATAATGAAAACAGACTATGTGTCTATTAGTGAAGAAACTATCATACAGATGAAATTATTGTATAGATAACATATTTAAACTACTAAAAAATGATAAAATATTCATAATCGACGTATTAAAGTAATAGTGAATATACAGTGAATATCATATCTCAAACCATGAGCAGTCTCGCTCGTACGTTCAGTAAAACGTAATATCATATCCCATTTACTCTGTTACTTTCTGAAGTAATTTACAATTTGGTGTAAAAAACATTATCTCCATGTCTTTACAAAAAACTGAGTGGTAACACTTTTTCGACCAGCTCCCAATATGTAAATGACGTTACATTGAAACTGTTTCAAATATTAAGGTGGCATGGAAATATCCGGCAAGTGCAATTTTAGCAACCCCTATTTTTCAGTTTTTCTAAATAACAAGTTCAGCTTTTCCATAAGAAGCCATCTTAGCAGAATTGTTTTGTTTGTTAAATGTTAGTTATGGTTTTGTTAATGTACTGAAAGGTTTCATGTGGTTTTAACAATCATATGGGGGATACACAAATTGAGTTTCAAAAAAGGGGTAGGTTTCCTCCGCGTATTGAATTAGATTCAATTACACACGACGCAGGGTAATGTTGGATATCAAAAAATAACATCGTTTGAGAAGAGAAGACGCTATGGGTCGGTACATTGTTCTCATGATTAAAATGCTTGACTTTCAAAGACGACGCCTGATTTTCCAAGTTTAGAAACTGACGAAGTATTGTGTAACTTTGTAGGAAGCGATTTTCTACGATTCGTTTTCATTTTTTTTACGATCAACACATGCCTGAATGGTCTAACTCCTTGAACATCGTAAATGTGCGGTTAAAATGTGTCATGTTTGTACCTTTTATTTTCAAATATTTTGGCAAATAAATGACATTGAATAATTCTGCGCAACGTCTTAATCGTGAATATTGACTCTATGTTGTGCAGTAGTCCGTTATTGTTTACGTGTTTCCCCAAACTGAGCTGCTATAGTAATATACCAATGTATAGAAACCAATGTACATATATTACTGTCAAACCCAAGCCGCCAATAACAGTGAATATAAGCACAAATTTCGCCATGAAAATAAAAAATCTAAATTTTATGTCGGCGTTTCCTTGAAATATTTAAATCTGTGTTACAACATTGTCTTCAAACTTTCAAAACTTCTCTCGCACGCATAAATATCAAACACAATAATTTATTTATTTCCGTCTAGTTCGGTTCTCCGTATAGCAAGCCTACCACCATACAATTTATCATCCTTCATCTATTCACTATTACATGAATTCTGTTTAGTCGTTTTAACGTCAATGTACACTGCGAGAGCAATATATTCTAATTCTTTAGAAAACTCTAATTAGTTGCCCCCAAAAGTAGTTTAATTTGTTGAGATAACTGAAGTGTTCACACTAATTTAGTGATTTGTAGCTTAAGGATCCCATTACATCGAAACATTAGATCATCTATTTCTTTTCCTCGGATAAATTAACCGTTTTTGTTAATTACATAGCGTATGCAGTGTATGAAAAGGGTTTCGATTGTTGATTTGGCAACAAATTTAAATGTGAACAAGTCGTAAACTAGTCCCAGGCGTACTTGAGACGTTCATTGTGTATTTATATCATACTTAAATTGAGTTACGCGAACAAATAGGAAAGCAAAACATTGAGATATATTAGCACAGTAAAGTCATGGTAATTTGTATGTTTTTTTTAAAATTCCGGTATGTAACCGGAACGGAATAATTTGCGTAGCATGGCGTTTAGCCACATCCTGTAAAACGCAATAGATCTTGAGAAAAAATGTTTGTTTATACTTTTGTTGATCTAAGGTCAATTGTTTACACTTTTTATAAATAAACATATTTGAACGTGAAGTTATGTGTATTAAAAACGGTACATTTAATTTTATTGGATGGAAATTTAAATTCTGACATATTACCAAGAATATTAAATGATAGACCTATGATAATATATTTGACTAACAGTAATTCTAAAATTCAAACTCTATAAGACTTCAAAGTTAAGCAAAAATCATACAATAATTATAACAATTTCATATGCTCTATTTTGCTTAAAGCAGTCCAGAAATACATATTCACAAATATTTGTACATATTAGATATTATTCTTGTTAATTAAACACTTCTCACTTTTAAGATTTTAATAAAAAGTTTGTCAAATAATGTCTTTTGTTGTGAAATTTGAGCCACCACGTGTCTTCCCTCTGATTATAGTATTAATATGACTAATACTATTTTGTATTACAGTCTTTTCGATATACGTGTGCGTTCTATCACTTAAATACAAGTTCTTAAATAAAATGAGGTGAACTCTTCTTGTTAAATCCAAGTCAGATATTAAGATATTGTACTTTTACGTGATATTTTGTGCTAATGATGGAAAGATGTCCCAGTTTTAATAATTTATAAATGAAATCTTCAGAAAGAGAAAGGAAACCCTTCTTGAATTAACTGCTCCATGGATCACAGAATGAAACAAATAAGTAATTTCCCTGAAAATCAGTAATGAATGTATGTATATATTAATGTTTAAATATTTTTGAATAAGCATGTATTAATATGTGTAAGACAAATGACCAAAGGTATCGCTTATGCTGATACGTCAATAAAAGTATGTATGAAAATAAATATTGATATCCCTCAATATAGGAGCTATTAATGTCCTCAGATGATTTTAATATTGTATAAAAATGATCGCTATATTACTCTACTGGTGATTAAAAACATGCATTCCTGTTATAATCGTCTGTGGAAGTGACCGCCTACTTGCGTGCAGCACGGAACTTATAGCAAAATAATTTGAAACATGTTTTTGGAAGACGCTATTCTAATACTGTATTTAAATAAATCCCACACATTCTGTTCCATTTCATTACTTAAGCACTTTCTATCTATTATTAAGCGAATGTTGGAACCCAAAATGTAGTTAATCTTATAACTTAGCGTTTAATCATATAATATTGCTCCTTTGATAATCACAATGTCTACAGTTGTGCAAGCAGAACATATATTATTACATAAATAAATAAAATCAAAATGTCGGGCAACAATAACTTATCGTATTGTTATGAAAACAGCTTGAAGTATTAAAATAATAAAACATATATCAAAATACGTGTAATATATCATCGTTGTAACGGAACATTGTCGACGAAAGTACTCGATGACGAACCGGTATTGTAAGGGCCACATGAAGATTACATTTATCTTTACAAATACTGCAAACATCCAAGTAAGATTGAATCCAAGTTAGCCGTTATATTATTTCAATACACGGTAAAATATTAATTTAAACTAAATATTTTATAAAATAAAGGATATACGAGGATATAAATTAGGCATCAATAACAATGAAAAGTTCTGCAAGGTTGTTTGCCGTGTGACTTAATGAGGCAAACCTTATCACGGCGCTAGGAGAGGATCAGACACAAGACTGCCATGTCGGATATAACACCGTGAATAGTGTTTGCCGTATTGACTCTGTTTTCATCGACAATCCTACTGGTATGATTCAGATAAGATGTAAGTTACATTGATTTCATTCAAATCAAGCTTAAATACTTTTAAAAAATCTAAACAAACCTCCATATCGGTCCCGACGAAAATCTATCCAGGGTATATTATAAGGATTGAACATCTGTAACATGGGATGAGGTCTCTGAGCCGGCACTTTTACCACGCCATGTGCCCCTCTATACAGTCCACAGCCAGCCAGAGGGAGCAGCGCACTGGATGCCAAGTCCAGGGGATACAAACTGTGTGCGAATGACTCGTCATATTTTGAGGTTGATAACGTTGGTGACGTCACTGGTGACGACGATCGGGAGCGGTCATTGTCCGAAGTCTCGTGGTCATTGTCACTATCATCTTTGTGGTCACTTGTGCCAGCTATTGAAATCGTAGGTGACAAAGACCTACTGCGTGTCTGTTCTCCCAAAATAGTATTTATTCCAAAGGAAAGTTTTGGTTTAATTGTACATTCGACATGTTTTTCACTATTTCCTGGGCTCTCCTCACCACACGATTCGCTCGCTTCTTTATCCGACATATTTTCTTACAGTCCAAAATTTCACCCGCATAAAAACTCAGTAATTATATCAAAGACATAGTCCTGGTTTTCTAGATTTTCATAACCCGTCGATCTCTGGTGTCCATGTACTTTTTTGTAAGTAATCTCATTGCGTACTTGCCACAAAAGTAATTTAAAACAAAACTTCCCCATGACAACATGACATGCCTACAGAATCTGGCGCGTTACGACGTCAATCGCTTCCTGCAATGCGATTGGCTCATTTCAGGCGAAGAGTTCTGTAGCATTATGTAGCTCCGCCCACTGATAATCTAAGACCAATTATCTATGGCAGACTTTCAGTGGAGGAGACGATGAAGAATCAATACAAGACATTTGGAACAGCATTCAATCTAAATGCTGTGAAAATGTGTAAACGGCTGCCATTAAAAGATTCTAATTGCATCAACAAGAAAGAATGGTGTTGAAAAAGCCATAACACCGTGAAAGGTCGATAATTCGAGATATAAAGTTCGGAAACTTTGGCCCAGGAAATTAACAACGTTCTCACTTCGTAAATAGAGTTTTTCGGCGTTTATGTTTCACTTTGCCCTGTAATGCAATTTACGGGGAGAGTAATCATCTCTAGCAAACTTTCAAGAAGTCTTTCAAAACTAATATTCTCATGTTTATCTTATATTTATGACCGTTCCTGCTCGGTTTACGAGCACTTATAGATTAAAACGTTGTTTCAAAACACACCGTGTCAATTGGGAACATGCTTCTTTATTAGATCATTTCGCATTCGTTTTCGCTGATTATGTTTAAATGGGCTTTAAATTAAACTTTATGGCCAGTTTGATATTTCATCATTATTCCTCGTGTTTCTAATTGTTTGTTGCGTAACTATGCGTAACATCATAACGTCAATGATTAACCCCCTCTCCCCCCATCCCCGTGTACAATTACTGAAAAGAAACAGAAAATACAAAGTAAGTAAAATAAACGTACTTCTTTTTCTTCTTACAACAGCCACAGTAAACAACCTCTCGACACAGGACACCTCTCGCTAAGTGACAAAATGGCCATTGTTGATAAAATGGTTAATACAGGCTGGAATATTTTGATACTGAATTCTTTGCAGGTGTTACAATTAATTGTATTGCAGATGTTAGCAAGTAATTACTCAAACATATTTCGTCCCCGAGTGAGATGATGAGACTTATGAAATGACTTTAGATGAGAATACTTTGTTCATTCCACGCGATGTATTCCGATATATCGTGAATTAAAGTTCAAATTTCTAATTCAATTTAAGCCAACAACTAAAAACATCGCAAAGTTACAACAGTCGTATGACTGTTATCTCAGCGATCACCTCTCCACAACCTGCCAGTCCAATGCTCCTTGAGCGACATTTTACAAATATTTTTCAGTTTCGACGTATTGTTTATTTATGGTGGATAAATATTTCCATTTCAACAGTTCCCGGTGACAGGTGGACTATATCCCATCAGGACATAGAACGAAAGGTGCATATTAAAATCTCGTTACAATTTACAATTATGATCAGATCGACAAAGTAGCAGTTTATGATATTATGATAGATAGCAGGCTGTTCTCAGTTCATTATTCAACATTTCTTCGTGTGTTGTAATTCATGAATGACATGTAACGTAAACTTCACGACAATGAATAAAGTTCTAGTAACTATATATCTCGCCCATCTGAACGTAACATATTTGAACTGGCTTCATTCAGTGACTGAGACATCTTTAAATTAATACGAACAATTAGGATATACATGTATTACCAATTAATAATGCTGTTTTATCATGTTACGCAATGATAATACTTGTAAAATTCCCCGCTTGTTAAAACACTGGAAGTGTGTTTTATATTTAAAGGAAATAACACTCTTCCTTTTTAGACAAATACTGAGGAATACATTACTAATGTAATATTTGATAATGCATATTTATAGTTGTTTTATCAATATAAAATATATTTTTCATGTTTATTTAAGTAAACAATGAACAAAACATAGAGATAATATTACATTAAGAAACAGCGCTTTTCTTACATGTAAGATTACGAGACACGATTTATCATAGCAGACACGTCAAGTCATAATTATATTAATTACAGTTTGAATATGAAATATTAAATGATAAACCGGTTAGAGCAAAAGTGAATATAATTGTATACCTGTTCTGGTGTTTTTGATAAGAATAAAAATAGGTTCATATTTTCATGCTGGTAACTAGGCGTTTATGTGTAGGGCTCCTACCCGGGTATGAGACTTCCACCACCTCATGACTTCTATCATTTCTCATAGTTTTGTTGTTTTCGTTTCTTTTCTCCTTTTTCAAGATTAGAATCCAATATACCATTTTGCTCAAAAAACCTATATCATATAAAACGTTTGTATTGTCTCTGTAATGTGGCCATTAGTAACAATATGCAACTTTCTCCTATCATGTTTGAAAAGGAATCAATATAAGAATCGATTTGTTCTCCGATCCATATTTTCATAGTATTGTATTGTAAATTAACATGTGTTGTATATGCCAATAATAAATAATGTTCCAAGAATAAAACAAACCTTCTTTTTGTTCGTTTCTTAAATGTTTAATACTAAGGCCTCTTGTCGCTTTTTTTATTTAATTGAACCAGGGAATTAATGTAATGTTTATTTCCAATGGGTAAGGATAGTCCGCCAACATACAGTCGGACCGCGTTTATTCGACAACCTTCCATCCGAATACTCGGTATCATCCGAAATAAATATCAGTGCCCGATGTATCTTCTTAGGCACGTCGAATTGAAATGGGCTATTCGAAACCATATACTATTCGAAATAAAATTTCCGACCCGATGAATTCGAATGAACGAGGTCCGACTGAAAAACCCCTTTCTTATAATTGTATCGATACTCAACTTTATCAGATATGGTATAATGATATTTTCTGCCTAAAACACCCAATCTAAACCACAAACTTGAACCGAATAATGAAGTTTCAGATAAGAAACTGATCAATTGTATCTTTTTTATAGACTAAAATCTGTGTATTTTCTCCAATTTTGACAAATAATAAATTTGTGTGCGATTTTTTTCTATAAAAGCAAAATAAGACAAAGAAACAACTCATTTAAAGAATTTCCAAATTTGTTTTAAAAATATATTTTTATGTATGTGAGGGTTGTCGATTCGTTTAGAACAAAAATACTACATGCTTATAAAAAATTCAATAAAACAGGAGAATCTCACTGATTGAGCTAAAAGAGAAACAAATATATCAGTTTCACAGTTCAAAAGCGCTTACGGCATTTTTGCTTACACTATCAATTTCTAGACACTAACAAGTATCAGCTCAATTCAAACCCTCAAGTTAACCATGTAACTGTTTCAATCTTTCAGCGACCTAGACCAACCCCACCGCAATTTATCCTATCTTAAATATTTGACACCAGCTAATTGTTTGTAATATTTCATACTTTTATCTCTAATTCTCGTTTATTGTCGCTAATTAGATGCTAACGTTTGTGTTTAAGATGATAAGAAACAAAATAGATGTTTATTTGCAGATATGCAAGTCTGTTTCCACAAGTGTTTATCTGCATTGGTTTGACATGAAATCGTTCTCGCTTAACGCCTCTGAGACTTCCAATTAAAGTATACAATTTAGATAGCTAAGTTAATTTACGCCACTGATAATCAAGTGAGGAATTAAGACACAAATAAAGAAATATGTTTTGGGGAGGTAATAAAACCGATCGGGTGTGGTATGTTTGAAAACCTTTCATAGCTTTGTCAACACATTCAATTACATTTCAACGTGTTATACGGTAGTGCTGTGGTGTTTTGGAAGATAAATATTGGGATTATAAGAGTATCGCACCGGCGCTTTGTCGCACCGTTTCCAAAAAGATCCTGGAAACGATCGGTGTGTGGTTAGCAGTAGTAACAGGCATACTAACAGTAACAGCAACATAACTGCCACCTTTTTATGAAAACAAATAATAATACAAACGGACGTTGCGATGCTATTTCATTATTTTAAGGTCAACAGTAACACTAGTGTTACATGTTTGACTACTGTCAGTCAGAAGTGGCATACTGTAAATATTGCAATAAGCAACAACACATTTAAGTACGGCTACTGTTGCTATGAATTAACATTTCACTGCGTTGTATTCTGGCGTACATTATAGAGTACTATAGCTAGTCTGACTGTTGGTGCAGTTACAACTTATTTGAGTCGCTCTACGACAAAAACCGTTATTAATTTCAATATCCATTTTCAGGTATTACTCTTTCTAACAGATATATTTTTCTAGTTTCATTTAATACCAAAACTATTAAAATCGTACGCAAACTTTTCTTTTAATAGTGATTTAAATAACAAGAACAAAACTCAAACGTTAGTTGAAAAATGATGATCGCAGTCCAAACTAGACCCCGGCAAATTCGAACTCACCACCCCAGGTCAGGAGTCTGGAGGTTCACACCTCAACCACCATGCTTATATGTTCATAATATCAGCTTCCGTGCCTCCAAATACTTCGTTCATAATTTTGACTTTCGTGAACTGTAAAAAACACACCAAACCAATGCACTCGGGCACTCGGCGATCGAAACAATTTGCTGGAATGCTGTCAGAATCTCAACTATTGACAACAACTTGGTGAAATTAACTTCAGGTACACAATGGTTGGCGCTCTCTGATTGCTGGGGAATATATCATTCTGCAACATGGGATCAAATTAGTGGCACAGTAAAATGAAACCACAAATTGACCAGTAATTGACGCACTGCTTGGCAAGTAAATGTTATCATCTAGAAAAATGATTTCAAGACAATTGTTTGGATGTCCAGTGTGACAAGATTTTGATCTTCTCCATCAATTATTCACTCACTTTCCCACTCTAGTCATTACCTCTTTTCCATATCGATTGGCTTTTCACACTTGATGGTGACTGGCCTTCCGTGCTTAATCGCGCCATAATCATGAATAAATTCGGCACGGGGTGCCTTTTTATGAAAATATAAAATATTATCAAGAAGAGAAGATGTATTTTGATAACATAGCCAATCCCAAGAGACAGATATGTCCGTGCCGTTTTAATGGTCAAGATATCGTAGTGGTCATCCGGGACAGACAAGAAGAAAGGCGTAAATTGTAATTTGTCCATCCATTGTGTAAAAGCATTTCCAATTACGGTCTGTACAACCCGCACCATTCAAACTGTTATAGTGATTTACATGAAGCGTTTATCATTATGGGTGGGCGTGTATTTGTGCTTGTTTAATTTTCGTACGTCTGCTCCTGTTGATCAGTGTACGGGTCGCATTCACAAACATCTACAAATTGAAAATCAGACTTGGAGTTTAATTTTGCAAAATATATAGATTAGGCGCCGATGTCATAAAGCATCTCAAATAGAAATCTCAACTCAATATTGAGATGTTGCTCAAATCAGAGCCTGATTTTAGACAAATCGTATTTTTTAACTTTTGATATTTTTCTGAGAAAAATATTCTCATTTGTTTCGTAATTTACGACCGATTTTGAGTCCAGTCTCCGATGAGCTCAACGAATTGGGACGATATTTGAGCTGACATTTAGCTCAGATTGAGATTTTTCGGGAGATCGGGGCCTGTTAACCAGCCTGCCATTTTCATCCGATGTAAATGAAAGAAATTTTGTGTGAAGAATTATTGTTACCCATTCTGCACTGTCGTCAAGTATTATTAAAATTATATACAGTTACAACAACGTAGGAGCAAAAAGTGCATTAAACATTTTAAAGTCTAAGTCTGAGTTTCAGTCATACTACGTTTATGAAAAAGACATTTGGTCATTTTACTGTTGGCCTTACCCTTGATCCATGGTTTAGCATTTTTTCTGTCTTTTGTTAAAATTCATGAATTTACAAAGCGTTGTTTATAAGTTCGCGAATATATCCACGTTCAACATCGGTTATCTTTCTCAGTAACTATACTTGTGAAAATGGCTAACTCGCCAATTTGTATTACTTCATTGTTACAAAATGATCTGAAGCGATTAAGTGATTTAAAGAGGATAACGTCGACTGTTTCCGTCAGCTCAATTAATTTGAATCATACACATTATAACTTACTGCGACCAAAAGAAACAGAAAGTGAATCCATTAGCTTTGTGGAAACTTGTGGGAACTGTACAGGCGGTGGCCACTCTTGATATTATTTATATTTTAGAGTAATATTTAGAAATATTGGGGTATATGTTTGCTAATTCAATTGCTTTTCTATCTATTTATATTGTTCGCATATATTCAACAAAACAAGGACGGACACTTTTTAATATACACTTATTTTTGCACGTCAAGGTATAGGGATGAAAAACATGATCCAATAAGACGTCCATTTAAATAAATCTCGATATATATATGGCTATTGTCACAGTTAAAGATGTACCTGGCTCATCTGATCATAACATGTTTGATTTGGCCCTGTCCAATATTGTTGTTACATTGGCTAAAACATCTTTAATACGAACCATTGCGAAGTATAACCGATAGAAAATATATGTTTGAACCATATTACTAACATACAAAACTAATAAAATACATGTAGCCCGATTGTTAAAAAAACTGGATGTTTTTTTTAAATTGTGATGTACACACATCTTTCTTCAACAAATACTATGGATTAATACATTATCAGTTCATTCTTTGTTAATGCATGTTTATTGATGTTTTTCAAGTTTGTTAACGTCAAGAAATGAACAAAAAATGAGCATAATATTACTTTAATGAATGTGTTGTATTTGCTTTTAATTAGTATCAGATTGCTGGAAGCAAGGTGGAGCATTTCTTTTTTGTGTTGAATATATGAAACCCATTTTTAAACAAGAAATATCTTGAAAAAAGATGGTCGGCGCAATTTGAAGGTTAATATTTGTTGCGCAACATTAAAAATGCCTCGATGTTACGATTGCTGGTCACTCCAGATCCAAAATGGATTTCGGTTAATTCAGAAAGATTAACCAATCCGCGTCAAGGTTACAAACGTGGTTCGGTTGAAGAGCATTTGCCTTGGTGGTTAACGTAAGATATGATAAGTTTTACACACACTTCACCGATATGCAAATAACAAAACCATGTTAGTACGGCTCCGCTGGAACTGCCTTTGCTGATGCTTATTGTAAATAATGATGTCATTGTCTGCTGTCTTACTTCTTATAACAATGTGACTTTATTTATCGAGACAAACGCCTTATTAAATTTATAGTCAAACTATATTGCTTTTTAGAAAACTTAATAAATTATTCAGTTCAACACCGTTGAAGGACGACGAGGATTCTGTTTTTACTTCAGAAACACAAGAAAAACATGCATGACAATGAAACAAAATAAAATTTTGACAACAAGGGTTAAAATCAGACGAAGGTGTAAAATGTTAATTAATTATTTAAAAGAAATTTAAGCGAATTAATTTCACTACGTGACATTATTGATCGTCATTTTGTCGTGATATGCTTGTAGTCAGAGCTTTAAATCTGAAAAATGGGGGATGCTTTTTATTTCAAGGAAATATTTTATCTGGTGAAATTAAGTACACGCCGATTGCATTGAAGTTTGTGACTTCTTGGGAAAAATGAAGGTTTGAAGCACTTAATAAACTTCGACTCGGAGAAATGACTGGAGGCCTGATGTGGGCGACACGATCGTGGCGTGTCGTATATGATAGCTAAGTTAACACTAGACCGAATCTTGCATTGTCTGAAAAACAATTATTGTATCAAAAAGATCACATCACGCTTTTATTAGTTGTAAAACACTAAAGAAATACATAAACTGCTGCGTAGCTTTTGCGTAAAAATCTGTGTTTCGGGATGATTTGTGTATTTTGCCTTTATTTATTGTCACCATCGTCTTTTTAGATATTTGGAGGAAAGTGCATGATACAGAATATGTCTATGCTCCAAAAACACCCCTGGTTCTTTTAAGTGCCCGAAGTACTCGTAAAGCATCGCACACGGGTCTTTAGTTTTTGTCTCAATCGAAAGACTGTTAGTACTGTTAGTGGTGGAGCGGGGGATCGAATATGTGACCCCTGGATTACTAGTCCATCGCGTTACCACTATACCACGGGTCAGCGATTTGCAATATAGGTATAATTTCCATGCGTCCACTTGACGATCAAACCGACTGTGCACGAAGAGATTGGTGAAAATTAATGAGTGAAGTTAAATGTTGTTTTATAATACAATGTATAGTTATTGTTTTAAGGAAACAAATTATTTTTGTCATATCGTGTGTTAACATGAGATGTTTATATTCGGAGACGCCATATCTATCGTGCAACACGTATATATATTCGCATAGTTACACAACAGTCTCAAAACAAGTTTTATTGTTCCATTTCTCGACACATCATTATTATTTCCCAGTGAAACTTCTTGAGATGGAAGATGATAAGAAATATATAGATCTATCATGATAAGGATGCGTGTGTCAAAGGTATTGTCTTTTTTTGTCATTTCAAACTAATTGATATTTAATCTGAAATATTTATGTTGAAGATAACGAGGTATGAAAGTTGTGTAATATTCTAGACGCAAACACCGATGAACGGAAGCGAAAGTGCCAGACTTGCCTGCTGGGTAAACTACTAAACATACCGTGAATTGTAAAAACTGTGTTGTTTTCTTTAAATTCGTCAATATCGTTTAAATTTGTTTCGTAAGCAGATGAGGCAAACACTTGGACTGAATATCTCGTTTTCTGTAATGATATGATGGCATTTGATGTCTATATCGCCACCTGCCAATTATTGTCTCTCTGGTGTGATGTTAGCACTATTTCGAATTACGTTCTCTAATCTATCGCACACGACTTGAAGCCGTCCCACTGTCACGTTCAAAATGAAATTTTAACTAACATCGGGAGCAATTTCAAATTTAAAGTGAAAATCAAATTATCTTTAATAACTTAATGTAACATAATGAGTTCTAACGTTCGATAATATGTCTAGACGTTTTATTGTTCATATTTATAGATCTTTATATCTATTACATATTATATTTTAATATTTGTCGAAAAGACCTGCATATTTATGAGAACTTGTAACCTTAGAAATGTCGTTTGTGGAGAAGAAATCCCAAACGGCTAAAACTCTACTAAATTTGGTATCGTTACATTTTAAGTGTCTGTTAAATTTGAGTCTGTATATTTCTATTTCAATTAATTTACAATAGCTTTATTTGGTTACTAGTATCTAGGGACTGGCAATAGATTTATAATGAACTGATGTCGCGCGGTAAAACGTTCCCCGTGCGAACCTTCAAAGTCTTCTAACTCCGAGAAAAAATTACTCAAAAGATGAATGAAAGACATATTATTCCATTAGAATTGGAAGTAGGTACCCTTTGGGAATTTTTGTCAATTTTGTTCAGCAGTGTTTTTGAACGTAGTCTGTTGACTTGGATTTTGCATTTTGACAATGATTACAAAGAACTTGCTATGCTCTTGGAAGCACATTGAATCCCCGTGGAGCGTTTGTTATTCAATATTGTACACATGCTTTCAAGTTAGAAATGAGGAAATATTAAACTGTTTCCAGTTAACAACATAGCATGGTTCAATGTTCAGTGTTCTGTCACTTGCTCAAGATTTGTTGTGTAGGATTAAGTATTATGGATTAACATGTAAAATTAATTCAGATTAAGTAGAAACGTGACGGAAGTGCTGTAAATTTTGTCTCAATTTCAATTTCTGCCTCAAAGTGAAAAGAATAGTTACAGAAAGAACATTTTGTAGAAAGCATACAAACAGCCATGGTAAATAAGTTAATACATACGTCAATGTCAAGTATGTGATTTGGTTAATGTCAAGTATATGACGGCGTCAATGTCAAATATATGACGGCGTAAATGTCAAGTATATGATGGCATTAATGTCAAGTATATGACTGCGTTAATGTCAAGTATATGATGATATTAATGTCAAGTATATGACTGCGTTAATGTCAAGTATTTGACTGAATTAATGTCAAGTATATGACTGCGTTAATGTCAAGTATTTGACTGCGTTACTGGCAAGTATATGACGGCGTTAATGTCAAGTATTTGACTGCGTTTATGGCATTAATGTCAAGTATTTGACTGCGTTACTGGCAAGTATATGACGGCGTTAATGTCATGTATATGAGTGCGTTCACGTAAAGTATATACTTGAATGCTGATGTCAGTTTTTTAATATATTACTAAATATTTTGAGCACCTCCGTATCTGTAAAGAAGACAATAGCCAAATAGACAGAGGACATGTAACGGCAACACTAACAATGATAACTACAGTAACAGCAATCATGTGATTCACATTTTCTGGATTTTATTGCAGTTTGAGGCTATCTTTCAATTTTGCATGTTTCGCAAGTTTTATTCAATTAACTTAACCATGATTTCAAATCGCTGGAATGTATCGCTTTAGCTCATTCAGTGAGGGGGTAATCTAAACTGCGCTGTGATGGTGTGGGTGGGTGGGGTTACTAGAATTTGGGGCAGCTTGACCTCTTAACATCGGCCTTCTGTATATCGGTTGTAAAAGCGTCGATAGATCGATTAAAATTCCATTAACAAATACGTTATAAATGACCTGTTGTCAATTCATTTCGAATCGATATGTTTCCTTTTTGATTTTTTGTATATTAACCATTCAAACAATAATTATGAACTCATATTTCTGCTACTTGGAAGCAGTTTGAAAGCTTGTATTTCGTAGATGATAGTGCAATTCTCCCAGAAATGTTATAGGATGCTAATTGATTAAGTGCCCCATTGTTCTTCCCGGCTCACAAATTAAGTTAGGTGCCATTTAAATCCCAACTGTCATCCTTCAAATACAAAATTGAAAATTTCAAGCAATTTTCCTCATGACACCCTTGAGATCATTGTGTGTTTTGTACGCGTTTCCATTTTCTCCTCTTTGCTAAGGTTAAACCGTTTTGTCAATTTTATCCCTTTAACTCATGCACTATAGCAATGGATGGATTGAACACTGTAATCAGATTGTGAAACAACATCACACCAAAGTAATATTTTATCATATCCTGAAACATGTTGCAATCATATTCGTGAAGACATATATTTACAAGTTACATAAATCGGTTTGCGAAGAACACGCACTTTAATAAAGAACAAAAATCAATAAACAAGAAAAAAATTCACACTTTTATTTATGGTTAATAATTTACTCCGAAGTGTACAGCCCTTAAATCCACTGCGAAGTGTACAGCCCTTAAATCCACTGCGAAGTGTACAGCCCTTAAATCCACTGCGAAGTGTACAGCCCTTAAATCCACTAGCGATGTTTTAACAGCTTCGTTCTGTTTTCAGACGCAGCAACAGCAAGTAAAGAGGAATCGTGAGAATGTTCCATTTAAAAAAAACATTCTACAAAAATGCATCTCATATTATCTCAGACTTGACTCTCCTGGTGAGCTTAATTTGTACGAGCAATAGCAAACTGGAATTAAAACAGTGTTCAGATTAATCGTTTAGGTTGTTTAGGTTCCGAATCAATACTAACTTACCTCGTTAATCAGGTATGATGCACGAATGAATTACGACAAAATATATTCAATCAAACCGTCACTGAAAAGATACGTCTTGGTCCGGTAAATATCTAAGGAACATTGGAAAGTAAGGTAGATTTATTTCAAGATCAAATGAGCGCCGCTGCACGATTTCCAACCCCTTCTTTAAGTGACGTAATTTCTAAAAAAAAACGTCACCTATGACGTCACAATGTACTGACAGTAATCAATATTTGCCCCTTATGGCAGTATGAAAACAAAGTGTAGTAAATATTGTTTCCTGCTTTCAAATAGTGTCGTTTTCTTGAAATGACGTCACCTACAGAAGAGGTTGAAAATCCCATAGCCGCGCTCAAATATACAATTTATATAGCAGTATAAAATTAAGATATAGCTCTACATAAGTAAAACAATCAACATTATATGTTAAGGATAACACAAAAAAGAGGTTAAGTAAAAACTCTTAAAAACGACAAGATACAATGCTAGATGTTTCTGCAGCTTCATATCTCGCCCCATATCTATATGAGGTTCACAAAAAATAACCATCCAACCACTGGTAATGTAACAAACTCTTCATGTATATACATAACTTTATTTGTTTCTATCAATCAACTAAGCCGTTAACTCTTAGTAATGGTGGAGCTAATAATAACATTGGTATTGATGTGTTTCATTTATTATTTAGTTTCTTTGACGCCACATACCGTTAATAGCAATACAGTAAATCATATACAGAGTGATCAAGTCTATATCATACCTCTGATAAATACTTTTACAGTTCTACAGACGGACGCCTCATTTCTTTGATTGCTTTTTGACAACTTTTGATTGCTTCTGGACGCTTTCCTTTCACCTTAAATTCTATCAAGCGTCTAGCGAAGCGCGTTCATCACAATGAATGACTTAAAGCGTATATCTAGGTATTAAGTGTACGCCCCATGCCTTTACAGTATTTTTGTCTGTACGATATTCTTACAAAGGTATTAAATGGTGTTATTTTACGCAAAGCCTTGGCCTCCTGTTAATTCTAAAAATGTAAACAAACGATCTGAGAGGGGAAGCAAAAAATGTTAACAAACGATCAGAGAGGGGAAGCAACCGCCAACAACACAGAAGTCAGACAGCCAGAATCCTCAGCTACCATACAGCCGTCTCCCAGAATCCTCAGCTACCATACAGCCGTCTCCCAGAATCCTCAGCTACCATACAGCCGTCTCCCAGAATCCTCAGCTACCATACAGCCGTCTCCCAGAATCCTCAGCTACCATACAGCCGTCTCCCAGAATCCTCAGCTACCATACAGCCGTCTCCCAGAATCCTCAGCTACCATACAGCCGTCTCCCAGAATCCTCAGCTACCATACAGCCGTCTCCCAGAATCCTCAGCTACCATACAGCCGTCTCCCATGGCCGAGTGGTTAAGGCATCCGCGGACGAGACTTTTTGAAAGCAGCAACATTCGTAAACACTGTTAATGAACAAACAAACCTACTGACAGTTTGACATCTACAAGTCTTTAAGAGGAAATATTTGTACTTCTACTAGATGATACTTTAGGAGAATGAATAGCATTTAACAACAACAAAACCAACACAAACCTGTTTTAGCTGCAATAGTTACAAGAAACATATTCAAAACGTGTTAAACATCAAAGGGCAAGAGTTTAATTTATACCGATCTACTAGCAGTAAGGTTTGAATTGTCTATGATTCCGAATTATTACAGTAAAAGCTCACTTAATGGCCATCTTGAAATTAACACCGCTTCACCAATAAGACCGTATTTTCATGGACCTGTTTTGAATTTTCTATTCATAACTCGAGTTTCAGTCCACCTCACAACTAAGAGTGACCTTCTCACGATATATCGGTGGTGTTATCATCGAGTTTCAACAGTACTTGACATCAGTCTATATACGGAATGAATCACTTACAATTTATCACTTATTAAGCACTGAAGACACAGCCTTCTTGTCAACAATACAGCTAATATATCGACGAAAATAGTAAAATTAAGACTGTCAAAGTTTAATGGTGATAGATGAGACAAGGTCGGGGAATTATGATCTGATAAGTATGCATCCACATCAACCAATCATTGACATACTTTTAAAGACGTTAATCACAATATATCTGAACAGAAAGATCATTTTCTATATGTTTTCATTATAAATTTGTTAATGTATCATACGTTCAAATCTATAACTAAAAAAGAAGGGCTATCGTATTGTTTGTGAAATAATCGATGCTAAACAGATCTAGATCCAACTAATTCAGTAGTGCTGTTTATGTACACACTAAATGAATACCATTGACTGAGATTAGAACATCACAGTTTTATTGCAGTGACCCAATCATGATTAAAGATTGAAAAAAACACATTACCCCATCTGCTTTCAAAAAGTTTTACATATCAAAATTGAATATTGGCTTATTAGTGGTATTGTTTTTTTCAAACAAATGCTACATAAACACAAAACCAACTTCCGCGTACAAATATGACTGGTTCCTAGCAAAGCGCTAATCAAATCCCTGCCAACACCAGCAAACCACGTGACCCCTGCAATGTCACATGACAGGTAAAAGTTGGTGCAAAAAGAAATGGCCAGACTATTGTTTCGTTGAACTCACAAGCTTACAATCATGCCATATCAAAACAGTATAAGCCTAAAACATCACTTCTGTTATATATTATAGTTTATTCGTTTTTTAACATACATACATAACATATAAGAAATAAAGCATATAATGTATATATAAATGCATAATTAACGTGGCAGTTGTTTAAATATATACTATTTGTTTCTATATCTATTATATTACTAGATGTTAATATATACAAACACAGTCAAAAAAGAAATGTGACAATATGACAAAAAATGGTTTGTATGTAAAAAATATAGAACCAGACACAAACTTGATATAATCCGGTCTAGTGTACTATTTCAGTACGAAAGCGTCTAAAACATTACGTATGGTTCGATTCAAAAATAAATCTTGAGCCTTAACAACGCAACCGATCTCATTCCGCTTGGACGAAACAGAAAGTAGATTCTAGGTCATCTTCTTGACACTTTGAAACCCTTCTGTTTACATAATGTTCACAAACAAACTCGCTACATTACATTGTTTGTCCATCGAAGACTACCGGTATGTAAATTGTTGATTAATTTGAAAGTTCGTCACAAAATACTTACAGATCAACACATATTTGTTTGTAGTGACAATGGATACGTCTAAACACCAAGGGGAGTAACTGCTGCGAGGATTTGGACACCAAACAAGTAATATCGAAACGAGAATTTTATGAAATAAAAAAAATATTAGCCATACCCCACCCACCTCAGAAATAAAGTATGTAAGGGAGTTTGATTTGTTTTCTTTTATTGCATGAAAGTAGTTGGATATAATCTGAGAACGAAAACAGGCAATGAGAAATGAAAATAATCCGGCTTGGTTTCAAGCATGATCAGCTTTACAAGCAAGTCCCTCTCATTCTGACTGACCAACTTTATGTCACTTATCTTCAAAATCTCATTCATAAGCCATGCTCCATTAATAAAAACGAATCAAGTATCGCTTTATGTTATGCAGAAAGCATTTTCAAGACAAAATACTGTAACAGAACAAAAACAAACCGTATCGTATAGCATCATGTTTTATATTGCCCACAAGCTTTCTGCATATCACAATTGGGGCTAATGCCTTTTTGTTTGTCTTTTCCTAAATATAATCGCAATAAGCAACAACGTTTCTCAAAGAAATATTTCACATTGATTAGATCACGGGTGTTTCTTGCGGCTTTAAACCATTTTTTTCAGTCATATGACAATCTTGAACTATTCACTGTGCATTTGCAAACCCGGTGTCTGTACATAGTCATTTCAGTTTGTTCTTCAACTATAACGTTATATGTTCGTATATGTGTTATAGTGTTCCTTCTCCGTCTCACAGATGTATGTTTGTATATATGTACATCTTTGTTTGTCCTCAAGGGCCATATAGCTTACTGGATTTAATTGAAATAAACTAATATGCTTGTATTACGTACATGTCTTTTGTCTAATATTCTTTTTTGACAACAGTTATATGTGAACACAGAGGGCAGTTAGCCTTGTCGATGTTTATGTGGTTCCAGTCTGTACTGATTGGTTCTCCTGCAAACAACTGACAATATTAGCTATTGTTGTTCAGTTCACAGCTGTGCTATACGGTTCAGGGCAAATTGCTGTGTTGAGGTTAATATTTTCCATCTTAATGGCAAATGAAAATTGAACATTTTAATTGTGACTACAAATATCATAAACGAGCAATTAGTGACGTATAATGTAATAATGGCAGCGCTAATGTTAATGTGCATTGAAAGTAGATTCATACGAAGGTATCAGATAATATAAATTGAACCACCAGAGTACCCGTTTCAACTTTCGTATGTATCATAAATTTTATAACATATACCATTTTGCAATGAGAATAGATCTAATATTAATTGAATGACAAATGCTTATGTCAAGTCAGTATGTAATAATCACACACATAATTATTGCACATCAATTTTAGATGAACATAATTCCCAGTAAGTAACAATATACTGCACAAAATAAGTAGTAAGTTTTACATTCTTAAATGATATTGGGCAATATACAATGTGCTCTCACCGTAGGTGCAGCCAATACGCGAGATACGCGAGCGTCCGTAATTCTCTGTCTAATTGATAGAAGTCAGATATTCGCGTGAAAAGAGCAAATTGAAGATGGTATTCAATATTCCGAGAGAGCAGGCTGACTACAGTTGATCACCAAAGGTTAAATAGAACTTGTTCATTTTAATTTGCTTTACAATGACTCTCGGAACCCCAGGGATACTTTAAACAATTTCGGGATATTGCGAGAGACCCAACGATGCAGACAATCAATAGAGAACGTAGAGTATTTAATCGGGATTCAAAGGGCTAAAATAATGGAGAAGACGAACCATAATTTGAGTGGTTCATCATTTTGTTTCCGACAGTTAATCATCGTTAAAAATTCAACTGGGACATTAGAGACGAAACAAACGCTGCATGAGAAAGTATGGCAAGGAAATGTGGTGGAACAATGGAATACGCGGTTGGGTATACGTACATCCTTGTCATTTGATATATTGTCTAATACTTTTCTAATTATGTGCGGGGATTATGAAGCACCGGTTTCTGAGATTGACGCTTTGTTTAATAAATAATTTTGTAAATCTTCGTCTATAGGATGGGTGGCAGTGTGGCGAACATGAAGTTTTTATGACTAAATATATTTCATGACAAATTGCCGAAAACTTAAAATATTTAATTAATTTTCTGGATTCTGCCGCAAGCTGGGGCTTAAGATTTATTGCATTTACTTATATTGCATCTACACTTGAATATGATTAGGAAATATTACCCCGGAAAAAGTCTAAACTAGAAAGTGGTATTAATGCCTTTCATTTATTATTTAGTTTCCTTGACACCCCAGACCGGTAAGAGCAATACAGTAAATCATATACAGAGTGATCAAGTCTATATCATGCCTCTGATAAATACTTTTACAGTTCTACAGACGGACGCCTCATTTCTTTGATTGCTTTTTGACAACTTTTGATTGCTTCTGGACGCTTTCTTTTCACCTTAAATTCTATCAAGCGTCTATTGAATCGCATTCATCACAATGATGTAATAATACAGACTGGATCTACTAAAACTTTTATAAGCGCCTACATGTTCTTCTCATATCAGTAGACCATTCTATCGCAGAATATAAATTTTACTTAATGAAATGTGCAAATTTGTCACAAGATTACACATTAATGATGACAGCATCGATAACCTTAAGTGTTTTACCACTATGGCTTGTACAGTTTAAAAGGGAAACTGTAAAATTTGTCAAAGGGAGAGAAACCCAATTTCTCTTAATCAAGCAAAAGGCGATAAAAGAAACACAAGCATCTGTGGACACATTGAACCGTCTCAAGCAATATGTCTTCGGAGACTTTGATTAAATTAGATCAGATGAAATAGATACCCTACCCATTTTTATTATGTTAGCGGCAATTTGCTAATTAATGGAAAATGAATGTTTTATCAAATGGGGAAGGCATTATGGCGTTGATTCGCAAATATTGTCTTTAGATTGAATAAAGTGTCCCTTGGAGAGGACTTCTTGAATTTCAGTAGCGAATGAAGATTAGTTTAGTAATGAGTACTGATGCAAAAAAAATGAAGAAAAAGACAAGCAACCTAGAACACTATGTCTTTATTAATTTGATATTCGATACCATTGTTCATATTCATTCTTGTCGAAAGCCTTGGCTGACTCATATTTGTTCCTCTATGTTCAAATACGCAGATCTTGGTACAGAAATCAGTCTGACCGATATTTAGGGGGCGACACAGAAAATATATTGATTTTTTTATAAGTGAAATCAAAAATTTAAAACTTATTCTTTAAAAGCAGAATTAGTTGGAATGTTGTAAATTATAATTAAAATGAACGAAAACATTGGTAGAACAGTATTTGTCGAATGGCGAGATTCGCTCGCTTGATTAATTTTGAAAACCACGGTTCAGTTAACCTTAAGATCGTCTGTCCCAGTATTACAGTATTACAGTTACTTCAGCGCTTGTTTGTCCCTTTTTATCCGAACTTATCCATTGACTAATATTGATTATTACGAAAATTACCCTTTTTGTTTCAAAAATAATGTATAGGTAAGTAAAGTTGTGTAAGACCGATTATTTCATGCTGAAGCCCAAACACTTTGTGATTTACTCTGCATACTAGACTGGTCACTCTATGAGGTATTATATTTACATTAGTTCAAAATGATCTACCCAACATAGATTGTAAAGCAAGTATGAAACTTATACCAATTACTCTTGATTACTCCAGGGTTACTGCCCAGTACTCGCACCTACATCAGGGATTATGAGGGTCTAAATTCAGCCCCGCCCTAGGCGGGCATCGAACCCACGAATCTTGGGACAAGAGTCAGATTTACATTGATGGCACAATTTCCTTATTTCACGTCTACGGAACATGTATAAAGTTTAACAACAACAGTATACTTAAATGTTGTGGCCCCGGTCTCTTAAAGCATCTCAAATAGAAATCTCAGCTCAATATGAGATTGTGCTCAAAATAGAGACTGAGATTGAGACAAATCTCAATTGAATCTCATGAAATAATTCAGACTCGTCTCATCTTCTTCGTTTTGTAATACCGTTTTTGAGATGAGGAAAATCTCAACGATCTGAGACAATATTTGAGCTGAGATTCAGCTCTAATTGAGATGCTTCGGTATATCGGGGCCATGTGTCCAAGCTTGTCATTCCATAAGTACTTTAATTAATACAACTATCACACTCGGGAGTAGAGGAACATACGTTCTATGATCACATATTGTCCTCTAAGACAGGATTCTACAATTCAGCTGACAAATGTCGTGGAAAACCAACCCAGTTCTTTATGGGTTGTCTAGAAGTGTTTGTTTTATTTAAAGTTGGTCTATAACACGGGTTTGGTTGTATATGTACTGTAGTGAACGAGCAACGATGACATTAACTGTGAACGTTAACACCTGCTTCATCTAATTTCAATCGTCAATTTACGAATCGTCGCCGGCAAGGGCAAACACAGCGCCACCTATAAGGTGACAAGATGTCTTTTCTATATTGAAGCAATATTTCATACTGCAACCTTGATTCGTAAATGGGGAGACAGGTTATTAGTACGTATGTGTCTTGAAAAACCGATCTAGAGACGGAAAGTAACGATGGAACTTTGACCCTTAATTGGAATGTCGCGAAACTTTAATTAACAATTTCCCAAGTGTTACTTGTTATATGACCGCAGACGACCTGACAACCGAGAACTTCAGCTTTTTTTCATTCGGAAATGTTCAGTCGTCTTTATGAGACCAATAACAATTGGTGAAAGTTATTGATAATATGAGTAATATTACACACAGACAGCCATTATTCTAAACCGCTTTTAGTTTTTTGTCATTATTTAGTGGTGTAAGACCATTCAACAGTACATGTTGTAGTACCAAGCATTCCTGGAGGAACTTTATTGTGGAACGCTGATTTTTAGCTGTCATAACTGTTTGAAGAGTGCTTCCGCTCGTGAAGTCTGTCGAAATCACGAACATATACGAGTGTTGTCACATTTTTGTGAACTTTTGTTATATCTTCGAAATGGTTGAGCATATTTTATTCCAGTTGTATTTCTCGGTAGCATTCATTTATATTGTTAATCACTCAAAGAATTCGATTTCCACATTAACTAATAAGGAATTCCGGGCCGTATCAAGCACCCCTATTATACAGACACGCAATAAGGTCAAAATGATACAAGTTTTACATTTGGTCCACGTGTAGTAATTTACCATTTCTCCGTTAACTGGGAACATCAGATTCACTATCTCTATCTACGTCATCTAAAATCACCATTAGCATGGTCGTTTGGTTTGCATCGTCCGTGGAGATATCAAGTGATACCCGGTATTAAGACTGTGAAATGTGATCGGCCAAAGTGCAATGTCCCCCGTCAAATAGTTAGTATTATTTTGGGCGACAAAATACTGATATACATTCGGACATTGTTCATTCGAATTCATCGGGCCCGAAATTTTATTTCGAATAAAACATGGTTTCGAATATCTCAATTCGACGTGCCTAAGAAAAAACATCGGGACCTAATATTTATTTCGGATCATACCAAGTATTTGGACAGAAGGTTGTCGAATAAACGAGGTCCGACTGTGGTTCAAATGTTTTTGAAGAAGTTCTTTTGGTATGTAGACTGTACATGGAAATGTTAAGACAAGGGATGCGCTTTTACAGGATGTGCGCTGCGGTCAATTCCAGAATGTCAATTTTGTTTCTGTTAAGTACTAACAAAAAATCGGACATAGTTGTTTGAGTCAAAATATCTCTACTGACTTTTCTATTGACGTCATTGTCCGAATAAATGTACACGTACTTAGTGGCAATAATCCTTTTAAACTTTTACTTTGAAATATTGGTGTTCCTTTCAAAGAATTTAGTTTTCTTTAGTTGTTTTTTTTATATAGTTTTCTTTCGTTTTTTAAATAATTTATTGAATTCACATTTATTGTGAAAACGAGACATGGCGATCACCAGTAGATGCTGTTTTTATATTTGCCTTCTTTTCTACAAACATTCAGTACTCCTGAGTTTTGTAGAGATTTTGTGAAGATGTTTGATTCGTTAGGTGTCAGTTAACTTTATTGTGAAGAAGCTGAAACATATTAGCTAATCAACAGAGTTATCACCCTTGATTATGCACTCCCGAAAAATTCGACTTTTGTCCGAAATATTTTGTGAACAATAATATATATATGTTCAAATAGCCAGATTGAATTAGAATCTAAGTTTAAACTTATGAAAATACATGGCAATATGTTATAATTTTGTTATCTGTATAATTTCGATCATATTTTGTTATCTGTATAATTTCGATCATATTTTGTTATCTGTATAATTTCGATCATATTTTGTTATCTGTATAATTTCGATCATATTTTGTTATCTGTATAATTTCGATCATTGTTGTTGTTTTACTGAACTATATTCAAAATGTATTCAATGTTTTCTTCCAAACCTTGTTCATAATATTTGTTCAGAAATATAATGCAACGATGACACCCTGTGTTTCTTTGTTATTCCGAATTGTACCACGTGGTACCTTGAAACTGAAATGTCTAACTTGGTGACGCGTTCCGTCACAGTGTGAATTGTCTGTACGTCATGTTTGGCACGCCGGAACTGTCTTTTGCAGCCATGAAAAACTATCATTGTTTGTTTTTATCACATTATGTACAAACGTTCTTTAAATGTTGTGCTAACTTAGTCCTGTATCGACATAATATAATAACAGAAGTCAAAATATAAGTTCAAAGGCACAACATATAATATACGGACATAACATAAATTTGCTCAACATGTAAAGAACATAGTGTAATAAAAAAACAAATAATGATAGATCTTCATGACTATAAAAGACAATGCCGGCGTTCCATAGCCCTGGGTAACATTATAATTCTGGCGCAATTAGAAAACATAATTATTTTGTACTCGAATAATATTTAAAACACAGCAGAGTTGCTGAACGTATGGTATTCATGTATACGCATCGTGAATAAATGGCGAACAAGAAAATACTTCATTTTTTAAAAATGGAGCAAAGGCGTATTTTAAATGAATTTATTTATGACATTTATTATGAATTAGAGCCATTTAACACATAATTACATATTTATCATGAAGCATAATGCGTAAATTGAATTACATTAGGTTAATCATGAATAAAGGCGTAGCATAAATTACATTATATTTATCATTAACTAAATCATAAATAAGAGGCGTAAAATCAATAACATTATATATATATATATCATGAATCATTGACAGATATTGAGTAACATTACATTATCGTTCACTAAAAGACGTAGAATAAATGACATCCTGATTATTATGAGTCAGATGCATAGATCGCGTATTGATCATGAATCATAGGGGGGAAATAATGACTTTATATTTATCACAAACAGGGGGTATAATAATAATAATGACGCTGCATTTTTTATGAACCAGAGCTTAATAAAATGAATGTTATAATTGTACATGAAACATAGGGGTGGAATAAATGACATTGTATCTTTCATGAACAGGAGGCGTAAAAATACATGAAATTATATCGATCAGAAATCAGAGCGTAGAATAAATGAGACTGCATGTATCATGAGCTAAAGGCGTAAATTAATGACATTAGATGTATCATAAATTGTAGGCGTAATTCGAAAAGAAGTAAATTTATCATAAATCATAGATCAAATGAAAGTACATTTATCATAAATCATAGGCGTTTATCAAATAAAAGTACATTAATCATAAATCATAGGCGTAGATCATTTTTTTTAATTTAGAAGAGGCGCGGAATAAATGACTTTATACTTTCATTAACAAAAGGCGCGGAATAAATTACTTTATACTTTCATTAACAAAAGGCGCGGAATAAATGACTTTATACTTTCATTAACAAGAGGCGCGGAATAAATGACTTTATACTTTCATTAACAAGAGGCGTGGAATAAATGACTTTATACTTTCATTAACAAGAGGCGTGGAATAAATGACTTTATACTTTCATTAACTAGAGGCGTGGAATAAATGACTTTATACTTTCATTGACAAGAGGCGTGGAATAAATGACTTTATACTTTCATTAACAAAAGGCGTGGAATAAATGACTTTATACTTTCATTAACAAGAGGCGTGGAATAAATGACTTTATACTTTCATTAACAAGAGGCGTGGAATAAATGACTTTATACTTTCATTAACAAAAGGCGTGGAATAAATGACTTTATACTTTCATTAACAAGAGGCGTGGAATAAATGACTTTATACTTTCATTAACTAGAGGCGTGGAATAAATGACTTTATACTTTCATTAACAAAAGGCGTGGAATAAATGACTTTATACTTTCATTAACAAGAGGTGTGGAATAAATGACTTTATACTTTCATTAACAAGAGGCGTGGAATAAATGACTTTATACTTTCATTAACAAAAGGTTGGAATAAATGACTTTATACTTTCATTAACAAGAGGCGTGGAATAAATGACTTTATACTTTCATTAACAAAAGGCGTGGAATAAATGACTTTATACTTTTATTAACTAGAGGCGTGGAATAAATGACTTTATACTTTCATTAACAAGAGGCGTGGAATAAATGACTTTATATTTTCATTAACAAAAGGCGTGGAATAAATGACTTTATATTTTCATTAACTAGAGGCGTGGAATAAATGACATTATATTTTCATTAACTAGAGGCGTGGAATAAATGACTTTATATTTTCATTAACAAAAGGCGTGGAATAAATGACTTTATATTTTCATTAACTAGAGGCGTGGAATAAATGACATTATATTGGTATTGACTAGAGGCATGGAATAAATGATTTTTTATTTTCATAAACTAGAGGCGTGGAATAAATGATTTTATATTTTCATTAACTAGAGGCGTGGAATAAACGACTTTGTATTGTCATTAACTTCAGACGTTGAATAAATGACATTATATTGAGTCAGATGTGTAGAAGATACATACCATTGGATCTATCGCAAAGCAAGGCTGGGTATTATTGGTATGATATTTAGTATATTATGCTGTCCTATAACGATGGTCATAAAAGTTATATAAAGTCCACACTGGGTCAGAGTTGAGGACTACATGCCTTTATATTTATCATGAATCCAATGTGGAAAACAAATGATATAAGGTCAAAACATTACACATATACAATCACCTTGATTATAGCCAAAAAAGGGGGATACAATATGAACAAAATTAAAAATGAATCTGGACAATAGGTTAAACACAAAAGCTACATTGGCTTATTTTTTTTACAGGTTTTCCTGAACCATTTATGGTTGATACAAACTGTTGACATTTATTGACAATAACTCATTAATACAATAGTAATACACGAATCTGCCAATCGTTATAAGTCGACCGTTTACCACCCGAGTCATGCCCCCCTAACATGGACTTTTTTTAATTGAATTACAAATCTTCTGAAAAAACAGTATCTACTTTTCCAGATAAAAAGTGACTGATTAGCTCTGTTACCTGACACTAAAATTAAATAAAAAGTACACAATGCATTTTTACGATGACTATATAATTATAAATTATCATGATAATACAAGAATATATGTTATGTTCAACACACAAGATAAAGCATTAGAAAATGTATCTGATTCTTTTTCAAAACACAAAAATATTACAGTAAATGTTTGCTACTGAACAAATATTTCCTTTACAGTGTCACGTTTCAAAATAGTAAATTATCTGTGCCCTTAGCAGTTACTTACACAAAACTGAACATGTATTGTCGAGAAATCATTTTTTACAATTTACTTAACAGAAGTCTCATAAATGTTTAATCACCCCTCTTTCGTATGTAGATAATAATACACTTAGAAACGACCCTCTTTTGGTTTACAACATTTGTAATAACACAGCAATGCTGACATATAATAATGCAATCACTTTAATACGCATATATAAAGATTGCAGCACAGACTGGTATCAAATGTTGTCTAATAAAGCACTTATAGACCGAGGAATAAATACTAAAATCGAAACCAGTCTCTCATTCATTCGACGACGTCAATATTGGAAATTAATCAAATTCATTGATACACATTCTGTTTATCCCTCTACTAGATTTCTGTCGGTCGACTTTCTGGAAGCCTTTGAAGATGACTAAGGCACATCCTCTCACCGGAAATGACCATCGACTTCCGGTGAGAAGGATCGGACTGAAGGCTAAAAAGCAAACGATTGGCTGCCTGGCGTTCTAGTTCCCTCTCCTCCGCTGTCTGTCGTCTGCAACGAAATATATAAATGTACAAAAGTTCATAGTTAAATGTGTGTATCATATATTTTATAGACGTTTTATAGATTAGAATGTAATCAATCATAAAGGCAGGAACTGTTTTGGTTGATCACCATACCACACATGTTTGTACACAAATACAGTCGGACCTCTTATATCCGACAACCTTCAATCCGAATACTTGGTATCATCCGAAATAAATATCAGGTCCCGATGTATCTTCTTTGGCACGACGATGATTGAAATGGGCTATTCGATACCTTGTATTATTCGAAATAAAAATAACTATACACTACCCATATACAATCAGACACATGTTTGTGTATATATATTATATATTCTATAATGTAATACTTTATTGTAAGCTGAGCAAACGTGTACAACTTTTTTATATTCCTCTTGTCAGATTGACGTTTTGAATAATAAATTTACAATTCATAAAATGTGTATGTACCACACTGGTTTCCGTGGATACTAATGTGTTACTGACACACGGGTACATGAACCGAGTGCCAAATATATGTAATGACATTCACGAGAGAGCAAACGCTCGCGAATATACAAGTAAAACAACTTCCGGTCGGTCTAATATAAACTATTCTGTGTTTCCCCTCCAACTATTTTCCCATACAATATTCTATCTCACATCTGAAAGCAACAGCACTTTTTGCAAAAATATGGTTTACACTTAAGTGAATATTCGTCCTTGTTTTGTAACTTTCAAAATCTAACTAGTGATACAAAATACAGATGTTATACTGGGGCCTTATTCACAAACATTTAAAAGACTGAAACTCAGACGTAGAGTTTAAATTCATAAAATTTCTAGATCTATTAACCGGCCTGTCATTTTCATCCGATCTAAATGAATGAATTTTGTCTGAAGAATTATTGTTACCCACTCTGCACTCTCGCCAACTTTTATTAAAATCTATATGTATTGTTACAACAACGTAGCAGCAAAATGAACAGTTAGCATTTTAAAGTCTGCGTTTTAGTCTTATAACATGTATGAGTAAGCCCCTGAGCTGTGTGTGGCCCTGAGCTGTGTGTGCCCCTGAGCTGTGTGAGGCCCTGAGCTGTGTGTGGCCCTGAGCTGTGTGTGGCCCTGAGCTGTGTGTGGCCCTGAGCTGTGTGTGCCCCTGAGCTGTGTGAGGCCCTGAGCTGTGTGCGGCCCTGAGCTGTGTGCGGCACTGAGCTGTGTGTGGCTGACACAGTCGTGTTATTACGTACAGTAAATTTTCTTCACAACCAATGCTTGTCTTACTTTTAAGGTTCCATTGTATCGGCAGGAGTCACAGAATGATGTAGGATCACACACCATTTCATAAATGTAAAAGAGTTTTAATAAAGTAAAGTATTTATTTCTTATAGTGTCACCCCTATTTAAAGGGTCAGCCATTTCTGACTTATGAGACACCTACATTCTGAATACATTTACTTCCCAATTCCCATCCTTTAATGCCAGGCACCTGACAGTAATGTGCACGGTTATCATTAATTAACTAGCTGGGGGCTCACCAACCGGCCATATCAGAACGGACCCCTACCGGGATTCGAATATTCGACCTCCTGTTCCCTAGACGGATGCCATTACCACTTGGCCACAGGAGACGGTGTATGTTACAACGTATTTCATTAAGAATTGTATCAACAAAAATGTTATTTTTATAGTAATACTTCCTCTACGTATCTCCTCCATATTGCATGGTATAGGACGTGGGAGGGGAACACAGATACGTTTAAAGTTACCCTTACCGCCATTTAGTTCTTCTGTTCTGAAACCACGTTTTGACTTGTGCGTCAGACATTTTCAAACTTTTTGCCAAGGTTGATCGTTCTGTTGAAGCCAAATATTTCTGGCGTTCAAATCTTTTCTCTAGTTCCAAGATCTGCAATCTGGTGAATGATGTACGCGGCTTTTTCCTCTTAGGCGGCGTTCGGTTCTGGTAGGGATGACCTATACGCCTTATGGCTGAAACAGAAAAAACACGTAACTGAGCCCTGTGGTTCAAGTTTATTCAGTAAAATGCATGTTTTACGTTTGTCAGATCTGATAATTCTATAATCTCGACATGAACTTAATTAACACTGTAACACCGCTTTTCAAATTATTTTAATATTAAGTTTTCTATTACTGTTCATCTCCCGTATAATAATTACTAACATTTCAATCCCGCTTATTCAATATCATGGCTTTTGAAGATATGGATGTAAAATAAAGACGCATTGGTGTTTTTCAATGTTATTTAATCAGTCATTCACCGAATGGCAACAAACAACAATGCGTGTTTACCACAGAGTAATTGGGTTCGATAAAAGACACCAGAAGCACAATTGTTCGCAAAGAATTCATGGCGCATATAGCTCCCCAGTGAGCGTCACGCGTACTAATATAGCTCACACAAAGGTAAGCGTACACATATAGCTCACACACAGGTTAGTGTAAACATATAGCTCACACAAAGGTTAGCATACTCATACACATATAGCTCACACAAAGGTAAGCGTACACATATGGCTCACACAAAGGTAAGCGTACATAAATAGCTCACACAAAGGTAAGCGTACACATATAACTCGCACAAAGGTAAGCGTACACATATAACTCACACAAAGGTAAGCGTACACATATAACTCACACAAAGGTAAGCGTACACATATAGCTCACACAAAGGTAAGCGTACACATATAGCTCACACAAAGGTAAGCGTACACATATAGCTCACACAAAGGTAAGCGTACACATATAGCTCACACAAAGGTAAGCGTACACATAAAGCTCACACAATGGTTAGCGTTCACATATACATGTAGCTCACACAAAGGTTAGCATACACATACACATATATCTCAAACAAAGGTAAACGTACACCTATAGCTCACACAATGCTAAGCGTACACATATAGCTTACACAACGGTAAACGTACACATTAAGCTCACACAAAGGTTATTGTTCACATAAACATGTAGCTCACACAAAGGTTAGCATACACATACACATATAGCTCACACAAAGGTAAGCGTACATATATAGCTCAAACAAAGGTAAGTGTAAACATATAGCTCACACAAAGGTAAGCGTACACATATAGCTCACACAAAGGTAAGCGTACACATATAGCTCACACACAGGTTAGTGTAAACATATAGCTCACACAAAGGTTAGCATACTCATACACATATAGCTCACACAAAGGTAAGCGTACACATATGGCTCACACAAAGGTAAGCGTACATAAATAGCTCACACAAAGGTAAGTGTAAGCATATAGCTTACACAAAGGTAAGCACACATATAGCTCACACAAAGATTAACGTACACATATAGCTCACACAAAGGTAAGTGTAAACATATAGCTCACACAAAGGTAAGCGCACACATATAGCTCACACAAAGGTAAGCGTACACATATAGCTCACACAAAGATTAACGTACATATTTGGCTCGCACAAAGGTTTGTTTTATGCGCGGTAAATGCATGGTTATTCCAAATATACACTAAGTTAGCTATGATATGTCCTCTACTCCAAAACGTGTCCAAACGTTTAAATTCGAGTACCTTTTGTGAAACTTCGTTTGTTATTTCAAACGTGTTATTTTATACGTTACAGATGGCAAGTTGAATTGCTTCATTTGTATTTCTATGGAGGGGGTGTTTGTTTGCGATTTCGGTAAATTTACACATACAAATTGGCATTGCCGACCGACCCTACGTAGTAATTTAAGGCCAGGTAATCCTAATCAAACAACGTTTAGGCCTAAGGCCGTTCTACCAATAATTCAAACATATCCGTTTAAAAACCATATAATAAAGTGACTGAGGTGTAAGCGGAATCAATGCACATATTCCCGCATAGAGCTAACATTGGCTTTATGTGGAAGGCGCTTACCTATATAACTCACCATTAGCTTCATGCGAAGGAGAGCCCCGCACAGCGCCCTCTGGTGAGTTATATGCGACATGAGCACGATACGGTCCTATACACAATTTCAATTCTGAAAACCCAGGGCTCTTAAAATCCACTAACTAGACTAGTCTAATGCTATGTCGGGGTATCGACAGTTGAGTTGAAGTTAGTCCCGGACAAGTCTGTTTTTAAAGATAACCATCATCAGCAATTGTTCAGTTGTAAGTCAAACCTTAGAATCACACAAACACATACATGTGATTATTAATTTTAGATTGTAGAGCTATCATTGTGTATGTTTATTTGTTATTAAATTGACCGATATTTTGGACAACTAGCTTCCTATGTCAGACAAGTCGAATTTTGCATTTCCATAAGTCCGGGACAATTGTCTTTGAGAACATTCTAGAGCCCTGAAACCACTAGCTTTAATAGTTGGAACCGTGAGAGAAAACCACTGTCAATGCTCGGGAAGAATGTACTTAATATAAAGTTTAAACAAATGCAGTAGCTGTAGAATTACCGATACGCGACAGAATTGAATGCGATTCCCCATTAGTCACGTGATAAAAGTTTGATGTGCTTGGCCAGACAATGGTATGTTATAGCCCGGTCGCGCTATTTTAACATGTATTAATAAAAAATAGTGTTAACATAGTCAAGAATTAACATCAGTAACCATGACAACGTACCATGGACACATTAAAGTATATTGCTATGCAACGTCTGGTGAATACGTGTATAGAGACAACACTAATATATCAGATATATATTAAGAAAGGTCAGTTTAATAAGTTTCTTTGAATAACAAAGCATGTTCTTGTTTGGATTACTTAAACTGTCACAGGTGAATAATATACCCGGCCAGGGAACACGACACAGCATCAGGGGTGGAATAGGTTATAGCTTGATCAATGACCGTGTAATTTAAGCATCAGTGAGAATTAAGATATCAAACGATACCGATTTGTAATACAAAGCGATAACAATGCTTGAAACACAACCGCATGTATCACTGTGGCCACCATCACCGAAAAAGTCCGGCATTTAACACGAACGTCTGAATGCGGAAAGAAAACCCGTGTACTCTTATTGAAATTATACGTACTGAAATTAGCCATATCGCCAGATCATTGACATTTCTTAAAGTCAATGGACGGTGGCCAGTAATTCTACAGTTTCTTCAAATATTCCAGAAAACAGACGGATTGGTCAGAGAAAAATATAAAAAGTACACTTTTACTCGAATGATTAGAGAAAGTGTAGTAATACAGGGGGCGACATCCCATTACAACGAGAAACTTTAACAATCTGGCGCTCGCACTGGCTATATCGGTATTTTATATAAGTAGAATTTCACTCAGGTTTTATGAACCCTCCATCAATATTACATTAAATGCCGTCAATACCGGACTTTTCCGTTGATGTATTCATAACGAGCACTCGGACTTAAAAACTAATTTATGTGTATATAATTGTTTTGAATGGAACAAAAACCCTGCACGTTTGCAAGACGAATTCAGTAGCGTCCGCTCTCCCAATTTGTCACGGACACAATAATGTTTTCTGCAATAATACGAAAATTTATCATTCATTTTACAAATTGAATAATAGGAATCAAAAGAGAATAAGCGCGTGACAGGAGATATGAAACGTTTGTTTTCTCGAATCCATGAATAATATCTCTGTAAAACAATAACGGTTTACGTTTCTCAAAATCAAGACAAGACCCTGTGGGATATGATGATTTGCATTTTGTCCGACAAGCACGAGCGTACATAATTTAGAAAAGAACATGACAATGATAATAATTTGCATTCAGTAATATCCACAGCATAGGGATTATGATGAGTAAATGTCAACGTAATATCCACAGCATAGGGATTATGATGAGTAAATGTCAACGTAATATCCACAGCATAGGGATTATAATGAGTAAATGTCAGCGTAATATCCACAGCATAGGGATTATGATGAGTAAATGTCAACGTAATATCCACAGCATAGGGATTATAATGAGTAAATGTCAACGTAATATCCACAGCATAGGGATTATAATGAGTAAATGTCAGCGTAATATCCACAGCATAGGGATTATAATGAGTAAATGTCAACGTAATATCCACAGCATAGGGATTATAATGAGTAAATGTCAGCGTAATATCCACAGCATAGGGATTATAATGAGTAAATGTCAGCGTAATATCCACAGCATAGGGATTATGATGAGTAAATGTCAACGTAATATCCACAGCATAGGGATTATGATGAGTAAATGTCAACGTAATATCCACAGCATAGGGATTATAATGAGTAAATGTCAACGTAATATCCACAGCATAGGGATTATAATGAGTAAATGTCAGCGTAATATCCACAGCATAGGGATTATGATGAGTAAATGTCAGCGTAATATCCACAGCATAGGGATTATAATGAGTAAATGTCAACGTAATATCCACAGCATAGGGATTATGATGAGTAAATGTCAACGTAATATCCACAGCATAGGGATTATAATGAGTAAATGTCAGCGTAATATCCACAGCATAGGGATTATAATGAGTAAATGTCAGCGTAATATCCACAGCATAGGGATTATAATGAGTAAATGTCAGCGTAATATCCACAGCATAGGGATTATGATGAGTAAATGTCAACGTAATATCCACAGCATAGGGATTATAATGAGTAAATGTCAACGTAATATCCACAGCATAGGGATTATAATGAGTAAATGTCAGCGTAATATCCACAGCATAGGGATTATAATGAGTAAATGTCAGCGTAATATCCACAGCATAGGGATTATGATGAGTAAATGTCAACGTAATATCCACAGCATAGGGATTATAATGAGTAAATGTCAACGTAATATCCACAGCATAGGGATTATAATGAGTAAATGTCAGCGTAATATCCACAGCATAGGGATTATAATGAGTAAATGTCAGCGTAATATCCACAGCATAGGGATTATAATGAGTAAATGTCAGCGTAATATCCACAGCATAGGGATTATAATGAGTAAATGTCAGCGTAATATCCACAGCATAGGGATTATAATGAGTAAATGTCAGCGTAATATCCACAGCATAGGGATTATAATGAGTAAATGTCAACGTAATATCCACAGCATAGGGATTATGATGAGTAAATGTCAACGTAATATCCACAGCATAGGGATTATGATGAGTAAATGTCAGCGTAATATCCACAGCATAGGGATTATGATGAGTAAATGTCAACGTAATATCCACAGCATAGGGATTATGATGAGTAAATGTCAGCGTAATATCCACAGCATAGGGATTATGATGAGTAAATGTCAACGTAATATCCACAGCATAGGGATTATAATGAGTAAATGTCAGCGTAATATCCACAGCATAGGGATTATAATGAGTAAATGTCAGCGTAATATCCACAGCATAGGGATTATGATGAGTAAATGTCAGCGTAATATCCACAGCATAGGGATTATAATGAGTAAATGTCAACGTAATATCCACAGCATAGGGATTATAATGAGTAAATGTCAGCGTAATATCCACAGCATAGGGATTATAATGAGTAAATGTCAACGTAATATCCACAGCATAGGGATTATAATGAGTAAATGTCAGCGTAATATCCACAGCATAGGGATTATAATGAGTAAATGTCAACGTAATATCCACAGCATAGGGATTATAATGAGTAAATGTCAGCGTAATATCCACAGCATAGGGATTATAATGAGTAAATGTCAGCGTAATATCCACAGCATAGGGATTATGATGAGTAAATGTCAACGTAATATCCACAGCATAGGGATTATAATGAGTAAATGTCAGCGTAATATCCACAGCATAGGGATTATGATGAGTAAATGTCAGCGTAATATCCACAGCATAGGGATTATAATGAGTAAATGTCAACGTAATATCCACAGCATAGGGATTATGATGAGTAAATGTCAGCGTAATATCCACAGCATAGGGATTATGATGAGTAAATGTCAGCGTAATATCCACAGCATAGGGATTATAATGAGTAAATGTCAGCGTAATATCCACAGCATAGGGATTATAATGAGTAAATGTCAACGTAATATCCACAGCATAGGGATTATAATGAGTAAATGTCAGCGTAATATCCACAGCATAGGGATTATGATGAGTAAATGTCAACGTAATATCCACAGCATAGGGATTATAATGAGTAAATGTCAGCGTAATATCCACAGCATAGGGATTATGATGAGTAAATGTCAACGTAATATCCACAGCATAGGGATTATGATGAGTAAATGTCAGCGTAATATCCACAGCATAGGGATTATAATGAGTAAATGTCAACGTAATATCCACAGCATAGGGATTATAATGAGTAAATGTCAGCGTAATATCCACAGCATAGGGATTATGATGAGTAAATGTCAGCGTAATATCCACAGCATAGGGATTATAATGAGTAAATGTCAACGTAATATCCACAGCATAGGGATTATGATGAGTAAATGTCAGCGTAATATCCACAGCATAGGGATTATGATGAGTAAATGTCAGCGTAATATCCACAGCATAGGGATTATAATGAGTAAATGTCAGCGTAATATCCACAGCATAGGGATTATAATGAGTAAATGTCAGCGTAATATCCACAGCATAGGGATTATAATGAGTAAATGTCAGCGTAATATCCACAGCATAGGGATTATAATGAGTAAATGTCAACGTAATATCCACAGCATAGGGATTATAATGAGTAAATGTCAGCGTAATATCCACAGCATAGGGATTATAATGAGTAAATGTCAACGTAATATCCACAGCATAGGGATTATAATGAGTAAATGTCAACGTAATATCCACAGCATAGGGATTATAATGAGTAAATGTCAACGTAATATCCACAGCATAGGGATTATGATGAGTAAATGTCAACGTAATATCCACAGCATAGGGATTATAATGAGTAAATGTCAGCGTAATATCCACAGCATAGGGATTATGATGAGTAAATGTCAGCGTAATATCCACAGCATAGGGATTATAATGAGTAAATGTCAACGTAATATCCACAGCATAGGGATTATGATGAGTAAATGTCAGCGTAATATCCACAGCATAGGGATTATGATGAGTAAATGTCAGCGTAATATCCACAGCATAGGGATTATGATGAGTAAATGTCAGCGTAATATCCACAGCATAGGGATTATAATGAGTAAATGTCAGCGTAATATCCACAGCATAGGGATTATAATGAGTAAATGTCAACGTAATATCCACAGCATAGGGATTATAATGAGTAAATGTCAGCGTAATATCCACAGCATAGGGATTATGATGAGTAAATGTCAACGTAATATCCACAGCATAGGGATTATAATGAGTAAATGTCAGCGTAATATCCACAGCATAGGGATTATGATGAGTAAATGTCAACGTTACTAAGATCAAACTCGTCTTTCAATATCTGGGCTAATCTATACATAAACAATTATTTTCAATCTTACTCGACTGGTAAAACGTGCCAACTCCCTAGTTCTATGTCGTATAGTTTCCAAAATTGTCGTGGATACATCGTTATACAGATGATTTTGATTGCAGTCATATTTATGATTCTATATATAGAACTATTGAAACAAAATCGATATATAAACCTGTTAAAATTTCGTTCATCGTTACGGATACCGGTGGCGATGATAAATAAACGTGCAAACAGACGGTTTTGTATAGATTACAGAAAGGAATTAATATAGCCATTTTGTCCATTTCGTAAGTTCTGTATTGCAATTTGTGTACGTTTATGATTACATGTATTCATGAGAAAGGGAAACTAAAGTTTAAAATAAATAGCTAAACTTTTTCTGATTGATTTATCCACTCAATGTTGTCACTAGATACTTTTATTCGACTTTATAATATATGTACCACAACAAACGATTAAATGTGTCTATTTTACTAAGAACGTTTCGCCAAATTATGACTAACTGTCCTGAAATGTCGTATCACAATTAATGGAGTTTAATTTATTGACAAATCACAAATAATTGTTCTCAAAGTCTGCCAGAATTCATATGAGACATTTAAGAACTATATAAGCATACAGTAAATAGTTCGATTGCAACTTGACTCGTATATGACCTATCCACTCAGTATATACATGTACATCATAGATTGCTGTGATAAATTTTGCAATACAGCTAAGCCACTCCTGAGCAACGACCTGTTTTATGCTGTTGTGGAGAGGTTAATGTTCAAGAGAGGTTAAAATTGATAATAAAAGCTTAGTGCAAGACAATTTGACGCTACTGTTAGACTCGGAGAACTTGACAGAAGGTCGCTGTAGACAGGTATTACTGTACGAAACCCAGAATTGTGACAAATTGAAGTACATCTTTGAAATCTCAAGTATAATATTACAATGTTTTACATTAAGAAATTGGCTAAAAACGATAGTAGCAAAAGACACTTCCGTGTATTATATTCGCTTATTATATTTACTTCTGGTCCAACTTAACGGCACAAAAAATGAATGTCAAATGCTTCTACTTTTTTAATTAAAGTGTTCGATGTGATTAACGTTTTGATTCGTACGTTTTAAGTTTCGAATTGTAAATACGTAAATTGCATTATCTCGAATGATAATGAATACATAATTCGAATACAGACTACTCAAACTCATCTTTGACATAGTTCTGTCTATAAATGCCATGTTTTCAGCTTCCGATAGGTATTCATTACAGGGATGTTGTAAGCACCGTCTCTGACAGACAAACATTGTTCGTTTATACTGAAGCGACTGATTCATTTAATCCAATGAACAATATTATTTCGGATCACCTCGGCATTCATAGGTGAGCGAATTTTTTCGTGAGTGAATTAATATCTGGTGTTATTGTAGAACAATTAAAATACGGGAACAACACGTCCGTTCTATTTCGATTAGAAACAGGTTATTTCATTCATTTGTAATGGGAATTTTAACATAAAATTTCATTGAACACTCTTTTGTAGAATTTAAATAAGTATATGTTATAAACAGTTTTATTAATAACCCAGAAATATAAATTAAATAAATAAAAATATATAAAAATATATAAAACCTATAAGTAGTCCCTATGTATAAAAAGACATATCACTTATTATAGTATAAATATATAAGTAAAAATACAAAACATAGCTAATTATAGTATAATTGTAATATACAATGTACACGCAGAATAAAAATTAAATGCTTAAGCGTACGTATATAAATCTATCGACAAAATGAAAAGTATTTTCACTTACGTGCAAATCTTTCTTTTCTGACGTCATTAATAATACTTGACGTCCATGGTGAGTTAATAGCGCCCATCGCTAAGACGTTCTGTGACGTCATCAACGTTAACTCTGACGGACGCACGCCGTGAAGTGACGCCGGTAATCGAACATATGGAAAACATTTGTCATCAACTTCGTATATATTCTCAGCACTAATAAACTCCCCACAATCATCGTCATTGTAACTGTCATCAAAGTCTTCATGATCATTGTCATTCGAGTTAGTCACATGATATTCTTTATTATCATTGTACTTCTTCGCTAAACGGTCCGTCACGTCGGACTTCACTTTTAAAATCGCTTCAATACCGAATCGTAAATTTTTACTCGTTTTCAGCGCATCATTTTCTTTACACATTTCTGAATTGTCCACTGAATTTTCATTCCTCAATTTATTTTCTTTAATATCGGTCATCTTTAAATTATTATCTTTACAACTACCACTGTCGTCCTGCTGTTGAACTATTGCAGCACCGTCTTTCATTGTCGCGTCTTCCATCTTTTCCTCGAAAAAGTCACAAAACGTACCACAAAACGACCAACAATTAAACGTTATGTATCACTAGTCCGAACACACACATAGTTTACATGTTAGTTTTAAATCATAAACAACATTTCATTGTTTTCCCCGATGTGATATAAAACACACAAGACTACAGCCGATGCAATCGCTATTTTTCCAAGTTCTAAAAAGTCCCAATATTTAGTGAGCGACGAACTATTATGAACTACTCGTATCTTAGGCATTGGGACGTTTAGGAAAAATAAACACAATTTATATTCAAATGCCTCCCTGCCACGGAGAGCGTTTTCATTAATGTGGCTTGTCCCAACCCTTACATGATTATAGTTAATTCGTGCTGACATTATTAGACATCTGTTAGTTTTACGGACTCGGGAATCGATACGATTAAGCTAAGTCAATCATATTATTCGAGGAAACTGTAAATTTGCCTGAGATGACGACGATTAAAACGCTTTAAATTATTCGTGGGGCAAAAGTCGATCCGTTCAAATTTTGGGGGCGTAAGGAGGTCTCACACGCAATTAACTTATTGTTTAAATGTATTTCGTAATGAGTGGGTGATTTATTAAGGACATATTGTAGACACAATCGTGCCTCGAGTTGATTATAATAGGCACATAAGGAGCAATGTGTTTGTTGATAGAATTAATGTAATGAGTGATCGAATATTTACAATGTTTTTGTTGTTTTTGTATCGTAGAATCGAACCTAAATTACGAATTAAAACTTACGCAATTATACTCGAGCAATTCTTTTTCAGGACGTTGACGTGACTTCCGGGACATGGTGGCATTGTAAGGTATTTAACTATTACTTAGTTTATCAGAATGCCGTTTGATCAAAATCCGGTTGTTTTCCGAAAAATAAATAAAACATCGCATTGGTTTCTTCTCCCCCCTTTGATTTAAGGCTCCTTGTAGAACATATGTCAAACCAAGGTGAAGAAAAGCTGTTGAACAATGAAGCTAAATTATCATTAAATCTTACCGCAAGTATACAAGCATAGCGTTCATTATACATTGTAAATAGTAGTTTTAGGAAAAAAACTTCAAGTGGAAATTATTATCCGTGAGATATCCGGTAAAATACGTAGATTTACGTATAGTTTAATATTAAATTATGGGACCCGTGCGTAAATACAACTTACGAATATGGTTTATCTTTAATGTTATATATTTATGTTGTCATAATTCTCGCATAAACATGTGAACTGTGGCTTGATAATGTATACATGTAACATCTACTTACGACCATCTCGAAATGAAATAAACTCACCAATAAGACTGGATTTTAATTCTTAACTCGATTATAAGACCACCTCACAATGAAGGCCAACTTTCTTGAGAACCAAAGTCGGTCTAATTATTTAGGTTTCATATTTCTTGTAAGCAATATATCAATATCTTCATAAAATTCATTCAATAGTTACACCATTGTTTTATCATTACAAGACGAAGAACTCAAATTCAAAAGTGATTTACGGTTCGTTTTCTACGACTTTCAAAATTAACAGTGACCGGTAACAACGCATCCAATAAATCCGGTACAGACTGAATAAATATGTATGTGAGACCACCAGATTCCACAGTCAGCCTGGGACGGGAGCACCATCGATCTTAATGGTTCATTAAATTAACTGTAATTAGAGTATAAAACGGGATTATATCCTGATCATCTCAAATTTGTCCACTTCTATTTAGCGTATTTACATCCGACATTAAGCAGTTACCGTAGACGACTTGAGCCCGAATATTTCACGGTGTAACGAGCAGACGCGCTGCAGAGTATGCGGTCGTCTGAAGAGACGCATCTGTGTTCTGTGTGATATTTTCTTATCTAGATCGCAGACAGAAAAGAGAAACAAAAATTCCTTGCGCATTTAATAGTTTTGTCTTAATATAATTACACAATCTTGAAGATGTATTTGACTCAGCTGATCCTAATTGTCTTTGATTGGGCATCCGGTATTGTCGTAACATTGGATAAAACGTCCTTAATTAGAACCATTACAATGTATAAACTATTAAAACAATCTTGATTGATCATATAACTAACAGGAGGGTGGGGGTAAATTTGGAGTACGTTACTAGTTTATTCTTTGATAATTCATATAATATTATATTGATGTTTTGACTGATAAAGACTATGATTCATATTTGTTTAGACTGGTGAGCAACATATAAGTTTTACTATCAAATGAATGAAAACATTATTGTCGGCGTGTATATTACGTTTACTTCTCGTCATCACCATATTCGTCGGCGTCTTTTAAACTCTCTGTGACATAAATAATTATCTATGCGCCAGCGTCTTCAAGATTTTAAGTGATCAAAACAACAACAACCCCATCACAACCAAAATAAACAACAACAACCCCATCACAACCAAAATAAACAACAACAACCCCATCACAACCAAAATAAACAACAACAACCCCATCACAACCAAAATAAACAACAACAACCCCATCACAACCAAAATAAACAACAACAACCCCATCACAACCAAAATAAACAACAACAACCCCATCACAACCAAAATAAACAACAACAACCCCATCACAACCAAAATAAACAACAACAACCCCATCACAACCAAAATAAACAACAACAACCCCATCACAACCAAAATAAACAACAACAACCCCATCACAACCAAAATAAACAACAACAACCCCATCACAACCAAAATAAACAACAACAACCCCATCACAACCAAAATAAACAACAACAACCCCATCACAACCAAAATAAACAACAACAACCCCATCACAACCAAAATAAACAACAACAACCCCATCACAACCAAAATAAACAACAACAACCCCATCACAACCAAAATAAACAACAACAACCCCATCACAACCAAAATAAACAACAACAACCCCATCACAACCAAAATAAACAACAACAACCCCATCACAACCAAAATAAACAACAACAACCCCATCACAACCAAAATAAACAACAACAACCCCATCACAACCAAAATAAACAACAACAACCCCATCACAACCAAAATAAACAACAACAACCCCATCACAACCAAAATAAACAACAACAACAGTATCGCCGCCACTATGATCTACAGCAGCAACAATAACAACATTGTATTTTCAATATTCCACGTGTTTCTCAAATACAGTAAAGCCTCAATTAAAGACCACCTCAATAATAAGACCACCTCAATAATAAGACCACCTCAATAAAACACAATTTTCAAGTCCATTTTCACTCTGGTGCTCTTTATACAACCTCAATAATAAGACCACCTCAATAAAACACAATTTTCAAGTCCATTTTCACTCTGGTGCTCTTTATACAACCTCAATAATAAGACCACCTCAATAAAACACAATTTTCAAGTCCATTTTCACTCTGGTGCTCTTTATACAACCTCAATAATAAGACCACCTCAATAATAAGACCACCTCAATAAAACACAATTTTCAAGTCCATTTTCACTCTGGTGCTCTTTATACAACCTCAATAATAAGACCACCTCAATAAAACACAATTTTCAAGTCCATTTTCACTCTGGTGCTCTTTATTCAACCTCAATAATAAGACCACCTCAATAAAACACAATTTTCAAGTCCATTTTCACTCTGGTGCTCTTTATACAACCTCAATAATAAGACCACCTCAATAAAACACAATTTTCAAGTCCATTTTCACTCTGGTGCTCTTTATACAACCTCAATAGTAAGACCATCTCAATAAAACACAATTTTCAAGTCCATTTTCACTCTGGTGCTCTTTATACAACCTCAATAGTAAGACCATCTCAATAAGAAGACCAGATTTCAAGGGTCCCAAGGGTGTTCTTATTATTGAGGTGTTCCTGTATAATCATAGACATAATACTAAAACCAATAATGTCTGACCACTGCACTAGTACCCCAATTCCGCCCATCCCCAGCTGTCCATCACAAATACAGGCGATGTAAGTAACCGTTACTTGCTGTTCAATCAAAGGATGTTGACTCAAGAAACAAATACAGTGTAATGTTTCCAGTGCAACACCATTTGGGTGATAGGAATCGGGCTGTTGTAGAGAGGTTATTGCTCAAGACAGGTTAAATTTAGAATCAATACTTACAACAAGAAATTTCAAGCAATTGTTGAAGAGAGGTTGTTGTTTAAGGGATGGTCGCTGTGAAAAGGTTTCATTGTACATAACTACAGATAGTCTCATATTTATTCTGACTGTAGAATATAAACAATATAATTGAGCGCCGCTGTACGATTTCCATCCTCTTCTTTAAGTGACGTCATTTCCAGAAAACTTCACATGTGACGGCACCATTTACTGACAGTAAGTAATATTTGCCCCATATGACAATTTGAAAACGAAGTGACCATATGAAGTTAATATTATTTCCTGCTTGCAAATAGTGACATCACATGTTGCGTTTTTTTTAATGATGTCATTTACAGAAGAGGTTGTAAATCCCATAGCAGCGCTCAATTATCATGTTTAAATATTTGTTCCACTCTAAAATATGAACAGCAATTTAACGTGAAAACTACAAAACACTCGGAACTTGCACTGGTTCCCTAATTCGTCAGCGGGAATTCAATCTGTACCCTAGATAATAAGAATGTGCATCACATCATGCTGATATAAATGATTGTTGCACAGGAGAGTGTAATAAACGATTCCGCTAATAAAAAAGACAACCGTTTGAACATGCATTCATTCAATCATTTTGGTAATTTGTTCGCCTGTTGGTTTGTGTGCTGAAAATAATTTTGATGAGAACGGAATAAATAAGTTGTGACAAAAGTTTCTTAATTTTAAACCCCAGGCTTTGGATGTGTAAGTTAATACATCGTATGACAGATCAGTATTTTGATTGGAAGATACGGCGAGTGATAAGCCACTCAATCAAACGCAATCAACCCCGACATCTGGTCTGTTTTATATGAAACTATAAATTGTTACAGACTACTGGATACGAATGATACCGCGGTCATTTACGTCGATCGTATTTTCTTCTATTTCTCCGTATGAATAAAACAGCTAAATTATTTCTATGAAGTATCTGGGGCATTTTAACGACAGTGGACATATTGTACAATGCGAAACGATCAATATTACCATAATTAAATAATGTTATCTCAAACTGGCTTCCGCATTCGACCAAGTGTGGCCGTTTTGTCCTGGGGCCTCCTCGATGGTTCGAGAGCAAATCACAAAGACAATATATACCACTTGGTTAATGACTATTTGATCATTCGTGTGATTGTTTCAAATATTTGTATCGTTTTAATTGAGAACAGCAATTTAACAGCTCTATCAATACATAACATATGCTGCACTAATTCAGATAAAATAATTAAGATGTCTCTTAATTGCCTCTCTCATTATAACAAATACAAACGCTTAAACATCATATTAGAAGTCAATGAGCCAGCTTTAAAGCAATTAATTAATTGTGTAGTATGTGTTATTTATCTAGTTTTAGTTTGACTATTTGAACTTTCACGTAAACGATTGCCACTCTAAAACATAAATCTAAAACAATTGAAGCGAATTCGCGGCTCTTTCTCCGAACCAGTCCTCCCACGGAAACGCTACAGACAAAATGAGTTAGAAGTTAAATATGATAACAAATAACAGAACGATTTTATTCAATGTTCATGTTGTTTATGTGTAAAATCTTAATATACATCGATGTGTATTTCGTCAACAGCTACCGCTGGATTGTGAGTTGTTTACACACGGTTTGTTCCTGATGCTCCACTGCGTACATCCAATATTATAGTCAGTAATTTTCCACGATTTTCATTAATAGCAGACATATAGTAGAGTTGGGATGAATATAAAGACCATAATTCCACAATAAATTTCTTTGTCTCTCATAATAGTTACCCTATTGACTTAAGTTATCAAATTAATTCACTTGCAATTTTCTTTCACGATTCCCCCGGCACTGTTAGTATTGTGTTAGGCTCTCACATCAATTGCCAATTATTTGGATCGCAGTTTATTAAATTGAGCATCGCTAAATTCGCTGACCGCCTGTGCCTTGCGGGACTGTTTCGTTTTGGTATAATCATTAATCTATCGGCTGTTTGACTTATAGCCACACCGTGATTGTCTGTCAGACAGAAGGATGGCCCATCGTTCATGATTCCATAGAATGAGAAGTTGATCGGACACTAGGTATGGACAGAAACATGCACATAACTAAAGTTAAGCATTCATCACTTGTTCGTATTTGTTTTAGTCCGTACCACTCAGTGTTAACCCAAGAAAACGGTTACAATTGAGTTATTTATACTCCACGCCATTAAAAACTCAACTAAAAAAATACCGCGCCAGCACCGTGACATTATTAAGAAGTCATTATACTTTAATTCTCAAACATAATTTCCTAAACTTAATCAACTATGAAATATGAATACTAGTGCCAAAGTATAGTGTGATTTCTTTTTGGTGAATGATTTACACATTTGTAACAATAAAACGAGTTTAACACTTAGAACAAAATGAAGGCTAAGTAAAATAGTTGCGTTTTAATGGCGTAAAGTATATTTCAAACTTGATGCGTTTGTATAGTGTATTATAAGCTGGCTATTGTTTTAAATAATCCCAGACGATTCAGTCAAACATGATTGTGAATAAAGGATAAAATGTATCAAATTATCATACTAAGGCAGACGGACATTTAATTCCGACAGTAAACACATCTGGATTCTTTTACACCGACCACATTTAAAAACACAAACAAATATTTTTGTCATGTAGAAGCATTTCTGCATTTTAACAAATATTTGATCTTCTTTCGAGATTACGATGCAAATACTAAAAGACAAAGGAAAAATGGTCGCGGGGAGCAATACCTCGTAAGGGACTAAACCTGTGCTGTATACATACTGTACCGGGGGTGTCACGTGCTGTATACATACTGTACCGGGGGGGGGGGGGTTCACTGTTTAAGATTCGTTTAACAACATCGCTTAGGACGTATAGTCTTCAATAAATATTGACATGAGGCAGGACCAGCAATATACCGTGAAGGAACCTCAGTCCTGTGGGTACAAAGTCATGTAATCTCGATTTATAGCAACCGGGCGTTCTCGTCTGCGACGAAAATCACAAAGGCTTGTAATGAAATCTAGTGAACGAACAATACCACCAGTTTTCATTTACTATCAAAATTCATTCCCGTTATGCAGGAAATTAAATGGCCAAATCAGCGTCTCTTTGGAATAAGCTTGCGCAATTATTGATAATAACAAATGGAAAATTTGGTTAAAATCAATTTATTATACGCATATACGGAGACGGATTTCTCTCGTTTTTCAGTATATTGGGCCGATTCCGAGTTTCTGTGGGAATTTGAGAGTTATGGTAACAAGTGGAAAAAATAAACTCGGCAATACAGACCTATTTGTCTGGACTTTCAAGCAGACAAAAATAAATAGATCATTATTTACTTAATTAATTCCTATGATTGTTTACACATATATGACTGTATGATAAATAATGCATGGCCTGAACACATTTATTATATGAGCAAAATATTTAAACTTCAAAACTGTGAAAGAAGGAGAAGCACCAGTGAGATCCCTTCCAGGATTCAACCTAGTCCTGGGGCCTTATAACACGGAAGCATCTTAAATATGTTCAGTTAAGTTCAGAATTTCAAATGAATGTAATTCCTAAACCACATTGAAGCTGTTAGGCTTTGTAATGGTAATGACAACATTTAATGCTATTCATTTATCACTCTTGATTTGACTATATTATAGCCTGTATGTTAAATAAACTAGTTCAGGAAAATGTAATTTTAAGGATAATATTTTACTTCAGACATTTCTGTAAAATTGCCCCTGGGGTCTTATTCACCAACATATTAAGTCTGAAACTCAGATTTAGACTTTAAATTTGTAAAATTTATATATATATATGTACCAGCATTTTGTTTGCATTTGATGAAATTTTGTCAGAATAAATGTTGCTTCCCTCTGAACACTTTTGCCAATTTCTATTAAAATCTATATTGTTATAACAAATAGCAAAGGTGCATAGAGAACAAGGTACATTGTATAGTCTATGTCAGACGTTCAGACTTATAAACTTATTAAATTAGGAATCTGGTTTTCAATGTCAAGTGATCTTGATCTTAATTTTTTATCCAACAATTTAGTTCCGGTTTCTGAAAATCATTCCTGATCTTACAAAATATCTGTTTCGAAAGAATTGATATTTTGATGTCTATAAAACACAGTCAAACGATAGACACGGCATTTAAACTAAATTACGACACACCAGAAACACTATCGATGTGGGTATCTGCGTATTGCAAATTATTTGTGATACAAGAATTGAAATATTTGACATGAGAAAATTCTCATTTTGAAACTGTGACTTGCGTACCGCCGGTGTAAAGAGTTCAAGCTACTCCCTGTTCAAAGTACCCCCTGTAATCTGAAATGGGCTTCGCATTACCTCTCCCGGGGGTAACATGAAACCGATTTAATAGTACATCCGCAGTTTAGATTTAAATATCCCCTCGCTGATTTGAGCTAATGTGATCATTTGCCTTAATTGGATATTATCATAATTTAATTTAATCGAAATTTAGTACATGTATATACAAAATTAAAACTTTTCTCAAACTGCCATAACATAAATACATTGGTTATAACATTGTTGTTATGGTTGCTGGTGTTGCTGCTACTGTTGCCATGTTTGCTGCTGAATGTTATGGTTGCTGATGTTGCTGCTACTGTTGCCATGTCTGCTGCTGAATGTTATGGTTGCTGATGTTGCTGCTACTGTTGCCATGTCTGCTGCTGAATGTTGTTTTCTTGTTTTTGCTTTTCTTCTTAACATTTTTATTCATATAATTTGCTGTCGTTCTATTTAATTTTGCATGGAAAATATATCTATGTGTATATATATATATACATAAATAAGGGAATGATGGAGGTAACCTGAAATCGTAGGGGGTTAATCTGAAATCGAAGGGGGTAATCTGAAATCATTGGGGGTAATCTGAAATCGTAGGGGGTAATCTGAAATCGAAGGGGGGTAATCTGAAATCGATTTCATCCTACCTCCCGATGATCTGAACGCGATTTAAGTTACCGAGGAAGGTTAACTTGAAACAGGGGAAGTCTGAAATCGCTAGACTGGGTTTAGGGAACTAGTGTTTATCTCCAATACGGAACATCTCGACAAAAACGTATCAGATGGAGAGAACTGTTCAAGTTTTAAGTTTATTTATAAAGTCCTGGTTCATACTGGCATGTGATATATAGTATCCAATACCAAACAGGACAGACACGCGTGTTTGCATTGGTATACATGTGTACCAAACACGTAACGGCAAACGTGCACTTATTGCTATTGTAGCCAGAAAATGCTGAGATGAAAATTGTAGAATGAAAAATAAGAAAAATAAGCTAAGTTTTTTTCAATAATAGAGAAGTTTCGTACAAATGTCGATATTCTTCGGAGAAATGTGTGCGTCTGTAAGAGGATGTAAATTTTGTGTTAAACAAAAAAATATGATAAAGAATGTTAAACTCAATATATAAATGTGACGGATAAAACAGGATCACGATGCACCGATATAGCTAATAACTTGTGTATGTTAACATGTAACAAAACATTCATCGGTCCAAGATTTGAGCTTTGACTGAGAAGTGCCGAAATATACGAATCCTTACTTAAATCATATATCATGTGTTCTATTGATTATAACAATGTCCACAGTTGTACAAGCAGAACAAATATAATTACACACATAAGCAAACAAAGGGTTGGGTAACATGGTCTTCCAACATGAATAAATGCCCTTCCCTAGACATGTACCCTTCCCTAGACATGTACCCTTCCCTCGACATGTACCCTTCCCTAGACATGTACCCTTCCCTAGACATGTACCCTGACCTGATACTGAGACTGTTGTAGAGTTTTACTGCACAGAAAATTGACTGCATAGTAACATACATGTATATGGGAAATAATCATTGTAGGTTGAACCTATCCACAGTGGATATCTCTCTTGTAAATACACTGTTGAACTGTTAACAGTACGTGATAGCTGTAGAATCAGGGGCGCTTTGAACTTATACATTAAGGGCGGCAACATGGGTTTTAGGGGGAGGGGTTACCCGTCCTGCAGATGATAGTACTGAGCAGCTGTCCAAAAGTTGTTTGTAAATAACATCTCGGGCATGTTAAATATAGTAAAACCTCATTTAAAGATCACCTCAATAAGAGGACCGGTCTTCAAGGGTCCCAAAGGTGGTATTATTATCGTTTTTCTTTTCAAATAAGCTATATCTATGTTCACAACAATAATTCCTTGCATGTTGTATATTGTTTCTGAAACACATAAAACTCAATCACTTAAGTACTGACACATCTACTATAGTTCACTCCGAACTGGATAGCTGCATTATGTCATTGTGTATTTCCTGTAATGAGATAATTTGTATTTTCGCGAGGGGTTATGATTTTAGTGGCATGTATAAGAAACTAGATGTGTACATGGCACACGGATGGCACACGGATGGCACACGGATGGCACACGGATGGCACACGGATGGCACACGGATGGCACACGGATGCCCCCACTATGGGCTTGTCAAGCGTTATTGATAGAAGATTTTAAGTCGAAAACGGGCCATAACTCCTCCAAAAATTGGTCGAGTGGAACCGAAATAGACCGATATACTTCTATCCTATGTTTACGTGCCAAATATTAATTAAATCCATCCATACAGTCACGAGTTATTGATCGGAAACCATTTCTTCGCACAGACGAACGCACGGACGAACAGACGGACGGAGGAAACACTGTATGCCCCTTCGCCATTCACCGATTCGTGTAGAGAAGTTGTCAGTTGCTTGCAAAAAACAGGTTAAAATGATAGACAAGTTAGTTCAATTGAATATTGTTAACAAAGAGAGTACAACTTTAACCCAGCAACACAAACCTTTGTTGTCTGTGCTAGTTATCGTGTTTGGGAATTCACAAATGTAATATCGCTTCTGTTTCATGAAGCTTTTCAAGTTGAAACATTAGTTGTCTCTAATCATTATTCCTATATGTATGTACTGCACATTACCAACAAAGCAATCTACGATGTAATTTGTTTAAAAAAACAACAACAAGCGATGAATGTATGGCCAAGTAATACAAGTCACGTGGCCCTAATGGCTGAGGGACGACGAAAATGAAAAGGCGATTATTTTTTCCTGGAAAGTATAAGTATGACATTAGAAACCAAGCCAATGTATTTTGGCTGTTATTTAGAATACTCCATCGGGTTACTTTATGTTTTAGTATGTCATACAGTTTATACAGTCACGCATATTGAAGGCGTCATGAAATTTCACTCGGCTGCGGGGAGGGGCTTCTTCGTTTTGTTCAAAACAGCCAAGCTAAACATCATACGAATGAAATATGCCAATGATATACCCCATTTCATCTGGCACAGAAGCTTTATTAAATGTTCACCATGTGTTCTGAAGAAAAAGCGTTGACCGGGGCTGTTCTGCTTAACAATATAAAAGGGACACAACTTCGCGAAGCACAATCCGGGCGGAACATGACGAGGCATTAGTAGCCAGCAAAAAGTTCCGCGAAGAAATCGGGATAAGAATAAGCTGTAGAAATCGTATTGGTGTAAATTGGAAATAATTCCTTGAGTCATGGTATGGCATGATGGTCGATCCACTACTAATGCATTTTTCTTGCTATATACGTTCTGGCACAGACACATTTGAGTCAAAAGCCAAACTTTTACCGCATCTTCTATAAACGAGTCACCAAATGGCATTTGACACCATAAATATTTAATGCATTATGGGTAAAATGGATACAATCACGTCTCAGTTGCAAATCTTTAAGTACATCAACAATGCAGGTCAGTATTGTGTACAATTATACATTTATTTTATTTTCTAGATGGCTGATTATTAAAACAACGTGAATCACTTTCTCTTAATTTATCCATATTGTTTATTAATGATATTCGTCACATGGCCGGTTTAATATTATATGGGGTTATATTTACAATTCATTGGGCAGTAATTGTGTATATTTATGAAGTTAAGCTTGCGTCATGAAATAATATGGCATTATATTACCGATTTGAAACTGGGTGACATAGATCAACTCACCAGTCGTCTCGGCCAAATATGAAGGTGAACAGTAGCATACTACTCCACACTCCCATCGCATGTACGTATCATTTCGAAAACAGTTAACTAATGCAGTTTGTATAAACCGTGAAAATATCGACTGGTCAAAGGGAGGCAACTAATGTACACACGCAGTGATGTGAACATTTGTCATATTAACTCCCTTGGGAATTAAAATCCTAAAAGGATCGATCAAATACACATCATAACATTATATTTCTGATTGAAATGAATGATATTTAGACAAATTCTGACGTGTGGGCAATGCCCTTTCTGCAGAAACAAAGTTCAATCTAAAATAAATAGATGAATAAAAGCACTAAATTGTTCATTATTTCAGTTATTTGATGTCAACCCAATCATGTTAAAAATGACCACATAAGTATTTAATATTGTCATCAGTCGTCAATGTTCAAGTGGAAAATGCTATCGAACACGTGTTTAAAAAGAAATATGTTTAAAACAACCGACAGAACGTGATTACGGTTAGTCTGATATATCTGTCATTCTGCAAACTTTCTGGGGCGTAGCGAGATAAATTGGGAAGTTACTCAGAGGAGGGTTGGAGAGGGTGGGGGTGAGTGGGTAGGGGGATCATCATCCGAAGGTGTAGTTCCGGGTATCGTTTTAGAGATATTTTAGGAAAAAGTAAATATAATACAATATAACAATATAAAATATAATCTCGATTTTCAAAACATAGTGACCATACCATGCATGGGGCGTGCAAATTAGAACATGCGTAACGTTACTCATAAGGTATCTTATTCTGACTTACCTCCATAGTCAAGCCATATCTTCCAACAATATTCTTCCACCATATTCCCGAATGTCACAAACCATCAGCACCTACTAAACATGTATGGAACCATATTCGACACGAGTGTGAGGCTAACTTGCTGTGAAAAAGATCACCATAAATCTAACCATATTTTCATGGAGCAGTTTTTATTTTTGTCTTCCGTACTTTAGCTCGACACTGAAACCACCTTACAACTATGACCGATTTCCTTCGGAATCAATGGTGGTTTTATTGATGAAGTTTCACTGTATTGTTGTCACTATATAACATGGGAAAACACAGACTGGACTTTACAATGTAACAGAAAACATTGCAGTATTATAATATTTTGCAGAATTATTTTGGTTTTTACATCAGAAAAATACATGTCAGCATTGGTACCTGAATTAAAGAGATAATAAAAAGGAAAGGAAACTTAAATAAAGTGTCTTCCGTAGCGAGTTGTGACATTCGGACCTCGATTACTCGACAATCTTCTATCCGAGTACTTGGTGTCATCCGAAATAAATATCAGGTCCTGATTATCTTATTATTATCTTATGCACGTTAAATAGAAATGGGGTATTCGAAATCGCGTATTATTCGAAATGAAATTTCGGACCAGATGAATTCGAATGAACAAGATCCGACTGTACAATAGTACATAACTATTATATATAAATCACCTGGAATAAGGAATAACTTGTCAATTTACAACGCGAATCTGATGAATAACAAACGAATGGTTCTGGTTGTGGTTCCTGCTAGGAGAAATTACAATTGCTGCACATCGGTAAACATCGGTAAACATCGGTAACCATGGGTAAACATCGGTAACCATCGGTAAACATCGGTAAATATTGGTAAACATCGGTTAACATGGGTAAAGTCAGGGGCCTTAGTTACAAACATCTTAAGACTGAAACTCGGTCTTAGACTTTATATTGCAACAATTATATTTACCAGCCTTTTGAACTCTTTTCTTCAACACGAATGAAATTTTGTCCGAATAATTTCAGTTACTCACTGAACACTTTTGCCAAATTTGATTCACATCTATTCTGTTATAAAAATGTAGGAGAAAAATGAACATTTAAATTTGTAAAGTCTGAATTTTTTGTCTTAAAATATAATTGAGTAAGGTCCCTGGTCGCTTGAAATAATACAGTGTATGGAACATGCCGGACGTGAAGTGTAAGTTGGAGCATGCAGAAACGGTTAATTGCGTTGTCTAATTCTATACAGACTCACCGATCTGAAGATTTAAATCCAAGTTCACGAATTAAAATCCAGTTATAAGAATTACATCGCTACACTTTGAATAACTACACATTTTTCACAAGAACACTAATATGCACACGTTTCAGCATAAAGCTGTCCACATATGAGCTTTGGATGCTATATAAGTATACAATTCCAAAAGAAACTTCGTTTAACATAAATAATATGTAATTAGCACATTACAAACCACGCTTAGTCCATGTGTTATCAAAAAAAACGAGCACGTGTACTTTTTCCGCTTCTAACAAACAGACGTTTATTCCTTACGTTAAAACACATTTTGGTTTCGTTGCAGTTCCTGCAATCACAAAGCGTCATGTTTTACGTATTTTGATTTAACCGCATTTGTTTTACTAGCATGAATTATTTTAATTACAGGTCCTGTATCAATAAGCAGTGTCTCTCTGTACGTCTCAAAGTACTGGATACCCATACACCACGTGGATACTAGTAAGTTCGGTAAATAGCAAGTTCGGTAAATTGATTTTAACGTTCATTTCGTTTGGAGGTTTCGGTAAATTGATTTTTAACGTTAGTTTCTTTCGGAGGTTTTGGTAAAAATATTTTTGGTTAACATTGAATGTTTCGGTAAATTAATATAATAGTGTTGTTAACACATTTTCAATTAAAAGTTAATGCTAGAAATAAAACAAAACAAACAACCAAACATGTATTTGTATAATTAAAGCTGAACACAGATTATCAGGTGTCATTAGCTTTGAACTGCAATCAACGTGTTAATTATAATTAATTACGGGTACGAGTTGACTTGGATAGGTACGAGTTGACCAAAGAAAGGGTACGAGTTGACTTGGATAGGTACGAGTTGACCAAAGAAAGGGTACGAGTTGACCAAAGAAAGGGTACGAGTTGACCAAAGAAAGGGTACGAGATGACTTGTGTAGGTAATTGACTTAATTACATTGATTGTTTGGTCACACTATCCTATTATTAAGCCTATGTCATTGTTCAATGTTACCAACAATTTTTTTTACCGAAACCTCCGAAAGAAACTAACGTTAACATCAATTTACCGAACTTGTCATTTACCGAAACCTCCGTAAATCCACCACGTGTATAGAAGCAAAAATGGCGTGAAGTCCGTGCTGGTCGCCTCAGTGTTTGTGTTGTGTTTGGTTTTACACAATCAATTTCATACTGAATAGTCCAAAAGGGGCGGGTTTAAGATTTATACTTATATATATATATAAATGGATAGTGCGCAACTGTTGGGTCATTTTTGGTTTTGCTCAAGCCTAATAAAACGGCAACGATGGTGTTTTATTCTTAGTTTTTTATGTTATTGAATATAAATAATAATGCTACAATAAATCCGAATTGCTTATATGAAAATCTTATAATCTAATATATAGATCTGTATAATTTCGTAACATACGTGTAAGGTTGGGAATTATGGGGGCACACTCCCCCCTCCCCTCCTCCCCCCCTCCCCTTGGATATGTATGATGATGTGTTCGGTGCACAGAATGTAATCATCCTAGCAACTATATTCCTATTTGGTATGTTATCTAAACTTAACATTATAGTCAATAGTGATCATATCAACCATCTTACAGCATGACTTCCTTCTTCCAAAACGGTGTAAGATAAATTGAACATTGTGTGACATCACTTACCGTAACTATCATGTTTGTGTTCGGGATTGCTTTGCTGTTGTCATTGGTTTCGTCTTCTTGTATCGGTAAGTTCTTCGTCAATGTTTTAACTTTTTGCAATATTTTAGAGTTCAGTGACCGTCCATTTTACATGCCAAAAGTTTGCACTTTATTCATATTAAGAAGTTTATGATAAATGAAATTTCACACACCAAACCTAAACAGTATTGCCAATAACGAGGTAAATCGGTATTTCTATAAAAAAACGACTGCGATAAGTTATCAGCACATCATTGATCTGTTGATCTTCTGGTTGTATAGATATGTAGTTATTTGTGTTTTATCGGTGAGTGTTTTAGGACAAACATTTACAAGCATGTTAAATAGTCGTTTAGATACGAAATGAGCTCAAAATAGTGGCGTTCTTCGGTCTTTTCGAATCATCTTTTTTACAAACCTAGCTTAATTTTTGCGACAGTAATAATATGTTGCTACTTGACAGATTATTTGCATTAATATGTATCACATGTTTGTTTACCATAATGTTAAGTGTATATATCGTAATTTAGTGACATAAAAAGATAACATATCCAGGGGTTAGCGACAGAATCTACCATCTCCTTCATAACTTCATATGGACAACACCTCGAATTTATCTATACATAACTGTTTACAACAAGCGCAACAACTGCGATAGTGACCCAACGATAACGTGGTATTTTGAATTACCATTTTGTAGTTTGATGCCTGTGACAACATGAAACTATCGTTTTATAAGCAGAAACTGTATGTATGAATTTCCAGGTATGTTGAATGTTGAACCCAACATAAGGCGTTTTTGTGGCGTTTATGGAAAGGACTTTGGACAGGCATTTGGAAACTGCTCAGACATTAATTTTGCACTATTCAGTATCTGGTATTGTTTACTGACATGATTGTAAATAGATCATTGATACGTCAATGCAAACGAATTAAGGATTGCCAGATTTCTATTTCATAAATATATATCAACATAAACTAAATACTTATCTCGATGTCCTTTTCAGTGGGCAATGCTGAACTGTGAAACTTTACAATCTGTCCCGTTTCACCTTTTCGGCCTATTGTTGCCAGCTGTCTCATTTTCTATCCATAATTCCCCCCCCCCCTGTTTGTCCTCTTTTATTCTTCTACTTATCCCTTATGGTCGACCAGGCCATTCCTTGCGCCCTTGTTCCCTTATGATTGTACCATTGAGCCTCCTCAAGTGCCATATGTTTTATGGATTGTTGTTTTCCCTGAGGTATGTGGGGAGAGGCACTGTCTTATATATGTGGCGATCCATGTAGCACCTCTCTCTTTTACTGATCAAATGAAGCTAACATTAAACGAACAAGTCCCACTGTTTGCGGGGGAACCACGATACCGTCGGGGCACTGAAACATGAATTTGATATAAATAAACATATTTTAGAGATAATTGTGAGTGAAGTGAAGTATACATGGAGAGATGCTATGCAATTCTGTGCTAACAGATCGGCCCGCCTGATCTCCTCAGATACAGCATTGCAAAGTTATCTCAACTCTTCTGATGTGACTTGGACTTCCAACACTATCACGATGGAAAGAAATTGCCGTGAAGGTAGGTCGAGTAAGAGTTGTCTCCCGTTCAATATTCGTTGCATTATTTTAATCCATCATTATATTGTTTGCATACTATGAAGATGTATAAGCGTGTTGTAAGTTTAATAATTATAACAATCCTAAGGTCGTGGGTTCGATTCCCAACTTGAGCGAGGTTGAACCTCGGATTCCACTATCCCAGGATTAGGTGCAAGTACTGGTAAGTAACCATGGAAACAGTCATTAATTATGGAATTCTGTGCTAACAGATCGGCCCACCTGATCTCCTCAGATACAGCAATGCAAACCCATCTCAACTTTTCTGATGTGACTTGGACTTCCAACACTATCACGGTGGACAGAAATTGCCGTGAAAGAAGGTGGACTATACTCTTTTGATGCATTAATTTTAAAATATTTATCATCAACAAAACTGCAATCATAAGTACGTTTACATATAATATCTTAATAGGATTTACAAATCCAAACTCTGATTTATTCTAATATTATGACAAGTAAACAATAAATTATTTAAGCGTTTCTATGGAATATATGGTACTTCTTTGATAAATCTGAACAGTCACTAGTTATTCTTAATTTTTGTGTTACGATACAGAAATAGACCGAATCAACTTTCGATTTGTCCACCTGGAGCGAGGTTGAACCTTGAGCTTCACAATCCTAGGATTAGGTGCGAGTACTGGTTAAGTAAACAAGGAAGCAGTCAATGGGTGTGATTAATATAAGTTGTAATACATTGTTCCCAATTGATGTAAAATAACTTCGTTTAAAAGCAGTCAACAATAAAACAACAAAATAAAACTCCATTGTATAAAACAACTGCTTACTGTTGAAGTACAAAGTGTCTTTCATTTCAAGGTTCCAGGGAAATATTGTGTGGCTTTACGTTCAACAATCATACCATGGGGTGTCGTGAAGGGTTTATGTTGTTTGGAGACTGTAACGCTTTACATTTACACGGTTGTAAATCTTTGGGTGAGTCATGTTTGTGAACTGCTAATAATGTCTTATCTTTCGGATGTCATTTAACGATAACAAGCTGAGGTAGGAATCCCTACAAAGCGACGGAAGGAGCGAGATGTCGATACAAACTCCGCCTTCACTGCATGACGACGGTGTATATACATGTACATGTATATATTTCTCGCCTATTCTGACCATGATGGAATAAAGTCTGCAATTCAAGCTTCTAATCTAATTTGATATTATGGCACAAGTCGTAATAGTGATGTAACTATTATAAGAGCGAGGTTGTGTCATGTCGTGTAGCTTAATTTGACTTTGTAGCGATAGTAATATTTGTTTCAGTGCAAAGTGCAATTAATTGTTTCCGCAAGTGCATCATTGACATTCAATTATCTAAGATGGACATAATTGATTACCTTTTGTTCAAACTGAAAAATATTCTTATAACTAAATGGAAATATTTCTACTGAATATGACAGTTTCGAATATAATGAGCAGAGAAAATCAATTTGTGGTTTGGTCCATTAAATAACGCCCATAATTTGGATAATAGTTGCTATCGAAATGCATTATCATATTTATGTTCGAAACATCTTCAGTTACGGTTAGAATAGTTCGCAACTTCGATCTTGAAATGTAGGAAAATAGATAAACAGTAATTAAATGTTAAGTACGTGAAACTTTACAAGCATGTAATCTAAACATTCATGTTCTACAGTCAAAGTGCCATTTTATGTGAAAAACAGCACATACGATGAGGCGATGGAATGCAAGTATACACTTACAGCAGAAGAGGCAATATGGCTACCAACAGGATATTACTGGACAAAACGAACACTCTTTTATTGCACTCGGCAAACAACAGGTAACATAATGTACTACTAGAGTTCACTACTTGTTTATTATCATTATTTAAAATAATAATCAAGTTTTACTAGTGTCAATCATATAAATACACACGTAATGTTCAATATCTGGAAATATTTTGAAATACTATTGTGTAGGTTATTGTCTGTTTCAACATGAAAATAGTATTTTTAAGCACAAACTGTATGTATCAATTTCCAGGTATGTTGAATGTAGCACAAAACATGAGACGTTTTTGTGGCGTTTATGGAAAGGAATTTGGACAGGCATTTGGAAACTGCTCAGAAATTAATTTTGCATTGTGCACATTTGGTAAATATTGTTCATATTCAAGTATATGTATTATAAATGTTAATGTTTCAATCAAGAGATGTTGATGGTGTTTTTATAACTTTTTACACATATGATAAAGACAGATATCCAAATGAATGTGAGTTAGTTATATCAATAAAACAAGCTTCCTCTATCATATATATGTTCACCGTTTACTAACTTTATATTCAGTTATGACACGATGTTCTTTTAAATATTATAAGTTATAGGCTTATGTACAATTGATACAATATAAGCAGAAAGTTATACATGAATACACTAATATATATATATTATATTAGTTTGGTCCTTTTCTATGTAAATGTATATTTGCAGATACAAACAATGCTGTGGTAGCAGACAGAGGTAATGTTTAATGCATTTATTTCCACGTAGTTCATACTTTCAGAAGGTTTTCCAAAGAATAACGATGCTAAGAGAGAGCATGAATGCACGTAATGCAAAAATCTTCAGGTTCACGGAGTGTTGGTCTACACCGAAACCAAGCTTTAGTCCACTTTCTATTGTGCAAATAAAAAATAAAGCATGAACATATTAGTGACAATGTATTAATTTAGCTGTTCTTCGGGAATTGTAATATGTTTTCAAATTGTCATGCTCTGTAATAATCATCATTATTGATGGCGAGGTTTGTGACAAGACTTAGTATTAATGAATGTTTTTACACTGTATTACAAATATTAGATCTTGACAATTTGCGAGTTCGCTAAGATTCAACGTAAAACAGGTTGAAAGATTTAAGTCGAATGTACACGCTTCAATTTGTTTTTTTTTGTGTATATTGTAAATACAACTATTACAATTAGTTTGCTATAGAAGCTACAAAGCATAGACTCTAGCATTGAGAAAATGTTCACACCAGTATTAATGGCCGACTATTCTCTTTTGAGAGAATGTCCCAGATCTAATAGATGAAATGTTGCTTTTGAAAACAATATAAACTAGTTTCAGGGAACGACACGTTCACACGACATTTCCACACCACACAGAGTCTAGGGAACGATCAGCCTACGACACGCAAGTCTGCTGAGATTCCACGTAAAACAGGTTGTAAGGTTTAAGTCGATTTCATAATTGTCCTTTGGTTTTGTGTATACAATATTACAACCGTTTTCTAAAAAGCTAAATAGCACCACATTTCATCATTTAATAAAGGCTCAAGTACACCGATGGATACACATGGTTGAATATTCTCTTTCAAGAGAATGTCTCAGATCTCGTCTCTAATATATTCATGTAGGAAATGTTTCAGTTGATATACTAAGTCACATCGAGTACACGTTTGATATCAGTATCACAATCTTCCGAAAATCATCATCTCTCTCATTTATTGTAGATCTCTCCATGAAGATTGGAGTTCCTGTGGGTGTTTGTCTTGTACTTGTGTGTGGAGTCATACTGGTGATTCTGTACGTTCGTCGGTATGCCGTTTTCTTTAATACTTAATTGTAGCGTTCTCTTTATTTGGACATTAATTCATTGTTAAGTACTCGCATGGTCAATCGACCACATTTTCTTTTTTGGTAAATCAATTACAATTTTTTTTATAAAAAAGTGTTACAAAATATGTCAAGAAGTTTAATACTTACTACAGATGTTTTAATAAGATTATGATGCATTTAAACCCTTTGTCTTTTGTGCATGTATAAATATTTCATTAAAATCCTGTAATTTGTATATTTTAAGAGGACGAAGAAAGCAAGAAAGACGAGATTCAAACTATGTTGACACAAACAAAACAGAAAAAAAGAACAGTAAGCATAATACGTGTGGCAACAATACCTTACAAACTTCTGTAAATGTAAGACAATCTGAGCCAGACCAATCCGTTAATAACACAGTTCGGATTGGTTATAACAATGAACATAGACAATCGGAGACAAACAACGGCTATGAATATTTGCGGAAAACAGAAGCTGGATTTATGAATGAGGAACATGAATATGGAGATGCAAGCAGCAATGTTCGAGACGATGAAGTTAACACTTCTGGTGATGCTCTTGAACATACAGATTTTTGTTTTGCAAAACATGTTGACAATCCAACTAGCAATGATGGTGAAGATCTTGCACTCCATGTTTACGCTAATGAAGACAATGACCAGTACTCTGCTGTAAAAACTAAACGCCAAGAACCTGATAATGTTTATTATAATGTGTCTAACAGCAATGACATATGATTCAACAATTACAGACAAGTAACGAAGGCACGAAGAGACGAACAACGTGTATAACAGTAACCGTGTCACTTTTGTTGGTATAAATTATACTAAATTGCACAGTTTTGATGGTGTTTTTTCAATTGTATATGCAGCAGGTCCAGTATTAAAACACAAACGATGGTCAAAGTTATTGATCTATGAGTTTAATATATGTCCATTACAGTCCAGGTGTGTAGTGGAGTATTTGCAGTGGAGAATAAACAGTAGAGAATTTTAACTGTTTTAAGTATATGTCGTCTGAGTTTTGGTCTTAAAATGTTTCTGAATGAGGCCCCTGGTCACTTGAAATAACACAGTGAATGAAACATGCAGGACGTCAAGTGTAAGTTCGAGCATGCAGAAACGGTTAATTGCAGAGACTTGTCAGACTCACCGATCTGAAGATTTAAATCCAATTTCACGAATTAAAATACAGTTATACGAATTACATCACTTTACGTTACAACACATGTTTCACAAGAACATTAATATCCAAACGTTTCCGCATATAATTGACCACATAAGAGCTTTAGATGTTAAACAAGTATATAATTCCTTAAGCAACCTCGTTAAACATAAATAATAAGTAAGTCTCACATTACAAGCAAACCACGCTTAATCTATGTGAAATCCAAAAACATGCACGTGTACTTTTTCAGCTTCTGACAAACAAGTTTTTATTCCTTAATTTAAAACACATTTCGGCTCAGTCGCAGTTCAAGCAATAATAGCGTAATGTTTAACGTATTTTAAATACAGGTCATGTTTCAATTAGCAGGGTGTCTCTGTGTACGTCGCATAGCACTCGATACCCATAGTAAACGTATACACGAGAAGCAAAAATGGCATGAAGTCCTTGCTGGTCGCCTCAGTATGTGTTGTGTTTGGTTGTACACAACAAAGTTCATACCGAATAGTCCGAAATGGGCAAAAGAGTTGCCAATGTAGATAAATGTACGTGTTTGTGTTGTTATTTAAATGATGTTTCATTATTGTTCTATGTTTTCAAATTGTGTTTAGAAGTAGAAATAAATAACCAATGCAAATATGTTATTGTATTGTTTATTGATGCGTTTTTTATAAACTATTGTTCGTTATATACGTTGGTGTAAATGATTCACATTGTATAAGTTGCTACTGTGTTTATTTGACTGAATCTTTTCAACGCATTTGGCTTAGTCGATATTTACGGTCAACAATAACAACAACTGAAACAAACAGTCTTTGAACACTCGAACCTTTCATTATAACATTAATCATGTAATAAATGTTAGGGTGTCTCTCATAAGCAACAATTACTGCATTTGTATCGAGGGATCGCATGCCACTAATACTGAATAATGAAGCACAAGCAGATATGAAAGAATACACACACGTGTACTTGGAGACATCTATACATTCAAGGAGCCGTAAGACAAACATAAATGATGGTTACAGATAGGAGTATCGCCTTGGAATGATCAGTCGCGAAAACTATTGGGGTTTAAACCTGGTTTAAGGAATAGTTATGGTGATATTTTGTCATGGTGATATATGCAAATGAGCATTAATTCAAATTCATTTCTGAATATTTCATTTTTTCGTCTACGTTAGTAAATATTGTTAAAATATTATTTAAATTATGATAAGCTCCTAAATATTGCTTTTACTGAAATTAAACTTTTGTTTTAAAAATGCAGTACCGTGCTGTCGACTAGAGATCACTCGTGTTAAAGAATAATTAAGCTTTACTTTGACTCACCGCAGTCAAGAATTCAATTATGTCACTTTTAGATTGTAGGATTGTGGTCGAAGTAACGAGAAGTTGTTGAGGAATGTTATCAAACTTGAAGAGTGTTATCAATTGTTATCTTATCCATTACATTGAAAAATCATTTACTTCCTGTTAAAATAAATGATAAATTTTATAGATTAACACCTTACGTTATTTACCGGTTATTACTGTTACAATGCTTGTGCTCGGGATATTTTGCCTGCTGCTGTTTGTTCAAGAATCTTGTAGCGGTAAGTCTACTTTTACATTTTTCATGTGGCATGAATTTTATTTTAATTGGTTTTGATGCCATTTTTCAACATTTTCTTTCAGTTACACGGTTGGTTGACCTACCCAGTTTTCCTCTCATTAATTATCTATCAGTACTAACTGGCCCTTCAACAAGCAGCTAAAACTTCTCCACATGAATAAGATGGTGTGGCTAAATGACCAAAGTCAAATGTCATGGAAGAACATGGCGTCCCACAGCCGGTAATTGAACCAACTGAGCTAACCGTATGGGGCTTGTGCGAGACACACTTATATTTCAGTTATAACATTTAACTAATTATGTTACGTATCAAGATAAAGTGTATCCTCCCATCAGTTCCTGTACGTGTTCAAGCCATTCGTTTTACCATTTCGTTGCACTAATATCTTTACATTTGATTGTACATTTTATGAACGCTTGATATTCAAAGGTTAATATTATAGAATGATTGAAAATGTCAGGCTGACTAGTTAGAGGCCTTAGTTGGATTCAAAACGGGAAACATAGAATTTAATTATATTCGCAAAAGAATAACAGACCGATATAAATTGGCATGCCGTTTTTGATGTTAGTTATGTTTATGAAGCACCTTTGTACTTATCTGATTAGGATAAATAACTGAATATAAGTAAATGAAAATGAATTTATTACTGCTTCAGTGATTATTTATTGATAAACCTTTCATTTTCTAAATGTATTCAGCTGAAAGGTCAGGGCTCACATGTCGGATTTTATGAACGGGAAACATAGAATTTAATGAAACTGTGACTTAATTGATCGACATTATATTCGCAAAAGAGTAAAAGACCGATATAAAGCGGCATGACGTTTTCAATGTTAGTTATGTTTGTGAAGCATATTTTTACTTATCTGATAAGGACAAATAACTGATTATAGATTAACGAAAATGAAATTGTTACCGCTTCAGTGATTATTTATTGATTAACCTATTCATTTTCTAAATGTATTCAGCTGAAAGGTCAGGGCTCACATGTCGGATTTTATCTATATTTTAACATTTGTTGATATAAATATAATGTTATATTTTCGTTAACTTATACAATCGGTGACAGTGACATCGTCCCATGGACGCATGAAAGCATACTACATAACAATTACATAGCTTTGATGCTTGCTAGATATATATAACACCATAATGACTTTTACAAAACGCGATTGAAATAACTGAACACACAAAACTGTCGTCTCCCAGTAAGTATAATATAAACCCTTTGTCAAGATCTGGTTCAAATTCAAGTATCATAATGATATAATTTATGAAACAATTGCAACAACAATTAATTAATTGCAATATTCTTATGCAAATACTAAGCATGTTGTCATTCAAATCCAGTCCAGCAATTATTTCATATACTCGTGTTACATTATACTATCATTATCAGTAAAATGTCAATGGAAACATAATTGTGATATGACAGATAAATAGTGTATATCTGCTAAATATTTTAAGCAGTTGGACAATTTCTCCGTACTTTTTTGCATTTAAACCTGCTTTATTTTGCTGATTTGTTTGGTAGATTCTGGTACTCATGCGATATTCGCGTTATCGATGGGTCACTAAAACATGAATTTGAAATAAATCAACATATTTTAGAGATACTTGTAAGTGAAGAGAAGTATACATGGAGGGATGCTATGGAATTCTGTGCTAACAGATCGGCCCGCCTGGTCTCCTCAGATACAGCAATGCAAACCTATCTCAACTCTTCTGATGTGACTTGGAATTCCAACACTATCACATTGGACATACCTTGCCGTGAAGGTAGGTCGAGTAAGAGTTGTCTCCCGTTCAATATTCGTTGCATTATTTTAATCCATCATTATATTGTTTGCACACTATGAAGATGTATTAACTCGTTGTAAGTTTAATAATAATAACAATTCTAAGCTGTTGAGGAGAACCCGACTCGTGATCCGAAGGTAGTGGGTTCATTGAGTGTGATTAACATATACGGTATTGTAATAAATTGTTTCCAACTGATGTAATATTACTTTGGTCAAACGCAACCACCAATAAAACTATAAAATAACACTCCATTGTATAGAACAACTGCTTACTGTGTCTTTAATTCCAGTTTCGAAGACAAGGTTGTGTGGCTTTACGTTTAACTCTCATAACATTGGGTATCGTAAAGGGTTTACGTTGTTTGGAGACTGTAACGCTACACATTTCCATGCTTGTAAATCTCCGGGTGAGTTACGTTTGTAAACTGCTAATAATGTCTTAACTTTTGGATTGCATTTGATGGTAGCAAACGGAGGTTGTTAAATCCATACAAAGCGACGGTAGAAGCAGCATATCGATAGAGACGGACATGCAGAAGTGATAGAACTTTTACGGAGGTGTATATATATATTTCTCGCCAAGTCATGGATATGATAGAACAAAGACTAAAAATCAAGCTCCTTTGTTGTTTGATCTCTTGACACACATCGTAGTTGAAATATCGATACCTGTACGATTTTAAGAACGAGGAGTTTGCGTCATGCCGTCCAGCTGATTTTTACATTTGTAGCGACAGTAAAGTGCAATTAATTTAACTATTTACGCAAGTTTATCATTTACATACCTTTATCTAACAATGTTAGACATGTTCTATCATTGCGCTTTTTGATGGACATATTTCACAATCTAAACATTCATGTTCTACAGTCGAAGTGCCATTTTATGTGACTAATTGCACATACGATGAAGCGATGAAATGCAACTATACACTTACAGCATTGGAGTTACCATGGCTAGACACAGGATACTACTGGACAAAACGGACCTTCTCTTACTGCACTCAGCAAGCAATAGGTAACGTAATGTACTACTAGAGTCCACTACTAGACTATGTTCATTATCTAAAAAAAGAAAAAGAATTGTAGTACAGCTAATCGTATTAATATACACGTAATGTTTACTATCTGGTCGAGTTTTGAATTACCACTGTGCTGTTTGTTGCACAGGAGATTGTCACGAGTTCTTTCCTTTCTAGAGTTCTCTCCCTTTATCACTTCGGATGTAAGAAGCTTTAGACTCCATGTACTATATAAACATTTAAATTACTATAGATGATATAAAGGGAGAGCGCTCTAGAAGGGATACAAGGAAATAACTTGTGACAATCTCCTGTGGTTTGTTGCCAATATCGTTTTTAAGAAAAGACTGTGCGTTTATGTATGCATTTCCAGGTATGTTGGATGTTGCTACCGAACGTTTTTGTGGCGTGTATGGAGAGGACTTTGGAAATGCATTTGGAAACTGCTCAGAAATGTTTTTTGCATTATGCACGTCAGGTAAATATTGTTCATATTCAAGTATTAATTATAAATGATATTGTTTCTAACAGAAGATTTAATAATATTTTGATGATGTTTTTATAACTTTTTGCAAAGAATAGGTATTCAAGTAAATGTTAGTTGGCTATATCAATAAAACAAGCTTCCTCTACCGTATTTATGACTGTGTTCACCGTTTACTGAAAATATTTATATTCTAACTCGTAGCTACTAGCAGTTATGACTTTATGACCTTTAAATAAAGTAAACGCTTATGTACAGTTGACATGTTTCCGGTATCTTTTCAAGTAAATGTATACAAAACGCTTAATTACAATAGATACAATATATCATGAAAAGTATATATGTACAGTATTTAATATATTCTATAATTTATATGTTTCTGGTATCTTTCCATGTAAATATATATTTGCAGATACAAGCAATGCGGTAACAGGAGAGATAGGTAATGTACTTGTTATAAGGCACTTAATTCTATTCATTTCATGCTTTCGCTGGTTAACTAGCATACATCAGTCGGTGCACTGTTATTTCCACTAGTTTGTGTATTGATGCAAATAATAACAAAGCATGAACACAACTTCTATAAAAGTGTAAATTGCTTGCAATAACTTAATTTAATGTGGTATTTTACCATGGCGTACCGAAGAACATTGGCATTAGCAATTTAAATGGAATTAACGATTTATAATTTGGTGAAAAAGTAAGAAATATAAAGAAAATGTGTAGCGTTACGTTTTAATGAAAGATCGCATTCAATTTCATCTTGTGGATATCGGATTTAAATTCTTGTAAAGCATCCTATCGCTTTTTTCTAAATACATCTTAAATTCAATTCAAAAAGTGTGATATCTTTTCATTCTCTGTAATAAGCATCATTATTGGTGGCGAAAAACTTAGTATTGAAAAAGGGTAGAATAAAAATTAGGTCATGACAATTTGCGTTTGAAATACAGATAAAGTTGTTTCAGGGAACGACACATTCACACGACAATTCCATCCCACACATATTCCAGAGAAACATCAGCCTACGACACGTAAGTCCACTGAGATTCCACGTAAAACCCTTTGTAAGGTTTTAGTCGAGTTTATACTAGTCAATTTGGTTTCGTGTATACACTATTACAATAGTTTGCTGTAGAAGCTAAACAGCATAGCATCTCATCATTTAGTAAATGCTCACACCCATATTCATGACTAATTATTCTCTTTTAATGTAGAAATTGTTTCAGTTGGTACACTTGGTCTATATATCTATAACCCCATCACCGTGAAGAGTATGAAGAATGTTGATATTTTCTTCGGCGCACATGTATAATTTAGTGACAATGCATTAATTTAGCTGTTCTTTGATAATGTAAACATATATTCCTTATTTTATGAAATTTCTTGTAATATATTCTTAAACGAGACCCGTGGTAATTCAGAATGTCTCAAATCGTGATATGCTTTCATTCTCTGTATCATTATTGTTGGCCAGGTTTCCAAAACTAGTTGACTAAGCAAACCATAGTATTGATAAATGGTTGTTTAAAAAAATTAGGTAATGACAATTTGCGTTTGAAAAAGTTGTTTCAGGGAACGACACATTCACCAGACAATTCCATTCCACACAGATTTCAGGGAAACCTACGACACGTAAGTCCGCTTAAATTCCACGTAAAACCGGTTTTAAGGTTTTAAGCCGATATCATACTTGTCCATTTGGTTTTGTGTATACAATATTACAGTTAGTTTGCTGGAGAAGCTTTACAACATAGCATCTCATCATTTAATAAATGCTCACAACCATGTTCATGGCTGAATTTTCTCATGTCTGTGTTCATCGCCTACTGATAGATGTGTTCAAACTCTTAACTACGAGCAGTTACGACATGATGATCTTTAAATAAAGTCCAACGATCATTTACAAGTGATACAATATAACATGAAAAGTATATAGTGCACAGTATTTTATATATTATTTAATGTATGTGTTTCTGGTATCTTTCCATATAAATGTATGGTTGCAGATACAAGCAATGCGGTGACAGGAGACAGGAGTAATGTACTTGTTATTAGGCATTTATTTCCATTCAGTTCGGTTCTTAACCCGAATACATCAGTCCATGCACTGTTACTTTCACTAGATTGCGTAATGATTGGTCATGCTAAAAGTGTCTTTTTCTAAATCCAAACCTCTGGTAATGCAGAACGTCTCAAATGGTGATATGTTTTCCTTCTCTGTAATACGCATTATTATTGATGGCAAAGTTTCTGAAACTTATTGATGAAGCAAGACTTAGTATTGATAAATGGTTGTTTACAAATAAGGTCATGACAATTTGCTTTTGAAAAACATATAAAGTTGTTTCAGGGAACGCCACATTCACAAGCCAAGTCCTCCCCACACAGATTCCAGGGAAACATCAGCCTTCGACACGTAAGTCCGCTGAGATTCCACGTAAAACCGGTTGTAACGTTTTAAGTCGATTTCATACTCGTCCATTTGGTTATGTGTATACAGTATTACAATTAGTTTGCTGAAGAAGCTAAACAGCAGAGCATCTCATAGTTTAATAAAGTACTTATTTTTTGTAACTCTTGCCTGTGATGGTTTTACCCTATTTGCAAGGAATTTGTACAACAGGGCCACTAGAATTGAAGAAAATGACATATAAAACCTTCTTGGCGCTTCTTGTCCTCTTTGCAATGACCGGTCTTGTCTGACTTTTACTAAGCCATTGTTTGTTATTTATGCGTCGCTGGGGCTTAAAATATTACACCCAGGTTTCAACCCCAGTGAGCACTAAAATTACATTTTTATTTTTTTTCAAAGGTTTTATGGCACAATCGCAACGCTTGGCCTTCAGGTCTGGTGTCAACAAGTGGGGGATCCATCTAGCACAAAGCATCTTTAATTTCAAACAGTCAGTCAGAATATGATGGACAGTCCCTTCGGAAATACCTAGACTATTAGCTATCTGGGAAATAGTATATCGGCCATCTTTATCTACCATAGCTCTAACAGCAGCAATGTTTCCCTTTGTTGCTGGCCTACCAGGACGGTTACTGTCTTTCAGGTTATATAGACCCCCTTTAATTTGTTTAACCCAGTGAAAAACTGTTCTTAAAGTCACCATAGAACTACCATGTATGCGACACAATTCAGAAAAATTTAGGTAATGACAATTTGTGTTTGAAAAAGTTGTTTCAGGGAACGTCACATTCACAAGACAAGTCCTCCCCACACAGATGCCAGAAAAACAACAGCCTACGACACGTTAGTCCGCTGATATCCACGTAAAACTGGTTGTAAGGTTTTAAGTCGATATCATACTCGTCCATTTGGTGTTGTGTATACACTATTACAATTAGTTTGCTGTAGAAGCTAAACATTATAGCATTTTATCATTTGATAAATGATCACACCCCGTATTCATGGCTGAATATTCTCTTTCAAGAGAATGTCTCAGATCTCGTCTCTAATATTTTAATGTAGGAAATGTTTCAGTTGATATACTAAGTCACACCTAGTACACGTTTGATATCAGTATTACAATCTTCAGAAAAATCATCTTCTGTCATTTATTGTAGATCTCTCCATGAAGATTGGAGTTCCAGTGGGTGTTTGTCTTGTACTTGTGTGTGGAGTCATACTGGTGATTCTGTACGTTCGTCGGTATGTAGTTAGTTTTCTCTGTTCCAAATACTTAATTACATAATTGTGAATAATAATATCATTGTAATTAAGCACACGCATGTTCAATCGACCATGTCTTCATTTTGGTATATTAATTACAAAAATGGTATTAAACAATAATGTGTTCGTCGGTATGCAGTTTTCACTGCGCCTTATACGTTAATACTTAATTATTGGATTTTAACTCATTATTATAAAACAATAACTAAATACTGACATTTTAATAAGATTATGAGACATTTCAACCCTTTGTTATATTATGCATGTATCATTATTTCATCTTGTATGTGGTGTTCCCTGTTTTAGCTTAATCTCATACATATTTTATTTAAGTCGTCGGAGAAAGCACAAAAGACGAGAACCAAAATATTTAGACACAAACAAAACAGAAAAAAGGAACAGTATGCGGAGGACGCGTGTCAATAATACGTACGAGTTACATACTTCTGTAATTGTGAGTCAAACTGAGTCTGACCAGGCTGTTGGTAAAACGGTTCAGGTTGATCATAACTATCCACAGAGACAATCGGAGACTAACAGCGATTATGACTTTGTGGAGGAAACGGAAGCTGATTGCATGAGTAGGAAACATGAATATGGAGATACAAGCAGCAATGTTCGCAACAAGGAATTAAACAGTTCTGATGAGTTAGTTGATAACACAGATTATTGTTTTGCGAAAGAGGTTGACAATCAAACTAGCAACGAAGGTAAAGATCCTGATTACCACATTTATAACTCCGCTAATGAAGATAATGGACAATACGATGCTGTGACAACTAAACGCCAAGAAGAAATCAAACCTAACAATGTGTATAATCATGTATCGTACAGAAGTGACAGGGAAAGTGATTATGATTCAACAATTCCAGGCAAGCAACTGAAGCACCAAGAGACGGACAATGTTTATAATTCTTTTTCAGGTGACGGTGTTGACGAATCAAATGAATATGATTTTACAGGGTCAATGTCGGACACTACAGAAGCTGAAATAGAAGATAACACTTACAATACACTCAATTTGAAGTAAGCTGTTAATGTGATTGATGTACAGATTCTTCAGACACTTGCCTCATACATCTGTCAGATTACATTCTTTTTCAGATCTTGTTTCACAAGTACTCATAGATATTTAAAAAGCTGTTGGTACAAATAATTGATGATTCTGTTGTAGTCATAAAACTAGAAGTTGTAAGTCCTGGCAAAGGTCCAGTATTTTTACTGACAGTTCCAATGCTGTATATCGCTGTATGGTTATTATTTCTTTTTGTGTTTTAAATGTATGTTAAATTTCACTTTCCCCTGTTCAATTCTTTCACTTTATATAGTGTTCATGTTATTTTCTCCCGAGTTTTAGGATATTGTTGCAACTGTCTTGACTTGTCCTATAATCTTTTCCATCCATTAATACCCCCTCTTTGATTCTCCTTGTAATCCCTTATGGTCGACCAGGCCGTTTCTTTGCGCTCATGTTCCCTTACGCATGTACCATTGCACCTCCTCAAATGCCTGAAATTTTATGGATTGTTGCTTTACTGGAGGTCTTTGTGGAGAGGCACTGTGTTATGTATGTGGCGTTCCCTGTAGCAACTTATTCTCTCTCTTTTATCCATTAGGGCAGGTCATACTTGAAGTATTGTTAAACAACTTGTGGATGTTTCTGGGCACCTATTCCACACCCAGCAAATTTATATGTAGTGTTCCCCAAAGTGTCCATTTTATATCCTTGTTATACTGAAGAATGGCGAAGGGGCATAAATTGATAACCCGTCCACGTGAAAAATTGGTAAAATCAGTAACTCTTGAAAGAGTAGATTCAATTCATGTTGGGCATATAAGAAAAGTATATTAAAATACTTGTTTACTTCGATTTCGGTTACATTCCACCACTTTTTGGAGGAATGGTTGCCCCTTTTTGCATTCTATTGAAAAACACATAGCGGGGGCCTACGTGTCCTATGGTCATATCTAGTTTTAATGATAAAGATGTGGTCAAATTGACTATTATTTAACAGTGGTGCATACATTCATTTGCTATTACGTACGATATCACATATTTCATGCCAAGGATAAAATTTCCAATGTAACAAATGTGGCTACTTGTCTTTCTTATTCATGTCAACAAATATGTATGTTATAAATATGTATCGATGTGAAAACAAAATACAGTAAAAACTCGATAATGAGACCACCAATGGGTCCGCCATAAAGTGGTCTTAATATCGAGTTGGTCTCGTTATTGAGTTTAGTCATATTGTGCGTATCAGTACTAGTAATGTTATGTTTTCCCAAGATATTTGTGTTATTTTAAATACTTCTGTGTCCCATAAATGTGTGGGATTATAAATAAAAGTTAAATAATGGAAGAAAACAGGTTAATAACACAATATAATTTTTATGTTGATAAATACAATATAAACAATGAAATAGGAAAAACAATTATCATAGACTTCCACCAATTCCACCATCCTCTTGAGGATTGAATGAACCTGAAAATTAAAGCATATCAAATATTATAGGTACATGTAATGATGTTTATATAAAAAAACACACTAGAAGTTTAATGATAATAACAGGTAATGTAACAGACATGACAGTTCTATCACTGAAATTACTGGCTTGAGCGGTATCTGTTCTTCAAGAATGTAATTTTAACATGTTAATTTCAACTTTCATAGCCAACGGCTGTAAATTTTACAACTGCTTCCTCAGCAAATTGTCATTACATTTATTGTGTCCTATAAACATAGTTTGTGAAGCAGAGGTCAGATTAAATCACCTGAGTCTTTCCAATGTCATATTTATCAGCCTGTTGCCTCTGACTTTTTCCTGGACAGTCTTTCAGAGAAAACTCTGTCTACTCATTTTTGAACTTTTAAACAAATTTAATCAGCTAAGTTCATGTAGGTCTTTATAAATGAAACCACGGACATATGAACGGTTTATATGTCCCTGATGAAAATCAAATTCAGATATGATTGATTAATCTGGTCAGATACTATTACGGAAGTTTATCAATGAAAACACGGACATATAAACGGTTTATATGTCCCTGATGAAAATCAAATTCAGATATGATTGATTAATCTGGTCAGATAATACATTGTATTACGGAAGTTTATACGATTTGTTGTTTCCGTCAATTAACAAGTACAGTATAACAGATAAATTAGCGTAGAATCAAATATGGGACTGCTAACTGCTCAATTAAGGGTCTCACAAAGGGCCAAACAATAAAATACCCACCTCTTGGTGTGTTTATGACCCCTGGGGGATTAAAGTGTCATCAATCAATTATCGTAAACAAATCCGAATTAACAACCTCGGCTGTCGGTGTGACTAAAATCCACACTGCCCGTTTCGGGACGGTACGTGGTCGTATTTTCGAGTTGAAAATGTGTCTTCATTATTGATCGGGACCTGAATAAGCGGTCGCATTACGCAATATCGAGTTGCCCGCAATTTCGAGTTCCGCGACCATTGAATTATATAGAGAAAAATTCGGGTCCGGAAAAAACGGTTGTTATAATGAGTTGGTCGCAAAATCGAGTTGGTCGCATCATGAGGTTTTACTGTATATCTGTTACCAATACATTATCGTTTTCATTCATACATTTGTTAAGTTACGTATATCCACGATGAAAAAAGAAATCTTGCTGACAATACACTAACCAAAACTAAAAACAGTAAAACCTCAATAAAAAGACCCTTGAAAACAAACTGGTTTGCTTATTGATGTGGTCTTAATATTGAGGTTAAATAAAGAGCAAAACAGTGAACATGAACTAGAAAAGTGTGTTCTTAATTTCGAGTATATATCATGTATATTTATTTCAACAGTCAGTTCCTGCATATGATTGTTTGACAAACGTGTCTGTTTGAAATGCTCACTATGTGTGAGTCCACTTTGGACGCCAATACCGTTTGATGGTGATGTTTTACTTTCTACAATATCAAAATTATCATTGATAGTACTAATGAATCGCTCAACAAGTCTGGTAACATGTTTGGTAGACATATCATGGTTGATGCTGAAGTGGAATGTTCTTCTGTATCTGTAACATTTTGACTGAAGTGGTTAAAATCAAACATATATGTTACTGCGAGAGAAGCATCCTGTATGTTGGGAGCATTTATATCAGTATGACGTTGATTATTAGTACTTAACGATTACTAAGAATATGAAATAAACTTTATCAAAAAGTTGAATTATATATTTATTATGGAAAGATCCCTCGTGACAGAAGCATGAACAAACCACGGGCAGGTTGTCCAACTAACGATACAATATGTATCACATTAACAGGGATGTTGATTTAGGCAGAAGTGAATAAGTGTTAAATGTATTCAAATATTTGATATGTATATTTATATAATATAATACCTGATGATCAGATATATAAACACAACCACTCCTATGACCACACACGCTACAGCCAAGATTATCAAACCAACGTGCTTGCCAGCATCTAAAACATTGGGGATTTAATAAATTTTCTACTGTAAAGGATTCAGTTCTACCACGGACATATAAACCATGGATTGGAAACTGGCTGATATTGGTGAAACGATAACAAGAAATAAGTTACCCACAATCCTTAGCGCGCGCTCGGCAACTATCGTTAATTCCCGTCACTTTCTCGATTGGCTCGTTTAGCCTGTCTATATGTCCGTCGTTCTACTTATTTTGTAGCTGCAAACAATCGTGTTTTTCGTTAGCACATCGTATTTGATTTAATTAAACATGCTTCGTTAGTGAACACGCGTTATACAGAATCTGATTGATTACACATTAATTACACAATTTGAAAATATTTGTAAATATTTCAGGGTGCTCAATGTCATAACATATACATTTTACCAATGTATTAAATTGTACTATATATGAGCACACTAGGAGGGGGTGTCCCAGACGGTTGATGATGTGTGCTAATCAAACATACGAGTTACAAACTTCTGCAAATGCCATTGAAGATAAACCTGACCAAATAGTTCGTAAAAAGTACGAGTTGGTAATATCAATCAAAAGAGGGGGTTGTCTCCGGAGACAAGCAGCGGTTACAAATCTGTAGAGAAAAATGAAAGTGGTTTTATAAATAGAGAATATGGATGCATAGATACCCACAACGATGTTCGCAACAAGGAATTAAACAGTTCTGATGAAGATTTTGATAATTCAGGTTATGAGCCCGAACTTCACATTTATAACTACGCTGATGAAGACAATCGACAGTATGATGCTGTGACAACTACACGCCAGGAAGACATCAAACCTGATAATGTTTATAATCAAGTATCTTTCAGAAGTGACATGGAAAATGATTATGATTATGAACGAAATGCGTCTGTTTTCATTTTTTCTCTTACTGGAGTTGTGTAATGTTGCCGTTCGGTATTTAACACACCGTCTGGTTGGAACCAAAGAATTGATGTGTTAATGAAAGCTGAAACATGTACTAAGTGTAGCGATATTTTAAGGTCACAGTTTTTTTTTTTAATTCACGACTATCTCTGTGCATAGACTAAATATGTTGACCATATTGTATCGCTGTGACACAAAACGCATACGGTCTTATTTTCTTGTTAAGAATTGAATTAATTACCAATGCAAATATGGCATTGTATTGTTTATTGATGGGTTGTTTATAAATTATTGTTCGTTATATACGTTCGTGTAAATGATTCACATTGTCTAAGTTGCAAATGTGTTTATTTGACTGCATCTTTTCAACGCATTACGGTCCACAACAACAACTGAAAGAAACACACAGTCTTTAAATACTCAAACATTCCATTATAACAATAATCATGTGATAAACGGGTGGTTTCTCTCATAAGCAACAATTACTGCATTTGTATCGAGGGATCGCATGCCACTAATACTGAATAATCGAGCAGGAAATATCACACGCACAACGAACAAACACCCTTAAAGCACAAGCATGTATGAAAGAATACACATGCGTGTACTTGTAGATATCTATGCATTCAATGAGCCCTAAGACAAACATAAATGATGGTTACAGATAGGAGTTTAAGTAAATAAGTAAGTAAGTAAATTGTTTATTATAGTGACATGCATTTGACCTATATGTCACCTAAAATATGAATCGTAAACATAGAGTATAAATAATTTTATACTAAGTATATATCGCCTTGAAATGATCGGTGGCAAAAACGCCATTGGGGTTTAAACCTGCTTTAAGGAATATTTATGGTGATATTTTGTCATTGTGATATATGCAAATGAACATTAATTTAAATTCATTTCTGAATATTTCATTTTTTCGTCTACGTTACGTTACAAAATATTATTGAAATATCAATTTAAGCATGATAAGTTCCTAAATATTGATTGTACTGAAATTAACTTTAGTTTTGAAGATGCAGTACCGTGATGTCGACTAGACAACATTCGTGTTAAAGAATAATCAATTTTTACTTAGATTCGCAGCAGTCAAGAATTCAACTACGTCCCTTTTAGACTACGCAGATACGAGTTTGTTATACAGAAATGACAAAACGTTTGATGGCACGTAAAAGATACCGTATGATTTTTTGTACATGTAACACTTGTCGAAGTAACAAGAAGTAGTTGCGGCATGTTATCAATATTGAATAGTGTAATTAAGTGCTTTCTTATCCATTAAATTGAAAATTCAATTACTTCCTGTTAAAATAGACGATACATTTTATAGATAAACGCGTTAAGTTATTTATCGGTTATGAGTGTTACAATGCTTGTGCACGGGATATTTTGCCTGCTGCTGTTTGTTCAAGAATATTGTAGCGGTATGTCTACTTTTACATTTATTCGTGTGGCATGATTTTTATTTTTATTGGTTTTGATGAAATTTTTCAGCATTTTCTTTCAGTTACACGTTTGGATGACCTACATAGTTGTCCTCTCATTAATTATCTACCAGTACTAACGGGCCCTTCCGCAAGCAACTTCTCCACATGAATAAGAGGTGGAGCACAAATGACCAAAGTCAAATGTCATGGAAGAACATGGCGTCCCACAACCAACCGAGATAACCGGATGGGGCTTGTGCGAGACAAACTTATATTTCAATTATAACATTTAACAAATTGTGATACGTATCAAACTAAAGTGTATCCTCCCATCAGTTCCTGTACTTAACATGCGATTGAAAATTTTATGAACGCATGATATTCAAAGGTTAATATTATAGACTGATTGAAAATGTCAGGCTGACTAGTTAGAGGCCTTAGTTGGATTCAAAACGGGAAACATAGAATTTAATGAAACTGTGACTTAATTGATCGACATTATATTCGCAAAAGAGTAAAAGACCGATATAAAGCGGCATGACGTTTTCAATGTTAGTTATGTTTGTGAAGCATATTTTTACTTATCTGATAAGGACAAATAACTGATTATAGATTAACGAAAATGAAATTGTTACCGCTTCAGTGATTATTTATTGATTAACCTATTCATTTTCTAAATGTATTCAGCTGAAAGGTCAGGGCTCACATGTCGGATTTTATCTATATTTTGACATTTGTTGATATAAATATAATGTTATATGTTCGTTAACTTATACAATTGGTGACAGTGACATCGTCCCATGCATTAAAGCATACTACATAATAATTACATAGCTTTGATGCTTGCTTAGATATATATATCAATTATCAACAGAATGACTTTTACAAAACGCGTTTGAAATAACTGAACATACAAAACTGTTGTCTCCCAGCAATTATAATATAAACCCTTTGTCAAGATCTGGTTCAAATTCAAGTATCATAATGATATAATTTACGAAAAAATTGCACAACAATTAACTAATTGCAATATTATTATGCAAATACTAAGCATTTTGTCATTCAAATCCAGTCCAGCAATTAGTTCATATCCTCGTGTTACATTACACTATCATTATCAGTAAAATGTCAATGGAAACATAATTGTGATATGACAGATAAATAGTGTATATCTGCTAACATTTTAAGCCGTTGGCCAATTTCTCCGTACTTGTTTGCATTTAAACTTGCTTTATTTTGCTGATTTGTTTGTTAGATTCTGGTACTCATGGGCTATTCGCGTTATCGATAGGACACTAAAACATGAATTTGATATAAATAAACATATTTTAGAGATAATTGTGAGTGAAGAGAAGCATACATGGAAAGATGCTATGGAATTCTGTGCTAACAGATCTGCCCACCTGGTCTCCTCAGATACGGCATTGCAAAGTTATCTCAACTTTTCTGATGTGACTTGGACTTCCAACACTATCACGATGGACAGAAATTGCGGTGAAGGTAGGTCGATTAAGATTTGTCTCCCGTTCAATATTCGTTGCATTATTTTAATCCATTATTATATTGTTTGCATACTTTGAAGAGCGTGTTGTAAGTTTAACAATTATAACAATCCTAAGGTCGTGGGTTCGATTCCCACATTGAGCGAGGTTGAACCTCGAATTCCACAATCCCAGTCATTAAGTGTGATTAACATATATTGTAATAAATTGTTCCCAACTGATGTAATATAACTTTGGTCAAACACAACCAACAATAAAACTATAAAATAACACTACATTGTATAGAACAACTGCTTACTGTGTCTTCAATTCCAGTTTCCAAGACAAGATTATGTGGCTTTACGTTTAACAATCATTCCATAGGGTATCGTAAAGGGTTTACGTTGTTTGGAGACTGTAACGCTACACATGTCCATGCTTGTAACTCTAGGGGTGAGTCACGTTTGTAAACTGCTAATAATGTCTTAACTTTTGGATTGCATTTGTTGGTAACAAACGGAGGTTGAAAATCCGTACAAAGCGACGGGAGAAGCAGCATATCCGTAGAAACGGACATGCAGAAGTGATTGAACTTGCTCTAAGGTGTATATATACATGTATATATTTCTCGCCAAGACTGGATATGATGAAACTATGTCTATAGATCAAGAGCTTTCGTTGTTGTAATACGGTTGTAACGATTTTTTAAGAACGATGTTGTGTCATGCCGTCAAGCTGATTTTGACATTTGTAGCGAAAGTAATATTTGTTTCAGTGCAAATAGCAATCAATTGTTAACTATTAACGCAAGTACATCATTTATATACCATTATCTAACAATGTTAGATATGTCCAATCATTGCACTTTTTGATGGACATATTTTACAATCTAAACATTCATGTTCTACAGAAAAAGTGCCATTTTATGTGAAAAACTGCACATACCATGAAGCATTGGAATGCAACTATACACTTACAGCAGCAGAGGTAAGATGGCTACCAACAGGATATTACTGGATAAAACGAACACTGTTTTATTGCACTCAGACAACAGGTAACATAATGTAGTACTAGAACGCACTATTCGACTTTTATCATTATTTAACAAAAATAATAATGTTTTACTGCAGCTAATCGTATTAATATACACGTATTACCTGTAAGTCCTAAAGCAATATTTGTGTATAACATTTTTATTTCACGCTGACATCAATCCTTACAGTACAACAACACGAGCTGTGTGCGTTCACTTATATAGATGGTAGTATCAGGTCTTGGTCAGACGACATTCTGTTCACTAGGTGTGACTCAAACAAGTCATACATCTGTAAGGATACAAACGGTAAGAAATGAAATTATTTCACATGTGACGTCACCATGTACTGACAGTAAGCAATATATGAAAATATATCGAATACAAATTGTTTCCTGCTTGCAAATAGTGACATCACATGTTGCGTTTTCTAGAAATGATGTTACTTACAGAAGAGGTTGTAAATCCCACAACAGCGCTCATATTGTAAGCATTAGTAAAAGCTGTAGCATCTTAATTTATGTGTTACTGTGTGCTGTTGATGGTGAATGTCTACATTGTGTTGTGTGCAGTTTCTTCATGTGTTCCAAATATTATAGATCTTGATACATTGTATGCCTGTTGTATTTTCTGTTACAATTATACCGGGTTGTATGCAGTCATTGTAACTGACCAAATGCCAATGAAATGAATGAATTTATAGTTGTCGAATAAACGAGGTCCGACTGTATTTTAATGCGTCTATTACTGAAATACCAAAACATGAATAAGCGAATGTCTTCATCAGGCGGACAATAAATCTAAAATCTATTTTTGATAGCTAACATGAATGCGGAACATCAAAAAACACTGATTGTCAAATTGATAAATACGCCAAACACCTCAAAAGGTAAAATGAAGATAACACTCAAGGGGGCTCATATTGGAGGGTTATCGAATTTTCACAATTTAAGGACACGATTGCAGATAGTTCGATGTGAAACAGGAACGGATCTCAAACGCGTTTAAGATTGCTTAGTTTATTTTCCTGGCTTTAAAATGAGGAAAACACAATCCCAAATCCCCAAATTTCAGGAAAACGGAAGAAATCAGTTTTCAACATTACTCAAATATGATAATATAAGAGACTTATATTGTTTATATTGATTTTATGTGTTAGTTTTATCTTATTAATTGTTATGTACGTTTGTATTTAGTTTATAATATTCATACTTAAATTTGTAGAGACAGGGTGGGACATTCACAGAGGAAGTTACGATCAAGCAGCTGAATGCATACATCCATATATCACAGTAATTACTTACTTAGATAGTTCCCGGATAAACAGTACAGGTTATTACTGGATCAACAAACAATTACAACAAGAGGAACATACACTTCAAGGTAACAATGATAATATCATCAACCACAGCGAGCCACGTACTCCCAAGTGTACAGCCAACACGGTTAGCTCAGTCGGGAGAACTGTTTGATACTGGTTGGTAACCCAGGAACACTGCGTAACTAAACTTACCGCCCGTACATAACTGAAATACTGTTGAAAAACAGCTTACATAATTATTCTACTCTTCAAATGGAAAATAAACAAATTATGCAATATTAATTCGTTTTATTTTTATAAATCACAATTAAGCCTCCAAAACAACATCGAACAAAACATTTAGTTTGTGACGTCAAAACTTTGATCGGGAAATACTCGACGTCATTACCAACGTCACTAATACAAATGTTGCCGGGGCAGTGCTCACATATTATTTGAATTACAGGTGATGTACGATTCATTTTTACCCCGTCATTGTGCGGGATATATGCTGCTGATACAGGGTATTGTTATGGAAGCTGCTACAAGAAGTATCGGACTTTATGTAGACTTCGTAAGTACATGTGCACTTAACCTCTACAAATCCTATGTCTACAACATTTGGAAACATGTCTAATTACAAGGACACATGTGTAAGTTTTATCGTAGTGTGATGTTCTTAAGTTTGATAGTCTGTTACAATATATCATTTTACCACAATACATATTTTGGCATTTTAGCTGCTACGCTCACAGCCTGTCGTTATATATTTATATGGTTCAGCAACTTGATGCAGTTGTTTTGTTTTCTTTTGTCAACTTTTGTTTTTGTAATTGTAGAAAAAAGCCATCCGGAATTTAATAAAGAATGCTTGAATCGTAAGTGTTTTTATTTCGTTACACTATGGAGAGCTTTTTACATGCACAGCAGTAATTGTTTTACAGTTATGTCTGTAATGAATCATGTGATGAATTCTAGTTTTTCCCGGTAGTCACATGCTCAGAACATCTTCCATTGTAGTCAAACACTCAAGGATTTTATTGGTAATGACTATTTTTTGGCTAGTATATGTGTCTACTATGGCTTGTCTGCATTTGTGTCGATGATTAAATCCAGTTTGTATCTAATCTGTCTTTTTTTGGACTAAACTTTCAATGAAATATTGAATGTAGGAATGCATAATTTCATGTAAGCGTAACTGTTTCTTTCATTTTGATAATAGTAAACCAATAATAATATTAAAATTATACATCATGTCTGATATCAGAAAAATACAAAACAAGAACAGTATGGATCACATGAGAGTGGTATGAGTTCTCTCCCCTTTTCGCTTCTATTATATAGAAGGGGTAAAGGGAGAGAACTCTAGAAGGATAATGGGTGAGAACTCGTGACAATCTCCTGTGGTATGCATATTTTAATGTCATCATCAATGTGTTACCTTTCAGCGGTTACAGATTCGGATGAGTTCGAGTCTTCATCGGTTAACCCAAAGACAAGTGATTTTTCCCGCAATGTTATTTTACTTAATGAAATGTTCAACACATCATCGCCCGAAGTAAACATCACAAATCTGACACAAGATAATCAGCAGTTAAATGCAGACACGTCTAGTAAGTATTTAATAATATTGTTCTAAATTTACGAGTGTTGCCTCAGAAGGACGTAAACTTTTGCTATAATAATTTAATTCATACATAGATTTTGATAGAAATTCGGTGGAACAATATGTAACTTTCTATCTTTCACGGTATAGCAATGTGTGCTTACTTTTGTCCAGGGACACTTTGATTTCTTGTCTCAATAGTACTAACGTTCTTAATGTTCATCTCTTTACTGAATAATTTATTTGTCTATATCTCACCAAGTTTGTATGCTGTAGTAAAAGTCTACGTAATTCTTGGACACCCCTCCTATTGTGCTTATATATAGTACAAGGATTGTGGGTAAATCATTTGTTGTTATTGTGTCACCGATATCAGCCAGTTTCTTATTAATCGTTTATATGTACGTGGTAGAACTGAATACTTTGTAGTAGAAATTAAGACCCGGTAAATGTATTAAATGGTATTATAATCTCTATGTTTTAGATGCTGGCAAGCTCGTTGGTTTGATCATCTTGGCTGTAGTGTGTGTGGTCATAGGAGTGGTTGTGGTTATATATATGATCATCAGGTATTGTATTATATAACTATATATGTCAAGTATTTGATATCATTGAACACTTACTCACCTTTGAATTGTATACATCAACATCCCTGTTAATGTGATACATATTGTATCATTGATTGGACAATCTGTCCGTGGTTTGTTCATGCTTCAGGCACGAGGGATCTTTCTATAATAAATATACAATTTAACATTTTAATAAAGTTCAATTCATATTCTTAGTAATCGTTACTAATAATCAAAGCCATTCTGATATAAATGCTCACAACATACAGGATGCTACACTCGCAGTTATATAGTTTGTTTGATTTTAACCACTTCAGTCAAAATGTTACGTATTTATCCCCTTACAGATACAGAAGAACATTCCACTTCAACATCAACCATGATATGTCTACCCAACATGGTACCAGACTAGTTGAGCGATTCATTAGTACTATCAATGATAGTTTTGATATTGTAGAAAGAAAAACATCACTGCACAGTACAGGCGTCCAAAGTGGACTCGCACAAAGTGACCATTTCAAACAGACACGTTTGTCAAACAATCATATGCAGGAACTGACTGTTGAAATAAATATACATGACGTCTCATGACAATGTCGAGAATAATAACTTCATACAACTTTAATACAAAACTTCGATGCACATGTATCATCTTTTATTTATAAGCCAAATTAATACATTTTTACATAGAATGATAAGTTTACAATAGTCTTAGCATTCTTAAATACATTCATGCATCGTAATATTTATTTTGTATCGTATTCATTGTGGTTTTGCAGTATTATAAATACACTATATAGGTTGTTGACAGGGTATATGGGAGAATATTTTATATTTTTTATTCTGTATATCCTTCCCCCATTTTTTATCTTAATTCGGTCCCTATAGATCTGTGTTAAGAGTCTCTGGATTGTCAATGTAGCCTTCCCTGTGCTACATTTCTCATTTTCATTATTCCATCAAATACGTCTACACAATGCAGGGACGTAGCCAGGGTTGGTGGGATGTTATATGCAAGGAATCTCCATGGGTTGGGGGCATGCTCCCCCGAGAAAATAAATCTTTTTTTCTAGAACATTTGTGTTGCAGTGTGGGTGGCATTTTCACAAGTCAATGTTGCAGTATGATGTATTCAGAAAATGTATCTCCCAAAGTGCAATTGATTGCTTAACATAATTGCAAGTTAGAGTTTTTACGCAATGTGTATACAGCGTATTTTTGTGCAGGAAAGCTACGCGCCTGCAATGATCTGTTTCATATTATACTTATATTTTATATAAGTGTGTAACTATTTTTCGCATATTTTCAAGAGATCGTTTAGTTTTCTTACTTACAAGTACGCAGGCTCGTGATGTATGTAAAAGGTTGGGTAAGTATACTGTCTGCACGATTTATATATTCATTGTTTATATACATACCTTTACAGATGTATGAATGAAAACGATACTGGAATATTTGTAATATACATGTATTTTGCTTTCACATCGATACATATTTATAACATACATATTTGTAGAATAAATAAGAAAGACAAGTTGCCACATTTATGATATTGGAAATTTATCATTGGCATGAAATATGTGATATCATATGTAATAGCCACAACTGTAAATGAATGTTTGCACCACTGTTACAAAATAGCCAATTTGACCACATCATTATCGCTGGAGTATCATTAACATAAACAAATATAGGACACGAATGCCCCCGCTATGTGTTTTTCAGTAGAATGCAAAAAGGGGCAACCATTCCTCCAAACAATGGTGGATTGTAACCGAAATCGAAGTAAACATGTATTTTAATATACTTTTCTTATATGCCCAACATGAATTGAATCTACTCTTTCAAGAGTTACTGATTTTACCAATTTTCACGTGGACGGGTTATCAATTTATGCCCCTTCGCCATTCTTCAGCAAAAAAGGACATAAAATGGACCCTTTTGGGAACACTACCTATAAATATGCTGGGTGTGGAATAGGTGCCCAGAAACAGTCACAAGTTGTTTAACAATACTTCAAGCATGACCTGCCCTAATGGATAAAAGAGAGAGAATAAGTTGCTACAGGGAACGCCACATACATAACACAGTGCCTCTCCACACAGACCTCCAGTAAAACAACAATCCTTAAAACTTCAGGCATTTGAGGAGGTGCAATGTTACATGCGTAAGAGAACTTGTGCCAACAGCTTTCTAAATATATATGAGTACTTGTGAAACAAGATCTGAAAAAGAAAGTAATCTGACAGATGTATGAGGCAAGTGTCTGAGGAATCTGTACATCAATCACATTAACAGCTTACTTCAAATTGAGTGTATTGTAAGTGTTATCTTCTATTTCAGCTTCTGTAGTGTCCGCCATTGACCCTGAAAAATCATATTCATTCGATTCGTCAACACCGTCAACTGAAAAAGCGTTATAAACATTGTCCGTCTCTTGTTGCCTCAGTTGCTTGCCTGGAATTGTTGAATCATAATCACTTTCCATGTCACTTCTGTTCGACACATGATTATAAACATTGTTAGGTTTGTTTTCTTCCTGGCGTTTAGTTGTCACATCAACGTATTGTCCATCGTCTTCATTAGCGGAGTTATAAATGTGGTAATCGGGATCTTCAGCATCATTGCTAGTTTGATTGTCTACATCTTTCGCAACACAATAACCTGTGTTATCAACACCTTCTACAGAACAGCTAACATCCTTGTTGCGAACAATGCTGCTTGTATCTCCAGTTTGACTCACAATTACAGAAGTATGTAACGAGTTCGTATTATTGACACGAATTTTCCGCATACTGTTTCCTTTTTCTGTTTTGTTTGTGTCTGAATATTTTGAATCTCGTCCTTTGTGCTTTCTCCGACGACTTAAATAAAACATATAAGAAATTTTAAGTTAAACAGGGAGCACCACATACATAAGACAAGCTATATTGCAGGGATTTAATGAAATAATGATATAGGCATAAGATAACAAAGGGTTGAAGTGCATCATAATTTTATTAGAATGTCAGTAGTAACCATTGTTTTTTTGACATATTGTTTAGTACCTGTTTGTAATTAATTTATCCAAACATCAGATATGGTCGATTGACCATATGTGTACTTAATAACAATGAATTAATGTCTTAGTAAAGATAGTTCAATAATTAAGTATTAACATATAAGGCGCAGAGAAAACTGCATATCGACGAACATACTGTTTAATACCCTTTTTGTAATTTATATACCAAACTAGAAATGTGTCCATAGGACACTTGCAGCCTAGTTGCTCATATTTTGTGAATGGGTATCAACATTACCAAGTAAACAACTGTACTGATTATGGTGATAATTCAAGGGCCATAACTTTGCACTTACTAGTGGTAACTATTTATGAAACACCAGGTGCACAACTATACAGGTTGGTGAACATTCCTGTAAAATATCATGACCCTGGTTCAAATTCTTTTGGAGATATGTGCGACACATGATTGCATACTCTGTAGGCTATTTTTAAACTGAGTCAGGGGCCATAACTTTGCACTTACTGGGCACAGCCAAACATGAAACCCCTGGTGCGTAACTACACATGCTGGTGAAAATTCCTGTAAAGTTTAATGACTCTGGTTCATATTCTTTTACAGATATGAATGACACAAGTGCATACTATGTAGGCTATATTTTAGCTAATTTTAACTTTAGTCAAGGGCCATAACTTTGCACTTACTGGGCACAGCCAAACATGAAACACCAGGTGCACAATTACCCATGCTGGTGAACATTCCTGTAAAGTGTTATGACTCTGGCTCGTATTCTTTTACAGATGTGAATGACACAATATTGCATACTCTGTAGGCTATATTTTAACTAAGTCAAGGGTCATAACTTTGCACCTACTGGGCACAGCCAAACATGAAACCCCAGGTGCACAACTACACATGCTGATGAACATTCCTGTAAAGTTTTATAACTCTGTCTCATAGACTTTTGGAGATATGAGTGACACAATATGTTGTGACGGACGGACGGACAAGGACAAATCTATATCCCCCTTTCAGAGTGGGGGCATAAAAAGAAGACATGGTCGATTGAACATGCGTGTACTTAATTACAATGTGTTAATTATTCACAATTATGTAATTATGTATTTGGAACAGAGAAATCTAACTACATACTGACGAACGTACACAGAATCACTTCTTGACATATTGTTAAACACTTTTTTATAAAACAATTTGTAATTGATTTACAAAAAAAGAAGATTTGGTCGATTGACCATGCGTGTACTTAACAATGAATTAATTTCCAAGTGAAGAGAACTCCACAATAAAGTATTAAAGAAAACTAACTACATACCGACGAACGTACACAATCACCAGTATGACTCCACACATAAGTACAAGACAAACAGCCACTGGAACTGCAATCTTCATGGAGAGATCTACAATAAATGACAGATGATGATTTTTGGAAGATTGTGATACTGATGTCAAACTTGTACTAGGTGTGACTAAGTATATCAACTGAAACATTTCCTATATTTAAATGAAAGAGACGATACATTGTCTTGAAACTTGAGTACTCAGCCATGAATATGGGTGTGCGCCTTTATTAAATAACGAGATGCTATGCTGTTTAGCTTCTACAGCAAACTAATTGTAATATTGTAGACACAAAGCGAACTGGACGAGTATTAAATCGACTTAAAACCTTACCACCGGTTTTACGTGGAATCTTGGCGGACTTATATCTACTGTTACCTTTGGTAGGCTGATGTTTCCCTGGAATATGTGCGGGGAGGCATTGTGGTGTTACTTGAAACAACGCTATCACTTTTTCAAACGGAAATTGTCATGACCTGATTTTTTAAACAACCATTTATCAATACTAAAAGAGAGAGAATACATAACTACAGGGAACGCTACATACACAAGACAGTGCCTCCCCACGCTGACCTCCGGGAAAACAACAACCCACAAAACATAAGGCACTTAGGGAGGTCAAAGGGTACACATGTTAAGTCTTGCTTGGTCAACTAGTTTTAGAATCCTCGTCATCAATAACAATGCTTATTACAGAGAACAGTGCACCGACCGAGATGTATTCTGGTTAACCTCCGAAAGCATGAACTAAATGGAAATAAATACATTTTAACAAGTGTGTTACCCCTATCTCCTGTTACCGCATTGCTTGTATCTGCAAACATACATTTATATGGAAATATACCAGAAACAAATAACTTATAAAAGATATCAAATAAAGTGAATTATATATACTTTTCATTTTATATTGTATCAATTTTACGTAAGCGTTTTATTTTATTTTATTTATAGGTCATTATGTCATAACTGCTATTAGTTAAGAGTTGGAATATAAATATTTTCAGTAAACGGTGAACGCAGCCATATATATATGATAGAGGAAGCTTGTTTTATTAATGGATATAGCCAACTAACGCTGACTTGAATATCTGTCCTTTGTAATAACGTTAAAACATCATCAAAGGTACTATTTTAAAGAAATCCTACTAAAACAATAACATTTATATTTAATACTTGAATATAAATAATATTTACCAAATGTGCATAGTGCAAAATTAATTTCTGAGCAGTTTCCAAATGCCTGTCCAAAGTCCTCTCCATAGACGCCACAAAAACGTTTTATGTTGAGTGTAGCATCCAACATACCTGGAAATTCAACATATACGCACAGTAGACCCTATCTACTTTAAAACGATATATTCATGTTGAAACAGACAACAAACCACATCAGATTGTCGCGGGTTCTTTCCCTTTATCATGTCTAGAGTTCTTTCCCTTTATCCCTTCGGGTGTGAAAAGCGTTAGACGTATGTACTATATTCACTCCTGAAGAGATAAAGGGAGAGAACTCTAGAAGGGATACCGAGAAAGAACTCGTGACAATCTCCTGTGCAACACATTACACAATGGTAATTCAAAACACGACAAGATAGTAAACATTAAAGCAGGATAAATGTGTAAAATAATATAGTTTATTTTTTCGCATTTGACACGCTTAAGGATCAAGAATTCAACCAGTAACACGCTAAATGTGGTAGATCTACATGTAGTTTTTATAGTACAGACAATTATACATACGTACATTTACTCTAAATCAATAGCTCGGCTAAAAAGCCTTTTCAGCGAGAAGAACAATATATTATTTAAGACCACCTCAAAATTAAGAATGCAATTGTCATGTCTATTTACCCTATTTTGCTCTTTATATAACCTCGATGTTAAGACCACCTCAATAAGGAGACCACTATTTCAAGGGTCCCAAGGGTGGTCGGATTATTGAGGTTTTACTGTCTACCTTTCTCGTCTTGTCTTCTGGTATAGCTGGGTGTCCAGATTGTCACATTAGGGGACACAATGTTCTGGTCCAGCAAGTCCCTATCTAGGTATACAATGGAACCATTGACTCGCTGACACGCCTCCATACCATGTCGCCATGATAGAGACGCTTTACTACAATACACATCTGAAATATGACAATAACTGTCATGGAAACCATTTCTATATATAAACACATCGTCGGTAAAAAATACAGTGATAGCGCAGTTTTTGCCTAATTGTACTCTTACATTGTTTTCAGAAATCAGTTTTTAATTTTATCTTATGCACTTTAACGGGAATGTGCTAACACTAAACTTAGTCTTAACTTAATATATTAAAGTGGCATAATGTATTTAATGTATTTCATATTATGTTTACATCTTTGGTCAGGAATGGCATTCTCGATGATGAAAATATTTTCATTTTGCATTTTTTGTATTTGTATAGATCTTTTACAAAACCGCTCAAAATACGGCGATAAGTAGGCTACTGCGATTCATTCATAAGTCGCTGTATACATGTATATTATGAAAGTGAGGTAAGCGTACAATACAATCATACCTTCCAATGTACTTGGTACTAACATCACTAGTTTTACTGTTAATCCAAACAACAATAACAACAATATCCAAAACATGGTTTGGTGAAATAATGATGACAAAGTTCACTGCTTAGTTAAGTGAAAGTCTAAGGTGCAGGGAGAGACGAAACAGTTACGAGGTAATTTATTTGTGAAGCAGTTTTGCAAAGAGTTCAACTGAAGAAGTCGAAACATGATAGAAAACGTTTATCTGTTCTCAATTGTTCCAGTACTTTTTAAAGTCAGTGTAAACATTATTGACAGATAATGCTATTTTTTATTCAATTTGCTATCAAAACAAAATGGTTTCAATCTCCGATGAAGAGTTTATCGTTTCCGTCAGGTCGGTGTGCATTGGCAAAGAAAATTTACTTTATCAACTAATGCCTGTTGGGTCAAGTTTATCTAACGATAATTTGACAGAGTTTTGTTTAGCAGGTGCAACTGCTTGAAATGCCAGCCTAGATAACTCTTATCTACCTCCACAGGAGATTGTCACAAGTTCTCTCCCTTCAACCCTTCCAGAGTGTTCTCCCTTTATTCCTTCTGTAGTATATGAATGTAAAGTACTACATATACTATAGAAGGGATAAAGGGTAGAGAACTCTAGATGGGAAAAGGGAAACAACTCCTGACAACCTTCTGTAGTTGAGAGATCGGAACAGGAAGAGAAATATGAATAACATGTCTAAATTTTTTGTCTCATTTTTATTTGATTATTCAACCAGAGAGCATTTCACAGATTATGGAGAAATTTGAAGTACATTCTATATCATACCTGTTTTCTCTTGGAATCAATATATTGCATGAATCATTTTATGTGTGACATTACCAAGGCAACAAGAGAAGGATAAGCAAATAGGAATAACACATATATAATACAAATATATCAGTGAAGATAATTCATTTCACATAATAAAAATCATAAACAGTTGTATTACAAAGTGAAATCAACAACAATTAACCATGTAGCTTTATTACTTCATTTTGTCGGACCAAAGATAATTAAATATGATATTTCAAAAAGGCTTCCGAAACATCGAAAACACTGGATACATCTTCCGTCGTGACAAACGCATATTTGTCATGAAATATTTCAGTTTTATAGCAGTCAGTTACAGACCATTATAATGTTTATATACCCTGATAAATCAACACCATAGAAACAGTCAATCACACAACAAGAGACTGTACACGACAATTATCCACCTTTTGGACTAACAGTGAAATAAAATTGAAATAAATACAACATGTGTTTTCTTACAGACAGTTCTAGTTCGGCAGTTTTAAAAGATATCTACAAGAGAGTATCCATACACCGGACATTAGTAGCAGCAAATCATGGTAATTGTGGTGTTACCTTAACAGAAACAGAACCAGCTGCTTCAAACAGAACACTAAGAGGCCAGATACTTGTTGGGGAGAAAATGCCTGTCACATGACAACATATTAAACAATTATGCTGCAGACACCAAAACACTGCTTATATGTCTTTTGACAATAACCTTGAACCTGTCTCGGCTAAGTCACAAACATTAGTGCGAAGTGATTTGAATTAACACAATGGTCTAAAAAGTTGACATGATTTAATGACCGACAGACAAAAATACCAATCATTCCCAGAATTTGGTGGACAGATAATTTACAGAACAGCACACAACCTACTGAGTTGCATTATGGGTAATATGAAGCGATTATGAAGATTTTATGAGATACATGTTTATACATGATGAACAACAAATTTTGAACAATACAGGAATACATCAACATAGTGATGTAGTGATACTATCAGAATTATAATTACATTCAATGAAACAAACGTTGAAGTATTACATGACCACACTGTTAAAGAAAATTGAAATATTAAACAGGAGCACAGCAAACGAATGAAGACACATGTCAGCTGGTTACACTATCATTGGATCTTATCATGTTTGTGAACGCAGACGCCAACAACGATAAAGCTCCGACAACAGCTCTCCTTTTTTTGAAAAAACAGATGTACGAAAAATGAGTTACCAGATTACAAATATTCAGCACATAGCATCATGCAATTGTGTATTACTGTGTGATCTATGTGAGGGAAAGTTGCCAATGACTGTAGTAATTATATGAAAAAAGGACATAACCACATTATGGTATTGAACAGTCACAACATAGCACATAAGGTGGGGGGAGAACATTGAATTCCTGACACTAAGGTCCTGGGTTTGAATCCTGCCGTAGGTGAGATTCTACCATGGGCTTTGTATTCATGAAATTAGGTCACATATATACAGTTGAGAAACCTAGAACATTGTGAATGATAAATATAGTATTATATGAACTTGTGTTAGTGATGTAAAATGGATAAGATTGAACTTTAAAGATACATGGTCTTAATGTACCTTTATCATTCATATGTGAGCATAAGTGCATAAATCCATGACCTCATAAACAATACTGGAAAATAAAAGTCACACTGAACGAGAAACTCAACCAACAATATTATCACAGATATACATAACAATAAATAATACACAATGATATACAAAAACATAAAATATTGACAATCAGAAACAATATAGTAATCATTATATAAGGGCAATTCCAGAAAATCTCCTGGCGGGGTTGAAACAACAGTCGAAAATAATGGGACCAATAACAGAATTTTAATTGTTTTTACCCCTACCAAGGTAATTTTAATAGGTCATTGTTCCCTACCCCCCCCCCCCCACACACACACCCAAGAAATTTCCTGGAACAGCCCTAAGTGAGAAATGTAAATGATGCAATCAGTCTTTCAACACATTCACAATATATCATCACTATATTTCTAGACGTGTTTTTCATCTTTTTGAGAAAAACAACTTTAAAGTTTTAGCCTCCTGTAGAGAATAGTTACATACTACGTTATGGATTTGCATTTTATTTAAGTTATGTGTATTCCAGAACAATATAGATAGTAATCATAGTACAGATAGAAAGAGCTTGGAAAGAAGGTTTCAATGATACCAAATACTAAAAATCATCAAAAATTGAGTTACAGGGTTCTGGAAATAAAGTGACGATATATCATAACTACCTGTCGAGTGCAATAATGTTGATATGTTACACTTGATATGTTAAGTTTGTATGCAGGACAGCTTATTTTTTAATTTGTATGAAAATCAGTATCTATTCAGCAGAGCTTCAACCCAACTTTTGAATGAAATGATACTTTAGACAGCAAATTCTACATGTTTTGATTTTATATGTTTTAAATGCATTATAACAAATGTAAGATGACAAAATTTTGCAACAACCGAAAAAAATGTATTCATTATTCCCGCTAAAATAACATTCAGTCGGACAGACATACAATATAAACGCATTTGCTACCTTTACTCTATCAGCAAAACATTCATTTCAAAAATGAGTTTCTACTGATACAAAAATAGTAAAATTTAACGGGTTAATCTGCTGGGAGTAAATGTGAGAAAATACACGTCAACAGTTTCAACTGGCCCTATATTTCTCCCAATTTTATTGATTTTAGCGAGTAAATATTACGGACTGCTAATCTCTTCATATAATGTGTATGGAAAAATCCCATTATGAGGGCAGGTCAGGTTTAAAAACTGATTCAATGTTTGTGGTTACATCAAATATAGTAAATTTAGATCATAAACTTACCATACACACAATGGAATTGCTTTAGAATTTGATAAATCTGGTCCACACTGGTCATACAGATATATACTCTGATTTCAGTTTGTTAACAAGTAATACAAATTATGATCAAAATCACAATAAATTAATGACAATGACAAAAATAAAAATGCAATAACTGTCATATTGTAGACAAAATAAGACAAGTAATACACAGAGATTCGATCAACACTAGGACAAGATATACACCAGGAGAACACACAACACATCCATGAGTAAAAGTAACCACAGATAGCAGACGAAAAAGTTAACCCTAACCTTTTCCAACTCTGCTCAAACATTTCTATTACATTTAATCCCCAAACATTTGCTAGAAGTAGAACATTTATTCACAAAACAAATGATTGCTAACTCTCTGTGCATCCATAACTTCAGGTAATTTACTATTAAAATGCTACTGTATCAAAAATATACATTTAGGCAAATTCATTTCTTATTATGAAATGTGGGATCATTTAAGTTATCTTCCTACTGATACCAATTTGTAATTATTTTTTACAACAGTATGTACTTATACATTGTGAGACATTGATTAGACCCATGTACATGTAGTGATACCACGTAAAAAACCTTACATTACTAGTATCTGCATATATTGCTACAAGTGTGCTGTGTAATTTGATGAAATCTATACTGATGAAGTGTCTACACTTAAAATGCAAAATATCAATGACAGGTAGAAATTTAAGTTGATGTTTTAACACCATATAAGGTGGCTCTGCAGTCTGTCCTGTTTTATTATGCATGAAGTTCAAAACCTTTTAAGATACAAAATTCACTCACAATACAAGTTTATATCTGATACAAACATAAAAAATATCATTCATTTTTCGTTGGGCCATTTTCTTGAAAACATGATTTACCGCATAAAAAATCATTTGCAAAAGAAATCTTAAATACATTTCAATTACATGTATTAGATATGTTTCCATTTTAAGTTAACACATTAAGAATAGTTGCCAGATATCCTCCACAGATCTTCAAGCAGAGCACAACTGAGTGAATGTACTTCCACAAGGCATGCAACTTGCATACATGTACGATGTATCACCAGATTTCACAACATGATTGAACAAGCTACCCACACACTCCACATACATCCTTTCAACTATTGCAATTCACAGAATGTACTTTTAGCATTTGTCTGAGGCATAGATCGAGCTGCAAGTTCTTCCTGTTTTGAATAATTCACAATTTCAGCTTTAACAACTCTATGATGTTGTTCTACGTCTGGCTTTGTCAGTTTTATACCAAGAATTTCTGCTGCTACTTTCTGGAAACACAATCCAACCTGTGAACAGAAACATCACGTAATAACATGCTAGAATAAAATCATACAGTGTTTTCTCAGTTGCGATTTAAACTTGCAATGTAAGTCAGAAATAACAGCATTATAAATTTAAAACTGAAATTCAAACATGTTCTGAAAGAAATAATGGTTTGTAATTATGAATTAAATGAGCGCTTCCATGACAAAAATCAGTATTAGTGAGGCTGGTTATGACATCAAGTATTTCCCTTTTACGTAACAATTTAAGAACTGTCTCTGAAGTGTTTTGAAGGATTGATTGTGATTAAAAGAATTAAATGATCATGAAAAGTGTTGTGGAATTCGTTTTTTTTCCATTGGAAGAAAGAAGATATTTTAAGAACTAATGTACATTTTAGTAAAACATTTCTGACACGACATCATTGTGTAGTATACTTTTGCCTAAAAGTATACTACACAATGATGTAAGTCAGAAAAGTAGAAAATGTAATGTTTCGGTCATGGAACAGCTCATATATAGAGCACATAATGGTTACCGAATCTCCAGTCTTTGCTGATACAAAGTGACTAGACATTCCATGCTCCTGTGCAAATCTCTGATGTTTGTCTATCTTCACTGTCCTCATATGTTCTAGATCAACTGGAAAAAAAAAATTAGTCAAAAAATAAATGGAAGTAGTATAGTCTCTAAATATGTAAATAAAACTCTTTAATAGGAAAAATAGGGAGGTTAGTATAACTTGTTTGTTTGACCAAGCTAAAAGCAACAGAAAGAAACATGTGGATGAAACAGTGGGAAAAGTGATCACTATTAGCTGATGAAATGCGTCACAGAATGTACAGTAAAAATCACTTAAAGACCACCTAAATAATAAGACCACCTCAAAATTAAGAACACAATTTTCAAGTCCATTTTCCCTATTTTGCTCTTTATTCAACCTCAATATTAAGATCACCTTAAGAAAAATAAGACCATTTTGAAGAGTCCCAAGGGTGGTTTTACTGTCTACCAAAGAAGTATACCAATAATACTGTATATGTGTTTACCCTATATCAAAAGTTCCAACAGATATATCCTGAACTGGGGGCAACATTTATTTTATTTGTGATTATAAAATCCAGCCACTTACTTTTATTCCCTACAAGAGACAGATGTGGTAATTTTTCTTTCCCTAGAACTTTACGTATAGTGCCATACCAATCTTCCAAGTTATCGAAACTATTATGATTAGTTATATCATAAACCATTAAAGCTCCCTGAAAACAGATCATCATAAATACAGACAGTAACATCAACAATAGATAAACATTGCACATTGTTACCATCTCACTTGGCTGAGTGCTTGAGGCATCCACCTTGGGGGCAGGAGGTTGAAGGATCGAATCCCAGTAGGGGTCTACTTTAAAATGCCCGGTTGGTGAGCCACCAGCTTGTTAAATAATGGTTATTGTGTGCCTTCCTGCGTGGTGCCAGACAGTAAAGGGTAGGAATTGGGAAGTAAATGTGCTCAGAAAGTAGGTGTCTTATAAGTAGGGTGACACTATGATAAATAAACACTTTTACACGAGATCTATCACAATGGATAAGAAACCAAGACCAGATCTGAAATTGGTTTAAATAACGATAATCAGTATAAATACATATAATTGAGAGTAGTGGTATTAATGGTAGCTATTTGGCAACTTAGAATCGACACACTGTAATGATGGGAGGCAAAAACTCAATGGATGAAGAGTGACCACAAAATACTAGGGCATAGAAATATTTTGTTATATCGTCAAAAGTAACTCTAATTAACTGGTTTTAAATCTGAAGTTTTATCCTTCTTGAATGCTTCATATGCATATAATCAACTTGAAACAGGAAAGACTTCACAAGTCAGTTTGTATCTTCTTCTTTTTTGAAGTAGTTAAAGTAACATTAATTACTTACATGACAACCATATACATAATTTTCTAACATTGCACCTCCAAGAGTTTGTCCACCAATATCCCAAACCTGCAGGGCTACATTAACATTTCCTGGAAGAAATCATTCAATAATTACAAAAAGAAAATTAAACATGTGAAAGTTTGTTTTTTTGAATACACATATATATGTGTTGTACATGTAACAGATTTATAATACTAATACATGAAGTAAAACATAATCAATTATGAAAATCATTATAATTAATAAATAATTCTTATCACTGCTACAGCTTAGACATTATCATGCTAGACAAAAATATTAATGCATGGTATCAAACAAAGAGGGCCTGTATGTTGAGGACATGGTGCAATATGAATATGGACTATATTGACCTAAATCTGTATCATTGTGTGCCAGACATGGTGCAATATGGCTTATATTGACCTAATCTGTATCAGTGTGTGCCAGACATGGTGCAATATGGCTTATATTGACCTAAATCTGTATCATTGTGTGCCAGGAATGTTGAAATAGGACAGATATGGTAAGTACATGCTTTCACATAGAATTTCCAAATTATGAATCAAGTTTTGATATAAAGTACTATTCAAAAGTCCAAATACTGCACCTGGTAAAACGATCCTTTTCAAAAAGAAATCTAAACCAACAGTCTGTTGATACTGTTTTCCAAATTGTTCCTGCGAATATCTTGTAGCTAATGATGTCTGAAAATACAGCAAAATCATAACGTTTGGGTCATTTTTGTTGTTTTTAAGTCTAATAAAATGATAATGACTGTGTTTTTAAACTATAAATCTACAATAAATTAGAATCGCTTCTTTTAAAATCTTATAAATAACATTACATTTGACAATGAATGAAAATAACACAATGACAAATATATATAAAAGGTGAAAGGTATTAAACCGCTAAATATTTGAATATACTGAAGTAAATCTAGGGGAAAAAGAGGGTCTGATGTGGGACTCATCCAAACGACCCACTAAACACTATTATTGTGCTCTACTAACGGAGCTAACCGGGTGGCCATTTAAAACCCTATCAGTACCCCGTTCTGGCATTTTAAGCTCAACCACCACTGGCTTTTAAAACACTGCAGCCACCATTTTAGTAAATCAAGAAGAAAAAGTGTGCCAGTTGTGGATCTCGAACCCACAACCCCTAAAAACCTAGTACAGCACTCTACCGACTGAGCTTACTACCCACATCCAAATATTTGGACAGGTCACCAAGTCAAATTCAATCAATATCAAATTATCCCAAAAAATACCTTCCCAGAAGCACCGTCACCCATGATTACAATCTTGAGCTGCTTATCTGGAGTTTCTTCCTCTGAATCAGACATTTTGAGATGTGATTCGACGGATATTCGCAAAATATATAAAATACCCAAAACTAGGTCATGTGGAATTTCATTCCACGGCCATATTGGATTATTTACTTCCGTTGTTGCCTCGCGACGAACATCGTACCATGCCTGTAATAAGAGTTATAACTATTTATTTCATACATAATGTATACTATTTATTATTTTCATCTATCACTTCAAGGATAATTTGTTTAAAAAGAGATTATTTGTGTATAGTTCATTTTGAACTAAGAATGTCATAGAGATTAACAGATATGCGAAGAAAGATAACCGCGAAATATGACAATCCAGTTTATTACGCAGTGGTTCCCCTTTACATTTTTCTCGCGTTCAGGCTTGAACACACTAAATACTAAATACGATCCCTGGTTTAGGAAATAGGCATTACCTAGGACATACAAACCATATGTGTCCATGGCAACACGAACACTGAATGTGTGGCAATGTTTGGGGGCGTCTGGAGGTATCCCACCTTGGTAAGTTGTAAATATTATCAAACTAGCTCAATATACCATATAAGTGTTCTCTTAGGACGACAGATGTACGTGTACAGGTATACAAGTATTCAAATGAACCAAATTTACATGAAGGCACTTTCAAGTTCCAGTCCCTGTTTAACGCAGGATGCAAGGATTAGAAAATGGGTAAACATTTCAACTGGATTTATCTAAATAATAAATCTGCTAACAATTTAACATCATTGGAACAACAACCTCTGGTTGTTGGTTTTAGTAACGATGCATGAGAACCACCACTGCTCTTGGAACAATCCCTTGCTTGTTGGAATCACTACCGGCAAAACATCGACGGTCTAGTGCATCCTTACGTGAACAAATGTTTCTAAAATTTGTTAACAGACAACCTTTTTGTCAATATAAAACTATGCATGTGCCGTTGTTGGTAAAATACAGAGAGCGATACCACTTTTCATAAAAAAACAAGATTTCGCCGATGTCAACAATAAGATTTGGAAAGTTATGGAAGTTCTAGACGATCGGGTTTTGGTATTGGTTCCCACCTTTTACATTTAACATAAGGCATAAGCAATCCTATGAGGAACTACATTCCCCGATCTTTGAATTTTACGCGTATAAACCTCTAAAAGGGGAACATTAAGACAACACTCACCGTTCACGTCCATTTTGGACTCATTGGAGCGACACCGTAACACTCGTTGGAACATTTTCAACGCATAACAAAATGTTGTTGTTCCAATTAGACGCAGGCGTGTATAATAATGTTGTGAAGTGAACTCATATTGAAACAGAAACAAAAAAATAAAAGTAGAATACTCATGGTTGACTTCAGAGAAGTTCTAGTATTGAATTCTTACTCGTCAATTAGTACCAACTGTGATTGTGTTTTTTTGTAGTTTAAATACGTGTTTTTTGACGGTTAATAGCCTGAGCATTATATCTCATAAATATCTATGCCGGTAAAGGCTTACTGTTACTAGAATAGCTCAAAAACGCATTTAGTTGAGTTTTTTCTCCGAGTTCGAAGGTTATGGATTCGATCCCCTGGGCGCACCAAAGACGTGAACCGTGAATGGCACTGGTGGCTCTCTTTGTAGGCACTAAGAATATAAAGGGTAGTACCAGGAGATAATTAAGCCTGGATAAGTATCTGTAAGTGGATACCTTGTTGGTCGATGAAGAGCAGTGTAGAACTGTACTGTTACTTGTGGATCATAAACGACGTTAAATAAAACCTCTTTCTGTTTACTGTATATCTGACTGGCTAATCATAAATGCTAAATAGATTTATGTCTTACGTGTATGCCACTGAATTCTTAACTGGTACCCGCACTGCAATCATTTCTTCATGAGTCAGATCAAAACTTCCATGAAAAGATGACCCAATAGTGTTGTGTATTACTAAATGTGTATTATACATGTGTTCTAGGCCTTTGTAAGTTCAGTGAGATGTTTACCATTTTTAATAGCCGCATGTATAATTCGAGTAATAAAATACAATCGAATCTGTACCAAGGATGTCCGACAACGACGACGCTTGTGTATGATTGCTATCTCACAAATTGGTGAAAGTGAACCGGCTACCCAAACAAATATGCTTGCATTTCGCTCATATATTGTCGACCTCGACTTAATGTATTATTTGGTCAATGCAAGCTGTACCGCAGCTACACAGCCTATTGATTCAAATACAAAAACGATATATTTTGAATTAAGATTTCATTTATTACATAACATTATCACAGATAACAAAAACAAATTGTTTGAAAATATATAAATTATTTACAAAAGAATTGCCCATTAAATAAACCAGTTATTTATATACATAAACACTACTTGCAAGTTCATTGTAACAGATGCGACGCATTCAGTACTACTAACAATATCGATAACAACAATCATTATCATGTCAGAACATTAACAAACAGTTCATTAAAATTCAATTATCATAAAAGTTCATTAAGTCCAACGTTGATCTGATTTAATCAACCTCCTCAACAGTTGGTCCAGTTCCAGCACCCGCTGGTTGTTGTGCGCCACCTTGTCCAGCTCCTCCATGGAGTTTCATCATGATTGGTGACAACTTCTTCTGAATTTCTTCAAGTTTATATTGATATTCTACCGTTTCAGCCATAGTGTTAGTATCCAACCATTTAAGACATTCATCACATGCATTGACAGCAGTATCTTTGTCATCAGATGAGAGTTTATCGCTTGCAGCCTCTGTAGTGGCTTGTTTTGCACTAAACACGTAGTTCTCCAGCTTGTTTCTGGCTTCTATCTTATGTCTTTGTTTCTCGTCTTCTTCTCTGTATTGTTCAGCTTCGTTAACCATTCTGTCAATGTCTTCCTTTGACAAACGGCCTCTATCATTGGTAATTGTGATCTTGTTGATTTTTCCATTACTCTTATCTTGAGCTGATACATTCAGTGTACCATTAGCGTCAATGTCGAATGTAACTTCAATCTGAGGTACGCCTCGTGGTGCTGGAGGTATTGCGTTAAGTTCAAAACGTCCGAGCAAGTTATTGTCCTTTGTCATGGCACGTTCACCTTCGAATACTTGAATACTGACTCCAGGCTGGTTATCGGAATACGTGGTGAATATCTGAGACGCTTTGGTTGGAATTTTCGTATTCCGTTCAATAATATTGGTCATGACTCCACCAGCGGTTTCAATTCCGAGTGACAGAGGCGCCACATCAACGAGAAGCACATCTTTGATGGCGTCAGACCTGTCTCCGGATAGAATGGCGGCCTGAACAGCAGCACCGTATGCGACAGCTTCATCAGGATTAATGGATTTATTTAATTCTTTACCATTCATGAAGTCTTGGAGAAGTTTCTGGATTTTGGGAATTCGTGTTGATCCTCCAACAAGTACGACTTCGTGTATTGTAGATTTATCTAATTTAGCATCTCTGAGAGCTTTTTCTACCGGTTCCATTGTAGCTCTGAATAGATCAGCGCATAGCTCTTCAAATCTTGCTCGTGTTATTTTAGTGTAATAGTCAATACCTTCAAACAATGAGTCGATTTCTACACTGGCTTCCGTGCTGCTTGACAACGTCCTCTTCGCACGTTCACATGCTGTTCTGAGACGTCGCAAACTACGAGCATTCTTGGTAATGTCTTTTCCGTGTTTTCTCTTGAACTCTTGCACAAAATGGCTAACCATTCTGTTATCAAAATCTTCACCGCCCAAATGTGTATCTCCTGCTGTGGATCGAACCTCGAATATTGATCCTTCATCTATGGTAAGTATTGATACATCAAATGTGCCTCCACCAAGATCAAATATCAGCACATTCTTCTCTCCATTCATGTTTCTGTCAAGTCCATACGCAAGGGCTGCTGCTGTTGGTTCGTTAACAACTCTCAGCACGTTAAGACCGGCGATTGCTCCGGCATCTTTTGTAGCTAATCTTTGAGCGTCATTGAAATATGCGGGAACGGTTATGACAGCTTTTGTGACTGTCTGTCCCAGGTATGATTCTGCTGTCTCCTTCATCTTCGTCAGAACCATTGAACTGATTTCTTCAGGAGCGAAGGTTTTCACTTCACCCTTGTATTCCGCCTGGATTTTAGGTTTCCCGTCATTGTTGACTACCCGGAACGGCCAATGTTTCATGTCGCTCTGAACTGATGAATCATCAAACTTGCGCCCTATCAGCCTCTTCGCATCATAAACTGTGTTACTAGGGTTCATCGCGGCCTGAAATCATAAATAAAGGGAAATTAGTATTTTTGTTCCTCATTAATTTACATTACAATCATTTACATTGGTTTACTATTTAACATTAGGCCAAAACGATACGCGTCCGGTTATATAATATTTAAATGTATTACAATGTCTAATAGATTTCAGTAAAGAAATCGATGTTTTGTATAAAATATATTCTACACACAGAGTTATCCATGCTCGGAATACAAGAGATTATGCAGACAAATGGTCTTCCTAGAACTGCAGTTACTGTCATCTGAACGCGGATTCGAAGTTATCTACATAAAATGAAATTAGCCTAATGTTCGAGAAACGTACGGAAAATCTAAATTCTGAATTAAATACGACGATATGATGCGACAAATTAATAAATTCTATAATATTTAAACTTACCTGATTCTTAGCAGCATCGCCGATCAATCTCTCTGTGTCTGTGAACGACACGTAGCTAGGCGTGGTTCTGTTTCCCTGGTCATTGGCGATAATCTCAACTTTCCCGTGCTGGAAAATACCAACGCACGAGTAAGTTGTTCCCAAATCTATACCAATAGCTGGTCCACTCATTTTGTATTCGTGTACGGTATTCTTAATTTAATAAACTTTTATAGTTGACAACGTCGCACCGACAATTTCTTTTTCACAGCTCTATTCTGAGGAAGTATTTTTGTAAGCGTTCAGTTTCGAATTGATTGCTAAAGTAGAGAAATTCGGGTTTATATATCATAGTACGTGGAAATATCTGGAATGTTACAGTCGTTTCTCTTTGTTTCTATTTTTATCCTGATCTAGAACATCTAGAAGTTTCTAGAAGGAAGGGGAATAATCCATACGGTCCTATTCAGAATGGAAAGGAGAAGCATCTATGCATAGAAGTTTCTAGAAAAGGGAGACTAATCGTACAACCTTTAAACGACACAAACAAGTAATATTGGGATATAGACGACGTAATTGAAAAGTCAATCAGTGCGCACGATCAATTATGTTGCTTTGTTAGTCCCTAAACATGTTTTACTAGTATAGAATAAATGCATGGTACATACATACACTGTAATATAGGCTAAATATAATTTATTATTGAGTTTACTGTTGTGCATCCACATTTGGTCGGATCAGTAATTCTAGCGTACACTTAGATGCTTTTCTAACCGGTCACTTCTTATATTGCCATACTTTTAAAAAATACATTGAAATATATATATATTACTTCTTCTCATCCATATACTATAGAAGAAAACTCTACAAGGGATAAAGGAAAGAACTCGTGACTATCACCTGTCGTTGATATGCAGGGTGATCAATAAGAAAATGTATAACAAAAAAATTCGCTTTTCCGAGAAGCGCGAAAGCTCTCAAAATGGCTTCAGTCAACACTATAGAATATAGAGGGAGCAGTTGACATTTTTGGCTTTAACTTTTTTATTTTTCAAATAAATCTTAAATTTTGAGCTAATTGGTTAATGACGGGACTTAAATAAATATTCGAGCTATCACATTTTCGAGTAAGTGCATGTTCGAAAATTTGCACTTTTTAATATGAATGAATTATTGTTGATGGGACCTATGCGTTCATTCCGAGCTATCACATTCCGAAAACTCGTATGTTCAGATATGGTATGGATGAGGAGCTATGTATGTTCAGATATGGTATAGATGATGAGCTATGTATGTTCAGATATGGTATAGATGATGAGCTATGTATATTCAGACATGGTATAGATGAGGAGCTATGTATGTTCAGATATGGTATAGATGATGAGCTATGTATGTTCAGATATGGTATAGATGATGAGCTATGTATGTTCAGATATGGTATAGATGATGAGCTATGTATGTTCATATATGGTATAGATGAGGAGCTATGTATGTTCAGACATGGTGTAGAAGAGGAGCTATGTATGTTCAGATATGGTATAGATGAGGAGCTATGTATGTTCAGACATGGTATGGATGAGGAGCTATGTATGTTCAGATATGGTATAGATGATGAGCTATGTATGTTCAGACATGGTATGGATGAGGAGCTATGTATGTTCAGATATGGTATGGATGAGGAGCTATGTATGTTCAGATATGGTATGGATGAGGAGCTATGTATGTTCAGACATGGTATGGATGAGGAACTATGTATGTTCAGACATGGTATGGAAGAGGAGCTATGTATGTTCAGATATGGTATGGATGAGGAGCTTTGTATGTTCAGACATGGTATAGATGAGGAGCTATGTATGTTCAGATATGGTATAGATGAGGAGCTATGTATGTTCAGATATGGTATAGATGAGGAGCTATGTATGTTCAGATATGTTATGGATGAGGAGCTATGTATGTTCAGATATGGTATGGACGAGGAGCTATGTATGTTCAGACATGGTATGGACGAGGAGCTATGTATGTTAAGACATGGTATGGATGAGGAGCTATGTATGTTCAGACATGGTGTAGAAGAGGAGCTATGTATGTTCAGATATGGTATGGATGAGGAGCTATGTATGTTCAGACATGGTATGGATGAGGAGCTATGTATGTTAAGACATGGTATGGATGAGGAGCTATGTATGTTCAGATATGTTATGGATGAGGAGCTATGTATGTTCAGACATGGTATGGATGAGGAGCTATGTATGTTAAGACATGGTATGGATGAGGAGCTATGTATGTTCAGATATGTTATGGATGAGGAGCTATGTATGTTCAGACATGGTATGGATGAGGAGCTATGTATGTTCAGACATGGTATGGATGAGGAGCTATGTATGTTCAGACATGGTATGGATGAGGAGCTATGTATGTTCAGACATGGTATGGATGAGGAGCTATGTATGTTAAGACATGGTATGGATGAGGAGCTATGTATGTTCAGATATGTTATGGATGAGGAGCTATGTATGTTCAGACATGGTATGGATGAGGAGCTATGTATGTTCAGACATGGTATGGATGAGGAGCTATGTATGTTCAGACATGGTATTGATGAGGAGCTATGTATGTTCAGATATGTTATGGATGAGGAGCTATGTATGTTAAGACATGGTATGGATGAGGAGCTATGTATGTTCAGATATGGTATGGACGAGGAGCTATGTATGTTCAGACATGGTATGGATGAGGAGCTATGTATGTTCAGACATGGTATGGATGAGGAGCTATGTATGTTAAGACATGGTATGGATGAGGAGCTATGTATGTTCAGATATGTTATGGATGAGGAGCTATGTATGTTCAGACATGGTATGGATGAGGAGCTATGTATGTTCAGACATGGTATGGATGAGGAGCTATGTATGTTCAGACATGGTATTGATGAGGAGCTATGTATGTTCAGAAATGGTATGGATGAGGAGCTATGTATGTTCATATATGGTATAGATGAGGAGCTATGTATGTTCAGATATGGTATAGATGAGGAGCTATGTATGTTCAGACATGGTATGGATGAGGAGCTATGTATGTTCAGACATGGTATAGATATCGATGAGGAGCTATATATGTTCAGATATGGTATGGACGAGGAGTTATGTATGTTCAGACATGGTATGGATGAGGAGCTATGTATGTTCAGACATGGTATGGATGAGGAGTTATGTATGTTCAGACATGGTATGGATGAGGAGCTATGTATGTTCAGACATGGTATAGATGAGGAGCTATGTATGTTCAGATATGGTATGGATGAGGAGCTATGTATGTTCAGATATGGTATGGACGAGGAGTTATGTATGTTCAGACATGGTATGGATGAGGAGCTGTGTATGTTCAGATATGGTATAGATGAGGAGCTATGTATGTTCAGATATGGTATGGATGAAGAGCTATGTATGTTCAGACATGGTATGGATGAGGAGCTGTGTATGTTCAGATATGGTATGGATGAGGAGCTGTGTATGTTCAGATATGGTATGGACGAGGACTTATGTATGTTCAGATATGGTATGGATGAGGAGCTATGTATGTTCAGATATGGTATGGATGAGGAGCTATATATGTTCAGATATGGTATAGACGAGGAGCTATATATGTTCAGATATGGTATAGACGAGGAGCTATGTATGTTCAGATATGGTATAGACGAGGAGCTATGTATGTTCAGATATGGTATGGACGAGGAGCTATGTATGTTCAGATATGGTATGGATGAGGAGCTATGTATGTTCAGACATGGTATAGATGAGGAGCTATGTATGTTCAGATATGGTATGGATGAGGAGCTATGTATGTTCAGACATGGTATGGACGAGGAGCTATGTATGTTCAGACATGGTATGGATGAGGAGCTATGTATGTTCAGATATGGTATGGACGAGGAGCTATGTATGTTCAGACATGGTATGGACGAGGAGCTATGTATGTTAAGACATGGTATGGATGAGGAGCTATGTATGTTCAGATATGGTATAGATGAGGAGCTATGTATGTTCAGATATGGTATGGACGAGGAGCTATGTATGTTAAGACATGGTATGGACGAGGAGCTATGTATGTTAAGACATGGTATGGATGAGGAGCTATGTATGTTAAGACATGGTATGGATGAGGAGCTATGTATGTTCAGATATGGTATGGACGAGGAGCTATGTATGTTCAGACATGGTATGGATGAGGAGCTATGTATGTTCAGACATGGTATGGATGAGGAGCTATGTATGTTCAGACATGGTATGGATGAGGAGCTATGTATGTTCAGACATGGTATGGATGAGGAGCTATGTATGTTAAGACATGGTATGGATGAGGAGCTATGTATGTTCAGATATGGTATGGACGAGGAGCTATGTATGTTCAGATATGGTATGGACGAGGAGTTATGTATGTTAAGACATGGTATGGACGAGGAGCTATGTATGTTAAGACATGGTATGGACGAGGAGCTATGTATGTTAAGACATGGTATGGATGAGGAGCTATGTATGTTAAGACATGGTATGGATGAGGAGCTATGTATGTTCAGATATGGTATGGATGAGGAGCTATGTATGTTCAGATATGGTATAGATGAGGAGCTATGTATGTTCAGATATGGTATGGACGAGGAGCTATGTATGTTAAGACATGGTATGGACGAGGAGCTATGTATGTTAAGACATGGTATGGACGAGGAGCTATGTATGTTAAGACATGGTATGGATGAGGAGCTATGTATGTTCAGATATGGTATAGATGAGGAGCTATGTATGTTCAGATATGGTATGGATGAGGAGCTGTGTATGTTCAGATATGGTATGGATGAGGAGCTATGTATGTTCAGATATGGTATGGATGAGGAGCTATGTATGTTCAGATATGGTATGGACGAGGAGCTATGTATGTTAAGACATGGTATGGATGAGGAGCTATGTATGTTAAGACATGGTATGGATGAGGAGCTATGTATGTTCAGATATGGTATGGATGAGGAGCTATGTATGTTCAGATATGGTATGGATGAGGAGCTATGTATGTTCAGATATGGTATGGATGAGGAGCTGTGTATGTTCAGATATGGTATGGATGAGGAGCTATGTATGTTCAGATATGGTATGGACGAGGAGTTATGTATGTTCAGACATGGTATGGATGAGGAGCTATGTATGTTCAGACATGGTATGGATGAGGAGCTATGTATGTTCAGATATGGTATGGACGAGGAGCTATGTATGTTAAGACATGGTATGGATGAGGAGTTATGTATGTTCAGACATGGTATGGATGAGGAGCTATGTATGTTCAGATATGGTATGGATGAGGAGCTATGTATGTTAAGACATGGTATGGACGAGGAGCTATCTCAATTCCGAATGAAATATTACCTGTTCCGTCCGTTCCGTCCAGTCTCATCTTCTCAACGAACATGAACTGTATATTGCTATACATTTGTACTATGATATTGCTGTGACTTATCATTTAGTGTATTTTAAGTTGTTTTATTCTAGATGACATGCACTTGACTATCTTAGTGGACATTGGATGCTCTTTTCAGTTTATATTCAGTAAATATTCCAAACTAGATCTAACATACAGTCGAACCCCGTTCGTTCAAATTCATCGGGTCAGAAATTTGATTTCGAATAATACATGGTTTCGACGAAATTTAAATTTTCGAATAGTTCATTTCAATTTGACGTGCGTAAGAAGATACGTCGGATCTTGATGTTTATTTCGGATGGTAACGAGCATTAGAATAGAAGGTCAAATAAAGGAGGATTGGCTGTAACAAAATGTGAATGCTGGGATATGACGTCAATGTTGTTTGAGGTCTGTGATACTGTTCCGCTTATTTTTTTACCATTCTTTTACGTTTATCGATATCCATCATGTCATTCTTGAGTATATCTCAGTAATATTCAAAGCGTTATGTGCTATAAATGATACTACAACAGAACAGAACTTTATAGACCAACACAGATCACTGGATGCACGTCACGTGGTGACATGTGAACAAATATAATGCAAAACATATTGTCACTTCGTATATAATACGCCTGTAGTATGTGTCTAGTGTCTGTGTTAATGAAATTTTATTCATACTAGCTCATTTTTCTCTGAAAATGGAGGTAAAATTCATCACCTAATGCGCTTTGAATGTTTAACTGTACGTTCAAAACAATTAGTAACAAAATCATAAGTGATGTCATAATTGATTAAATGTTTACATGTTTATTCTCTCCTGTTATAATCGAACAGGTAAGCTTTATTTTCGCGCTATTTTATTGACCCTAAATGACCGACCGAACCACGACCCACGTGACCAGGTTAGATCTCGTGAAGTACGAGAATGTTCTCATTTATATGTGTAGCACTGTATGTCCCTGTTTGGGTCAATTTCTGTACACACAGACCTCATTTTTATTGAGTACTGTGTATTATTCAACTGCATTTAGCAGTTTAGATTCGTATTTTCAAATCAGGAGTACAATTCCAGTCAGCTTTGGAATATTGACATATTGGTGAGGCCGATATGCAACTTTAAGACAAAATCAATTAGGATTTTTGAATAAAAAAGGCTATACCATAGCATAGTGAAAAAGTAGGAAACATAGATTGTATTTTATCAATATTTTATTTAAATGAACACAGTTAACAACAAATAAAATACATAACATACATAAAGACTGTTGTACAAATAATACATTATGACATCAACTATAACTAGCACATTGCTTTAAATATCAAAATAATGACTATATCCGTATCACCCAACATTACAACAGTAAAACATTTAATGAGTTAAAAGTGAATGTAAAAACAACCAATTAAATCATACAATTCAAAACATCTAACATCATACAAAAACATATTTACTTCAAGTTAACAGTCCACGAACAAAACCGAGGTAGCTCGTATTATTAAATACACTACATGTACTAGAGTGTCAACATTGTATTCATTCTTGTACAACTGTAATATCTACAGTCTCGTCTGATTTATTCTCAGTTATTGGTACAGTGATAGAAAACATTCCATCTCCGTCCACGCTCGCTCGAGCCTCGGTTCTCACTGCATTATCTGGTAGCTGATACATGCGATGAACTGACTGACTCCGGAGCATGTCGCCATCGTTCCATTCACGTTTAGCATCGACAACCAGTGTATTATCTTTACATTGTACGTTGATATTGTCAGCGGGAAAGTCCTCAAGGTTAAGTTTAACATTGAAAGACTTGTTACCATCTATCACAGCAACTTCGGCTGATTCCATATTTGGGTGAAGTTGTTTTTCATCATCCTTCCTTGTGTCTTCGTCGACTGGATCTCTGTCGTTGTTGCCATCAGCTACAACCACGAAGTCTTCAGAAGGAACCGGACTTCTGCTTCTAGTATTGTCAGCGTCCTTTTCTCCTTCACCAGCCAAACATTCAACAATGAAGTCAGCAAGTGACGCAACTGATTTCTTATCATTTTCTTCACCATCTTCGTCAGCAACTTCCGTTACAACATATTCTCCAAGAGGTTTGGAATCACCTATAGGATTTCCTTCAAGTTGACTGCCGTCTTCAATGACGTCTGCTTGGTCGCCACTTTGATCACGTGTCTGTTCAGCCGACGTATCGAACTTTTGTTCCTCCTGTTTATCTTCTATTTTCGTGGATTCGGGACGTTTGTCGTCTGCTTCATTTTTATCGCTTTCAAATGTTCCCTTGATAACGAAATGTCCCCGGTGGTTGACGTGACACGTAATTCGGTTTCTTATAACTCCGTCAGGAATGGTCACAACTCGCTTTCTTTCATTAACATCGAAATTTTCTCCTTGCTTTACTTCTTTCCTGGCCTGAATGACCAATGAATTCCCATCAATATTTATTTTGATGTCGCAGGGTCGGAAACCATTCATGTCCACTTCTTGGATCCATGGTTTCTTGACGCTGGTAAATCTACGCATGAAGAGGGGTCGACATTCTGACCATTGTCTCCCGCTGTGACAGCCACTTGGCGAAAATACGCTGCCTCGTTTGGGTTCAAATAAAGCGTGAGCTAAAATTTCTTCAAGTGACGGTTTGTGGCACTTGAGGTTGTCCCCTCCGTGATGATACATCGGCATTGTTAAAACGACTGGCTGAAACAATCTACCCATGTCTTCTGAATGTATGTACTTCGTGATAAAACGCAGTTAGATGTAAATATGTGCGCAGTTTAAGTTTTCTCGTCGAAAATTCTCTCGTGGAGAAATATGCTTCTTGTTTCTTACTTCGTAAGTTGTCAGTTTGTAAACAAGATGTGATTTTAAAGGGTTTATATACGGTTTGCTATATAATGTCCAGAACATTCCAGAGTATTCAAACACGCTCATGAGACTAATTACTAATCGTCGAACTTTCGCGGCATATCTAGAACATTCTAAGCGCATGCGCGATAGGTCGTTAGTCAGGTAAAGAGCTAAAAATAGACAAGAAATACCATTTCTATAAATAGAAATTGATATGTCACGTTTACCTGGATTTGACGGGCTCTATGTTGTGTGAGGGTTAAAAAGTTCCAGAATACCAGTAGCCTAATCTTAGGGCAGTATACGTGTTCCTGGATATCTCCAACCATAACTTAACCGCTCTCCGCAACTTCCTGGCGCGAAACTCCGATAGAGTGCACGTGTACTAGGTGTGTATGTCCGGGATAGGACTTAATTGTTATTAAACACGCCACCGTCTCTTATTTGAAATAAATCACTGATTCCAGATACGATCAATTAAATCACCGGTGTCGAGTTGAAGCATCAATGTCATGAAATTTTTTGAACTTATAGATAAAAATCTGATTTACTCTTCAACGACAAGTTCAGTTAAGTATGTATGACACGGATATATGTTTTTGTCCGTGTGTACGATCATCTACTAATACTTATGTATATATATATATACTCATTTTACAATTTCCCCTGTGTAAGCCCCTGTCCGGGAAAAATATTAGTAGGTGCATAAGGACCGACTTATCAAACCTGAATGCCGGAAGCTGTGTTATTTTTACACGGCTGAATATATAAGCTACAAAATGAACAATTCGATGCAAAGTCAACATCAAGTTTGATTTTCATTCCACAGAAATGAAACAAGTCAACAATGATAGAATCATACACCTTTTTATTGATATTTACAATGCAATGTCAAACATCTATATATAAATCTTGGTCTTATAAAATGATAGAACATACAAATGATTGTAAGGACATTTTATACAATACAGTACAGCCTCTCTAGAGCAACACACTTCGGGAGATACATATGTTGGCTGTTGATGAGAGGCTGTTGCTCTAGAAAGGTTAAATTAACAGTTTATCCTTACTTATGGAAAAAATACTGCTATCGTTGAAGAGAGGTTGTTGCTCTAGAAAGGTTAAATGAACAGTTTATTCATATTTATTATTGATGCTGTTGCTGAAGAGACGTTGTTGGTTAAGAGAAGGATACCCTGGAGAAGTTGCACTGTTATTTTAACAAGGGTGTAATAGTCATCCTCTATCAAATAGCCCATATTTTTCAATAGCCGAGTCCTGGTATTTTTCATTTCAGAACATATAACTTCAATGAATTAAATGCATCATGATCAAGTAATTATAATTTCAACTTTTGAACTAGAATCAAAGTTTATTTCAAACATACTTGAGAGTACCTCAGAGCTAAGAACTGGCAAAAGTTTGATATCTGAGAAAATGAAAGCTAAAAGTAAATTATTCTTCGCTATAATAAAACAACATAGGGTCGCTGAATGTAGATGTTACACAGATTGGAGTAGTAAACACAATGGCCACACCATAAGTACATAATCAAGATGATGAAGACGCTGTCTTACACGGTTGTTCAGATTGGTTATCTTGACTCTCACTAGAAGCAGTATTTTTATCAACATTTGAACTATCACAGTCTGTCTGAGAAGACTCTGTCTTTAACTCATTCTGATTGGTTGAATCTGAACACATGCTGGTTCCAGTGCCACTTTCTTCCACAACAGGCTGGGAATCAGTCTTATCACTATCAGAATGTTCTTCTTGAGGTACTGGTTCAGTGATGTCAGCTGTAGATTCACTTTCACTACCTGATGCCTCAAGTTTTTTTCTTTTTCTTGACTGAAATTATTGATCAATAGTTTCATAATACAGCATGGTTAGGATAGTTTACTTTCATAATTAAATAGCAACACTATGAATGGGGAGACACATTGCAGCAACATTGTCCATGTACATAACATCACAGACATATAAACCATGGATTGGAAACTGGCCGATATCGGTTAAACGATAACAAGAAATAATTTACCCACAATCCTTAGCATGTGCTCTCTTAGTCTGTAAGTATCATAAATATTCATCACTTTATCGATTGGCAATAGTAAAAAATATCTGTTTGTTGCTGGCTCTGTTGTTGAATTACCTATTGATGTGTGTAATTCTTAATTGTGTAAATGAACTAATTTATAAATGTGTTAATTAAGACTGAGGAAATGTTTAAATATGACCATAATGGTGGTTCAAAATGTCAACTTCTCTTCGTTCAGAAACAAGATGACAAACGTGGCTACCTATCTAAAGATAAACTGTTCATATGTAAAAGAAACAGCACCGCTAATTTCCCTAGTAGCGCTTGGTAGATTTCTATTTTTCCTGCCTCTACAAGTCGTGCCTCTGCTGTACTACATGTATGTCGGTATATAAACTGATGTACAAAGATAACTTACATTTACACTCGGGAACCTCCTTCCATCGTAATTACTTTCCGTATCAAACATGTGTTTGTGTAATACAGGTAACCATTGCATCATACTGCAACAATATCAAACATATTCTCACTATTTATTTACCGGTCCTTGGCAATATGAACAGTAATATGACAGGACATACTGATGCTATTTGACAAAATTTCACAAATCGAAGGTGAAATTTGGTCAATACAGAAAGAGACCTGTTACAAAATAACTAAGAACATACAATATTTCTAAACTCTCATTGGTTAAATGAACCTACCTATGAGAATAAGGTCGAGAATAAGGTCTCAAGCGACAGACATCAACATAATGGGATATGTTCATAGTTTGTCAATGATTAGATTTTGGGGTAGTTAATTAATAAAGCAATCAATGATTAGGTAAATTGGCATAGGCCATATCAGCTGCACTCTTCCAGTCATATTGACCCATAAACTATCATACAACAGTTCTTGATTCATGTGTAAACAAATAAAATATTCGTAGGATGCTTAAAGAACCTAAAGAAAAAACCCATGCTCAAAGAACCCAAAGAAAAATACCATGCTCAAAGAACCCAAAGAAAAATACCATGCTCAAAGAACCCAAAGAAAAATACCATGCTCAAAGAACCCAAAGAAAAATACCATGCTCAAAGAACCCAAAGAAAAATACCATGCTCAAAGAACCCAAAAAAAAAACCCATGCTCAAAGAACCCAAAGAAAAATACCATGCTCAAAGAACCCAAAGAAAAAATCCATGCTCAAAGAACCCAAAGAAAAATACCATGCTCAAAGAACCCAAAGAAAAATACCATGCTCAAAGAACCCAAAGAAAAATACCTTTGTGTTTCTATTTCTTCCTCAATAATACTAGATATGATAAACTTATCCTTAAATGGTTCAATCTTGTCCTGAAATAAAATGGAATAAATTAAGAAAAAACATTAAAAACAAATGTCACATTAAGGCTATCCTTAAGTGTTTTCGTTTGGCATAACCATACGTTCTCCTGACAATGACTCAAAAAAGTTATATAGGGGTACGGGCCGAAATATTTTCTTTGGCTATATATTAATAGTTGGAACTTGAATGGACATATACAGTAACAATAACTAATTCACTACCTACCTACCCACCAATATTTTGCTTGGTAGGTGTATGCCAGGCATATATTTTTTAAGGATTGCCTTATTCAATAATATCAAATGTATATACTACATGGGCAAGAAGAGTTCTTCACATCTGGACGTTCCATTAACAACACTATCAGCATGAGAAATCATCTACAGAGTTTTTTCAGCTGTTTTCATAGCTGTTATATATTCGTTCCCAATGCTCAAATTCAGGGGGAGGGGGATTTCAAATTCAAGGGTGTCACTGTTTTTGTCCAAAATTAGCATATTACATTACAAATAAAACACTTTGTAATGCTAGGGACCCCAAAGACTGGCTTAGATCAGCTGCCGTACCAGGACCTGAACCCCAGACATAACTTGCTGGATTCACCTACGAGGTTTATGAACGTGATGTCGGTACAAGATTATTTACCTTCAAATGATTAAAATCTAGTTTAGCATGTGATCCATCCGATGCCCACTTCATGTTGTACTGATCATAATGCAACTAGAAATATAAACATACACAACATAAAACATACCAGTCTTGCTCTCAGAGAGATCTAACAATCATTTAAATAGCGTTACAATTTTATAAATCTAGTATTTCCCACAGCTAGAAATTGATAACGAGGTGATATGTAGTAAATATAACTAAGGTTGTGAGTGAGCTCTGCTTTGAGCTCCACTTTGATCACAAACGTCACACTCTCAGAACCTGGCCGGAGTACTGGTTAGTTGCCAAGGAAGCAGCCACTGGAAGTGATTACTATAAGTTGTCAGAACCTGTTTCATGACCAATGTAAAATAAAGAAGTTAAACTTAAGGCATTCAGACACTTTAACTGAGATGGAAGTCTATAGATCTTGAGAGTCTACTATACATATACTATCATTACAGGTAAATAAACTGTTGTAAATTCAATATAAAGAAGGTGTACGTACTTTGTCTAAAAGCAAACCCAGTGCTGGTGCTAGAGGAACATCAACCTGAAATATATATATCAGTAACATGAATATCAACCTTTGAATATGTTTACCCCATGTTGAAACTTCTACATGAAAAAAAGCAGAAAAAACTCCTCATAATTGATTCAATGAACTTACAGTCAGTTCATAAACATACACATAATCAGTAACAGCATCAAGAGCAAATACTTTCTTAATGAAACATAGAAAATATGTTAAAATACAATTAAAAAAAACAAGTATATCTCATCTTCACATCTACCTAGTTTCTTACATGTATGGGAAAAGGTTTTTCTAAATGACGTCATCAATGCGACGTCTACGGTAATTTTGTGGGATTTCTTTAGTGTGTTGTGTACGTCAATGTGTAATCTTCCGCCCAATAAAATTCAAGGACAGTGGGCTTCACAGTCAGTGTAATTTATCAGGATATAAATAACATTGGCTGGTCATATGTTTATTGTAATGAAATGCAATAAAAATGTAAATATAACAATAGATGGAACAACAACATGTCTCCCCCATGGCAATTTGTTTGTTTGTTTCATCGGGTTTAACGCCGTTTCTCAACGATATTTCAGTTATATACGGCGGCCGGTTCACCTAACCAGTTTTTCCTGGACTGAATTCTAACCAGTACTAACTCACCCTTCCACAAGCAGCCGGCAACTTCTCCACATGTGGAGGAAAATCGACATTTTGTCAAATTTTCATGGAAGGGTATGACCTGCTGCGACCGGGAATCGAATTTGTCAGTAATTGTAAAACTGATACAGGATGTAAATAATAAAAACTTACCTTCTCATGTTGAAAAGCTAGATCTATGGTTTCTATATGTGTAAATCCTTTCACTATTGCAATAGCTAGACCTGCAAGTTGTAATAATAAGATAATTAAACAAAATTACACATAAACTACACGTGGGAGATTGAAAGTTTGAATCCAGGTATAGGTCCATTCTGAGATGGCCCGATCGGTGAGCTGCCAGCTATTTAATAATGGTTACTGAGTGCCAACCAGCATGTTGCCTGGCATTAAAGGATAGGAATCGGGAAGTAAATGTGCTCAGAAAGTAGGTGTCTCATAATGTAAAGTCAGACATGGCTGGCCCTTTAAGTAGGGGTGACACTATAACAAATAAACACTTTACTTTTACATTTCATTTTTATTATACGAGTTTTGTACATCTTTCAAATACTTACCAACCATTTTTCGGATTTGGTGTAGCATGAAACTCTGACCTTTGACTGAGATTATACAGAACTCGACACCATCTCGTACAAACGGTAGACGACACTGAAACAAAACAATAGTCAGTAAAAGTAAACAATGTCTAACATATAATGATACCATACAGTACTGGGAAAATTGTCAAGAAAATGGGAACAGATTGTGCATACAATTTAAAGGCACAATAACTAACTATATGTCTGTGATTTGACTCAGGTCTTACATACGTGTCTAGACTCTACCTTTGATACTTTCAATTCAAACTAATATCATAGTATAAAGGAATGCGTTCAAACTCAATAATACCCGGGGTTCCACTAGCGGCTGAATCTCAAGGGTCATTTTGATACTTTTTGACAGGATTTTACCATTTAAAATACCTTTAATTTAGAGAACATTTGACCCTTCAGTCAGAATCCTAAGGGTCAAAATGCAGCCTTCTGGAAATTCCAGGGGTCAAAGGGTCAACTCCAGGGTAAAATGGAATCACTGAATACACGTAAAAACTTACCTCAAACTGTTTGATGTATCTCTTAGCTGATGCTTCATGTGGTTTACTAACAAAAATAAGAAATTATGTACATTTATAATCAAAAACAACAGTAATCTGCAAAACATTAATTATCAAAACAATAGTACATGTAGTCAACACAAAATACTCATATTATTAGGTGAGTTAAAATTGGATGTTTCTGTGAACACTGAATGAAAGAATTGGAGGCAGAAAACAATACTTACACTCCTGCTGTAAAGTTGTGAAAATTGTGAGTACCAATATATTTCTCCAATATTTCATTCATTCGTTCTAAAATGTCCATATTGGTACGATATTCTAATGTGCATGTCTGAAATAAATAGATATATGATTTCCTTATTACAGTCTGTAAAGCAAAGAAAATTGAATGGTGTAATGTATGTACTAAGTTATAAGTCTACATTATGTATGTACTAAGTTATAAGTCTACATTATGTATGTACTAAGTTACAAGTCTACATTATGTATGTACTAAGTTACAAGTCTACATGATGTATGTACTAAGTTATAAGTCTACATTATGTATGTACTAAGTTATAAGTCTACATTATGTATGTACTAAGTTACAAGTCTACATTATGTATGTACTAAGTTATAAGTCTACATTATGTATGTACTAAGTTATAAGTCTACATTATGTATGTACTAAGTTATAAGTCTACATTATGTATGTACTAAGTTACAAGTCTACATTATGTATGTACTAAGTTATAAGTCTACATTATGTATGTACTAAGTTATAAGTCTACATTATGTATGTACTAAGTTATAAGTCTACATTATGTATGTACTAAGTTACAAGTCTACATGATGTATGTACTAAGTTATAAGTCTACATTATGTATGTACTAAGTTATAAGTCTACATTATGTATGTACTAAGTTATAAGTCTACATTATGTATGTACTAAGTTATAAGTCTACATTATGTATGTACTAAGTTATAAGTCTACATTATGTATGTACTAAGTTATAAGTCTACATTATGTATGTACTAAGTTATAAGTCTACATTATGTATGTACTAAGTTATAAGTCTACATTATGTATGTACTAAGTTATAAGTCAACATTATGTATGTACTAAGTTATAAGTCTACATATGTATGTACTAAGTTATAAGTCTACATTATGTATGTACTAAGTTATAAGTCTACATTATGTATGTACTAAGTTATAAGTCTACATTATGTATGTACTAAGTTATAAGTCTACATTATGTATCAGTACACCAATCACATAGGACAGCTATCAATTCATTAATGTTGACAGAATCCAGTGATTGGTGATCACGGGGCTCAACTCACAACCTTCTTATCAGGAGTCAGGCGCTCTACCCCTCAACCAGTGCGCCTCCCTCGACTTAGTAGTTTGCCAATAATGAAATTTAAAAGACATTTTTCTTAAATATTATCTGGCAAATAAAGATTTTTTTTTAAATAAATAAAACACAATAAATGAAATAACTAAGTATATGTACATACCTCTTCGACTGGTGCTAGGGCATAAGTGGGAAGTATATATAGGTACGTCCTACCAGAACAGTGGTTCTTACAGTTAAATCCATTTGTTGTTCTTATGCAATCTGTCAACACAAACAGGAGCATAAAACATAACTACACAAACATTGTTACATACAGTAAAACCTCGCTATGATGTCCAATTGTGGGACTTCATGAAAGTGGTCTAATTAGTGTGGTTGTCTCATTAAAGCGGTTGGTGGTAGTGTAAGGGCCAGGTCTTGGTCGGCTGTGCTAGGTAACAAATTATTAATATGGTTTCTAACTATAATTGTCCCGATAACATCATCCACATCAAAAACAATATAGGCATAGAACAAATACGGAAAAGAAATGATATTGTCTGCATTAATTTACTGTAAAACTTTTGAAAGAAGAAAATCGAAGTAATTTTTTCAATTACTTTATTTCATTAGTACTGAGAATATTCAAGCAAACAGTATATATTCATGTACAAAAATTGCAAAATAATTCAGTACTTTGAATGAGTCGGTGTAAATAGAATTCATAGCGTAATTTAGTTTATTTGACGTGTAACAGAATAAAAAATCCTTACCAAACACTCGTATCTGTGGAGGTAACCTCTCATTTATTTTATCAAGCATGTTGTCCACATTCAGCAACATGTAAAATAGAATAAAGATTACGATAGAACATCATCTCATACAAATCTGCTTTTATCAATCTTACACCAGTTACATACAAAAACACTTAAAATTCAGTGTGTTTAAGTCCCAACACGGGTAATAAATGCACCCCTGTTTCAAAACATCCGAATTTCCTGCAGTAAAAAATTTACAACCGATTTTACCTCTCAAGACCATCGAACTCTCGTCTTCCACTAAGCGTGTTGTAATAAAGAGGAGGCAATCCTGTTACTATAACAACATTTACGCGAGAGACAATAATATCCATTAACATGAATCAATGCAACTGTTAACATGTTTGTTGTTCTTTAAATTAAGATTTAAATCAAGCATACATATCTTTAATGAAAGAAGATTTCCTGCAGCTGAGACACCTTTATCCGTACGTGCAGCTCGTTGAAATGACATCTGAAATATGTAATCATACATCATACATGGTGTAGAACAGAAATGACATCTGAAATATGTAATCATACATCATATATGGTGTAGAACAGAAATGACATCTGAAATATGTAATCATACATCATACATGGTGTAGAACAGAAATGACATCTGAAATATGTAATCATACATCATACATGGTGTAGAACAGAAATGACATCTGAAATATGTAATCATACATCATACATGGTGTAGAACAGAAATGACATCTGAAATATGTAATCATACATCATACATGGTGTAGAACAGAAATGACATCTGAAATATGTAATCATACATCATACATGGTGAAGAACAGAAATGACATCTGAAATATGTAATCATACATCATACATGGTGTAGAACAGAAATGACATCTGAAATATGTAATCATACATCATACATGGTGTAGAACAGAAATGGGTTCAGTTACGGTTTTACAATTAGTAGTAGCACAAGAAGCAAATTACATGTAACCAGTTTCAGAAACGCGAAGGTTGTATAATGATGATTTGAACAGTGCATTTTGTATTGGGCATTTACCCTGTAGCAACTCATTCTCTCTCTTTTAACCAATTTCAATTTATTCCAATATCATACACAATAAAAACAGTATTAACTGCATCAAGTGTGCATATTATATTATTAGCCATTCATTGTTTTATATTGATCTAGAAAATGTGTAATCAATTCTTTAACAAACACATATTACCCAGAATACATTTGTGTTTCTAGATCATTTACGAGTAAATTTATGTATTAACTGTAACAGAACATCATTTTACAGAAAAGAGAAACTTGTTCTTAATCAGTTGTTAAATTCTTTACTTAATATCCGTTGAGAAACAAGTATAACAACTTATACTGGTCCCCTGCTTGCCGGGTTACTAACCAGTACTAGCACCCAATGCATATACTGGTCCCCTGCTTGCAGGTTACTAACCAGTACTAGCACCCAATGCATATACTGGCCCCCTGCTTGTCGGGTTACTAACCAGTACTAGCACCCAATGCATATACTGGTCCCCTGCTTGCCGGGTTACTAACCAGTACTAGCACCCAATGCATATACTGGTCCCCTGCTTGCCGGGTTACTAACAAGTACTAGCACCAAATGCAGTTATTATGATATGTGTGTCTAAACACCGCTCACCAGAGGGCTTGAACTAATAACCTTCAGATTAGGGGTGTGTCATTGTTACAGATGATAGAGAATGTTTTACCTTCTGTAGACACTCATGATGACCCTGCGGTATCACACCTACATCCAACAAAACTTTCAATATCTCAGATTCTATTGTAGAAAATCCTGGGTTTCTGTGTAATATAATTGTGTGACTTATTGAAACAAATCTGAATACATACAGAGAAGTTTATAATTTGAATAGTCTTACTTCATAAATACTAAATAAACCTATTTTATTCCTTCTATTTTATTCCTTCTGAGGATCAACTCAAATGCATCAAATCACAACTCGGTAATAAAACATGACCCAACTTGATTTTATTTATTTCCAAGTGATCTATCTATAGGAGAGCATTAAGAGGGATAGCACTAAACGGACTTTAGAATTTCAGGAGCATACAGTGATTTGAGCCAACCAAGTATTCTAAGTGAATGTAAATACAACCGGTTAATTGAATATCAACTATACATAGATATAATGTATATCACCAACAGCTTACACTTGAAGTCCGTAGTATCCTTTACCATTATAGGCAATCAGTAAAGCAACTTTTCTTTTCCTGTCAGGTAATCCTTCCATCTGAAAACATCAATGATATTTCTGATGTAATTACTGCAATTTTCCTATCATGTCATGAAACCATTCTAATATTATAATTTATATACATGAAATATGTATTACAGTCAGGCCTTGTTCCTTTGAAGTTTTTCGGGCCCGAAATTTTATTTAGAATAATACATGGTTTTGAATAGCCCATTTTAATTTGACGTGCCAAAGACATTGGATGATGGCAAGTATTCGGTTAGAACTAGAAGGTTATATCAATTATATATTAAATTCTATATAGTCCTTTTTATTGTATTATTAAGATGATAAAATAATATTATAATCAAATGTTACAACCTCATAGTTATAGCTGATAAGCAGGATTACACTTGTGGCAAGAGAATAAGATGTTATACTCAGGAGATAGCTGAAGAATCCAACAAAAACAGAATTTATTAATACTACACTAACTTTGTGTTTCTTGCATTCTGCATCCTCTGTAGTGTCAGCAGGTCTTTTCCCACTTGCGTTAGCCTGGAAAATTAATCGTACAAGTATCAATAGTATGTGGATCCACAGGAGATTGTCACAATTTCTCTCCCTTTCATCCTTCTATAAGTATATACTAAAGGGAGAGAACTCTAAAAGGGATAAAGGGAGAGAACTTGAGACAACTCCAGTGTGTGGATCTACCAAAAGAATTTTACTTAAGACAACACAAGGAGTACAACAGATTTAGACTATAAAAGTTTTTTCAACTGATTAGGAGTATATTTTTTGGAAATTCTAGGTGTCCAAGGGTCAAATTTGTATGGAACCCCTGTTGCCACATTTACTATGTTATTCAGAGGTGTCAATAAGAGCTGGTTAAATTACCATGTAACTTAAGCATTTATAATAAAGGAAGTAATTCACTTACATCTACATGTATAAGCATAATTTAAATGCAAATCACTAGATTCCTCACTGTTACTACTAATTACTTATGATATCCAATCATATTACCTCAATTAAAGACGCCATATTTGGGTTGACAAACTTTTTCAGTTTGAGAAAAAATCTCTGTAACATCCGTATCCTGTCTGGTCTGAAATTAAGTCAAAACTTGATCAGTTATATAAATATACTTAATAAACCATAATAATGCATGTGTCACTGTCAGGGCAGATCTGTGGTTCAGTGGCAACGCGTTGAACTAGTATTTATAGTTATCCAGGGGTCGCCCACTAATAGTATTTCGAATGAGACAAAACCGAGGTCTCGTGCAGGTAAAAGAACCAGGGGTATTTGAGCTGGAAATTTCCACTGCACCACGAATCTTCAATGCACAGGGAATATTCAATAATGTTTTCAACTTACATTTAATTGGTTTTAACTTAAATATTAATGATCTATGTATCAAAATTCAGCACATAAAAGGTTCATATATATCGCCTCAAGTATTGGCCCGAGTTGGACCAGGCCGAGTAGGACCGGGCCGCGATTGTAAGTGGGCCGAGTTGACCCTGAATCCACATTATGCATGTGTGAGTTTAAAAAATAAAGTCAATGGCCTTCACCACCTGCAGAGTTTCATCACCATGACTGAGGTGGCAGACAAAAGGACATTGACAGGGCAATGTAAAAGTAACTACACATACACGCGTAAAATATTGAGAATGCGGTTATTAAGATAAATCGTCTCGGTAACTCACACGCTGAGAGAAACGATTCGATTTTCACGCTACCTTCAGGGCGCAGCCATATTGGAATAAATTTACGAATACCGGTGTCATAATATTGTTGTCGTCTAGCGGTCGGTCTAAATACTCCAGGACACATCAAGACACCCCAGGCCTGCCACAGTATACACCAGGACACTTTAAAATGGAATGAAATGAGATTTTAACACAAGTGAATTATTTATAAACATTAGTTAGATATAATTTAGATATAATTGAGTTATAATGGGAAATCTGTAGTGGCTAATATTACCTTCGACTTCGTAAGGGAAGTAACTCTGAACAAGACACACCAGGACTGCCACAAAATACCCCAGGACTACCCCAGGACTCTTCTTATTGGAATGAAATGTTATGATAAAACATTTCAATTATTGAAGAACATAATTTAGATATAAAGGCGTCATTGAAGATACACTAAGAGCGTGATACTGAACTCATTTTACAACGTTCTATGAAAAATATAGATATTGATACTTTGCCATTAACTAAAATAGAAATATTGGTGTCATGTACAACCGATTTTTGTCTTGAAAAAAAATAAGCAATTCTCCGATTCATGTTCAGGATGAACTGCATGCTTTCTTTACTTGTAAGCCCAGGATACATCAAGGCAGACTTAAAATGTGCATGCAGTCATTCACTAAAGGTACTGTATCATTGATGTGGCATTGGTGTAGAAGTTTGTCGAATAGAAGTGAATTTGTCGCTATAGAAGAAATAAGAATAGCTACAAACATCACATTTAAATCAAAAGCTTTAAAAATCGTCACATTTGACCCAGGATGCATTACTTCTAAAATGTTTTACCATCACAGAACAACTACAGGCCTAGAATGGGATCGAACTCACGACATTTTGAGTTGTACAAGCACGCCACTAGCAGTGCAAATGTCGTTAGTCCAGTGCGTTTAATTTCACTGCTGAATTTATTACAAAATACAACTATTGCATGCAATAAAGACGCAGACGGCAAGTTTGATCCCAGAAATGGCAAAGAAACGTTGTCAACTAAGTATCAACAGAAAGAAAATTGCGAGAAATAAAAGTCTGGAGCATCCGGTATTCCGCGGTGGTCATCCATCCAAATAGCTCTACTAACCGGGCTCGATATGAACTAATTTTAAATATAACACTTCATTTCTGTAAAGGTACTTTAATTAAATCACACATACAGCCCGTGTCATGTTTGGACTTTCCCTGCTATTGAGGTGAAGGAAGATCCAAGATGGACACCTGGGTATGTAGTACCACCGACCTTCCGTAAACCAGCCGGATGTCTTCCTCATCTTACGCAATCTATATTCCGAGAGGAATTCGAACCCGCATCATCTCCTACAGACGGTCAGAGAGGAATTCGAACCTGCATCATCTCCTACAGACGGTCAGAGAGGAGTTCTAACCCGCATCATTTCCTGCAGACGGTCAGAGAGCATTTCAAACCCGCATCATCATAGAGGAGTTTTTGCTTATACCTTTTTTAAGCGGGTATTTTAATAAATCCGATTAAATGTCAACATTAAAAATGAGGGTCAGAAATATAAATTAAATTTCTTAACGCACACACATTGACTATACATTGTAACGGACATGTATTCATAAGTTACCGTGAGAACAGGTTATTTTGCTATCTGGCAATGTGCTCGTGTGTTCCCCAGACCATGAAGAGAGCAGACGATTGCAGTACCCTCCAAAAAACATTCATTAACTCAATGTCACCAGTAATATATTCACGGATTTGTTTACATTAGGAAGCAACTGTCTTATCAAGGTAAAATGCACATATTTCTTTCGCTTGATAAGATTCTGCTATAAATTGTACGTGAAGCATAATTGTATGTACATGTATATGCTTTAATAAAGTTAAGACTTTTTCAGTGATTTATTTTTTCGAGATGTTTAAACTCTAAAATTGCAAAACATTTGAAGCATGAATAAACGCTAACGTTTTGGTAACGACGAGTATTTTTGTCACGCAAAACTGAATTGTATTACAAAAGTATTATTACTGAGGACGAAAACAGGGCACTAAGGTCAAGGTTAGGAGACAGAACACTAAGAAACACTGTATATATGAATTGGTATTGTTTTAAAAAGACACATTCGATATGACATCGTGACTTACGTGTGTGACTGCTTAATAGTAAACTTAATTGGGTTTGGTCTAGGATTATTTTGAAGCCATGTTAAGTACTTAATTAAATAGACACTGCTGTACAACCGCTGTAAATTTAATATTACATTCGAACATTATTTTGTCTCCTCATTATTCACTCCCACGCAGGAGGGATATATAGTTGCTACTTCGTCCGTCCGTCCATCCGTCATACTTTTCTTGTCCGGACTAGCTCTCAGCCAGGAATTCAATGAAACTTTATTGTAAGTTATACAAATGTACTACCATGAGGAGATGTGCATATTATTAGGCGGTTGCCGCCTGATTATTTTTCATGGAGTCATGGCCCTTTGATTATGCAACATGTAATATATATTGGCACAATTCTTGTCCGGACTTATCGGCAACCAAAGACAGGAATTTATCCAAACTATATGGAAAACGTCAATTAAAAGAGGAGATACAGCTAGACTGTTTGATATTGTTTTATATACCTCATTGCACGTGCCCCTAGTTCCCTGTGAGTACCTCCTAGTATGTTTGATATTGTTGTATATACCTCATTGCCTGTGTTCTCCCCTTGTTGCATGTGAGTACCTCCTAGTATGTTTGATATTGTTGTATATACCTCATTGCCTGTGCCATCCCCTAGTTCCATGTGCGTACCTCCTAGTATGTTTGATATTGTTTTATATACCTCATTGCCTGTGCCATCCCCTAGTTCCCTGTGAGTATCTCCTAGTATGTTTGATATTGTTTTATGTACCCCCCTGCCTGTGCCCCCCGTCTTTCCTTGTGAATATCCCCTATTCTATTTGAGATAGTGTTATTTACCTCGTTGCCTATGCCTTCCCTCCATTTGATCTACAAACACCACTGTTTTTACGATTATAATCCTACCTCTATACGATTGCCAGCCATGGATAAATTATTATACATTTCTATCGCTGACACTGCAGTATACGCATACATAAACCATACCATCTCGGTTTTAAGTTTCATATATCATCGTGATGTTCTGTTTTATGCATGATGCAAAAAAGTTAAAATACATAAATACAGCCGCAAGCTAATTATAGCGTCGTGAACTTCAAAAGAACCGATGAGTCGGAAACTGCACGGCAAATGCAATATTGTCATAACCACGTGGCGTGTAAAAGTTTTATTTATAAACATATGTGTTTTAATAATGTGTATTTATGAATAACTATGTCACTTATTACATGTATGCTAAAATACACCTACATGTATTGCCTTTTGCTGATAATAAAATCAGTAAATCTGTACATGCCTCAACATGCCTAAACTACTTTGGGTCCGTGACGTTGAATTATAAACTGACTATGACATGTGTCTGTATTACATCTCATCGTACCGGAGTACTCACTGTTGTTGTTGTTATTTTAAAGAAGAGAAGCAGAAAGATCACTGAGCAATGCACTTGTGTTACCATGGCAACCAGTACAGACCTGCCCCTCCCCCGCAGCTGACAACTTTCCCTACATAAATCAGAGGTCAGAGATGGAGGAAAATTGACGTTGTCGTTGATGCTTTACCTTCAGCCATATTGCGTCGGAAAACACGAATGTCTCGTCCTGGGTTCGAACCCACGACCATTAGGTGTGCAGTCGAGCACTTTACCGCTTGAACCAACCTAGCTGGATTTGTTTGATTGTTCTCTCTTATGGCTAGATAGTAGATAAAATAAACACATGATTTGAAATACAGAACAGGGAAGGTCGCATATACAAAGCAGGTCTTCCCGAGATGAACCCTGGCCAATGCAACTTCCACACACACATTCAAAGTTAAGATATTCGGGAAACCCATCTCACATTGAGCATCATTGAAAACCTATGTGCTACGCTCATGTGCCTTGAATTTGTATTGCAGTCCTTATTCATCTTTCATTTAATTGAAAACCAACACATTTAACATAAATCCCTGTGCTACGCTCCTGAGCCTTGAAGTTGTGTGGCAGTCACTATTTCATTGAAAACCAACATACTTAGTCACGCAAACTGCACATCAAGAATATTAAGTGCATTTGATCAATTGATGTGTTTGTTGTTATTTTGCTGTTTTTGTTTACACATACCCGAATGAACTAAAACTATGAGCGGCGTGTTTTACCATTCGTAGTCAATAGTTTGTGTCTTATGATCATTTCTGTGTCCAAGGACTGGTAACTGTTTGACGAATGGTACAGACTTCGTGACCGTAATATAAGCACATAGTTCGTGGTCCATGTTGTTTCTCTCTCATCATATGCCAGTAGGTTGTAAATAAAAACAAACGAACATGATCATATACGAGATTTTGTTTTTATATCGCAACCTGAAATATCAGTGAAGTAAATTTGGTAAGTAAAACTTACTGGAGCAAGAAGCGCCCAACACAGGAGAAGAGGAGAGAATATGTGACAATCTCCTGTCATGCACAGTCACCCAAAAAAACCCAGAAACATACGTGAAAATTCGAACGTACAAATAGACAATTACAAAGTTGAAAGGAAACCACATTTGTATAAAAGATGGGAAACTTTAGATAGTCCTATTCACAAACTGTTTAAGACTAAAACTCAGACTTAAAAAATACGAACTTATTTACCAGCCTGACGTTTTCATTTGAATCTAAACGAACACAACGAATGAAGCGTTGTTGTTACCCATGCTACACTTCAGACTTTTGTTAAAATTAATATTGTAAAACACGTATCAACATAAGAGCTAAACAACTTTTTAAATTCAAAGTCAAAATTTTAGTCTTAACATGTTTATGAATAATGCCCTAGGGTGTTGTAAGACAGTAATGAACTGTTTTATTTTTTGTACATCTGAAGAGATGTGCAATCGTGGAAGCGAAACGAACACTATTAACGACGGAAGATAAATGAGACGAATGTTCCTTTGCAAGCGTCTAAGTGTGTCAGTTTCAAGCGTCTAAGTGTGTCAGTTTGCAAGCGTCTAAGTGTGTCAGTTTGCAAGCGTCTAAGTGTGTCAGTTTTCCTTTCATACACTACCACAGTATTCTAAAGTTTGCATCCTTTTGGAATTATTTTAATAAAGATGCAAGCTATGCCCCGTGTCAAATAAGTGCAAACTATGCCCCCGTGTCGAATACGTGCAAAACAATGTCCCCGTGTCAAATACGTGCAAACTGTGCCCCGTGTCAAATACGCGCAAACTATGCCCAGTTTCAAATACGTGCAAACTATGCCCCGTGTCAAATACGTGCAAAACTATGCCCCGTGTCCAATACGTGCAAAACTATGCCCCGTGTCAAATACGTGCAAAACTATGCCCCGTGTCAAATACGTGCAAAACTATGCCCCGTGTCGAAAACGTGCAAACTATGCCCCGTGTCGAATACGTGCGAACTATGCCCCGTGTCGAAAACGTGCAAACTATGCCCCGTGTCGAATACGTGCGAACTATGCCCCCGTGTCGAATACGTGCGAACTATGCCCCCGTGTCGAATACGTGCGAACTATGCCCCCATGTCAATTACGGCAGTGAAAATAATGTACAGACTTTTCAATTTCATTTGACCGCCTGCACTTGTTCAGACATAGTATTCACCGTGTCCGGGTATTTTTTAGATCCGGGTATTTCCGTGAAGACAAAATTTGCACGTTACACCCACGTGTTACTATGATATGGTTCTGCAAATATGTTACTGATAATCTCCGAATTTGCAATAAAATAAACAAAACCACATCTGTATCGTGAACAATTCTGTTTTCAGACTACCATGGCGGACAGTACGGGTACACAGTACCAGGAAAGCACAGGACAGGTGAACGCCGGGTTTGATCCTGCATTATACATAATTAATGGAAACCCCGGGGACTTACAGAAGAGAAGAAAACAGGGTGCTGTTGATATTAATGGAGAGTATCCGGTATGTAAACATGATATTATCGTGGTCCATATATTCACTCGGTCATTATTGCACAATATGTCGCTAAATGTGTCCGAACATCTATACCACTACTTCCCCTCAGCTACACATTGGTGGAACCAGCTACCGGAGCACGTTGTCAAAGAGGGAGACTTTCAAGATTGAGTTGACACAGTAAAAACTCCATGTCCGCGCCTAGTGGATACTGTACATTATCGGAAGAAGTTTCAGTCGGACCTCGGTCATTCGAATTTATTGGGTTCGACATTTTATTTCGAATAATACATGGTTTCGAATAGCCCATTTCAATTCGATGTGCCGAAAAAGATACATCGGGTCATGATAGTTATTTCTGATTATACCAAGTATTCAGATAGAATGGTGTCGAATGAACGAGGTCCGACTGTATACGACGTGCTTTGAGTGGATACTTGATTTAGTTACTAAAGAGATGTGAACAGAGAAGGTGTCGATACCACGAGCTATCGTCATGTCATGCCCTTGACAATAGTATCACTATTAGTGCACGAGTCTTCGAAGTGTAACTTTTTTTATCTACCTCCGAAAATACTTTACTATTTACAAGTTTTTACCTGAAGGATCAATGACTCCCTATACACTCTGATACCAGCCCTAACTGGTGCAGACATAAAGAGGTCATCTATAATCTAACTGCATTGAAAGCAAAATGTTTAGCATTTATGTACAAGCCAATGTAAGGTCAAATATCTGTGAAACTCACTCACATCAAGGTCACAGCAGATAATCTGATAAAACAACATTATTTTACGATAATAAACGATGAGTAGGCTATAACAGAATTTGAAGTGTGAACAAATGTACAAATGTAGTTTGCTTCTAAAGCAGTTCGAATGGCCAGTTGGACATTTGTACATTGAAAATAAATAACATTTTATTGAAATTGATCCTAGCTTGATGCTTTATTTGTTGGGATTAAGGAAAGAAATATCGTAAAATTACTAACATGTCTAAACGGGAAAGTCATCTACCGTTAGTTACTGACACGTTTATTAATGAACCTACACGTGAAAATAAGGTTTGTATACATTTGTTAACATACTTTGTACTCTCTCTGTCAATGACCCCTACCCTAACCCTGGAATCAAAGTTCAAGGTCTCGCCGTTTGGACGCGTCAGTCAAGAGTAATTAACGCATATTGATGGTTTGGTGTAGAAATGTCCTAACTGTTTCTGCTATGATTTAAGACATTTTCGCACAAAACCCGCCTATACCTAGTACTATTTTCCACAACCCATCCCTAATCTAACACTGGATCACAAGTTCAAGGTCAAGTGGCTTGGTCGCGTCAACTGAGAGAACTTTTTTAACTGTTTATTTAACTATTATGATCATAAGATAGTTTAAGATATTGATATTAAGATAGCATAAAAATCATTCCTTTAAAAAACCTATACACAGGTTAATTCAACATCAGTATACATGTATTATAAGTTCTGCTGTTGTAGATGTTTTGTTCTTTTCTTTACTGCTTTCCTTACGTACGAGCCGTACCGTCAGCCGATAAAGTGTTGAATGTACATGATGTATGTTGTACATTGCAGCAAGTTGTGTTTCACGAAGATTCCGTTGATACAAACAAAGACGATGATGAAGCCAAGAAGGAAGCGAGTGTGATGATCTACAATATAAATGAATCACCTCCATTCTACCTGTCCATTTTCTTTGGTTTACAGGTAAAGTACTATTGGAATACCAGGCTATTCGGGCTTTTCTTTTCTGTTTTTATTGCCGGTTCGAACGATTGAAGAAAGTGTAGTATTGCAGGGCAAAATCTCATCATAATAAGAAACTTCAATGATCTGTTGCTCATGCTGGCTACATCGGTATCATTTATATGAATATAATTTCGTTACAAATTAACGAGTTTTCTGAACACACTCCATCGTTTGTTTTAAAAAAAATATGCATTAAATTCCATAAGTATCGTACTTTTCCGTATACGGTGGCCAGGGTGTTAATGGTAACTATTACCACGTGTCCTATCGAGTGTTTTTAAGCAACAGGCAAACATACTTGTTAGTAATTTGGACGTGACGTTTAATACCAACAAAGACATACATGCACTTGCTACTGAGTTCAAACTGATTTCACATCCATTGTGGAATAAGTTAGTACATTGTGTATTAATCATTACCGATGATAGCTCCCTGTGTTACCAACCAATACTCTCGCCTACTTCAAGGAATGTGTAGTTGGCAGTTCAACCGCGCCCAAGCCAGCCGGTGGGATTCGAACTGACGACCGTGTCATTTATATGAACCATACCATTATTCATACGTTAATCTACTTATAGACTTGATAGTTTAATGTTATTTGAAATAAACATTATACAAATTAAATAGCGTAATAAAATATTAATTAATTTACATAAGTTATATACAAATGTACATTACGCTACATACGTACACATAATGCATATTAAACCTGTACATGTGTTTGATTGTTCACAGCAAGCTTTACTATCCCTGTCAGGGAATCTGTCCGTCTCACTGTTGGTAGCTGAAACAGTGTGTGCAGAGGACGATGACGAATTTAAAGCACAGTTACTGGGGACAACTTTGTTTATGAGTGGAGTCACTACATTACTGATGACGTTCGTCGGTATACGTCTTCCATTGTTCCAAGGTGCAGCACCAGATTATGTCATACCATTGCTAGCTATGGCTGCAATCTCCAAGGAACGCTGCGAGGTCGATGTGAAGACACGTAAGCCGGAATAATTAATACTATTCATTTCATGCTTTTCAGTGGTTAACCGGAATATATCGGTAGATACTATCCTGACTCATAGTTTACCGGAATATATCGGTAGATACTATCCTGACTCATAGTTTACCGGAATATATCGGTAGATACTATCCTGACTCATTGTTTTAAGCAGTGATGTCCCACAGCAGGAGTTGTTTTCACTGAACTATGGACTGATTTGTCATGCTTAAGTGGCACGTGTATGCAAGTCATGCATAATTCTTTTCGAGCGTTTTATTATCGACAGTGAAGTCGACGTCACTCCCGGGCTGAGTACCATGGTGATTGTATCAAACTGATAATGCTGTTCGATGAGTTTGAATTTCATCTTTTAAGCACAATCAGAAATTTCTCCGACAGACAATGTTTGACATTCCATCAAATTTCAAAATGATATAAGAACACAAAGACTTTATAGAATTCATGCGCGGATTCAGCAATTTAGGTCAGGGGAGGCAGGTTCTTGTAAGGCAGCGGATATAAGGCAGCGTTTGGAGTCCCTAGAACTTTGCAATAGCTATGTACAATGCGTTTTCTTGTAATGCGTTACCTTTTTGACAAAAACAGCTACGCCCTTGAATTTACGACCCCCCTCTGGATCTAGGATTCGATATGGACAACCTTATTTTGGCAAAATATCAGAGAGATGTCCAGCCCACTCCCCTCCCCCTGGAACCGATCTTTATTCAACCTCAATGTTAAGACCATCTCAAGAGGAAGACCAGTTTTCAAGGGTCCGAAAGGTGGTCTTACTATTGAGGTTTAACATAAATTGTATATTTCACCTATTTTAGTGGCCCTAGCAAGTAATGGAACGGTTGATCTTGCGTCCCTTCAGAAAGAAAACATTCTCCACAATACACAACTGGTATGTTTATTTGTTTTGTTTTATTGCATCTTAATTTAAAATTGTTTAAATATGCACCTCTGTCCACATCCGCATGTTTATCTGTAAAACTGCTAGTGTTAAGTCTGTTAAACATTGATAGGATATTCTTTATTGGTACTTGTATTCAACCACACCATATTTTATAGCCGACATGAGCCACAGTATGAACGCTAGTCGGTTATTGCAAAAGTACAGTTAAACCTCACTTAAAGACCAACTCAATACTAAGCCCGCCTCAAAATTAAGATCACATTTTTCAAGTCCATTTCCACTGTTTTGCTCTTGATTCAATCTCAATATTAAGACCACCTCAATAAAAAGAGCAGTTTTCAAGGGTACTAAGGTTGATCGTATTATTGAGGTTTTACTCTATCGATATTTGTGGGAACAGAAGTTCGTGATTTGCACTTAATTCACTATTTTTGTGGAGGGACATTAATTGATGGATTTCAGTTTAACATGTGTTTTATCGTCAGTAATTTCTGTAGCAGTTGAACGAGCAATGACTAAAACCGCATTGAGACGGTCATGTCGGATCAACTTAAAATTGAGCGTTTTATCCATAGTTATATAAATATCAACTAATTTTATGGTTAAGTATTTAACATCTCAAGGAAGATCACTATAATATATTTACATCTACACAACGTAACATAATACTTGCATGCATAATGAACGTTTTCTATGCAGCCTGTCATAAATGTTAAGAAAGTTAGACAAAAAACTTTTTATAGAAAATATTTAAATTTGGAGAAGCTGTCTATTTTATCAACAAAACACATGTAAAATTATACGCCATGTTTATGCCTATTAAATGCGTGTGTGGTTGGGATAGACAGTCACACACATATGTATGTATTCAGTCAGTTTTGTAAACCTCCCTTAAGTTAAATACCTAATTAAAGACTACATCAAACAATTTAACTCAATAGTCAAACCACCTCATGTATAAGACCGAGTTTTTTTCAAAACCAATGGTGGTCTTATTATTGAAGTTTCACTGTAAATAGATATTTATAAACGCAAAACGATTGATGTGTTAAAATTATGTTGGGATGAATCTACTCTTCTTTAGCATCGTGCGCTTATTCCGATACCTTCATAATTAGTCACGAGTTATTTCCCTTTATTCCTTCTAGATTTCTCTCCCTTTGTAATATATATTTATACATATACTAAAGAAGGGATTAAGGGAGACAATTCGTGACAATCTCCCGTAGTCTTGGATTCAATCAAAGCGCTGAGTGGGGGCGTAAGATGGTTCAAGTCATTGGATTCACGAAATTAGGTCCCGTAAGGAAATTTACGTTCAGTATTCCGTATTCAGAAACATTCGGGTTTTGATCACTGCCATGTCAACCTGGGAACTCATTCAGGGAGTGAAATACAAAATTGCCTGTGCCATACTGTGTTGCCTGTGCCATACTGTGTTGCCTGTGCCATACTGTGTTGCCTGTGCCATACTGTGTTGCCTGTGCCATACTGTGTTGCCTGTGCCATACTGTGTTGCCTGTGCCATACTGTGTTGCATGTGCCATACTGTGTTGTTTACATGTCTAAAGTTTCCGGACCGGAGATTACAAAACAAATACGTCCTCTAATCTGGTCATCAAACTACGATCCTTCAAATCAATATATAAATTTGTTTTATGGTAAACAAAAATGCACTTGTCGCAACCTGGAAACTTGACTGCTGTTATTTATAGCCGTAGCGCCCCCCCCCCTCATTTTAAGGTATGAGACACCTTCTTTCTGATCAAATTAAATTCAAATTCCCGATTTATTACCTTGTTATTGCCGGGATCCAAGCACGTAAGCAAATGGTAATCATGATTTGACAAGCTGGTGGCTCACCAACCGGTGTAGCTAGCGAAGCGTTCAAGCGTTTTTCTTGACAGCTACCTTTGTACATTGGATAACTTTGTTTCTAGCTACAAGGAAGCCTCATATTGGCAGGAGTCATACATTGTTTGATTGGACTGACGGGATTGGTTGGTTTCCTGATGAGATTTGTTGGCCCTGTCACCATTGTTCCCGCCATCTTCTTGATTGGTATCTATCTGATGAAAGCCACAGCTAAATTTGCCAAAGTTCACTGGGGAATATCCTTCATGTAAGATACGCTTATACGGTATAATTATGTCATTTCTGTGCGCTGTTTTGCAAATAAATGAACGGTATCTGAGATATTGAATGGTAATGCCATCTCTCTCGTTAGCCAGAATAATCGAATCTAAATACTACTAATACTAATACATGTACCGAATATGAATTAGACATGAATGAACGAAAAACGAAATCAATACAAAATGCTAAATATTGTTTCTAATATATAATATAGTTTTCTGTAGACAATGACATGTATTATATCTTCACTCTGAACTGTGGAATAAATATGATGTTTCAGGACATGTGCTATATCGATAATATTAGCATTGTATCTGGGGAAGATAAAGTTGCCGGTGCCGATTTGGACGAGGAAAAAGAAATGTCACATGACGAGATACCCCTACCATCAAGTGTTTGCGGTAAGTGGTCGTCATGCAGTTGAAGACGATCTCATTAATAAGACCGTATTTTCATGGACCAAATTCCCAATTTTTCTTACATATTTTATCTCAATAATCAGACCACCTCACAATTAAAACTACCCTTCTTCAGAACCATGGTGGTCTTATTATTGAGGTTTCACTGTATTTCATCGGACTAAAAGAAAATCGAAAATAATTTGGAGCAACTAAATTTGGAGCAACCAGAAAAGTAATTTGAAAGTAATAATATAATAAATAGCTTTATTTTCAGAAGGAGAACACAAAAGACAGTAAGCTTTACATTGACACATATAAAGAACATAATTATAACAAATACAAAGCACGTCTTATTTCCACGTGGCCTTCCATAAATCATTATAAAAAAGGTTAAACTGGTGAGAGTTACAATTATTTCTTAAAGTAAGTTCGGCAGTTGTATTTGTTTTGGTATATACGACCCTGATAACGCAATGTATTGTTGTGTTTCACACGTTTACAGATACTGATAGCTATATTGATCGGTTGGGGAGTGTGTGGTATCATGACAATTGCTGATGTCATTCCTAACAACAAAAATGATACCAGGTTTTATACACGTACCGACGCAAGAAGTTATATCATAGGAACATCAAACTGGTTCTATTTCCCCTATCCAGGTACTCCCATTATGTTTTTGAAATGTTCATTTATATGGAATAAAGAAAGAACACCACGTATGATCAAACACAAAAAATAAAGATTGACAAAGGGTGAAAAAGTCACTACGTGACCCGGGCCGTTTGTGTGACAAAAAATGAGAAAATAACGTTACAGCACGTCATTAGCATGACGCAGTATCGTTCAATACCAGCGTGTTCCATAGCAGTCCTCACTTCCTGCGTACAGTAGTTAACTTGTGGTTACTGTTCTGCTGTTTCCTATCTGCTGTTGTCAATTCATGTCGGTTTTTGAAATAATCACAATCACGATAATGTGTAACCATAGTTTTTCCCTACTATTTGTACAGTATAAGCAAGCTACATAAAAGCATGTTTGCGTCACAGTGTCATACCTTCCTTGCATAACTCATTGCGGAAACGCCCTTCTAACGTTTCCTCGATGACCCATTGTAAATAAAAAAAACTATTTGTCTAGTTGAATTGTCTTTAATAGCAACGCTATAAAACGCATAACTATTGCTTTATGTTGTATTTAAAGTATTTTGCTATCGTTTGTCTAGGTCAGTTTGGTCCCATTGACTTCAGCGTGAGCGTCTTTGTTGGTTTTATGATAGCAACATTTACTTCAATTCTTGATTCTATCGGTGACTACTACGCATGCGCGTCAATGTGCCGTGTGCCTCCCCCTCCATCACATGGTGTGAATAGAGGTATAGCCATAGAAGGGTTCTGTAGTGCCCTATCTGGCCTGTTAGGCTGTGGGCATGCTACAACAACATACGGAGGAAACATTGGAGCGATTGGTGTAACAAGGGTAAGCTTTATTTAAACATGTATGATGCACCCGAGAGGAATTGCCACATCCAAAGGTCACAGCCACTCAAAATACAAAAGGCGGAATGAAAAAAAGTACAAACGTATAATCAATTACGAGACTCAAGAAAAACACAAATTATGGGTGAAGACAGGAGAGTATCGCCATTGGAACTGTCAGTGGCAAAATGCCATAACTGAAATAGTAAATAGTTTGTTTTGAGAACAACGATGTCAATGAATATAGGAGCAAACAAGAAACAACATAAATGCAATTATGTACACTCTTACTGATGATCAGTCTCTAGTACTATGGTAACGCTCTACCCACGAATAGTCATATTTCAAGTTTCAATTCCGTGAGATAGGTTTTTCTATGGTTTAAAGTCTAGATAACATGGACATGCTATGGAATGGCTGTGCACTTTGTATGTTGCATTTCCTGCTCGACTTTATTTTATTTGTTTTTCAACAAATGTCATTTAACCCAGGTTTACTATTTCTTAAATTTGTAGCCATGAATTGGAATACCTCTTACCGGTGCATTTGCAAGGTGCAACAAGAATGTAGTGGTGCGATTCACATCTATTGACGAAACAGAATCAATGAAATATGTAGATAATTATACGAAACTATGAGACATTGTTAATGTTGACTTCCTGGAGATTTCAATGAAATGCACAACTGATATGTAAAGTAGAAACGCATGTGTATAATGGTGAATGCTAGGAGCAACAGATAATGTGCTAAAAATTGTATCCAGTGGTAAACGTAGAAACCATCCGTGCGTTACTTAAAGAATCCTACGTCTAAAATTTACACCACGCTTAGGAATCATAAGACCGTTTCAGAGAAGTGGCCCTAAGTTTGCACCTACACTCCAAAATCGGTCTTAAGAGCGATTTTAATCTTCAAACGGTGTTAGAAAAATGCATGCACTCGCAGTTTGCCGCCGAATGCCACAATTGTAGAAGCACTGTATAAATATCATGTTTTAATTCATACCTGTACAGGTGTCCAGTCGTTCAGTGTTTTTCGTATGTGGTTTCATCTACCTGTTGTTTGGTATCATTGGTAAAATATCCGCTGTATTCATCTGTATTCCGTATCCAGTACTTGGTAAGTTCTGTACATCAAGTCATGAATTGCTCTTCAATACTAATAGTTGCTAGTTTGGTAGTTTAATCATACCAAAGATACCGATTAAATCCTCTATAAATTGTTACAACAAATCTCACAAGGGCATGACTAAACTATTTCAATAGTCACCAAAGCAAAGCGAATTTGAGAGCAAATTCAAATAAGCATAATGATTTCAATACAATTTGAATAACTCGGTTATATACGAGTATTTTAATGAAACTCCGTCAACATCATCAAAGTTTATTTTTAATGATTTCGTCATTACATATTTTTTAATACAGTGAAACCTTTCCAGAGTGGTCTTAAGCAACACCTCTTCTACAACATTATCCATAATCCCGCTGTATAAATTTATTGAGAACTATTCAACAGCTGAAATTTGCATCAGGAGATGTTGTATCCCCTAAATGGTGTTACTCTGGAGAGGGTTCATACCCTAAAGGGTGTTGCTCTGGAAAGGTTGCACCCCGTAAAGGCTGTAGCTCTGCAGATGTCGCTCTGATAGGCCAATTGTAATACATTATACATCAATATTTTAGGCGGTGCTTTGATTACCATGTACGGTATGTTTACTGGTGTTGTATTATCCAACCTACAAGCCGTAGATCTGAGCTCCAGCAGAAACCTAGCAATCATTGGTACATCAATATTCACCGGGTTAATGGTGCCCCATTGGATAGAACAATATCCTGACGAACTTGCAACAGGTATGTGTCTACGTTTTGTTAGTAAAATGAAGAAGAGTCGAGCAGGACTTGACGCAGACGAAGTACACAACAACCCCGGACGCATAAAGAGGCATGTAACGTTAGCATACATGTAAACACAAATCACGTGTACAGAGATGAGTACCGCCTTGAAACGGTCGGGGACAAAAACGGCCCTGGTGGTCTAACCTGGGTTAAGGTTGCATCCCATCTCACACTTATCTACCATCATCCAAAAACAAAACAAGAAATTCCTGGACAACTGACGTTCTGATTGGTGACACACGCATAAATGATAGTTGAAGATGGGAATATCGTCCCATAGTGTGTACAGGATGGGGGTGATTTAGCATTAAGCAAAGTACTATTTGACCGAGTAATGGATTCTGTATACACATGTACCATAATAATGACGATGTACTGGTAATAGACGGTTGTGTCTGATTTAATGTTCGGACAATAAACTATGAATTTAACCATATGTTTATTCGGCGAAGGAAACTTTGCAGCACGTGATAATAAGTAATGTCTAACAGTAAACATGCATACACTTCCTTTACAGAGTTAGTTAAATTGGTACATTCTGGGGGATTGTTTTCCATTCTTTACAATTTGTTTTGGCTTTTATCTTGATATTGAACGAAAAAGAACATGTCTATTATCATACCGACAGGTAACGATAAAGCTGACGAGATCTTGAAGATACTGCTGGGAAATCCGAACATGTTTGGTGGGATTCTGGCCTGTCTACTAGACAATACAGTTCCGGGTAAGGTCAATATAACAATAGAAAATTGCATGGACAATTAGCAGACAAATAAACATTCCAATATGGAAGTCACGTGTTATTTTTATGTACAATTTATGCAACTTTATCTTCATAGAAACTGTATAATGTCAAGCCCAATGAATAATTCTAAACATCAGATAATTATAAATTCCCCAATTCACACAATGCATCATTTACTAAACTGTTTTGCATTAATACTAACAGACAGAGCAAATATGTTGTACCTACCTTATTTTTCGTAAACGGTAAACATAAATATCACATATTGTAATTGGTATTAGGGAAGAGTCATTCAGGACGCACGAATTATAACTGAAATTTAAAACAATGCTTATGTATAAAACCAGGAACCATTGAAGAACGAGGAATTGCTACCTGGCAGAATGTGGACGATCCAAATGTGCCAAAGAAAGTTTATGTAGAAGGTTATGATGTATATTCACCTTGGTTACCAGAAAGAGTAAAACAATCCAGATTTTTGAAGTATATACCTTTCCTTCCAAATCCGGAAGAGAAGGATGCTCCCAGAACGTTGACACAAGAGCTTCATGATGTGATTGGTATGTCCGAAACTTTTAATACATTTGTAATTGAATATCTTAAAGCGGCATTACTTTTTTATGCAATAAATGTTTGAAAAGTAAAAGCTTTTACATATTTGATAAGGAATGACATTCTTGCAGGGGAATATATTTTATTTCACTGAATTTGACATATTTTGCAATAAATAAGGCATTCAACTCCCGACCTTTTCTACTCCGAAGTGTCACTGAAGAACTCGAGGCATAAACTGCTAAATGTGACAATTTCTGACATGTATGTAAAACATTCCTGATGTAATGAAACCTATAATGTCATTCCATGTTGGATGCCAAATCAATAAATTAGAAATTCCTCTTCTTTCTGTCAAAATCTCTTCTTCCGTTTTGATGTCTAAAATCAGCTACATTCGGCTTAGAAACATGCATGTCAGTATCAAACAAACGGAATGTCTTTTTGTAACCGTGATGAAATACAATTTGGGTGGGTAGGAAACTACGCTGTACATAGTCATCTGAGAAGTGAGAACAAATAAAGGCGGCTTTAATTTCACTTCCTAGCTTTTTTGCAAAATATCATTTAATCACTACTTAATAGTTTTGTGACTGTTGCTGACCACACTTTACTGATACACGAGCAACGAATCTTTATAACCGTAAACCAAGACCGTTTAAATATGTACGTCACTATTTTAGTACCATCGTAACATTGTGCGGATAAATATTTCTGTCTGCTGATCTCTACTCCCGACAGTTTCTCTTTTACTTTCAGATCCAAACTCTACAAGACTATAGTTCCGAGATTTGAAGATTGACAGAGAGGGACCAACATTAAGAATTTCACACCACAATGTATATTCTCATCCGTGTCTATAAATATAGTATCCATTATAGCATGGGCGAGTCCTCATATTTGTGGTCGGAATTTGACCAGAGGAGCCAAATAGCTACACAAACAGTTCCATAATATAACATGTCAGAAGTGGATGTAATTTTACAGTGTGGATCGGAACGTTCGATCGTCAGCCATTGTGGGCGAGACTATATGGGAGTTAGACACCATTGGACAATTACATTTTTATTTCGTCAGCTTTTTCCCCACAAAGCGTTTTTTTGGGGATTTATATGGGATTCCTGATGAACATGGTATGGGGGTTCCTTTATGAGGTAGTGTGTATATATGATAGTTGTAAAATTATATTGTTTTTAACTATGTATGTTGATGAACAAGTTCTATCACGTAAAGGTGCAATGTGGAGTCATATTGTATAATGGATAGCACGTGCATAATTATTGACCCTTATTGTTCCTTTCCATATGCTGATATCAACTTTCCTACTCATAGTTGACCCATTTGTGTGGAGCCAGCAGTTACTATAGTAACAGTAATAGCAGTAACAACAACTTAACACTGATTATTTATTCACAGGCTCCTGTCTGCTTCTAACACACAATATTTTGTCATATTATATATTTGTAATGGGGTGTTATGTCGCATTAACAGCCATGGTCATCTTGTGAGTTTTCCAGCTATATTAGGGTGGAGGATACACCATGTGTCCCTTGTTGCATTACTTTGGGCAAAGACGGAAACCTGGAGGAAGATCCACCGACCTTCCGTAAACCAGTTAGATGGCTTCCTCGCAGAAAAATTCTACATTCCGGGTGGGTTTCGAACTTTCAGCGATGAGGCACAAGTGGTTTGAAGTCGGAGACGGTAGCCACTTGGTCACGAAGGCCACTTCAATTGTGATAAATGTAGACAAGCTAGATATACCAATATAAATAACAACATTGGATTAAATAAATACAAAAATGTGATTCTTAAGAAGGATATGACGACAAACAGTTCTATGCAATAAATTGTTATTAGTTGTACATTTATTTAGAAATCTATGTTGTATATGCTTTGTTCATATAGTTTTGTGTTTTTAGAAATATATATATTGTGCAATCTGCCATGCATTGTTAAATATTTACGTTAATCCCATCAATTGCATACACAGACAGACTGGTTCAATGATTTAATGTGTATAAAAGTACACATACGAACACAATTTATAATTCAATTTATTACACAACTGTGACTACTACATGTCCTGTCAGCAGATGTGGTGACATCTAGAGATTCTTATTAATAGAATATTAGCCATACGTGAATTTATATGAAAATAAATATGTGTTACCCATACATATGATATAAATGTCTTATTTAAACACTTATGTTACAAACAATCATACTTTTATATGGGAGAAATAGTGCAACAATCCGTACACACCACTGAGCTAACAGTGTAACGTATTACTGTATAGACTTATAAAATGAAACATCATCAGCTGACATAAAATCCTATGAATGTTACTTCGTACAGTTACACAATACAATATTATACCATATTCTACAGAAGAAGGATGATTATGTTTTAATTGTAAGAACGTCAGTTCTACAGATAACATCTATAATACAGAAGCGTTAGAACCAATTATCTAATAAGTGTGTTCCTTGAAAGTCAAATAGTCTTTAAGACAAAATGGTAATAAAGGCATATGGATCAGGTCTTTAAATTAATGTCGAAAGAAGCAAAACTACATTGCAGGCACTCGTGATTAGCTGTGCTTCACCATGCACAATACCACAGGAGATTGTAATAATATCCATAAATTAGCCACATTCCCATCTACGGTATATACTTTAGAAGGGGAGATAACCTAGTTATGAACATGGTTATAACTTTAAAAGCGCAATACAGAGACACATTGTCATTATATCACTAAGAGACACTACGTGTTGAAGGTCGGAATACCATACATAATTCATACACACAAGCTGAAAAGGATTTGAACAACATACATCATTCATACACACGGGCGGTCTAAGCTTGAACCGTCCTACAACATTCGTATATAATGGTAACACATTGCACCACCGGATTTCATTATGACAACAACTCAGGGTATGTTATTTGGAGAATTGAATAGCCATATAAAACCTTCATCATTGTTGAATGTGTTAGTGGAATCAGACGCACGTCTTAAAATAAAGTTTCCAAAGATTGGAAACTTGGATAGTAGTATTACTGTTACAACAGATGTTTCTGGTCTGCTCTACGTATGTACGGATCTACAGTAAGAGTATGCTGAGCCCAATTCTCCAACATCAAGTTGAATTTATTCTTCAATCTGTCTGTTTTATCCGTTTTAAAAATTAACAATTCGCTTCATGGTTCCAAATGTTTATGTTCACTTCATTATGTTTGTTTCCTGTTTTATTTTACATTTCTATGTAGTTGTACATTAACAATTACATTTTGTAACATATTCGTTGTTCTTTTCTATTTAAAACCCAATCACGATGCACCAAAGATGTGTGTTGTCTATGAAGGAGAATATATTGGCTTTCGTTTGTATCATTTCCTTAGCTAGATTGGATGACCCTGGATATTTACATTCATCTTCAAACTATGAGTAACCATACGTCTAATTTTGGAAATAAATGTCCGCGATAAAAAACGTTTGAACATAAAATGAAAATCAAAATGTGTGTTAATTTTATAATAAAAAATGGTATAGTAATAACAAATAATTAATTTTCATATACTAGTGATCAAAAATAGTATTAATAATGATAATTATTTACAATTAATGTACATGTATTCTTGTGAATTTGCGATACAAAATGTTTAGAAATATTGTGAGCTCTATCATGGAATTACATTTAATATACATTTAATTACGTGGTTCTATGTTATATGTGATGGCTCATTTGAAGCCATGAACAATCCACAAACACGTGGACCAACAGATCCCAACGGAACCCTCCGGTGCTTTGATTACAATAACTGTAGCCGAAGCCTTTAGTCACAATATTACATCATGTTATGGTATATCTGAATATTATATTATTCACAGCAGAACATGTGAAACGTTTATCTGCTTCAACTACTGGCTAATAAAATAATTGTGCTACAGAAAACCCTTGGGTGAGGGAGGATAGGTTACTAATTTATAGGCGCGTGACCATTTAAATATGAACCTGTTAGGGTGACCTCCCTTGAATAAAAATCAAAATGGCGGAAGTCAGTACCGAGAAATTGCGAAAAAAAATAAGAGGTGCTTTTGTTGTTGAAATAAGACATACTCCTGCTATTTGTAGTGAACATTTCATTCCATTTATTTTGAAATGACATTTTTTACACTCGTATTGGTTTCCTTCAACATATTTCTCGTATTTCAGGTATTCTGAAAGATGCGGATTCGGACTCTTTATCCGCCAAGAAAGTGCGCATGAAGCTTCAAGACATGTTTGACACAGATTTGTCATCTCGGTAATATTTTGTGACAAGTTGACATTTAAATATTAATATGATCTCTATTGTAGTGGTTTGGGGTTGGACGCACAACTAGTCAGCTCAGTAGTCAGTAGATAGTCCTACACATAACTCCTAGTCCTAGCATTTGTATTATTCACGTTTTTTTGTCACCTTCATTTTTGATGATATTTTACGTTTTCTGTCAAATGAGGAGTCATATGGGATATCGTCATTTTCCCGTAGCACTTTTTATAAAGGGGCCGATTGAAATTTGGTCGGGACGATTTTATGGGGTCCCACTAAAAAGTGCGACGAGGTGAAAACTAAAAAAAAATGCAATATATCGGTAGAAATAGTATATATGAACATATATAAGTATGTTTTTATTCATTTATAATCATAAATCATGCATAAAAGGTATTTTTTCGTTTCGTCGCACTTCGTGGCGGTTCCTCTCACCTCATCGCACTTTTTAGTGGGACCGATTTTATGCATATAAAATCATGTTTCACCAATAAAACTTACTGCACATTAATAAATAATCAATTATGGTACAGTTGCAACTTAATCCGAGCCTTCTCTATCCCTAAACCAGCCCCTTTTACGATTTTTGATATTTCATGTTGCTGGTTAGGGTCAGAGGAACTCATATAGTAAAAACCCGGGGATTTCCTCTCCCGCGCGGGAGAGGAACTTTAAATCAATATATCTATGTAAACATTCATTGGATTAACATTTCAAGCATATACATCTATTATCAATATATTAATTAACCTATCTGAACTGTAACATTTGTTTTGAAAACCTTTAATACGTTGTAACGGTCAATCCTTTTCAGAGTAAGCTAAAAAATAATTTTCTTCATGTAAATATGTATTTGGGTCAAAGCACCTGGCTGTCACGTGATCGATGCAGATTGGTAAATAAAATATCAATTTACCGATTTGTTCGGCTAACCTTCCGTTAAAATGAGACCAAACGCCACATACACCGTTGAAACTTGAAAGTACACGACTGTGTGGTTTTCAGTAATCCCCGGGTTTTTACTATAGGAGTTCCTCTGACCCTAAGCCGCAAAAAAAGGCTATAGGGTCAGAGAAGTCTCGGATTAAGTTGCAACTATGAATGAAACACTCGCCTTGATAATGCAAATTGAGTTTAAATCCGATGGGTAGTCCAGTAAACTGCTCCATGTACTGGCAGACGGTGACAATTTTTACAGCGAGTTGTTTACATCGCGATAATTACCATTTTTTGGCGTTTTTCATTGGTGTTGTGCATGCAACTAAATCAGATTTTAGCAGCATTTGACATATCTATCTGAAAAACATGTGGTAAAACAGTATAATCCAAGTGTTTAAATTTGAGCTGAGACTGACTTTGCTACGCGTTTTTGAGGAGATGCTTTTAGACTCCATCATCCATGCTTGACAATGAAGGTAAAATAACAAAAATTGTGAACTTTTCAAATGGAGGTGCTGGGACTTCCACATTTGCTAATTTGGAGTCCATGATAATTATTTGGGTTCCAAGAGTAAACTTCAGACTTTGAAATTTTGTCATCAGCCAATGTATGCTTTCTAATCATTACCACTTTAGTCTGACATAAATTATAATTGGAATAAATGAGATCTTTTCAAATCAATGCTTATGTATCATAAATATTCAGGAAAAAAGAAATAGACAAATTGACTATGAGCTTGTTCATGGAGTTAGAGGAAAAGAAGAAAGAAGAGGACAAGGCAGAAAGTGAAGATAACAAGGAGGAGGAGGAGGTGGAAGAACAAACTGGAGGCAACCAATCAGATGAAAAAGAAGAGGTCATTGAGGTAAGGGGATGGCATTATGTTCGGGGGAGTGTCAGGCCAGAACAAAGTCGGAAGCTACTTAGTTTTTTCCACTCTTTCCCTGTGTAATTCTGTGTAATTTAGTCACTTGGTTTATGTCAAAATCCAATAAATTTGTCTTCCAGTTGAAGTTAATTGGTGTAAGTAAAAGAGTTTGCTTTCTTACCCTTTTCAAACACATTTTGAAAATGGCTGTATTCTTATATCCTTCAAATAATACCAATAAGAACTTGAGAAGTAAACTTTATTTTCATGTTTTACCATAAGAAATAAACATGAACGTGTAACAATTCCTGCTTGAGTAATCAAGTTTGTATGTCATCATAAGTAGTGTGTATAGTGTTGCTGTGTCTCTCGAGGGAATTATTAATGAAACTGCTGACAGGTGGCACTTGCGCAACATGATGAGGGTAACCTGACTAATCCATATATTGTGGTGTTCTATTTTTTTTCTGTCATAATTGTGATTTAATAATGAAGTTGATGTTTGTCAACATTTTAGGAAGAGGAAGAAGCAGACGAGCCACCAAAGAAAAAGTCAAAAACTAAAGAACCTGCTTCTAAAAAGAAAGACAAAAAGAAACGAAAGGTATTGTTGTAATATTGTGGTCAGTGTGATTGCTATCCAATTTAAAGCAGCATGGCATTTATTTCTTTTTTCTTTGATAACTTCATGGTAGTTTCAGACAATGCAAATTACATTTTGTTGAAAAAAAACTTCCTGCTACTTTGATATTGACATGTTTGTAAACTGAAAGTAGTAGATTTTATACATCAAAATGAAAGTAGAAAATATATCATCATTTCGATAACGAACTGAGAATGACATTAGGTTTCATTATATCAAGAACATTTTTCATACATGTTTTATGTCAGAAATCATCACATTCAACGGTTTTCTACCTGGAATTCTTCAGTGACAGCAAAGTTTCTTTGATATAAGTTTTGAGCTCAATGTCTTATTTATTGCTAATTGTGTCATATTCAGCAAAATAAAACATATTTCTATTGGCAAGGATGTTATTCCTTTGCATATCTAAAAATGTTTGTACACTAAAACCTCAACAATGAGGACATCCTTTGAATCTAGTCCTAATATTGAGGTTGAATAAAAGAGCAAAACAGTGAAAATAGACTATGGAAATTGTGTTCTTAAGTTTCAGGTGGTCTTAATTTGAGGTGGTCTTATTATAGAGGTGGTCATTAAGTGAGGTTTTATTGTATATTCCAGGACGCTGATGGTGAAGACGTAGATTTAGAACCGCTAGAAAATGATGATCTCAATGTGTATGATGAGGAACAGAAGGTATGTCACGATCACTGACATTGTTTGCTTTAGTACTAAAGAATTGTATCCATACTTCAGGTCCAAATGCCAATAATCATTGATTAAAATGAATGTCACTTGTCGTTTGATAGTTACCTTAATACTGAAGTGTATTTTGTCAAACTTTTTATGTTTATTTGTCAGCATAGGAAGCTGTGCTCCTTGGGTTTTCACTACAGATTAAATAATTAAGGGAAAAATGTTGATCCTTGATTTTGTTAAATTTATTTGTTGGAACTTTGTTGAAAATTGTTTAGTGCATATCTTGACATAGAATGACAAAAGTTTAAATGTATATACATCAGATGATGCATACTCACTGAAGCAAAATGAATCACGATTAAATTTGTCAAGGAATGAATGAACATAAGCCCAGATTAATGTATATATTTTTCTATACTCAACAGTAGTCTTGATCAGATGTTATGACTTTCTGTTTCAGGTGTTAAAATTGTCAGATGAAGAGTTGGCAAAAAGATTACAGTCATTTGAAGAAACCGGTCGTCGAACAAGAAATAGAGGGGTATGTATAACACGTGCTGTTACTGGGATGTGTGAAAGTGGCTTCTTTCTGTAATAGCTGTGATAAAGTTTACTCCATTGTTATAACATTTAGAATGAAAGTTTAGTGACTGAAAGTGTGGCATATTAATATGACATTTTCCATCCTTGCCTTTTCAAAATTGAGCAGAATTTCCTGACAGGTTTTACGAAAAAAAAATGTTTTTTTAATGAGATTGTTCTTCAATTGTTTAAGCCATTATTGATTATTTTGTCTCTGCAGTTGGATCATGTGCAATTATTCACTCATATTTTTATTGACATTTTAGACTCCAAAGAAGAAAGAGAGAAAGAAAAGTTCTAGTAAGAATTATTTAGTCTTAGTGTTAATATAATGTATTTATTATTCTCTATCATAGGTAGTGAGGTAATGTTATGACATAATATCTGTACCCTTTCATCTGTCTGGCTAACAATATCCAAGGGGAAAGTGAAAATAGCAGGCAGTGGTAATTTTGATGCACATTCATTAACTATGGGCAGATTAATAACCCTTGATGTTGTGACAAAGGTGGGAAGTGTGTGCATCTCTCTTATGTACACCTTTATAGTTTTAATTAAAGTGTTTGTCTACCAAAATACTGCAGACTTAGTGACTTCAAAGTGTTTGTCTACCAAAAGACTGCAGACTTAGTGACTATTGTTATTACATGATGTATCTGTTATTATTTTAGGTGGCAATAACGGTTATTCCAAACCGTGTGTGTTGTCTGCCCTGTTAGCTGAGTTAATGGGAACGGAAAAGGTACTTACAACATTTTGTAATCTTGTTTATATACTGACTGTATCAAGTTATGTATGTTGCACTACTAGGATTTGTATGCTTATTTTTGTTGTGAAGAACTTTTTTGCTGGAAATTCCTGCTAAATTAACATGATACTGCTATCTAAACACTGAAGTATTTTCTTACAGCAGTTTTTGGGAGCTCAGATGTATTGAATTAAAATCAATGCAATTTTAACATCAATTACAAAAATTAGTCTTTGAGTCTTTACATGAATGCGAGTTCAAATATAATGTGACATTGTTTGATATTTTCTTTCTGTAGTTGGCCAGAAATGAAGTAGTGAAGAAGATGTGGGAAATTGTCAAAGAAAGACAATTATTGGTAATGTACTATTGTTGATTCATATACAGTCTGGCCTCTTTATTTTGACAACCCTCTATCTGAATACTGGGTATCATTCGAAATAAATATCAGGTCCTGATGTATCTTCCTATGCACATTGAATTGAAATGGGCTATTCAAAACCATGTTTTGTTCCAAATAAGATTTCGAACCCGATAAATTCAAATGAAGAAGGTCCGACTGTATTTCAAATTTCCTTTGCATGCTACGTATAAGAGAACAGTTTCATGATATATTTTTTTCAGTTGGTCCAAGTATTATACAGTTTTAGTTCTCTTGGACTTGGTCAGATGTGTACACTGGCATTTTAACGTATTATAGTTTGAATTTCCATTTGATTGTGGTTACTGGGCATTACAGGATATTATGACTGTCCTTTTCTGATTTCATTTCTCGGATGGGTTTTTGGAGATTGGTGTGGCTATTATGTAAATGTTGTTAACTGAGTCATCCATTGTTTGGATGCATGAAATATACCATATATATATATATACATGTTCCATTTGCTATTTACAGGATCCAAAGGATCGCCGCTTTGTGATTTGTGATGACCAGCTTCAAAAAATATTTGGTGAGAACATTTTGTAAATACTTCCTCAACATTTGTCAAAGGAATTGTTATATAAGTTCAGTAAAAGTTATATACAATAAACTATATATCTGATTTTGTTTATCAATGCAGCAGAAAATTAGTGGCATGATGAACCTGTCAAAAGTACAGTAAAACCTCACTTAAATGCCACCTCAATAATAAGACCAACTCAAAGTTAAAACACAAATTTCTAGTTCATTTTCACTGTTTTGCTCTTGAATCAACCTCAGTTTCAAGTGTCCCAAGGGTGGTCTTACGAATGAGGTTTTACTGTATATGCATTGCTTACAAATTTTATGCATAATTAAGACATTAGGTGTCTAATTCTGTTTACTTTTTATCTGTTTACAGGCAGGAAGCGTGTTCAAATGTTTGTAATGATGAAATATCTTGGATCCCATGTGAGAGAAGAGGGTAGTACATTGGAAGCAGTCATAACAAACAGTGACATTTACGATGATGAAGCTGACGGTATGATGTATACAATTCTTATCATCTATTGAAGATCATTATTTATCGTGCATGTATAATTTTCACTAAATTTTATGAATTTATTTTAATGTAAATTCAAAACTCATGAAGATTGAAGGAGGAATACTGGAATCACTCAGTTGATCGATTGGTTTGTCTGTTAACAAAGATTTGAGGAGTCTAATACTTTCAACAGTTGTTGGAGGATTTTTTTGAATCTTCACACAAATAAGCTGCATGATGAGTTGTAAAGTGTGACAAGTTTTTTTCCTTGGCGGACTGGAGGTCATCTTCGATTTTCTCAAAAAATATGTCTGACAAAGCAGTATGGAGGTATTAATCACCCACCTGCAGTAATAGCTCTGCTTTCATGCTGGTCTGTTTAATTATTCATTTAATACTTGTTATATGTTGCTTTTATATCATTACAGATGACTAGATAAGCTGTTGAGATACGTTATCTACATTTAGTGTTATGGTGCATTCTACATGTTTGTTCGTGACCAGATATGTTTTATTTGTGCGGGCAAATGAAAATTGTTGTTTAAGACTTTTGTTATAGTATGTTTGTCTACTGTGTTTGCAACATAGATTCTTGTCAGAATGTACTGTCAGGAAATTATGTCAACATACTGTGTTGGTACACATTTAATGTGCGTTGGTTTGGAAAGATTTGTGACTATTTACGTTTGAAGCTGGCTGCATAGTTTGTACATTTTTGAAGTAACTGAAACATAAATTTGTATACTATTTGTTTGATATTTGGGAATTTGTAAACAATTACTAAATTGATATATTAGTTGCTTTTTGTAAAGTCATTATATCATAATTTTATTTTTGTCCGATCAAAACCTGTTCCATTATTATCAATTTAATTTTTGACTGACCTTTTCCATTTATCTACACAATTTACATTGTTACATTTTATTCCATTCCTTTAGTTCTGTTTAGAACAACAACTCTCAAAGTATTATTGTCAGGTGCTGTTTTTTTTCAATTTTTTTTGAAACTTGATAGTGGTCATTAAGTATGACTGTCATTACTCCCTGTAATGCTAAAAAGTGTTGTTGTTATAGCCACCACCTCGTCTGTCCCGCATTCGTGTCTGCGATATTTCTCGGCACCCACTGACTGGAATTCATTGAAACTTGATGGGAAGCTTCTCTACCAAGAGGAGATCCGCATATTGTCGGCTTGTTCCAGTTTGATGATTTTTCACCTACTTCGGGGAGCATCCTTTAGTTCTATTGATAATCCTGTTTTAGCTATTGTTTTAAGGGTGCCTTCTAACTTTCCACTTTAGGTGTAGATTGTTTTAGTATTTTTGGTAAGTTCAATTGAATTGCTTCAAATAAGAAATGAAAGTAAATGAATCATGAAGAAAATGTTTATGTTGGTAAGCCCGCCTGTTAGGTCCGCTAGTACAACTCTCAACTATTGATCTGTTGCTTGTAGGTTGGAATACGGTAACAATTGAAAACTATGATGTAGATTATACTTCTTTAAATTATGTATTATGTTATTTTCATTACCAACACTGTATATTTTCTCTGCACCCACTTATTCAGGTGTGTGTATTTAATGCTGCATACATTCTGTGAATACTCATTTATTTCAAGTCTAAAATATGTTTATCATTTAGGTATCAAGTTTGCCTAGTCATCTCTTACGCTTGATTTACATGAAGTATCTCTGAAATCTCATTGTCAAGTTGTGTAAATCACAAACATTTTCCAATTCCTGATTCTTCATCTTTGTATATACATGTATATATAACATAATGCATAAGATCAATGTTTGTCATAGCTTATTTCAAAATTGGTCCACAGTCGAAGAGGTATTTGATTTCTGTCGTCCTACCTATATGGCTGCCAAAAATGCTGTGCTCTGAATAATGTTATTGTCCCTCAGCAGAATGTTTTTGTTGTCTTGAACAAGAGAAATATATTGCTGTACAATTACAGACAAGATATGTATTTTCTAAAAAAAACTATAGCTTACATACCTTATAAACTTCACGAAGTAAAAGCCAGGAGATGGCATACAAAAACTAGAGTGGCCTCGGCATAAAAATGTGTTATTTTACGCTGACTATTCATGTATCTGCACTCATTCATGCATTCAGTTAGATATTGACTTTTTGCTAATATCTACTTCCTCATTTTCACAATTATCCAATTATATATATCGCCAGGATAAAAATGCCGTGGACACGGGATAAAATGCCGAGTATATCGTTTAGTTTGAAAGGGTCACAATTTTGACCAATGGAAATAAGTTTAAGATCGTATAATAAAACCACTGGTATGTTTTATTGTAACATTTATTGTTCATAATCATATTCATTGTGTTAGTATTTATTTCATATGTGAAATACAAATGTACTAACATGACTGGTAGTGTTTTGTATGGTTGTATGAAGGACTGCATGAATACTTGTGTGAGATGGTTGGTTATCAAACTATTAGTTTGCATTATCTACAATTTGAAATATGTTCCCATATGCCCGAACTTTCAAGTTCATTTGCTTGTCAATGTGCGTCTTTCTATATATGTTATGTGATTCTACGATTTGTCATGTGAAGAACAAAGTAGTAATTTAATTGTACTATATGTTTGAATGTGAACATGAACCAAGTGGTAGTAGCTTTAAATAATTCAGATGATTTTACACGCTCACTGTTCTGAAACACAGGCATTGTGATATTTCGCTTTCTGTTAATTGATATCACTGGAAGTTTGTTGTTTAATTAGTATAGAAAACAGTTTGTGTAAGCTTGCAGGTTCAGGTATAATTATGATAAGATAAACCATTTTTGCTGCTTGTTTAAATATTAGGATGAAACATTAAGATAATGCCTATATCTGTAAGATTGACAAATATATGAGGACATAATCTTCTAAGTCTGCTACATAGATAATGTTCTCTTTGAAGTTCGTAACTTGGCTGGAGATAACACATCCCAAGTCAGTTATCCACCACCTCTGATTCATGTGGAGAAGTTGTCAGTTGCTTGCCTAGGTACAGGTTAGTACGGGTTGGTAACCCAGGATCACTGGTAGTGTTAACTGACAGTCATATTTAACTTATCTATGTATTCTCTGTGGTCTGATTGCTGAAAGTTTTAAACAAGAATACAATTATGTCATACTTAAAGTTGTTTGTGACCAAATCTTAGCTTACATGCGGCTATGTTCTATAATTGACAACATAATGTGAGAAGTGTGAGCATTATAGAAATTACCACATGACATGTACTAAGTGGGCGTTAAAAAGCAATATGTTTTTGTACTGTTTAATTTGAAAATAATCTTTCTTTTGTTAGATCTGCAATCAAACTTTTCTTATTTGAGACCTACACTGGTCTATGTGTATGTTGTGTTAATGTGTACATTGGTAGTTGTTGGATATATTTTGTAAATTGGGGCCATTTTTGTATATGTTTTTCATTTTGTGTTGATACATTGTGTGAATGGTAGTTTCACATTTTTCTACCTGTGTAGTTCTATGCGTCTTTTATCTTGTTATTTCATTGATTTCTTACTGTCATAGTACTCAAACTTGCTTAGCTCAACTTGTATGCTTCAGAAATTTAAATTCCTTAATGACAAAACAATTTTATGATCAGTATTGACCTAATTTTGTATGGAAAATAGTGACTGCGTTCCAAGTATTGTTAATTTTTTAGCGATTTGTACTTTTTTGTAGTTTTCCCAGAAAGTAGATATTCTGATGAGAACAGATCTTTAATCAGTGTTCTTGTATTGGTATCCTGTCAAAAATGTGTGGATCAATTCCTGAATATGAAGCCATATATGTGAGCTTTGTCCTGTAACGTTGAATGATGTAAATATTGTGTAGAATTATACACGATCATTGTAATATGAGATGTAAATGTTCTTGGATTAGTTTTGTTTTACACGAGTTGTGCCATTAGAAAGTGGAACGTGTTTACTGTTACATAGTTGTATTTCACAGATCTGGCGTGACATTCTTGTACGTCAAAACTAATTTTTTGGTATCGTCTGAATTGCTCCATCCTCTGTTGTTTTAGAAACTTGTGAAATATTTTATTTTGTTGAACATCAGAATGCCAAATAAGTATGTACTGATAAACGTTATCTGTATTCATTCTCTTGATTTTTGAGTAACATGTGTATTTGATCATAATATGTTTTAGCGATATAATTTTCAAGAGAAGTTCTATGTAATAATATACTGTGACTGTATAGTTGAATTTTCAGTCAATAAAAATAAAACAAGTGTTTTGGTTTTTCGTGTTCCTCAAAACTACTTTATTTAGATTGTCAACATCCGCTTAACTTGGAAAGTTACCAGACAGACCCAACTTGTTTAATACAAGAGCAGAATACATAACTCGACTTGAATCTGTCACCGCAGTACTTAAGAATGTACAGGTTAAAATGTGTTCACGGACCGGAATTAAGTATTCACAAATATTGGAATGCTCAAAAGTTAAGAGTTTGGGACCCTAAAAACCTAGTTTAGTATCCAAAATTTCTCAATACGTGATATCGTCGTATCAGTAGATATTAAAAGCAAACTGACGGGAACCGTGAGATTTGTATCATATTGACAATACAGAAACATTAGTGAATTCCTTACATTGTTGATAAGTACCTTCAGAGTCACATTTGGCAAAAACTTGTCAATTAAAAAAAATACAATCATTATTCGACTGCTAGTCCTTGCAGAGTTTGAAGCCTTATCTAATGGCAGTCATTGTGTTATACATATACATGAGTAAAGCTATAATGTCATACTTGTCCCACCTAATGTTCCAAGTACCCATACTTTGTCTTGTTTCATAGGAATGGACCAATTAATAGGGGCACCGATTTTTAATGTCTCATTATTTATTAATTTTCCATCATATACATCTCACATAATACCATAATATTATCTACACATGTACACAGTAACTAACAATGTTTACATGACTGATGGATATAAACAGTGCACTTTACAAAAAAGTCAGTTAAGTAAATAGTTCACATTCATAGTGACTTAAAATCATTAAAAATCTATTAACAAATTCATCAGTGTTAATGTTTCATAAACTCAAAAAGACTACAAAATTTAAAACATTAACAAATACAACATAACTTTTATGTTTACATGTACACATATATAAACATTTAACTGGATTATGATACATAACATACATAAATCATTTAGTTACATAAACCGAACAGCAATGTCGTCCCGTCTAGCAAGAAACACAGATGGCCAACGTGACAGAGACCAGCTTGTCAGGCTAACAATTGATCTCTTATATCTGATACCAAATGAAAGAGTTGCCACAGGTTACGACGAGGACTTGACACGTCATAGCAACATAAAGTATAAACAGAAGTGCGTATTTTAGAGGCAGGGGAAGTAAGTGAGATAAGTTAGCCAATATTGAAAAGGTAGCTGCCTAAAAACTGCTTGAACGCTTCGCTAGCTACAAAATGGCGCACGCCAGACCAGACACTGTTCAGCATGGACGCCATTTTGTTTAGCAAAGCTAGCACTGTCAGATCACAGTACCTATCTAAAGATATTGGCTACTTTTCCTACGTTTAAGAAACAGCATCGCTACTTTTCCTACGTAAAGCTAGGTAGAATTCTATTTTTCCTACCTCTAAAAAACGCACCTGGATTGATACAAGAAAAATAAGTAAAGAACAATTCATACATGTTTGATGTGAAACAAAGGGTACACTGTTTATACCAGCAGGTAATCAAATTCTGTAGCTAAGCTACATTTTTAAGTAGAAACAATTTTACAATTTCAATCATCAAGAATTAAACCGAATCATGAAGTCTAACTTAATCAAATCACAAAGTCTGGTCCCAGTTTATATCAGGATTTTGCAACTATATTCCTCAAACAATATGAGTACCAGTCAGACACAGATGATCAATGAAGCCAGGTACCAGCAGGGACTATCTACCACAATGTAATGCAAAACAAGGCCAAAAATCAGTAACATGCCAACTCTGTAATGAATAGGGCTAACATATTACACAATTAAGAATTAGCTTTTATTGTGGTATAACATAGTATTACACAAATGACAACAAAATATGCAACTTGATGGGATTTAGAGGGGTTACATAAAGAAAGGTCAATAAATAAATATCCGGTACTACAGATACAACCAATAAACATATATCATTTTATTTAACATAATAAGAAGATAATAATATCAAACATGCAAATTAACACATGCTATTATATAAATTATATCCTTTGTACACTTAACTCTTTCAATGTAAAAGCTTTCGAGTTCTCTTCTTTATTTGAAATAAATTACATAATTTTTTTCCATTTCCCTAAGAAACAAAATTTATGCAATCGACACAATTTCAAGCCCATTCAAAAAAGCAAAACTAAAAGTTCATATATTGGTGAAAACATGATTTGGACAAGCAGTGAAACAAGACTGCGACCCAAAGTTTGAAGCTTCCACAAGTTTTGAAGTGATAAATGACTTATAAAGATGAATTATATTGCGAATTACTACCATCAGATGTATAGGCTTTTATACGACTTACTAGTACCCTATTCAATATGAATAAAAATATTGCAAACAATACCAAAAACTTCGAACACAATAGATGTAATAAGCCATTTCTACTTTGTACAATTCAGAGTAATTTACAAATAAATATTATATTATGTACATGCATTATTCTAGCAAGCTCTGTGGATATTAATACTCAAGCTTGAGATGTGTTTATAAAAAGCATTACCAATTTTATAAGCTTACATTTTACAAAAAAGATAAAATAAAACTGAGAGAAGTGCACCTGCATTAAGATTATATGGATATTTTCACAGAATATAAATACGAATAACAAAACAGTTCTCAGATTTCAGTACATTAGATCTTTTCAGTAATATTACCCAGCAATCAGATTGTTTCCTCAATTCAGTAATAGAAAGAAACAAGAATTAACAAAGGATCTTTGTAACCTGGGTAGCCAAGCCTAATAATATTCTCACACACATAACATGTACAAATAATGACAACACTTACTGCAATATCAGGAACACTATAAAACATGGTCACAGTTTAACACTTTAATCACTTGAACACATCACAGCAATTAGTACGAAATCTTTGATTTATTTTAGTCAACAAAATCCCCAAATGCAGTGTCAACATGCGAATCAATTGCCAAATGGTTACAATACGACGACAACACAACTACAGGTGGTCTAATTTCTCATCACAGATTACAAGTATCTAAATGTGAAAACATCAACACAAATACAATGAAGATCACACACTAACATCGAATCACTCTCCTAATCAGTCGGTCCAATATGTCAACAAGAACAAGGGAAGATAATCATGAAGCACCTACACGGAACCAGACCATCACTCTTCTTATAAAATGAAGATGTTCATTTTTTTGTACAATGAATATTTAATCGCACCAAGTTCTCATAATATAACAATATACCCCCAAGGAAATATCATCCAGGTTCAACTATTCAAAACCAATCGGCGAAAATGGAGCAAATTCAGGAATGTTTTAAGACCAATTTTCTTCACGCAATCTTGCCTGTCAAAAATAACGACAATATCTCTGATATGGAAAGCAACAGCTAGTGTAGTGACAACAGTGAATAAACACACTACATAAACCAATCAATGAGTATCACAGAGTCTACGAAACAATACTATCCATGAACACTTTCACAGCAAATACGTCAATACAACAATAGTTTGAAATACTAAGTAAATGGCTGTGAAAGTTCAGTCACAACCAGAGACTGTTTTACAAGACGCAATATTCAAGAAGATACAGCTAGTTGTTTTGTACCTCTATCTTACATAAGAAAAGAACATTAAGGGGAGGTAATTATGTTATTCATTAATTATTGAAACATTTTACGCCACTAATCAAATGAGAACATAATTATTTCCAAGCGTCACACGGACAATTTGCATTCTTGGTTGTTACGGCCTGTTAATAACCAAGTTGACATGAATCCTTTTTCAATACAGTAATTTATTTTGCTCATTAAACGACACTTACTCATTGAAAATTCCTTACTGTTTGCACAACATACATATCAGCAATGACACAGTGAATGTGAAAAACTGTCATCTCGGTAGAAAAATGTGCGCTCACTTTTAACTAGTAGTACCAAACAACATTTATTATAAACAACAATTCAGTGGAATGCTTCAAATACAGCAGACACCAGGTGCGATACTTACAGAAATACAAGCACTGTGTAGCTGCAGATATTACACAATAATCAGACAACAACTTGAAACACAATCTGATTTGCAAGTACTTTAATATGTTAATTCCAGACCAAACACTCAAGAGTAATTTTTCAGATATCTGCTCTTTAATTAACACTTCGGACAAACATATTAAATAACAGAGTAGGGAAACAAAAGTGAAGAATCTCTTGTATAATATATTTTAGATACATTAATATAATTCATGCAATATAGTTTCAAACGATAAAACATCAGTATCAATCAGAGATATGGAACATAATGTAGGCCATTCTGCATATAATTATTTTACACTGACGATTTCCCACATCAAATTTGAATAAAAAGAATTATCAGATAATAATTCATCGTTGTTCCATGTTAAACCACCAGAAAGCAAGAAGTTAATGGAGATAAATGTCAATCAAAAACCATGTCAAAAAATACATGTAACACAATACAAGCAGATTCTCTGATGACAAACGATGCCTATAGTACCACACACTGCACAGAGCATGGACATATGAATTCCTAATATACTTTGTTTTAGTAAAATCATTAATTTCATTTACAGTACACTGCGCCGATTAAGGGAAACAACAAAGATTTTTAAGCTTAAATAGATTAAGATATGGATATGCAAATAAGATACAAGTAAAATCTTTGAGCATAAATAGTGACACAACATTCCTTATGTAAATCAGTGATGCAGTCAATCGTATGTTATATAAGCCGAAAGTAAAAGAACTATGGTAGGAATGCAGGAAATGATATAAGCCCTGGTTAATCATTATTACCGACTATTGAGCAAGTTCGTCAAGCATTATTTAATACTTTTGTAGTACAGCAGAAAAGTCATAATGATAGCAACAATTCAGAATTGAAAATGTTTTAAATTAGGAACATCGAGAGCTGATGCACAGTAACAAGCTTCAGTACAATATTTGCATCATGGTAACACTACCAGCTACACGCTTACAACAAGAACCTGTTATGTAATTAATGTTCTAAATTATTAGCCATGATTTTATCATAATGGACTACATGCCCGATACAGGAGGAGATAAAATGATACGGAATAATCTAAATTTGTATACTCCTCAACCTCGTTCTGAAAGTGAGTTTGTCAAGATTTTGTTCACATTAATATACCACAATCAACAACATTTTGACAAAGTGTGGCTTTTCAATAAATCCTAGTAAAATAACCATGAATAACTGATAGCCATGCCACATTATACAATTGTACATCTGTCATATACATAGATATATGCATGGCTTTGTATTTTCGCACACTTGTTAAATGACCGCTGCATTTAAGACAAATACAAAATTTTGCCCACATGTAATCATATCACAGAATGTTTCTCTTCCATCCGTTTCCATGGATACACAAGCATGCCACATGATGAATAGTCTTCTTTATATATAGAAATTAGACACTGTGAAGACTGTGTAGGTTCTCCTGAACGGTAAGATAAATTAGTAAAATATCTCTTATGAATGATTCAATCGTGTTAGTAATGTTCCTATTTTCTTCCCAGTTCCTACAGCGAGTTCTTGATAAAATATGAATAGACTAATGGACGACAGATGCTTCTATCAACACAAAGGCTGGCAGCTTGCGCAAGCAATGCTTGTGGAAAAACAACCAATCTCTCCATGTTACAACTTTCAAAAAGCAATATATTGGAATGCTTCAGAGTAAATTACGAAGTTAGTAATGCTAATTAAGCAATCATTAATTCATTGATCCAAAAGCTGAAAAAGCATTGTCAGTTCGTTGTTGAAATCTTGATGATCCTACCATTGTGTTTTGTACGTTCACGTTGGATTGCATCCTTACTGCCACTCCTGCAGGGGTCATCATGGCCCCTTGCATGCCAAAGCCCGTCTGTGAATGCATGCCCATAGTCATACCTGAAAATTCAAACTCTTATTACAACACTTGGTGGAAAACTGTCCTGGAATTCAGCATTACATAATAATGCAATTAGGTTGAGTAAAAGTTAGTCACAATTATATATATACACAGAGAAGTAGTATTAATAATTCTAACAAACATTGCTCAGACAATTACATATATGAATAAAAAATGATAGTTTTCAATAATTTTAAATTAAATAAAGACTGTTGCAATGTAAGTTTATACAAATTTATACACCAGATTCTGACAATAACATGCATTACCAGAAACTGTCCCAGCTAAAGTGCTCTTAGTATAGATAATGAAAGTACAAATGTATGTATATAAGCCAGCATACCTGTACCCATCATTGGTTGGTTGTTCATGTTCATACTGGCCATACCCTGGTTTAATCCTCCCATACCTTGTGTAGCTGGTGGTGACATCGTACCTATAGATACAACGGAATCTATTTAAAATCATAGTTAAACAAGTAGACTTGAGAGGTGAAAAATCCTGTTACATGAATGTGTACAAGGAGAGGGAGAACTCCACTTAAACAATTAATTCATCATGGCCTAGGTGTATACTCAAACAAAATTACAGTAAAACCTCGATAATAAGACCACCCTTGGAACACTAGAAAACTGGTATTATTAATTAGGTGGTCTTAATAATGAGGCTGAATAAAGAACAAAACAGTGAATATCACTTGACAATTGAGTTAATTTCAGGGTGGTCTTATTATTGAGGTGGTCTTTAAGTGAGGCTATACTGTACAGTGATATGTTTTCAGCAGTATTTAATATTACCTTTGTTAGTTTGTAATTGATTCATACTGGGTTTGTTTTGATGTTGGAACTTTCCTTTAGGACTCAACACATCCAGGTTGATGTTCACCTTACTGGCATCAGTCGACCACGTGTTGTTGGAATTCTAATAATACCATAAAAACATAGTAAATAAATTTGGTCACAACACAAATGTTGATACAAGACATTCAAAGTCAACGTGTCTGTAAATCAAAGTCAGTCCCAAGGGCAGGACAATGTCCATCTACTCACTGTAACAAGGCAGACAACTTCCCTCAAAGAAATGTTTGCAGAGGTGGACAAGATACAGAGTAATCTGTTCCATATCATTTCAGAATAATGTGCATATCATCATTTGCCCAAGCACATCTTCACACAATTATAGAATTTGAATTCTGAGGATTTTTTTATGCAAATGTTTCGACAACATGTAAACAAACAGTAGATGAATCAGAATCTGGCAACTTAAAACAACTAACATAGGAAGTACAGAAACACCTTCATCACAATATAAAACATGCATATACATGGGACTATTACACAACACAAAGTTTTATACTTAAAGTAATGCCATGCAAATATAAAAAAAATCGTAACTAGCGACAAGTATCAAGGTAAAAGTTCCAGAGATCAACATTTCTTCAGCAAGGCAAATATACATTTAAAACTCGCTAACTACGACAAAACATGGTACAGTACACTAGTACGTGGTCTTTCATTCTATCAGTGATTCTGCTGATAAGGCAATTTTAGAAATTACTAAAACTACCAACAAAACAACTTAATGTTGTATCTACAATAAAGAAGCAGTAGCAACTAGCAACAGAAACAGATTCAAAAGGTTTCATAAACTGTGAGTCAAATTGTGTTTTTGTCCAGATATTAAACTATAACTGAAAACACGATTGAATCTTGAGCCAAGAAACATTCCAAGAAAATTATATGCAAATAATAAACATTCCTATTCCCTAGGATTAAAAATGTTTTCAACAGCAAACAAAAGAGAATTCAACGAGACAATACGGACTAAAACATTGTGGGTGTGTACATAATCTGATGACCTTTCTGCTTTCATTGCTTGGATAATGCAAATTATGTTAACCAAATCTTTTAACCTGACACTAGAAAATACCTAAATTATTCCCTACTGACATTCATGACAGGAAAAACATATACATATTTATAGATTTAAAAGAGACAATCCTTCAAACAGGATTCTGAACTTCGCAGGTCTCTGCCCTCCAAACACTTCCTCATTGCTCAACATAATGATCTGTAAGCTAACACCATCATCAGGAAGGTTTTAATTTCATAACCACGGATAGTACTTACTGTCACAGTAATTTGTTAAACAAACCAGAATACTAAAGCTCTGACATTGGAACACTACAGTAATTAACCGGTATACGAGAAATATTGTGTTACTGCAATATGAGAGTCATTATCTCAGTCAACCTTCAACTTTCTTCAGACAGGGAATGAACCACACTATAAATGTGTTCTTTTAAAATCCATTACAGTCAAACATAGCTGTAGAAGTTATAATTAGGATGGTTTATTCATGAATTGTACGAATGTATTGTAGTGTAAGGATAACGAATACAGTCAGACCTCGTTCATTCAAATTCATCTGGACCTCGTTCATTCGAATTCATCGGGCCCGAAATTTTATTTCGAATAATACATTGTTTCGAATAGCCTAAGACGATACATCAGGACATGATATTTATTTCGGATTATACCAAGTATTCGGACAGAAGGTTGTCGAATAAACGAAGTCCGATTGTATATTCAGGTGATTTTCATGAGCTACAATGGTGCAAGGTGAAGTGATCCGAAAGGTCAAACTACATATTGTCTAAGAAGACGGTAAAATTTAATCAGCTACATGTACAACTACATTACACATCTTACAACAAGATGAGAAATACAACAGGGAAAGGCATTACATGGGACGTAGCAACCTGGGGATACACGGTAACGTAACACATAACAGGCTTCAGGTTCTTTTACTGCAAGTTACTAACATAGGTAACAAAGTAAGACGCACCTGTGACTCGGTCATAGTAGGGACGGGTGAAGAGTGTGCAGCAACACTTGTGTTATCCTGCTACAAGTGAAAACAGCAACAAATCATAGCTACATGCTTCCTTGGAATAATTTATGCACGACAATGATAGCCAGTCTTTTTTCATGAGCATATCATTGTTTAATCATTCATATTTTAAGGTCAACAGGACAAATTCTATCTTAAGTTATTACAATCCAAAGAAAGCATGTAACTTTGACTCAACAACACAAACTATGTTATTTTGCTAACAAAGATAGCAATACTTGCTGGGTCAAGTTTTGGTATCAATATTTGATTTAACCTTAATACAAATATTGTTTCCTTTTCAAGACAATTGTTTGCTTATAAAACCCAATTTTTCCCTGTTGTGTAGTATATTTAAAAAGCCAAAGTTCTGTACCCATAATACAGAAGATTTATTAATGGTGAAAATTTAAATTCTTGAAGCCAGCAAAAACGCCTTTCAACTGCTACTGATAAGAATGTTAGCAAAACATCAAAAGAAATTATACAAAATTGTTGTTAACCATGCATGCAATTATCACTTCAAACTTAATACTCACAAAATAATACTGATCAGAAAGAAGTAAAATAAACATAAAATATTGAGAGCATGCATTTAATGACATATTTATGTAAGTATTACATTTATTTACTACAACAACATCTACAGATGAATTATCCAGTTATATAGTCGGTAATTTCAACATCAGATTAAATATAATTCCAACACCTGTATGAGTTCCATTCAGACATATTTTCTCTCATGAGTAGACAATAGGTCTGAATGTACTGACCATACCATCAAAGAATGCTTTGAACTTTCAGAATAAATCATACTAAACTAGATGTATTCATTGGACACTTAAGTGCTTTTCAGTAATGCATAATTTTGTTATTAAAGGCTACATAATTTTGAAGCAATATGAATTGAATCCATCCACCCATTTCAAGCATTATTGATTGGAAACCAATTTTCGAAGTTGAAAAAGGGCCAAAACTCTTTAAATAATTGGTTGATTGTAACCGAACTTGAACTTAACCTATGTATATTATCCAATGCTTATAAAACAAATACGAATTGAATACAGTCATTGATCGGAAACTAATTCTTTGTATAGACGCATGCGCACCGATGGACAAGGGCAACACTTTATGCCCCTTCACCATTCTTTGAGATGGCCTTTAAGTAAAATTGAACTGTCAAAGTTATTGAATAACCTAGTCATCACAAACCACTTTTTGCCCTGCATGGTAGCATACCTTGTATTTTGTAAATTAATACATATAAGTAATGAAAGATAATCTCCTGTCTGAAATGCGAAGAAATCCAACTTCGGCGGGGTTATGTTCATAGCATTCTTTAATTCCATCATAACCATGCCACAATAGTTAACTACCTAACATGCATGTATGAAGCATGAAGTTTGGTCAACTTTAATACCTAGAGAACTGAAGCTATTAATGTATTTTGAATATTCCAGTACCATTGAAGATTTTCTATAAATATTACTTCACTTAAAACCAATTTCTGTCAATCTACAGCATTAAAGCATAGCGAGTCTAAATAAAGGTCTTCATTTTGTATCTTTCTGAAGTTTTTTTTCTTCACCATAAAAATTGCTTCAATTCACAGAATGTAGTAAAATTGCAACCATTCATGCCATGTAAAAACAGTATAACCTCTACACACATCATGCTACAATGTATCATGCAATAATATACCAAGTGATGAGCCAGGATTCTAATTCAACTAATATCTTAATGTTTGTAACGAGGGCATAACTATTCTTTACCTGTTCCAGGAATATCTCCCTTGGGGGGACGACCAATTAAAATTACTTTAGAGGGGTCAAAAACCAGTTAAAATTCTGGTGAAAGCGCCATTACATACCACATGCTTCTTTTCTAGCTCCAAAAGGCTATTGCATAGCAAACCTTACAATCATTGAGTCTAAAACATAGACACCTGCTTACCAACAGGACTCCATGTAAATCAAGACTCATACCCTATAAAGCATCTATATACAATCCCCATACATTATTCCTTCATCCCAACTTACCTGCTGAGCAGAACCTGGCTGCATGAAGCCCATGCCTTGATTAAATCCCATATTCATAGGTGGTACCTGAAGAAATATTCAACAATGACACAATTTTAATTACAGGTTATACAAACAAAACTTATTTTCACATCAAATACTTTATAATATAAAACTGTTCACATACTACATGTATACACAAAACATTAGATAAAAACAACATTTAACATTTTCTCTTAGATCACAAAAAGTAAATAGAGGAAGCATCATTAATAAATGAATTCTACACAAGTGATATGTTTCTCTACACATTAGCATTGACCTACATTACCTGATTTCCCATCATTCCTTGGTTACCCATCATGCCCATGTTTTGCTGATTCATTCCTCTCATCATGCCTTGCTGAGACATCTAGCATGGAAGACAAATTGGTAGTGTTGCCTTTAGTTTTTGATTAGCAGAATGTGTTTATTTGTCTTGCCACAAACTCAATACTTAAATGCTTATAATATATATGAAAGAAAGTGAGTGCAGCTTGACCATCTAAAATCTTAGAATCAAACTTCAAGGAATTACTATACATACACAGTTGTAACATCCATATATTCAGTAATATATATGCTATGATATCAACAATGGCAAATATAGCAAGAAGGCAAATGACATTACACAAAAATGTAGAACCAAACAGATTGTAAAAGTGGCAAACATTGATAATCTAAATAATTTCTGGTTACAGAACTTCAGTAAAAGTAATAATGAAGTATCGAATGTGTTACAAATACCCCCCCCCCACATCAAAGCTGCTCTTATCCATTTGCCCTGTGGGATATGCCTTTCATGCTATGTTTAAATTCCCAATATAAACAACCAAAGCTATGAGATTTGGTCAGATGGAATTTATCACCTAAAACACCATTACAAGCTAACTTTATACCAAATCCCATCTTACATACACTATCTACATCAACTAAGGCATCCAAACTATAAAACAACCATCATAAATTACATGGGACAAGAATTAGCTGAGAACCCATTATTAGAACTAGACTTAAATTATATACTTACAGGTTGTGTTCCCATCATGTTTCCAGCATTCATCATATTAGGTTGAGATGACATCATATTAGGTTGAGATGACATCATATTAGGCTGCGCTGACATCATATTAGGCTGTGCCGACATCATGTTAGGTTGCGCTGACATCAGGTTAGGTTGCGCCGACATCATGTTAGGTTGCGCCGACATCATATTAATAGACTGCGATGACATCATATTAGGTTGTGATGACATCAAGTTAGGCTGTTTAGAACTCATCATGGTATTAGGCCCACCCATCATGCCCATATTTGGTACACTAGCTCCGCTCATATTTCCCATAAGTCCCTGATTGTTCACTGAATTCATTGTGTTCATTCCAGCCATATTGTTCATGTGGTTAGCATTTGACTGTGACATTGTCCCTGATTGCATAGTTGAACTATTTGCACTAAACACATCAAACAGTTCAGAGTTTGTATTACCACTGAGAGATTGAGATGTTTGACTAGAATTTACTTGTGAGAAATCAGCAAATCCATCATTTTGACTGAAAAATCAAAAACATAGAAACAAATTGAATTTGAGGGATAGATGCAATTTTTACTTTGTGACGTTTTGGGACTCACACCGACTTTGTTCGAGATAACTAGCTTCGAGAGATAGTAACAGTTCTCTGTGAATGTTAGGCAGACAATCCGACCTCGTTCATCGGAATTACAAAGTCCGTATATATCAGGCACCTATGTGACGAGGTCTGACTGTATATATCAGGTACCTATGTGATGAGGTCTGACTGTATATATCAGGTACCTATGTGATGAGGTCTGACTGTATATATCAGGTACCTATGTGATGAGGTCTGACTGTATATATCAGGCACCTATGTGACGAGGTCTGACTGTATATATCAGGTACCTATGTGACGAGGTCTGACTGTATATATCAGGTACCTATGTGACGAGGTCTGACTGTATATATCAGGTACCTATGTGACGAGGTCTGACTGTATATATCAGGTACCTATGTGACGAGGTCTGACTGTATATATCAGGTACCTATGTGACGAGGTCTGACTGTATATATCAGGTACCTATGTGACGAGGTCTGACTGTATATATCAGGTACCTATGTGACGAGGTCTGACCGTATATATCAGGTACCTATGTGACGAGGTCTGACTGTATATATCAGGTACCTATGTGTCAATGAGAAATATAGTACGTTACAAGGTTTTGTGCACTTCAGTGTTAAAATGCATACTGTCAGAAGGTCTATTCAGAACTAAATATAAGTCACAACAGCTGTTTTGATCATGTTTGAATGTGCAAATGAAACATAAATATACATGTATGTAAAAATTTGACTAATAGACATCATGTAAGTTGTCATTCTTTATGTGTTTGCCGAAGACTTCAAAGAATCATAAAAGGTCGATGCTATATGAACTTCAATTACATATTGTATCTAAATAAAAGTAAAAGATAACATTCTTACTACATGACATTATCTATGTAACAAATGTTCTAACTATCACAAATTACATAAAGCCCATAATGCACATTTGAAATGAACATCTCAATACAACACAAACCTACTGACTGTTTTCTCTACAATATATCTTATCTTACCTGGTGTTGTTAACTACTGGTGCAGAACTAAAGTCTGCAAACTCTTCTACTTTAGCACCTGCAATAATATCACATTGTAAATAATGAGAAGTTAAAGATTTCCCACAATACAATTCATGCAATGTCTTTAACATAGATTTTATAACAGTCCTCATTAAATGAACCAATGTAGTATTACACTATGTAGGAATAAGCTAGAGTCATTGCTGAAATATATATTAATACCTCCACAATACTGCTTTGTCAGTCATTACATTCTGTAATTTCGTCAGCAGATAAAAATTGTATTACAAACCTATTGAATCACAAAGTCCAACATACTAATAATGCTAGAGTACACACTTAATAAAAATACAAGGTCCCTTAACTCTGCAAGGTTTGGATCGAACAGGATAATGTCACACATATATCTACTCTTAATAAAGAATGTATATGAAGTTTCAAAGGAATTCCTTAGAAAGTGTGCAAGATGATTTACTGAATGAAATAATAAGATGACTAGTACATGCCCTGACAAACTATGTGCAAGGGTATAAGAAAATATTCATAGAGTTAAGTCATACCTTCAGAGCTAGACCTGGGATTAAACTCATTGTTAGCAGATTGAAAGTCAGCGAAATCCGCAGTACCGTCACTGCCACCGCCTGCAGGATTACCCATATCTATCAAACTGGGACCAGCATCTAATGCAGATCTACTACTACTGTTTGATATAGACTGAAAATATACATAATAACATAGCATGGTTGATCTTTGCCCATTTATCAAAAGTCACTTAAAGTTGAAGCCTCTTGCACTAAAAGTACCTGACTGAGGTACATACAATACATGCCTACTCAATAGAACCCGTAAAATAAATTTCATATACAGTTGGACTTCATTTATTCGACAACCTTTTCTCCGAATACTTGGTATAATCCGAAATAGATATCCGGTCCCGATGTATGGTCTGAGGCACGTCAATTTAATAAAATTTTGGACCCGATGAATTCGAATGAACCAGATCAGACTGTAATCATGTGTAATGTATATTGATAATTTATCTCAAATACACATAATAGGAAGGTTGGATAGTGCTGTATCAAGGTAAACCTTGAATTTTATAATGCTTGTATGATTTGGTGAGAGAAGCTTGGGCCAAATAGTAGGATATAAAGGGAAAGTATAAACACCCATTTTTTTCGTAAGGCATAATGCTGAATAATGTAACAAAATATAATTCTTACTAGTTGATCTGCAGGCTGGTCCCGTCTAAGTTGATTGGCCGCTGATCCTAGATCGATTTGCTGCTTATTCCCGGATCGGCGTTTAGTTGATGTTGTCTTCTCCGTCTTTGTTGTCTCGGTTTTCTCGTGATATGTATACTCCTCGCTGTTGTCTTTGAATTCAAAATCATCGTCATTTACCTGACTGGGTTCTGTCTCTTCACTGCAATAAACAATACAACACTTACTATCCACATCAAATGTCACTGTATGTTAAATACTGATATGTGGTTGGTTTTTTTGTGCATAAATACTAGATTTGTGCAAGATTGTACAATTTGTCAGTCAAGTATGAAGATATATATTTCTGTGAATGAGAATATTTATATAAATGCTGGCTTTTTTTTGTAATTTATTTTCTTAAAATCCTGAAATTCACAAACAGCTTTTTCTTTCCCACACTGCAAACTTAAACCTGATATAAGACACACAAACCTCTAAACTTCTTACAAAATCCCATGTAACAATTACAGATGACCAGTTTTACAATATACAGTCACAAAATTAATTATACAAAGAAAATACACTGGTAAGTGAATATGACTGCATGATACAAAGCAAGCAAAATGTGAAGACAAATCAACAGTACAAATAATTTTAAAAAACCAAATACAAATGTATTCTAATAAATGTTTTAACTCACCTAAACCCAATAACGTCATGGCCTCGTCTATCATTCCCACTATACAGATAAAATGGAGAAAAAATGATTAACTATGCATGATGATGATGATATATAATGCATGTGAATCATGCCTTGATGTACGTACATCAATATACAACATAAATCTCTGTATGTACAGAAGAAGAATCTGTCTACACAGCAAATTTAACTGGATGTTTTTAAAATTCACACAACCAACATTGTTTTCGAACATTTTATACATTAATACAATTATATACATTGTACCAATGTCTTGTAACAATGACAAGAAACATCAGAACTGATAGATTTGAACAACTGAAAATGTAGGTAGGTCGGAACATTTTTTTAAATTATTTTCTAACGAAGCAAGTTAAACACAGGTTAAAATTAATATAATTGTTAAAAGACAAAAATCCTCTTTCCCTTTTAACATGGATAATGTTTAATTAAGGTGAATATAACCCTCTTTAACTGGGACACTCATAAAGCGTCTAATAACTAGGCAGAAATATGAACTTAAGAAAAAAATGTAAACACGCGAAAACATGTTACAGGGTCGGGGCAAAAATAGGGTAGGTCGGGAAACCTGACACAAACATATCTTTTTACGTCTAAATTTGACCCACTATACTGAGTTTGAAATGCACTTACCTATAATCTATAGTTTCATCGGGTACTTGTCTTCCATGAGCTCTGTTCCACAGATCTTTCACTTTGTCTACAGCGTCCTCAACAACTGACTTTTTCCCATCATTCCACTGGTCTATCTCACCAAGATCATCATTTTTAATACGAGGTTTTTCATCATATCTGTCGCCTGCAATTCCCAATATAGAGTATCTTACCCAAATGATCATTTTTTATGAAATTTGTTGAGTCTTCTATAAACGAGGGTTTTGCGAGTTTTTATCAGTTTAGGATGACAAATTTAATAAATTCAATAAAACATGATCACAAATGTAAGATTCTATTTATGGTACGACAGCAGAAACTGCTGATTTTCGTCAAAACATTACCTCAACCGCAGCATTATTAAATATAACTACTAGTACTTCCCTGATTACATAACTGTCCAAAATGTCTCAATCTACAAAGAATCTTGTAAGATAATGACTGAAAAGGAATCATCATCAGACTTAAAGGTAACCAACTAACACGAAGCCCGCAGTTTGTAACTTTGATTTTTGACAGGCAGAAATAACTGACTGCTAGCCTGAAAGGGCTAGTGCTTAATTTTAGTGAATGTACTTTTCCTGTAAACATGGCAAAAATAAGAATCAACCATGCCCAAACGGGCTAGTGCTCTGATAACATTGAGGCAAAGCCTGCATTATATACACAGTAGGATTGACTTACTGTAACTGATTCTTCCACCAGTAAAACTGTCCCCAGACATTCCTTGATATTTATCCTTGTTTTTCTTTGCCTTTTTTCTTTCGTCTCTCAACCTTTCATCGTTCTGAATTAATTCTACAATATCTTTTGCCTTATGACGCACTAAAATAAAAAATTGTACAACTACAAGCTTACTCTTTGACCATTTGTAACAACCCAGTTATACCTGATTCACTTCAAACAGGAATTAATGTATAGATTGTGTGTGCAAAACTTGCAGTGTTTTTCCCACCCTTTTGTGAATGGGGCCGGGGCCCATAGAATTGTGAAAATAGCGTCGAATTGCCCATAATTGTGAATAATCAGTTTGCTTAAAATAACAAGATACTGATTTACATGACCTCATGTAGTACACTATAGGCTAGCAGTGTATTAATCTATAGTATAGCAGTTAAAAATACTGTTATTCAGATTGATCAACATTCGTAAACAAAAACCCTGAAAATATTAAGTAGCCTGAATTGTGAATTTTTAGCCAGATTTTGTGAAAAAAACAACACTTTTGGTGATTGTGAATTGGGCCCCATTTTGGGGCAAAATAAAATGCTGACTTGTTACTATGGAAGTAGATATGAAACTAAACTTTCAATCAAAAGAACAAACCCAGTCAGATACAATTTTATTCTGTTTTAGAGTATATAGGAGTAGACAACTCAGCCCTTTTTTATGGCAAATTTGAGGCCGATATTGGGCCCCATTCCCCAAAGAAAACAGTATATATTTTCCCCCTTCTCAGAAAGAAAATTTCCCTTCAGTAGAATTATTTAAAATTTCAGCCTTCTTAATACCCAAAGTTAGTGATTCATGATGCAAATTTCCCCTATCAAAAGACCCATCGTACTTCCCCAAAAACTGCAAAAAATGGCTGCAACTAGTTACAAAAAAAATAAAGACAGGCAAAACCTACATCGCAGCATTTTTACAAAGACCTACCATTCAATCCCTGATCTTTGCCATGTTCATCAGTAAATGTATAGTTTTCAAGGCCTCGTATGTCGTACAAATGTTCTCTAGCTCCAGTCACTACCCTCTCAGAGCCATTACGTATAAGATAACTCAATAAAGTCAGCGACTGGAAAAAAGATGTTAAACGTCTGTTTTCTTGATTACATTCCAACAAACTGGTATAAATTTGGAAATGGGTACACAAGTACGTTCTCCACTAAACAATGCACAAGTTACCACAACAAAATCAGCTGGGGTTTAAAGGTTATAACAATAATACAGGGGTTCCATTTTAACCTTACGTTGCCCTTTGACCCCTGGAATTTCCAAAACACCACAGTTTGACCCTTAACATTCTGGCTGAAGGGTAAATTTTTCTCTCAATATTTGTAAAAAATGACCCTTGGGATTCAGCACCTAGTGGAACCCCTGATAATATAACCAACATAACTTTTTTTACTTACTTGAATTCAAATTTGGGTTGAAACCTAAACCTTTTAAACCAGTAATACACAGCTATGTTACTACAATAGTGAGATTTATTGCTAGAATGGGCATTCTGTAAAACCAATAAATGCAGTACATAAGTAAGAACCGCACTATCCTCAATTGTATGTTTGACGTATAAAAACCAAGCTCACTGAATAATTCAAGACTTTCACTTTCAATACATATTATAATGTGATAATGTAGCATGTCATGATGTGACAATTATTTCAATACTTGACAGTGATAATATTGTTTCTCCTAATCCTATTCACTCAAGGCTGCAGTTTACAGTTCATTTTGATCATGCACGTCACAATTGGCACAGCAGGTAAGGCCTAAAAAAAAATATCTGTGTTTAGGGTAACCCGACCCGTCGAAAAATCCCGACCCTAGAGTTTTTTACGACCCTGGAGAATTTTTTTTCGATTTTTTTTTCGATTTTTAATTGTTTTTGAAAAAAAACATAAAAAAATAAAAAAAAAACTGTCCCTACCCTACCTAGCATTTTTGAGACCGTTAACCCTAAACACAGATATTATTTGTTTTGGCCTAAGAATTTTTTCACAACATATGCAGGGTTTTATATACACCTTAATATATTTGATGTAACCACAAACATTGAATACATTTTTAAACCTAGCTTAATGGTGGGACCTTTCCACACAAGTTATATGAAGTGATAAGCAGTCCATTATATCAACTCATTAAAAATCAATAAAAATTGAGGGATTGTAGGGTCTTTCGAAACAGTTAATCAATGTATTACCTTATATGTTCTTCTCCAACTCTTTTTATTGTCTTGGAACATTCTCTTCCACAACATACCCATCACTTCAGGGAAATGTTCGTAAGTAAATGTGTACTGTGCAATTTCTGAACAGATCTGTCCATGTGGACCCCAGGCTTCATCATTTGTTGCCTCTCTAACTTTGGTTTCAACCTCAGAGTAGTTCATCACCACATTGGTGCTACAAATGGAAGAAATACAAATCATATAGAGTACAAGTTTCAACATTTTTATGATAATGATTCCTGGAAAAACAAATTGGCAACCTATACACCAAGAAGTGACCCTACTGTAGTGGTGTGGGGTTAGAATGCTGCCCACTCGGTAAAGTTTCGTACTAGTGTCTATGGGGTGTTGGGTTCGAGCCCCACATCAGGTGTACTTTCCCCCTTACATTACTTCACCTTCAAGTTATAACTTGCAGCTTAAAAGTTCCAGGAAATGAGTTGATGACAATTAAACTAGAACAAATTATCAGCAGAGGAATAGTCTGACATGTAGAAATAGGCCTTCTTTTTTTCAGTTTATATCAACATTCTGGGTCATAAACGAAACTGTTCAGCAGTTGCCAACGCCCGGAAACCAATATCAATTCGCGTCAAGTTCCTGTCAAACTCAAAGAGAAAGTTGCCCCTCCCACTTCCTAACAGACATCAAATCAGAATAATTAACTGTTTTAAAGTAAAAATGCCGTCAAGAATGCGTTGAACATGAACAAAGTTTTCATTCTTTATGTTATAAACTTATCCATAACGGGGCATTTCGGCGAATAAACCTAAAACTTTCGATTGTGTACGTGTACAATTTTTCCCGTCAGCTGTCAAAATCGGTTACTTGTTTTAAACCATGTTTAAAGAACATACACTTTGTCTGTGATTTCCTTTATTTTCCACATGATTAGTTCTAAAGGCCTTCTCCACTTAATACGGTATGATTGTACAAAATAATAGCAGAATTCGACGATGTTAGCAGATTTCTTCTCTGTTTACAATTATTATCCTATGACGGCCATTGCGGTGACGTCAGACACCGATAACTACATCCGGTCAGGACTAAAATCTCGGTTACTCTTAATACCGAATAATACCGGATAATACGAAGGGAGAGAAATCTTGGATATCATAAATGCTTGATTACAGCAATCAAAACAATAGAAAATTATAATTTTATATCATATTCATATATATTTCACCTCAAAGTATACGATTATGAGTGTTATTTGTCGAAAAAATGTATTATTAGGTAGTTATTTCGAATTATTCGGTATTATTCGGTATTATCCGGTATTATTCGGTATTAAGTGTAACCCAGAAATCTTGGATATCATAAATGCTTGATTACAGCAATCAAAACAATAGAAAATTATAATTTTATATCATATTCATATATATTTCACCTCAAAGTATACGATTATGAGTGCTATTTGTCGAACAAATGTGTTATTAGGTAGTTATTTCGAATTATTCGGTATTATTCGGTATTAAGTGTAACCCCTAAAATCTAACTAAATAAAGTCTAAACAAACTAACACTCGCCGTCTCAGCGATGTTGACAATTTAGATTGCAATACGTTCTAAAAGGACACATTCTGACAAAATTAGCTCGAATTAAAAAAACTCACTATGTGAAAGCTATTTCGTCAAACGAGTGCATTAAACACGATAGTTTGGTAGATAGCCGTAACTCGTTAGATTGAAGGGAGACAACTCCATACGAAACGTGAGATATTGATGAGAGATTGTCACGAGTTCTATCCCTTTATCCCCTGTTTACATAATAGTGGATACAGGGAGATAACTATGGAAGGGATAAAGGGGAAAGAACTCCTGACAATCTCCTGTGTACAGAGTATTGTCTGAGACATTTCTTCATCTTACCTAACTTAATTTGAAGATAATAAAACACAAAAAAATAGATTTAATCTTCGGGATCAATCCCAAGTTGTAGAATGTCGGGTCCATATGTACAAGCCTAGCTATATATTGGTCGGGTCCATATGTACAAGCCTAGCCATATATTGGTCTTTGTGTCACTCTTATACTGTCCACCATCACACATACTATTGTAATCATCAATCATATTACCATGCTGCTTTGTGTAGTTACTTTGTTGTTTCATATGTTAGATGATAAGTATGTTGAAGATATTTATAAATATATCGTATAATAAAACAAGAAATATCTTCATAAAAGATGGTCGGCGCAATTTGTTGTGCAACATAAAAAATGCCGAGATGTAACGACTGTTGGTCACTCCAGATCCAAAATGGATTCCTGTAAATTCTCCGAAATTCGTACCCTTATCGAAAGGTTAATGTTACAAACGCTGTTCGGTTGAAGAGAAGTTGGGTTAGGGGTTAACGTAAGATTTGATTGGTTTACACAACACCGATATGTAAATAGCAACGCCATATTAGTACAGCCTGGCCGAAAAAACATTACATAAATATCTGTATTTGTTCTATACTATGTAGTTGAATGAAGGTATTTCTGAATATAATACTTCCTTGGATTCGCTCCCCTGTTTACTGTGAAATTGAAATGTTTATATACTCATTCTCAGGTGCAGAACTTAAATGGTATTATCTGACAGTAGGCCCATTATCAAACAGCCACTCATTAATATTCAGCATTCTCTTCAAGCACAGCCGGCTGTCTCGCTAGAATTATATTTATCCTGAAAGTTACTCTTCACATTTAATAAACAGAATAGTTTAAATATTAACGAACGTCTGGTTAATATTGTCAAACTGTGAGTGAATTTGTTATTATTCCCATTCTTACGATAAATAATAGATTTGCTTTTGAAATATCAAGGATTGTTATAGCATCTCAGTTTGTAATCAATATATTCCTCATGGTGAAGATTGAATATTTCATTAATAATGGCCGCGATTTGTCAACCATTCTGTCACGGAATATTTTTGTTGACTTTCTCATCTGATAAGCACATACTGGTATAAATCTAATCTACAGGGAACTTGTCTAATATATAATGGAAATACTCCCCGCATCTGAGAGATGTGTCTGAATGATAGTACGCCCTGCGGATAATAATTCTCATACATTATTACAGGTAAGTGTTATGGAATTAAATGTACCAGACTTGTGCATGTTTAATCGGAGGAAAGTATAAAAATGTACATCCAGACAATATCCTAAATTAAGCTCAAATGTGGCACAGTCTATTTTGAGTATATATCGGGCATCCTATACGTACGATCGAACAGTCTCCCAGTCTACGCGTGGACGCATTGTAAGCGCTTCTGTATTAACTGAAAGCGTGACCTTGTGATCGCCGCAACACCATTCCAATGTCAATTAAGTTAAGTTACTAAGTTGAATCTAGTTAGCAAGTTAGTTGTCATAGCAACATTTACATTGTACAAGAATGCAAGACGCATTGAAATGTTCCCGGGGCAAAACAAATTTATGTCACCTTCTGATCAAAAGATAGACTTACGTAAGTTGATTAATTTTTATTCCCTACGTAGATGAAAGCTATGATTGCAATGCATCAACGTGTTTTAAAAATGTTCGCTGCACTTTGCGACAAATCACGCACGAACATCACGTGGTGTAATGGTGTTCAGAGATAATTGTGTCCAAACACCGAGTATCAATGACATCATCGAATGTTTCCTGTGAGAATCCATGATAGGACCAGAAATGTGAAACAAAATTAATGTAAAGCAGGAAGGTGGCGACCACAAACCAGAACTTCCCAGGACAAAAGAAAATGGAGGAAACACATGGAATAGGTTCACCTTCAACGGAAATAGACTCCAGTTGCTCACGCATGACTTACAATGGGACATTAAATTAGTTTGCACATCACTTAAGTTACGTTGATAAGAATGTTTTATCTCACGACACGACCTCAATGGATATTTGATGAACTTTTACTTGTTATTGTTTTTGAAAATTGATTTTAATAATTTATTGACTTGTCAATTTACGTTGTTTTATTTTAATTACCACAATGAACACATGAGTCACGTTTTGTTACTGTTCTCGTGTACAGCACGAGATGTCGCATGTCACGTGCTCTCTGTTGTAATGAATCAGGAATATATTGTTATTGGTTGCATAGAAAATGTATTTGAAATATCAAAATAATAAATTATGTATTTTGTATTCGCCACAACTGACTTTCAATGTTAAACATGCATGTATTGCTCGCTGTACATGCTGTATCTCCCTTACCGTGACTCACAGTACAACACTATGTCTTTACATGTACTCTAGATGTGGTGGTTTCGTCAGTTTGTCTCTAACACGGTTTTTCTATTTCCATATCAGTGTTGTGTAAACCAATCAAACCTTACTTAACCACCAAGGCAATTTCTCATCAACCGAACAACGATTGTAACCTGGACGCGGAATGGTTAACTTTTCGATAAAGGGTACGTTACCTTACCGAAATCCACTGAATTACGGTGAATTTACCGAAATCTATTTTGGATCTGGAGTGACAAATATTAACCTTCAAATTGCGCCGACCATCTTTTCAGATATTTCTTGTTTTGATTTGAGTGCTGAGTGTTGAGTGTATGTATCCGTCATAGATAATCCTGGGCCCAGATATAGTTGTATGATGTTTACAATAAGATACTCATCTGTATGAACGTCTGCCTTTATGTTTATACATTACGATATCATTTCATCAGTAAAATATATCTCTGTAAATATAGCCTCATGTCAATATGAAATGATTTGCCTGTATGGTAAAATATTGATTCACAATCGCATCAATACGCTCAAGTATGTTTCTCATATAATCGTAGTTTGTTTTGATAATGATTTGGATGATAGTTAGTTACGTTAATGATTACAATTTAAATTTATTTAGATATGAATGTTACATAAATATCACATATATATACATGTTTTATACAGCTATAAATAAGATGCGTCATGATAAAAGTGCATTTTATAAAAGGTTTAAATGTTTACTGGTGCACTTGAAGTTGTCACGTGTCGTGATTTCAGTGCAAGTAGGTTTTGTTCTGACATTCTAAGATGTTTAAAATAGCATGTTAAAATAGCCATTTATTAGACATTTAATTGACGGTGATTTCTTGTGTCGTAAATTGACGAAAATTATGACAGTTTAAGAAACCCAATATTTTTATTTCTGGCATTTTGATAAAACAGAAAGACAAATATACACTCAATATCAATATTTCGACAAAAAAATAGTTCAAAACTTAGAAATATTCAATTTTAGTATTTATAAATAAACGCATCATAATTGATCCAGGAGTTTTTTTCGATTCCGTAATATTTCTACTCTTGGAAAATGCCTTTTTTGCCGAAATATTGATTCCCACTGAACATTTCATTGAGTTATTGTATACATACGATTCGCTGTGGAATCATTTTCATGGTCGTATATAATAATGACTTCCTCTTGTACCCTGTACCCAAGCTTTGTTTATATAAATAGAAATACACGAATCACTGTCCCTAATTAGTAAATATTTGTATTTACTTATTTGTCCAGACGACATCTTGTCAATCTCAAGATATGATTACTGCTATTGACGTCTGCTATTGTGCGTATGTCAAAAACGCGCGAAAACGCATGTTGTCGTTTGGCGCGACTTGTCGGACGTCTGAATTAAACGACGTGATGACAATGCAGACAATCTATGATATAACCGTAATTACATTAATTGTTTTTACATGATGTAATTATTACCAAAAATTAATATCCGCGTTCGTGCGTTTTCGGCAAACTTTGACATTTTCTAGTAAGTTTTTCATTAGAAATGCTGACACGGTGAGGATAAGGTGGGTGACGAGAACGAGACTTTAACCAAACATACACAGATAGACGGAGGTGAGATGTTTATATTTACAAAATTGTAATTAAATCTATAGTTTTATGATTGTATCGTTTGGCGCTATGATGCTATACTGTACTTAGTTAAACAATATTTTCCTTGCTGTTGGGAATGAAAGTTTGTTAATAATGAATTTAATTGGATACTTAATTTTATTCACCTATTAAGAAGAGCATGACAATTATTTCATTTCTACTTTAACAATATTCACAGTTTATTCTGCCAAATAAATCATTGATACACCACAGGTCTCCGTGATCATATCAGAATGCAGGAAATGTAGACGTTTGATCTTGTCACTGAGTCAATAAAATATATGATTGTTGTTGTATATGAGTAATTCCGTCAAACTCTGAACATCGTCACGTGTAAAGGACGTACATGCATGTTCGCTGACAAGGCTTCTGTCCGTCAGGGACTGAGTGTGTAATATATTTATAAGTGAGGCAACATTTAGCCCGAGCTATTGTACACAATGCAAAAATAACTGTAAGTTTGTTGTGGAATTCAATATGAAGTTTTGTTAATTAATGTGTCAGTGTCTAAACTTTCAAACATTCGACTCACTGATTTCTTATGAACTAGAGTTAGATCCTACTCATGGCGAAGGGTAATTACACCCGCTTATCAAGTCCGCCCGGTCAGCTCAGTCGGTAGAGCACTGTATATCTCGAGGTTGTGGATTCGAATCACGAGCGAGGCGTTTGTTCTTTGTGACAATTTGACGGAAAATCTTGCATTCAAAGTCAAACTCTTACCACGACGTACATTCGAATACTTGAAATCACAAAGGCTACGCCCATGACAGAATGATCGACCGAAATACAACTCAGTCGTAGTTTGTTGTTGTTGTTGAACTTCAAAACTGGTTGGCACAAAATGAATGATTCCTCTTCAAATACTATGTTCGCTTAGTTAATCAGTGATAAGAATTGATGAAAATACGTTGAACGTAGGCTATTTGACTGAGTAATTGTGAACTTGTTACTTACACGAGCGATTGTTTTAACGTGATTTCAGATTGTATACTTGGAGACATGACACCGGCAATGAAGCACACACTTATATCGCTGGTTTTAACGTGCTGCATCAGCGTCATCGTCTGCGATGAACCAACAGACGACTTTATCAGTCTAGACACAGACGACGATCACGGACGATTACCGCCATTTGTTATGACGTCACGTCCGCTTGGCCCCGAGCCTATAAACGTGGACGTAGGACTAGCGGCATCACTTGACCGAACAAAATATGATCATTTCAAGGCATTAACAGGGAAAGAGTCTTCACATCTGTCAGGTATTTGGTTTTTGTATTAGAAAATTGTCTTCTTTGTATCTTCTATTTATTAAGTATATAGACATACAAATACAATACAGCCTGCGTTTGATTCTACAGTCGATTCAAAACTGGTTTAGACTATCGTTATTGTGTTCACAACGTCTATTGGTCCACTTGAATGACAACAATAAGTTATATGACCATAAAATAAGCCATTTCAATAAGACGCACGAGTATTGCTAAATGTAATATATAGTACACGCTCTAATTAAAATTTTCCGAGAAATTAATTGTTAAGTACTGAAAATGGGATTTATAAAGACTTTGACAGCGCTTTCATACATTCCTAATTTCCCTTGATTTTTTTCTCATACTTAAAGGTATTTAGCAAGATGACTAAAAGAATACGTTTTTGTTGATGATGTAAGCGGTATTAAAATGCCACTTATTGTTACATATATATTGGTCCTAGTTGTTACCTTTGTGGTATTTATTACGCAACTAATTTGATATTTGTCAGGACAAGTTTTCTATATGTAATTATCTCATGAGACTTGCACCTCACAACAGCGTCCTAAAGGTGAGAGGGGCACATATGTCATGACCACTGTAGGCTATGAATCGTCTCCAAGCTATAGCTTTGCATTTCTTGACAAAGACGTCATTGGCCAATCAAAACAGCTCAACGACACCACCAATTCTCATGGTCCATTTTGTTGTTGCCACGGGTTACTCACTCGTCACCATGCCATTATAGGCTACAACTCATGGCCACGACATAAATGTTCCGTTAAATGGTTTTACCGTGTCACCGGATGTAACACCTTGGAGAATATAAACACAGTTAACAAACACTTCCGGTGTTTTAGAATATTAAGTTGTCATTTCAATGTCTTGTTCTATTTCTAGCTGTGTGTAGGCGGCGGATGTCAGAAGGGGGTTGGGGATATTACCCGTTCCCCGGTTCATGTAATCAGTATATACACTGTGATAAAAACGGAAACGGTTATCTGGAGACATGCGCAGTGGGGACTTTTTTTAATGGGCAGAAATGTATGCGGGCAGAGGATGTATATTGTGTCTACGGTAAAGTATCTCTTATCACCCGTAACTGATTTACAGAAATATATATACTGTTTTTTCCCTGATTGGAAATAAATTTGCATATTTTGACCAATTTACCAACTTAATTTACTTTGAATAAGACATTTAAAACTTTACTGTCTGCGTACGTTTAGGAAGAGATTCGAACCAACGTAGATCACGCATTTAGCCGACTGATAAATTATTTGCTTCAACTTAACACGTTTGTAACACCATTCACTTATAACTTTATTTGAATTCTTAAATCTTATTGTAAGGGTTACAATATACATGTACACTCAAACGCAAATTTTACGTATTTTTTTGTACTTGGCATTTCCTGTTTCTCTTGTACACAATATTGTACTTATTTGTAAGAATAATATGCCCAGTGTTGTATTTATTGTACGAACACTGTACACAGTGTTGTATTCATTGTACGAATACTGTACACAGTGTTGTATTCATTGTACGAATACTGTACACAGTGTTGTATTCATTGTACGAATACTATACACAGTGTTCTATTCATTATACGAATACTGTACACAGTGTTGTATTCATTGTACGAATACTGTACACAGTGTTGTTGTTATATTTATCATTTCAGATCCATGTCGTGCACTTCCGACTGGACATCATTATTCAGATGGTCAAACATGTTACGGTCATTATAAATGTTATGATGGTCATTCTGTGTCCGGCATATGTCCGAGTGGTTTCGCCTTTAATTCAATCAAACAAGGATGTCTGCCGGATTCAACATGTGTACAACCTTCAGGATTCATGGATCGTATGTATACAGCTACAGCATCTATCTACATCAACAACATTATATCATATACAGTAAAACCACACTTAATTAGCACCTGGAAATTGGGACCACCATATTGATGATGTGCTGTTTCACTAACCGCGAACGAATGAATATATTACATGAACCATTACATTCCAAAATAGGTTTATTGAAATGTTCGTTTTGTCCGTAAGCTTGACAGAGAAAATCCATTGTGTTTTGATATAAAAGTAAACCAAACAGCAGTTATAGTTTTGCGCACAAATGCATGTTCTAATCTAAATTGACATGGCTCCGTCATCCACATGTTCGCGGTCAATGTCGTATTTTCTATCCTGCCATACGCACCGAGTTAGCTCTAGCACAGGAAATATATGTACATGTATTGGACTTTGTGTGTTGCAGTTCCAGGAAACCTGTACGGAAAGTTATACTGGATTGTTCTAGAGTATGTCTGTGTTAATAACATGCCATTTTCTCAAAATTATCGCTTGGCATATTTAGATAAAAGAAAGACTATCTACCTGTTATCCAGAATGTACATACTTACAACATACATATATTGCAGCATGTTTTGCCGGGACAACGTTACCGTTTCCAGGACAACCACACTTGTTTTATTTGTGGGACGGACGTGACAGTGTGACACAGATGGAATGTCCACGTGGATTGTGGTACAATCCGCACGTGTGCACGTGTGACTGGGTGATACCGGGAGAACTGCACGCCACGAAAGATGGTAACTTTTGCTTGTATTATAAATGACGTCATCAGACATGCAATACGAACAGCCAATCATTTTTCAGAATCTTTGACATTATGGTATCTAAGGTCGATTCATTAAATAGACGTTGTTTCTGACGTTATATAAACCATCATTATTGTTGTGTCTAGAGCACTTTAGTGTGTGCGTTTAATGTGTCTGTAATATGTGTAACATTTAGTGTTATATAATGCATGCTAGTATCTATGAAATAATGATAACTTACATGGGCCGCTACAGGATTTTCGGTTAGGGGAGGGGACGTAAATTATAGATTGGGTTACAAGGAGCGGTTGCCTAGACGACAACGGCGCTTTCTGATTCATTCTAAAGAACAAACTACCAAATGTTGCGCAATGTATCGCCATGCTTAATAGATATATACTCTGTTGATAGGGTAGGCAAATGTTTGTGCCGTTTTACCCTCACTAAATCCGCCTATGACTTAATACTTGTACTTAATTCTTACTATTTGATGAGGGAGCAATATTACATTGGGTTCTGCTTCAAAAACGAGACATTGTCAACTCTATCTTACAGTTTGTAGTCCCATGTTACTCTATCTTACAGTTTGTAGTCCCATGTTTCATTTTGGATACAGTGGGAACTTTCTAGAAGAATATAACAAAGCACCACAATCTCCGAACACAGAAGTTTCTATTTATAAAAAGTCGGCACTCTTCAGTGAAGGAGGTAAGTAGAAAAAGGATCTATATAAAAGAAACACCAGTTCAATGGGCTTCTTAACAAAGGTACCCGGCACAACATTGTAAGATAGTTATGTTCGTACATATCAGTGTGATATTTTACGAAGGTTCGGAAAGTACAAAATGTATATGATCTCGTCACGTGATATATGCTCTCGTCACGTGGTAATTTGATATATGATCTCGTCACGTGATATATGTGATATATGTATATGATCTCGTCATGTGATATCATTTTCAATCACCTGAAACTGCTGGCTGCACACATCGATTCATCAATCCTTGATGGTCCATAGAGAGCAGATTGTCTGATTGTACAAGCATAATATATTGTATGTCGTTATAACATCAGATTTTTTCACATTGTATTGGGAAACACGACATAAAACTGTCTTATATAATGTTGTTGTTAGTAAGAGTCATCGGAACTGTTGGTTAACACGATAAAACGTCATTTGTTGTTATTAAGCATGTTCGCCATTACAGTACAATCTCTCCATAGCAACACGTTTGGAGCTGCAATGTTCGGTTGTTGCCGGGAAGCTGTTGTTCTAGAAAGGTTGGATTTATTACTAGAAAATTGATAATGTTGTGGAAGAGAGGTTGTTGTTCAAGAGAGGGTCAATCTGGAGTTATTACACTGTATCTATATTGTCCAATACGAATTTCTAATGTAAACAATCATGTCTCCTAGTTCATCGGATCACCCTCGAACAGAACGGAAATTGACGCCTTGTTGCGATTGCTCCCAGTCGAATTTAGAGGCAAATTATAGGCCTTATATGAAAACACTAACACAATACCATAAATCACGTGATAGTTGTATTACATGAGAAGTCAATATGTACGATGTGATGTATATTTATCCCCCACAGGTCGTATATTGGTTTGGATGATGAACGATATTGATATGAACAGTGAGTGGGCGTTGTCGTTTGAATTTATGACACAAAAATATGAGGGAGATGTAGCGTTAGTTTCCAATGACTGGAAGAAGTTACCGTTCACGTACAAGATCACGCATATTCCCGCCCAAAAGCTCGTGGTGGCTTACTTCAGAATGAAAGATGGATCTATCGCAGAACTTATTGTGATGGGCGTGGTACGAACACATGTTGATTATTTTGGTTGTCTTATTAACTTCCACGTGTATTTATGTCATCATATCGAGGACTTTAAAACAAGAACTTTGTAACTCCACAAGTCATGTTTAGTTGAGACCTTGGATAACTGAGATAATGTATTGGTATCCACTGATCAATCACCTAGCAACAAGGAATCTGGATGTGCAGTCACTTCTCGATAGTAAAGTTCATTCACATCACATATTTAATCATTTATGCATGTATTGTATGTACGTTATACGGCTGCTGAATCGGAACAAGGTAACACATAGACGACACAAGTCCTAGTGGTAAACATTTGGACGAATGTATTGTAGGAAAAATCTTGTTTTAAGGACTCTTTATTTGTACATGTAGTTTTGTATCTAAATTTTCTAATATTTCTGTCACAGAAAGCGAACATACCTCATTATTTACGGGTATCTAAACTCGGGGATGTGTTCAAGATGAGAGTGGACAATATGCCGTCTGCTGTTGTAACCATAAGTAAGTACGAGTACTGTCGGACCTCGTTCATTCGAATTCATCGGGTCCGATATTTTATTTCGAATAATACATAGTTTCGAATAGCCCATTTAAATTCAGCGTGCATAAGAAGATACATCAGGACCTGGTATCTATTTTGGATGATTCCGAGCATTCAGATAGAAAGTTGTCTAATAAACGACGTCCGACTGTACATATCAAACATATACGTAGTAACATCCGTACACATTATATTCGTCGTGTGTCGCTGTTAAACTGAAGAGTGTGAAAGAAGTGTACAGTCAAACCTCAATAATAAGACCACCATTGAGACCCTTGAAAACAGGTCTTCTCGTTGAGGTGGTCTTTAAATTGAGATTGAATAAATATCAAAACAGTGATAATGGACTTGAAAATTGTGTTCTTAATTTCTAGGTGGTCTAATTATTGAAGTTGTCTTTAAGTGAGGTTTATTGTATTTTATAAATACTGATTTCTACAAACACCTCTCGTGGTAGCACTAATCAATTAGTAATATAGTCGGACAGATATTTGCCTGAATAAATATAAGACAACGATGGCTATGCATTTTCTTATTTGATTAGAGTCACGGTACTATGACATAGACATGATATTGTCCGCGGGACATCGTTAAACATCAACACGTTTGTTTTTAGGGGCTGGTGTAGCATCGTCACCCACACCGATGGTGATAGGGGCCGCACGTGGTTGTCAAGGTTTCCGTGGATTCTTTGATGAGGTAAATATACCAGATATAATTATATGTCTATGAATAAATTAACAATAATTCAGATACGGTTTCCGCTGTGTTGTTTATTATAACATTATTAATAATTATTTATCATATTTAGTAATAAAGTACACTTTAAGAAATCTTTAATCTGGAATGAAAAGTCGGTTTGCTGTTTACTGGAGTGAATCTTATAATAAAATACAAACTGACTACAATAGTTGAGGAAATACGGCTGAAATCAGTTGGACATATAGTAAATGGTAACATTTATCACATGTTTCTGTTTTAGTTGAAGTTTTTCCGCTGTGTTCCTTCTTCATTCTTCGACGATTACTTTGGAGGGATGTGAAAGTTGGACTGCGCATGCGCATGTGTCAGTCATTCGCAACTCCTTGGTCAATACCATGGATCCGCTTTGATTCGAATAACTGACCGAATAATTCGAAATGTGCGTCTGCAAGATATGAATGTAATATTTATATACGTGAGTGTGTGCTTCTTGTGTGTGTGTCTGTGTAATATTGTGTAAGAAATGTACAAATAAAATAATCTAGATAATCAAAACATGTTTGTTAAATCTATATAATACGTGTATTGTGTCCTAGTAATTGTTATGTGATATACTAATTCATGCCGATAGACTGTACCACATATCGCTGAGATTGGCCGGTGGACTGTACCACATACCGCTGAGATTGGCCGGTGGACTGTACCACATACCGCTGAGATTGGCCGGTGGACTGTACCACATACCGCTGAGATTGGCCGGTGGACTGTACCACATACCGCTGAGATTGGCCGGTGGACTGTACCACATACCGCTGAGATTGGCCGGTGGACTGTACCACATATCGCTGAGATTGGCCGGTGGACTGTACATACTTTAAGAAACAAATTTCAGATACATTTTGCCTTATATGGTTAAACCGCGAGTTACGGGTGTTCCGTGACGAGGCGTTCCAAGTCCCAGGTAATGACGAGATTCGGCGAGATATCACATTTACGTCATAGTGGAAACTGTCAGAATTGAAAACAAACTACCATATAAGCCAACTCCCCAACTCCGCTCACGTATTGTTGTTATAAGGAAATCATCTGATCAATCAGAACGAGACTGGTTTACAATACATCAGAGTTCTATCAATAACAATGCTTTAGAACTATGTTCAAAACTATTGTTTGAATACGACGCGATTACGACAAGATAGACTTAAGTAAACTGAAAATAACATTACGTCTATGAACATTCACGGACCATTTGACTCGCGGAAATTTGAAATTTCCTAACAAACTGACTTCGTATTTATATTTAATAAACCTTTCTAATGTGAATGCTAGTAGACTACTATTGTCAATGAAAATATATATAGTTATATTTGTTTGATGGTATAATATCCATTACCTCTGAGAGAACCTGTCTCGACATTTTGTCAGCATTTCCGTATTGTAATCACATGGTCATACATACATCAAAGACTGATGATTTACGCCCCACTTAATGTACAATATACTAAGTACCTGATTGTTACTATGTTGTGTTTGATGCAATATCCAGGTCGAGAATTTGTACACAGTTTAACTTGTTTGATAATTTGCAACTAAGAGACTAGTTTGTGAAAAAAGATTTTTATTGAATCTATCAAAACATATAACAATTTATCAGTCTGTACATAAAAAGATCAAATCAAGATATCAAGAATTACCCATAAATCTTGCTTTGTCATTCATACAAAAGTAATGCAAATAACTAAACACTTACGAATGCCCATTTCTTACATACAACACGTGCGTGATTGAATTAACACCGTGATGCAGTCTATCCGTACAAAAAGCTCGTGATACATCGTATCTGTAAAGGTTTACAACATTCATACACGCTGGGGTTGTGCATCTATTAGTTGGTCATCATTCATACACGTTGACATTGTGAATCCAATGCTCGAACAACATTCATACACGCTGTAGTAGCAAATGCGATAGTCAAACAGCATTCAAACACGCTGTAGTAGCAAATCCGATAGTCGAACAGCATTCATACACGCTGTAGTTGTAAATCAATTTGTCAAACAGCATTCATACACCCTGTAGTTGTGATCCAATAGCCGAACAGCATTCATACACGTTGTAGTTGTGAATCCAATAGTCAAACAGCATTCATACACGCTGTAGTTGTGATCCAATAGTCAAACAGCATTCATACACGATGTAGTTGTGATCCAATAGTCAAACAGCACTCATACACGCTGTAGTTGTGATCCAATAGTTTTACCGTATTCAGACACATTGCAGGTGTAAATTCAATAGTTAAACGATATTTATACACACTGTAGTTGTAAATCCAACAGTTTAACCGTATTAATACACATTGCAAGTTTAAATCCAATAGTTTAACCACATTCATACACATTGCAGGTTAACATCCAATAGATAAAACACGTTCATACACATTGCAAGGTTAAATCCAATAGTTAAACCACATTCTAACACATTGCAAGTTTAAATCCAATAGTTTAACCACATTCATACACATTGCAGATGTAACTCCAATAGTTTAACCACATTCATACACATTGCAGGTGTAATTCCAATAGTTTAACCACATTCATACACATTGCAGGTTTAAATCCAATAGTTTGACCACATTCATACACATTGCAGGTGTAACTCCAATAGTTTGACCACATTCATACACATTGCAGGTGTAACTCCAATAGTTTAACCACATTCATACACATTGCAGGTGTAAATCCAATAGTTTAACCACATTCATACACATTGCATGTTTAAATCCAATAGTTTGACCACATTTATACACGCCGCACTAAATGTACTACATGTATTATATTCAATAAGAGAAAACATGTCAGTTTTAAACGAAATGATTAACAAATTACACCTGAGATATGTCGCTGCACGAATAGAAACAGTTGATTGTTTGGTTTCCTAGAGTGTGGAAACTTAATTACTAATTAATTATTGTAATCTTCATGAATATATTATTTTGTTATTGGACATCAGTTTAATATATTATTTTTTGTTGAATTATGAAGCTCAGAAAATAAGACTGTTGTTAAAATGTTTATCCATAAAGCTTTTAACCTAAGAAATAAGTTGTATTAGTATTAAGTAATTAAAATGTATTATCTCCTCACTATTCTATTATTTTTCACATTGTATGAATGAATATGTAATATGTATTATATTAAGATTTATATTATGTTAATCAATCATACTATTGCATGTCAAATGACCATTGACCAATGTATAATATTTTGTTATTTTTGTATATATATTTGCATTGTTTATGTGAAATTATGTGCAGTATGCCTAATATTTCTGAATAAACTATCTGTCTATTATATTCAATATAATTATGCCAACCTACTTTAAATACATTAGAATTTTGGCTTAGTGATTCTTCACAGATTTCCCCCAGTTTATAATATCATATGTAACATACATAAACTCTATTTATATGTTTGTTATACATGTTTTCATCATTGTCACCTGATATATACTATCCATATTATGAAACATAAACATAATTTACTCACTTTGAAGTAATCACAATATTCATTAATAACACATTATTCGCAGTTTTATTGCAAGAAAAATTGCAGCGTTTTGAATTATTTACGCATCTTTATACTTGGCATTCGGATTGTATATTCTTTGTTTCACAGTCTCTCAGTATACACGGAATTGATATCTGTATGAGAAATGTCCGTATATCTGTCTTCAATATTATCATCAATGTCCAATGTAAACATAGAATTGTTCGTTCCGTTACCAACATGTCCGTTACTATGCACACTGTTACCAGGCAACTTCCCTGACGTTCCGTTGATACGATCTGACTTCAACGTTGCCTTTCTGTGATTTATTGACTTAGATTTTTTACTGTTCTTTTTACCATTCTGTGCGACCCGACAACGGTCACGTTTACCAGCGTCAACTCGTACATGTCTGTCCGGTCGCATTTGTACGTCAGTTAAACTAACTTCAGACTGAATGCGTGAAACGTTCGTGTTCCCTCTCATACTATACAGCCTCTCTTCATTCTGTGGTTTGATTTTATAGTAATAATATTCAAACACGAATGCTATCATAGACAGACCGACACCGATTGCTATCACCAGAAACACGCCACCTATATTCTTTATAGAGATTCCATCACTTTCATTCTCAATACGATCGCATTGTTTCCTGTCATTATTAGAATCCCACCAAACGTTCGTCAAATCTTCTATTCTTCTGTTGTTCGCCAATTCCAATATTCTGAAACATTAGAAACCAACTTACACTATAATGTCTTCATCAATTTAATACCACTATAATATGTAATGTGCATACTTTTAAGTCTTCTGCCAATATATGGCACATAAATAGTCTTCTTTGTTTCACAGTCATGCTCTCAAATCATAATGATGTATAAAAGTAATAATTATGTCCAAAACTTCATAATTATGTTTTAAAATCATGTTTGTTCTATATTGCACACTTGTGTTACTGATGTACATTATAACTAACTGATTGAAGGGTTGTTGTATATTGATATGATGTAAACATTACTGAGAGCTGTGATATAGCTGTATCATTACTGAGAGCTGTGATATAGCTGTATCATTACTGAGAGCTGTGATATAGCTGTATCATTACTGAGAGCTGTGATATAGCTGTACCATTACTGAGAGCTGTGATATAGCTGTACCATTACTGAGAGCTGTGATATAGCTGTACTATTACTGAGAGCTGTGATATAGCTGTACCATTACTGAGAGCTGTGATATAGCTGTACCATTACTGAGAGCTGTGATATAGCTGTACCATTACTGAGAGCTGTGATATAGCTGTACCATTACTGAGAGCTGTGATATAGCTGTACCATTACTGAGAGCTGTGATATAGCTGTACCATTACTGAGAGCTGTGATATAGCTGTACCATTACTGAGAGCTGTGATATAGCTGTACCATTACTGAGAGCTGTGATATAGCTGTATCATTACTGAGAGCTGTGATATAGCTGTACCATTACTGAGAGCTGTGATATAGCTGTACCATTACTGAGAGCTGTGATATAGCTGTATCATTACTGAGAGCTGTGATATAGCTGTACCATTACTGAGAGCTGTGATATAGCTGTACTTAAGGTAGTTCGACAGTTTTCAACAAATGGCCAGGTTTTTCAGAGATCGTTAGTGGTTCTAGATTGAATACAAAATAAGAAATGCATTAAAATAATTGCCGTTTTTGCCCGTTGTTTCCTGATATATGCCAAACTAAACTAAACCCCACCCACATTACAACGCTCAATCTACCTTAAACACGAATCAGTTTTGGCTTCATCGGGTTTAACACCGTTTTTCAGTATTTCGTTTTCAGTCATATAAAGCTACAAATTGACCTAACCAGTTTTCCTGGAAAGTACTGCATGTATTATCAACCAGTACCACATTGCTCTTCCAAAAGCAACTAACAACATCATATACAGAAGAAAGTACCGTAACCAATGTCGTGGAAGAACCCAACCTGCCCAACCCAGGAAAACAACCCGGACGTGTCGGGTGACAGTCTACCAACTGTGCCGGCCGGGCGGGCCACAATCAGTAATACAAACATTGTACATACACATTTGATATTTGTGCACGTAAAGGTGATCCTTGTGTAACGGCAAAAGCGAAAGGTTTCCGACTGAACTCCTCACCGATCTCCTCCACCTCACAATCTGTCAACACCTGATATCTGTTTCTGCTTCTATCAGCTGTAATATATACACAAACTCAAATAGGACTGTATGTATATATTTACTGTTCATATGAGCGCCGCTATGCGATTTACAACCTCTTACATAAAACAATACAGTCTAGTGTTCTTATTTTGTGAGGATAGCGAGTTTTGGTAAGTGTTATGTTTCTATGGCGACCGTTTTGAACAAGTTGGCAGAACACATACTGTGGAAAACGCGTTTAACAGTTTAATTTTTCATACATTTCAAAGAAAGAAACTTGCAAGAGGACTTTTTTTCAAACATTTGGGGCAAGGAACAGCCCTTTATGTTATATTTTCCTTTGGTTCGTTGTGTACCTTACAACACACTTTCACACTCACCTATCAAAGCAAATTCCTCCCTTCTCACCATTGCTAAAGCTTGTTGTGTTGTGTTTGGTACCGTCATACGACTCTTTAACTTTGTAAACTGTTCACTCACTGGATAATCCCACACTGCAAGTTTAGCACGCGCGACCGGACTCAAACTGTCATTTAAACTCATATCCTTCCATATCCTGAAACAACCAATGAGAACAATCTAGTACAGACCTATCTTGAGAGTCTATATTATATCTTGAGTAACTACATATCTTAAGTAACTATCTCTATGAGGTAACTACATAGCTTGGACAAATATCTCTATGAGGCAACTGCATATCTTGGACAAATATCTCTCTGAGGCAACTACATAGCTTGGACAAATATCTCTATGAGGCAACTGCATATCTTGGACAAATATCTCTCTGAGGCAACTACATATCTTGGACAAATATCTCTATGAGGCAACTACATAGCTTGGACAAATATCTCTATGAGGCAACTACATATCTTGGACAAATATCTCTATGAGGCAACTACGTATCTTGGACAAATATCTCTCTGAGGCAACTACATATCTTGGACAAATATCTCTATGAGGCAACTACATAGCTTGGACAAATATCTCTATGAGGCAACTACATATCTTGGACAAATATCTCTATGAGGCAACTACATATCTTGGACAAATATCTCTATGAGGCAACTACATATCTTGGACAAATATCTCTATGAGGCAACTACATAGCTTGGACAAATATCTCTATGAGGCAACTACATATCTTGAGTAACTATATCTATGAGGCAACTGCATATCTTGGACAAATATCTCTATGAGGCAACTACATATCCTGAGTAACTATATCTATGAGGCAACTACATATCTTGGACAAATATCTCTCTGAGGCAACTGCATATCTTGGACAAATATCTCTCTGAGGCAACTGCATATCTTGGACAAATATCTCTATGAGGCAACTACATATCTTGGACAAATATCTCCCTGAGGCAACTACGTATCTTGGACAAATATCTCTATGAGGCAACTACATATCTTGGACAAATATCTCTCTGAGGCAACTACGTATCTTGGACAAATATCTCTATGAGGCAACTACATATCTTGAACAAATATCTCTCTGAGGCAACTGCATATCTTGGACAAATATCTCTCTGAGGCAACTACATATCTTGGACAAATATCTCTATGAGGTAACTACATATCTTGGACAAATATCTCTATGAGGTAACTACATATCTTGGACAAATATCTCTATGAGGTAACTACATATCTTGGACAAATATCTCTATGAGGTAACTACATATCTTGGACAAATATCTCTCTGAGGCAACTACATATCTTGGACAAATATCTCTCTGAGGCAACTACATATCTTGGACAAATATCTCTCTGAGGCAACTACATATCTTGGACAAATATCTCTCTGAGGCAACTACATATCTTGGACAAATATCTCTATGAGGCAACTACATATCTTGGACAAATATCTTTCTGAGGCAACTACATATCTTGGACAAATATCTCTATGAGGCAACTACATATCTTGGACAAATATCTCTATGAGGCAACTACATATCTTGGACAAATATCTCTCTGAGGCAACTACATATCTTGGACAAATATCTCTATGAGGCAACTGCATATCTTGGACAAATATCTCTCTGAGGCAACTACGTATCTTGGACAAATATCTCTATGAGGCAACTGCATATCTTGGACAAATATCTCTATGAGGCAACTGCATATCTTGGACAAATATCTCTCTGAGGCAACTACATATCTTGGACAAATATCTCTATGAGGCAACTACGTATCTTGAGTAACTATCTCTATGAGGCAACTACATATCTTGGACAAATATCTCTATGAGGCAACTACATATCTTGGACAAATATCTCTATGAGGCAACTACATATCTTGGACAAATATCTCTATGAGGCAACTACATATCTTGAGTAACTATCGCTCTGAGGCAACTACATATCTTGAGTAACTATCTCTCTGAAGCAACTACATATATTGAGTAACTATCGCTCTGAGGCAACTACATATCTTGAGTAACTATCGCTCTGAGGCAACTACATATCTTGAGTAACTATCTCTCTGAGGCAACTACATATATTGAGTAACTATCTCTCTGAAGCAACTACATATCTTGAGTAACTATCTCTCTGAGGCAACTACATATATTGAGTAACTATCTCTCTGAGGCAACTACATATATTGAGTAACTATCTCTCTGATACAACTACATATCTTGAGTAACTATCTCTCTGAGGCAACTACATATATTGAGTAACTATCTCTCTGAAGCAACTACATATCTTGAGTAACTATCTCTCTGATACAACTACATATCTTGAGTAACTATCTCTCTGAGGCAACTACATATCTTGAGTAACTATCTCTCTGATACAACTACATATCTTGAGTAACTATCTCTCTGAGGCAACTACATATCTTGAGCAACTATCTCTCTGATACAACTACATATCTTGAGTAACTATCTCTCTGAGGCAACTACATATCTTGAGTAACTATCTCTCTGATACAACTACATATCTTGAGTAACTATCTCTCTGATACAACTACATATCTTGAGTAACTATCTCTCTGAGGCAACTACATATCTTGAGTAACTATCTCTCTGATACAACTACATATCTTGAGTAACTATCTCTCTGATACAACTACATATCTTGAGTAACTATCTCTCTGAGGCAACTACATATCTTGAGTAACTATCTCTCTGATACAACTACATATCTTGAGTAACTATCTCTCTGAAGCAACTACATATCTTGAGTAACTATCTCTCTGATACAACTACATATCTTGAGTAACTATCTCTCTGAGGCAACTACATATCTTGAGCAACTATCTCTCTGATACAACTACATATCTTGAGTAACTATCTCTCTGAGGCAACTACATATCTTGAGTAACTATCTCTCTGATACAACTACATATCTTGAGTAACTATCTCTCTGATACAACTCCATATCTTGAGTAACTATCTCTCTGAGGCAACTACATATCTTGAGTAACTATCTCTCTGATACAACTACATATCTTGAGTAACTATCTCTCTGAAGCAACTACATATCTTGAGTAACTATCTCTCTGAGGCAACTACATATATTGAGTAACTATCTCTCTGAAGCAACTACATATCTTGAGTAACTATCTCTCTGAAGCAACTACATATCTTGAGTAACTATCTCTCTGAGGCAACTACATATATTGAGTAACCATCTCTCTGAGGCAACTACATATATTGAGTAACTATCTCTCTGAGGCAACTACATATCTTGAGTAACTATCTCTCTGAGGCAACTACATATCTTGAGTAACTATCTCTCTGATACAACTACATATCTTGAGTAACTATCTCTCTGAAGCAACTACATATCTTGAGTAACTATCTCTCTGAGGCAACTACATATATTGAGTAACTATCTCTCTGAAGCAACTACATATCTTGAGTAACTATCTCTCTGAAGCAACTACATATCTTGAGTAACTATCTCTCTGAGGCAACTACATATATTGAGTAACTATCTCTCTGAAGCAACTACATATCTTGAGTAACTATCTCTCTGAAGCAACTACATATCTTGAGTAACTATCTCTCTGAGGCAACTACATATATTGAGTAACCATCTCTCTGAGGCAACTACATATATTGAGTAACTATCTCTCTGAGGCAACTACATATCTTGAGTAACTATCGCTCTGAGGACCTATATATCTTGAGTAACTATCTCTCTGAAGCAACTACATATATTGAGTAACTATCGATCTGAGGACCTATATATCTTGAGTAACTATCTCTCTGAAGCAACTGCATATATTGAGTAACTATCGCTCTGAGGACCTATATATCTTGAGTAACTATCTCTCTGAAGCAACTACATATATTGAGTAACTATCGCTCTGAGGACCTATATATCTTGAGTAACTATCTCTCTGAAGCAACTGCATATATTGAGTAACTATCTCTCTGAGGCAACTACATATCTTGAGTAACTATCTCTCTGAGGCAACTACATATCTTGAGTAACTATCTCTCTGAAGCAACTACATATCTTGAGTAACTATCTCTCTGAAGCAACTACATATCTTGAGTAACTATCTCTCTGAAGCAACTACATATCTTGAGTAACTATCTCTCTGAGGCAACTACATATCTTGAGTAACTATCTCTCTGAAGCAACTACATATCTTGAGTAACTATCTCTCTGAGGCAACTACATATCTTGAGTAACTATCTCTCTGAGGCAACTACATATCTTGAGTAACTATCTCTCTGAAGCAACTACATATCTTGAGTAACTATCTCTCTGAGGCAACTACATATCTTGAGTAACTATCTCTCTGAGACAACTACATATCTTGAGTAACTATCTCTCTGAGGCAACTACATATCTTGAGTAACTATCTCTCTGAGGCAACTACATATCTTGAGTAACTATCTCTCTGAGGCAACTACATATCTTGAGTAACTATCTCTCTGAGGCAACTACATATCTTGAGTAACTATCTCTCTGAGGCAACTACATATCTTGAGTAACTATCTCTCTGAGGCAACTACATATCTTGAGTAACTATCTCTCTGAAGCAACTACATATCTTGAGTAACTATCTCTCTGAGGCAACTACATATCTTGAGTAACTATCTCTCTGAGGCAACTACATATCTTGAGTAACTATCTCTCTGAAGCAACTACATATCTTGAGTAACTATCTCTCTGAGGCAACTACATATCTTGAGTAACTATCTCTCTGAAGCAACTACATATCTTGAGTAACTATCTCTCTGAGGCAACTACATATCTTGAGTAACTATCTCTCTGAGGCAACTACATATCTTGAGCAACAACCTCGTCAATGTTTCCATTATGTTTAACGTCTCTAGTGCCGGACCTTTCAACAACAGCAGATATTTGCAACTCTCAAATGTTGCTCTGTATATAATATAATACAATCTTCGGCTAGGGGGGGGGGGGGGGGGGGGGGTCGATAAACCTTACAATACTTGACTGCATTCGTGTTTTGTTTCTGATCCAGAAATCGTTTTGTATGATATTGATGCATTAGAAATGTATTGATTGTCATTATGCATTAGATAGAATCATGATTATGTACATAATACAATATTTATAGTTAAAAATAAGTTGAATTTGCCGCATTGAAAACAGCAAATAAAACGTACATACAAACTGATCAGGCTGATGGTAAAGTGGCGTCAGCACCGACACGTCGATCACAGAAACAGATAAATAACACAAATAGATTCAGACTCATGTATTATTGATATTGTCTACTGTTAGTCACCAAAAATTCGCGTGATCTTCCTTTCGCGAAAACTACAACCTGGATCAGTTCGTAAATTAATGAGTTCGCGGCAAAATATTCGAAAAACTGAACTCGCGAAAACCGATTACAGTAAAACCTCACTTAAAGACCAACTCAATAATAAGACCACTTCAAAATTAAGAACACAATTTTCTAGTCCATTTTAACTGTTCTGCTCTTTTTACAACATCAATTTTAAGACAACCTCGATATTAAGACAATAATTCCAGGGTCTCAATGGTGGTTTTAGTATTTATAGGTTCTTAATCATCTGCCCTTTTGATAGGCAAAACTGATGAGGACCCAAATATGTGATAATTGAGAAAATAACAAGAGAATTTGCATGTGACAACCACTTTTTCTTCAACTTTGTGTGCCATCTGCATACATGTGGATAACGAACAAGTGTTTTTTTTCGTAACTGATTATTTTATCATCATTTACATTAAATTCCCTCATGATGGTCTTTAAGAAAATTTGCCTATTAATATGGCCGACTTTTCTGAACAAGGGAGATAAATATTGTAGATGTGGGAACGATCTATTGAGGTTTTACTGTAGATTATAAACCTTATTATGTGATATTTAAAGATATTTACTTACTTGTAGAATTGTTCCTCTATCTCTTTCATACGGTTGAAGTAAATGAGAGCACTGGTCCCATTCACTGGTCCATATTTCACACTTTGTTGTTTAGACAGATCATCGAGTGATGATATAGGGGTCTCCAATCTGGTCACAGTGAGGAACGCTGCCAAGTTGGCTGTATAGAACGCTACCAACAGGAAGCCATATAACCACCAGGTAGCAGCGACCAGACGTCCTGATACAGCCTTAGGTGCTTCCCCACCTCCTGTAATATATATGTGTGATATGTACATTTATTGTACCTCGAAAAGTGTGATATTGAAATTTATTGCACGATGACAAGTGTGATATGGACATTTATTGTACGTCGACAAGTGTGATATGGACTTTTATTGTACGTCGACAAGTGTGATATGTACATTCATTGTACCTCGAAAAGTGTGATATTGAAATTTATTGCACGATGACAAGTGTGATATGGACATTTATTGTACGTCGACAAGTGTGATATGGACATTTATTGTACCTCGAAAAGTGTGATATTGAAATTTATTGCACGATGACAAGTGTGATATGGACATTTATTGTACGTCGACAAGTGTGATATGTACATTTATTGTACCTCGAAAAGTGTGATATTGAAATTTATTGCACGATGACAAGTGTGATATGGACATTTATTGTACGTCGACAAGTGTGAAATGGACATTTATTGTACCTCGAAAAGTGTGATATTGAAATTTATTGCACGATGACAAGTGTGATATTGAAATTTATTGCACGATGACAAGTGTGATATGGACATTTATTGTACGTCGACAAGTGCGATATAGTTATTATTATAAATACTTTTATTTTCTATCTTCATTGCTAAGTGAGAAACATTTACGCCCCGCGTGATATTTTATTGTAATATCTTACTTTTTACATACATCAGACATTGCTAACAGAGAACAAAATTTGAATTCAAAAACCAATAGTTATTCGGTCAATATCATATTTTAGTATCGTTCATTTTTCTCAAATCTATTCTGGAGGTGGAACACAGAACCATCATAATAAAATTTGTATTTTTAGAACTCGATCAACATACCTTGTGGTGTAAGTGACGTCATACAGAACCATATTCCTTCCTTCAAAGTGAAGATTCGTTTCTCAGGTCCACTTCCTCTGTCCGGATTGTTCTGATAACTGCACAATGTGGAAGCAAACCGTGTTTGTATAATACACATGAGTGCATCTGTATGATTTCCAACCTTCTTCATCATGTGACGTCATTTCCAGAAACGTCACATGTGACGTCACCATTTACTGACAGTAAGCAATATTTGCCCAATATGGCAATATGAAAACGAAGTGACCATATGGAGTAAATATTGTTTCCTGCTTGCAAATAGTGATATCACATGTTGCTTTTTCTTGACATGACGTCACTTGCAGAAGAGGTTGTAATTTCCATAGCAGCGCACGTCATAGGACTAACATATAATACAATCATGCCCAAGGAAATATGATTGACAGAGATGCGAATTTGTTCAGAGAGAAAACAGGTTAGCAGAAGAAATCTATCAAGTTTAAGTGCTTGAACAAAACCAGTGATCTTACCAAATCAATTACAAAGTTAGAGATTAAATACGATTTTAAACAAACAATGTAGATACTTATGATAAGGACAATAACATACTTATATAAATAGGCCATAGGCAAATATTAGGCCAATGATATCATTATTTACCGAAGAAAAACAAAACAGAGAAATCCTTCAGAAGTGTATAGATCTAATCATAACTACGTGGTTGTCAGAGAAAACCTATAGACGTATACAACTTACCTGAAAGGACTGAATTTATCAAACAACCACATTAGGATACTGAAGAGAAAGTAGGAGGCCACAATACAACCCCACACTTCAGCATCAAGTACTTTCAGAAATCGATCCAGGGAATACTCGAACTTTGATTTCTTCATTAGGATAGTAAACCCAACAGGTTCGTGAAAAGGTACAGTAAAGTCTACCACATTCTCTCTCTCCGACATCACAGATATCGGTCCAATAGCAATATCAGCTTTCTGAAAATATACCGACAAACTACATTGTATAAGGACCATTGTATACATTGTATATGTGTTAGCATGAAAACGGAGAATATTTCATATGTCTGTTTGGTCGTCTGCTTATTTATATAAAGACACTCATTCCATCAACATCAACTATATGATTAAAACCCTATACAATATGATGCCCAGGACGGACGTTTCTGATACAGTGGTCAAAATTAAAAGGTTTATGAAATTAACATGTCTTAATAAATAGGTGTACGTATTTCTAAGTCATTGGTCACTCTATATCACAAATAAATGCTGTTTGTTTCGTTTCAACCACTAATATTGAGCCATCATTTATTTTTGTTACCTTAGCAATGAGTTCATAGATTGCACCATTCCATGTTCCATCATCTTTCAATGAACCAAAGTAACCATCCACAGATTCATAAAGTTCGTATTCAAATTCTAATTTCCTTGCTATTTCATCAAATAGATCGATACATAAACCTGTAAAAATAAACATGCAGAATACAACAAGAAGAAACGGCATTTTGTACAAATCAGAATGAAATTATTTCAATATATTGAAACAGTGAATTAATTCATTTATTTTCACTTTCAAAATGTTTCGTAAAGTTAAAACTAATTCCCGTTATAAACACATTGTAAACAAAGCCACCAATCGATATTTCGGTTCAAAAAGCACTTTCAATAACTAAAATACGAGTTTTGTATACCAGACAAATCGAGTTCTGTTGTAGCCTGTTCTCCCATTAACTTATTTTAAGTTTGCACCATTATTGATACAGTCAGTGCTAATCCATATTACAGATAATGTTCTAACCTTGAGAGTTCAAGTATAATCACATGTTTGGTAAGTTAGATTTTTTTTCAAATAAATGATTGTTCAGTGCAACATCTCCAGAGTGTCCCACACGTGAGCAACACCCCTATATCTCCAGAGTGTCCCACACGTGAGCAACATCCCTATATCTCCAGAGTGTCCCACACGTGAGCAACACCCCCTATATCTCCAGAGTGTCCCACACGTGCGCAACACCCCTATATCCCCAGAGTGTCCCACACGTGAGCAACACCCAATATATCTCCAGAGTGTCCCACACGTGAGCAACACCCCTATATCTCCAGAGTGTCCCACACGTGAGCAACACCCCCTATATCTCCAGAGTGTCCCACACGTGCGCAACACCCCTATATCCCCAGAGTGTCCCACACGTGAGCAACACCCCTATATCTCCAGAGTGTCCCACACGTGAGCAACACCCCTATATCTCCAGAGTGTCCCACACGTGAGCAACATCCCTATATCTCCAGAGTGTCCCACACGTGAGCAACACCCCCTATATCTCCAGAGTGTCCCACACGTGAGCAACACCCCCTATATCTCCAGAGTGTCCCACACGTGAGCAACACCCCCTATATCTCCAGAGTGTCCCACACGTGAGCAACACCCCTACATCTCCAGAGTGTCCCACACGTGAGCAACACCCCCTATATCTCCAGAGTGTCCCACACGTGAGCAACACCCCCTATATCCCATAATAAATATCAAATTAAACCTCTATAGGTTACAAAATCTTTCGCCAACAGACGAAATTGTTATCTCCCAAGGGATGTTACTCATGAGAGGTCGTGCGGTATTAATGTTTGTTCAGCATTGTTTGGTCTGCGACAAACATGATACAAGAAACTAAGAACTCACCTCGATAAGTATGTTTGGTTCCATTATTCTTTGCCTTTTCTTTGTAGATAAATGGCGGATACTAAGTGAAAAGTAAGAATCATATTTAAACACAATGTGTAACAATGGTAGGAGTATGTTCTTATATACATTATTAAATAACAAAACATTTTATCAATGTTGAATAAGGTAGGTGCTCACTATGGTGGTAGACCATGGTTTGTTGTTAGACATTGTAACCGCGGATTATTGTAGGTCAAGGTTCGAGCAGTTTTGTAACTGGTATTCAATGTAACAGCTGAATTGTTTACAAATTTAACCATGTATAATAAAATAAGAACAAGCAAGGTGTACATGGAATGCACACACAAACTACGCCACTATACGGAACATGCAAGGTGTACATGGCATGCACACACAAACTACGCCACTATACGGAACAAGCAATGTGTACATGGAATGAAAACACAAACAACGCCACTATACGGAACAAGCAAGGTGTACATGGAATGCACACACAAACTACGCCACTATACGGAACAAGCAAGGTGTACATGGAATGAACACACACACTACGCCACTATACGGAACAAGCAAGGTGTACATGGAATGAACACACACACTACGCCACTATACGGAACAAGTAAGGTATACATGGAATGAACACACACACTACGCCACTATACGGAACAAGCAAGGTGTACATGGAATGAACACACAAACTACACCACTATACGGAACAAGCATGGTGTACATGGAATGATTCAGTTACCTCGGGGATGACGACAACTTTATATTGTTTCTTCTTTTTCTCTAGAATCAACGAATCTTTCGCGTCATAGATTCCTTTGTCCTCTGTCCAATGTCCAAGCTGTAAGTACGATGATGTATATAGTGCTTACAAGGTAGACATTCTGTGTTACCCAGACTTGTTTGACTAGGGTCACTAGCACCGATATAACAAAATAAACTTCAAAATAAATTGGGCATACACAAAATGTACTACCATCAATCTATCACCAATGTACCACACAATACACAGTTTGAGCGTTGACGTTTTTTATTGACTAATACATATGTCAATATATTGAAGTAGAGAGAAAGAAAAGTCATCATCAAAATTCGTATTATGTGAAAAGAATCCAAACATATCAAGACAGACAGTAGTGTGAACATTTCTGTTAAAGACTATGTGAGCGCTGCTATAGGATTTACAACCTCTTCTGTAAATGACGTCATTTCAAGACAATGTGATGTCACTATTTGCAAGCAGGAAAAAATATTTACTCCATATTGTCACTTCGATTTTCATATTGCCACATAAGGCAAATATTGATTACTGGCAGTACATGGTGACGTCACATGTGATGTTTTCTGGAAATGATGTCAATTGAAGAAGAGGCTGGAAGTCGTACAGCGGCCCTCATTTTATAACTCTGGTGTCAGTAACCATAGCTCGTTAATCTTTGTTTCCTACTTACACCAGAAAGTGTGTAATGCAATATTTTGAAATCAGAAACCTGAAACATGAACAGCTTTTATACCTGACCGAGATAATCATCAACAATGAAACTGCTTCCCAGTATGTTATTGTTCAAAACTGTATCAGCAAAACTAATGTATTCACGTTTAGCAATCAATAATGCATATCTAGGCTCCAGTTTATTCACAGTGGCTACAAAGATGCCATCAAATACTGATGAATATTTCATAATCGCTTGATTGTGCTGACTATACTTTATACAGAACATTGAATGTGACGATCATTGGCAGTAATCCTATACAGTAATATTTATATGCATTTCGACAGACAGATGTGACATATAAAAAATATCTCGTCCTACATTCGTGTACGTTGATAGAGGTACATTGGTTATAGCGCGCCATTCCTGGAATGTTCCAGTTAATTCAATCATCAGGAATGTTTCATAACATTTGATCTATTTTCTAAAAAAAAACGTTTTCTTCGTCCTGCAACCAAACTTTCCCGCCCCGTTTGATGTCTAAGATTTATAGAAACACATGGATGTCAGAATTCAGTTCATGAGTATTGTATAAAACCCAGTACGTGATTTTCTGTTAATTGAATCTAAGCGTAGAGGAATTGACAGATTTTACATAAAACAAAACACCTCGGGGCAAATATATTGTCTCGAACTAAATGTTTGTCTATCAATAGAAACGGTTTTCCCATTTCACAATGTTTCATTGAACTCTGACATTTCATTAAATCAACAATATTGTCGATGTAAAAGAAACATTCAGACCATGTTTACTTTCCATAGTAACGTATCTCGTATTCACCTTTTCAAACAATGGTAATTGTGTCGATATCACTGGTTGTTGTTTTTTAGTTTGCTTATTTAATCATATTTGTGATGGTTTACCATCTTTATTTAATATAAGAAATATGGTAACAAAATGCTTTTAATAATTTCAAAGAGTCATTATTGTGTGTAAACACGTTTACCAGAAATGTAAATAAAGCGGATACATCGATAGTATTAAAGCTGCACACTCGTTTATATGCAGTATTAAAGCTGCACACTCGTTTATATGCAGTATTAAAGCTGCACACTCGTTTATATGCAGTATTAAAGCTGCACACTCGTTTATATGCAGTATTAAAGCTGCACACTCGTATGTATGCAGTATTAAAGCTGCACACTCGTTTATATGCATACATGAACAACCTGTTTTCATATTTGATGTGTGACAGTTCTTGCAAAGATAACATTTTTCGTTTTGCTGAATTTGGCCTATTTCACAAAACTAATTCTTGAACTCTGGAATGTCTTCCGGGAGATGTTTCAGTGTTTAAATTCGACAACTTTCGATTCAGAAACGAGTCAATCTGAAACTCTCAGAAAGGCGTTTGGTGAAATGTTATGTTCACTAGTCTGGTGAAATGTTATGTTCACTAGTCTGGTGAAATGTTATGTATACTGGTTTGAATGGGATCAAAAACAATATAGCCATCAGACAAAAGAAGCAAAAAGTCATGCGGCTTTAAGACATTAAGAAGCACTCACCTGTGTAAAGGAATCTAGACTTCCACCACGATATATTTCTCTACGTATGCTCATATTCACTTTTTGTCGAATAACCGAACCATCAGATACTATAGTTCCGTATACACCCTTCAATGATTTCTGTAAATAAAGATGTTTTTTGTTTGTTTTAATGTAAATGTGCTTATAAGTCGTATTTTTGTTCAAATTCTACAGACATTTTGCTTCCCCCAATATGTCACAATATGCCGGAAGTATAAGAATACTTGATTTTCAAAATACGGCCATCATCACAGTTTTCTGTTATAATCGCATACTATAATTATAAAGGATGACAATATTGTACATTAAATATAGAGTTTTATTGAATACGAGTATATCGCCGAATGATAGTGAGAAATCATGTTTCAATTCCTAATCCCGTGATATTACAGCGAGATGTTAGCGAGATGTTACAGCGAGATGTTACATGCAAAATAGTACATGCCTTTCATACTTTAGTTGATAAAAATCACATTTATTTTGCTTTTGATTTAAAATTGACTGAATAAATTACATAAAATAATTACATTTTGAAAAAAATCGATGATTTCCGCGTTCCTAGAGATTGTCTGGTTGGTGATGTTTGCGTACGAGTTGCAGTTTGACTGCTGCGCAGGTTCACTGGAGGTTATATTATTCCAATCAAACATTCTTAAAAAATCGTAAGCAAACGCTTCATCAACCTGAATAAGCAAAAACATTCTTTATTTATTATACACATTTTGATTTTAACTTAAAATATATAATTCGAGCGAAAAAAAGAACTTCTATGTTGTTTATGGGACATAAAATGTACGCTTATGGTAGAATTACCCACTAGACAGCGAGACCGAAGTTAATTAAAATATAATAGAAACAAGAACTGTATGTTGTTACATAGAAAAATCTGTGTCAGGACATATATAGTCGGACCTCGTTCATTCGAATTCATCGGATCCGAAATTTTATTTCGATTAATACATAGTTTCGAATAGACCATTTCAATTCGACGTGCATACGAAGATAAATCTGGGTCCGTATTACTGAAGCATCTTAAGTGAATCTTGAATATTTTCACTTAAGTTCAAAACTTGAAATGGATGTTATTCCAAAACCACATTAAAACTGTTTGGCTTAATGGTAATGACTACAACACATTAATACTATTCATTTATCACTCTTGATTTGACCATATAAGAGCCTGTATGTTAAATAAACCAGTTAAGGAAAGTGTAATCATTTTAAGGATAAGGGCAAGATTTCACTTAAGATGTTTCTGTAATATTGGCTCTGAACCTGATATTTATTTCGGAATATACCTAGTATTCGGATAGAGTGCTCTCGAATAAACGAGGTCCGACTTCATGTGTATTAGTGAAGCGAGTGTACACAAGTTTGATTACACATGAACTATGGAGACAAGTAGACAACTGTCTATAACTTCTAATGAGTTGTTGTTTCACATTTCTAACCTTCGTGTAGTCGTGGATAGTATTTTACTTACCTTTAACTGATACGTTCTAAAGGATTGATCTATGTTTTTCTTCATAAAATCTACGTATGTACTCACAGCAGCACCATATTCACCAGTTGCAACAACTAGACGCGTTTCAGATAAACACCTAAGACATTCTATATTTCCGTCCTGAAAAAATATTATTTATATACGACTTAGAATATCTAACTACAAGCTTGTGAGAATCATATCAGTAAGTTCAGTTTAAACATATTCACTTATACTAATCTCTCCCAATGGCCGCTTCCTTGGTTACTAAGCAGTACTCGCACCAAAATACAGGGATTGTGAACTTCCTACTCAAACCAAGCTGAACCCGGTGCTTGAGTTCACAACGTTTGGATCGAGAGTCCGGCGCTGTGACCGTCAACCACAACGACTCCCGGAATCACATTTATTTTTTGTAAATTTATTTGTTATATAAATGTAAGTCATTTATACTAAAAAATATGAAAAATGATTGACAATGAAACACGTAAATTGAATGAAACGTTTGGAAAGTTTTACAGTGTTATTATTGCTTGGAGAATTCTTACCTTTGTGATTACAAACCAGTTGATGTCTTCTTTGTTAGAAAACGGTTCATTAGCCTACAAAAAAAAATACATACATGTAGTCTATACGCATTTGTGTAAATTAAAATTCAAATAAGGTATTTATCGTAAACAGCATCTCCACCTGTGACTATTGACCAGGTCGTAGTCGCAAATCTGCAAATTCAGCTTCACCAGCATCAAATACATTTCAATATACAAAAATGTATACCTACAATCTGAACATGTCTTGTCCACTGTACCAAATCATAAACACATTCAGTTACTCTGACCGCCCAAATCCTATGAGTAAAGATTCATTACATTTCCCACTTAGTGAATGCTAATTATTCTTGTAATGGTCACGTGTTTCTTGTAATGGTCACGTGTTTCTTGTAATGGTCACGTGTTTCTTGTAATGGTCACGTGTTTCTTGTATTGGAATTGAGGGACATATACTAACCAATCCAAGAATAGCGTGACATAAACTCACCATTCCCAGAAATGTATCAACAGTAGCTGATTTAGCTATAATGAACACATTTTCTGTTTCTAATTCTTTCATACTGCGTAGAATGTCTGGTATAGTATCTGGTCTGATTTCTCTGTACATATGATGTGACAACAACCCACTCATAAGACGTCTTGGTATATAGTGTAACACTGAAAATATGCGATAGAACAAATAGACTATAAGTACAGCCTGGAGCGGTCCTCTCTTAAACAACCACCTGTCTCCAGCAATAATGTATCTTAATACATCGGGTGTTGTACAGGCATGCATACTCACATTTATCTTGAGATGAAAAAATATATTTCATTAATAAATTCTCTTCTATTATTATCATTTTAGGATAAACTTGTAACTTACTGCACGTTATTATTCGGCATCTGAAAGATATATATATGCACGCGTGTCATTTCGAGTAAAGGTTTGTGTTTTATCGGGAAATATAAATCCCCAGACACTTTACACTATCTCGGAAACAGACTCTGGAATGATAGAAGTCTGTTTTAATATAATAACCGAGTAAAAATAAACCTCTAAAGAATATAAAAGTTAACAAGAAATATCTTGAAAACAGATGGTCGGTGCAATTTCAGGGTTAAGTTGTTTGTGCAACATAAAACAATGCCGAGATGTTACGATTGCTTGTCACTCCAGATCCAAAAATGATTCCGGTAAATTCACCGAAATTCAGTGGATTTCGGTAAGGTAACGTACACCTTTATGGAAGGTTAACCAATCCGCGTCAAGGCTACAAACGTTGTTCGGTTGAAGAGAAGGTGGTTAAGTGGTTAACGTAAGATTTAATTGCTTTACACAACACTGATATGCAAATAGCAAAACTATGTTAATACGGCTGCGCCGAAAAAAAGCATGGATCACGAACAATGTGCTCATATTACGTTACGAAGTTTCGGTTGCGCCGAAAAAATGTACTTACTAAAACTATCATCATAAAGTATTGCAACGTTTGTGAGGTTATCATAGTCAACAATATCTGCGACAATATTCAACATGGCTGTCCCTGGTGGCTGTATACGTATATACGTGTCGTCTGGTATATCTGAGAGGCTCACATACGACTCGTCAACCATTGTCATGACAACGATTCCTTGCGCACGTGCAAACGATCTCAGCACCGGACCAAGTGTCGGAGGAGCAATGTCTATAATCACCGCCACTCCTTCTTCCATATCGTCACACACTGAAATGTTTATCCAGTATGCAAAATAACTGTTTTTTTCTAAATAACCAACACAGATCTCACAGATGGAAGGACGGACGTAAGTCTTATTGGGTGACTATATGGCTGACTACTATTTTGTTCATCTTTTAGATTTTTGAGCCGTTTGGCCATGAAACAACATTCTGAATGAATGTCATCAATATGAAACCTATTGTTTCTAGAGCCACCTACGTATCTAAGCACAGACAGACAGACATACAGATATTCAAATAGACAAATCACTGGCATAAATATTTCATTTACATTTTAGAAGTCTTCAAACGTTCTAACACTTATATATTTAACAAGCACTAAGTTGTGGCTACGAGATAAAAATAATTTCACACATGTCACATCTATAGCACCGTAGTAAACATCAACTCTGTGAGTTTTATTTAGTAAGATCAACATGATTAAGTACTTTGTTTCACAGAACAACAACACACAACGAGGGGGTTAAACACCAAACATCACCTACCTTCCTCCACCAACGACTGGGCATCACTTGCATTCGCTACGATACAGGACATACCTGATCGGCGAAACAACTCCTGTAAATATTTGTTGTATTCACTCACTGATTCATCTAGAACGGTTACTGTAAATAAATAGACACTACTATAGTACAGTAATGTATATACAGTGTATGTGACAACATGTGATCATTTCATACGACTGACAAGGTCGACAATAACGTGGCTGTCCTGAACATGCGCTGTAATTGCTGTTGGTACGCCGTACATCTTGGTTAAAACTTTTCTATGTGAGTACATTTTTCCACAAAAACTAACGATATAACAATTTTACGTATTGCATGTTGTTTTTTACTTTTTCAACGCCATTTTCAACAATATTTCATACATTTACGACGGCTAGTTTTCTTAATCACCAACCAGTACTGAACAGATAGCTCCCGACAACGTCCCTACATGAATTAACAATGGATGACATTACATTACAGAATTTATCAATAATGACCTGAAGAACAATTGTCTTCAGTAAAAACACTTTAGAATGAATAAAATGACGCCTTTTTCAAATACGAATACTTCGGCATTTAATGACGTTGGTTTTATTAGTTTGTATTAATATGACACGTGATATGTTTGTGATGAATACCTAACTAATATATTTAATTCAATATTCGGAAAATCCGTGCTCATATATAGACATCAAGTTCAAACAATCTTGTTCTCGTCACACTGATACATAATATATTAGTTCCATATTCTTATTACTGTCACATGGTCAGACAGACGGACGGACGGACATATCACACCAATTAAGAGATTGTTGTAGTAAACACTTACCTATTTGATAACTGTGCACTGTTACTATGACAACAAAGAGTATAATTGAGGTAGAAGTCATTGTCCTTCTATTTCCAGTAAACTGTATCATTTCTGAAAATATATAACATATATTAACATATGTATCTATGGACTGTAATATGTTAATGCAGCTGTATTACTCTATGTATTTATGGACTGTAATATGTTAATGCAGCTGTATTACTCTATGGACTGTAATATGTAAATGCAGCTGTATTACTCTATGTATCTATGGACTGTAATATGTTAATGCAGCTGTATTACTCTATGTATCTATGGACTGTAATATGTTAATGCAGCTGTATTACTCTATGTATCTATGGACTGTAATATGTTAATGCAGCTGTATTACTCTATGTATCTATGAACTGTTATATGTTAATGCAGCTGTATTACTCTATGTATCTATGTACTGTTATACGTTAATACAGCTGTATTAATCTATGTATTTATGGACTGTGTTAATACAGCTGTTTATGGACTGTAATATGTCAATGCAGCTGTATTACTCTATGTATCTATGGACTGTTATATGTTAATACAGCTGTATTACTCTATGTATCTATGGACTATTATATGTTAATGCAGATGTATTATTCTATGTATCTATGGACTGCAATATGTTAATACAGCTGTATCAATATGATTATTTGTTTATGGACTGTTATATGTTAATGCAGCTGTGTTATTCCATGTTTTTTATGGACTGTCCTCAGATCTAACCAAGTAACTGATATATAATAACATATAGAACATATTTATGACATTAAATAAGTTACGGGCGGCGAGAAACGCCATGTGTTTACTGTACATTAATTGGTATGTGCGTCAACTTCAACAATATAAATGCAAAGCTTAATAGCTAAAACATTAAACCTTGAAATATTTTAAATCGATAATCGATGGATGTGACAGAATATACTTTATCTTCCAGCACGTTCTAACACTAATCTATCTATATTCATTCGGCCACAATAATTTGAACAGTAAGATGAACATGCGAATTACCATAGAAACATACACATATATAGTATCATTTGCTGTGACATCTACAACATAACCAGACATAATTCATAATGTAGTGTTGTATAGTTCCTACATCTATACTCCATGCCATTGATAACGCAACTTAAAATTGTCCGCGTCAGCACGGTGACATAATAAAGAAGTAATTATATAATAATTCTCAAAGATAATTTCCTAAACTTAATCAATTATGAAATATGAATACTAGGGTCACAGTTTGATTTCTTTCTGATGAATGATTTACACATTGTAACACTAATACGCGTTTAACACTTGGAACAAAATGAAGTCTAAGAGGAATACATGCGTTTTAATGGCGTTAAGTATATATTCACTATACCAAACATAAACATGAAAGCTCCGCTTTATATACGGGTCAAACGTGCTAACCTGCCAGTATTCTTTCACAAAGTTTCTAAAACGCTGCTGGACACATCTGCTTTTTATTATGTTCACAGCAAGTGATAACATGCATGATTCAAATAAGTTGAACTTACAAAAAAATCGATGTAAACTTGTTATAATCAAATTATAGTTCTCGATCACTTTATGGTAATGTAGTGAATACCCCCAAGATAAACATGCCTCATTGCTCATTCTAAACTTAAACATTTTTTATTTTATATTGATTGGGAAACAAGTTCTTACCACTTACATTAATTACTCTCGGTGACTGCTTCCTGGCTACCAACCAGTATTCGCGTCAAGGGATTGTGAAGTTCGTGATCAAACCCCGCTCATCACGGGGCTCAAACTCACGACTTTCGGATCAGGAGTCAGGCGCTCCTACCCCTCGACCATTGCAAATGCGGCTACCACAAAATATATAAAACATTGTGATTATTTATTCTCTACAGTTATTCCGCCTGTGTTTGCTGTGTTTACATTCCGAGTAGAGAAATATCAAACATTGAAGTCGGACAAACGAGAACTGATGTAATTGGACACTGCTGTCAATTAACGAGCATTTATTCCGTTGGGTAAAAGATTATGATGAACGATTATTGATTGTTCCATATTCAGTATGAGAATAGAATCGACGGATCAATAAATATGCTTGGCTTATTTTACTTGTTCATGTTTGTATTTGATTAACTGCACAGTGTAAGCTCCTACAGAAACATCGTCGTAGTGTGTTACTTGCATAAATGTTGCCTAGAATAAAACAGGTGAGAGATTACTTTACCTGAACAACGAAGGGAAGCAAAGAGGTCAAGGGGTAGTGGACCTGACCCAGAGGTTGTGAGTTCGAATTCCCCGCTGAGCGAGGTCGGAGCGCAAACCTCGAAGTCTCTGAATTAGGCGCAAGTACTGGTGAGTAAACCAGGAATCAGTCATTGACAATGCTTAATATGAGTTTTAAACTTGTTTCGGGATGCGTGTAAAACTAACTCGTGACCGAGAGGACATCAAATTGCAGCACAATAAATGCATCGGTTAAACAACACTGTTTGAATCTCAGGAATAATTGGCGGATTTGTATAATTAATACAACAGCCGTCCAACACGACATGTCCTGTATATATCGTGTGTTCAAACACATAACTTGGGGTCATTTATTATTCATAATTTAAGTATGTGTTTGTATCCTGTTCTAGTTGACATCAGTAAATAAGACAGGAAATAGTGTGTCGGTCGAATTCCAGACCACAGGTGCTATTTTACTTTTAATTCCAACTGAAACTATGAGATAGGTACATTGTATTTAAAGTTATCTGAGACGCATTTTATCAATGTCATATCTGTAAGCTCAAAGCTACGTTGCTTTACAAGCTACCCCTTTCATAACATTCTCCATTTCTATACTCTCGTAGCTACTTTTCAAGTTTCACTTACTTTTTATTTAACTGTTAAATGCGTGCTAAATGACATAAACTGTCGATGCACCGTAAAGCAACATTCCGTCCGTCCGTCCGTTCGTTCATTAAATCATTCTGCACAATGTTACATACATGCATACATTTATTAGCATAAACGTTTACAAGTTTATCGCCATTTACAATTTAATAATGACAATATGGAAATAATACATGAGACAGGAGAAAAGTATGTGAACATTACATTTACATAGACATAAAGCAATTCAACATGAAACAAAGACGCATAGTACAGAAACAAAGACAGAGTATGGACAACATATACTATTGACATAGAGCTGACTTATAATAAGAAATGAATAATAATAATTCATAGGTATCCTCTATACAGGTTTGCCAAAAATGTATTTTGCTAATTTGTTTAGTAAGCTACGTTGTGACGAATTTAATAATAGTTTGAATTTATGCACATTTGTTAAGTCGTTTACTGTCGAATGAGACACGTATCCCAGTGTTCGCTCGGGAACCACATTACCGTTGGGACACTGTAGATCTGCAATGCACGATGACTATATATACCAAATAGGAAATATAAATACTACTTGATTTTATATTGATTTATACATTTGTATTTACCATATGGTTTAATTGAATTTGTAAATAACTCATTGAGGAATTATAAGACATAACATCCCATCTGCAGTGTGATTAACATAGACAACAATAGAACATGCTGGATTTGTTAGACAACTTTGATAGAACTGTTAATTGTTACATCACACAGTTTGTTCACAATAAAAAATCTCATATTTTACAAATGGAATAGCATGGAAGTTATATATTAGTAGCATGGAAGTTATATATTAGTAGCATGGAAGTTGTATATTAGTAGCAAAAACCTAAACAAGTATGATAAAAAAGAAATTTGAAATACACACATTTCTGTTACCATGGCAACATGACAAAATGGAATGTTGAAGGACACACGTGAAAGGTGTTCTCGACCTCATATTTTTGGGAACGGTTGATTGGCAACTATTTCCAGTGTTAAATCTGATCTTTGGAAGGCGATACATTTTAATAATCATCTTCATATGTCACCACTTAGCTCTGGGAAATATCCCCTTCACCACACTTTCATACTCCATCAATATATAGCTCCAAGATATTCAATAAAGCCAGACTTGAAAACTTTAAAGTGTCTTCGAGAATCAGTTTAATATGGAAATCTGGGGTTTACATATTGTACTAAATATTATTTAGTAATTTAAAGAAAATCTGTACAGATAATTATTAATGTGCCAGAAAATTAATCGACCAAGAAGTAGTGCCTGAGTGATACCTGTTTACCGTTTTGATTTTCTAAATTGTAACAATATAAGTGCTGATACACTGAACCAGTTTGCGTACGTATATGACTACGCGTTAGTTCCATTTCACTATCAATATACTCGTACATTCGGAAATATCTGATATAAGTACTCTATGTATGACATCTGATATAAATAAAGCAAATTAGAAAAGCAATTAGTTATATGAAAAACATTTGCAATCGGACCTCAGTCATTCGAATTCATCGGGACCGAAATTTTATTTCGAACTGTACATAGTTTCGAAAAGCTATACACCGGGACCTGATATCTATTTCGGATGATACATGTACCAAGTATTCGGATAGAAGGACTTTTTCTAATTAATGTCCCGGAATAATATACTCATTATTCATGACATGCTTCATTTGTAAATTACGGCACTATCATGTTCAATATGTTTTCGGAAAATAATTTCCGGTGAATGGTGATTACATGGTATCACTTTGTCTGATTGTCATCATAGACTGCACCAAGCAATCATCACAAGCCTGTCTTTATGTACACTGAAACCTCAATAATAAGACCTTCATGAGTTCTGAAGAAAGTCGGTCTTAGATTTGAGGTGGTCTGATTGTCGAGTTACTATATGAGCGCCGCTGTACGATTTCCAACCTCTTCTTTAAGTGACGTCATTTCCAGAAAACGTCACATGTGACGTCATAACGTACTGACAGTAAGCAATATTTGTCCCATATGGCCATATGAAAACGAAGTGACCATATGGAGTGAATATTGTTTCCTGATTGCAAATAGTGACATCACTTGATGCGTTTGGTTGAAATGACATCACTTAAAGAAGATGTTGTTACTCCCATAGCAGCGCTCATATGGATGAACAATTAAAAGTCGGTCCATGAAAAATCGTTATGGAAGGTTTGACCGTATACGGGTATAGAACCTTTTGTCTAATTGTTGCTCGGAAGCAAATCATGTTCAGTAATATAAACATTAGAATTTGAGACAATAATGCATTGGTAATACGAGAACGAGACATGATTAGGTGAGACATTTAATCCATTGGCAATGATTTTGTATTTGATTAAATAATATTATTGAACAAAAAACAAGAACATCCATATATCAGTCTGGATGAAAGCATGACTATGGCTTGTAGTGCTGAAGCTACACAGGGACGTAGCTAGAACGAACAGAATGTGTAAGCATGCATGACTATGGCTTGTAGTGCTGAAGCTACACAGGGACGTAGCTAGAACGAACAGAATGTGTAAGCATATATGACTATGGCTTGTAGTGCTGAAGCTACACAGGGACGTAGCTAGAACGAACAGAATGTGTAAGCATATATGACTATGGCTTGTAGTGCTGAAGCTACACAGGGACGTAGCTAGAACGAACAGAATGTGTAAGCATGCATGACTATGGCTTGTAGTGCTGAAGCTACACAGGGACGTAGCTAGAACGAACAGAATGTGTAAGCATGCATGACTATGGCTTGTAGTGCTGAAGCTACACAGGGACGTAGCTAGAACGAACAGAATGTGTAAGCATGCATGACTATGGCTTGTAGTGCTGAAGCTACACAGGGACGTAGCTAGAACGAACAGAATGTGTAAGCATGCATGACTATGGCTTGTAGTGCTGAAGCTACACAGGGACGTAGCTAGAACGAACAGAATGTGTAAGCATGCATGACTATGGCTTGTAGTGCTGAAGCTACACAGGGACGTAGCTAGAACGAACAGAATGTGTAAGCATGCATGACTATGGCTTGTAGTGCTGAAGCTACACAGGGACGTAGCTAGAACGAACAGAATATGTAAGCATGCATGACTATGGCTTGTAGTGCTGAAGCTACACAGGGACGTAGCTAGAACGAACAGAATGTGTAAGCATGCATGACTATGGCTTGTAGTGCTGAAGCTACACAGGGACGTAGCTAGGACGAACAGAATGTGTAAGCATGCAATTTAGGGCAATGTTATATAGTCAATGAAGTGTTAATTCGTATTAATTGTTAATTTTTGTGCTCTATGATACGTACAGGGTTTACATTTTGATCGGACGGGATGTACCACGCCTCAGACTGGAAGTATCACACATCAGACGGGAAGTATCACACATCAGACGGGAAGTATCACATATTGTTGATTAAATAGAGACATTTTCTATTCCACACTCCATGCATAGCATAAACAACCATAGACATATAAAACAACAGCAATATGAACAATACAACAATAAACGTTTATAGTGAACCCTCTCCAGAAGCAATACCCTATCATTACAGTGAACCCTCTCCAGAAGCAATACCCTATCATTACAGTGAACCCTCTCCAGAAGCAATACCCTATCATTACAGTGAACCCTCTCCAGAAGCAATACCCTATCATTACAGTGAACCCTCTCCAGAAGCAATACCCTATCATTACAGTGAACCCTCTCCAGAAGCAATACCCTATCATTACAGTGAACCCTCTCCAGAAGCAATACCCTATCATTACAGTGAACCCTCTCCAGAAGCAATACCCTATCATTACAGTGAACCCTCTCCAGAAGCAATACCCTATCATTACAGTGAACCCTCTCCAGAAGCAATACCCTATCATTACAGTGAACCCTCTCCAGAAGCAATACCCTATCATTACAGTGAACCCTCTCCAGAAGCAATACCCTATCATTACAGTGAACCCTCTCCAGAAGCAATACCCTATCATTACAGTGAACCCTCTCCAGAAGCAATACCCTATCATTACAGTGAACCCTCTCCAGAAGCAATACCCTATCATTACAGTGAACCCTCTCCAGAAGCAATACCCTATCATTACAGTGAACCCTCTCCAGAAGCAATACCCTATCATTACAGTGAACCCTCTCCAGAAGCAATACCCTATCATTACAGTGAACCCTCTCCAGAAGCAATACCCTATCATTACAGTGAACCCTCTCCAGAAGCAATACCCTATCATTACAGTGAACCCTCTCCAGAAGCAATACCCTATCATTACAGTGAACCCTCTCCAGAAGCAATACCCTATCATTACAGTGAACCCTCTCCAGAAGCAATACCCTATCATTACAGTGAACCCTCTCCAGAAGCAATACCCTATCATTACAGTGAACCCTCTCCAGAAGCAATACCCTATCATTACAGTGAACCCTCTCCAGAAGCAATACCCTATCATTACAGTGAACCCTCTCCAGAAGCAATACCCTATCATTACAGTGAACCCTCTCCAGAAGCAATACCCTATCATTACAGTGAACCCTCTCCAGAAGCAATACCCTATCATTACAGTGAACCCTCTCCAGAAGCAATACCCTATCATTACAGTGAACCCTCTCCAGAAGCAATACCCTATCATTACAGTGAACCCTCTCCAGAAGCAATACCCTATCATTACAGTGAACCCTCTCCAGAAGCAATACCCTATCATTACAGTGAACCCTCTCCAGAAGCAATACCCTATCATTACAGTGAACCCTCTCCAGAAGCAATACCCTATCATTACAGTGAACCCTCTCCAGAAGCAATACCCTATCATTACAGTGAACCCTCTCCAGAAGCAATACCCTATCATTACAGTGAACCCTCTCCAGAAGCAATACCCTATCATTACAGTGAACCCTCTCCAGAAGCAATACCCTATCATTACAGTGAACCCTCTCCAGAAGCAATACCCTATCATTACAGTGAACCCTCTCCAGAAGCAATACCCTATCAAAATTGTAATGAAAACAGATAATGTTGACTGATTGTTCCAGAAATAAACAAGATATAAATATGTTTGTAATTTTACCCCGTTTCAGGGTGAATAGTTTGCCTGAAGAGTTGGAAATGTTACCTATAGCTTAGTCACAAGAGACAGATTGGGGTAGCCAGTAACATATCATCGACATCCTGTATTCTCCTGTCATGACGACAACGCGTTCTAAGCTTAATCAGTATACCACGTGAGGTAATAGCCTTGTATTCTCCTGTCATAACGACAACGCGTTCTAAGCTTACTCAGTATACCACGTGAGGCACTAGCCTTGTATTCTCCTGTCATGACGACAACGCGTTCTAAGCTTACTCAGTATACCACGTGAGGCACTAGCCTTGTATTCTCCTGTCATGACGACAACGCGTTCTAAGCTTATTCAGTATACCACGTGAGGCACTAGCCTTGTATTCTCCTGTCATGACGACAACGCGTTCTAAGCTTACTCAGTATACCACGTGAGGCACTAGCCTTGTATTCTCCTGTCATGACGACAACGCGTTCTAAGCTTACTCAGTATATCACGTGAGGTAATAGCCTTGTAGCTAAGCTTAATGACTTGAAACACGTACTGGCTGTCAACAATTTCCGACGGTTTATTAAGCGACTTCCCGCTGAATGTCAGGACCATTCAGACACACACATGATAGGTTTTCCCTATCACTGATCTGATATCGATTTTGGGATATGTTCAATCTAACCGCCCCACTTAGCGCCATCTTGGGATATGTTCAATCTAACCGCTCCACTTAGCGCCATCTTGGGATATGTTCAATCTAACCGCCCCACTTAGCGCCATCTTGGGATCTGTTCAATCTAACCGCCCCACTAAGCGCCATCTTGGGATATGTTCAATCTAACCGCCCCACTTAGCGCCATCTTGGGATATGTTCAATCTAACCGCCCCACTAAGCGTCATCTTGGGATATGTTCAATCTAACCGCCCCACTTAGCGCCATCTTGGGATATGTTCAATCTAACCCCCCCACTAAGCGCCATCTTGGGTAATGTTCAATCTAACCGCCCCACTTAGCGCCATCGTGTTCGCATAAAAACCGTGTGGTTAAAAATGTTGTTGAAGTCGTAATCTTTTGTATATGATTAATTGACGAGTCAATTTTTCTAATATAAATAAAATGTTTAGCACTTGATCAATTTGTGGTGTCATTGCACCCCCAGAATGACAACGTCTAATAATTATCAATTATGAGCCAATTAATTGATCAAAGTAAACTAATAACGACCATAATGGTTCCATACTTCATAACGTAAATTACTTCCCGTAAATTGTAACTTGAAAATAGATAAAGAGTACTATTAGTTTTTGCTTGAAGTTCTAGGACCTCATCACTTTGTATCCTGATTTCACATTATATAATTTCGGTTTCATGTTGTCATTAACTTTTAATTAAAAAACATGTACGTGTGTATACCTTTGGGAAATTTCAATTTATAACGGGTAATCCGATTAATTCGAGCAAGTAATGATCACTCGGTGATATGATCTCGGTTATAGCAGATTTGAAATTGAACAGACTCGTGGATTAAACAGACACGTGGTTAGAAGTCAATCGTTGTTAGAAAACACGCGTTGTAAGAATCAACACTCGGTTAAAATAAAGACAGGCTCCGTTAAAATAAACACGTGGTTAGAATGGTTACCCGGTTTGGGCAAACACGTGGTTAGAATGGCTACCTGATTTGGACAGACACGTGGTTAGAATGGTTACCCGGTTTGGGCAAACACGTGGTTAGAATGGCTACCTGGTGTGGACAGACACGTGATTAGAATGGCTGCGCGGTTTGTGCAAACACGTGGTTAGAACAGTCACTAGGCTGTTATCACAATAACGTAGAATTTGTGAATTACGCATCTTGAAAAATAAAACAAACGAGTTGCATTATTACAATTTCATAGCAGTGATAGTTGTCCATGGCACAGTACAGTTATTTCTAAAAATACATAACAACTCTCGTTAGTTCGATTTCTGAATCACATTTAAAGCAAAATGAATACATGGTGACTATGTTGATAACTATGGGTGTCTATGACATTGTACCCGCTAGCAGACATATTCTGTGATGACAATATTTCAATACAAAGCGGAACTGATACTAATGTAAAATCGTCATTTCAGCCGCAGGAAATGGTTTCATAACTAACATGCCGTGTACAAATTAGATAGTTGACATTCGATATCAAGTGGTACTACTAGATAGGTGACATGTGTCAGTGGGTTCACGTGGCATTGATGTACGGAGATCTCCTGATAACCGTCCTATTCAACATAAGTCTCATTGATTAGAGATACTGAATGTACGAGCATACATTTCACTGTATCATATATCTAGAAAAGTTTTTCTGTGACAGACGTATGTAGGTCAGATACAACAGACGTGTAGCTACCTCTAGGCAAATTACGCCGTAAACCAGACGTCGTAGCGTACATCAGACGCCGTAACGTACACCAGACGTCGTAAGTACACCAGACGCCGTAACGTACACCAGACGCCGTAGCGTACACCAGTCACCGTAACGTACACCAGGCACCGTAACGTATACCAGACGCCGTAACGTACACCTGACGCCGTAGCGTTCACCAGACGCCATAGCGTACACCAGACACCGTAACGTACACCAGACGCCGTAACGTACATCAGACGCCGTAACGTACACCAGACACCGTAGCGTACACCAGACGCCATAGCGTACACCAGACGCCGTAACGTACACCAGACGCCGTAACGTACACCAGACGCCGTAACGTACACCAGACGCCGTAACGTACATCAGACGCCGTAACGTACACCAGACACCGTAGCGTACACCAGACGCCATAGCGTACACCAGACGCCGTAACGTACACCAGACGCCGTAACGTACACCAGACGCCGTAACGTACATCAGACGCCGTAACGTACACCAGACGCCGTAACGTACACCAGACACCATAACGTACACCAGACGCCGTAACGTACACCAGACGCCGTAACGTGCACCAGACGCCATAGCGTACACCAGACGCCGTAACGTACACCAGACGCCGTAACGTACCCCAGAAACCGTAACGTACATCAGACGCCGTAACGTACACCAGACGCTATAGCGTACACCAGACGCCGTAACGTACACCATACGCCGTAACGTACACCAAACGCCATAGCGTACACCAAACACCATAACGTACACCAGACGCCGTAACGTACACCAAACACCATAACGTACACCAGACGCCGTAACGTACACCAAACACCATAACGTACACCAGACGCCGTAACGTACACCAGACGCCGTAACGTACACCAGACGCCGTAACGTACATCAGACGCCATAGCGTACACCAGACGCCGTAGCGTACATCAGACGCCGTAACGTACATCAGACGCCATAGCGTACACCAGACGCCGTAACGTACATCAGACGCCGTAACGTACATCAGACGCCGTAACGTACACCAGACGCCGTAACGTACAGCATGGAGTGTTGAATAAAAACTCTATTTAATCAACATGTGTTGGATACATCAATCAAACAATGTGTGATACTTCCCGTCCGATCAAAATGTAAACACTGTACGTATCAGCGAGCACAAAAATTAACAATTGATACGAAATTAACACTTCATTGACTATATTACATGGCCACTCTACACAAAACATTAGTATGTTTATCTATTTAAGAACTATTTGTTCTTGAGCAATTATACATCTGCACGCGATATTTATTCAGGCAAGTTTATATAAATATTTAATCTGTTTACATATAGTAAATCGACATGGCTTACAGTTGTTTAATATTCTAGTAATGCCATGCTATATAAATATCGTATATTTACACACAGTAACGACAAATGAACTTGTTATACATTCTGTATTTCTCCAAGCATTATCCTCGGACATTTCTTGAATCAATCTTTGTTTATAAGCCCAATAACGTCATCTAAACTTGTGTCTCAATATAAATATTTATATTGGATAATTCTAAATACCCATTCGTGGGTTCAAACAGTGAAACAATTATCGTCAGTTGACGTAAACTATTTAGATATGAACTGTAGTTGGTGAAGCAGAATGTTGAACTGAAGCTGGTAAAGCGGAATGATGAACTGAAGGCGGAATGGTGAACTGGAGGCGGAATGGTGAACTGGAGGCGGAATGGTGAACTGGAGGCGGAATGGTGAACTTAAGGTGGTAAAGCGGAATGGTGAACTGGATGCGGACTGGTGAACTGGAGGCAAATGGTGAACTGGAGGCGGAATGGTGAACTGAAGGCGGAATGGTGAACTGAATATGGTAAAGCGGAATGGTGAACTGAAGATGGTAAAGTCGAATGGTGAACTGGAGGCGGAATGGTCAACCGGAGGAGGTTAGGCGGAATGGTGAATTGGAGTAGGTCAGGCGGAATGGTGAACTGGAGGTGAGAGAACAAAATGTGGTCCAAAAAGAGGGCGTATGGATGTAGGGGAAAATTGAAAGCGTTTGCAATGAGTTTATAATAGTATAGTAATTCAAATTTATAGTCTTAGAAGATGAAGATTATATCATATAAATGATGCATGCGATGACTATAGAACTCTTGTTGATACATTGCCACTATTCAAGAGGGACCCTCTCTTGAACAACAACCTCCGTTCAACAAAATTATTTAGTTTCCCGTATTAAAAATACAGCCAATTTAACCTCTTTAAAGCAGTTACCTCATAACGACAGCCAACAATTGTGTTTTCAAAGCGTCTTGGTCAGGAGAGAATGAATTGTACTTAATTTCAGATACGAATATTCCATATCATATATATTACTATAAATACATCACACTGTCAGAGTGTTGATCTTATTAACAGCATGCTGATATCACGTGATGTCGGTAAATACAATAAACTGTTGAGAGTTTGCATGTCAGAGAAAATTGCACACACTTTTATCTTCATCAATTTACTGACATTTGATAATCATTTAATGTAATAAAATACATCGTATACTAATTACTTAATAACACATCAGTAAACATCAGCATATAATATATACGACATCAGCATATAATATATACGACATCAGCATATAATATATACGACATCAGCATATAATATATACGACATCAGCATATAATATATACGACATCAAAGTGATTGCACAATTCCCTGGGTGAATATGTTAAAACAGGGAGAACGTAGTAAACAACAACATCAATGTGTTAGTTCAATGGTTGTGAGACTAACATGTCACCAATGTTTCATGTTGATGTATTGGTTTACACTATGCGTGGGTAGTTTGTGCAGGATTGATTCGGTGCACCGGGAAAGTACGGCTCTGCATCAGCGTTATCCACTTAATGTTGTGTAATGAGCCCACACATAATACAACTTTACTTTCGACGTTCAAATATTCCAATCCTACTTTAACATAGAGCAGTTTCATGTTTCATAATCATTCTAAGTTAATGCATGTACTTGACCTAGACAAAGGACTGAGTCATTCTATGTTTCTACATTAACTTGACCTTGACATATGAACGAGTCATTCTATGTTTCTAAATTAATTGACCTTGACATATGACAGATTCATTCTATGTTTCTAAATTAATTGACATTGACACATGACAGAGACATTCTATGTTTCTAAATTAATTGACCTTGACACATGACAGAGTCATTCTATGTTTCTACATTAACTTGACCTTGACATATGACAGAGTCATTCTATGTTTCTAAATTAATTGACCTTGACATATGACAGAGTCATTCTATGTTTCTAAATTAATTGACCTTGACACATGACAGAGTCATTCTATGTTTCTACATTAACTTGACCTTGACATATGACAGAGTCATTCTATGTTTCTAAATTAATTGACCTTGACACATGACAGAGTCATTCTATGTTTCTACATTAACTTGACCTTGACATATGACAGAGTCATTCTATGTTTCTAAATTAATTGACCTTGACATATGACAGAGTCATTCTATGTTTCTACATTAACTTGACCTCGACACAGGACTGAGTCATTTTATGTTTCTACATTAATTGACCTTTACATAGGACAGAACCATTCTATGTTTCTACATTTACTTGACATTGACATAGGGCAGAGTCATTCTATGTTTCTACATTAACTTGACATTGACATAGGACAGAGTCATTCTATGTTTCTACAATAACTTGACCTCGACACAGGACTGAGTCATTTTATGTTTCTACATTAATTGACCTTGACATAGGACAGAACCATTCTATGTTTCTACATTAACTTGACCTCGACATAGGGCAGAGTCATTCTATGTTTCTACATTTACTGGACCTTGACATATGACAGAGTCATTCTATGTTTCTACATTAACTTGACCTCGACATATGACAGAGTCATTCTATGTTTCTACATTAACTTGACCTTGACATAGGACAGAGTCATTCTATGTTTCTACATTTACTGGACCTTGACATAAGACAGAGTCATTCTATGTTTCTACATTAACTTGACCTCGACATATGACAGAGTCATTCTATGTTTCTACATTTACTGGACCTTGACATAGGACAGAGACATTCTATGTTTCTACATTAACTTGACCTCGACATATGACAGAGTCATTCTATGTTTCTACATTTACTGGACCTCGACATATGACAGAGTCATTCTATGTTTCTATATTTACTGGACCTTGACATAGGACAGAGTCATTCTATGTTTCTACATTTACTGGACCTTGACATAGGACAGAGTCATTCTATGTTTCTAGATTTACTGGACCTTGACATAGGACAGAGTCATTCTATGTTTCTACATTTACTGGACCTTGACATAGGACAGAGTCATTCTATGTTTCTACATTAACTTGACCTCGACATAGGACAGAGTCATTCTATGTTTCTACATTTACTGGACCTTGACATAGGACAGAGTCATTCTATGTTTCTACATTAACTTGACCTCGACATAGGACAGAGTCATTCTATGTTTCTACATTTACTGGACCTCGACATAGGACAGAGTCATTCTATGTTTCTACATTAACTGGACCTCGACATAGGACAGAACCATTCTATGTTTCTACATTTACTGGACCTCGACATAGGGCAGAGTCATTCTATGTTTCTACATTTACTGGACCTTGACATAAGACAGAGTCATTCTATGTTTCTACATTTACTGGACCTCGACATAGGACAGAGTCATTCTATGTTTCTACATTTACTGGACCTCGACATATGACAGAGTCATTCTATGTTTCTATATTTACTGGACCTTGACATAGGACAGAGTCATTCTATGTTTCTACATTTACTGGACCTTGACATAGGACAGAGTCATTCTATGTTTCTACATTTACTGGACCTCGACATATGACAGAGTCATTCTATGTTTCTACATTTACTGGACCTTGACATAGGGCAGAGTCATTCTATGTTTCTACATTTACTGGACCTTGACATAGGACAGAGTCATTCTATGTTTCTACATTAACTTGACCTCGACATAGGACAGAGTCATTCTATGTTTCTACATTTACTGGACCTTGACATAGGACAGAGTCATTCTATGTTTCTACATTAACTTGACCTTGACATAGGACAGAGTCATTCTATGTTTCTACATTAACTTGACCTCGACATATGACAGAGTCATTCTATGTTTCTACATTAACTTGACCTTGACATAGGACATAGTCATTCTATGTTTCTACATTTACTGGACCTTGACATATGACAGAGTCATTCTATGTTTCTACATTTACTGGACCTTGACATATGACAGAGTCATTCTATGTTTCTACATTAACTTGACCTTGACATAGGACAGAGTCATTCTATGTTTCTACATTTACTGGACCTTGACATAGGACAGAGTCATTCTATGTTTCTACATTAACTTGACCTCGACATAGGACAGAGTCATTCTATGTTTCTACATTAACTTGACCTTGACATAGGACAGAGTCATTCTATGTTTCTACATTAACTTGACATTGACATAGGGCAGAGTCATTCTATGTTTCTACATTAACTTGACATTGACATAGGGCAGAGTCATTCTATGTTTCTACATTTACTGGACCTTGACATAGGACAGAGTCATTCTATGTTTCTACATTAATTTGACCTCGACATAGGACAGAGTCATTCTATGTTTCTACATTAACTTGACCTTGACATAGGACAGAGTCATTCTATGTTTCTACATTAACTTGACATTGACATAGGGCAGAGTCATTCTATGTTTCTACATTAACTTGACATTGACATAGGACAGAGTCATTCTATGTTTCTATACAAATTGACCTCAACATAGGACTAGAGTCATCATACGATCATTAGGTTAAATATTTTAACGCACACTTTCATATTTTATTGGGAATAATTCGCTTGCAGCATTTAATTACTTTTACATGTAATATTTATTGTCAATGATGATAAAATGGACGTTCTGCACTCCACGACCAATCTGTCGCATTTATGGCATAAACGATATTTAAATATGTGTAAAACCGATATGTTATAAACAAAAAGATGCGACTGAGGTTCGTTATATATTGTAATGTATATATTGGCAAGGGTAACGTAAAGATTGCATGAATGCAAATGATTCACACGACATATGAGACCAAACAAACGCTGAACCAATACGTACGTGTGCAGAAAATGTGAATAGTTTGTTTCATAAATAAACCTCTTAATGTATTACCCGATGCTCAGTTCTGTAATATCTGCAGTATCAACAATGACGAATCAGAATTCTAACACTCGTTGAATATTTAAAGCATTACGCACGGTAGTTTACATACGACAGGAGGATGTGCCTTTGTTGATGTCATATTATGCAGCCAGCCTCTGTATCTCCAGTTTCCCTACAATATTTATAATTATATGACATACGTATCACTGAATTCTATACTTGAATGGAGACTTTCAGAATATCTGGCATTTCATTATACGATTTGCTGAAAGCGTAGTTAAATATGCAATTATATTGTGTATAGTGTATATCACGGAGACAGATGTTGATATATTGGTTTAAATGGGTTCTCTTTAGAATGAGAGAGTATAGTTTCGTTCAATTTCCACCGATACAAACATGTGTGGTATTACATATTGACGACTAACGCCGATTGACGCGTAATATCTACTGATTTCAGTCTCTTCCGGTACACCGACTACTAACCCACTTCCGGTACACCCACTACTAACCCATTTCCAGTAAACCTACTACTAACCTACGTCCGGTACACCGACGACTTACTTACTTCCGGAACATGGACTAACAACCGACTTCCGGTACCCAACTAATTATGCAGGTACTTACATATATTTCAGGTCAGGTACCAGTCCCTGGCTGACCAAGTTTCATATTAAAAAACATACTTCTTAGTACATGTATCAAACGTTGTAAAATTGATTTATCATCAAGTGTACCTATGTATTACCCCATTGAGTAAATAAACTGTCATCTTATATTTCACCATAATATCGCAGACATTATATAGCTCACTGCCTTACTAACTCACTGCCTCGCTGCCTCACTATCTCTCTGCCTCGCTGCCTCACTATCTCTCTGTCTCACTGCCTCGCTGTCTCGCTGCCTCACTGTCTCACTATCTCACTATCTCTCTGCCTCACTGCCTCACTGCTTCACTGCCTCGCTGCCTCACTGCCTCACATTCTCACTGCCTCACTGCCTCACTGCCTCACTGCCTCACTGTCTCACTGTCTCACTGTCTCACTGTCTCACTGTCTCACTGTCTCACTGTCTCACTGTCTCACTGTCTCACTGTCTCACTGTCTCACTGTCGCACTGTCTCACTACTTCACTACCTCACTAGCTCACTGCCTCGTTGCCTCGTTGCCTCACTATCTCACTGCCTCACTATCTCACTATATCACTGCCTCGCACTATCACTGCCTCACTGCCTCAATATCTCTCTGTCTCACTATCTCACTGCCTTACTATCTCACTGCCTCGCTGCCTCGCTGCCTCACTGCCTCACTGCCTCACTGCCTCACTGCCTCACTGCCTCACTGCCTCACTGCCTCACTGCCTCACTGCCTCACTGCCTCACTGCCTCACTGCCTCACTGCCTCACTATCTCTCTGTCTCACTGCCTCGCTGCCTCGCTGCCTCACTGCCTCTCTGCCTCACTAACAAGCTCTTTCGATTACTTGCACATCGTCATTTTAATAAATTGCCTTTAATTGAACACAGTTAAGGGTCGATAGATGGATGACTGTCAACATGAAACTCGGTTATCACAGTGCAGACAACTTGTTTTAAAATACCATTGGACTCTTCTATGGTGGCATGTTTCGGCTATCAGATAACCGGGAAATTGCCATGCCTACTTAAAAACAATTCCGGATAAATGTAGTCCTGTTAAAAAAGATTGTGTGTAGATCTATACGTTAGAAAATAACGACCGTTATGCGATTAAGTGTGAGGTTAGCTAATTGCTAAATTGATTTAAACACTCAGTATATTTACTGACAGTGCCAAGCCTGTATATCGCTGTATGGTTATTATTTCTTTTTTGTGTTTTAAATGTATTTTAAATGTCCCTTCCCACCTGTGCAATTCTTTCACTTTATATAGAATTATTTTCTCCCCTGTTTCGGCCTATTGCCAGCTGTCCTGACTTGTCATGTGATATTTTCCATCCATTAATCTCCCCCTGTTTGTCCTCTTTGATTCTCCTAGTTATCCCTATGGTCGGCCAGGCTACTCCGTGCGCCTCTGTTCCCTAACGTATGTACCCTTGCCCTCGTCAAGTGCCATATGTTTTATGGACTATTGTTTTCCCGGAGGTATGTGTGGGAAGGCACTGTGTGTGGCTTTCCCTGTAGCAACTTATTTCCTCTCCTTTAGAAGACCAAAACTATAACAGTACTGAAGTTTAGGCACCAGCTAAATTATTGTGAACATTTGAAAACCGCCTTCGCGAAAGCTCCGCAAAACTGACTTTCTTTATCTTAGTAATTAATCAATTATTTGAGTACCAACCTCTGCTGTTTGCCGTACTATATATGTGCCTATGAAACTATGGTATGTTTATGTGTGTATGGACTGGGGGTCTAAAGGCAAATACAGAGTTAGAACTCTAATTAGAATTAGAACATAGTTGACATTAACGTAACTCCAGCGTTTAAGTTAATAATCTCAAGATACGTGTACATAGTGTGAACTTGAGTGGCAGCTACTTGAAATAATGTTTTCTCGAAATCACGAAATTTCAATATATTCAGGTGTTCAATTTGACCCTTGAGTTGACCTTTTGACCCCTGGAATTCCCAAAAAGTCACATTTTGACCCTCAGGATTCTGTCTGAAAAGTCAATTATAACTTATTTGACTATAAAATGGTAAATTCTGGTCAAAAATTATCAAAATGACCCTTGAGATTCAACACCTTGTGGAACCCCTGATATTCAGTGGCACCTATTGAGATAATTAATTTGATGACGAAATGGCAGAAATACGACACCATACATTTGTGATTTTCAGTCAATCTGCGTGTAGTTGACATTTCTGACTACCGATGATTTTCAATGGATGCTACCCATCTGTGAAATGTGTAGCATTGATCGTGTTGAGAACATTGTAACGTTAATGTAGGAGATAATGAAATAGATGGAATGTAGTATTGTGGCATTTCTAGGAGCGTTATTCTAATTTGACGATACTGAATTAACCTTCAGAATATGTTACAGACATTTATCCAATTATATTGAGGAAAGTATAACTTCTATAGCAGAAATTAATAATACACAGCTAATCCAAATCGGAGGCGTAGCTTATCTGATATTGATGTGAAGGTGTAGTTTTAGGGGGGGGGGGGTGGTTGTGGGGGGTATGGGACATGGTCCCCTGGAAATTGCTTTGTAGCTAGATCGTCACAGATGCATTTTGGTGTAGATTTCGTTCCGATAAATATGCTTACAATAACATCAAAAACATTAAATATCTAAGATTTAAATACAGGTCCATGTCTATGTAGCTTAATGGCATTTTCCGACAAAAAGTGTAGGCCGCGGCCGACACATCCTTAAGGACTCTACACCACTACACATATCAACTTAATCTTATTGTTTGAAGTTTTTCCAGTCTGCTTTTACTAGTTTAATGACGATCGCACATACACTAGTTTTATTCTGTTGTAGTCAATGTGACAGCGGACAGACGGACGAAATAACTCGAGCACAGATATATGACGAGACAAAGACTTGGAGACTAAAACGACCAATGAGGAATGTTGTTCTTTCCATTTCTATCAAAAACAGACTTTGATTCTCACAGTGAAACAGTTTGATTCTAACTTATAAAATTACATTGTAATATAAATATAGAAAATCGAGCAGGAATTGTCTCATATAAAGTTTTTTTCAATCACTCTTCAGTCTTCAATCGACCGTATTCACAACAACAGATCAATATAGTATGCTGATCGCTATCATGCACGATAATCCATTTTGTAATTAAATACGTCGACCTATATTTGTCTGGACATTTACGGTATTCTATAGGGAGATCTGATTTCATAACTAAGTGTAGTGTATGATCAACTGAATGCTGTAATTGATTTCCTACCATTGGGACGAATTATCAGTGTTTCTTTTTATGAACATCATTTCCGAGTAAAGGTTACTTCTATATATCTTCTACTTTGTAGTGTAACCTACGCATTGCTGGCCCTGTGTTACACCGGTCAAATTTATATAATGAATGTTTCCTCCTTGAAAAAGTGAATGACACAGTCACAATTCAGATCCGAACAGACGAAACTCGAAGGCGAAAGCATAGGAAGGGGGACACAAAACCCAAAAGGGCCGTGAAGGCCTTGATTGGGCCGTGATGACCCTGATTGGTTCGTGATGTCCCTGATTGGTTCGTGATGTCCCTGATTGGTTCATGATGTCCCTGATTGGTTCGTGATGTCCCTGATTGGTTCGTGATGTCCCTGATTGGTTCGTGATGTCCCTGATTGGTTCGTGATGTCCCTGAGTGGGGGTCGTGATGTCCCTGATTGTGTCGTGATCTCCCTGATTGGGTAGTGATGTCCCTGATTGTGTCGTGATGTCCCTGATCGTGTCGTGATGTCCCTGATTGGTTCGTGATGTCCCTGAGTGGGGGTCGTGATGTCCCTGATTGTGTCGTGATCTCCCTGATTGGGTAGTGATGTCCCTGATTGTGTCGTGATGTCCCTGATCGTGTCGTGATGTCCCTGATTGGATCGTGATGTCCCTGATTGGGTAGTGATGTCCCTGATTGGGTAGTGATGTCCCTGATTGGTTCGTGATGTCCCTGATTGGATCGTGATGTCCCTGATTGTGTCGTAATGTCCCTGATTGTGTCGTGATGTCCCTGATTGGTTCGTGATGTCCCTGATTGGATCGTGATGTCCCTGATTGTGTCGTGATGTCCCTGATTGTGTCGTGATGTCCCTGATTGGATCAAGATGTCCCTGATTGGATCGTGATGTCCCTGATTGGTTCGTGATGTCCCTGATTTGGCCGTAATATCCCTATTTTGTGATGTCGTTGATTCGTCCATCTGGGTTGCATGCGAGATATTTCAATTACTTGTTAGTAGTGAATTTATCAGCAGTAAATTTGACAATACAACAGCATCTTGTACGGTCAATTAATACATCAATTACACGTATCAGCCAATTAAACGAACAGGTATCTGCATTGTATAACGTTACTAAGATTTCGATGATTAGAAAAGTTAAGACTTGTTCGACAAGACGACAAAACAGTAAATACAAGATTTCCATGAACTTTTTAACAGTATAAGTTTATTTCACTCATTTCATGTAATACGTGACATAATGAGGTAAACAATTAGTTACAAAGGTACATAATTATAACAGGGGAATCACAATGGCAGAACTAGTGTTAAATAAATGACTTCTAATAAACTCTCGTTTTGAGCAAGAAATATCAATGGACGGTATATTGCATTCACATTTGTAATTACATGTATTATCGAATATTCAATACCGCTTTCTATTTAAACTGTTTATTGAATTGATTTGTGGCCACATCGTGTTTGCAGATATACGGTTACAGAAGAAAGATTTCTTACAGATAAAGCTGTTACCGATACCGTACGCAGATCTCACAGCATGAATTCCTTCAATGATTAATTGTTGTAGTATAGAAACCTGTCAGACATCGTATGTGTATATTCTGTCAGTCATCGTGTGTATGTATCCTGTCAGTCATCGTGTGTATGTTTCCTGTCAGACATCGTGTGTATGTATCCTGTCAGACATCGTGCGTGTATATCCTGTCAGACATCGTGCGTGTATATCCTGTCAGACATCGTGTGTATGTATCCTGTCAGACATCGTGTGTATGTATCCTGTCTGACATCGTGTGTATGTATCCTGTCATACATCGTGCGTGTATATCCTGTCAGATTTCGTGTGTGTGTATATACTATCCATATAAATAAAAAATCTGTTCGCCTCTGTTTTTATAATTGATATATAATGCAAAACTATGTAATAGCAGACGAGTTTCAACGTGAGAAATTAAACCTGGAAGTCGCAGAAAACCTGAAGTACATTATTTATGTTATTTCAAACATTAAGCGGCATTCTTAACGCCTGCATCAGTGCGTTACCTTTTTGCTCCTTTTTCTTACAATATAACATACACTTGTCTCTGACAATAGAATATATCAGATGTACTACCAAGTGTGATTTGCTGATATATTGTATTGACAATTCTAGTAAAACGCTCGACGTAAAGTACGAGTTATATTTATTTTGAGAAATAATTGGATAGCATATAAACATCGAAATTCAGAGTTTCCTCCCATGATTTTGCAATACAACCCGGTCGATATGACAATATGCGTCATGTAAAACAAAAATATCTATATTGTACAATGAAAACCGTTGAAACACAAGTGCATTTCCTCTCAGCGAGTCCTTACCGAGAATTAAGACAAAATGCTTTAGCCAAATTTACAGCCGTTGGTCAGCATTTCATGAATTTTATCATGATATATGTTCAAAATCAAAACGACTGCAAATGTACTTGGCTATTTCGAGAGGTTGAAAAGAAAACTCACAAATATGTGAAAACTATTTCAATATGAGTTATATGTTTGTCTGACAGCTTGAAAGTCATACTTCATATTTTATATTTCAAAAGTTCGCTATGCCTCTGATATCCATTGGACGGTATTATACCGATTGTCGTTTTTTTCTCACATTCTCGTATGTTGCTTTAAACTTTGTACATGTATAAATGTGTAATGCTGATTTTTGTCACAATAATTCCATCCAGGTACAATTCCACCCACACCATACCCGAAGCGCATCTCGATATATTGCATAAAGTAGGAACAATATGTACCGCAATATATTATTTCATTTACTTAAGCTGTTGATATTTTTCTTCCTGGAACACATTCTATTCTACTACAAACTTCAAATGTGTGGCAAACTTAAACATGGTTACACTAAAACAAACAGTTATTCAGTGTCATTTAATGTTTGACAAATACCGGTAATTAAACACGAGGATTTCACGACCTGAAGTTATTAGCTTAAACTAAATTTATCATTGTTCAGTAATTTGAGGTTTTAATGTTTAGACAATTTTTTTTTTTACATTTTAGTCATGCAACTGTTGAGGTAAAAATGTAACATAAAAACCGGTACGTTCATTTCATTTCGTTGCTGTATATTGAAATACACCGCTATACCGGTATACTGTGATATCCTATACTATATAACCGCTTCTAACTTTGCTATAAACAACCGGATCTTGAAAACAGTGTTATCACATTTATTCCATGTAACAATTAATTATTAATCAAGGCCAAAAATGAAAGTTGAAACAATCGTTCTACGCGATTAAAACTCTGTCATGGTGTAAAATTCCCGATTTTAACTTCAAATATTCTTAACATAATCTCTGCGCTTTTTCATAACTAACAATTACGGATTTGTTCGGATATGCGAAAGAATGCTATTACTTGCGTTGATCTTTCAATACGTTTTTGAGCAATTACGTAACTTATAATGTGTCTTTAATATTAAGAGCTGGTCATCAGCTAGACTGTTCTAGGTAAGACATAGTATTCTATCATTTGTGTTTATAGTGAAAATATGGAATATTTCGAAGTTGATTCGTCAATTTCTGCATTTCAAGATCACATTGCGTAAATACCGCCCCCGGGTCTCAGATTTTCTAAATATTGAAATACATTTTGTTGTGTTTAGCTACGAGTCGATATTTCAGGACCAACAGAACTTAAGAATCTATTTTCATATTATTTATTTTCATAAAAAACGTTAAAAGCGCTGATTATAAAATGAGTAACTTGTTTACCTGTATCAAAGTCGTTTAATTCCAATTTACTATCACAAATAGTTCCAGTTCTATTCCACACATGTTATCTATGAGCAAACTGAAAACATTACGTTAGTATTTCACATAACAATAATCCAATTAGCTTAGACGTAATTCATTGCTGGTAAAGTTGAACCAAACTGTGCATATTCCATTAAATAATTTACATAAAGACCGAGATATCTAAAAAATTGTCGCAGATTTTCCGATTTTGTTCATTAATCCAGGAACATTCGGTATCCTCGGTTATAATGGTGAGTATGCTGATCACAGAGATGATCGGATTAGACTGTAGTGAGCGCCCAACATTATGAGTGTTTGACGGTTATATCGGTGTATTGATGGGAATACTCGCGGAATGCTGGATAAATGATTTTGTATTGAAAGGAAGTGTGTCACTTGTTGATGATGAAGAGCCAATATTAACAGGTAACATCAATACAAACATAGAGCACGTGTTCATGGTAAACACAACCATAACTGTCTACGATATGTAAAACAATAGTTGTGATCAAAATTTTAGACCACGCTCACCGCAATCTGTCCAAACAGCGGCCTCTATTTCCACAGTCTATATCGTATATACACCGTTCATGAAGTTCATGTGGTCTAAGTCTGATAGACAATATCGTTGTCTATCCTATACATGTGAGACAGTTGTACATAAATAGTGAGAAGGCCAGCTAGTGAAACAAAATGTTTTTTTGATTTTTTTACCATTAGACAAAGAGAGCATTAAACAAATGAAATTAAAAGGGCACACATGTAACTCCAAGCACATTTATAGCTAAAAGGGCATATATGTTACCCCAAGCACATGTATAGCTAAAAGGGCACATATGTTACCCCAAGCACATACATGTATAGCCTAAATGGCACACATGTTACCCCAAGCACATTTATAGCTAAAAGGGCATATATGTTACCCCAAGCACATTTATAGCTAAAAGGGCACATATGTTACCCAAAGCACATGTATAGCTAAAAGGGCACATATGTAACCCCAAGCACATGTATAGCTAAAAGGGCACATATGTAACCCCAAGCACATGTATAGCTAAAAGGGCACATATATTACCCAAAGCACATGTATAGCTAAAAGCGCACATATGTAACTCCAAGCACATGTATAGCTAAAAGGGCACATATGTGACCCAAAGCACATGTATAGCCTGTTTCATATGTTGGGAATTATCCAGAGGAGATTTCTCTGTTAACACTGTCGGTTCTATTTTGGTGAAAGTAGGATAAGTGTGAGGTTGTGAGCACCGTTCAACCAGGCTTACACCCATGTGGTATGTTTGTCAGGTTGTGAGCACCGTTCAACCAGGCCTACACCCCATGTGGTATGTGTGTCACATATCGCTTCAAGGATCAACATCTACTGTCACCCATCACATATGTGTGTGTCTTGTGTCCCTATGTCTGTGCCGTGGTTTACATGACTGTATTTTCTTACCTCCTGGCACTTCTTATTTGCAATGTTTTATTCGATTCTGATGTTTTTGTTCAAACACAACCTGCGCCTAACAAACATACTTAGTAGGCGTTGCGTGTTTTCAATAGACGGTGTATATATATAAAAGTGACTCCTGTATTAATGATACATTTAAATCGATCTAACAGTTTGGTCGTAGATACATATGTACCAATTAGTGTTATATATCGTGACTAGAAATGTCCGCTTTGTTACATTTGGGCCTTATCGTATTTTCTTCTGATAACAATACCATGAGCCACTAATTTCAAATTAGCACTTTTTGGTACAAATGTACCCATTTGGATTCACATGTATGCTACCTAGTTACATACATTATGTGGGAGCAATAGGTATATTACCATCATCAACAACAATAACAACGCTTCATTCCTGGTCATTACATGATTTATTGCTTTGACGTGAACAATAACAGGATGATAACATGTTGAATATGTTATCTGTGTCAGGTAAATAAATGTATTATTTCCTGTTATTCCCCGAGGTTACGTACACGACCATATCTGAATTCTGTATGAGTTTGTACTAATTACAACTCGATACAAAACTATTAAATACAAATGTGTCTGCTTTATCCGAGTTTTGTTCTGGTAAAGTAACTGTATTGATTCATATGATTAATTACATGCTTATATTGATCTGTATACAAATTGTTAATGGCATTTATACACCGAGTTGTTGGATGTAATCACTTGTCAATCTCCCTTCAATCGCACCGCTTGTTATCACACAGTTCAATACATGTCATTGGTTCATACATAATTAATTACCCGTCGCCTGTCGGTACAGACAACACAGTTGCTGTTATTGAAAAATATTTATGAATAAAACTGTAATTAAAATTCTCTCAATTGATAGTAAATTTTAATTACAGTTTATACTTACGATTCCCTGTGAAAATAGTTCTATTGAGAAATGTTTCTGTTCACTTTCAGAGTATGTATGCCATTAATGTTACGTTATAATCCCATGTATGTTTGTAAATACAAATGTACTGCATTATTCTGGGCAGACTATAAACTTGATTCGCAATGTTATAGCTTTTAACATGGCAATTTCCCGTTGCTAGGCAGTGTTCTATACACAGGATAGTGTCTCGAGTTCTCTCCCTTGTCACATCTAGAGTTATCTCCCTTTTCCCATTCTATAGAGTATGTATATACGACATACACAATATATTGAAGGGGCAAAGGGAGAGAACTCTAAATGGAATTAAAGGAAATAACTCGTGACAGTCTCTCTGTGTTTCTGTATAATGTATGTGGGAACACGAGTAAAAGCAAGTGGAAATAAATATTTATATGCAAACAAATCACGGATACATAAAAATAATTATAAGAACAGACAATACAAAACACGTGTTTTATAGTGATCATTTCGCAGCGGGTACAGTGAAATATAACCGAGACTCGCTCGTTGGTTCTTCAGATCAACCTCACATTCGATATCTCTACGAATATTCCAGCGATTGTAACATTATTTCGATAGCATTTTAATGAGCTTGACTTTTTTGGCATCCTGCAAGAGTTGTCTAACGTAGTACTAAACCCCATTTTTAATGTATTCGTGTCAGGCGGGATGTGTATTGGTACACCAACAAAAGTATTTATCAATGTATCTATGGGAAATGTATAATCACGAATTAGTTCTGTGCACGGGAGATTGCCACGCGTTAAAGAAAGAAGGGATATGGGAGGGGAGATGACTCGTGACAATCTTCGGTTCTATGCCCGCTCATTCGAAAAAAGTATCCACCGAATAGTGACTGCTTTCGCCATTCGGAACTGTTCGGTCTGCTGTCAGACTCAATTTTAAAACAAAAATGTAATAAACTGTGAAACGTCAGAAAGCGAGGTAAGTCATGAATTACGAAAACTCTGTGTCAGTTACAATATGTGAGTTTATTGCATCGCGCTTGTTCGAAATGTTTAATTGTTATTAGATATTATAATTTCCTGTTTAATTGCTGTCCGAAATCGGGCGCTGTCCGAATTGATAGATACTACCAAAAGATTTACTTCTTGTGCTGGACTCTTACCGAGAGCCACTGCTTAAATAGATAATAACAAATCTTTTAAAAGTATACAGTTGTTAATTGCTAGTCTATGTGTTTAAAAATGTATACAATTAATGCATGTAAACTTTTGTAGCATACATAAATTGTAATTTTATATAAATTATAACAATGATTTGTAAAACATTTCAAAGTATTAATTTAATCTTGTTCAGTGTTCTTAATTCAGTTTTTGTACTGTATGAATTTCTGTCATTTTTCAGTTTGTTGACCATTCTCTGCTGTGATGATCTTATCCGTCTACATGTTGTGTATTAAAGGACAACTCAAAAGTAATTAAGTATTGTCAAGGCATTGATTGTCTTCTATCACTTTAAATGAAACCAAGAAGCTGTGAGATTGGGTGAGATATAAGTGTAAACATGATCATTGACTTCTGCCATCACAGCATACGCTCGAAAGTGAAGGCTGACAAAGTGTCGTTCGATGGATATGAAGTACAAAATTTGACTGACAGAAATGTCGAACTAAAGCGCAGAGGATTTCTGTCTGATCATTTTGTCAAGCCTCCAGTTAATGTTACTGTCCAGCTACCATGTAATATTTCTATTTATAGAATAGTTATAAATCCTGTGATTGGTCAACAAAAGTCATGTGATATTAAAATATTTACTGCTACAGAAAGAGTCACTGAATCTTGGCTTTACGGCGAGGATAAAGGAAGACTGTCAGTTGACGGGGTTAGATTTAACTGTGTTGGCCATATTTACCAAGCTGAACCAGTGACTGTTTGTTTTGACAATCCATTGTTCAAGGAAAGGCACGGATGGCCTGTGGGAGATGTTCCCACAAGACAGAGTTATCCTGTGTCTGCTGTTATGAATGCAAGACGGTTCGGTGGACTGAGTGATGTGAGTCATGTCACTGTTTGTGTTTCTCGCACAAAAGGAGCAAACTCTGTAGCTATTAAAACACTGGAAATATGGGGCATTCCTTCATCAAAAGTTCCGCAATCAGTTCAACAAACACTGAGCAGTGCTTACACTAAGACTATGCTGGTGGACACTAACATGGATGACAGGTCTCGGTCTGTATCTAAGCAGGATTCCAGAAATAATTCAGATGCTCCTTGTTTACTACAGCAAGAAATTTTGTTTGAAACAAATGGTGTTGTGATACCTGATGATTTTATTGATCAGATTACCTGTGAAATAATGACGATACCAGTCTTACTTCCTTGTGGTAAAAATATCGACCAATATACTCTTGAACGCCATGTGAACTCTGAAGCATCGTGGGGTCGATCCCCGTCTGATCCTTTCACTGGAGTTTCGTTTTCAAAGGGAATGTCCCCTGTTACAGATACATCATTGAAGGCAAGGATTGATCAATTTGTATTTCAGCATTCAGATTTATTGAAAGTACCACAAACGTTAGGTCGGTCTAACCGACACAAGATAAATCATACTGCCGGTGTGATTAGTAAACTAGTTGACAAACCTAGAAATGTCTCACATGATAACAAACATGATCTGCTTATAGTTGAAAAGGACGTCAGTCACAATACTGAGAAAAACTTGGAAAGAGATACAGAAAAGAAAATTTTGAGTGATTCAAGTATAGACCTTCAGTTGTCAGTTTCCAGGAAAAGAAAAACATTGGTGTGTCATTTTGAAAGTAAGAAAAAGAAACTCGTTCATGTGGAAAGTGCTACCTCAAAAGAAGACGATGTTCCAAGTCTGGATTATACGAGTTCTCCACCTACAGGATATTCCAGTTCTGAGCATGATTCTGATTTGAGTAGAAGTTTGGATAGTGCTTTATTGTCAACGTTGAGTTGTTTGCCGTCTTTTACATCATCAAAGAAGTTGGAGACATCACAAGACAACAGTATAAAACAATGTTCCAAATGTGCATCGGATCTGACAATGAATAATGTGATAAAATATAGACTGGTTTGCCAACATTTTGTTTGTAGAGAATGTCTTGTGAAAGTTAGAAAAGGTACCAGACTGATATGTGGCGTTTGCTTTTCTTCATGTTATCCTAATGAAGTAGTAAGAGTGTTTTAATTGTAAAGAAAAACGTTGATTGTTTAATTTATTTACATGCAATGTTGTATTCGCGTTAAGATGTGAACAATGCGATTCAGCAATTTGTTAAAACAATTTTCTCTCTTGCTGTTGTGACTCAATATGTTACATAACGTGAACTATCGGGTAATGGTTCAACTCCTTGATGTTGATGGAGAACTTTCAAATATTTATTAACATGTTTGTTGTATTTATTATTTATTTTGTATCATTTGGATAAACTGTTACATGTATTAGATCGATTTTTTGAATTAATTAAAGTATTAATTGGTTTTGAAACTACTGAATAAATAAAATAACAAGATGTAGTAATGAACACTACATTATCATCCTGATTGCTCAGCGTAGGATGTCCAAGGAAGCACATATCACCCAGGATCACCAATGAATTTCCATTATTTTATTCTACCTCGCTCTCTTTTAGAAAAATTGCAATTTAAAGAAGTTTTTTCTATCTTAATAGTTCGAAATATTTTGTCAAGAACTCGAATATGTACAAATTATATCTTGAGCGGAAATAAAAAAAATTAATTTGCATTTTAATTTAGGCAACATATTTTAGTGAAATTGATAAAAGAAGAAGCTTGTTATAAACTTCAGTTTTGATAATGTTTGCACAGGAACTGTGAGAGATGTGAACTTCATTTTAACCGAAGTTGAAAGGATTTTTGCAAGCATTTATGGATATTGCATAAGGTTCAAGTAAAATGCACTCAATGTGCTGTGAACAATGTATATGGTCTTGCATGCTTGATGTAATATTGTCTTATCTAGCATTGCTCATGTATGGTGTACATTTATAATACTTGGTTATTGTTGTGATAGCAACTATTTATCAAATATGAATAATAAGTTATTGCAATTAAGCAAATCATGTCTTTCCAATTTGAATGAAAATATACATGTTTACTGAAATGCTTATATTGTCTGTGATGTTTGCCATCGGAGATTGTCACAAGTTCTCTCCCTTTATCCCTTCTAGAGTTCTCTCCCTTATTATATGTATATTGTGTTGTATATACATAAACTATAGAATGGAAATAGAAGGGGAGAGAACTCATGACAATCACCTGTGCTGTTTTCCTTGTTGTATTGTCTCTCTTACAACCCACCTCGTTAGTTCAGTTAGTAGAGTGCCTGACTACCAATACAGAGGTTATGGGTTCTGCAATCTGGATGAGATGTGTGTTGTAAGTTACAGTTTGTCTTGTCTCTCTTACAACCCACCTCGTTAGTTCAGTTAGTAGAGTGCCTGACTACCAATACAGAGGTTATGGGTTCTGCAATCTGGATGAGATGTGTGTTGTAAGTTACAGTTTGTCTTGTCTCTCTTACAACCCACCTCGTTAGTTCAGTTAGTAGAGTGCCTGACTACCAATACAGAGGTTATGGGTTCTGCAATCTGAATGAGATGTGTGTTGTAAGTTACAGTTTGTCTTGGAACGGCTAATTGATTATATCTGCTGATTCAGTCCTGTGATAGATCTTATATTATCACTGACAGGAGAAAGTACCCGAGTGTTAACAGATGAGCACAAAAATAGTCTTACCCTGTATAGAGAAATGGAATAATCTAAAATTAAAACCAAATCAAAGAAATTTCTCTTTACATGAATATATTCAAAATTTTCTGAGGATTGAGTGCACTTTATTTGTATCAATGATACTGGTACAGAAAGGGGTATTTTTAACATTAACATTCCTTTAGAAGATACATAAACGTTCTAATATCAAATAACATAAACTACAACAGAGAAGGCAAGCATGCATGCAAGGTATGTGCATATTTGTATACATTCAATATAATATCAACATTTTGTATCTTAACAAAATAAATCAGCAAATTGTTTATGCACAACTGAAGACAAAGAGACAGGCACAATGGTTGGACTCAAGTTGTGAGAATTGTAAATTTGTAACTTTCAAAAAGCATATAAATCACATCTTCTTGCGAACACATTGTCAGCAATAACTTTGTAAACAGTCACTGTATGAGGAAAACATCAATGGTTCATTCTAACTTTATGTCATGATTATTTGAATCATAATTGATAATTTTCATCAACAGCACAATCTCGGTACAAATGTAGAATTGAACATGTGGTAATTAAACCCTCAATAATCACATATACTGCTTAATATAACTGATGATTCATTTTGATCAATCAACTTGTTATCTGACGGTTGTATATTTAACTTATCACAATGAAGTGTATTACCCAACGTGTACACTAGAATATCCATAATACATACACATCAATAAGGGTTGTTCAAACTTCCTTATTTTACATCAGTTGTGAAACAAGATCTGAATCTTATATCAGGGGTGTTAAAATTCCGGATTCAGAGCCCCAGATATTGATTTTCAGATCAATATAAATCTGATGAGTTTTTATGGGGGTAGGGGCTAATCTGCTAACGGAATTGAGTAAAATGGATTTTTAAAGAGCATACAATAACAACCAAAGCGTTCCGCTGACAAGTCTGTGTATGAGTTCTTTGATTCTGTTAAGTTTTCAGGATACAGGATTTTGCTCTGCTGACACCGTTGTTATACTAATCACTCTTAATGGACTGCTTCCTGGGATACTAACCAGTACCGGTGCGAAATTCTACAATTGTGCTTGTGATCAAATCCCGCTCAGTGTCGTTCTTGAACTCAGAAGTCAGGGCTCTACCCTTAACAATGTACACCCAGAATCAATCAAATAATCTTTTTTGTTTATTTGACCGATTACAGTAATAATATCACTGGTATGTATCGTGGTTTGCTGTTGAATGTTTTCATTTCTCTCCACACTAATTTAATTCCAGTATAAATGTCCTCTCATTCTCTGACGCTTCAAACTTTTCCTTCAGAATTTTCTTGTCCATTCTACACACACCAGAATCCTCGCACACAAACAGATCAAGTTTCAGACAGAGTTCACCTGTAGTATTCAGTGATGGTAGGACGGTTAATGTCTGTGTTAATTCTTGTGTAAGATCACCTTTCAATGTTTTACCACAGTTAGTTAAACTCTTCTTTAATGTCTCATCTGAAGTAAAGAAAAATATGGATGAAAAAAGATTTTAAAACAATACTTGCAACCAATTTGGAACTGACTAAATTGTTACAGGGAATGCCACATGTACAAGACAATGCCTCCCCACACAGACCCCTGGGAAAGCATCAGTCTACAAAAACATTAGGCAATGAGGAGATACAAGGATACATATGTATTATATGGGAATATTGGTGCAAGGAACAGTCTGGCCTACCACAAAGAGCAACTAAGGAAGATTTATGGGAAAATTTAATGGATGGAATAAATCATTGAACAAGTCAAGAGTCAGTAATAATTGGCCAAAAGGGGTGTTTTTTTTATACATTTTCACTGTTCTGCAACTTTTGGATAAATGTTGCAGATTTTGAAAATACTTGTAAGTAATATAAGCATGTGACAATCCAGTCATACCTTGCACAAACAAAGTAAAAACATATTTAACTTAACAACAAAGAGTCCTATGAATTTCTGACATATTAACCTTCAGAATAGAGAGTCCAAGAGTTAGGTGCCTCCTCATTTAGTTGTAAACCATCAGCCAGCTGTATATTCAGTTTTATGGTGACTCCATCTTTAAGTACGTCGCCAGTGGTTTCCTCCACAAGTGAGGGTGAATAATCAGCATCCATGGCATCGGACGGGAAAATAATTGGAAGCTGAAATGTATAACAATTTCATATGATACAGTCAAAACTACAATGTCATGTAAAGTGATACCTCCGTATCCAGGCTATTCATAACATATATGATACCCTGGGCAAATTGGCTGGAAAAACTCTGTAATGCATGAATATTATTAGAAATGGACAATAACAAAAAAGAAGGAATCTCCTTTGTGAAGAGCTATCAGCAAATTCGACAAAATGTCAGCCTAAAACGATTTGAAAGCCGAGATCTCATTAGATCGCTCAGAGACCACAAATTCATCCTTAACTCCTCTGCATTTTCCGTATCGCCTGAGGTGTGTGTCATGCGGCCAATCAAATGGCTTGATTTCACCTCATTAATTATTCAGTACCGAGGATGATAAAGTGACAATCCTAACACTGGGGTAATGGTCATTTCTATCAAGCACAGTCATTATCAATATATTTTGCTTCATAATGGGCAAAATTAAGTCATAATATAATTAAGTTTTTACAAATAATGGCCATACTTACACTATACACTTTTTGAGATTCTAAATCCATAATTTTTATGTCATGATTATTTGTATCAGCGATATACACCAGTTTATTCCTCCAATCACTTGCTATACCCCCGGGTTCGTTCAGTTCTGTATCGGTCAAGTTACCTCCCTTGCTATCACCAGGTTTACCAGTACCAAGTAACGTCTGACATGTTCTACTCTTCACATCCACTGTTTTCACCTTCAACCAGAAAAAACATTCACTGTCAATTAAATCTCAATATTTACTTTTAGATTTACAATCTCCTTGTTTTGTTACTGCTACATCTTTCAGACATAATCCTTTTGTCAGATAATATTTTTCTGTTTGCAACTAGAAATTGGCTGCTTAGTGAAACACATATCAATTACATTCCAATCAAGTCGGAGCTTATAATGTCACAAATCACAATGCAAGACAAGATCTCATCATTTTATTACTTGCTTCGAGTCATACACACAGGTAATATAATGTAGAAATCATTCAAGGCATCAATTTAACCTTCTTATTATTTTCAATATGTATAAAATCAGACAGCAAGGTTAAGAACAAACCAGGTTGTCTCAAGGAAATGTTAACACATACAGAGTATCATTTAAAGTTCATTCATAGAGCAATAAAACAGATTTCTCAGACTTTCAGCATTTTAAAACAAAATATATTATGATCACAAGATATACGTTACTTTATGATTGTAGGAGTCAGCAAGCAGGAGTGGACCATCCTCCGTTGCCATGACAACACCAAGTGGATGTTGTAGTTTGACCTTGTTACCAACACCATCTATATCACCATAAGCAAACAAATTCTGTAACAGAACAACAATATCAACATCAACAGCATTGATTAATGTAAGGATAAATCATTCAATATTATCCATGTATCCCGACCACAAAAACAATAACCAGGATGCTGAAGCAGTAACGGAACCACCACTGGGTGGAGAACGTCTTCAATATAATGCTTGAACTCTCTCCATTTCACGAAGTTGTGGGTGGCATCATGTAAAGGAGTCAAAGTTATCGTATAATGTGATTTTTTGATTGAATAAAGGTTCAGTGACAAAAAAGCTTGAAACATATTGAATAATGTGCTACTGCATGCCCAAAATGTTGCATAACACCATTCTGTCAGTTTGGAGGACAATGTCCAATAAACTGTAAGACAATTTAGTGCAATATGTACCCAAGTATGCGTATACTTATTTTGGAAAATTTCACTCAGTTATTCCGAGCAGTTATAAAAATATAGCAAATATAAAAGTGATAGTTTCGTCAGTATACAACTGTTTGCACATGAATATTAAGCCAATGTTAATACAGAAGAGACATATTTTAGTAGACTTAATAATGTAACCACGAAAGTGTCCAGAGACACCGAGTGACGCCAATGAGTCTGAAATTCTTTAAAGATAAAATAATTACCTGTAAACAAATGTTCTAAATTTTGACAAAATACATCCAGCATTTAAACATTAAGAGATAGTCTGACAAAGACATCAGTTGACAGACTGTTAATTGTAGACCACTGATAGCAATTGTCAGCATGATTTATCTGCAATGTGACGTAAATTTGTAAAGAAAGGCATGCTCCATAAAAGACATGGTCTCATGATGAATACACGCAAAGTTTTACCTTTGGATCAATATCACCGCCCACAACATTTTTAACAGCCCCATCCTTCAACTGTACACTTCTTATTGTTGAACTTTCACTGTCAGCTACACTGAATATAGAAAATCCAAAACATACATACAATGATTAATTTATGATGAATTTAAGCAAATACGAATTAAAAATGAAAGTACAATATTTATAAATGCTCCATTCTTTTAAAGTGACAACATGAAGTACAAGAATAGATGGGAAATGTCAAACAAGCAGAGATGACCAATGAACATTCCATCAAGGATGCTACAGGCAGATCTATCATGTCCTCAGCCGACCTTGAAATAGTTCTGACTAGTGAAAATGTTTTGATTAACAAAAAGTTTAGGAAATCATTGAGATCTGGCAACAGAGACCATCCTTAAACAGAGACAATGGCATAGGAAATATACACAAGCCCCTGTTCAAGTCATGTGACCTAACAAAGTCACATAACCACAAGTAGTTGCACTTTAGTGCTGAAAAAGACGGTGAGATAGGGTCGAAAATTATGCAGTACACTATTCATAAGGAAACAAAACCATATAATTATCTAGAGCTGTAGAGCACGGACATGAAATAGAACGAGACAATCAGTTTGTATTACAGGAGGTGAAGCAATTAACATGGTGATGAATTTCATAGTTAATCTAGAGTGATATAATCTCACATTTATTTCAAATATTTAACAAATGATAAATTGGAACATGACAACATTGCAAACTGAGTAGACATACTGGTACTAGACTGACATATATTTGAAGGTATTTTCAACACACGAAGCCCTCACAGTTTACTGGCTACATTATGCAAATAGACCTTTTATAAGCATTTTTCTGGACAAGACAAGTTTGTGATGTAACTTACTATAAACTATTGTGTTTCATGGACACTGTAATTCCTGAAGGTTGAGCAAATCCAGCTTTCTCAGGATAACTGTTGTTTCTGTTTTCTTCTAATCCACTGCCAGCAAGTCTAAGACACGTACCTGCACATAATTGTCTGAAAGTAGACAGTAGTTACACTTCTGTAATGTTCTCATAACGTTCTTTGAACCTCAGCGGACAGAAAACAATATGTGGACTTATGTAACATGTTTCAACCAGTAAGTTCTATTGAATGCTTTTAACACAATCAGATGTTTCACAATTTCTGGAACAAATGTGCAATATTTCATTTATATCGCCATCAGATTCTATTCTAAATTTGCTTTACCATATCTTTGTAGGAGTAATCAAAGAGCACTTGACTACAACAATCAATTACCCGTTAGATGATCATATATCACAGAACAAACTTGCTGGAACATCGTGTCTCTATCTTACAAACATGTCCATCATGGCAGTTTGTATCAAGGACAGTTTTATACTTTACTGTTCTGGAATTGTATAGTATGTCTGTGGAATGTATATAGAATGTCTGTGGAATGTATACAGTCTGTCAGTTCTTTGTTGATGTATGAGACTTGCAGGGCAGACTTGGTGGGGTTAGTCTTGAAGGGTAAAATTAATCATTAAAATACAATGTAAGCATATTTCTATTTAATTACATGCAGTAGACTGTTTTATAATTAAAAGGATAAATTAATGGTATATGTTGTAAATCTTAAAAATGCCATCGAATTAAGTATTGTAATTATCATAATATGCAGCTCTGTCAGTAGTTTTTAACATAATTTATATTTGTATCATTTAACAAAGTGCTGGTAAATTTTTGTATATAATTTATATACATGCAAGATAGAAGATTATTTACTTTGACCTGTAACATTTATGTTAACCACTTTGTCATGGGTATGTGATAAATCAAACGTGAGTATACTTGGTATGAAGTCATGACAACTGTGTATTTCATGTACACATCATCTACATAAACCTGACAGTGTTCACACCTATACTGATGACAAGTATCACCATTTAATGGTTAATGACATTCTGCGACATACATATACATTTTTTGTACTTGCTTTTCATGTACAAATTTCACAATAATGTCACTATGACATACAGGAAAAGATCGATACAGAATATAATTCGACTTATGTACATTCAGTACACATTTGTCTCCACCATCATGAGACTGGAGTTAATATTTGTATTTCAAGATGACCAAATTCATATATCCACATCAATTGTCTCATGAAAACGAAACTTTAATTTGACAGATGCCATGTTTATTATGACCCTGTAATCATCACTTGCATGCGAAATATAATAAGCAGAACTTCATGTCTCTGTGGTTAACATAATAAAAAAAAATCTGTTTTATATTGAAGTAAATCAAGGTAAAAAAGTGCGCCTGATGTGGGACTCGAATCCATGACTCCTAAAACACTAGTACGGCGCTCTACCTACTGAGCTAACCAAGGCGGCTGTCTAACACCACACCACTACAATATTTATCATGTTAACCATGCAAACGTGTAATTCTACTTAGGATATACCCATGATTTTGATGATGCGCTTTGCCCAAAATGTTAACTAAGGGCAGATAATTGAATTATTATAAGATTTTATTATCCCTAATTGGATAAATGTTACTTGAGTATTTATGACATAGCAGACATAACATACCTACATGAAAGATTTCAACAAGAAAGGGATAGAACTCATGACAATGTCATGTGCATTCAACATACTGCAACATTAACATAGAACACAAGATGTTGTTGAGACAAGATTGTGACCGCTCAACTCTAGTATAAACTTGTTTTCATCATTCTTTACAAATCTAAAATGCTATAATATGACAGTAATGAGTTAAACATAACGTTGTGACAGTCTCATGATGCATGTATGGAACGATAATCATAAAATGTTGTCAAGCTTGAAATTCTACAATGAATTAGTTAAAGGTAGCCACAACAAAAGCCAGCAATGTTTACCATAAAACCCTCGATTTTTCTGTTGTAAACAGCAATAAGACCATGAAATATGTTTACCAGTATGTTTACTGACATTCCAAGGCTGTAATTCGCTGTATGGTTAATACAATAATATTTCCTTTTGTGTTTTGAATGTGTGTTATATTTCCCTTTCCCCTGTGTAACTCTTTCACTTAATATAGTGTTCAGGTTATTTTCTGCCCAGTTTCGGCCTATTGTTGCAAGCTGTCTTGATTTGTCCTGTGATCTTTTCCATCCATTAATCCCCCCCTTCACTGTTTGTCCTCTTTGATTCTCCTAATTATTCCTTATGGTCTGCCAGGCCATTCCTTGCGCCTCTTTTCCCTAATGTATGTACCCTTTAACCTCCTCAAGTGCCTTATGTTTTATAGATTGTTGTTTTCCCAGAGGTCTGTGTGGGGAGGCACTGTCTTATGTATGTGGCGTTCCCTATAGCAACTTATTCCTTCTCTTACAATGTCCACATTATACAACCATGTAAATAATCTATGTAGTATTATCATTATGCATTTGTTAATTATTCACTCTGATATTAATGCACAAAATGAACATGGTTATCCTCTGTGATTTGGTTTACTGGGTAATGTATAACTGGTAATATTCTCAGACTCAACAAGTTTCCAAATCAGCGATATCAGACATGCTGTTTGTGAATTACTCAAATGATTAGTTAGTGTTAATGAGACATGAGATATTTTCTTCTCTACTCAGAAGGCTAAATTGTCGTTTCATACAACCAACATTTCATTTTGCAAAAAAATTGATATTGATGTTTTTCGAAACGGAAAGTAACTGATTTTCGACATCAATATGAACGTAGGATTTTGACCAATCAGAGAGGATTTTCTAATTTATCGTTTTGATGGCATTAGAAGGTCATTGTATCAAAATCATTATTTTCGTGAAAGTTAGGAGTTAAATTAAATGTCTTATTTATGGAAAATAATTTCCAATTCAGCAGCATACACCATGTTTGTTGCAAGAATGCGGATCTTTACACAATGTATACATTTTTTTAAAATACATTTCATAAACTATGTTATGTCACTTTAATGTATATAAAAATATTCTTCTGTGAATGAAAATCACATTCAGGAGTCCCATTTGACCGTGGAGTTGACCCTTTGACCCCTAAAATTTCCGAAAAGCCACAATTTGACCCTAAAGATTCTGACTGAAGAGTCAAAACGTCTCTAAATTATAAAAAATTTGGGTATAAAATGACCCTTGAGATTCAGCCCCTAGTAGAACCCCTGACACTGACTGACATGTTCATCATCATGGCATTCTTGAATTCCCGAAAATTCGCAAATATTTTCATGTCACAAATTTTATTGCTCATACATAGCCTGGCAAATATTTATATTATCATTATAAACAACAACTTATTCAAGCAAATAATTAATTCTTATATAATGAGTTTTAACTCACACATGACATATTCAATTAATTGTTTACATTAATATCATTACATTTATATACACATAATTAATTACAGTTTCTCTCATGATTTCATGCATATTTTAACCACATCCGCGTGTCAACAATATTCTAATCATTTTCATGAATCTATTAGCAGGAATTTTACCAGCAGACGTTGTAAAATAAACAACAAGATGACAGTGATAAACATGACGACATTAAGTCTACAAGGCCGTAATTGTATGATTTTATAAAGATTCACAGAGGATGCTTTGTATAACTACGTGATGGTTGAATGTAGATCTTCCAAACACACAAGTTTGATATCAATGTTGTCTTGTATTCTGGTGAGAAGCTAAGATTTTATAATAAACTAACACCAAATGTACAAACAAATATCTACAAGGTTCAGACATTGTATAACATGCCACAAATTCTTGAATTTAGTTTCAGATCAACTATAACTGCTGTTCCACGACAGAACCTGAATTAGTGATCAAAAAGTCCATTTTCAGGTTTTTACATTTTCTAACAGTTATATTTTTCAGCTTTCATTTAATACCAAAAGTATAAAAATTTGGCTTCATAGCAATTCCAATATTAAGAACAAGATGCAAAAGTAAGTAACAAAATGATGACATCGCATGAGATTGTACATAATTCTTAAAAAATCTTCTGCTCTCCATTTGGAAAAAAACAAGTTACGCAATAAATATAAATATTGCCAAGTTTGCTTGATTCTATAAGTTAAAAATTAAGCCTCCAAAACATCTACAGACAAAGGTCTTAATTTGTGACGTCAAAACTTTGCTTGGGAAATACTCAATGTCAATACCAGCGTCACTAATACAGGTTTGTCATGAAAGCACTCGTATACTCAGCATCAATAAAAAGTTACCATCCTAGAAAAAATGCAGACTGACAGCTACCTCAGATAATGTGCGACACATTTAATGATTTCTTCATTTGACTAATAAAGGCCAGTAGAATGAAATTTTCTTCAAATGGTTATTTGTACCACGAGCGCTGTCCATGGCTACAGTTCCAGTTTTTTAGGTCAATGCTGAAGTTGTCAAATGTGTTCTTTTTCATTTTGAAATCTTCGGTCTAATCAAACAAGAAAACCTTAAAAGTGCACATACTTTCAGACCTATTTGATGTTCAACTCACCTGTTCTTATACCAAACCACATCCTGTAGTAGATAGGCCCAGATTTGATGGATACCAGCCATAGCAATGTACAGTACAGAATTCCTTCCTCCATCTGTAAAACACATCACATATATAGATAACTTATGCAATAAGAACATTCTGTCAATAATACTTCAATATGCTTCTTTCCAAAGCTCACAGATAGATCCCTAGCAGTTTGACACGCCCGATGTCCAACCTGGCCCTAAATGGACCCCCAGCAGTTTGACACGTGCGATGTCCAACCTGGCCCTAAATGGATCCCCAGCAGTTTGACACGCGCGATGTCCAACCTGGCCCTAAATGGATCCCCAGCAGTTTGACACGCGCGATGTCCAACCTGGCCCTAAATGGATCCCCAGCAGTTTGACACGCGCGATGTCCAACCTGGCCCTAAATGGATCCCCAGCAGTTTGACACGCGCGATGTCCAACCTGGCCCTAAATGGATCCCCAGCAGTTTGACACGCGCGATGTCCAACCTGGCCCTAAATGGATCCCTAGCAGTTTGACACGCGCAATGTCCAACCTGGCCCTAAATGGATCCCCAGCAGTTTGACACGTGCAATGTCCAACCTGGCCCTAAATGGATCCCCAGCAGTTTGACATGCGCAATGTCCAACCTGGCCCTAAATGGATCCCTAGCAGTTTGACACGCGCAATGTCCAAACTGGCCCTAAATGGATCCCCAGCAGTTTGACACGCGCGATGTCCAACCTGGCCCTAAATGGATCCCCAGCAGTTTGACACGCGCGATGTCCAACCTGGCCCTAAATGGATCCCCAGCAGTTTGACACGCGCGATGTCCAATCTGGCCCTAAATGGATCCCCAGCAGTTTGACACGCGCGATGTCCAACCTGGCCCTAAATGGATCCCCAGCAGTTTGACACGCGCGATGTCCAATCTGGCCCTAAATGGATCCCCAGCAGTTTGACACGCGCGATGTCCAACCTGGCCCTTAAAGTTTGACATGCCCAATGTGCTCAAGCTGACATCAGCAGCTGGCAGTCTTTAAATATAAAGAGTGACGTAAACTGATGGATAGTTTAAAATCATTTTATGGAGATTTATTGACAATGCTGGGACCTGAAACCCCCCCCCCCAGATTTGTGACGACACCTGACAGTACACTATCTACCATTCATCCATCTACCATTGAAGTTAGGTCATAAAATTACATTATTAGATCATTTCATGAGGTACATGTTTATTAAACATAATTTCACTATTCTCTAAGTTGTACGCACTACAATCGTTGGAGGAATTGTGTTAACAAGACCGAAGTAAGTCGGTGAAAGTTGACATCACAGAGCTGTGAGCCTTGTTATCAGGTCACCAACAAGTGTACAACTGTTTATCAATGATGTTGAATATATAATACATGTACTATAGGTACGCACCATTAAGCTATCACATTATATCAGTATCTCTGTCAACCAGGTGTACTTATCTTATTGTCTATATGGGTTGTACTGGAACAAATGACAGGTGTGAACAATAAAATTGTCTAATTGGATTGTAATGTAGGTTACAAACTTCTGTCTATGCTTGTGTGTCTATATATTGCTATCAAAACTATCATGCATGACCGGACATGTCACAGATATGTTATGGAGACAATGTCATCTGCATTGATAAATTAACAAAACCTGTTAAGATAGATACCTGGACTGTCAGCTATACAGATATCCCATGGTGATGAAATTTCCTGATCAGTTCCAACTCTACCACCTTCTTTATCGTTACCTTGGTTACCCATACCGATTAATGTTGTGACCTCTCCTGTCTCAAAGTCAGCCTGGGTTGAACATACAGAATACAATAAGTATGTTATGTACAGTTTGTGTTGTGTGTCAGTGAACTCACAATAATGGTATTTCAATTTATCTTCCACATAATAAAACGTACTAATAATAGACCAATATGACGTCAAAAGCCTTCATTATATTGTCACACATCATCACTTTAATATTATTTAATTGCTAATGTCATAAACAAGACACGTTATTACAAGAATAATTACGGTAACAAGCAGATAGGGCGCTAGTTATCACACCATGTGACATATCACATCATTGTCAAATATACTGCATCCTCAAATAACTATTGGCTAATGAGTTCAGGAGATTGACTGTATATCTACATGTATATTGCCACATCTCCAGAGAGGCTCTTCTCTTCAACAACAATATCAGTCCTGTAGTAAGACTATTTACTACCAATTTAACCTCTATAGAGCAACAACCTCTCAATAAAAACCCCCATGTGCATATACCCTGGTTGCTATGGAGATGTTGTACTGTACAATACCTCTTATCAGGGTTACAATGTTACTTCACATACTTATCCATAATGCCCCGTGTCTCGTGTGGTATAAATGAGGCCTCATGTCCTTGCAAGGCATTATATATCGTCATGGATAACTTTACTCTTGTAAGAAGTAAGGCACATATTTACCCTACATATAACATGATTGTCAGTATCAGCTATATAGAGCTGGGAACCATGCACATATTTACCTTACGTATAACGTGATTGTCAGTATCAGCTATATAGAGCTGGGAACCATGCATACAAACACCTTGCGGAGAGGAGAACATTGCAACCTTGAAGGAACCATCTTTATATCCTCTTGTTGTACCACCAATCACATGCTGAAATAAAAATGAAAGGTACATATGTTTGCTATTTTCTTCATGTGTTCTGGGAAACAAGGGTTATGTAACATATCATACTTCCATAACAACGAAGGATGACAATCATGTGACAATACAAATTGCAGTGCAGCTAAGCGAATACATATATCAAAGTATCCTGTCTCATTTGCTGTTGTAATGGATCAATTACTGTTTTTATCAGGCTCTGATAATTGAGTACAATGCTTTAAATACTCTTGTGTTTTGTTGGTCCATGTAACCTTTAAGCAATGTTATACTGCAGTGTTTTAGAGCCTGTCAGAATGAACACATTAACATGCCATTTTCTCTTAATTATTATCTACCTTTATAGTTAGCTTTCAGCAGTGTGAACACCTCTAATGCATGACCTGATGTGTTGTTAGCACATAAAGACAATAAAAACAAACCAAAATGTAATTATAAATGACAAAAACATAATAGTTTTGTCACGATACTTAATGTTCTGTTCTCATCAACAACAACAAGGAACACTTGCACAATACAATCATGTAGGTAGGACGATTGTCACTGTTTCTGTTACACTTTGTTTTACCATGGCAACAGTAACCATTCATAGTTTAATTTATCTATAAGTTGTGGATTACATTTTCAGAAATGTATCTGATGTTTTGACACTATGTACATAAATGAAAGATGTAGTACAGTTGAACTCTATTTACCTGGTGTTCATTCTTCGTAAAAATCTGTCAATTATCATTTGAAGAGTAATTTTCGATATATGTATAACAATTGTGTGCTCCCTCAACAAGAAAGGTAACTGTGTAAAATGATAGATGCAAAGATGAACATGTGCCAGTTTAATGTGTTTTTCCCCCTTTGACCTGTGATTACTGACTTCTTATGCTCGTTCCATGATGTATTTTATCTAATGAACTTTTCCCCCCTTGCTGTCCCCCTAAATATTCCATATTTGGTTCTGTTGGTCGGCAAGAACATTCTTTGCTCTCCTATTCCCAAACATGTTTACCCTTGCACCCCCCTCCCTCATTCACTTGTTACATGGCCTGTTGTTTCCCTGGGGTCTGTGTGGGGAGGCATTGTCTTGCACATGTGGCATTCCCTGTAACAACTTTAGTAATACCCAGCTACCATCAGCATAGTTACAGGTAACTTTGTCTTCACATCATATCACATTTTTTGTCATATAAACCTTTTCAAGTCTACTAAAAAAGCCTGTAATTTAGTACTGATAATAGACAGTCTGAAGTATGGTGTCATTGATAAATTTCTGTATAATCTCAAGAGAAATTGTTTGTCACATAAATCAATCAGAGTACAGACCACACACAAGAATACTTGATAGAACAGCTGACAGATATTCTACGAACAAACAATACACCAGACACATACAACAATCTGACACCTGAAACTGTCTAACCTCTGACATTATAATGGATTCTGGTGACCTATAGGTGTAATAATAATTAGTTCAACATCACGTTTTACGAGTGACCCTTTCTGACATCAGTGACCCTTGTCATAAAACAAAGCTGATAATTAATTAGCAACACATCATTATTCTTGTAAAACCACTCAATGACCATCAAGTGTCCAATGTCATCTTACTGGTCAGGGGAGACAACTACATAACATTTATAATTGGTCTTACAACATTGAACTTGATCTTTCCTTTCAACCCTCAACTATACATTAAAGATAATAGACAGGCATCTCAACAAAATCTGTATAATTAGTTTCAACCATACAGTTATAAAATATTCTTTAATTAGATAGGGCCTAAGGACAAACCACTCAGAATAACTTGTCTCAAATGATGTACAGACTGTTCAATATTGTAACAGGAGCGGCCAAACACAGTGTTCTCCAACATTAAAACCACTCAGAATAACTCGTCTCAAATGATGTACAGACTGTTCAATATTGTAACAGGAGCGGCCAAACAGGGTGTTCTCCAACATTAAAACCACTCAGAATATCTCATCTCAAATGATGTACAGACTGTTCAATATTGTAACAGGAGCAGCCAAACAGGATGTTCTCCAACATTAAAACCACTCAGAATAACTCATCTCAAATGATGTACAGACTGTTCAATATTGTAACAGGAGCGGCCAAACAGGATGTTCTCCAACATTAAAACCACTCAGAATAACTCATCTCAAATGATGTACAGACTGTTCAATATTGTAACAGGAGCGGCCAAACACAGTGTTCTCCAACATTAAAACCACTCAGAATATCTCGTCTCAAATGATGTACAGACTGTTCAATATTGTAACAGGAGCGGCCAAACAGTCAGTGTTCTCCAACATTAAAAGGCTATAATTATTTTTTGATTCCAGAAACTGATTTTACCCACGTGTGTATATATGTGTATTGCTAGCTTTGCTCCCGATGTAACAATGAGAGCAAAGGTCACATATTTTACAGAATTATATTATATGTCTACTGGTATATTTCAGACTGACTGAGATGGGTCGAAAAGGAAATATACATTGAATATGATTTGACGACAAAGAATATCTCTTGTTCGCATGTGATGTTTGGAGTGCACCAGTTAACGCCTTCCTGGTGTAATGTTGCTTTTTCCTTGTCTTCTCGATTGACCGACATCTAATTAAACTTACTAAATACGGTCATTAATATTCATTACAACATTCTGCACTTATTATCTATCGTTATAATATTTGACAACACAGAACTAACAACAAAACAATGGCATCCAACAATGATTGGCATACGGCTTGACTTCAGGCAAACCTATTTCCATATTATTCAATATTTTAACTGTCTTAGCTGTCAAAGCCACACTTCAGCGATAAGGTATGTGCAAAAAGCTTCCTGTTTCCACAATGACATAAAACACATTATGTGCATGAGTTCACAGATGCTGACATATCGTGCACACAGTTGCAGTCTCTAAAAACACAACAGTAATAATGACTTAAATACGCAAAGTAGAAAAATGGTGTCACAATTTACATTGCAGGTCATAAATAATGTTTTTATGTTGATTTCAGTGTGTTTACATTGACAGACTGACAAGGGTAGTCTGGACAGTGTACTGTCATTGAATCACACTTATAACCAATTACAACTCATTAAAATGTCTTCTCATGTCATTTATTGTTAATATGTATATGATACATAATTAGCAAGTACAAAACATCTCATACAGTTCTCAACTTTACTCACTTAGACAAAAACGAAACTATGGTCTAAACAAGAAAAGCAAACAATAAAGACATAGGTGAAAGGAAAGGAGCATGTTTGTCAAGTCAAGTATTGGCACATGTTGAGAATAAACAGGTAAAATCTGTTCATCAGACAATCCATGTGAATATCTATAGTGCTACCTTAGAGTAAATGCAAACTGGCGCATGGACTTTCAGGATCAATCGGTGTCAATTTAGGTTAGAAAATTCACAGGGCGTAAAACTATTATGGATGTTTGATTGACTTTTCTATCACAACACTATTGCGACCTTTCCCTGTCAAACTCACCAAAAAGCACAAACAACTGTGTACACCCATGCATTCGTGTTTAATAAAAAAGCACTATACTAAGTCTTATAGTTGTGTCTGCATGGAATTCTGATGTTTCCCAATGTAAACAAGTAACGTAAACAAACCATACAATGACAAGGTTACACATTGGAGACATCTCGTGTTTCTGTATAGTTATACTTACACTCTTCTTTTTGTCCAAGACATTGGAATTACAAGATCTCTTCTTATTAAACATACTTTAATCAGAGTGTTCTAATAAAGACACAGAGTCCGTGATAGTATGTCCACTCATAGACAATCAATATTCATCGTTGTAATTGTAGGTTCAAATCACAGGTACCTGAAGCAAATTCTTTTTTTTTCTGTACGGACCATTACTATAATAAGAATACTTATTATAGTAATAGTCCACATATATAGAAAATTATAGTATTTTGTTTCAAGTACCTGTGGTTCAAATCTGACAAGCGTGCATATTTTTTCTTCATGGTCTGAATAATAAGTACACATTTGTCATGAGCGTCATGATTTTGTTATTATACGCATACAAGAAAATCATTAATCTTGTAAAAATTGTAAATGAAATATTAAGCGCAAATGTATCACATCTTTTATGTGCTGTGTATGTTTTACATATGATTCACAGGCACAAAAACCTGAATCTGCAAACATATCGTCTATGAAGACACAAATAATACTGCACATGCCAAGGCCACTGTCAGACGAGTGTACACTATTTTGTATATCAGACAAGCAAAATTGTCTCACTATATCTCTTAACAATTCCATTGAGAGAGCATCCGTTTCAACAGGAATCCACCAACACACTATACAGAGAATATACAGGAACCATGACAACCAAAGAGAAACAACTCACAGAAACAGCACAGAGATTGATGAATTGTATTAGTCCTGAAAATGTTGGTGTTATGACAATGCAAAACATATATGTATTGGCAAAAATGTAGGGTTTACCAAAGGTGTTTTAGCTGACTAATTTACCTAGGTTTTTTTGTTAGTCTAAGTTGAATATTTTTCAGGATATATGCATTACATTTAGCATTTCAAAAGGCCATCTGACTAAATCAAAACGTCACTTTTACTGATTAAAACTGAGGGCAATATTCTAAATGCTGTTGAATGCACCATGCATGTACTTAATATATTTAAATAACTTGAACTGTACTGCAATTACACAATGCTGATCTAAACAAGATTTATAGAGATTTATAAACAATTATTTTTTCAAAGGAAATACGCACATGAACTATTTACAGACAAAATTGCAGTGCAGCTCAGCTTATTTTGAATTAAAATTACGCCGTCACCTTGTCACATCGTTGAAAGTTTACATGTGTTTTGAAAAGCTGAGGACAACATTTCCCCGCCAACTTTGTATGCGAGAAGTTGACAACGACAGTACAGTGACTAGAAGCTGTCAATCAAAATAACCCGCTAATTACAGATAAGTCACGTTAACAAACAAATGCTCCTCCTACCTAGTCAAAACTCATTACGGGAATTGTCCATCACACGAAGGGGGGACCAGCTGCTATGTGGGTAAACATTTCTTAACGAGAAATTAATGGACATTTGAATACATAATAAAAAAATGATACAATGATAAATTAAACAATTAAACTGCATAAAACTTAACTAATTGTAAAGTTACATTACTTAGAACAACATTAAAACATATTTATCATACAAGCACCCCTGCTGGTGAAATGGTTAGACCAACCCATGATACAAAAGTATGAAGCATCTGATTACATTCTCAGTGAAGGAACTTAACACTCAGAAAGGGGTCGGTCCACTGTTCGTGCATTCTGGGATAGTAATAACGGATATACACATCTTTAACCGTAACGATGGCAACGGTTAAATCTTTCACTCGTATTACGATTTTCCTCTTTCTTTTCGCATTTGGTAAGTGAGAGTTTTTTATAAAAATACTCATCTTTATTATTATATCATTTATTTGCTTACAATCAGTACCATTTTGTCTTTTTAATTGCTATAGGATAATTTTTTTTTTTTTTTCTATATCTTCACAGAAATTTTTTTAGTATCCTTTTTTGCTACAAGTTTTAACAATTCCAAAAATATAAACAGGATTTTTAATCATATTTTGAGTTTCTTTACATACAAACAAAATCCTAAAGAGAGAACAGTTTCTTATTGAAACTCAATAACATTGTTAACTCAAGTCCTCGCAAAAATATCTTTAATCTTGTTGCCTGTGCAAATGAACTTGCCAAAATCTACTCTAACTTGCATGAACTAGTGCAGCTGAAAATGGGATGGATTTTGCCCAAATCCTTTCTTAACAATATTTGTCAAAGATAATTTTTGTTGTTTTTATTAATATTTAGGCAGCCAGAAAATGGTATCCAATAACCAACTTTTTATTTAATAAAATAAAATGAGCAAATTAATTAACTTAAACTATTGAATCTTATTTCTGCTTTCATCAAAACAATACTTTAACTTGCCCTTTAACAATCTTAATGAAATTGTCATGGGCTTCGGGAAGCAGGTTATTTCGAAAACTGTTAATTTTGATATTTCACTAGTGAAATATCGAAAATAATACATGGGTGTTATTACCACTCTACACTGTATGTTATAAAGTTGATTATTGCATAAATGATATCTTACTGAAATTTATTAACCAAGTTGTCTGAAAAGAATACAGCTGTTGCCATCATTTCCCATCCAGTTTTATGAATGAAATTGTTTATAAACTACATTTGTCTAGAATAGCAACAAGGATGAATGTATGGTAATTCTGACATAATATCACTTGTTCTCTTATACTGCTATACATTACAGAAAATAATGACTGGGTTTATAACTCTGCATTTGTAAAAATATAACATTATATTGCATTCTACAGAGGTCGATCCATTGTTAAGAAGGGTTTCCTAAATTTACTATCACTCAATATGAGATATGCTCTTAAAAATGTTAGTGGTCAAGAATATAAATGATTGTGAAATATGAAGTATAATTTTAACAGATCAGAGTTTGTGAACTGATTTTTAAGACCCTGTACTTGTTTTGCACTTGTAAGTTAAAGTAGCAACTAACTAGCATTTAGCAGGGATCTTCACAATGATGTTCAAATAGAATATTATAATACATCTGACTTATCTCCTACACGATAGAAAAAATTGTATGAGCATGATAACATGCAACAAAATTTCAAAAGTCGATCAACTGTCTTTTTTATAAACACAGTTAAAAAATTCCTTCATAAAATCTAACAGGCATTTTATCTATGTTTCAGGAAAATGCCAATTTCCAAGCAATTTCATGTCAATGATGGGTGGAAGTGGTATGTCCAATACGGGCTCCAGCATGATGGGTATGGGCTCGGGTATGATGAACCCAATGATGTCAGGGATGGACTTCGGTTCAATGATGCCAGGAATGATGATGGGAGGTGTAAACAGTGATCCAATGATGACCCTTGTGATGAGTTCCATAGAGCTTGGAGCTACAGACTTTATGATTCTAAACAATCTTGTTAGAACAATAGTTGGACCTCAAGCGTCAGCGAATGCAGCAATGATGGTATTGTACAACACTGACGGTGGATTGCCCATCAATGCTATCAGGATGATACCGTACGTCACGCTCATGCAAGGTATGGCCAAAGACTTGAAGATACAAGTACCCGGAGTGAATGGTCAGGCAACAAATGAACAGATAGATCAGTACATATTCCAGAGAGCATTGATGTGGATGCAGCAGAGGAACATGGCCGGATCATTCATGGAGTTACCAGGAGCGGGAATGATGTTCATGAATAATGCAATGTCCGGCATGCCAGCACCACAAACACCAACACCCAGTTCATCATTATCAGCACAAGAAGCAGCTAGAGCAGCCCTAGCTAAATTCGTAGCAGCAAGTAAGGCCGCTGCAGCCAAGAAGAAAGCCGCAGATGCCGCTAAGACAACAACGCCACAAAAACCTGCAACACCTGCAGCAGCAAAACCAGAAGCACCCAAATTTGATGCTGCATTGTTTGCCAGAATCATGGCCGGTGCTGCTTCTAATGGTGTGTCCTCTGATCAATCCAGCACCCAGCCGTCTGGTATGGTCGGAGTGGCGTTCCCTAGCAGCATGAGCGGAGGGAGTGGAATGTCAGGGATGAATGGAATGTCAGGGATGAATGGAATGTCAGGGATGAATGGAATGTCAGGGATGAATGGAATGTCAGGGATGAATGGAAACATGAACCCCGCCTTCATGGCATTTGGTGGGATGGAAATGATGGGATTTTAATGAAATGAGATCAAGATTATTATAATCACATTAGTTTTAAAACTTACAGGGCACAAATCTGTGATACATGTGGATCAGCTATAAATGATGTTTTACCAAACAAAGCAGTGCTATACTGTGAGGATGTTGTACTTGGAAACCGACATGTCAATAATCAAAGAAACTTTCATTTCTTACCTGTACAATGCATACCATGAATAACGAACTCAGTTCATTTTGCATAGTTCCAGCCACAGACAGTGGGAGATTATTGTTAATTGTAATGTTTTTAAATGTTTGTAAGAAAACCATCATTGTGGGAACATAAAATTCAATGATATTTTACATTCATATATCTGCGTCTTTTATTTCTTTGTTACAGTAAGTAAGGAACATACAAATGTTTAGTTAGGACAAGCTTCTCTAAGTACAGTATGTTTCAATCTATTGAAAACCCCAACAGTAAGCCACCATTTTGTAATATTTTGGAACAATCAAAAACAATTTTAATTTTTTTCTTCAACAACCGGAAAATGGCATCAATCATTAAACCTTAGGTGTGCATTGGAAACAAGACATTTCAATTTTGATGTAGAATCCTTTGTTCCTTACTCAGTAGGGCTCTAGTCATGGTAACTCAACGATGATGTCATGGTAACTCAATGATGATGTCATGGTAACTCAATGATGATGTCATGGTAACTCAATGATGATGTCATGGTAACTCAATGATGATGTCATGGTAACTCAATGATGATGTCATGGTAACTCAATGATGATGTCATGGTAACTCAATGATGATGTCATGGTAACTCAATGATGTCATGGTAACACAATGATGATGTCATGGTAACTCAATGATGATGTCATGGTAACTCAATGATGATGTCATGGTAACTCAATGATGATGTCATGGTAACTCAATGATGATGTCATGGTAACTCAATGATGATGTCATGGTAACTCAATGATGTCATGGTAACTCAATGATGATGTCATGGTAACTCAATGATGATGTCATGGTAACTCAATGATGTCATGGTAACACAATGATGATGTCATGGTAACTCAATGATGATGTCATGGTAACACAATGTGTATTAGATCAGACACAGACACCGGGACACAATGAAAGTGTTTAGAGAATTCTAGAGGATAATGGTGAAAGTAGAAAATAGAAAGTATAATTATGCAAAAAATAGAAAGTTTGTGTCATTTCCTGGCACCTAGCGAGAATAAAACACGAGAATAAAACACAAGAGTCACAACAAATGATTCAACTGTCAGTTTAATTTATTGTTTTACAGAACGGAAACATACTGGATAAAACGTTTTTTTGTAGTGATTGTCGTGAAGTGTATCATTTCTGTAGACAATTTAATTGTTGTACTGTGAGCAATAACAGACTAATAAAAATATAAACTCATGAACGTTGTTACCTGTATTTTAATGCATCCATTTATAGTGAAAAGTAAAATGATTATTATTACAGGAATTTGTCTGTTTACAAGATGGCATGAAAATATTGCCATAGTAACATGAACAACTCTTGATGTCATTATCTGCATTGAAAATGACTCTTTTATAACCATTTCGTGTCAAGCTGGCTGTTTATGGCCACTCCTTCATAAAAATACACAACAACAAGATGTAAATCATATATGCCCTCATTCACTGCCTGAATCCTTCTTTCATCTATTTTAGGATGGACATCATGTCATGTAACACATAAAATTATGTATCATAACAACAAGCTTATGTTTTAGCTAAAAGTATGCATGACATAAAAACAAAGTTTTTATATGACCAATTACCATACAAAATAAAGATTGTCATTGATAAACACCAGAGGTTATTAAATTGGTCAAGAGTGGCCTTGAGCAAACATGGCAAGCCCTTTTTAATGGCGAATTTGGGGCTGATACTCAGGCCACATTCCCCAAAGAGTAAAATGTATATTTTTCCAAAGATTTTGTCAAAATCAGTAAAATTATTTTTTAGTAGTTATCAGACTGGGTACCCATCATGCAACTGTCACGAAATCCTTCATGCATTCCTACGAGATAAGTGATAAACATAAATTATGCTTCTTGTATGCATATTTATTCAAAGATGCATAAATGTTCCCATAAATCTCTCATAATAAATGAATAAATACATAAGTAAACATCACAGGTTCAATGAACTAACACAAACCACAAGAATGTGGAATTTATAGCTACCTATTGTACATAGCATTTTCTACAAACAAGACGTTAATAGCATTGAGTCTGTCATTTAACTAGTCTAATCGGCCGTCCAGCCTCATATGAAACGCAAAGTGAAGCACCATTTAGACATATTTCTGTTCCTGGTTGGAGCATTGTGCACTACATTAATATATTAACCGGTTAACTGTTCCAACAGGTGGTGATTGGTTAGTATAATCACTAACTGGTTAATCGTTTATTTTTTATGAAAAGATATCCATAGCCACAATCTCAATACTCTGTCCCTGAATGGAGTGAAACCCCTGAATAAAGGGACAAAGCGATAATCTGTAACTAACAGTTTGACATACGTTTGCTACAAATATTTATTGAAGGTCAGTTACTTGTCAATTATCTTAAATGACAGTCGGAAAACTCGTTTGGGTGTTCGAGAATTTAGACATATTTAAATAGACAGATGAATGATGTTGTTATTGTACTGAACTTTGTGTCATAACATTGTTGTATTTGAAAATATTGTAACTGTCAGTTAAATTAAATGTGATTTAGAGTACTTCAATTTATCATCTTATAATGTGTGAAATAAAAATGATGTTTTATTAAAAATAATTGAAATGATTGATATTTTCTTTCCCTTTATGATTTATGTTCAGTATTCACTATTGGATCCAGTTCTAACCCCGGAATCATGGTAAAAGTATACACATCAAAATATGAAACACGTTACAAACGTAATGTTCGGTTAACCCATTTACCGTTTGGAAGATTGAAGGTTAGCAAAATAACCAAATACCGACATCCTATTATTTAGATATGGATTATTTAATACATTCTTTTCCTGCTACTTTCAGCGGTTGTGGAGTTGAAGTAATTAAAATCATGCCGTACCTTAACAAGGCCCGCCTTGTTCATGACCACAACTCGATGATGTCCAGTGTCTGAAACAACCACAGTCTGACCATCATCACTAACACATACCTGAAACAAGACAATATATAGGCTATCAATGTATTTTGGTATCAAGTAAAAACTCATAAACAACACTAAAACTTACTCTGACATGAATCAGTGTAAAAGAAATAACTCCAAAAATCAACAGTGTATTTAAATCACAGACAATACAACAGCATATTTAAGGTGCAACTGCCCCAATCATAAACATCATAAGGTGCAACAGTCCCAATCATAAACATCATAAGGTGCAATGGTCCCAATCATAAACATCATAAGGTGCATCTGTCCCAATCATAAACATCACATGGTGCAATGGTCCCAATCATAAACATCATAAGGTGCAATGGTCCCAATCATAAACATCATAAGGTGCAATGGTCCCAATCATAAACATCACATGGTGCAATGGTCCCAATCATAAACATCATAAGGTACACAACTTGTTTGTGGTGGTATGTATAGGTTTGTGGTATAATACACAACTTGTTTGTGGTGGTATGTATAGGTTTGTGGTATAATACACAACTTGTTTGTGGTGGTATGTATAGGTTTGTGGTATAATACACAACTTGTTTGTGGTGGTATGTATAGGTTTGTGGTATAATACACAACTTGTTTGTGGTGGTATGTATAGGTTTGTGGTATAATACACAACTTGTTTGTGGTGGTATGTATAGGTTTGTGGTATAATACACAACTTGTTTGTGGTGGTATGTATAGGTTTGTGGTATAATACACAACTTGTTTGTGGTGGTATGTATAGGTTTGTGGTATAATACACAACTTGTTTGTGGTGGTATGTATAGGTTTGTGGTATAATACACAACTTGTTTGTGGTGGTATGTATAGGTTTGTGGTATAATACACAACTTGTTTGTGGTGGTATGTATAGGTTTGTGGTATAATACACAACTTGTTTGTGGTGTTTGTGGTATAAACAAATTTCACCATTTACACATCACTCACATTTGGAGAAATTATACTACATTGGTGACATAAATTTAATGAATTTTGACATGGTAACTTTTGTAGGTTTATAAATTAATTATTTACCCCTGGTTGATAACAAATAAATCACATGTAAGAACAGGTGAATGTATCAACAGAATAAAGCTGTAAACATATTTCTTTGATATTTCCTGACACATAATTACAATAATTTTGTTCACAACATTATTACAGAGATTTCTCATCAGAAGATACCTCTATGACATGATGCAGTAAAATGTATGTGTGTTATAAAACACCAGATGACTTGCTGTATAACAGGTTTATACATGTTTTATACTATTTTGTAAAATGATCCTTTTAACTGACATGCAGAACACATGCATATGGTTTAAACCTGAGCACTGGTTTTTTCTGTTGTATCATGTAATTACAGAGCAACCACTCAGGGAGAAACAAACTTTGGGAGATGAAAACTTTGGCTGTTGTTGAGAGGTTGTTGCTCTAGAGAAGTTAAATTGGTATCAAAGTTTTACTATGTCAGGAAACTGTGTGGACTGAGTTGTTGTCGAGACTTTTTTGCTACAGAGGGCCGCTCTGGACAGGTTTCACTGTAATATAATCTAATACTTCTATCATTCAGGCAGTTTTACGCGTTGTTCGTCACCAAGTGTAGAGGCCAAAACTGGTTAGATTTTAGTTTTAAACCATGGATCCCATATAAATGACATGATTTTCACCACTTGCCTGAAGCTGGGAACAACTGATAAATAAAACTTGGGCGATTGAAAATTAATGCAATTGACCTTTCAACCTTCAGCTGACTGGAATGATCTATTAATAGAGATGGCATTCGTGCAAGAGGTAAAAGCCCTTACATGAGGACTGCACAAATATGGTAGCATCAATAAATGTCAACCCCTGTATCACACTGTATACTCAGTACTTGTTTTCATGTTGAAAATGTTGAAATGGGTCATTACTGTATAATGTGATAGATTTACAGTCATAAAGTACATACAACATAATTATTCATGGATTCATCCCCTCACATGCAGTGGTATTAATGGAAACACATCCCATATGTGGATAGTTTGACAATGACATACTAGGTATATACTGTATAGCTACATCTGTACTGCCTTGAAACTTACATTACATTCTATAGACAGACCTTCAACTTCATTTTTTATTTGAATCATGGACTTATACATTATTAATGTCAATCAATGACTCTTAACATTGTCAGATAAAAATGAGCTGCATGACAAGGTGAAATCTGTTAAGTGCTGTGTGGCGGATGTAAAAATTTGCCCCATACTTCGTCCCAAGTGTAGTTAACCTTTATCAACTTTGTATAAGTTAAAATTTACACGAAAATGACGTTAGGTCGCTGTTGTGTAGTGGTTAGCATGATAGACTGGATATCCGTAGACCCGGGTAGCGCCATTGACCGATTTTTCATGTTCCTCAAAACATGACTTTATTTCCATACACAAAGAGGGCAAAGTATTTCAATGAAATATAAATACTGTTGGTAAATGTTTTATATTCCACATTCCATTATGCTATCATTCAAATTTCTCACCAATATTACAGACAGGAAGTATTTATGTGACGTTTTAGAAACAAATAATATTTGCTTGCAGTAAGAATGATGTAATTTCGTAAATGATGACATAGATTCTTGTCACAAGTTCTCTCCCTTTATCCTTTCAAGAGCTCTCAAAGGGAGAGAACTGCTTGAATGGTGAGAGCATAAAATATTGAGTGATTGGTCATAAAGCAGTGTATACTAAAGACCAATCATGAATGTACTGAACCGAATAATCATAAAACAATACTGTAAACTGAACAATGCCAAAAAAAATATCTGAACTCCAGATAACTGTTTTTCAGCCCTATTCTACAAGAAAGTCAGACATTGCTCGTAAAGAGCTTGTTGAGATGAAAAAAGTGTTACACTTACTTTTCCAGGAAACTGTAATGGCGATGAAGGAGTAGGCTCTAACTTAATTGGCAATTCTTGGTTGGCTATCAATTCTTTCTCCGTGTAATATTGCTTAGCAACAGATATAAATTCAATCAATCTTTCTCGGTGACCTTCACCTATCAGCTGATACAGAAATTGTCCATTTGGTCCAACAATTACCAATGTTGGCCAGCAAGCAATCTGAAGTTCTGACCATAGCACAGCCTGGCTATCATTGACGACAGGATGATGTATGTTATACCTCAGTACAGCGCTCAGGATGTTTGACGATACTCTCTCGTTATCAAACTTTGCCGAGTGTACGCCAACAACTACTACACCATCTTGAACGGAAAATCTTTCCTCGACAGCCTCTAGATCAGGCAGGATATGCATGCAGTTTATACAACAATAAGTGAAGAAATCCAGTATAACGATCTTGCCATGTAGATGTTTGGACAACGAGAGAGATTCACTCACATTCAACCATTCTAAACCTGTAAATACATACACACACTCTCAATTAAGTAGTAAAACATTTAGACGTCAAATAATGCCACCTTTCCGCAGAGGCCCTCTCTTCAGCAACAGCCTCTCTTTCAGACTTATTATTGAATAAGGCACGATATCTGCTTGTCAAAGCTGGAATGTTGGACTCATGACCAAGATAGGGTAAAGACAAGAACCGTAGACAGAAATGCTGAACAGATTGACCTAAATAAGATAGACCGAAAAATTCAGACAGGGAAGTTGTACATATTGACCGGGATGGTCTAGACAGGAATGTCAGACAGGGACATTGTACATATTGATCGGGATCATGTAGATCGACAGAAATGTCAGACAGGGACATTGTAGATATTGACCGGGATGGTCTAGACAGGAATGTCAGACAGGGACATTGCACATATTGACTGGGATGGTCTAGACAGGAATGTCAGACAGGGACATTGCACATATTGACTGGGATGGTCTAGACAGGAATGTCAGACAGGGACATTGCACATATTGACTGGGATGGTCTAGACAGGAATGTCAGACAGGGAAGTTGTACATATTGATCGGGATCATGTAGACAGGAATGTCAGACAGGGATATTGTACATATTGACTGGGATGGTCTAGACAGGAATGTCAGACAGGGACATTGCACATATTGACTGGGATGGTCTAGACAGGAATGTCAGACAGGGAAGTTGTACATATTGACCGGGATGGTCTCGACAGGAATGTCAGACAGGAAAGTTGTACATATTGACCGGGATGGTCTCGACAGGAATGTCAGACAGGGACATTGTAGATTTTGACCGGGATGGTCTAGACAGGAATGTCAGACAGGGAAGTTGTACATATTGACTGGGATGGTCTAGACAGGAATGTCAGACAGGGACATTGCACATATTGACCGGGATGGTCTAGACAGGAATGTCAGACAGGGAAGTTGTACATATTGACCGGGATGGTCTAGACAGGAATGTCAGACAGGGACATTGTACATTTTGACCTGGATTGTGTAGACAGGAATGTCAGACAGGGATGACAAACACTGGATCATGTTTCCACAGTTTGATAAAACGCTTGTGACAAGAAAACGTCATTAATATTTCAACAAATCTGACCACAATTTATTAAATATAAAACAGAAAAATGACAACAAATGACAGAAGATTGTATCAAAGCTTGATCCAACCACAAAGTGCCTAATTATACCTTCAAATACTGGTTTGGTATTTAAATAGGAGCTAACGTGTTCATGTTTTATAGGATATAGTGATAAATTAATGGATAATTTCTATTTATATAAACTACCTGTTAGAGGAAAGGCTCTAACTTCATCAATTTTTGGCTAAATTGAACCAAACCTTTTTTCTTCAGATTTAATGGGAATTTTACATTCAAATTGGAAAAATATATGCGTATTGGCATTGGGAATATAGCCAAATAACGGCTATAAAACAACTGAACAAAACCCTGGAATAACTCTGTGATTACAACAATTTACCATCAGTACTTACCATTTTGGAATTCAGGAACCTTATACTGCAGCTTTCCTTCAATAACATCCAGATGTTTCCTGATTATTTCAGTTTTATCACCAGTATCCACAGCAAGTTTCTCATCCAGCTCATTACAAGCTTCTAATACATCATTCAAATCAACCATTGTATCTAGAAAGACGCAAACCAATATCAACATGTAATCAGAGATCAAATTTGTTTTGTTATCTATAGGTAAACAGCAAATGTTAATAACGTGCTATAAATAAAGCTTCAGGACTGTATCTTGTATACGGCTGTATATCTGGTTATTTCCTTACACATGAATGTAAAAAAAACATCAAAAATAATTTGAGATCGCAGTATATAGAGATATCTATGTCTCTACTTCACATAAGGTGTTCATTTCTAATTATAACCAAGGTCACTAGGTCAAGTCAAGTGACCTTGACAGAAGCACCAGCAACATGGGATTGATGTTAAGAATTTTACTGGCCACAATATTTTTGAAATGTCAATAACAGAGAGATGTTGTTTATAGAAATGACAGTGTTTGCATTGAACTGTGAAAATCAAACTCAAACAAGTACTTAGGTATATTTATTTCTATTTTTTACAGTTATTGGGTTAAATGTCTTATACTGAAATTTCAAGATGAATTTCAACAATTGATTGCAACCTTATTTTAGAAATATATGTATTGGAACTGTCTAAACGCGTTTGTTGCGGTATTATGATGCTTTTCAGTGGTTGTCTCTTTTCCGTCTTATGATTCTTTTTGGTCTTACAATTATTTTTGGTCTTATGATGCTTATGAATATTTTTGTTAAACGTCCGTTTTTACCCATCTGAAAATATAATAAATCTGACTGTCCTTGTTCCTTCATGGTGTAAGAACTTTCAAATTTATATTGCTCAAACTATTCTAGTCATTTTTAATGTTTAAATTCCATATTAAGAATGTGAAAATATAGCCAGTTCATGCTCAATATATTTTTTCGTACCAGATGTGTTTCGACCCATTGTCTTGTGAGGTTATTGAAGCAAGAAACTATGTATAATTGTAATAATAAAATTGTCACATTTTTGTTTTTTGTGTAAACAAATTGAAACATAATAAAGTACTCTTACACCGAATCTCCAGTCAGAATTGTTAGTATAACTCACATTCTATCCTGTCATTCCCATAAAACCAAACATGACAGTTTTATTGACCATTTCATACTTTTACCTGATATTTTCATTCTTGTACAAGACGGATAATTTAACACGTCTTTAAAAACTCATTTTTCATTCACATTATGACATTTTTTTGTTTTATAATCATAAAGTAAGACAAGTTTTATTTTTATATAATTACATTGGAATTTAATTATAATAATATGGGTAATCAGACTAATTAGTACAGGGCGTTAGAAATATTTACGGTAAACACATACTGACACCTGAAGTGAACCCACTTAATACTCCATGACTGGGGATTCCCCTTTCTAGCTTCCAGACCAGATCAGGAAGTGTGTTACTGTATTTAGATTTTTAATTCCCATTTAGGAAGCAAAACATTGCTTTTTTATGGTTCTAGAAAATTGCCTGAAAGAAAACTTTCTGGTCTGGTAAGAATCATTTTCCCTACATTGGAAAAGCATATCTAAATTTTCACTGCTCAGATTTTTTTAGTTGTCTAGTTTAAATTTAATCTGGTGGTAAATTTTAAACAAATCTGTAAAAATCAAAAACTTCTCACACTGTTTATAAAGCCCTGAAAATGTTTTTAGGTCTGACCATTACTGTTACAGTGGTTATTCATCAGTAAATTACCATAAAAACAAAGAAAGACAACTGTGTTTGGTTGATAAAGAGAGTCCAGAAAAGGTTGTCATCACAACAAATACTTAAGTTCAGCTTTATCTCTTTCAAACTTCATCCACATTATCACTGACCATGTCTGGTGGACAGTAGAATATCTTTATTTCAGTATCATCCGTATGTACACATTCTAAATATTCCAAAATCAACATGTTCAATAAGTAAATATATATTACCACTTCAGATTGGCGTTACAAGAGACTAAACAATAATATCACATGGTACACTGCACTTATATATCATATAGTAACAGAATAAAACTGTAGAAACCTCAGGAATCAGTAGAACTGCTATAAAAAATTGAGAAACTAAAATTGGAAAAAGTAGCAGTCTCATACATTAACTAAAAAGAGCTGTTACTAAATTATGATCACTTCATCTATTAAATAATATATAAACAATAGAGGTTGTTATCACTTAGTATGCAGAAACAGTTTTCTTTCAATAAAAGTGTTGCTTATAATGATCCATAAATATGAGCCACAAAATGCATGTGCAACCAACAAGGTATCCACTAGCTGATATCTGGGCTTCTTTATCCCCTTGTACATGTTCTAACCTTCATATACTGAGTCCCTACATTCCCTCCATTTTTATTGATTTTAGCAAGTAACTATATATTACCAACTGCTTATCTCTTCATATCACTTGTATTGAAAATTCCCAATATAGGGTCAGGTTTAACAATATTGATTCAATGTTTGTGGTAACAACAACTATAATAAATTATATGTTTCTGGTAAATTCATATTGTAAACTTTCCAGTGTTATTTTATTTCAGATAATTGAACAAGAAACCATGTCAGATGGACAGATTAAAAAACAACATTTACTAATCTTAATGAAGCACGCAATTTCACTCAATACATACTGATATTCACCTTACACAGAATCAGAACTATTAAGGTGTATACAATGTTTTATACACACAGAACATAATGTCTTATAATAGTCTTACATATATTCATTGCAGTCTGTACATCCAAACAAATTAAATGTTTATACTTTATGCAATAAAAATATTAAACGATACCCTTAGCACGCATAAAACATCCTTAATGTTGAATGATTACACATTCCACATTAGATCAAATCGTTTTGAATGGCATAAAATTATCTACATGTAATCATGTAGTCAATGAATTCTTCATACAGATAACGATCAAAGAACCATAGCAACAAGGTGGAATATAATATCCGATAATCATGGACAAGTGTTAACTTTATAAATAAAAAAGAACGCACCAAAGATCAAATCATAAATTAGTTTGTTAGACATCGCGAATACACTTATTACAAAATATGCACCAATTGCATTTTGCATATAGATCGCGAAAACTGATGTCAATAACGCTTATCGCAATTTATAAACGGTTCTAGCACATGGCAATCAAAATTCTACGAAATTGCTCTTATGTTAACCTCATATTAAATTATTAACATCCGTCATATAAGTAAATGTAGCGTACAATCGGTTTTACGTTTTGTTTACATCTGCCGCCGTCAACTTCCGTATTTTGGTTTCTCCAAGTTGAGTGATTGCAAACGAAATTATTTTAACGCATTTGAAAGAATTTGTGTGAATAAATATATTAATCATATAAAAAAATTAAAAAATCGGGTGACGTTGAATTCATGTGAAATATCTATTTAAATATATTTGATCAGGCATCACATAACTTATCTAATGTACCTTATTATTTCGTCATAATTGTCTAATTTCACAACAAAATGGCGTCGTCTAAGAAAAAACGTGTTGACGAGGGAGAAATGGATGATGATGAGATTGATGAAGAGATTGATGAAAATGAAGATGAGTTGAGTGATTCTGATGAAGATGGGGACGCGATGGAAGCGGTAAAGTTGACTGTCAAGCTGTAGAAATCTTCTAACTGCTTGGCATGTTTTAATAGCTGATTTTCGGATGAAACTTTTCGGACATTTAATTAAATCTGTCTCAGAAACACGAATGTTGGAAGCATGCACATTTCCCATAAATGGCAAGCATCGGTAAAAAATGTTATCTAAACATGAACTAGTAGTTGAAGGAAGGATTAAGTTGGAATGCCTTATTCACTTATAAAACAATACTGCCCAGCACTGGTCCCAGGCAAAGATGAAGCTATATTTAATGTCACTTATAAGTATCAACATGTAACATGAGCTACAAAGCTCTTGTGTGACCAACAAGGTAATTTATGATTGAAAAATTCATATTTCTAGTTTTACTGTCTTATCAGGTATGACAGAATAAGGTGCAAACTTGAAGTCCTGCTATATCTTGCAATCAGAATGTCGTTACACTTTCTGTTGCTGCAACGTTAATTGTTTAATATTGAATTGTTCGACTTGGTCTAATAATTGTATGTCTCACACACTTAATGCATTGAACATTAATAAGTTGTTGATTTTTACCTCAGGAAGAAGTGCAGCTAGATTTTGAAGCGAGGACGCCAGATGACGGTGACTTCAATGGTATAAGAACGCTGTTGCAACAGGTATAGTATATATGCTGATATCATATGTCCTGACGTTTCTTTACCTTAAATTAAAATTTTGTATCCTCACATCTGTGATTCCATTTATATCTTCACTGTGGCTACTGTCTTTACTGCGTATACAGCAACTGTTCCTATGATATGGTATATTGTACCCAGTCTGTCAATTGTTTTGAATGGCATCAACATGGGAAACTTCTGTGGTCTATGGCTCATGTCAGTTGTTTTGAATGGCATCACCATGGGAACCTTCTGTGGTCCTTGGCGTATACTGACTATATCGCTATTTTATGTTCATCTGAATAAAAATAAAATTATTTCCACACTCCATTGCACTGTACAAACCTATACTGTAAGTGTTGTAGTCACAATGATGTTGATATTGAAACTTTATTATACTATATTACCAACATTTAGAATGCACTAGCTACTAGCTCACTGTTTGCCAAGTGGACAATTACAGAGCAATGTTAGGCTATTTTGCCAAGTTTTTAGACGGTGCTCATTGTATTTTCCCACCATAATATTTGATATTTGTGTGTATCGAATATAGATTGACAGAGAAAAAAATCTTGTATATCCATTTTGACAGTATCAATGAGAGCCCTAACTGCATTAGAACGAATTATATTACATACCAATTATTACCCATTGCTTTATGATGAGGATTATATTTTAATATTTACAGGTGTTTCTAAAAGCACACATCAACATTTCTGAACTTACAGACACAATTATCTCACAGAACTACATTGGAAGCGTCATGAAGGTACTTTGTCTAAGATTGCCTTATAACCTGTATATAGTAAAAAGTATATGAATACTGTAAATCTAGAAATTTGATGTTTCATGTTTTTTATCACACCAACATGTCCATGAATAGTTCACAGAATTACATAACCCCATTACATTAGTTTTTCATGGCTATTGAATTTCATAGAAAAATACCAACTTTGAAACCACTGACTTGGAAAGCACAAAACATTTTTATAATGTACACCTCATCGTCTATCTGGCAGAAACGATCAAAATTCAGACTCAAACATGTGTTGTTTTTTTGCCGTCTTCGATGTTAAAGCAAATCAACAAAGTTTTTTGACATGTCTGCAGTTCGATGCATTTCTGAGGAGAACTTTGCCAGGTCTTTACGGGATAAGTAAGGGGTTATTTGAAAGAAAATTTAGCAGGGATCAAGGGAGAGAACTCCAGAAGGATAATGGGATAGATTGCATGACTGTCTCCTGTATATCATCGTGAGTAATTGTGAAGACAATGTCGGATTGCTAAATTTCAACCTTTTATTTTCATTGAGGCTTGCTAGGAAGGCCTGATTATCCTTTTTAATATATTTGAATGATTGTGAGGATTGTTGAAAGTAGGATAGATTGTAAAAACATTCACATAGTGTGTTCATATCTTCAGTTATTCTCATGTGTTCTTTTTCTTGAACTCATTAATATGTCTTTAATCAACAGCAACCTTACGTACCCGAGGATGATGATGACGATGATGATGACACGAGCGACATGACAGTACTGGCATTGACAACTGTTGTCAATATAACTGAAAGACAGGTATCAATTTCTTTAAATATATTTAATATTGACTGTTTATCATGTTATGGAAGTCTTTCAGATGACTAACTACAGGACCGGTATGATCCTATTATATATATTATCTGTAAAAAGTGTTGCCAAGTTTTAGGTTCAAATAACAAGGGTAAAAATGTATGGGAATAAGGGTGCATGGAATGGTATCGCTGACCATCGAAAACAACTAGAGAGAATTTAGATGGACAAATCAATTTAACAGTCGGCTAACCTCACACTTTACTGCTATAATGGTCATTGATTTCCAACATATACACATAAATTGACTAAATAGGCAGTAACTATTCATTTAAAACAATTAACCATTACGCATACAATAACATAAATTAAAAGTCAATACAAAACCAGTAACAAAACTCCTGTCGTGACATCTTTACAAAAAATCTTGACCTTGAAATTGCCCCGACCATCTTTTTCAAGATATTTCTTAGTTAAATTGTGTCAGTAATGTTTATTCGTAACATAATTTTTATTTTTCCAAAATGTTGATTTTCAGAATCTTGATTGTGTGAAGCAGCTGAAAGAAATGTTACAGACAAAATGTAGTCAATGTTCTAAAGCTCAGTTGGAAAAGTTGAATAAGATTCTAAATGATCCAGATCACCATGTTGGATTCCTGGTCAGCGAACGCTATCTCAATCTTCCACCAACATTGGCAGTTCCAATGTTTGAATCACTCATGTAAGTTGGAATCCAGCAAACCTAGACATGTTTTCAATGTTTCGTGTTGCAATATTTCATTATTTATTTTAATTATTTTAATTTGCAGAATTATATCACAATTGTTTAACATCACTTGCATTACATCAAAAAGCCAGGTTTCTATTTGCATGGAAAGAGACCAAGCACAAAAATCACTTACTTAAAAAACAGGAAATAATTTTACGTGAACGTTATATGTGTTCATTTGGTGTAAACAATACTTCGAGTCACTCCCATTATTGTTTTGTTCTGGTCATAGACTCTTTTGATTATTCAAATGTGAAGTTATGTACAGTCTTCAGTTATGTTGTCATACATTTATTGTCATAGCAACTGCTTAGATATAACAGTATGTATATATAGGCTTGTGCGACCATGTTTCAGTTGTCTTCATTTTTCTACATATTCCGCAGTAAAACACAGAGAACACAATCCTTGGACTGAGGTTGTAGTTCTCAGTATACAGACTTTTCTTAAATCTTAAGCCTCTTATTGGTTGATTCTGATCTTAAATCTGACCAATGGCAAGACAGTATTCTATGTTAGGTCTCCAAAAACAGTTTGCAACTTTTGACAAAGCTGGAACTGAAGTAACGCATAGTAGTAATTAATGCTATTGGAAATGTAGAACACAAGTATAAAGTGTTAATCATCTTTGAAAAGTGTTCAGGTATAAAAGATTTCTGTTTCTTGCAACATGGCAAAAATGTGTGGGCAGTAGATTGGATTTTTTTGCATTTCAGTTGTGAGAGGAATGTATCTGACATGGAGAATGTTTAGCTGTAAAATATTTGGGTTGGTCATTTTATGTGAAGGAGACATATATTACAGGCCTCAACTAACAAAGATTAGTTTAGAAGTAACCAAGTGTTGTATGATTTATTTAAGGAAGGAAATGGAGAAAGCTAAACAGAAGAAAATGAAATATGAATTCAGTCATTATTTGATGGTGTGTAAAGCATTTGAGATGAAAGCAGCACATAATGTAAAACAGATGATTTATTCCAACTCTGAGGAAGAATTGTTCCAAGAGGTTTGTGTAGATTATTGAATTGTCATGCTATCATACATTGTACTAAACCAGCTAAATGTTTGTTGTTGTACGCCTTTTGTATAAATAATAGGGATGTCAACGAATGGCAATTTTGGTATTTGAATATTCGGTCAACCTTCTGAGCCAATATTTGAACATTCGATCTTCTTATTTAATAATAAAACATTTGAAGTTTAATTTTTAGTTTATGCTGTGTTTAAAGTGATAAATCCCCACGATTACTAATATTTTCAGGGCCTTACTGTTATCACTGGAGTGTTGTATCTCTCTTGCCCCCAAATATACAACATGACATGTCAATTTACAGATACTATTGTCACTCGTAAAATGTCATTCAATGCGATAATGCTCATCATATTAGAATGCCGAATCAGTATTCGAATATTCGGTTGTACAAATGAATATTCGAATATTCGTTGACATCCCTAATAAATACACGTTTGTGTGTCTGCCTAGGATAGTTCTTGGTGAAGACTTTCAGTAACACAGAGCTAACTACATGTCAAACAAGTTTTTAATCTACTGGCATGAATGTTTGTCATAATGAGACAACATGCAGGACACAATCTTCCGACATGTCAGTTCAAGGTCATATGCTGAAATCTTATGACAAAATTTTGTGTCCGAGTGCAATTTCAGGATTAAATTTCATGTACTGCCTTATTAGCCTCTGGTTATAATCATTTTATATTGATATATTATAGGAAGCGGAGGTGTGTTTCCGTTATTCCGTAGCACATGAACGAGATACTGCTGTAGAGAAGTGGAGTTCTGACGCTGGTATGGAACCGTTTAGGATGGTCATGTTGATTCCTGCGGATAAACTATCTGTTGTTGTAGAGAACATTAAACAGGAAGTGGAGAAATAAAATGAATTGAAATTTTAATTTGTTGTTGTCTTAGTGTATTGATATTGAAAATTTGATTCAAGCTGATGCATTCTGCACAATGGAAGGATTTTTGCAAGATTTAGGATTGCTGGGCAATTTGTTTATCTAAACTGTTATTAAATTACTTGTTTACAATAGTCTGTATACATTTGTATGGTAGGTTGAAAACAAAAGTGGCTTCAAGTTCAATGATGTCTTCTGTAATTAATTCTCGTGGTGGTGGGAGGGTAACAAATAGTTTTCCACAAGTGGTGTTCCACCCTGGTATGCTGCTTTTATTAGAAGTACCCTCAAGCATACCAAGTATGTAAAGTTTACCAACCAACCATCAAGTTCATATATTTTAAGCATCTTGATGAGTAAAAAAACAGTATAATACAAATGTATTTTCAGTCTTTTATTTCCAATTTTTACATTGCTTGTTTACAGTATAAACTACATACACAAACACAAATATACGCTCTAGAAATACAGGAAATTTCTAGAGAAACAGATAAATGATATGCCCAAACAAACGGTAACCTTGAGGTTTCTATGAATATGTCTAGTTCTGGAATATTTTGCAACAGTCTGTAACTTCACAGACAATACTAACAACAATCATGTTGGAAAGCAACAATAAAGATTTAGTACTGGTCACTCGATAGAACAAAATGTTCACTTACGGCATACGAAATGTTATCTTGGGCAGACAACAGATCTGTTTTTGAAATAATTTTCCTTTTTGTATCAATCGTTTAATTAAAATCAAACTTTTGGCTTAATTGAAGATTATGATAATTTATGAAAGGAAACATTCACAGTACTATCTACGCAGACTAGACATCAAATATTCTTGGTTAATAAGAGATAAGATACAAAACTTAATATATGTCAGAATAAAACACGACCTGTCGGAATAAAACACGACCTTACATACATACCACCATACAGTCGGCTCTCTGAGGAGGTAATGTGCAGTTTTTAATCAGAAATTAAAAGTGATACAGATTTGAATAGAAAGGAGACAAATACTGATTGAACAAATTAAATGTTGCAGTTCTTATTTGACTGAGAGGTTGTTTTTCCCTGACATATGTTCTCATTACTGCCCGGTAGCACACATATATGGTGAGAAAACCATATCTGATCAAATAACGTATACAACATTTGGACCCTTATTGTCAACATATAATCAATCAATTACCAAAATTTACAGAATATCAAAAAATGATAAATTTAGACATATATTATTCTACAACACATACAGACATAAATCAAGTATACATATAACAGTGTATACAAGTATTACTGGACTACCCTGCAGGTGGCGTATTCCACATAAAACGCTCTCTTCAATTTCATCACGAATGAAAACATTTATGTGAATCACAAATTACTAATATAGTTGCATTATCTGTATGTTGGTGTACATGCACATATTTACAAATATTACCACACAAAATATACAAAACAGAAACAAATCGATATATACTGGTATATAAAACATTTCTCACTCAAGATATATTGCCATCACTAATAAAGCAAGTCTGATAAATGAAACTTAACAAGTCTGAGGAACACACTGTGAGCAATCTATCACGAATCATCAATTAAAAAAACAACAAAGAACCGCAGCAATCTTGTTTACACTCGCTAGTCTGAGATAATTCTACCCTAGACTTGTACATTATAAGCACTAAATATTCAGACAGAATGTTTTATTTGACTAGTAAGGTGTAATATACAGCACACATAATCACAATGAGTCATGGCTGGTTTGGATTTCATAAACATGTAAACAACTGTGGGACTGTGGAACATGGAAGTGACTAACAAACTTTGACTGATAACAAATGGCACATCAAATGTAAGTACTTACACATCAAGGTTCTTTCTGAATGATTTTACAAAAAAAATTCAAAATGTTTTAATTGATTTTTAATTGATACTACATGCATATGTTTTATCTGTAACTTAAATTTATCCTACACTGGTAAACTACCATTCCATAAATACAAATATTTACCAAGATACAAAATTGGTCAAATATAAATGAAATAAACGAGGAAATAAAATGTACACCCTTTACACTATTTTCCAAATATTTGCTTCAATCTGAGACATACAACAATGTAACCTCCCAACTAGTTGAGGGATACAATATTTATACATGATGAGCACTAGAAGCTACAATATGGAATGTCGACTAAGTATGCTTGTATAGCAAACCACATAACATTATTTCAAAGTTACCACATTTCATAAAATATATTAATCCAATATGCAACTAGCTAAGAATTAAGAAAAATCATCTCAACTGTTGTGAAAGATCACATATTCTGCATACAGTTAAACTCAGATTTGAAATCCCAATTCAAAACAAGACGGTTACCTAACTTTGCTAGTTTTGAACATATTAAAATCATATAAACCCGACCAGCTTGCATACACTTCTATGAATCCAATTTAATATGATAATACAGCGTCAATACTTTATGTTACAATTCTTCCACTGTACATTTTGATCTACATAACGTCCACAACAAGTGATAAATATAAAATAATGTTTATATTCTATAACTGTGTACTATGTTCAGAGGACTTTCCTGCAGCTGGTTTGCTCTGTCCAGCAGCAGCGGCTGCTTTGTGTGCACCTTTCTGTGCATCTCTGGGATAGTACTTGGCCAGAGTGGATGCGGGGATTCTCTTCAACATCTCTTTAGGGAAAATACGTAAAAGTTGCCATCCGATATCCAGAGATTCAAAAATAGTTCTGTTCTCATAATGGCCTGAAAATATGGATTTGTAGAATTTAGTGTGACAGGTTATCACTTGTGTAAGCATATAAATGAAGAACAGATATCCAGAGAATAGAATAAATCCCAACTTAAAAATGTAATATATTTTGTTTACTATCAACATTCAAAAGACTGATGTGAAGAGGTTGAGGTGTAGTGAAGTCAAATCAATAGACTGAATTCAGTATACCAATGTTTGATGATAACTGTCCATTCTATATAGATGCACAATATAAAGTACATCAAAAGGATAAGTATTAAATACATCTGTCTGAAATTGATATTAAAGCTAACAAACAAAATATCAAGAGCTGATTTCTGGTGATGTCTCAAGTTGACCAGAGCTTTCTAGCACAGTTTGGAGCTTACTTGAGACATCTAGCAAGTGCTGACATGAACTGCTGTCATGCAAAAATATTTGAATATTAGAATGAGTAGATAAACAAAGCATTCAGAAATTCAACAAAGCGTGCTTACCTTGTGAAATGAAATTTTTCTCAAACTTGGTCAAGAATTCGAGATACAATAAATCTTCTGGAGTTAAAGCTTCCTCTCCGACCACAGCTTTCATAGCTTGTACATCTTTACCAATAGCATAACAGGCATACTGTAATATATAATACTCAATTATCTCCCCTGAATATAAATTAATCTAAACAACAGTGAGTTATTTCCCTTGAACATGACAGAACAGCAGTGAGTTATCTTCCCTTTAGAATTAATGTAAGACAGAACAAAAAGGAGTCATAACATGAATTACTGTAAGACAGAACAACAGTGAGTTATCTCCCTTTGATTTTAAACTTTTCAAGAATTAACTGACTCAAATGTTCCTTACTACACAGCCTAAGTACTGATAACTACAGACATAATATTGAACAATATATGTATATAATTTAAAAGTTCGACAATTGATATCTTTTCCCATTACATAAAATGTATTACAGTGATATTACAGATAAAACTGTTGACCGATCTGTTTGCTGTCCGGGAAACCAAATATCTGTCTCATTACACTTCACCCAAAACCAACCACATTATACATAATTTGAAAATTATTCAATTTGGAAAAAAACGAAAGTGAGCAGTTTGTGAATAAGGAAGAAACCACAAACACTACACCGACCCAGAACGTGGGTGACATTAACACACGAGGAAGTACTCACCAGCTGGTTTGATACGTCGGAATGATCTTCTCTTGTCATATCTTCACCAATAGCAGATTTCATCAATCTTGACAATGATGGAAGCACATTGATTGGTGGATAAATCTACAAATATACAATTATTGGTTCTGAAGAAAGTCTTTGTGGCAAGACAGGTTTTATAAACAAGCTAAACTATGGAAAAAACAAACTAGTTCATGAAAATATGGTCAGTTTAATGAGGTGTTCTTATTTTCTAGGTGTTTCTAAGTAAGTTTTTACTGTAATAAGTCTGACCAGTGGGTAAACAACATAGATGTCGAATAGACAAGCTCTATCATTCAGTCAATTTGCATACCTGTGACAACTGGTTGAGTATACAGAATCATTTAATTGATAAACTCTGAGTTTCAAACAATCAAGTTTACCTGTCTGTTATGCAGTTGTCTGTCTACGTAAATCTGTCCCTCTGTAATATATCCTGTCAAATCTGGGATAGGATGGGTAATGTCTGCAATATAACAAATGTACAGTTAACACATTGCAGGTAACATAAATATATAGTTTAAAAGGAGATAGTCTTACAATATGCCAACCTAACTATCAGACAACTGGTCCCCTGGAAACTATCAGACAAGTATTAAAATATTGGTAGTGAAGAATATGAATTTCGTATCTATGAAGATATTAGACTTACCATCGTTTGGCATTGTAAGAATTGGAATTTGTGTGATTGAACCATTTCTTCCTTCTACACGACCAGCTCTCTCGTAAATTGTGGCTAAATCAGTGTACATGTAACCAGGGAAACCACGACGACCGGGTACTTCTTCTCTAGCAGCTGATACCTACACAATGTATAACACTCAATACAAACATGACAAATACATAGATATGACAATATAGTCTATACCATTCCCTGAAGTAACTACAATAAGTATTATTTGAGTCCATTCTCAAAACTCAAGCATCTGCTAGGTAGAATCAGAGCACTGACATAAAATTGACCAATGGCATGACAGCATTCTGAAACATGTCTCCAAACTCAGTTTTCTTACATTGGTTCAGAGTTTATGTTGTAGTACCTGCACTTGCTCTAAGTGTAAAATCTAGACAACTCAACAAATATTGTAAATGACTTCAATGTACTTAAATTTGTTGTAAAGAGACATTTTTCTGGTTATACCTCAAAAGTGTTTGCATGTATGGTGGACAAACAACACACTAAATCATCATCGATAATTCAAAGAAACTAGTGTTGATATAAATAGTTCCCCAACAAACATTTACCTCTCTCAAAGCTTCAGCGTATGAACTCATGTCTGTAAGAATGACTAACACGTGTTTCTCACATTGGTAAGCTAAGAATTCAGCCGTGGTCAATGCAATACGTGGTGTGATGATACGTTCAATACTGAAATACATAAAAAACATACTCGTACTGACAGAACATATACAACATATTACAGCTGAGACATGTGGACTGTTTGGAAGGATCAACAAATTACCTAACTTAAAATGTACAGTGTGATTTCTATATGCCTTTGTGTGCCTATTAGTAGTAACTGAATAAAAATACTCAAAAATGTCACTAACATTTTCAGCTATTACCAGACAAGTTTCATAAACTAGAAATGTGTCTACAGAAGACAGGTGCCCCCACCTTACTTAATCAAAGGCTCATAACTCTTAATTAACACTGATACATATATATATATACTTACGTTGGATCGTTAGCCAAGTTTAAGAACAGACACACATTTTCCATGGAACCATTCTCTTCAAAGTCCTGCTTGAAGAATCTCGCAGTTTCCATGTTAGCCTGCAAATTGTAGAAAAAGATGTATGCTTTGTCAAGTAACCATGACAATATGTAAATATATCAATGAGATCTCATTGATTATAAATAAATCTTGTCAGATATAATCACAGCATGCAGAGTTTAAAGTAATAAATTAATTCCTGTTTACTATCTCCCATGTATTCATGGTCTATGTAACTGAGCCCATGATCATCATGTCAACCAGGAAGAAAAGTTCAACATGAGTGTGAATGAACATCTCTATTTATCATTACATCATGTTGTATTCAAATGAATGTATGTGACCATTCAGAGCAAGTGAAATGATTGAAGGTGCGTTTTGGATGAGATAAGATAATAATGAATAGATCATCCATAGACAAAATAGACTTTCAACAAAATATGAAGGCAAAATGCACTATTAAATGTCAAACAATATTTATTGAATGTTGAATATACGTGGACTGCTGTCCATCACATAAAACACACATTCCCTATTGATAAACTACTTACTCCCATAGCTGCGAACACAATAGCAAAGTTATCCGAATGATCGTCCAGAACACTCTTTCCTGGCAGTTTAACAAGACCTCCCTGTCTACAGATCTGAGCGGCAATCTGAAATATAACAAAAGTTAAAGTATACATACAATTACAGTAATCAGATATAGAAGTTGACACAAAGTACAGCAAGAAATACTGGAAGCAAAATTTCATCTCCTCTGTGATATTTCATCTCCTCTGTGATATTTCATCTCCTCTGTGATATTTCATCTCCTCTGTGATATTTCATCTACCGAGGCTTTTGTGTTTGCTAATCTATAATTACATGCTTTATAGCAATATTAGACCGACAACTGCTATGGGCTTTTTAGTAGAAAAAGGGCAATACCTACTACAAAATTCTATGGATTGTAACCGACATTGACCTTGACTTGTATTTTATTATCCTATGCTTATTCGCCCAAAATGAATAGAATACATCTATACTTTCAAAGGCTATTGATTGAAAACCTATTTTTTGATGGATGGTGCATAAAAGTTTAGTTTCCAATATTGATACATTGGTAACATAAAGTATAATCTCAGTTGTGCTGAACCCAAATTAACAGATTCCAGTTGAACTCACTTCATTATGTGGTAAACCAGCAGCTGAGAAGATGGGAATTTTCTGACCACGAGCAATACTGTTCATTGTATCGATAGCAGATATACCAGTCTGCACCATCTCCTCGGGGTAAATACGAGACCAGGGATTAATTGGCTGACCTGAAATACACAACAATGTATTTTATTTATTTTTAAACAATAATATAAGTATTGCTGTATTATATTGCATTTTATTTGTAAAACTGGGTACAGGTGGATATTTTATAGCTCTGGGTATTTTGGTTCTGGACAAGAAGATTTGCAAAGATATTCCCTATAGTATAGATCTACATAAAACATGTGACCCCTGGGGCATGGTCAATATTGACCCCAGGGACATTATTGGAAATATCAAGAAGATTTTAAAGTTTTCCGTATGGATTTGGAACACCGCGAGGTCCATAAGAGCTTGCCGGTGCTCGCATGAAGTACGTCCGATTTCCTTGTGAGCTCTGCACAAAACTTGTCTGCGATGTCTGTATGGATAATATCCTACGATTGCATCCTTCAAAAGATCACATGGGGCCCGTAGCCATGTGACCAGAAGCTACAATTGTATTGAGACCGTACGGATTTTAAAAGTTGGGGGAATCGTACAATTATATAAATTGTACGGACATCATACAGATATGTGACCGAGGCATAAGTCACATTATGGCAAACATTTATAGATCATATTTTACAATATTCATACATTCCAACACATGCTGTTTACTATACCTTGAATATCGAGATAATCTTCAGCTAAAACTGGAGGTCCTTTATCAATAGCTTTACCAGATCCGTTAAATACACGACCTGTAGATACAAGTATATGTAAGTAATTCAATCTTTTATAATACTGACTTGTCTATAAACATGTAAATATAAACACAGATATAAAACGCATACGAACACTCAGCATGTTGGGCCTATAAGTCACCTCCTAAATATAACATTATTACAACTGGTCATTTATAATATTTGCTGTATAAATACATAACCAAATGTTAAGTAATAAACATATACATGCATTTTTGGTATGGAGAACTGAGAAACTTAGTAGCCAGAGAATAATAGGTTGATTAGAAAATAATTTAATTAACTGATAATATCATAATATCTGCTATGTATATGTAACACAGAAAATCTGTGGTCATCAAAGTGAGTTGATTTGAGCACAATCAACTACAGGTATGGAGATCATCGAGTTTCATAATACAGAACAGTTAAGAACCCTAACACAGAGGAATATTGTGGATATTTATGTACCCCGGCAATCAATTATAAACTCAACAAAAACACATGACGGCAGTCAAGATGGCAGTAAAATTTATTTCTTCAATTTATCATATCATAAATATGAACAGTATTTGTTTCTGTTTCTATCACTGTACTTGAGTTTTAAAGAGAAGAATATATTACCTAACATGTCTTCTGATACAGGTACTCTCAGAATGTCACCAGTGAATTCACATGTTGTGTGTTTAGCATCTATACCAGATGTGCCTTCAAATACCTGCACAATATATACAAACATAAGTTCATCTACCAGTATTTGACAAAACGACAACAAATACCTGCACAATGTATACACACATATGTTCATCTACCAGTATTTGACAAACGAAAACAATACACAAAATCAGTCAATTCTGAGCCGAAGATCACAAATAAATAATTTCAGTAACAATCAAAATTAAGGACAAAAGCATCACTTTGAGTAAAATTAAGTAAATCTACAGTTTGGGAAATTGCCGACATATAAAAATATCAGATCCCTTTCTTTTGACAAACAGGTTTTAAATGTATGAGTCATTTTTTCTTTGCTGAAATTAATAATAACCACGATGACGATTTCCTATCAATAGTTCCAGATAGCAAGATATATACTCTGTACCCACCTGTACCACAGCCTTTGATCCACTAACTTCCAACACCTGTCCACTTCTAACTGTTCCATCAGCCAATGTCAAGTTGACAATCTCAGAGAATTTTGGAAACTGAAAAGGCACATGAGACTCACTAGCTGAATTCAGGGTGTGTGGATGTTTTTAAGATAAAATACATACATACATGAACATTTATCACAGAGTAAATAGCTAAGCAATAAGAGTATTAGCAGAATTAATCACACATGCTATACAAGATGTACAGAATACCAACATTGCTTATATACATTATTGTCCTTTTAGTTGGTAAGATTAAAGAAAATAATGTGTAACTGTTCCCTGAAATAATTAGTTAGTAAACTGTATGATATCTACACTAACAGTATACCATTCATTGATAGAAGAGACAAATTGTACATCAACATGTAATCAGGTAACTGTCTGTAGAGTTAATACAAACAACCTACCTTCACTTCATCTAAGATAACCAGAGGTCCATTTACACCAGACACTGTCTTATATGCTGAAAACATACACAATAACACTCAAAACACATCATGGTGTTTAATATAAGCAGACTTTGTTGTAACTTGCTGGCCAGAACCTGAGGTTAGAACCTTTTATTCAGGGCAAGTAGAATTTTTTATGTGCTAGCACAAATCAGCAATTTTTTTAGCGAAAATTTCTGTACAATAAAGTAGTCATCACACAACATAATTATCATTCAACAGGAACGGATTATTGATAGAATGAACTGGAAGTTTTTATGCAATAATATAGAACACATTTCATTACACCAGCTTTGATACACTACACAATATATATATGTATGTATACATCAAAAAGTACAGAGAAATAAATTTGAAATATTTTCATATGTATGTATACATCAAAAAGTACAGAGAAATAAATTTGAAATATTTTCATAAGTAAATGTTGAAATATCTTTATATTGTACTGAATAATGTTTTTTTCAATATGTCACAGGTCTGCAATGTAATAACTGGATAATCACAAGGAAACTTCTAGTACCTTATCTTCATCACTAATATTTATAAATGAGCTTAATTTAATGAAAGACGAAACCATCAATTTAAGGTGTAAGTAGTCCAAATATGAAGACATTGTATATTTTTACTAGTTACTGTTCCCTACAAGAATGACAATTTCAGAAAGTCAGATCATATAATGAAACACACTGATCAGATGAACAAGTAAGGCTGAAGTATAGTTAAACCTAGCATAACTTGTATCATTAAATAATAAATATGAAAGTGAAAAAAAATCAACAAATTCTAATGAAGATATAATTGTCAATGATAGCCTTGTAGTAGAATCAACTAAAACATTACCACAGGACGTGAGAGGTGAATATCAAGTATTAGTGTCCTCTAAGTTTTTATCTTCCACAAGTCCAAGGTCAATGCTTACTGTATCAATGTATTTTACCGACTATCAGTATTTTTTTATTTACATATAAAATGCAGAATTGTTCCAATATAACCTGGCGATCAGTATGAAAACAGTTTCAAGATGATTTAACTGCAAGTTGTCAAAGACAAATTCTCAAAGTGAAATATGTCATACAGGTAACACTAACACTAAGTTGACTAACAGGGGCCAAAAATAAGGACCCAGAGGAATGGTTTATTGTGCATTTACACATTACATACAACTTGGTGAACACAAATCACTACTACAATATATCATTATTAAAACCCAATTATCACCAGTGTAACAATAACTCTAGAGGAACAACTCAATCAGTTTTCTCAATATTGTAAGAACACATAAGATGTCGAGCTTTCACTCACGAGAAGCCGATTTGTTAATTTATTGCAAGTCTCGATGAAATAATGCATTAACAATTACTTACTGAGTCTGGGTTGTGATATATAATCTCTGGTCACAGCAAGTTTGTGCTCAGACAACGCTGCCGTGGCGTTTAAACCGTTCGTTGCGCCTTGAATTCTAATGTTCTTGGCCATTTTGACAGACAGTGATCATGTGATGTGTTTATCACGAGAGAACGACTTCCGCAAAGGGAAGTGATAAATTTACTACTTCCGTTGCTTCCGTTCTAGTTTATCAACACGGTTGCTTCCCTTAGACTATATAACGCGAGCTTTCATTAAAACCACAGGGACCAGTTCCAATCTATTTTACAATACATAGTATAATTATGTAGGCTATTTTTAAAAAGAGAGTCAGATATTGGCGCCTGTGTATAAAACATGACATAATATAATAGCAAATCGTCAATATTCGCTAATTATTATGGTCATGCGTGGGGGAGAGAATGCCAAGCCACCCAATTAATATATTCATGAAACAGTCAAAACTACCTTATTTTTCAACTTCTGACCTTATATTTCACCACGGACCTATATAGGTCCGTGATTTCACCATGCAGATTAACCAAAACGCTGGGTATTCCAGGGGCGTTTCCAGGATTTTGTCTTCGGGTGGGAGGCGTAACTTGTTGGTCATTTTTTGGTTCTTCTTCTTCTTCTTCCATTAATGTTCATGGCCCACTCTGGAGCATTGTCGAACAAGGTGCAGACTATTTACAAGGTGGATGTGAGGCTCAAACAAGTGCAGGATTAAAATCGTTAAAAACATCTGATATTTAAAGCTGTCCGGCAACGCCCGACCTGAACGCCTCGATGGTAGTGGCTACTGTCAGGTGAGCTGGAAGAGTGTTCCATAGTCGTATGCTTGAGGGGAAGAAAGAATGTCTGTATGAGTCCGTTCTACAGAATGGCACCATGTATCTTGCGTGTGTGTTGATTGCAGTGGAGGTACGATAGTGGGAGGATGCATCAATGTCGACCAGGCAGTATAAAATGCGGTACACCATGATGACCTTTGTGTATTTTCTGCGTTGCTGCAATGTTTGCCAGCCAAGTTTGTTAATCATGTTGGTGGTGCTACTTGTGGTGTGATAGTCTCCTGTGACGAAGCGGGCTGCTCGACGCTGTACAGCCTCTAGTGACTGTATACAGTTCTGAGTATGAGGGTCCCATACTGGGGCAGCATATTCTAGGATGGGTCGCACAAGGGACTTGTAGCACTGGTCCTTGATGTGGCTAGGACAACTCTGCAGGTTTCTGCGTAGGAAGGCTAGGCTGTTGTTTGCCTTCTTTACAGTTGTCTCTACATGAGGCTTCCAGGATAGCTCTTCTGATAGGGTGACGCCGAGATATCTTCCTGTCTTGGCAACTGCTAGTGTTTCGCCGTGGATGGTATAGGCTGTAGATGTTGGATTTCTCTTGCGGCTGAATCTTATGACTTCGCATTTACTGGGGTTGAATGACATTTGCCAGTCCTCTTCCCATTTCTGTAGGCTATCAATGTCCTCTTGTAGGGCTATGGAGTCTTGGATAGTCCTTATCTTCCTGTATAGCAAACTGTCATCAGCAAAAAGTCGTGAAGTAGATGAAGCTTTTGCTGGGAGGTCGTTGATATACAGGAGAAAGAGAAGAGGGCCTATCACTGAACCCTGTGGTACTCCCGAGGTAACAGGTGCTGATGTAGATACCTGGTTTTCTACGACCACTCGTTGGCTTCTGTCTGTCAGGAAACTTCTTATCCACTGTAGAGTGTTTCCTCGAATACCATAGTGGTGGAGTTTGTGCAGCAATCGTTCATGAGGCACCTTATCGAACGCCTTGCTAAAGTCAAGCAAGATGGCGTCTACTTGCTCTCCGTCATCTAGAGCTGATGCTAGGTCCTGGATGGTTATGATAAGTTGGCTCTCACAGGACCTCTTTTTCCTGAATCCATGTTGAGCATCAGATAATATTTTGTGGAGATCTAGGTGTTTCATGACTTGTGAATGGATAATGTGTTCCATGATCTTACTGCACACAGAGGTCAATGATATGGGGCGGTAGTTCGAGGGACTGCTTCTGTCGCCTTTCTTGAAGAGGGGAGTCACATTGGCGGTTTTCCAGTCTGATGGTGCACAACCCTGCTGAAGTGATGCCTGGAATATTAATGTCAGTGAAGGAGCGAGTTCTTTGGAGTATTCCCTGAGAAGTCGTGTGGGAATGCAGTCTGGTCCCGTAGCCTTGTGTGGGTTTAGGCCTCTCAGTAGCTTGGTGACGCCTTCCTGGCTGACATCAAAGTGATGCATGGATGGACTTGGATCGTTGTCCATCTGTGGCATGCTGGATTGTGACTCCTTGGTGAACACGCTGCAAAATTGTTTGTTGAGCAGTGTCGCCTTGGTCTTCGGGTCGCTAAATGACACACCGTTATTGGTTAGTGAGCTGACACCGCTGCTATCACACCGCCTTCCTTTGATAAAGGAGTACAACTTCTTACTGTTGTCGCCACTCACCATGTCGTTCACGTAGGCGTTGTGGGCTTTGCGACATTCCGTTCTGGTTGACTTCTGAAGTTGCTTATACTTTTCAAAGTCATCTTCATTTTTAGTGAGCTTCGCCTTGTGGTAGGCTCTCTTCTTTCTGTGAGAAGATCTCTTCACTTTTCTGTTTACCCAAGGCTGGCTGAAGCGTGTTGAAGACCACTTGGATGGAACGCTAGCTTCGATCGCTTCTGTGCAAAAGTCTCTGAATTGGTTCCATAGAATGTTTACATCAGTTGATACACCATTGTTTGAAGTGAATTGATTTGAGAAAGTGTTTATGGATTCACTAAGTTGTTCGGTATCCGCTTTGCTCCACAGGTATAATTTGCGCTTGACTGGTCTTTGGCGTGGAACGGCACAATCTGTCTGAATGAATACAACATCATGGTCACTCACTCCTGGGGCGGGCTTGACCTTTACAACCAGAGAAGGTCTGTTGGTAATGAAGAGGTCAAGGGTGTTATTCCCTCTGGTTGGGAATGTAACCATCTGTTCCGAGCCTGTGTCATATATAGTGTCTAGCATGAGTTGGTTCACTTGGACGGAGTAGTTGTTACTCACAATGGTGCTGGAGTCCCAGTCGATATCTGGTAGGTTCAGGTCTCCTCCTATCCAAACAGTGGATGAGGAATACTTCTCATGAAGAGCTTTGATTTGAGTACAGAGCTCCTCCATGTAAGTGGCATCAGTGTTAGGTGGACGATATGCTGAACCAATGATGAGTGGGGCTTTGCCTGGGCATTCAAGACTGGCTGCGCAGAATTCACTGTTGGTGTTTACACATAGATCTGATCCGTTAATGTTGACTTTGGCAATGATGATAACGCCGCCATGAGGACTGTTAGGTCTGTCACGTCTTGAGATGATGTGGTAGTTAGAGGGGATGACCTCCCGTTCGTGAAACCCTTGATGTAGCCAGGTCTCATTTCCTATGACTATGTCTGGTTCAATTTCTTCAAGCAGGAGCCAAAATGATGTTTTCTTTGCTCTTAGGCTTTGGAAGTTGATTGTCATGATTCGGAAGGATGCTGGGATACTTTTCTGTGGACGAGAGTTGCGTATTGGGGTTGACTTGAGCTGCGGAGAGCCAATGAAGCTGTTCAGTGTGCTGAAACTGCTAGAGCTGTCACTAGGGAGGGGGCTTCCTGTCTGCTGATCTGATGAATTCGAAAGAACACTGTATGAATTTTCAGTAGCGATAGAGATATTCAAAGAGTCACTGGATGGGGTGCTAAATAGGGAGCTCGAAAAGTTTGGCATACCACACTGACAGCAGATCCAGCTGACATCTTTATTCTGTAACCCTATGTAGACAGACAAAGGCATATTCATACACTTAGCATGGAACCACTCCTGACAATCACTTTTGTCACATTGAACACCTCTCTGGTTTGATTTTACAGGTTTTTCACAAATACCACAGGGGAATCTATAAACAGGTTTGGCAGGTCCGGGGTGGGGGTGACAATCTCCGGATAATAGTATTCTGGCCAAAACATGATGTTGGTATGCTTGGGCTGATAAAGTTAGGCAGTTTAATGTCACTAACAAGTTAATATAGAATGATATTGATGGCATGATTGGACAAAATAGTTCGTGTCCGAAAAATTTCTATCCGGATACTACTACACCGGAAGTTCTTTTTTCGTTGTTTACATTTTTACACAACAGTGAAAAACGATTTTTGGGGCAAACAAAGATGCAATCGAGATATTTCTGGTCTGGATGGAAAGTCTAGGACATGTTACACCCTTCTGTTATCTAGGATATCAATGGTTTGAAGAAATATCGAGTAATTTCCTGATTTTCTCCTCCCTGTTCAAGTTTGCGCCTCACATCGACCTTGACCTACCTTGTCATTTTAATCTGAGGTTTTGTTCAAGCCTTGTAAAACATCATCATGATACACGTGTTGTAGAATATAATGCTACACTAAATCAGAATCGCTTATTTGATAATCTTACAATTAAAGATCTCTGTATATTTTCGTATTTATACTCGGACATGCATGTAAGGTTGGGGAATTTTAGCGGGCGCCGGGTGCGCTATAGTAGGCCTATAGGCCAATTTAACAATAGCGAAATAAAAGCTGTTCTCAAAATTCTTAAAACTTTCCTCGCTATTATCTAGATTTTGAGGCGCATTCCGACATGGACATTTATGTTAAACAGCAGACAAGATAAAACAAATTCAATACTTACTCCCGTCAATGGTGATTTTCAGATTTGACCGGTTACAATGTTTCTCATCTTCTGCACGGTATGGACAAAATACTAGTGCCGATTCTGGTAGAACTTTACATTGTATACTTTTTAAACGGGCCGTCTAAACTCGAAGACACTGACTGCAAACATATACAGGCCAAATTTATGACTCTCCGATCTCAGACGAATAGTTTGAGGAACGAGTATTTAATGCATTTTTAGACACAGAAGTCGCAGAAGGTACAGAAATGAAAGACGTGTACACATTCAAATCCTTCGAGTTCATTTTAATCTGAGTGAACATGCAGTTATTTTCTGAACCAGATAACATGCATCTTGCCAAATTGCAAATTACTCAACAGTAACAGCAAATGCTTCACAAATTCATTTTCTTTGTTTATTTATCTCTGATTAGATATAATAAAATAGTTTTGTGAAGATTTCAACAAGGTTCATTAGGGATTGCAGTTTAACATTAAAATCTCATTAAACCCAGATCATCTTCAGCTTCGCTACACCCACACACATCCATATAGCGGAATGTATTTACATAGCGTATTTTGGAGATCATGTAAAGTAATACTATGCTCATTTTTTGTTCATTTTTTATCTAACCAAACATGAAAACTATATTTCCTATAGTTAAAACATCAATAAACAAGCATTAACAAAGAATGAACTCATAATGTATGTATCCATATTTGCTGAAGAAAGATGTTTGTACATCATAACATTTTATAAAAACTTCCTGTTTTTTAACAATCAGGCTCAGTATCTAGTATATGTACATGTCGCTATGTTAAATTGTGTCCGTTTAAATGTATTTACAGTAAAATCTCACTTAAAGACCACCTCAATAATAAGACCACATCAAAATTAAGAACAAAATTTCAAGTCCATTCACTGTTTTGCTCTTAATTCAACCTCTATATTAAGGCCACCTCAATAACAAGACCAGTTTTCAAGGGTCCCAATGATGGTCTTGATGTTTTACTGTAGTGGGATTTTATAAAACAAACATTCATTGTAAATTTCGCGATTTCGCATGTTTATGCCTTCATACACACACGTTTATTCATACTGCAATATGATTTTTAAGAACCTGTCGTAATATTAAAATTACACATTAAAAACAGACATTTCCTATCCTGGCATACAATCTGATCTAGTAAGCTAATTATAGTTCGCGCCAGATTTTCGAAATGCATTGTAGGAACGTCTTGTGAGATCACAAGTTGCAATATTCAGATCATCAAAATCAGTGTTGGTCAGTTACAATGTACATCTTTGTATGAACCCGCAAAATGAGTACTTAATATACGTACATGTATGACTGAACATACCCGAACAATTCACAACTTTATATTTAACTACAAAACAAGAATATCGAACAATTCCCAAGCTATATATAACAACTTTACCACCCCGTACCTATCACCAGGTGTACATACAGAACTTGACTAATTAATTCGTACCTTACATTGCATACGGTGTAAGGATTAGTTTGGCTTATACAGAGCAGGTGTCAGTGAATGGTGTGGTCGTCTACGTCTTCATCAAACATCTCTCAGTGTTCAACCACCGTAACATGTGTGTACATCTGGTCATCTGGCTCACTGAACGACTCAAGTATGAGAGTGTACCCGTACAACGCCAGCGCCAACATAAACACCAACATAAGCACCAACATAAGCACCAACACCAACATAAACACCAACATAAGCACCAACATAAGCACCAAATCCAACTTAAACACCAACATAAGCACCAACATAAGCACCAACACCAACATAAGCACCAACATAAGCACCAACACCAACATAAGCACCAACATAAGCACCAACATAAGCACCAACACCAACATAAACACCAACATAAGCACCAACACCAACATAAGCACCAACATAAGCACCAACACCAACATAAACACCAACATAAACACCAACATAAGCACCAACACCAACATAAGCACCAACATAAGCACCAACACCAACATAAACACCAACATAAACACCAACATAAGCACCAACACCAACACCAACATAAACACCAACGCGAACATAAACACCAACACGAACATCAACACGAACATAAACACCAACACGAACATAAACACCAACACGAACATAAACACCAACATAAACATCAACACCAACATAAACACCAACAGTTGAAATAACTCACAACGTAAATATTCAACAATCATCAATTTATCAACATCGCCATTGCAATGATTGGAGATATTTTGTAGTCATATTGCAACACGTTATGATGCAATAACTTGATAAAAAGTGCATGTATAAAGGTCCGCAATTTAATATTTTAAATATGTAATACGATTTATTTGTCAGTATAGATCATTGTGTAAAGGATACGTATGTTATACACAGTACTGTCCAGAAATACTCGTACATATAGAGTAGAGATGGGAAATGGGTTTGTAATAAAATAATTAGATTTGCATTAAATTTGTATTTCAATTTCTTTGTTCTGCGTCACTCGCCGTCTTCTGAATATCGAACATACCATCCTGTGACCCGCAGATAAATGTAATAGCAGTCAAACAAAAGTATGTAATGAATTTGAGTTGATATGTTCCGAGTCTGTTTACGCAGAACTGTACGAGCAATCTCAGAGCACGTGGCAATGCTCATTGTAATCACGGTATCGATGTAATTACTAGCAGTCCCATGTATTACATCAACAAATCCACAACCTGGCTTCACAAAACATCTCAAATTGAGAAAAATATCAAATATTCGTATTCAATTGTACGATAAACTGTTAGTACTTCTTCTAAAACGTTCACCGCCTGATATTTAATGAAGACATGACAAATGTTTGTCCGATTTGTTTGCGCCAAAAATCAGCACATTTTGATCACGTTATTCGTGTCGAACTTCAAATTATAAACCAGGACAGCTTTCTATGAACCCTTGCTTTGAACGTATGACAGAATAATGATTGTACAGTGTACATTGTGTATCCATGAAGCAGTCTGTTCGTGTTCGTGTGATTATATAGTCTGAGATATTTGGCTTTAAGGTTTTCAAGTTTGATAAAAGTTGAACATTTGACTAAATCGATTTCGCGTCAAATAGCATCCGTTCATGGTTGAAAATTACCGTTGGAATCTTTATTTAATATGCCATATAATGCGCCGTACATCATCAAATGCGCCGCACATCGCCAAATGCACGGAACATCACCAATTCCGCCGAACATCACCAAATGCGCCGAACATCACCAATTCCGCCGAACATCACCAAATGCGCCGAACATCACCCATTCCGCCGAACGTCGCGAAATGCGCCAAACATCACCAATTCCGCCGAACGTCGCGAAATGCGCCGAACATAGCCAAATGCGCTGAATATCACCAAATGAGCCGAACATCGCCAAATGAGCCGAACATCGCCAAATGAGCCGAAGTTTGAAGGGCATTGCTTGCAAACAGCCTTGAATCTAAACCACAATAAGCTAGCTTCTCTGTTGTTCAGTCAAATTATTGTTTCGGTATGACCTAGATCAACGTCGGTAGCAAGGAAACTATTCAGCAAAGATCGTAACATTTCGCCACACTTTTATAGAAATGCAGTTAAACAATATAAAACTGCAAACGATAACGTAAACAGCCGATGGGAGATAACAGCCGACACATAAAACTTGTCCTCTTGACAATATTATCTCCAGTTTAGCATGAAACGATTTGATTTAGTCTAATTAATTTATAATTTATTGTCAAAATGAGACCATCTTCAAACCCTGAGTATTGATTTTCGCGACCTGGAAAAATAGTTCTGTTGTCAAGTGCCATTATAAATGTACACCGATAAATAGTGCTGACATCTTGCAACAGAAGAAACATGCATGTATTGGGGAAAAACGAAACGATTTAAAGATTGTTATTTTCGTGTACGTTATATATATGATACCATATGACACAACAGTAATTTCTCATAAAGATTCATGGCGTATTAAACATCTGGTAAACAGATACAACACATCACGCAAACACATGAACGCAAAGTCCTTGACAATTTATATAATACACAAAAAATATGGGTAAATCCTTCAAAGGGTCATTTTACGAATGGTATGCAGATTGTTTATGGTCGAGTTGTGTTCTTTTCGCTTTCCTTATCAAATTCATTTCTTAGAAGTTATCCAGATGCGATTCCCCATTTTTCATAATAAGAATGTCTTCACAGCAGTGAACTATTTGTTTTGATAAATCGCTAATTGTATTTTTCCAGCAAGTTTTTAATTCCACGAGTGAACCACCTGCTTGCTGTACGAGGGCTGGTTGACCGACTCCAGTTGTTTAGAACCGCTGATCAAGCTTGAAGTCATCAGTTCAATAGTTAGTGTGTGAATTAAATCTTTTTGTGGTGACTTTAGTGTTTGATAATCATGTTCGGTTGTATTTTGTTTTTTTGCTTATCAAATCTCTCACAAAAGCAATATGAAAAACAACATGAATGTTCTCCCTTGTTAATAAAACACCGCTTATGATACTAGCCAGATATAACAGAGGGTTTTATGGAAAAGTCCAAGGTTCTACGAATAAAATATATTTTTCCATTTAATTAGTCTGAACGGTCATTTATAATTATATAATTAGGCTCACACTGATTATGATGTATATATGGTCTAAATATACTTAAACCCGAGCATTTTTGCAGACAGTTCAAAGGATGTAAATCAATACGTAATTATTTTTATAAATAAGAAGTTTCGCCATACCCCATATATAGAACTCCTTTCTCGGATAGAATGTCCGTGTTCTTCCCACTTTTTACTCCGTAACCAACTTGCTTTCTTAGCTTGTCATGCAATGAATTCCCGTTCTCCCACTTTTTTCCCTCATACTCTCAGTAAATATTTTTGACAATTCGTTATTGCCCCGTCTCGATGTTTATTTGCGCCTCCTCAACTCCTCAACTCCTAATTGTTTTGTATGTTGATGTTTCCCTGGGATCGATGCGGGGAGGCATTGTCTTGTGAATGTGGCGTTCCCTGTAACACTGTAATTATGTTTCCTTGTATAACATAATGTATATTTAATAATTTATAAATTGTGTTGGGATAATTTTGTGGAGTTTATATTTATAATTATTGCTCGAGCACCGGACATATATACACCACTGTGACAACCCATTTACTCTGAACTACCGAATGCTGAAGTTCTATAAATGTATCTATAGACGGCGAATACCAAGGTTGCAACTTGCAAGCAGCGTTATTTCACACTTAATGTAGTCTTTGAGCTTACTTTCTATGAAAACTGAGCGTTATCAGCGTAACAGAGTCTCTTTTCCCGATTAATTAGATTTCAAGGTTAACAACTGTGCAGTTTGTGTTTTCCTTACATACGCGTTCCTGTGTAGCGTTAAAACAATGGTTTCTTGTGAAATATACGGGAATTGAAGTTTTTGTTGTTTTTAATTTCAAATTATCCTGTGTTATTCTTTATTCTAGGCAAAAACTTAACAATGTTCTCAATCTTGATATTTTACAAATTTACGATATCACCTCGTGAAGTGTTTTTGTAATCCACTCCTCGGTAAAGTCATGCTTGCTGTAACTTGTATGTATGTTAAAACATGCAGATACCGGAACTGAAGCACGGAACTGTCAACAAGTGATATCTCGGCTGTGATACTTAGGGATTCCCCCACTTCCCCGCTCCTTTTACGTCACTGACGGGTGTTTCCCTAACTTGAATAAATGATAAAACTGAAGGACCAAATCCGGGTACTCAATCTAGTTTTTTTTCCATGAAATATTAAATATTATCCAATAGACCTGAGTTAATTGGTTTTGTTTAAGCCAATATCAATATAAACTTCTTTATTTAGATGGCATACTGTAGCAATTTATTCACACATGTCCTGTTTCTTTGAAAAACATCCTTTTTGCAAAACCTCGACCTCTTTCTTAAGTAAGGATATTTTAAAGTCGGCCACGGATCATTTATATTCGATATATTTTTGCGGTTATGAAATCAACTTTACATTTTTAATATCTTGCCTATTTTCTAATGGAGAAGGTATGCGATTCAAACGGAATGAACTTATTGCCACCTATAAGTTGTCATGTTGAGAAGCAAATAGAATATGAATTTCAAATCCGTGATGTTTATAATACGATTATAATTCCTTAAATAGTTCACATTGAACATTACTACGGGGAGTCGACATTAACTGATCTGTTACATGTATCGAATACCACTTTTAGACCGTACCAAGATGTCTCCACAGTGCGGGTGGGGTAATGTATTCATGTCATTAACACAGGAGAGCATGTTGGTTGGTGCTTCCTTAATTGGTGAGCAGTATGACTTGTACAGATCTATAGATGTATGTCACACTTTAACACGTCTATTTAAGTGTCATGGACGTGTTCTATACTTTCTGTATGGATTAACCCGTTGATGAATATTTATCGCGACACGTGAAAATTTCGCATGTCCGTAACATTGTGAATCGTTTGATCCGCTCTAACAGGATAATACACCAAAACTCGCACACTTGCAGTAATATCTAAACTTGATTTGAAACTACGTTGCATGTATTAAAACTAAACGTTAAGTTTCGAACAATTGGTGAGTTCGTCCTATCCTCTATCGTTTTAAATTAATACAGTATAGGACCTCCCTTAAAGACCACCTCAATAATAAGACCACCTCAAAATTAATAGCCCAATTTTCAAGTCCATTTTCACCCAATTGTTGTCGTATTATTGAGGTTTTACTGTATATTGTATCGTTCATGTCTTTCCCTATGATTGACAGACATATATACGTGGACATATTCCTGAATATTTAGTTAGGATGATTTTATGACAGACGGATATCTATTGCGGTAAAAAAGTGTCCATTCAATTAAAGATCACGTTTTTGTGCGTCAAGGAGATTTATTTGACTGACGTGTTTGTTTCGAATAGTCTTCTTATAATGTATCCTCATATACAAATCATGATGACATTTATACGATATAAATCACTTCATTCATTTTTTTAAACAAGAAAACTTTTTTGAATTATAATTTTACGACCACGAAGGTGATATTGCCCTATGAATCAAGAGTTGTCTGCACACTGCTAATTGTGTACTGGGTTATACGCCATTTTAACGCATTTTGGTTTAGTGATACATGGCGATCTGTTGACCTCAGAGAACCTGTTCTCCTGGCATTCATTACCACACGGTACTAACTTGTCCTTTCACAATCAGCTGACAACTTCTCCACTTGGATTAGAGCAGAACAGAACAGAAATTTTATTTTGGATTTGAGCAAAGCTCCTCATCCATACAACATATGTACATTTTGTCAAAGTACAAACAAAATTGCAAATTAGTGCAGTAAAGTAATGGAAAAAACAGCAACAACAACAACAAAACATATATGAAAACATAATAATGATTCACAATAATTTGAGTGTGTGAGAATGACGGAATAAATTTCAAATAAAATAGAATAAAACATCACGTGGAGGACAGTTGATCCTTGCCAAATGTAACGTAAGGACATGACTAGACCCGCACCAGAATTAAATTATATGGAAAGACATCACCGACAATATTCGTTCAATGAAATCTTTGACACAATTTAAACAATAACGAAAAACAATTGGATTGTTTCTTCACTTTTTGTGAATTTTGTGTGCCTGTCATATTGTATCTTGCTTTTTGGTTTCCTCAAGTTTCCGTACCAACTGAGCTAACCTTGCGAACGCAAACAGCTCTAAATCCACAATAAATTGCGAAACGGGTTCAATAAAGTGTTCACCATGTTAATGCATGCACGACCCATATACTTACATGTTAACACACATTTATTTATTCTTAATTGTGCGGGTTGAACGTATGTAAACAGTAAACTGACTCGAAATCCTCATTTGGAAATGTCTGACATCTTATGGCTGTGTTACTTCCATGACTTAGCAAATCACCTTTCACTCAATTCTCCTAGTTAATGCCTCTCTCAAGACGACCGCTTTACTGATAGTGTAACGTTTTATATGTTAATGATTTATTTGTTTTACAATTTGATAAGAAAACACTTGAACTGTGATTGATGTTAACTACACTGTCATAAAACTGGAGCACAATAGGTTCATACTACTTGAGGAAGACTTGATCAGGTCTGCCCTACAATCATCCTGACAAAATACAATAACTTAATTGCATCTGGGTACTTCTGGTTGTTTACAACAGTCAATGCTGTCTTTATATTCACCTTTAATTGTTGCAATCAGAGAACTTTGGTCCTTTTCCCAGACATTTCTTTGAACCAATATCGAATATAAAATATGTCTGACCGTATTACCGTCTGCGAGGTTCTTGTCGTCTGATTGTTGTTGACATACACATTATATGAGGTTAATTGATCTAGAAATGATAAATGCCGCTGTTTGTTTACTTCCCGCGTTATTTACCTTACATGCTTGTTCTCCTTACTGGCTTGTAAATATTTGATTTCGTTTCTGCAGTATGGGAGTTGTCTGTTTATTCTTTAAACATCGACTTCGCATTTTAGGTGGTTTTTTTTCTTCCTCTTTTCAGGCCCCCGCTAGGGTAATCCCGTTTATTTTTATTTTTTAGACCGGTACATAAATGACCAAGTACAATTGAATATTTAAACATTATACACAGAATATGAATAACATGTCAGAGATACAAGTTTCTCATTGCTAATGCTTAGTGCATATTTCTTAGTACCTATAAGCTGAGTTATGCAACTTAGAGTTTGGCTTTTTTTTATAATAAGATGAAATAGAAAGGTACAATGTCACAATTGGATAAGTATATTTTGTGTTAAATTATTACCACTCTTAGGTTCACACTCAGAAGTTTGAAATTTAGTTACAAAAAATATGTAAGTACGAGTATATGGGGCGCGCATTGTAGATGTTAGGCCTTTTCAAATACTTTGTGTATATTAGTATATTTGTATTTGATTTGCGAGAAAATGACGTTTGTTGTCCTATTATATCTTCCACGCTTATGACTAACTCTCCTGTATTGGAATATCCAATCTACAAAACACGTGGAAACGAAAATGAATGGCTATATATGCTTTTTATTGCTATTATGGAATAGTTCATTACGTAATTGTGGCAGGTCAGATGTTGTTATAGTACAAACATGAATAAGTTATTATTGAATATAGAAATCTGAACGTTAAATATAACAAGGAACAGTATGACAACGTCTGTGATGTTATATCAACTAGGATTTCATCGATACATCGATACATGTATATCGGTACGTAACGGTATTTGAAACCACATCGATACATGTACATGTTTATCGGTACGTAACGGTATTTGAAATCACATCGATACATGTACATGTATATCGGTACGTAACGGTATTTGAAACCACATCGATACATGTACATGTATATCGGTACGTAACGGTATTTGAAACCACATCGATACTCGATAAAATCGTCTGCACATTGCCTTATCGATGATTTTCATTTTTGTAAATTATTTTGTCTATACACTACAAAAGCGTAAATGAAAAGGCATAAAGTAATGACTATACGGTTATGTCAAATTAGAATCTATTCACATAACATTAAAACAACACATTATGTAGAATTTCAAGTCTAACTCCTGAGTTTTAGTTATTATATTTAAATATCTACTCAATAATACCAGTCATTAATAGAACCACAAGTGAAACATTCCGTAAAAGACAAATTGCATATATTGTGATATGTATCGTGTATATTGTGCAAGTATCGCAATACGTAATGTATCGTTTGTTGACGTACGATACTTGGCAACACTATAGACCAGAACACATTATTGTTCTGTTGTACGAAATTACCTGACTCATCCACATACGAGCATACCTGACGGTATCGAGTTACCTAGTCATTAAAATAATCTGTGTGTAACATAAATACTCGCTAAATAGAAAATGTCAACCACATCATTATATAGAAATCAAGGATTATTGCCACCTATTAATATATCGTATGTCTATTTTATGAGGCAATATACATGCTGCATTAACTCATAATTAACTTTACACAATTTATAAATTGGTTCTATATTTGTACTGCATTATTTCTTTTATAAGGTAATTAAACATCCGAATTGATATCAAACAATGAAACAGGAAACTCAATTGATAATGTCGGATAATGTATAATTATACTCTCTAGTTAGCAGACAACAATAAACAGCAGACGACCAGAATGCTTCAATGTTCCAGACAAACTTTTACATAATTATTATGCCAGGACGTAACGGAGCTATTGCAACAATGGTCCATAGACTTGATGAACATTTCTTGTTGATGAATATGTACGTAAGTACTGACTTGAATATTGGTATATTAGAGACGTAGCCATGGTAGCTGGTCCATCTGAACGTAAACTATTGGTGCATGATTCATCCCGTGTTGTTGCTACATCGGCTAAAACATCTTTAATATGAATTGAAATGTATTACCGATTCATAACTATTGTTTTATCATGTTTTACAAAGGCGAAACTTGTAAAACCCATGTTTGTTTAATAAACTGGATTGTTTTTTAATTTAAAGACATCTGGACAAAACCCCCAGAGGAATATGTTATTATATTATGCGTTGTACTTTGATAATGCAAATTTATTGATGTTTTCACGTTATGAAATGTATTGATCATGTTTGTTTAGGTAAAAAAATGAACAAAAAGTAAGCAGACTATTAATAACAGCAGCACGTTAAGTGAACTATACAACACATGACATAGTGAAGGCGAACAAGATTGCAACAACTTTCAGACAGGAATCATTTAAAACATCTCACGTTTAGAAGTTGAATAATATTACTAATTACTGCACACAAACGGTACTTAGCATTATATTTACGTTCAGGTTTTAGAAAGAAATTTAGTTGTTACAATAAAGTCATGTTTGAGAAACACGAAAAATCGGTCAATGGCGCTACCGGGAATCGAACCCAGGTCTACGGACAACGCCACATTCACAAGACAATGCCTCCACTCACAGACCCCCGGGAAAACAACAGTCCACAATGGGCGAATACAACATGTCTGTGTGCCATGTTACGGATACATACATTTCGGTCGGCTCGACTTGAAAACTTTTATCGCTTGATGTCCGCAAGTTACTCGAAATTGACAATTGATCTTCATACATGAGTCAATAAATATTGAAAATGTCACATGTGTGTTTATATTAATATTCAAAAGTTTGTGCCCATTTCAATTAGATAACGTCAATATGATTAGACGCTTGATAATAAATTTTAGAATCAAGCGAGCGCTTAACGATGTGTATTAAAATACCTTATTGGGTATACAATACAGGCAATATACATGTACGTGCGAGTGAAATAAAAGAAATGTATTTCCGTTAAATTGAAAAGGAAAACGTTTTAATTATTGAGACTATTCATGGCTTAAACAGACAAAACATTTTATAAAACAAAAAACTTCTAGTCTAACAATTAGATCTAGGCTGAATAGATATGACATTCAATGCCCTGCTCGATATACTTAGTTCTGATGAGAAATTGGTTTTGCAGTATTTTGAATACGTTATAACCTGTGTATAGCACACAGACGGATTATATTCCCCCATATACCCCGCCAACGTGCTATAACTGATAACACATACTATAGGAGGGATACAGGGAGAGAACTCTAGAAGTATTAAAGGGAAAGAACTCGTGACAATTTCCTGTGGTTATAACTCTCTTTCTCAGTATTAATTTGAACATCATTTTGTTCTAGGCGAGATTATACAATATAACGCTCAATTCATGTGCATTTTATTAACCATTTTGTTACATCTGCAATTATAAAATACAAAATAACATTTGTATTCAATATTAAAAACGGTTGATGTTTTTTCCCCAAAAATTGTAAAAAAATTCCGCTTAAAACACTTTAAGATTAAGGAGACGATTATATGATGCTATATCTTGTTATCTACCAGAAGTATTTGATTTTCTATCACAGGAAGAATGATCTGCGCACGATTGACTGATAAAATAAAACATTACATCCTTTTCTGCACTGAGTCAGTTTCTCGAGTTGTTTCTGGTATTTTATATTTGTTTCCATTTTGACAGATCATGATGAAACTATTTACAAACTATTTGACACTGTCACCGCATAACACTGACTTGTCATGGACATTTTGAATGGAAAATACAAACATAACAATATACTATAAGAAGAACATGTCCACTGATATTTAAGTCAACATATCGACGTGTCACGAGTTGATAACAACTGATATTGTCTAGACAGGTAATATATACCCGTATAGTTGTGGATAACAGTTCTAAGTAAATGAAGATGTAATGTATCCCAAGTAAATACACTTTATATTCTTAACTTCTTGTGGCGTTCACTACAAGTTAGTATTTAGGCATACAAGGAACTTCTTGCGATTTGGAATTGCCGACAAGCTCGAATTCTGCATCTAATTTATAATTTGATGACTAAAATATGCAAATACATAAACCACAAACATTGTTTGACCTTGCATGGTTTGGCAACTTACGTTAACCTCACCAAATATGGACATATCAATAAGGCATTGCCCGTCGTGAGTGAGACTGACTTTTGAGATTTATTCTTTGGGGACTTTTCAAACTATCCATGAATGAACACGTGGTGTTTCTATATTTACCCCTATTTGCTTCCATTGTCATACAATACTTTCAACTACTTATATATAATGTGAACATTGGAAGATTTCCTACCGTGCAGACTGTATTCTTGTGTTGTGTTTGATTTCCGTGATTCGAGTATTAATTAGAAGATAATTGAACGTGTGATATTTGACGCCTACTTTATTAAGGCCAATAAGAATGAATCGTTTGATATTTCCCATGTTTGGGTATCTCTCATGTTGGGGTATCTCGGTATCTCTCATGCTTGGGTATTTCAAATGTTTGGCTACCTCCAATGTTGGGGTATCTCCAATGTTTGGGTAGCTCTCATGTTTAGGTATCCCCAATGTATCTCCCGTGTTTAGGTATCTCTAATGTATCTCTCATGTATGTGTATCTCTAATGTATCTCCCACGTTTGGGTATCTCCAATATATCTCCTATGTTTGGGTATCTCCAATGTATCTCCTATGTTTGGGTATCTCCAATATATCTCCTATGTTTGGGTATCCCCAATATATCTCCTGTGTTTGGGTATCCCCAATGTATTTCCCATGTTTGGGTATCTCCAATATATCTCCTATGTTTGGGTATCCCCAATATATCTCCTGTGTTTGGGTATCCCCAATGTATTTCCCATGTTTGGGTATCTCCAATATATCTCCAATGCTTGGGTATCTCCAATATATCTCCTATGTTTGGGTATCTCCAATATATCTCCAATGCTTGGGTATCTCCAACATATCTCCTATGTTTGGGTATCCCCAATGTATCTCGAATGCTTGGGTATCCCCAATATATCTCCTATGTTTGGGTATCTCCAATATATCTCCAATGCTTGGGTATCTCCAATATATCTCCAATGCTTGGGTATCTCCAATATATCTCCAATGCTTGGGTATCCCCAATATATCTCCCATGTTCGTATATCTCCAATGCTTGGGTATCACCAATATATCTCCTATGTTTGGGTATCTACAATGTATCTCCCATGTTCGTGTATTCCCAATGTATATCCAATGCTTGGGTATCCCCAATATATCTCCCATGTTCGTATATCTCCAATGCTTGGGTATCACCAATATATCTCCTATGTTCGTATATCTCCAATGCTTGGGTATCACCAATATATCTCCCATGTTCGTATATCTCCAATGCTTGGGTATCACCAATATATCTCCTATGTTTGGGTATCTACAATGTATCTCCCATGTTCGTGTATTCCCAATGTATTTCTAATGCTTGGGTATCTCTTATATATCTCCAATGCTTGGGTATCTCTAATGTATCTCAGATATGTCTGGGTATCTCTAATGTTTATATCACCGCGTTAGAGGGTAAGTCATAGATTTATAGTAATTCGGACATGACATTTGTGATGAGTAAGACATAATTTAAAAACAGAAGTTCAATATTGTTGTATTGATGGCCTTAAGTGGAAATACTAATTTACAGCGTGTACAAATGTCCTGATATACGGTCAGTACAGAGGGTACAGTTCGGGTTTGACCTTCGTAGTTCAACTTAGGGACTAGACAAATCATGGTGTTTTCTTACAAAAAGAGAGTGGAACAACACATTAGGTGAACTGCACGCTTATAACGTTTTAAGTCGGATCGAAAAGTACAATATCATCCGTGACCTAGTTATTGAATTATACGCATATTTTGTTTGCTTAAATATTGATCTATGTAAATGTTTGTAAAGACTGGAGAAGTATTGAGTTCAATAATTGTTTGTATATATATATCACTGATTTATTAATCAGAAACTGGATCAGTGTTGTAAAACAAAAATATTAAAATAGAAATTACACTAAAATGTCAGTATGGATGGCGAAATCACAAAGAACGGTCAGCAACATCATCGAGTATGGACAGCAACATCACCGAGTATGGACAGCAACATCATCGAGTATGGACAGCAACATCATCGAGTATGGACAGCAACATCACCGAGTATGGTCAGCAACATCACCGAGTATGGACAGCAACATCACCGAGTATGGACAGCAACATCATCGAGTATGGACAGCAACATCACCGAGTATGGACAGCAACATCACCGAGTATGGTCAGCAACATCACCGAGTATGGACAGCAACATCACCGAGTATGGACAGCAACATCATCGAGTATGGACAGCAACATCACCGAGTATGAACAGCAACATCACCGAGTATGGACAGCAACATCACCGAGTATGGACAGCAACATCACGCAGTATGGACAGCAACATCACCGAGTATGGACAGCAACATCACCGAGTATGGACAGCAACATCACGCAGTATGGACAGCAACATCACCGAGTATGGACAGCAACATCATCGAGTATGGACAGCAACATCACCGAGTATGGTCAGCAACATCACCGAGTATGGACAGCAACATCACCGAGTATGGACAGCAACATCACCGAGTATGGACAGCAACATCACCGAGTATGGACAGCAACATCACCGAGTATGAACAGCAACATCACGCAGTATGGACAGCAACATCACCGAGTATGGACAGCAACATCATCGAGAATGGACATTACTAAACATGAATGACATTGATAGTATGCTGTACCGGACACTGACTATCTGTTACGGTTACAATGGTAAAGACAATAAGAAATTCGGTGTTGTATTACATCTTACACTGATTTGACACGAGCTGTCGGTATTTATAAAACTTTGAGATAACAGAATGTAGTCAGTTATTCAACATGGACATTTCTATGAAGATTTCACATTCTTATTCTCTCACAAACCTCCCTGGTATTTGTCATGTTTATAATGATTACTGTTATCGTTATAATTGTTTTATATCATACTTTGTATTTTTGCCATTCTTCTCATACCAGAAAGCGCGATGACTTTACAAAATGTAAGATATATGGCAGACTTAACATACTTCAGAAAGTGACTATAAACCCCTGTACTGTCCCGTGCCGTCCTTCTTGGTGACCGTAGAACTGTTCCCTGTGTTGTCGCGTTGTTGACCGTACCTTATAATACAAATATTGCACACCATACCATGCTCGTAGTAATCTTATACATGCCGGTGTCCTTCATAGTCAACAGTCGATACCATCCGGAATTCGTCGTAAATTTTCATTTTGGGGTATTTTTTAGTTAATTCCCGACTGGTTCGCTGAAATTGCTTGTCAAACTGAAAACCGGAAGTTCTAAAATCCGGATACCAGCCTGAAAATCGTATATATATATACCTCGTTTTTGGGTTATATAGACGCTTCCTATCATGGAAGCAAATGCTTAGTGACACTAATCAAAGTACGACACGACCTTCGCTTTTGTTATGCTGTTTATTTACGTTTCACACGTTTCTATTGTATTCAGACATGACTTTCCTTTACATGGATGACCCCCAGATTCATGTGTCGCTACTAACGGAATACTAAAGTAGTTCTGGTTGATAATCCCAGGCTTCCTGCGAAAAATGCTCACAAATTGGGTTTCACCCTATAATAGTACGTTAAACTAAACTCAGAAGGGAAACACATTATTTACGGCGACTATGATGCTTTGCATACTTATTCTCTTGTACTCAGTTTGAACTGATCTATAGATATAATTCATCTAATTTAAGACTGTAACATTAAAGGTTACACTACTGAAGTCATCTATAACCTCTGTACAACCTTCACACACTGATTGATTGAGTATCTTGAATTACACAACAACACATGTATATATAACCTTGATTGTTCATATTTGTGTATATGTTTTATTAATGTAATATACATCTACTCAGACTATATATACAGACATATTTCCTATGTTAGGGAAGAATGAATTCAGCACGCTCCTGGCTTTGCTGCATATTGTGAAAGGATTAAAAACGCGTATGACACGTGACGTGACATCCAACCCGGATTGAAGTATACACTAAAGTTTACCTAACCTTCGATTTAGAATCTTGTCGAGTAAGTTGTCGAAATCTTGACCTCAAATGACCTCAAAATCGTCGTATCATCGCTGTATTGGGGGGAGCAATGCGTGGGGTATTTAAACATATTTGATAGTCGACAATTGGGAATTTAATCTCTTCATAAAGCTGTGTTTGTCTGTCATCCTGATAACAGCTTTTCATTATTAGATTATCAGTTGAGAAAAGAATATTTTGTCATTTCAGCTTCTCGAACGTGAACGATATTTGTATTCTGTTAGATATCCTTGAATTCAAATACCGTTAGAAGTCATTCCTCTTTGCACATTTCGTGCCGAAAACAAATACCAAAACATCCAAATAATTATAATGTGGAAGATCGAATGGTCGTAAGAAAATACACGTTAGTTACCTTAATTTGTAGACAACATGGAATAGTCGATTCGTACGATCATCATTTAAATATATACATGTACACGATAATAATTGTTTACCAAGCAATACAGTGTTTGTTTTAAAAGCAATTCTGTTTCGGTAAGATATTGAATGTCCTCTTCTGTGTGTTTTGTTATTGCACCAAATAAATACCTAATATTTTCTATTATATACATTTCCGTTAAAGATTTTCACTAAATTTCATATTAGAAGAAAATAACTACTTGTACACGTATAACTAAAAGAGTCGCACGAGATTGATCGTAATTTTAAATTTGTTTACAAGGAATTCTAGGTTTATATAATGCGCATTTCATTATTGCACGTACGCGATTTTCCGTCTTGTCTCGACATTTCAGTGTTGCGTTAGAATTTTTGCTTGAAATACCGGAAATGACTAACAATGTTAAATGTAGTCTAGTGTGTACATTGGCTCTGTGCAAGCCAGCGTGAGGCTGAGAACCAGTCTATCTTTGCAAGTCATCGTGAGGCTGAGAACCAGTCTGTCTTTGCAAGCCAGCGTAAGGCTTAGAGGCAATGTATCTTTGCAAGCCAGCGTGAGGATGAGAACCATTCTATCTTTGCGAGCCAGCGTGAGGCTGAGATCCAGTCTATCTGTGTAAGCCAGCTAGAGGCTTAGAACCAGCCTAACTATACAAGCAAGTGTGAGGTTAAGAACCAGCCTATCTTTGCAAGCTGTGTGAGGGTTAAGAACCAGCCTATCTTTACAAGCAGTGTGAGGTTAAGAACAGTCTATCTTTGCAAGCCAGTGTGAGGTTAAGAACAGTCTATCTTTGCAAGCAGTGTGAGGTTAAGAACAGTCTATCTTTGCAAGCAGTATGAGGTTAAGAACAGTCTATCTTTGCAAGCCAGTGTGAGGTTAAGAACAGTCTATCTTTGCAAGCAGTGTGAGGTTAAGAACAGTCTATCTTTGCAAGCAGTGTGAGGCTGAGAACAGTCTATATTTGCAAGCAGTGTGAGGTTAAGAACAGTCTATCTTTGCAAGCCAGTGTGAGGTTAAGAACAGTCTATCTTTGCAAGCAGTGTAAGGTTAAGAACAGTCTATCTTTGCAAGCCAGTGTGAGGCTGAGAACCACCTATCTCCAGCAATATACCCCAAACCACACGTTCCATGAAGAATGTTCGCTATTTTTGTATTTGGTCGATGAGATACTGGCACATTTCGTGTTTCAACATCGATAACAATTACATGTCATTGAAAATTACATCTTAATCTACCCTCATCTTACCAAACCATTATTCTCCTGTGAAGTTTTTCGGATAGTGTATTAACCAACATGGCTACATTACGTACATTAGTAACGTCTTGATAAATTTAATGTTTCTTTTTTTTCAGGCCCCAACAGGGTTATCACATTTATTTTTGTCTTTAGTCAGTTACATAAATGACCAGGTGCATTCGAATATTTTAACATACTACACAGAATATGTATAACATGTCACATATACTTCTTCTTGTTAATGATGAGCGCATATTTCTAAGTACATGCACCTAAAAGTTGAGTCATGCAACTTAGAATTTTGAAAAAAACTATAAAAAATATCAAATAAAAGCTAAAATGTCAAAATTGGAGTAGTGTATATTTTGTTAAATTATTACCAGTTGTTACATTTAATGTTACTTACCAATAATGTTGTCCTAGAACGGCATTGACGCCGTTGTTAGGGGTTACTTACTGATTTCCATACTTTCCATGAATGCTGCTGTCTTAGTCTGTCGTGTGTATGTCTGGTGGTGCGTCTGTCAGTGAGATGTCTTAGTCTGTCGTATGTATACCTGGTGGTGCGTCTGTCAGTGAGATGTCTTAGTCTGTCGTATGTATACCTGGTGGTGCGTCTGTCAGTGAGATGTCTTAGTCTGTCGTATGTATACCTGGTGGTGCGTCTGTCAGTGAGATGTCTTAGTCTGTCGTATGTATACCTGGTGGTGCGTCTGTCAGTGAGATGTCTTAGTCTGTCGTATGTATACCTGGTGGTGCGTCTGTCGAGGAAGTCCCGGGGGTCTCGGTGGTACAGTGGAAACTGTCGTACTTACTTCAGTGATATTGGGGTTCGAACCACATAGAGGTCACTTTCTAACACTCGGCAACATATTTTCCAGCCTCAGTTATGTTGAATGGTGGCATGCTAAACAGACTTCTGATTAGTGTTTTACAAAGCCTACATTGTTATGACTATACCAAGCCGGGTGTTCCAAAATTACGACCACGTGTGGTCATCTGAAGATTCTAACTTATGTCCCAGGTGTTTGGGTAGGATCCAGGTGTAATATCTGATACAAGGGTAGTGAGCTTACCCACTGGAGATAGAATCTCTTTCATTTAATACAATATTACAAGATGCTACGATATTATAAGCTATCAGACGACTTATGGTAAACTTTATTCGCACATTTTAGATAACACTCGCTCGTTTTATTTGTGGTATTCCATCAATTTGTGGATGGTATGTGATACTGACAGTACAGTCAGGTAGCTAGACATCGTATCCTTGGATCACTGTAATTAAACTACAATACAGAATGAGACCTCCTCCAAGATTTCTTAATATTACAGATTTTATTATTTGTCGTTGTGTGTTAAACATTGTTTGATTAGGGTTTTAATTCTAACAACCAAAGATTTAATTCAATAAAAGTTGTCCATCGATATAGCAGAATCTATTTTCGTCCATTATTTGTCCATTTTTATGGAAATTACTTGTCCTATACTCAGCACAAGACACAATTTGACGCTTCAGTAAATACAGACAGCACATTTTTGGCAGGTTCCACAATTCTACTTAACTAAAATCTGAATGTTCGTACTCATGTCGTTTCTTGTATTAAAGTTTAGGGCAATGGATTAATTACATACTTGAACGCTACAGCAATCACAGGATATATTTAACACACGTATATACACATTGGTACAATCACAGGATAGATCTACCTCACGTATATACACATTGGTACAATCACATGATAGATCTACCTCACGTATATACACATTGGTACAATCACAGGATAGATCTACCTCACGTATATACACATTGGTACAATCACAGGATAGATCTACTTCACGTATATACACATTGGTACAATCACAGGATAGATCTACCTCACGTATATACACATTGGTACAATCACAGGATAGATCTACCTCACGTATATACACATTGGTACAATCACAGGATAGATCTACCTCACGTATATACACATTGGTACAATCACATGATAGATCTACCTCACATATATACACATTGGTACAATCACAGGATAGATCTACCTCACGTATATACACATTGGTACAATCACAGGATAGATCTACCTCACGTATATACACATTGGTACAATCACAGGATAGATCTACCTCACGTATATACACATTGGTACAATCCGAGATTTCTTCATCAACCATAATCGAATAAAATTGTAGTAATTTAAACAATACATTCAATTCGCCAAATAATGCTTGATTTGCTCATCTAGTCAATGATCTTCGTGTGTATCTGTCAGTCATACTTGAAATATATTTGTCGACCTACCATAACCACAGTGAGTATTTCTCTGCAAAGTACGAGTTTAAAATACAACAAACTGGTTGCTTGTGGGTATACCCTGTAATACCACACGTATTCTACCCTGTCGTCTGTTGTATGTACGCCCAGTTCTGTAACAAATGCGTCAAATATCGGGTACATAACATAAACATTATTAACATTAAGATTTAACGTAAATCACACACAACACAAACTTGAGTTTTAACCAATAAACAGATGAAAGAGTTATGTTCATTTCAATAGTTTATGTAGAGAAGATTTACTCCCTAGCAGACGACACCCGGGTTCACAATGCGCCAGGTGCAGGTTGTAAATCAAACAACTTATATAGTGTTCCCATCTTCAGTCATTGATCGTGTCACTTTGAACAATACAGATGCAGGTTTTACTCCTATACAGGAGAGGGGTAATATATCATACGCTGAATAATGATACTTTATACGTTACCATTAATATGAATGTCGTATTTATATATACAACTTGATGCCGTCAATATGAGAGGAATAAATTCACGGGTAGAAATCTTAAGTGTTCGACCAACAGATCGACAAAGTGTTGGGCCTGCCACAATTTGTACTGATCTTGCAGATAACAGAAGGAAAGTCGAAGTTACCCCGTACTCGATCTAGGGGAAACGTTTAGTTATAGAATCAAAGAAAATGCAGACAAATCATGGACAAGACATTTGCATTCAATACTAATTCAACAAAATCTGTCATCAAAATAAAATTACATTTTCAAACTCGTGCAAACAGTATTCAACAAACATCATGTGACCGTTTCATTTCGAAACTTGTTTTTACACTCACCGTACGCTTTGTGTTCATACACTAACCGTGCATGTTCATACACTGACCATTTACTCCTAAACATTTGATGGTGCACTGACTATCCATATCCAATACTGTGTTCATACACTGACCTTTCACTCCAATACTGTGTTCATACATTGACCTTCCACTCCAATACTGTGTTCATACACTGACTATCCATATCCAATACTGTGTTCATACATTGACCTTCCATTCCAATACTGTGTTCATACATTGACTATCCATATCCAATAATGTGTTCATACATTGACCTTCCATTCCAATACTGTGTTCATACACTGACCTTCCACTCCAATACTGTGTTCATACATTGACCTTCCACTCCAATACTGTGTTCATACATTGACCTTTCACTCCAATACTGTGTTCATACACTGACCTTCCACTCCAAAACTGTGTTCATACACTGACCTTCCACTCCAATACTGTATTCATACATTGACCTTCCACTCCAATTCTGTGTTCATACACTGACCTTCCACTCCAATACTGTGTTCATACACTGACCTTCCACTCCAATACTGTGTTCATACACTGACCTTCCACTCCAATACTGTGTTCATACACTGACCTTCCACTCCAATACTGTGTTCATACATTGACCTTCCACTCCAATACTGTGTTCATACACTGACCTTCCACTCCAATACTGTGTTCATACACTGACCTTCCACTCCAAAACTGTGTTCATACACTGACCTTCCACTCCAATACTGTGTTCATACACTGACCTTCCACTCCAAAACTGTGTTCATACACTGACCTTCCACTCCAATACTGTGTTCATACACTGACCTTCCACTCCAATACTGTGTTCATACATTAACCTTCCACTCCAATACTGTGTTCATACACTGACCTTCCACTCCAATACTGTGTTCATACACTGACCTTCCACTCCAATACTGTGTTCATACACTGACCTTCCACTCCAATACTGTGTTCATACACTGACCTTCCACTCCAATACTGTGTTCATACATTGACCTACCACTCCAATACTGTGTTCATACATTGACCTTCCACTCCAATACTGTGTTCATACACTAACCTTCCACTCCAATACTGTGTTCATACATTGACCTTCCACTCCAATACTGTGTTCATACATTGACCTTCCACTCCAATACTGTGTTCATACACTGACCTTCCACTCCAATAACTGTGTTCATACACTGACCTTCCACTCCAATACTGTGTTCATACATTGACCTTCCACTCCAATACTGTGTTCATACATTGACCTTCCACTCCAATTCTGTGTTCATACACTGACCTTCCACTCCAAAACTGTGTTCATACACTGACCTTCCACTCCAATACTGTGTTCATACATTGACCTTCCACTCCAATACTGTGTTCATACATTGACCTTCCACTCCAATACTGTGTTCATACACTGACCTTCCACTCCAATACTGTGTTCATACACTGACCTTCCTTCCACTCCAATACTGTGTTCATACCTTGACCTTCCACTCCAATACTGTGTTCATACCCTGACCTTCCACTCCAATACTGTGTTCATACACTGACCTTCCACTCCAATACTGTGTTCATACACTGACCTTCCACTCCAATACTGTGTTCATACACTGACCTTCCACTCCAATACTGTGTTCATACACTGACCGCCCGGTCCAAAAACTGTTTTATTTCTTGTGTATTGTGTTACCTATATTTGTGGAAGATGTTATGTCGTGTTATCGTGTTATACCCTGTGTTCTTCTAACACTTATTTGTAACCCAGGAAGCTGTCAGCTAGAGTGATTGATACAAGTTGTAATAATTTGTTTCACAATCCATGTAAAATAAATAAGTTGATTTCTATAACTCTGTGTGGGAGGTCATCTAGCTTGATCCATGCACTTGAAATGTATGAGCTTCAAAACAAGCCTCTAAGTGCATCTACACTGATCAGGGTAAGATCTTAAATCATCGTCATAGATTGTCAAGTCACCCACATTTCTGAGAATGTAAAAACATAGATAAATCTTTTGTGTAAATAGACAAGATGAAGAAAGCTCTGATCTCTCCTTAGATATAACAATAGATCTGATTACAGAGAAATCACTTTTCTTTATACTCGGATATTGGCAGATTAATTCAGCAAACACGAAGCCATATGTCTGCTTATAACTTCAAAAGCTTTTCACCCCAATTTATCGAATAAGGACAGCGAATTAATGATAACAATTGGATTAGGTTAATCTATTCGTTGGTTATTTATTTTCAGAGGGTAAACGATAGGACACCCCACGGAGAGTCGTATTTATCAGAAAAATATCTTTTATTAAAAACTTTCGACGGTCTAAACAATTTAAGCATCTAGTTTTGGAGTATATACACCACGTTGTTGTAATAGAATGAATAGATTCAACACCAAGTTCCATCCAATGGCTGAGTGCTGATACCACATCCGGCCATGTATGTACAACATAACTCGTGTCTGGCTCAATTATTGGATTACTGAACACCAAGCTGGACAGAAGCGAAATTTAAATATTCCAACATCGCTCTCAATAGCGTGACTGTGTATTATATAAATATAATCTTCACGGGCGCTCTCAATAGCGTGACTGTTTTTTTGTACATATAATCTTCACGGCGCTCTCAGAAGCATGACTGCATCTTAAAAATATAATATTCACGGCGCTCTCAGTAGCGTGACTGTTTCTTATAAACATAATATTCACGGCGCTCTCAGTAGCGTGACTGTATCTTATAAAAATAATATTCACGGCGCTCTCAGTAGCGTGACTGTATCTTATAAACATAATATTCACGGCGCTCTCAGTAGCGTGACTGCATCTTAAAAATATAATATTCACGGCGCTCTCAGTAGCGTGACTGCATCTTAAAAATATAATATTCACGGCGCTCTCAGAAGCGTGACTGCATCTTAAAAATATAATATTCACGGCGCTCTCAGAAGCATGACTGCATCTTAAAAATATAATATTCACGGCGCTCTCAGTAGCGTGACTGCATCTTAAAAATATAATATTCACGGCGATCTCAGAAGCGTGACTGCATCTTAAAAATATAATATTCACGGCGCTCTCAGTAGCGTTACTGTATCTTATAAACATAATATTCACGGCGCTCTCAGTAGCGTGACTGTTTCTTATAAACATAATATTCGCGGCGCTCTCAGTAGCGTGACTGTTTCTTATAAACATTCACGGCGCTCTCTTATGATTTGTTTGTCCTCTAAAACTTGTTGTAGTTCCCCTGTTTTCTTTTTCTTCCGTTCGTTTCATGCTCTCATGTGATGTATTGTATATTTTGTATTTTGTATGTGTTTTATGAAGATGTACAAATCAAAACAAATAAAATGTTCTGTTCTGTTCTTATCAATATAATATTCACGGCGTTCCAGTAGTGTGACTGTGTCTTATAAATATAATCTTCATGGGCGCTCTCAGTAGCGTGACTGTTTCTTACACAATCTTCAACGCACTACCAGTAAAGTGACTCTTTCTTCAGTTTGGTTCAGTTGATAACATAGTTCTATGCCATACAGATATTTCACACGTGAGGGAAATAATACCTTGCCAATGAAGAATTTGAAACTCTTTGTTTTCTTAACGGTCACAGAACTAAATTGAGGACAGTTTATTATTGTGGTTGAATGACCTTTTCGAAGGAATATTTACCAGTTTGATCTCATTTCCGATGTGACTTTTATTTTTATTCAGTCGGACCGCGGAAGAGGGCAAACCTACATGTTACAACATTGAGTCAACGACAACACATCACAATTCTTGCCCTCAGGAAATCTAGGCTCCTTCTAGAACTGTGACTAGCATTGATTTGTTTTCACAAAAATAAAAAGATTTTTTCCGAGTCGAAGTTATGCATGCATACCATGTATTGAGCTGTTAACGAAAATATTAGGCGAATTGTATACTTGATATTTGATACATTTTCGGGCTAATTAAAACGTCTTGTGTATCACAGACGGAGCATGAGACAGGAGAAAGGAGTTTATTACCTTAGTGATCAATATTGTATTAATTTATGTACTTTGAACTAAATTCTCGGGAAGTACAAAGATAATTTCACTTTATGCACTTTGAAATTTCAATATTGATAAACAATACCAGCGTCTGGCTAATGCAATCATAGACACACCATCCCTGGGGGAGGCTTAGGTTTCAAATTAAATATCAATTTTGCGTAATTAAGATTTCCACTTATTAACATTAAAATGTCAACAAGCTACAATTTTCATTGTTTGCGATATTTGATGTAGACATAACGTATAAGGTATCGTCTTGATCTAAATTATATGTATCCTATGTTTTATGTTGTTTTGTAATACTTACGTTGTGTGCATAACTTACCCATAGTAAGTCAATATCATATCAAACAATGAACAGAGTCACACCGAACACTGAACAGGGTCACATCAAACACTGAACAGGGTCACATCAAACACTGAACAGGGTCACATCAAACACTGAACAGAGTCACACCGAACACTGAACAGGGTCACATCAAACACTGAACAGGGTCACATCGGACACTGAACAGGGTCACATCAAACACTGAACAGGGTCACATTAAACACTGAACAGAGTCACACCGAACACTGAACAGGGTCACATCAAACACTGAACAGGGTCACATCGGACACTGAACAGGGTCACATCAAACACTGAACAGGGTCACATTAAACTCTGAACAGAGTTACACCGAACACTGAACAGAGTCACACCGAACACTGAACAGGGTCACATCAAACACTGAACAGGGTCACATCAAACACTGAACAGGGTCACATCAAACACTGAACAGGGTCGCATCAAACACTGAACAGGGTCACATCAAACACTGAACAGGGTCACATCGGACACTGACCAGGGTCACATCAAACAAGGAGCATGGTTACATCAAACACTAAACAGGGACACATCAAACGATAAAATGGGTCACATCGGACAAGGAACAGGGTCACATCGGACAATTAACAGGGTCACATCGGACAAGATACAGGGTCACATCGGACAATTAACAGGGTCACATCGGACAAGGAACAGGGTCACATCGGACAAGGAACATGTCACAGCTGACAATTAACAGGGTCAAATCGGACAATTAACAGGGTCACATCGAACAAGGAACAGGGTCACATCGGACAAGGAACAGGGTCACATCGGACAATTAACATGGTCACATCGAACAAGGAACAGGGTCACATCGAACAAGGAACAGGGTCACATCGGACAATTAACAGGGTCACATCGAACAAGGAACAGGGTCACATCGGACAAGGAACAGGGTCACATCGGACAATTAACAGGGTCACATCGAACAAGGAACAGGATCACATCGGACAATTAACAGGGTGATATCATACAATTCACAGGATTATATCATACAATTAACAGGGTCACATCATACAATTCACAGGATTATATCATACAATTAACAGGGTCACATCATACAATTCACAGGATTATATCATACAATTAACAGGGTCACATTATACAATTCACAGGATCATATCATACAATTAACAGGGTCGCATCATACGATACACAGGATCATATCATACAATTAACAGGGTCACATCGAACAATTAACTGTGTCATATCTTAAAAATTAAAGTTTCATATCGAATAATTGTAACAGGGTCCCATCGTACAATTAACAGGGTCCCGTCGTACAATTAACAGGGTCCAATCGTACAATTAACAGGGTCACATCGTACAATTAACAGGGTCCCATCGTACAATTAACATAGTCACATCTAAGAATTAACTTGATCATAACGAAGAATTAACAAGGTCACCTCGACCAATTATTGGTGTCACACGTGCAATTATCTATGTCACTTTGCTGTGTTATCTCTGCTTACTTGACTTGTTTTCTTGCCTTCATTGACAAAAAATCTTTAAACATGAACATTTGTTGCAGAAACATTCCACAGTAAATCACATGTTGTCATCTTTTGCTGACAATGTCAAGTTTTTCTTGACCAATAAATAACTCATCTATAAGTCGGGATACTCGGCGTTATCAGTATACATTAGGCTACTTCTCACTTTTTCATGAAAACCCAATGATTATACTTTACATTACGGACACACAGTACATACTGTTTATGTTGACTCAAGATTATCTCTATACTCGAGTTCTCTACATGGCGTTCCTCTATGTTACCTCTGTTGTCCCCATTCATGACTGACTCAAATAAGATAATTTACTGAACTATGTTCGATCAGCGACATTTCTCACTGAAAAACACTGTGTGATCATATGAACTTAGACAAGCGAATGAAGTATATCGGAAATCTTAAATGCTTTAAAACATACAATAATTCATCAAATAGTAATTTTGACAATTTTTTTGTATTTATACTACTTTATAAACATATAATGTACTAACTGAATAGGTTCAAACTCACTATATCACATTGGACATTGTCTCGGATAGTGAAGATATCCTGACATCATTTCTTGCCATGTTTTAAATTCGTAAAAGTTTTGTCGTTGAATTCTTCATAGAGATTTCACTCAATTTTAGATGTGATCTTTCATGACGTTATTTAAACCTATAAATCTTTATGCAAACAAGCAACAGTCTGACTTAATGTACATCTAAGCACCGCAAGGTGGCGCTCCTGTTTGAAGCATTAAAACGCGACATTGTAAGTTCACACAGAAGATCACTAGGTGTTATATAACAGTTCCCAGGCGTTAGGAAGCTTAACTATATATTAAAGACATGCACTGGTGACAGTTTATCTTGACTGCTACGCAACACAATTAGTTTATCCACTTTTCTATCATTTATCACATTTCAATCTTCTATTCCATGATGTAGGTGAGACGGAGTTTTAATTCACGCACACAACATTCAGTGAATGACTGAACATTGAGGAGATGGGAACTGGGTAAACAATCAACTGTTAGCGTATTCTCCCATGGGTGTGGACGCGATACATTCAGTGAATGACTGAACATTGAGGAGATGGGAACTGGGTAAACAATCAACTGTTAGCGTATTCTCCCATGGGTGTGGACGCGATACATTCAGTGAATGACTGAACATTGAGGAGATGGGAACTGGGTAAACAATCAACTGTTAGCGTATTCTCCCATGGGTGTGGACGCGATACATTCAGTGAATGACTGAACATTGAGGAGATGGGAACTGGGTAAACAATCAACTGTTAGCGTATTCTCCCATGGGTGTGGACGCGATATTGTCTTTTAAACTCGCGTCTCATTCACCAATTAAAACCGTGTGTATCATAATTTAATCTTTATCTTTATTTTCGATTCATCTATATACTTGTACATACATTTTACAATAACATAAAAACAGACCCAACTATTAGTATATAGCCACTCTTAATAAGAGTTATAAGAGACTAGACAATACAATAAAACATCAAAATATCACATGATACGTTATGATATTAGACATTACACAATATTATGTAATACATATTTACATATAAAACTGGAAAAAACCCAGTTGTTTATTGTTACTAAAATACTGTGTATGTTACCAAATCATCAACGTCGTTCACACATATACTTGTCCATGTTTTACTCATTTCATCTTTCTAATGTATCGATATAAACAGTTTGGTTCGTATTTTACTAACAGATCCTCTGTCCTCTTTGTGTCCTCACGTTCATACTTTGTTCATGTATCGATATAAACAGTTTGGTTCGTATTTTACTTACATATCCTCTGTCCTCTTTGTGTCCTCTTTGTGTCCTCACGTTCATACTTTGTTCATGTATCGATATAAACAGTTTGGTTCGTATTTTACTTACAGATCCTCTGTCCTCTTTGTGTCCTCTTTGTGTCCTCACGTTCATACTTTGTTCATGTATCGATATAAACAGTTTGGTTCGAATTTTACTTACAGATCCTCTGTCCTCTTTGTGTCCTCACGTTCATACTTTGGTCATACTTGTACTTCACGCAAACTTGTCGCTTAATTATTTTTCATTTGCAGAAATTCGAAGTTTGTAGATTTGTGCGTTTCCTGTTAACTCATTATATTTCAATATATAGTCTAGCCCGACCCCCAGTTACCGAGGAATGTCAAGCTTGTCTGACTTTACAACCAGCACAAAACATATATATCGTTATACTCATCTCTGAGGCAACTTGTCTATAAACTGCCGCCTGTGATAACTATGGCGTTTGTCTTTCAAATGTAATTTCACAGACCTTATCTGATTAAACGATTTAGATATTTGAAACACTATTGCTTTGGAAATATTAAGTTTTGATTGATCTCATTAACATATAAAATAAGTTTTGTTGAACGCATTTTGCCAAATACGTTCAACAAAATTGTATTATTATACCCCCAAAATCGTATTTGTTCATTGCTTATTCTAGGTGTTATATCTATGTGTGTTATAGATGTGTTCATGGTCACATCATTTATCGACTCAAGGACAAGAGATTTTTTCTGTAGGTTCGTTATACTACAGGCACACATTATGCCGAGCTTTGTGTCTGGTTATACTACAGGCACACATTATGCCCAGCTTTGTGTCTGGTTAAGCTGTGAATATATGATTATTTAAATGTTAATATATTATCTTTACTAGAAAATGCTGAAGTAATTATACGGTGACCAATGCCTAAATCACAATGTCTAGTTTCCAGTCTGTTCCTTCATGATAGATCGGACCATTTTCTTTGTCACTTTCAATGTATTGAGGACGAATGTGATGAGTAGATTAGTGTTTATGCCTGTCTTTATTTCTCCATATTTCACTGAAGCATCTGTAGGAATTATTTATATACTGGATATAAACGAAAGTTTTATCGACGACTCGATTATAAAGTAGAGTACAATGTCTTTCATCACCAATACAATTTTTAATGACTGGAATCTGGAACAAACCAGCATTGTATGAAATTTGCCAGGTGTTACCAGACACAAGGTTTGATGGCAATTTGACATATTTTACAATTGATGATGAAATTCTATTTTGATAAGAGGTCACAGTTAAATGTTTTAAGTAGAGTCCAATCACTCCACGTGGGTAACGTGGGTGACCCGTTGCCATGAAGCGCCCTCTAGTGGAGATCACGTGGGTTATTGACTCAACTAAAGCAGCTGTCATTGTCTAGGTGTGAAATTGACATATCCAGGTAATCCTGGGGTCCCTTTATCGTAACATGTCACTTCTTATCTTGACTTCAAATTTGGGCAAAATGCATCGTAACAATTCACCGGGGTATTGTAATTTTGTAAAGAGATAATTTCTTGCAGAAGAAAGCAATATGATCACATATAATATAACCATAATCATACTAACTAACGGACTGAGTCTTGCCATGCTTGATTCATTATACAAATATAAGTGAATAACTTCTGAAAAGGTTTCCAGGCTATAAGCCGTTTATGAAAACATTTGTATGTACGTAAATCAGACGGCAATGTTTCTGGTATCAAACCGTAAACCATTACGCTTCATTTGCAAGCAACAGACATTTTTCAACAAGAACCAAAAAACTACTTCTACTTCCAGTAAAATCACATATACCCTTTTATCGTACTGTGGTGAGTAACTATACGTACAGGTGATAGCTAGAGTGAAGCATAAAAACAGATTTTTGATACGTAGACACGGACGTCATAATGATAGGTATTGATGCATAGGGATGTCAACTGGTGACTGACGTGGTACACCATGAGGACCAAGGACACGTGGTACCCTAGTTGTCACGGGTGCGGACTATTAGCCTTCAACAAGGATTCGCTGCCTTCCGTCACAGAGGAAGTTGTCGATGTATTGAAGAGATGGTCCTCGTGTTCCGCTAGGTTCCAGTTTGTGCACGGAGGGCTTGTGTTCGAACAAATAACATTATTTGTATACCGTTTATTATCTTATAATGCAAACCACGATGACGTGTGTCGTACTTACATTACTGGATAAGAAGAATCACAGATCAATCTGCTAGGATTGTAGAGGATTAAACGTTTATGACGAAAATATCAGTTAATGAAAACCTGGTTGCTTTATGGTATGAAATAGGATTTTTTTTTACAAAATAGGTCGGACATGATTCGCCATAAAATGCACGTGTGAAGATTGTAACTTCATAAGATCATGTATATATTATTCATTTAGAATGTTGAAATTAATTCACCTACAAGCGTCGTCAGATATCAGATATCAGTATTCGATTAGAAAATACATACAAACATGTTGTTGTATGATAATCATATTCAATAAATTCATTGATTTTCAAAAATGTACCACCCGCATGAAAAAACAACTTTAAACAAGATTTGTGGGCAACTGTGAACTTCGTTGTTCAACTGTGACTGTCATTTCAAAATTGAAAGAAATCATCTAAATAGCTTAAAATGACATACATTGTATATAAGTGAAAAATTTCAAGCATGCTAAGCCTTCGATATGACAAACTGTTGGATGTACGATAATATCCGAAATAATCCGCGTGGTATTATAGTGGGCACGCGCTATGCATGTAGAATGTCACCAAGTGAACGTTATGTATGATTTGAAATGGATAAGGTCGGATCTATTTCGGCCCCCTGCAGATAAAGTTTGTAAATCCATATGGATCAGCGACAAGTGTTTAATACTGGGCCAGTACTGAGAGATGGGAACTTATTGACAGTTTGTGTATTAGTATTGGTATCAACACATTTAATTATTGGATAAATGTTATGTAATAACGTCATCAACATGTTAATGACTATGCGATCATTTTCTCCACAAAGTCTTCACTGACATGTATAACAGTAAATGTCAAAACTAGATATGTCTTCATACCGAATGACAGACATAATAATCTATTCCTGATCGAAAATTTCCATCATCGTCACCATGTACACGTATTTATTACATTACTTGTTCGCCACCATGTACCCGTATGTAACTCAGTAATTGAACGCCACCATCTACCCGTATTTATCACAGTATTTGATCGCCACCATGAACCCGTATTCAACAGAGTATTTGATCGCCAACATGTTCCCTTATTTAACACAGGACTTGAACATCACCATGTACCCGTACTTAACACAGTATTCGATCGTTACCATGTATCCGTATTTAACACAGTACTTGAACACCACCATGTACCCATATTGAACACAGTAATGCATTGCCATCATGCCCCGTATTTAACACATTATTTGATCGACACCATGTACCCGTAATTCCTACATTATTCAGTTTTTTATTCACTGTTGAATGGAAATTATTCGTACAATCACTATGAAAATTATCAAACACTGTCCTTATGTACTTGTGATAATTAAAAGAATATCAATTATTGTCCAATTAAGATACCAAATCGTTTCTAAAATGAGATAATGTATAAGAAAATGGTAGAATATTTACTCACTAGCCTGTCTCAATCTGGTAATAAGGGAAACGTATTTTTCTGTTTGGCCAGGAGACTTGTGTTATACATGGCATTGAAGCAGGTCTTTCCTACACTTACATGTATACCTTTATACAATTCGAAATCTTGAACAATTTAACATATGTGGGCATTTTTATTAGTAGCACCCTGCATCCGACAAATTACCCGTATGTAAAACTGAGAAATGACTTCCCTCAGAATATTCTCAATATTGTCAGTATATGCTATACTTCATTCAATGATATACAATGTGCTTACTTTTATAATCTGACTTTGTACTTGGACCAGACGATACAATGTATAATTGTTGAAAGTTTTGCATGAAAGAAAATCACCAGTAGCTTATTTAATACGTACGAAATAAAACATTTTCCCAATTTTTTGAAGGATTTATGAACGCGACATTTGAAACTAAAATTTTGAGACGTTATAATAGAATCTCGTTCCCAGGTGTTCAAATCGACAACAGACTTAGGTGACTGTGTGAAACTTTAATCTGTACAACGTTAAGCCAATGTAGACATTCTTAAACCTACAGAGACATTCTACCCGTAAAATATTGTGAATGAACGGGCCGGTACACAGCAAACATGGCGATGAAAGTCCATTCGACAAAAATATAACAAACTTATGTCAAAATATAAGGTAAGGAATGCGAGCGGGATTGGCAGATAATCATAGCAACGGTAATATTCTCAAAACAGAAAACATACAAACGTGCTAATTCAGCAAGATAGCCTGTGTTTCTGTTCATGTCGGCGACGACTTAATTGTAATTAATATAACTTAAAACAAAGATGGGGAATCTTCCAGGTGACTTAACGTTTCAAAGATTATTCGGTTATAAATAGTTTGTAATTGATGATAACATAATTAAACAATCAGCATTCAACAAACTACCTTGTTTTTTTTGTCTTAGAAACTTCAATTTTCCATTATGCATATTTCTTAACAATCGATTGATTCAGAATCAAAGATAAATGTTTAGATAACATGGGTTTTTATAGTTTTGTGCTCGGTTAAAGTCTTATATAAATGTTTGATTTTAACTTGATCATAATTATGAAGACTCTTACACATCCAGATAGCGCGGTGATTAAATCAATATTATTGAAAATAGATGTCTAACTTTGATTCCCGACATTGCGTATTATATAAATATTATCATGTACTGTATAAGAAGTACTAATTTAACTCTGTATACTGTTTTAGATGAAGACATTTCCCTCTGGCTGTTTGTGCAATAATTATGCATTTATAACAACAAAAGTCTGGTACAGCGAATTTGTTTATTTTATATATTATATGTATGTTTGTGTATGGTTTGCCTGTAGCTGTTGTGATGTGCCGCCATTCAGACACGTAGATAATGATGATATTACGAGGGCATTATGGGATAGAGGACAAACATGTATGTTAAATGTCAAATATACTAACAGTTCATTAGTTTGTCAGAGAAATGTAATTAATTCTGGCTGACAGTTACCTTGTGACATTTGACTATATAAGTCAACACACAAACACTTAATCCTTAACTTGAGTAGCTTATCATTTTCGTTTCAAGTGGTAAAAAACTTGTCAACATATACAGACGAGACTGTTCATGGCGGAAGTGACATCACATCATTCTTTTAAACCCAAATAACCCAACGTGAATCAAGTGTCGAAAAGGAATGTACTCTCAGCTGACTCACGTGCTGACAAAGTCTTTGCTATTTTAATGGCAGACAACTGCAAATGTGTATAGCATGCGTAGCTTCGTAGTTTTGTTTAATTAAATATGGTATAATCATCCAAACAACAATGGACATGTTATTATGCGAGTATAGACAACAGAAGACTTGTCCGTGTGAATTGATTTGTATCATTTTGTATCCAATTAATATTTAAATTCCTCTTTCTTTCATGTTTGCCCTTCTCTTGTTTTGTTTTATCTGTTATTCATTTATCTTTTGTTTTCTTTTTATATTTTATTCCCTCTTCTTCATTCTTCTAACGCAGACGTGTGTTGAAGGAATCATACCCTTGAGATCTGTGTGTGGAGGTCAGGTGATTGAATGTGACCCACCCTGTGTGACTCTGTCTCACCTACACGTACAGAAACAACAATAGCTGTCCAGTTATTTAAGAACCAACTTAGTACATGATATAGAGACGGAAGATGAGTCCTTCATGGACATGAAGTAAATCAAGTAAACTTTATTTAGAAGTCGGTTATTTATAACATAGTAAAGACAAGCTCTTCATCGTCTGTACATCCTCCCGCAATCTTTTACAATCGAAATCAAAGTATAAGAGATACATGTCATACAGAGACCTAGACTTGTGTGAAACATCACACGTTTCCGCATGGTTTCAAACATGGGCATATTACATCTTGCATCACATTGACTGAGAGTATGGGTGTTTTTTTCCGGATTACATGTTGTGGTGTTTATAAATATACCTCTAATCAAGGTCTACACTGTTTGTATGTCAGTTCATTGTGGGTCAAACACAATCAATGAAATCATATTGTCCTAAATATTCCTATCACTAAATCAAGATAATACAGTGGTTAAATGATTAATACGTGAAATCGGTTTAAAATGACTAAATGTCGCTTATGTAACTATGATTCATTTCCATTAAAACACTAGTTTATCTTTAGATACGGCAAGTTGTGACAATTTGACATCATTCATAATAATTATCTCTTACTCCGTCTCATTTCACTAAATCCAGCTAAATATGGACGCACGAATTTAAAATACATTCTACATTTAGCTGAAACTTTACAGATTAAAACCACATCTGTATCTTGAAACAAACTAATTAAATGATTATCACCATCTTGACCACACTGCGCATTGATATAAACCTTGTACGTTACTTCAAGTCAATAAGCGGGAAATCAGTATTTACCCCGATCATGAATGAATGAGTTGATATTATAATATTGTATAATTATACAGATCATGTGATATCTGTGGACCAGTATCTAGTTCATATAGATAGTTATCTTGTTTATAAATGTGATCAAAACGGAGTTTTATTGTGTGATTTTCCTTTATATGAGAAGATAAACATGTCGTGTATATATAAAGCTAAATCGTGCTAACTTCAGTTACTTTCAGTTGAAAGTTGGTTCACGTTACCATTGAACATTCGTCACGTTGTAAGACTATATATTGAAGCACGTTGACATATCCACACTGATCCGTACTACTTACATATGAAGACAAATGTTACATAATGGTGATGTTTCTACAACCGAACGTATGAACGTATACTGTATGCAGAATTCGAACTATACTCAGTACATTCAAAAACTCACAAAATATATTTTCTCAATTTTTTTTACTTACATAGGGATACTAAAAAAGTACGGTACATTGCATTATTCCATGTTTGACAATTTATTTGCAACATGTTGAAACATTTTATTGCAAATTGGGTGTTTGCATATAAAATAAAGTCCATATTGCAATAAAATGACGCTTAACAAAAGTTTCGCATGTCTAAAACTGTGCGTTTTTAAATGTACTGAGTATACATATTAGGGTTTTTTAGCCCGTCCGTCAAGCTCAGACCATACAACACTCGGCAACCAATCTGGAGGACGTAGATTCGAACACAGGAATAGACGTGTGATCTTCCTGACATTTTGACTGAAGATAACACATCTAAAGTCATTTTTTCACCACCTGTTGCTCATGTGGGGAAGTTGTCCGGTGTTTGTGAGAGTACAGGTCGGTACTGTGTGGTGACCTATGAACTTTGGTTAAGCCAACTGATCACCGTACATATCTGATATAATGTTAAAACACGCACCCAAGAATCGACATGTACATTGTCAATTTATTTCAGCGCACAAAGACGCGGAAGCAAACACGATTCAGACCACAGAAACTTCATAGACCTTGTACACCCGATATAGAATGTGGGCATTGAGGGCGCCGATTGGTTGGATTGGTATTAGGCCTTGTGCCATTTAGGAAAATCTCGGACTCATTATACTGATGATGTACCGTTTTGTGAAATACTGCACCCGGATCTTGTTTCCCAGACATTTAATTAAATGTAAATAAAACAAAGGAAATGTCACCTTTGTTACATCCGATAACGTCAATTTCATTGCATCACGTTTCGGTACATCAATGTGAAGGACTTGCTCGAGTTCTCGGCAACTCCTACTGTTCATTATCAGTTTTATACATGTATTATACATAGAACAAACTTGCAGTTATATATACAACAGGGCTACAAGGTTCTGTTTGGGTTATAATGTCTGCCATTCAGTGTTGGTGTCTGGGTGAAATGTTCAGCCTTATATCAATCTTAGAGGCGGACATTTTCCGGATGTTTGCACAATTTTGTGATTTGTGTTACTTTGTTGCAATTAAAAAGATGAGGATAAATGGCGACGTTTGTATTTCTTGATGAGTTTATATTGAAATGCATTGTTGGTAGTGAATGCTTGTTAAATGTCTAATACATGATTTCATACACGGAATAATGTTTATAAATGTTTATAAATGTTCCCTGATTCGCTGTACATCATATATATGATTCGGTCCCGAAGTGTCTTCTATGGCACGTCGAATTGAAATGGGCTATTCGAAACTATGTATTATTCGAAATAAAATTTCGGACCCGATGATTTCGATTTAACGATGTCCGACTGTACGTAACATCACACTTGCTATTCTATCCATGTATCCCCATAGTGAAATAAGCTCCTTACGTTGCAACATTCAACCATAGCTGACATAAAATGACAGGCACTTGGACTGTGCTAGTGTAACATTGTGACAGACGCAACAACAACAACAACAACAAGGTGACGACCGTCTCAGTGCGGTGTAAAGATGAATAGCCCCTCCTTCGGCTATTTATATAAGATAATATTTAACGTTGACTGTGTAACGGAGTGGTCCAGGAAGGAAACTAATATCCCATCATATATGTTTACACCAGGGGCTGTATGTATGTCGTAATATAATCTCTGTCACAACATAGTGTCTACAATCAGACTAGAAGACTGATACGTGTCCTTCACTCAAACTTCTCATGACCCCCACACACACGAACATAGCTACCTATCCTTTACTCATTCTTTCTGACTTAACAAACTATTATAACACTTTGATTTACCGTGACAACTGATAAACGTTTTGTATAACTGATATTAAAATACATTATTGCATGCTATAAGTTCATTACCTAACATTCTTCAGGGCTATATCAACATTTATACCATGATAGTCAGGGTTAAATTAAAATCTAATTCAGTATTTTACTTCATAGAGATAAAACTGTTTGAATTATAACTAAATTAACTCTACATTAAGCTGTTACATTACAGAATGGAATACTTTATATGTAATGGGAGAGCCGAGTCTTGCACAACCCCACTTCATCCACAGGTCACAAATATGTCAGCAATTCTCTAAGACAATGTGCATAACTACGATGTCATTTTCCATTCCCCACATATTTTTAAGGGATACATGTTTGAGGATTTGAAAATCACTTTCTTCAAGTGAAAAAAATAAACTGTACGTTGGGTATACATTTACTTACGATTAAATGTGGGTATATGTATTGTATACCAATATTGTGGTGAATATTTGTAAGAAAAACTTGATCCAAAAGTCGACCCCACTTATGACTGCTGTGAAATGCCAAGAATGCAACGACTAAGCACCAGCCTTCTTTATCAAGTAAATAACTCACTAGTGTACACAAGTTTTGCTTTAAAATACAATTAAATGACTACAGATATAAAATATTTGAATAAATAATGTAAATGCTTTTACTTCGTTCGGTTAAATATCCTAGATTGTTTTCCTTACCGTGTCACATAATTTCAAGACAACTTTCATTACCCCGATTCACTCACAACCTAACACTGACATTACGGACATTACCGTCCCGTTACGGACATTACCGTCACGGACATGTACGGACATGTAATATTGTGTATGTTGTAAAGACGGCTTACTCATTCCGGATATTTTCCTGATAATCAAATAAAAGCTCGCTATGAAATCATTACGCAATTAACCTGTCCAGCAAGAAACTCTGATTACTATTGTCGCTCATACTGTAAGGTGTGGGATAGTTTCAGGTTTTCACGATAGTTCAATAAAACTGATTAGAACACGAAATACGCGCAGTTTCTACACGACAGAGCCGATCTCACGTGGACAGAAAATTGCTGCGTAATGGTAGGTTGTTGTTGTTATTTCATTCTTCGGAAAACAACATCCCTGGGTCCTACTCATATTTGAACATCACAGACAGATGCGGAAATTAGATTGTGTTTTATCAGCCGGTTCAATTGAGGTCGCTAGTCCGTGGGGTACTCTAGTCGAACGATTATCAAATCAAGCACACTTCAATGATCACTCGGCTATTGTTAATTTACCCCACTACGAGTGTACGGTTGTGAAATCTGTCAATTTTCAGACGGTTACAGAGACGTGGATGGCGGTAAGATAGACATCTAAACAGGGTTACTGGAGCAAAACTTCGGTCTGATAGGAAGATGTTATACAAGACGAACAATACAAATATTAGTAATGTGATAATTAATAATCAATATTAATGTCTCAGACGTGTTTTATAGATTCCAAGTTCATCGTGTATTACTGTAGTACAAATAGTGTAACCTTGACAAGCGAAGAAAACAATTATGATTTATACCTGAGACTACGTCCAGATAAAGTTGAAGTGGTCCTGGAGAGTGCCTGTTAATATTGTTCCTAGGGTTGAAATCATTTCATTACGATATTACCCATCAGCCGGATAAGAAGGTTGGACTCTCATTCAATTCTAAGAAATTTAAATTGATTCATTACGGAATATGTTGCACGTTGTTTAATTACTGATTTAATTTAATTACGAAACGTATAATTATGCGAATAAGAGTTTTAATAATCGTGTATGAAATTTAAATTTGTTTGTGAATATTTCATAAATGTTGAAGATTTTTTTTTTTGAATAAATCAGAGTGAACGCTCTCAGACTTACACGTGACTTAATTCACGTTTACTTTGCTATTATACTAAAATATATTTATATATTCATTTTACAAACATTAAGTTGGATGTTTCATTTATGTTAACAAATTATTACGTACAATACCAGTACTGTTTGATATGCAAACACAAATGTTATACTGCCACATACAATTAACAGTTACAAAACTTATTTTTTATACTTTAATATGTTTTTAATGTTATAATTTTATTTAGACGAATAAACCGCTATTTCTGTTAAAAAATACAATTAGTTTTGTACGTTTCATGACTAGACATATTTCAGCGATGTATATTGTGTACATTTTTATCCACGTTCATAGTAAAAATCAAACATTTTGTATTTCTCAGTGATCAGCGTACATCGTGGATCAACATGCTATCTGGAGTGATGTATATCGAAAACATTGGAATAAAGTTGACGAATTTCACCGTGTCTGTAAATTTGATTTTTGATGAAAACTATGATCACAATAGTAACACAAAATGTGTCGTGACGAAGAAAGGTAAGTGCATGATTATTGTTGTTTGTATTTGGTCAGCCTGTGACATATATAGAGAGTAGTCTTACGTGTTGTTAATTGAACGGAACTCTTTCTTAGGTACCTCCTAGAAATGTCAATCCGCAACATATTCTGAGGCAAGAAAGAAACTGTGCACTTAAGTTACTTACTATTTTTCAGGCAACTCTTGTAAAATTCAAATTTGGTACCAACATTGAAGATATTTACCTACCTATATGATGCAGCGTGTTCCATCATAATCCAAGATAAAAGCACTAGTTTATTCCACATTAGCACAAACTGAACATCGCAATTTTAGGATTGTCAATCGACTGTATTATTTTCTTTATTCGTTTACTGTAAATGTGTTTGACTTTCTGTAATTTGTTCTACACCGATTGTGTCAATCTCTCATATGAAGTAAAGCAGCAATTGTTACTTGCCCTCTGTCCTAGAAAGTCCAATATGTGCTCGATTGAATTCATGTTCGCTGAGCAAGCTGGCCGTGGTAACACGTCGACGTTATGCTTTGCGTCAGCCGAGCAATATGATTGTGACCTTGTATTATCGTGTATAAGCACATTGGGATTCTGATTCAGAAACAGACCGTTGGATGGAGAACGTTGTCAGTATAGCGCCGGGCATTTAGATTGTAAGGAATGACGACCAGATCTGTTTTTCGACCACCCATTATCGCACTCCAAGCCATTACGCTGCCCCTACAATATCGATCCCGCTCCAACAAGCAATTATCAACAAAACGTTCATATCGACCGCGGAAAATTGCGGACCCTACCATCAGCAACGCTAAGATCGAAACAGGGCTCGTCGCTAAACAACACCCTTACCCATTGGGTACGAGACTAATGTAAATAATGTTGAGAAACAAAGGTTATATAATTAAGATGATTAATTATCTGCCCTGAGTAGTCCCGCCTGGTCCTTATTGTATTTGCAAATGGTTAATAACGGCTTGTCTAAATATGCTGTAATCCTCCATCACGTCTACACCATCAACCCGGTCCGGTCACAGCGATACAATATGCACTGTTTCAGTGGTCCTCCATCACGTCTACACCATCAACCCGGTCCGGTCACAGTGATATAACTTCTGTTCTAGGGTGATAGGTTCTGGTTACATGCTTCTCTTTGACTGCACAAGCAATGGACACATATGAAGGACATGTGCTTCTGTTGTTTAATCTGCCAGACCACATGAGCAATACCGTGATGGTGAAATGTTCAGCTTGGCATACATGTGGGCGTTAAATGTAACGCTTGCGTAAACCGGTCTTCATGCAGACGTGCTGTCGTTTCCATTAAACTGTCTGAAAGAATGCCATCTCTGACGCTTCCAAAATGGTAAAAACGCTGTCCCAGATTGATTATTGTGTTGCGAGGATTGTTAAACTATCTTCAAAGGTCAGTGGCACTTACGTCCGACGCAAAGAAGCACAAAAGCTTGAACACTGTCGTTTTCGGGAAGCCATGGCATCTTGTAAACTAGTCGAATTTACTGTTAACTGAGGTTTTAAGATTGTATAATGGTTGAGTAAATCGGTCAATGACAAACAAAACGTGTAAAACATTTTGCTCGATGCGCACAAGCGTAAAGTTGCATAACACTATTCGGTCAGTTCGGAGGACAAATACCTAATACAATGTAAGACAAATTCGGTCAATATGTTTGCATACATGCGTGTCGTTATACTGGATAATTCCAGTCAGTTTTTCCGAGCAGTAAAAAATATAGCAAATACAAAGCTAGCACCGATTTTTGTATTGCGTCTGTATATCATATCGTGCTTATTAAATTCAACACGATGCCGTGTAATTACTACAACGTTCCTTGTGAGGGAACATGACCCTGAACCGTCTGCAGCACCTATTACACAAATTGTACGTCGAACCTTAGGATAAAGACATTTAATAACACTTTACCATAGACTAGTCTATGGTTAACCACTCGTTTGAAGGCTCTTTCCATGCAGAAAAAACCAATATAATTGAGCGCCACTGTACGATTTCCAACCTCTTCTTTAAGTAACATCCTTTCAGGAAAACGCAACATGTGAGGTCACTATCTGCAAGCAGTAAACAATATTTAAAGAAGAAATAGGAAATCGTACAGCGGCGCTCATATATTCTTTTTTGTGGCTTTTTAAGGAATATGTTCAGCTGTTGTCATCATTATGAGCAACATGTACTTTGATAAGAGAAATAAAATGCTGTTATGTTTTAAATAACCGAAGCACCAATATTGTCTCTACCTGAATCTGTGTTCGACCACAACCAAATTGATCAGCTACAGACTGAGCAGTTTTGCCTTGCTCAAGTAACTTGATTGCAGCTACACGCTGTTCTAAGGTTAAATAGATCTTTTTCTTCTTGGTACTCATTGTAAAACAAAACGTAGCTTATAATCTAAATAATAATTTATGAAGTGAACTGAATGAAGTATCAGAACGATATGAAAGTGACCTAGTCATAATGCCAAACTTCCTGCTCAAAATTAACCAATTACAGTTTGTCTAAACATTAATGAACGTAAACAATGAACGTGCACATCTTACGATTGCCGACACAATTACGATCAAACACATTAAAGGGCACGTCCGACAAACACTCTTTGAGGTTAATAATACATACCTTAGGTGTGAACAACAATTGTCATCGAAGGGGCATTTAATTGTTTCCAATTTACCAAATCGCTAATCCTGAACGTGTTTATTTACTCAATTACACATATGCCGATCTAACAATGCTGGTTCTCGTATTGTAATCGCTGTAGCGTATACAGCAACTTGAAAGCGGAAACCAAAGTGTCATCACATGCGTAAATTAAGTGTCGTCAATTTCCGTTCGGACCGATTTTTACCGAAGCCGTTCAAGGGAGGTAAATTTGTCGTGTCGGTACGTTTCTTGAGTGTCGTTTGTCGTTATAGGGAGTTGTCGTTCCTGGGAGGGAAAAATACGTTGAAATCGCTCGGGAGGAAAATTGAATGTCGCTTAAAGGAGGGAACCGCTCAAGAGAGGTGACGTAACTAGAGGGAACACTGTAGTATTAAAAATATCGTTTAGGTCATCATTATTAGATAAAGTACTCGTGATTCTCACAATTTATGGACGCGATAACTCGATTTTTGCAATTTATGGACGTGATAACTCGATTTTTGCAATTTATGGACGTGATAACTCGATTTTTTACACGAAGTTATAGTTGTTTTATCACGAAGTTCGCATGAATGAGCTATCCGTCATCTTCGTCTGTCCGTCAACAGTATCCCGGAACCCGGCAGTAAGAAATGGGCGCAATTTGTCATTCTGTGACCCTCTACCGAAATTGATTTCATCCTTACTCCCTGTAATCTGAACGCGATGTTATGCTACCAGGTGGTAACTTGATACAGGGGATAGTCTGAATTCACTACACCGGTCCTGGCTTCCTTATATATACAACTCACCTATATGTGCATACTTTCGAGGTGAGAGATATAATTACGGTATTCACTAATCTCTTGTTCACTCTTGTTGTGTGGGTTTGCTACGTCAACCAACACAATATACAGAAAATATCAAGTGTTTAATACTAGAACTCATTATTTTATGTTTGTACACATATTTGTAAGTTAAACCGGATATATCCTTATTTTCCTGGAAGTCAGAATGTGTGAGAGGGGGACGGGGATAGTACAGATTTCAGCGTGGACGTACGTAAGTACACAGGACGCGAGCGGGTGTGAGTGGGGGAGCGGGTGTGGGTGGTGGAGCGGGTGTGGGTGGTGGAGCGGGTGTGGGTGGTGGAGCGGGTGTGGAGTGGGAATATGTGTTGGATAGCTCTGCTACTGATTATAGTCTTATTTATACTTTTTTGTTTCACATTACATGCATTAATATTTAATCCGATTACGTTGTTAAATACTAAACTAATGTCACGTCCCGTATCCGCGGAAGATTATAAAAGCTATTTTAATTTTGCGACAAAATCATTATAGAATAAGAGTACAGTAAAAAGCGATAGCGACAAACGTTGCCTAGAAATACTGGATGTGAAAGTAAGTTTACAGTGTAATTTAATATGGCAATATAATTACTTTGACAAGATTTGAAAAGCTATAGAAGTATTCGATCGGCCCGTTCCGTTCATAATTGCCTCTTCTGCGTGCATGGTGTTGATAGAGGGTTGTGTTTGCAGAATCTGTTTGAGAAGGCATTAATGACAATTTATTGTCGTGGAAATATTGTAAGCAAATATGATCACTGCGTGGGGTGAGCCAAGAATGCCAATTAGATCATGACATCTATGCGAAATATGCGAGTAAACATGCTATAAGCTTTTTATTTGTTTCCTTTATAGAACATTAGGTGAATTTACAGTCAAAACTAGACTCACATTGACTGTAATATTAAGAGGGTATAAGTATCATCAATCGTGGACAGACAAAATGTGATTAACAAAATCTGCTGAGTCATCCATTTTCTTTATTTTAAACATTCTGCGGTCATTTAATGTTTCTCATTTGAAACGTGATTGTTGTTGGTAGAATGTGTAAAAGGAGAGTTCACAAAACTTTGAAGTTCTTTAAATATTCCAAATATGTTAAATATTCTCGTAAATTGTACTACGCCCCGGATTGAATCGTTACTTAGTAAATTGTTCTACAATGATTGAATTCGGTGACCAGATCGTCATACAGTGATAGGTAAAAGTGCAACGATGTACTCTTGAAATGATGACACTTGTTGTGCGTATTGCATGGACTATAATTCAGGTTTAGTTCAAACATTCATATTGTCCAACTATTCTATTCTGTGCCACTTGAAGAAGTATACCCAAGTTGTCGTATACGCTTATTTACATGTATGTATGTGTAGGCTATGTTCAAATGTTTTCTGTGATGAAAATATGTAGGCAGTTAGTGTCTATTGTTCGGTGTTTATTCTAGTTGATCTGTGTAATATCTTCGACAATAGTTAACGTCACTTTTACATATTCTACACAGTAAACACAGCTCACAGTAAACACGGCACACAGTAAACACGGCACACAGTAAACACGGCACACAGTAAACACGGCACACAGTAAACACGGCACACAGTAAACACGGCACACAGTAAACACGGCACACAGTAAACACATCACACAGTAAACACGGCACACAGTAAACACGGCACACAGTAAACACGGCACACAGTAAACACATCACACAGTAAACACGGCACACAGTAAACACGGCACACAGTAAACACGGCACACAGTAAACACGGCACACAGTAAACACGGCACACAGTAAACACGGCACACAGTAAACACGGCACACAGTAAACACGGCACACAGTAAACACGGCACACAGTAAACACGGCACACAGTAAACACGGCACACAGTAAACACGGCACACAGTAAACACGGCACACAGTAAACACGGCACACAGTAAACACGGCACACAGTAAACACGGCACACAGTAAACACGGCACACAGTAAACACGGCACACAGTAAACACGGCACACAGTAAACACGGCACACAGTAAACACGGCACACAGTAAACACGATAAACACGGCACACAGTAAACACGACACACAGTAAACACGGCACACAGTAAACACATCACACAGTAAACACGGCACACAGTAAACACGGCACACAGTAAACACATCACACAGTAAACACGGCACACAGTAAACACGGCACACAGTAAACACGGCACACAGTAAACACGGCACACAGTAAACACATCACACAGTAAACACGGCACACAGTAAACACGGCACACAGTAAACACGGCACACAGTAAACACGGCACACAGTAAACACGGCACACAGTAAACACGGCACACAGTAAACACGGCACACAGTAAACACGGCACACAGTAAACACGGCACACAGTAAACACATCACACAGTAAACACGGCACACAGTAAACACGGCACACAGTAAACACGGCACACAGTAAACACGGCACACAGTAAACACGGCACACAGTAAACACGGCACACAGTAAACACGGCACACAGTAAACACGGCACACAGTAAACACGGCACACAGTAAACACGGCACACAGTAAACACAGCACACAGTAAACACAGCACACAGTAAACACGGCACACAGTAAACACAGCACACATAATTATATTGAGTAACATACATCTCATAACACAAACATTGTGCGATGTTTTATACAATAATAATATATTCATATGATTAGTGTTCCATATATTTACCTTTTGATATCTAAATATATAATCACGTGTTCTGAGTAGCATTTTCTTGGTAAAGTAAACTAGGATCGAATATTCTTCCCTATCAGAAATTAGACACTTTTTGTCGAGGCGAATCGGTCTCCAAACATGATGCACGCTTCTAGTATCACCTTGGACAAGTCGTTCAGAACTGTAAATAGTTATCTTCAAACGTTTAGGGTATTCTAGAATCTGAACTAATCTAAAAGGAACCTCAAACAGCTACCCGAGATATAGGTGAACTTCCTTATACATAAAATATGTACAGTTATATTAAAAGTTCAGCACTTGACATACATAAACATATTGATAAAGTCGTTTACATTTTGTATACATAAAACACGAACTTATAGAAAAATATAGACATGAAGTTATAATGAGGAATAAATATGGCAAATATATGGCTTTCCCCTTTTTTGTCCTCCTAAATTATCCTTAGTTGTTCTTTGTGGTAGGCCGGGCCATTCCTTTTCATCCCTTTTCCAATACATGTTTGTCCTTGCACCTCCTCAATGCTTCATGTTTTTAGACTGTTGTTTTTCCGGAAGTCAGTATGGGGGAGGCATTGTATTTTGAATGTGGCGTTCCTTCTAACAACTTGATCTCGCTGACATATGATTTTGATTGAACTTTAAGGAGATTTCATCTCTACAACAAATCAGTTCTATTGTTTAATTGGGTTATTAAAGTTTGGTACCGAGTTGGTATTCCTGTTTTCACCGTTTTGTATATTTGTGTTTTGTGCCCCTATTGCCTTTTGTAATTGTTTACAAGTACAGTTGGACCTCTTTCATTCGAATTCATCGGGTCCGAAATTGCATTTCGAATAATACATAGTTTCGAATAGCCCTATTCTATTAGCCATGCCTAAGAAGATAAATAGGGACATGATATTTATTTCGGATGATACCAAGTATTCGGATAGAAGGTTGTCCCATAAACGAGGTCTGACTGTATGTATACATTGTCATGTTGTGATAGGGGCTGGCTTTGTACTTTGTGGCGTTTCCTGCTTGATTTCATTGTTCAGTTTTATACATAGCATTGACGTTGAACTGTTTGTGATGAAATTGATTTTGTAATATTAAATTCGATACATATTATTGTATGAACTTCTGGTATGTTAATTTAATATATTATGTTGTGTTTGAATTACCAAATGTATATATGTTCCATTAGAGATTCCGATATACTGATTTATCATAAATGAAATAAAAATATTGTGGTCATATAATTATTTAGTATGGTTTTCACACGTGTATATATATATGATGCAGGATTGTTGACAAAAATCATTTCTCATAACTACTGAATGAGGAAAAGTATTCATTTACTAACCCTAAGAATTCTCTAAAAATCCTGTATTGCATTTCTGCCGTTCATAATGTATTGAATTAAAACCCCCAACATTAAAAACTCAATTAACATTTCTTATACACAATTGTAACGTCATAACCAATACCATATACATGTATGTAAATTTATGTTCACGTGTTTTATATCCTGTTCTGTCCTAAACGTGTTTTATCCTTTTCTGTTCTGAACATGTTTTATCCTGTTCTGCCCTAAACGTGTTTTATTCTGTTCTGTTCTGAACATGTTTTATCCTGTTCTGCCCTAAACGTGTTTTATTCTGTTCTGTTCTGAACATGTTTTATCCTGTTCTGCCCTAAACGTGTTTTATTCTGTTCTGTTCTGAACATGTTTTGTTCTGTTCTGAACATGTTTTATTATGTTCTGTCATGAGCATGTTTTGTTCTGTTCTGTTCTGAACATGGTTTGTTATGTTCTGTCCAGACAACATGTTTAGTTTTGTTCTGTTATGAACATGTTTTGTTCTGTTCTGTTATGAACATGTTTTGTTCTGTTCTGTCATGAACATGTTTTGTTATGTTCTGTTATATTATATCATGAACATGTTTTGTTCTGTTCTGTCCTGAACATGCTTTGTTATGGTATGTTCTTGATCAGTGTAGTGTGTACATCTTGGAAAGACGATCAATATTTGTTGATTATTTTTTTCAGGACGAAGTATTTCAAACTGTAGATTAAATCTGTATTCACGACTTTACACGTAATGAAACGGAACACAAATACACGATGTCTAATTACTTCCAGTTTAACCACGTCCTGTGACACTCTTATCAAACAATAATCTCTAATCAGAATTAATTTGTTACATTTTGTATGTCATGTTTTGCAGACAAGTGGCGCACTTTTTGTAACCTACTTCGTGTAAACATGACTTACAAACATGTTCCCCGATAACTCTGGAACAAATAAGCTCATTGATTTCTGTAGATTCTCGTACAGTTGTGGCTAGATCGTTACTTGGTCGTGACTCGGGCTAGACCGTGACCGTGACTGAATCGTGTATGTGATTAGATCGTGACTGTAATTAAACTGTGAGTTGATTATATCGTGACTGGCTAGATCGTTACTGTAATATTGTATCGTGACTGTGATTAGATCGTGACTGACTAAATTGGGATTATGGTTATATCATGACATGACTGGATCGTGACTGTGACAAGAACGGAACTGTTATTTGATCGTGACTGATATTAGATCGTGATTGGATCATGACTATAGCTTTATCGTGACTGTGATTAGATCGTGACTAAGACTGTGACTGTGACAAGAACGGAATTGTTATTTGATCTTGACTGATGTTAGATCATAACTGGATCGTGGCTGTGACTATATCGTGACTTTAATTAGATCGTAATTAAGACTGGATCGTGACTGTGGCTAGATCATGACTGTGATTAAATCGTGAGATGACTAAGACTGGATCGTGACTGTGATTACATTGTGACTTTGACTAGATCGTCCAGCCACCTAGACGTTAGAAACTTGAGTCCAGTTATATGTTTATACATCTTAGATTAATGCAATCAATTCATTATATTCAGTTTACTAATATCCTGTTAATCGTATCGCTGTAAAACTATAATACAAATCATGTTACATCACGATCAGTATCAGCTTCAGTTTTCCTTGTAATATGATGTAACAGTGTACAATTATTACATACTTGGTGTGGACCTGTGTTTGACCTGTCAAGATGCCAATCCTCTTTGTTCGGTAATTTCAACATATCCGGGATAATCAATTACTAAACTTTACACTAATCATCGTCGAATAATGTTTTGTTGATGATGTTTTTATAGAAACAACTTGATTATATTACATATCCAAATTTGTGGGTGGTTATACCATCACGGTGTAAACTAATTGGAACACAATTAATTCTCTGAAATGTCACATATATTCCTTTCTGTGGTTTATCCGCTCAAAGCCGTTTCTTATCACCAATCCCTCATATTGTCCTTCACGTGTAGGTACAAATGTACAAACATACAAAAACAAACGAAAATAAAATATATGTTCACAGGAAAGAAATAGAAGAATGCACGACTTGACTGGATACACTAATGATCAGTACACCGGATAGACTTCAAACTTTCTCCAATTTTGATATCGGTCTAAATTACAGACATGAAGACAATGTTTATAAGAACGAATACACTAACTGACATTCGAGACTCGGATCTTTTATACTTAAATGTCAACTAGAATTTCCCCACTCTGTGGGTCTGAATTCAGAGGAAATTTCTTTAAAAAACTCTCATCATTTCCGTTTGACCGGGTTACACTATGTAAAATCAAAACACCACCTGATAGATATTTATTCTGGTACCAGCGACGACATTCCTTGCCCTGGATAAAAATGTGATAAAATATATCCGGAAAAAAACCGAATCGTGATTCTATGAAAAATCTGTCACTTTTAACAAAAACAATAAAACAAACAAATTATGATATTTATATCCTTATATGTCAAGTCACACATGTGACATGTCTCCACATATGATCATAACAGGTAATAAATGGCCTTCAATATGTGATATTGAATTACAATATACGTACATTTTCGATAATCATTTTGACATTTTCCAGCAAGTCATGAGATTAGATAGTGAGACTGTTTATTGATGTTTTGTTTTATTGAAACAAAATGGCGATACATCATGATATATCAGCAAGGAAATACAACAACACAATCAAAATTTTGTTGAACAAAACGAAGACTAAAGTGAAATAGTTGCGTTTTTAATGGCGTTAAGTATAGATAGAATTTTAGGTCGAATTGGAAATAAGATTATTTTTGTTGGGTAGTGTAAATACGACCAACTTTACATTGATTCATGATAACTTCGTGGTAGTCTCCAAACTTGTTACGTATATTTTATTTCAATAATAGTTCCTCCTCCTATCATTTATCAAAATAAATAAAATATATACCTTACAGACTCGAATGCCATTAACTTGAACGTTGTTGCAAATATAACTCCATAGGGGGGACGACATACCAAGTATGTATGATATCTCTGTGTGTTGTGACAAGGAGCTTGTCAATGAATAGTGCATGTTTTGCAAACAAAATAGACACACGTGCTAAATGCGCCCCTGTGATTTCCCTCTCAAAAAGACTCATTCAGAAATTGCTTCAATTTTATCAATGAAATCAAGACGAACAAAGAAACGTGAGATTTTAAAAAGCAGTTTGTCACTACGTAAGTTTCATTAAAACTCCACCTTTTATAGAGTTGCAGTCACTTTGGCTTTCAATCAAGGGCAAATAAAGACTCGATAATAAAAATCATATGCAACGTAAGCATTTTAATGTGCAAAGATTCAATTTATGTCTACTTAGTTACGATAAATCTGCAACAGGTCTCCGTGTTCATTTATATATCTCGAGTAAATTCAGGTCAACACTGAATGAACAACTTCGCACTAGAAGTAAACGACCAACTTCTGCCTAGGTTGAAGATGAAACATTAATGTTTGTGCTACGTTCACGCGCACGAAATATACACATGCGGTAACAATGCAACGTGTACAGTGTAAATCCGGAACCTGTTTGCATGATTGTATGATATATATTTTTACTAGGAAAGTCAATATTTGGTTATTTTGTTAACCGGTTAACCGAATATGACATTCGGTTCGTGTTTCGCATTTGTCGTTTACATTTAACAATGACACCGGTAAACTAGACCTATATTCCTATAGTACTAGTTCGGAAAGTATTTTATTTCCGATAAATACTGAACATAAACCATGAAAACAATAAGAAATATCAATAATTTCAATTATTTTTAAGAAAACACCATTTTTTATTTCAACATAATATATATTACGAAGTGAAAAGTAAATGTTTTCATAAAAAATAAACAATTTAACCGGTTAGTGATTTTACTAACCGATAACCGCATGTTCGAACGGTTAACCGATTAATCGTTTACAGCCGCAGTTTTTCGGCGCAGCTGTACTTACATGGTTTTGCTATTTGCATATCAGTGTTGTGAAAAACAATCAAATCTTACGTTAACCACAAAGGCAATTTCTCTTTAATCGAACACCTTTTGTAACCTTGACGCGGATTGGTTAACCTTTCGATAAAGTGTGCGTCCGCTGAATTTCGGTGAATTTACCGAAATCCATTTTGTAACATCGTAACATCTCGGTTTTTTATGCGTTGCACAAGAAACCTCTACCTTCAAATTGCGCCGTCCATCTTTTTTCAAGATATTTCTTGTCACTCCTATACAGTTGTATAAGATACATGTTTACCCTTGCACCTCATCAATGCCTGATGTTTTGTTAACTGTTGTTTTCCCGGATATCTGTGTGGGGAGACAATGCCTTGTGTATATGGCATTCCCTGAAACAACTTAATCTCTTTTTCTTATTCACCATCGACAGACGCCGTGGTCTGTTCCAAACAAAATTTTAGGTCTTTATTCATGTGACATGAGAAATAATTTCACAACAATACAACTTCAGAGTACAGTCTTTTAACTAATATTTTAAACATGATACACATAATAACAAAACTGTAAGGTGAACTTCGTATTAGTTGAGACGGATTGGCGCAGGTAAAACGACACATGTTTGTCTTTGTGTTTTGTGATAATTCATCAGCCTTACAGGTAGTTATCACTGACTATTGTCGATATTTGAAATGTCGATACTTATTTGTACATGAATTTGCATCGTCGTCAATTTGGACGACATTGATTTGGTGCACCAAAACGCACTGCAAAGCATTGCTTCATGGCGACAGGTTCATTAATTGCTTGTGTTGCTCGCTGATACTTAATACCATAGAAATAACCTAGTTGTTTGGTTAGAGGAACTACTTTTGGAATGTCAACCATACGTTGGTACAAGTGAAATGTGTACTGGAAACAATTAAGTCAGTTCAAATGGGGAAACCATTAAGTCAGTTCAAATGTGGAAACCATTGAGTCAGTTCAAATGTGGAAACCATTAAGTCAGTTCAAATGTGGAAACCATTAAGTCAGTTCAAATGTGGAAACCATTAAGTCAGTTCAAATGTTGAACAGTAGCGCAGGAAGGTAGAACCTAGGATAATGTGACCTGATATTCAAAAATATACTCAAACTGCAATTCTGCGAAGGATTCATTTTTTCATGGTGAAATACATGTAGTTCAAGTGTTGAGAGTTCAATCTACCCCCATATTCAAGCCATCCCCGATACTCTGACATCGATTTCATATTACTTGTTAACGATTTTGGGGCCAAGGGATCAGCTGGTTAACTGAATTAGAGAGCTAGGGAGAAGCTGGTTAACTGATTTAGCGGGCGAGGGAGAAGCTGGTTAACTGATTTAGCGGGCGCGGGAGAATCTGGTTAACTGATTCAAAACAATAGCTTCAAAGAAGTACAATAATGCGCATTTAATTGATAACGCGCCTTTAAAACGAAAGTTGTTTTGTTTGAACGTAGGATTAGCATACTTTGTTTCATAACCAACGAATTTATTTGTTCCGTTCTCTTTTAAAACAATGAGCATGTTTGTACTTGCAAGTATTTAAGCTGTGTAGAGTGCATTCCATTTCAGTATGTTTAGTCGGTTTGTGTACACGAATGAAATGCGCAACTTTTTCTACTATCAAAGGACTGGAAGTACTTAAGACGTACACGATGTTCGTGTTATTGTTATATTTGTTTTAACGCCTGTTTCCATCAGTATTTTAGTTATGTACGAAGAATTAACAAAAATCATTAGAAATTCTTTCAAAATGAAATTCTTGCATACTTTTTATTTAACCACATGGTATTGATACGTGTATAATTACATTTGCGTGTCGACAATAGCGAACTATGAGGTCAACATTTGAAACTAGAGCCGGGTTTGGTATTAAATTCAAGGATCTCTGTAAAAACACGTGTTTATGACATCTGCATGCTTGGCATGGTATGTCTTATGATTGTATTCTACGGTATGCCCTTGGGTATAGACTTTGTTATTTTGTAGGTAATATTATTTTCCAGACAAAGCAAGTTACTGGTGTAGAAATGAAACGTGATCTTACATAACAGACTGTGGCATATTATACATGTTTGGCTTGTGTTTGTCCTGTTTGAGACACGTTATTGTTCCATATTGCGTTCCAGATTAGATAATCGCCCACGTACATATAGTGTAACGTACAATTACCTCACAAGATGCTGTTTGTTATTAACAACATTTCTCGGGAATCTTTGTGGTCATACACAGATAGTACTTGATGGACGACAATGGGTCAAATACAGCATTAAGATAAAACTTTAGAGATTGTTCAGAGATAGAGACTCTCAACAGATGTTACATTATGTTGTTCAGGTAACATTGAATCTACTCTGGGATTACTGTTATCAATGCCCTTATTTGGTATCAATATCATTCGCTCCAGATTTAGAGTTTTGAAGCAAACATCTCACTTTAAGCGGAAACAGCGCAGCCGAACATTCAGTGTGGAATATGAATGACTTTCGTGGTGGTAAAATTCACGCGGAAGTGACTTGGATGAAGTTTGGATGGATGTTGTTTTATCATCTGTCCTGCACTTGAGTTTAGATATCTAGCACTACTGTAATCATTGAAGTGGAGGTCCCACTGAGCTAGTGGGACTTTTATTTTCAGACCTAATATGACCTTGAACGACAGTCATCTCATTGTACAAATATTTACATTACCTACTGGTCCTGATTTGAACGTACGGATGAACAGATGCTATCAAATTGAAAGAGATTACTAAAGATATGCCACATCTTGTCGATGTATGTTGATAGGAGCATAACATGTTACTTCACATGTACTCACTGGTGGTCTTCATCCTCTTATATAACTGAAATAATCATCACCTGCATATTGTCACACAGCTCATAGAAATAGTTTGTACATCAAAGATGTCATTGACTTCTGAAATTTACACAAAATGTATACACAGTTTGTTGATACGTGTGCTGTAATATAAGCCAGTTTTTTTTTGGATTTGCGTTTATTTATCGTCGCACCCGGTTTCCAATATGGGCTACGCCTCTGGAAGAATGTTAGACATTTTTAGATTTTTGGAGGTTAGTGCATGCTGCAGAAGATGCCCCAGTTCCAGAAGCACACCTGGTTCTATTATGTGCCCGAATTAAAGCATCGTACACGGGACCTCGGTTTTTAAAGTCTCGTCCGAAAGACTGTTAATACTGTCAGTGGCGGTGCAGGGAATCAAACCAGCGATCCCTGGGTTATAAGTCCAGCGCGTTGCCACTAGACCACGGATCCGCTACTTCTATTGAAAAGACAGGGTTTGTGTCATTTCTTGTGTTATCCGTGTTTGTCACGCCTTTTGAAACCAGTCTCAGTAAGCCATCGACCGATTTTCCGTGTTTCTCAAACATGACTTTATTTCAGTAAGTAATGGCGTATGTACGGAGGACCGGGGGTGGCATTTACACTTCATTATTTCACAGATGCACAATTTCAACTTCCCGAATTCAATATTTCTTAGTAGAGCAATAATAAAATGTGAACGTCACCACTGATCGTTCGTACGTATTATTTAAATAAATTTAAATTGCTTGTTTTATGTACGTATTGAACCAAAACTTTAAATGTTTTGATAAAAATTTGATTGAAAATGCATGCGTGTGACCGACTAACAACCATTGAAATAATATACGATAACGGATGCAAACCACACTTGACGAAATGTGAGTACATGTATATGATTGACATATCAGTTTATGAGTGTTGCTATTTGTTCATGTAAATAATTATAATAAAAAATAAATATATTGAAATATATGAACTCAATTCATAGAAATAATACTTCGCAACCTTCGTTTTTTATGGATATGCAAAGAAAGTTTCACAGATAGTTAATTTTACGTTTCACCGCAAGTTCAATATCACGATTTCGGATTCGAAATTAGATGCAGACAATCATGAATGGTTTATAACTTATCTGTTTGTTATGAGTAATCAATATCAGCTAATTTGGAAGATATCGTCATAGTTGTAAGGTGACACACTATAATTTCGTTCGCAATTTCATCTATTAGGTCAATGCAATTACTTACACACAACCTCGTACAAGAGAAGGAATAAGTTGCTACAGGGAACGCCACCTACATGTATAAGACAGTGCTTCCCCACACAGACCTCCGGGTACAGGGAACGCCACATACATGTATAAGACAGTGCTTCCCCACACAGACCTCCGGGTACAGGGAACGCCACATACATGTATAAGACAGTGCCTCCCCACACAGACCTCCGGGTACAGGGAACGCCACATACATGTATAAGACAGTGCTTCCCCACACAGACCTCCGGGTACAGGGAACGCCACATACATGTATAAGACAGTGCCTCCCCACACAGACCTCCGGGTACAATGAACGCCACCTACATGTATAAGACAGTGCCTCCCCACACAGAATTCAGGGAAATCGTAGATTATACTCGCATGTTGAAATTCCCCGATGTCCATGCCTCAGTTTCTTTGATGATATAATCTGTAGTTTCATGTATTTTAGTGTCGGACTTTGTGCCCAGTGTCAAACTGATAAACTTGTTTTATTTGTATTAGCACATAATGACTGTTCAACCATTTACCGTTAATAACTCTTAGCATTATTGAAGGATCCCCGTAAAGCTCAAGGGCCAGATGATGCCCGCAAAGCTCAAGGATCAGATGATCCCCGCAAAGCTCAAAAGTCAGATGATCCCCGCAAAGCTCAAGGGCCAGATGATGCCCGCAAAGCTCAAGGGCCAGATGATCCCCGCAAAGCTCAAAAGTCAGATGATCCCCGCAAAGCTCAAAAGTCAGATGATCCCCGTAAAGCTCAAGGGCCAGATGATGCCCGTAAAGCTCAAGGGCCAGATGATCCCCGCAAAGCTCAAAAGTCAGATGATCCCCGTAAAGCTCAAGGGCCAGATGATCCCCGTAAAGCTCAAGTGCCAGATGATCCCCGCAAAGCTCAAAAGTCAGATGATCCCCGCAAAGCTCAAAAGTCAGATGATCCCCGTAAAGCTCACAGGTCAGATGGACCCCGTAAAGCATAAAGGTCAGATGGACCCCTGTCTTTCCTTCTCTCCACATACGATCTCCATGGAAGTGTGTCATCTAACACATGCATAGTAGTCTCTTAATATGTGTACAGTTTGACCTCCTTAAGTGCATTATGTTTTGTGGATTGTTATTTTTCCTGAGGTCTGCGTGGCGAGGTATTGTCTTGTGTATGTGGCGTTCCCCGTAGTTACGTATTCTCTCTGTTCTTGTACAGAAGGATTCGGCAACCAGAAGATTCCTCCGTGTTACCTGGCGACCTTAGATTGTCTACGACAGCAGATATCATTTAATTCATCGACGTGTGACGTCATCAGAATCACTCGCAAACGGAGACCCACTATGGCCACATACATGATCCAACAGCCTTCAACATCACAGATAACTTTAGATAAAACCACTGTGGCGACGTTACATATCAGGAAACCAACAACAGTATAGGCTTTCTATGTCGTGACATTGCGAGTTACACAAAGCTCAATGTTGTATTAACTTAGCGTGGTCCATTCCTGAATATGGGTCAGCTGCGACCATCATGATCACACAAAGAGAAATATTAACCACCTTGAAATGGTCTTATGCTGGACTGCAAGGTTTGTGAAGGAGGATTGTGAGACCACCGTCAGCACTAGCACAATGATTGCTGACCGACGCTGGCAATCTCTACTACAAAGGAAGGCTGCAGTGACAATATACTTGTCACTAATCTGGACTCTCCAGTGGTAATATACTCCGCTACATGGTTCCGATATGTAGAAGTGACATAAATCGTTACTCATTCCTCCCAGATCTTAAACCAGGTCCCATAGTACATCACCACATCCAATACCCAAGATTTCAAGAGGTTGTTAAGTCTCCACTAGATATATAGGATTGGGCTTTTATCTGTTTGAAATAACTTCTTTAAGCACTTAGATTTTATGTTCATCTTGTAACGCCGTTTGCATATTAAATCATTTGTGGTGATATCCAAGAGTGTCGTCTGCAAATTACACGGAAGAAGACAAAATCCATGAATTATGTTGCTGTGACACACGTTCTACTCTCAGTGGTGTTGTTGCCACACACCGTTTCAAAGCCCTACTTCTATTTGCACCAATCATTTATGTCTGTCTATTGTGGGCCTGTTGTGATTGATGTTACGTATGAATACCTTTTCATACCTCATTGTGCTTGTGTGGAAGCTGTGCATATTGTGTGCACCAGGATGGCGTTTCCTGCTTGACTTCATTATCCATGTTTATTCGTTTGTCTGAATCACTTTGTCGGATACACTATCAAGTTATTGTTTGATGCACGTGTAAGACAATGGATCCTACTTTGTCTGATTAGACATCCATTAGTTATACATGTGCATCACGTGTTGTTGCATATGGGATATATACTGTCAATCATTGCGTAATACGGAAATATCGGTAAGTCAAATATAAATGTGTTCATATACAAACATTTCTACCTGGTTTGAAGCATTGTACTTTCTTGTATTTTAAATTTCACCAGTAATCTTCATGTATAAAGGTCATTAAATGGACTGCACTGTCTAACAATACTATTTTAATCTTAACGAAATATTTGTAATAAGATAAAGACAATTGACATTATGAAAATATTTATTGATTTCTCCGGTATCCGGTAGGAATGATGTCTTGTTGAGATGGTCAGGTGTTAGTATTAGTATGGACACTGGTATCCGGTAGGAATGATGTCTTGTTGAGATGGTCAGGTGTTAGTATTAGTATGGACACTGGTATCCGGTAGGGATGATGTCTTGTTGAGATGGTCAGGTGTTAGTATTAGTATGGACACTGGTATCCGGTAGGAATGATGTCTTGTTGAGATGGTCAGGTGTTAGTATTAGTATGGACACTGGTATCCGGTAGGGATGATGTCTTGTTGAGATGGTCAGGTGTTAGTATTAGTATGGACACTGGTATCCGGTAGGGATGATGTCTTGTTGAGATGGTCAGGTGTTAGTATTAGTATGGACACTGGTATCCGGTAGGGATGATGTCTTGTTGAGATGGTCAGGTGTAAGTATTAGTACGGACACTGGTATCCGGTAGGGATGATGTCTTGTTGAGATGGTCAGGTGTTAGTATTAGTAAGGACAACACGGACAACTGTAAGGTTCCGTATCACAACAAATAATTCCATTATACTGATACATGGAGTGAATTGTGTGTCTGTATACGAAATGGTACATGGCCCTCTGCTTCACCTCACACGTACGCTACTTTTTCCAGATATTTTATATTTATATCTGATGAGTTTTAAGTTCTCTCCTTGTGAATGTCGATATTTAGCATATATCTTTATTATTTACTTGTTCTATCATTCTTATATTCTTATCATATAAGTCTTATCAACTTATTATGAATACTGCGGACAAATAATATAATATATAGTGTTTTCAAGGTCACATGGGTGTTTCTGTACGTCCGAGTCGTGTTTGATGGATAGAATATGTTCAGTATATTTTTTTATTACGTAGTTCAACATGTCTTTCTGTTTATTTTCATTTTGAATTAAAATTTATTATCGCGATGGAAAAGTGAAATACACTTTAACATTCCAGTTTTCTTAGTGGCAATTAATCAAACAGTTATTTATTGTATATTGTTCCATCATTCCACACCCACCTTGTAAGGTGCGCTGGTATCTGGACCAACTATTACTTACCAGAAAAATAAAACCCTTGAAAGGTGTGAATATTAGAGACATTAGTACGTCATGAGGGTGATAACGGAAGTAGCATTGTTGAAAATATTCCAAACTTTCAATGATTCAACTTAATTAAACTGTAATAAATTTTATATTGACAAAGATGATATACTTTGACATATTACGACGATGTTTTGCTTATTACAGTTAAGTGAATTCTTTCGAAACGAATGACTCTTCAGAGTTTGAAAAATATTTCAAAAATTAACGGTATGTCAATAGATGGGCAACATCGAAAACCTAAATCCTGTATATTATCTATAATCTTGTACCATGGACGAGAATAGATGAGCTATGTATACCATCCCTGCCTATATAAACCACTTGAAATCTTAACGTACGCTCTAATGTCGCCATTCAGCAGTTCTGTCTTTATTTACATTGTCCCGTTTGAATTCACGTTTGATTTACATCGCTGTTTTATAATTATTTTAATTTGATATTTCAGCAAATATTTTGATTGGGTAAATTTCACTTTATACGTACATTCATTGATAAGTACCCCACAGTCCAACCCTAATACTACCTGATTGCCATATAAACTTTACCTACACTGATAGAAGTTTGTGGTAATTATTTCTACCAACAGGGGAATTAAACAGACAACTTGATCAAGCATTAATTCGTAAACCGGTTCCCTCCCGTTGTTAATTTTTCCACACCTAATTAAATATCGATAATTGACTAATATCAACTGAGTTGAACTGCGAGGTTTAACTAGCTAACGCGGGGCCCCTAGTCGTATTTTTACGTACACCACACGGCCACATTATCGTAGAGTGTCGTATTATCTTCAGTCCGAGTGACAATCATTTTAGTTTTGACCAATCAAAAAGCCGAAACATTTTCTTTCGCTCAGCCATATCGCCGAATCACTGACACTTAAAGTTAACGCTCAGTTTGCTAGACGCTTTAATAACAACAAAAACCAACCGCGGCTATCAAAACGGATACACATTTTAACTGGAAGTGAAACTTGACGGATTTATGTAAAAATGAAGGATTATTTAAATGGATTATCTCTCCATACGATCCTGCAGTTTAAAATAGGATTTCGATTGTATGCACAAATATGATAATGGAATAATGTAAAATATTTGTTTAATTTTGGATATTTAAATATTAATCTAGTTATAAGTGTGCAGTTATTTGGAAGCTTGCAAGCATTATAAACCTCGCGGAGATTCGACCATTGGATTTTCTGTTCTTTTCACGGAATCGTTGAGAGCCAGACATTTACCTATATATCGGAATTTTGTATTTAAGGGGAGTTCGGTACAGGCAGTGTTGTCAATGATTGTGTGATTCCAAAGCCGGTATATAAATATTTTAATACATTGATATGTTTATTATTAAGCCCGTTTTTATACGGTGTTCCGGCTCGTGTTCATTTCATAGATAAATATTGCAAAAATTATAATGCTAGAGATTTGAGTTTGTTGACAGGATATTTAAATCTTTGAATGAAATTCGATATTTTTGCAGTCGAACAGAAAATAATTATTGTTTTGCAAAGAATGTGCTCGGGCAAAGCTTATCAGTTTAAAACGTAAATTTTAGAAAATAACAAATCATCGGAGACTTATATGCACGCAAAATCCAACCGCTCGGGACGTTTTTGTGAAATAATTAAAATTTGAAAAGCATTCTGTTAAAGAAATCGATGTAAATAACACGTTTTGACTTAAAATATACTTTTTTTAGAGTAAATAAGTTAAGATTTATATTTAATATTTTGTGTAAATCTATTATACAGTGATATGTTGATTTGGGATCTTCACTCTGCGGTATAGGGAGTTGTGTTACTTGACATATTTAGATAAGAAAGAAAACAGAAAAAAGTGATTTCATTAACAAATTTGTGCGCCGTACTTTGCGGCAGTTAGTGCTAAAAGTACATTTTTTCGTGTACTCAAACCCCGGTCCTAGACAAAATAAAGCCCGGGAGGTACGGACATATTGTGACTAGGAAATCAGGGCGAGATTTTAGCGTGTGTTGTATATTGGACATTTGTTATAATGGCCAATTGCACACCACCCAAGTTCCTCGATGCAGTATGACGAAAAGTGATTCGAACAAACTTTCCATATGCAGGTAAAATTATGTCATTTTACTGTACATTCACAAAAATGATTTTGTTCAAGCTGACAAACATGCACTTGGTGTATCAATCCACTAAAAACCAGCAACTTTAAAGTATGTGTGCACATTTCAGTGTATCAGATATATTAGGGATATATTATATTTGTTTGGCAAGTTTGTTAATCTATCACCGATACAAAATCTCCTCAGAGAAATATCATACAGGCATCATTTACCAATGCAATTATTCCAAATGATTCAGTGTTAAACTGTTGGCAAAATGTTTTGTTTATACGTAGATCAAAGGTATAAAACACGTTTGACAACCTGCTCGATTCATCGCCAAATTTTATCTCATTCATGGGAAGGTAGCGAACATAACCAGCTAGTAAAGCACTCGTTCTATATCTACCTATATATGACTGCGCAAAATCAACTTTGCCCAAAAATTGTTGGAATTTGACATTTGAACTTGTCTCTATATCTCCTACAGTGAAGTTAGAAATGGGATTTTGTTCAAATTGGATGCAATTAGGTTAGCTTTAAGTATATCGTCTTATCGAAATCCAACTTTGCAAACCTTAAACACCAAACTACGTATTACATGCATGCATAGTTCCTATACGCTGTGTCTTGTCTTTATATAAATATGTGTATTGCACACATAACCTTGAAATGTTTGTATTACGGTGTTAAATTGTAAATTAAGATTTGTAAATATATTACAAAATAAACGTTTCTACTACAGCAACGTGTATATGTATGTATATGTATGCCGTACAGACGGTGACATAATTTAGAAATTTGGAAAATATGGAACATATTATATCATAAGTATATTAATCATATTTTCAAGGTTAATCGTACAAATATCCTTGTCATTTTCCAACCACAAGTACGGATAAGTTAGAGCTGTATTCACGATGTTGAGACTATTTCACAATATATTATATTCGGAACAGAGTGCCCTTATACGCTCTAGTTCTGTTCTGAGGCAATATTACAGAAACATATTAAGTAAAATCTTATACTTATCCTTAAGATACATTTGTCTTAACTGGTTTATTTAACACACTGGCTATTATATGGTCTAATCAAGAGTGATCAATGAGTAGTATTAATATATTGTTGTCATTAACATTAAAAACCCTAACAGTTTTAATGTGGTTTTGGAATTACATCCATTTGAAAGTTTAAGTGAGAATATTTAAGATTCACTTAAGATGCTTCTGTAATACGGGCCCTGATCTATATCTAAGCATTACCGGGTTTTCGTGATTTAGGGGTTTGGACATGTGTTTCACTAAAAGAACAAGGCGATATTTATAAATCAACGTTCATAATATCGCACTTAGGTAACATATCTCCAGACGTGTTATTTACTTCCACGTTTCGAGACAGAACAGAAAACTCTGTGTATGTAAGAATAGTATAAATTCTTATGAACTTTAAATGAAATAGTAAATAGATATAAGTAAACACAAACATAAAGAATGCAGTGTATGGAATGTTCGATTACATAGATATTGGTAGTTTGAATTATTGGCCCGGAAATATCGTCACGTAATGACAGATTTTTACTCTTCAACTAACACCCGGATAATACTGTCGCTATGGGCCCGTATTACAGAAGCATCTTAAGTGAGTCTTAAATATTTTCACTTAAGTTCGGAACTTCAAATGAATGTAATTCCAAAACCACATTAAACATTTTAGGCTTTTTAGGCCGATAATGACAACAACATATTAATACTATTCATCAATCACTCTTGATTTGGCCATATAATGGCCAGTTAAGGAAAATGTAATTTAAAGGATAAGAATAAGATTTTACTTAAGATGTTTCTGTAATATTGCCCCTGACCACTAACACCAAACCGGGCGTGCAATCAGTTATGTGGGTTCTCACAAGGAAGCGTTGACGCTAGGTTGTTTTACGCTAGAATTTGACTTCATATTGAATTATATTTCTTACCAAACTGACAACAATGATTGATTCAAAAAGCTATGCAATCTGATGACAATAAAGCAGTTAGTTGACGTTCACCGTGTATCTTCATACAGTTTGCTTGTATAGTATGTTTTCGCTAAGTTGATAGATGTTCAAAAATGATGTAATGTTACTATAAAGCTGACTGATACCGCTACTAATACACCTCGTAAATAATGTGTTGGTGTCCAGGCGGGAGTAAACATATATCAAGCAGACGACTCCTGTTTTATGTGGCTTTTCTGACCACAAGTTTGCAAAATGTGCTTAACATAGACTGACAGTTAGATCTAGATTCTCCTTACACCCGGCCTCTGGTTAGATGGTTATGTTTGAGAACAGAGGTTCGTGGACCTTATATAGGATATAAGTAGGATCTGCAATGTACCCGTATAGTAATAAAACATAATTATTCCTTAACGAATGTACGTAATGAACACAGTCTTTACTGATGTGGTTATATTAACACCAGATAGTGTACTTTCTGCTGCGTGGTTTCCAAAAGTTGATATAAAATATAATTCTCCGAGTAATTGATTTGAGTATGCTAGAAACGAGAAACGTTCAATTAAGGCAAACATAATTAACAGATCAATTATAAGCTATATTTCTGTTTGATGTTAATTATTACACTTCGGTTGAGGAAACAAGATACCTTCCTTATGGCATTTATCTTAAGTCCTCAGTTATATTGACTTAACTACTTAACATGCGAACAAATTTACGCGGTCACGTAACGCCGGATCTCTTCGGATTGTACAGTCATTCAGCCATTCCGAAATATTGTTTGCACAGAAGTACCACTGTATATCCATGAAAAGTGAATCTCTATTCAGCGACTCTATTTGACAGAATCTGTGATAATATGTATGTACAGCAAATTGTATAATTATTCAAAAAAAGCATTCGGCTCTTATAAACAACAACCTCGATTTAAAGACCAGTTTTTTATATATGTTTTGTTATATTATGTTGCGTGAGCGGTGTTTCTGTAAACAGTTTTTGTTTGGTACAATTATGTTAACGGTCCGATACTAAGGAACCCGGCGGTTCGAGATTCAGGCATCTGACGGTCCGAGACTAAGGGACCCGACGGCCCGACACTCAGGCACCCGACGGTTCAAGAATCAGGCATCCGACGGTCCGAGAATCAGGGACCCGACGGTTCAACATATACACAGATATCTCATACAATACATTTGAGTATATACAGTGTATATATGCGTATATTACATATATCAGTGTTTGTTATCACCTTACCATACATGAGAGATATGCGCTGTTTTATGTCACCTACAATACAGTGATAAACTCTGATAATTATCTTGTATATATATAATTGTTTTCCATTTGTTAAGTTAATATTAACTGTGCTGAAAATCGCCAACAATGCCATGCTGGCAAATACCACTTGTGTTATCTTGGCAAATATGTGAATAATTCGAATAATCTCGGGTTAATCAGAAATGAATTATGCTTTCTGATAACATAGTTATACTATTGAGACCGTGCATTCGATCATAAAATGTCTTAAAGATATCCCTTGGTTAGTACAAAAAAGTTGTGAAAATAGAAAATAAATAGTGATTTAATAATGAAGTTTTTTTTGTTGACGAATTGTTTAATACTTACCGTGCTAGATGTATAAAATAGCTAATTAACGCTAGTTCACATTAACATCGCTGTAAGAACGCTCGTCTACAAATTAAAAAGTACCATTGTTAATATCAACAATTTCTGTGTCAACTCTTTGTAGCTCGTGTCAAGTATATACTTGTAATAATTCAGAAAAAAACTCTCTTAAAGCACTTGAACACTCCGTATGTTAAATGAGTCGAAAACAATAACAAAGAACTGAATATGGCATGAAATACACGAAATATCTTTCATTCTGATCTAAATGACTGAGACCACAAGTTTCTTACCGTCAACTTTACAACTCTGTATACCAAACACTTGCATTGTGCTCAAATATGCGCGCGCGAACGATTCTTTATTTTGGACTAACATACAGACCCTGCTATTCAGCAAAAAATTAATACACTTAAATTAAACTCTGAGGATATAAAATGATGGATTATAAATGTTTATTGCAATATCACATTAGGTAGAAATATATAATGACTCTTCCCGATCAATTACTTTTTCTATGACACCACGATTTTTTTCAATGACATTTTTACATTTAAATAAATTCTATACAAGCGATGCTCATTTTGACCCTCAATTGAATAACATTCCCCCTGTAGATTGTATCGATTAAATAAAAAAATTCTGTTTCACTATTCAAACACTCCACTATCATAATATATATTCATGACGGGTGTAAAAACTGACACTTTAACATAGTAGAGATGATTTTCACATACATTCTGTCTCAGACACCTCATTCAACAGATTTCTGTTCACGTGCTCACAAACATGCTCACAAACATGCTCACACACATGCTCACACACATGCTCACAAACATGCTCACACACGTGCTCTTGTCACTGTGATAATGCTCATACTAGTAAGAACAGTGCTTGACTAATTAGACAATAATATTAGATATTGACTGCGCCTTTATTTAACCGATTCCTTTATAATGAAATACAAATACTCTGCTCTGTACCATAGCTATATTACAGTTACAGCTCTATACCACGTCTGTATTGCAGCTACTGCTCCATACCACAGCTGTATTACAGTTACTGCTCCATACCACGGCTGTTTTACAGTTACAGCTCTATACCACGTCTGTATTACAGCTACTGCTCCATACCACGGCTGTATTACAGCTACTGCTCCATACCACGTCTGTATTACAGCTACTTCTCCATACCACGGCTGTATTACAGCTACTGCTCCATACCACGTCTGTATTACAGCTACTGCTCCATACCACGTCTGTATTACAGTTACAGCTCTATACCACGTCTGTATTACAGCTACTGCTCCATACCACGGCTGTATTACAGCTACTGCTCCATACCACGTCTGTATTACAGCTACTGCTCCATACCACGGCTATATTACAGTTACAGCTCTATACCACGTCTGTATTACAGCTACTGCTCCATACCACGGCTGTATTACAGCTACTGCTCCATACCACGGCTGTATTACAGCTACTGCTCCATACCACGTCTGTATTACAGCTACTGCTCCATACCACGGCTGTATTACAGCTACTGCTCCATACCACGTCTGTATTACAGCTACTGCTCCATACCACGGCTGTATTACAGTTACTGCTCCATACCACGTCTGTATTACAGCTACTGCTCCATACCACGGCTATATTACAGCTACTGCTCCATACCACGGCTGTATTACAGCTACTGCTCCATACCGCAGCTGTATTACAGCTACTGCTCCATACCACGGCTGTATTACAGCTACTGCTCCATACCGCAGCCGTATTACAGCTACTGGTCCATACCACGGCTGTATTACAGCTACTGCTCCATACCGCAGCTGTATTACAGCTACTGCTCCATACCACGGCTGTATTACAGTTACTGCTCTATACCACGTCTGTATTACAGTTACTGCTCCATACCACGGCTGTATTACAGCTACTGCTCCATACCACGGCTGTATTACAGTTACTGCTCCATACCGCAGCTGTATTACAGTTACTGCTCCATACCACGGCTGTATTACAGCTACTGCTCCATACCACGGCTGTATTACATCTACTGCTCCATACCACAGCTGTATTACAGCTACTGCTCCATACCACGGCTGTATTACAGCTACTGCTCCATACCACGGCTGTATTACAGTTACTGCTCCATACCACGGCTGTATTACAGCTACTGCTCCATACCACGGCTGTATTACAGTTACTGCTCCATACCGCAGCTGTATTACAGTTACTGCTCCATACCACGGCTGTATTACAGCTACTGCTCCATACCACGGCTGTATTACAGTTACTGCTCTATACCACAGCTGTATTACAGTTACTGCTCTATACCGCAGCTGTATTACAGTTACTGCTCTATACCGCAGCTGTATTACAGTTACTGCTCTATACCGCAGCTGTATTACAGTTACTGCTCTATACCGCAGCTGAATTACAGTTACTGCTCTATACCGCAGCTGTATTACAGTTACTGCTCTATACCGCAGCTGTATTACAGTTACTGCTCTATACCACATCTGTATTACAGTTACTGCTCTATACCACAGCTGTATTACAGTTACTGCTCTATACCACAGCTGTATTACAGCTACTGCTCCATACCACATCTGTATTACAGCTACTGCTCTATACCACATCTGTATTACAGCTACTGCTCTATACCACATCTGTATTACAGCTACTGCTCTATACCACATCTGTATTACAGTTACTGCTCTATACCACAGCTGCATTACAGCTATTGCTCTATACCATATCTGTATTACAGCTACTGCTCTATACCACATCTGTATTACAGCTACTGCTATATACCACATCTGTATTACAGCTACTGCTCTATATCACATCTGTATTACAGTTACTGCTATATACCACAGCTGTATTACAGCTATTGCTCTATACCACAGCTGTATTACAGTTACTGCTATATACCACAGCTGTATAAGAGATTTAGAGTCCCCCGAGATATTTATTCGTATAAATTTTACACGAACTTCATCACAAAATTTCTGTTTGATGTTTCGGAACAAAAATGTTTGTGACACCGTTAATGTCTTTAATCATAAGAAAATTTGGTGAATTTATATGAAAATGAAGTAATAAAGTTACGCTTGAGCATTGCTTGATAACATTTTATCATAGCGACTGTCTCTGCCTGTGTATTGTACACTTCTGTTGTCTGTCTGCCCACTTTTCTGTCATTTATGAAACCAAATCTTAAGGTGTGCATATTTTGGTGTAACATACTAATTTTATGTCACTACGGATAAATAGACGAGTTTTAAGAACAGAGATAAAGTACTGTATAGATAAAGCCTTTAGATAAGTGTATACTTTATGTATCAAGCTTGCAGTATATTCTGTGAAAATGGTGAAGATTTTATGTGTATATAGATTCATGTCTCGTAATTCATTGATGTAACATGGTACGTATTTTAATTAAAACCCTTCTATAAGATGGTTTAACATTGGTTAGGGCAAATTTACGATGGCATTTACCGTACACTGCAATTTTATAAAAACGCAAATTTATTTATTTGCATTTCAATATGAAAAACTCTTTTTTTGTGGTAAACTCACATTTTATTGAGTTCATGTTACGGTCGGGGTATGTATCACCTTTACCCGTTTTAATACCGTTGTGATTTACATGACTCAGAACCAAGCTTTGTTTCCTTGAAATTACATTACTATAGACTGAATCATAGTTTATTATTTTCATAAAATTTGATCAAAATTAACAAAAGTTCGTTGACTTCACTTACGGTACATGGGATTGTCGGATCATATGTTCAGGTGATCTGAATTCCTTATGACGGTACAAAGGAACAAAGAAGAGTGCTTGCATCAAGTCAACGACTGGAATTCGCCGCCGTCACGTGATATTTAAAATACCCCGACCAAGCAATCAACATATAACATCTAAATGTTCTTGTAATAATGAATGAAATAAAATGATTACATACACGTTTGTGAACAGTAGGAATGAAACAATGTTGACTGTCGGGTAAATCATACAATTGTCTTATTATTATTATTATACCTACCCGACTGATGACTGGAGGAATGCAATTCAATTTCAATTCAGTTTATTTCACTCATTCCATGCAATACGTGACATAATGAGGTAAACAATTAATTACAAAGATACATATAACAGGGTAATCATAATGACAGAATGTAAGTTAAGTATTTACTGTAATATTTCTAATACTAAAGGTTCAATTCAATACATATATGAGAGAGAGAGAGAGAGGAGAATATAAAGAATAAAGATGTAGTTGCACAAAGCTCTATAATGTATCATCTATTCGCTATTTTCATAACAAATTTATAAACGGTACCAAATTAACCATATACCTTCAATGCTTATCACAGATTAAACTTCCTATCATTTACAAAAATGTTTTTATTATTTATTGTATAATCTTTGCTCATTAAAGTGCAGCATATCTAAACTCGGTTTTCCGTTCTCACTACACGCGTTTATTAATAGGAGACTATTTATCTAGACTATTATATATAATAAAGATTTTCACTAGATTATCTGTAAATTCCAAATTATGATTAAATTGTGGAGTTAAACAGGAAGCCTCTCTTCTCACAAGCACCTGTTCGATATAGGTGTAAGTAATTAGGTGAAGAATTAGACTCTAGACTACTTAAGATGTCATTTTTTGATATTTGTTGAATAGTTGTCTGTCATTCCAAATATCTGGACTGATTTTATGCTTCGTGATGAAGATTTTGTCATAAAGATTGAAATCTGGAAACTATTTTAGTTGATAAATCTCGCATGTTAAGTTTTCCGGCGACCATCACTGTTAATTAGAGAGATGCAATGATTGTTCCTAGCTTGGTGTGTGTGTGACGTCATCTTCTGTATGAATATACAAGCGATAATGTTTCAATGTACGCATATTTCGAGTAAAATGTATTTATTTAAGCGTAAATAATCTATCAGCCACATGAATAGTTCTGTATGGTAGGAATTGAAATATAATATAAAATAATGACAACAAAAGCGGTGTCAGTTTAATTTTATATGATTTTATTAAATCGGCATTTATGTAAATATAATTTTGTTAATAAATCAGTCCCCATACTGAATGCAGGAAATAACTGTGTTACATCGTAGGAGAACGGATCATTGTTATCATGTATTGTTATTGAACCAAACTCGCGTACAAAGCAAACAGAAGTAGTTTTATTTGTAATAATAATACGGGGGTCTGTGTCAATGGAATGTTTTCTAAATAACGACAGATTAAATATTGATATACAACGTAAAATGCTGATTACATTGTTTGGGTGGCCATACAATATACTTAAATTGCTATGCTAACTTTCTCGGGAGGCAATTACAGGTTCTCTAAATAAGGACAAATTGTATAATAGCTACTTTTATCTATGTCCAGTCGTGACAGCGGTAAGAAAAAAGTTCTATATGTAAGTAAACTAGCTGGCGGACATTAAATTTCGGACGCGCGCCAACTTGACTAAATTCCTGCGATGATTTAAGCATGTTGTATACATTTCAAGTTGATGACAGCAACCTCCTATGGGGGTAATCCTTGTTATCACCAACAATAACGATGACAGATTCCTAGCGAAGCAGGAGAACGTTGAAGTTGTCTGCACAGTGAGCTGTGGGTCCACACGGAGACACCATACACGTGGCCCACACTGCGTGCAGACGACACAAACGCTTCAAACTTTTCCTATATCGTCACCCCACGTTGTTAGAACATTGAAAATATACTGTAAGTTTGTCTTGCATTGTTTGCATTTCAACATTCAATTGAAAATCCACAACGACTAATTTGTCTATTATGACTTGGATGGATAAATATGAATGTCTATAAACCCCTGATACGGACTTACCATAAAACTATGTCAGTTCTTAAGTCTCAAGTATGTAGGAAAAAATGCAATAAAAATGTTTAATTTTGTGACAGCATATACGTGTGGTCTGACCCTAACCCCAACCCCCTGTGGTCTCTGTTTCCTAGTGCTAGGTACGTTAAGATAGAAATATATCTTTAAAATTGATAACGTATAATGTGAGTTAAGTTTCTTGCGGGTTAATACTATCTTTGGGTTACATTCACTGTGTGTGCGAGTAAATAGAATATTCAGACAGTCTCGCTGATGGAACTGCTGTAACATTCTCGACAGCTCTCAGATATTTCCGTACCACTTCGTTACTCTACGAACATTCCCTAATGTATGTCAGGCGGAGCACTGTGTGGCAAAATTCAACATTTTGTGCGGTCAAAAAATAATTTTCGTAAAACCGATTTACAATAACATCGATAAATTCCCATAAGAAATGGATTATCGTTGTCATTTCTAGTTAAAAAATCACAATATTTCAGTCTTCATATAGCTTAAATATCTGATTCAAATCCCGTTTCATCAGCACTCCAGCGTTCACTCTGCCATATTGTTTACATGATATTCGAATGGTATTTCCGAAAGTAGTACCTTACGAACGTCCGAGGCACTGGACGTAGTTGGCCGAGGTTTTCCGAATGCTTCTGTAAGTGACGATGCTACCGTCAAACATTGTAGACTTTCATATAAAAACACAAGCATCTACACAATGATTCATTATGATATACATCTATACTTGGTTCCATTGTAATTCTAGTAATTCTACGTACTCAATTTCGAAGTGAGCGTTACGTACGTTGTGATACAATCTAATAATTCGTACAGCTAACTGTATGACTGTATATTTTTACTTATCTCAAGTCACATACTAACAATTGATCTTGCTCTGTGTAGATTCCAATGTGTTCAAAAGAAGATAAAAGCTCACAGATATTTGCACAATTTTGTACAATTAACCCCACGAGACTTTTTGATCACCACCGAGAATCATCTTATCAAAGTGATGCATATTTGCCACATAACTGTTACTGCACTTGTACAAAAATATTCCTACAAATACTTTAGCAGATAACTTTTCCCAGAATATTTTGGTAGAAAGGTTTGTATTGCTGACAGCTAGGTATTAAACAATCATATTTATCACAAGATTTAGTAACGAACCTGTAAACTGTCTTGTTTAATTGGTATATATTGATAACTGTAGGTAACTGTTGCAATCATTGATGACAAACAAGGGATTAGTCAGTACACATTTCACATTTTCTTAATCACAACTACAAATAATAAACCAATTATTGCCTAAACTCTATATTTACATGGCTCTACTTCATTCACTTCATTCACGTCAGACAGATAGTTACACATTGTAATGCCTTTTTAGCGACACCGTTCTTTATAGCTTATACAAATTCATCCTCTTCTTAAACATTCGCTGGCACCGAGTGACGTTACATTCGCATACACCGAGTGACGTTACATTTGCTGGCACCGAGTGACGTAACATTCGCTTACACCGAGTGACGTTAAATTCGCTTACACCGAGTGACGTTACATTTGCTGGCACCGAGTGACGTTACATTTGCTGGCACCGAGTGACGTAACATTTGCTGGCACCGAGTGACGTTACATTCGCTTACACCGAGTGACGTTACATTCGCTTACACCGAGTGACGTTCAATTTGCTGGTACCGAGTGACGTTCTGTTCACTCACGCAAAGAGTGACGTCCTGTATGCTCGCATTGTGTGATATTCTATACTTCAATATAGAATACAGTATGTTAATATCTTAATTATAATATGAATGAAAGTATATATTCTCGTTTTTAGCTTTATAGTTTTCTTTATTAACTTAGCAAGTAATTGTGTCCCATTTACAACGTTTTGTGGGGTACATTCACAAAATACTTGAAACTTTTATCGTTCTTTTTGTTGCGAAACGGAGTAATAAATATGTTCCGTAGATTTTTTACAGACACTAAATACCTCGGACCACCTTGGATAATATCATAAGTCTTAATTGCCCCCTCAGAACTTAGTCAACCCTTAAAAATTCTTGATATTGTAAGTTGAGATAATTAACAAATCCGTGACCCTGTTTGAACTTAACCGAATCAAATAATTTACGACATTCGGTGTAAAATTGACTAAATCTATGAGCTACAGTTTGAATATAATACCTTTATGCTATTGTTAAATTGTCACATTTTAAGTGAACAACTGATTAATGTCATGTATTCAAAAGTCTATTGGACAAAGCTTTACAAATATTTCTCTATACTGCTAGCTTGTAAGTTGATCGTAATTGACATAATCAAACGTTTTGTCACTATTATTGAAAACCTATCGTTCAATGAGCAGTATAAATACAAGAATCACCCAATCTTTGTTATTTATTGCGTGAATTTATCTGTCTGTACATATAGGGTTAGTCAAATGTCAACGGTGTAGTTAGTTAAATTCCATAAATTTCGAAACACAGTCTACACGTTTTTTGTCGCTTCGCAATTATAGCTGTCCGAGTGGGGTTGAACGCTTGCGATTCTCTATATATTGCAAATCATAATAATACTAATTGAATAATATAATATCAGTTGACGAAGTAATACATCACTTCATTTTGACCTGCGCAAAGTATAAAACTATGAGAAAAAGATATTATTCCGGAATATTATTCAAAAAGATCAAATATGATGAAATTTGAGATATGTAACGTGAAAATGTTGTATGTATTTGTATGTATTTGTATGTATTTGTATGTATTTGTATGTATTTGTATGTATTTGTATGTATTTGTATGTATTTGTATGTATTTATTTATGTAATGGATGAGAAACGCACTGTTTAAATCCTAAATAAAAATGTATGTTCTGTTCATCATCTTTGATTTTCAATTGCTTCATCAGCCAATGTAACAATACCGTCCTACATTGTGGATAGAACTTGTTGGGATTGGAGAATGATCACACGCGTGTTAAGAGAAATTAGCTTTTGCAAACTGCGACACAAATATTGCTAATTATACGATATATTATGTGTGCTGAGCTGATTTACACACATAACCTTTATGTTAACGATAGGGCAGCATAAATTTGTATGGTGATAGTTTAAGTGCATCGTATTTTATGTGGTTATGAAAAAGCTTTGAAGAATGCATGGCGTTTATGTTTTTGCATATAAATCCAATCAGTAATCAATCATATATGATGAGAGTAGGAGGGTTTATATTCAAACTTATACTTTATGGTTTCTATATGATGATCGCTCGCTGTTTGCTGATCATACTCTTACTCTCTTCTTCTACAACCTCTACTGAAGTTGATTTATTGTCACCGTCTCAACTCTCAAATTATGACGTCATCATACTTATAGCTTTACGGTCAGTCATAAAATGGGGTTTCATTTCAAACATAAACGTATTATATCCGTGTCTCTCCTACGCTGTACTACTTAATGAAGCGAGAATGACTTTTATTTCTTTCCAAATTCCAAATAAATTATCCATAATTTACCCAGGCTTTGAGTGAAAAGGTTTCAGTAAAGTTAATCGAGTCGAACCTGTTACCACAGTGAAGATATACCATTCTGTAACGGATACACATAGACATGATTAGTCAGCATGTTAAATATGTTCTATTATGTATGATTTATGTAACTGTACCAACAGACAGTTGTTAGAAGTCCCAAGTTTAGGCTATAATAAAAAAAAGATTGTTCACATAACCTTACCTACCCATGATAATGGCCCCTACTCAACCCGTTTTTGTTTTTACACAGTTTAAGTGGCTTCTAAGCAGCGTATTAATAGTTTAACTAGAATGGTCATAAAATGATAAATACCTACCTACCTATCCTCTTTAATTTTTCTGGGTGGGGTTATGGAAAACAAACATTTTTTAAAGATGGCCTTAGCACCGTCTTATTATTGGAAACAAGTGTAAAACTGTACTCGACGATTGATTCTATTAGAGAGGTAATTATAATATACACCGGTTCAGAGTTTCTGGTGTTACATCCTTCACTGTACACACTCATACAAGACTTCGTGTCGTCAGGTGAATTCGTACTAATTGCTTCCTTTATGATTATAGCTGTGAGAACATAGACTTACAAACAGATATATCACATAACGCACGATGAGAGACGGATGTACGGTTCCTGTGTAGCATTTATCGTTGTCTGTTATTTATGCGAACTATTTATGCAAATAAGATCTGATCAAAGTATTCATACGCGGTTGAAAATATGACAGTACAATATATATAGGATGTTACCAGACAAACGCTTTAAGTCCCATTGCAAATACGTCCCATACATATGTTTTTATTGATTATTATCGCCAGATAAGCTTCAAAATATGTTATTTTCTGACGTTTAAAACGGTGACGTCACAATGACACATTGATGACATCAATAGTTTCATGCAATGAAATTCTCAGTTATGAAATCATGATCATGTGGTAGATGGCAATGTATTGTTCTGATTGGCAGTGGGTCAATCAGGGGAATAGCGAAAATAAACCTGTATTTGCTGCACAGACCGCATTTAGTATCAAACAATTTCAGGATCTACTTTTCTTCAAGGGGATTTCATCCTTGTCAGACAAGGCAAGCATAGATCTCGGAAAGACCCCTTGAAATAAGACTTAAATAGAATCTGACACTCGTTGTCATAGTTATATGATGGAGTTTATTAAAATGAGCTCCGCTGAACGATTTCCAAACTCTTCTTTAAGTGACGTCATTACCAGAATGCGTCACATTTGACGTCATCATGTAGTGACAGTAAGCAATATTTGCCTCTTATGGCAATATGAAAATGAAGTGACCATATGGAGTAATTATTGTTTCCTGCTTGCAAATAGTGACATCACGTGTTGCGTTTTCTTGAAAAAATAAATTCACTTATAGAAGAGGTTGTAAATCCCATAGCAGAGCTCAAATGGTCATCAGTGTTAACCTGACATACCTTCATATAATGATTCTGTCGACCCAAAACTGCTCATATCGAATGATCTATCATAAACAAAACTTTCATTATGAAGACATGGCTGTGAAACTAAACAATATTCCACGACGGACTTGTTTATCTGAAGAATGTTACATAAAATGCGACACCTCACACTGTATATAACGAGTACATACAATAATATAGCTATCATTATGTTATTGATATTTCATGTTTGATCTACTCATTATTTTGTTTCGTTTCATCTTTAAAGTTTGTAAAACAAATTTCTCTCTTCAAGCTAAGTGTACGCTGTGAGAAATCATGCAAACATTGTACTCATAAATAAATCTTCAAACTTTAGTCTCAAATGTAAAACAACATCAATAAATCACAAGTTTTTGTTTGTAAATACCAATATAACACGTTAAGATATTTGTGTACAACCCTTCAATCGTTTGCATCCTAGCTATATGCTTTATCTTAAATTAAAAGGAAATATTTAGTCCTGCAATATTTTACCGGCGTAATTGTGTATGTTGATAGTTTTCACATTCAGTAAATATACAAAGACATAACACATATTACACTAGGATTGTAAATATATACAAAAAGGTAACTGAACTCATTTTATACAATCTATAGTGAGTGCATTCTTGTGTCATACTTTCTCGGCGTTTCTTTTTAAGTCGTCATACAAGTGTCCGACATTCTTAATATACATCAATTAAATTTGCAATTCATGAATTTATGCAACAGAAATGACCGCATTGTAAGATCATCTCATTAGATAACTACTTGCAGTTCATTAATGACACAATAATTGTTGAGTAGTTAAGTACATAGTGGCTAGAGCTGTGGTTAGAGAAATGTCGTTCAATCTGTGTATCAGACGATATCAATCATCCGGTATTATAACAACATCACCTCCACATTCTCCCTGACGTAACAATACAACACGATATAACAGTAGGACACCATCAACATTCGGTACACGTCTGCTGTCTCCTCAGTCAGTGATCATCCTGTCTCAGTGTATGTCTGGCAATGAACTCGGCACATCTAATACAATCATTCATTCGATTATTTTGCCCTGCCTTTAATAGCTTCACATTATACAGTATGTTAACTTGCATCAAGTGTCAAACTAGAATTGACAAACATCTAACCAGTCTGTGTATAATGTTAATATAAACTAAATTTCATACAGTGTTCAGTTTGACAAACAATAAAGTTATACAACTAAGGGCAACATATCACGATAGACATAAAGAAAGCATGTGAAAATAAATGATACCCCGATCATTAAGACATACACGCGTCGAGCATGTGAACGTTATAACAATATTCTGTGAAGACAAGCCTAATATAATGTTATCAGAAAGTTTGTTTGAAGGAATGTCACTGGGTGATTTGTCATATTTTATTGTATTTCAACTACCAACAAGGTTACTTGACAAACTAGTTTTTATTCAGATGACACTATTAGCCATATGCTTATTGTTAATGGAGAGTTTGTGTATAAGACTGACGTGGTTTCGAGAGAAATATAATCAGTAGGATATATTGTAGACTGGTCCTATAGCTTGCACGATAATCCTCTACCTAACCAACTATGTGGAGAACAGACACTTAAAACACAGTTTGCGATGGCGTCTCATTGTAGGTGCAAATGTCACCGAAGCCTACCTGAGGTCAAGTTGTCTGTAATGAATACACTTCTGTCGTATCTTATGTCTAAGTTTCTGCTTATATTTACTCTCGTTTTATACGATGTATTGGTTAACATGAACTGTCATTTTTACCAAGTGTATTCAACATTCACAGAGATCCCTTTTAAGGTTTTTAGTGGCCGGGGGTCATCAACTTATGTCAGCATTGTACAAAGCATTTGAAGTGTTTAATGAAAGACATTGGGTGATCCAACGACATTGTCAATGTAACCTTCATCTCACGTGGCGATATAACATTGATATATATCTTGTCTAATTGTTGAAGACTTTACACACATACATCTGTGATTCCCGACCACTTAATGTCAATACTTCAGCAATATCTCTCCAGTCACCAGGGTGGTCAGTGTTGGTGATGACAATGTAATAGATGCTTTAATGACTCAGACATTGTAACATGAAAGTCTGTATTCTCTGCATCGCCTCCAGTTTAATTAAAACATCTTAAAGCTTGGTTTTGGTGTTACAATTTTCATAATTGCATGATAATGATTTGACCTTAATTATATGATATACAGCTAATTAATGGAATACGAATACTTCAAGAGAAACCACACTTCGTTTGATTATAGCAAGGCAGTAAAAATGTCAGTGTAATAATATGTTAAAGATATTTCACATTTATTATATTTTCGGTTGTGTTTCAATAAAAACTAGATGTCATTGAGTCGGGCTGTCAGTCTTGTCACAGACACATTCCACAAGTATTATGTAACACGAAAGTTAAACAGACGTGCATAGGCGTACATTGTTGTATATTGCACCACGCATACCGTCCTTAGACATTCACAGGCGTATAGATATTGTCAAATTGTATGCCTTGATTACTGATTACAATACGGTCACAGGCGTAAATGTTGTCACATTGTACCTTAAATACTGTCGCCAGTTGTGTTTAAACAAATTTAACTCTTAACCAAAATTTTCACCGCAACATGTCTCGTGTCTATTCCGGTATTCAGGTCGGCACGAACTTTATCCACACCTGTATAAGACACTTCTCAACTGTCAAGAAGAAATAAACTGACTATGTTGCATTATGCATGCATTTAAATAAATACAGCATGTAATTATGGTGATTATAGACAAATAAATAGACTAAAATTTGAATTTAATTATTTACAATGTCATTAGTATTCGCGACACATTAATCTAAGCAATTTATTATTTTCAAAAGGTCATAAGCAGATATGCGGTCCGATGTGGAAAAAAATTCGTACGGTGTTTATTACATAATTCGGTCGTTATGAACACACGTTTTCTTGTGCAGATTACATGTTAATTCTAATAAATAGTTGTTTTACAATTCGCGAATCTTCGTTATATTGTAGGTATGCACATCAAACGTAAACCATAGTTAGAAGTTGGGTATGAGAAATAGTGAGACTTCATTGTCAGTGTTACATCGTAACTTCATTTTTCCTCTGAATGTATCTGTTTCATTTTAATGGGTTCTCAGTTCACCGACTGAAGCAGACAAACTCTTCATAAGATATCAATGTGTTTGTTGGTGTGTAAACTGTTTAACTGTTCCTCCATAAAACATAGAAATATAAAATATTAGTTGATTGACTGAAGTTTGGATAAATAACCGGTATTAAAATATTGCTTTGTTTCATAGCCAATAAGAACGATGTTTTAATTAGATAAAGTAGTTTGTAAGTTTATGACTATGCATTTGGTGGAAGAAGTCCAACAACCACTGTGCTCATTAATTAAATGGTTCGAAATTCAATTAAATGTAAACCGTTGTTTAACATGACTCACTCACTGGTACATTAATGTTAGTGCCGGTTAATGAAAACCTTCAGTGAACGGATTCAACTAATCATATATTTGGCGTGTGTGACTAAACTCTGTGAAGCATTTGGAATAATTATAGTGTACATATTTCCAAATTTTCATTTTAAGGGAAATACAAAAAAATGATGGTTTTTGTGCGAGATAGTTGATCAATGATTGGGCAAAAGAATTCATTCAATATAGTTTTACGTATTTTCATGTACCGAGGGGGAATATTTACTTACACAAGTAACAGAATAAAGCAAAATAAATATCGGAACTAAACGTCATTGTTCGATGCATTTTGACATTCGATGTTATAATAATTGGTGAAAGTATTTTAAATGTATATGATTTTATTTGTATATAAACAAAGCTGCCAGTATATATCATACTGTGTGTCGTTTCGAGTATTTTAAAGAGTAATTAACTTTGAATACAAATATTCAGTATGTGCAAACTTGTTATTTCTTCGTACACACTGACTGTACGCCGTACACTCAAACAATTTACTTCATCTTGCCGATATTATATGATCTAACACTATTTTATTGTATATATACAAAGATGACTGGTTTTGTATCTTGCACTCGAGGTATTTATAAATACATTCCATCGTACCAACCCTTCAATAATATAAACTCAGTTGACACGATGAGTTTGATATGAACACTCTCAATTTATGGATAAAACTTGTGAAATCATAATTGGCATTTAGGGATTAAATTTGCTCTTTTTTTTTAAATCAAGTATACTAGAAGCATATAAATGATTTCTGGAGGGATTACTGTTTTATCCTGATCACGATGCTCTTATAGACACGTCAATTTATCACGACATGCCAGAGTTGTGGTCTATACATTCATATCATCTATAACAATACAAATAGATTCAAATCTATTTTAGAAAGAAGGTTTTCGACTTCTGTTTAAACATTGAGCTATCATTACCGAGATAAAAAATATCAGCATGTGATGCACCGTCCTGCTGTCTGAAAACTTGATAGTGTGCTTTAAAATATGTGACTTGTAATATGATAGCTGAAAAACGTCGATGTCATATTTCTTCCGCATTTGTTTTACTTTTTAGAGGCAGTTAAACATAGTAACATTAAGTAGGGAAACGTTTTAGTTTTCAACTGAAGACGGATCTTCCCATACCCGTGTTTACTCGGTTATTCTAATCTTGGATTTTATCTTTCACAATAAAAATTGGAGTGAAGTGTTCGATAACATATTTGGCAATCAAATAGGTAATATTTTCATATCAGCGAAATAAATACGGGATTTTTTCCAAATTTTTATTTATATTTGGAAATTTTGATATGAGGATGATTAACGTATGTTGTCAGTGATAGACACTATATGCGTTGTGATCATCGAGTGTACATGTATGGATATAATATTAGATAGATTCTACTTGGACAGGTCACTATCTAGATCCGGTTTTCAAAGGTATGTTCATTTCATAATTGGGGTAGTTCGTTCGTTCGTTGATTATTTCATCATTCATATCTACGCCGCTTGTGTTAAAAAGCTAAGTTATGGAATTCCATATTATCCCTTCATCTATTATAATATACAGTTACTGTATTTGCTCGTCGTCTGACGATACATAACACACTATTGTATATTATATAACACACTATTGTATATTATACACAATTATTATATACGGAATGTTTGAACGTCTCGGTATAAACATGATTTAATTCACAGATGAAGTTTGAATGAACGTAACATAAAACGAGATAAATGACTGCACGTAAGAATTCCAGACACACTGCTTGGTATCTTAATTTTTATTATACAAAAATAAACACAGCCTTTCTTCGGATATTAGTATGTGTGGTTAATCTTAATATGATTCATTGAGATAATTTTGTCTTCAATTCTGATTCCCACAGTTGTTAACGCTGAATGTTTCCCACACCGCAAACCTGTGTGATGTACAGTAGAAAAAATGAGCAATCAGATGATTATAACGTAACTGTGCACCGTTGATGTTACACCATTCCGACATTCTTGCTATATATTTATGAATAAAACGAATCATAATATGCGAGATATGTGTGGAGAAAGCATGATGGCGTATGATAGTAAAACTATATTGAACAGTTTTGTGAAGTGGTGAACGCGTAACGAGAATACATTTGTACCTAATGACACGAGATGTACGAAGGACATGTTACAAAACCTTCTACCACAGAGTAGTCAATTATTGTGTATAATTGTAACACTGCGACACTTACGCGACCTGTTTATAAACGTTGCGAAGTAGAAAATAGATCGTTGTCACTTCGATAGCAAAATTTAATGTTTTTGTATACGAGACGTATAAATATCAAGTCATACGTAGATTGGCGGATTTAGTAATAAATCTAGGGCAGCTTTGAATTAAAATATCCGCGTACATACGTGCTTGGAATGCGTGAATTTCGCATGCATTGTATCCGTGCGGGAGGATCAAATTTCTACTTGCATTCGAGTACTCGTATTTCTTTATATTCCATGTTTGTCACTCACATATAGCGACGCTTATACAGCCGTGTGAGTGTATATTAATTTATGTCGACTTTAATGTTTGATTATCATTTAAACATCTAACAATCAAAAAACAAACTTCATTGAATGATAACATTCAGCCATGACACGTGATCTGTGCCTCAAAAGAAATTTTGATTGTACATCTCATATCGTATAATCTACTGACTGTTTGATATACAGGCAGGCAAATCTCGTTACTTGCATGTCCAAAGTATCAACAAGCCGACTCAAACGCGCTTAATTGGTGTTCATTTTGCCACACGCATTATGGGTAATTTTGTCACATGGTAAAATGGCTGACACCGGGTGGTGTGTACAGGTCTTATAGTTCGGACGCGATGTAGCAGGTGATTGGTTGACAGATTAAGTGACCCATATTAACTGACCTCACACAAACCCCCACACGATATTTAAACCAATTTGATGCCTACATCTATGAAAAAATACGCGGATATTGTAGAAGTTAACGAAGCATGCTTACCATACGAAAATACATGCGTTCTGTTGCTAAGAGATGAAAAGAAATTATTTTAGAAAGAACACAAAATCTCTTTGATGAAATATTGTGAATTGCGATTTGTGAAGAAGAAATTTGAGTAGTTCGGTTTAATTGATGTTGACAGATTCATTGTAGTGATAATACCTCAGTGTGCGATATACGAACGCTAATATGTGCTCCCGAATTTTGGTAATTCTAGTCAATATTTACAACGGATATTCGGAAGTTGCAATCAAAAGTTGATCATAATGGCGTTGTTGTATCCCACACAATGTAATCATACCGGATTATATCACATTGTACGTAATTTGCTTGCTATGCTGGAAAGTTTATACGCCTTACAAGTTCATTCACTGATCTTTCGTTATCGAAATGTTAAAAAAGACAGAGAAATTTTATTGTATAACTTTGTAACATATAGTTTCAGTTTGTTATCTTTGTAAAGTAGAAGATACTTAATATGTGAAATTTCTAAAATGTCGAATTTTGTTGATAAAGATTTAATGTTTTCTCGCAGATATGTGATATCTAATGTTGTTGCCATTTTTATTGTTCGACTTGACGAATGTACGAAACATTTACCTTCAATAGCAATGGCTTGACATGTGCGAAACAAATAGACGATACATGAGCCACATTGTGACAACATTTAAAGACATTCTGAGATAGCTATATTCACCAAGTCATCGTGCCTTATTGGAAACGCACCGAAGTTATACATATGAATATTTCACAGTATCTTGTACTGATGTATGATATATAAGTCACAATAAGGCATGTTGTGTGAGTATTGAAATGATGTCCCTATATATGTATGTACCGTACTGTACGTATGTTGGATGGATGGCACTATGTATGTACCGTACTGTACGTATGTTGGATGGATGTCACTATGTATGTACCGTACTGTACGTATGTTGGATGGATGTCACTATGTATGTACCGTACTGTACGTATGTTGGATGGATGGCACTATGTATGTACCGTACTGTACGTATGTTGTATTGATGTCACTATGTATGTACCGTACTGTACGTATGTTGGATGGATGTCACTATGTATGTACCGTACTGTACGTATGTTGGATGGATGGCACTATGTATGTACCGTACTGTACGTATGTTGGATGGATGTCACTATGTATGTACCGTTTTGTACATATGTTGGATGGATGGCACTATGTATGTACCGTACTGTACGTATGTTGGATGGATGTCACTATGTATGTACCGTTTTGTACATATGTTGGATGGATGTCACTATGTATGTACCGTTTTGTACATATGTTGGATGGATGTCACTATGTATGTACCGTACTGTACGTATGTTGGATGGATGGCACTATGTATGTACCGTACTGTACGTATGTTGGATGGATGTCACTATGTATGTACCGTTTTGTACATATGTTGGATGGATGTCACTATGTATGTACCGTACTGTACATATGTTGGATGGATGTCACTATGTATGTACCGTTTTGTACATATGTTGGATGGATGGCACGATGTATGTACCGTACTGTACGTATGTTGGATGGATGGCACTATGTATGTACCGTACTGTACGTATGTTGTATTGATGTCACTATGTATGTACCGTACTGTACGTATGTTGGATGGATGTCACTATGTATGTACCGTACTGTACGTATGTTGGATGGATGTCACTATGTATGTACTGTACTGTACGTATGTTGTATTGATGTCACTATGTATGTACTGTACTGTACGTATGTTGTATTGATGTCACTATGTTTTACGCTGTCTCTGCTTCATTTACCTCGTTGTTAAGCAAATACTTTAGATAAACATGACAGGTTGCTGTTTAAATTTGTTAAATTTGGGTATAAAACTCTTCCAAATAGAGTTAGTTTTCAACGTGCGCTTAATGTTCAATTAAGTACATTTCACAAACATTTAGGACAATGTTGTAGAAATATATTCCGGTCTAGATTTGTTTTACCCGATCTTAGATTACAAAGAAGCTTGAATTTATTTGGGAATAAAACCTGCATAAAATGAAAAGATGAGCCGACAGACGAACACTACGGTACAACGATAAAATAGATGGGACGTTGTGATAGGGGAACTACGGTACAGCGATACAATAGATGGGACGTTGTGATAGGGGAATCGTAGAGACTGGATGTAAGATACACAGTTAATGTTGTATTTTTCGTACGGAAAATGTTCTCTGATTTATGTCGAAATCTTGTCAGCATGAAAGTATAGTCAACACAATTCAATAAACAGTCACATTAGCGCTGATATAAGGAACTTTTGTGATCGATTAAGCTATTTTTGTTTCCAAGCTAGAAAGATCCAATCTATTGTTATTGATATTAAATCTGCTGGCGGTGTGAACTGTCTGGTCATGATAGATATACTATCACACACTTGCAATATAAGGATGTAAATATTTGTACAATAGTAATGCATTTCAGAAATTAAATTTTGAAATTAAATACTTGAAGTTCCTAGACGCAAAGACACGTAGAAATCAGCATTGTCATTGTGTATATGAAATTTTACGACACATTGTCTATGACATTTATCCAAAAATGTTGAAAATATAACTGAGGATATCTTAGTTACACTTACCAAACGCTTGGGGTATAGAATGATTTTGATAGCATGATGAAAGTTAGCCCACGCTTACACAATGCTGTACTGTACACGTGTAATTGTTTAAAATTGTGTCATTTAAACCTCATTAGCATATTATGTTGAATCTTTATAAGGTGTACCGTGTAAATATACGGGTACAGAAATTTGATCAATTAAAGTTTGCATAAACGTATTTCGATCAACTGCAAGATTCACGTTGTGCAATTTATTTCCAAATATGTTCTATATCTGACACGATTATCGGATGAAAAGTCCATCGAAGCATACTGGATTATTAGATATGATTGCGTGTCCTGTGGGTTTAATGAAAGTGTTTCGTCACCTTTATATCTACTAGTTGTGCTAATCCAATGTCATGACACGGGTCAGTCTGTGATCTGCGTATAATCTAATTAGATTTATTCACTGATCAGTAAATTGTTTCTTTACTAAAACATAATTGCCGACCACAGGGTGACTGATCAAACATCGTTTTTAACAAACTTTACATTTTTTCTTGTCTACGGAATCTTGTAAGGGACAAAATGGACAGCGTATTGTTGTTGTCCGGGAGACGGGACGGTATAATACGTCGCCGGGGGAGAGCAGAAATCCACAGTGGCCCGAACATGTTCCCGTTCTCAAGTTTGTTTTATTGCAATAATGTAATCTTCCACGTATTAGCAATTTAGCACATTACACTGCCCACTTAAATTAGTGCAATATTGGAATTATTACCCTCATTATATAACACGATGATTGTTTGATATCAAATTGGTCTACAATATTAACTCCTTTATAGTGATTACATTCACCAGAATTAGTCATCAGGCGGAGAAATGGAACACACTGCTGCGTGGAGTCAGCATTTATCATCTGATAGATTATTCAAACAAATATTTTCATAAACACTTTTAGTTAAATGACAAATGCACAAGAATGGTGGAAGAAATAAATTACAAAAAAAGATAAACCGGTGCGTGTATGAATGTAAATCAATGAGATCAGGTTGTTATAACGGCCTCGTTGTATCATGCATTACAAACCTTGTCAGACATTTAAACAAATTTCTATAACACTAGTAATTACATCTGACAGCCATGATATACCGTGAATTAACTGTTTTATAGATATCTTATATTGTCAAGGTTCAACTCTTTATTTATATTTACTTACAGAATAAATACAATTAGAACCAACACCAGGTGTTTAGCTCTAGCTTAACGTTTTTCGTTTGCCTTTTTATTGCGTTTTGTGTGTGTGTGTGCGTGTGCATAATCTGCTCAGTCATTTGTCACATGATTTATTTCATGTCACGTGATTTATTTCATATCACGTGGTCCTACGATATTTTGTTTTCATTCAAATGAAAGTCGGTGCACATTGCAATTACGGTACAAGAAGAGTCTACTTCAACGTAAAGACAAACTTTGAAGGCAATCAATTATATATATGATTTCTAGATACCGTCAGGCCACGTTTGAAAGTTCGAAGTTGTAAATTATCAAATAATATGCAAATTAAGATGAAGATAAACTCATAAAGTGATTATCTTACGTGGTAATTACTGTCTTCAAAGTGGATATAAATATGTCCTAGGAATGTAGTCGTCGTTGTTACTGTCTGAAACGTGAAATAATAAACTGTGTGTTTACGTATTCTGTATTCACTCTAGATCTCGTACAGTCATAGTTTATTGAAACATAAACGTGTGCAACTATTAAATGAAATATCAAATTTATTTTCAACATTTTAGGACGACACAAATTTATACACAAGTATTGCAGAGTCTTTTATCCTGTTTTCAAGCTTGGCAATATGTAGGCATCAACCTCTACTGGCCAATGTCCAGTAACAGTTTAACTTATTCACAAGTCACGAGATGTGGTATGTGGTCACGTGGTGTGGTATGTGGTCACGTGATGCATATTGTTAGATTTCTGTTATGATGAATATGTTAAATATCTGATACACTCGTATAAAGAACATTGAATGAAGTTAGACTTTTCAACGTTTGTGCTCAGTCATCAAGGAATAATGTCGCGATACTGTACACATATTATAGTTGTTTTATTTCCTAAAATTCCGACTTAAAAGTTTTTATATCGATCATAAACTGGTTCACGAATGTTTAATACTTAATTTATCGACAAAACGAATGTTTGAGTACAGACGGAATTTTCTCATTCCACGCGTTTTTGTTGCATTATGCTGCCGAGTAATAAAACCACGAGAGTACGCGACGTCGGCTTCAAATACATATACTGCGCTTTGGTCACCAAACATGCAAGATAATTATGTTAAGGAATGTGGAATGACGAGTTTAAGCCAGGTGTGTAATTAACTGCATTTTGCACTTAAAAATGTTTAGTCTTGTTTTTGCAAATTACAAACCGGCTTTGGTTCGTTTAAATAAAATATCCAACCGTACAACTGAAATCTCCTTCAATAGAAAGAGTTATAACGTTATTTGGCAGTCGTGTTACACACCAATTATTTATGAGGTTCGATAAATTGAACAAAATAAGTTTAATGCAACTTCTGAGTATGCAATTAATTCCGCTTATAAATCGTTCTTTCTCCGCTTTATGCGAAATGAACGGAACGGATATAAAAGGCGGGTCGGAGATATTTGAAATATTGTCGGGTAAACAGCACATTGTACAGTATATGCTCATTGTGTAACTATAAAGGCTGGTATATCATTTTATGCCTTTCAGTACTCTACATTGAGTTCATTGAAACGATGTATATAACCCATTGAAATGCCGCACGGCAGACGCCACTCCCACATTTCTGTTAATTTTATCAGTTCTTTCAGTATAATACGAAGTAATGCAATGGAGAAGAAAATACTCTTCAACTCGAGTGAGGTGAAAATGACAATGCACTCTCATTTTATACAAAATAAACAGGATTGAAATGTGTCCCGTTGACAGACGTAACCTCACCTTGTCTTTGTATGTAGGGGTAATAACATCAGTCCTCAGTCTGTTTTTTTGTTAATTTGGTATAATGCAATACCGTCTGGTGAAATGATAATGTGTGCACCATTTAAATGTAAGCTATTTTACCTGGATTTCAATATTCAATCTGCTGCAACCTACCTTGCTATATAACTATCTGCTGCAACCTACCTTGCTATATAACTATCTGCTGCAACCTACCTTGCTATATAACTATCTGCTGCAACCTACCTTGCTATATAACTATCTGCTGCAACCTACCTTGCTATATAACTATCATTAAGCTTTAATTTGCCCTTATTGAAAACGAGGCAGATTTTGTCTCCACCCCCTGGATCACTATCAGGACAATATTACTGTTATTTAATACCAAACTAACAAGAAAATTGTGTAAATCACACATTTAATCATAAGATCAAACACTTAATGTACCTGTCTCCCTTCTGATCAATCGTTTACCTAAATCCAAGTAAAATACTTTTTGTAAATTTGCACGTTTTCCCCCAACTGTCATCAAAGAAAAGCTCGTATTGTTTCTAAGCGGACCTGCATACCTTGTGTTGGTTCATTGAAGACAATTTTCAAAGTAAATATTTATACTTGTGATAACAAACACACAATCATTCCGTTTTCTAACCTCAGACAAAAATTATGCGAAAACAAATGTTTGCCTTTTAAACGTTTTGATGATTTTAAAACTTGCTTTTTCTACTCTCAAATTCCGGTGAATCACTAAAGCCTGGACATCCCTTCATCCCTAAGGCTTGGGATGCATCCGAGATGTTTTATGCTGCAACAAATACTTAATCAAAATCTTGACGCAGACTATGTTGACAAGATGCGAACAAAACTGAATACTTGAGCCAGCGTTTGCCCTGGTATTCGCTTTGAACAATTTCGCCATCCCAGGCAAATATTTGGCAAGGAAAAAGTAATTCAGTTATAAGCTTGTCTTTCAAAACTAGATCAGACATTTGTCCAGTAAAATGTGCCATGTCGGCAAAATCAAACATATTGTTCAATATGGAATATTTATACAGCTTTACGTTTGATGAGACACACACTATCACTGATTTGCACCGAGACAATAGCGTATTAACCGTGGCTGATTCATTCTAAACTATTTCCGTAATTTGAAATATTTACCGCAGAATAAACCTGACTTGTGCATCAAGTTAACCTTGTGATGGTCAGTTTATGTACATAAACAGACTGACCGCCTCTAACTCCAATGAACGTCAATTTAAGTCATAAAACGCACACTATTAGTCTTCTCATTATCTTTGTTTGTTTGATGACCGTATTGTATCCTCATCAATTGGTTAGTGACCTTCTGACCTTGTGGACACAGCATCACAATTGTTGTAGACCGTTGGTTGTAACTTTATTGTAAGTACTTGAATACAATCATATCGGTAAATATTATGTTGTCTATATAAACCCCTCCAATATACTATGCCATATTAAGTGTTATTTAATAATTCGTAACACGAATTCATGCAATGTTTGCCAAACTCGTAACCTTCATTAAACAGCTTCCTAGTAAACACAGAAACTATTCATCGAAATCATTTGGCTTATTGTTAATACTTTGTTGTAATCATAATGATTAAATGTTTAACTTTCCACGTTTGGGTTGCTTCCAATAAGTTTGAAAACAAATTGCATGTTATTTCAACAAATCGGTCAATATTCCAGATTGTTGCAGATTTTTCTACATAACGCCATCTATCGTCACTTTAAAGTCAGCGGTTATGTTTCCGTCTAAATCATATTTCATGTCGTTAAACAATCCCCGTATTTAGATGTAAATATGGTCCTACAAAAGAATGTGACTTTAACTGGTGTTTAATGATTCCACAAACTGACAGCAACATTAATAGATGCATGTTTACTTTTGCATTTCATTCTTGAAAGGTTGTGAATTTCATTTAAATGAACGTGAAAAAACTGGATACTAACACTTGAAGTAGCTGTTAAATAATTAATGTATCTGACACAATTTATAATGCAGTATTTGCTTTTTTGTCTTAAAACAGTAACGAGTCAGAGTCGACTGAATGCAGTCACGTGAAGACAAGTAGAGAAACACACAAAAACTGTCCATACAACATGCTTAGTACATATGTTACGACACGTTTTGGTTAAAATCATTGAAATTTCAGAGACAGAAAATTAATCGCCTTCATTTTAATATGCGGTATTCATATTTTTGGGTTCATTTAGAGCAAAAACTGTTGAATAAATTATTATCGCACCATTGTCTGTTGATGGGAACAAAAAGCATGCATTAGTTGCAACCGCTATATATATCTGCCTTTAACCACAAGTATTCAGGAAAGTGCGCTTTATGAGCATTAACTGAAGTACGCAGCGTGACGTGGGAATCGCTATTTTCATCATCAAATGTGTAAAGTAAACGGACAGTCGTTGTTATAATTCTTGAATGAATGGCACAAATTTATTCAGCACGATTGGCGGGAATTCACGCTATACACTGAGCCATGATTGATACTCGTGTTGTGATCTTTATTAACAAATATGCACATGCTTCGTTTCAACTTTACAATGATTTATCGATGTTTTACCTTATTAACTACACCATTTGAATGTTAACATAATTATAATCCATTCTGTCATCGACTTTGTAATCTTGTACGCCTACTCGACACAGTGGCAGGAATATAAGGTCCCCACGTCTCTATACCATCAGTCACCCCGACATTCAATTTGTGCTCCCTTGATAAACACACCAGGCTTTACAATATAGTAAGGTACCACATCATTCGTCATGATATAATATGAAATTATATACACATTGGATTGCTCTACTGCTGTGTATATTTTTACGACTTTGATAAATATTTTAATTTATCATGTTTGATATCACTAATTTGTGATGTCATTAATTGTTTGATGTCACTAATTGTTTGATGCCACTAGTTATTTGATGATGTCTTTTAGTGGTTGAAGATGTCACTAATTGTTTGATGATGCCATAATTGTTTGATGATGTCACTAATTATTTGATGTCACTAATTGTTTGATATTGTTTCAGGTTGTTGACGCTGCTGCTAGTACTTGTGGTGGTTGGAACCTCGTCTAATCAGGTCAGTGGAACATACTATGTCTATTGTTGAAACACTATCAATCATATCACACATGCTGACACAATGTTTACTTTCTGTTCAGCATGTCAAACCTTGTACGATATTTCACCATTTGTGTCAAATGCTGTACGCCACGGCACACTTTGCATGTAATGTCACGCTTTGGACTTTATGTCACACTCAGTATGTTATGTCACGTTCAGCACGCTATGTCACATATTGCACACGATATCACATTTTGTAATATATGTCACGCTTTTTATGCTACGTCACATATTCATTAACATCCGGTCGCACACCGGTAAGACATCTATTCAGATTCGGGTTGATTATATATGGTTCTGACATTTACAAATTATCCTGATTGTCTTAAAACCTGTCCATGATTTGTTTATTTATTGACGGTGACATTATCAAACAATGCTAGCAATAAATTATTAGAGCCTTCTTTAATAATCAAATCATGTAAAACTGTAGGCGTATGTAGAACGGGCTTTGTGTTTGTAATCTGAAACAACGACTCGGTGATCACATCCAATACTACATATATACTGACAGAATGTGAGGGCGTAATTCACCAGTCTACCATACAATCATGTCGAATATATTGTCACTGCATTATCAGTGTTTAATTGCTTGGTATAACATAAATCTTCTCATTTGTAATTAAACATAAAAGTGAGCGTCTACCTTCACCCTGATTGGAAGGTGTTATTACGATAGTAGAGTATTAGATGCTTGTTTTCGTCTAGAATTGATACAGTCTGGTACGTTTTATTGTATCAATCATCTATATTTTTATATATTGAAAACGTCACGCGCAAACTTCATCTGCTAACACTATCACACTATTATATCTGAGACTAATATAATCAGTATGTCACATACACAGCTCACAGGAAACTGTGCAGACAGACGGATACTGAATCGATATTGATAGATAATGTTATTTATAATACACACATTGAATAATATTGTATTTAAAACATTTCTTTACAATAATATACTATTTTCCAACGTATGCCCACGCGTCTGTCAATAGTCAACATCTCAACACATGAGCATTTTTTTTTTCATAAATATTTTTTTACAAGAATTTGCTTATCGAATTTGTTTTATAAGTTTAGGTATGTGATAAATGCTGACTGTGTATTTCCACCATTACTGTAACATGTTGTAGCTATTAGATGACTGGTGAAACCATACTTACATATGATATATGACTTTATGTTCGTACTTTTGGTTAACTGTGGTTGATAAGTATCGATATACTTCAATGGTTTGCACTTCAAACTCCCCGTTGTTACCGCAACAAAATGTAAAATTGATTTATGAACTGAAAAAAAAGTGTTCTTATATAAAACATTGTACCGTAACATTATGCAAATATTTAATATTTTTCAGCATTGTCATTTTCTTTCTTACTCATGATTTCAGGAAATTCCTGATTGTTTTAGAAGTAACTGAGTCACTTGATGTTTTGTCATTACTTCTGGTCAGATTGCTTGAAAGTCCGCCAGAAAAATTAAACTATTCAGTTTACATTGTAATCATACCTGCTCGAGAGAGTTTGAAGACCAGTCTCAAAATAAACGCCTCCGATTGGCTGTTACTGGGCTCCGTATTAAAATTGACCAATGGCAAGACTGCATTCCGAGACTGGTATATGTATATTTGTCTCTCTAATGTCCTTAATAATAACATAAAAGTAAACTTGACAGTAATATTGTACAAAGAGTCACATGGCGGAATGTTGTTATAAACTTTCAACCAAGATATTATTTTAATATGCAAATAAGAGTTGAGTGTTTGATGTCCTATGCTGAGTACTTTATGATGTATATAAATCATCTTACAATGTGTGATTTTTGTCTGTTAAACCTTGCAATTAATGTATTCTTTTCTCAACTAGTACGAAAATGTAATTATGTTACACATAAATGTGTTTTCTCTTGTTGCGTCAAAGGTATATTATCTGCGTCTATCACAATAAAGATGTTCAGAGTTTTCTAAATTTCTTTTTTCATCGAATTTAATTCGTGTGAATTTCCTGTGTTATATCTAGAAATTTGCTAAGGATGGGGGAAGTTTGCTTTCTCCAAGTGATATCAACTTGTGGATGATGAACATACTTGCACGATTATTTGTTTATTTGCCTGACTGACACGTATTTGTAGAAATCAAAATGTCCAGATTAAATGATATTTCATCCAGGATAATATACAGCTGTCATAATGTTGGTTGTTAACGTTGAAATCATTTATACGTTAAAGGGGTATAATAACAGCAAATGTGTAAATTCGTGCGACTGTACTTACAATTAATTAATTAATTAATTAATTAATTAACTAATTCAATGTTTCTTTAGTAACCGTAATTTAATGAGTTAGTTTAGAAAAATAGAAATTAGGACTTATCCGAAAATTGTACTTAACTGTTTTTATCAAATACATGGAGATTCTTAAATATTCTCACAGTTACATACCTCTCCATTATGTGCCCCTTTTCAGCAACAACCACTCTTCAACAGCAACCACTCTTCAACAACAACCTCTCTTCAACAACAACCTCTCTTCAACAAAAACCTCTCTTCAACAACAACCTCTCTTCAACAACAACCTGTCTTCAACAACAATCTCTCTTCAACAACAACCTCTCTTCAACAACAATCTCTCTTCAACAACAATCTCTCTTCAACAACAACCTGTCTTCAACAACAATCTCTCTTCAACAACAACCCCTCTTCAACAACAATCTCTCTTCAACAACAACCTCTCTTCAACAACAATCTCTCTTCAACAACAACCTCTCTTAAACAACAACCTCTCTTCAACAACAACCTCTCTTCAACAACAATCTCTCTTCAACAACAACCTCTCTTCAACAACAACCTCTCTTAAACAACAACCTCTCTTCAACAACAACCTCTCTTCAACAACAATCTCTCTTCAACAACAACCTCTCTTCAGCAACAACCTCTCTTCAACAACAACCTCTCTTCAACAACAACCTCTCTTCAACAAAAACAACCTCTCTTCAACAACAACATCTCTTCAACAACAATCTCTCTTCAACAACAAATTTAACCTGTCTAAAGCATTGACCTCTCAAGAACAGTCTGTTACAGTGTGTTGCTCTAGAGAGGTCACCATCTACATTATACAAACATTATATAAATCAAGTTCTGGTTGTTGCTTGTCTCACCAAACACTGTGTGATACATACAGCCTTGTGTGCACATAGTTATACATAATTCATAACTTTTTTGCAAATAAACATTTATTCAAATATGGAAGAAAAATGTGTCAAAAATTCTCTCTCCATCCATAATCTCACCCAATTTGTGTATGGAAAACAGAAATGTGTAAAGCCGAACCTGTTAGTATCTCATGTAACATAATACAGGCTTTTATTCAGTTGTCTACAAAAATATGATAAATTTTGTAATATCAGTGACAAGTATATTTTTACATAACGCGATGTCGACTTGTATGGGAGGGGATAGACGGCAGTATAACAAATTGTGATATGTTGCTACTTTGAAGTCTGATCTGGTCTATCCGATAGTCTAAATTGCTCGAGTTTACATAATCTTCCATCAGTTAATGTACAATACATTAAGATCATAACAAACAGTGTGGTAAGTATTGGCGTCATTAGTAATACGATGGTCAACGTTTATTAAAACATTATATGTATTCGATCTAGACATGATAGTCAAATGTGGAATAATTTCAGTCATTAAATCTCTATTTCAAAGCCACGTACAAATGGGGAATAACAGTCATCACCAGTTGCGATAAGTTTACAGCCAAATTGCGGTACATATAATGTATGGCGCCGGTTAGATGCGCATACTTTAGCTGTGGTTAAGAACATCGGTTCATCATTGTTTGAGCGGTGTTTTGCTACACAGAATGCTGACACTAAAATATTACTCTAATTTGTGGTACTGTGTTCTATCACTGAGCTATTACTCTAATTTGTGGCACTGTATTCTATCACTGAGCTATTACTCTAATTTGTGGCACTGTATTCTATCACTGAGCTATTACTCTAATTTGTGGCACTGTATTCTATCACTGAGCTATTACTCTAATTTGTGGCACTGTATTCTATCACTGAGCTATTACTCTAATTTGTGGCACTGTGTGCTAGTACTGAAATATTACTCTTATGTGTGGCACTATGTGATAGTACTGAAATGTTACTCTAGTTTGTGGCACTGTATGATAGTACTGAAATGTTACTCTAGTTTGTGGCACTGTATGATAGTACTGAAATGTTACTCTAATTTGTGGCACTGTGTGATAGTACTGAAATGTTACTCTAATTTGTGGCACTATGTGATAGTACTGAAATATTACTCTAATTTGTGGCACTGTATGATAGTACTGATATATTACTCTAATTTGTGGCACTGTGTGATAGTACTGAAATGTTACTCTAATTTGTGGCACTATGTGATTGTACTAAAATGTTACTCTAATTTGTGGCACTGTCCTCTAGTACTGAAATATTACTCTAATTTGTGGCACTATGTACTAGTACTTAGCTTCGGTCTTGATTTATGACACGAGCTTTTACGCAGATGTCTGACAGTCGAACGACGCAGTAAATTACAGCAATATCTTATTGTAGTCTAGACTTAAATAGAATCACAAAGTGTCGAGATATTTTAATCTAATTTCGTATCAACAATACAACAAGTTCAATGTCGTGTCTTGCTGTTGTCTTCCATTCATTGTCACAATTCCAAAACTTGATCCCAACCAGACAGATTCATTTGATTGTCGTACAGTTGTTGTGTAAATCTTAGGGCGCTCCTTTGTACTGAACCTCAAGCAGTCTATATCAATATATTATACGTATCTACAGTATAATTATATATGTATATGTATGCTACGAGATAAAATGTCGTCCGTTTCAAGTGGTTTATGTTCATTTCTCTATTTTCATTAAATATGTCTGTAATAATTTATTGTTGTTGATATATTGCATAGTTTGACTTGATAATCTATTTGTGGGAAACTAGATTCGCTTACTTGGCCTACAAAACGCACACAGTTCTCTATATACACAACTATAACATAGATTTACATAATATGATAAAAGTGTTTTCAAGTTTTATGAAAAACATGATGTCAAAAAGTCGCATGTCGACAATACGTTTATATTTATCATACAAAATACAGCTTTGATCGTATAAGTATTATCATATTTAGTCAGCGATGATATTTGTGCTATTTGCGTTTAGGATATTTTTATTTCAAAGAAGACCAGTATAAAAGTACATGAATAGTTCAGGTTGTTATTGGTTAAGTTCAAGTATTATCACTGATACATCGAAGCTTATTTCTGAAATATTTCTTTCATTTTATGTTGAAAGCATTTTAATGACTTCAAAAGATTTTCATTATTTTTTTTAATTTACTCTATTCTTCTTTTCATACTTGAAACTGTACTTGTAGAGTGAGCTAGAATAATGAACATCTTATATGAATCTTCACAGGACATCGGCATTCGTAAAATAGCCACAAATCAACTGCAAATTGTGAGTTTGTCGGTAAACCCACTTAAGATCAAAGTACTCACGGTATGCTCTCCCCCAACAGACAACGATTGAGTTTCTATATGTCTTCATTAAAATGCAAATTAAGCAAACTTAAGTTTAAATTTGGTTTAAAATATGAAAGCCAGAAGTATTGTTTGTCGAATACTGGAGATTTTTCAAACATTGTTTGGTAAATATAGTGTGAGGCCGTGACCCCGAGTAGGTTACAGTTTATGGAATTTGTTGCTAACATATGTTTAACGTCGGTAATTTCGTGTATAATATGTCTGATTTACAACTTGTGAAATTCTTTGTAGTTATTGTCATCTATTTTACAATTTTACTCAATTTTAAGCATATTAAACTATAAATTTTAAATATTATTTGGTCACATAGCCTCGGCCCGCATATAGCGGAGACATGGTATGGACAATGATCAAGATTTAAATCTCAGACAGAAACTCTTTATACTTTAAGAATTATACTTAATGCTTAATAAGTAATACTGTTAAAACGCTTGAGGTAAATATATTTTTTATCAAATTGTTAGTTTCCCGCGCAGTTAATACCGATATCTTAAAACCCGTCTCTAAAATCCTCCGGCCGTTCACGTACATTATAGCCATTATACCATCCTCGGGAACGCTATATATCACTCGCATGTTTAACAAAATTCCATAACGCCTTATAACACATGTATGTGACACAAGGATTGGGACAAAGTTTGTTTAAATTTCACACAAAAAACTACAATACTGGTATGAGAGAATAATACAACATTCAGTCCTAGTGGTTATACATAGTCATGCTGGGTATATATTCGGTCCACTTGGTACATCAAGATAATACCCAATCACTGGTTTGTGCATAGCGTGATGGTAGCATAACTTCACAGTCACTTGATCATATTTCATGCCACTAGACAATATTACAATATCACACAGTCTATAATATTATAAAAGTAATTTAATAGACAAAAAATGCGCGTGTGTAATAGTATTATGTTTAACTATACACATACCATTATGTAAAATTATACGGTAAAATAAGAATGAATATAGGGCTGCTTCATTTCTACAGGTTTTGTTGTTGCAAATGTAATATCCACTTGACGTTATATATATGTTTTGGACATTTAAAATACCACACAAAGCGTAACACTACCAGGAACGTAATCAACATACAATGTAGCTGCATTATAACATACAATAGTTTCATGTCCTTGACGGAATCATTGCTCAAGCATTCATCTCAGTATAATATCTGCATACAGGAATTTCACGTAAAATGTGCCGTTTTATGTTTACTGAAGCCCGTATCTGGAATCATAAAAACTTTCTCAAATAAATTCATTCTCGACCTATCAAGGACGGACGTCATCTGAGCATTCATCTCTCTTCACAAACATCATCAGTGTCTCCTGTTGCAATATTGTACACTTGATTAAACCTCTCTATAACAACAACGAAAACAATGTACTTGTCACCAAGTGTGTAACTCTATAGTAACACTAACACCATACAGGTATAACACTAACACCATACAGGTATAACACTAACACCATACAGGTATAACACTAACACCATACAGGTATAACACTAACACCATACAGGTATAACACTTACACCATACAGGTATAACACTAACACCATACAGGTATAACACTAACACCATACAGGTATAACACTAACACCATACAGGTATAACACTAACACCATACAGGTATAACACTAACACCATACAGGTATAACACTAACACCATACAGTATATACAGGTACCGTTCAGGATATAACAACACTAACACCGTACATGATATAACAACACTAACACCATACAGGTATAACAACACTAACACCGTACAGGGTATAACAACACTAACACCATACAGAATATAACAACACTAACACCGTACAGGATATAACAACACTAACACCATACAGGATATAACAACACTAACACCATACAGGATATAACAACACTAACACCATACAGGATATAACAACACTAACACCATACAGGATATAACAACACTAACACCATACAGGATATAACAACACTAACACCGTACAGGATATAACAACATAAACACCATACAGGATATAACAACACTAACACCATACAGGATATAACAACACTAACACCATAAAGGATATAACAACACTAACACCATACAGGATATAACAACACTAACACCGTACAGGATATAACAACACTAACACCATACAGGATATAACAACACTAACACCATACAGGATATAACAACACTAACACCATACAGGATATAACAACACTAACACCATACATGATATAACAACACTAACACCATACAGGATATAACAACACTAACACCATACAGGATATAACAACACTAACACCATACAGGGTATAACAACACTAACACCATACAGGATAAAACAACACTAACACCATACAGGATATAACAACATAAACACCATACAGGATATAACAACATAAACACCATAGAAGGTCGACAAACTGATAGGTTATCGTCACTATCACAACATTACACAAATATCGCCATATATGGAATCATTCATGAAATGAAAATGTCAAATACTGTATGGTATAAAAAATCCTATTTTTTTCTGTTGTTATTTCCTGTGATGTAGAATTACTGGCGTGCCTGCAGTCTATATTCTGTTGTTACAATCATCACATTCCATATTGCGGCGTATACCTTCATTATAACTTCTATTAGAGATACACCATGTTAAATATCTGCCGCCATCGTCTTGATTTCATATTTCAGTTGAAGTAGAACTAAGTACGTAATTACAGGAAGGAAATTAAACGTTTTTCATTAATTAATTGGATCCGAATTTCTTTAGATATTTATCTCATTATGAAGTGTTAACATAGTACACGTATTCTGGCGTTACGTGATCTTTCAGTTAAACAAACAATGTCATGTATTCTGTATAATACCAAACATTGAGACCTGCGCCTATCTATTGTTATTTGAGTGTTCCGTGTCGTGATGTTAACCATCAGTACATTATATGGTTAATGAAATCCTTATAACACAACAGTGTATTGTTGCTGTTGTCTGGATAGCAGTAATTGTGTTTGCTCTAATTGCCTGGATGGTCGGTACTGGATGGTCGGTACTGTGTCTCGTACAAGTCTAACATTTGGTAAAGTATTTGCTTTAGAAAATAATTAATTTGAAACAACTAAGCATTCACAAGATTTCATCTTAAACAGGTTACATATCGGATTAAATTGAATCTTTATTGTACCAACAACTTGACATTAACAAAATTAGTGTCAAATTTTGAGACATAATTTCGTTCTGTGAGTCATACTTTTATCTTCTTTAAAACAATTAACTTACAGTGAGTTTCAGTGTGGAAGAATGTTTGGAATAACTTGTGGGAATCTTACTTTCACTATATTCTGATATGTCCAGTTTGAATGGCATAGATTACATCAATGTTTGGTGGTCAACTTCCTCTTCAATGTCTTGAATTAGGAGAGAGACTTTTTCCTTAGCGAGAAATGAACATATTACATGCTGTTAATTTATAAATATTGATATCCCGAACCCTAACTCCGATACGATATAACGTGGACGTTAACAAAATGTATTAATCTATGAAGTGATCACTAGACGTAGTTCTATAAGAATGGTATGATATCATTGTATGAATTATTGAGTACTAGACAGCTAACCTCGGCAAGATATTGTTTGGTAAACTCGCGTTAACTGTGAGAAGTTACCCTGTGAAACACATTTAGGATTACTGTAATGTTAGCACCAATAATGTGTTGTTATATTTGAGGTGAGAATGAAAAACACCATTTACACATCAACACCATCGTTACCGAAACTTGCTCATTAAAACAGGTTCCATCTGGTGAAAGCTACGCCATGCCATACATGAAGTGTTTAAGTTTGATTTTGACAGATCTAGAACACCGCTCACTGGTATTGTTCTGTCTCTACAATATACAGTATGATATCATTACTATCTTCTCTTCTACTGATTATGTCGGTGTGTTTTTACTGACCCTAAACTTATAAGTTGTGTCAGATGATAAGCTCCTATCCACCAGTTCACAGTTGTTCGGTTTTTTCTTACATATGCCTGTTTTGTTATAAAAGTGAAGTATACCAAGTATATATCTTCATGCCGTTCTATCGGTATTTAGCCGAGCAGAGAAGATGGGAGGTCCATCCGACGGAAGGAATATTATAGTTTACGTAATGAGATTTCCACATTTTCAGTGTTTATTTTCTACTTTTGGCACGTAATGTATAACCACCCCGACAGTAATTTACATCACAGAACTGTGTTACTAAGGTAAACGTGAAAACATTCATGCTAAAACAAATATCGCCATTATCAGCTTTACAAATTGGTAAAGAACTATCTCATTGTGTCTGTGAGTTGGTACAGAACTATCTCATTGTGTCTGTGAGTAGGTACAGAATTATCTCATTGTGTCTGTGAGTTGGTACAGAACTATCTCATTGTGTCTGTGAGTAGGTACAGAACTATCTCATTGTGTCTGTGAGTAGGTACAGAACTATCTCATTGTGTCTGTGAGTCGGTACAGAACTATCTCATTGTGTCTGTGAGTTGGTACAGAACTATCTCATTGTGTCTGTGAGTTGGTACAGAACTATCTCATTGTGTCTGTGAGTAGGTACAGAACTATCTCATTGTGTCTATGAGTCGGTACAGAATTATCTCATTGTGGCTGTGCGTTGGTACATAACTATCTCATTGTGTCTATGACTTGGTACAGAAATATCTCATTGTGTCTGTGAGTTGCTGTAATCTATAAACATCGATATAACGTGGGTTATAAACTCATTGGAGTAAAAATAATCGAACGTTTTGGCGCTTTAATGATTTCTGACAATTGATAAATGTTATATAAATACTGAGTACAGGTGTGCTTAGTTCTACGTTGTAAGCATTGTATGGGCAGAAGTTATTGAGAAAATATCATTAAACACTCGTAAAACTTAAATGTATATCAATAAAAAAACTAGAAAAGATACAGTTCTTTCATCCCAATGTCTGGCTTGTATGTAATTTGTTTATTAACACCGACCTGATTATTTCGTATCACAACCTGGTTGTTTTTCCCACCTGCTTATTTTAATACTTATCTAATCTTACCGCCTTAACTCATTTATTGCACAATTTCCGAATTGCATTGACTTGAAGAATTACGACTTTAGTTTCCGATAAGTATAAATGATTTAATATTAGTGTAAAGTTGGTCAACTTCCAATCCTTCACATTGATTTGATAAACCGTTAATTACTTACTGATAACCTCGTGGTGAAAGATTGAATCAATATCGGACAGAAATCTTTACAATAATATAAAACAATACATTCTGTCTGTCATGAGAAAATGTGAACAAAGTACGGACTGACAGACAGTCAGAAAATGTATAAACAAAACAAACATCTGTTTACATTGAACGATCGTCATTATAGTGGTATCAATGTATAACTTTATGAATGAACCTCGATTATTTTTCATAGAGTCATAGTTTGTTTCAGACTGGGACTAAGTCCACTTTATAGTTATTTTTGATGAATGTCTGCGTGTAGGATACTTTGCCTAATTCTATGGCCAGATCAACATTTATGTTTTAATTTAAGCCAATGTACTGATAGTAATACACGTATATGGTATAAAGTCGCATGTCCTTAAAACACGTGGTCATTGTAATTGTGAGATTTCTCTCTTAACTACTAATATTTCTATGGTTGAAACATTTATCAATATGAAGGTTTAAATCTTTGATAAAGTAACATAAAATGTCCTACATAATTGTCTCATATTCAAATTAATGGTGTGAATTATTTGGAACAATTTGTTTCTCCCTTCCGGGCGTTATAATATTAAATATATTTACTCACATTGCCTGTTTAACCCACATCTTAATATTTCATTGAGATCACCTGTTTGAGAAGAAGTTGAATTCAACAAGAAATCAAATATGCTTTGATAATTTCTTCTTCACGTGTGAAATATGCCAGAATACGAAAAGTCACATTTTATTAATTACTGTCATTAGAAGAAGAATCTATCGAGTGTTAATTTACTTTATACTTGGAACACGTTTCAGGGTGTGGGAATTGAAACTTGACTTTCGTTAACTTGACTCGGTACGATCCGGTGACAAATTAGAATACATTGAAAAAGGAAACGATTTTGTCGGGTTCCAAAAATTGCCTTTTGATAGTAACTTATCAAATTTAGGTGAAAAATGTAAAACATATTAGATTTTATAGGACAGGTGCATTTCACGGATCCGAGACAGTTTTTAACTACTTAATGTTCTGTTTTGTTATCAATGCGGATGATATCCGTTGATTTTTGTTGACACGGCATTCCAAGTTTAAGCCAGGCTGGCTGAAAACTGAGTCATTAATCTTAAACTATTTGTGGTTGGAATCTTGAAATTATAATAAATGCACTCGTATAACATTTTTACCAGGAAGAATATAAGCTGGATAGTATTTTATCTTATTGTTACATTCATTTAAACATTGAAATTACTGCACAGCTTAGCTAATTACAAATTTCAAAAAAATATTCAACATTAATATGAGATAAGGTCTGTGTACTATTAATCGTAAAACAAATACACTCGTTGCGCATGTGGAATTCTTAAATTGAAGTTACTATGCGTCCAAAACAGTGTAACATAATAAAACAACATCATTGCCAATATCTTCATCATTATCAACAACAACAACCGAATACCATCATCATAATTATTAACATTGAAATTCTCATCATCATTAGTCAAGTCATCATCAGCAAAGTCATCACCAAGGTCATCATCATCAACAACACCAGCAACAGCTTCCATATCATTATCAACATCAGTATCACTTACTTCCTTATCCTCGCATCATCAAGGACATTAACCTCTTTTATGTCATCAGCTTCATCATCAAGGACATTAACCTCTTTAATATCAACAGCTCCATCATCAGGGACATTAACCTCTTGAATATCATCAGCTTCATCATCAGGGACTTTAACCCCTTTAATATCATCAGCTTCATCAGCAACGACATTAACCTCTTTAATATCATCAGCTTCATCAGCAAGGACATACACCTCGGTAACATCATCAGCTTGATCATCAGGGACTTAAACCTCGGTAACATCATCAGCTTCATCATCAGAAAGCTCAGATTATCATAGTACAGATATGATCAGACGTACAGGTTTTTGTAAACAACTTTCACAATCATAACGCATTTGTAGCAATTTGCGACACCGATTTGTTTTCAACTTCAAATACATTAATTGATACTTGTCTATTAGATACTGCATACAGTAACATATGTAGACACATTTAATCCGTTTTACTAATGATGTTAATGATACGATAAAACACGTCAGTAAAGTGATACAAACTTTTACTTAGAGTTGCACATTTCTGTATAAATGTTAATTGATCATTTAAACAACTATCTCAAATGTACGACATTACCTTAAAACACATTTGAATAGAGGTTTTTGAAATTCATCTGTTCAACAAAAATACATTTCATCATATATCGAATCAGAAATTACTCGCTTCGGTGAATATAAATTAATGTCTTATTTTGATTCTTAAGTAACGTTTACTACGTTGTGCTTTGTAGAAAACTCATAAAGTTATAGCTACACCAATGTCTCTAATGAGTTCCCTTATAGCTTACCCTATCACTCCATTTCATCTCGTCAAAGATAAACCATTAACTATTTCCGATAAACAGTTTTTTTTTCAAATCTATGTTGGCAAATTAATTTTAGGTCTTCTCTCCCATTCAATTAAATACGATTCAATAAACCACAGGAAACTAATAAAAATGCAATCATGAGCACGGAAGGGAGAGCTTTAAAAATTCACATATAACCGAAGACATCCAAGCAGACGAGTCTCTGAACAAACCTATATAGATGTGTGTAAAGATAACTTTCAATGCTTCATATATATTGTAAAACATTAACACTTTATTGTCAGTAGCTGGTAATTAAACAAAATGCTTTCACCAATTTCGTGTTAGATTTACATATCGTCATTTTTGTTTCAAATTGTCATGAAGAAGGTATGGCTGTGAACATGGAACACGTGTTTCATTATCAGACAATATACGACGTCTAGTAAAACAAATATAGTTATAATTGGGCGCTGCTATGGCATTTACAACCTCTTCTGTAATTGACGTCATTTTAAGAAAAAATGCAACATGTGATGTCACTATTTGCAAGCAGGAAACAATATTTACTCCATATGGTCACTTCCTTTTTCATATTGCCGTATGGGGTAAATATTGCTTACTGTCAGTACATGGTGACGTCAAATGTGACGTTTTCTGAAAATGACGTCACTTAAAGAAGAGGTTGGAAATCGTACAATGGCGCTCATATAAAACTGTATTCAGTGAGTATTATATATTGTGTTTCTTGTATTTGCAGGTGAATGGTGCTAGTCTTGGTTTACATACCGCAAACTGGGGCAAAATCTTAAATATTTCTGTTACAAGAGACCCATTTACTGAAATAGCTGGATCCACACAAGTTCGACTACATTTTTTATTAAATCACTGTAGCAATAGATTTGTGAAGGTTATACGTCTGGGTCGGAACGGTGTGAATGCCAGAGGGAAACGCAGACCGAAAATGAGTTTCAGTAAGTAGAGCTATATTGTTATATTGAGGCTATGTATTTTTACTGACAGTTCCAAGGCTGTAAGTCGCTGTATGGTTATTATTTCTTTATGTGTTTTGAATGTAGGTTATATTTCCCTTTCCCCTGCGCAATGCTTTCCATTTTATATTATGTTCATGTTACTTTCTGCCCAGTTTCGGCCTATTATAGCCCGCTTTCTTGACTTGTCCTGAAATCTTTTCAATTCATTAATCCCCCCCCCCCTTCACTGTTTGTCCTCTTTGATTCTCCTAGTTATTCCTTATGGTCTGTCAGGCCATTCCTTGCGCCTCTTTAACCTCCTCCAGTGCCTTATAGTTCATGGATTGTTGTTTTCCCGGAGGTCTGTGTGGGGAGGCACTGTCTTATGTATGTGGCATTCCCTGTAGCAACTTATTACCTCTCTCTTATGTACATATCACGGATATATCGTTGTAATCTTCGTCATTGTTTATCGTTTCCGGAAGACCTTTGGTCCTTATGCCACATAAAATCCATATAACAAAATTTGTAGAACCTTTGCTGCAAGCACCGAGACAAATACCGAATTGATCCAAGAAATCCTTAAACATTACACTACCCGCACTGGCTTCTTATGTATGCAATATCATTATTGTGTGTTGGAAATTGTGACCATTTTAAGTTTAGAGGGAATCCGTTGAATCCAATCAACACATGCAGTACGTAGTTAGGTACAAAGAAGAATTAAAACACTTGATGTCAACTCCAAGTGGATCTCCTGTCGATAGAAACAAACATGACCTCAGCTGAAGGTCAAAGGTCATTAAGTACCCGACTGTTATCTAACACTGTACTGAATGTAGGAATACAATGGTAACAAGTACCGGATTCTTGGTATTTGGAAATATGTTTCCTTTCTACTTAAACGTCTTATTTGAGGACATGTTGACATGTATTGTTTAATGCTCATACGCTAGATGGCGCTGTTTCTATCTCTATAAAGCGCCACCATGTGGTTCATAATTCGCGGTAATTCTCCGTTTAAAGTCTTGGTATTCGTTGAAGTGTCCAAAATTATACGATGCAGCCATTTCTTTGTCATCAAACAGCTTAACCGTCTATATTTAGTTAGCTTCCACACGTGCTGATTGAAAAGAAGAAGACCAGTAAAACCCGTGTGGCTATAATTGCCAATTTAGCCGGACTATAATTAACTTGACTGATTTAAAATGGACAGCTGTAATTTTGATACTGTCCAAAAGTGTCCCAAAACAAACACAACACCACTTAAACATGCGAACATCTTTTGAAATGGTCTTAAAATCAAGTGTTGTCTTTTCCGTTTGTCAAGTTTTAGTGAATCTATTCACGGGCTCTCTTCACAACCAAACTTGAGCCCACCGTATGTTAGCAGAAGTACTCAATGTGCATAATAGCCATGTCTCCAATTTTATTGTACTTAATCTCAAAGCAGACCAATTGAAAATATTTAAATACAAAATAAAGCTTGTCTTTCCCATGTTTTGAATGTCCGACTTGAGATTTTTATCTATTAAACTGACTTTAAAAAGTTTGTTTTACGATTATTTTGCTGACCATTATGATTGGGTGAGAAACACAAACATTGTAAACTGTGTACGCTGACAGTTGAAATCTGAACCCTCATTTTCTTACTGATCTTAATTATAAAGAACACCTCAGCTAAGTTAATCAATTATTTACTATCTGTACTACAATATCCACATCAAACAGGATTATCCTTTATAGTTGAAGCTTACAACTGTACTATAGGATTCCATTTCAGTTAAAATAATCAGCCCGCTATATACTCCTCACATCTATAAAACACACACATACTGCAATCACTTCAATAAATATTTAATTGAGTCAAAGACTTGATTGTGATATTTTCATTCGGGGTCAATCAATCTGTGATAAGTGGAGGAAAGAGAAGTTAGAGTTGTATTAGCAGATTAGACGAGTATTGATCGAAGTACGGGCGGTCTGTATTTTGATCTCGGCAGTTTACTTAATACACGCAGCTTTCTGCATTCTCACACAATACCGTATAACTTAATGATGTTTCGTGAGGGATTTGAGTAATTGAATACATTGTGAGATAAAAAGCAACTTTTCGTTCTCAGTTATTTCTCTCTTTTTTATATAAAGTGTACTAAGTTTTGACCCTAAAACTCGAATTAGTTTGACATTTCCGGCAATGGTTTCTTACCCTGTTCGTATCAAATGATCTACATTTGTATATAACATTGTAAAAGATCAAAGATATACATTTGCTTGTTTCATTTTCGATATTTTTGTCTTGTAAAGTACAGAAACAAATTTGTTTCTGAACCAGAATGATAATCACGCCGTGTATGGCCGTGTACAATGCTCAACCTTTACTTATTGCTCGGTAATCCATCAAATAATTAATTAACAGATATCAAGTAATTGGCATTCATTAGAAAATGTCAACCTCGCTTGATTTTATTCAATAAAAAATGGGAGAATTTGGAACACAAGTAGAAATCCACATCTAGTTTTAAATTTGGAACTAATTAACCTAAAAGCCCGTGTTGAATGAGGACTCGAATACGTCACCATGGTTACATGATAGCATACTGCCCGCCCGTATAAGTTTTCCTGTTAGTTTTATACGTTCAAGTAATACCATAACGTCGGTGTTCGGGTGAATAATTCACAACTTGATGTAGAACATGCAAGAATTCACCCATAAACCAACACTTTTCCTTCATGATTTAACAAAATAGTCTATATGCTTGTGTGGTATGTCAGACACAAGTCAGCGATGTCTGTGACAGGCAAATTAAGCAAGCTACCTACAATATATTCACATTCCTTTATTGACATTATGCAGTTTATGTAATCAGCGGTTTAATGACATAAATGGAAAAGTAAATATTATAAATGGGATTATAATATATCTGGGTTGTATTTGTCAATATTGCTCCATAATCTAACATGAACTCACACTGCTGATAGATGGGAGAACCGTGACCTGATTTAGCTCATTAAATACCTGCTTATATACACACTAATTAGTTCAACAATACGTGGTGATAATTAACAACAACTCGTGGTATACTCTAAATGTTCAGGTTACCCATACAAACGTCTACAGTTTTCAAACATCTGTTTTATACACACATCTAAATGATCTCCCAAGTTGCAAATAGTATTTAGTTATTTCTCTATTGTTTCTGCATAACATTTTCCTTATTGTTTTCAATTCTATATTTCAGGTACAGTGGTATTTAAATCCACACAACGTGGTACTATAGTGATGCGTGGCACAGAATCTAACAATTTTATTTGTATCGGTCGATCTGGGAGACCAACAGCTAGGGTAAGTTAACATTTAATTATATATACATGTATTAACATAGTTGCGACAGACGAGGCGCCCACGCGTGTGCATATATGTGCTTATGTGCGTGCGTATGGCAAATACAAATATTTTCAATTCAAATGTGTTCAACGTTGAGCAATAGCATGTATTGTCCATATCAAAACGACGCTGAACAATAGTTTTGTTGTCTGTACGAAATATCAGCTGGGAGTAATTTACAAGAGTTTCACAGTATGCTGAAACAATCTCTGTATATGTTACTGTAACAAGAGACAAGTACGCGACCCATAATGATAACATTTATTGTTGTGTGACCTAATTATGACGATGATTAACCTGATATACCAGTACCATTCCATTCTCAGTGAGAGTGTTTCTGTACAAGTCCAAGTGTGTATGGTAATAATACCTCAAACAATTAAATATGATTATTGTCTCCAATTAGTACATCCAACATGAGATACGGTGTATGTTATATTCATGAATTACGATGGAATGTTATAAATCAGGAACATTTTGATAAAAGTAATGTTTAGAGTATACGATAACCAGACGAATCCAAAACTTTGTTGTTGTGCCACCGTCACCTTTTAGTACTGGACCATAAACAGTCCTTATCTGTTGTCCATAAATAGAAATAATCATCATGTTATATACATGTACATCAAAGCACTAAATGTTATAGAAGGTAAGTAATTGTTATTATGCACCAATTTGAAGGTTTAGATTTGTTGTGCAACATAAAAAATGCCGAGATGTTACAATTTCTGGTCACTCCAGATCCAAAATGAATTTCGGTAAATTCACCGAAATTCAGTGGATTTCGGTGAGGTTACGTACCCTTTATCGAAAGGTTAACCAATCCGCGTCAAGGTAACCGTGAAACAGTGTTCGGTTGAAGAGAAATTGCCTTGGTGGTCAACGTAAGATTTGATTGGTTTACATACCAATGATATGCAAATAGCAAAACCCTGTTAGTACGGCTTCGCCGAAAAAATACTTCATGTCAATAAGTGAAACCTTGTAATGTGAGAACTATCCGTATATATACACGCATTACTCGATCTATCATAACAAGCATACATTTAACAATGACATAAAGAATTCACAATGTGACAACATCTGTTGTAGCCAATTATACTTATCTTCATCATTCATTTTATATTGTACATTTGTATAACATAGCATGATTGATCAGTGAAAAATTGAAAATAATCGCGATTTTTTTACGTAGCGTTCTTTTCCTTGTTTAATTCACTTAAAACACACCGGTGTTATGGTAAAATACACCAGCATACATTGATCAGGTGATAAATTTGGTAAAAATGTTGTAAAACAGGAACTATGAGTGTGATGTTGTTGTATGGAGTTTTCTTGTTGATGTTGTCAAATGTATACTGGTCAAATATATACTGGTCAAAATGCTAGCCAACCCGCCTTTGTTATTTCACATAGAATCTAAAAGGCTATTGGATGCATCTTCTATACATTTATTTTGCTGAACGCCAACAATTACGATTCGATTCGTATTGTCGATATAAATTTCTCCAAATCATTTTTATCGGTCAGATCACTTTATCGTAATGAAGACAATGAAAATACAATATGGTGGGTGAGTTGTTCTGTCCAGTATAACCTTGGTCACACACATGGTGGGTGAGTTGTTCTGTCCAGTATAACCTTGGTCACACACATGGTGGGTGAGTTGTTCTGTCCAGTATAACCTTGGTCACACACATGGTGGGTGAGTTGTTCTGTCCAGTATAACCTTGGTCACACACATGGTGGGTGAGTTGTTCTGTCCAGTATAACCTTGGTCACACACATGGTGGGTGAGTTGTTCTGTCCAGTATAACCTTGGTCACACACATGGTGGGTGAGTTGTTCTGTCCAGTATAACCTTGGTCACACACATGGTGGGTGAGCTGTTCTGTCCAGTATAACCTTGGTCACACACATGGTGGGTGAGTTGTTCTGTCCAGTATAACCTGGGTCACACACATGGTGGGTGAGTTGTTCTGTCCAGTATAACCTTGGTCACACACATGGTGGGTGAGTTGCTCTGCCCAGTATAACCTTGGTCACACACATGGTGGGTGAGCTGTTCTGTCCAGTATAACCTTGGTCACACACATGGTGGGTGAGCTGTTCTGCCCAGTATAACCTTGGTCACACACATGGTGGGTGAGCTGTTCTGTCCAGTATAACCTTGGTCACACACATGGTGGGTGAGTTGTTCTGTCCAGTATTACCTTGGTCACACACATGGTGGGTGAGTTGTTCTGTCCAGTATAACCTTGGTCACACACATGGTGGGTGAGCTGTTCTGTCCAGTATAACCTTGGTCACACACATGGTGGGTGAGTTGTTCTGTCCAGTATAACCTTGGTCACACACATGGTGGGTGAGTTGTTCTGTCCAGCATAACCTTGGTCACACACATGGTGGGTGAGTTGTTCTGTCCAGTATAACCTTGGTCACACACATGGTGGGTGAGTTGTTCTGTCCAGTATAACCTTAGTCACACACATGGTGGGTGAGTTGTTCTGTCCAGCATAACCTTGGTCACACACATGGTGGGTGAGTTGTTCTGTCCAGTATAACCTTGGTCACACACATGGTGGGTGAGCTGTTCTGTCCAGTATAACCTTGGTCACACACATGGTGGGTGAGTTGTTCTGTCCAGTATAACCTTGGTCACACACATGGTGGGTGAGCTGTTCTGTCCAGTATAACCTTGGTCACATACATGGTGGGTGAGTTGTTCTGTCAAGTATAACATTGGTCACACACATGGTGGGTGAGCTGTTCTGTCCAGTATAACCTTGGTCACACACATGGTGGGTGAGTTGTTCTGTCCAGTATAACCTTGGTCACACACATGGTGGGTGAGCTGTTCTGTCCAGTATAACCTTAGTCACATACATGGTGGGTGAGCTGTTCTGTCCAGTATAACATTGGTCACACACATGGTGGGTGAGCTGTTCTGTCCAGTATAACCTTAGTCAACTAACCATTTCAACTGTACAACAATAGTACAACTCACGATATCGTGTCATTCTATTCTGTTCTATGTTTATATACAATACAGATTAGAAGCGTTGTTGAACGCGTGTTGATTTTGTTTATCAAATATACAGTGTCATAAACTATCAACATATGATCAAAGACTGGTTATCTAATCAGTATAAATATAATGTAGAATTTACAATCATGTTGGAGAGACGTTTGGCTCCGATCAAATACACACTCAGTAATTATATTGTAACATAATGAGTCCAAACATAAATTATACATGTTGCTCTGTCCGCCTCTAAAAGTTTCCTCTTAATTGGCACAAACTTTCACCAATATTACGCTCTGTAAAACCTCAGTTATACGACCACCTTTTGTATCCCTGAACACTGGTCTTATTATTGAAGTGATCTTTATAGGGAAAATGGACTTGAAAAATGTGTTCCTAATTTTGAGTTGGCCGTATTATTGAGGTGGTCTTAAAGTGATTACTGTAAATCATGGCGTGAACTTATTAAACTCAAATTTAAAATTTTGATAACGTTCATGAAAGTAGTACGTTGTGTTCGGCTTCGGTCTTATAATTTTACACAAGTATCATCTGTAATTATCTACAATAGTTACAATATGACAACATTGTGACAGTTAAATGATAGGACTTTCTAATATTTGTGTACTTTATTCATTATGATGACGTAGTTTATGAATAATGTTTTCCAAGAAGACCACATTTCATAGGTACTCGTCTGACCTTTACTTCATTTTATTTACGAATCCTTAAAGTTTTGTATGTTCATCTTGTACGTCCTAAGTTTGAACATGTGACTTCAGTTCTGTTTTATCTGATTTCCTTGACCGGGTTAATTTGTAAAATATGATTCGAATCAGTGTTGTTTTATTATGTACGGTTGTAAATAAAATAATGTCTTCATTTCGGACCGGTGTGAAATATCAGAGGTTTGCATAAAATATAGGTCAGAACTTTTAAATAATATTTTAATGAAGAAAGGTACAATATGTGCTGTGAATGCGTTTTGTGGCTATATGGTGTAATGTAGATTATATTTATAAGTGACTTAGTATTAGGACATATGCGTTTACATTTTGTATTATTATTTAGTTTGCGGATCGATGAATTGAAAGCAAATATTTCGTTCTCTTTATGAACTTATCTCAATCACATTTTGTCTGTTTATTTCGAAACTGTGCATTACACAGGAATCTCCATTGGTGGACTTTAAAAGCAGGGAGTTTACGTGAAGGTCGGAGTACAATATGTGTAGATTTACTTTGTTGTCATAACGTGGTATTAAATCCCCTACACTCCTTGATCCACAGTTTATTGTCTGTTAACAGATGCACACAGTTATAGCATGGGCGTTTCGTTTTCATAACAGCTACAATAAATCTTCATATATCTACTTCTCCCTGATCATTTCTTATAATTCGGTGTGTACAGTAAACTACATTTGATCATAACGAAACTATTTATTACAAGAAATTTGTCGTTGAGCCCAGCAAGAAATGAATCAAGTGTGATATAAATTATAACTGTACTCGATATGAATGTAAAATTAAATATAATTGCGAATCGTATGTTTTGCTATACTGATCAAAATTGGTCAACTATTAATATGTCACAATAATTCAATTTGTTTATTTAATAAACGTATATACCTTGACTTATTTCCACGTACGTTCTGTTTGATGTACAACTTCATGAGATGTTTATGTTCGTTTTATTTGCAACTTTGCAATCAATTAAATATCGGTCTGACTTTGAGATTAACTTTTTGGATGAAAATCATGATACAAAAGCGAGACCTATCGATACACAAACTGATTTGTTCCCCAAGTTAATCAACGTACTTTCCGTCGCGCGGATATTTACGACATTTTGATTGCAAACAAACTGTCCACGTTTAAATATGTTGTATCAAAAAAAGCTTAATTCTGTGTTAACTCGTAGGGTTAGATATTCTATGTTATACTGAATAAGCTGGTATTTCTGCACCGATGATGGGTTTATCAATTCAGTGTTATGAAATAAACACTTTTTACCAGGCTTTACACAATATGGAATTTTAGTCTATCACGTTTTGGCAAACCTTTAGTTTTTGAAAGTTCAATTTTTCGACGTAAAAGTGTAGAATGCTACGGTTGCATAGAGGTGACATGCGTGAAATTATTTTATCTCGTGGCCACGATTTACGTAATCGTTCCCACGACAAACTAAATCGTGGGCACGAGATAAAACTAGCTTCACACATGTCACCTCTATGCCACCGTAGAATGCTGCATCAATGTGAAAATCTAGTCTTGTAGTTGCTTTGTATCAGAGACATGTTAGTATTGTTTGATATCAGTCAAGGTAATATGAATAAATATGCCAAAGTCTAACTCATCAATGACCTTTTGTTATTTATTTCAATTTGAATGCATGCGACATAAAGCATATCAATCATTTACGTCAAAAATAAAAACTTGTGATTTTTTATTTTTCGGTTTAATTCTTTCAAATGTTCCTTAAATCATATTAATGTTAGAAGTATGCAAAACAGTGACTGTTTCGTGCATAATGTCCCTATATCAGCATAACGAGGTTTTCCTACTAGTGATAAATATAAGCATCAGTATACGTACTTATACATGTATATGTCTGCTCATTTCTACGTGGTATGCTGCTGTCTGGGGACATAATGTACACATGTACAGCACAGTGACACTCTGGAGACTTCTAACTGTCCTAGTTACAGGTTTAATTAGAGGGATTACCCTGTCCAAGGGGAGGTACTCATACAAACCAGACATCACTGAAATGAAATCAATTTTTATCTGTACGTTGTCTGGATAGTTCGGTGTATTTAGATCTTACGCTTACTTACTGAATAATTGATCACACTTCGTTCTTATAGCAAGTTCTCGTCTATTTACAGCCGGCATTTCTGTGTATAGGATCAAGGTCAAAATGTTCAGGTTCTGTGAATGAAAGTCGTTCTAAGTTATAATACATGTATATTCAGTAACCAATTAGTTCAATTGATGATTGCAACAAGTCTTTCTAACCAAATATAAGTTTCTAATCTATTTGTATTGTAATAAACGGTGCCAATATGATGTCAAAGTCATGCAAATTGTTTTAAAACCATCGAATAGTGATATTTTTACATAAAGTAAGTAACTGTATGAAGTGGTCGTGAAGTATAAGCCCGTTAAGATACGTACAGATATAACAATGTATTAACAAGTACTTAAATTATCAATATTACACTTTAGTATGAAGATTTAGGCACTTCATGTCTAATACCAATATAAAGAGTATTATATAAATCTGATTGAAGTGCGACAAAAATGTGCAAAGCTGATTTAAGTTAATCTCTATAAGTATCGTGACGTCATTACTACACTGCGCCGATCCGATTCACGGCGTGTTAAAATAACGAACACTTCGTTCATCGCTGAACTAATTTATAAAATAAAAGATAATTCTACTGTCAAGTCATGTAATATTAAGTGTATAGGGGTTGATAAAATCATACTTGAAAATCTACGAACTGTAAATGTCTTTCTGTGTTTTGACGCTGGTACTTTTCTGTGACTATCACACCGTCACGTGACACCCAGGCCACGCCCCCGGTATCATGTCAAATCAACAGTCTTCACTTAAAATGTAGCGGTAGTAACCTGACATTGTGCAGTAAATATATATTAGTTTTAAATTATGTATATTATAAGAGCTATCAGTGGAGCATCGTGTTTGTATGTTTAATTATACAATGCACGTACTGTTATATACTAAATATTTCAGCTTGAGTTATAACAAACCATAGTAACGTAACTGAGAAACTCTTGTCAGACTTTTTTTTTCACTTGACGAGTGTCACATTTACATGCATCAGACGATACTCAGATAATGTGTATATCAATTAGATCTTGGTTTTTTTCTGATGCGATATATTTTAACACTTAATGCATAAAACTGTATAAGTACATTATATCTGCATTCTGTACTATAATAAATACCTACGCGCATGCGCACTCATATTGTAGTGTATGACATTTCGGATATTCAATATCTATAGTTATATACTGTAGCTTATATTGCTATATCTATTGTTCATTCGGGTACATAACACACTACTAAAGTGTAAGATTTTTGCAATTACGGACTTAATTCAAGCCCCCAGATAACACTGGTTAAAATAGTTTTCTAATTCTCGAAATATTTCCGTTTCACTCAATTAAAGGAACATAACAGAACGACATATCATATTACAACTAGCGTTTCAAATTGATGTTACCATCCTGTTGAAGAATAAAGCATATATTGCATCCAATCAATCATATATTGTCATTTCGGTCACACATTATCGATCAGCACGAGTGAAAATAAGTTTAAATAACTCAAAATTATATCGTTCAATTTACGAACAATAGGAAAATACGATGTCGTACTGGGTACAATCATTATCTCAGTATTCTATCAGCAAGCATTAAGTTTTAGGTTCACGTAGTTTGATAAAAGGTTACATTGTTTGGACCAATATGTTAATTTGAGCTAATTATCGTATCGAGTCACAACTAATGTCACTTTAAAACTGGTTTTCTTATAATACCGTGAAATTGTAAAATATGAGTGGATTTTTGTACGTGTTATCACGATTATATTCGGGGTATTTATCAAAACAATACACTGTTAATTGAATCGTGTTAAAAACGCATTTACTGTGAAGATGTGAGATTCTGGGCGCCATTATAATCGTGTATTTACTATTGATTTACAGTAAAACCTCACTTATAGACCACCTCAATCGTAAGACCACCTCAATATTAAGACCACCGCAATCATAAGACCACCTCAATATTACGACAACACTTTACAAGTCCATTTTGACTGTTCCGCTCTTAATTCATCATCAATAGTAAGACCACCTCAATAGTAAGACCACCTCAATAGTAAGACCCCCTCAATAGTAAGACCACCTCAATAGTAAGACCAGTTTTCAAGGGTCCCAAGGGTGGTCCTATTATTGAGGTTTTGCTGTATATCAAAATTAGTTGAAAATTCCGTGATTGCGTGCACTATGTCTATTGGTCAATATTTCGCTAAATGAGTTTTCATTGGCTGACCGCATTACAGTAAACAAAATAAACTTGTTGTGAAATACGAATTTACTACCCAATCTTCCGGGATTTCGTGGAATGAACACTTCACCGATATATACATTTTGCTGTAAATCTGATTCGATATTCACAGTTATCAAAACTAGGTGACCTGAATTACACGTGCATGAAGACGGTGCACGTGAAAATATTGAAACAACATAAAACCCAGCCTCACCCACATCTCCGCAATCTGTATACCTTTGTTTTGATCTCAGTGCAACCTTGAAGGAAATCAATGTTTTTTAGTTGGAACACAAATTTCGGGGAAGTCCCGATGTAACAAGTAACTTGACAATCTTAACTTTGTAGGAATTTCAAAAAGATAAGCAGGTCCGCACGGTGCATGGACATTTTACCATCATAATCTCAACTATTCAATTCGGTGATAATATGTGTGGATTTGTTGGTACAAAGACAATGACATTGTTCCCCATGAAGGTCTTACATTCAACACTTCATCTCGCTCAATTACACTTCTACAATACAAGACAGCGAGTGTATATAGACTCCGGTACAAACACCTGTCAAAATTCATATTCTAAAGTAAATGTCTTATCTTAACTCATAATTTATCCATGCTAAATTGAACATGCTTACTTACTTTATGTTGTGTCTACGGAGTATGCATAAAGTGCATAATAAATAGAAATTAACGTTGTATCTTCGCTGAAGGTCAATAAAAATAAATTAATACTGAATTATTTGAATATTTGTTGAAGTGTCTTTAAAAAGACTACTAGCTGAAATGACATTTTGTGCATACACATTAAGATCTATAACAAAGCGAATGTGCCCCAGTTTTATACACCAGGCCTTGTTTTCCATTTATCACATGTCATTTATCAGGATTAAAACAGCACTTATTTTAATATATTATTTGCACATCATATTGCGCCTATTCAACAGAACACAAACACATTTACAAGGGGATACGTAATGGTTTTTTTGTCGAAAGTTCAACAAACGTTATGTAAAGTGGGAACATAGGATATCGCGAAAACTGCATTTTTGTCAAACTTTGAAAAACTCGCCTGAAATTAGTTTGAACTATATGTATTTAATTGTCCATTAGGACTGAAAGTTGTATTGTTATTGAAGTTATTGTAAGAAGCTTAACGTACGTATGTCACAGTGTAATGAAAGCGTATTGTCATAATATTTCATTCGTTGTGTATGTCATTACCTGATTACATTTCATTGACAAAATATTGTTAAACCAAAGGCAGACACTTGACAATTTTCTTAATTAACTGCTGAATGTAAAACATTTACAAAATGTAATATACTCGTGAATATAATAATTCTGGTCAAAATGTATATGAATGCATTCTTGAATAAAGTGAATATATCTCCACTAATGTGGAATTTCGTTGTCAATCTTAGCTTTTATAAAGATTCAATATTAAGTACTTAGAATAACAATGTAATTATATATTTACTTCAGTTTTAACAACTACTGTGCTGTTAATATCTTATAAGATAAATGTAAAAAAGTAAAGCGATTTTCGGTAATGACTTTAAGCAGTATTGTGTTCACGTATATGAGATGTTGAATTGTATTGTAGCCTTAGTTCATACTGCTACAATGGTGTATAGCCTTTGACCTGACTTTATTTTGTAGAATTCAAAAAAACATCGGAATATAAATTGTTTGTGATAACTTGCACATAACAAAATGTTTAAGTGAACCTTTATTTATCAACTTTCGTTTCTTGTGTATGTTTTAGAGTTTACATTAAGAGTTTTATTTAAGATGACGTTTTAAGCACGAAACACATTACGATCAAAGCGTGTGGTCGTCTGATTATGATTATATATGAGCGAGGTCGGTTGATTTTCATGTTTCTGCTGAACTAGATTTGTATAAAAGTATAAAAGCATTGGCAATGTCTAAACTATGCTGATGATCACCATAAATGGATGTTATCACGCGAACACATTCCGTAGGTAACATATGAACCTCTTCGCTACAAAACATTATATACACTTTGATACACACGTTATAACAGTTTCAATAAAACTTTGATTTTAAGTCTTAAATCGTAGACTAATTTACATTTTGTAGACACGTAATAGTTTGTCATGATATGATATGGGAAAAACAAGTAGTGTGTCAAAATAATGACAGTGCCCGAGATCACATGACAGTGCCCGAGATCACATGACAGTGCGCGTGATCACATGACAGTGCGCGTGATCACATGTCAGTGCGCGTGATCACATGACAGTGCGCGTGATCACATTACTGTACCCGTATGTACTGCGCTGCATGCTCTGCTCGCCCATCCGTCCGCCTGTCTGCCTGTGTAATATTATGTACATTAACATTGTCAAGCAATTATGATCCTGATTACATTGTTGTTAGTCAATATACCTTTTATTTCTGTACTTTCAGGCCAAGCTTAGATCAACTGGTTGTGAATTCAAAGAAGAATACGTTGAGGACGATTATTCAATGCGGTATAGACTAGCAAATGACAGTCGAGAAATATATTTAGGTTTTAACAAAGACGGGAGACCATTAAAGGGTACAAACAATAAGAAGAACAAACAAAATTGTTTTAAGTTTACAAAGTTGCTAACCAATCCTGAAGGTACATTGAAATGTCCTAGCACAAACGGCAGTGGACCCAAAGGCGTCGATTTCTGTGATATATATAGTCTGACTTATAAAAATAAACGAAAACAAATAAAAACAAGGGCACGGAAACTACGACATAACAAACATCATAAACAAAGTCGAAATAATGGGAGGTGATTCTCTTAACAAACTTCTGTTGTTTTTCCGTGATATTCGATGACATGGACGTATTGTGTCGTAAAGTCATGACGTCATAAAGTGTTACGTGTGTGACGTAATAAGAGAAAGATAATGAGAAAGCTGACTCTGACGTAATGTGATCAAACGTTATCACCACAGTGTTCAGTAAAATGATTTCGAACGTTTCTTCGTTAAACGTCATTATCTTGGTCAGTAGATTGTGTCAGCTATTTGTTGGAATAAAACTTTGTTCCGAATACAAGGACAAAATACCAAACGCGTGAGGTGGCTGCGAGAATTATCGTCTGTAACAAATTTGTGTAACTACAAAGTAGAATCTACAGTGTTGTTATGATTCCCGGCGTTTGGTCACGTGATTGTATTGTTAACATAGATATATATGTTTGATCTGGTGGTATATAGTGGTGCTGTGTGACAGGACTGATTGGGAGCATTTAAACACTGTCCAATTAAAACTACGGTAGACAAAACAAGACATTAACTATGGCAGTGTATTTACTATTTAAGCGAGTTCAATGCGAGCTCTTTAGATTTCGATATTATATGTAACACAACTATTGTATAGTGTACTATGTACCTACAGGATCAATCATTTACAATCAATGGGGATGTTTGTGTATGTGTGGTTATGTATTCACACACATATATGTATATACTTGTCCATTGTTGGATATATACTTTACATGTCATTCTACAAACAAATGAAGAAAACAGTCACATGACTTGCTTTTAATTTGGCCAGTAGCAATACTTTTATTTTTATTAAACTGATAATTTTCTTTTGTTCATGATGAATATTACATTTTTCTGTCACAAGTACAATCGTCACCAGCATCTCCACCATGACGTCACAACTCCGCCATGACGTAATAGCTCCACCATGACGTCACAACTACATCATGACGTCACAACTCCGCCATGACGTCGTATATTCTCTACCCTACATTTATAACATAGATTCATCATCAATAACACGTAAAATGATATAGATCTAAAAACTCACGGACGAATACGAAAACTGCTGTGGACTGAACGTAGAAATGCGCGTCCATTCCTTCAATGTTGGTGATACAGACTCCATATTTCTGGTAGAAGTTTCTGCTGTACTGAGCATGTGACGTCATGGTGTGACTTAAGTTTTATATACGTTCTTGTCTAGCGTATACCATTGTTTAAAAACCCCGAGAAGTAAATAAATCCGCGAACTTCTCTTTATAGAATATGGATTAGGGAAGTATCTTATTTTATTGATTCAAAGTTAAAAAAATAAAGGAAATAATTTAACAAACAAACGGAAACCTTAGAATCTCATCAGATTACTGTAAACATTTGATATGAGATTTTACTGTATAAATGAATTCCAAGACGACTATCATTTTGTACATTAATTTTTCGAAATCATAAAACATAAACATTTGTTTTGAAGGTATTTGTACATATACAAACCAGCTTTCATCATGACGTCATGTTGCTTCGTGTATCGTCAATATGTTGAGAACATTGTCAATTTTTTATTCTATAAAGTGTTGTGTTCTATTTGGTGGTTTGTTGAACATTCAAACATTTGTACTGAGAACTGCTGTATATGAGAAAAGCGAACTTTTATGAGTTTAATAGCGCGGAAATTTGATCTTAAAACATGACAAGAAATTATATAAATATTTTGAACTTTTGGAAAAAACATTTGCACCAACTATCTAGTCATGGCTTCTTGTTTATATTTTCTGGACAGTTTTGCTTTTTTGATGACAATTGCTTTGATTTGAGTATTTTTGTGAGAATCGATTGGAGTAAATAAGCCCTTCGTACGTACTGTTCTCACAAATCTAGATTTTTAAAGTCAAGAGACGTATTATGTTAACAATGTTTCTTCATAGGTCTTGAGTTAGTGAGAGATCATTTTAAAATTGTTCGTACAGACAGCAAGAATGTTGTCCTACAAATACAATGAAATATAACTTACCAATATGTCACTGGGCACTATTGTTTGCATCACCTGACGGCTCTGCGATAATTCAGCAAGGCCGTCAAATTTAAATGGCTTTTCTTCTCATTAAACATGTAGTTGTCATTTTTGTACATCCATTACATACATTTATTGTCATATTTTGGTTTCAAAATATCTCCATGAATCTCAAATTTATAATTGTTAATTTTTGTGAAATCTTATTGGACGTCTGAGATTGTGACGTGTTTTGCATGATTCTCTGTAAGAATAACACGTTGTCATGTCTAGATAGTATCAACGATACTCCTCGCTGCTTCTCATACACTATCAGAAATCTTAACTTTCATTACTGGATATTTTTCTATTTTTGTACTCAAAAATTTATTTTAAAAAGGTTCAATACTTTTGGCTCTGAGATTTACATACATTCTGACGTAACACAGACATACATTCTGACGTAACATAGACATACATTCTGACTTAACACAGACATACATTCTGACGTAACACAGACATACATTCTGACTTAACACAGACATACATTCTGACGTAACACAGACATACATTGTGATGTTACACAGACATACATTCTGACGTAACACAGACATACATTCTGACTTAACACAGACATACATTCTGACGTAACACAGACATACATTCTGACGTAACACAGACATACATTCTGACGTAACACAGACATACATTGTGACTTAACACAGACATACATTGTGATGTTACACAGACATACATTGTGACGTAACACAGACATACATTCTGACTTAACACAGACATACATTGTGATGTTACACAGACATACATTGTGACGTAACACAGACATACATTCTGACTTAACACAGACATACATTGTGATGTTACACAGACATACATTGTGACGTAACACAGACATACATTCTGACTTAACACAGACATACATTCTGACGTAACACAGACATACATTGTGATGTTACACAGACATACATTGTGATGTTACACAGACATACATTCTGACGTAACACAGACATACATTCTGACGTAACACAGACATACATTGTGATGTTACACAGACATACATTGTGATGTTACACAGACATACATTCTGACGTAACACAGACATACATTCTGACGTAACACAGACATACATTCTGACGTAACACAGACATACATTCTGACGTAACACAGACATACATTCTGACTTAACACAGACATACATTCTGACGTAACACAGACATACATTCTGACTTAACACAGACATACATTCTGACGTAACACAGACATACATTCTGACGTAACACAGACATACGTTCTGACTTAACACAGACATACATTCTGACGTAACACAGACATACATTCTGACTTAACACAGACATACATTCTGACGTAACACAGACATACATTCTGACTTAACACAGACATACATTCTGACGTAACACAGACATACATTGTGATGTTACACAGACATACATTGTGACGTAACACAGAGATACGCTGTGACGTTACACAGACATACATTGTGATGTTACGCTCACGTATATTCTGACGTAACAGAGACATACACTGTGACGTAACACATACATACATTGTGATGTTACACAGACATACATTGTGACGTAACACAGACATACATTGTGATGTTACACAGACATACATTGTGACGTAACACAGAGATACGCTGTGACGTTACGCAGACATACATTGTGATGTTACGCTCACGTATATTCTGACGTAACAGAGACATACACTGTGACGTAACACAGACATACATTGTGACGTTACGCAGACATACATTCTGACGTAACACAGACATACACTGTGATGTTACACAGACATACATTGTGACGTAACGCAGACATACATTGTGACGTAACACAGACATACATTGTGACGTAACAGAGGCATTCATTGTGACGTAACGCAGACACACATTGTGACGTAACACAGACATACATTGTGACGTAACACAGGCAAAAATTGTGACGTAACACAGACACAAATTGTGACGTAACACAGACATTTGTTCTGACATACCACGGACGGACCATGTGATGTAGTACATGCATACTTGGTGAAGTTTAAACAGACATACATGGTGACGTAACACAGACATACATTGTGACGTAACACAGACAGACATTGTGACGTAACACGGACACTGAATGGGGCTTATTAAATACATAATGAGTGAAGGTTTCGCATGCTGACATTGTGCCGTAACGGAGACAGACGTTCTGTTGTAATACAGAAATGACGTAACACAGATAAACTTTGTTTTCTAACACATTCAGATCACGTGACGTAACGGAAAGATGCTTTGTGACGTCTTTAAGATAATCATTGTTTCTTAACACAGACAGACAACATGATGTAAAACAGCTTTGCTTACGACCACCTTATAAAGTGTTTATACAGAAATGTGTGTATGAAACGTGATAATAATATTGTCCATTAGTTACCGTTTTATTTATGACAAATCAGAATAAAATTAAGTTTTCGCTATAGTTTGGATAATCGTCTCTGATGTTATGGTCAACATTTGTGATTGCATGTATAATTTTGCCTCAAATACTTCATGTTTATCAAGTTCTGTAGATTGTGACATCGATAAGTTAATATTTATTACATAAAATGCATGTTTATAATTTGAATAAGAGAATAATGCTATTTTAACATTTATTTGAATGTTGTTTTCTGATGTGTTCAGATTAAGATCGGAAGTTACTTCTTAAATACATTTGCCATTTTATTAATGTTTGTTATCAGACAACGTCTTTGATAGAATCCTGACCAAAACGATTTTCCACGTAACACCTCAATTTATAAGTCAATCATAAATTTGTATCTCACAAGTCACTCGCATTCATTACATAAAACGATCACGTAAGTTACAAAGTAAATTTTTAAACATTCAAACTGCATTCGTCTAATCTTAGATATCAATTAAGTGTTATTGTTGAAATTTATTGTTTTATGTTGTTTTATATGTACAAAACATCGCAATATCATTACTTACAATTCCATATTGTTTTGTTGTACATAGATCCATATCAACGTTACGTTACCTACGTTACATACGTTACACGGTATATGCATAGTGTACTGTACAGTGTCATAGTGTATACCAAAGATAATATTTATTGAATCAAGATGTATATATAAATTGTCCCAGAAGTGTACTTATTTATGCACAAAATGCGCATCGTCGCCTAAAATGAAATAAATTGTTACTTGACTATAAACATTGTTCCTTTATGATTATATGTCTGTGGATACAACACGTGTACACTATATATGTCTGTGGATACAACACGTGTACACTATATCTGTCTGCGGATACAACACGTGTACACTATATATGTCTGTGGATACAACACGTGTACACTATATATGTCTGTGGATACAACACATGTACACTATATATGTCTGTGGATACAACACATGTACACTATATATGTCTGTGGATACAACACATGTACACTATATATATCTTAGGATACAATACATGTACACTATATATGTCTGTGGATACAACACATGTACACTATATATATCTTAGGATACAATACATGTACACTATATATGTCTGTGGATACAACACATGTACACTATATATATCTGTGGATACAACACATGTACACTATGTATGTCTGTGGATACAACACATGTACACTATATATATCTTAGGATACAATACATGTACACTATATATATCTGTGGATACAACACATGTACACTATATATATATCTGTGGATACAACACAAGTACACTATATATATCTGTGGATACAACACAGGTACACTATATATATCTGTGGATACAACACATGTACACTATATATGTCTGTGGATACAACACAAGTACACTATATATATCTTAGGATACAATACATGTACACTATATATGTCTGTGGATACAACACATGTACACTATGTATATCTTAGGATACAATACATGAACACTATATATGTCTGTAGATACAACACATGTACACTATAATATATGTCTGTGGATACAATACATGTACACTATAATATATGTCTGTGGATACAACACAGGTACACTATATATGTGAGTGGATACAACACAAGTACACTATATATGTGTGTGTGGATACAACACAGGTACACTATATATGTGTGTGTGGATACAACACAGGTACACTATATATGTGTGTGTGGATACAACACAAGTACACTATATATGTGTGTGTGGATACAACACAGGTACACTATATATGTGTGTGTGGATACAACACAGGTACACTATATATGTGTGTGTGGATACAAAACAAGTACACTATATATGTGTGTGTGGATACAACACAGGAACACTATATATGTGTGTGTGGATACAACACAGGTACACTATATATGTGTGTGTGGATACAACACAAGAACACTATATATTTGTGTGTGGATACAACACAGGTACACTATATATGTGTGTGTGGATACAACACAGGTACACTATATATGTGTGTGTGGATACAACACAGGTACACTATATATGTGTGTGTGTGGATACAACACAGGTACACTATATATGTGTGTGTGGATACAACACAAGTACACTATATATGTGTGTGTGGATACAACACAGGTACACTATATATGTGTGTGTGGATACAACACAAGAACACTATATATTTGTGTGTGGATACAACACAGGTACACTATATATGTGTGTGTGGATACAACACAAGAACACTATATATTTGTGTGTGGATACAACACAGGTACACTATATATGTGTGTGTGGATACAACACAAGAACACTATATATTTGTGTGTGGATACAACACAGGTACACTATATATGTGTGTGTGGATACAACACAGGTACACTATATATGTGTGTGTGGATACAACACAGGTACACTATATATGTGTGTGTGTGTGGATACAACACAGGTACACTATATATGTGTGTGTGGATACAACACATGTATACTAAATATGTGTGTGAATACAACACATGTAAACTATATATATGTGTGTGAATACAACACAAGTACACTATATATATCTGTGGATACAACACAAGTACAGTATATATATCTGTGGATACAACACAAGTACACTATATATGTCTGTGGATACAACACAAGTACACTATATATGTCTGTGGATACAACACATGTACACTATATATGTCTGTGGATACAACACATGTACACTATATATATCTGTGGATACAACACATGTACACTATATATGTCTGTGGATACAACACATGTACACTATATATGTCTGTGGATACAACACATGTACACTATATATGTATGTGGATACAACACATGTACACTATATATGTCTGTGGATACAACACATGTACACTATATATGTCTGTGGATACAACACATGTACACTATATATGTCTGTGGATACAACACATGTACACTATATATGTCTGTGGATACAACACATGTACACTATATATGTCTGTGGATACAACACATGTACACTATATATGTCTGTGGATACAACACATGTACACTATATATATCTGTGGATACAACACATGTACACTATATATATCTGTGGATACAACACATGTACACTATATATGTCTGTGGATACAACACATGTATACTATATATATCTGTGGATACAACACATGTATACTATATATATCTGTGGATACAACACATGTATACTATATATATCTGTGGATACAACACATGTATACTATATATATCTGTGGATACAACACATGTATACTATATATATCTGTGGATACAACACAAGTACACTATATATATCTGTGGATACAACACATGTACACTATATATGTCTGTGGATACAACACATGTATACTATATATATCTGTGGATACAACACAAGTACACTATATATGTCTGTGGATACAACACATGTATACTATATATGTCTGTGGATACAACACATGTACACTATATATGTCTGTGGATACAACACATGTACACTATATATATATGTGGATACAACACAAGTACACTATATATATCTGTGGATACAACACATGTACACTATATATATCTGTGGATACAACACATGTACACTATATATGTGTCTGTGGATACAACACATGTACACTATATATGTCTGTGGATACAACACATGTACATTATATATATCTGTGGATACAACACAAGTACACTATATATGTCTGTGGATACAACACAAGTACACTTTATATATATCTGTGGATACAACACATGTACATTATATATATCTGTGGATACAACACAAGTACACTATATATGTCTGTGGATACAACACAAGTACACTATATATGTCTGTGGATACAACACATGTACACTATATATGTCTGTGGATACAACACATGTACACTATATCTATCTGTGGATACAACACATGTACACTATATATGTCTGTGGATACAACACATGTACACTATATATATCTGTGGATACAACACAAGTACACTATATATATCTGTGGATACAACACAAGTACACTATATATGTCTGTGGATACAACACATGTACACTATATATATGTTTCGATACAACACAAGTACACTATATTTGTGTGTGGATACAACACTGGTACACTAAATATATGTTTCGATACAACACAAGTACACTATATTTGTGTGTGGATACAACACATGTACACTTTATATGTGTGTCGATACAACACAAGTACACTATATGTGTGTGGATACAACACTGGTACACTAAATATGTGTTTCGATACAACACTGTATATGTGTGTGGATACAACACATGATCACTTTATATGTGTGTCGATACAACACAAGTACGCTATATACATATTGAAAAGTACATTACATGTGTTTAAACAAAACAACATCATATATAATCTACGTTTGCAGACAGAATATACCAAGTAAGCATGCGTTTTTTTATATATTTTAGTCAAGAATTACGTATGCCTGCAATGGTTCACATATAAAATGTACTGTATCTGTAACATGTCATTCAGTGTGGGAGAAAAATCGTAACTTGAATATTTTATGAAGACCTAAGATTGTATTATATCACTGCAGTTGACAACACGTCATATATAGAACATTAGTGTTTCTGCAACACAGACTGTAAGATGTATATAAATTACACCAGATCAGAGAGGAAAATTCATAAAATCATGCATGGTCAATTCATAACGGGAAATGTTAATAAGCTTACATACTTTATCATGAGAACTGAAAAGTTTGGCAAGTCATGGAATGAAAATTTGTAATCATAAATTTATTGGTCCATTGATATTATAAATAATGAAAACACGCGAGTGGAGAGGGTAGTTGTACAGTGAAGTATAGGTATATGGTGAAATATGGTGAAATATGGTGAAATATAGGTATATAGTGAAATATATGTATATGGTGAAATATGGTGAAATATGGTGAAATATAGGTATATAGTGAAATATATGTATATGCTATGCTCGAACAAAACCTTCCAATATCACGTGATTATCTTTGTACCCACACTCTATGCTCGAACAAAACCTTCTCATATCACGTGATTATCTTTGTACCCACACTCTATGCTCGAACAAAACCTTCTCATATCACGTGATTATCTTTGTACCCACACTCTGTGCTCGAACAAAACCTTCTCATATCACGTGATTATCTTTGTACCCACACTCTATGCTCGAACAAAACGTCACTGTCTCATGTGATTTTTATTGCAATCGTATTAAGTTTTATATATATACTTTCATATTTGTTATTGAAGAGACGTCATATTTGTTTTTACAAACATCGAATGTTTGGTATCAACATTTGATCATTTAAAAAACGTTTCATTTGTAGCAATGTGTATGCTCTGTTAGTTTACGTATTTTAATCACATAATGTTTGTATGTGTTATGTGATTTACTATGTGTTTGTACGAAAACATGATATACTGTTGTTAAACCCCTCAAACACGCCTTGTATGTCTCTGAACTTCATAATTATGTTGATATAAGTTTTAAAAAACATATTTAACACAGCTGACTCCTTGTTATCCAATAAGCGTGTTCGAAGAGGTTTTTCTTCAATTTTCATTTAATCACAATTAATCAAAGATATGGATATGAATATTATAGATAACGATCACGTGATAGCAAGCTTTTACACCGTACTCACAAACCTTGAGATATAAAATATTTATACTTTTCTTCGTTCTGATCCGAGTAACTTAAGGAATTTCATAAATTCATCATGATAATATTTCATGTTCAAATCTACGCAGCATGACAGCGTTATATACTGTCAACAACGGAGCCTTGTTGTACTGTGGCATTGGTCTACTCGCAACATTTGTAAAGCTTGATACAGATTTGTCACAAGGACAAACTACTGTTGAATGAAAGAAGAACTATGTGGTGTTAAAACAAATGGATGTTTTTTTCCAAATCATATGGTCATAGTCAAAGGTGCTTGTCCCTACTTGACCTTTAATGTGGTTGAATAAATTATCCAGGATATTAATTATACCACCACAGTTGTCAAATATACATAATGTACGCTGTGGCTTTAGACCATACGGTCATGTAAAATTTCGTTACATTTTGCTTAAGCGCCTAAAATGTTTTAATTTAAAAGAAATGTTCATTTTACACCTGCTATCGATAAGCTCTTACATCAAACAAATATTTGTATTTTTACTCACACCAAAATGTGTTATAAGCCAATATTTTGGTAATTTGAAGCGTCATTTGTGATACAACACCTTACTTGCGCTATCAGGAACACCGGGACTTGATACAACACCTTACTTGAGCTATCAAGACACCCGGGACTTGATACAACACCTTACTTGCGCTATCAGGAACACCGGGACTTGATACAACACCTTACTTGAGCTATCAAGACAACCGGGACTTGATACAACACCTTACTTGAGCTACCAGGACAACCGGGACTTGATACAACACCTTACTTGCGCTACCAGGACAACCGGGACTTGATACAACACCTTACTTGAGCTATCAAGACAACCGGGACTTGATACAACACCTTACTTGCGCTATCAGGAACATCGGGACTTGATACAACACCTTACTTGTGCTATCAAGACAACCGGGACTTGATACAACACCTTACTTGAGCCATCAAGACAACCGGGACTTGATACAACACCTTACTTGCGCTACCAGGACAACCGGGACTTGATACAACACCTTACGTGAGCTATCAAGACAATCGGGACTTGATACAACACCTTACTAGAGCTACCAGGACAACTGGTACTTGATACAACACCTTACTAGAGCTACCAGGACAACCGGGACTTGATACAACATCTTACTAGAGCTACCAGGACAACTGGTACTTGATACAACACCTTACTAGAGCTACCAGGACAACTGGTACTTGATACAACACCTTACTAGAGCTACCAGGACAACCGGGACTTGATACAACACCTTACTAGAGCTACCAGGACAATCGGGACTTGATACAACATCTTACTAGAGCTACCAGGACAATCGGGACTTGATACAACACCTTACTAGAGCTACCAAGACAATCGGGACTTGATACAACATCTTACTAGAGCTACCAAGACAATCGGGACTTGATACAACATCTTACTAGAGCTACCAAGACAATCGGGACTTGATACAACACCTTACTTGAGCTATCAGGACAACTGGTACTTGATACAACACCTAACTTGAGCTATCAGGACAACTGGTACTTGATACAACACCTAACTTGAGCTATCAGGACAACTGGTACTTGATACAACACCTAACTTGAGCTATCAGGACAACTGGTACTTGATACAACACCTAACTTGCGCTACCAGGACAACCGGGACTTGATACAACACCTTACTTGAGCTACCAGGACAATCGGGACTTGATACAACACCTTACTAGAGCTACCAGGACAATCGGGACTTGATACAACACCTTACTTGCGCTACCAGGACAACCGGTACTTGATACAACACCTTACTTGCGCTACCAGGACAATCGGGACTTGATACAACACCTTACTAGAGCTATCAGGACAATCGGGACTTGATACAACACCTTACTTGCGCTACCAGGACAACCGGTACTTGATACAACACCTTACTAGAGCTACCAGGACAATCGGGACTTGATACAACACCTTACTTGCGCTACCAGGACAACCGGTACTTGATACAACACCTTACTTGCGCTACCAGGACAATCGGGACTTGATACAACACCTTACTAGAGCTACCAGGACAATCGGGACTTGATACAACACCTTACTTGCGCTACCAGGACAACCGGTACTTGATACAACACCTTACTTGCGCTACCAGGACAACCGGTACTTGATACAACACCTTACTAGAGCTACCAGGACAATCGGGACTTGATACAACACCTTACTTGAGCTACCAGGACAATCGGGACTTGATACAACACCTTACTAGAGCTACCAGGACAATCGGGACTTGATACAACACCTTACTAGAGCTACCAGGACAATCGGGACTTGATACAACACCTTACTTGAGCTACCAAGACAATCGGGACTTGATACAACAACTTACTAGAGCTACCAGGACAATCGGGACTTGATACAACACCTTACTAGAGCTACCAGGACAACCGGGACTTGATACAACAACTTACTAGAGCTACCAGGACAATCGGGACTTGATACAACACCTTACTAGAGCTACCAGGACAACCGGGACTTGATACAACACCTTACTAGAGCTACCAGGACAATCGGGACTTGATACAACACCTTACTTGAGCTACCAAGACAATCGGGACTTGATACAACAACTTACTAGAGCTACCAGGACAATCGGGACTTGATACAACACCTTACTAGAGCTACCAGGACAACCGGGACTTGATACAACACCTTACTAGAGCTACCAGGACAATCGGGACTTGATACAACACCTTACTTGAGCTACCAAGACAATCGGGACTTGATACAACAACTTACTAGAGCTACCAGGACAATCGGGACTTGATACAACACCTTACTAGAGCTACCAGGACAACCGGGACTTGATACAACACCTTACTTGCGCTACCAGGACAATCGGGACTTGATACAACACCTTACTAGAGCTACCAGGACAATCGGTACTTGATACAACACCTAACTTGCGCTACCAGGACAATCGGGACTTGATACAACACCTTACTTGCGCTACCAGGACAACCGGGACTTGATACAACACCTTACTTGAGCTACCAGGACAACCGGGACTTGATACAACACCTTACTTGTGCTATCAGGACAATCGGGACTTGATACAACACCTTACTTGCGCTACCAGGACAACCGGGACTTGATACAACACCTTACTTGAGCTACCAGGACAACCGGGACTTGATACAACACCTTACTTGAGCTACCAGGACAATCGGGACTTGATACAACACCTTACTTGCGCTACCAGGACAACCGGGACTTGATACAACACCTTACTTGAGCTATCAGGACAATCGGGACTTGATACAACACCTTACACGAGCTACCAGCACGACCGGGTTTGATACAACACCTTACACGAGCTACCAGGACGAACGGGTTTGATATATCACCTTGACGACTGATTTTTTTCGTATTTTAAAATTCAGAAATTACCTTTATCATTCTGGTTATGGTACTATCTGTGCGTTCAGTAAGGCGGTTTTGTTCCCATCTCTTAAACAGCATGGAATGTAAACCACAGTATGAGACTAAACTATCCCGAGTTTGGCAACCATTGGAAGTAGTATTGTATTTTTTCTATCAAATGTTTGTGAACTGGCACGAGCTATACGCAAATATGTACAAAAATAACTATTTTATCGTGATATACCATTAAATAAATCATGTGTTTCTGTCTATCGTCTACTAAATTAGCATCGTTCTTCACATATTCATATACATGCATTTATTCACATGGTTCTAATAAAGCATTCAGGGGAACATTATAACATTTACAGAAACATAAATTTAGTTTTATAAAGAATATAATACAGTTAATCAATTTTTCTGTATCTTTATTGCCTCCATTCTCTGGAGATATACCTATAATTATAATTACAGACATTTTTCATATGCAAGAATGATACTGGATGTGATCATAAATACATATATATTCACAACGCAAACATACTCAAATCCATAGAAACACACAAATACACACGTACATACACAAATTTACACACGCGCACATACAAAACAAGAATTATCTTGAAAAAAAGATGGTCGGCGCAATTTGTAGGTGCAATATAACAAAAAGGCGAGATGTTACGATTGCTGGTCACTCCAGATCCAAAATGGATTTCGGTAAATTCACCGAAATTCAGTGCATTTCGGTAAGGTAACGTACCCTTATTGGAAAGGTTACCAATCCGCGTCAAGGTTACACACGTTGTTCGGTTGAAGAGAAATCGCCTTCGTTGTTAACGTAAGATTTGATTGGTTTACACAACACTGAAATGCACATAGCAAAACCATGTTAGTACGGCTGCGCCAAAAAACTAGTGCGAACACCAAAACGGAAAACACATGTATTCACACTCACATATATATGTACAACTAGATAGGTATAGTTCATTCCTTATATGTCGTGTAAGGAAGAATAAGACGCAATTCTGACCACATCGAAATCGAAACAGAAACAGAATTCTAGAGACATTGTATAATAATGTGAATGCAATGCGCGACCTCAGAACATAGCAGTACCTTGCAGTACGGTCATGTAATAATCATTAAACAGTTGAGTACATTAAACATTAAACAAAGTGTTCACAAACTCAGCACATTTTATAAGGACATCTGGATATAATTCACCCTAGGAGACCGATGATTGTAGTTCAAAGTCGACACCACCAAGCAGGTAACTGATGAACACATAATAAGTAGATTTGTAAAGCTCAAGTTTGTATTAAATTCACAGAAAGACTGCTTTATGAACACGTTTCTTCTATAGTGTACAGTATCGTTGTTACACTATGATAGTACATGAACCAATTGAGTAAAGTGTTGTAGGCAACACGGTGTTGGCTGTGTAACTGGAACAGAACAACACCGTTTCGCCAGCATTTTCAGGAGTGAAAGACTTCGCAACTCTCCAAATGTTAGCCACTGTAATTATTATTGTGTACTTGAGAGAATAATTCGAAATCCTGTGATGATCGCATTCTGATATTCAAAGTCAGTGATGTCTTTCCATGTTTATTACATGTATATTTACATGGAAAATTGCCGCTAAAAATAAACGCTTCCAAGTAATCAAGTAGAGACAGTCGGTAGGTAAATAATCTGCTCACAATGTCTTCTGGATGCGAGATTAATTTTGGAAGGTCTATATGACACTCGATTGATGTAAAACCCAGCAGGCTTGTCACCATATCAGATCTAGTAAGTTTCGATGGTCCCTGAGCGTGTTTGAGACACAAATGGTGGGTGTGTTCTAATTTTCTTAGATTAGTCCGTGAAATTGAGTTCCAGAGTTCACAACCGAATAAAGCACGCGGTAATACACAAGTTTGGTATACTTTTGAAATGGTCATATGATTCGTTCCAATACTACCAGCTAATAGACTGACCATTGAGAAGATTGGGGATCGCATTGATTGTCTAATGTCGTCAATGTTGAACGGTTGACGCCCATTGGAAGACTGTGTCAAGACTGTCGGTTTCGGCAATGATTTGGTTAGCGTAGTTTACGTGGATAGAGTTTATAACCATTGATGCACATTGAGAAGGATTGTAACTGTATCTCCAGTTGTTAGCAGAGTTTCTACAGATGTCTATGAGATTTTGGATGCCGTGTCTAGATGTCGATAGTAGTACAAATCGTCTGCTTGTGTTTGGAGCGCTCAACGGAATGTCACCGATGTCGTCTGCTTGTGTTTGGGCGCTCAAAGAAATGTCACCGATCTCGTCTGCTTGTGTTGGGGCGCTCAAAGAAATGTCACCGATGTCGTCTGCTTGTGTTGGGGCGCTCACAGAAATGTCACCTATGTCGTCTGCTTGTGTTGAGGCGCTCAAAGAAGTGTCACCTATGTCGTCTGCTTGTGTTGGGGCGCTCAAAGAAATGTCACCGATCTCGTCTGCTTGTGTTGAGGCGCTCAAAGAAATGTCACCGATGTCGTCTGTTTGTGTTGAGGCGCTCAAAGAAGGGTCACCGATGTCGTCTGTTTGTGTTGGGGCGCTCAAAGAAATGTCACCGATCTCGTCTGTTTGTGTTGAGGCGCTCAAAGAAGGGTCACCGATGTCGTCTGTTTGTGTTGAGGCGCTCAAAGAAATGTCAGCGATGTCGTCTGTTTGTGTTGGGGCGCTCAAAGAAATGTCAGCGATGTCGTCTGTTTGTGTTGAGGCGCTCAAAGAAATGTCAGCGATGTCGTCTGTTTGTGTTGGGGCGCTCACGAAATGTCACTGATATGGAATCCCCATTTTGAATTTTCTAGTTCGCCCAATAGACTGTTCAGGAAGACTGTATAGCAAGACGATGCACAAATACTACCCTGTCCGGGTCCCTGTTCAATAGTGTAAGGTTGTGATAGTTTTCCATTGAGTAGTACACGACTAATTGAATTCCTGAGTATGTTGTAAATGATTCTTAGAGGTTTTCCTTGTATACCAAAATGATTCAAGTGGTAAGGAAGCCCTGATATCCAGACTTTATTGAAAGCAGATTTTGCGTCCAGGAAGCACGTATACAATTAGCCCCGCATACGTGTCTCTGTACTCCGACTTTTACACGCGTCGTTGGTACAGCGACAGTATAGAGACGTAACGTTCGTGGCTGGACTAGTATACAATGGACTAACGCGTCAACAACAGTACTGTTTCGATTCTTGTTATTATAATCGTACTGAAGTTTGTTGAACATGAAACCAGCAGATTTTTTCTCGAATCTACATAAGAGTAACATTTCAAATAATTAGAGATGGCTGGTAGTATGGAAATTGCAAGATGATTAAAAATATCTTAAAATCGTTAGTTTCTTGTAATAAGATATATGCGTCGGAACAAAAACAATACACATCTTTGAGGCTAATGATAGGGTAGAATAGGTATAATTACACATACACATACATAAAAGCGTATAATTATTGGCATGCACGAGGCGTGTGGCACTTACCTAGATTCTGACCAAGTACGTCAGCAATCTTTGTTGTTCGAACGCTCTGCAAGTGCAATAAAAAGTATACATATACAGTCGGTACCCGTTTTTCGACAACCTTCTATCCGAATACTCGTTATCATTCGAAATAGATATCAGGTCCCGATGTATCCTCTTATGCACGTTGAATTGAACTGGACTATTCGAAACTATGCATTATTCGATATAAAACTTCGGACCCGATGAATTCGAATGGCACGAGGTCCGACTGTATGTATAAAAGTGGACAGAGAAAAAACACGTGCAATACCTTACGCCGTTACTTCATATGGTGGTCACTTGATATTGCCATATGGGGTAAATATTGCTAACTGTCAGTACATGGTGACGTCACATGTGACGTTTTCTGGAAATGACGTCACTTAAAGAAGAGGATGCAAATCGTACAGCAGCCCTCATATGGTGATTTGACATCATGATGGATATAATAATATACAAACATATACAGAAATACAAAATTATTATCAGTAAGACTGACTGGCATTACCCTACATACTTCACTGATACTACACTAAAATAATGAGAATATCATTCAAAGGAAATGCTTTGAAATGTTTTATATAAATTGGTTAAGTTTTCTTTTTATTACTCCATTCACGCGCTAATGTTCATAATATATAATTATTTGAGATTTTATTTCATTCAAATTACTACTCACGTAATTGCTGACGTCACATCGCGAGACAACAAATATTAAATAACAAATTTAATTATAACCAATTAGTTACTATGATGCAAGTTATAAGATGCCAGACGAAATTAAATATTTTATTCGTATTGAAAAGACTTCGATTCAGAAATGATTTTAACAGATACTAATCTTAAATTGAGACATGTTAGAATGTCATTTTATGCCCGTTCATACAATCTATTATCAAGTTATATTAAATAATCTATTTGACTAATGTGATGTTTAACAACACCTGAGATCGTAAATAATGGCGTAACAAAAATATGTCTCAAATTATAATCACACTATCTCTCAATTAATAAGTTTTAAAGTGATTTCTCGTAATTATTTCTGAATAAACTTCGTTGAAAATTTTCATATTCATCGTTATCTTTATAGCTAATCTGTCTCCACTCAACTAGTACGTCCAGGTGGCAGGAGGAATAATTTTGAAAGTCATGCATTTTTATGTTAGCTGACATTTTTTAATTACGTGACACTTTATTTAGACATAGGCATGAGAGAGGTAGTGTAGATGTGAGAGATTGTAAACATATTATAGCGAGATAATCATTTCAAACATTGGTGCTAAAATCGATGGATATTTACATAAGTGAATAAGACATAATAGCTAGATGTATGTTTGTGATATATAGACGTACTCCAGGTTGTATGTGGTGGGCGACAACTTTGAAACTTTTAATGATGTTAAGTGTAAGAAATAATTTACTTCGACGTCACTCAACAATACAACAAGCTTCAAGCGTATGGATACTTACGTTCTATTCCACCCGTATAAAACTCTTCCAGTCTGGGTACACATATTGTATTCCGCCCGTATAAAGCTCTTCCAGTCTGGGTACACACATTGTATTCCACCCGTATAAAGCACTTCAAGTCTGGGTACACACATTGTAATCCAACCGTATAAAGCACTTCCAGTCTGGGTACACACATTGTATTCCACCCGTATAAAGCTCTTCCAGTCTGGGTACACACATTGTAATCCAACCGTATAAAGCTCTTCCAGTCTGGGTACACACATTGTAATCCAACCGTATAAAGCTCTTCCAGTCTGGGTACACACATTGTAATCCAACCGTATAAAGCTCTTCCAGTCTGGGTACACACATTGTAATCCAACCGTATAAAGCACTTCCAGTCTGGGTACACACATTGTATTTCAACCGTATAAAGCTTTTCCAGTCTGGGTTCAAACATTGTATTCCACCCCCGTATAAAGCTCTTCCAGTCTGGGCACACACATTGTTTTCCATCCGTATAAAGCCTTCAAATCTTGGTACACACATTGTATCCAAACCGTATAAAGCTCTTCCAGTCTGGGTACAAACATTGTATTCCACCCCCGTATAAAGCGCTTCCAGTCTGGGTACACAAAGTGTAGTCCACCCGTATAAAGTTCTCCCAGTCTGTGCACATACATTGTATTCCGCACGTATAAAGCTCTTCCAGTCTGGGTACACACATTGTATTCCACCCCCGTATAAAGCTCTTCCAGTTTGGGTACACACATTGTATTCCACCCGTATAAAGCTCTTCCAGTCTGGGTATAAACATTGTATTCCACCCGTATAAAGCTCTTCCAGTCCTGTACAATGTGTCTCCATGTCCGTTTGGTCTAGTGGTTGTGCCCACTCTGTACAATGTGCGTCCAGGTCCGTTTGGTCTAGTGGTTGTCCCCACTCTGTACAATGTGCCTCCAGGTCCGTTTGGTCTTGTGATTGTGTCCCCCTGTACGATGTGCCTCCATGTCCGTTTGGTCTTGTGATTGTGTCCCCCTGTACGATGTGCCTCCATGTCCGTTTGGTCTTGTGATTGTGTCCCCCTGTACGATGTGCCTCCATGTCCGTTTGGTCTTGTGATTGTGTCCCCCTGTACGATGTGCCTCCATGTCCGTTTGGTCTAATGATTGTGTCCCCCTGTACGATGTGCCTCCATGTCCGTTTGGTCTTGTGATTGTGTCCCCCTGTACGATGTGCCTCCATGTCCGTTTGGTCTTGTGATTGTGTCCCCCTGTACGATGTGCCTCCATGTCCGTTTGGTCTTGTGATTGTGTCCCCCTGTACGATGTGCCTCCATGTCCGTTTGGTCTTGTGATTGTGTCCCCTCTGTACAATGTGCCTCCATGTCCGTTTGGTCTTGTGATTGTGTCCCCTCTGTACAATGTGCCTCCATGTCCGTTTGGTCTTGTGATTGTGTCCCCCTGTACGATATGCCTCCATGTCCGTTTGGTCTTGTGATTGTGTCCCCCTGTACGATGTGCCTCCATGTCCGTTTGGTCTTGTGAGTGTGTCCCCCTGTACGATGTGCCTCCATGTCCGTTTGGTCTTGTGATTGTGTCCCCTCTGTACAATGTGCCTCCATGTCCGTTTGGTCTTGTGATTGTGTCCCCCTGTACGATGTGCCTCCATGTCCGTTTGGTCTTGTGATTGTGTCCCCTCTGTACAATGTGCCTCCATGTCCGTTTGGTCTTGTGATTATGTCCCCCTGTACGATGTGCCTCCATGTCCGTTTGGTATTGTGAGTGTGTCCCCTCTGTACAATGTGCCTCCATGTCCGTTTGGTCTTGTGATTGTGTCCCCCTGTGCAATGTGTCTCCATGTCCGTTTGGTCTTGTGAGTGTGTCCCCCTGTACGATGTGCCTCCATGTCCGTTTGGTCTTGTGATTGTGTCCCCTCTGTACAATGTGCCTCCATGTCCGTTTGGTCTTGTGATTGTGCCCCCCTGTACGATGTGCCTCCATGTCCGTTTGGTATTGTGGTTGTGTCCACCTGTACAATGTGCCTCCATGTCCGTTTGGTATTGTGGTTGTGTCCACCTGTACAATGTGCCTCCATGTCCGTTTGGTCTTGCGGTTGTGTCCACCTGTACAATGTGCCTCCATGTCCGTTTGGTCTTGTGGTTGTGTCCACCTGTACAATGTGCCTCCATGTCCGTTTGGTATTGTGGTTGTGTCCACCTGTACAATGTGCCTTCATGTCCGTTTGGTCTTGTGGTTGTGCCCATCCTGTACGATGTGCCTCCATGTCCGTTTGGTCTTGTGGTTGTGTCCACCTGTACAATGTGCCTCCATGTCCGTTTGGTATTGTGGTTGTGTCCACCTGTACAATGTGCCGCCATTGCCGTTTCGTCTTGTGATAGTGTGTACCCACCCTGTGTGGGCCGCCTCCCTTTTCTTTTCTGTAAAGGAATTTTCCAAGGAAATTCTGCTTTATGAAAGTAGCTTTTCCTGGTCAGCATGTTTTTAATACTTCAAAACATGATTAACCAACATACAACTGTAAGTACATTTAACTGCAAAAACTCTCTTCCCTTGAAGAAAATCTATAATATTAACCGAGCTATTTCAGGACTGCTTTTAATGAAATTTCAGTTTTTTCTTCTATACACTCAAGACAACGATTGAACATGGACTCCTTAAAGATATAAAACTGTTACAAAAGTATCATCCAATCGACCAATGTTACCCTATAAAGGAATTACTGGATGCTTAAATGCCTGGAATCTAGATGTTTAGGAACATTCACACGCACATTCTGATCATAACCAGCAATCATGAGGGTTTCTATATCCAATGTTTTCCGACTGCAATTTGCTGATATTATTTCATGGCGAGTCGTTCTATACTTGGAGAAAGTTGAAACAAGGCTTAATTACCAGTTTTAATTAACTTTAAAGTCAGAAAATATCTTGTGTAATACTTTGTCCAAACGTTCACACAACATTAAACATTAAAAATAATTATCATAGATTATTAGGGTTATCCCCCCTTTTAAAGTTTTTAACGCTTTATACTGCCTTGTGAACGAATATGGTTAGAGTTATTCACTCGTGTTCGTCCTCTGTGTACGTTATGGTAAGAGATATCCACTCCCGATGCTAGCCTATAGACAATAACGGAAATAGTTAGTCGCTCTTCATACCAGCCGGTAGACAATAATGGTAATAATTGTTTACTCCTGATAGTGATTTGTTCTGGTTTTAATGATTGTATAATGATTTATCATTCATTATAAAAGAAGTGCTTGTACTTTACAGTGTAACATAACAAGGAAGTATAGATGTTCAGCCATGGTGTAAATTAAAATTATTACACGAAAGAGCAAGTATGGTTCCGTATTGCTCACCTGAATATAACAACATATTCCTTTATGAAGATGTGGCTTCCTAGCATATATATACACTTATATATACAAGTGTGCAGGTATAAATATGACCGTATCTTGGTCAATATTAGTCTAATCTTGCTGAAATTTTCAGCAAATACAGCGTAGATACCTGGAATAATATTGTATTTATTTCATGTCATAATTCCATAGATTGAACCAATAAAATCACTTAATGTGATGATGCGAAAACAATCAGTACTGCAGCTCCCACTTAGATGATCTGGTTGTTTGGATAGAGTCTAATAGCGTGTGTGCCCACCCGGACTCGACGCATCGTGTTATTTAAACCGATAAATTCGACCCGAGAATCGTGATAAACACGTAGCCAATAGCAAATGTACAAAATATCGTGTAGAAATGTTCATCAATAAAAAAAGTAATTCGACATTAAAAAGTGCACACTTATAAGTGTTGTTAAGTGTATATGACTACTTGTATATCTTGACATTTACGTATCGGTTGTATTTGTTACTTAGCAAGACACGAAGTGAAAAGATACCAAGTTCTTGTATTTTACTACCCGGACAATTACAATAAAATGCCATATACGGGTCTGCAATAACATATTGCGTTCGAACTGAGGAAAGTTTAAGTAGATTTGCTTAATAAAATTATCAATATTTAAATGATTTAGTTCTATTAAGTTCGAATCTACTTCATCGTCTGATTTCTAAAAACTATGGCATACGTTCTGTATTTGTATAGAAAGTAAAAGGCCACGTGATTCGTTTGTTTGATAATGGACCGAGTTAATGCTTCGTGAAATCGTATGCAGGTCTTATTGTTTTGTTTATCAGGAAATTACTTTCTAAGATATTTTGAAATAGCTGTATATACGCCCTGCGTCTCATTGGAACAACAACATTTTGTTACGCTTTGAAACTGTTCCAATGGTTCTTGCGTTGTCGCGCCAATCAGTCCAAACTAGACGTGAACGATGAGTGTGGTCTTATTTGTTCCCTTTTAGAAGTTTATACGTGTTAGATTCAAAAATCGGGGAATGTAGTTCCACATAGGATTGCTTATGCTTTATGTTAAACGTAAAGGTTGGGAACAAATACCAAAACCCGATCTACTAGAACTTGCATAACTTTCCAAAGATTATTGTTGACATCGGCGAAATCTTTATGTATTTACGCTCTCTGTATTTGACCACTTCAACAACACATGTATAGCTTTATAATGACAAAATGTTGTCTGTATACAAATTATAGAAACATTCATTCACGTTAGGATGCACTAGACTCGGGCTTGTTGTGTGGTGAACTAATGACGTATGAATATATAACAACTGTGTAAATCTCAATGATGTTCCGTGGTGTCCATGTACTAAGTACATGAAAACGATTGAGAGACGCTGGACAACAGACGGTCAGTAAAACTGATATTGTACCTCCGCTCAGGTGAGCTAACAAGTATAAACTACTGATATGTAGAGTACACACCCTGGTGGTTAGATATCGCACCTGTAACAATAAAAATCCACTGAATTCAATTTCTATTTTAGCAACAGTTTATATTAATCAGTTAAGTATTATTTTCAGACTATTGATAATAAATATTTGAGGAGTAATTACAATTTAATACGAAGTATTAAGTACACGTGTTTCCGGTGAAAATTAATGAAGATTTTAAACGTCTGCATATGATGGAAATAATTATTTTTATAATCAAAACTCTGCAAATAGCTTCATTGACTTGGAAAATGAAAACTTGTAATTAATAAATGTCTGCATGATATCCTGAAACTGAAAACTATAAAAAAGAAGTGATTTACAAGCTAGCATATCGCTTCCGCGACGTATCGTATTATATAACTATACCATTCGTTTCAAATCGTATTTGAGTTATCTACAACAAGATTTCCAACAAACCTATTAATCTACCAGAACTATTCACAAAACCAATCCGTGTTAACATCTATAAACACTATTCTTACAATGTATCCGTGTCAGAAGCATCATCATTCCCACTGCATATCATTGATATAAATTCAGGTCACCCCTTCCCACAAAGAACCTACAATATAAATGTAAATACCCTTTCCTACAAAGTACCTACACTATAAATCTAACACATCACTTTCCACAACGTACCTATGACATCACTTCCCACAACGTACCTATGACATCACTTTCCACAACGTACCTATGCCATCACTTTCCACAATGTACATATGACATCACTTCCCACAAAGTACCTATGACATCACTACCCACAACGTACCTATGACATCACTACCCACAACGTACCTATGACATCACTACCCACAACGTACCTATGACATCGCTACCCACAACGTACCTATGACATCACTTCCCACAATGTACATATGACATCACCTCCCACAATGTACAAATGACATCACTACCCACAACGTACCTATGACATCACTACCCACAACGTACCTATGACATCACTACCCACAACGTACCTATGACATCACTTCCCACAACGTACCTATGACATCACTACCCACAACGTACCTATGACATCACTACCCACAACGTACATATGACATCACTTCCCACAACGTACCTATGACATCACTACCCACAACGTACCTATGACATCACTACCCACAACGTACCTATGACATCACTACCCACAACGTACCTATGACATCACTACCCACAACGTACATATGACATCACTTCCCACAACGTACCTATGACATCACTACCCACAACGTACATATGACATCACTTCCCACAACGTACATATGACATCACTACCCACAACGTACCTATGACATCACTACCCACAACGTACATATGACAGCACTACCCACAACGTACCTATGACATCACTACCCACAATGTACATATGACATCACTTCCCACAATGTACATGTGACATCACTTCCCACAGCGTTAATATGAAATCACTTCACACAACGTACATATGACATGACTTCACACAACGTACATATGACATCACTACCCACAACGTACATATGACATCACTTCCCACAACGTACATATGACATCACTTCACACAACGTACATATGACATGACTTCACACAACGTACATATGACATCACTTCACACAACGTACATATGACATCACTTCCCACAACGTACATATGACATCACTACCCACAACGTTAATATGAAATCACTTCCAACAATGTACATATGACATCACTTCCCACAGCGTTAATATGAAATCACTTCCAACAATGTACATATGACATCACTTCCCACAATGTTCATATGACATCACTTCCCACAGCGTTAATATGAAATCACTTCCAACAATGTACATATGACATCACTTCCCTCAGAAGTGGTGATTGTGATTATGATTACTCTAATTGTTTTACATAATTGGAAAGTTGATGCAGATTGAATTCGAGTAAAATTATAATTACGGGCTGATCATTATGACTATATGTATGCCAAGAGCACAATGAAGACATAAGATAAAAGTGTACAAACAACTGGCCTCTCTATATATATAACAGGAAATCATCTTACTTTGAATACAGTCGGACCTCGTTCATTCGAATTCACTGGATCCGAAAGTTTATTTTGAATAATACATGGTTTAGAATGGCCCTTTTTCATTCGACGTGCAAAAGAAAAAACAAAGGACCTCATATTAATTTCGGATGATACCGAGTATTCGGATAGGACGCTGTCGAATAAACGAGGTCCGACTGTCTTTAAAAATGACAAAGATATAGAGGGAATGGTGTTTATTAAGGCTTTAAATTTTACTGCATTCGTTCAGAAAAATAACGTAAAAGATAATTGCACTTTTATGTACAATATGTCGTACATACAGACGCTGTCTCATGTTTACACTTTCTATCAGGATTCATATTGTACTTTTCTTACACTTTGCTCAATATTGATAGTTAGTAAGGTTGAGTAAAACATCGATTTGGTTCTAATGATTTACAAAAGAAGTCCAATTCTGTATTGTCATCAATTGTGGACATCGGTTAGTGAATATAAGACGACTATAATATAGAACAATACTTGTACAAAATATGAACTCCGTAGGAATCGATACAAGTACAAAACAGGTCCACCGTGGGGGTAGATACATGTATACAACAGGACCGCCGTTGTGGAAGATACAAGTACAAAATATGGACGCCTTTGGTGTAGATAAAAGTACAAAATATGAACTCCGTTGGGGTAGATAATAGTACAAATCTGGTCCACCGTTGGTGCAGATACAAGTACAAAATATGAACTCCGTTGGGGTAGATATAAGTACAAAATAGAATCTTCTTTTGGACAGATACAGCACAAAATAGTAACATACATGTAGATACAGGTAAAACATTGGAAATCCATTGTGGTATAAACAAGAAAACAATATTCAAACAATTGAGGGAAATACCAGTGCAAATTAGAATTCAAAATATGGTCTCCGAGGGGATAGATACAGGAATAATATAGGATCTCCGAGGGGGTAGATACAGGAATAAAATATGGTCTCCGAGGGGGATAGATACAGGAATAAAATAGGATCTCCGAGGGGGTAGATACAAGATAGGTGGTTTGTAACACATTACATTACTGCTTTCGCTACACTGATATAAGCCTGACTTAACTATCTATTCATGCCCGATACAGCCTTGAATATATCACAGTTTATGTGAATCCACCATTTATGTTCAAATTAGCGAACATCAATGTAATGTCATATTAACGGATTTAAAATTCTTCAAATTTTCATAGGTTATAAACGCCCTTTCCAACGACTCTGGGGTCATTTTCCTTTAACTAACAGAAAAAGTCGTCTCTATTAAGTCATAATGGTTCTTATTTAAAACTCATTATGTTCGACAGTATTATTGCAATGTGTCGTAAATTTTCCGCCGTTCGTATTTTAACGGGAGACCTCCCAGTGAGGCAAGGTGTAAAAATCGTAGGAACATTGGATTTTTATTAATTTTGCGGTCCTTTATCAACTGAATTTTGTCATAAAATGATATTGAGCATGAAAATTTAAATGAAAGCATCTTTGTATACACCAATCTATGATGATATCCCGGGAGCCTGACTTGTTGTGTGGCACAATTAGAATCACATCAAAACTGAGAGAAAGGGTTTCTATCTGTGAAGTTCTGAAATAAATCAAATTTACAATAAATCATCATAATTGCTCCAACTTTGTAAGTAATCATCATTTGATTTTTATAAACGTTTTCGTGAGTTTAAAATGTGCTCGTATATAACAAACTGACTAGTGCCGTGGGTAGATTTGTAATGACTACACAACTAAGATTAATAAAACAAGGTATTAAGTGATGAAGCTTGGTGATAACTCCTCATTAATAACGTAGAAACATTTCAATGGAAAATGAAGAACACATCACCATTTCTTCAAATATTATTAAACATAGCTCTCAACCGAGGTGTTAAACATAGCTCTCAACCGAGGTGTTAAACATAGCTCTCAACTGAGGTGTTAAACATAGCTCTCAACCGAGGTGTTAAACATAGCTCTCAACCGAGGTGTTAAACATAGCTCTCAACTGAGGTGTTAAACATAGCTCTCAACTGAGGTGTTAAACATAGCTCTCAACTGAGGTGTTAAACATAGCTCTCAACTGAGGTGTTAAACATAGCTCTCAACTGAGGTGTTAAACATAGCTCTCAACTGAGGTGTTAAACATAGCTCTCAACTGAGGTGTTAAATATAGCTCTCAACTGAGGTGAACTAAACATTTTGTATTACTTTTCTATTAGGATCGCTATTAGAAAATACAAAGTTCTGTTAATGAAATTAGAAAAAGATATCTGGTAGAAAAAAGTATAACTCAAAAACTGGATATTTGGTCAGTGATGCAAGTTTTGTCGGGAACTGCCTTAATTATATTTAAAGCTAGCGATCAAAACAACAACATTACTATACTACATGTTGCTATGTATCTTTTGATGTGATATTGTGTTTGTACATTCATAAATACCTGTTCAGTTTTCAACAACATATTGACACTTTTCTTTTATGACTAGAGAACTTAAAACAGAATTTGAATCATATAACGCGTAAATGAGTGTAACTTTTATATCTTGATTGTGAAAACTAAAGAGAAAATATAACATGCCAGAAAATCAAATTTCAATAAATTACCGCATTACCATAGCAAGAATTTTAATGTTTTTGATATAACGCTGACATATAAAAGAAGTATTTTCGTTAATTGAGTTATCATCGTCATCACCATCGTAGAACACCTGTGAAAAAAGGGGAAAATAAACAATATATTACCGTATACATTACCGTACAGGTAGTCAGGTGCACTGGGCGGAATATACTTATAATATTGTGTAGGTAAAAAACCCGGAACATACCAGGGGAACGACTCATACTACATAGACACCATTGTTTTACCTACCAAAGGTTTCTAACATTTTCATTGGTCAAATGGTGATCACGTGGTCATACTGCATATTTCTGTGGAAGGTCACTAGATCTCCATGGAGGGTCGGTAAAACGATTGTGAACAAGCCTTCCCTCTACAACGTTGAACATAACACTGTTATAATCTTTAAAATGAGCGCCGCTGTACGATTCCAAACCTCTTCTTGAAGTGACGTCATTTCCAGAAAACGTCCCAGGTGACGTCACCATGTATTTACAGTAAGCAATATTTGCCTCATATGGCAATGTGAAATCGAAGTAACAATAAGGAGTTAATATTGATTCCTGCTTGCAAATAGTGACACCACAGAAGAGGTTGTAAATCCCATAGCACCGCTCAAATGTATATTTAATGATTGAAAATATTGACACATATCTAAACGAATGTCGTCGACATCGGCTACGGTCAAGCCCTCCACATGTGGAGAAATTGTAATTTGCTTGCGGAAGAGCAAGTTAGTACTGGGGCCTAAATTGAGAAGGTGTTTTGATGGAAAAACAATTATTCAGACAGAATTTCATTTATCTAGAATTAATGAAAACACAGCCTCACAGCCCCTTATAAGATACTCCCCCTATCTTTCCGTGGGTTGATGTAACATAATCAACTATTAATACTGTGTATATATTAAGAAGACACTAAATATATATTAAGTAATGCTATTTCTCTATGTATTCATACATGCATTTACAAAACACTATACAGTATAAAAAATACTATCTCCTTTCAAACAAAAACAACACTGTTTTCTCTTCATCTCTATGACGAAAACATTCTTTCTCTGTATAAAACACCAAATCTATATAAACAAATTACTAAATATCGATCACACTGTCTATATAGAACATACCTGAGTCTACAGAGATAGCACAGTATCACACTGTCTATATAGAACAAACCTGAGTCTACAGAGATAGCACAGTATCACACTGTCTATATAGAACATACCTGAGTCTACAGAGATAGCACAGTATCACACTGTCTATATAGAACATACCTGAGTCTACAGAGATAGCACAGTATCACACTGTCTATATAGAACATACCTGAATCTACAGAGATAGCACAGTATCACAACATATCTATGTAAGAAACGCTAAATAATTGTATATCTGTTGAAAAAAGCGCTATACTTCTCTGTATTGAAATCACAAGAAAGAAATAATGGTTTTAATGGTTTCTTATTATACGAGTACATACTTGTTACCCCCCAACAAACACAAGTCTACAGTAGATTGTATCGTCATTGTACATACGTGTTACCCCCCAACAAACACAAGTCTACAGTAGATTGTATCGTCATTGTACATACTTGTTACCCCCCAACAAACTCAAGTCTACAGTAGATTGTATCGTCATTGTACATACTTGTTACCCCCCAACAAACACAAGTCTACAGTAGATTGTATCGTCATTGTACATACGTGTTACCCCCCAACAAACACAAGTCTACAGTAGATTGTATCGTCATTGTACATACTTGTTACCCCCCAACAAACACAAGTCTACAGTAGATTGTATCGTCATTGTACATACTTGTTACCCCCCAACAAACACAAGTCTACAGTAGATTGTATCGTCATTGTACATACGTGTTACCCCCCAACAAACACAAGTCTACAGTAGATTGTATCGTCATTGTACATACGTGTTACCCCCCAACAAACACAAGTCTACAGTAGATTGTATCGTCATTGTACATACGTGTTACCCCCCAACAAACACAAGTCTACAGTAGATTGTATCGTCATTGTACATACTTGTTACCCCCCAACAAACACAAGTCTACAGTAGATTGTATCGTCATTGTACATACTTGTTACCCCCCAACAAACACAAGTCTACAGTAGATTGTATCGTCATTGTACATCCGTGTTACCCCCCAAAAAACACAAGTCTACAGTAGATTGTATCGTCATTGTACATACGTGTTACCCCCCAACAAACACAAGTCTACAGTAGATTGTATCGTCATTGTACATACGCTTCTGTAAAACAATATTGGCAAGTAAAAGAAACGGTATGTTGCTTTCCTTGATTCGAGGGATGTTCGATACGATACATAGAACATAATTATTGTCAAACATATTAAATGAAAACATTAGTTCGAATATCAAAGCTTCCAATCCATGTTTGATATATTGAGATCCTATGTACTATAATAATACCAAATTAGAATATATCGACTCAAATATTGGGGTCAAATAAGGTCACACAACTCGTAGTTTAATTATATACTTAAACGATATATTAAAATATCATCAACTGTAACATAAATGTCATTTTTCAAACGACATATTTTCTTATTATTATTTGGATTCGTATTCTCATATGATCCAATATCCCTACCATCAATACTCAATGACATGGAAACGTATTGCAATACATGGGAACTACGCTTAAAGATATATTATGCTCATTTTTTGTTCATTTGTTTACCTCATCCAACATGAAAAATATACTTTATCTAGTTAAAACTTCAGTAAATATGCATTATCACAGAATAAATGTATAATGTTTTTCTCTGTATTTGTCGAAAAGACATTTGTATTATCATAAAATTGTTTTTTACTAGTTGTGGCTGTTAGCAATATGATTAAACAAGATTGTTTTAAACGGTTTACATGGCAATGGTTCTTATCAATGTAACAACAATATTGGTGACCATAGAGCTATAGGAGTAAATAGTGTGTCCTCCTTGCAAATAGTGACATCACATGTTGCTTTGTTTTGAAATGACGACAATAACAGAAGAGGTTGTAAATTCCATAGCAGCTATTTTTTAATCCTGCAAAATTGATTAACTTTGCAAATTGATGCTAGCTGTGCCGTCCTGTGCCGTGTGGGCAAGCCGTGTCATGGCGTACCGTGCTGTGTCGTGTTGGCTAGCCGTGTCGTGGCATGCCGTGCTGTGCCGTGTGGGCAAGCCGTGTCATGGCGTGCCGTGCTGTGTCGTGTTGGCTAGCCGTGTCGTGGCATGCCGTGCTGTGCCGTGTTGGCAAGCCGTGTCGTGGCGTGTCATTCTGTGCCGTGTTGGCAAGCCGTGTCATGGCGTGCCATTATGTGCCGTGTTGGCAAGCCGTGTCGTGGCATGCCGTGCTGTGCCGTGTTGGCAAGCCGTGTCATGGCGTGCCGTGTTGTGCCGTGTTGGCAAGCTGTGTCGTGGCATGCCGTGCTGTGCCGTGTTGGCAAGCCGTGTCGTGGCATGCCATTCTGTGCCGTGTTGGCAAGCCGTGTCATGGCATGCCATGCTGTGTCGTGTCGGCAAGCCGTGTCGGCAAGCCGTGTCGGGGCATGCCATTCTGTGCCGTGTTGGCAAGCCGTGTCGTGGCATGCCATGCTGTGCCGTGTCGGCAAGCCGTGTCATGGCGTGCCGTGCTGTGCCGTGTTGGCAAGCCGTGTCGTGGCATGCCATGCTGTGCCGTGTCGGCAAGTCGTGTCATGGCATGCCATGCTGTGCCGTGTCGGCAAGCCGTGTCGTGGCATGCCATTCTGTGCCGTGTTGGCAAGCCGTGTCATGGCATGCCATGCTGTGCCGTGTCGGCAAGCCGTGTCGGGGCATGCCATTCTGTGCCGTGTTGGCAAGCCGTGTCGTGGCGTACCATTCTGTGCCGTGTTGGCAAGCCGTGTCGTGGCATGCCGTTCTGTGCCGTGTTGGCAAGCCGTGTCGTGGCATGCCATTCTGTGCCGTGTTGGCAAGCCGTGTCGTGGCGTGCCATTCTGTGCCGTGTTGGCAAGCCGTGTCGTGGCATGCCATTCTGTGCCGTGTTGGCAAGCCGTGTCGTGGCGTGCCATTCCGTGCCGTGTTGGCAAGCCGTGTCATGGCATGCCATTCTGTGCCGTGTTGGCAAGCCGTGTCGTGGCATGCCGTTCTGTGTCGTGTTGGCAAGCCGTGTCGTGGCATGCCGTTCTGTGCCGTGTTGGCAAGCCGTGTCGTGGCATGCCATTCTGTGCCGTGTCGGCAAGCCGTGTCGTGGCATGCCATTCTGTGCCGTGTTGGCAAGCCGTGTCGTGGCGTGCCATTCTGTGCCGTGTTGGCAAGCCGTGTCGTGGCATGCCGTTCTGTGCCGTGTTGGCAAGCCGTGTCGTGGCGTGCCATTCTGTGCCGTGTTGGCAAGCCGTGTCGTGGCATGCCGTTCTGTGCCGTGTTGGCAAGCCGTGTCGTGGCATGCCGTTCTGTGCCGTGTTGGTAAGCCGTGTCGTGGCATACCATGCTGTGCCGTGTTGGCAAGCCGTGTCATGGCGTGCCATTCTGTGCCGTGTTGGCAAGCCGTGTCGTGGCGTGCCGTGCTGTGCCATGTTGGCAAGCCGTGTCGTGGCATGCCGTTCTGTGCCGTGTTGGCAAGCCGTGTCATGGCGTGCCGTGCTGTGCCGTGTTGGCAAGCCGTGTCGTGGCATGCCGTTCTGTGCCGTGTTGGCAAGCCGTGTCGTGGCATGCCGTGCTGTGCCGTGTTGGCAAGCCGTGTCGTGGCGTGCCGTGCTGTGCCGTGTTGGCAAGCCGTGTCGTGGCATGCCATGCTGTGCCGTGTTGGCAAGCCGTGTCGTGGCGTGCCGTTCTGTGTCGTGTTGGCAAGCCGTGTCGTGGCGTGCCGTTCTGTACCGTGTCGGCAATCCGTATCGTGGCATGCTGTGCTGTGCCGTGTCGGCAATCCGTGTCGTGGCATGCTGTGCTGTGCCGTGTCGGCAATCCGTGTCGTGACGTGCCGTGCTGTGCCGTGTCGGTCACTGACTTGGTACTTTGGTTTTCTTAACTGGTGTTAGATTGCATCTCTTCCGTTATTGTCTTGATTTGACGACTTCACACTGCATTATATAGAGAGTAACAAGGTGCGAGCTTTGATATATTAAACGTGATTTACAGGATGGTAAGCAGAAACTACTCGTTATGTGTATATCTGTGTTTTTGATTGATGGTCTATGTAAGTTGACAGTGTCTGAGTATTCAAAAAACACAGCATTACATACTTACAACAACATGCTAATACATACATTGATTAATAGTGCGCATTCCTCAAAGTGCATCATGTCATGTGTATAATGTGTGAATGAATTAGCTACGTGTGCATATGTTTACTTACATTTAGTTACAATTAATATACAGTTTATCCGCATCAGTTCAAGTCTTACATTTCCGTCTCGTGACAAATCTTCATCGTACACAATTAGTTTTTTAAGTTTTATTGATTTATTTTCAATTCAAGGACGGTACCATATACAATCAGCACCCAAGTGTAGAATCATCAACACACGCAAAGTAAGCACGTATAAGGATGTGCCCTTTACGTATGAATATATCAAACCCCTAAATACTTAAAATTGAAGTATAAATAAGTACATGCATATGAAGTATAATGAAACAAAACCGTGAATGCTGCATCTATGAATCTATGACACAAACAAACCATTGCGCAGTGCCACACAATCAAACCATGGTACAGTGCCACACAATCAAACCATGATGCAGTGCCACACAATCAAACCATGGTACAGTGCCACACAATCAAACCATGGTACAGTGCCACACAAACAAACCATTGCGCAGTGCCACACAAACAAACCATGGTGCAGTGCCACACAATCAAACCATGGTACAGTGCCACACAATCAAACCATGATGCAGTGCCACACAAACAAACCATGATGCAGTGCCACACAAACAAACCATGATGCAGTGCCACACAATCAAACCATGATGCAGTGCCACACAATCAAACAATGATGCAGTGCCACACAATCAAACAATGATGCAGTGCCACACAATCAAACCATGATGCAGTGCCACACAATCAAACCATGATGCAGTGCCACACAATCAAACCATGATGCAGTGCCACACAATCAAACCATGATGCAGTGCCACACAATCAAACCATGATGCAGTGCCACACAATCAAACCATGATGCAGTGCCACACAATCAAACCATGGCGCAGTGCCACACAATCAAACCATGGTACAGTGCTACACAATCAAACCATGATGCAGTGCCACACAATCAAACCATGATGCAGTGCCACACAATCAAACCATGATGCAGTGCCACGCAATCAAACCATGATGCAGTGCCACACAATCAAACCATGATGCAGTGCCACACAATCAAACCATGATGCAGTGCCACACAATCAAACCATGATGCAGTGCCAAACAATCGAACCATGATGCAGTGCCACACAATCAAACCATGATGCAGTGCCACACAATCAAACCATGATGCAGTGCCACACAATCAAACCATGATGCAGTGCCACACAATCAAACCATGATGCAGTGCCACACAATCAAACCATGATGCAGTGCCACGCAATCAAACCATGATGCAGTGCCACACAATCAAACCATGATGCAGTGCCACGCAATCAAACCATGATGCAGTGCCACGCAATCAAACCATGATGCAGTGCCACACAATCAAACCATGATGCAGTGCCACGCAATCAAACCATGATGCAGTGCCACACAATCAAACCATGGTACAGTGCCACACAATCAAGCCATGGTGCAGTGCCACACAATCAAACCATGATGCAGTGCCACACAATCAAACCATGATGCAGTGCCACGCAATCAAACCATGGTGCAGTGCCACACAATCAAACCATGATGCAGTGCCACACAATCAAGCCATGGTGCAGTGCCACACAATCAAACCATGATGCAGTGCCACACAATCAAACCATGATGCAGTGCCACACAATCAAGCCATGGTGCAGTGCCACACAATCAAACCATGATGCAGTGCCACACAATCAAACCATGGTGCAGTGCCACACAATCAAACCATGGTGCAGTGCCACACAATCAAACCATGGTACAGTGCCACACAATCAAACCATGATGCAGTGCCACACAATCAAACCATGGTGCAGTGCCACACAATCAAACCATGATGCAGTGCCACACAATCAAACCATGGTGCAGTGCCACACAATCAAACCATGGTGCAGTGCCACACAATCAAACCATGATGCAGTGCCACACAATCAAACCATGGTGCAGTGCCACACAATCAAACCATGGTGCAGTGCCACACAATCAAACCATGATGCAGTGCCACACAATCAAACCATGATGCAGTGCCACACAAACAAACTATGGTGCAGTGCCACACAATCAAACCATGATGCAGTGCCACACAATCAAGCCATGATGCAGTGCCACACAATCAAACCATGATGCAGTGCCACACAATCAAACCATGATGCAGTGCCACACAATAAAACCATGATGCAGTGCCACACAATCAAGCCATGGTGCAGTGCCACACAATCAAACCATTGCGCAGTGCCACACAATCAAACCATGGTACAGTGCCACACAATCAAGCCATGGTGCAGTGCCACACAATCAAACCATGGTGCAGTGCCACACAATCAAACCATGGTGCAGTGCCACACAATCAAACCATGATGCAGTGCCACACAATCAAACCATGGTACAGTGCCACACAATAAAACCATGATGCAGTGCCACACAATCAAACCATTGCGCAGTGCCACACAATCAAACCATGATGCAGTGCCACACAATAAAACCATGATGCAGTGCCACACAATCAAACAATGATGCAGTGCCACACAATCAAACAATGATGCAGTGCCACACAATCAAACCATGATGCAGTGCCACACAATCAAACCATGATGCAGTGCCACACAATCAAACCATGATGCAGTGCCACACAATCAAACCATGATGCAGTGCCACACAATCAAACCATGGTGCAGTGCCACACAATCAAACCATGGTGCAGTGCCACACAATCAAACAATGATGCAGTGCCACACAATCAAACCATGATGCAGTGCCACACAATCAAACCATGATGCAGTGCCACGCAATCAAACCATGATGCAGTGCCACACAATCAAACCAGGATGCAGTGCCACACAATCAAACCATGATGCAGTGCCACACAATCAGTTTTTAAGTATCTGTTTCTCAATGCTATGGTCGGAACTTTTATATAATGAGCAACTATATTAAATCATATTTTAGAATAAGAATAAAGTTATAACAAAGATGTTACTTTATCGTGATGATGATAATTCATATTGTAGTATTGGACAAAATTGACTTGATGCAAAATGAAAACCTTCAAACCTAACAAAACATGATATCGTGTTTCTCAACCGTCCTTGTCAATAATTCTCTTTCGTATATTCATAAGGTTTTTTCAGCATGACAAATGGTCTCAGTAGCTTTTTATTAAATGTGAAAGTAAAATCGTCGAAATATTCATAATGATAAAATCTGATGATTTTGACACATTATCAAACATTTCATCAGTAATTAAATGGATGAAATTTAAATTCAAACTATGCGAATAATGCGTTTACGTCTTCGTATTTACATACAATTATAGCTAGCTTGGCAACATAAACAGTATCAAATGTTGGTATAATCAGACACGTTAAACATCACGTCAGTGTCTATATCCACTGGCCGTGAAAGGTTTCTGTAATATAACATACGAAAGTAATCAAAGTGAATTGCGTAATTGATGTTATAATGAACAATCACGCCCTCACTGAGCTGCAATATTAGATTACAAAGAAATTCCGATTGCAAATTTTAATCTAAATCGAAAAAGTGTTGATGTATGATCGATAAAGTTTTACAATGATTTTATCACATTCATGCTTATATTGCAAAATTTGTTGGACAATTACTCTTGGATATATAATACATCTGTCCTACTGTGAGTGTAATATAGAAATGTTAGATCTTGCATCAGCATGGTGTGTGTATTCTGCAAGTCAATATACATCTGTATGACTGTGAGTGTAATATAGAAATGTTAGAGCTTGTATCAGCATGCTGTGTGTATTCTGCAAGTCCATATACATCTGTATGACTGTGAGTGTAATATAGAAATGTTAGATCTTGTATCAGCATGGTGTGTGTATTCTGCAAGTCCATATACATCTGTCCTACTGTGAGTGTAATATAGGAATGTTAGATCTTGTATCAGCATGATGTGTGTATTCTGCAAGTCCATATACATCTGTATGACTGTGAGTGTAATATAGAAATGTTAGATCTTGTATCAGCATGGTGTGTGTATTCTGCAAGTCCATATACATCTGTATGACTGTGAGTGTAATATAGAAATGTTAGATCTTGTATCAGCATGGTGTGTGTATTCTGCAGGTCCATATACATCTGCCCTACTGTGAGTGTAATATAGAAATGTTAGATCTTGTATCAGCATGCTGTGTGTATTCTGCAAGTCCATATACATCTGTATGACTGTGAGTGTAATATAGAAATGTTAGATCTTGTATCAGCATGGTGTGTGTATTCTGCAAGTCCATATACATCTGTCCTACTGTGAGTGTAATATAGAAATGTTAGATCTTGTATCAGCATGCTGTGTGTATTCTGCAAGTCCATATACATCTGTATGACTGTGAGTGTAATATAGAAATGTTAGATCTTGTATCAGCATGGTGTGTGTATTCTGCAGGTCCATATACATCTGCCCTACTGTGAGTGTAATATAGAAATGTTAGATCTTGTATCAGCATGCTGTGTGTATTCTGCAGGTCCATATACATCTGTCCTACTGTGAGTGTAATACAGAAATGTTAGAGCTTGTATCAGCATGCTGTGTGTATTCTGCAGGTCCATATGCATCTGTCCTACTGTGAGTGTAATACAGAAATGTTAGAGCTTGTATCAGCATGTTGTGTGTATTCTGCAGGTCCATATACATCTGTATGATTGTGAGTGTAATATAGAAATGTTAGAGCTTGTATCAGCATGGTGTGTGTATTCTGCAAGTCCATATACATCTGTCCTACTGTGAGTGTAATATAGAAATGTTAGATCTTGTATAAGCATGGTGTGTGTATATATACATCTGTCCTACTGTGAGTGTAATATAGAAATGTTAGATCTTGTATCAGCATGTTGTGTGTATTCTGCAAGTCTGTTATACACGATAAGGACTTGTCTAGAATCATACACATACATAGTTCTAGTCATTGATTTTAAAGGAACATTCCGCAAGTTCATTATCATCAATGTTAACAAATATCAACAGACTGCCTTTTTACATTTTAGGATTCTCATTATCTGGTAACAATCACTGATCTCATCTACTGTTCCAAAGTACCTTATTGTCCTAAAATAGACATAGTCAGTCATCGAGTACTGGGGTCACGTGTGTATAAGGATATAAAATCAGTTCAAAAGACACATTTGAGATAAGTATACGTGCATTGTGACTGTAAATATGTGCTTTTAATTCAAAATTAGTTCGATGACCAAAAATAAATATAGTTGATATGTGTAGGCCTAGCAATATGGTCTGCAGAGAGTTTGTGTGTACTTTTCTAGCCATGTTTTCTCATTCAATAATTATTTGTCCATGATAAACCTCGTTGGTGAACATCATGGGCTAAGTTTGTCATGTACATGAAGTAGATAAATAATCATCTTCACCAGGCAATCATGTACACTAGGTAGGAACCATCTTGCTGATGCAATCATGAACACTAGGTAGGAACCATCTTGCTGATGCAATCATGAACACTAGGTAGGAACCATCTTGCTGATAAAATCATGTACACTAGGTAGGAACCATCTTGCTGATGCAATCATGAACACTAAGTAGGAACCATCTTGCTGATGCAATCATGTACACTAGGTAGGAACCATCTTGCTGATGCAATCATGTACACTAGGTAGGAACCATCTTGCTGATGCAATCATGTACACTAGGTAGGAACCATCTTGCTGATGCAATCATGGACACTAGGTAGGAACCATCTTGTTGATGCAATCATGTACACTAGGTAGGAACCATCTTGTTGATTCAATCATGGACACTAGGTAGGAACCATCTTGTTGATGCAATCATGAACGCTAAGTAGGAACAATCTTGCTGATGCAATCATGTACACTAGGTAGGAACCATCTTGTTGCTACAATCATGTACACTAGGTAAGAACCATCCTGCTGATGCAATAATGTACACTAGGTAGGAACCATCTTGCTGATGCAATCATGCACACTAAGTAGGAACCATCTTGCTGATGCAATCATGTACACTAGGTAGGAACCATCTTGCTGATGCAATCATGTACACTAGGTAGGAACCATTTTGCTGATGCAATCATGTACACTAGGTAGGAACCATCTTGCATCATGTACATTAGGTAGGGAATAGTCCTGCTGAGAGAACTATGTACATTAGGTAGGGAATAGTCCTGCTGAGAGAACTATGTACATTAGGCAATGAATAGTCCTGCTGAGAGAACTATGTACATTAGGCAATGAATAGTCCTGCTGAGAGAACTATGTACATTAGGTAGGGAATAGTCCTGCTGAGAGAACTATGTACATTAGGTAGGGAATAGTCCTGCTGAGAGAACTATGTACATTAGGCAATGAATAGTCCTGCTGAGAGAACTATGTACATTAGGCAATGAATAGTCCTGCTGAGAGAGCCATGTACATTAGGTAAGGAATAGTCCTGCTGAGAGAACTATGTACATTAGGTAGGGAATAGTCCTGCTGAGAGAACTATGTACATTAGGTAAGGAATAGTCCTGCTGAGAGAACTATGTACATTAGGTAGGGAATAGTTCTGCTGAGAGAACTATGTACATTAGGCAATGAATAGTCCTGCTGAGAGAACTATGTACATTAGGCAATGAATAGTCCTGCTGAGAGAACTATGTACATTAGGTAGGGAATAGTCCTGCTGAGAGAACTATGTACATTAGGCAATGAATAGTCCTGCTGAGAGAACTATGTACATTAGGCAATGAATAGTCCTGCTGAGAGAACTATGTACATTAGGCAATGAATAGTCCTGCTGAGAGAACAATGTACATATGATAAGGAATAGTTTTACTGAGAGAGCCATGTACATTAGGTAAGGAATAGTTTTACTGAGACAATCATGTACATATGATAAGGAATAGTTTTACTGAGAGAGCCATGTACATATGATAAGGAATAGTTTTACTGAGAGAGCCATGTACATAAGATAAGGAATAGTTTTACTGAGAGAGCCATGTACATATGATAAGGAATAGTTTTACTGAGAGAGCCATGTACATATGATAAGGAATAGTTTTACTGAGAGAGCCATGTACATATGATAAGGAAGAGTTTTACTGAGAGAGCCATGTACATATGATAAGGAATAGTTTTACTGAGAGAGCCATGTACATTAGGTAAGGAATAGTTTTACTGAGACAGCCATGTACATTAGGTAAGGAATAGTCTTTCTGAGACAGCCATGTACATATGATAAGGAATAGTTTTACTGAGACAGCCATGTACATTAGGTAAGGAATAGTCCTGCTGAGAGAACTATGTACATTAGGTAAGGAATAGTTTTACTGAGACAGCCATGTACATATGATAAGGAATAGTTTTACTGAGACAGCCATGTACATTAGGTAAGGAATAGTCCTGCTGAGAGAACTATGTACATTAGGTAAGGAATAGTTTTACTGAGACAGCCATGTGCATATGATAAGGAATAGTTTTACTGAGACAGCCATGTACATTAGGTAAGGAATAGTTTTACTGAGACAGCCATGTACATTAGGTAAGGAATAGTTTTACTGAGACAGCCATGTACATTAGGTAAGGAAGAGTTTTACTGAGAGAGCCATGTACATTAGGTAAGGAATAGTTTTACTGAGAGAGCCATGTACATATGATAAGGAATAGTTTTACTGAGACAGCCATGTACATTAGGCAATGAATAGTCTTTCTGAGACAGCCATGTACATATGATAAGGAATAGTTTTACTGAGAGAGCCATGTACATTAGGTAAGGAAGAGTTTTACTGAGAGAGCCATGTACATTAGGTAAGGAATAGTTTTACTGAGAGAGCCATGTACATTAGGTAAGGAATAGTTTTACTGAGAGAGCCATGTACATATGATAAGGAATAGTTTTACTGAGAGAGCCATGTACATTAGGCAATGAATAGTCTTTCTGAGACAGCCATGTACATATGATAAGGAAGAGTTTTACTGAGACAGCCATGTACATTAGGTAAGGAATAGTTTTACTGAGACAGCCATGTACATATGATAAGGAATAGTTTTACTGAGACAGCCATGTACATTAGGCAATGAATAGTCTTTCTGAGACAGCCATGTACATATGATAAGGAATAGTTTTACTGAGAGAGCCATGTACATATGATAAGGAATAGTTTTACTGAGACAGCCATGTACATTAGGCAATGAATAGTCTTTCTGAGACAGCCATGTACATTAGGTAAGGAAGAGTTTTACTGAGAGAGCCATGTACATTAGGCAATGAATAGTCTTTCTGAGACAGCCATGTACATATGATAAGGAATAGTTTTACTGAGAGAGCCATGTACATATGATAAGGAATAGTTTTACTGAGACAGCCATGTACATTAGGCAATGAATAGTCTTTCTGAGACAGCCATGTACATATGATAAGGAAGAGTTTTACTGAGACAGCCATGTACATTAGGTAAGGAAGAGTTTTACTGAGAGAGCCATGTACATATGATAAGGAATAGTTTTACTGAGACAGCCATGTACATTAGGCAATGAATAGTCTTTCTGAGACAGCCATGTACATTAGGTAAGGAAGAGTTTTACTGAGAGAGCCATGTACATTAGGCAATGAATAGTCTTTCTGAGACAGCCATGTACATATGATAAGGAATAGTTTTACTGAGAGAGCCATGTACATATGATAAGGAATAGTTTTACTGAGACAGCCATGTACATTAGGCAATGAATAGTCTTTCTGAGACAGCCATGTACATATGATAAGGCAGAGTTTTACTGAGACAGCCATGTACATTAGGTAAGGAAGAGTTTTACTGAGAGAGCCATGTACATATGATAAGGAATAGTTTTACTGAGACAGCCATGTACATTAGGCAATGAATAGTCTTTCTGAGACAGCCATGTACATATGATAAGGAAGAGTTTTACTGAGACAGCCATGTACATTAGGTAAGGAAGAGTTTTACTGAGAGAGCCATGTACATATGATAAGGAATAGTTTTACTGAGACAGCCATGTACATTAAGTAAGGAATAGTTTTGCTCATTTCCGAATAATTCAATTCGTCATTCAACCTCGGTTAAGTCGTATTTGACTATCCTTCATTAACCGTGATATACATCATAAAAAATTAACGAACTTACCAATACTAAAGTAGCAATATTAAATCAATCCATAACAAGATGATGGTATAAATATGTCAGAATAACTGCGACAAAGATGACAGTCACGTGATTTAATCTAATAATCTCGCTCATATATCAGAATATTTCTATACCCATAGAAACACTTAATTGCCCTTAATTGTATTATATAGTAAAAAAACTGTATAATACAGACGTATACAACCTGAATCATACAGACACATTGTTGTCCATCGATAGAATAAATCTTTACATGTATGTAGTCTTCTTCGTCGGAATATATAATTATACTATTACATCTATTTTATCATGTAATATGTTGTTTGTACAGTCGTTAAACATTGATGTAAAAATAAAATATACAACAAAATATTTACCACAGAGGTATGTAAAGTACTGAATAGTTTCATCTTGGATGAAAGGTAGCAACGGAATATAAGTGCTTTAAAGTACATATATATAGACGTCTAATAAATCAACATTACTATCATAATTCTAGATATATACATGTATATATTTGCAATGAAATTGAATATGTATACGAATTATCACGGGCATAGATATTCATTATTTGAAGAGAATATGTGTATATGTCATACCAAATAGAGCTCTAGCTATGTACATGTATGTTATAATCAAATGTAGTCATACAAGGTATATCATTCATTTAATATAGATCGACATTTTAAATACATGTATCCTTCAAAATATCTGTAGCAAGAAAAGTTGTTCATACCTATAGCCTTTGTGATATATTATATAGTTACATACATCAAATACATCAAATATAACCTTAGCAATATATATTATACATCAAATATAATCCCAGTAATATATATTATACCTCAAATACATCAAATATAACCTAAGCAATACATATTATTCATGTACATCAAATATAACCCTTGCAATATATATTATACATCAAATATAACCTTAGCAATATATATTATACATCAAATATAACCTTAGCAATATATATTATACATCAAATATAACCCTCGCAATATATATTATACATCAAATATAACCTTAGCAATATATTGTATACATCAAATATAACCATTCGTTCTTTTTTGAGTCCATGGTTCAATTCGAATGATTTTTTTTTAAATTGTGTTGAGAGAATTTTCAGTATTGTTTGATAATTGGTTTATCATACGAGTGTATTGGAAAGCAATATAAACTTAGAGCATATCTTTGTCAAAGAGTTCCGTATTCAATATATTGCATTATTAATGTCCCAGCTAGATGGGGGCGGGATACACGGGACTTTAGACAGAAGACGATTCCCGGTAGGTGGCAATTCGACACGCCGAAAGATTCCGAGTCATGGATAATAGTCGTTGAGCGTATTTTTAATGGATCCCGGAAGTGGGGAAATTATAATTTGCCATCTAGGGGATTGAGACTTAATGCTTGGCTCCAGGGTGGGGAATGTGACCCACCTAAAAAAGACAAATTGTCTAATTCCCTTTGGCAAACACTTCGTCCCCAACAGGGTGAAGTATGAATAGGTGCATATCTGATGTCAATAGCAACATCTCAATTTGTGACGCTATTATTGAGGCCATTATTTCAACATCAGATAATCGAAATGAATCCTACTAAATAAATATCAAACAACACTTGTACCTTCAAGAAATATATATACGGAGAAACGCTTACATTGATTTCAATTAATAAAGGTGTAACTAACTAATGATTTCATGGTTGAGATATATATGTAGCGATAAGATATATAGATAGATAAACTTGATTGTGCATGGAACAGTGATCAAAGCTAAAATCATCATATGTAAAACTGAATGTAGCTTAAATGTAATTATGTTACCATAACGTATATTGACATATTTTGTAAGATGAACTCGCTCGTGTGTGTGATGATTTCAGACTGACATTGCAAATATTGAGTTGGTCCTGTACCATTGCCGGGTGAGAACTGAACGCCACATCTCATTGAAGATAATTGATGTTTCTGTCTGTACTCGTCATTGCAGAGTATTCAGTTATACGAGACAGACCGTCAATGTCATATTGTAGTTGGTCCTACTTAATTAAAAATGATAATTAAATATAAACCCACACTGTGAATGATTGTGCACAAAACGATTATTGTGTTTGTATCAGATATCAGGTAGTCTCAATATTGCTACATATAGTTGTCAGGGCGTACCTGGACGAGTTTGAAGTGTACGCCAAGTGTGAGCAATGTAGGTGCAGAATGAGCAGAAACGCTGCGAATGAGGGGTAGGTGTAGGAGGGGGGCCGCCCTTCCGTCGGTGGGGGTTGGACAATTAAGAGCCAAATGGTGCGTTGTCCTGCTATATTTCAGTATAGTATAGTTTATTTCATTTAAGTCCAGTAAGCCATATGGCTCATGAGGGCAAACATACATATACATATATACAAACATACATCTATGAGACGGAGGAGGAACACTATAATACATATTCAAACATATAAGGATACAGTTGAAGAACAAACTACTTACATTTTTATTAACAATTTTAGGAAACAAACACAATCAGTTTAAATCGAATAAAATATAGAAGTATAATTAAGACGCTGCTCACGTTCACCGAAAAGTGCATTACAATGTCTCTCCAGTTTTATTGCATTTTTTTATTTTTTTATTTTTTTCACTTTTTTTCTTCAACGAATTGTACGCATTTGCGTCCGTGCGTATGCCTGGATACGCGCCAGGTTGTACGTACATAGTAATTGTCTGTGACAACGTTATATTAATACAGATATATCACTTAGTCATCGACTTGTGTCTGAAATTCATGCATTGTTGAGATTCAACCTTGGAATATATTTTTATAACTGTTATGAAAGGAATAGAAATAATGAAGGCCCGAGAGTGTGACATACGTATGTAGAATGTGTGGTATATAACGTCCAGTGGTCTTATACTCCAGACAAAATATACAGCCAAACATTTCTACAGTGCTTAACACGAAACTACGGAAACATCAAGTCGTCGAAACCTTGTGGAAATTCTTATATTGCTGTAATCAAATATTAAGTGTGTGCCTTGCCGCTATATTATATGTATACATTTATCATGTCTATATAAAGATATTATTTACAAACACCACGTTGGTGGGCGATATAACAGATTATACATGGGTCATACACATTGTTGCAAATGTTTTATATTCTACATACAGTAGGCCTATATTCTGTACAAGTCTAATAATTAACATTTACCGTCGTATATTACTTGAATTGCTCCGTTATGAAGTACATGTTAGATGACATAAGATTTGTTGAATACTGTTGGATTTTATGCATTCAGCTAAGAATATCAAAGTCGCATCAATAGTGTGCGCTTTGAAGTAATCGACTGATTATCTAAGTGAATGTCATCTAAATTGAATCATACTATTAATTTTAAGTGTTCTAAAAGATAAAATACGACAGTATAGTTGATGTGTAAAACTGTCTGAAACAGCAGTGGAGTTGTCTTGCCCGATCAAGTCAACATGTTTTAACAAACTACTTGAAAAATAACTAACCTCCTGTGTGTTTGACTACATTTCGGCTTTGTACATAGTGTGAGCATGTTTCTGATCAATAAACTCGTTTTCTATTACATTGCAACATTTCACAAACTAATTAGTGGACCAAGAGTTATAACAATCATTTAAGGATCTGTCTACGAATGAAGACTTGCCATTTGTCAGTGTTAAAACCAAAGATATGATAAAAATAAAACAAAAATAAAAGATAGAACTCGATTTTATGTCGGTAAATATGTGTTAATACACAGAAATCATTTTAATACTGAGTAAAGATTAAGAACCCAATGTTTGTCGAACGGTAGTTTATATAGCCCACCGTATGGCGAATTCTAGTTTATATAGCCCAATGTATGTCGAACGCTAGTTTATATAACCAACTGTGTGTCGAACGGTAGTTTATATAACCCACCGTATGGCGAATTCTAGTTTATATAACCTAATGTTTGTCGAACGGTAGTTTATATAACCCACCGTATGGCGAATTCTAGTTTATATAACCCAATGTTTGTCGAACGGTAGTTTATATAACCCACCGTATGGCGAATTCTAGTTTATATAACCCAATGTTTGTCGAACGGTAGTTTATATAGCCCACCGTATGGCGAATTCTAGTTTATATAACCCAATGTTTGTCGAACGCTAGTTTATATAGCCCACCGTATGGCGAATTCTAGTTTATATAGCCCAATGTATGTCGAACACTAGTATATATAACCCAACGTATGTCGAACGCTAGTTTATATAACCCAATGTATGTCGAACACTAGTTTATACAACCCAATGTATGTCGAACACTAGTATATATAACCCAACGTATGTCGAACGCTAGTTTATACAACCCAATGTATGTCGAACACTAGTATATATAACCCAACGTATGTCGAACGCTAGTTTATATAACCCAACGTATGTCGAACGCTAGTTTATATAACCCAATGTATGTCGAACACTAGTTTATACAACCCAATGTATGTCGAACACTAGTATATATAACCCAACGTATGTCGAACGCTAGTTTATATAACCCAACGTATGTCGAACGCTAGTTTATATAACCCAATGTATGTCGAACACTAGTTTATACAACCCAATGTATGTCGAACGCTAGTTTATATAACCCAACGTATGTCGAACGCTAGTTTATATAACCCAATGTATGTCGAACACTAGTTTATACAACCCAATGTATGTCGAACGCTAGTTTATATAACCCAATGTATGTCGAACACTAGTTTATACAACCCAATGTATGTCGAACACTAGTATATATAACCCAATGTATGTCGAACACTAGTTTATACAACCCAATGTATGTCGAACACTAGTATATATAACCCAACGTATGTCGAACACTAGTTTATACAACCCAATGTATGTCGAACACTAGTTTATATAACCCAACGTATGTCGAACACTAGTATATACAACCCAATGTATGTCGAACGCTAGTTTATACGACCCAATGTATGTCGAACGCTATTATATACAACCCAATGTATGTCGAACGCTAGTTTATACAACCCAACGTATGTCGAACACTAGTATATACAACCCAATGTATGTCGAACGCTAGTTTATATAACCCAACGTATGTCGAACGCTAGTTTATATAACCCAATGCATGTCGAACACTAGTTTATACAACCCAATGTATGTCGAACACTAGTATATATAACCCAACGTATGTCGAATGCAATTTATATTATAATACAAGGATGAGAGTTTTTGTCTTTCCGTAAATCAGGTCTTCTATTACATTCAAATTGGAAACATATATACAGACAAACTTCACAAAGATTAAGTTCATACTATTTACAATATAATAAAGCGTTATGTTCTCCGATATAACCATGAATTAACAGTGTACAATACGCTACACTATATGGGCGTTACCTTGTCAATCAATGAACGCTTTTTTCCCCATCTTATTCGTCAATTTCACATGTGCATGTATTTATATGCTGAATGGTGAATATTTTAACCTGTGCCATGGTCTTTGTGATTTCAAATTATTATGATAATAGACGAGTTCTGTACAATTTAGCGTTGTACCAGTAAAATCATTGTACAACATGGTACGTACAATACCGGCTTTTAAACTATCTAGTTATGAAATAATAATTACAATAAATGCATGAATTTGGTAAAGTCAACGTTTGATTATACACATGATAGAGGTAGATTTTATACAGTTGAACGATATAAGGAAAGGATATAAAATGCAACATTAAATATAAGGAATTAAAATTATTATCTAAATAGCATCTTTTCAAGTGCAGTATAAGAACAGTGGTTTTGCAGACGACAAATATTTCATTTATGTATAAACTTCTCTTTGCTTGCTGTTTATTAATGAGAAACTTTTCATATGATTTATTTAAATTTGTTTCAACTGATTTTAAATCATATAATGTGTGCAGAGAGAAAATTGGGCGTGGTATCATTTTCAGTCACAAAACCAATCATTTACTACATTGTATGACCCAATAGGGCTCCATGTATAGGGGTCAGAACCCGAATTGATGAAATCAGTATCGTATAATTACTTCATATTTGTTCACTTACGTCTCAGTGACGAACTTTAGTTCACCAAAATACTGTCTGGTATTGAAACTGCAGTACAAGTATAATTAGCTGGCAAAGTGCGTGAATACATTAGGAACATGTCAATAGTATAGTAACATTGTGTACGTTATACTGTAGTTTGTCAAGTTTGGTATGAAAGGAAACGACACCAGCTAATTATCATAGATACATAGTTAATAACGGAAGCTATTAATCGAGTTTATTGACGAAGGACCTACAAATATGTTCTCTGGCAGCTCACGGAGAAATTTAAGCTGCTCACATTTATAAATCTTATTCTCAGTATCGATGCGCATTTAAATTCGAAATTAATTATTCGGTATACGCTCAATGGGAGATAACCATGTTTATACGTGTATTTCAATCAATGGGAGATATTCATGTTTATACGCTGTGTATTTCAATCAATGGGCGATAACCATGTTTATACGTGTATTTCAATCAATTGGAGATAATCATGTATATATGATGTGTGGTATTCAATCTTCAATCTATGGGAGATAACCATGTATATACGCTGTGTATTTCAATCAATGGGAGAAAACCATGTATATACGCTGTGTATTTCAATCAATGGGAGATAACCATGTATATACGCTGTGTATTTCAATCAATGGGAGATAACCATGTATATACGCTGTGTATTTCAATCAATGGGAGATAACCATGTATATACGCTGTGTATTTCAATCAATGGGAGATAACCATGTATATACGCTGTGTATTTCAATCAATGGGAGATATACGTGTATTTCGATGAAAGGGAGATAACCATATTTATACGCCGTGTATTACAATCATTATGTGCGATATTTTACAACGGACTCGGGGATTATTCCTGGTAGTTGATCGACGGTTACATGAACATGTGAGAATACAGTAAGAGGATATTTGATAATCTCATGTCGTTTATTTAGTAATTTGAAAATAATCAAAGAATTATATAGAAGCTAATACAGGTTTTTTAATAATACCATTCAAATTGATCACTGCTAACAATTTTATTTCGCCAATATCCTCGGCAACACTGAAAAGTATTCACACATTTATCAGCGACTAAACTTTCACTCTTTGTATAATTGTCACGAGTCCTTGTTTTGTAAAGTAAACCTTGAGAAATTCCTAACAACATTTTGTTATAAATGCTCACTGTGTGTTTGTGTTTTGAAGTATTTTTAATTAATAAAAGGAACATTTTGCTGTATCATTGTTACAGTAGTGACAATGATCCAGTATCAAAGTGCAACACAATACAGAGCACTGAACTGATTAATGTCCGACAGTACAGAAGTTGTTGCTGCTGAAGATGTTTTAATTGAAAGTGCAGCCGTACATAAAACATTGACAATGTTGAGAGATGATGTTGCTCATGTTAGGACGTAACTGAAGAAGATACACAGTACTGTATTATATACTTCTGAACTTCACCCAGGTAGTATACATAACCCCATTAAAAACGCAACTATAAATTGTGCATAATAGAGTTACTTTACAAAGACAAAACTATTCTTTATTTCCCAAACATAATTTCATAAAATTAAAAACTATTCGGTCGAATACAATAGTTCTGAACAATAATTAACATAGATAACTGCAACACGCTTTTACCAGTTGGTACTTCAAAATGATGCGTAAGTTCAAATTGTTGCGTGTTTAATGGCTTTAAGTATACTTCACAGCCTTATATTATAAATAACAAGACAACACGTATATAAATTATAATGTATTCTAGCAGAACAAATCGGATAAACAACAAAGGTGACCAAGATTTGCATTTTGTCAAGTTCATAGAATTTCACAGTGATTCAAACTGGAATCTAAATGGCTTATTTCTTTCCCTTTTTTGTTGTTTTCTTCATTGCTTTTTTTGGTGAAGTCTGAAATTAAAATGATTGCAAATAAAATCTCCAAGAAATGGTAGACAAGGCAATATTTTATCAGTCATAAATTATGTAACATTTAAAAACTGAAAATGAATAAAAACCCTGAATGTCACGAAATGGGAAGACAATGGCTAGATAATATTGGAATTTTACTTTTTGTCCGTATCAAAACATCCTTTGCTAGGATTTCCGATCAAAATGACAAAAATGAAGTGAGAAATCGTCAGTATATTTTAATAAAAAACAATAACATAATTTAGGCAGTCAACACAAGATGAGGGGGACATTCAGCACACCAGGTGAGGGGGACAATCGGCAAACAAGGCAAGGGGGACAATCTGCACACCAGGCGAGGGGGACACTCAGCACACCAGGCGAGGGGGGATATCTGCACACCAGGCGAGAGGGGCAATCAGCAAACCAGGCGAGAGGGGCAATCAGCACACAAGGCGAGGGGACAATCTGCACACCAGGCGAGGGGGACTGAGTACTCGGCACACCAGGCGAGAGGGGCAATCAGCACACAAGGCAAGGGGGACAATCAGCACACCAGGCGAGAGGGGCAATCTGCACACCAGGCGAGGGGGACAATCAGCACACAAGGCAAGGGGGACAATCAGCACACAAGGCAAGGGGGACAATCAGCACATAAGGCAAGAGGGACAATCAGCACACAAGGCAAGGGGACAATCAGCACACAAGGCAAGAGGGACAATCAGCACACAAGGCGAGGGGGACAATCAGCACACAAGGCGAGAGGGGCAATCAGCATACAAGGCGAGGGGGACAATCAGCACACAAGGCAAGAGGGACAATCAGCACACAAGGCAAGGGGACAATCAGCACACAAGGCGAGGGGGACAATCAGCACACAAGGCGAGGGGGACAATCAGCACACAAGGCGAGAGGGGCAATCAGCATACAAGGCAAGGGGGACAATCAGCACACAAGGCAAGAGGGACAATCAGCACACAAGGCAAGGGGACAATCAGCACACAAGGCAAGAGGGACAATCAGCACACAAGGCAAGGGGGACAATCAGCACACAAGACAAGAGGGACAATCAGCACACAAGGCGAGGGGGACAATCAGCACACAAGGCGAGAGGGGCAATCAGCATACAAGGCGAGGGGGACAATCAGCACACAAGGTGATGGTCAGATTGGGAAGCCTAAGTATTAGGCGAACAGTAGTTTGAGCTTATTTATAGATCAAATATTGCAATTTTAGTAATACACACCTTGGTGGTCTTCCTTTTCTTAACATCCTGAAAATATAAATATATACATTGTACTTGGAACTTGACGAATCCGAACAATTGCAAAAATAAAAAATACTATTTCCTGTGTACAATACACGGACAATGATGAAAATAATGCAAATAAACTCACATGTCTGGACTAATATTATTACGTACAGTTGTGACATCATAGCTGACCTAACTGTTCAACAATGCAGCACAAAAGCCAAATAAGAACAAAATGTAGCGTTAAAACATTTCAGTACTGATTCAAAACATGGGACATATTGCAAAGTTCCTGGAGAAAGTATAAATAATATATTTTATAGACCTGTGTGCTAGAAAATACCAGTTTAAAAATAAGTACCCAACAATCATTAGAAAAGTTCTCCACAAACAAAACAAATCAATTTCTCAAACTATAGTCGTAACATGTACACAAAAAATGAGAAATTGTTCACACTAAAAATCAGAACTCGTGTAGACAGTCAAATGCACAAGCAATAATACATAAATCTCATGTTAATATTTTAAAAGCAATCCCTCCTTTTTATATGTACTATGAAATTTCTCCAAACGATTAACCGAGTGTCGAGTGTTGTCACATTCCCGTACCTGGTGGACTGGTGCACCACATTCCCGTACCTGGTGGACTGGTGCACCGCATTCTCACATTCCCGTACCTGGTGGACTGGTGCACCGCGTTCCCCGTACCTGGTGGACTGGTGCACCGCGTCACATTCCCGTACCTGGTGGACTGGTGCACCGCGTTCCCTTCAATTAATAAGCTGAACAGCATTTTAAACAAACATGTCATATACAGATCAATGAAAAAATAAAGATGATTTGGTGAATATCCCACTACTGATTGATAAAAGCTAACTCAAACAAGAAATGAAGAGTCCTATATACACATCAGCTAGAATATCCCAAGAGATAATCACAGTCAAAATGGGGGGTCATCATCATATAGTGTTTCCCTGTTCAACAAACATGTAAATAAATCACACTCCATTCAATATGGTTAAAGTTGAGAAAGTTTAAAGGAAGGACTGTTAGATTTGGGAGGCAATATAAACATAATGAGAGTGTCAACATCAACGAGTGAGGTCTGTAGCCTTGCATGAAATCTCCTCTACTTAAATAGTTGTCTAAATAAATATTAGCAATTACAAACATTTCATTCAACATTTAAACATGTACATAATAGAGAAACAGTTTATTACACCAACCTGTCATGGTAAAACCTCACATACAGACTACCTCGTACATAAGACCACCTCACCAATACCACTATATTCCAGGACGAGGTTTTTAAAACAATTTCATCCATAAATTAAATTTCCCCATTATTCTCTACAATTCATCTTATCCGGAAGAACAATGACTAACATGTTCACAAAATTTAGTGAAACGATAGTGACAAGGTCTGTCCAGAACACTTTTGGACATATTTAACTTTGCAGCCAGAGTGTTTAACAACCTGCTGGTCAGTAATTAACTATAATTATGAGTTTTCTCTATCTACTTTTTAAAGTATCGACTTAACTGTATTGAGCATTTTTTTCCAGTTATAACAACTTTTTTTAACATTCACTCTCTCAAAGATTTGCTTACAGCCCAGGTTGCCAACCAGTACTCGGGGAATTAAGAAAAGTCAAGTTTGAACACGTCCTAGATCAGATTCGAACTAATTAACTAGATGAGGAGCCAGGTGCTCTACCTCTCTACCACAAAGTCAACCTCAACGGACTCATTTTTATTTCTGAACATATGGCTCTCGAGAGAATGGAGTGTGTTAAAGAGCATCTATAGATATATAGACTTGCCAACAAAAACACTGCACATTTAACATTTACAATTGACCTGAAGTCTTGTATGCAACCCTTGTATTACCTCTTTAAGCCATTCCATAAAAAGCAAACTTCAATCATTAGGTCAGGTGTACATATAACTGGATCAATAAACACAAATTATCCAATAAAAACTTAGGAAAGTCAAGTGTGAAAATCTCATTGAAATGTTTGCACTTGAAAGGTTCACTAAATCATACAGATGTAAGTAATACCAAATAAAGACGCGGTTGTTCCATATTCAGCCATTTTGTTATCAAAGTCCTCAATCTCACCAAAGTAAGGTCAAGTGATTTTTAGTTATTAAAAGTCAATTTCTTTTTTATTTGGCCGCCCTGTCCATGTTTTGATTTATTAGTGTAGGGAAACCCAGTCACCATGTATCATAGAGAAGTAGGTTAGAACAAAGTCGGCTCTCATGGAAAGTAAACAAACTGAAACTGTTTTATGACTCCTTCATATAAAATGACTACTTCATCATTAAAAACACAGTTCAATATAAACAACTTGAGACCAGCTGACCAAATCTTACTTCTATCTAACATAAACATCAACAATGGGAAGATTTAGAGTCATTTTAGCAAAATTTATATCTGGTCAAATTCAGTATTTAACGACCTCCAAAATGTAAATAGAACTAAACTAAAGATATAAAAAAATGAGATCCAGTGCATAAAGTTAGCAGCAGTACACACAATGTTGGGAGTTATCAACATGCATAGTGGAATACAAACAAACTCACAATTCTTAAACCTACTTCAACCCACAAGGTATCTGTGTAGAAACAGTATAGAGGAAAGACAATGGAAGGACAGCTAATGTAAGACCTAGCAACGATAGGTCTGTTTAGGGGCCATACATTGGTGGAATATTTAATGGTAAAAACTGTTCTACCATTTTGTGGCCCCTAAACAGACCGTTAAAGGGTCACACAATGGTATAGAGCAGTTAATGTTAGGTCTGTTGTTAAGGGGCCAACACAATGGTAGAGCAGTTAAAGTTAGGGGGCATAGAATGGTAGAATAGTTACTGTCAGGACTATCAGGGGCACACAATGGTAGAGCAGTTCCAAGTTAGGACTATTACAGGTGGAGTGGAGGGGGGGTTACACAATGGTAAAGCAGTTCAAGTAAGGACTTTTACTGGGGCATACAATGGTAGAGCAGTTAATAGTTTGATTGTTAGGACAGCCTTAACATGGACAACAGTTTTGTTGTCTTTCTCATTCAAATATTTTTGTCTGCATCTCTGTATTAAATATTTCCAGACACAAAATATTAAATATAAATATTCAAAACCCATGGTAGGCAATGGTTTGTATCCCCACCAACAGTTGCTTTGTTTATGCATGTTTTGATAGAAAATTAGTTCAGAAGGTCAAGACACACCCAGACAACCTACATTCCGATTCACAGCTTTTTTTCCTTTTAGCTTTCACTATTCTGCGTTTCTTTCCTTTCTTCAAAGTCACTGTCAGATTTCTAACTTTCTTACTTTTACCCTGCAATGGAAAGTATCTTTATTTGCCACAAATTTAAATTGATTAAACTTCAATTGAATTTTATCGCACACAAGTACCACTCAAATTCTATAATCATAAAACTTTTATTGTTGAAAACAAAAATGATTTACAGATATATGTGGCAAATAAAGATAACCTTCACATCAACACAAGGGAGATAACTCGATATATACTTGGAATGGTAAATGATATAAATTACCCCCCTTTCAATTGATACTTGTCAGAACAGGACAAACTGCAGAAGTGATTACATCACAACTTGGATCTATTCGCAGAAAACAATCACTACTTGCAAGTTGATCTCTCAGTAGAATGTACCATAGTACAGTACACACAGTAACTCATGTACACACGAAGTCACATAGTAGAACTAAACTGTAAATGATTGAAAACTCTCAACAAGATGTACCAGTCCTGTACTTACCAATTCCAACAACCAGATACTGCACTATAATGTAAGACATGTAGCAAACGTGGGGAACATCCTCATAAAATCTACCTATTCCCCTGGGTGGGAGGGAGGTGGGTAAAATATCCACATTTGTGCTCATGTACTGAACTTTCCCCGCAGATTGCCCGACAAAACAAAATACAACAACGTGCATATACGACTTTACCTTCCAGAACCATATTAGAATGACTATTTCTTGGAATAAATTGGAAATGTTTGTACACACATTAAGATGTTATACTATAATTGATGCACAAACGAAAAGAGGCACAACGTGATTCACACAATATGTTGGGACTAGAGAGAAAGTAGAACAATACTCAGTTCATGTCCATTGTATGCTACCAATGAAATGTCCACATTACAAAGTTATGGTCGATGAAAACGGACGTCGGCAAATACAACAGCATGCTACCACCACAGGCCTACACCTCAACTATTAACCATGCAATATAATCGTAACATTTACCTTTGCTGCTGGTTTTTTCTTGCCCCTGAAAATAAACAAAAAACATAAGACTACAGTTAATCATCAATGAATTTTCAACTTATAACCATGAAGTGCTTTATTTATGCATAAAATGGGACCTAGATTAATTATCGAGCATTATTCTGCATTGTAAGGATACAGTGAATACAACACTATAGAAAACTAGATTAGTAGAATGCTATAAAAACTAAGTTCATGCGATCAAGAAAAAAACATTTCCCAAACCAATTAAACGAGACCGAGGGATAAATGGGGGGGGGGGGTGAAGCGTTTGAAGGCTGTATATTTAGAATTTGTGAGACAACAACAGCTCAAAAAGTACCAATAGACATAGCCTCGACACTTTTAATTCCCTACTGTATACAACGAGAGTTATACAAGCCTCAATTTTGCTATACAAATAGGTTTTTCTCCTATAAAAACGTCAACCGCCCCTTTAAACCCCAATTGCACGTACAATTCAAAAAGGCCTAGCTACGCCCCTGTCAATTCACAGCATGGAGCAATTATGTGTTAATAAACTTAACTGACATTACATCCCAGAAACATCCCACAACAATTCCCATTTTTATCAAAAATCTCCACAGACAGCTCAAACTTGAAAATAACACCCAAAGAAATTTCAATAAAGGACAATTCTATTACCATATAAAAGTATGTTAGTCTTGCTCACTAAGCCTTTGATTTTTACAGTTTCTGTAGCAGACAATCTAAACAAATATTCGAAGAAACTGAATAAAAAAATGTGCCAATTGAAAATGGTGACGATCATTTCATAAAAAAATGGTATATGGAGAGGACAATGAAGTTACTTGATGTAAGGTACATACTTTTCTGGACTGGACTCGGCAGTGTCATCCTCATCCATATCTTCCTCATCCTCGTCTTCCTCCTCCTCTTCATCTGCCTCCTGTAATCATACGTACACCTTGTTTATTGTTACACTCTCATTGTAGCTTGGCAACCAATTGTGTAGGTTCAAGTTGAATGAATCAAACAAATTGTGATTTCAGACGTGTGTTCAGTTACAGCTAACGGGAGCCACACACAGTTTGCATCGCCAACAAGTGTATTGAGCGCCTATTTATATTCTGGTTCCATGCCTCAATATCGTAATAGAATTTACTTATACTTCTGCAACAGTGAAGACAGGGCTCATTTTTTTGTAACGTTTCGCAATTTGGTTCCCAGTGTGCAGTCAATGTGATACGGTGGACCAGGGATATGAAACAAAACATGAGCGACCGTTAGCCCTTACTGAACGCAAGGCAGGAGTTTAAGTACCAACTTCATAGTAGATGTACAAGGCTTATCAAAAAGCCATATACATGTACAATGTTTTATACTAAGCATCCTAAGTGAAATAAAGACATAGCTCATGCTGTATTTGGTGTCATCCAGAATTAGGAAGTTTCAAATGTACATTTAAGTGGCATTGACCAAGTAGAATACAACAAGTTTACATCCACATACCTCATCATCATCCATACTATCATCAGCACTAGACATACTTTCTGTCTTACCCTTCTGAAAAACAAATCACAATATAACAGCACTTGCATTTCTGATATCAGCACACTGTTCAAGATGTATCCCACTCATCTGAACCTAATTTGTTTTAATGGGCTTCATCAAGTATTGTTGTTACATAACATAGTCTAAAACATCAATAATAAGAACCATTTCCATGTATAACTATTTAAAACAAACATTGTTTAATCATACAGACCAAACTAGTAAATAAACACCCGCTTGTTAAACATATAGAAGTTTTTTTAGTTTTATGATTTCACAAACATCTTTTTTCGAAGTTTTAACTATATAATATATGTTTTTCATGTTTGTTTGGGTAAAATGAACAAAAAATTAGCATAATTTTAACTCTAAAATCAAAATGATTATTATGTGTAATAATGTGTACAAATCTACTTTCCTATCATGAGCTCCCATGTGCAAGATTTACAGCATTAAATCCAAAACGAAACAATACAATACATGACAAGAGTGGCAAACTGTCACAAAATACGCACGTCATAAGTCAGAGCTCAAGAGTTAGAACCAGACAAATTTTAGGTAATTTCTAAAATCAAAGGGTGAAAACTCCCGAGTGACTTGAGCGATATGGCTGGTTATCAAACTTGGCCGAGATATTATGCCCGCAAACATTTTCACCAAGTTAGGTGAAGATCAGATGAAAACTGTTTGACTTAGAGAACGGACAAGGCTAATTTGGCAAATTTTGGATAATTCAAGGGCCATAATTCAGAAATGCCTGGGGCGATGTGGCTGCTTATCGAAATTGGGCGAGATATTATGCCCACGAACATTTTCACCAAGTTTCGTCAAGATCGGATGAAAACTCTTCGACTTGGAGACAACATTATGGTGTTCCCATAATACATCCCGTTTTTTAAACCGGCGTATTAAAAGTCTACTTTTGAAAATAAAGATCAAAGACTTTTGTACCCAAAAACCATCTAGATGAAAATACCCAGAAATTATAAATAATTGAACTTGTAAATTCTACCTTCGATTTTTTCTGTACAGCAACGGATGCTTTTCTTTTCTTGGATTTTTTCGGACTGCCCTCTTCCTCCTCAGTAATTTCATCTTCGATTGCATCTTCGATTGCATCTTCATCCTGACTACATATTTCTTCTGGTGGGAATTCTGTATTACACATCAAATAGCAAACATTTACTACATTTGATTATGTAAGCAATCTTTTAACAGGAGCGCTGACCATCGCAAAATACGCCCGTTGCACGGTGAGGTCAATTGAGTGTGCAAAAAATAAGTTTAAAAAGGATTATATCAGACAAATTAGTCCAAGATATTATGCCCATACACATTCTTACCAAGTCTGGTGAAGATTAGAATTCCTAAAGTTATTGATCGATAACTTGCTGGATGGCACCCGCCCGCCACAGGTGAAACTATCATATACGTCCCTGTTCTTTGAACAGGCGTAAAAAACAATGAAAAATATTATACCCGAGTTTGTATACATAGAACAAACCTGTGTTCTACGGAGGCCAAATATTTGCGACATTCTTGCTAAAATATTAAATTGTCTAGGTGCCATGAAAATAATCAGCACAAACAGAAACGAGAGCAAATTTGTTGATAAACAGTCGGTCCTTCAAGTATTAATCCAAAAACTGAGACTAGTAGTCTTGATGTAAATCAACAACAGACGATCAATAATCACAAACAGAATCATGTAGCTATAAATGACACTTAAAAAATATGAATTGGAAAGGAATTTTTTTTGGTCTCCATTTCTTAAAAAATGTCTACAAACCTTTTCAAGCTGACAGACATTTGTCCCCCCCCCCTTCTATAAAGCTTGGCAAAACATTGACAAAGGTAAGGTGAATAAATTTAAGATTGTTGCAATATCCGAGCAAGACAATTACAAGTGTTAAAACAATCACATCAATCCAATCTTAACTGTATTGGTTTTTCTCGATGACTGCTTGCCAGGTAACTATTTTGTTTTAACCTTGCCTTAGACCGGGTTTGTGCTCGTTTCTTCTGGATCAGGTTACTGACATCACTTACCTACTAACTGCTGTCCACAAAGTGCTACAGGTCCCTCTCCTTCGGCAAGACGAAATGTTACAGTTACTTCATTTCCAAAACTCATATCTAAAGGACACTGAAAACATACAAGTTGAATCGTTTGAAGTGACTTAAGGAAATGCTGCATTGTTTTACACTTTGGCTTGACATGTCAAATATAACATTCTTGTATACTTAATTACACTTATACATTTAATATGCTACTAAAAGTTCATTAGAATCTACGTAACAAAATACAGGTGCACTATAACAATTAGCCGACATCAATAAAACATGGACCTTACCATATCTGACTGGCCTAAAGTTAATGAAAGTAGAGGCTGTTTTAATGCTTTTTTCTCAAAGTTCCTTGTTTCTATTTCTATGATATTTCTCTCCCCTTTAACTGCTGAAGCACCAAGGACGGCATTCTTCAGGAATAATGTATGAATCATGTAATCATTATCTTCATCTTCCTCCTCAAACGTCCAAGTAAATGATGGCTTCTCTTTGTTCAATTCAACCCCTACAATATATATACAACAGTACAAATGTGTAGATACACCAAACAAAACTAGAATACCATCATGGTTCATACAAAACGTCCCGAAAAAAAGTAAGTACTTTTCAAGGTCTTTTCCCCATTTTCAAGGACTGATTTTTTTTCGGTGTAGAGAAGAACTGGGAGTGTATTTTTCACAAACTGGATTAAGAACAGAACTAACAAATTTCAGTTTCTGAACAGCAAATTAACGGCAAATAGATCTTTTAGATTTCCAAGTAGTCTTTGTACCATGTGATATATGACTAAATTATAATCATACCGAGACTTAGTCCTATAAATAAGACCATACACAACTTATTTCACATTTTCGAGTTACATGTAAAATGAGAGTTAAATGTAAAATAAAATAATGAATGTTTATAGTTAAATGGGCATACATGTACACGTCTAATTTATATATACACCGCATATCCGTATTCTGGCGGTACTTATTGAATAATGAAGAAAGAATAGTTATATTAAAATCAATTACCAACAAATAATCATAAATTTCAGTACTATCCAATTCCTAACAGCATAAACGTATTTTTATAATGTTAAAAGTTTGTTACAAAAGTAAACAAATGAACATGGCGGACACCGCCAAATTTACAGGATGACGTCATCACTAATCTCGTGGTATTTCAATATAATCTAAAAAAGACTCGGTGTATTGGCCACAGAAAACTAAATAGATCTGTTTTTGTGCACAACTAACTATCCTACAAGAGAAATAATTCAGTGGTCAACTTATAATGCGTTTAACGGAGAAAAGCAGACGAACATGAAATTCATGATTTTTTTAATCGATACACATTTTTTTATAGGGGATTGCATAATATTGTAATCGAGACACAATGAATGTAGCTAGTGCAATTGTAATGTGGGAGGGGTATGGTAGTCCCAATATTCATAAATTTGCACATTTGTTCAGAAAAGATGTTGGCAATTGTGCCGTTTCATTAAAGAAACTGAAAAACTAAAGATACAAGAGCGCCTAGAACGTTTCAATAACGTTTAGTCTTTCCAAATGAAATTCGTTAAATCTATTTTTTAGTCAAAGAATACGAAGTATTTTATGGAAGAATTACACCACCATACGTCTTCAAAGTCAACGCATGATAATATGAACCTGAAAAACACGATTGTCTGTCTAAGGCTTAGCTCAAAAACCAATGTTAGGTTTACAAATCATGTTTTACTTCATTTAAACCTAACACAATGAAAAACCGAAGTCAAAATGTCGCGATGATTAACGCTCGAACACTCTGGACATTTTTAAACATCAATAATTAACTTACCCCAGAAATGTTCTTGTGATTGTGCCTCATTCATTTTCGTTCGATTACTTTTTCTAGATTAACACAGCTTCGTCCTAGTCCAGTGGCAAAATGGCAGCACACACGCGGTCTCGGTCCTTTTTGTAGCCTTCAACAAGAAAAGCACGAGATAAACGATTTTTTTTCGCGCCAATTCCGTGCACGTGGTTCCGGTTACGGAAGTAACGATTAGCCATTAGTTAAAAATGTAATATGTTAGCATACAACTTTTTAAATTATTTTGATTTACCATTTAGTTAATACTGTAAAATTCATTCGATCGTAATCATACTTTTTGGGGTAAAATATTTTTTTCGTAAGACAAATACAATATCTGCTAATATTTTTAGCCAATGAAAATTCGGCACTCAATTCCTATTGTTTACACATTTTGAGCTGACGTGTGTCTTGTCGGTGTTAACACATTGCCGAATAAAATCTGATGCAAGGTCCTGAATATATAAACAATAATTGCGGACATCTTACAGATTCTTGAAGGGAGAGTTGAAAGACAGGTATATATGGATGCTTCTTTTAATAAGAATAAGTATGTATAAGACATGAGCATTTTGTCATATGTTTTCGCGACGTTCATCTACGACAATCCATTTTTCACCGTTTTATTTGTTGTGTCGTGCTAAGTTTAAGTGTTTTTTTAAACTGATTAATGAGTAGGTACTTTTCAGAATTAACTTAAGTTATGATGGTTGGATTTAGATACGTGTTTTTGTTAGGAACTGATTCGTTGGGGATGTTATTGTTTTAGTCGGAAAATAGCCATGGCTAATGTTAATGTAATTATCATACAAAAAATAAATTTTGACTTGACACTGCCAGTGGATGACCCCTAGTGACTTGACGTCCAGATACCAAACTGCTAGCCTGTGGGTCTAGATATGTAGGAAGCCAGTAAGCCTGTCCTATATCCATGGTTTGGCTGCGCATCCTGTTATTTTAGAATTTATGCTTATAAATCCCATATGATATATCACGGACCTGTGGATATATGTTTGCTGAAATAGATAGCAATCTATTGAAATAAATAATTTGTATTGATGTAGGTAGAAACATATTTTTTTGTTTTAATATCGCTATATATATTAATGACACAGAACAGTTGTCAGAATTAGCTTCATTATAATTATAATCAAGTCAATATAGAAGGTGTGAAAACACAAACTCAAAATCTGATAGATCTCTTGAGAATCTGTGACAACGATATGTTCATGGTATTCGTTCTGTCATTATTTTATTGTCATAGCGAGTACCACTACTTAAAATGTGTAAATTTCTTTTTTTCAGTGTCTACCAACTTATCGGTATATTTGGAATGTCAAGACAATATTTCCATATCATTCAAGCGATGAATATCATCTGTGTCATGTTTGTTGTGTTGTGTTGTCTATTTGGATTGAGTGTTCACAGTAAGGCAGACGGTGATAGTGGAGCACTAACAATTGTCCAACAGGAAGATGACAGTGGTAAATCTTTATATTATTTATTTCATTTGGACATTACACTAGTACTCCATACACTCTTTTTTGAAGTTCAGGGTTTATTTTTACTGATTTTTGTTTACCATCCTGAAAAGAGCACTTTAAGATGAAAGAGGGAAAAGTAATAAAACCATCAGCAAAAGCAGGAAATTAAAACATAAAATTATAAGTAAAATAACCATGCTCTTATTTTCCCAAATTAGGGACTTATCGCGTCTATTTTCCCAATTGAAAATGCACAGGCAGACCGCAGTAAATAATTTTCAAAAAAAATCACTGGTTTTGGCTGTTTGTGAAGATAACCCAATATGCCTTAAATTTGGATTTTTTGCAACCATTCCTTGCGTCCCTAACCCCAAGCATATTTACCCTTGTACCATCTCAGTACCTGATGTTTTGTAGACTGTTGTTTTCCAAATCTGTGTGATGAGGCATTATCTTGTGTATTTAACATTCCCTGTAACAACTTAATCTCTCTGAAAAACTTGATGTTGAATGACTTAATTCATGGTTGATATATTTACAAGTTTGTCAGCAGAATTATATAGAAAACATTTCTATTTCCAGATGTAACGTTAGAGAATGAGAACGGTGATACTGACATTGTGTCAGATAAATACAAACGATTCCATCCTACAAGTGAATGGCAGACTGTACAAGAAGGTAACCTGTTTATAAATGTACTCAACATTATGTGTGTGTCAACTTGTAATATTTTTATATGCCCCCTAATATCATTTTGAAAAAAACTCGAAAGCATAATCTGGTATACTTTCTCTCATTTCCAAAAATACTTTCGATATTAAAAAATACCTAACAGAATTTGATGTGCATCTAACAGAATGTAAAACATCATCAAAAGTCATTCTACATGTACAAATTTACTATACAGTCAGTGTATAGAGTTAATCCATAAATGTGTAGACTTGTCAAAACACGTGGCAAGGCTATCGCCTTAAGGAAGATGACTCATGTAGCGATGTAAGGACTGGTTGGCCCCCTTGTTACTGTGATATTATACATACTGTCGGACTTTGTTTATTCGACAACCTTCTATCTGAATACATGTACTTGCTATAAACTTAAAAAAATACCAGGTCCTGATGACGTATCTTTCTAGGCACGTCAACTTGATCAAATCGAAACCATGTGTTATTAGAAATTGAATTTGAGCCGGATGAATTCGAATGTACGAGGTCCGACTGTAATTTTCATAAATGATATTTAAGATCAAGCTATACCAGCCGGGTTACATGTACGTATGAATTTTGAAACCGGACTTAAAGAAGCTAAACTGATGGATGAAGAGGCAGAGTATAAATCCTGGCGTGATGGGGATAGACAGGGAATGATGAATATGGACAGAAAACAGCTCTCTATGAATGAACTGAAGAAAGCGCTAAAAGATTTTAAAACTACGCAATTAGATGAGACAGACCTCGAGGCAAGTTGATGTTTCTCTACACTCAGAATTACTTTGTTTCATAAGGAGGCTATATATATATGTGACGCAGTTTGTCAATGATTTGTTACATCAATATTAATATAGAACCATTAGGCTTACAACATTCATCTTGTTAGTTCATTATGTTGAGCGCAGAACTTGCAAGCTGAAGGTCACAGGTTTATTCCCCAGACCTAGTTTTTATTGTCTGACTGGATTTGACTGTTAACACATCTACAGGCATTGGTAATTCACTGTTATTTCTTGATAGAAAAAAGTCATTTGTTTATTTTATTGTTGTATATTGTGTTGCTATCTTTTAAACTAATAAATTTTAGCTTAATATTGGATAAAATATTTATTTCTGATTTGAATCTGTCTGTAGTATAAAATCAGTTCTTGGGTCTAGTGAAGCGCCTGACTTTAACTCCAAAACTCCAGTTTGAAAGGCCCTCACATTATCTGTACACTATCCTGCATTTGTATATCTCATCCTTATCCAATATGTAGTGTTTTATGCCTTAAGTTATTGTTCTTTAGAGGGAAGCTGAGGTGAAAAAGAGATTTAGAAGTTACAAAGAGCTGAAAGAAGAGTTTGCTTCAATGAATATGGACTTCAAAACTGATTTTGAAGTCATTGAGGAATTATTAACGAAGATGAAACATGAACATATACCTAGAGATGATCTACTGACTGTGTTGACGGATTTGGAGTATTATCTACATCAGGTAAAGTTGTATTGATTGTTTGTGCAATAAAAGTACAGTAAAACCTCACTTAAAGGCCACCTCAATATTAAGACCACCTCGAATTTAAGAACATAAATGTCAAATCCATTTTCACTGTTTTGTTCTTTATTCAACCTCAACATTAAGAGCAGTTTTCAAGGGTCCAAAGGGTGGTCCTATTATTGAGATTTCACTGTATGTGTTACAATTAACCAGCTCAGTGGATCAGCAGTGTTTACCTCGGGTACTGGGGGTTTGATCTCTGGCTGCGATACACAAAATGAGTTGAAATGGAAGTTATCGCTCTCCTGTCTAAATTCAGCATCATAAGGATAGTACTAAGGATTTTGTCAAGGGTGAGTTTTTAAGGTCGATTTTGGGACCCATCCCAAATTGCAAAAATGTAGGTTTTTTCTCAATTTTTTTGGCATAACCATTCCTAGCAGAATTTAGGTGGGTAGGTAGGTAGATTTTTTTCTAATGATTTTTATGGTCCCGCTAGTGTTAAATAGATATAATTTGTATTCATGTCATATTTTGTTAATAGGTTGTTTTAATGTCCTTAATTTTCAGATAGACAATGGCGTCTTGTTTAAGGATCTTGGAGGAATTCCACATATACTGAACATAATGAATAAATCTAACGATGAGGTTTTACAGATGGAAGCAGCGTTAGTTCTGGGTGCTGCTACCTCAAGGTATCCTATGTCTACTTTTCTCATTTGTATAATGTTATATTTCTGTTTACCTGACTTGTCTGGTAACTAAGAGAAATATCTTCATTCTTGCCTTGCTCTAAAATTTAGTGAAATATATTCACATATCTAACTTGGTTTAAAAATATTTGGACGTATTTTAGTAAATAACCTCCCTTTATCAATAATTGCATACTTTTTATTTTTTCCAATAAAAGTGCCATTTAAAAATATATAGTGAATACTGCCTAGAATATTATAACTTACCACTTTTTTTAAATTAAATATATTATACATTATACAATTTAGAAAAATTATTTTAATTGTGTTTAGTTCACATATATATAGAAGGGAAATTACCCAACATTAGGGACGGAATACTTTAACCAATGATGGATGGCTTATGTTAAGTTACATATATTACAATGTTTATATTACAGTAATCCTAAGGTACAGATTGGAGCATTAGAAGCCGGAGCTTTGCAGTTACTGTTGCGTCTGATATCTGTGAACTCTTCTCTAAATCTCAAACGTAAACTTGTCTTCTGTATATCAACACTGTGTCGACATTTTCCGTATGCTCAAAAAAGATTTCTGGAGTTAGGTGGATTGGTTGCTTTAAGAAATGTATTTGAAGAACCTGGCTTTGAGAACGTGAAGGTGAAAATAGTGTCCTTCCTGAACGACTTGCTTATAGAAAAGGTGAGTAAGGTGTATATGTTTGTTATAGATTGATAGTTGAACTAATGGTGACAGGACCTTTTAAGCTTGTTCAGACGAGACCTTGAATACTAGATCTGATAGGATCTTGTACACTTGGTTTGACCGGCTTTTTCACACTGTGTCCAGGGCCCACACTGGCTAAAAAAAGTAGGAGTCACTTTGCGCAGCTCCTGGGTGCGCACAATTATTGATTTATACATAATGAATGTCAATTTAAGTCCAATCTGTGTAACAATAGTACTTGTTTTGATGTTGTTGCACTGTATATGACAGGATATTGCACTGTATCTGACAGGATATTGCACAATATATTGCACTGTATCTGACAGGATATTGCATTGTATCTGACATGATATTGCACTGTATCTGACAGGATATTGCACTGTATCTGACAGGATATTGCACTGTATCTGACAGGATATTGCACTGTATATGACAGGATATTGCACTGTATCTGACAGGATATTGCACACAATATTGCACTGTATCTGCAAGATATTGCACACAATATTGCACTGTATCTGACAGGATATTGCACTGTATCTGACAGGATATTGCACACAATATTGCACTGTATCTGACTGGATATTGCACTGTATCTGACAGGATATTGCAAACAATATTGTACTGTATCTGACAGGATATTGCACAAGATATTGCACTGCATCTGACAAGATATTGCACTGTATCTGACAGGATATTGCAAACAATATTGTACTGTATCTGACAGGATATTGCACAAGATATTGCACTGTATCTGACAGGATATTGCAAACAATATTGTACTGTATCTGACAGGATATTGCACAAGATATTGCACTATGTATCTGACAGGATATAGTTTGCTGTAGATATATTTGTATTGTACTTTGTTTCAGACACTTGCTGCAGAAAATACAAATTTAGATAAAACAAGCGACAGTGAGAAGTTAAATCAATATAAAGAGTAAGTGTAATTTTATATTTACAGTTTCTGCTTATTTAAGCTACATATCTATAATAATACATAATGTTTGTAGGTTAACATTATTGTTCTAACAATTTAATGAATATACAGGCAAGATTATGTTTGATTCCTCTGGAATTTTTTTAAAATGTTTGGAGTCTTTATTTTATGTTTTGTTATAGTTTCATGAACGAATGGTGATTTTAAAAAGGTCAAATATAAAAATATACTGGGTAATACAACAGCGTGTGAATGTAAGGGTGAGACAGATAATATCATTGTACATTAACATTATAAAACCTTGATAAAGTTAAGTCCATGATCTTATATTACTGAGCGTGTTAAAAGTATTCTTTCAATAATGATGACATTTAAAACAATTGCAGGTTTTATTATTGAACAATGCTGCGGATATTTCCAGTGAATACGTATGTCAGTCTGAAGTTGATTGTAAGATGCGTAAATATTTCACCATTTTATTTTCAGAGTACATTTATTAGAGGCCATGCTTGAACAGGGATGGTGTGAAAGATTTACAACATTACTCCAGTTGTCTGACCATGAAAGTAGAGAACATGTGCTCAAAACAATGTATACATTAGCTCAATCTTGTAAAACATCATTTACAAAATCGTTGGATGATTTAAAAGTTTTGAAATCAGAATATATTGAACTAGCTAAAGATGAAGATAGTGGAGATGATTATTTTACAAGTATTGTATCTGTTATAGATTCATTGTTACTGAATATTGGAATCAAAGATGAGCTTTAAACGACAAACGTTTATCTTCAGTGTAGATTTCTTGTTCCTAAAAACTCTTATATGCATATTATACATTGTATATTGTATGTTAGGTTGAATGTGTTAATTGGTCTTGAATGGGTATTGTTCAAACAATTATTTATAGCTTTGTATGTTTGTATGTCAACTACTGACTTGAGATTTGTTTAACTTGACATTGCCACCATATGTAATATGTACCATTTATGGTTTGTGTTACAGTGCCACCATATATAATATATACCATTTATGGTTAGTGTTACAGTGCTGTATTGTATTTATATTATAATTAATATTGATGTCTTAAGCATTTTATCAAACTTCTTTACTGGTAATAACTCTGTAATATCAAGTTATTTATTTAGTTTTATGTCATTTGTTGTTCCAACATTTCTGTTTTTATGCTGGATACATGTAGTGACATTGAATCCTATTGTATATCTAAACATACACTACTTTATTTCATACTTCCCATTGAATAAAGGTGAATTATAAGCGATAGCAAAAGATGACGTCATGTGAAATACAGTCGACTCTCGTTATGTCAAAGTTTTTCAAAAGTCCTGATTTTATACTTCTTTGTGTATATGAAATTTTGTCAGTTAAGACGATTTTTTTTCTTGACTATCCAATTATGTCAAAGTTTTTTGGAAGTCCCGCTTATTAAGTTTGCACCTTAAATCTATTGTTTAACACGTAGTCGGATCGTATCCTGCTGGCGACGAATGTTTTCACACATCACCGAGATTAAACAGACAATTAACCTGCACATTTAATTATCGATTATTTACCCAATGGAAGGATTTGTACATGTTTACAAAATGTTAGACTATCAATGAAAACATATCAAAAGTAGTCCAAAACTGCGTTGAAACCAGGAGTGATTTAATATTGCTTATACTTTAATTAAAACATGTCATCTTTTAACAATTGTTTAATGTCTCGGATGATTACTCCATACCATGTTTGAATTAAAAGAGGCAACATATACACACACCTATATATATTATTAAACACACCGTTCTTTATAAGTAGTACACAAAGTGCATATTGATACCACCCTACTTCCAAAACACCGCCAGTACGGTGTCCCAACGTTTATGTCAGGGTCCTGAAAAAAAATCGACATAACAAGAGTGGACTGTACTGAGGCATTCAACAGGGATCTATAATGTAAATGATGAGTCAAAATAAAGGACCAAAATGAAGCATGAAATAAATAGAATCTCGTTGCTAAGCTACTCATGAAAATATTCCATCCACTGCTTGAAGGGGATTTTGTCCTAGTACTTGGTAAAATTCACGGATTTTGTCCGTATACCATATTTATACAGACCTAGCGATGGAAGAGCAATGTTTGAATTATATCTACATAGTAAATGGTTCTATATCTTGTCCATGTTGCCGACTTCACATTTTGTTTGTGTAAGTCTATGTATGTTACTTGTACTGTTTTTATGACTTGTATGTGCTATTTCATCAATTAGAACAAATTAAAAATGTACTACTGAAAAATAGTCAAAACTGTTTTTTATACGACAAATTTAAATATCAAGGAGATTCATCAAAATCTTCTGACTGTTATAACAAGACGATATCAATCTAATCAAGGATGTATTTATATCTTGTACATAATTATAGGTGTAACAGACACAAACATGCATTGTTGAAACATGATTACATGAACATTCATAGCACAATCTTCATTAAATGAATGTTGTGCAAATGTGGATTTCTTTTTTTACAATTTCAAGCAAATCAATCATACCTCATTCAAGTCTGCATTATATATTATAAAAAAATTAGGGATGTCAACGAATATTTTCGTTCTACATGTGTTAATTGACATGTCATGTATATTTGGGGGTCAAGAGAGATATAACACTCTGGTGATGACACTTGAAATTATGGCCCTGAAATTATTAGTAATCGCGGGGATTGATCAGTTTAAAGCAAAAACTAAAGTTAAACTTCGAATTTCAAGTGTATTATTATTAAATAAGAAGGTGGAAGGCTGATCGAATATTCTTATACCAGGATTGCCATTCGTTGACATCCCTAAATAAAATACAATATTTATCCCCTAGTTAGAAAACTGTAAAAAAAGATACATGTAGACAAAATATGCAGCATCAATTGAAAGAATCCACTGTTTAACAGGATTTGCTTTACATAATTTACTGATACAATTAAACAAACAGCAACACTAGAGGTCATTCAATTCTAAACACATTTACTACAAAATGTTTCCAAGTTAAGATTGAGCAAGACACAGACAATGTTAGAAGTATGATCCCATAAACCTTGGTTACTATACAGTGAGAAACACATCTCACCAAAATTGTTGGTAAACATCATTAATTACATCAAAAACAACATTGTGCAAATATGGCTAAAATATTCTTGTACGTATGTATTGACTACCTACATATATATGTACACACTAATGCATATTTACATAAGCTTTGACTAGATTTCATACAGAACAAGCTTTATTCCATACCGTATATAATATGTTGTACTTACACTATTGTGTATATGCACAATACTGCTTAAAAATGGAATAACACGGGACACAGCCCAGGATAAATCAGTACATGATATTGTGTATGGACAGTGCCAATCCAAAACCCGTAACGGAAAATTTGTGCAAAATGTTGAAGTCAATGAAAGTCGACAAACTTTCATGCACATCTGTTTAGTTGCCAGCTCATTGGTTCATGTGATAACTTCCATACAGTTGTGTTCTTCAGGCAAGTATCCCATGTATCACTTGACTGACTATTTATTTGTTCTAAGAGTGTATATATGCGGTTTTGATACAAATTTTGCAGTTATATAATTAAGGCCACTTGAAAAACCATTGCATTATTGTATGCCATAATGTTGTATCAAAATTTGTAGAAAACGTAATAAACAAGTGAATAACAAGCACATGTGTGGTCAGTAGACAGAGGTTGTATCCAAGTTAAGTGAGAGCCCAAATCCTGTAAGTAAAATTTCTTTCATTTTTACCAATTGTAATACAGTGAATTAGGAGAAGTTACGTGAGACAAAAAACATGATTTAAAATGATGCCTTAAGATCATTGTTCCATAGGATTCAGTCCAACTACAGCTGAGTAAATACATGTACGTGTTTCTTGTGTCCTGAAAAGTTTTTGCAGGTTTTGGATTGGCACCATCGCTATTACATACTGCAGTTTTGAATGTCTATCCATGATGTATCCAATGCGTAAAAGACTCTCCCAACACTAATTATACCCAATTGATTAACAATTGATACCTACCGGTAATTGATTAAGTATAATTAGTGTATTGACACATTTTACATCATAGATAGACAATTATTTTATTTAGTAACCAGTACAATAGTAAACAATACAAATAAAACTGTCACCCAGGGATAATCTCAACGAGCTTCTATTCACACATGATTACTATTCTTTTGTACACATTGTATAAAAAACATCAATATAGCTAACATATAAAATACACAGAATATCAAAAAGACAATCGAGGCCCGATTGGCCAGTAGGTAGCATCACTTTTGGTTGTTTTAATATAAAGTTACATTGATATAAGCATATCTGAGCAAGAACATTGGCACATGTATTAAAGTGGGGCTTATTCCATCACTAGAAGCTTATTGAATAGAAATTAATACTCTCTGGATAAAACCTGATTCCTGATATGAACTTAACTGAAAGATCAGCCAAACAACCTACAATATGCCTACCATGACGGACTGGGACCGTATTCACAAACATTTTAAGACTGAAACTCAGACTTAAGACTTTAAATTTGAAAAAGTTCAATTTACAGCCTTTTATTTTCATTTATCTATACGGATAAATTTTTGTCAGAATATTCTTGTTACACACTCGACCCTTTTGCCAAGATTTATAAAAATTTATTGTTATAGCAACGTAGGAGCAAAATTAACATTTAACATTTTGAAGTCTAAGTCTGAGTTTCAGTCTTAAAATGTACGGAATACAGCCCCATATTTCAGCGTCTACTCAGTGAGTCTACTAATGTGAATCTGATTATCATTCATAGATTTCTGCCATTATAAGTGTAACTAGTGCCGACCATCCTGTGAAAGGATGACACCCCTTACCTTCCCCAGTTTTATCATTATAATTCTCCCATATAAATCCTGTCTGTTTATACTGTGTGTATATATTATTGATAAGATTATCTCGAAGTTCGGTATAAATCAGTGCAGCTTGTTCTCTATACGGACCGGGAGCTTTTTTATAATAATCTAAAGCACTCAACGCAAGATAATTCATATTTATCCAGATTGCACCACGCCAGTATGGAGGGTCGTGTTCAGTATTGTAGCGACTATACATAACAGTGGACTGACCTAACGATCTCAGACCATAACTTGTCCATATATTTCGCTCACTTTTCATGTCCGTCAGAATTCTCATCAACTTTGGTGAACTTGGTTCAACAATCTTCAACAAGAATGGAAATAAACTAACATAACCAAAAGCATTAACGAAACCTTTCTGTGGATCAGCTAACACCATACGTATTTTATCCAAATTCATTTGTGGGGGTCGTTGGCCAGGCTGTAGGTTAGGTGGAGGTTTCGGTCGCTCCAGACGAACTTTATCCGTGTGTAAACCAAAGTCACTATACTGTTGTTTCTTATCTGACCAATGTAGCTGATCTAATAGTCCATTGTTGGTCAGTAACTGATGTGTAGCCATATATTCTTTCCCGTCTTGTCCGAGAGATTCAGCAATATCAGCGATCAGACCAGACGCCAGCGCCATCCAACATCGTAAATCTACGTGATATTCATCGTCTGTAGGATGAGAAGCTCTCGGGTAATCATCTAGACCAGATGTTAATGTTTTAGGATTCAGCTCCTTGTTGCTGTTACCATCTCTACCCCTCCATCTGTATGTAAATGGTTTAGAACCTATTTGTGTGGTGTTATACCACTGGAACCAAGCTTTCAGTCGGGGAAACACAGCAGATAGAAATGTTTTATCAGACTCCTTGTTGCTATGCAACATACCTTTAATCAATCTCTGTAAAGGTAGAATTAGAGTTGGTGGATTAGCATTCACATTTCTCTGTACAACAAATTCATGAGGGACTCTAGCACGTGCTTCTACTCCAAGAATCTGCTCCCTGGGGATCCAGCCTTCAGCATTCATCAAATCTAACCAATGTGATAAAATATCCTTAGAAATCTCAGGATCCCATTTGCTGATCAATAAATTGTGGAATCCTTCATCCCAGAGAAATCCTCTTGGAAAGAATGATCGTGACGGTACGCCAGTGTACAGAGCGCCATTCCAATATCTCACTGGCTCATCATTATATGCTGATTGTACCAGTGATGGTCCATAAAAATATCCTATCCCACCCACCATGTTACTAAGTGCAGCCTTTGCAAAATCTATCTCACTATCAGAAAATGCTTTAGTTTTCAACTGAAAAATTTCTTCAAACTTTCGATCAAAATTCATCGAATGTTGTTGCAAGAGTGAATCAAACACGTCTCCAGTCATCTTTTTAGGTCTGTCAGTGTTACTGCTAGATTCATAAAGAACTTCCATTTGAAACGGTAGTTCTGCAGTAACTTGATATACAAGGAAGTTAACATCACCTTCTGCCTCTCGAGGTACCTGTCTACCACCTAACACATAGTAAGGTACTTGTCTCGATTTATCCCACGCATCTACTTTTATACCATTTAATACTGAATCTTTTAGTTTATCTACACCAGGTGAATAGGTTGCTAGGTAACTGTGGCGATATGAAGTATTTGATGAAGATTTAGGAAAACCTAGCTTGAAATGACCAAGTTGCTCAGAATAACCATGAATAGCATTGAGTCTGTTTCCCGTCTTAGATACAACCTGTTCAATCTGACCTTGTCCATCAAGTGCTGCGTAAAACATCAACGATACTAATCTAGGTCGACCTGGATCCTGGAAACAAAAAAATCACTTAATAAAAAACAAAAAACATAATCAAGCAAAGCTTTCCTTGCAGTGAGACCTTGAGATTCATAGAGCCAAGAAGTCTGCACTGAATGTGGCAGTCTCTGAGATTTTTGGCCCAAATGCACTGAGTCTCGTTTCTGAGAAAAACGCAATCAAATTGATGTCATGTTTTCAAATTACGACGTCATGTTTTCTCATTAATTGCAACAGCTAGTTGAAACATTTCAGTAAAGATTTATGATTCAGCAGCGAGCAGAAGCAAAACAATTATCCGTACACATTGAGACGGCCACTTTCTTAAGGAAAAGAATAATATACATTTATTTGTAAAATATTATTGTATCTGAAAAACATATTTGCTGTATTAAATTTGTGAAATGCAGAACAAATTGTAGATCTAGTCTTGATGACAATATCACAAGTGCTGTAGTTCCCTAAAAAAATGTTGTTTTGCAAAAACTTTTGTGTTGTAGTGACCTACATCTCGAGTCCCTGACTCCCTTTTCTTTTGTGGGACTCCCATTTTCAACTTACTGTGCATCCCTGGCACCCTTAAAATAAACATTTGTGAACTATAAACTGCATATCTGGGACCCTACAAATTTACTAAGGAACCCTAATTTATCAAACACAAGGGTCCAAGAACACCTAGCTGAAAAATTCTAGGCAAACCCTGCATTGTATATCAAATGGAGTCATACTTTGTCGTTTGGTTTTGCAGTAATTCTAGCGGTCCAATCACCACCATGTAGGCCTCCTGGACGTTTGATAAATTCTGTTGATAAAATGAAGTCGGTGTCGACAATCTCTTGTGATCCAAAATTTACTCCATCATGTTTTAACCATCCATATTTGGGCAAAGCATCACCCTAAAATACAAGTAAGTATATTAAATTTGTATACCATAAATTTCCATGTCAACTTTAAGTAAGGTAAATATCCAACAATTTTTTATAATGTCCTTAAATGTCCAAAAAGTAAAAAACAACAACTTTTTTTACCATCCTGAAAAGATCCCTTTGAGACGAAGAGGGAAAAGTAATAATACATTCAGCAAAAGCAGGAAATTAAAACATTTATAAGAAAAAATAACCATGCCCTTATTTTCCCAAATTTGGGACTTATCGCACATTTCCTTATCGAAAAGGCGCAGGCAGGAAAAATATTTTCAAAAAAAATAACTGGAAGTAAACTTCATTTTGTACCATAATATGACTTTTACATGCAAAGAAGCATGCTATTACCCATTTCATTTGTAACTGATGTATTGTCTATCTGTGCACTGCCAGAAAGGTCAGTGTTACAATGTGTTACAAACAATTTCTGACAGATCATTATTACCAAAGTAATAATCAGTCAACTCACGATGTTTAAACACAATAAATTATCTGAGAATGTAACTGAAACTGCAAAACTATTAAATTACATTGAAGACGATAGTATTCCATAAATGTAAATCCAAGAATTCGATGCATATCATAACCATGAACCGAGTGTGCAACATAAAATAAATTAATTTTCAAGACATTTTAGTCAGTTTCAAATGCACAAATTATTTGTATTATTTATGAATATTCCAATGTGTTAGTCTGTCTTACATTTTTCAGTTATACTTTCAGAACAAAAAACTCATATTTATAACTCACTGCTTAGCTAAAATCTTGATTGTGATAATTTAAGTTTGTAATAGAAAAGTCTTCAATTGTTTGATAAGAATTCTATGTTTGAACGGACTACCTGATCACACCAATGCCTGATAGGTGGCGGCATCTGTCGTGTCAGCTGATTTAGCCACATTAAACCCATAACAGGGGAGCCTGGACTTCTTGTTCTCATTCCAAAATATGTATGTGGTCGGTACGATCCCCAAAATCTGCCTGGCTCCTTGTCAGGAAATGTGCTTCCTTTAGATAACATAGTTGGAGCATAAAGTGGGGTCTTCACTCGTTCTCTCAGAAACATTTGATATCTGAAAACAATTATATACAAACAACTGAATCCAAAATTATGACAGAAATTGTTTATTTATTTAAGTCAAAATTAACTTAATTTGTACCAATATAGTATCCGAGCCGAGTCTGTGGGCAGTTTGTAAAGTGCTGTACTAGTATCGAGGTGGGTCGTGGATTCTTCTGATCATGTACAGATACTCACTGGAGCACTTGTTGCAATATATACATGTACATATGGGGACTGGACAAGGTAAATGAGAGGCTATGAAGACTCTAGTAGTATATAAAACCACGGACATATTAACCATGAATCCGAAACAGGCTGGTGTATGTATTTAGACTTATTTGAACTCTCTGGAGTGTGAGATTTTTGTTCCGCGATCAAACGATCGAAACACCTTGTACAATTCTAAGAAAATAATCCGCAATAATGACTGAGGTATTCCTTATAATTAGCAGTAAAAAATTGGCAACGTCCTCCATCTTGTTTCTGAATCGAGAGAATTTGACATTTGGTCGTGTTTACAACACCTATATATTTCTTGATGGTATTTATATATTTTGTGTTTATCTTGTTGTTTGCTTACAAGTATGCATTTTTCTGTTCAATGCTGAGTTGTAAGACTGAACGAGCGTCGTTTAATAAATCTAATTTCGATTCAAATCCGTGATACTTACCGAGCGTGTGCTAAGGATTGTGGGTAAATTGCGCGCTATGGATTGTGGGTAAATTATTTCTTATCGTTTCACCGATTTCAGCCTGTTTCAAATCCATGGTTTATATGTCTGTGATAAAAGATACAACTTGGTACATGGGAAAGAAGTTAATCCTGCATCAACACCTCCTTGAGAGTGCCCGGATGATCCAGGGTGGGTGCTCAGGCAATGTGCTCCAGTAGATGTGGGGATGGGCTGTCAGTGATAGTCATTCCACACATATACCGTAATTATATGTGAGTACACGTCCTCTGCCTTGCGTTCAGGTGCGGCTAATACAAGCTGCTCAAAGTTTGCATCGCGCACAAGTGTATTGACCGCCTCGATTAAATTCTGGTTCCCTGCCCTGCTTTCATTTTGCAATTTGGTTCCCAATGTGCAGTCAATGTGATACGGTGGACCACCCTTGCATCCAGTCACGGCTAAGGGAAGCTGCTCACAGTATGCGTCGCTAACAAGTGTATTGACCGCCTTGTTTGTATATTCCGGTTCTCCGCCTCAAAGACAGTAAACACAGGGAACCAGCCCTGCGTTCATTTTGCACTTTGGTTCCCCGTGCGCATATATAATGTGATACGGTGGGCCAGGGATACAAAACAAAACTCATGCACTGGCTCTAAACGTTTGCGACTGTTCGCCTTTACTGAACGCAAGGCTGGTTACAATAAGGTAGCCGAATGTCAATGTACTGGTAAAATACAACACAAACTAAAACGTAGAGGAATGCAACAGTATATAAGATAATAACGCATGAAAAATGAATTAAACTTACTTTTATCATTAGAGAAATATCGAGAACTTACCTAAAATACACAACAACAACAACAACAACAGTGACGGCAGCTGCCGTGATAAAATATTTCGTGTTGTTAGATTTTTGTTTCTCGGGTTTCGCACCAAGTAAGTTCGGTACATTCCGGTTAATCTTAACATTTCTTCGCCTGATCTCTTTTGTCATAATGCATTGATTCTAAGAGACGCTACGATTAAAATAAAAACATACACGAAGTATTGCTTTTCTTTTCAGGAATATTTTAGCAACGCGTCAACGTCAACATTATAAACGTGGTAGGAACGACTAAATTCTATCCCAATACTAGGCTCACCCTCAATAACCCGGTGCGTACACGGTTTTTCTGTTCGATCGTATCGCCCGCATGAATTATACGGCTTGTTTTATAGCAGATTATTAAGCATTTTTAAATTGTATTTATTGTGCCTCAAAGTGTAGTTCAAAAGTTAAATTCACCTGATTTGAACGCAATATTATATTACGTAACGATAAAATTGGTGGATATCTTTAATGAGCGTATTTTAGGACAAAACTGTATGAGCCAAAGTGAACGTAAATCTGTACGGGAGAGGGTATCCGCTCCCTTAAAGGGATTCGGGGTTTTTACAATTAAGGTATGAAGTGGTACATTCTGGTGCATTACGGGGTCTAAATTTTGGGAACTGCCCGAGTCGGGGGTAGGTGCGGGAGGAGGTATTGTATTTCCCTCCCTTCAGTGGGTACGGGCACACGTCGTCGAGTAGGGGATAGGTATAGTAGGGGTATTCCCCTCCCTTAAGGGGGTGCGGGGAGCCTCATCGGGAGTTTTTTACAATATAGGTATGAATTGTTGCCTTCTCGTGCATTTTGGGCCTATATGTTGAGGACTTATTCATGAGAATTGCACTAGTATTATTTTACAAATGTCTAGGTGACAGTCCCTCATGTACCTTACCCGAGTCAACCTTAAGTAAAAAAACCTTGCCACAAGTGAATATGAAGGCATTTCGTTATGAACCGTCTGTGATTATGTTTCATGCTGAATTGGCAGATGTTGAATCTTTATAATGTCCAGAATTAACACGATCGGAGCACACCTATAAACTGTATTAATTGTTAATCGCCTGTATGTACTTAAAATACAAACGTATAGGTATGCTCCTTGAAGTACCATCAATGTGTTGATTATCTCCGACATAAAATAAATGTCAACGACAATAACTGAAGTGGTAGAACATCGGCCTTCAGAACAGGAGGACATGGTTCGAGTCCTGTCAGAGGCAAACACGTTTTTCCTGACTGTAGTTTACAGGATTGCAACTGATAATTGTTTCCCACCTCTTTTGCATGTGGGAAATGTAGGAGACTGCTCTTTCGCCATATGGGTTTCCGGATGCGAAGTAAAATAAGCCTAAAGTGTCAAGCATGGAAACAATTTAATATTTCTTTTGTAATATCTGATAAAACATTTACATATCACAAAGACCTAAATATCCTAACCACTACAATTTAGGTAGAGAACAAACTTTTTATAGCATTTAGTTTTAGTTACCATCGTCGCATGGGATTTGCCCGTAAAGTGTGTGCGCATTCGTCTGATGTCAAATTATCATTTATTTTACCTTTATTTTAACCTAGTTTTTTTAAACAAATTTTAAGGAAAATCTTAAAATATGAAAGTTGGCTTTTTCTGAAAATTTCTTTAATTTTGCAAACTTTAGGCCCAAGTAATATATATTCCCTTCCCAAAAATCATTGAATTAATTAAATTAGTTCAAGAACATTTAGTGAATCTGGAACACACTTATACGGTCCCTCAATTAATTCAGTAATATCAGGTGTCAAATGTTCACCACTCCCCTTCAATTGAATTGTTTATCATGACCAAAGACCTAAGATCTGTGCCACGACAGATCTCTGTTACGTACGATGCTAGATAATCTGTGTCTTACTGACGCTTTCTATATACGTATATGAATACCTAATAAGGAAAGTGAAAGCGCCTGGCTGATGTAGTGTGAAAAGCATACGATTGGTTTTTGACGGTCTCAAGGCCAATTTCACAACGGGGGGGGGGGGGGGGGAGTGGAATTTTATTACACTTGCTTCCGCTATACTCGTACAATAGAGCTAAAAGAATATAACCGATTTTTATCATTATTTACACGATGGTAGTAGCCAGTTTCGAGTTTTCGATGAATATTGTAATTCGCAAATACACGCCATGGAAGCTGCTAAAAGTCCTGCAACAATCTCATTTTGTTGTTTGTATTGTTTCGTTTGGCCATGGAACATTTTAGTTATCCATTAAAACTGTTGGAGAAAAAATAGGTCAAGAATGTTCGATATGAAAAACTAATACCTGGAACACTCTATATAACATAATTTTACGGTCCAGGCTAAAACCTAAACAGCACGACATTACTGCGGATGATACCTTAATCAATCTAGGGCAATTTTTGATTTACAATGTAGTTATTCTCCGTTCCAGATTTGTTTTAATTTTAAATATGAGTTTTCTTTGTTTAATGTCAACCAAAATGGCCGTTCCGACGTACGACAATAATATAAACTGTTTGAACGATTTAATACTGATCTATTATGATTAATCGTCGTGCAGATTAATTTCGTGTATTAGTCAAACTCCCGTATCCATAGTGTTTCCAATATAGGATCTGTACGGGACTCCCGTACCCCTAGACTACGGTTCCAGAGGTACGGACCCGTACCCATAGTCACTGCCATATAAAAAAACACGAGTGTAGAACAAAATCCCCTTCGGACAAAATCCCCATCGCTCGTTTTGTACAAGGCGGACAAAATCCCCTTCATGAATTTTACAAGTAGGACCAAATCCCCTTCATGCATTTTACAAGAAGGACAAAATCCCCTTCATGCATTTTACATGTAGGACAAAATCCCCATCATGCATTTTACAAGAAGGACAAAATCCCCATCGTGCATTTTACAAGAAGGACAAAATCCCCATCATGCATTTTACAAGTAGGACACTGAAATCCCCATCATGCATTTTACAAGAAGGACAAAATCCCCATCATGCATTTTACAAGAAGGTCAAAATCCCCATCATGCATTTTACAAGTAGGACAAAATCCCCATCATGCATTTTACATGTAGGACAAAATCCCCATCATGCATTTTACAAGTAGGACAAAATCCCCATCATGCATTTTACAAGTAGGACAAAATCCCCATCATGCATTTTACAAGTAGGACAAAATCCCCTTCATGCATTTTACAAGTAGGACAAAATCCCCTTCATGCATTTTACAAGTAGGACAAAATCCCCTTCATGCATTTTACAAGTAGGACAAAATCCCCTTCATGCATTTTACAAGTAGGACAAAATCCCCTTCATGCATATTACAAGTAGGACAAAACACCCTCTGATATTTCTTGCGTATAACATATAATTTATTAATTCAGGATATACTGTACATGTATTTCATATTCTGTTTTACAATAAAATGAATGCTATTTTCAGAATATTATCTGAACTATAATCTATCAAAACATGTGCTTAAACTCATGACGCTTAAATCTACGGTGCTCAGTTAATATTATAAGATGTGCTTTAACTGTGGTGCAAAGTGCTAGTGAATATCAATGTGAGTGTAAATATGTCTGTCTTGTGTATAACATATACTGTATTAATCTATGATAGACTGTACTTCTATTATTCCACATTCTGTTTTACAATGAAATAAATGCCATTTTCAGAATATTCTTAACTACAATTATTATGCTATTGTGTTTTCAATTACATACAAAGTGTATACCAAAAAAACACAGGTGTCGCAGAAATTCGAGCAGACATCTCAAGCTGTCTGAACATAGTTTGTAGCAATTCAGAAACTAAAACCAAGCCGCCATAATTAATTGGCATAGTTAACTACCATTATAATACCCATCAATTAAAGATTATCCTTAAATTGATGTTTGATCATTGCAATCCATTTCCAGACCGCTTGATTATCTATTTGTAATTGACCAAATGTGATAATTGGTTTGAATTGGTGCGTTTATAAACTAATCAATATATAATTGCAATTAAATATGTGTTTGATTAGATAAATCAAATGGTAGACCGCTATAATTATCTTTAAACACAGAGTTTTGTTTTCATCACATGGCAATTTACAAATATTTTATTCTTAAAATGAGAACAAACTGTAACAAATATACCCATGTGACAGGAATTCGTTGATGCCTCGGAATTCACAGAAAAACATAACCAGATATTCATTAGTTATTTGCTCTCTGAACTTAATACAAGTGTTTCAATATCTTTAGTTATCTGTTTAATTCTGTGTTAATTGAATCGTGCTAAGGTTGCTTGGAGTATTTGATCGGAGTATAATGAAGTATGTATATTTTACTAGAAATTGCTTAATGAAGGAACTATATAACTTGTATATAATTGAGAATACTGATTTTAATGCTGCAATTTGTTGAGGAAAATAACATAAATCTGCAAAAAGTTCAAGGAAGAGTTCTAAGACATCTCGGTGTCAGACTGATGATCTCAGGTTAATGCTTGTATGATATTTACAATATTGTAGGTGGGACAAAGTTCATAACATATAATATAGTATTTACATATTTTCAATTTAGCAGTCTTTCGTTATTCTTGCGGAATGACACATTTACCGGGGTTTATTTGAATAATGTTATAGTATAGTATCATTCACAATGACTACCATTAGTTCTGAAGAAATTCGTCTTCGTGTGGAGCTGGTCTGATTATCAAGTTAATATTGTTTCATTTATTGATGTTTTAGAGTGAGATTTTACTTAATACTGTTGCAGTGCTTTTACTTATTTCAATTACTATGACTACTGATTAATACGATCGAACACAGATGCCTCCCTCATGGGGTTGGTGATAGATGTTATATACGACGCAAAGACAAATGTAATACTTATAGCTTAACCTGATGCCGTAATCATAACATTACCAGTACCTAAACACGAATGTTCCGAATAATCCGTCGTTGATTCTTAAAGTGCTAAAATCTTGTGCTTTAATATTTTACAAAGACGTAGCTTTTATTTGTGTAAATAATGTCTACCGACCATTTTGATTTTCTTATAGGGATAATCAATTTTGCCAATCAAAATGACCGACAATTCAGAACAAGGGAGGTAAATATTGTACAAGTGGGAAATATGGGGGAAAATGTCCCTGTAGCTATAATGACATATGTTGGGATACTATATATATTATCATATACTCAAACATTATATACAATAACAACAATCTAATATAATAAAATGTATACATGAAATGGACAAAACGGTTAAGTAAACTGAAAATAAAAAATGTTTTGTTCGTTCAAAGTCCATGTTCTTTTCGGTGGCAAGGGAGAGAACTAGAAAAATGTTGTTGAACGTGTACGATTGGGTATAAATTTAATTGTAACGTTTAATTATGTCTCAATCGTTGTTGTTTTTTGCAAATATTTAGAACAATTCAGTTTTGTTATATCTTAGCCCGTGGGTTGTTAAATAGTATTCAATTTATCGTGTATATTAATTTCATATGTATCTATAATCTGACTACACTGTTTTTATGCATGTTAAAGACATATCCTGGAGTAGTTCGTTATTTTCTTTTAAAATGCAAAGATTTTTACTGAACTTTATAGAGTGACTAAGACCAATACAAATTATATTATGATTAATTTAAGGATTTCATTATATTTTTGCAGTTTTCCTTCTACTTTCTTTTTCCATATACTTTATTATTGAAAAAAGAAAATCATAGATATTTATAATTCAGGACTTAAAATTATAAAATGATCTTCAATAAATATTCATAACCAACACAGTTTAATAAAAATGTAAACAATACTGGGTTACCAAATGTATTATGGGTAAAATGTTCAATTTTCACTTTCCATATATATTACATTTGAAAAACAATAAATCAATCTATATCTAAAAATAAAGCAAGGTGACCTTTTATTTTTATTTGTTATTTTCAGTCAGACAGTGCCTCTCATGTAGTATACCAAGTTGTACGAAAATTTCTCCGCTAGCAAAATATAGTGTCGATTTTGCTATATATTCATATAAGATAATCACGTTTTAATGTTCATTATCGTAAAATCGAGCATGGTGACCCGTCATTTTTATTTCATATTTTGTTTAGATACATTACACTGATAAAATATACAAAGTTTAATGGAAATCTCTGCATTAGGAAAATGGCCTTATTGTAGGATACGCCTTTTAATTAACCGAGTACTATTATTTGCGCGATATTTGAACAATAAGCTTCCTGACGTTGGCAATGTCTTTATTGGTTTGAATAAGGTAATAATGGCGAATATTCTTCTCTTTAAAAAATATATTTCCTTAATTAGGCAATAAAACTTAATTGTTTTCGTTGTCAATGATATATGATTATTTTGTTATCAATAATTTATCTATGTTGTTGATTATCGCATTGAAAATTAATGGTGACACTTAATAATGCAATAAAAGCATAAATGTTGTTAATTGATTGAAAAACAGGTAGTTGAGAAAAGGTGTTATAATTAAACATTTTGACAATTTACAATATTTGTCTTAAGGCTCGGTATAGACAATAAGGTGTTAAATATCTACATTGTAAATAAAACGTTTAGGGCGGAGATGTCATCAAATTGGGAGGGAAATTTTGAAGACAATAAAAAAACAATGAATGCTATCAAAACAATTAATAAATGTACATTAGAGAGCCCATCGCTGCAATTATCTGACATTTGGTTATATAAGAAACGTTGTCAGCTGCTGGTAAATCACATAAACAGAATCACTCGTGGTAACAAGTATAAACAGAACAGTTGTAACTCTAGAATTTGGTAAATATTTACTATCTTATGAATCAGATTGGCAAAGTTTGAAATTTCGTTCTTCAGTCGTCTAATCTTAAACCATATGACAAACTTCATATCAAACATGCTTTGAATTAATGTGAATTTGAATTCGAATTCATGTGTTTTAGTTCCATATATGAAATAACTAGTGCTTTTTAGACTAGGGTCACATAGCTTAGAAATCGAAAATGATAGATACACTTGTGCTATTAATTTCTCCATAGTAAGATTTTCTGTTCATAAAATATCTTCTCCTGTTCACGTATAATTATAGTTATATGTATTTACTATTGTGTAAAATTGAGACACTAAAATATTATTCTATTGCTGCTAATATTTAATCTTATACACAAATATCTTTGTTCTGTTCTGTGTTTGCTTATATTACATGGTTGATATTGTATTTGTAACATGTATATTTACTGTCTTGACCATCTCATATTTATGTTTATTTTGTTAATGGTCATAGACACTGAATGTGCAGATTGTACCAAAAACCGTATAGTATAGTATGATGCTTCATAATATTTTAACTATGTGGAAGAACAAACAACATTGCCTTTAGATATTCTGTGATATTGTGTTAATTTATCAGTGTCTAGTAAGCCAAGTTTGGCTAGGCATTAATATATATAATCTGAACCATGTAACTACATTTACAAGAAACATCATTGAGGCCTTAAAAGTCATACAACAATGCTATTTTAACTTTTTCTGTCGTTTGTTTTCTTAAGTAGTTACAATGTCTTGTATTTATTCCGACTTTGCACTGGTACGTTTTGACTACAGCACACTTAGGTGATAACACTATTAATGAAAGACGGTATCCCGCTTACGATTAACAGAACACATAACCATAAAGCTGTCTGTAACATTGAGTCGTTCTTTGAGCATTTACTCAAGCGTCTGGAGTTCCTCTCAATCACCCTAAACACGTGGTGAAATCACATCGATGTTTTCATATCTAATTGTGTAAATTTGTTTTACATCTTAGATGTAATTACATTATCATCGTTATATAACTATGTTTGACCTTAATGTAAGAATGTGTTTAGTACAATATAGACATAACTTATCAATTCAATGATAAATCGTAACGTCCCATGTATGGGCTGTCGTGATAAAGTCATGGTAGAAGCTATCATAGTTTGTTGTATGTTCTATCTTTCTCTAGACATTGCACAGTCGCGTTCTACCTGCTGTTGTTGCTGTCATAGGGAACTTTTATATGTATCTGGTGCGTCTTATATCAAACACAAAACATACGGATTTTTTCGGTTCTTATTTACGCACTTTAATAGTGTTAATATTGACTAGTAAAAAGGATTAACAAACATATCACCGTGCTAAATTTTGATAGATGGTGAATCAGTCACGGATGTGGACAACTATAACATAAATAGTTTTTGAATAGTAGCCCCTAATTACCGAAGGACGTCTGGAAGCTGTATGGTTAATTTATTGTTTTGTTCTTTCAGAAGAAAGCTTTCTATGGATTCCGCTGCTATACCAAAGGTGAGGGTCATTTTCAACTGCTTTGCTTTTTGCTAAATGTATGAGTAACTATTTCTTACTGATATATAATTACGAGGCTGTATGATAGGTGTTCATGTCTGCCATGTGTTATTTCATAAATATTAATTATATGCGTGTTATTACCTTCTCCATAAATGAAATGTAAATTTTGAACATACTGTATGCGATATCATTGTGAGGTCACTGACAGACAGTATATGACTGTATGTACTTAATAAAAATACATTCTCGGGTTGTCTGTCTCGCTGATCTATTCATTGTGTTGTCCCCGATGGATTAAAAACATTTGTTATTGAAATAAAATGTCTATAATAACCTCTCACAGATACAAGCAGCATAACTGAAACAAATAATCCAATAACTCAAATTCCACAATAAATCGCGGTATTATTTCATACTATAGATAGTTCCCACATATACAATATTTATCTCCCTTGTTCTGAATTGTAGGCCATTTTGACAATAGTTTGAGACAAACTTATCTTTGTTTTCCAGATTCCAAAGATGTTGAGATTTACCCCTGGTAAGAACGCTGACGACGACGGTGATGATATTGGTTCTATCATCACACCTCCACAGGCATACAGGTCTAATGTCTGGTTTAGTGACACACCATCATCAGCTTCATGTGCCGACGCCGACGGATCTTTCACCGAGGTATTTATTCCAACTCGTGCGATTTCTCTAAAGCTAGGGGTCTACCCCACAAATGACTATGCAAGGCTTTTGCTGATCACAAAATAACTTATACTTTACTAATATGATTTAAGCATCATTGAACCAGTGTCGATATTATAAAGCAATTGAGAATGCGTCTCGACTGTTACTGAGATTAATGCGCGTGCTCAAGGTGATGGGCGTAAACTCAAAATATCGCATGACTATAGAACAGCAATGTGTATGGCTATTTTAATTTTTGTCGCCCGTTAAAGCAACCTTTCGATTAGTTAAGTATTATGAAAATTGTCGCAAAGCTGAACGTCTAGACTGCTCACTAACGACTGTATATTCGGGGCTCGAGAATTGTTTTCAAAGACACTTGTCCCGGACTACTGGAAATGTAAAATTTGACTTGTCCGACATAGGAAGCTAGTTGTCCAAGAATATCGGTCCATTTAGTTAAATTAAATATACTCAATGACAGCTCCACAATCTAAAATTAATAATCACATGTGTGTGTATGTAGGATTCTTAGGTTTGCCTTACAACTGAACAATTGCTGATGTTGGTTAGCTTTAAAAACAGACTTGTCCGGTACTTACTTCAACTCAACTGTTGGTAGCCCGAACCAGCATTAGTCTAGTCCGGAACGTCGGGCTAGTTGATTTCTAAAGCCCTAACATTTTAAATACGCGACGTTAAAATAAGATTATTCTCCATCATTTTTAGTAATCTGATGAAATTTACGTGTTTGATTTTTTCAGACTTCTCGTAAGCCACTGGGCCGATTTCTGTCTTTTGATGTGAAGAGGAGTTTGTTTTCATCAACAAAGCGTCCAGCTGATGAGCAGACGACTTATGAAGAATCTCCCGCCACAAAGAGACTCAAGGAAGCGGAAGTTGCGATCAGTGCAATAACTTTGAAGGTTTGTGTTTCCGTCAATACTTGTTAATTGGTAAACTATTAGAAATATACACATGTAATTAATAAAACTCAACTTACATAAATAAAATAGAGTAGGTTGGTCGGATTGTTTTTGAGATTGTTTTTTATTTTCAAACGAAGCAAATTAAAAATAGATTAAAATGATACATTAAAAGACAAATCCCCTTTCCCTTTTAACTTGCTAATGTTAATAAAGATGGATATAATGCACTATAGCTGGACAGAAATATGAACCAAAAGTAAAATTCACACAAAGAAATTTTACCAAAAAGAAGAAATTTTACCAAAAGAAAAACATGTAATCACGCGAAAAGTTGTTTTAGGGTCGGGGCAAACATATTTTAGTTACGCCTAATCACTTTCGACGTCTGATTACAGAGTTACTAATTAGTTATCTTGCCAAAAACGTTCGTGATCTAAGCGAAACAGTATTTATGTGTTTGACATGTGCAGTTTAATCCTACAATTTCAAAGACATTCATATATTTAAGCAAATAATAGCTCTACGAATGTACTACAATATTCGACGTACCTGAACTAGTGAAGATGCCGTCACGCAAGCCATTAGCATTATTGATAACATAAAAAAAGTATTTTGTGATATTATTTAAATAAAATATTTTATTACAGACGCAACGGCATACACGAGCCAGTGAGAACATTAAATCCATGGTGCAGCGTTTGTCGACCGAGGATGACGTCATTGCGGATGGTACCCAGCCATATACTTTGCCGACCATTACCGGGAAACATTCAGATTTGAAATCTATCTCACCAGAAACGGTAAATATATATTTGTTTCGGCGCAGCCGTACGAACATGGTTTTGCTTCTTGCATAGTATTAGTGTCGTGTAAACCAATAATACATTAATAACCAAGGCAATTGCTGTTCAACCGAAAACGTTTGTAACCTTGACGCGGATTGATTAACCTTTCGATAAAGGCTACGTTAACTTACCGAAATTCACTGAATGTCGGTGAATTTACCGAAATCCATTTTGGACCTGGAGTTACCATCTCGGCATTTTGTTTCTGTTGCCAAACAAATATTAACCTTCAAAATGCGCCGACCTTTTATTCAAGATATTTTTTGATTGTTCTGCGTCAGTTCATCCTTCCATAACTGCCATCCCAGTCCTCGATATATTTCAAAGAACACTCCTTTTGTAATGGTATGTGTTTAAACCAAATTAAAATTTCAAATCTGAAAATTATTGTGAGATTTATACATGGAATTCCAGATGTCGACAATTATTGCACTCGTTTACATAAAACATGTACTAAGTTTTCATATGCATTTGTTTTTGTCAATTTAGCTATATTTTGTATTTTTTTACAGATGAATGACGTCATGTGTGGTTGCTATGACGACGACATTGATCAGGTGACCGTCATTGATTGTAGATACCCGTATGAGTTTGAAGGCGGGCATATAAAGGTAATGTCTATTCAAAAGTCATTTAGAAGCTCATTTTCAAAGTATATACATGAACAAAAAGTAATATTAAACACCTGTAGATTAAAACATATTTGCAAGTTCTATTAATTTCATAAATGATAATTACATTCACCAGCGATTAATCAATGATCTACATGGAAGGGTAAGAGCGAATGGCTTCAGGTCTTAAATAATTCTTCTTCATAAACGAAACTTAACAATTACTTTGCTTTATGTAGATGTGTGCACTGTTGCTAAAATTTATTCGTTCGACTATCCTTTACTGTTATAAACACTAGTAGAGATCGTCACGAGTATATATAAATATATGATACTATAGAAGAGATAAAGGGAGAGAACTCATGACTATTTTCTGTGGTTATGAGCGTACGCTTAGATGCATTTTCTCTCACGCATCTCGAAACTTTAACAAGCACACTGTGTGTGCAAATGTGCAGAAACATCAAAACGAATGTTGTCCGGTGATAGAGACTTAGTTAATTCAACGGAGCATATGTATTAATTTTCTATTTTCCTTCCACAGGGGGCCGTGAATTTGTATACACGTGATGCCATTCAACAGTTTCTGACAAACCACAGTGCTGAACATAGTTCATCGAAGAGACACGTGCTTATATTTCATTGTGAATTCTCCTCGGAACGTGGTCCTAAAATGTAAGTACATGTACATTCTATACAAGTTCGAGACTAGGACATATGCACGTAAAGCGAAATTTCATCGTCTAAATCATTTACATTACAACATAAACAATATCTTTCATTGCGTTGGATTTGATTTCTGTTCTTTTTGTATACATGGGTGAAGAATTAAAGGTGTTAAATAATTTATAAGAAAGTGAATATAATGGAAGAATCGGACACGAAAGGTTGTGTCAACATTTCTGAAATTGGGTTCATTTGTCTTAAGAATTGTTCCTGAACAATTGTCGTATAATGTATGTGGTTCTATTTTAGGTATAGACATTTACGGAGTGAAGATAGAGCTGTCAACAAAGATCATTACCCACGTCTTAATTTCCCGGAAGTCTATCTTCTTGATGGAGGTTATAAAGCCTTTTACTTCGAACACATGGTAAGACATTTCAAGCAAATATTATCTACTGTATTTAAAACGTTATTCATTTAATTTCATGTCATTTCAAGCTGTACTCTATGTTAAACAGTGACTTATAGGCCCATTGGGCCGGGTGTATTTATTGTATGTTATATGTTTATTGTCTTGTAACTACATACACATGTCACTCTAATAAACAATTTACTACTACTATACAATGTACTGCTGATGAGAGGATATTTAAATTTTCGCATAATGTTTTCGAAGTAGTATGTATAGAAATTTAAAACGCTGTGTCGAACTTATATTTTGGAAATCAAGACATCCAGTCGACTGTGCCGATTGGTCAATTCTTCAAAGATGTCTGCGGTTAAGTTATCATACTGCATACTTATGTTGTCAATTATATGCATAAATATTTATTTTTGTTTTCTTTTATTTCAGACTCAGTGTGTACCGCAAGCTTATAAACCCATGCTGCACAAGGACCACACAGCAGACTTACGTCACTTCCGGGCCAAGTCTAAATCATGGACCGCTGGAGAGAGGCCAACATTCAACAGAACGTCGCTGAGGTTTTAGTGCTTAAACATAAACAATTCAGAATAGTGCTAGTGATTTAAGCTACAAGCGTATCTGTGATAGAGTATTGGTGCTGTGATAGTGTGTTATAATTGTATAACGTTCTATGTATATGACCCCTCGCTGCTTGGCGTTCTATGTATATGACCCCTCGCTGCTTGTCGTTCTATGTATATGACCCCTCGCTGCTTGGCGTTCTATGTATATGACCCCTCGCTGCTTGGCGTTCTATGTATATGACCCCTCGCTGCTTGGCGTTCTATGTATATGACCCCTCGCTGCTTGGCGTACTATGTATATGACCCCTCGCTGCTTGGCGTACTATGTATATGACCCCTCGCTGCTTGGCGTTCTATGTATATGACCCCTCGCTGCTTGGCGTTCTATGTATATGACCCCTCGCTGCTTGGCGTTCTATGTATATGACCCCTCGCTGCTTGGCGTTCTATGTATATGACCCCTCGCTGCTTGAATCTTGACATTTCTGTTTCCATAAGCATAAAAGCAAATTGTTTACGACTTATGAAATGAAGGGAATCGTATGGTGATAAAGGGACATAACTCATGGACAAACTAGTGTAACAGAATGTCCTGTCATAGGTCAAACCATGACTGTATATATTTCTAAATGATGTTTTAACTTATTATTATATACATGTATAAGGTCAATACATGTTTATCCTCTTTGCTATGCAAATACATAATATCTTCGTTTTCTTACTTTCTTCCCCACATTCATAGTCGTTTTAAGCTGTATATATTTTGATTCATCTTTTTACATTCTTCACTGAAATCAGCCTTTTAAATGATACCAGCCACTTGGACATTTATCATTAATGAAATGAAATAAATAATATTTCATTATGGTCAGTTTGGAACATAACTATAGTGATTATAAATGAGTTACGCTAGTTCTGCACACAACCCTCGATGGTTGCACACCTTGTACTCTGTTCAGCCATTGTTCTGTCCAATGAACAGCAAACTGCGTACGTATTATCTATACAAATGGATATATTCAATAATTTATTGATTTTGTGTTTTGATAATTTTATTATGTGCTTCATGATTTTTATTGCATAAATTCTTCTTACGTCTTTTTCAATGCATTCAATATATGTATGCTTATTTCTTCTTCTACTCGTCCAAACCCCTTCTCTATTCTCTCTCTCTCTCCACCTCTTATCATTGTTCCTCATCTTTGTTCTATCCATCTTCCCTTTCCGCATGTTTTCTCTTTGTATCGATGGTACGTTTGTTTTAAATGTTTGAGTTATTTTATTACCAAAAATCAATAATTATGCTACTAACCTTTTTTGTTTAAATGATCCGATCCCAGTGAATGATATTTTCGGCAATTAATTATTGTTGCTAACTTAAATATTATAGAAATTGAATGACGCAAATTATGAATAAAATAATATGAACTACACGTGCGTTTGTTTTCGTTATAATGTACATGAATACATTTTGTTTGTATGACAGTTATGATGCTGTCCTATCTTGAACAAGGAAACCATTGAAGCCATTCAGTGGCATGCACTTGATGCATACGCTTGAATAGGATTATATGAATTGATGCATACATTTTTATGCATACACTGAAATATATCAATTGATGCAAACATTTGCTGCATACACTGAAATATATGAAACACTGCATACATTAATTGATGCATACACTGAAAATATATCAATTGATGCAAACAGTTAATGCATACACTGAAATATATGAAACACTGCATACATTAATTGATGCATACACTGAAATATATGAAACACTGCATACATTAATTGATGCATACACTGAAAATATATCAATTGATGCAAACAGTTAATGCATACACTGAAATATATGAAACACTGCATACATTAATTGATGCATACACTGAAATATATGAAACACTGCATACATTAATTGATGCATACACTGAAAATATATCAATTGATGCAAACAGTTAATGCATACACTGTATTATATGAGTTAAACTTGTAATAAATGAACTTTGTGCAGCATATAAATCAGTCGCGGACATACATTGCCAATTGTAATTACTGCAATCTTAAAGCAATAATTGTCATTATGAAGTTTAAATAAATGATAAGTTGTTTACTGGATTCATTTATATTTTTCAAATACTAACGATGATTGTATACGGACGGGCTTGATAATCAAGATACATGTGTATTTGCGTTAAACTGATTTCACATCAGCATTCAATCATCGTTTTTATGGTTGTCCAGGATAATCATATGATATGTGCAATTTTCAAGAAGAATATTCTGAATTGTTAGAATGCAATAAAACTGAGTGCAATAAATCTTCAATGGCTTAATTTTATCTGAGCGTGCAGATTATATACATTATATAGAAAGAGTTGGATCTTTTGATAAACCATATATACTAAACCTGCAATAAACCATATATACTAAACCTGCAATAAACCATATACACATATATACTAAACCTGCAATAAAATAAAAAAACAACAAGAGTTGTGATATTTTAACCATTTATTTTGAGTAAATATCCCTAGTAAATAATATTGCAAAGAGCAATATCAAAAACATATATAGCACAGTAAGACAATAATGCATATATAGCACAGTAAGACAATAAGGCATATATAGCACAGTAAGACAATAATGCATATATAGCACAGTAAGACAATAATGCATATATAGCACAGTAAGACAATAATGCATATATAGCACAGTAAGACACAATAAGGCATATATAGCACAGAGAGACAATAAGGCATATATAGCACAGAGAGACAATAATGCATATATAGCACAGTAAGACACAATAAGGCATATATAGCACATAGAGACAATAAGGCATATATAGCACAGAGAGACAATAATGCATATATAGCACAGTAAGACACAATAAGGCAAATATAGCACAGTAAGACAATAAGACAAATAATAGCACAGTCCCCTCAGAGACGCAACGTCCAGATATCGTCACTTCAACGATTCAAGAATAAAATACATCATCGAAATCACCCAGCTATTTGTTCTTGCATTGATTAAGCACTGTTCATTATATAATTGATAGCCTGATTAAAGAATCCTGAATATTTAGTATTTTTTTGCCAATATTCGAGATCTCTTTCATTACATCACTGATAGTGGGTATCGACCAAGTTCTCCTTACATTGCCGTGTTGGGTGATAAGAGTAAGCTCCCCATATTTCACAACTATAGGTACAACTAGTGAATCAAATAAAGACAATTTCGTTTTGATATCCAGATTAACCCTACTGAATACAGATAAAAGATGAGTATATGCTTTAAGAGCTTGTTCTTGTAATGCTTTAGCCGCATATATTAAGTTACCAGTGTGGTAGAATTTAATTCCAAGATAACAGAAACTATCTACAACGTCATAAAATTCTTGGTTATTAAACCATCTAAAATAATTATTACTCTTTTTGCTCTCAAAAACACACATTCTTGTTTTATTTGGGTTAATCGAAAGGTATAGTAAACAAAATTAAAATGAAAGTATTGACATTCTACAATACAAGTACACATTGTAATTTAGTATTAGTGGTGAAAGTATTGACATTCTACAATACAAGTACACATTGTAATTCAGTATTAGTGGTGAAAGTATTGACATTCTACAATACAAGTACACATTGTAATTTAGTATTAGTGGTGAAAGTATTGACATTCTACAATACAAGTACACATTGTAATTTAGTATTAGTGGTGAAAGTATTGACATTCTACAATACAAGTACACATTGTAATTTAGTATTAGTGGTGAAAGTATTGACATTCTACAATACAAGTACACATTGTAATTTAGTATTAGTGGTGTTGTGGTGTTTGGTTTTGAACATTTACAAACCAGACTCAAAACAACAAAACTAATTGCTGCTTGTTCATTCAACACAATACGAATGCAGATTCTTAGACATAAACGTATAGATGTACAAGGAATAACACTGCAATGAATTATGAACAATACCAAGGAATTAGCCCAATATAACGAAATTAATAATTAAAGATAAAGTTAAGATTAAAGACAAGAAGTTCATATTGCAATCGGTTCCTCATTACTGGCCTTCATCTGCGCATAAGTCTGAAATCGAATCAAAAACATTCCATTGACAATTTACTATTTACTACAACAACATCACCAACATCAACAACAGCAGCAGCAGCAACAACACACATTTTTACATTAAACTTGTTTGCTCTGATTGATAGAAATCGACATATATTTATCAACTTAAATTGTGAGAAAACATGGCTATAGACAATATGAGCCATTATTTTAGCATTAAAAAGTATAAGGTACACAGTAAAACCTCAATAATACGACCAACCTTGAAACACTTGACACATTGTCTTCTTATTGAGGTGGTCTTAATACTGAGGTTGAATAAAGAGAAGAAGAGTGTACTTGAAAATTGTGTTCTTAATTTTGAGGTGCTCTTATTATTGAGATGGTCTTTAAGTGAGGTTTTACTATATATATTTATATATGTATGCACATAAGTTAAGTAGACGCAACAACATTTACAAAGAAACTTTTAAACCGTAAGACCTGCGTACAAGCATCGTTTCGTACAATATTAAAGTGTTCATACCACGTGTATCCCATCATAAACAAATCCTATAGAATCGAAACAGCATTTCTATCACAAGTTAAAGTCATTGTATTAAGGTTGTTTTTAGGAACACAAACATTGTCTCAACATGATTTTTATTGCTTCATTTACATGTATCTAATTTTGAGCCCGTATATACTACATTCGGAAATCCTCGGCCAACTACGTCAAGTGCCTCGGATGTACGTTAGGCACTACTTTCGGAAATACTATTCGAATGTCATGAAAACAAGATGGCGGCATGAACGCTGGAGTGCTGATGAATGTAATATTGAAGCTATATGAAGACTGAAATATGTGAGTTTTTAACTAGAAATGACAACGATAATCCATCTCTTACGTGAATTTATCGAAGTTATTGAAATTATAAATCCGTTTTACGAGAACTATTTCTTGACCGCACAAAATGTTGAGTTTTGCTACATAGTGCTCCGCCTTACATACACTAGAGGGTGTTATCCGAGTTACGAAGTGGTACGGAAATGCCAGAGAGCTGTCGAGAATGCCGCATACTATACTATGTTGGCACTATTGAAATACAATATGTCACATACCAACAACTTCAAGAATGCAGGCGACTGAATGTAGTCGGTGTGGGTTTTTTTCGGCGTAGCTGTATTACATTGATTTTGACCTACATTTTTGACAAACCAAATGTTGTCCTCGAAGCGGACTTTTTAAAATATGACCAATCATATTTTCACCAAAGAGGCATCAAACGGGGTTTTCGTGCACCCAAGAGGCACCAAACGGGATTTTCGTAAGATGTGCGTTCGTTAGCAGTTCGAATTTTGCCGGAAGTAGGTAATACATTATTATGATGAAGCATGTATAAAGTGACCCTGATAAGACAGGTCCATGATTAAAGTATACATGTATATAGATCCGAGTTAATTTTTTGTAAGGGTTTATTTTCCAACCTGTTTCAAAAAACATTATTTCATTTAACATACCGGAGGACATCATTCTGTCTACGCCGTTTATCTTTTTTAAAGATATTTCTTGTTATCAAATCAATGCTTATAACTAATAAATTGAATTTGCTGAATAAATAACTTCTTGTCTACCATCTGAATAATGCATATGCATAATTCAAAGACAATCAAATATTACAAATAACTAATTGGTCTCACTTACCTTCTTCGCCGTACGTGAAAAACGTCTTGAAACAGTCTGTGCTAAACATGCCTGACCACAGGTCTTGTACTATACCTTCCGTCGGTATTTCATATGGGGTACCAGGAAGCAAGATACCTTCAAAGTGCATATACAAAGAGAAATAATTACAGCCACATCCACAAATAAGAAACGTTTCAAATGTTGTACAGAGATTGTAAGATATAGGCAAGATGCCACTACTTGATTGGATCGACTACGTGAAATAGGTACATATTTTGCCAGATAACGGTTGATTTGTAACCGTTCACAAAACCACAAAACCACGAAATTACCAGTTTGAACCTAATGCGGGAGATATGTAGATACTATGTAGATTCCTTATTTCCTCCATTAAGAAGAGCTATCAACATTTTACAGACAATCCAAATAAACATGTGTACATTAAAAAAACAAATCAATGGGAATACAATAAATCACATACATAGACACAAGATACAAACACAGGGCATCAGAAGGTCCTACATAAGTTATATACAATGTAATATTACACATCGTAATACAATAAAGTGAATTGCGTTACAAAATAGTGATATGTTATCTCATACTTAACAGCGTAAGATTACTTTCGCCTAAACCCAGTCACGTCACGTGCAATTGAATTTTTTTATACAGCTTATTGATTTGTATAGTTCGATAAGTTTGCAAAGTTAATGCTACTATCATGAAATGACTGTTTTCAGAATTGCTGAAATAGTACTGTCCAGAAACTATAACCATGACAGCTATTTCCGATGAATGTTAATTAATCAATGTTTTTAATCAGGGTTTCATTGATTAATATTGGCTATTGTTTATGGTGAAGAAAAAACCCTCTTCTAACATTATTTTGGTCATATGCATGGGCCTGGGTAAGAAGCACAGACCATCCTAAGTCAGCTGGATAGCATCCTCACGTAAAATAAGTTCTATATCCCGGGTGGAATTCGAACCCGCAGTGGTGAGTCAGCAACCATAACAACTCGGCCACAGATGTTCAAATGCGAAATCACAGTTAAAAATACTGATAAAATATGCATACAAAAGTGGAAAATATAAAAAAAACACTCATTTCAGCAATAGTAAAAACACAAAAAAGTAGTATTAAACGGACAACTTGACTAGAACCAGGCACCCATTAAAGAAATAAATCTAAAGAAACCACCATTTTATCAAGGAGACCAATAAAACCTCCTATAAAAACAGTGGTCGCTTGTAACATTGGTAGTATACTCCATCATAGAAAGCATTGTTTCTCTATTATCGGATGATATACTTGCCTAATTTTTGGCACATTATCTTCCACGGACATATTTAGTGTGGAAGTGAAAATAATACGTAGTACCGTACTCCCTCCCGGAACGATACCTTGCTCGAGCGGCTCTCGCCTTTGGGTGACATTTAAAATACCTCACATGTAATTTTAACGTAAAATCTCCCAGTTACGACAACTCTAAACAACGACAAACGGCACTCAAAACTGCGCCCCGACACTAAAAATTACCTCCTTTGGCAGGTTTTGGCCGAAGTTTAATGTCTGAATTTATAACTTACCGATATACGAGTTTTCCACGAGACATGTCTGAGCCCCAGCAGAACTGGACTTGCAACGAAACGTTAAAACGTACGAAGATGGACTTACTGACCAAAACATAATGTAGTCCTCTAATTGAGAAATAAATAAAAATCACAAATATCAAACAACAGGTGTGTAAAACCAACACATTTCTTTTTTCCGACATTCTTATTTAATTTATAACTGATAAGGAATCTACCATTTACTTATGGGAAGTAAGCCACTTACTCATTGGATACCGCCATTTAAGCATTGAAGAACTGTCATTTGCTCATCAAACATTCGACATTTACTAATGGACATCTGTCATTTACTCACCAGACATTCGCCATTTACTAATTGGACAAAATCCCTTTACTCATTAGAAATTCGCCATTTACTCATCAGACATTCACCGTTTACTAATTGACATCTGTCCTTCACGCATCAGACATTCACCATTTACTAATTGCACATCTGCCCTTTACTCATCAGACATTCACCATTTACTAATTGCACATCTGCCCTTTACTCATCAGACATTCACCATTTACTAATTGCACATCTGCCATTTACTCATCAGACATTCACCGTTTACTAATTGACATCTGTCCTTCACGCATCAGACATTCACCATTTACTAATTGACATCTGCCCTTCACGCATCAGACATTCACCATTTACTAATTGCACATCTGCCCTTTACTCATCAGACATTCACCATTTACTAATTGCACATCTGCCCTTTACTCATCAGACATTCACCATTTACTAATTGCACATCTGCCCTTTACTCATCAGACATTCACCGTTTACTAATTGCACATCTGCCCTTCACGCATCAGACATTCACCATTTACTAATTGCACGTCTGCCCTTCACGCATCAGACATTCACCATTTACTAATTGCACATCTGCCCTTCACGCATCAGACATTCACCATTTACTAATTGCACATCTGCCCTTCACGCATCAGACATTCGCCATTTACTAATTGCACATCTGCCCTTTACTCATCAGACATTCACCATTTACTAATCAGACATTCACCATTTGCTAATCAGACATTCACCATTTACTAATTGGACATCTGCCCTTTACTCATCAGACATTCACCATTTACTAATCAGACATTCACCATTACTAATCAGACATTCACCATTTGCTAATCAGACATTCACCATTTACTAATCAGACATTCACCATTTACTAATCAGACATTCACCATTTGCTAATTGGACATCTTCCTTTTACTCATCGGAACAAAACCACTAAGACAGCATTCGTCATTAAATATCATAATTGAAGTTCAACATTTACAACTTTTAACATCGTAACGTGAGTTATAAATTATGAATAATAAATTTTAGACTTATTACGGCAATCAAATTGATATCAGTGCTCGGACAAAATACGCTGACAAACCAATGCGACATATCTTAGAACGTTCTTCTTAGCCCTACATATGTACTTACGGGTACTTTCGTTGTAAAACGATGCCTTGTTTACGGTTTCGTCTGTATTGAACGCTGACTCAGATCTCATGCATATTGGATTGCTGTCTGGTGTCCTGGAAATAAAACAAGAACATACATATACAGTAAGAGCATTGCAGTGAAACATCAAAGGGCTGATAAATTATACAAAACACTAAGGGACTGAAACATTCTTCAAACTAGAAACTAACATCAGAGATCATAAGGGAATACACCGTTTATGCACTCACCGGGGAACTTTCGCTGATGATCGTTATTGTAACTGGTAATACACACATTGTATATATGAATATTTGGGGTATGATTTAAACAGCAAGTGTGTCAAACGGTCACAACGTACACCCGGCATACTTGTGTGGTTAACTTCTATAGTAAGTAAAACGTTTGGGCAATCTAAGAGCAATAACTGCGGAGTAACTTGGCGACGTTATCGTGTCAATAAACAATCTGATTAAGTTTGGTAAAGACTGAATGAAGCGTTTCAAAGTAAAAGACATACAGTTGTAATTTGATCACATATTATGGCATTTAAAGGATTAAAACTCAACATAATTTGCGGTAAAATGGCAGGTTGTCGAACGTTTCAAAAACATTATGCATATAAACAATGTCATATGCTTTGAAGTAAAAGAGGTAAAGTATAAATGGTAATGTCATACTGCACGGGTTCTATTCTCTTAAGTTAATTATAGAAATACTTGAAAGTTATCTAAAAGCTCATTTTTTCCTGATAAGAGCTACTTTAGTTTCTCAATTGCTTAAATATTTTTTTATGATACACCTTAAGCTATATTGTACATTCAAATGTATTATTCCAGTCGTGAATAATTAATAATTTCAGTGCCAATTTGAGTAACACACACATAGTTCTATCTTTCGATTAATTCTTCTTCAAGCTCTACATTCAAATATTGTTATTTCCAGAAAAGGAAATGATTTCACATCCGAAGAAGATGTCAGATATAAGTGTGAAGCAGACTGGGACAAGAACGGCTTTAATCTCTTTTAAAAGTGTGCATACTTGGTTTATATGATTGTTTAAAACATCTGGAAAGTCTTAGTCAATACTATATAACTGACTGTGGACATAGGGTAAAGGAATCCGAATGATGAAACGTGAGATGACTTACTCCCCAGAAGTCTTCTGTACATAGTGTCCTTCACTTTCTTTCTCGAACGTTATGAAGTAGTTGATCTGCGGGTTATATGATGGTGGGTTCGGCATAAAATACAAAAACTGTCCCAACGTCTTGACCACCTAAAACAGAACAAAAACATTCAAAAAATTATATGGAGCAACATATTACTTTAAAGATGTATCTGGCTCATCTGAACATAACATGTTTGAATTGGCTTTATCCAGTTTTGTTGTTACATTGGCTAAAACATCTCTAATAATAGCCATTGCAATGTAAAGTCGGTTGAAAACATCTTCTTTTATCATATTACTAACAGTCAAAACCAGTAAAATAGCCTGATTGTTAAAAAAATGGATTTCTTTTTAATGTTATGATGTACAAACATCCTTCTTCAACAAATACGGATCAATACATTTTAAGTTCATTCTTTGTTAATGCATGTTTATTGATGTTTTAACTATAGGAAATATATTTTTCATGTTTGGTTAGGTAAACAAATGAACAAAAATAGTATTACTTTAAAGCGATTAAATGTAATTTGCGTCTAGGTTCTTATTTTGTTTATATAATTAATCATTGCTTCACGGAACAAAAATGTCAGTAATAACAGGCCGAAAGGGGAAACAAGAACATTAACACCATATCAAGTGAAAGAATGACGCTGTCTTGGCTGATTACCAATACATTGACAATGGTTATATAAGCTTATAATGTGCGAACTAGTGGTGGTCTTTACTTACATAGATTAAACACATTAAAGAACAAAATTATTTCGTTGAATATATATTTCTGTCGGTTTAAAATTCAGGTTTCAAATGTAGCGGCCTATCAGCAATACAAAATACATTGTCATCGACAAGTTTACGTTTACAAAAGACGCACATCGTAACTCATTTACATAAACAACTAATTAAATATTATATCCGATATGTTTGTAACAGATGACACGTGTAACTAAAAAAAAAAAATAACAACATCTGTCGGTTTGAGTACGACCTTTGTCCAAAGACGTTATGTCAATTGTTTGATGCTTTTGGTTGCCAATTTAAATCATGCTTGTGAAATTTGAGGAACTTCTTAATCTAAAGAAATTGAGAGAATACATCTTAAATTTTGCAAAATATTGTTAAATGTTAAGCCCACTACTTGTAATGCTTGTATTTATGGTGGACTAGGAAGATTTCCGCTATATATACATATACACCCGCACTGAACAATGTAGTTCTCACGCCCATAGGTTACCCAAGTTGTGACGTGGACTGAACAATGTAGTTCTCACGCCCATAGAATACCCAAGTTGTGACGTGGACTGAACAATGTAGTTCTCACGTCCATAGGTTACCCATGTTGTGACGTGGACTGAACAATGTAGTTCTCACGCTCATAGGTAACCCATGTTGTGACGTGGAGTGAACAATGTAGTTCTCACGCTCATAGGTTACCCATGTTGTGACGTGGACTGAACAATGTAGTTCTCACGCTCATAGGTTACCCATGTTGTGACGTGGACTGAACAATGTATTACTCACGCTCATAGGTTACCCAAGTTGTGACGTGGAGTGAACAATGTAGTTCTCACGCTCATAGGTAACCCATGTTGTGACGTGGACTGAACAATGTAGTTCTCACGCTCAAAAGTTACCCAGGTCGTGACGTGGACTGAACAATGTAGTTCTCACGCTCAAAGGTTACCCAAGTTGTGACGTGGACTGAACAATGTAGTTCTCACGCTCAAAGGTTACCCAAGTTGTGACGTGGACTGAACAATGTATTACTCACGCTCAAAGGTTACCCAGGTCGTGACGTGGACTGAACAATGTAGTTCTCACGCTCAAAGGTTACCCAAGTTGTGACGTGGACTGAATAATGTATTACTCACGCTCAAAGGTTACCCAGGTCGTGACGTGGACTGAACAATGTATTACTCACGCTCATAGGTTACCCAGGTCGTGACGTGGACTGAACAATGTATTACTCACGCTCAAATGTTACCCAAATTGTGACGTGGACTGAACAATGTAGTTCTCACGCTCAAAGGTTACCCAGGTCGTGACGTGGACTGAACAATGTATTACTCACGCTCATAGGTTACCCATGTTGTGACGTGGACTGAACAATGTAGTTCTCACGCTCAAAGGTTACCCAGGTCGTGACGTGGACTGAACAATGTATTACTCACGCTCATAGGTTACCCATGTTGTGACGTGGACTGAACAATGTAGTTCTCATGCTCAAAGGTTACCCAGGTCGTGACGTGGACTGAACAATGTATTACTCACGCTCATAGGTTACCCATGTTGTGACGTGGACTGAACAATGTAGTTCTCACGCTCATAGGTTACCCAGGTCGTGACGTGGACTGAACAATGTATTACTCACGCTCATAGGTTACCCATGTTGTGACGTGGACTGAACAATGTAGTTCTCACGCTCAAAGGTTACCCAGGTCGTGACGTGGACTGAACAATGTATTACTCACGCTCATAGGTTACCCATGTTGTGACGTGGACTGAACAATGTAGTTCTCACGCTCAAAGGTTACCCAGGTCGTGACGTGGACTGAACAATGTATTACTCACGCTCATAGGTTACCCATGTTGTGACGTGGACTGAACAATGTAGTTCTCACGCTCAAAGGTTACCCAGGTCGTGACGTGGACTGAGCAATGTATAACTCACGCTCAAAGGTTACCCAGGTATGATATGTTTATGTAAAGCTTCAGTCACACCAAACTTGTTCTCAAAACGTCTGAACCCGTCCTAAAAAAATCGTAAAACGGGTTGTAGTCTGGCTAGAACGTATAGCTTTGGCCGGACAATATATATAATGCGACCCTAGTTAGATCATAACCAGTTCTCGATACGTCTATCTCGTCTTTATCCTGTCTGCAGTCCGTTTATATCAAGTTCAGATCGGGTAAAATTGCCCGTTCACCTCATGGGGGCACCGTTTCCAAGCGGGCCAAGCCCGTCTGTAGTCAGTTTACACCCGTTCGTAACTATTTCTACTTCGTTCCTTATACGTCGAAATCCGTACTAACTAGTTCGTAATTCGATCACCTCGTTCACCGACAGTTTAACTTGTTTTGACCACGTCGTCATATCGTCGCTAGTGCGGTCAGAACGTAATTGCAATCTCGTCCTGGCCTGACGGCTAGAAAAACCCAGCACGTTCCTGCCAGTCCTCATTCTCGTTCGCCGCTTCAAGCTGTAAAGAGCAAGTCCTCGACAGTTGTGACAAGCATCATGACCATCGTTGTGATCATTGCATCCTTGTGATCATCATGCCTCCAAGGAAGAGAGGAGCCAGACAGACGGGGTGTGTAAAAGCAGCCACTACCCAAAGATCCCCAAGCTCCTGCTCAACTGAAGTCAGGAACAGATGTAAACTGTAAAACTATTGTGCCCAAATGATGAACCAGTCAGAAAACGGTCCCTATTTATACCATATATTGTCTGATTGTACTGCAGACGGTGTGGACGTTTTAAGAACTGCATAAGAACGCACTAAACATACTAAAACGAGTAGTGCGTACTGAAAACCTACTGCGAACTTTTAGAACTGTGTAGAAACGTGTTGCAAGCTTGTTCAGAACTTGTTATTTTGTTTTGATCGTATTTAGACGGAATAACGACGTAATAAGGACGTAATTCGGTCGAATTGGGTCTGTCTGTGAACGGGATGAACGTGCTACAAACGGACCCGGTCTGTGTGCACACGTACTGCCAATTGACGCCCGACCACACACGTCATACCACGTCCCTAGTACGATCCAAGTACGGCAATTCCGTTCGTAGTACGTCCAGCTCATTTTAAATAGGTTGTCACCCCGTCTAATTGCAGAACGGGATGGTCGCCCGAAATTTGGAGCAGGCTCAAAGTTCTGGAGCACCATTCCCAATCAAACCCTTCCGAGCCCGTCCAAGTTCGTAAACAGACCGTAACAAGTTGCTACTACGTTCAGTCCGTTTGCACACAATTTAAGCCCGTTCCGCTACAAGTTTCAGAACGTTGTGAGAACGAGTTCAATGTGATGGGGCTTTAATGAGATTCAGGTAGATCAACGTAAGCTGTTATTTGTGTATAAGAACTAAGCGGTTCCCGTGATGCACTACAAATGAATCCATATGATTGCTAACAGATAACGTAATTTAAAAGCTGTAAATTCCAATGTCATAATGCAAAATGTAATTTGACAGCGATTTTCTCCAATAATGTAACGACCTTTAGCGTTGCTACAAGGGGTATCATTTCAGCAAGACACTATTATTTGGTTGAACAAAATGAACACTTTTTAGTCTTACACTCATATGTAAGATTATGATCCAAGGTTTGAGCAAGTTATACACATAAAGCTCGTAGGTATAATACGAAAATTGTACATGTGATTATATTCCCAGTGAAACATGTAGCACACGTTAGCACTTAATCGGTACCTTTGGTTATATGAACAAAACAACGTCAATTAACACTAGCAGGACATACATAGATACAATACAAACATTCAAGAATATAACCAGTTACATGTTTATCATTTACTTTATGACAAAAGCAAACATTGTATGATATAAGAACATGTACTTACATGAGTATCGAAGTCAGCCAAGGATAACAGCTGATTTAGTTCTGGTAATTGGACTTCTGATCCAGCATTACAACTTGAGGCATATGCGATTGAAACATATGCGAAAACAACACACAACAAACTACAGAAATTCATTTTAATTGGTAAGAATTGCTACACAGACGTTAAAATATTCAAATGTGAAAGTTAGTTCGTGTCTGTAACGACCGCGTGATACTGAGCAAGCAGACGGTATTATGAGACCTGTTAACTTGCGGATGATTTATAAATGTTTGTTGGAGAATGCGACACGCCCTAACACCAAGTGAATACGCAGTGCGATTGGACGAGTTCAGTTAACTTACTTGTTTAAATAATCTTACGTAATCGCCAATACGGCTAGAGTCGCGTGCAAAATGTAAAAAAGATGGCAAATGTCTTGTCAGCCACGTTATATGAAATATCTAGAGATGACGAAGATCAGCTGTTGTTGACATTCTTGTCCAGAATACCCCACCCTGTTCACGCTTATTAGTCGTGGGATTTTGGTTTAAAAATATCACATCTTGTACGCGTAGCTACTTAAAGGATGTTATAAGCAACTTTATTAACACGGAACATTACAGAAACCTCTTCCTGAAAGCATTTTAGCCTGTATCAATATTACCAAGCCAGCCATGAGGCAGGGTGGAACTCTAGTACAGAATATAGTTAATATGACATCAGTATAGTAGAAACTCCGTACGTTTTGCTGCCTCCCTAGTCAAAAGAGTTGTCTAGATCTGATGTACTCGCTCATTTTAAGGGTCATGTTATTTCTTATTTCTTAATTTATCAATTTCAATGTCTAAATAATTAACTTGAAACGTAACGGTTAATATTTCATATTTAAAGTGGATATATGCAGCTTGAAAGTGTGTAAGTCGATAATTCAAACTTAAACATTAACGTATTCTAAGCCTGGATAAAGTCGGAAAGACCATCTCCGAAGTAAATCGTTTTAATTTGACAAACTCACAAGTCGGTATTTTCTAAGATTGAAATCGACATTTTAGAAAGAGAATACTACTTTATCCAAATTAGGCAGACATAGCAATATGCACATACATCATGTTGTCTCTAAGCTAAAAGCGACCTGTTGATGGGGACTTATTGAGAATGACCAATGCTCAATGAACGCGTAAGCCATTCCAAAAAGTGACTTTATTTGGTTAGATCTAATACATTTACGGTTTAATTTATCTATAAAAATGTAAATAAAAAATCAAAGTAAAGTATAACACACAACTAAACATTGCAAATTACTCCAACAACATACAATATTGAGAATGTCGAAGGTACTTAAGAGTTCGGAATAAGTTTGATCTTTCATCAGAATCGGTAAGGAAATGGCGATTCATTCCTCCAAAATACAATTAGGAATGCCGAGACCAGGGTATTCAAGTATTGCTTGACTAAAGGAGTGTGTTTACTCCACGTCACTCGAACGCTTGCATTTTTCAGTAATGAGGAAGAATATCACCCCGCTAAAATATCCACTTCATCTACAATGAACTACATTACACAGTTTGCACAAGATATCATAACTTTACAACTACATAACACAGTTTGCACAAGATATCATAACTTTACAACTACATAACACAGTTTTCACAAGATATCATAGGGTTACAACTACATAACACAGTTTGCATAAGATATCGTAGAGTTACAACTCCTTAATACAGTTTGCACAAGATATCATAGAGTTACAACTACATAACACAGTCTGCACAAGATATCATAGAGTTACAACTACATTACACAGTTTGCACACTATATCGTAGAGTTACAACTACATTACACAGTTTGCACAATATATCATAGAGTTACAACTACATTACACAGTTTGCACAAGATATCGTAGAGTTACAACTACATAACACAGTTTGCACACTATATCGTAGAGTTACAACTACATAACACAGTTTGCACAAGATATAACAATGTCACGACAGAAAAAAATAAAAATGATTAGCGACATAATACGCCGAATCATGTATAAAAAGTAAAGATAAAAGCACATGATCAAATTGATACACGACATATTGTAATATATAACGGACACAATGGAGTATGGACATAATATAACAAAAGACGCATGCAACATAATAAGTTATTTACATGATATATTGATGTATCTTCATTATGCCAAATAATATCAAACAGGAAATGTGAAACTTTGTCAAGTAAAGTCGATCAATATACTTATAGTGTGTCTATAAGTTGGAAAACAATGACCACATAGCGATTATTATTATGTATATATATTGGAAATTAATGACCATTTAGCAATTAAGTGTGAGGTTAACTAGCTGTTAAATCGATTTAAACCCCCAGTATTTTACTGACAGTTCCAAGGCTGCAATTCGCTGTATGATTATTATTTCTTTTTGTGTTTTAAATGTATGTTAAATCCCTCCCCCCAGTGCAATTATTATACTTAATATAGTGTCCATATTATTTTCTCCCCAGTTTCGGCCTATTGTTGTCAGCTGTCTTGACTTGTCCTGTGATGCATTCCATCCATTAACCCCCACCCCCTGTAAGTCCTCTTTGATTCTCTTAGTTGTCCCTTATGGTCTGCCAGGCCATTCATTGTACCCCCGTTTTCTTACGTATTTACCATTTAGCCTCTCAAATGCCTTATGTTTAATAGGCTGTTGTCTTCCCGGACTGTCTTATGTATGTAGCGTTCCCAGTAGCAACTTATTCTCTCTTTTGGCATTAATGGTTTTTCTTGTTCTAGATTCGGCAGCATCGAGGTTGTCGAATAGAAATGTATAGTAAACAAAACAAAACTATTGACATTCTACAATACAATAACACATTTTAATTCAGTTTTTTTTTTTATATTCTTGATCATTTACAAACTCAGACTCGATACAAAACAACGAAAGTAAGTTATACTTGTTCATTTAACAAAATACGAATGCAGATTCTTAGACATAAACGTATACATGTACAAGCAATAACACTGCAATGAATTATGAACACGACAAAGGAATTAGCCCTATATACGTTTGCATTAATTAACAATTAAAAATGAAAATTAAATACTAAATAAAGTTCATATTGCAATCGGTTCCTCATGGTCGGTCTTCATTTGCGCATATTTCTGAAATCGAATCAAAAACATGCCATTGACAATTTACAGCAACAACAACAGCAACAGCAACAACAACAACAACAAACAGTTTTACATTAAACGTGTATGCTCTGATTGATAGAAATCGACATACATTTATCAACTTGAAGAAGTACACGCAGTAAATTGTGAGAAAACATGGCTATAGACAATATAAGGCATTTTTTTAGCATTAACAGTATAAGGTACACAGTAAAACCACAATAATACGACCACCCTTGGAACTCTTGAAAAATAGTCTTCTTATTGAGATGGTCTTTAACTGAGGTTTATATATATTTATATATGTATGCACATAAGTTAAGTAGACGCAACAGCATTGCGTGTATCCCATCATAAACAAACCCTATAGAATGGAAACAGCATATCTGCCACAGGTTACAGTTATTGTATTAAGGTTATTTTTAGGAACACAAACATTGTCTCAACATGATTTTTTATTGCTTCATTTACATATATTTAATTTTGATCCCGCATATTATACTATGTTGGCACTATTGAAATACAATACCAACACATACAAACAACTTCAAGAATGCATGCGACTGAATGTAGTCGAACTGTTCTCTTATTTCCGCCCAAATTAAGTAGATTTCGGTAAGGTAACGTATCCCTTATCGAAAGGTTTTAACCAATCCGCGTCAATGTAACAAACGTTGTGCGATTGAAGAGAAGTTGGTTTAGTGGTTAACATAAGATTTGATTGGTTTAAACAACACTGATATGCAAATAGCAAAGCCTTGTTAGTACGGCTGCGCCGAAAAATCTCATAACTACTTGTGCTGACTTACTTGCTTCGCCGTACGTGAAAAACCACCGGAAACTGTCTGTGCCAAACTTAATGCCTGTTGCCCGGCACAGGTCTTGCACTATACTTCCCATCGGTATATCATTTGGGGTACCAGGAATCAATACAGCTTCAAAGCGCATATACAAAGAGAAATAAAAACCTCCAAATAAGAAACGTTTCAATTGTTGATTTAAATGTTGTACAGAGATTGCAAAATCGAAAACAAACACTCATTTAAGTAATAGTAAAAACCAAAAAAGGGGCAAACAACGGACAACTGGACTCGAACCAAGAACCCATAAGAGAAATAAAAGTGAAGACTCCACCGTTATATCAACGAGACCAACAAAACCACCGATAAAAATTGTGGTCGCACGTATACCATTGCTACTGTATTCCGTCATAGAAAGCATCTTTATTATCGAATGACATACGTGCCTGATGTATGTCACGTTGTCTTTCACGGACATATTTAGTGTGGAAGTGAAAACAATACGTAGTACAGTTCTCCTTTAGGAACGACACCTTTCTGGGGGTGACAATTAAAACTCCTCCCATGCAAATTTAACGTAAAATCCCCCAGTTACGACAACTCTAAAACGACAAACGGCACTTAAAGCTCTGTTCCCATACTATTTACCCCTTAGTCAGTCTTAGTCGAAGTTTAATATCTGATTTTATAACTTACCGATATACGAGTGTGCCACGGGACATTGTCGAAATTCACCAAATACTGACGTGCATCGAAACATTAGAACGTACGAAGATGGACATGTTGACCAAAACACCGTGTAGGACTCTAATTGAGAAATAAATAAAAATCACAAATAAAAATCACAAATATCAAACAGCAGGTGTGTATGACCAACTAAATTTTCTTTTTCCAACATTCCTATTAAATTTATTACAGACAAGGAATCTGGCATTTACATATTAGACATTTACCATTCACATATCTGACATTGGCCACTTACTCTTTGAATACATATTGAGGAACCGCCATTTGTTCATCAGATATTTGACATTTACTCATCCAACATTCACCATTTTCTAATTGGACATCGGTCATTAACTCATCAGACATTCACCATTTTCTAATTGGACATCTACCTTTTACTTATCAGTCATTTGCCATTTACTAATTGCACATCTGCCCTTGACTCATCGGCAATTCGCCATTACTAATTGGACATTTGCCATTTACTAATCAGACATTCACCATTTGCTAAATGGACATATACCCTTTACTCATCAGAAGAAAACCATTTATCTACTGGACAAGTGCACATTCACTAAGTCACAATTCGTCATTAATTATCATAATTGAAGTTCAACATTTACAACTTTTAACATCGTAACGTCAGTTAACTACAAATTTAAGATTTGACGATTATCAAATTAATATCGGTGGTCGAACAAAATACCATGACAAACCAATGCGACCTACCTTAGAACGTTAATTATAGCCCAACATATGTACTTACGGGTACTATCGTAAAATGAGGCCTTTTTTACGTGCACGTTTGGATGGAACGCTGACTCCGATCTCACGCATATTGAATTGTTGCCTGGTGTCCTGGGAATTAAACAAGAACATACATATACAGTAAGAGCATTTGTATTCGAGGGCTTTAAAGTTAGCCGTTTGGCCAAAAAGATAAACGAAATGACAGCGGCTGACGAATGTAGAACATCTGTCGCAAGACTTTTGGCGTAAACATGCACATGACATGCACGTTGTCACCACATTGCCTCAACATTATAATTATGTTTACATGTAACAGGAGGGATATATGAACAATCTTATTTCATTAGAAACATTTAAACAAGAAACTTGAGTAACATTTCACAACACACTAGTTATCATGAGAAAATTGATAATACTTATTTGAACTGATGGAGTAGGCCGTCATAATATTTTATAATTTTATGGACTATCATTTTTTTACTGAAGCTAAACCATGTACATGTAAATTAGCCATTTCACTGCGGGATACTTGAGTGGTACATTATATTTTCAAACATTATTATTAGAATGAATGCTAGTCTAAGTGTAACGTACCATGATGTTGAAGTTATTTAGTAATGCGTAGATATACTTTTGAAAACGTAGATCGGTATTTTTGTGAGTCTCACAACTGCATTAGTCAGATACCACTATAGTGAACATCAAAAGGCTGATAAAGTATACAAAACACTAATGGACTGAATATACTAATAACTACCATGAGAGTACATTGGGGGAATAGACTGCCTATGCACCCACCCTGGCAATTTTCGCTAATTATCTTTTTCGTGTACTAACATGGTTTTGCTTTTTGAAAATCACGGATTTGTTGTGCAACATAAAAAATGCCGAGATGTTACGATTGCTGGTCACTCCAGATTCAAAATGGATTTTGGTAAATTCATCGAAATTCAGTGGATCTCGGTAAGGTAACGGACCCCTTATCAAAAGGTTAACCAATTATCAACCAGGTTACAAACGTTGTTCGGTTGAAGAGAAATCGCCTTGGTGGTTCATGTAAAATTTGATTGGTTGATTGTAAACCAATCAAATTTTACATGAACCATCAGGTCAGTGTTTCTATGTTACAACAATATCTTGCATGCGAACTGGTGGCTATTTTACGAATTAAATCGTTGTAACAATAGTCCATCGGCGCATCAATTTTATTTTTTTCGGCATAAAAGTTATTTATCATTAAGATATAAATAGCAGTCCAGCTTTTGTTAGATGCAGTTAACGTGGCCCGTACAGAACTTTATATCGCCTAGTAGATTACACTTTTGGGAAATTGGGTCAAAAAGCATCTAAAATGAAGCAGAGATACCAAGGCCTTGGGCTAAAGCTTCGGTCTAAAAACCATTTGCACTAGGCTATAAATGACATTAATGACTGCAAATTACCATAAATGGTACATAAAGTTTAGTAAGCCGTGAACGGATAGTGTTTCAATATATTTAAATCTTGCTCCATTATGGGTTAAAAGTGCGTATAATGATTGGTTTGTACATGTATGTTTATAACATTTGGTCTTAGTAAATACTACACTCAAACACAATTCTAATTGATCATCCCACATTTTTGCATTTTATAATTTTGATAGAAATCTTTACTGGTCGACTTTTTTTGTACAATCATGTGTTTATTTTGGATTTCAAAGGATTATGACATGGGTAAGAATGAAGTAAAACAAAGATGGTCAATTTATATTTCTCTGTACATGTTTATTTGTTTTGAAAAGTATGATAATATAAACAGTGACCAAATAGAAATGCAGTTGAGTGTATAAAGCTGACTGTGGACATAGGGTAAAGAAATCCGAATGATGAAACGTGAAAAACTTACTCCCCAAAAGACTTCTCCACATAATGTCCTTCATTTTCTTTCACGAACGTTATGAAGTAGTTGATGTACGGATCATACGGTGCTGGGCTCGGCATTGCATAGTAGAACTCTCCCAACGTATGGTTGACCACCTAAAACACTACAACATTATAATTATATGTTTAAAGCAACTAAATCTATTTGTCTTGCCTCTATGTTGTTATTTTGTAGATATAATGCATCATTTCCTATGTAAGTTATTTATACTTTACCGCAATCTCATTAAAATCAGCTCCTATACTATACGCTAACAGCCTAACAGCTCCAGTCGTACGCTCCTATACTATACGCTAACAGCCTAACAGCTCCAGTCGTACGCTCCTATACTATACGCTAACAGCTCCAGTCGTACGCTCCTATACTATACGCTAACAGCCTAACAGCTCCAGTCGTACGCTCCTATACTATACGCTAACAGCCTAACAGCTCCAGTCGTACGCTCCTATACTATACGCTAACAGCCTAACAGCTCCAGTCGTACGCTCCTATACTATACGCTAACAGCCTAACAGCGGAAAGTAATGGAGCTAAAGTTGGGGGCTGATTTAAATGAGATTGACTTTACCGCAACCGCAAATGAGATAAAGATAAAACAAGCCTTTGACATGGACAATAATAGATTATGTATAATTATTAAGATATGTATGTTTAATCGGTACCTTTGGTTATATGCACAAAGCAGCGCAAATTTACACTACGTCGCATTATTTCCAGAACACCATAAATTGTTTTTCGTCTTTTTGAGCAAAACAACTTTGAAGTTTTACCCTCCTGTAGTTAAGTTACATACGGGGTTATGGAAATATGTTTTATTTGAGTTATGTACATTCCAGAACAATATAGGTAGTACAGATAGAAAGAGCTTGGAATATTTCAACGATACTAATCACCCAAAACCTCCAAAAATTGCGTTACGGGGTTCTGGAAATAAGACGGCAAGGTTTAGCAGGACATACATAGATACAATACAAACATTCAAGAATATAACCAGTTACATGTTTATCATTTACTTTATGGCAAAATCAAACATTGTATGATATAAGAACATGTACTTACATGAACATCGAAGTCAGCCAAAGTCAACAAAACATTGCGTTGTGGTATTTTAATTTGTGATCCAACACTGTTACCAAGACAACTTGAGGCAGAAACGATTGAAAAATATGAGAAAACCACACACAACAACGTAGAGAAATCCATTTTAATTGATACGAATGGCTACACTGACGTGATGATCTTCCATAAGATAACTCAAATAAAATTATTTCGTGTTTTTCACGACCGCGTGATACTGAATAAGCAGACGGTACTAGTATTATGTGACCTAGAAACTTACAGAATATTTAAAAAATGTTCATTTTAGAATATACACGCTTTAACACCAAGTGTTACTGCGATATGATAACAAGAGGTCAGCTGACTAACTCTAGTTAGTTCCCCATCATTAATCGTGTAAAAATATACTAGCCTACCCGAGCTTCGATCAACAATACAGATATCGTCGCGATCGTAAGGTAAAAAAGATGGCGAATGGCTTGTCTACCTTGAAACATAATGATTACGAAGACACACACCAAAATTGATAATACACGTGTCTTTTCTTCACAGTTAGAAATCCTCCTCATTCACTGACTGATAGAGCATACTACATAATCCACTTAATGAGAAAATTCCTCACACAGCAAAATGTGTTGGCATGTTCGCCTTAGAAACACTTGGGTGGCGCTCAAAGACCGCGTAAGCCATTCCAAACTGTGACTTTATTTGGTTTGATCTAATACATTTACGGTTTAATTAAACCATACATAAATTAAATAAAATTGAAATATAACAGACATTCAGACATTGCAAATTAATACAACACAACACAATATTGAGAATGCAAAAAGTACTTAAGAGTTCGAAATGCTATGACCTTTCATCGGTAAAGAAGCAGGCGATTCATTCCTCCAAAACACCATTGGGAATGCCGAGACCTGGGAATTCAAGTACAAAATGTAGTCAAAAGGCTAAAAAATAACCTCCTTTCACAATCACAAATAGTCAGATATGTAGGGAATTACACATCAATTATAATATGCAGCTCTTCTCGTATGTATGAGGGTTTTATTGTATTACGCTTGTGCATAATCCATGACGTTTAGTCAACAAAAGATACCCTATTTGATCAAACCGAGTTGCCTCTTATAGTTATACATCTGCTTCGTTTAACATTCGGGGAGATTATTATCGAGGTCAAGGTAGAATGCTGAGTTATGCAAACATGTTTTGCAAACGAGCGGCCAATAGACATTGTTTACAGTACAGTTACGATATTTCTCTGCTAATTATTAAGGAACGCCGGCACTGTCTTTTTGTAGTGATGTAAATTATTATTATGTTTGTTTGTTAATACATTACGCAGATATGGTACCAAGTTCTTTACATGTTGGGCAAATATATCTATGTTATGTCCGTACATCGTAATATTTTGTGCCATTAAACTTATATTTTGATATTATTTATTATATCATGTAGATACATCTTTACATGAGCGCAGCTGTGGGATTTACAACCTATTCTGTAAGTGACGTCATTTCAAGAAGACGCAACATGTGATGTCACTATTTGCTAGCAGGAAACATTATTAATTCCATACGGTCACTTTGTTTTTCATACTGCCACATGTGGGGCTTATACAGCTTGCGTACCGTCAGTACATGGTGACGTCACATGTGACGTTTTCTGGAAATGACTTCACTTAAAGATAAAGCTTGAAATCGTACAGCGGCGCTCATTTATGTAATAGTTAGTAGATATTAAGTAAAATCTTATTGATTAAGAAGGGGCGGAGCGAGCGTAGCGTAATTATGTGAACTGTCTTACGATGACCGGATATACATATGTTTATTTCTCAATACGTTAGACTTTACAGTCTATGAGCATACACAAACTGATAAATATTTACAACATATGAACATTTACAATATATGGTAAATGGCCACATTAATACTATCAGAATATATATGTACATTGTTTCAACAGTTCAAGTACATTGTACATGTAAATACAAAATGTGATACGAATCAAAATAGCGTTAATTTTACATAATTATAATAATAAAGGAATGAATCTATACATTAATGTAAATATAGTAGGACATAGGAAACGGGGAGTACTAAGCTACATGAGAGTATATTAATAAATATATAAAATGTTTGTATCTCCTAGATTGACCGCGAACTGGTGCATGAACATTCAGGACCGATCCATGTCAATTAAGCTACGAAAAGGCAGATGATCGATTCATTTTTCTATCCAAAATCTCGGTCAAGCGCTATGTAAAGCACTTTGTTCACCTATTTTGGTATGAATTGAACGAGGCAATATATTCATATGTTCGAGGTTAATTAAACAGCTCGATATTATTAAACACTTTAAATAAACCGGGCAGTAACAACAAGAGTGACGTCAGATAGGATTTTTTTTCTAATTAAAACACGCTGTTTGGTTAATATGTATTCATATTACATAGTACAATCAAACTAACATATGTCGTCATAAGCGAGAATTATTACATTATGACTTCAACTGCAGGAAATTAAAATATCCTTAGATTCCATGAACCAATTCATTAGCTTGTTACTAAACAAAAAAATGCTATAATTGAACATAATGCAAACAACACTCGCTTTATAAAAGTGTATTTAATTAGACGAACAGGGTTTGAAAATAAGCCATATTTCATTTATAAAGATTATGAACAAACAATTTGGCTCGGTTGTCATGTTAAAAGCTTAATTGGAGAGTTTTTGTGGTCAGTCTCGTCCTTTAATTCAAACTGGAAACATGTGTATACTCAAAATCCGACATTGGAATTTCATCGCAACATTGATATGGTTTAGCGCAGTTTACGCAATAGATGGTAGGCGTTTTAACATTACATTTTCATTGACACGTCCGTCCGCTATGTGTATAATTCTTTTATAGTTTGCTGCTGACAATTATGGCTATTTGTATCAAAAAATATCTTTAAACAAAGATAAACGGCGTAGATGGAATGATGTCTTGCAGTATGATAAATAGAAATCTACAGTTCTCACGTAATCTATAACATGGACTGTCTTCAGTAATTTGACAAACGAAATGTTATATTTAATTAGTGCTATATATTTTTGTATACAGTCAAAAGTTGAACTCAATTGAAAAATAACACTTCGCGCAATGATATATTACGATTAGTTGAAACAAAATCTAATTATAGATATATTGAAGTTATTGTTGTTTTTACCACAGGGAAAAATACCCATATTTATATACTAATCCGGATTTATTCGTCCTCAAAAAAATACCATATACAAAATGTATAGTAGTACCCATAGATGATTGTATAGACAGTAATTAGGTTATGTCTATACGATATAGACGCCCCAGAAACGGAGCGCTGATTGGCTGACTGGGGATAACCGTGGTCTAAGAATTGAAATGTTTGTAAAAAATGATTTGATGTAAATCTGTTCTTCTGAAACTAAAACAATAACCCAACTTAACAATACATTTACCATCCTTCAGCGTACAGTCCGCTTGGATACAGAGGATGTTATGTACACAACGACACTGACTCCACCATTTGGGGTTTACAAATTGACCAAAACCTCATAGATAACCGCACTATATCGGGAGATGTGTGTATAGAATTTTGCAAGAAGACACACCCAAGAACCATATATGCAGGCACAAAGGTATGGACATTGTAAATCCTTCAGAACATTGTCAGAAGATGCAATGTCGGCTTTGTTGCAATATGGAATTTAATTGGTTTTAAAATTTTACTACAAGTAAATTGTTGTTGAAGAGAGGTTATTGCTCAATAGAGGGCTGCTCTGGGGAGGTTGCATTGTATTTGAATTCACAAGTGCATTGGTCCGATTACCCGACAGACACCAGAACTCGCAGGTTCGAACAACAGGAGGTTGTCATATATAAGGGGAGAGAACTCATGACAATCGCCTGGGGTTCGAACCCGAGAAATGCGTAACACATCGAATGCAGATTGCCAATCTATTTAACGTCACTTTTCCTCAAAATAGGAAGACATTTTCAATTACTTATGAAAAAAACTATAAGTATTGTTTGTAATTTAAGAAAAGCAAGATAGGCCAGCTTATCGCCGAAGATAACTGAACTAATATTGGGAAACTACAAAACAATATTAATTTCACATGCATATGCTACAACGAACCGGACACTTTACTATCCAAAGGATAAAGGTTTTAAGTTGAGAAAACAGACATACGTGTAGTCATGCTTGTTTGCTGAAAACAAATTCATAAATGAAGTCAACCTGATTGACTATTTTTAATGATCGATATTTATGTGGCTTTTTTGTTTGACTTTTGCCAACATTTCATTTAAATTCATTTCAAGTTTACGGATAAACAGTAGCTACTAAGCGGGTGCATTAATAACAGACGAAAGATGAGACGCTTTGTAGTGTGGCCCCTTAAATTTAAAGTCAGTTAGTTCCGGTACTAGCTCAGAGGATGCAAAAGGTGTCCAGTACATGTATTATCTTGATCGATAATTGTTTCATTTTGTAGGGCGGATTTCAATGTTTCTGCATTTCAATAGTGAGTGGTTCAGTTCAGGATGATAACTGTCGTTCACCTTGTTTGGGACGATCCAATGAAATATGCGGAGGGATCGATCATGTCTCTGTGTATCATTTTACATGTAAGTGTTTCCGGTATGCCTTGGCACGTCAAGATAAAACAAGAATCCATTTTTGTTTAAGTTTCCGTTATTTGTTTTTACGTATCATACAGTATATTCCACTTAACGTTTTGGCTTTGAACGCGCAATAGCCCTTGGTTATTGGAGGGAGTGTAGCATTCTTTTGTGATTTTCCTGCGACGCAGCCGTACTAACATGTTTTTGCTGTTTGCCTATCAGTGTTGTGTACACCGATTAAATCTTACGTTAACCACCAAGGCAATTTCTCTTCAACCCAATAACGTTTGTAACCTTGAAGCGGATTGGTTAACCTTTCGATAAAGGGTACGTTGCCTTACCGAAATCAACTGAATTTGGTCCAAAATGTAGGTCAAAATCAATGTTATACAGCTACGCCGAAAAAATAGCTCAGTTATTCAGGGTAGGTATAATAAATATAGCAAATATAAAATTATCCAGTTGCTTTATTGCATCAGTCCGATATAATTTAAGCCAGTTTTTCGAGTTTTGACTATACCTAGAATTTAGTGAGTTATTCGATTTTTGGTTAACTGCCATCCTCGGTACCCAGACTATTCATAATATATATGATACCCTGGGTAAATTGGCTAGCGAAACTTCGTAAGGCTTAAATATTCATTAGCATTTCTCGACCAATGAAAAGGACGATAACGGAAAAGAAGGATTCTCCTTGTGAAGAGCTGTCAGCAAATTCGACAATACGGCAGGAAAATCAAATGTGTAATTTTTGAAAGCTGCGATCTCATTGGATCGCTAAGAAATACTCGGTAATTTCCGTATCGCATGAGGCGTGTGGCATGCGGCCATTCCATCGACTGGATTACACCTCATTTATTATTCATGAGATTTTTACAGTCAGTTTGCCTAAGGGTATCATATATGCTATGAATAGCCTGGTAACCGAGGACGGGTTAACTGCTCATATAGTGACTCTATGCTGTATTATGTTTTACCAGTATGTCTCCCGAATCCTTGTCTGAATCGTGGACGCTGTGGGAAAAAACCGGACGTCTGGGATTACTTCTGCTTTTGCAAGCCTGGATTCTCTGGACTAAACTGTGAAATAGGTAATTAGTATGGTGGCATATTGTTGCCACCAGTTAACTTAATTAACTAGATAATTATGTGATTATCACGTTAAATAAACTAACTAGATAACTGCATATGTCCGTGGTTTATATGTCCGTGATAGAATGTAAATTATCGATCGGTAATGTTACGACAATTTCCTGAAAATTACAGAAAAAAACACATTTCTAAATTGAATTATAACATTTTTTTGATAATATCTGTAAAGCTATACGCATTCAGCTCACGATACATTTACGCTTTGTTTTCTCTATAGTAACGCATTTAATATATTTTCAAATGTCTAAGAACCGGTAAGAATGCAACGATGGAAAGGGCGTTCTGAATCTCGGACTTTCTACATAGGAAGGGATGGACGCCGAGATTTCCAGACCTGTCTGGCATTCTGCAGTACTTTGGACGAGAGATCGAACATAGCCATCATTAAGAGATATGAAGATTATAAATGGTTTAAAGCCACTGGAGTGGTGAAGAAAGACGAACATTATTGGGTGCGAGCGGAAGATACGGTACGAATTTTCGGTTACTGATTCGGCATTCGAATATTCGATAAACTATATATTTTCAATATAAAAGCTGAATGCAAGTGTATTACATTTCAGTGGTGACCATGTGGCTCAGTGGTTAACGCTGCTGACTACGAATCCGAAGGTCGTGAGTTCGATCCCTCGTCTCGCCGGATAAAACAGAAATGCTTTTCAGTGTTCCCCACCTAACATAGTCCTGGCATGTAACCAGGAAAGTACTGGGTATATTCCAGGAAAGTACTGGTTAGCTGCCAGGAAAATGGTAACTGTACGATGGGTCTCATTGGCACTGTGCTGTGACCGTATTTGGCTTCAAAAATTGTCTGTTTGACCAATACTGCTCTACTGGTAAATGCATTATAAAAAATGTGCGCGGCGACGGGCGACCTCATAAACACTTAAATCTTAAATGACTAACATTCTTCCGGAGGCGTCGCCCATGTGCGAAACCGGTGGCGACGATAGATAAACGCAAATACAAAATTATTTCAAATGTATTATTATTAAATAAGAAGGTTGAATGTTCGAATATTCGTTCGGAAGGTTGACCGAGTATTCGAATACCATAATTGCCATTTGTTGACATCGCTAGTTTATTTAGATATTACTCAGCAGTATGATATTAAGTCATTCGTCCTCTCATCTTTAGTACGTCTGTGCTTAGTGATTAACGTAACACATGATTGGTTTACACAACAGTAATATGCAAATAGTAAAGCCACGTTAGTACGGCTGCGCCGAAAAATCTTGCATTCAAAACTTGTGAAGCAGTATGGACATGAATGAGTGATTGTTTTACTAAGTCCGTCCCTCGCTCAGTGTACGCACTTTAATATGCGAACACTTTTCTTACCACCTGCCTGTAATGTAATCCTGACTATGAAGACATCGGAGAGAACCATTATAATAAGATAAAAAAGTATGACACAGATTATTATCTTCTATTTTCAGCCCGAGATGGAATGTTATCAGATGTACAATTCTCGCGTGACGAAGGCTACATCATGTAAACAAGAACAGGGATGTCTTTGCCAAACAAGGATGGTTTAAGTGTAGGCCTATCCCACAACGTCGCGTATTTGACGTTAAAACAAGACTTTTGTGAAGTATTTAAGTTGTAGACACCAAAGTTATATGTTGATTTAAATAAAGCAATAAAAAGATGGCTAACTTTCGGTGTGAGTTCTAATGGGCCTATTCCATGAAAACCCAGAAAATAAGCCACGAATTTATTATATATTTGGTAACGGAATGGTGGCATATTTTCGGGACCGGCTAACTTTCGAGGGACAAATTTCCGTAAGAAAATAGAATCGTCTTTGACACGGTATTGAAGAAAGGGGCGGAAAGAGTACTAACTACTCCCAGGGCTCGTGCCATACTCCACAATCACACATACTAACTACTCCCAGCACTCTGAGTGCCATACTCCACAATCACACATACTAACTACTCCCAGCACTCTGAGTGCCATACTCCACAATCACACACACTAACTACTCCCAGCACTCTGAGTGCCATACTCCACAATCACACACACTAACTACTCCCAGCACTCTGAGTGCCATACTCCACAATCACACACACTAACTACTCCCAGCACTCATATTTCACCTCAAATCTATAACAATGGGCCACCAAGAACATACAGCACTTATTTAACCTTATAGTTCATTTTTCACACTCAGTATGAGTCACAAGCAGACTCGTAGCAGGGCTGTAGAAATCCGTTAGCCCGACATCCCAGACTAGTCTAATGCTGAATCGAGCTACCAACAGTTGAGTTGAAGTTAGTCCCGGACAAGTCTGTTTTTAAAGCTAAGCAAAATCAGCAATCAGTGTTCAGTGTAAGTCAAACCTTAGAATCCCATGAACATATACATGTGATTATCAATTTTAGATTGTGGAGCTATCATTGTGTATGTATATTTGTTACTAAATTGTTCGATATTTTCTCGGTCAACAGGCTTCTTATGTCGGCAAGTCAAATCATTTACATTTCCATTAGTCCGGGACAATTGTCTTTGAAAATAATAATAATAAAATAGTCCTGCGTATGTGTACATTTTGTATTTGAGATAGTTTTACTGGTATTCTAAACGAAATGAAATGTTCGACCCTCGTAAGGAAAACAAATGTCTGAAGAAAACAAAAACAAAAAATCGTCAAATCCCAAGCAACTATATGTATAATGAAATACGATGCCATCTGTGGCGGGAAATTAAATATTTGAACAGTGTAAGATAAAACAATATATTAAGAGAACAGAAGCTATCTCAATTCACATATAGTTATATACATAACAGTGCAATATAAATGTGTTTCATGAAAGAATGACAGGTTTCGTTATATAAATACAAACATATGAAAGAGGAGTTGACATTTGAATGTTAATACAACAGTATTTTTCCCTTTTTCAAAATGAAGATATGAGAACATTGAACATTGAAAACAAATGGTATAAGAAGACAAAATAATTATTTTGATAACAAGTAATTATATGTATAAGTACAGTGTTCCATGAAAGATAGATTTAATAATAAAATTCTTACGCATTTATAAACATATAAATTGAGAATAATCAAACATACACGACTACATTTCATTTTGTTTGATTTTAAATGCTTTGAATATGAAAACGCTTAGGTTTTGAATATCATTTGCATTTCTGTTTTCAAAAAGTAATTTTAGTTTAAACATATGTATAATGTTATATACATATATGCCAACTGTTTCTGACACGTAATCGAATGTGCATTTCAATGAGTCCTTTTAATGTAAATGTTGTTGACAATAAGGCGAATGCCAACTGTTTCTTACACGTAATCGAATGTGCATTTCAATGAGTCTTTTATGTAAATGTTGTTGACAATAACTGACATCTGCCTATGCAAATATGCCAGCTGTAACTAATACATCATCGATTATTCCTTCTTAATGAGTTGTTCATGTACATTAATTTTAAAGGAGTATATTAACAGATACATTTATAATACAGGTACATGTCGTATGTAAACGTGTTTTGTAATAGTCAAAGGCAATATTACCACATGCTATTACATTTTAAACACTTTTAAATAAACTGACAGAAATGTGTTTTTAATGAAATACTGATTTTTTTCTTTTATTAAAAAAATAGCCCATCAATGTCATGTTTTTCGTTGCGAAACAACATATATACAACATTAAAAATAAATTAATCTCTTCCCAATATAGAAACATTTAAGGAGAAGTTTAAAACATAATTATATTTTTACACTAAAATGTCAATCTATTCAATCAGGCTGCATGAAAACAATTATGAAAACTTGGATAGGTTTTGCAGCTATCTGGAGGATTGACCACCAATGACCTGGCCAAGAATAATTTAGTTTTTTATATTTTCCTTGTATTCATGCTTTATCGGAATGATATCTCTTCTATGTAGTTTTTCTGTTCCCCATTTGCTGATGGAACATCCACACGAACGCACCTTGTACCTATGTTTCATTTCCTCCTTCTTTTTAGTGCTTTTTTTCTCTTTACCTTTTCTTTGTATTGACTCTCTTTCTCATTCCCTATCTATTTTCTATAAACAAATAAAATGTTTCATTTGAACAGCTATGCTTTATTTAACATTTGTAAAACTATGCAATTTCCGTTTTGCAGTTTAGCAGACATATTGTTCAAGGGAAGGAACTGTCATAATCCAATTAATAACATACTTACCTCCCTTATTAAACACCATTCTTTATGATATTCTTGGTTTTTTATGGTAATGAAATAAGATATTGTTACTGATAAGGAATAACAAAATAACACTTTTAATTAAGACAATATATTTCTTGTGAAATGTCTGTTTAATCGTGTTGTCACATTTGGTACTATATAATGTACTTTTACATTCTATCTTATACTTCACATATATTTTATTATGAACAATCTTTGGTCTGACATGCAGTTAACTGATTTACTCTAAAATTACTGATCACATATACCTGGGACCAATATATACATATTATATGTATTGGTCCCAGGTGAGACACATTGTTCTGGACAATCATGGCGAGCAAAAGATGCGGGGAACCGATTGTGTTTCCTTGTATGACTTAGAAGGTAAGAGGCGAATGTAAGAATAAAAAATTCTGAGAAATGAAAATAAATTTTATTCGACATACTACAATCTGTTACAAATATAACAGTAAATTTGTCGTTCAGTTGCTATAGGGGACATACTAGGTATGTGTTAGAAAAGGTGAAGGTTTAAAGAAAATCCACATTGTCTGTAGCGTACTCTGTTATTAAAGCGTCATGATGATGTTAGCTATGTTGGTTAGCTTTATTGTATCCCCTTCACTGTACTGAAAATGTATACCATAAGATTGCTAAACATTAATAATCAAAGTCTTATTTGTGATTCTGACCGGTTACTGAACATCTGATGAGTAATTTTGAACAACCATATTGGTATCACGATAATACTGCATTATGTTTTGACAGCATGAGCCATCAGCAATTCTTGTCTGAATGATCAGGGCTCTAGAAATCCACTAGCCCAACGTCCCGGACAAGTCTAATTGCAAATTCGGGCTACCAACAGTTGAGTTGAAGTTAGTCCGGGACAAGTCTGTTTTTCCTGCTAATTAACATTGGACATTCTAAATATCGAACTAAAATCATTACCAATGTCTTAAAATTGGAAACAATTCAAACCGTCATCAAATATTCTCAGACACTAGCCTTCCATATAGAACAAGTCAAATTTAACATGTTCACTGTCCCGGACTAGAGTATTTGTAAAAAAAATCTAGAACCCTGTGAATGGCGGTTGCTGCACATGAAAGGCAGGATTCCAAGGAAAACATGTAATTGTAAAATAGGTACATGTGGTTCAGAGTCTCGAAATATACATCATAACTGAATTCATTAAAAGAAAATGTTGATGCATGACGACAGACAGCCAACTATCTTAATGAGCTCATGATTAGCACTTGGCGCAGCCTCGCGTCATATTCAGTCGACTCGTTTCATAAAAACAATATCAAATAAGCACTCATGTAAGATCCTCTATATATGTATACATATAGATCTTGGATTAACTATATACAACCATAGAGCGGATCCGTGGTCCAGTAACATCCTGAACTAGTAATCCAGGGGTCGCAGGTTCGATCCCCCGTTCCATCACTAACAGTACAAACTGTCTTTCGGATGAGACAAAAACCAAGGTCCTGTGTACGATGCTTTACATCGAGCACGTAAAAGAACCAGGGGTGCTTCTGGAACTTGGGCAACATCTGTATCATGCACTATCCTCCAAAAATCTAAAATGACTAACATTCTTCCGGAGGCGTCGCCCATATGGGAAACCGGTGGCGACGATAAATAAACGCAAATACAAAAAAAATATACAACCAGAAATTACAGTTAAAATTTCCATCTTAATCAATATTCAGCTCAAACAAGCTGCTTTATTGAGAAAAATATATCATACATGGAGTTAGTTGCATATTAGTTGTTTGCACTAAGGTACTCATATATGGTTTCTATATGATCCCTATCGCAATTATTTAGATATACAAAGCACTTGCTGCATCGAAGTATCAAGTTTTATGTGATATTTTAAATCTATCTACAAAATCTATCTATTTAACCACTGGACGTTATACTACAGGGTGAAAAATATAAATATATACTGAGCAAATTTGATACATTATACACTTACATAAATAATTCTGGTATAGAAGCAAACTATACACATTTGCAGAGATATGTATTGATATGTAAAAGCAACAAAGACAGGCAAGAGAATAACAACAAACCTTCGAAAAAAACATGTAGGCAAGAATACGTAAAAAATAAATATGTACCATCAGCCAAATTATATCACCCTACTAATAAAGCAGTTAATTGGTTACTGTAGATTGCTGTTAATTTGCAAATGCAAAACAACAGTAAATTTTGCTGTTTCATGTTAATGTAAATATTGAAATTTCTATCCAAATATAAGGTATATCCGAAAATATGGACATTTTGTTGCATTGTGAATTAAAAAACTTAAAAATATTTATAAACTAGAAAGGAAATAAAGTAGACACAAATTGAGAGCGATCTACAGTAGCTAATTGAGAGCAATCTACAGTAGCTAATTAGCAGCAACAATTACAAACAAAACAGTTACAAAGCAACCTTCACAATATTATGATTTTGACAAAAATAAATATATACTACACATTACCATACTACAACATTTAAACAGTTAATGTACATGACCGAGATATTAGGCTGAAAACTAAGCTAGGAGAACTGTCTTAGAAAGATGCTTTGGTATACATGCCATATCTCACACCGTGAGACTATTCCTCAAACATTCAACAACCTTTGAAATCAGTTGAAGACAACAGTATTTCTTGAGTTTGCATCTATGTGCAGGAAGTCATAAAAGAAGGGCACATATGAAATGCATGTGTACAGATTATTCAGCGACACTGACAACAAAAATACATTATTTTATATATATACACTATTTTTATCGTTGCATATGAATAAATATTGCATTCTGGAAATCGTTTTGAACACAATATTATTGCATAATTATATGACATAAACTATACAGACCTGGGCCCAATGCAATAAAACTGAGAGTGGTGACTAGACTTAGAACGCAGTCTTGTCATTGGTCAACTTTACAGAACTAACCAATCAGATGCTATGGTTTCCACACAGAATAAACCAATCAGATGCTAGAGATTTGAGACTGGTCTCCACATAGAACTAACCAATCAGATGCTAGAGATTTGAGACTGGTCTCCACTCAGAACTAACTAATCAGACACTATAGATTTGAGACTGGTCTCCACTCAGAACTAACCAATCAGACACTATAGATTTGAGACTGGTCTCCACTCAGAACTAACCAATCAGACACTAGAGATTTGAGACTGGTCTCCACTCAGAACTAACTAATCAGATGCTAGAGATTTGAGACTGGTCTCCACTCAGAACTAACCAATCAGATGCTAGAGATTTGAGACTGGTCTCCACATAGAACTAACCAATCAGATGCTAGAGATTTGAGACTGGTCTCCACTCAGAACTAACTAATCAGATGCTAGAGATTTGAGACTGGTCTCCACTCAGAACTAACTAATCAGACACTAGAGATTTGAGACTGGTCTCCACTCAGAACTGACTAATCAGATGCTAGAGATTTGAGACTGGTCTCCACTCAGAACTAACCAATCAGATGCTAGAGATTTGAGACTGCTCTCCACTCAGAACTAACCAATCAGATGCTAGAGATTTGAGACTGGTCTCCACTCAGAACTACCTAATCAGATGCTAGAGATTTGAGACTGGTCTCCACTCAGAACTAACCAATCAGATGCTAGAGATTTGAGACTGGTCTCCACATAGAACTAACCAATCAGATGCTAGAGATTTGAGACTGGTCTCCACTCAGAACTAACCAATCAGATGCTAGAGATTTGAGACTGGTCTCCAAACTTAATTTTGTAACTTTAGACCTTGTTAAAAAATACACATATATTTATATAAATTTACGTTCAACTTCTGACTAGGTTTGACTTTATCATAGAGAGGCAGGAGACAATACATACAGACACAAAACAAATTCACATGGTAGCAAAAAAGATTTGTAAAAATGTTTAAGTTAACAAAAACATGTAGGCATCAATATGACTTACATGAGATAACAACATATATGATAATGCTAGATGTAAAGTAACAAATAATATTCAGGCAACAGAGTGACTAACAGTGAGAATACAACTATATAAATATAGATAAAATTTTGTAGATAACATAACATTTAAATTTGAGCAAGAGAAAATATGACTAGAGTCTATATATATCTAGAGAGAGAATATTAGGTTGGGGACGTTGATGGAAAAGTTTATCAGGCAAGGTGGAGAAATTTATGGCGCGAGCCCAAGACCGAGCCATGCCTGATAAACTTTCTCCATCCACGTCATCAACCAATTATTCTATTTATCCTGTCACTTCTTGTGTTAAGTAAGGAAAAGTAGACAGTCTACAATTTGTTTACTACTATGGTTACGAGTTACACTAAGCACTTGCATTCAGGTCACAATGCAAACTGTCTTTTGTCTAATAACAGATCAAAGTAAGCAATGGTTTCATGAAAACAGAACATTTTTTTAGGAAGTGTCATTTTATTGTATGCATTATACAGAAAAGATTAAAAGTATGATTGTATTCAATTGAAGAACCCATTGTTTGAGTAAGTCTGGAAAATAGATCACATCACGACACTTGACTAAAATAGTCCAGCTAGTCATGGTGCCGTGAGATAAAAGTCATGTGACCAAGTAACCTTATAAAGCAAAAATATCAGGCACCCTGTTAACGTATCAAAATTACTGCAAGTGACAGGATAAATATGTTGACTGTAAGAAAATTAAGTATCGCATATTTGACATTTATTAGATGAACAATATTCTGACAAGATAAATGACTAAATCTTAAATATAAATAAAACAAGAAAACAGAGAGATTCATACATAATCATTGATTGGTGTCTAACACTAAACATAAAAAATCCTTTTTAGAATTTACTTTTAACTCTAAAACAAAACCGTACACTTAATTTGGTTGATGCAATAAGTCGCTACAGGTTGGACCCCAATTTATAAAAATTGTCTTTTGAGATTGGTTTCAATCTAAAATTTTCAAGATTTTTTTTTTCATTTATAGAAAATAAAATATATAACTGGTGTAACGCTTATATTCGAAATTTTGAGAAAATGAGCTAGACTGGAGTTATAAATTGCTGGAAAAAAAATAAAAAATATTTTTTACCATTTTTTATTAGTATCTTTAAACTTTTACGGTTTAAGTTTATTTCTAAAATGTACTTTTAGAGATTTACAAAAACATTTCAGGTATATTAATTAATTTATCCACCTTTCTGAACAGACAGTTTACAGTATTTTACCATAAAAAATGTGAACAAAGTAACCAATTATTTTCTTCAATATTCAAGGGAAACAACTCTGGCATAAACTTTGATATCATAATGGCCAATACCAAAACATTTCAAATAATAATTGCAAAACTATTATAATTGCATAAAAGTATGGTATTGGTTTCTATGGTAACACATGTAAATACCAAATAACTAATATTGCAAAATAGACATTTTTTTGTATGAATATAAATATATCTAAAAAAGCAACCATTTAGAAGTCGATATCACATTCTTTTGGATGTACATATCCAAATATATTCAATTCATATAATGAAGTAAGGACTGTAAATGCCACATAGACGATCATTAATATAACTCCGTATTTTTGTGTAAGTCGCCATCCGTTGAAATGTGTTGCCGCTAGCAGAAACACAACGGTACCCAGCAATGTAAATGTAGCATACAGGAGACCTGGAAAAAGAAATTCATTTAAATATAATGCAAGACTTGAAACAATACGGCTTAGATGAGAATATACGAATCTTTCAATGGCTCCCATTGTGAATAGAAATATCAAGGTCAAGGGTCAGTATTTAGAGCCTTGTTACTCGTTTAGAGCCCGATATTTCCATCTACACCCAAAACCAGTTGTTGATTTTTTTTCTCACATACCTTCAGTCAGAAATAAAATTACCATCATCTTATGTACATTTTTGTTATATTAGCATACTATTACACATTAAACAATTATATGAAGTCACTATGCGCCGTCATGTGATGTTATAATTTGATGTTATAAGCATAAGAGGTGTAAGATCAAATTTTCCAGCATAGGTGTAACCACTGGACATTTTGGTACTTTAATATCAAACTTACATTAATATATACAGGGTGTCAAAAGGGGATTAACAAAAAAGTTACCTTCACTATAAACTCTGACAGGATCACCTCCCCTGATCAGACATTTTATTAGCCAAGGTATCCCCAGACATATGAGTATATCAAACACATTACTCCCGACAGCGTTCGACAATGCCATATCCCCGAGACCTTCTCGCACAACAATAACACTAGATATAACATCAGGCAGGCTCACGCCAAAAGCAATGAACGTCAAACCCATAATGGTATCAGCAATGCCCGCAGTGTAACCTGAAGTAATTGGTCATAACATGAATATACTCTTATAACATGAATATACTCTTATAACATCAATATACTCTTATAACATAATTGCTGAATCAAATTCCAATTTTTTCCAGTACGACTGTATTAACCTCCCTTGCATGTTGTAAAAGCTAGACTGGAATTAATTAATTTGTATGCTCAAGAAATAAGAATGGATGTTCACTAAATTATAGTTTAAATATAGGCATATGTATCTATGATAGTGCTACACATCCTTACAGACTTTAGTTAGACCAAACCAAGAGGACACTGGCCGAAATATTGTTTAAGTTTTTTACGCCTAAATCAAGTCAATTTTTTTTAATATCTCTGATATAATTAAATCAGACAGGTCCAATAACTATATTATACCTTGTATCTTATCTTAAATTAAGACCCAAGATAAATGCAAAAATATTAATGAATACGAGTATGTTTTTATAAATTTAATAGCCAAGTAATGATTATATGAAAATTCTTGCAAGGTCAATGGACAATGCCACAAAGGTCCAGTAAAGTGTGCTTTGTTGTGTATTTATTTATGGCGCTTTTTCAAATTTCAAGGAACATATAACAAACATTCATCTACCTGTGTATTATCTATTATTGAATTACATCATTAGTTCAAAGTAAATACATTTAAGCATTTAAGCAGATTTGCAAATTGACACAGATTCAATCCCAAATTCCCAATGCCTAGTAGTTAACTGTATGTGAGTAAACATTGGTTCATCCAAAAAACCAAATTTTCGTTCATTGCAATGAAAATATGAAACAGACTGGTTTACCTATAATAGTGATCATCCACACCATCACATATGATAAAACAGATAACCAGACTAAACTCATGATAAATGTCACCACAAAGCATTTGCGCCATCTTGGATATCGACAGTCGGGAATTGTGATAACAAAGAGAATCCTGAGAGGTAAAGCAATCCACCATATAATCTTCTTCCACCAAACTGAAGGATACATGAGCACATGTTCAATTTGTTCCTGGGATTCTGCATCTGGAAAGCAATTAAATAAACCATCTTTATCCATCACAGGTCTGACATAGTTCCCTTTGACAATGCAAAGAAAATGCAGTTAAAAACAGCTTATCACTTATGTATTCACAGAAAATAACCAGAGGTGTTTAGGTTAAACTTATTTATTTTACATCGATTGTGAAACAAGTTCAACAACTTATACTAATCACTCTTGATGACTGCTTCCTGGCTACCAACCAGTATTGGCTCGTAATTTTAGGAATTGCGAAGTTTGTTATCAAATGTCGCTCATCGCAGGGCTCGAACTCATGACCTTCGGACCAAAAGTCAGACGCTCTATCCCTCGACCACTGCGCCAGAGGTGTTTCAACTTGATGCAGTATGAGTCTATCTAACTAATGTGCTTTGAACATAAAACACTAAGATGCCAAGTCAAAACTATGAAGAAACTGTGTGCAAAATTTAAACTAAATGGTACAACCGAACATAAAGATAGAAAACGATAATATCAGTTTCATGCTGTTCAGCTAAATGGCTAAAACTATGGATTACTGATTGTCTTAACACCTGTAGTTTGGGTTCTACGACTGGAATGGGCAGTGGAGTCCCGTTACAGATACGATCATTCAGATGTTAATCAACTGGCTACTGTCACAAAACATCTCAAATTGAGATTCTTCTCATATTAAATTTGTCATTTCGTATAGAATTAATTATGAAATAAACAGCCTCATTACTGAATGAGGTCCTACTCTAAACATCAGCACCTTGTATTAGTTACAATTACTGCAATATAAATATAAATTCTTGAAATATTGATTAGCTTTGAATAAACAAGTTTGAGCTCAAGACAGATATCAAATCTCATTGAGATTCTTTTGTAAAATCCAGACCTGGAGAGGATTACTTTAATCAAACTTCTATTAAACGCTCACCTCATATTCAGCAGCCACTATTTAATCCAAATATGGCTTGCTATTCTATTGATAAAAACATTTACATTTAATAATCATCCAGGCATTAGTCAGTAATTGTGTAAGCTTGAATTTAGTAGGGAAAGAAACGTAGCACAAAATACAGCCACCATACTGTTATTATTCCTCACAATAAAATACAGTTGGACCTCGTTCATTGGAATTCATCGGGTCCAAAATTTTATTGTGAATAATACATGGTTTTGAATAGCCCGTTTCAATTTGACGTGCCTAAGATACATCAGGACCTGATATTTATTTCAGATGATACCAAGTATTTGGATAGAAGGTTGTCAAATAAATGAGGTCAGACTGTATTAAAAACAATGTTCAGAGACTTTAATTATAGATCCAAGTATAATGACTTGGTGAAGGCAAATTGTAATAAGGGTGGAGACTTTTGATACAGAGGTCATGGTTGCGAATTCAGACAGAGGTTCGGAGAGCAGTCTCTTTGCATCTTTGCTTTAAGTTAATTTCCAAACTGTACTCAGAACGGACCAATCAGGGACTTCAATATTGAGACTGGTCTCGACGTTCTCAACTTATTATCCCATACCAAGGTTATGTTTTATTCAAATCTACATCTGCAACATAGCTTACTGTTGTTAGCACCAAGTCGTTGTTGAGATCCGGATATCAATGGTTCACTCGTACCATCAACATCATCTTCAAAATCCGAGTCAAAGTTTTCTGAAAATAATGATTAATTTATAATTAATTTTACTCATTATTTAAAAGCAATTCAAGTCAAAGCATTATGCTTATTTAAATAACTCTTAAGTGTATTCCCTGAAAAGCCATTTATTTATATATATACATAACTAATAAATGGACCGTTCTCCAGGAAAACCGGGCTTATTGACGCTCGTAACGTTATCGGGAATTTCTAGTAACGTTATCAGGAATTTCTAGTTAAAGTTCTATGTCGTTATTGCTCTGTCTTTAAAACGTTATAAAACGAAATAGCCTACTGTCAAACGGTTTTTATTTTCATGGTTCTTAATGTCTGAGGCATCGGAAAATGTGAAAATCTAAAATTTTGTCACTAAGCCCCGTTTTACTGGAGAACAGTCCAATTATATATTTACAAAACAGCATATAATATTATGTAGGCCTATATATGAAAACTCTAAGCAGGTATTGATGCTTAAATTAATTTAGTACTGGTATCCAAAACTGAAACTTACCTTGCCCGATAAATGAAGATTCCTGGACTTTGCAGCCATTATTGACTGATCCGCAGCCATTATTGACTGATCCGTTTGAGTCTTTTGTTACCATGACAACCACATCAATGTTCTCAGATTGTTTATGAATCTTACAACAAGAAAATTTCGGGACAATCCACATTTCAAGGGGGGTGTTGAAGTACATAAGTACTATATAGAGTAGATATAAAACAATAAATATCACAGCTTCATACCTGTAAATATATTTAAAAAAACAGTAAGAAATAATGCCTAAAATATTCAAGGACAAAATAACTGAAATACTCAAGGCAAAACATTAAATACCACAAAATTCAAGGACAACATCAAATAATGTACAGAAAATTAGCAGAAATATCAAAGATCAACCGTAAGTACCTGAAGTATTCAAGATCTTTTCAGAATATAGAAATTGTTCAAGGTCACAGAACACCAGAAATGTTCAACATACAGGATATATATGAAATATAATTTTCAGGGAAACAACTCCCGTTGATTAACTTCACAGTTTAGCTAAAATCTACAAAAAATTATCAATTTCAAGAGCCTTTGAGTCTTAAAATGTGATCACTGGGACCCATATTAAAAAAAGGTTTGTTTAACCATCCATGAAAATGGCCCCTACTCATATTTTGTTGACATCAGTGGATTAATAGTTTACAAAATAACTATACAAAATAATAAATAATAAAATGAATCACCTACCTACCCACCCACCTACCCAAATTCTGCTGTGGGTAATGCTATACTATTTTTCGGTGCAGCCGTACTAACATGGTTTTCAGCTATTTGCATATCAGTGTTGTGTAAACCAATCAAATCTTACGTTAACCAACAAGGCAATTCCTCTTCAACCGAGCAACGTTTGTAACCTTGATGCGGGTTTGCGTAACCTTTCTATAAAGGGTACTTTACCTTAACGAAATCCACTGAATTTCGGTGAATTTACCGAAATCCATTTTGGATCTGGAGTGACCAGCAATCGTAACATCTCATTATTTTTTATGTTGCACAACAAATCTTAACATTCAAATTGCGCCAAACATCTTTTTTCCAGATATTTCTTGTTTAAGGATGGCCTGAGTAAAAGAATTATATGAAAGTCAAAATGAATTGAATTTTACTATTGAATTTTTTATTATGAATCCAAATCAAGGTCAGAATTCAGTGAATATCATAAAATGATCTCAACTTAGTCGAACAAACAAAGTGTTACCAACCAGTAGACTAATTCATCAGTAATAACAAAGGCTAACGCAGCAACACTAAGTGTGTAGAACAGACAATCACGAAACAATGGCCACCAATTCAAATTTACAACCTGAAAATACATAAACAAACAACATAAGTTCTACAGTAAAACCTCACCTAGCTACCATCTCAAAATTGAGACCACAATTTTTATGTTCATTTAGACCGTTTAGCTTTTTATTCAACCTGAATATTAAGACCACCTCAATACAAAGACTGGTTTTCATTGGTCCCAAAGTTGGTCTTATTATTGAGGTTTTACTGAATATTACAAATTTACGTTCATAAAAAGGCAAAAATAAAACTGACAACAATAAAGCTGTAGGGATATTGCAAGAAAATATTAACACAACACAGATATATATACTGTAGATCTAGACCTGCCGATTATAATTGTTTGTGTTACATGATGTTGTAAACATGTATATATCATAGAGGCTCACATGCTAGACTGGCTTGCCCAACTGTGTTGCCTCTTTAAATAAAGTCGTTGTTATTATTATTATTATTAATATAGTTAAAAACCCAATTGCTGATTTTAGTGACTTCATTATTGGACAACGTTACTCAGTCAACTACAACACACCTTCAGTGCTTTGATTCATACTCTATTTTCCCATAAAGCCATAAGGCCTGTTTTGTATGTAACACATGTGACCAGTTGACATTAAATCCCACACATAAAAGCATATGATTCATTCTTAGATGTATAATACCACATAGTATCTATTGACTTTCAAGCGAGGAAAATCCATACATACTGAGGTACAAGGATCTAGGGGTTGTGCCAGACCCCTATTATGAACAATTTCGGTACAAATCTAATCATGGTACAGATTATTCAACTGTCTTCTCAATCTCTGAATTAAGAGCGACGTGTTTGTAAAGAACTAGGGGAGCAGTCAATGAATATGTTTAATGTAACTGTAATGACTTTTTTCACAATCAATGTACACTGCACTCCAAAAGTTCCTTCACACTTTGACAAATTCCCATTGCAATTAATATATTTCATATTTGTTTCCCATGCACTAAATTGAAATTGTTTTTTAACACAGCACACAGCAATAATTTACTGTAGAAGTATTCATAAATTTGTGCCGAAACAAATTATCTTATTTCTGTGTCAGAACAATCAGTTACACACACACATTGGTTTCATACGCATGCTGATTGATGCTGCTGCCGAGATGTGCAAATTGTTGATTCTTAACTATCCATCACAGAAGAGGGATGAATAATTTTACTTCATGGTCATACATGTTTTATTTAAAATTCTGCAAGAAAAAGTAACGAAATTCAAAATATTCAAGTGTGAAGAAACTTTTGATTGGCAGTGTAAAATAAATAAGTTTTCAACTAATCAATGCAAAATTGCAAATAAATGGGTAATCATCAATGTAACAACACATAATCTTGATGATCTTGGTAATTATTACAAGAGATAATTCAGTTTTGCAGAGAGGACAACGCGTACATGGTAACATCTGATATATCAGATCTATATTTATATACCGTAATAATCACAATGTCATGAATAATTTATGGCTTATAACAGTATAATAGATTGACACTGCATAACTGATATATTATACATGTATACTCAGGACATTTAATAACGCACAATATGGGATTTCTGTATTCCATTGACTGACCTTTAAGGATACAAGAAAAGAACTTGACATAACATTATTGAATGCAGGCCTTTTTCTGTCCATTTTGGAAAAAAATCCCTACATAAATTGGGAAATTTGTGTCGTAAAATTTGCCAATATGGGAAAAAATTCAAGGGTCAAATTCCAGTCATGCATGCCCAGATCAGGCTCTTTGAAGGGAACCTAGCTCTCACGGATATGTGCCCAATATGTATTGAACAGGATGGACAGACAGGGCTACACTTAATGCCCCTTCACCATTCTTCCAATGCTGGGGAGCATAAAATGTAATAATTCGTCTTAACTTATTATTGTGACCACAGTAACCACATATTTAACCAATAACATGTAGACAACAGATACATCATACTACTTAATTACTAGTCAGATCACAGTATGTTCTCAATTTAAAACAAGCAATTAATTTGATGGAGTATCAAGGCCGACATCAAAAACATGTCGTGCAATGCTGAAAAAAAAGCAAACTTGAAACAGCCAACTTTTTATCAACAGATATTTCACTAAACCAATAGCACAGCTGTAATCATATATCTAGTATTACATGCTCAACTATTGTAACAAACAAACCAACCAACTAAATGTTACATCTATCAGTTTCATGCTCAAGTCTAGTGTTCATTCAGCCTGTTTCATTTTATCCAAATTTCAACAATGTTTCTGTTATACACACCGTCTCCCATGGCTGAGTGGTTAAGGCATCTGCTTTTGGAGGACGAAGGTTCGAATCCTGATTCGGTTTTGTCACAATTACTTTGAGGACAATTAAATACTAAGGTGAGCCTTTTCATTACTTCCTACATATACTTAGGCAACTGCCCGTCTTTTGACTGTTTGGATATTTAACATGCTGTTATAAATCCAGTAATGATACATAACATTTAAGTGTAATAAATGAATATAACAACTTTTTGCTATTTGACTAAGGGAGGACAGGACATCTTTGCCACAAAAATATATTTGATAAATAAGTATTTCACTTTTAAGAAGACATTTAATGTATAATTGTCTTCAAAGAATCTATTCTGTCACAAAAGTTCTCTCATAGACATAATATATTGAATGTGATACTTTCAGACTAGATACATGCATGCAAATCTGTAATGACATCTAACGTCACCCTTTGACCTTGACCTTTGACCACGTGACCACAAAATCCACAGGGTTCCTCTGCTACCCAAGATGCATGTGTGGACCAAATTTGAGGATGAAACGTCAAGGGGTTCTTGAGTTGTCGATCGGAAATGAAAAGGTTATGGACCGACGGAAGGTCTGACTGACATGTGCAAACCAATATGTCCTCTCTTCTTTGAAGGGGGGCATAATCAATTAGAAAATTTCTCCCATTTGTCAGAAAGTCTTACATAGGTCACAGTAAATCACTACTTTTGTCTAAAATCAGCTACTTTCGGTTTAGAATCGTGTCAATATCAATTTAACAGAAAGTCATTCTGTGAAATGAAGTGCAATTCTGGTGGTTGGAAACTGCCATATAGTCATCAGTGAAAAATATTGTCAAACAGCTTTAATAAAAATACAGTATCACCTTGAACAATGGCCTCAATAATGTAAAACCATCATAAAATATATGCCAACCTGAGGGCAATATCACTTTGAAGAATGATAAATCTGCCTCAATTGTTCTGTATATTGAAAAAACACTATCTGATCACTCAACTGACTTACATCTGTCAAGTACCACCTGCTTCAAGGGAGAGAATACTGTAGAAGTGGTAAAGTTTGCGAGGTAGAAAAGTTTGCGAATTTCGGGAATGCACAAAATTGACAAACGTTTTCCTCAGCTTAAATTTCCACTTCCAACGAAGTAATATTTTTACCTATGCATTGTGTAGCCACTACTTGGAGTCCGGTACTCCGTGTAGTCACTTCTAAAGTCTACATCAATAAATGCACTACTGGATTTACACATAAATATTACATACAATCAATTTTATAATAGCTATTTTCTTACGATGTATAGAAATTATGAACAGAGTGATTCGGGCGATTCACAAACATTTTCGCATGTGAAACATCTGGAATCGGCAACTCAAAAACTTTTCAACATGCGATATTATCCACTAATACAGAAAGATACGGGGAAAATCCTTGCAGGTTACAAACATTAATACTAAACATTTACAGAGCAAGCTATATGACAAACTTTTCAGAATACAGATATGTCAGTGAACATAAAGGGGGCCTTGTAAAAGCAGATGCAGGTATTCTATTTTGGAACAGTGGTGGATGAGAGTGTTACAACAGGAAGCAAGAAGGGGTTTAAGGGTCAATAGAGGGGCAGCTCTTTTGAAAATGGTCCTGTTCATAAATACGAGTATGGAGACACCGTTTTAAAACTGAAAATATCTGATTGGTTATCTCTTATTACATTCTAAAAACTGACTAATGACAAGACAGCATTCTAGTTTTATAATCTCAGACAGAGGTATAGTGCTTGAGGGGAAGAACACCAGTCCTGCTGTGGGTTCAAATCACGCCTCTGCACGTTGAAAGGCAAGCTTCAAAATCCCTAAAATTTGGCACAAGTACTGGCACATGCCTAGAAAGTAGTCATCAAGAGTGAGTATGTAAGTGGTAACAACTTGATTGACAATCAAATAAGAAAGTTTAAGCATAATCTGAGACCCAGTATGTAACTTTAAACACACAACATACGTACCATGCCGGCACACAATGCACACACACCGATAACAAACATGACATTGTACACAGCTGATCCGACCACAGTGCCAATTCCAATATCATCCTGAAATACACACATTAAAATACAATCAAATCTGAGCTAAAAACACATCTAAAATAGAACTGTTTATCAGGTCTTATATGGGGTCGAAATCAGCACCATTGACCCTTCACCATTGAACACTATTCCGATGTGTATTATATAACCACAAATATTGACCAGTAAGATCATATAAATTCTGATCAGTCATTAACATGTTTTTACCACTCAACATTAATGAATACAAGTTTTGCAACAGAAAATAATAATTGAGTCGCGGCACTTTTCATGAATCGGTTGCGTAACTGCAAACAAACAATTTGATAAGGATGGTCTGGTTAATAACCCAGAAAGCAGACATTGAGAAGTTTTATGATAAGTTGTATGCTGGTTTCATAACAGATGTAAAATAAATAAGTTTAAACAGAATATTGATGTATGATTAGGTCAATGAACAACTCTTATCTCCGTTGTCTATCATAAATACATCAAGTCTAAGACCTCAGTGGAACAAATTGTGTGGAAGGATCAAATACGGAACTTTTGCCTCTCAATGGTCATTTTGATCATTTTTAACTGGGTTTTACCATTTTATAGCTAATATAATTTAGAGAAAAGTTGACCCTTCAGCTAGAATCCTTAGGGTCAAAAAGTGGCTTTTTCGAAATTCTAGGGGTCAAAGGGTCAACTCCATGGTTAAATGGAACACTGAAAGATACACAGTCTGCTTAACTGGACAAACACATAGTGAGACATGTGTCAGACATGTATTCAAAAATATCTGTCATACATGTACAAGTATTCTTGTCAAACTGTGGATATGCCCCAAGTTCCATGGTCCGGTTAACCAAGCAAATATTTCTGGCACAACCAAATATGATAAAAAACCTAGAAATGTCATTGATACAAACAATATTGATACATATCCAACGATTTTTTCTATTGATCGATATTCAATATACACTAATAAATATTGAGAATGTCTCGAGTATAGTCAAGAAATGTGCCTAAATAGTGTAACGTTGCTTATTAAACAATGCTCTAGTGGATAGTGCAGTCAGAATGTCAGCAATATAACATAATACTGTGAAGTTAAAAATATAGTTAAACTACTTAAACAGTATCTGGTTATCATAAAGATAAAAGTTGAACTTTGAAATATTTAGGGCAAACACACATACCTAATAGTCTATTAAAAGAATATGATCGATAAATATTGCTGATATTTGTCTTTCAATATATTAATATCGCCGATATGCAAAATTTTGAATCAATGACAGCCCTAAAAAACCTCTTTAATACCTCGGCAATAAATACAGCAATGATTGCTGTAGCCAGCTCAGGGGCCGAGCTCCCTGCTGCCATAAAAGTGGCCCCTGCTACATCAGACTGTATGTGTAATACTGAAAAATAGCAAAACTACTGACTTTACAATATTCCTCACACCAGAACAGTTTATGCAAGCCACAAAGTAACAGATTGTCACATTTCTGTAGATGTATGTCTTCCATTTCATTTCATTCAAACACTTATATAATCTCATACGACCAGGAACAGCTGATTGGAGACACACATTGCATACAAACGTCACTAAGTTAATTAGCAGTAATTCAATTTGATCATTAATGCAACACAGGTAATTAATTTGAAACAACGAACACTGCAACAGAAAAGGGAAACATGAATATTTATTTTACAAACACTGCAACAGGAAAGCTAAAAATGAATATTAATTAACACAATAATTATGACATATAATTGATCTGACAAAGAAAGTGGTAACAGAATCAGCCAATATTACTATAGATACAAGTGTTGCAACAGTTGCAATAATTTCCTTAATTGTTTCAGAGCACCGGCATATATATGGGCAAGTCATTCAAACCACCAGCCGGTAAACATCTATACTGCCCTGAACACACATAAACACTATTTTGTAGAAATCATAGTCATAGTTATATACTGATATAATTTGTTAAAATCACGGATGGATTTGATTTTTTCTCCACTTCTAAACAAAATGTTATCAAAATTTATGGCTTAAAATTCCCCTTGTCATCTTGAAAACCCAAATTCCACCGTATGTGGGTTATGTGTACCGGCCCGCAGCCCAGGTCTAGTGCCCCGAAGTTTGTAATATGCAAATAAAATACTGCATTACACAGCATTAGCACACAGAAAGCAACTTGATAAACTGACAATTTGGTGCAACACAATATTAACTGCTTCTCTATGAAAACCAAGTTAAGATGTTTGCACTAAAACCCTTGATATATACATTATTCATTACTGATTGTAAACAGAGTAAACCTAATTAACATAAGTGATGTTATAAATAACAGCAGGTGACAATTTACGCTATAATGCACCATTAATATTATATGCACTAATTGACAAGAAAAAATCAAAGGACTGGGAGTATCAAATTTAATTTTATTTGTCTTGCTAATTTAGCCAACATACATTTGAATGCCATTAGTTAGTACACAGGATCCAGTACCATTATGTACATAAGTCAGCTATTATTGTTTAGAAGAAAGGTATATAAAACGTACTTCTGTGAGCAAGGAAAATCATGTGGGCTGATATTTTACGACTTTCTTGAATAATGAATGTGCAAACATTTCCAAATCACAAACTCAACCAATAATACATTAGAGAGGTGCATGAAATAATTATAAGGCGAGTGTGTAACATGTTGATGGTGGTCTTACCTTCACTGATCACTTCGAGAGAGGGAACGAAGTAGTCATCACAGAGTAGAGCGAATCCCAGAAACATGTAGATGGTGGTAAGTACATGAAGGGCAATGGCCCCTTCTTTTCTCTGTCCCTTTGTGAACATATCATGAGGAAATTGTTGAATGGCACGTGGAGTACAGTTGGGCAATGCTGCAAGCAATGATCTAGATCCATCTGAAAATCAATCAATCAATTGATTAATCAATCAATCAATCAATCAATTGAGCAATCAATCAATTAACCTAAATGTTTCCTTGACCTTATACCTCGGGAATTTTGCCAGTCCATTTTGTTCACATTGTTTCATTTCAATTTGTTTATAAGGGTTTCACAACTTTACATGTTTTTAGTTTTGTCAATATTTCAGAAATGAATTTATTACTAATATAGACCTCAAGGTAGGACTGTCATCTATAGGAACACTATTGATACCTTACTGATAAAAAAGTTAATCCAGTATTGAAAGAGCGATTAAGTTGTTACAGGGCATGCCACATACATAAGACAATGCCTCCCAACACAAACCTCCGGGGGGGGGGGGGGAAATAACATTCTATGAAACATTAATAACCACTGAGGATGTGCAAGGATAAACATGCAAGGGAATAGGGGTGCAAGAAAGGGTGTGACAGAAGATAACAAACAACTAAGGAGGGAGAATCTAGGGGGACAACAAGGGGAAGGAGGGAGAATCTAGGGGGACAACAAGGGGAAGGAGGGAGAATCTAGGGGGACAACAAGGGGAAGGAGGGAGAATCTAAGGGGACAACAAGGGGGAGGAGGGAGAATCTAGGGGGACAACAAGGGGAAGGAGGGAGAATCTAGGGGGACAACAAGGGGAAGGAGGGAGAATCTAGGGGGACAACAAGGGGAAGGAGGGAGAATCTAGGGGGACAACAAGGGGAAGGAGGGAGAATCTAAGGGGACAACAAGGGGGAGGAGGGAGAATCTAGGGGGACAACAAGAGGAAGGAGGGAGAATCTAGGGGGACAACAAGGGGAAGGAGGGAGAATCTAGGGGGACAACAAGGGGAAGGAGGGAGAATCTAGGGGGACAACAAGGGGAAGGAGGGAGAATCTAAGGGGACAACAAGGGGGAGGAGGGAGAATCTAGGGGGACAACAAGGGGAAGGAGGGAGAATCTAGGGGGACAACAAGGGGAAGGAGGGAGAATCTATGGGGACAACAAGGGAGAAAAGCCTGGAATGGATGAAATACATCACGTTACAAGTCAAGAAAGTCAGAAATAATAGGCTGAAGTGGGGAGGGGGGGGGGAGAAAAGAACATGAATATCAGGGGTTCCATTTGACCCTTGATTTGACCCCTGAAATTTCCAAAAAGCCACATTTGACCCTCAGGACTCATGCTGAGCTATCAATAGATACAAGCAATTTAAGTTGTTTACTGAGAGGTAATATACTGGAACTTAAAAAACTAATTTATTTTCTGTTGTTGATGATTGTAACTGCACACATTTGTGCATGACTTAGTCATAGCCTATAGGAACAGAATGGCTGTGCCAAGGGTAATAAACATTTCGAGTAGCTCATACCTCCAAGTTTGTTACAATAAAACTTGAGTACCATCACTTTATGAGCAGGATAAAACCATATATACTTGTGCAGAGTACATTTGTGCATGTTTTAGTAAATTGCTCATAGAAACATAAATGGCTGCAACAAGGATGACAGACTGTTTCAAGAGATTAAAACAACAACAAATCTACATAGTCAAGTAGTGATGGCGTGATTATCGAAAATAATCGAAAAATCATCGCTAGACATCCGATATCAGCGACAATCGATTTTAAACTACTGCAATCAATCATAATCGGAAATTATAACATTTTACGTGCTATATCAAGTCTTTTTTAACATCCATACTAGTACTAAGCTGTATAGGGTAAATAAAATATAATTGTTTTCAACTTATTCAGTCAAATACAAATCTACAAAGTAAACATACGGAACAAACTTAATTTAATGAATGATAAAATGTTCTTGTGATATAAGAGTAATGTAAAACCCCATTGATGTTAAATGTAGTTATAAAGAGATACATAAACTTAACAGCCAACATTATACTAATACTAAAAAACTAAATATTTCGATTATTTCCGATTCGATTATCGATTATGAGTATTCAAACCAATCCAATAATCGATTATGAAATGTGTCCGACTATCCATCACTATAGTCAAGGATTCAGAATTATGCAGACGAAAACACGGGTTTTATCAGGATTTATAATAGTGAACCTCTCTTCATCAAACCAAAACTACATTAGAATGTAATGATTATTCTAGTCATTATAATAAGACGTTGCACAGTTTCTTATTTATTCATAACAAGATTGACAGCGTAATCGACTACATAGTTTACCTTTTACATTTAGTTTCTCAACAAATTGTCCACCTGTCTCCCCTGAGAAATGAACCCAAACTGAGAAACTAACGAACAGAAATAAACTTGACACGAAAAGTGCACACACTGTCAATTCGCGATGCGGTCTCTTGTAGAACAACCTGTTCATCTTGAACGTCCTTATTTGGTCCATCAATGAACATTTTCCCGCTCCCTATCCCAACAACAAAATCCGTGACACCATTCTTGAGTCTCACACTGTTACTGATCAGAGACCGTATATGAACTGATCAATCATCCTGTTGAATTGTTGTTGTTATTGTTTGCACGCACCGTCCTGAATATTATCGAACCTACTGTTCGTACCATGCATATTTCGACCCATTGTTTTTCTTAGAGATATAATATTACCATAGGAGATTGTCACTAGTTCTTTCCCCTTCTAATGCGTATGATAGGACTATACACTGTAGAAGGACATTCTCGTCAGCTCTCGGGTATTTCCGTACCACTTCATTACTCTTGACGTAGTTGGCCGTGGATTTCCGAATGTGTAGAAGGGATATAGAACTGAAGGGGAGAGAACACGTCGCAATCTCCTGTGAATTTTACTCATAAAACATTACAAACGTTTCTGAAATATGTTAATTTATATGACTGAGATATTAAAAAATATAAATGAGCACAGACGACGTAGACAATGAAACATGCAAATGTAACTTCAATCTAAAAATATTAATCTGAGATTATAATTTCTTGCTCGACAATAATTTCGTCTTGTCAGGTTGAGCCAGAAATGCTTATCTAAAACATCTAGGGTCTACATTTATACACACGAGCAAACTTTAATAACTTGATCCGTATTTTTCTGAGCAGTAACGCTAATATATTATGCAGTAAATGTTTATAAACGATCTATGAATTGTATTTTGTAAAAGAATACAGTCATGTTATATTTCATTTGAAATGCCAATACACGCCAACACAACGTTATCATAACCCTTATACTAGAGTAGTGTTTCATAGTAATGTACACTGTCACACAAATGTAAATCAATCTTATCGATCGAAGTATGACTATCATATTTTCATTTGAGTACATCGTTGACGCTAACATCTTCATACAAGGGAAACAACTCGAGATACCACATGAACAAACTTAATACAGCGTTACCTCCCTTGCATAACATAAAAATACCAGGCAACAAAGAAACGTCGACTAAACAAGCTATTGTCTATTTTTCGACTATCTTATCTAAATAACTGCATGATAATGTTCATACTTTTTCCTGACGATTAAATATACCCCCTTTTTAATGAGAAAAAAACGTATTGGTTATGACATTTCGGTCGAAATGAAGCTTGACATTTCCAACAAGCAAGGGTAGATGCCCAATGTTTTCTTCTCTCTCAGCCTGTTGTCTGTGTCTAACCGTAAACAAGTCAATTACAATATTCAATAAACTCATATTGTACGTGAAATTCTGGACACCAAAAGGTGATAAAACTAAATGTAGTACTTTTTAAAGTTTCATATACGAGAACGTTTAAAGTATGCATTGAATAACGACAGATAACACAATTGCACCCTCGGTATGTTAGTTGCTGGTATAAGTGTCTGTCGAGTTGCCTCTTTTTTATCCTTTCTTCAAGAAATATGATTCGTCATCGTGAGAGGTTTAGGTAAGAAAAGTTCTTTAGATTGATTTAATGTAATGCAGTTTGTTACCTAAAAACTTTAGACAACAAAACGTTACGTCTCACGTGCCACGTACCAACTCCATGCAGCTGAACACCATACAAACACTTCCATGGCCAGCAAGATCACGTGACTTGGCAGCTATTGAACACGTTGGGACAACCAGGGACAACATGCCAGGGAGCGTCATGAATTCTCTACAGTAGACCGAATACGGCACGCCTTGCATCACGAGTGACAAGGAATGCCACCGCGAGAGCATTAAAGAAAATGTTCAATACTTTTCGCAAGAAACCTGTTCGACTTTATTATCATTGTAGTCAGAATCCCTTTTTATAGTTACATCTGTGGTGTGGTCCGTCTTTGCCTCATTCGCAAATGAGGAGCCGATACAAATACATTCTTACATACATAATGGTCATTAGCATTCCATTTAAATAATGTACTTGATTATTATTGTAGTGAAGCCCATTTTAGTCACATCTGTGATGAGGCCCGTCTTTGCCTCATTCGCAATTGAGCGCCGTAAAAACGTGTTATACAATCGATGTAAAATAAATTAGGTTTAAACTAAATATACCAGAAACACACATACTTTTCAACGCAGACTTGTGAAGTTCATTTGATTTCTTTAAAGATAAAATATATTTTCCTATTTCTCTTGCATGCAATTCGTAAACGAAGTGTTTCTTTATAGAGCACACTATGTCCCCCAAGTCATTACGAGACAACACATACATAAAATATTCCCACGGCATTTTTTTGATTTGTCAAACTATCAGAAGTCGTTATCAAGAGAGAATTGAAGTTGTTATGTCCTTAATCCAATTCCAATTTCATTGTTACGGTCCATGTTTTTGTGAGAATATAGATACATGTATATTTTTATTAAACTGTAATACATATTTATTCATTTTTAAAGATGTATCTGGCTCATCCGAGCCTAAAATAATTTAATGGGCTTCGTCCAGTACTGTTGTTATATTTTCTAAAACATCATTAATAAAGACCATTACCATGTTTAACCGTTTAAAAACAATCTTGTTTAATCATATTACTAACAGACAAAACTAGTAAAAAACACCCATTTGTTAAAAAAATGGATTTAAAAAAAAATATTATGATAATACAAACATCTTTTTCGACAAATAATCAGAAAAACATTATAAATGTGTTCTGTGGTAATGCATTTTTATTGAAGTTTTGACTACATAAAGTATATGTTTCATGTTTGCCGTTAGGTAAACAAATTAACAAAACAATGAGCATAATATATCTTTAAAAGTAACGATTGACAGATTCACTGATTAACTGACTTATTAAATTATATACATACACGTAGGTGGTCTTATTATAGAGTTAAAATAAGGAGTAAAATAAAACCGGCGGTGATAATAAGCTCGTATGAATGAGGTGGTCTTCAAGTGGAGATTTACTGAGATTATAATCTATCGACGTCATTTTGGTTTTTGACGAACATTATAATAATTGTAATCATGACGTCTCATCCGGGTACTTTGCGCGTATTGAACACACGAAACAAACGTACAAATAATAGTACAGGCATATAATCGATTTTCAATTCGTCTGGTGTATATTAAGCTGTTTCATAGTTGAAGAAACAAGCATCATAGGCCCTCATTAATTGCAAGCTCCACCAATTCGAATGAAACGCGATATTATGACTATCATTTGTTAAATCCATTACTTCTGCGAGAATATCGCGCACGGGGAAATCATAATTACCCGTCCGTGACGGAAAAAGCAAGGATTTGTAATTTTAAGACCCCTAACGCACGATGATAAGGCGCAGATATTTTGATTGGGATGTTTTATATATCAGTGTTTTATCTTATGATTTGGCTTGCATATCAAAGAATGTCATATTTCCACTAGGTAAATATTTGTTAGTTTGCTCGAATCTGTGTGAAAATATGTCTAACTTGTGTTAAAGTAACACTTAATCGTGTTTATAAAAATGTTAACCAGAAATTCCACCTTCTTAAGAGTGCCAATTACATCATAAGTTGTATTTAATCGCCTGGCTGGATCATGCGCGATATACTATTAGTCTTGATTGTATTAAGGTTTGTGGCAACCCTCTTGCACGTCAAAGAAGACGGCACAAACCATGAAATGTTTTACCAGAATCGTTACTTGTTGCAAGTTTCTACTTCAATCTGGGTCAATATTCAATAATAAACGCAACGAAGAAGTAATCCTATCGTAAATAATAAGTAAATATATACTGGGCCCGTATTCACAAACTCTTTAAGACTGAAACTCAGACTTAGACTTTAAAATGTTAAAAATGATTTTTGCTCGAACGTTTTTATTAAAATACATATCTTAATAAAAGTTGGCAAAAATGTAGAATGGGTAACACCAATTATTCTGACCAAAGTTCATCCATTCAGATTGAACGAAATCGAAAGGTAGGTAACTAGAACTTTTGCAAATTAAAGTCTAAGTCGCAGTCTTAACGTGTTTCTGAATACTGGCCCAGGTCAAAAAAGTTAACATGCCGGTACTATTTCTCATATATTCCAAATAGCTCTGAGCGCTTCTTTACGAGTTTAATTACTATGAGGAATAGTATTTGTGATAACAATAGACTGAACTATCTTAACACAACAATTCAAATCAGTTCAATGTGTTAATACGCTATATATATTCATTATTTACACGTAGACCTTTAAGATACATTTTTGTACTCTGAATAAAAAAGGCGGGTTAGCCCTTATAGAAAGGTTTCCTGGTCAGCAAATCTATATCGATTGAATATCATCTCAATATAAGTTCCACAATAGACCAATTTGGAAAACATTACCGGCGCATCGGCATTTGTTCACATCCGAATTTGCTTATCCGAAATCGGTACAATATCGGCAAGACACTGGTCCGAAGAAAAAAAACGCTTTCGGTATGACGGTAATATGCTCACTACAACTAAAACGAGTTTTGTAAAATAAAAAATACAGTACAAAGCTTATGTTCAGACGGATATTTACTTGTAAAACAAGACCAAAAATATTTTACAAGGGTCGATCCAAAAGCAATGCCACTATAGATACTTTTTTACAATTGCCATATTGTTTTTACTATATTGGAATATTTCAGATATATGTAGCTGTTTATTCAAGATGCTTATCGTTGCGTAATTTTATAGCAAAATCGTCGCCTTCATCATAAACGAATGCATGCTTTGCAGTATTCTGTAGAAATATACACACAAGTTGACATTTAATAACAAGAAATAAAAAAACTAATTTCCGAATAACCATAGCAACCATTTTGTTCTGCTGATAGAAATTCAAATAAACGATCTGCATATCAGACGAAATGATACGAAATACATATGAATTAAACAAACATAGTTTGGTTGGCTATTCCAAGAATTGTATCGACGTCACTTTATTGACTGAGTTCGTCTTTCATCGCGTTCCGCACTAATTCATATCGTGTTGGAAGTAAATAGCTAGACATTCGATTCTTGCTCTTAATTTTTCCGAAATCGGTTACCACATATCTCCTGGTAACGCTTCATAAATAATCTTCTTAATATTCTCATTAAACATAAATCGTGAACAGTTTTCTTTAAGGTTCATTTGAGACAGTTTTTTCTACAATCGTTCATCTTTAGTACCTAATGTATTAAGCAGACGGTGTTTGTAAAACAAGAAATTACAAAGCCATGCCTGTTTCAGACGAGGTCGTTTACAAAAGACATCCATCTATTTGTGTTGTACGGCTCGAATAGAACCGGTAATTCTAACAGACCGGAATATTAAACCGTTTTTACACGCGCGCAGCCTTCATATGGACGTCAAAATATAAAATAATCAAACAATAATCAAAGGTGTCATTATTTAATCATAAAAAGTGAATGAACTCAGCAATTGTTAATATTTTAGCTTCAAGTGAGAAATACAACCTCGAACACTGTCTAACAGTCCTTTTATTTTTGGAACGGCATTTATCTCGAACCGGACAGGTCGTTTCGAATACCGCGACTCAAAAATGCAGGGACGACAACTCTGGATCGTGGTTGGTTTATGTATAAGGACAATTGCTACAGCTTTCTCAAAATACACGTATTGACAGCATAAACTCACAGTATCATATATTCCTACGAATACTAACAAACACGTGTATAGATAGTTGCCACATTTAAAATATTTACCTCCCTTGTTTCTGAATAGTCGGTCATTTTGATAGGCAAATTTCTTTAATGTATATAGGGAATATAATGAAAACGATGATAAAATAATCAGACATGGTGTTACGTGTATATTAATAGAGCGTCCAATTTCATCCAAACTTCGCAATATGTACAAGACATGCCAGGCGTTTCGCGGGTTCCGGAACATTGGGGCTATTTGCATAGCAGTGATGTGTAAACCAATCAAATCTCACGCTAACAACCAAGGCAATCTTTCTTAACATAACATTCATAACAAACATACTAGAGTGCAGACCTTTTACAATACATGTATATATAATTTTAATTTTCTTTTGGATTCATTTACTTACGAGACCGATCTTATATTGTTGGGAATTTTATTCCAATTAATGATTGGGAAGATCTCTAGAGTTGTTCTCTCGTGTGCATGTAGCACAAATGGTTTTCAGATGGTATGAAAAGTATGGAAGATGATGAGAGGTGTGGACAGTCAGGTGATTGCTCAGATAAAGACAACATCGTTAGTGGAGTCGAATCTTGAAATAACTAGGCGTATTACTTTACAACAGCTAAGTGAATCTTTGAACATTATAATATATTATATGGAACTTGGAATCGTCTTGTTACATATATTCAAGGACACGATAAATGTATTGCAGCAAAAAGGGTTTTACGACCTGCAACCGACTTATAAGATTTTTAATTTTTGTAGAGATCTTGACCATAGTGTTATAATATCCCTCTCAAAATCACTCATCATTTCCAATGCATATACATCAAAGTTTGGAATTCAAAGAATAAAATCTTTAGTCCGCTCTTCATATATGGAGGAAATAAAAATATGTATCCATCTATCTAGTTTTACGAAAATGCGTCAATGTCTTCAGGTGAAAACGTAAATCACTTTTTCACATATCTGAATAAAAGTAGATATTTAAAACAGAGGTTATTAAAAATACGGTCAAGTCACTATATATTGTAGCATCGTCAAACAGTTTTATCTCGATCTGAATTCGAGTACTACTTTCTTGAAATGGGATAAATAATAGAGCTGTCATTGATTCGGCAAAATGCATATCGACGATATCGATATATCGGATTAGTATGCAGTTTCAATATCAATAACAATTACTATGTAATTGACGTTATTCATTAATATATGTATTTATTTTTCCACATCAGATGATGATGTATTTGTGTACATATTTGCTAATGACGATGAGCTGTAAGTGCTCTATCGATAATAAAAGTTATGTTCGGTTAAAATAAAATCAATAAACAGAATACAATCAATGAAACATCAATACCGTTACTATCGATGACAGCTGTAGCAATAATAATAAATTCTTATTTTCAGAAGGTAACGTATTAAGGTTAACAATAAATTGTACATCTTATTTCCAATATGGCCTTCTATTAATAAGATAAACACGCACAAACAAACAAGCATTCGCGCACCCACACGCACACACTAACAAGCATTCACACACGAACAAACAATTAATTGTACAATTACACCATGTATTAACATCAGGATGTAAATAAGATGATTAAAAACTACAAAAGTTTAGATGATCAGAAAATAAAATAAAACAACAACAGACATCTCACATAAGACACATACATACAATAATGAAATATTATTAATTAAGATTATTGATTAAGTGAATTATGATGCTTTTGTGAATTATTCAATGCAACAATCAGGTCAGTTTAAATAATTTAAAAGATGATTTTGAACTCTTATATTTCTGTAAAGTACTACTAACTGTATCTACAACACGTCTCACAATGACTTAAGCGATTCGATGTATATATAATTACCCCAGTGAAACAACAGAATGTTATTACATTATAACAAACACTTAACAAGTGCTGAATATCGATTAAATGACTTGTTTGCCAACACTATAAGCACATATATCATAGAAAATGTATCTTTATTTCAAATATGCATAAATAGCTGGATAATAAATGCGTCTTTCGCTACCTAGCATATGTTTTCTTAATCTTGAAACAATATTAGTTCCAGCTATCAACAATCACTAAATTATCGCTTCTTCGCTTTTCATCGGGGGCTAGATTATCGTTCCCCCGCCGAAGGCAACAGTGATTTACCCGTATTTCCTATCTCATTACATCGTTAAGGCACAAAAAGAGGTGAAATTAATCATTCTAAAATGTTCACAGACCTCCAGCCTTCGCATCTGATGCGAGACGAACAATAATGTTTTCATTCCGTAGCAAAATTTTGGCTGCTTCAAGTAGATAAATCATGTAAATGTATTTATAATATACAATATGCGAGTTTTTGGTGAAGTAAATTACACTCCTCGATTTCAAACACTCGTAAAATATGTGCATCGGGTTATTGATGTATCTCCGTGTCCAACATTCATTTCCAACGAGCATGAAATTTTACGACAACTGAGTTTTACGACTATTGCCGTAAAGTACCTTGGATTGATGTAATAATTAACGAACAATCTTGATGACTTTTGTCAATTTACTTCTGATATAAGATTGCAAAAACCTGGCATCTCGTCCAATCCCACAAAAAATATTGCCAGTTTAATTTGGAGGCAGATTCCAACGGTATTAAGTCATAGTTTCTTTGAGGCAAGGAATTTAGCCGTGGAAAGTAAATTTCCTTTTTCTACTTTCGGTTTTCATGTATATAACATGTATAACTACAAGAATCACTTAAAATATTGACCCCTTTATTAACTTGTTCCGCCATCCTTCAGTAATAAGATTCACATTGAGGTCAACTATGTAATACTTTTTGTCATTCGGGATGTTTAGCACGGGGCCTCCGTGGCCGAGTGGTTATTGTCGTTGGCTTCCAATCATAGGCCCCTTACCGCCACTATTTCGAATCCTATCTGGAATGTACAATTTGTACGTGAGGAAGCCATTCAACTGGATGATGGAAGGTCGGTGGTTATACCGGGGTGCTTGCATGTGTCCAAGGTAATGCATGCTAGACTGAGGGACTCTTATGGTATTCCTCTACACAAATACAAAGAAGAAGCCGGAAAATCCAACAAACGCCGTGTTGGCGGAAATGGCTTGGTGAAAGAGTGGAGCGCAGGACGTTTGATGCGAAGTTTAAGGTTTCGAATCCCGTTATGGGCGAGACTCATTAACGGTCTTCATCAGCCCTGAAATAAATGTGAGTAGCTCTAGTGGTTAGCCGGAAATCCAGGAAGCAGTCATGAAGAGTGATTCCAATAAGAGCATGTTTCGCAATCGATGAGAATAACACACGAACCGTACGTATGTATACATAACTGAAATGCTGTTGAAATAGGAGTAAAACCCCAAAATAGCGCATATTAAAAATACCTATCGTCAATATTATTACAAATATTATTTTTTTCATTCGATAAAGTACATGTAAATACATGTATTAAGACTAACGCGTTTTTTGTATCCCAAAGTGTACATGTGGCGCCTCCGTAGAGCCTCGCTCCCTGACATTTTTATAGGGCAGTATCGCGTTTCCTGTGCGACGCACTGTAGCAAAGATGCGGTTCCGATTAGAACCGAATAATTGAGTTGTTTTCGAGCAACACATTCTTGCTTTTTTCGCAAATTCCCCCATTATCAATGCCTCTCGTTTATCTAAACACAATTTGTTCCAGTAAATAAACAAATTGCGACATGTGTTAAGAAGATACCGCTCGTTATTTGAAGCCATACATTATGCTGATAAATCCGCAAACACAATAAAACCATTGCTCCTCGTATTGTTTATAACTTAATTATAAAAACGTATACACCCGCATCTATTATTTCTGCACATTTTTGTCATGCCTTTATTTATGTTCATACCTTTCGATAATTATAGCGAGGTAGGTTACAGCGTGTGTGAATGTGACAAGAAGCATCTCCATTACGGACAAACTGTGACGTCAATTCCGGTTTATCGACATTTCCGTTTCCGGTTCAATTTTTGAAACATTTACAAAATTAGCTCAAAATTAATCAATTTTACATCGATTGCAAAACAGTATCAATAAACAGACTCTAATATCAAGTGAGATCCATTTTAAGAGCAAATATTTAGAGATAAACAATACATTACTAGTCCAAACAGTTGTAAACATCCCCGCATTCTAGAGCGAAACTAATAATAGAACAATTGTCTACATAGTACATGAAATGATCCATAAATATTATTTTATGATATGTTTTGCATAAGATGTGCAATAAAATCACGTTTTCTGTAGAATTACCCACTGGTCAAATGTGCTAACCGACCAATAGACGTTCACGTAGCTTCTGAACCATTCCTACATACCTCCACTGTTCATTAATATTGCAGTAAACTACAGTAAAACCTCACTTAAAATACCACTTCAATAATAAGACCACCCCGAAATTAAGAACACAATTTTCAAGTCCATTTTCACTGTTTTGCTCTTTATTCAACCTCAATATTAAGACCGAAAAAAGAAAGAAGTCTGGTCAGATCGCTCGTGTGTCTTTCTGTAATTTACACCATGAGATTACGTCAAACACATACGACCAATTAAAATTCATAAATTCAAGTAGATTACTAGACTGACGTACGCTTGCTAAAAGCTGGAAATCAGAGAACATTATAGAACTGAATATTTTCTGATACAACATTAATCCGTTATTAACAGTTTGAAGAGATATATATTTGAAAGGTGTGTTAATGATGTATCTGGCTCGTCTGAACATAAAATGTATTGTTGTTACATTGACTAAAACATCTTTAATAAGAACCAATGCATAACCGATTGAAAATATATTTTTTTTCACCATATTACTAACAGACAAAACTTGTAAAATAGCCCGATTGTTAAAAAACTGGATTTTTTTTAATTTTATGATGTACAAACATCCTTCTTCAACAAATACAGATCAATACATTATAAGTTCATTCGTGGTAACTGCGTGTTTATTGATGTTTTAACTATAGGGAATATATTTTTTATGTATGATTAGGTTAACAAATGGACAAAAAGATGAGCATAATATTACTTTAAATTAAATTAAGTTTCAGAATTTCACAAACATGTTATAGATGAGAATCTACGAGAAAGCTATGTGAAGGAAATACCTTAAAACCTGTATAAATGGGAAAGTATATATATTCTCAGCATTACCAAACATAAGTAGACATTCTAAACGGATAAGAGCTTCAAACGGAAGAAAATTGACTACTATTTCGCGAAATCCAGTATCGTATCAAACAAACAAGACGTTACGACTTGTAATCGTAATCACTAAAATATCCCTCGCGATTCATGTCTCTTACCATAGTGAAAACTGGCATCAAAGTGTCTCAATTAACTTCTCAAATCATCTTTCTTTCTTTTCCTCCTCTCCATTTGTCTTATCCATCTTACGTTACAATGTATATATTACAAAGCTCATCTACATTGTCCGCTATTTGTCAATCAAGAAATGTTGTCATACTTTACTAGGGGAGAGCATTTACTTATGTTGCCCAACCCTTTTTCCTTTTTTTTCATTTATGTTATAATATTTATTCTGTTTGTATAACTGTAGACATTGTAATAACATAAAGAGTAAATAAAATATTATTAAACTATAAAAATTATAAGCGGGTAGCATCGGGTATTTCGTACGACAGAAAGGTCAGCATTTTTTTTACAATTTTCATTTTCAAATACATTTACCACGTACAAGAGGGAACACCACAACATTTCATGTTTTGGACTCCTGGCGGAAGAAAACATTCTAAATTGTTGGTCCAAACCAGGCGCAGTCCACTCCGTCCAATCAGCGGCCTCCATTTAAAGCCACAATATTATATAGACAGCGTGCACCTGTCCGCGTCATCATGGCGCGACAATAGCAAAGCAATGTACTACTATAATTACAAAATTACATCATGCGCAAAGTAATAAATCGTTAACTTTAGTTTTATTTTACGATTTTAAATAAATATTTTGTTTTAATTGCGCAATAATTACACCAACAGCTTTTCATCGCGCTAATTGTCGAATATAATTATAAAATCAGTAATTGTGTGAACATTTACATTAACACATTCCATTTAATGCACCAAGTACGTTCTAAAAGCTCAAGTTTAAACAATAATTTACGTTCCATTTGCAAAGACCTTTAAATCGTGAACTACATCGCAGCCCACCATTCACAAATCTCACCACAATATTTCACTCATCAATAAATTTGCATCAGCAATAAAGATTATAACGTTTAATGTTATTTCATATCAAAATGTTAAATACAGCTACCTTAAATGGTAAAATTATGATTAAGCGATCGTCTCTTTTAACATAAATCATCAAAATATCAAATAGCTTGTTAAAAGTGTCATTTTAATGAGCGTTTTTGTCATTAAGATCTTTAATACCATGCACGCAAACGCTTGCAGTGATCTTCCGTCCTTTCACTATCTGTTATTCATCATCACAAAGTTTGAAGCTATGACAATTTTTATCCGGACGCTGGCACCAACGTATCGATTGGTTTTTCTATAATTATCAGTAAATTAGTATCATTTTTATGTAAATACTTTATTTTCTCAGCATTTAGCCAGTATTAACTGAGCATTATATATCTTTCGTTACTGATTATCGTTTGAGTTTTGTAGGTTGAAATGATTCTTAAACGCAAATACCACTCTGCGTTTAATAATATAATACTGGCGAGTTGAATTGAAGCAGAGCAGAGCAGATTGCAGAGCACTTTTAAATAATTCGGATAGAAGGTTGTCAAAAAAACAGGTCCGACAGTACGTTCAATAGTACAAGCGTATTAATAAAAAAACGAGGTCCGACAGTACGTTCAATAGTACAAGCGTATTAATAAAAAAACGAGGTCCGACAGTACGTTCAATAGTACAAGCGTATTAATAAAAAAACGAGGTCCGACAGTACGTTCAATAGTACAAGCGTATTAATAAAAAAACGAGGTCCGACAGTACGTTCAATAGTACAAGCGTATTAATAAAAAAACGAGGTCCGACAGTACGTTCAATAGTACAAGCGTATTAATAAAAAAACGAGGTCCGACAGTACGTTCAATAGTACAAGCGTATTAATAAAAAAACGAGGTCCGACAGTACGTTCAATAGTACAAGCGTATTAATAAAAAAACGAGGTCCGACAGTACGTTCAATAGTACAAGCGTATTAATAAAAAAACGAGGTCCGACAGTACGTTCAATAGTACAAGCGTATTAATAAAAAAACGAGGTCCGACAGTACGTTCAATAGTACAAGCGTATTAATAAAAAAACGAGGTCCGACAGTACGTTCAATAGTACAAGCGTATTAATAAAAAAACGAGGTCCGACAGTACGTTCAATAGTACAAGCGTATTAATAAAAAAACGAGGTCCGACAGTACGTTCAATAGTACAAGCGTATTAATAAAAAAACGAGGTCCGACAGTACGTTCAATAGTACAAGCGTATTAATAAAAAAACGAGGTCCGACAGTACGTTCAATAGTACAAGCGTATTAATAAAAAAAACGAGGTCCGACAGTACGTTCAATAGTACAAGCGTATTAATAAAAAAACGAGGTCCGACAGTACGTTCAATAGTACAAGCGTATTAATAAAAAAACGAGGTCCGACAGTACGTTCAATAGTACAAGCGTATTAATAAAAAAACGAGGTCCGACAGTACGTTCAATAGTACAAGCGTATTAATTACAGATGCGTATCATGTGATATTACTGGTCAATGTAGCGTTTTTATTTTCACTGAAATGATTCAATAATGAGAGTGGGAATAGGACGCATAATAGGTGAAAGTGTATACTTTTCAGAAAAGGGAGGGGCCCACTTCGGTCCCATAATCGACACGAAAAGCACTCATTGAGTACTACTTGTTATTCCATAACCCACTGACAAACTCCTGATGAAGCAGATGACTTTATATGATATAAATTCAATAGTTACGACAATTGATGAAATGTCACTGTCCTCGTGCGTATTTACAAATATTTCGTATTAAGGATTCCTTTAAATTAATTGAGTTTTAAGTCAAATATGCATTCGCGAAACAGTCTCAATTAAATTTCAAATAACTTTAGTAAAACTTAACATTTGCGTTGAAATTTTTGATCAATTTTCTCAGCTAATAGTATTGAATTCATTTGAAAGAATACTCAAACTTGAGTGTAAACCACGGAATATACGGAAACTAGTGTTCTGAACACGGGGACCAGGCTCTTTGATCACGCTCGCAATATCTTGGTCGATTGTCTACCTTATCCTTTAATGACATACCAAGTAGGGCTACCCGGTTCTTACATGTTGATTTATGGTGGCACTTCGTAACACAGGACATGAGATTTAAACACTCACCCAGAACTCAAAAATTATACATCCATACTTAAAAATCTCACTGAAAGAGAATAAAAGGAACACTAAGCAATCAGTAATACCCACACACTCAAAGTTCCACTCTCAGACAATAATACACACGCACTCAACTCTTAACACTCTGACAGTAATACCCACGCACTCAACTCTTCACACTCTGACAATAATACCCACACACTCAAATCTTCACACTCAGACAGTAATACACACAGCCTCAAATCTTCACACTCAGACAGTGATACCCACGCACTCAAATCTTCACCCTCAGACAGTGATACACACGCACTCAAATCTTCACACTCTGACAATAATACCCACACACTCAAATCTTCACACTCAGACAGTAATACACACAACCTCAAATATTCACACTCAGACAGTAATACCCACACACTCAAATCTTCACCCTCAGACATTGATACCCACACACTCACAGCTGAGTAAAGTCTTAGTTGTGAGCCTGAGTAACGGTTACAATCCCGACCTCTGGCCCCGATCTCCCGAAGTATCTCAAATAGAAATCTCAGCTCAATATTGAGATTTTGCTCAAATCAGAGCCGGAGTTTGAGACAAATCTCATTTTGAATATCTTGTAAACTTTCTCAGAATAAGCTCATCTCCTTTTTCGTTTTGAATTTCCGATTTTTAGTCCTGTCTCAAATGAGAAAATTCTCACTAATTTGAGACAATTTCTGAGCTGAGATTTAGTTTAGATGTTTCGGGAGATCGGGGCCTGATGTCAAATTATACAAAAGAACCGTAATGTTTCCATCAATGAAAGCGATTATGTAGCAGAACAGAAGTGAGTAGATGTTTTTGTCGACTTTGATTGACGTAGTGTTGATAGAAGATTTTATTGTTGTATACTTATCATGTCAGAGTGTTGAGCACACTTATACCACATGGCCCCGATCTCTCGAACCATCTCAATCTGAACTAAGTCTCAGCTCATAAAATATCTCAACTCGTTGAGACTTTTCTCATCTGAGACCGGACTCAAAATCGGTAATACAAAACGAACAAGGAGATGAGCTTTTTCTCAGAAAGTTTTCAACAGATCCAAAATGAGATTTGTCTCAAACTCGGGCTCTGATTTGAGCAAATTCTCAATATTGAGCTGAGATTTCTATTTGAGATGCTTTGGGCGATCGGGGCCAGTTGGTGAATAGAATACAGCGTCATACCCTAAATGCAAAAGTCTCAAGTCCATACTCAAATTTGAGAATTTACTTACATTACTTGAGATTACTCACAAAGGATATTTGAGGGGACTCACAACACACATGTTGATTTGCATTCAAATACTTGAAGTTGAGCTATGGCACAATACTTCATGAATACATATTTGAGTGAAATCCCAAACTTGAGGATATACTTAAAATGAGACAACTCCGTGAATACCGTGTCTGAGGTTATACGATAGAGTTACGAGACCAGTCAAATACAAGTATCTGATTGGTTGGTTCTGAACGCAGTCTTAAAAACTGACCAATGATAATGCTGCGTTCCGAGACTCGTTCCCAGACTCTCTTTTATAACCTACGGGCCCCGGATCCGCCATATTATGTGCTATTCCCCTACGAAAGCATGATTTAAATAAGTGAATATTATTCTCACATTTTAATTGTGAATAGTTTTTTTTATATCTTATCATAACTGTATGTACATGTAAACGTGCAGTATTGTTTTAGTATGTTGTATGAATGTTCACGATGTTGTATTATGTTTTATAGTCTCTTATAATTCAAATGTGAATGGTTTTGTGTAACAATGTAAATGTTTCTTTGTAAATATGTATATGTGAGCAAAGATGGACCCTTCCGTTTAAAAGTCAACCGCTCTTTATTGGTTTTGCTAATCGATAGTCAATTTTCATAATCGATTATCGCCATAATTTCCATGATTAATCTATTATCACACAACATTTGTAGTATTTTGATATCAACTTTTGATCAAATCGATATTTTATTGGGCAATACGTTTCAAGGGACTACAAACTACATTTAACTTTGTGATTTAAATAAAACTGATAAAATAAAAAATCAATGGCCGTGCAATTAACTAGAATTGATCACGTGACGATTCAATGATATCACGTGTTTTTCGTGACGGAATCATGCAATAACTTGTTTAAGCAATCAACTCGCGCGTTTGATATGTAATTGCTCAAATTCCGAAAAAAAGTCACTAGAGTCATCGCGAGCAACTGTCAATTAAAACAAAATGTTCACTATCAGCGATAAAGACGACATCGGCGCATTTATACTGCTTATCAAAATTACATTAACACATTCTTTATTCGTTTTTGATCGGCATTTTCGCTGTTGAAATTCATCGAGTGTTATGTAACCGGAAGTTGACTAAATTGGACACATATTTTGCTGTAATCAATAAAAAGGTAACATTTGATTCGTTTCTGATATCAAACATGAACAAATCAACTGTTTCAAGATATTAGCTACTATAAATAATGTTGGTTGGAACACATAGACGTGAATTGCAATATCAATCATTTCAATTTCCCTATAGGAAAGGACAGCCTTATCACCGATCAAAAACTAATTATACTACAAAATCGAGTCAATTATTTCCAAAATGATCGCAATTGCATTCAATCCACGAAGTTAATTCTCTACTGACAGCTCTTCCGAGAACCTAATTTAAAGATTAAAGCATCGTCTTTATGATAAGACCATTTTGGCGGTAAATCCCCACTTTCTCTGCCAACTAGAACTTTTATCTCGACTCTACAGAGCAAATGTCCATTTATTTTACAACGTTAGCTTGTTTACAAGAAGCATATCAACTAAATTAATCTGACACTAGGTATTAAATATGGCGGTTAGAAATGGCGGCAAGACATGACTTCATTTCCGGGAAATTAACGACATCAATCACGTGAGATGTGTCTGAACGGCGTTCCTCGGATATCTTCGCTGAAATCTTAAATAAAAACTCACAAATTAAGTAAACGTCTATCATTAAATCATTAAAAGAAATCGAATGGATAAGATCTAAGTGCCTGTTTCTTGAAAAAAAACTTACTTCCAATTGTTGGCATGAAAATAGTCAGATGTCGTAAAAACTCGCCGAATTACGACTCGAATGAATGCATACAAAATGCCAGACGATTTGGGATAATGTTTTATGCATGCTGGAAACCAACTCCTATGACGTCATACAATTACTGTTCCTGCTTATATATGTTACACTTTAAGAACACTAACGTCACGTGGTGTGAGGTAACATTTTACTACATATATAGTTTGGTTTGGTTAAACGCCATTTTTCAACATACGTTCCGTTAAACATGGCGGTCAATTGATCTAACCAGTTTTCCTGAAACAAGTTCTAACGTGTCCTTCCGGCAGCAGCTGACAACGTCTCCACATGACTAGAGGTGGAAGACAAAAGTCAACTTAGCCAAATGTCAGGGAAGGGCTTGACCTGTACCGCCCGGGAATCGAACCCGGACCTGCACATCGCTATATACAAAATGAGCTAATCGGGCGGGGCTGGCACAAATCCTGCATTTAAGAGTTCATACAGTATTTATTTCATATTGTATTCACATTAGGACTAGAGTAACCCGTATCAATAATAACCACTTGTCTTCAAACACGTTTTTAAAAATCTCAAACAATTAGCTCTGCGTTTTAATTTTTATTTAATCGCAAAACGTGTCCGTCTTTGTGAAAAACTATTTAAAACTGAATGCTCTTCAAATAATTACTTGTCTAAAAAATACCAAACGGGTGTGATATTCGTGTTTAATTTTTAAAGTGTTCAAATATTATCTCTCTACAATACAAGCTTTGATGTTTAAATGCTTCAATTAATGAATCGTATCGTCCTATAGAATTATAAATAATTAAATACCGTATATCAATTACATACGACTTAGTTAAATATGTTTAAGTATTACTTAATAAAGTTATAAATTGAAAAACTAATAAACCGAACAATTACAAACTATCACAAACTGTGTATAAAAATCAAATAATACAGGGAATAAATATTTACCAAGACATCGCCTCATTTAAGGGCCATTAAAAACAAGAACTAAAAACGGAAGTGAAAATGTGTTGATTATATGTGTATGCACACGTGTAAAGGCAGGAATGCACGTTGTCACACGTTGAGTCAAAACCTTAAAATAACAATTTTGAAAATGTATCAAATTGAAAAAAGTAACCTGGATTGTCGCACAGATATACGATATCAAATATTTCTTAATGTTATTAAAAATTATTTTATTTTATTTAGTGACACGATTTGAAACATTTTTTGTCATTTACGTTACCTCGTGTTACATTAAATCTGCGTTGTTTGATTATCCATATATGTTATATGTCTGTCATAACATTGTCTGTTGTTACAAATGTAACCATGACCAAAATAAAGTATTTTGTATTGTATTGTAATAATTAACTTCGATTTTCAGTTAATCATTGCACGACAAACAAAAAAAAGAGAAATATTTCATAACAGTTTTATATTACAATGCTATTTCTTCTTTATTTTGTGGCAGAGTTTGAAAAAAAACATTTATTGGCATTTAGATCACCGCGTATTTTATTACATAATGCAAATAATTATCTTCACTTTTAGTTCCGTAAAATAGCAAAATTATTTTCAGTTGAGTCTAATTAATTTCGACATTTTGTCAATTAAGGTCATTGCATCTTGTCTATAAAAAACAAAATGCACTTAAACTGGGAAAGTAAATGATGCCTTAAAAGTTGTTGGTAAATATTTAACAAGCTAAGTTTAAAATTAAATTATCGGAGCATAGTTGGAATAGGTTTGAACAGCGATATATCAACGTAGATTACAGGCGTTTTACGTATTTCGTAGCAGGATAATTAGATTACAGGAACTAAATAGGACAATGCACAAAGAAAATATATGTATAATTATCTTGGAAACAAAGAGACTTGCACATGTGGAAAAGCTTGTCAGGACACTGTTAGTATTTTTGCAACCAACGTCATTAGTAAACTTGTAACGCCTTCTGGCATGGAAATGTTAAAAGTGTCACATAGAAGTAAGAAACGTGTAAATGTGTATAATATAAACACATTCATTTCGTTATACCTGTATATCTGTTCTATTAAAGAAATTAATTTAAATTCCATGCAGTCATATCTTAATGAAATAAATGTTTCAAAATTGAGAAAATCACTTGCACGTTTTAGAGTATCTTCGCATAGATTAGAAATGGAAGCTGGACGATGGTACAAGCCAGCAAAAATACCACTTCAAGATAGAAAATGCCAGTTATGCAATGTAATTGAAGATGAATTTCATTTTGTGTTTGAATGCCCTTTGTATCATGAAATTAGTAAACAATTTATAAAACAGTATTACAGAAAAAAAATCAATATAACGAAATTTGTTGAAGTTGCTCAGAAAATAAGACTGTTGTTAAAAATCTGTCAATATTTATCCATAAAGCTTTTAACCTAAGAAATATTTTTTTTAGAAATTAGTAATTCAATTATATTTTTCCTCACTATTCTATTATTTTTCACATTGTATCAATGAAAATGTAATGAGTACTATATTAAGATTTATATTATGTTCATCAATCATACTATTGCAGTTCAAATGTTATTGACCAAAGTATAATATTTCGTTATATGTGTATATTATATTTGCATTGTGTATGTGAAATGATGGGCCGTATGCCTAATATTTCTGAATAAGCTATCTATATAATTATATATAAAATAATTCTGCATGGAGTTATGTATAAAATTAATTATTCTTGTAAGGCAAATTTACAATTATAACGTATTTACGTATATAATTATATTATGCAAAAATACGGCAATATAAAAGGTTTACCAACAACCAGTAGTTATGTTATCCTTATCAAAAAAAGATAGAATACATTTACAATAAGATTTAAATAGAGAAACAAAAGCACTCCAAACTCATCCTTTATTTAAAGCATTCGGATACAGGGCGTCCGGATTGCAGGTTTTTATTGTATACATTAACACGACAACAACAACACAATTACTTTACTTTACTCTTGTAAACTTCGATTACGCTTGCCACAACTGCAACTATTCTTAATTTGATTAAAGACAAGAGACAAGAGAAAATGTTCACATAGCAAAAAGAAATCCTCTACTCCATTTTTTCGTTCTGCAAAATCTTTTCCCAAAAGCCGACTTCACTTGACAGGAGTCTGACATAATACAAATACAATGTCACTTAAGATGGCGATATAGAGGCGGAAGGTTAAAGCGAAAGTCAAGATCTAAACACGGTCCAATTATGGAAAAATGACATTTGTTTCTCCTTTTTTAAATAATTGGCCTGACTTTAAACCGTCTCTGCAGCTTTGCAGTGTTATCTCCACTCTGCTGGTCTTTCCGCGAGGAATTATTTTCCGTCTGTTTCTATTTGCGGAGTGATAAGCGTTACGCGAGGCGTGATTCGGTCCCCGCTCTGATCATTTGGGACAATAATTCGCTTCATTTTGTTGGCGTAGCAAGTTAATTTGAGGAAGGAATTGAATGGCGCTTACTGATCTCAGTGCATTTGATTGATATGAACATTCTAAGAAGAAATAAACACGCGGAATTTATGTCAATTATTTCGCAAATTGCTCACAAATAAGCCATCAATTTCTTATTATCTAGACACAGGCGCGATTAATCGGCTGCCATTATAGTGAAATACACCAATTGGTTTTTGTTTAGTGAGGGCATAAGACGTCGGAAAAGCCAATTGTGGAAGAATGGAACATTTATTTTCGTTGTGGATGATAACGTATTATTAAGGATAAAAATCTCCCACAATAATTCGCCGTCTGCTAGGAAAACATTGAAGATTCTTCTCGACTAAACGACTGTTTTTGAAGTTTTCATTTCCCATTAACGATGATAGCAAAACAAGAATAAGAAAGTTTTATCCGAAATAAATCAGGCAGAATTATTATAATTTCTTTTGGGACTTAACATTTGCCATCTTAGCACGGATCGCGGCCATTTTTGCAAACAATTATATTCGTACTACATATAGTCGATTTTCAATTCGCCATGAAACAAAATTACAAAAGTATTTAATCATCATTGTTAAAAATCAATTCAATGAGGAATATATATTTTCGTGTACTAAATCCCAAACATTACTTCCATATCTCATGATCTCACATAAATCTCAAATAAAATGGACCAAACAGAATGTTCTGTACATCCATTTGACGTTTTCATGAAATCTCAATACTCAACTAATTCCACCATCCGACTAATAAAGGTAAATTGTGTAATGTTTGAGTGCTGAGTGCAAGTATCCGTTATATTATCTCGGGCCCGGATCAGAAGGTCGTGAGTTTGAATCAACACTTGACTTCGGGTTTCCAAAGTTTGAGGAAAATCTCAAATAATTTTGTGTATGCACACGATTTTCTATTGGCAACTTACGAACTGGTTCACAAACTTAGTACACCACATATCTGTATAATCTGTATTCAGTTTAGATTTGTACCTTTATTTCGTATATTTGTATTTGACTGAAGAAATTGAAAACATTTATATTTTATTTTCTATGTACAGATTAGTATTAGTGTGGATGTTAATAACGATTTGATCTATAGCTTGAAGAAATGGATATACAAAATTTACAGATGTCAACAAAATTCCCGATTACAACCGATTATTGTAGTTTATAATCGATTCTCACCGATGTCGGATGTCTAGCGACAATTTTTCGATTATTTTCGATAATCACGCCATCACTAATAATTATACATTACATTAAGTCACTCGTATTGGCGTTGAAGGCTTCTTGGACTTTCGACTTCGTTTAATTGAACTTTTTTTGTAATTAACTTGTATCACTCCGCGGAATGGTACGTTAAGTATAAATACAAAACAATGCACAAACCACCGTTTATCATTAAAATCGAACTAGACATAATATCGAGTAATTGCAAGAAATGAGATTTTCTAAGAATTAAACTTTTTTTTATTTCACGATCATTGTCATCATTTCCTGCAATTATTTCAAGAATGCGGTAACAAAATGAGTCATTTGATAATGATGGTCATGTCATGTCTAATTGTAAAATGAATTGACTTGTTCGGTAGTTCGTATCTTCGTAATATCCCAAAGAATCGATTATAAACCTATAAAAAACGCTAAATATATTTCTATCATTCAGACGCTTGGTTGGGTTATATGCCAATCGCCCGGGCAATCAGGATCAGATTACAGTCGGAGAGACGTATCATAAATGAAACATGAAAATTCTAATCAGACAAACGAAAAAACACAAGAATTCTAAATTATTGTAAATGAGTAAAACAACCGTCATCTTTAGAAAATTGCGCCTCCGTTTTGAAGAGTATCTGGCAAATTAATAATTGCTTATCGAAATGTCAGAGGTATACCGATTTTCTCGAATCTTTGATTCCTATCGCTACATTTTCGCCCCCAAGGAGTAATGGCGGATTAATTATGACTATAGCGTGGTTTATTGTAGGGTAACAATTATCTACCCGATCAGGAGGGATTTTGCAGGCTCCCATGAACAAATTAGACCGAACAAACTGGGTTTTATGCTACTGAAAGCCGAGATAGGCATCGATGTTGTCACTGGTAACGTTTTTATTATGCCGCAGTTTAAACAAAGCCATCAAGATTTCTAATGAATTACAACTTTTTACCACCAGCGTTTGTTGACTTGTTTATAGTGAATGCATATTACATAAATGGAAGGCGTGAATTCCAGCTACAATCTTACCATGGGAAAAACTTTTTAATAGCTAAACAAAAGTAGAACAGTCTTCGAAAACACCGTGTCACGTGGTCTAATACGCACCACGTGCAAAATCTGTTCTGTTCTTATTTTGATAAATATATAACTTCAATCGAATAGTCAACATAGATTTGACAGACAAGTCGCATTTGTTGTAGTAAACATTTTGAACCAAGATCTTACAACTTACTTAATTAACATGAATTGTTATACAAGTTTATACTTACGTCAATCACTCTCGATGGGTAACGAACCAGTAATTCAGAGATTGTGAAGACCACAGAAGAAGTCTCGCCCATGGCGAGATTCGAAGCCATGACTTCCGGCGCTCTGTTACTATACCACTCAGATTCCTTTCGTAATGTATTCTATTGTAATTCAGTTAAATTGGTTAACCTCAATTAAATGCATCGGCAATACGGTGGCATTGAGGTGGCCTGGGGATTTATTTTTATTTTGCGTGAGCTCGAAAACCGTTCACGTCAGCACGTGATATCCTTTCGCGTGAGCACGCGATAAAAACAATGACAACGCAATACCGTTTGTGTGCTCACGCGAAAGGGTTTTGTATACTTGCTCCATAATTATGTAGTATATATTATATTTAGAAAAATAATTGTAGCTTTATTTATTTCAAATGGTCCAGGGGTGTCTCAAAAGTTTGTATGCAAGTTTGTTCGGAATCAACAGCGAGTAGTGAAGTTTGAAAGGGATGTATCAGTTACAGAGAGTTTAAAGAGTAATCAACAATGTTCATGCTTGATCCATCACATTCGGTTGTTCTAAACAAAGTGGTGAAAGGCAACACGGTGTTGAAAATAATCCCACAAGGAATCGTAAGCATAAAACTACAAAGAAAAATTCACCCACGGCTTAAAAAGCCTTTTTTATGAAAACTATATAGTTGGCAGTCACATAACAAATAAATACAATCGCCATACTGTTTTTTATTGTAACAAACATAATTTGGAAGCCGAAATAGAGTTTCAGGGTTGTCTTTTAACTGTGGTAAATGCTTTGAAATAACTTAATTTCATAGACTGGTTTTTAGTCTTGCCAACAGTGCGTCTAAAACCCGTCTATATACAAACACCATGTACAGGCGTCCATTGAACCCGCTGTTCTACATTTTGAAGAGCTCGCTCTTCAACTATTTAGCAGAACTAATTGCAAGCACAATAATGTCTTGCAGCGACAAGTGCAGAATTTAGCAAAAATGACAAGTATGAACAACAAAGAGAATGACTTAATTACGAAGCCTTGTGAAACACTTCCGCAGACTACGAAATAATTTGAAAACCTCGTATACTTTGAATGAATATCATGACATCTGTTTCAAGAACAATGTAGATAATTACCTTGGCAGTTAAGTCATTAATGTCACACACAGCGATTCCAGTTGATGTGTGCTGTTTATTTCATTATGAAAATAGTATAAAAAGTAACATGTTTAGCTCGTACTTGCATTGGGAAGTGTTTTGTGGAATATACCGCAAATTTGAAGTCATGTTTCCAAGTACACGCACTTAACACAGATGAGATAAGTTCATGAAAAAGACCAACATCAACAACCGCATACATGCATAGGTGATTGTAATGGGTTCTCAGTCCCAAACCTATGAACATTTTGTCCCATCTGAACGGGGGGCTCAGTCGACAGGAAGTGGCTCTTTACAGTGCATGAACCCCGACCTACGTTATTTGGACACGCCCGTGACACCGCAACCCGGGCAGAACACTTGGCAGAACATTTCACTGGAGATGTTTGGATACTTAAATCGTGTCTCGTGACAAATTATCTGCAATAAAGCATGATTATAGCCCGCTAATTGTTAGCACAGTGATACTAAACATATACTGTCACGTGGTTAACGTAGTACGAAACCATGGTAACGGCATTCGAAGAACAACGTTAGTTACATCACTGTGGCACCACACTATGGGTATTAGCAACAAAGTGATAACTACTAATGTAAAGTAATTATTGAGTATGCAGTATTCATACTTCAATTTATTTATCAGTATGTCAAAGAGAATAGATTCTTCTGCATGATTAAATAGTCACGTGACCAGCGAGTAATTAGTTGTAAGTATTTTAGGTTAACTTAATTAGCACTTTGTGAAGTAACGATAATTGCACGTTAAATGCATAAAAACTTAAGTAATTGTCAATTGGAAGGCTTTTATTGTTGCATTTACAGCCCGAAACGTGTTTAATGGAGATTTTCAACCACTTATTGGAGCAGTTTTGCAATTGAGATGAACTAGATAATATAGCACCTGCTACTTTAATATGTCGCTAGTTGCGGGGTTATCTAAAAAGTCATCGAGCTCTGAGGTCAATGGTACTTAGTTAGTGTAATGTAATAATATATATTATAGCAATATTGTCTGAAAATGTGCATATCAATTATCAATCAACGTTCAAATTTAATTTTCAATATATTGCTCAGTATTAGTCAGTCCAATTACTTTTCGACCAGCCCTCGTTACATTGAATTTTTACGTTGAAACAAATACATGTATATTGTACAAACGTGTATTTAAAAGGCTGTTTCCTCCGAGAAGATCTAATACAACAAAATATGGATACAAGTATGCCTATTTAACAATTAGTGTGTTAACCGTTAATTTATCTAGAACTGTTTTAACTGAACATTCGGCCTCAATGGACAAGAAGCATCATTTACACAGGAAGTACAATCGACGTTGGTGTTAGATTAAATGGATACAGTCAGGTTATTATTATCAGTAAAATATTTACATCATATTTTCGTACAAGATGTGTCCAAAAATTCAATTTTGAGTAAATAATTAAAAAGTCAGTAAATGTAAATATATGCCGTCATTGCTTATTAAACATGTTATCTAATATATTAACAGTAATTGTTTGAATTTTATGCCAACTCAAATTGTCTTTCAGCACTCGAAAACCAAATGGAACGTATTGTATACACAAATAATATTCGCTTTCATTATTCTGTAATCCATAAGAAATCTTACTTGTCATCATTTGTGTAAATTATTTTAAACGGGGCGTTTAAGTTTCATTAACACCAAAGGTCATGTTTTGACTTATCCACTTAAAATGGGTCGAGGCGGAGGCAGACTACGGGTTGGCACCTTGGTAGAACCAGCTCCCTTACGTAAGCCAGCTGGATAACATCCTCACTTACAAAGTTTACATGTCCGGGGATTCGAACCCATCTGTGGTATGTGATTTAAAGTCAGCGACCAAGACCACTCGAATTCTGAGGCCCCTGCCGAAAGATTATAGTAGATAAACAATATGTATGATTCATATTACATTTGTATACATTCGCTTATGACTAATAATTGTTACTCCAAAACTTAATCGACTGTTAATAAAAATGTTTTCGTTTGAGTTTAAAGACAAACAAAAACATTCTGCTTGTGTGTGTATGACTAATATATGAGGGATTATTTATCTATCAATAGGTGAAAGCGATATATGTTTTTGCTGTCTTAGTGTAGATACACCTTTAGATTAAAGTTGTGTTCATAAAATCTGGTAAAACATAACTTTGTTTTGTCTATTTAAAACGACTTTTATAATTCAAGATGCATACATTTGCAATACAAATAAAATGGTGATTCGTATATTTTTTGTATTTAAAGAATACCGAATTTCTGACTCATTTCATCATCATTACCCCGACCAATTGTGTAATTTCGTGCACAGAATAAATATTGTCATATCCATTACCACAAAAATTACTCTACTTTATTTGTGGTTTTACAAGATTTAATAATATAGAAGAAGGAGTCATTGTTTTCATAGAGTTATTATTCTAACGGCATGTTATTTTATTTAAATGGATTATAGTTTAGAACAGAAATGAAAACAGTCTGAGTAACTGTATGAATCATGTGTTGTCCCTTTGTAACATAAATTTATGGATATATCTTAATTGTGATTTTGTAGAATACATCTATAAGCATTAATTACTCAGTATTTTAGTTTAAACATGTATTATACAACGATTGTAAGACAAGTTCTTACAACTCATATTAGTCACTCACAGTGACTGGTTCCTGGTTTATCGACCAGTACTCGCGCTTGATTCAGAGATTGTGAAGTGCATGGTCGAATCTCGTCTACAGTAGGATTCGAACTCATGTCCTCAAGATCACGTCCCGATCTCACAAAGCATCTAAAATAGAAATCTCAGCTCAATATTGAGATATCGCTTCTCAAATCAGAGGCTGAGTTTGAGACAAATATCATTTTGGATCACTTGAAAATATTCTGACAAAAACCCCATCTCATGTTTCGTGTTGTAACACCAATTTTGAGTCCAGTCTCAGATGAGAAAAAATCTCAACGATTTGAGACAATATTTGAGCTGAGACAAATCTCAAATTGATATTTTTCGGGAGATCTGGGCCTGTTGTCCGGTATTCTATTCCTATCATATTAAACCTTTAATAACTAATCATCTATATAAGGCTGGTGACTTTTCGGGTCAGCCCGGTTTGCTCAGTTGGTAGAGGACTGGGCTGGCACCCGGGAGATCCGGGTTCGATTCCCGAGCGGGTCGGTAATGTATTGACACTTCAGCCTACTATCTCTGATTCATGTTGAGAAATTATCAGCAAGGGCTGTTTGTCTCATGTTTGCCGTCGCTTCCACAAAAAGATTTTACTATTTGGCATCTACAGAACCGAACCCCACGTTTAGGTAGCTCAGATAGCAAATTCATCCAATACATTTTTTTGGATGTTGAAAACATCCTGTGTAAGGCTGGGTTTAATGTGGACATTTTATTTTTGTTCAAATGTAGACTTGTATTTAATCGGTATTTACATGATATTGATGCAGGCCTTTCGTACATTTGCAATTATAACATTGAAACAAATGTTTTCCGCAATTAGTCCAGCTACGGACGTCACATCTCTATACTGTCGCTATACTGTAAGCTGTAACTTCTGTTACGAAGACGCGTGTAAAAGTCGGAGTACAGAGACACGTATGCGGGGCTATACCGTAATATACTTTTTTATAAGCATCAATAAAATTAGTTTAACAGCAGCATAATTTAAAGGAAAAAAAAGAAAACACTGTGTGGTATCATTCTTACTGCTCTCTGTGCTTCCAAAATACAAGTCTTAAAAGCTACACATATTGCCTCTTCACTTAATTAATTGGGGATAGTTTTAAATAATAGACCAGTTTCAATTCGCCAATTACAAAAAATGCCAATGTTCGGTAATAATGTATAAAATGAAAATATACAAATTGACACAAATTCACGTGAATGGTGTAATTATATTCATCCAACCACCTGTGTTAACAGGATCCAATTATCGCTGTTTAAGTTAATTTTCTACAAAGAGCCGTTACTGTATCAATACACCATACATAGCCAGTGGTGTCGTCGTGTTTGCTTTCATGAATTTGCGGCAAGTTGTGAAATGTAAATTCTATCGTAATTTATTGACATTCCAATGCAATATTTGATTGAAGATCTTATTTATATATCTGATACACATTTAATCTGATTAATACTTTAATTAAACGTTAATCGATTCTCATAAGAGCTATATAGAAAGAACACCGCCCAAGGAGTCGCCGCTAGATGGCGCTGTTTCTTGTTTGTTTGCGGCTAATATCCGAGAAAATATTTTCATTGTAACAGTTTCTTTTTGAAAAAGAAAATCTGAATTGTCACAATTAAACTGTTGTATGTTATTACATAATTTACTGTCTTTTAGTTACGATACAGCGTAATATTTACCATAATGTCGTAAGGTTTAGCCTTATATATTAGTCCTATATAATATGTTCCCAGAAATGTTGAAATTTACCGTGAGAACGGCTATGACGTAACTGTTTTTGTTGAATAAATATTTGCTCGAAGTAGCATCTCGCATTGTATTGAAAAAATAATTCCAAGAATTAAGGACAAACTTTTGTTTTGTCACGTTTGTTTTAGTCTACAAACATCTACCATGGAGATAAACTCACATTTACCGACGATGTAACAAAATGGCTGCCAATGTCTGCGTCTACTGTAAAGTTCTGTAATTGTTCAATTCTTTTGAAAGACCAAATCAATCATGTGTAATTATATTGCTAGTTAGATATCCGCTGATAAAGCCTTCTCAAACAGCCGATAAATCACCATCTCCCGCCTAATTCCCCGGCGATGTAATGTTGTTACCGGAAAATTGAATGTTTGGTTCATTGTTTCAAACCGAATTAGGCATTTACACCCAAGATCTGTATTTAGCGGCAAGTAGTGGAACTTGTCTTTCTGCTAAAGTAGTATTTAATTTGTCGTGATTGCCTCGAGAAAGAGAATCCCTCCTCGATGGACAAAAGCAAATATTCATTCCATCTGGTACCATTACCATTTTAATTAAATTCTGATCGCCACTGATCGTGTTTATTAAGTTATCACTTTTCGCGATTTGCTGTAAAACTCGCGGAAAGAACCCAATTGATCATTTTTGCCGGAAAGGAAACAATTAAACCGTTAATATGGATTTCACGTTGAAACCTCTTAATCCATTTGGATATATCTTGTAATGCCTATAGAAACGAAAATGATGGAAAATGGAGAAAAATGTCCAGATTATGGGGAAAATTTGCTGGGGGAGAAATATTAGCAAGAATTAGAAAGTCTTTACGCTTATGCCTGATCAATTTGAAAAATTAGATGGCTGAAGATAAGAATTTAGAGGGAAGAGTGTCTTTATATTTACAATTGATTTAAGATAAGCTATAGATTAATACAATCGCAATTTCTCCGGTGAATGCTCTGTTTCAATCACATTTATTTCTGTTGATTTGGGCTAAAAGCCATTTTTTTCGACAATACTTGAGCGATACTTCGTATTATTTTTGAAGGGCCACGTGTATATTCATTTTGAAGGGAAATTGGTATCATTTCAGAAGGGTTACATGTATCTTAGTTTTGGAGGGCCACGGGTATAACATTTTTTGATGGCAACATTTACATATTTTTTTGAAGGACATTTGTATTATTCAGTTTTGGAGGTACACGCGTACATTATTTTTAGAGGACCACGTGTGTATTCAGACCCTTACACCACAATGCCTACCGGAAGTCCGCGACATGCAGACCCTTACACCACAATGCCTACCCGAGGTCCGCGACATGCAGACCCTTACACCACAATGCCTACCCGAGGTCCGCGACATTCAGACCCTTACACCACAATGCCTACCCGACGTCCACGGCATGCAGACCCTAACACCACTTTGCCTACCCGACGTCCACGGCATGCAGACCCTTACACCACTTTGCCTACCCGACGTCCACGGCATGCAGACCCTTACACCACTTTGCCTACCCGACGTCCACGGCATGCAGACCCTTACACCACTTTGCCTACCCGACGTCCACGGCATGCAGACCCTTACACCACAATGCCTACCGGAAGTCCGCGACATGCAGACCCTTACACCACAATGCCTACCGGAAGTCCGCGACATGCAGACCCTTACACCACAATGCCCACCCGAGGTCCGCGACATTCAGACCCTTACACCACAATGCCTACCCGACGTCCACGGCATGCAGACCCTAACACCACTTTGCCTTCCCGAGGTCCGCGACATGCAGTTTCTCACAGCGATTCGACCTAGATATATACAGCAATCATCTGGCTCATCTGAATGTAATTTGTTAATGGACATTATCCAGTATTATCCAGTATTGTTGTTAAATAGGCTAAAACACACTTAATACGAAACATTGCAATACATAACCGATTAAAACATTCTTGTTGTATCCTACTATTTACAGACAAAACTTGTAAATCAACCCGCTTGTTAAAAACTATATATTTTTTACAATATATGATTATCCAAACTTTTCGACAAATACAGAGGAATACATTATTAGCGTATTCTTTGATAATGCATGTTTATAGATGTCTTAACGACATAAACTATGTATTTTTTTATGTCTGTTTTGGTAAACAAATGAACATACATCAGAGTAGTATATCAGTTTAAGAACCAGTACAAGACTTAGGACATTTTCCGTCTTTGGGGAAAAACTCGGCGTGCGTATTTCCGAACTTCAGCACTTAGATTTAAAGCGTTTTGAACTAAATGTTGGTAGCACAATGGCTGAGTGTATATAACTATGAGTATCAAACCACACACAACTATTTCCAAACACTCAACATACGCTCCTTAAGACCTTAATTAATTACAAATCTTTATTTGCACCTTTCGAATTTTTAATAGCTTCAATGGAGATCCACTTAGATTAATAAATTACCCAGCTATTCAACTTTTCTTTGGTCTAAATGGAAAATAAACATCTATATTTAAGTATCAAGAGCTAAATCAACTTCTTCATGTCACGTGATCGGTTAATTCGTGTTTAAGTATTTCTTCTCGGTGATGATCGATTGTTTACATTTCTTTGATTTCATTCGTCCTCGGTCGTAATCGACCCCGACTAAACCCCATTGAAACGATTTCGTGAACATCATTTTCCCACTGAGACTAATTAGAATCAGATCTACCCCACAAATAAGTTTGTACAACTGGTAAAAATTGCTAGTCAAAATTTTATCCCCGCACTTCAAAGAACATCTGTCGTAGTGAGAGAAATAGATTCACTGCTAACTGGATATCAGTTCAGAAATAAAAGGAACAGACTCATACCTAATAGAATAAAATTCTAAAGTTTTAGTTTTGTTATATGCGAAGAGTTGTTATAATATTAGTGCAGTTGAAATGTGATCATTGATATATTTACTGTACGTTTATACATTTACAGTATTGTTTTAATGCATTTAGTACATTATTTTGGTTCAGTTATGAAATTCAAAGACACAATTTTATGATATATGTATACAATTATGAAGTAGGGTGTCTTGTTATATATACTGCAGTCAGTTAACATAATATTAATTTACATACAAACTGTATACGATTGTGTACAACAAATATACTAACTTTTAGATCAATTTCATTTAAAGGGCCGTAATGTTACAGGGTGTTGTAAAAATAAATTTCTTGTAAATGGGAACAGATCCTTTTTTAAATTTTTGTCAACGAGATTTCCGATCAAATTCCAAATGTGAACCATCCTAACTAAAAAATGAGAAATATGTTTATTTTAACGCAAACCGTAAATATTTGAATTTCATGTTTTCTTCAATACAAAATTATTAGAAGTCCATCCCAGTAACTCAGCAATTCATCTCTTAGCAACTACACGATAAGAAAAAGAATATTGTCGGGTCAATACTACTAATTATAACACTTTCTGTAACATAATAATGATAACAAAATGGTGATGATGATAATTAAAAAGATATTGGTGATGAAACAAACATAAATGTAATACATGTAGCCTCTACTGCTAATAATAATTTTTGAAAATATATATTATTCGTCTACTAGTAGATTTATGAAAAGTCATCAAAAATTACGATTTCGCAAAAAACACTACTTACATATTTATATGCAGAGTAAGAATATAGTTAAACAAATGTAAGATTCGATGCAGTTTTACGAATATATGGTTAAATACACCGTGGTTCGAGTTTTACAAAAACTTGTTATCAGTATGAAATCTCAAATGTCATTAAACTCAGATCCTAACGAAGTATTTAAGACCACCTCTCATCAAAGACCACCTCTCATCAAAGACCACCTCTCATCAAAGACCACTCTTCGCAATGTGTGAGATGTAAAGAAACGCCGCAAATTTATTTCAATCTATGTTATATCTAATTCAAATTTGATATAAATCATTATATTTCAAAGCAACGAATTGTGACGTTGTTACTATGGAAACAGAATTGGATAGTCTACGTTGTATTAAAAAGCCTAATAGTTCTTTATATGCAAGTTGTCATAATAAACAACAAAAATGGAAACGGTATTTTTTGTTTAAATCATTTAACATCGATTGTAGGGGTTGTCATAAACAAAGGGGCTTAAGCTTAAATATATATCTACGCAATGAACATTATTTTGGAAAAAAACAAATATGAAACATAACGACGGACGGATAGGCCTTTTTACTATTTCGACCAAGTACTTTAAATATAATAAGATTACTACATATAAATACGTTAGCTATTGTATTCACTGTCATCATGTTAAACCCATTTTACAATAATTTGGACACATTTTCGCGGGACATCAACGCTCATACAACAGTGTGGACGGCCAGTCGACCCGTAATTCGACGGTCACAAAACATTGAAGCAGCCTAATGATATCTTTCGGTGCTAATATTTCGTCGCTTTTCGCTATAAGACATCAATCAACGATAACTATCCAATTTGCTAGAATTTCTCGAGCATTCACTCGCTATTATCCATTGAAATACACTTAATGATATCGAATTTCATTCCTCGTGTATGCAATTAAACCGGTAGCCAATAAACGCCAGTATCCGATAAATAGACGTTTCACAGTTGCTCCGCCTACTTCGACATGCGCCGGGAGATTAGCTCCGCCCCATGCGGGCAATATTGAAATTACCCTAATGGAGTTAAAATGAAGCAAAACAAAAATATCTGATACAAAGTGAACTGTATTCAGGGAATCTTTTCTCAAGTATTATGCTCAAAAACTATTCCAAAACGAGTTTTGTTCAGTAAATCGTGAATTCAAGTTAAAAAAATAACTAAATATCAGCGTACTTTTAAATTGATGAAACATTTTAATGCACGCTTTTACGTCTGTAATTGTCAGTAACTAGTTATAAGTGTAGTGAGAAATGGGTGAAAAACTGGACCAGCATCAACACAAACATGATCCGAATGGAATTATGCCCAGCATTCGAAATGGCGTGATGACAACATACGCTAAACGGATTGATGAAATATCATATGACAAAATGAACGAAAGTGGTGGAGAAATCCCTAACGATAGTAAAAGTGATTCAAATCCTGAAGTGAAAGACGAAGTTATTGATTCTAGTGTAGATGAGCTAAAGTCAGAAAATGTAACGGACTCGGCTAAGGTAGCTGACGCGGCCAGATCTGCCGTACGTGAAGATGAGAACAAGTCACCGGTTCGAAACCCAACGACGTCATTTTCTGTGACGGATATATTGGATCCCCGGAAGTTCACAGGTTCGAACACCGGAAGTAAAGTAATGGACTCCTCAGCGCGGATTCATCCTTGGTTGGTGAGAAAACATGGCAACAACGCTGACGATTCTGATGACGAGAGATTAATGGAAGATTCAGGTATACAAGCATGTAATATAATATTTAATATACCCTGGATCTCAAGTTACAGGTCTGAGTTTGGAAACCAATCTCAGTAAACAGCCTTCCCATTGGTCAAATTGAAGTCTACGCTCAGAATCAACCAATTAGAATCTTGAGGTTTGAGATTGGTTTCAAACCTTAGATTATTAATATTGAACCATGATTTCGTGATTGATTTCCACTGATTTCTATTCAAACTTGAGACGAAATATTTTCCGCAATTATGCAACTACAGACAAAAAAGTTTGTCTTAGTTTTTGTGATTTATACAGCAATTGTAAAGCGAGTCCTTTAAAAAAAGATTTATTTTATTTATTCATTCATTCAAGTTTATACAGTGCACATACACTACTGTTGATAATTACAGATATTGTACACAATGAATAAAACAGTATAACGTGGACGTTAATGGTATTATATAATTGATTCCAATAGTGTGTGTAATGTTCTAGACTTGTATTTTTTTGTATATGATGAAACAAAACAAAAATGTTTAAAAAGAATCCGAGTCATTGTGAGCTAGAATATGTAGATAAAAACCCGAGACAATCATACGCTATCATGTTATTTTCTGTGTTTTTGCATAAACATTTTTATTCACAATCGATGACTGCTTCATTTGTTTCCAACAAGTTCGCACGCCTAATGCAGATATTGTGAAGACCGGGGAAGAATATACACCACGGTTGGATTCGAACCCCCCACATTGAGAGAGAGAGAGGTGGGCACTCCATCACTAGACTATCATGCATGCCTCCCAAGTCAAGAAAGTTGATATATAACCTAGATTTTAAAATGATGCCATCACTGTAAATGAGAGGTTGAGAATAAGAAGTTGGTGTATTTTTATGTATTCCAAAATCGAAAATATTTAATTCGAGACAAACCTTAATTTTAGATATTGTTTGAGACCAGGGTCACCTGATTAATCTTTAGCTTACTGGGAATTATTACCGCAAGCGTATGACGAAACCGTTATACTTTCCATTGTTTTTCTCTTTTAGATACATTTATGCAAAAATAACTGACATTATATATAGCATAATGTGTTAAACATACATACACATTATTATTTATCTAGCTTTGATAGTTCGTATATTTTTCAAACGTATTTGAAAGCTCAGTGCCTTGATAATATCTGAACATGGGAATCAAACTCGTGTCAACATGCTGGCGGCTATGGCACGAGTTTATAGAGCTTGAGAACAACATACACGTGCGAAAACGTTATTCATCATAAACTTCTTTTGACCGAATGTCATTTGTTTAGGTAGATATTTAGATTTACATGTCGCATACAGGTTACTAGTTGATCAATATCATAATCTAATAATAATTAACTTGGGAACATTTAAACACAAAACTAAGATTCGAGCTTTGAGATCAGCCTCTAGGTTCATGAACTATAAACACCTACACTAAGCTGTGTCTCTTTGATTTTTGCAACGCATTGCTTGACATGTGGAAAATAAACCTCAATACGTCAACGAAACAGTTAAATTGGTAAACAAGGAACTATCGCGTTTGTGGTCAAGTCCGGTCAGGGCAACCTTAAATAGTGTTTCCTGTACACGACCCTTCATGTGTTGGACTAGGTGCGTACGTCGAGTTTTTAAAATATTTATTTTTAGATATTTAGATATCTCAAAGATGTTTTCAGATAAAAAGGCCTCGCGGAAGAGCCAACACATGAGTCGGTGCCACGTTTGTTCAGAGTCGAGCTTGAATAAGATCGTAGATACTTGTATAAAACAAAACTTTTTATAAAATAGTTGATGTACCGTATATACAAACCCATTTTCATAGATGCTCCAAGTTATCTAAATTTATATCAAATAGAAACAACTTGTATTCTCTAGTCTTTAAAACTGAATTAAATAAATGTAGTCCCATATGCTAGGGATGTCAACAAATGGCAACTTTGGTATTCGCATACTCGGCCAACCTTCCGAACGAATATTCGAACATTCGACCTTCTGGTTTAGTAATAAGACATTTAAAATTCGAAGTTTAACTTTTAGTTTATGCAGCTGCTTATCAATTTTGTTTTAAACTGATAAATCCGCGCGATAAGTAATAATTTGAGTTCCTGACTGTCCTCACCAGAGTGTTATACTTAAGGACTTTGAAAACGCACGCTTTGGATATGTGTGTTTTCACAACGAAAGCACTTACTATATGATTATATTCATACACGTAAGTTGTAACCTATTCATTGCCGCCATTTAGACACCAACATATTTAAAATTGATTGAGTAATAACGAAATTATCGCATGATAAAGACCGTGCTCCAAAAATCGAAAGTAACACTTTTGCCGGCTACTTGTGATTAGATTGCAACTGTCAACATGACGAAAATTCGTGGTTACTGAAAAAACATCCACTGAAATTTCATGCCAACCATTTTCAATTATAAAAACAATTCATTAATATCATTGGTTACACTACTTGTGTAACTTTTATAAACCCCTTTCATAAATCCCTGACCTGATGAATAAATCACTACAATTGGTGCATCATGTCATGTTGACAGTTGCAATCTAACCACAAGTAGCCGACAAAAGTGTTACTTTCGATTTTTGGAGCACGGTCTTTATCATGCGATAATTTCGTTATTACTCAATCAATTTTAAATATGTTGGTGTCTAAATGGCGGCAATGAATAGGTTACAACTAACGTGTATGAATATAATCATATAGTAAGTGCTTTCGTTGTGAAACACACATATCCAAAGCGTGCGTTTTCAAAGTCCTTAAGTATATATATCTCTTGCAACCGACTATACAACATGACATGTTAATTAACACCTGTAGATATTATTTTTATACGTAAAATGTCATTCAATGCGATAATGCCCATCATTGAAATTTAATACACTTGCATTCAGCTTTTATATTGAAATTATATATTTTATCGAATATTCGAATGCCGAATTAGTACAAACGAATATTTGAATATCTGAATATCCGAATATTCGTTGACCTCCCTAGTATATACATATTCACTCATTTTTGCAACCAATATGCATAAAACTATGCGAAATAAACAAAGAAATGTCCGTCCGTCCGACCGACTGACTTGAACTGACCATAATCTACTACACTACCATAATATTCATGACATAAATTTGCATAAATTTATCTACGGACATCTTATTCACATACCAAAAAATTAAATCATGAATAAAAAATATTTAAAATTAAACATTAAAACTTCTATCCGGCAGAGTTGAAACAAACGTACCCAATGATAAAAGTCAACTCCGAGGCTATGTACTGACAGTAAGCAATATTTGCCCCATATATGGCAATATGAAAACGAAGTAACCATATGGAGTAAATATTGTTTCCTGCTTGCAAATGGTAACATCATACTTATAGTGCGTATTCTTGAAATGACGTCACTTACAGAAGAGGTTGTAAATCCCATAGCAGCACTCATATGTAGATTGTAATGTCATGATAATGATAATAGTTGCACTTCTCATCACTTCATAATTAGCCGTCAAAAATATCACATTACAAGTTCTATGAGATAAACACTATGTCACTCGATGATATCTCTGTTATATAACACCAATAAGCTGAGTTGAAAAGATGAAATACAACATAGTTATCTACACATATATCTTACCGGTGCAAATTAACTGAAAGTATAGTAAAACCTGACTTAAAGACCACCTCAATAATAAGACCACCTCAAAATTAAGAACAATTTTCTAGTCCATTTTCACTATTTTGCACTTTATTTAACCTCAATATCAAGACCACCTCAATATTAAGACCAGTTTCAAAGTGTCCCAATGGTGGTCTTATTATTGAGGTTTTACTGTAGCAATAAAAGGATTAATACATAAAGACCATGTTCAAGATTCACAAAAAAACGGGTTTTACTCTAACTTAAAATTGAAATATCACGTAATTTTGAATTGGCACGATGAAGACAATAACACGGTCGAAACCTTGTTTTATAAAGTACAATATAGCTCTACCAACCTAATAGACTTCCTAAATCAACTGACAATTTCCTGAAATGCCTTTTACAAAGTTAATTGAGGGATGTCGCCAATTAAATCTTGAATTTGCGTTTATATAGTTGAGGTCGGTTTGGGACGCACTTGAGAATTTCTGTGTGAATTCAGATTTGAGAGAAATTTCATTGGGCGAGAGCTCATCTGATTTTGATCTACACGTGCAATAATTAATTATGGCCGGAATTTGTCCCTACCCAGAATTGTGTAATAATTCCATAAATAAAATCTTAACAAGACATGACAGGCGAACTTGAACGGCACCAAGTTCACAGTTTTGCAGGAAATATACTTAACAAAAGTGATAAGTAGTACTCCGATGACATATTTAGTATTGCAATCAAATACGAATATATCAAACGGAAATTTTTAGACACACAAAGTTCTATATAGCTGTAATGTTTCTAATAATTTTCAGCACAAAATATAACCTATTCATTGAAATCAAGCCAATAACATAACACCGAACAGAAATAAAAAGTCACATATTAACTTTGATCGCCGGGTAATGACTAGTTAATGTCTGTCAGTGATATTCTTCCCATATCGTGCCCATGATGCGTTAATCCACCACAGAACAGGTTCCAAAAGTTATTAACAGAAGTGGCAAATATTCCCAGGAATTGTAACTTCATCGTGTCAATGAGAAGAAGATGCCAAGCCGTTATCTAGGCATGCGACGGTCACACCAATGACCAATGAAGTTAATCTGACCTTTTATTTCTGTTCGGTGCTGGAAAATTCTATCATACAGCCCCATATAGGATGAGTCTCGTGCTGATGACGTCACACAATGACGTCACGTAACATTGAATACTAACTTGAATTAGTTTAATAATATTTTATTGTATTTATACATATAACTATCATATTTGTATACATATAACTATCATATTTGTATACATATAACTATCATATTTGTATACATATAACTATCATATTTGTATACATATAACTATCATATTTGTATACATATAACTATCATATTTGTATACATATGACTATCATATTTGCACAAACGTACAAATAACAACATGATCAAGGGCCCTCCCCCAACTTGAATTAATTTGTTACTGCGTCTATAAGCAAAAATCCCTCAAAACTTTAGTTGTTTCATTGAATCTCGCCCTTTATTTCTTAAAAAATGTAGACTCTATGCAAGAAAAAGAATCTTTAACTGGCTTTGTGTGCGGATGGAAATAGCCGGTTGTCGGGTAACTATGTCGCAGGAACTCCGCAGATCCTCGTTCCCGCCAAAACAGTCACCCTCATTGCGGATATTTCTCTCCGTACCGGAAGCCAGTGAAATATTCTTCAATTCTATTTTAATATCTTCTTAATCATAAAATAAACGTATTCCATAGAAAGATGTTAAGAATGTAAATAAGATTGCGCAAGGTGTCTTATCTCCACTTTTAAACCCGCTGATCCTGAATTCGAATTTGCCAACAATGGAGTCAAATACTTGAATTGTTTCAACTATAAAAAACGATAATTGCCTAAGTATTTTGGGGAATTGCAGTTCAAATGTTGCGTTCAAACATTCTAGTATTTTTTTCTTAAATGGCTTAATTGAAATACGAATTAGCAAAATCGATTTTGGGAAACTAATTTCAATTGTGCAAAATTCAAGTTTAATCTAATTTGATGTTCTCTCCCTCACTGACATATGACACAGAATCGTTTAGAACATTTTACGGAAAATAAACATGAAATAATTTAAATGAATTGTACAGTCAGAAAAAAGGCATTACCGTAGACTGGTTATATAGATCCTCCATTTAATTTTGTGGTTTATCAATGCTATAGTGAATCAGTCCACGTTGTAATAATAAAGAGATGATTGGACTGGTCGAAATAACCAAAACATCAACTAGTATTTAAAAATAAATATTCTGAAAAGCATAGTCTGTTAAAGATGTATCTGGCTGATCTGAACATAAAATGTTTGAATTGGCTTCATCCAGTATTGTTGTTACATTGGCTTAAATATCTCTAATAAAAACCATTGCAATGTATAACCGATTGGAAATATCTTGTTTTACCATATTACTAACAGACACAATTTGTAAAATACCCTGATTGTTAAAAAAGGGAAGTTTAAAAACAATTATGATGTACAAACATCTTTCTTCACCAAATACAGATGAATACATTATGAGTTCATTCTTTGTTAATGCATGTTTATTGATATTTTAACTACCTATATAGGAAACATATTTTTCATGTTTGTTTAGGTAAACAAATGAACAAAAATGAGCATAATATTACTTTAACACTATCATCCGTACCTGTTTGTGACTTTCCTGATTGAATACAATAACACAGCAATGTAACCTGTATAGTAAGACCACCCTTGGGTCTGAAGACACTCGCTCTTATTCGTGAGGCGGTCGGATTATGTACCTAGAACATGGGCGGGAAACTGGAAACTGGTCTTATGAATGAGGTTTTCTCAATTTTGAGGTGGTCTTTAGTTGAGGTTTTCTGGTACTTTTATTTTGAGGGTCACAAGCTGGCAATGACGTTAAAGTAATAATATGCTCAATTTGTGTTCATTTGTTTACCTTACCAAACATGAACAATATATTTCCTATAGTTAAAATATCAATAAACATGCATTAACCAAGAATGAACTCATAATGTATTAATCTGTATTTGTTGAACAAAGATGTTCCAGTTCTTCCAGTTTTGTAACTATTTTACAGATTTTGACTGTTAGTAATATGATAAAAAAACAATTTTTCTATCAGTTATTCATTGTAATGGCTCTTATTGGAGATGTTTTCGCCAATGTAACAACAATATTCAGATGATCCAGGTACATATTTAAATATATTATATAACATTTCTGAATGCTTCTCTGCAGACGGACACAGCAGCTGGGTTACTGACATTGGATACATTCCTCGAAAACAAATCCACTTTACTGAGCAGACAAAAAAATATAAATAAAGTTTGCACCCGTAGGTAACTCATTACGAGTATACTTTGCTTTTCCGCGATTTTTTTTCATTTAAAATTGACAAACAAATTTCCCCCGCCTGCAAGATTGCGCCTATTTACGTCTGTTGTTGGAAACTTGTCAAAGTTCGTTTTGGTCCAAAATCACTAAAATAAACTTCACTTTCCAAACATCACAAAAACAGAATTTTACATCTTTACCCAGACTAATCTAGCAGAGAGTGTAAATTTTAATTTCCCAACATTCGGTCTACTCATTAAAGAAACCACAGAAATTGGACTTTATACCGTCTTTCCACAGTAATTTTGTGGAATTACAGTTGACAAATTAAGATCCAGCGTCAATTTTAAGTTGCTTAACCAATTACGCAAAGCATTCGAAACACATTCACCGGATGTAAAAGGACTCAATATCACGACTCTACAACATAATACGCACGAAAACATTTGTCGTCTTACCGTCCTAGCCTTTCATGCTTGTCAATACACCATTCTCCAGACATACCCTCCTCCGGTTAAATGCAATTAAAGAGAAAGGGGTGTTAATTTATGACCTGGCTACAATTAAAATTCGACCAAAAAGGAACCCAATTCAATTAGATACATTCGGGTTTCTAATTACAAAAGATAATAAGTCTGTCGCCGATTTTGGAACTCCATCGCTCAGCCATCTCGATGGCAACGCGCAGGAATATTTGACAAACAAGTCCCTCGTAGTGGTGCGATAGTGTATCACTCCGCAGCAGATAATGGACAACTATATGGAACTAATTATATAAGTGTGTAGCGGGAAAGGCTTGTTTCCCTATCTAAGATATTAAATTAAATTACTGTCTTACCCCAGGTAACGACATTACACAAAACTTGTCTCGTATTGTTAAATTCAAAGTTAGGGCGGCTTTCCATCAATTTTTCATACGTAATTGGTCCTATCGGCGTCTTAATTGAGTAATAGTCCTCATCGCTATCAAGGGACCTAAGGTTCGGTGTCATTCGCTTGTAATTAAGTTATAATTATCTATCTACTAGGTGCCCGTATGACAGCTAATCGCGAAAATGACCAGAAGTATTCCGAGTAATTGGGGAAAGAGACGGAGTACGATTCAAAGGTGAAAATTCCATGTGGCGAAATATTCCTTTAAAGTCAACTACAAAAAAGTTCTAGCAAAAGTAAAACGAAGTACAGACACTATCGTCTGCAAATGATTGTCTTTTCTTTCAGCTGTCATTAGCATGTTTTACATTTTTCGTGTGTTTTTTCAGAATGTGACTTTGACTCCAGTGGGGAACAAGATCCACATTGTGACGATATGGACGGAAATGGGAGCGAAATAAGCGAAAGTGACGGAAAGGATGGAAATGAACAAAAAGGAAAAAGTTTCGATTCTTCAAAACATGGAAAACCTCGTCGAGCAAGAACTGCATTTACATATGAACAATTAGTTGCTCTTGAGAATAAGTTTAAAACAACGAGATATCTGTCTGTTTGTGAAAGACTAAATCTAGCATTAGGTCTGAACCTTACAGAAACACAGATCAAGATTTGGTTCCAAAACAGAAGAACGAAATGGAAGAAACAAAATCCCGGAATGGACGTAAACAGTCCGTCATTACCGCCCTCTACTGGAGGTTTATCGTCTCTGATGTCACCGTATTCGGGACTATATTACGGACAAGCGTTACACCCGTATCTGACGGCTCCGCATTTAACGGGAGCCCTAGGATTGCTAAAGGCTCATCCTGCGTATTTAGACAGTAAACATCCACTGTATTATTCATACTTATCACAGTCGAGATAACAGAGGCAATGTGCGTTCAGATGCTTAGCTTTGTGTTGATAAACAATGTTTTCGATCGTTTTTACAAGTATTAAGTTGACAATCTTATCAAAGCACTGGAACTGAAATCGGTTGTATGAAGCTAATCTGTAAATATAATCTACCGGTGTTTTATTATTGCCAAGTAAAGTAGTGTTTTGCGTATTTCGAACAATCTGTTTTGAATGCAGTGAAATGAGTCGAGGTTTTCGATTGACAGTATAATTATATAATATGAAGTGTAAATGACGAGCATGTATGCCCTTAAAGAGAATCTCATTTGTCTTTAGAGCATGTCAGGGAGTAAATGCTGTATCCTCACACTATCTGTGTAGTTAAAACTGAAAAAAAACTTCGATAAAATTTTGAGATTAAATATCGATCTCAAGCTTAAGTGACACCACGAGATTATTATGTATCAATGTAGTTGAAGTCTTCATTTACTGGTCGTTACCCCATTTACTCGAGTACAACTGAAGCAACTGTTAAATAAGCAAGAAGTCACGTGCACCTTCCTGATGTGTCATTACTTAGGCATGAATGATTGCTCAAATGTTTGTATATTTCTAGAAATTTTGTTGATTTAAATGTCAACATTTCTGACTCTTTGAATGAAATATTGATAAACAAGGCAGGTTGTTAGATCTCCCATGAGGTAGACAGACCCGGGTAATAAATTCGTTATCGCATCGTTAGAACACCAAGAAGTCAGGCACAAACGTGTAATAAATTGTATATTTCATGGCAGGATCGAAGATGTAAGGACAACGTATATAATAAATGGGTTACTACATGTTTGAACACCTAGGAGTTAGGGCAACCCATGCAAAACATATATTACATAGGTTGCTACAAATTTGAAAGTCGAGGCGAGTTGTGTTGGGCAAACTTAATAAACGGGTTTTACGTCACTATACTACCCCTATCTTAATGTGCTATCTCATTTATATTGTACATGTATGCAAAAAACTTTTCCTGAAAAAAATACCAATGTCATATAATTGCATTTTAAAATTGAAGAAAAGATGCCTTGTAGTAATATCATTATTCTGAATTTGCATCCGTCTGTTCACAATTTACAATAATTTTATTTCAATACTTTAAGTACGATATAATTAAGATAGCTTTTAAATCTACGTCTGACAAAAAATCTACCATTTTATAATCAGTCAATCTCTTTGACTGTTATTACCGATTTAAAGTAACACAGTTATTAAAATGTAACCATATTAATAAATCATATCATTTATGAATTTGCGGTTAGAAGTAACATCTTAGTGGGATTATATCCTTTACACCATTGAACATTCAAACATATATTACGACTGCTATTATTCGATTTCTTAACCAAAACGATCGTTAGTCATTCCCTAATAAATGTATAATTTTTCTTAAATGAAAATGTCGGTATTATTTTTGTACATTGTTCCAGTTTATTGTTTTAACACCTTTTTGTAAATGGGGTGGGAGGCAAGATGGTATTATATGTGAGGAGGGGTATGGTGGCACCATGCATACAGGGGGCACTGTGACATCATGTATTAACTTACAATACGTAATCACGCACATTTTGGTGGAAGAAATAATGTTTGTACCTGTTATTGACAAATTATTTTGTATTTTTATGTGTTGTTTTAGAAATCGGCATACAATTTAAAGTTATTCACATTTTGCATTATATTAATGCTACGCGTCAAGTTTTTTTATTACTTACAAGTATAACAGCTCATTATTTCAAATAACTGTATTTTATCAGTGCAAAGTCCCAAAGACTGTGCATACCAATATGTTTCAAAAGAACACCATTATCTAGAATATTCCCATATTTAAGTATACCTTAAAACTTATTTATTCACGTACTTGTGTTGGCCCATCAAATTTCGGAGGATTCGATATCGATTCAAACAGTTCTTATCTTATCGACCGTTTAGTTTAACCTAGGTCTTTTGTAGTTTGTTCACGTTCGCTGTGGACAAATGTATCTTAAATCAGTGACATCACATCACGTGGTCGAATCTTTACTGATATTGAAGTTGGTTTTGACGTCATCAATACTTGAGCGTCGCTGTACGATTCCAACCTCTTCTTTAAGTGATGTCATTTCCAGAAAACGTCACATGTGACGTCACCATGTACTGACCGTAAGCAATATTTGCTCCATATGGCAACACGAAAACAAAGTGATCATATCGAGGGTGCAGTGCAAGACTATACTAAATCCTATATAAATACATAGGAGTTATGAGAGTCTTGCACTGAACCCTCGATATGGAGTAAATAGTGTTTCCTGCTTGCAAATAGTGACATCACATGTTGCGTTTTCTTGAAATGACGTAACTTACAGAAGAGGTTGGAAATCCCATAGCAGCTCTCACTTGTGCTCTGATGATTATTTATACCCCATGCGCATTTCTTCAAATACGAACCAGAAATTACTGATCACCAACAAGTGTTAACTATAGTACATACAACAACTTGTCTGGTTTATATGGAGAACCATGACCCTTATTGGGCCTTTATAAAACTTGTATCATGTATTCAGTTGAAATCAGATTGTATAAAGTTTATTATTATCTTATTTAATAAATAAACACAATACTTAATATAAACGGTTTGTTATTTTTTGCATATATCTATTTATTAATACAGTATAACTTGTGTGTAAGGAACGCTATCGGAACCCTGAACAAACTGTCCAGAACTTCGTTATATCAGTTGTTTGCTACGTTCATAATGATTTAAATACAACCTGTGCATTTAGGGCTTTAAACGTGTTCGTTATATCCAAGTGTTCGTTATATCAGTGTGAAGCGTCAACCATTAGCAACCTATGCAGTGCTTATAGCTTACATCAATCATCCCCAATGACAGTCTCTTGTGTTTCTAAGCAGTACTCGATTCTAACTTTGGGATTGTGAACATCGCGGAAAGATATCACCCAGAGGATTCGAACTCGACTGTTGCCGAGTATGATATACCGAACAATTACACACATCTGCAAAAACAACATAATGCGCCTGTTAGTGAATCGACTCTGAGTTTAGTTTATAACCCCCAGATCTCGATGGAGATGAGAAAACAATATAAGTATAACCTCACGTCAAGACCACCTCGAAATTAAGACCACAACATTTATTTGACCGTATTTTGATAATTCATTATGTTTTGAATATTTCTTCTTTTTAACATTTTAACTAGGGTGATCTCACAATTAAGACCGACTGTTTAACAAACACAAATTATGTTCTTTTTATCGAGGTCTCACAGTAGAGTGAAACAAGTTATTTGAGCGATTAGATTTGTTCTGTACTTAATTTAGTCACACAGAAAGATCGGTGGCGATTTCCGTTTATTCGTCATTTCATACACCACCGAAAGAAAGAATGGATTTCATTTGTTCATAGTTAAGAATTTTACGTATATATGAAATGAAGTGTTATGAACTTATACAATTATATACACTGCCATCCAAAAGTTTCTGCACACATGAATATTTTGGATTTCATTACTGTTTCATGCAGAATTTCAAATAAGCGTGTATGACCATGAAGTAAAATTATTCATCCCACTTCTGTGATGGATAGTTAAGAATAAAAAATGTGCTCATTTCAGCAGCAGCATCAATCGACCTGTATCCAAAACCAGCATTTGTATTAACTGATTGATCTGACACAAAAAAGAGATAATTTGTTTTAGTACACATTTATAAATACTTTTCAGAATATTATTGCTGTGTCAAAAAGAATTTTCAATTTATTGCACGTGACACAAATATGAAAATACATTAATTACAATGGGAATTGTCGAAGTGAGAAGGAACTTTAGGAGGGCAGTGTGTATGTGTCTGTTCGTGTATTGCTTTTAAATTGGATATACATAGTGATCCTTAATAAATTAAGTCAATGTTAGTTTTCTTATATTTTATAATCACTAAAAAATAACCATACGTTCGTTCTGTTTTGTACTAAAGTAGTTAAACAATTGAAGAAATAACGGTCATCCAAAGTAACCGAGGGTAAATAAATGCTTTAGTACTTAAAAGCTAATCACGTTAATCTACTAAAATCGACAGTTGTGATTTACGTATTTACTTGACCCCTTAAGGGTTTTTTGTACAGCCCCTGTGTAAATATTTTCATAGATTTGTCGATGTATTTATTTAAATGTTTATTAAACAGATTGCTGATCAAATCAAGAGGGCGATTTCGCGTGTAAACGACAGCGACAACATTCTAAGATATAATAAAGAAAATATTAGTTAAAGCTAAATCAATTTATATTCTAATATGTTGGTATTGCGTACCGTTAATTGAAAACAAATTTATCCAATTACTTTGATCCTGTGCGCAAGTGGACTTTATTTAATCTAATTTCGTGTTAAATAGATCCGATAAGTGGCTTTTTCCTGTATTTTGTCAAAATGTTCCTCTTTTTTTTTGTTACCAAGTAAACCGCTAAAATAACAAAGATTCTCTTAAAATACCCATAAATAGCGAAACTTCTATAAATAATTAATTGACAATGGTATAGATAGAAAAATCATTTGGCGTGAAATTTATCAATTGGAATTTGTTTTTGATGCTTAGTGAAGATGTAATGACGTTAGATAGAGTTAGGCAATTGTGTTTATACTTTTGCTTCGTCCGTATTTCCTTGATAGTCCGCAATTGTGCTTTCTATTTTATTGTCGTTCAATCTGACAAGCTAGGTCCTTTCTTTCCCTGTACTATTAAGCCACGCTTCGTGCAATGGAACTTTATTCCAGTTTAACTTAATTTGAACAAAAAATTTGTAAAATCGGATGGAATAGTTCAGATGTATGAGAATTCGGAAATCCTTGGTCGATACTGTAGTGTCATTAACGAGGTGTTCCGGATGAAAAGTCGCCTATTTAGTCGTGTATTCCGGTCATGATAAAACCCGTCATACAGGTGCGATCCAACGTACGGTTCCATGTTCAAACCGACTTATATGCCCAACTCATTCCCACGTTACCGTTAGAAAATGACACGGGCTATTAGACACGCCGCAGTCTTAATGGAATAACGATAATGCATACTAGCGTTTTGTCTCTTAGGACATAACATTCCATATACACACAATATCTTCATCGATGTATAATTGCCAGTCACATGAATAATATATTCAGTTAATAAACTGTGACGAAATACCACTAAGTATTCGATAAAAAAACATAGTCTCTTTTACTTAAATATAAGTCCATTACGATTTTAATATTTTATGTCTGTACTCGATTCCAGCGAATAATTAGTTTTACTGTAATAACTTAATTACTAAGATTGTCACCTAGGGTGAAAATCATTGGGGACATAATTGAAGAACTTGATTTTAAGCTTCATTTAATACTTTTAACGAGCATCCACTCGGAACATTTATAAAGCTTGTATCGCCTCTCACATGTTCATATTTGCAAATACATCGTACATTCGAAAATTCGATAACTTATTAATTGCGCGACATCGATTATTAACAGACAAGACATGCACAACCACGTCTAATTGCAATACCACAGTTAAATCGCTCATTAAACAGAATAAGACAAAACCTAGATAGTACAAGGGTTGTTGGGTACAGTATTTACCGGCGAGTATTCAGAAATTCGTTAGACTTAATTGCCTTTTCTATGCCGTCTTTAATGTGCACAGTACTATAAAATTGAGTATGTAGACCAGTCTCAGAACGAGGCATTTGTATACCAGTCTCAGAACGAGGCATTGTAGACCAGTCTCAGAACGAGGCATTGTAGACTAGTCTCAGAACGAGGTATTGTAGATCAGTCTCAGAACGAGATATTGTAGACTAGTCTCAGGACGAGGTATTGTAGACCAGTCTCAGAACGAGAGATAGTAGACCAGTCTCAGATCGAGGCATTCTAAACCAGTCTCGGATCGAGGCATTGTAGACCAGTCTCAGAACGAGGCATTGTAGACCAGTATCAGAACGAGACATTGTAGACCATTCTCAGAACGAGGCATTGTAGACCAGTCTGAGAACGAGGCATTGTAGACTAGTCTGAGAACGAGGCATTGTAGACTAGTCTCAGAACGAGAGATAGTAGACCAGTCTCAGAACGAGGCATTGTAGACCAGTCTGAGAACGAGGCATTGTAGACTAGTCTCAGAACGAGGTATTGTAGACCAGTCTCAGAACGAGAGATAGTAGACCAGTCTCAGATCGAGGCATTCTAAACCAGTCTCGGATCGAGGCATTGTAGACCAGTCTCAGAACGAGGCATTGTAGACCAGTATCAGAACGAGACATTGTAGACCATTCTCAGAACGAGGCATTGTAGACCAGTCTGAGAACGAGGCATTGTAGACTAGTCTGAGAACGAGGCATTGTAGACTAGTCTCAGAACGAGAGATAGTAGACCAGTCTCAGAACGAGGCATTGTAGACCAGTCTGAGAACGAGGCATTGTAGACTAGTCTCAGAACGAGGTATTGTAGACCAGTCTCAGAACGAGAGATAGTAGACTAGTCTCAGAACAAGACATTGTAGACCAGTCTCAGAACGAGACACTGTAAACCAGTCTCGGAACGAGGCATTGTCATTGGTCAATATAAAGACTGTGTAAATGACCAACCAATCAGAGGCAGAAGCTTTGAGAATGACCTCAGTTTTATAACCTTTATCTACAGTTGCAGTCCGATCTATCACTCAACAATGACCAAAACATCGGGTGGAACGGTCAAAGCAACTCAGTGATGGAAACAATTGATATTAAAGTTATAAGAATGCCATTTAGTTTTCTTCCAGCTGACAAGTGTGTTTCAAACCGCCAGGACATATTGTTAGTTCATGGAAAAGAAAGCCGAGACTACACCTGTTCACAAGAATGTCGCAGATATTAATGCCCAAAAAAAAGTCGTAGATAATGTACGAAAGAAAGTTGAGGATTATGTACAAAAGAAAGTCGATGATAATGTACAAAGAAGTTCGAGGATAATGTACAAAGAAGGTCGAGGATAATGTACAAAGAAGGTCGAGGATAATGTACAAAGAAAGTCGAGGATAATGTACAAAGAAGGTCGAGGATAATGTACAAAGAAGGTCGAGGATAATGTACAAAGAAGGTCGAGGATAATGTACAAAGAAGGTCGAGGATAATGTACAAAGAAGGTCGAGGATAATGTACAAATAATGTCGAGGATAATGTACAAAGAATGTCGAGGATAATGTACAAAGAAGGTCGAGGATAATGTACAAAGAAAGTCGAGGATAATGTACAAAGAATGTCGAGGATAATGTACAAAGAATGTCGAGGATAATGTACAAAGAAAGTCGAGGATAATGTACAAAGAAAGTCGAGGATAATGTACAAAGAAAGTCGAGGATAATGTACAAAGAAAGTCGAGGATAATGTACAAAGAAAGTCGAGGATAACGTACAAAGAAAGTCGAGGATAATGTACACAAGACAGTCGAAGATAATTTACAAAGAAAGTCGAGGATAATGTACACAAGACAGTCGAAGATAATGTACAAAGAAAGTCGAGGATAGTGTACACAAGACAGTCGAAGATAATGTACAAAGAAAGTCGAGGATAGTGTACACAAGACAGTCGAAGATAATGTACAAAGAAAGTCGAGGATAGTGTACACAAGACAGTCGAGGATAATGTACAAAAGAAAGTCGAGGATAATGTACAAAAAAAGTCGAGGATAATTCACAAAAGAAAGTCGAGGATAATGTACAAAATAAGTCGAGGATAATTCACAAAAGAAAGTCGAAGATAATGTACAAAAGAAAGTCGAAGATAATGTACAAAAGAAAGTCGAGGATAATGTACAAAAGAAAGTCGAAGATAATGTACAAAAGAAATTCGAGGATAATGTTCAAAAGAAAGTCGAAGATAATGTACAAAAGAAAGTCGAAGATAATGTACAAAAGAAAGTCGAGGATAATGTACAAATGAAAGTCGAAGATAATGTACAAAAGAAAGTCGAGGATAATGTACAAATGAAAGTCGAAGATAATGTTTTCACATTTTAAAACATTTTGATACTGAAAAGCTGATGTGTAAAAGGAAGCGATATTACGATCAGTATGTAAATGTGATGACTTTGGTTAGCGATATTACGATCAGTATGTAAATGTGATGACTTTGGTTAGCGATATTACGATCAGTATGTAAATGTGATGACTTTGGTTAGCGATATTACGATCAGTATGTAAATGTGATGACTTTGGTTAGCGATATTACGATCAGTATGTAAATGTGATGACTTTGGTTAGCGATATTACGATCAGTATGTAAATGTGATGACTTTGGTTAGACTTAATTCTAGATTTCGACTCTATATTATAGAGAACCGGACTCCTAAACTCTCGCGAATTTCATAATCCCGTAATTCGGCGCGAGAACTGGTAAGTAACCCAGGAAGTAGTCATCGATAAGGATTAACATAGGTTGTGTGAACTTGTTTCACAAACGATGTGAAATAAATAAGTTCTAACGAAGCTATTATTCTGCAAGAAACCAATACGGGTAGATACTTATTGATAAATATAATACACATCTGGAAATGAAATCAGTCTCGTATCGACGACGTTAATTTATTTTTATATAATGGTGTATTTCTATGCAGATCGTCTGCGCCTCATTGAGAAACTTACGACAAAACGTCTTCAACAGCCGAACGTTATCATAACTATCAATTCTTAGCAAGAATATTAACGAAGCATATCACGTGAAGATAGAAATCATAGTTTTACATTTTATTTACATTACTTTATCAACGCGGGAATTATTATGTATAAGTATGTATGGGAACAAGTTTACAGACTAGGAAGAGAGGTGGGGAGGGGGTAATTTCACACTATCTCAATAAGACTGTTTCATAAAAGCATCCTAAATGTTGCTGAGAGTGCAGACGATAGATTTTATCTCCCACAATGAAATGTATATTCGAATGTAGAAGAAATAGCGACATATTGAGGCGGTGTATACAGTGCAACCTCACCAGAGCAACTCCCTGTTTGGACCGGCATATCTAGGCTGTTGTTGAAAGGTTGTTGTTCTAAAGGGTGAAGTTGATAGTTAATTCTTACTACAAGAAACATTGATACTGTTGTTGATGGAGTGTTCAGGGCCGCCCTGGTATGGTGACAATGTATTGTTAGTTTGCATTACAGTAGTAGCTGCAATAGTGTCCTAGTTGGAAATGTTCAAGTCCAATCTAAACTTGAACCTTGACCTTTAGAAACATTGACCTTCACTTTTACTATTTTGATACTCTAACCAACAGGAAACAGCGGATGATATGAGCACGCAATTTTACATTTGTTGTTCATGTTGTAACATCAGAATGAACATTTGTATTGCAATTTTAACTGTAAGTTCAGTGGTGTTCGGCGAGTTGTTGACCTTACCAGCTTTCGATTGTTTCCACTTGTTGTTGCTGGCAACTGACACATTCTTCACAAGAAACAGAGGCGAAGGACGACTGACGTCACATTGTGTTATCTTCACTTAAAACAGATTGGAAATTCATGTCTCGCAGACAATCGAACTCACGATATTCAGATGGCTAGTTTTGTGTTGCGGCGCGTTTAGAGGTCACCGGAAGTTGGCTTTATTCAGTCTAGATCATCAATTCGCTCCCGTATAAGCGTTTCAATGGTTGGAAAAAAACGATAAATTGCGATGTTGATATAAGATATATTTGGACGATCGTTTACGCCCTATGTAAATGAAATCTTAATGCAGAAAAAATCTGCGCAAATTACTGCTGTTACAAGAACTTAGACCAGACTGCGATACGGGAGGTGTCGCTCTTAATCGATTATTTATGCTACCAATTTACGGCAGCGAATTTGTTACATTATTGATGAAAACAAGCACCACGCCATTTTTATTTGTCAGTACAATTAAGTAATTAACTCTACCACTTTGTTTAATTACCATAATTATGGAGGAAACGAAATTAAACTCAGCCATGACGACCATTTGATGTTTGTGAAATGGAATGTCAATAAATGACGAAACGATGTCGTAAAAACACATCAGCAGTTCAAATCTCGCACATTCTCGCTTTTAATGAAATAACACGAGGAAAGAGAAACTATTGCCTTCATCGAATGTGTCAGCAAATGAGAAAATACTCCTCTCGTCGAATGAAAGTTTGGCGAAATTAAAATGACACCATTTCAAATAGACCTGAAAACGGTAAATGTCGTAAAATGTCCTCAAAATTTAGAAATAAAATCCGTCTCAAGGTGTGGAGCCGTCAAGATTTGAAAATAATGTATCGGAGGGTAAACCATCAAATTTTGAGAACATATAGTATACAAATGTAGGATTGGTTAGTAAATCTCGTTGTTATGGGGGTAGTGTTCACGTACATCCCATAAAAATAGAAATAAGTTAAGGTATGCCTCCTAATGAGAAAGGGTACTTATTCCCCTTGAATAATTATGTATGGCAACTATAAATGTAAATTTAATTTCACACTACTTATTTGATAATAAATAATTCAATATTGACTGATATTCACTATACATTTTTAAAAGGGGTGTTTATTACAAAATTAAAATATTTATCATTCTTGATAAAGGGAGGTAATTCACTAAAACACTTAAAAAAGGGACTTAATTAGCTTGAAATGAATCATACTTCTGATAAAGATAATTAAAATAGCAAAATGCAGTTTCAACATGTGTTGGAAAAAAATACACTGCATTCTGTTAAAAATGATTTTTTTTTTGCAAAAACTGGACGGTATATTTTTTTTTGAATGTAGATATAATTCATGTAACACAAATAATTTCATTTGTAGACAATTTGATTCGCTACTGATATTTAAGTTTTCTAACAGAGTCAATATTTCTATGTTCAGATGATATTTGCCCTTTTCTAAATATTTTATCACACAAATGTCCCAAAAATCATTATGGTTTTTTTTCTTAAGAAAATGAATCTAACTGACCCTTTTATCAGTTTATTGTTCAAGGCGAACGCATTTCAGAAACGAATGGTAAAAAATCATTTACCTCAGACATTATGATCTTTAGGGTGCTAACACCTTAAGTCTCAAATAATCTTGGAAATTCAATAATTATCTACGCTTGGATCAAAGGCAGAAAACGTAAGTAAAAACAATTATACAGTCAATGAGTTCTGCTTAAATTTTGTTTATATGCTGAATTCTGAAATCTACGCTATATATAGAGTACTAAAGCTTTTGGGGAATATTTCCTGAATTAAAATGTTTAAATATATTACGCCTTGCGTATACATTGTATTTGTAATTTCTGGAAGAGAAGATGAATAATAAAAATAAAAGTAATGCTAATGATAATAATAATAATAAGCGTTAAAATATTAAAAAATAGTAATATGTAAAGAGATGGTGATGACAATGAAGATAATCATAACTTTAATGATAATATTAATGATAATACTTATAATATTAATGTTAATAGTAATAATATTACTGATAATAAAGATGCATATAACAATTCTGAACAATAATTCATGTTTTATATGTTGTATTTTAATACACGTATACATCCAGTGGTTTGTTTCATTTAGTTCGCAGTAATTACTCGTATTAACAAGCAGTTGATCAAAAACTTTCGTTGTGTAAAAACGAAATTTTGTCAGAAAAAAGTATGAAAAAGTCAGGTCCCTTGGTAACGATTTCCCCTTTATAAATGAACATGTTCATGTAGTTTCTTTCATATTGTCCAATGTCACTGGTTTTACCGCATTTAGGTTCGATGTTGACGCGTACTTATTTATAATATTCAGAAATTCGTTTCCATTTTCTGATTATTAAACCCCGTGGCCCTTTGAATAATGTTCACAGTGTGTGCTGGGCGCGTTAGATATCCCAGATTTGACAACAGCCGCTCAATTCAACGATCACATTCTAATTACGACAGACTAATTTTACAGCGATTAAACTTCTTTAAAGGAGCATCGACACCGAAATCAAGTCAATAAGATGGATTTAGGGGATAAAAAGGGGCTCATAATGACGTTGCTCCTAAAAGGGCCAACCCTTATTACTGACTCAATTGAGTTCGGAAATTCAATGTTAGTGTTAAATCGTCCGAAAATTTGAATTAAGTTAAGAAGCGGGATCCCGGATAATTTCAATGACCGTTTTTATCGGGCTTTTAGCCACGACTATGAATTAGATTGCGAAGAAATTAACACAGAAAGCGAGTTTGATGATATAATTAAAGTCGATAGTAAGGTTGAGCATGTTCCTAATCTATGTGAAGGATTATTACGTAGTTTACAACATCTAGATAACATTTTCTCACGATTTGAAATAAATGTAACTTGATGAGGCATAAATGGCATTTTTGTGAAGTCAACTTATTTTGGATTAAAATTCTGTTTAAAACCAATTTTGTTTTTACCGAGATTTCAGCTTTGTAGCAGCTATTGTTTTCGGTATTGAACAAACGGAACATATCTTTTATTGTTCAGACACAGATTGCAAAACATTATATTTTGCAATAATATGTCAACAGATCAAATTGATAGATATATGTACAATAACGGACATATATGTAAACATAAAGATTTGGAGGTTGGGATGATGCTCACACTTTATTATAGTCAGACGAACAAATTAACATGATCTTGACCTTTTGATGATGATGATACTAAAATTATGATTCAGAACTAAAAATAAAACGTTTTTGATAGAAGATGTACGACAAATCAGCAGCATTACCACATACATGTATGCATTCAATACATTACCACATATACATGTATGCATTCAATACATTACCACATATACATGTATGCATTCAATACATTACCACATATACATGTATGCGTTCAATACATTACCACATATACATGTATGCATTCAATACATTACCACATATACATGTATGCATTCAATACATTACCACATACATGAATGCATTCAATACATTACCACATATACATGTATGCATCCAATACATTACCACATATACATGTATGCATTCAATACATTACCACATATACATGTATGCATTCAATACATTACCACATATACATGTATGCATTCAATACATTACCACATATACATGTATGCATTCAATACATTACCACATATACATGTATGCATTCAATACATTACCACATATACATGTATGCATTCAATACATTACCACATACATTCAATACATTTTAACAAGTCAAAACAAGTTTATTTTCCACATCACCAACATTTTTTGGGAACTCAAATTTTTAATTTGATGTATACCATGTGGTTAAGACAGACATAAGCTATGATACCTGTTAATACCACTGAGGACTACTACAGGGGGTCCACTAGCTGATCAATCTAAAGGGTCACTTTGTTAATTATTGAACGGATTTTACCATTCTATACAACCAACAACAGAATTTAAAGACTGAAGACTTGGTGTCGTTGAAGCAAAGACGGAGCGCTTAGACGCGCTAGAGATGCACAGGTGACGTCTGGATGTGACTACGCACGGCAAAAGCCTCTGTGCTTTTTAAAAGTTCAATTTGACAAAGAACAAGAAACTTCCCAGTCACAATGATTAAGAACAAGTGGTGATCGTGATTTTATCCTAAGTTGTTTACTAATGTTCTGTATGTTCATGTTTTATAAGTATTTCTGCAGACTCCGAACATTTTAAAGTAAATGCGTAACATCGTTCAAATCACAAAAAGACGAAATTCTACACAAACTCGATTCTGAATAGTACTCGCGTGAGAAAAAGCATTTTGACACAACGGTAATACCACCGTTATACGACTTGTATTTCGTAATTTTCAATCGTCATGGAATTCACGTAGCTTAAGTTTCACTGTTTTCGCAGTATTTTTCAACGCCTCTACAGTCGTTTGGATCTGACAATAACGTTGTTTGTCAGCACCCCCTAGCGACGGCGTTAGAAAACGTCATGCTTCAGGGGAGACAAGTGCCAAAACTAACGATGACATTGGGTGTATTCTGAGAAGAAAATTCCTCGTACCTAACGGTGGTTAAAAGGGGAAATTGTTCTTCTAAGTAAAAGTCGTTTCAGTCCGTTTGTCTCACAGAAATGTTTGATTATCACAACTCAGAAAGCACATTACAACGTCTACAGAGCAACAACCTCTCAATAAGAACCGGTACATGCGTCTTCCACAGGGTGCGGCTCTGGAGAGGTTGTCCTGTACGGTACGTTGAACCGAAACATGCGTCTTCCACAGGGTGCGGCTCTGGAGAGTTTGTCCTGTACGGTACGTTGAACCGAAACATGCGTCTTCCACAGGGTGCGGCCCTGGAGAGGTTGTCCTGTACGGTACGTTGAACCGAAACATGCGTCTTCCACAGGGTGCGGCTCTGGAGAGTTTGTCCTGTACGGTACGTTGAACCGAAACATGCGTCTTCCACAGGGTGCTGTCCTGGAGAGATTAGTACGTTGAACCAAACGCTTCATTTTTATCAATTTAGTCTTCAAATTTACTAGGATATATAACACTTCAAAGATAAAGATTTAGTATGTAAATAACGGCTGACTTTCAATGTTGAGGACGCGCCGTGGTCACTCACTGTGGTCACCTTTATCTCCTTTAGCGGTCGAAGCATGTATGATATTAAAAGAAGTGCACTTCACCGACGTGTTAAATAAACTTTGACGATAAATTTCTAATTATTTTTTCAGGCGTTTCTGAAAGTCGCTTTTATTTCACCATATGTTGAAAAAACTACACAATGGAAGAATCATGCAGATACCGAATGGTCAGGGATGAATAAATTCTCAAAGCATGATTTAGAAATCATTACGCGTCCATTTAACCTGCAAGCACCTGATAGGAAATGCTCGTATAGTTAACACGTGGTAGATCATTTACATTTCTCCAAAATAAACACTCTCATTTTTCATTTCAGTGCATTCGGAACGCTTTGGTCAGTACTTAGTATCATGATACACTGAACTCACCAAGGTATTCGGACTTCATTCAGCTATGATACTGTTGATGATATGATGTTGCACAGAAGTTTTTAAGTTTCTTAGCTCTGCGAGCCGCCTCCAGCAGGTGTCGCTAGCGATTTGGGGTTGATTTCGGGCAAATGACTATCATGATGTGCCCCATTTCACATCATTTGCACTAACTGGAACCTATTAGGGGTGATAGCCAACGATCCGTGACTTAGCGATCTGTAGCTGACGTGATAAAGGTCCCTAGAGTGTTGAAGAATGACAGTCATAGATCAGTCACAATGACCGATGGGTAATGTTGGCAGCTGATAGGTAGGAATTTTGAATTAATTAATAATGTTCTGTTTCTACAACAATATTGTTTATTGGCACATAGATTCCCCTTTGTTTAAATTACAGCCATTTCTAACTCTTCTTTCAGTGACAATCATTTTACTCGCATGCAAGAAAATATTCAGAAGTTACACCAACAGTTATGACGACGGTTAAGTATTTACTGAAAAGAAGGATCCTTGGAGCTTGTCCTAACATCATTCCTGCCTGAGACAATGTGGTTGGCAAAAACTCAGACCGGTTGTGTTTATGCCACCGATTATTTTCAAATGGTTTTAGTTATATACGGCGGCTAATAGACCAACGTCCCTGAATTCTCCAGAGTTACCAACCTGTACTTACCTGTTCTTTCGCAAGCAACTGACAGCTTTCCCCGGATGAACAGAGAGGGGGACGGGATGGTGAGGGCGGGCGGGGCGGTGAGGACAAATGAATTTAGATGTATTATCTTCAGCTAAATTGTCACGGAGAATACACGCCCGAGGATCTAATCAACACCCTTTCAGTTTTCAGTTCAGAACTTTCCCATGGGGTTAACGTTCGAACCTACGGTATTGAGGGCCAATTGATTCGGGGTCGGCGACCATGTCCCTTAAACCATATCCTAATCCCCGATAAACCATTCCATTACAACCAATGTTCCTAGACATATGACATGTAATCAAGTACTGAATGATCCATCAGAAGCGAGAAGGAACAACATTTATCTAAAACTAGCATCCGTAACTAACTACTTCCAGCTAGTGTTCATCCATTGCTAAACAACCGAATAACTAGTGACTATCCGAAAGTGAGTTAAATCGCTCAACTCGCCAGACGCTTGCATGGAAAACTCATTAACTCTTCAAGGGTCCGTCAGGGTATGGATTAAAGAAGGGTAACCTTCTAACAAGGGAATAACATCTAGAAATTCACTGAAACTTGTTTCATTTGATGTAAATTCTGTTGAGATATTTAGTACTTTTATTCCCTAAGCGGATTGCTGGTTTTCTAACATTCGAAACGTGAAACATTTCAGTTTAATCACGTGATCATTAAATAATTGCCAGATATCACCCATGCGCAGCATGATTATTGCAGCATTATAAATTATCAAAGACATTCGGGTTAATTTTGTATCTGATTAACGCATGGAAAACAATTAACGCCATCTTGGGTACACTTCGCCGGAAATAACATTGACAGACATTTTGCATTCATGGTATCATTCCGCCATCGCTCGTTTCACTTTATAGTGACTCGTTTAATCGTTTCTCGTTTTTCTGATTATGTTCAAAGAGTTTAAAATACTCAGGACACTTCATGGCCATTTTCGATCCGCTGTTCTGTCGTTTGCAACATGAACGCGTAATCTTAATGATTGCAATTAGCGTCCATTGGAACTAATTACAGTTTGACACTGTAAGGTCTCTGATTATTTGGGGAATTAAGATTATACGATTGGTAGCAACATTTCCGTCACGGCGTGTGAATTTTACGTGTGCATCCGTGCGCATTGACACTACGTATTGATTAGCAGAAACAATGGTGTAATTTGAAATTATAGCTCGATAATACCAGAATGTTTGTGGTTTTGACTCTAAATGATTTTGTTTGTCTGTTTTCATCGGATTTTCAACAACATTTCAGTCATCGATTGCGGCCTGTTGTCCAAACCAGTTCTCCTGGAATTAATTATCAACCAGCAATAACTTGCTCTTCTACCAGCAACTGACAACTTCTCTACATGCGGATAACATGACCGTAGCCAATGGTACGGAAGAACATAACCTGTCCTACACGGGAATCGAATCCGGATCTGTCGGGCGGCAGTCAAGCACTCTACCAACTGAGGTAACCGGACGGCCCCAAGTCAAGATGAAGTTTTGTAAAATGTAACAATACATTTAAAACCTACAATTGGTGACCAGTTTTAGATTATCCGTGTGCTGTAAAGCACGACTAAGTATATTTCAGAAATGATCTTTTATACGATTCTATGACGCTAAATGGCGTAATTTTAGGATCTGCTTGGGATAAAAATGTCATGAAAGCATTTGGACATCTTGTCTCTACTCTGAATTGATGTTCGTATATCCAATCAATCATGAGGTGGTCCCGTGACAGACTGATGTTGAATAAGCATATTATGATCACACATATAGCTGGACGTACGCCATGTCATGATCCAATTAATAAACCGAGATTGATCCACGGACCTCAGTATCTGATAAAATCGGACTTTGATTCAACATAAAAACAAGAAAGACAAAGACAATTTTAAGCCACCGTAGTTTACATGTACAGTAAAACGTTGACCATGAATGAAGGGAAGATGCCAAGCTGCTTGTAAGGACCAAGCTTGTACAAACATTGGTGACGCCAACTGACCAGCGTCTGTAGCTGTAGAACTAGACATTATTCTATCAGACAGTGTTTAGACACATCGTATCAAAATATTTTGTTCATGGTTACACAATCGTTTTAAGCGTATTTTTTGTATTTAATCTATAAATGTTATCAAATAAAAATCAAACAAGCATGGCTGTGGTCTCATATGGTTATGGTCAACTGCAGTTGTGGTATAAACCGTTATGGTCCTTCGCAGTTATGACATATAAGGTTATGGTCAATAATGGTCATAATAAACATGGTTATGACCAATTATGATCATTGTCAACATTGTTATGGACAAGGATGTCAATTTTAAACATAGTTATGGTAAATTATGGTCACTGGAAACATGGTTACGGACATTTATGGTCACTGGAAACATGGTTACGGACATTTATGGTCATTGGAAACATGGTTACGGACATTTATGGTCATTGTAAACATGGTTACGGAGATTTATGGTCATTGGAAACATGGTTACGGACATTTATGGTCATTGGAAACATGGTTACGGACATTTATGGTCATTGGAAACATGGTTACGGACATTTATGGTCATTGGAAACATGGTTACGGACAATTATGGTCACTGGAAACATGGTTACGGACATTTATGGTCATTGGAAACATGGTTACGGACATTTATGGTCATTGGAAACATGGTTACGGACTATTATGGTCATTAGAAACATGGTTACGGACATTTATGGTCATTTGAAACATGGTTACGGACATTTATGGTCATTGGAACATGGTTACGGACAATTATGGTCATTGTGAACATGGGTATGTCGTGTACGGTTATGGTTGCAATATAATCTCTGGTTTGTTCAAAACTCACCATCTTTCTTATTTTTAAGAGAAACAATAATGGATCAATTAGAAACCTATAAGTATGTGTTTGTTGTTGCATGTTTGTTTAATCTTAAGAGGCACTGTGGAACATACTACGGACACGTTGGGATGTTTCAGGTGTTTTGGTTGTTGGAGCTCACTAATTAGTCCCTCTGGAAAATATTTGTGGCGCGGATGAGTACCAGAGAAATACATCAACCTCACACAAGCCCCTTTCTATTACACATGCACTAAACTTGTTTTCACCTTTCTTCTTTAATGTGGTGAATAAAGAATAATCACTAACTTAATCGTTGTAATAATCGAATTTGATAAAGATGAAAATATCCCCAAACATGAAGACACGCAAGAATGCAAAATAAATATAACACGCATTATGTTGTATTTAAAGTGTAGTATATCTACAAAAAAGGGAGTTCGTATCGATAGAAAATTAGCTGGTTTTTATGACGGGTACATTAAAATTTACGATCCACTAAGTTAAAAGTGAACATCTTTGTGGGTTAATCTTAAAATATTATCTCCGTGCCAGGCACATAATGGAACCTAATGGGGCATATTATTACCCAAATTTGAAAGTAACAATTTAATGCCGGTTAATATCACTGACAGTACATGTTGATATATTTATAAGTAACTTAAGTGTTACTATCGACAAGGTCTGTTAGCTTCTCGGCGCTAATAACGTTGTCACGGCCATGATACTGCCGACATTATCATTATGAATAATTTGTTTAATGGGCGCTACAATAATCTATATGGGTAAAAATGTAATAATGACAAATATGTATTTGTATAGATGCTTATTTTGTCGCTGGTGCGAGGTTTTTCTTGTCTGCTCTAATGAATTCGCTGATGATGTTACTGTTGTTGCTTATTCTGTTGTTGGTGTTGCTAATTGCTGTTGTCTTTGCTGACGCCGAGGTTGCTCGAGTTGTTGTCTGTGATGTTGGTTTGCCGCTACAGTAGTTGTTTTTTGCCGCTTATGATGTTGCTGATGTTGTTGTTGTTGTTGCTTCTATTGTGTATTCTTGGTTTCTATTGTTTTGTTGTTGTTTACTTTGTTGTTGCTAATAAGTTTGTAGTTTTTTTCTCTGATATTGGTTTACCTCTGCAGTTTTTTTTGCCACTTATGATGTCGCTGCTTCTGATGTTGTTGTTGTTGCTGCTACTATTGTGTATTTGTGTTTCTATTTTTTGTTGTTTACGCTGTTGTTGCTAATACGTTTGTAGTTTTTTCTCTGACTCATGCCAGTGGCTTTGCTGTTGTTGTTGTCCCTGTTTTGTATTTATTTTTGTAACGATTGATGTTGCTGAAGCAGTTGTTGTAATTGATATATGCTTTAACATTTATCACAAGTTTTATCATAATTATAACGTTTTTTACATAATTATTATAGTTTTACTATTTTATAATGTATTCCCTGACTAAATACTACATTATAAAACATATTCAATCGTTTTCTTTGATTTTTGTAAAAATAACGATAATCATGGATTACTATGTCTTCGTGTACACAACCCCTGTCGTAAAACCGACTAGTTTTAAATATACAAACAATTGTTGAACATATAGATAGCTACGTTTCAGAAAAAAATAACACGAAAGATGAGGGACTTTTAATAATACGTTGTTTATTGGAATAATGACAAAATCATAATATATAGAAAGAATACTTTTTCGGACGTTTATATCTTATAGCGAACGAAAATAACATGTACTAATTTATGTCGTTACATTTCTATCATTGAGGGACTGTTCAAAAATAATTTACTGTAACTTACAGTGGAGAAAGTTTATTAAATATATTATATAATCAATTTCAAATACAAATTGATTACTTTGCACAAAGGTAATTTGTAAAGAAAATTGTAATTATTTGTATAAATCCGACTAAAAAACGTCCGGTTGGTCATTTGCTTGTCCCAAACCTCTGTCTGAGACAACTTTCAAATTAAGTAAATAAAATATTGATTTTGACAAATCATCTCGGAATGATCGATACTATGTTACCTTCTGTTAAATCGTTTACCAAAACAATTTGGCTAAACGGATTTCTTTTCATTTGATGAACCGCAATTCAATCCTTAATGCTTTTAATCGAAAGTAAATGTTTTTGGATCAGCGAAGTATTAAGTATTAAATAATCTACGAATTTTCTCTATATTTCAGTAATAGTCTCCGATTTATTTGATCACCATTTTGTTTTTTCTTCCGATTTCTTCAAAATCACAACAAATTTATTTATTTAATTCGTACATACAAACTTTCTATCACTGAACGCTCGTTTCAAGCGTTTCCGTGATTGGTTCGCGTAGCTCCGCCCAGCGGACCAATCAGGAGGCAGTGCTACGCTACGACGCGCATGCGCTCAACTTGTCGATAGAGTTAACAACTAATAATGGGATAGAAAACTGCAAATTGGACCAGGATTCTACGAGCAGATGACGTTCATCGCGTTTATTTTGTATAGTTTATTTTGATATAGAAACTCATCTATAATTGATGACTGAATTAAAGTGACATGATGATTTCGAATGAATGAAAGTACCTGACTTCACAGTGTGTAATTACATATATACATGGAGTAACGTTATACTAATATCACTGAGTGAGAGATACTAGAAGAAGTTTTTGTTCAGATATTGAAATATTTAGCAAGTCAGGAAAAGAACAGAAATATTGTGTACATAATACGTCTTCTGGTACGTTATCATGCCATCGACACCAGATTTGAAAGAAAAGCAAGACGGACCAAATCCGTCGGATTGGAGGCTGACATTCTCTGGATCAGCCATTGATAGAAACAGTATGTCACCGACGGATAGATCTCGCTCGCCGTCGGTTGATAAATGCGTCAGTGAAACATCATCGTCGGAAAGTGACCAAGTGGGGAAAAGTCACGTGACAGTTGATAGTGAAAAATATACAAAATGCAACGACAAAACTGCGCGTGAAATTGAACTTGAATCAAGGCTTGGAACCATAGACGAGGAAAAACAAAATGGTGAACGTGTCCACGACAATGGAGAACATTCTTTTGACAAACGTGTACACGATGCAACGTTGAACCTCAATAATGACGTAAAAATACGAACAACATCATTTTCTGTGTCCGATATTTTGGACCCTGCTAAATTCGTGGGATGCAGTAGTACGCAACGGGTCTGGCATCCATGGATGAGAGACGAAGGGGTGCGGGACTACTCGAGAAACAATCTGGACAGGGACAAGGATTCATTTGACGTTAAAGGTGTGTATAATATATATATAACTTCTTTATGAATGGCACGACTTTCCTTGGTATCTCCGACACTTTTTTTATTTCTTACGCCATATTTTCGATTTTAAATCCATCTATGGGAGATGTTTCAAGATATATCAGTTATCTGAGTTACTCCACATGTGCAGACGACAGCCTCCAGCAACAGCTGTATCGGTGTCAAGTAAATTCCTTTTAATATACAAGCATTTCTTTTTGTCCACAAAACGAAACATATCATCGGTATTTCAAAGATATATATCAAAGTAATATTATGCTATTTTTTTTGTTCATTTGTTAACCTAAACCAACATGTAAAATATATTTCCTATAGTTAAAACATCAATTAACATGCATTAACAAAGAATGAACTCATAATGTATTAATCTTTATTTGTTATAAAATTATTATTATTGTTATTTATAAAAAACTTCCATTTTTTTAACAATCAGGCTATTTTACAAGTTTTGTCTGCTAGTAAGATTGTAAAAAAATGATATTTTCAATCGGTTATACATTGCAATGGTTCTAATTAGAGATGTTTTAGCCAATGTAACAACAATACTGGATGAAGCCAAATCAATCATTTTTGTTCAGATGAGCCAGATGCATCTTTAATTCTACTTTCGATTTCGACCATCGATATAACATAATGAGAGACGAGTCGACAAAAACTTGTCATGTTATCTCATAAAGGGATGCAATTCGTTCCGTGTCATGGGTGGGAGCAAATACACTGTATGAGGACATTTTTGTATTTTATAAAGTCTTCGTGAGAACCAATGTAATCAGTTTCAACTGACTTTGTTCTGTTCTGTTTTTAGTTCAGAGCACTAATTTCGAGATTTCGACAAAAATCATATCTGATACTAATTGTAGACTTCAGTTTTCTTAGCAAAGACAAAATATCATAGTACACATTTCAGCTGTAGGTAAGATAATTCCAATGTGTTATCGACAGTGTCATTATAAATATGAAAATGTTAAATACAAACTTTTAATGTTAACGAAACGTTTGTAACACATTTGTTTAATTTTCGCATTGGGAAATACATGCTGGGACAATTCAATATGATCTACTCATTCTGATATGTTGTATCTGGATAATATATATATATCAATTATAATTTAAAATGCTACCGTTTAGCTATATGTTTATATGATATGTGTACAGACTACAGTGCCTGTATTCACAAACACTTTCAGACTGAAACTTAGGCTTAAAATATGCAAAAGTTTAAGTTACCTGCCTTTCGTTTTCTTACAATCTGAATGGATGCAATTTTGTCAGAATAATTGGTATTACCCATTCTACATTTTTCCAACTTTTATTAAGATCTATATTGTAATAAAAACATAGGAGCAAAAATATATTTTAACATTTTAAAGTCTAAGTCTGAGTTTCAGTCTTGAAGTGCTTCTGAATATGCCCCCTGGTTATACAACTGAATATGGGGTACAATTCTATCAATGTAAGTAAGTGAAAAGTAACCAATCTGTGTATTTAGTTATGAGACCAGGCTCTATTCTAGATGCAGGTACAGTGATACCTCGTTAGTATGACCACCCTTGGTAATGGACACAGTCGGTGTTAGTACTGAGGTGGTCTGATCACCTGGGAAAACATGTACGAAAAAATAAAAACGGGTCGATGAATATACGGTCTTCTTACAAGCTTTTCTGAATTTAGAGATGGTATTTTAAATGAAGTATGACTGTATTAATATGTAATAACTTTATATCAAATAGATATGGGATACATGTGTAGTGATACGCTTCACGGAAGTCTTTATTGCTGTTTAAAACTCACGGGTATTCGATTAAAAAGTGGAACAGTTATTATAACATTCTACTGTAAATCGACCGTATCAATAATGACTTTTCGGAAATATAAAAATCGAAGCAAAACTTAACTGTTATATCTAAATTGTGTTCAAAATTATTTAATATGAATGGTATTGAAACGTCTTAAATGTAGCATTTAATTTATTATGTGGGCATAAATAAATGTTGTCATTAATTTGAGTTAGCCAAATAAATTAATACTGATTGATATATTTAAATCAAACCAGCACATAAATCTGACAGACGTGAAGTATTCAATTTGAAAGTTGTAGATAAGGATAAATTGAATATTTGGTAAAATGTTTCTTAAATATAACTGCACTAAGTTTAACGAAAAATGGGCAAACAATAATTTTGTGTTGTGCTTAAACAAATTTTAACATATAGGCATAGTGTTTTTACTCACAACGGACATCAAATCACACAATTACTAAACTGTTATTTATAATAATAACATGGTTGGTTTAGAATTTTAGGAAAAGGTAATGTATATATTACAAACATTTCATAAACTATTCATAGTATAGCCAGAAAGACAACACGAATTACATAACAAATTTACAGGACTATTCATAACATCGTCAATTACTTGACACATTATTATTTATGAGTGCATAAATTTATTTCAAATTCTTTCAGATATCTGGTCCCATAAGATTAACTTTTCCAAGTGAGATTCTCAAGTAAAGTACAGTGTATTCCCTTTTTGTGTTAAATACGGCCTTGGCCCCGTGAAGACAACGCATTTAAACAACAGTAATACACGAACAGGGTGCATAACAGGTAAAAACGGTCAATGAGTTAAAATTAATATAAAAAAATAATAATAAACGTTGAAATGAAAACAAACGCGTTTAACTAAATATCGACTTAAGACAAAACCATGGATATTATTTAATAATAAATAGATACGAAATCTCTTTTGTGTGTTTTATCCACAGTAGTTGATAAATAACTCCATGGGGTATATTTACCAGAACTTTTCGGGGCCATTGAACCCCTTCGGATATATTCAAGGCGCTAACACAGTGTTCAAATAATTGGAGAATGAAATAAATTCATTGAAGATACGTTTGAATTCGCACGTTTTCTGTCTTGTTTTCCAATTAACAGTTAAACTCAATGTGCTATTTTTATTACGACAATATTTGAAATTGTTTGAAGTTTAAACACACACACCGAATTAAACAAAATCCGTGGGTGAGACAACGCTACGGACCAATCAGTCCGTTCCTCTTTATACGGAGCTGTTTGAGACGAGGCTAAAGACCGTGTCATCCGTTCTTTTTTATACAGAACTGTTACTTAATCAATTAAATTATTTTAATTATTGGTGCCATATTACGGTTCCCAGGAGAACCCGCAGTTTGTGACATGATACCGACTTCTAAGCTTAGTGAGCGGATGTTAAAGATGAGTTGGGGAAGAACAGACATTTCATTGCGTAAAAATCATCGAGACTTCGTGTAATTGTGAAGGCCAGATGTCGAGTGTTTTATTAAATGTATTGATTATTTTTCTTTTATTAATTAAAGCAACACTCATACTAAGTTCCTATTCAAAATGTCGCCATGTACTTTATTTATTGATAAGTAAGCACCGCTTTTATGTACTATACTTAAAGCGCCCCGGTGTATTTTATCTTATTTGCTTAATTGACTACTCCATGTGATTTCTTATTAGTAAATATTTGTTTCGTTCAAGAGGAATTCTTCTCATTTATAATGAATTAAACACACTTATCTGTTTTGAAAAAGAACTCGCAAGAAAATGGAAACTGAGCGCCGTCTTATTTATAATTAATTGCGCGCCGTTTGGTACTCGGCTTTGAAGCCTATTGATGAGGAATTTGCACAGTGAAAAAATAAACATTAACTTACACAAAATGACAAAAGACGGAACCAGCTGAGAGGAATGTTTTGAGTAAACTGGCGAAAATACTGAATTAGATAGAATATAAGTCCGATGGTCATTTTCTGCATCTTACTTGACGTACGTGTCAATTATAAACCACTTTATGTGTTTACATTCAATAGAAAATCGAATAATGTCATTATCACTTAAGTAGCATTTAATTAGTAATATCGATAAGGACATATAACCGTGAATTATTTATAACCAGTTGCGTATATTAAGCAAAGAGCATGTCAATACAATTTCTGGAGAATTTTGCTTCCAACGTATTTGCTGTGCGCAAACATTTTCTACTGGTCTAAAGATTTAACCCACCATTTTGTACATTGAGAATATTCTCTCCATCATGCTAATTATTATAATGTTCTGAAACAATGTACACGATTTTTAAAGCTTTTTAATCTACGTTCAATTCACTTTAATCTCAAATAGTATATATCTTACTGCAATCAAACTCTATAGAAGATGAATCCGGAAGTTTATAGAAACTATGTGATTTGGTGCTGGCGGGTGAGCAGTTTTGATCAGTATATTGACCTGTCCATGTCACCGCTTCAAGAATCGTCTCTCAAACTGAGATCTGTCTAAAAAAACTATTTCAATTTGTAATTCCGATCACACTTACACCAGGGTTCGCACTCCCAATAAAGTAAAGGTTGTTTAATATCATGTGTAAAACTCACATCCAAATATGTTAATCGGAAACTGCATAAAGTATACATGCAAATGAATACTTGTATTTAGTAGTAATACATTATACATATCACTATTTTATCAAGCATTTGAAATAGAAAAACGCATCATGAAATTAGCAAGTGAATATATTTATATATATATATATTTATTAATACTTATTTCATCATTTATTATTATGGCTGTAGTATATGTAGTATGACTTAATTGATGTACAGACGACATCACATATTTGAAATGAAGTTATGACGTCAGCTTTGAAAAGTCTAATAAAAGTCTTGACAATATATATGTGTATAATATTTATACTTACTTTATAAAGTATGTTTAATGTTGTACTATTATTATGATTTAATTGATATCAAGTCAACGATACTTATTAGCAGTGAATTTATAAAAACCTTACAAGAGTTGCCGCCCTTGACTTATATCTCTCGCATGTAAGGTCCCAATTTTCATACGACCTTTCAACATGTTCACCACTAAACAGTTGAATAAAACTTATGTTAGGTGTAATATATTATTTAACACACTCTCGACTAGATGATAAAGTTGATAGAAAACTGTTTGATATATAAAATGAAAAATGATCACACACAATCTAGCCTGTGTCTGTAAGCTACCGTATAAATGGTGGATAATTCATCCAGTCTCGCGAATCATCACCTAGACAACGTGATCACTGATACATTTATGGATGGGTAAAAAATTATCTCCCACATCAAATCATTGCCCTTACTTATGTAACAAAACTTAGATATTTTTATTTTTCAAATTAAAGATATAAAAAAATAAAATATATTTTTAGTTTAGCTCAATAGCTTTCTATCAGACTGTTTAGTTTGATGTTTAAATTTCTTTTTTACATCGACAGTGAAACAAGTTTGCAACTTATCTTAATCACTCTCGATAACTGCTTTCTTTGTTACTTTCTAGTACTCTCATCTAATTCAGGGAATAAGAACTTTGAGATCTAAGCTAGTCTAAGGCGGAATTCGAACTCAGAGTCGATCGGATCGAGGCGCTCTATCCTTCGACCACGAACCATCGTCAGATAGACAATAGTATACAAATAATAGCATAAAACTGCATGCAAATAACATATTAAACATTTATCCCTAATGAATTATTAATTAATAAAGTAATTCGTGCTAATTGGATCACTAATTAATTATCAAATCTACAAGTAAACTCGTTTATTCAGTTCTGATACGTTAAAAAGTCTGTATGACTGTGAACAATAGTTACGTTAATTTATTTCTTATTATTTTGTCTTAATATATATTCTTGTCTAAGCTCCAGGCACGGTTTGATTTATGACGAGGTAGGTATTAAAGTTTCAAAGAAAACTGTGAGTAGACTGTGAATTCTCGGTGATAAAAAACGATATTTCATAAAAATCGAGAAAGCAGAAATTTACTAAGGAAAAAAAACGCGCTAATTTTATAGTCTTTAAAACGATTTTCAATTAGACGTTAAATTTATCATACCGGAAGTAAGAGCGCTCTCTCCTGACAGATACACGTGTATGGCTCCCCTTCACTTCACTTAATTTACACATTTTGTTTAGTCACCTGCGCGCGCATGTCGACGTCAGAAAATGGCATCCCGCTTCAATCAAGTCAAGTTCGAGAAACTCCTAGTTTCAATTTCAACGTTTTCTTCATTTCTAAAAAGAGAAAAAGTGTGATAGTTTTATTTTTACGATGCCAGCTTCTGGGTTTTTTGTGAGTAAATTGTCGCTTAGGTTTTAGTCTTCAGCTTAGACCGACTAAACTGCGTTAAGACGGCATGTGACGTTACCTAGGCAACAGAACGGAGTGTTTCATAAGTAGTTTTACTTAATAATAATTTCTCAGTTTTCAATTCCCATGTGAAGAGAAACTAATTTTTGATTTAATCAATACATTGAAGTGTAAAATGTGAATTTCACGCGCTATTACATTTTGAGTTGTGTGATCGTTAGAAGGAATTATGTTCAATTAGTGAACACAGAGAGACAATGTGGGAATGGCGGTGAAAATTATGTGGTTACTTAAAATTGACACACGTTAATATTTAATAGGTACATATAACTAAAAGTGACTTATTTTGAACATGTTTACGTGTATAAATAGTTGATAGGTGCGCAATTTAAGTTTTTTTGTGAAAACTTTGGTTTCAGTGTTTGCGCATTAACATTTAATTTAAAAGACGAAAGTAAAAATCTTGGATATTTTACTTGCTTGTCTTCTGTTACTTAGGCAACTTTGCTTTTATGTTGTTAGTTTTACAGGCAATTAGCGACTTACGTCAGAATACTCGAAAGACATCCTACATCTCATATAGTGGGAATAGGGCGTCTGAGCAGAGATTTTCAGATTTTTCACAAAACATATATACAAAAACCATATTGACACTCGATAATCTAGTGCGTGCCATTAACATGAAACAGTTAGAGTATCAATTAAATAATATCTAAATAATCAGAAGATTACATTTTACGTTTGAATGTTTGTACTTAATACACACTATAAGCATTATCTACCCAGATGGAAATATCAAAATCATAAGTCAGTGTCCACATCTACTCGTTAACTGATTATAATCTTATTATATGATCATAATCATATACACCACCACCATCATCACCATCACCATCATCATCATCGTCACCATCATCATCACCATCATCACCATCATCACCATCATCACCATCATCACCATCATCACCATCATCACCATCATCACCATCATCATCATCATCACCATCACCACCACCATCATCACCATCATCATCATCATCACCATCATCATCATCACCATCATCACCATCATCACCATCATCACCATCACCACCACCATTATCACCATCATCACCATCATCATCACCATCATCACCATCATCACCATCATCACCATCATCATCGTCATCACCATCATCACCATCATCAACATCATCACCATCACCACCACCATTATCACCATCATCACCATCATCATCACCATCATCACCATCATCACCATCATCATCGTCATCACCATCATCACCATCATCACCATCATCACCATCATCACCATCATCACCATCACCACCACCATCATCACCATCATCACCATCATCATCGTCATCACCATCATCACCATCATCACCATCATCATCATCATCACCATCATCACCATCATCACCATCATCACCATCATCACCATCATCACCATCACCACCACCATCATCACCATCATCACCATCATCACCATCATCACCATCATCATCGTCACCATCATCATCATCATCATCACCATCAGCAACATCATCACCATCATCACTTTCATCACCATCATCATCATCATCATCACCATCACCATCATCATCATCATCACCATCATCACTTTCATCACCATCATCATCACTATCATCAACAACAACAACAATGATCCAACATGATGAAAAGGCAAACTTATAAAATGAATGATGATTATATATTTTTTGAAAGAAAAAAATAAGTTATAATTAATCTAAATGATAAAATGTGGTAATACAATCTGCTAGTTGATTCTTGGAAGTTGGATGAAACAAGTTTGCAGTGTTTTCCAGATTATATCAGAACGATTTCTGTATTAGGACATCCACAAAAAATGTTGTTATCGGTACCACTACCGTCTTATTGAAATTGGCTACGACTAGAACTAATTTATCTCTCCCGTGCACGTTATTTTTTCTTCCTGATTGAAAAGATTACAAGTCTTAAATATCTAAACAGACTATAAAAATGGTTTATCTATGCACTCAAACTTGCGGGTGGATTTACCACAAACCAACAATCTTGTAAGGATGGCCTTGCAGTGATTTTCATTTCTCGTCATGGTAGATTAAACGCCTGAAACGCGCTTGATTGGCATCAACATTTGTGAGAAAGACAGGGAACAAGCTAGGCACTGTGACACTGACATGAATAATAATTAGAGAACATTTGATATTCTTAACATAATACTGGGCTATTTGTAAATCTATTTTCCTGAAGACTTTCCAACGTTGCGATCCGTCATGCTTCTAAGTTAACGCCACGATGTTATTGTTTCCCTGAACTAACCGTTAAGATCGCAACAGAAATTACCACCACACTCAAAATATTAACTGTAACTATTATGCCTTCAGGGGATGTTATAAACTTGCGTGGACATGTCACTAAACTTGCGTGGATATGTCACTAAACTTGCGTGGATAAGTCACTAAACTTGCATATATATGTCACTAAACTTGCGTGGATATAACACTACATGCCTATACTTACTTTTTAACTTTTAAAGTTAAATCAAGACATTTAGTTCGTTTAGAGAAGTTGTAATTCTAAAACACAATTGCGCATAAAACAACAATAAAATATGAACTAGAAAAATGGCAAATAAGTTATAACAAAGTTATAAGGAGTATATTGTTTTAGTAATGACAATTATCAAGTATTGACATTATGGTTATTTTTTGTACTTTCAGAATCAACGAATTCACCAAATGAGTTAAAACCAAATCTGGACATTTACAAAGCAGACGGAGATCAAACATTGTCAGATGACGACAACATGGATGCCTGTGATATTGATGATCTGTCAGACTCTGATCATAAGTTACACCCAGACGACACGTCTAAAGGCGGGAAACCAAGACGGGCTAGGACGGCGTTTACCTATGAACAGTTAGTTGCTTTAGAAAACAAATTCAAGACAACGAGATACTTGTCAGTATGTGAAAGACTTAATCTAGCGTTGTCTTTGAATCTGACAGAAACACAAATCAAAATATGGTTTCAAAATCGACGAACAAAATGGAAGAAGCAGAATCCGGGCCTTGATGTCAACAGTCCCACAATTCCGCCGACCGGTGGGTCAAGTTTTACTGGTTCACCGTTCGGAAGTATGTTATATACACATGGCTTGCATCCTTATTTTCCAACACTCGGATCGTACGGTTTACTGAAAGCAAGGTCAGCATACAGCGGACAATTACCGGTGTTTCCTCAACATTTCTCACAAAATGTGTGACGTCATAAATTTTAATGAATACTTATGAATATTGATTCTTGTTTACGTGAGTTGGAAATATATTTTTGTGTTGAATATATCGTGAGCTGTTTTTACATATTGAGGTGTTCGACAGAATATTGATCCATTTTCGTAATAGAAAATATCATATAGAGATTACCTATGATCACGTGACTGGGATGACGTCACGTACTGCACGTGACGCATACCACCTCATTCTGCAGGTGGTGATTGTTTTGTATCTATGTTATATATTTTATTAAATGTACATATGCTTTAAATCAAATTAGACTTTCTCGAGCAGTGCTCAAAACATGTGGCGATATAAATCTATATAATTTTAAAATGGTTTGAAATTTGGATTTTTTTGTCACATACAATAAATGGATACGTAATAAATCGACGTGTTTTGTTAACTTCTTTTCTAGACTTATGCAGCATCCGACAATTACTGTGCAACTTCTACAGAGCCACACCTTTTCAGAGCTCTAGAATTATTTCTCAAAGACACTTGTCCCGGTCTAATGGAAATTTCAAAATTGACTTGGCCGACATATGAAGCTAGTTGTCCGAGAATATCGGTCAATTTAATAAACATACACAATGACAGCTTCACAATCTAAAAGAATTTATCACATGTATGTGTTTGTGGGAATCTTAGGTTTGACTTACAACTGAACAATTACTGGTGTTGGTTAGCTTTAAAAACAGACTTGTCCGGTACTAACTTCAACTCAACTGTTGGTAGCCCAATTCAGCATAAGACTTACAAAATAAATTAATAAAGAAGCACATACAGATATTCATTCTACAATAACGGTGCAGTTAACAGCAACTGTACGGTACAACTTGTTTATAAGGAACACACTTGGCACCATGATAATCTCCTTTATATCAGTTGTTCGCCATATTCAAAATGATTTGAATACAAAACTGGGATTTTAAAATGTGTTCCTTATATCTAAGTTCATGTATTCGTTATATAAGTGTTCTTGCAATCAAGTTTTACTGTATACTGGTCATGTACACTAGTTTTGTCGACAGAATGATTCAAGCACTTCAAGAGAAACACAGCTAGTCATCACATCTAACTTCCCCAATACAACTAGAAATGTATTACCCTTTCTTACATGCTCACAGCATCTGCAGAGAAAGAAGAGTACGCTATCACTATTATAGACACTTGAATCAAGCATGGTAAGAGTTACTATACAGACAATACTCGGGATTTGAGCGTTGCTGAGAAAAATTGCACGAATCATAATTTTTGCATTTATATGTACATCTGTTCTATGTATGTATAAATGCAAAAATGCGTATTTTTCCAATTTTGTCTAGATTTTGTAAGAATTATGATTCGTGCACTTTTATTCGGATTTTTAAGAAATGTTCTTTTACAGGCAATTATTTGAACTGTTTGGAATAATTTACGCATAGTAAACAAGGCACATGTCTTTGTGTAAACAAGGCACGTATCGCCGCATAAACAAGGCACGTGTCTCCGCATAAACAAGGCACGTGTCTCCGCATGAACAAGGCACATATCTCCGTATAAACAAGGCACATATCTCCGCATAAACAAGGCACATATCTCTCTATAAACAAGGCATATATCTCCGCATAAACAAGGCACGTGTCTCCGCGTAAACAAAGCACATATCTCCTAATAAACAATGCACATGTCTTTGCGTAAACAAGGCACATATATCCGCATCAACAAGGCACATGTCTATGCGTAAAAAGGCATATATCTCCGCATAAACAAGGCACATATCTCCGCATAAACAAGGCACGTGGGTCCGCATAAGCAAGGCACATATCTCCGCATAAACAAGGCACAACAAATGCATTTATCCCCGCATTAATAAGGCACATAACTACGCATACACAAGCCACACGTCATCGCATAAACAAGGCACACGTCTCCGCATAATCAAGGCACATGTGTTTTCGTAAAGAAGACATAAAGCTTACGTGAGCTAAATACATTTATGCGATAGACGTTTATACATATAGTTCACTATGAGGTTTATATGAAGAAGTGACCCGTTATATGCAGCATGACCTCTATGCGGTCATACAAGGTCAGTATGTGCAATACTTTTCCCATCTAAAAATTAAGAATTACCAACTTATACAACCAAACATTGTGGTTAGATGTATCGCAAACAAACACTATTTTCTAGGGATTGCCTTATTTATTCAGCCATCTTGGTATTAAAACGTTTGGATATTCAGAACGCAGCCGTTTCATTGGTCAATTTCTGAGCTGTTCTCGGAATCAACCAATCAGGTGCTTGAACTTTGAGACTGCTTTCTTAACTCAGATTTTTAACACACAGAAACATTTAAGACGCTTCTTAATATCAGCAACAAATATTGGACTATCTAGTTAGTATTTTAACCGTGATATACCGCGATATACCGCGATATCCACTTCAGTTAATTTAACATTTCAAAACCTGATACTACGTACATATACAAGTATAAATTGTCCATTTTAGAGGGTTTTAAATTCTGCAGGATTGAAGTTAAACATTTTGGTACCCCCATATCTTAAACTTAAATGAAAAGTTTCGTCTGTACGAAACGAATCTTCGACCAAATCGTAAAATATTTTTTACTGAACCGTGAAATAAGGTGAACTTCGAGTGTCATGTTAATTTGAGTTCAAATGTTGCAGAAAGATTTTAATACGTATCCAATATTCCTAAAACACAACACTATATTTTTCTTGGCGTTTTGATCAAAAGAACACGCAACAAAACACGTGTAAAAATGAGGGAACTGTAAGGTTTAAACATAATGTTAATTTAGCGAAACAACAACTATTTACTTACGGCAACCCGCAATTACTGTTTGCAAGCTTATGTCGCTGTAAAACTAGGTTCCTATTAATTTTCAGGCTCTAAAACCATTAATAATGTCGAAAGGAAATCGAGCGAAAATGGTAATTTCAGGAAGACGGATGTTTCCGTTTCTTGAACGGAACTTAACAAGAGTTTAGCAACAGAAAAAAAACAACAGTAAAATGATGTATTTCGCATGAGTATCGTTGTTTAGCGTATATAACTGGCACGTGAAAACTTCCGCGTTTAAGTTAAATACAAGTTTACGAGCTTAAAACACAAACTAAAATATTTAATTACATGAGTATGTGTACAAATTAATTGAATAGAATAGTATGCTCCTTTGTTGGTTCATTTGTTTACCTAAACAATCATTATAAATATTCTTTATCTAATTCAAACTTCATAAATATGCATTATCACAGAATACATTTATAATGTATTTCTCAATATTTGGCAAAAAAGACATTTCTTTTATCATAAAATTAAAAACAAACAAGCGGGTGTTTTTCTAGTTTTGTCTGTTAGTAATATGATTAAACAAGATTGTTTTAAAACTGTTATACATGGCAATGGTTCTTATTAATGGTGTTTTGGACTATATATATATATATATATATATGTAACAACAAAACTGGATTAATTTCATTAAAAAAGTTTTAGGTTCAAATGAGCTAGATACATCTTTAACAATCTACTTTAATTTTGATGAAAGCATTTAGTTTGAACCAACTTAGAACAGCATTCTGTTCATGCTATTTTATCCTTACTCAGCTCTTCAGAACTCAAATTTTACTTTGCTAAGACTGAGTGTGGACTTACAGTGTGAATATAAGTTTTGAGTATTAGAACTGAGAGCTGAAAATAATATAGGAAATTCAACGACAGAACGCGTTCATGTAAAGGAAAACATGTAACGTGAACTTACTTGTTCAGCTTCTTGTCTCTTTCTGTATTAGTTTACTTTACCAAAACATTCCATTAACAGAGCAAAAGAGTGAGGTGGTCTTATTATTGGGGTGTTCTTTAAGCGATGAGTAAGGTTTATAATTCCGGGCAATTGTGGCTCAAGACGAGGAGTGCCCATGTCCGTAGCGAGATTTGAACTTCCAACCAATCCACTAACAACCGCACCACATCTACGGACATACAATTAAAAACGTTGAAATTGGGACACTCAAAGTATTGTTGTATCGATATACAGTAAAACCTCTCTTATAGACCACATCAAAAATAAGACCACCTCAATATTAAGAACACAATTTTCAAGTCCATTTTCACTGTTTTGCACTTTATTCAACCTCAATACTAAGACCAGTGTTCAGGGGTCCCAAGGGTTCGAAGCTATGCTGTAGTTTGAACTATTTATACTAGTAATTCATTTAAATTACTCTATAATTATGACGTACGGACGCACGTTTCGCTATTATTAAGTCAACTATACGTTGCCAAAACAGCGACACAATCTCAACAGCATAAAGCATTAATTGCAGCCTTTGTATTGTGATAATTAAACACAATTATCATTCGCTGATGCATTCATATCTTCTCAATATCTCCATTAATCCTATTGCCGAACCTAATCGGATCAATCGAGGAATCTTTTAACAATACCTAATCACAATATTGGACCCTTAATATCACTATTTAAGACCCCAGTCAAACAAAATTGCCTTGCAATAGTGTATCCCAGAGGACTGCTGACAACAATATTTGGAGTCGACCCCTATTTTCCGTAAGTGACAATTAAGTCGTATTTGACAGAGGCTCTCCGAATATACCGTCACGATCGTTGACCGAAACATGGGGACATTTAACGTCCGATTAAATCCTTAGTCTTGGGTAAACAAGCCATAAGGGAAGTCATTATACTCATAGATTAGCTCTACACTCACTGAGCCGTGGTAAAAAATAATGCCCATCTGTTCATCATGTTCACGCCTTTCTTGATGTTTTTATTTAAAACCATTATTTGTATAAAATATTTGGGGTAACGTGAAGTTTAGGTGAATTATTTCTGTAGACATTTAATTATTATAACATTTTTCATTTAATATAAGTTATATCTATATTTTTGTCTAAGTTTCATCAAAATCTGTTTAATACTTTTGGGGTTGTGTCCCGGAAAAGGAATATATTAATTACACTAAAAGGGAAGATGGAGATATATTTGTATTTCATTGATTATTAAATGTGAGGTCATATTTCATGTGATATTCCTCCTGTTGAAATCTACCCATATACCAAGTTTCATTGAAATCCAATCCGCACTTTACCCCGGAGAAGTACCTACATTACTTATACTTTCAAGGGAGACAATCAAACACTGACTAAATGTAGGATAACGGCTCTTGCTATTTTACGTTTGTCTCATTAATACCTATCTACATGACAAGTTTCATTGGAATCGGTTCCATACTTCAGGAGTTATGCCGTGGACAAAGGAATTGTGACGGACGATCAGAAGGACGGACTTTACAACATTTATGGATCATGATTTTTCCCTCCTTAATATACAATGTAGCCGCCCAAAGCAGATGGTGTTATGTAATATCCAAATAGAAAACACAATTTTAAAAAGCCCATAGCTCTAGAATGTCAATAACCCTTGATCAACTTAAGGACAAGGGCGATGGACAAGGCGACGGACAGACGGACAGACGGACAAACTGACGACTAAGCTATCGATGAGCTATCAATTAAACACACATATCCATCATTGAATGATCTTTCTGTTTAACGATGAATGTATCTACGAGACAAGGATGCCGTCGTCCAAGTGTTTTGTTTGACAGCATATTTTGGGTAACTATGAATGATCCCGCGTCTGGTACGACGAGGTTCGAGAACGAATAGCATATTAAAACTGACAGAGACATTTTAATTTAACGCACTAAATATTGAAGTTCTTCTCTCGAATATCAAAAATATTGCTCAGACGACATTAATTGTAATGATTTTATTTAACGTTCAGAAATAAATGAGAAAAACACGATGCGAACTGTAAGAAATGACAAGATAATTGGGAGACGATAATGGCGAGATTGGGTATCAGTTTATACCATCAAAATATAAAATATAAATCATAATTTATTGTCACTGTGAGTCGTCTTCTTCATTAAAAGTCTTCATTACTTCTTAATGACAGATCAAACGCGCGATGTTTAGTATGATCACCGCAAGATCGTATCTGGTAATCGAAATACATCAAACGACTTAACAGTCGTGAATCTTCGCTGGTGTCCGTTCGTTTCCGTAAAAATGAAGGTATAATAATTTTTTAAATGATAATAATTATAACTGTTATGATGATGACATTGACAGTATAAATGATAACGATAATAATGATGTTGATGATGATGATGATGACAACGATGAAAATAAGATTAAGAATAATGAAAACGATTATATAAGTGATGATGAATCTGATGCTACTTCTAATAGTAATGATAACTGTAATGATAATGATATTAATAATAATTATGATAAGATATTAATGATACTGATAAAGATGATAGTAACACTCGATATAATATGTATACTTTTATTACCTCCAATAATTGGAGAGCATAACATATCTACAATTAACACAAAGAAATAAACATTTATATGCAAAATATGACACATACAATCTATGAAAGTATTTTTCAGAGTATCAAATGAAACACACACATTCAGAAAAATGCAAAACTATAATATATTATAAGCTTCGAATGAGCTTATGAGCGGTGCTATGGGATTTTCAAACTCTTATGTAAGTGACGTCATTTCAAGAAAACACAACATGTGATGTCACTATTTGCAAGCAGGAAACAATATTTACTCCATATGGTCACTTCGTTTTCATATTGCCATATGGAGCAAAAATTCCTTACTGTCAGTACATGGTGACGTCACATCTGACGTTTTCTGGAAATGACGTCACGTAAAGAGGATGGAAATCGTACAGCGACGCTCATATAAAAAGAGGTATAACAAAATAGTGAAAAATGTTCTCTTTCAGGTATGATTTTATTTAATTTATGTGGATTGCGGAGAAAGGACAAGAACGAGTACAAGTGTTCAAAGACCACTGTAAAATTTGATCAATTCAAAATCGATTCGTTCAGACACTGATAAAAAGTATTAAAAAACGCTGACGATTTTAATGTGAGTCAATCAAACGACAGTATAATTGGGCAGTCGATGGTCAAATGTTCGACCAAATGCTTTGTCGTGGATATTTTGAAAGATTTGCAATGTATCATATACTGAAACGATAAAGAAACGCCGGATGAACTTTAGATCTACATTATTAGACTATCGTCCAATATATTTGATTTTGTTTAAGCATGCACACAACAGATTAATACTTATTGGTTATGTTGACAACAATCCTATTGTTTGGCCAATCTTCTGATGGAGAATATACTACATGAGTGCCGCTGTACGATTTCCAACCTCTTCTTCAAGTGACGTCGTTTCCAGAAAAAGTCACATGTACTGACAGTAAGTAAAATTTGTCCCATAAAGCAATATGAAAAGAAAGTGACGCGCCATGAGCTTTTGGTCCAAATGGGGTATCTGGGCAAGTTTCTTGTACTTCGACATCTGTAGAATTACTAAAACTGGTCAACATGTGATGTCACTATTTGCATGCAGGAAACAATATTTACATCGAAATAAAAAATAAGTTCGATAAAGATCGTGATTTTCCGTAACCTTCGTCGTAAAAATATGTAAAATCCAACCCGCTGTGGTGTTCCGGACGGGTACGGGGTGGGACGGAAAGTTATCAAGTTATTATTAAATGCACTAAAGAAACTCTAATTGAGTTATAAAAGGATGGTAGTGACATTTGTGTGGATCGTTAGATCGGGTAAATTTTATTTAAACGATGGATCTCGCTAGCACATACCTCCATTATCAACAAAACATTGTAGTCAAACGATTTATAATATGTTTCATTTTTACGACTGTCAAAATAGAAAAATCTAACTCAATTTATTTTGTAATGAAAATATTTAGCGATGTTTTCATAAATCAAATTATATATTCATGAGTTTAAATTGATCTGTTTCACGCATGCTTACCCCTTTTGATTTTTTCTCGTAATAATTTATGTATTACTAAAGTTATCGAAATAAGTTCATAACAGTCAACTTAATATTTAAATTTAACTAAAACCCACTGGTTGTACCGTTAGGGACTGATATTTTCGTTGTAAATGATAAAAAATCGAAATCAACGAATAAATATCATAAACATGACGCCATTTAATGGATGCCATAATATCATTACTCACAAATGTATTCTATGTTCTACAATCGGTTTTCTCGTGCGCACGAGTTTAATTTAACTAACAGAAAATCGTCAAAATTGTATAAATATTGAATGTTAATATTTTACTGTCATCACCGTTAACAAAAAGATCATTTCGAAGACAACATGTCACTTGTGACAAGTTAGGAATCGGTTAAAAATCCATTTTTGTAATTGCCTTGAAAATGTGACCGAGTGATTTCTGAAGACATAAAAGTTTGTGATACAGGTTAAGATATCGCCACGATTAATGCATATTAAGTGAGTTGCCACCTCGAAATTTGCAATCTGTTTATCGTCACAGTGTCAGAATTGAAAAACAGATTGATATTAATTGGCAATTAATGATTTTCAACCTTTTTCGCGAACTTTAATTGCCTGCATTTCTTCGCAATTTCTGAGTCAGTTTTTGAGACAAATAAAATGGCTTTCGAAATATCAGTTTGCGCTATATCTATCTCTACACACACACACATGTATACATGTATCTCTACCCACACACACATGTATACATGTATCTCTACCCACACACACATGTATACATGTATCTCTACCCACACACACATGTATACATGTATCTCTACCCACACACACATGTATACATGTATCTCTACCCACACACACACATGTATACATGTATATATACCCACACACACATGTATACATGTATATATACCCACACACACATGTATACATGTATCTCTACCCACACACACATGTATACATGTATCTCTACCCACACACACATGTATACATGTATATATACCCACACACACATGTATACATGTATCTCTACCCACACACACATGTATACATGTATATATACCCACACACACATGTATACATGTATCTCTACCCACACACACATGTATACATGTATATATACCCACACACACATGTATACATGTATATATACACACACACACATGTATACATGTATATATACCCACACACACATGTATACATGTATATATACACACACACACACACATGTATACATGTATATATACCCACACACACATGTATACATGTATATATACACACACACACATGTATACATGTATCTCTACCCACACATACATGTATACATGTATATATACCCACACACATGTATACATGTATATATACCCACACACACATGTATACATGTATATATACCCACACACACATGTATACATGTATCTCTACCCACACACACATGTATACATGTATATATACCCACACACACATGTATACATGTATCTCTACCCACACACACATGTATACATGTATATATACCCACACACACATGTATACATGTATCTCTACCCACACATACATGTATACATGTATATATACCCACACACACATGTATACATGTATATATACCAAGTGATGTTCCAAATGAGTACAATATTTGAATGCATTATGACGTTAGTAGAGTTACTTGTGTAAAATGATGTTCAAGAAAGAGCTTTACAATATTCTAAACAAACACAAACAGAAAGTATCAGCTTATGGACCAAACCGAAACCAAAGTCGAGATACACACCATATTGTCCGTAGGTTTTATGTCTTCACATATTCAAAATACGGTAATGAAAGTAGCATGGTCATCACCATGAGCGCGGAAGGTGGCAGTTTCGAACCCCAGTTACGAAAAACCAAAGTTTCTAAAATGCTTCAGCGCAGCAACTCCAGAGCAATCGTCTCTTAAGCAAAAACCTCTCTTCAGTAACCGTAGACATTTTCCTGCAGTAAGAATTTATAATCACTTTTTCTTCAACACAACAATAACCTCTGAACAACAACCAATGAGACAGGTTGCTCTGGAGATGTTGCACGCTTCTGGTGGCCCCAGTGTCCTCTCACGTCAAGGGCAGTGGTAGGAGGGGTAGGACCGGGGTCAGGTTGATGTGACTAGGTGTGGTAACATATCACTATGGTGTAGAATTACAGTGTAGCAGCACAGTAGATAAAACCCAGCATATAGACGATAGTGAAAGCTATAGAAACGCTATGTAGTTAGAAACATGCACACTGACTAAAACACAATTACCGATTTTAATTCTTACTCGTAATAGTTGACTAAACATCTACAACAGTAGAACAATTTATATCGTTTAAATTGTATAGTGTTGTCAAATCACTACTGTCACATCGGAATTGGGATGTCTAGGGGTAGACCACCCGGACTACTGATCCGAAGGTTGTGGGTTCGAATCCTACATAGGCGAACATTTACCGCAGTGTTCATGAAATAATCATTGGAATTGGTTAGATTATCGGGAAGCAGTCGATGGTGATTTGAACTTCCTTTACCATCTATGTAAACTTCAGTCTTCTTCCATGTTCTTTTATATTCTACACATGTTAAAATACGCTAAAACCCGATTCATTAAAACGCTCTTTTTTCTACAAACTTTCAGTAAAGATGGTGTTACATGTAATTTTACCAGGACAAGTTTAAGGCATACTTGTTTGAACATGTACGTATAGCCCGGTTTTCTGGTGTCAAAGGAAGATTGCTAGTTTTTGTTGTAGTAAGTTTATGTTCAACAATTGGATTTGGTTTCTAGTTTTGTCTTCAGTAATCCTGTTTGTCCAAAGTCTCGACACTTTTCAAGACGTTTCGGCAATTTCGACTCTGATTAAATCATTCCTAACGACTTATTGGGTGAGAACTCTGTCTGAGTCGGTGTTCAATACTTTTTACAGCGATAATACGTTGGATTGCAGTGATATGCTTAAAACAACTCACTACGCATGCGCACCTCGATGTAATTTCGCATTCGGAACTCCTCGATGTCTGCAGCAGGAATTTTGATAAGCCTGGTACCCGCTTTATATTTACAGAGAAGGGAATCCATTCATTTTTTGATGTTCGGAATAACTCGGTCAACACGCTTCGTGCGAAGCATCGAGCCAGTCTCCTACGAAATGGTTACAGAAATCTCTATCGACTCAAACATTTGGACAATATACGGTAAAACTCACTTTAAGTGTACCTCGAAATTAAAACCAACCCACTTCAGTAGGACTGTAGTTTATGGACCAGTTTGTATTTTTATTCCAGATTTCAACACAATGATCAGACCAACACAATAATCAGACCAACACAATAATCAGACCAACACAATGATCAGACCAACACAATAATCAGACCAACACAATAATCAGACCAACACAATAATCAGACCAACACAATAATCAGACCAACACAATGATCAGACCAACACAATAATCAGACCAACACAATAATCAGACCAACACAATGATCAGACCAACACAATAATCAGACCAACACAATGATCAGACCAACACAATAATCAGACCAACACAATAATCAGACCAACACAATAATCAGACCAACACAATAAGCAGACCAACACAATAATCAGACCAACACAATGATCAGACCAACACAATAATCAGACCAACACAATGATCAGACCAACACAATAATCAGACCAACACAATAATCAGACCAACACAATAATCAGACCAACACAATAATCAGACCAACACAATAATCAGACCAACACAATGATCAGACCAACACAATAATCAGACCAACACAATAATCAGACCAACACAATAATCAGACCAACACAATGATCAGACCAACACAATAATCAGACCAACACAATAATCAGACCAACACAATAATCAGACCAACACAATGATCAGACCAACACAATAATCAGACCAACACAATGATCAGACCAACACAATGATCAGACCAACACAATAATCAGACCAACACAATGATCAGACCAACACAATAATCAGACCAACACAATAATCAGACCAACACAATAATCAGACCAACACAATGATCAGACCAACACAATAATCAGACCAACACAATGATCAGACCAACACAATGATCAGACCAACACAATAATCAGACCAACACAATAATCAGACCAACACAATGATCAGACCAACACAATAATCAGACCAACACAATAATCAGACCAACACAATAATCAGACCAACACAATAATCAGACCAACACAATAATCAGACCAACACAATGATCAGACCAACACAATAATCAGACCAACACAATAATCAGACCAACACAATGATCAGACCAACACAATAATCAGACCAACACAATAATCAGACCAACACAATAATCAGACCAACACAATGATCAGACCAACACAATAATCAGACCAACACAATGATCAGACCAACACAATAATCAGACCAACACAATAATCAGACCAACACAATGATCAGACCAACACAATAATCAGACCAACACAATAATCAGACCAACACAATGATCAGACCAACACAATAATAAGACCAACACAATGATCAGACCAACACAATGATCAGACCAATTCAATAATCAGACCAACACAATAATCAGACCAACACAATGATCAGACCAACACAATGATCAGACCAACACAATGATCAGACCAACACAATAATCAGACCAACACAATAATCAGACCAACACAATAAGCAGACCAACACAATAATCAGACCAACACAATGATCAGACCAACACAATAATCAGACCAACACAATGATCAGACCAACACAATAATCAGACCAACACAATAATCAGACCAACACAATAATCAGACCAACACAATAATCAGACCAACACAATAATCAGACCAACACAATAATCAGACCAACACAATAATCAGACCAACACAATAATCAGACCAACACAATGTATGTTATGTATCATTACACACACATCTAGTTCAGGTGTAAACAAGAAACAAGTCTACAGTAAGGGATGTTATAACGAAATTTGTTATATCCATACAATTTTAACGAAATTTCGATGTATGGATATAACAAAGTTTGGATATAACGAAGTAAAAATCCAACTCCCCAGAAATTTGTTATAAACGATTTCCACATTAATTTAATTATTTATCTTTGGTCTTATTTACTTACTATTGGCACTGTGTCAGAGAATAATGCTAGAGGTTACATAATAGAAGCTAATGATCAATGATAATCACCATAGTTTAGGTGTAACCATCATTTCGTTCTAACAACCTTCATCACGTGATATTCATGAAGGCGGTGATCGATGTACAACCAGGGGAGGTAAGTGTGGTGATGACTGTGGTGACTGTGGCGGCGGTTATAACATTGCGGAAGGTTCGGTTTGAACGGTTAACACTATTTGTGTGTTGGACTGTAATTACAACAAATGGTAAATCAAATGTAATGTTATGACTAAGAATTTTACAAATGAAAGTTGTAGTGATTCAACTTCACGGCGAAAGTACTCTATCTCCAAATGAATAAAGAAGCCGATATTATTGTTTTGCTTTCAAATCAGGATGCATTCATTAATGTATTATGTTCAAATACTTAATAACCGATTTCCTACCGTATTTGACCATTATCGGACGAAGGTTTTACTTACACCACCTAGGTATGATACACACGGTGCTGTCCGAAGTATTCCGAATAGTGCCGATGTTTTCCGAAGTGTATACCGAGAAGTCTCGACTAACCGCATGTACATCTTTTGTATATCGTTTGGCGAAAGTTGAAAAATAGGCATCAGACGAGCCACACCTGCGTATTAATTACAAGTTTAAGGTTTTAAGTCACACGACAGTCGGGATTATCCGTGTAATTATGAGAAAAAACAATGAAATAGCGCCAGACAGCTGTGTTGATAAGCAAGTCGGCCCTCAAGTTTAATAGCTTTCTAAAAAGCCATTGGTTTCGTTCGTTGATGGTTGCGATCACTGCTCGCGAATTTTATACTTAGCTAATTGGTGTATTTAAGCAGTCAATTATCAAAATTACTCTAAACACTTAATGGCAGATTTAATCTTAAAATAAAGCGCGTTCTTTAAGCATTTCAACTACTAATGATGTTTAATCGGATAATGACGCGCATCGTTGAATTCTAAACTTTCTCGAAACGTTGAACATAGAGATTGCTGTCACCAAAGTCGTGTTTCAGTGACTGCTCTCAACGTGACAAATCGATCAATTGTACTTTTGTTTAATGTTCATGTTGGTTATTTTATTGTTCTTTGAAATATATACCGGTCAAAGAGCTTACCCGCCAATATTTACTACATACATGTATATGATCTGACACAATCGACAAGATGTTGATACATTGGAGTATACACTGACGTCAAGGGCTCAGTTCAATTACATCACGATTATGATAGTTTACGTCAATAAGACGACAGAAGATGTATCCAACATCTAGTCCAACACAAAGTGAAACAAGAAATTTCTTTAAAAAAAGATAACCGGCGTAAATAGAATGATGTCTTCCAATTAAATTTAGTTTTTTCAACATGTTGAATAATAAATCCATACACAAAATTAACTCTATAATCATGGACCTGTCATATCAGGGTCATTTTATTCATGCTTAAACACATTAACTACTTCCGGCAAAATTCGAACTGGGCACATCTTACGGAAACCCCATTTGGTGCCTCTTGGGTGAAAATATGATTGGTCAGATTTTAAAAAGCCCGCTTCGAGGACAACATTTGGTTGGTCAAAAATGTAGGTCAAAATCAATGTTATACATCTACGCCGAAAAAATACTAGCGACCAGTGTTGAGTCAACAATTTGCACCAGTATACATTACGGTTCAAAATCACTAATTAAGAAACATTGCATTGTCGACGCATTCAAGAAAGAATCCAAACGGATTTACGACACATCGACTAGGCAAATGTGCTCAGAAAGAACATGTAGGCGTCTCATAAGTCAGAAACGACTGGCCCTTTAAGTGGAGGTGCAGCTATGATAGATGACGCCTTCACCTCCGCCACAAACCTACTAGATATATTGTTTACCTCCGCCACAAACCTACTAGATACATTGTTTTCTAAAATGGAAGAATATTCAGCAACCAGTCTGTCATGTTTAAAATACCTGACACTTCCGCTTGACTTGAATGTCAGGTTTTTTTCTCGGCAAAGTGGCAAAGAGATTTTCCTTTTCACGTGTATACCTATTGCAAGTATTTGTTTGAGTGTGCAAGCGTTTTGGTAGATTTGCAACTAAAGCATTTTCTTTAGAATTCTGAACCTTAGTTAAACTGTAAAAAAAACATTTCTAACCGTTTGCGTTCCACCAAACATTTTCATTCGTACGGCGTCAAATTGTAGCAGATATAGTGCGGCTGTCACATTGTGATACCACTTGACATGTTACCACACCCAGGGACATTATTCTGACCCCATGGCAGTCTCTAGTACCCCAACCTTATAATACCTTACATAGGCAAGGGAGCTACCAGAACCATTTAAACTAACGACTTTGGTATGTCGCGCCGTCGAACCTACACCCTTGGCCGAATGGTTAATGCATTCACCTTTGGTGTGGGAGGTCGAAGGTTCGAATCCCTGTAGGGGTCCGTTCTGATATAGCCAGTTGGTGAGCCGCTAGCTAGTTAAATAATGGTTACCCTGTGCCTTCCTGTCTTGTTTTCTTGCATTAAAGGATAGGAATCACAAATGGCTGGCCCTTTAAGTGGAGGTGACACTATAATAACACTTTTTTCCTTTCGGACCCGAGACTACCACTCTACCGCTGAGAGAAACAATAGTGTCATAGAATTTGAAGGTTAAGATTTGTTGTGCAACATAAAAAATGCCGAGATGTTACGATTGCTGGTTACACAAGATCCAAAATGGATTTTAGTAAATTCACCCAAATTCAGTGGATTGCGGTAAATTAACGTACCCTTTATCGAAAGGTTAACCATTCCGCGTCAAGGTTACAAACGTTGTTCGGTTGAATAGAAATTGCCTTCGTGGTTAACGTAAGATTTGATTGGTTTACACATCATTGATATGCAAATAGCAAAACCATGTTAGTACGGCTGAGCCGTAAAATAAACAACCTTAGACGAAATCAGATCCACGGGAGATAACTGTGTTTAGAATATCACGAAAAAACAAGCAGAGTTATTCCGCGATACATGTTTAACTGCAGGTCGGCGATATATTACAGTTGTCGTCATAAAGCACGTGTCCATCGATTTATTATTGAAATAAATCGTACTTTATCAAACTATTTTGAACATCCATAACAATGAGGATGATGATGATGATGATGATAATAATAATAAAAATAATAATAATAAAAAGTTATCTTTATTATATCCACTTAGCTCGCGACGATTTGGCAATTACGTTTTAGTTTATGCACTAATATTTGTAAGATTTCGAAATTCACGCAAGTGACAAGACGTATTCCGGATTTAGTGTGATCGGGTATTTAAGCATTCTCTTTGCAGCTGATTAGGGCTGAATTTGGGTGCAAATGGCGTCAGTATTAACTAAATATGCTTACATTTCCTTTGAAGTTAAATTATCGCCAATTTAAACCATTTCAAGCCCTTTCACCACATGACATATGTTTTATATTAATCAACGATGACAGATTATCAAAGTAATAATAATCATTAAAAACATTATACTAATTGTCATACCATTGAGAGACGTTGTCAAAATTCTATAATGACTAATCATGCAAAAAATATGATAATAAGACAAAATTCACGACACCGTGCATTTGTGCGAAATACTTCAATTAGATGCGAAATTGTTTAAGTGAACAGTTTAAGTTTGTCTCATAATGTCCTTCAGGGCTATTTAACATATCCTAAACGTCGTACACTCGTTTGCCAATACAGTCAAACCTGTGTTAAAGACCACCTGCGAACTAAGACCACTATTGCAAAACATGTCTGCAAAAACCACCAATTTTATCTCCCATCAGACCATTTTCAATGATATTTAATCTGTTAATAGAGACCACCTGTAAACAAAGACCACATTTTGATGTTCCCATGGGTGGTCTTTACAGACAAGTTTGACTGTATAATAATAAATACCTTAGTACGTAGTAAACCAGCCAGTTAGCTCAGTCGGTAGAGCTCTCTACTGATAATCTATAGGCTTGAAACCCTTGGCGAGACGTATAAAATATAATTTTGTTCTTCCCTGACATTTGACTGATATGTATCATGAAGATATCATCCAAGAATCATAGCCACACAATGGATTGGTGTACACATGCATTTAAAAGCTTCGCCATAAAACGTAGACCTTGTGGCTTCCCATGACAGCATATATTATCTGTATATAATGATCAATAATAAGCCTAAAGTAATTGTTTTCTTGAACCAGTTTGAGACTGTATATACACCAATAGGCAGTTTTATGTAGAGGATCTTATATGAGTGGTCATTATTTTGAATCAGGAGCCGTTTCAACCCAGGTTCTGGTCGTGTTTTTGATCTTGTAATTTGTTTTTCTACTCTCTGAATGATAACCATAAAGGTTAAGGAAGTGATATAAGTTTATTTTATGAATAATTATTATGCTGAATTATCATTTTATATCACATGTATAGTTTATAGTTACAAAATACTAAGAATTGATTTTATAGGTAATAATATAAATTGAATTAATGGTGCGAACATGCAACTCTCAAGCTATGGTAAACTAGAATAAAAGGTTCAAACATTACAGATAAAAATAATGACTAACATCAAATGACCAGTCAAACGACAAATAGGTAAAAGTTACCTTGATAGTCTGGAGACAATGGCAAATATTGGTCAGATTCAGATTCAGATCGTTGCTGCTGCTGAATGTGTTGTTTGTAAGATACAATGGGTTTGTGGTAAAGATTCATTAATGATTTACCTACACACTGGAGACACAAACAACATATGCCGATGTCTAATTAGTTCAACACCTTGGGTGATAAGTAATTAAAAATGTATAAATCCGGTAATTGTATTACGGACATAAAACAATTATTTATCTACATATATCTTACACCAAGCTGGCTATAAATAACCGTAATTCTTCGTGAATTTCCGACAAAACATTCCAATCAAGAATGCGCAAAAACAGAGGGTTTCCGAATAAACAACAGTTATATGTCACAGGGTCATTAGTGTCGGGCCTCATTGTCCAATACTTCCTATATATATATCATTCATTCCATTTTTCATTTACTTCATTAAATCATGTAACAGTATAACCATGTACACACAAAACCATTGGTACGGGCCTCACATCACACCATTTACATTCATGATGCACGGACTGGGTTTCCCGCCGTAACGAACCATTTTGCACGCTTCTTCAGTCACACATTAAACGTCGCACTGGGAGGTTGTGAAAGTCTACATTTGTGTATGTTCGTTGTCTATTTGCAGGTATAGCTGTTACATTTCATTATTTTCCTAGTGTTGTTTCTTCGTTATTTCATTTATTATCTTCTTGTCAAATGTTGCATTTATTGCTATCATTTAATTGAGTCACACATTAAACGTCGCACTGGGAGGTTGTGAAAGTCTACATTTGTGTATGTTCGTTGTCTATTTGCAGGTATAGCTGTTTCATTTCATTATTTTCCTCATGTTGTTTCTTCGTTATTTCATTTATTATGTTCTTGTCAAATGTTGCATTTATTGCTATCATTTAATTGAGTCACACATTAAACGTCGCACTGGGAGGTTGTGAAAGTCTACATTTGTGTATGTTCGTTGTCTATTTGCAGGCTGAAAACCCCTACTCGTCACCAGACTCGAGTCTATAATTGTCGTACAAGACAACCTGCGACATATATAAAATCGAACTCGATGTGAAACTTCGTACACCTCGGGACCGGATAGTAAAGGAACACCATGTCCCTTGTTAACTCAACAAACAATAGAAAGTTGGCTAAAGGAATTGTCGTTTGTTTTTTACTGCTTTTTACGGTGTGGACTCTTAGAGAAATTAATGAAGTTAATCCCAGGAATATTTCTATCGTAAGTAATCTGAAGAATATTCATGTTGTTACCATTTATACTGTATGCTTGTATTGTTGCAGTACTTACGAAATAAAGTAACGGTATAATAATAATTTAATTAGATTTTCTTGTGCGCTCAGTTTCAAATTCTCTTGCAGATAACTAATGCTGACATCATCATTTTTTCTATTTTACTAGTATGTCATATTTGTTCAATGTAGGTGTTGTTGTCAAAAAACGACATACCGCGAAATCAGAAGTAACGCGACGATAGCAGCATACAGTTTATAATAAATGTGAAATTTGCACTTCATGTGGCCTAGAACAGTCGGATTGATGCTTCTGTTTCCGTTACAGGAGTTCCTTCATTTTTATACCATTTTATATCGTCCCCCCCCCCCCCCCCCGACACACACAATGGCGGGGAGATTTTCTCTGTTTACCTTTACCGCCAGATCAGACAAAGCTAGACAATAAAAAAATCTAAGCGATGAAATGTAGATATTTCTTTCTTGTGTATGTATTTAATGTCAAAATCGATCAACTTCGATGAAAAGTTTTCAAACGGACAGAACCATAAAAAAGTGAGTTTTTGCTTCCTGATCGGACGATAAAAATCTAAATATGGAAACACACTTCCCGATCGAGAAGCAGTAACAGGAAATCCCCCGATTTCTCATTCGGAAAACTTCTACCATTGTCCAAACCTCTGTTTGGTTAGCCAACAGTCTCACTAACAATTAACATTGTCCATATTAGTGATCGTGTTCATCTTACTAGTACTGGGGAAGTAACTCTAGGACGTCAAAAGACATAACTTCTCGTAGTTACCTCCCGTTTGATTCATACAAACGCATTTTGTTGAAGAACACATCATAGTTCTCATGCTACCCTATCAAGACATACGCACGTACGCCAATGTGTAACAAAAATGTATAAAACTGAAGGCTGAGGGGGATTGGGTTATGGGCAAATTCGCCCAAATATATCAGTTGTTTGACACTGTAATTTACCTTAATATTCGGAAGTAATTATATTTTTATAATTAATAATATAGCATGAAAATGCACAATTTGCCTCCTAATTTTCAAAATTTTCTTGGGAGAGGACTACTTGAGGGCGCCCTCCCACACCTACCCCCAGTCGCAGCGTTGCTGCACGTTTCGCACTTACGATGCTCACACTTGGCGTTCACTTCATAAATGACATTGATTTTATCTGAAGTAATTAAATCTTCGTAATCATATTTGCCAGGACAACTGGTATTTTAATCTTCTTCCAAGAATTGACTGTGTACACTTTTTTTCACATTGATTTAAGTCTAGAGAATAATATGTTTTTATTTTTTTATATTGATTTAAGTCGAGAATGGAATATGTATTTTTGTTTGTTACAGACTGTCGATTCGAAATCGCCACATGTTAATGGTCTTGCGACAGCAAATCAAAATAACGAAAACATCACCCTTGTGACAGCCTACTTTGACATAGGATCATTTCCTAAAGGCAATACAAATAATCAATTCACAAGATCTATGTACTACAATTGGGCAGCAACGTTTCACTATCTCAGAAATCATCTTGTAGTTTACACAGACTCGGAGAAATTCAAACAACATATGCTGACTATAAGACAAGACCTTTTGGCTAGGACAAAAATAATTATCATCGACAGATCATCATCGTGGGCTTTCAGAAATATCGATAGAATCAAAGCTGTTTACGCATCTGAGGGGTACCCAAAGCATTATCCGAATACTGTCATACCCGAATACGCATGCGCTCAACATGCAAAGTCAGACGTTGTTTCTAGGGCGGCAGACGCGAATGTCTTCAGAACTAAATACTACATGTGGTTGGACGTTGGGTTTTTCAGGGACAGGGTCAACTCTAATCAATCGTTCTATCTATCAAAACCAAGTGGATTTGATGAAAGGAAAATAGCAATGAATCGTATTTATTACAATCATAAATTGTCTGCTGTCCCGAAATCTATTTTTCTAAAAAACCTCGTTTACGTCGGAGGCGGGGTGGTATTTGGGGAAAGAAAGCAAGTTATCAAGTTCTCATCTCAAGTAAAAAGGGCAGTTGAATATTTTCTTACGCAAAATTTAATGAACACGGACCAACAGGTTATCTACGCCATGTTTTCTGACGAGGGCAAAAAGGTCATCAAACCGGAAGTAGAAGTTCAATATTATTCTTCACCAACCGATTTGAATTGGTTCTATCTGGGTAAATCCATGGTCAGAACACTTGATTCCAACATGTGACGTAATTCAGTTGGTTATATTTAGGGAGGAGTTAGAATGAGGTAGGGTCAGGGGAGAAATTTGATCCAGACGCATCAACAATTATTTTCCCATTCAAACGTAATCTTTGTCATCCAAAAAATGCACAAATTCTTGATAGTACTGTTTACTGTTTCAGCATAAGAACATACGTACATGTATATATTCATCGCCATATCAGATTAAAATGTTTCGCTTGATTGTAATTTGTTTTTTTCAAATCACATGAAACTAATCTTGATCAAACTGTAAAAGTGCTTTCAGAGATTTTAGCTATTAAATCTGGAGTACCCCAGGGTTACATACTTTGTCCGTTACTATTTTTACTCTGTATCAATAATATAGCATTTAAATCAAATGATGGCAATACTGATCTTTATGCTGATGATACTGCATATTAATTAACAAGATTGTTTGCAGATAAAGACTTGATTCAGTAACAGAATGGTTTTAATAAAATAACGCGCTACTGAATCCTGATGAAACAAAATGTATGATCATTGGATCACACTTGTTTTCATCCCGCTTTCTGTTCGTGGACATTTGTCTCCTTAATTTGTTTTCGATAATGCCTTATCGTCCGATCTCAAAAGATGGTTGCACCTATATCTCATAAACTCCTATTGTTTATTGTGTCGTTGTTTCTCTGGGATCTGTTTGGGCAGGCATTGTGTTGTGAAGGCAACGTTCCCTGTACCAACGTCACATTCTATAAATATTCAACTGAAACGTACAACTATATGTCTTAACTTCACAGACATTAAAAACCGATATATTTCATTCAAATAAAATCCATTAATATTACAAATATTAGAAACAATAAAAAAAAGATGTAAAATATGATTTCCAAACTTAAGGGTTTCAATAGATCATTTCAATAGACATTTTCAATTACATCGCCTAGAGGATCCTGATATATGACAGCAATAAATGGATTACAACATATTTCTAATGTTTAAACGCGCTTTGCTTTTCTTTCTTTCTCTTTTATTCGTTTTGACACAACTCAGTAACTAAATTTAATCATATTTGAACTGTATCGGCTATAGTGTAGCCTCCAGTTCGTTCATGTCTTAACGTATAATATCCTGTAATATCGGACGTTCGTTATGTAAGCCGCGCATGCGCATTACTTGATAAATGTAAACATCTTACTTCGGACCAGGACAGTGAGACATCAATATGTCTTCTATTAACTCAACATACAACATTAATTTCGTGATGCTGTGTTTTCTTTGTATTATATCGTTCTTAATCGGATGGATTATTTTACGGGAACAACCGTCTTCTTTGAGGACAACTTCGACCGTGAGTTCCATGAAGAGTGTCATGGTAATCTTCATCGCTTATATTTTACCCGAATTTCCTAGTTCAAGCAGATCGATTACAATGTTACTGTTTATGTACTAGCAATCAGCATATTAGTAAATATGTTCGTATTTTGAGCAATAACATTTAACAGAAAAGTTCATCACATGTTTATTTTCAGAGCTACATTAAACACGAAACATTGCTTTAAGCAGCGAGCAACGATGGCCATATTACGTTAGCAACGTTTGAGCATTGAATATTTGTTGACCTCATCGTTAGAATTTTCAAGTTTACGTATTTATAAAACATCATTCAGCTAAATATCCCTTGACACGATAAAACCGAAATAAAGAATAAATGTAAGCGTTATCTTGCGCCGTGTTAATGGAAATATTCTCTAGCAACCTTAGAAATAATTTATCATTTAACGATAAAGTGTGAGGTAAGCTAGCTGTTAAACCAATTTAAACCCCCTGTATTTTTTTCTGACAGTTCCAAGGCTGTAATTCGCTGTATGGTTATTATTTATTTTTGTGTTTTGAATGTATGTTATATTTCCCTTTCCCATGTGTAATTATTTCACTTTATATAGTGTTCAGGTTATTATCTGCCCAGTTTTGGCCTATTGTTGCCAGCTGTCTTGACTTGTCCTTTGATCTTTTCCATCCATTATCCCCCCATTCACGATTTGTCCTCTTTGATTCTCCTAGCTTTTTCCTTATTGTCTGCCAGGTCGTTCCTTGCGCCTCTTTTCCTTGATGTGTGTGCCCTAAGGTGTCCTAATAAGTTGTTGTTCGTTTATATACTGATAAGGTGTGCTCGTTTCAATACTGATAAGGTGTGCAATGGAATCTCCTAAAAGCCATATTGGCAAATGTTGAGTGCTGCACTTGCCAACTGCTTTCATTAGTTTCAGATGGTAACTCTTCCAAGAGTTTTTCTTTGTCTTCTTTAGAGTAGGTGTGTAATTCTATTACATTTCTAAATGGAGGATAGGCGTATTTAACCTCGAGGCTTTGTTTTGCTTTCAATATTACATTTCTAAATGGAGGATAGGCGTATTTAACCTCGAGGGTTTGTTTTGCTTTCTATATTACATTTCTAAATGGAGGATAGGCGTATTTAACCTCAATGCTTTGTTTTGCTTTCTATATTACATTTCTAAATGGAGGATAGGCGTATTTAACCTCGAGGGTTTGTTTTGCTTTCTTGATTACATTTCTAAATGGAGGATAGGCGTACTTAACCTCGAGGGTTTGTTTTGCTTTCTAGATTACATTTCTAAATGGAGGATAGGCGTACTTAACCTCGAGGGTTTGTTTTGCTTTCTAGATTACATTTCTAAATGGAGGATAGGCGTACTTAACCTCGAGGGTTTGTTTTGCTTTCTAGATTACATTTCTAAATGGAGGATAGGCGTATTTAACCTCGAGGCTTTGTTTTGCTTTCTATATTACATTTCTAAATGGAGGATAGGCGTATTTAACCTCGAGGCTTTGTTTTGCTTTTTATATTGCATTTCTAAATGGAGGATAGGCGTACTTAACCTCGAGGCTTTGTTTTGCTTTTTATATTGCATTTCTAAATGGAGGATAGGCGTATTTAACCTCGAGGGTTTGTTTTGCTTTCTATATTACATTTCTAAATGGATGATAGGCGTATTTAACCTCGAGGCTTTCTTTTGCTTTTTATATTACATTTCTAAATGGAGGATAGGCGTATTTAACCTCGAGGCTTTGTTTTGCTTTTTATATTGCATTTCTAAATGGAGGATAGGCGTATTTAACCTCGAGGGTTTGTTTTGCTTTCTATATTACATTTGTAAATGGAGGATAGGCGTATTTAACATCGAGGCTTTCTTTTGCTTTTTATATTGCCTGTTTTATTATTCTGATATTTTAACAATCACTTGGTGTTTTCAGCCCATCAGGTTTTAAGTGTCCCTTCCTTCTAGTACACTCAGATTCAATTATTTTCCTGTTGAGATGTTAATAACCTATATCTGTGTATTTAGTGGTTTTTTTCAGACGTGTTATCTCGTTATTTGCAGAATTTAATGCATCAGTCAATTTGAATTATGTTTGGCTGTGGAACTGGCATATGAGTGTCATTCAATTGCTCTCTGTGCGCCTGTGTCCTAACAAATGTGCCGGTATTCTCAACCTTGATGCAAGGCAAAGATTCAAACACACATAAAGCGAGAGTAAACTGTATATTATGTTTATCAATTTATTCACTGTTCAGGTTAATGTTTGTTTATTTCGGACTTTACACCGTTTAATAACAGTTTTTTAGTTATACACTTTGGACAATTGCCCTGAACTTTTCTCTTGGGTTACCAACAATTAGTAACATGCTCTACCGCCAGCAACTGAAAACTTCTACACATAAATCAGAGTTTAGAAGAGGAGGTCACATTACTCTAGGCATTATCATACGACTGAATTGATATCCTTGCCTTTCAGCTGGTTCAATTTTCGTGTGAGGTTAACTGGCTGTTAAATCGATATAAACCCCTAGTATTTTACTAACAGTTCCTATGCTGTAAATCGCTGTATGGTTAGTATTTCTATTTATGTTTGAGATTTATTTAAATTCCCCTTTCCCCATTATTTCACTTGATATAATACTCATGTTATCCCCCCCTCTTTCGGCCTATTGTTGCCGGCTTTCTTGGATTGTTCCGTGATGTATCCCATCTGCTTAAGCTACTTAGTTGTTCTTTATGGGCGACCAGGTCATTCCTTGCGCCCCAGTTCAAATGCTTCTTAACATTTTCTCAGTGTCGGATGTTTTGCAGACTGTTGTTTTCCCGGGAGTCTGTGTGTGTAGGCATTGTCTTGTGTTTGTGGCGTCCCCGGGAGTCTGTGTGTGTAGGCATTGTCTTGTGTTTGTGGCGTCCCCGGGAGTCTGTGTGTGTAGGCATTGTCTTGTGTATGTGGCGTCCCCGGGAGTCTGTGTGTGTAGGCATTGTCTTGTGTATGTGGCGTCCCCGGGAGTCTGTGTGTGTAGGCATTGTCTTGTGTTTGTGGCGTCCCCGGGAGTCTGTGTGTGTAGGCATTGTCTTGTGTATGTGGCGTCTCATGTATCCACTTAATCTATCTTTTCTCAGTTTTCTTTCTTCCAGCCATAATATCATATATATAAGACGAGATGTTAAAAGTTTCTCATAGAGTTATACATGTGTTATAAAACACAGCCAATGCTCAGAAGATGTTTAAAATATCAAAATTATTTTAGCAATCTTCGTAGATGGTCATCGTGACATTATACCTCCTGATTATTTTGTTTTCTGGTAATTGGTTTTAAGTTTCAATACGATGCAACTGCGTTAGTCACGCTTTTAAAATGATTTTATTTTTTATTGACGCCATCATTTAACAAATGGAAGAAATCACAAATAGGTTGATTACACCATTGACGAGGCTTTATTCAATATCTCAAGTAAGATCGCTATTTATTATTTTATATTAGCACGGCAAACACATATCACCATTCATTCTTTGTTTCGATTTGACATTCTTATATAATATCATAATTTTATGAGGCATTTTCAAACTATTATTCAAAAATATAAGTGATATAAAACACCAACTTACTTGATAAATGTGTGGCTGGGGTACGCATTTAAAGATATGCAAAAACGATTAATGGGTTAAACATTGTTTTAGATTTTTAATCGCTCCAACCTTGTATCAATTGAACCCCGTGAATAATGATAAACTTTCTGTGTTAATTTTTGTAGCTCAGTTTACTATAAATATTCTAATTATTAACTATAAAGATGTATCTGGCTCATCTGAACATAAAATGTTTGAAATGGCTTTATCCAGTATTGTTGTTACATTGGCTAAAACATCTCTAATAAGAACCATTGCAAAGTATAACCGATTGAAAATATCTTGTTTTACCATATTTCTAGCAGACAGACTTGTAAAATAGCCTGATTGTTATACATGTATAGATAACCTGTAACATGTGTATGGGCCGGATGTGTTTTATGATGTGCTATTTTGCGCAATAAATTTTGATACAATGTACTTGAAAACAAGTATTGTTAAATTTTATGATGTACAAACATCTTTCTTCCACAAATACGAGTCAATGCATTACGAGTTCATTCTTTGTTAATGCATATTTATTGATGTTTCAACCAAAGGAAATATATCTTACATGTTTTGTTAGGTGAACAAATTAACAAAAAATGAGCAAAATATTACTTCAAGTACAAACAATTATAAAAAATTTGAAGAGAAATTGACCGAATACCACACGGGACATGTTGAACAATTCGTGCACTTGCAAATCGAGTTTCACGTTGTAGTCGATTAACAGTGCAAACATAATCGCTAGAATTCATGAATCCTGATAACACAAGTCAAGGCTAATATTACCTATCTACTTTCGTTACACAATGATTTCTTTAACACTACAAACACTATGTGTACAAATCGGAAGTTTCTTTTTGTTTAATACAGTGGAACCTCCCCAAACCGGACCCTCTAAAGACCGGAATACTCCCCAAACCGGACCCTCTAAAGACCGGAATACTCCCCAAACCGGACATTTGTTGCGGTCCCGAATGTCCTGAACTACATTCTCTGAACAATTTAGCGACTAGTTTAACAGATCCAGGCTGGAATAATAAAATGATAGATGTGGAAGTGAACAAAAGACAGTAAGGGTCCATAGACAAATAAGTTAAAGGTTTATCTGGCTCATCTGAACATAAAATGTTTGAATTGGCTTCATCCAATATTGTTGTTCCATTGGCTAAAACATCTCTGATAAGAACAAGTGCAATATATAACCAATTGAAAATATATTTTTTACCATAGTACTAACATACAAAAGTTGTAGAATAGCCTGTTTGTTAAAACAACATCTTTATTCAACAAATACGGATCAATATATTACGCGTTCATTCTTTGTTAAAGCTCGATTATTGATGTTTCAACTATAGGAAATATTTTGTTCATGTTTGTGTAGGTAATCAAATGAACACAATATGAGCATAAAATTACTTTAAGCAATAGCCACTACCCGCCTCATCAGCTTGTTATATATACATAATAATGTAAACTAGCCAAACAGAAAATATAAACTACTTTATAATGTTCCACTTATTAATTGTGTTTATATATACATGTATATGATATACCAAGTGCGATACAATGGTACACTAAATGATATATTTATATATTGTGCTCAGAAGAAGGTGTCTCATAAGTCAGAGTCAGAACTGACTGGCCCTTTAAATAGGGGTGACACGATAATAAAGAAAAACTTCAATACAGTTTCCATGGTAACAGTTATTTTGATTACGTTGAGAATTGAATATGTAATTGTTTTTTACAGAATGTCGTCTTCCAAGAGCTACAAGTTAACGCGACAGTGCTAGCAAAGCAGACTGACACAAACGTAACCGTGGTAACAGCCTACTTTGACATAGGATCATTTCCTAAAGGCAATACAAATAATCAATTCACAAGATCTATGTACTACAATTGGGCAGCAACGTTTCACTATCTCAGAAATCATCTTGTAGTTTACACAGACTCGGAGAAATTCAAACAACATATGCTGACTATAAGACAAGACCTTTTGGCTAGGACAAAAATAATTCTCATCGACAGATCATCATCGTGGGCTTTCAGAAATATCGATAGAATCAAAGCTGTTTATGCATCTGAGGGGTACCCAAAGCATTATCCGAATACTGTCATACCCGAATACGCATGCGCTCAACATGCAAAGTCAGACGTTGTTTCTAGGGCGGCAGACGCGAATGTCTTCAGAACTAAATACTACATGTGGTTGGACGTTGGTTTTTTCAGGGACAGGGTCAACTCTAATCAATCGTTCTATTTATCGAAACCAAGTGGATTTGATGAAAGGAAAATAGCAATGAATCGTATTTATTACAATCATAAATTGTCTGCTGTCCCGAAATCTATTTTTCTAAAAAACCTCGTTTACGTCGGAGGCGGAGTGGTATTTGGGGAAAGAAAGCAAGTTATCAAGTTCTCATCTCAAGTAAAAAGGGCAGTTGAATATTTTCTTACGCACAATTTAATTAACACGGACCAACAGGTTATCTACGCCATGTTTTCTGACGAGGGCAAAAAGGTCATCAAACCGGAAGTAGAAGTTCAATATTATTCTTCACCAACCGATTTGAATTGGTTCTATCTGGGTAAATCCATGGTCAGAACACTTGAATCCAACATGTGACGTAATTCAGTTGTTTATATTTAGGGAGGAGTTAGAATGATGTAGGGTCAGGGGAGAAATTTGATACAGACCCATCGAAAATTATTTTCCCATTCAACCCTCTATGATTTGTATCGACATAATCGCGTTCACCAAAAATGCACTAACACTTGATAATACTGTTTACTGTTTCAGCATATGAACATACATGTATATATTTATCGCCATATAAGATTAAAATGTTTGGCTTAAGTTTACATGTTATTACAAGAGAACTGTGGTATAATATTGTTATTTTATAATATTTCAATATTCTTGATGTGTGGATTGTTTGAAAATGACATGTGTTGCTATTATAGTTGAGTGAAGTTGGTGCAGCAATCGTGCATCGTACAACAACATTCAGTAACGACCTCGGTTGAATACAGAGTAAACACTGACATCGTTATTCGACTTATATAACGGACCGGCAATCCGGAGTCCCGGGTTCGAATCCCGGTAGTGCCATTGACCGAATTTTCGTGTTCCCCAAAACATGATTTTATATATTTTGAATACAAACCTAAAATCCAGCTCTGGGTTCGCTTAAAGGTCTGCATTGAAATATTAAGATAACTCGAATAACTATAGTATGTATGAGCTGACTCGTTATTCGACCCCAGATATGTATTCGCCCCGGTCTTATTCGAATATTAATGTCAGTGCTAGCTCTGTGTTCGTTACTAAGTCGGTATTGAAATAGTTAAGAAACTTAAATAATGACGTACGAGCTGGCTCAGGTTCGACTCCAGATTTGTATTCCGCACCGGCCAGTTTCGAATGTGGATGTCAGTGCTAGCTCTGGGCTCGTTTTAAGATATGTATTCAAATATATAAGTCGAATAACGATGTCAGTGCTGGCTCCGTATTCAACCTAGGTAGGTCTGCAATGTTGATGTACGATGTACGATTGCTGCACCAACTTCACTCCACTTGCTATTTATTATACAGGACATTTCTTATCATCGTAATAGATCATACACGTTAATTATGCTAATTAATAATATGCTTATTAATAATATGCCAATTAATAACTACATTTTCCATATTGCATGTTTGCATTTTTTTTGTGTTTATACATCTTTCCGCATTATGCTGTATTAATCTTTTTGGGCTATATATATGACCTACAGAAATTATCAAAAATAAACGTATCAACGTTATAAGGTGGAGGTTACCTACTCCCGTGTTGAAAACCCACTGTGTTAATGCTCGAAAACATAACAGTAAAACGCAAAGTATAATATTCAGTAAAGATTTAATGTGTAACAATACATCGAGGGTTCAATGCAAGACTATCATAGTCTTATCATGGATTTATTACGGATTTATTTTATACAATATCCTACGCAGTGATCTCCCCTTACAGGTATCTGAGTTGTAATCGAGTGACCAGCGATCGTAACAGCTCGGCAATTTTATATGGTGTACAACAAATCTTAACCTTCAGTTTGCAAGATTGTTCTTGTTTGACTTGTTCTGTGATTTATTTCACCCAAAGTTTACCATTGCACCTCTAAAGTGCCAAATATTTATGGACTGGTGTTTTCCCGTGGATCTGTGTGTGTGTGGGGGGGGGGGGCATTGTCTTTTGTATGTGGCGTTCCCTGTAACAACTTAATCTCTCTTTCTATGTTAACGCCTACAATCGTTCATATTTTACGCTAATCATTAACCGCAAATTTCGACGTTTTATAGAATTACGGTAGGTAGCTAAGTGTGTAAACATGCTTTCAACATTAAACGACTGACTACACACTGCTGGCTTTGTGTAACTCACAAAAAGTACTATGTATTAAACTCTGTGTATAAGACGGTATTTCCCCTTAAAGTAAGCGTGTGTGTGTCACTAAAATTGGGTTAGCATGAGTCAAAGTTGGTCGATACTGTAGTTGTATATCTATGGAGAAATGAACAGTTTGGTCTGCAACGGAGGTTTATCAACTATATGTTAGCACTGATCACCCCGGACATACAAGGAGGCGTTGCATTGATTCTTCCGAGTGACAGGATACTGAAGAGGTAACTTTTACACAATTTATCTTCTTTTAAATGTTTATATAATGAATTAAAACTTGCGATCGAGTTATTTTCTATGTATGCATTTTGTTTCGACCGTGAGCCTACACCAGCAAATACAGTCAATTCAAATCTGAAATTCATACCGATTGTTTACATTTGCCCTGCGTTCAGTTACGGCTGTCAGTCCTATCGTTTCGTAACGTTTCGTAACGTTTTGCAATTTGGTTCCCGTGTGCAGCCAGTGTGCTATGGTGGGCAAGGGATAAAATACAAAACGTTCGCCACTGATAGTCGTAACTGAACGCAGGGCAGCGCATTTACAAGTCGTAATTTGACAATTAATCGAGGATAGTACATATACTGTTTCTTTTCTTTGACGGTGAATCGTAAATTGTGCATCGTATCTGAGAGAGTCAACCGTGACATAATAAGCAATTATTAAGATTTATCGAAATATGTAAACATGTAATCAATTATCTCTCACGCACCGGGGTTCAAATCGTAAATTGCAGTTTAACACACGTCGTATTTTCTTCTTTATCGCAATTATCTGATACACAGTGACACATAGTTTAAGACTTATTATTACAACTACGGCATCAACTTAAAATCATCACATGTACGATGCACATATTTATACAAAATTTCTATACGATTGCAGGTTGATACAATTGTAAAATAGTTAAGGAAAACATGAATTTAGATACTCACAGTTACTGACCATACACAGTATAGTTAATGTGTTAGTGTATACAGGAAACGAATACAAATGTATGATTACAGGGGCGGATCCAGAATTTGGTGTTGGGGGGGGGGGGGGGGTGTAACTTGATAAAATATTATGCTACAATAAATTCAGAATCGCTTATTTGAAAATCTTATAATCAAGGATATCTGTATATTTCCGTATTCATACGTTGGAAGGTTTTGAGCATTGGGGCCGCGGATGGGGTGGGTGCGGGAGGGGTCCCCTCCCGATGAGAACATTTTAAATCACCTTTGACAGGCGCAAAATCCATCACTTTTAAAATGTTATTTTCCGAAAATTAGTTTAAAAATTATTACATTGATTCATACATGTATATGTGCACGGACATGGTTTATATGTCCGTGATATGTGTAATTTTGTAAAAAAAACACGGGACTTTTAGGGATATATTTTGGAACATCCATTTCAAAGTCTACTTTCATAATGGAGATTCAGAATGTGTTTTTAATTTGTGTCTGTGTGCACTGTTAACATAATTTAGGTAAGTAAATGAGATTATCGCCATTTAATTGATCGTCAAGTAAATGTAATTATCAACATTGTAGGATTCACGACATTGCCAATATAAATATACTTGTCACTTGGTTAGTATGCTTCCTTTCATACCTTCATTAATCGCCGACTGTTTTCACACCCTAGATAGCAGTCAGGGTACTAGCGACGGTCCCTGTCTGGTAGCGATGATAACACTTTGTCATGCGTATTAAACATCTTGACTGAATGCCAATACAATGTGTGACTGGTTTTGACTAGTTTAAGATGCAGATGAGAAGAAGGGGTCATAAAATGTCCGCGGCCCCATTGCCGTTGCCAGCCAGAATATTGGGGCCGCGGCTCCTGCGGCCCCAGCTCCTACGCGCATGGACATACATGTAAGGTTGGGGAATTTTATGGGGGCACGCGCCGGGTGCGCCCCCCTCCTGAATCCGCTAGTGGATTACACTCCCGCTACAATCCCAAACAGCCGGCATACTCACTTACTGAAACTTATGAAATCGAATTAATTTGTTTCTATATTGGCAGCAAAATACAGCATATTAAATGAGGTCACTAGAAGACGATAGTTAAACCTATATTTTCCCGACCAGAGCCCCACCAGCGTAAAGAGCACACTATCATTCCTGAGTAACTTCAAACTTTGTCACGCATCGCCCCTGATTGTATGCATGGGGAATAGGTTGTCCATGGTAATTTACTAACAAGTCGACAAACGATTAGCATGATTCCCACAGCAGCACTTTACATTTGTGCAGGTGTTTTTTACTAGTGAACTTGAAGAAAATGGATATATTGTAAATTGACATATAACTTACCATTGCACTATGCATTTGTCACTGAAAAGGACTATCAATCCTTGGTTTACTTTCACTTTGATACTTATTGATGTTCAAGGCAACTATCACGCCCTATGTTTTGTATTGACTCACCCGAAATCTATTTATAAACACAGTTTGAAAATAACTGGTTATCGTAAGGACATAGTGGTATAACTCAAATTCGCTATTTCTTTCATTATCGTATTTACCTAAATATATATAATAGGGGTGTTGTATACAACCTATCCAACCGTTCATAATTGAAAATATGATTTAAACAACCTTCCCTCCCTATACCCAATATAATGGATAAATCGATAATGAAAACCTTATCGAATTGGGTTTATACTTCTGTGTATTCAAAGCTTTATCCTGATGATACTCAAATCAGGCTGTCAACTCACCTCATTTCAAAAAGTAGGTCTATTTTTTTAATAAGGCAAAAGAAGGGATTTTACTGCCTAAAAGTAGGGATAGTAGAGATGATATAGTTGATTAAGTATACGTTGGATATATTAAAATTAAGCTAATGCATGCTTACTAATTGACTTTAATTGCAAAGTTCATTTGACCATAAAAAGAAAAAAATGAGTATTTCATTAAAAACACATTTCTGTCAGTTTATTTAAAAATGTTTTAAATGTAATAGCATATCGTAATATTGCCTTTGACTATTACAAAACACGTTTACATACGGCATGTACCTGTATTATACATGTATCTGTTAATATACTCAATTAAAATTAATGAACAACTCATTAAGAAGGAATAATCGATTATGTATTAGTTACAGCTGGCATATTAGCATTGGCAGATGTCAGTAATTTGTCTTATTGTCAACAACATTTACATAAAAGACTCATTGAAATGCACATTCGATTACGTGTGAGAAACAGTTGGCATTTGCCTATTGTCAACAACATTTACATAAACGACTCATTGAAATGCACATTCGATTACGTGCGAGAAACAGTTGGCATATATGTATATAACATTATACATATGTTTAAACTGAAATTACTTTTTGAAAACAGAAACTAGCCCCATCCCATTTTTCATAATCAATCATCAATTGTCAAAATTATCATCATCAATAATAGCATCATCACCATCAACACTACCTTCCGCATTTTTGTTATATAACACAGTATTGTCACTATCGGCATCAAAATCAACGTTGCCAGAGTATAGGCCTACAAGTACAACTGGTTTACAACCTCTAGATAGTTCATCAACAAAATCTGGAACCAAATGGCTTATTACCTCGTAAGGGATAGTACTGGCTGTGTTTGCATATGAAACCTGACTAGAGATTGTTTTCAGACTGACCTGGGTTAACCCAGTTTTAAAATGCCATTCAACAGTTCATGTGACAGATATAAACACGCTTCGAGGTCACATATGTCATTCCGCCATTTTGTTGATTTCACGTCTGGACGTCCGGACTAGAACTTATCGTCTCAATTACCAACAAATTACACAATAATTTCTTACAACAGCACATTTTACATTCTCATTAGTATGATAAACATAAAAACCACTAACCTCTATAAATATTTTATCCGGCAGAGACAATAATAACATATACACGAGGTCAAATCCAGTACACGTCAGCCATCATTTTCAACAAACATTTCGCGGGTCACCTAGGTTTATGTGCATACTAATTTGGTCTATATTTAGAATTGGGAAACCACAAAACAGGACAAATAATGAAAGGATAGTTCGAAACGTATCTTTGAATACAAACATCTATCAGTCAGTGATCGGTAGCTTTAACTGAAGTAAATAAACTAATGGTAATTGGAATAATAAACACGTGAAAACTCGCGTGTCCTTGCAATCGTTTTGCCAACAATGATTATTGCCGCATTTGGCCCAAAAGTCTCACGGCGCGTTACATATAGTAGATGCATTTTAAGGATACACGCGCCTTTGTTAGGTGCCGTCCAAGCTACTGTTAAACGTATAGACGAAATGCTTAAAAGTTAATAGAAATGGTTCGCCCGGTTGAATTCATTTATTCAATATTGAATAATTGTCATCGAATTCCTGAAGACAGGTTCCTTGGAAACATTATACCTTTCGTTTTCTAGTATTGTCTGTATCTTGTACTAGCGGTGTATATATACTTGTATAAATGTGCGTTAATCTACAATGACCTTTTGTAAATGTCGTAGGTTACACTCTGCAGCGATTCCTCTGACGTTGGTATGTTCCATGACATCAAGGTCCGGGACTATAACGGATACTTACACATGACATCAAGGTCCGGGACTATAGCGGGTACTTACACATGACATCAAGGTCCGGCACTATAACGGATACTTACACATGACATCAAGGTCCGGGACTATAACGGTTACTTACACATGACATCAAGGTCCGGGACTATAACGGATACTTACACATGACATCAAGGTCCGGGACTATAACGGATACTTACACATGACATCAAGGTCCGGGACTATAACGGATACTTACACATGACATCAAGGTCCGGGACTATAACGGATACTTACACATGACATCAAGGTCCGGGACTATAACGGATACTTACACATGACATCAAGGTCCGGGACTATAACGGATACTTACACATGACATCAAGGTCCGGGACTATAACGGATACTTACACATGACATCAAGGTCCGGGACTATAACGGATACTTACACATGACATCAAGGTCCGGGACTATAACGGATACTTACACATGACATCAAGGTCCGGGACTATAACGGATACTTACACATGACATCAAGGTCCGGGACTATAACTGATACTTACACATGAAATCAAGGTCCGGGTCTATAACGGATACTTACACATGACATCAAGGTCCGGGACTATAACGGATACATACACTCTGCACTCAAATCACAAAATGTACACATATGCAGGACTTTTTTCAAATACAATTGTCCCGGACTAATGGAAATGTAAAATTTGACTTGTCCGACATAAGAAGCCAGTTGACCGAGAATATCGAACAATTTAGTAACAACTATACATACACAATGATAGCTCCACAATCTAAAATTGATAATCACATGTATGTGTTCTTGGGATTCTAAAGTTTGACTTACACTGAACACTGATTGCTGATTTTGGTTAGCTTTAAAAACAGATTGTCCGGGACTAACTTAACTCAAATGATGGTAGACCGATTCAGCATTAGACTAGTCTGGGATGTCGGGCTAACGGATTTCTACAGCCCTGCTACGAGTCTGCTTGTGACTCATACTGAGTGTGAAAAATGTACGATAATGTTAAATAAGTGCTGTATGTTCTTGGTGGCCCATTTTTATAGATTTGAGGTGAAATATGAGTGCTGGGAGTAGTTAGTGTGTGTGATTGTGGAGTATGGCACGAGCCCTGGGAGTAGTTAGTATGTGTGATTGTGGAGTATGGCACTCAGAGTGCTGGGAGTAGTTAGTGTGTGTGATTGTGGAGTATGGCACGAGTGCTGGGAGTAGTAAGTATGTGTGATTGTGGAGTATGGCACGAGTGCTGGGAGTAGTTAGTATGTGTGATTGTGGAGTATGGCACGAGTGCTGGGAGTAGTTAGTATGTGTGATTGTGGAGTATGGCACTCAGAGTGCTGGGAGTAGTTAGTGTGTGTGATTGTGGAGTATGGCACTCAGAGTGCTGGGAGTAGTTAGTATGTGTGATTGTGAAGTATGGCACTCAGAGTGCTGGGAGTAGTTAGTATGTGTGATTGTGGAGTATGGCACTCAGAGTGCTGGGAGTAGTTAGTGTGTGTGATTGTGGAGTATGGCACGAGTGCTGGGAGTAGTTAGTGTGTGTGATTGTGGAGTATGGCACTCAGAGTGCTGGGAGTAGTTAGTATGTGTGATTGTGGAGTATGGCACTCAGAGTGCTGGGAGTAGTTAGTATGTGTGATTGTGGAGTATGGCACTCAGAGTGCTGGGAGTAGTTAGTATGTGTGATTGTGGAGTATGGCACTAAGAGTGCTTGGAGTAGTTAGTGTGTGTGATTGTGGAGTATGGCACGAGTGCTGGGAGTAGTTAGTGTGTGTGATTGTGGAGTATGGCACGAGCCCTGGGAGTAGTTAGTATGTGTGATTGTGGAGTATGGCACTCAGAGTGCTGGGAGTAGTTAGTGTGTGTGATTGTGGAGTATGGCACTCAGAGTGCTGGGAGTAGTTATTGTGTGTGATTGTGGAGTATGGCACGAGTGCTGGGAGTAGTTAGTGTGTGTGATTGTGGAGTATGGCACGAGTGCTGGGAGTAGTTAGTGTGTGTGATTGTGGAGTATGGCACGAGTGCTGGGAGTAGTTAGTATGTGTGATTGTGGAGTATGGCACGAGTGCTGGGAGTAGTTAGTATGTGTGATTGTGGAGTATGGCACTCAGACCCAATGCCTTCTCCTGTATCTCATAATCATACAGAAATATCCAAGATAAATGGACCAAAATGAATATACAGCTCTCTATAAACACTGCCATGCATTTTGCAGAGCCTCGTAACAGTAGCAGTAACCCTCGGGCCGGGTATTTCCATCCCTTGGGCCGGGTATTTCCATTCCGTACCGGAAGTCAGTGTAAGATTCTTATAATCCATGCTGATTCTGAGTTCGTCGCTTGATTCTTTCCGCCCCTTTCTTACGGAAATTTGTCCCTCGAAAGTTAGCCGGTCCCGAAAATATGCCACCATTCCGTTACCAAATATATAATAAATGCGTGGCTTATTTTCGGGGTTTTCATGGTATAGGCCTATTAAAACTCACACCGAAAGTTAGCCATCTTTAAAAAGTTAGTACATACGTTTTCAGCAATTACACAAACCTTTTCAGATAGTTTGCCAGTGACCTGTAACGGATGATTTTGAAGTGTTCACGTTTGAATGCTCTGGTGCGTATAAAGGATTTGGGCCGCCTACGGTTGGGGGTATACTTGATTCTTACATTCACTTGGAATATATACTCGCCAACACCCAATGTATGAACAACATTTAGTAATGTGTTTGAGCAATATAAGTAAATCGTCAGAAATGCTTTTAGCGTTCAATGTCAAAGTTCTTATCTGTCCAAACAAACAATGAATGGCAGTATCAACAGACAAACACATGCAGTTTAAACCAAATCGTGCATTTTCGATAGAGAAGAGTAACACACACTTGAATTGTGACTGACTAAATTTAACAAGCAGATAAAGCGATAAAATGGATCAAATAACAGGTCGAGTGTATCTTGTAAAACGTGTGGATTAATAAAAAGGTAATGGGCTTACTATGTAGTGTACTAAAGGCAAGTAAGATTACTGGATTACGGTTCAAAAGAGTGGGTTAGTCAAAAGGTCACTGACATTGCATTGTACACAACATAAGCCTATTTGTATGAATAGACACACAGTACGCTAGACTCCCCATTGTATTTTGAGTTAACTCTGGAGATCCTAGCTGACAGCAAATTTCAAATTAAAGTTAACTTTGAATTGTCCGAACAGAAAATATCGGTATACGAATTGATATTTGCGTTCGGAACGCATACGTAACTGCTCTTAATATGTTCATGAGTGGCATTTTGAATCAAATCAAACTTCAGTTTGAAGGATATGTTTCAGTGGTACAGCTGTTTACTCGAATGGTTTTATTTCAGGAGTTGCTGAAAGACTTGATTCACTATGGTCGAGCGGAGTCGTACAGCACGATGTCTGCACCATTGGCCTACCAGAGCTCTGTGTCTGTTCATGGTAGTCCTCCAAGCTGTCTCAATCAACTGGTACCTCATGTCGAACCTCTCATCCACATGGGCAGCAATCTATGGCGCAGATCTTATTGTTCTGGCTTTATTTGTCATCGATTTTCTAATGGCATCAAGAAACATAACGGTTGAAAAACATTTACATCAGGTGACCCCATCAGTATTACAACACATACCATTTACATACATAACTTGGGCTGTTTATGGTATCGTTCTAGACATTAAACTTGTGGTTATATTCAAAACATTCTCAACAGATCTCGACGAAGCGTATTTCTTCGGACCAAACACTTTAAAGACATCGATCGCAATAGCGGGACTTGTGTTTATAACATTTTTACCCACCCAGCACGATGTAAAAGAAGGTCACAGGAAAGATCTCATTGTGTCCTTGACCTCTACAGTACTATTTGATATTTTAGATGGGGTCGATAATTTGGAAAACTTGTTTGATAAGGATATCAGAGATTCGTATCCATCTGGTATGGATGACGCCATTATTGCTATATGTTGCGTCAACTTCCTGTTACCCACAGTTCCGTTGTTTACTCTGGCAAAAACGAAGTTTGGTCTCACGGAATTACCCGAAACATTGGAAATTATACACAAATTCGCTATTGCCTATCTTATTAATCTTCCACTATTTGTTACACGTATGATCACCTGGCATGGATTATCTCAAGGCATTTCTATTTTTGTGCTGAAAAATCTAATAGCAATGGGTGTAGTGACTTTCGAGTTATTTGAACATTTCGTCCTTGGAGAAAACCATGGCGATGAAAGCTCAAAGAATGAAGAACATCATGAGGTCAATGTTTACGGAAATGACAACATTCACGATCCTGTTAGGAAAGGGAGGAACACTGAAATTTAGAGCATTCAGGTGTTTTTCATGTAGTTTTACATACATAGTGTATGTGTGTCCTTGAAGTATTGAGGCGTATACAGCCATACCGTTGGCACAGTCGTACTATCCTGTATATCAGCGCTGTGTAAACCAATCAAATTTTACGTTAACCACTAAACCGAATTATATCCAACTGAACAACGTTTGTTACATTGACGATGATTGGTTAACTATTCGTTAAGGCCTATATATGTGTTTACCAAACCTAAAACAAAAACTGTTTTACTGTTGTGTATTTCTATTTTTGAAGCAAAGTAATGAACACAATTGTTGCAAAGGTGTTATGTTTGCAAAGAAACATTCTGATCAAGATAGAGGTGTTATTCTCATTATTGTAAACATGACAGTGAAACTTAGATGGAAATAATATTGTTTGCCTTAACAGAATCAACTTAAGTAAAACTTTTTTGTGAGTAGTGTTGTTAGTCAACCCAACGGAAAATTCCTGGCGTTGGCATTAAAAAGACTTCTTGGTTTTATGTACCAGTCACTAAATTTATATGTTTTAAACAGACATATCGATATGTAACAAGTTTATTAACATGAATGTGTGATTTCACGACTAATACAATAAGTACTGATGTACTATATTAAAACGGACAACACTGTCTACGAATAATCGCACTATGGAGTTATTTTTATCTCCCCTTACAGGTATTGGAGTTACGTTAGTGTAGCTTACTTGAGTGACCGAAAATCGTAACATCTCGGCAATTATTTTTGCAGTACAACAAATCTTAACCTTCAGATTGCAAAACATTTGCTTGCGCGGACAACTTTTTTTAAAACCAATGATACCAAGTTCAAAGTTTATTGACAAAAACTCACAAAGTTCATTGTCATAACAACATAATTTTATATACAATGGGAAAGGTGAACAAAATTACACAAACAAACATATTACATACATCACGAGAAAAGTGTGTATAAATATAGTATGAATCATTGACAGATAAAGACTATAGTTGACATAAATTGTATATTGGAAAATCGTGTATACAGTGAGGTTGTAACATAAGGCTAATGAACATAATAAATTGGTTGATGAACATAATAAATTGATTGATGAGTAAATTATGCTCCCAATAAATTAGCATGAAAAATAAAAGATGCTAGTGTTTCTTAAATTTACAGTATATAGATGAACTTGGGGTAAAAATAGTTTTGTTTTAGTTATGACCCTTGTCAGTGATATTACATGATATACCAATTTCCCCTTTGGTCGCAACGTACGGATTATTGACGCTTACTTTTGTGAAACTGGCATCCTTTCTCCGCCATATGTCGCCCAGGTCTCGTATTGATTGAGCGCTGCTGTGGGATTTATATCCTCTTCTGTAAGCGAAGTCATTAGAACAAAACGCAACAAGTGATGTAGCTATTTGCAAGGAGGAAACGATATTTACTCCATGTGGTCACTTCGTGTGCATACTGCCATATGCATAACATGGTGACGTGTTCTGGATGTGACGTCTCTTAAAGAAGAGTTTGGAAATAGTACAGCGGCGCTCAAATAGACATTTAATCGTGGATTAATATTCACTATTGATCAAAACTGCCTTTTCAGCAGACTTTATTGAGTGCTGGTATAAAACGAACATATGATGCATTTGAAAATGTTGACAGTGACTGTGAGTCTAGTGTTAGTGAAAGTAGTATCAACAGTGTCAGTAGTTGAGAAGTTACTAAAAAAGACAGAAAGCGGTTGGACTCTTGGCCAAAAACATTCTCATGGATGAAGAAAATTGTAGTGATGGTAAAGTTCGAGCTGTGTGTACTTGGTGCAAAGATGCTAAGCGTGCAACCTCCATGGTCAAGACAGACACACCCGACCTATATAGATCAACCTTCAACAGGCATGAGCCCCCATGACCAAGACAGGCACACCCAACCTATAGCTTAACCTTCAGCAGGGGTGAGAACATTCGTGACCATCTGCTTGCTGTCCAGGCCAACACAGACAAGAAACAGAAAACCACTATCAATCAAGTGGTCGAGACCATAACGATCAGGGATGTCGAGGAAGGTGCTGATGCCAAGTTGGCACACGGTTCAAGATTAATTGAACCATTCGCAACAAAGATAGTCGATTTGATTGGTCTAAAATGTAGGTTAAATCAATATTATACAGCTACGCCGAATATTTTAACATATATAGTATGTTATAGGCAACATAATTTGTTTACATATTTGAGATAAATTTATCATGGTGTTTATAAGTTGAACTATTCATGTAAGAAAATATCATTCTTCGAATTGTTTCAGTTGACATTCCAGTAGTTTTATTTGTAATTTCATTTTCTTTACTTTGAGTGTTGTAATTTCATTCTGGCATTCACAATTGCATCACTTACTGAAAATAACAAGTACATTTATTTGGTAAGTCATTTTCTACTACAAGTACTATATTTATACAATAATTATTTGATATAAGAATGTGTCATATTTAAACTAGAATGCGTCCATAAGACACAGATGCCCCCATTTGCAGCCTTTGTCATAAAAGCAAATGCTTTTATTCTGCTCATAGTTTATGAATGGATATCAAAATTACCAAGTGAACAACTGTACTTTGCACTTACTGGGCGTAACCATACATGAAATCCAAGGTGCACAACTATAGAGGTTGGTGAACATTCATGTAAAGTCTTATGACACTGGTTCATATATTTTTGGAGATTTGAGTGACGCAAGATTGCATACTCTGTAGGCTAAGTTTTAACTAAGTCAAGGGTCATAACTGTGCATTTACTGGGCACAGCCAAACATGAAATCCCAGGTGCACAACTACACATGATGGTGAACATTCTTGTAAAGTTTTATGACTCTGGCTCATATACTTTTGATGATATAAGTGACACAAGATTGTATACTATGTAGGCTATGTTTTAACTAAGTCAAGGGCCATAACTTTGCACTTACTGGGCACACCCAAACATGAAACCCCAGGTGCAAAACTTCATATGCTGGTTAACATTCCTGTAAAATTTTATGACTCTGGCTCATATACTTTTGGAGATATGAGTTACACAAGATTGCATACTCTGTAGGCTATATTTTAACTAAGTCAAGGGACATAACTCTGCACTTACTGGACACAACCAAACATGAAACCACAGGTTATCCTTCTTCAACAAATATAGATTAATACATTATGAGTTCATTCTTTGTTAATGCATTTGTATTGATGTTTTAACTATAGGAAATATATTTTTTATGTTTGATTAGGTAAAAAAATGAACAAAAATGAGCATAGTATTAGCTTTCTTAGTCAAAGTAATACTATGCTCAAATTGTCAGCTTTATAGTTATACTGACCACCACAATATGTATATTAATCAATAGTTGATAACTTACATTGTATTTCAGCAATGATGCTTAAAGTGTCTTGTAAGTCAGTACTGAAATGACAAAGTAAAAAAAAACATACATTAGAAATATTCTATCTCAAAACTGGTTGTCATGTAAATAATTCACAAATATCAATATTGCATGTATTGTATAAGAATAACGCAACATCATGTCAATATTTCTGTATCATGATTCAATACAACAGTACCATAGAATTCACAGTCTAACACTTTCTATGCTTTGAATCCTATTATTTGTAGATAAGCTTCGTTGCATTACACTAATTTACATTCACGAACTTCACAATCCCTAAATTTGGTGCGAGTACTGGTTGGTTAGCAGGAAGAAGTCATCGAGAGTGATTAGTATAAGTTGTAAGAACTTGTTTCACAATCGATGTAAAATAAATAAGTTATAAAAAAACAACAACAGTTTAGTTCAATCGTGGCATGCTTGTTCATTGTATCAGGAGACATAGACCAGCGAAGAGAAAAATATAAGTACTGTCAGATTTGATGTATGCAATATATTTACATCCTCATACAAATATTAATCTAACAGTCAATCCTTGCAACTTGATTCTTATCATTATTGAACAACAACAATTAACAATAGTTTAAATTTAGTAACAATGACAGGCAATGATCAAGGATCTTTGCTTAGAGACATAATAGTTGAAGATATCAAGTACAATGTACATTGTTTAGCTATTAATACATGGCTGAGAAGTACATGTTGATCATGTTATCCATGAAACTTCCCACTTCCCAGTTGCTTGTATTGAAATACATAAGAGCAACTATTGTTTAATTATCAAATCGATTTGTTGTAAACACCTGTTTATTGACTACAAATACATGATTTTGTGGTTTGGTTCGGTACATTCATAAATACATTAAATTACCTATTTTGGTCAATGTGTATCCATGGCAATCCATAAAACATAAGGCACTTGAGGAGGTAAAAGGGTGCATACGTTAAGGAACAGAGGCACAAGGAATGTCCTGGACAGTGAAGGAGGAAATTAATGGATGGAAAAGATCACAGGACAAGTCAAGACGGCTGGCAGCAATAGGCCGAAAATGGACAGGAAATAACCTGAACTCTATATATAAAGTGACAGAATTACACAGGGGAAAGGGAAATATAAAATACATTCAAAACACAAACAGAAATAATGCCCATACAGCGAATTACAGCCTTGGAACTGTTAGTACTGGGGTCAAAGCTGAACAAATTACAAAAATCTGATGGACTCGAACTACGGAAAGTGTACCACAGTATCGACATTGCGATGAACAACCACTTTAAGAATTTCCTTAGATGCAATCAATAGTTTCCTTAAAGTTACTGAGTACTGAGGAACATTTTAATGTTAAGGTTTTCATTATCTTCAACTAAGGAAAAGAAAATAAGGATCAGGATAATCTTAAGGTAACACTTAAGATGATTCGTGAATACCACCCCAGATGACTCATGACTATACTGAAAAGTGTAACTTTTGTGCTTATAACAGGGTTTCTGAGAGATGTACTGAGTGTATTGAACAATTGGAGTGTTGAATTGTAGAAGGTGGATGTTGATATAAGTGTAGTCAACACTCAGTTGAGATCACTAAGTCAAAGCTGAACAAATTACAAAAATCTGATGGGACTCAAACTATAGAAAGTGTACCACAGTATCGACATTGCGATGTACCGCGGAGTGAAACTTACTGTTTGGAAGGAGCTGCGCATACAGAAAAACGCTTACAAATATCTGGACCAGCTGCAAGACAACATCAACAACATATTTGAAGACAGCTCCATGTTAACATGACAGCTTCTGAACAAGGTGCTCAACCCTTCTGGAGTTCCAACGAACACTAATGACCTTGAACAGCATGCTGTTGAGGAACTGTGTCAGATAGACGAAATATATGGTGGTGTAGATGGTGTTATTAGTGGTGACCGTGATAAGATGACTTATGACGATATTAATATCGTGTTAAAGTCTCTCAACATGGACTTTAGTCAGGCTGCTCTTACATACTGGATCACTTTATGTATAGTAGATTGTATATCATTTAATGCTGAGTACAATCTTATAACTTGTTTTGAAATGAGAGTTTACAAATACATTAAGCGAATGAACGATCAATATCATTATTTCAAATAGTGTATATATATTTCATTTCCATTTATGTTCACTTAAAAGTGTTACATATTGAAGGTGATGTTACTTAGTTTTGGAAATGCAGCAGTTAGCAGTAGCAGTAGTTTAGCACCATACCCAAACACACTGATTACAGATTCACGTACTATGACTATTAATTCACTATGTTTGAACACGATGAACGCGGTAAATGTATAAATATATTGTGACATACATGCATACAGTGTATAAGTATATGTGTTGGTTTGGTTCTTGAAATGGACTGAGCCTTTGGTTAATACACTAAGTTAGCAGACCAGTCTCAAAGTGACACCTTCCACATAGGTGAATTTTATTATGCAAGCCCAGTTTTATCTTCCTAAGGCAAGGCTCATTTTTATGTCGGTTTGAAGTTATTTTACATCAAATTACACATTAAACCAAATCGACACTTAGACACATTGGAAGTGTTTGATCTTGTAGAACACAGTATATTTTCTTCTTCAATTAAAACAATTTCATTTTTCTGACAGGTCTGTAGTGTGGTTCAAATCAAATAAAACTCATCTTATTCAAAATTTTAAAGTGCTTTCTGGGTTTTTACCTATTAAATCTGGAGAACCCCAGGGTAACATACTTGGTCCGTTATTATTTTTACTCTGTATCAATGATATAGCATTTTCATCAAATGATGGCAATTCTGATCTTTATGCTGATGATACTGCATATTAATTAACAAGATTGTTTGGATATAAAGACTTGATTCAGTAACAGCATGGTTTAAATAAAATACGCGTTTCTGAATCCTGATGAAACAAACTTTAAGATCATTGGATCCAAGTGTCTGTTATTGACAGTTACCTTCTAATACGCTTCATGTTACTCAGTAGTCAAGGGCCAGAAAGTTATGAAACGTTTTGAGAGTTCACTCATACTCATATCAAGATACTGCAGATAACATCTAAATTTGAATTTAAAACATTTTACCAGTTTTTAATTATCCCTTCAGTATATGAAGTATACACTTCCCTTTATTGGGTTCTTTGGTCTGATATTTTCTTTGTTTTTACCCCCCTTTCTGTTCGCGGACATTTGTCTCCTTCCAATCTCCTTTATTGTTAGTCGATAATGCCTTATCGTCCGATCCCAATAGATGGTTTTGCCCTTACATCTCATAAACTCCTAGTACTTAATGTGTTGTTGTTTCTCCGAGATCTACTTGGAAAGGCATTGTGTTGTGAAGGCGACTTTCACTGTACCAATGTCAGATTCTATAAATATTTAACAGAAACGTAGCCTTTATACAACTATATGTCATGACATCGCAGACATTAAAAATATATATATTTTATTCATATTAAATCCTTTTAACATTACAAATTTTAGAAGCCAATATAAACGATATGAAATATAATTTCCATACTAAATGGTTTAAATAGACCATTTCAATAGATATTTTCTATTACATCGCCTAGATGATCCTGATATATGACAGCAATAAATGGATTACAACATATTTCCAATGTTTAAACTATCTTTGTTTTTCTTTCTTTCTCTTATATGTGTTTTGACATAGCTCAGTAATTAACATTAGACATATCTGAACTGTATCGGCTACGATGTAGCCTCCAGTTTATGTCTTAACTTATAATATCCTGTAATCGGAGCGTTATGTAAGCCGCGCATGCGCATTGCTTCATAGATACGAACTAAATGTAAACATCTTATTTCGGACCAGGACAGTGGGGCATCATTATGTCTTCTATTAAATCAGCATACACAATTTATTTCGTGATACTGTGTTTTCTTTGTATTACATCGTTCTTAATCGGAGGGATTATTTCCTTGAGGACAACCGTGAGTATTATGAAGAGTGTTATTGTAGTCTTGATCGCTTATATTTTACCCGAATTTCCCAGTTCAAGCAGATAGATTACAATGTTACCTGTTTATTTACTCGCAATCAGTATATTTAAATTAGTAAATCTATTCATCTTTTGAGCAATAACATTTAACAGAAAAGTTCATCACATGATTATTTTCAGAGCTACATTTAACACGAAACATTGCATTAAGCAGAGGGCTACGATGGCCATATAACGTTCACCTAAACCCCTAAGCAAAACTTTAGCATTGAATATTAGTTCACCTCGTCTTTATAATGTACATGTACAATGTTACGTATTGATACAAACTCATTTAGCTAAATATCCTTATAAAACCGAAATAAAGAATAAATGCAGGCGTTATGTTACGCCGTGTTAATGGAAATAATATTCAAATTTCTGATAACAGGTGCTTTGTTACATTTGTTAACAATTTGGTGAAGTAAATGCATGTTCCAATCGACATGTTCGTGAAAATTCCCCCTGTTACACTTACCAGTAACTGAAATGAGAATTAAAATAGTTAGATTAATGATGTTATATTTCCTGGTGGAAGTGTTGTTGTTGATCACACTTCAATCACCGGCTTTGAGATAATTGGACATAAGGTGTCCTTATTTCAATACTGATAGGGTGTGCTCGTTTATATACTGATAGGGTGTGCATTGGAATCTCCTAAAAGCCATATTGGCAAATGTTGAGTGCTGAACTTGCCAACTGCTTTCATTAGTTTCAGATGGTAACTCTTCCAAGAGTTTTTCTTTGTCTTCTTTAGAGTTGGTGTGTAATCCTTTTACATTTCTAAATGGAGGATAGGCGTATTTAACCTCGAGGGTTTGTTTTGCTTTCTATATTACATTTCTAAATGGAGGATAGGCGTATTTAACCTCGAGGGTTTGTTTTGCTTTCTATATTACATTTCTAAATGGAGGATAGGCGTATTTAACCTCGAGGGTTTGTTTTGCTTTCTATATTACATTTCTAAATGGAGGATAGGCGTATTTAACCTCGAGGGTTTGTTTTGCTTTCTATATTACATTTCTAAATGGAGGATAGGCGTATTTAACCTCGAGGGTTTGTTTTGCTTTCTATATTGCCTGTTGTTTTATTCTGATATTCTTAAAACCGCTTCGTGTTTTGAGTCCATCAGATTTTTAGTATACACGGACTTCCTTCTAGTATACTCAGATTCAATACTTTTCCTGTTTACATGTGAATTATCATTCTTTGTGTCTGTAGTGTATTTTTATCAGTGCTATCTCGTTATTTGCAGATGTTAATGCATTAATCACGTTGAATTATTTGTGGCTGTGGAACTGGCTCTTGTTTTCCACAATATGAGTGACATTCAATGGTTGTATGTGTGCTTGTGTCCTAACAAGTGTGCCGGTATTCTCAAACTTTAAGCAAGGCGGGGATTCAAGCACACATAAAGCGCGAGTAAACTGAATATCATTTTTGTCAATTTTCTTCACTGTTCAGGATAATGTTTGTTTATTTCGGGATTTACACTGTCATTTTCTTAACAGTTTTTTAGTTATACACACTTCGGACAATTGACCTGAACTTTTCTCCTGGGTAACCAACCAGTAGTAACCTGCTCTACCGCCAGCAACTGAAAACTTCTACACATAAATCAGAGTTCAGAAGAGGAGGTCAAATTACTCAAGGCATTGTCATACGGCTACGGAAGAACATACGCCTCGCCCGGGTTTCGAACCCACGATTTCTAGAGTAGCAGTCCGTTTTATCTGCCTCACAAGCAGATATGACTGTATTTGACTTAAACAGTTTTATCTCGACTGAATTGATATCCTTGCCTTTCAGCTGGTTCAACTTTCGTGTAACGTTAGCTAGCTGTTAAATCGATTTAACGTGGATTGCAGCATCGTTGTTCGTTTTTGTTTTGCTTTAAATATTTGGTATAACCTTTAGAAATTAACATTTATCTATTCCACTTATATTTTGTGCAAAGTTTTACGCCATTTTCCAGACTTTCTTTCTGTGTTACATGCCTGACCGTTGACCTATCCAGTTTTCCTTTTATCAACCAGTGCTAACTTGTTCCTTCCGCAATTATTGTTCAAATTGCATTCAACAGTTTTGTCGGTTCATGTCTAGTAAGCACATGAAAAGAAATCGTTTTACGTTTCATGTCAAATAAATCTGATTTCATTGCATACATATCATTTTTCTTATGTTTCAATACGATGCAACTTCTTAAGTCACGCTTTTAAAATGACTTTATGTTTTATCGACGCCATCATTAAAAGCATGATAAATCACAAATAGAATGATTGCACCATTGAAGAAGATTATTTCAAGTACGATCGTTATATATTATTTTATATTTGTGTTAACATAGTTAAGCTAACAAACTACAAAGTTGTGGAAATGATAATATTATAATCAGTGTTACTTAAAGGTGGTCACAGCAGAGTTAATGAAACGAACAATAAAGTTGAGAAAATGATAATATTATTAACAATGTGAAATAATAGTCCAACAAACAAAGACTTTTAATGTTTAAAACACATTTGAACCAGCTGAAGAAGGCGTGTGGTGGGTCGGATCCGAGGAAAAATGAAATATGAAGTTAAAAACTTCTCTGAACAATTTAGCGACTAGTTTATCAGATCCAGGCTGGAATAATAAAATGATAGATTTGGAAGTGACCAAAAGACAGTAAGGGCCCAAAGACAAATAATTTAAGCAGTAGCCACTACCTGCCTCATCAGCTAGTTATATAAACATAATAATATAGACTAGCCAAACAGCAAATATAAACTACTTTATAATGTTCCACTTATAAATTGTGTTTTGCGTATATGATTTGCCAAGTGCGATAAAATGGTTCATTAAATGATACATTTATAAATTTATTCTATTTACATGCAATTCCAGAAAAATATAGGAAAATGTTGTAATATTATAACTTTAATGTTGAAATCATTTGTTAAATGCAATTCCTTTAAGGTATTTCTCGATATTGAATATAAATGTCCTTTGTGATAGTTGAGAATAGTGTTTTCTGCCCAATGTTTTATCAATCCATATTTTTTTGTCGACTCATTTTAAGTATAACTTCTAATAAACAGGAACATGACATAAAAACTAATTGAATGAACGAACACCAAACATATTTTATTACATAATAGTTGGTTACAAACCTTTCCAATAGTATTAACCCATTTCCTTTGTGTATAAAGTCTTTCAAAAGAGTTTACCATTTGCTATTAATTCGCAATTGCTTACAGCAGGACAGAAGTTTTATTGATTTTCTGATGAGATAGGCATGCGTATACACATGACTTATGAACCAATTTTGTATAAAATAAAGTTTTTTATCTGGAGACAAGAAATATCTTTAAAAAAGGTAAACGGCATAGATAGAATGATATCTTCCGGTATGTTAAATGAAATAATGTTTTTTGCTACATGTTGAAAAATAAATCTTACAAAAAATTAACTCGGATCTATATATACTATAATCACGGACCTGTCTTGTCAGGGTCATTTATATATGCTGTTGTCTCGTAGGTTCGTGCCTCTTAGCAGAACAGTCATTGCAAGTTCATTCAGTTCACAGTTTACTTACATAATTTTCATTTGAAACTAAAATCAACATTAATTCAAACTATTGCAAAGTCTGAAGCAATATTTGCTTATGTTTTGCAATGAAACAAGTGCTTAAAACAGAAGGTTAGTGACCTGGGGGGCGTTTTATCAACGTGTCTTACGACGTTTTTTGTCGTAAGTCTGTCGTAAGACGCCGAATCTACGACAAGGGCGTTTTATCAACGTTTGTCGTAGCTAAGATGTCGTAACTTTGCCTATTTTTGTCGTAACTTTTAAGACAGGTCCGAGGCTGTCTTAGCGTGTCGTAACTCAAACAAAAATGGCCGCCATGTCAGTCCGCTTCAAAGACATTTTAAGCATTTTCAACAAATGACCGTGATAAGATGACTTATGACGATATTAATATCGTGTTAAAGTCTCTCAACATGGACTTTAGTCAGGCTGCTCTTACATACTGGATCACTTTATGTATAGTAGATTGTATATCATTTAATGCTGAGTACAATCTTATAACTTGTTTTGAAATGAGAGTTTACAAATACATTAAGCGAATGAACGATCAATATCATTATTTCAAATAGTGTATATATATTTCATTTCCATTTATGTTCACTTAAAAGTGTTACATATTGAAGGTGATGTTACTTAGTTTTGGAAATGCAGCAGTTAGCAGTAGCAGTAGTTTAGCACCATACCCAAACACACTGATTACAGATTCACGTACTATGACTATTAATTCACTATGTTTGAACACGATGAACGCGGTAAATGTATAAATATATTGTGACATACATGCATACAGTGTATAAGTATATGTGTTGGTTTGGTTCTTGAAATGGACTGAGCCTTTGGTTAATACACTAAGTTAGCAGACCAGTCTCAAAGTGACACCTTCCACATAGGTGAATTTTATTATGCAAGCCCAGTTTTATCTTCCTAAGGCAAGGCTCATTTTTATGTCGGTTTGAAGTTATTTTACATCAAATTACACATTAAACCAAATCGACACTTAGACACATTGGAAGTGTTTGATCTTGTAGAACACAGTATATTTTCTTCTTCAATTAAAACAATTTCATTTTTCCGACATGTCTGTAGTGTGGTTCAAATCAAATAAAACTCATCTTATTCAAAATTTTAAAGTGCTTTCTGGGTTTTTACCTATTAAATCTGGAGAACCCCAGGGTAACATACTTGGTCCGTTATTATTTTTACTCTGTATCAATGATATAGCATTTTCATCAAATGATGGCAATTCTGATCTTTATGCTGATGATACTGCATATTAATTAACAAGATTGTTTGGATATAAAGACTTGATTCAGTAACAGCATGGTTTAAATAAAATACGCGTTTCTGAATCCTGATGAAACAAACTTTAAGATCATTGGATCCAAGTGTCTGTTATTGACAGTTACCTTCTAATACGCTTCATGTTACTCAGTAGTCAAGGGCCAGAAAGTTATGAAACGTTTTGAGAGTTCACTCATACTCATATCAAGATACTGCAGATAACATCTAAATTTGAATTTAAAACATTTTACCAGTTTTTAATTATCCCTTCATTATATGAAGTATACACTTCCCTTTATTGGGTTCTTTGGTCTGATATTTTCTTTGTTTTTACCCCCCTTTCTGTTCGCGGACATTTGTCTCCTTCCAATCTCCTTTATTGTTAGTCGATAATGCCTTATCGTCCGATCCCAATAGATGGTTTTGCCCTTACATCTCATAAACTCCTAGTACTTAATGTGTTGTTGTTCTCCGAGATCTACTTGGAAAGACATTGTGTTGTGAAGGCGACTTTCACTGTACCAATGTCAGATTCTATAAATATTTAACAGAAACAATAGCCTTTATACAACTATATGTCATGACATCGCAGACATTAAAAATAGATATACATGTGGAAGAATTCTCATCATCTGATAATCGATACTGCGCAAAATTGTCTATATAGAACTATGAAGGATTTTAGCTTTAAATTCGTATAACTTTTTATCGTTAAAGATATCAAAAAAATGCGAACGGTTTCGGAATGTTTCAATATTCCCCTTTCATTCAAATATTTTACCTTTTATTTGAAATAAAAGTAAAATGGTCTTTTTTTAACTTTAAAACAGTTACCAGTACTATATAGAATATATAGGCGAAAACAATTTACTCTGAAATTAACTTAATGTGATTTAAAAACGGTTAATGATATTAACAAAATGCAAATGGTCTCATAAACCATAATTATTTCTCTGTCAATTGGTATTTATTTTGTGAAAATATTTAAAGAGGAAAATGGTATTTTTTACACTTTAAAATCATATAGTATGTTTTTTACCACGTTCGGAAATGTTCGGAAGACCATCCGAGTATGACCGAGTATGACCGAAGTTTTATGGCACTTGATCTCTGGATGGTCACAGTAGGGGGGTCCAGCAGTGATTATACAAGCTGTTAATTAACAATAAGTGCGCTTTATAGGATATAATTTGGGGAAATGTGACTTTTTATATAGAGCCTTGAAATAAAATATTGGTGTGGTTCATTATAGGGTGACAATAGATTGACTTTTTATTATGTCAAGGTGTGAAATTTAAAACAGTATAATTCGACTACAATAAATATATTTTTATATGATATTGTTTTACTTTATATTTAAAAGTGAAAATTATGATATTAATGCTATTAATATTGTAAAATACAGATGTCACAATTATTTAGACAAAAAGCCTGCATAACTTATATCAAAGACCTAAATACCACAGACGCGCTACTCGGCCAGATAAAGTAAAATCTCTAGGAAAAGTTACCAGTATGTTTCCATTAGTTATTTTGTGGTATTTAGGTCTTTGCCCATATCCACTTACAAATAATGGACAAGTAATTTGGTTAGATTACGATAGATTACACTAAGGAAAGTATAAAGCTAAAACAAGTCTTTGACATTGGACAATAATACATCATGTACACTTATAAGTACATGTACATGGTTATATACCGAATTTGAAGACTCCTAAGTAAGCAGCAATTTGATTATTAGAATTTCACACGATGAACTATCAATGAAACCCTATCAGTGACGGACAGCAGATGGCATAAACTGATATCAGAAGTAACAACGCTTCAAAGACAAATGACATGATTCATAATGTAATTATGTAGCGATTATCTTCCATATACCCGTTCAACTGCAAAATATCATGTATTCAATCGTCTTTGTTTGATCAACTGTATAGTGTTTTTGAATGACGTTGAGGGTACATAATTATACACAGACACGAAAATATGACAACCCATACAGAACATAAACTTCTTGAGATAGAGATCACTGTGGAATGCAATTCAGTTTGATCACCTATATTATATGTTTTTGAATGGCATTGAGGGTACCTATTCACAGACATGAACACCTGATACCAGATCTGTAATTTATAATTGGCGTCAAACAATCTTTGTTTTTCTTCCTTTCTCTTATATGTGTTTTGACATAGCTCAGTAATTAAAATTAGACATATTTGAACTGTATCGGCTACGATGTAGCCTCCAGTTTATGTCTTAACTTATAATATCCTGTAATATCGGAGCGTCATGTAAGCCGCGCATGCGCATTGCTTCATAGATACGAACTAAATGTAAACATCTTATTTCGGACCAGGACAGTGGGGCATCATTATGTCTTCTATTAAATCATCATACAAAATTTATTTCGTGATACTGTGTTTTCTTTGTATTACACCGTTCTTAATCGGATGGAATATTGTACGGGAACTATCGTCTTCCTTGAGGACAACTTCGACCGTGAGTATTATGAAGAGTGTTATTGTAATCTTGATCGCTTATATTTTACCCGAATTTCCCAGTTCAAGCAGATAGATTACAATGTTACCTGTTTATTTACTCGCAATCAGCATATTTAAATTAGTAAATCTATTCATCTTTTGAGCAATAACATTTAACAGAAAAGTTCATCACATGATTATTTTCAGAGCTACATTTAACACGAAACATTGCATTAAGCAGAGGACCATATAACGTTCACCTAAACCCCTAAGCAAAGCTTTAGCATTGAATATTAGTTCAACCAGTGCTAACTTGTTCCTTCCGCAATTATTGTTCAAATTGCATTCAACAGTTTTGTCGGTTCATCTCTAGTAAGCGCATGAAAACAAATCGTTTTACGTTTCATGTCAAATAAATCTGATTTCATTGCATACTTATCATTTTTTTTATGTTTCAATACGATGCAACTTCTTAAGTCACGCTTTTAAAATGACTTCATGTTTTATCGACGCCATCATTAAATAGATTGATTGCACCATTGAAGAAGATTATTTCAAGTACGATCGTTATATATTATTTTATATTTGTGTTCCCCTGTCAATGCAGTTCATTTATGTCTCAGTAAAGACACAAACACAGTGTGGATTGGAAATGTCTGACATCTAACCAATGTCAGACGTTTTATTAAATATATAAGTAGTTAAGTAAAAACAGTATAAAGCTGTGAAAATGATAATACATGTACTATTATCAGCGTGACATAAAGTTGGACACAGCAAAGTCCATAAACCAGTCCAACCAAATTGACCGGGGGAACAGAAATATGTTGCAGCATAAAACAAAAATCAAGACATGAATAGAAAACCAGTATCTTAATGAAGACGCATAGAAAACAACATAAAAATAATCATGTAACATGTATATAGATTCTCAACTGCCTTGGTAACAAATGGATAAAAGTATTAGGTAAATCTAAATACAAAAACAGTAACATAAAAACACAACCCAGAATCGTTTATCTAGCAATCTGGTGAACAATATGTACATACCATACCAAGTTTAACAATTAAAATGTCATCTATTCAATAACAAATTACAATGACACCCCAATCTCTTACAATTAATCTCAGTGTGTAAAATAGCATCTAAAATCCGCGACACACCACAATGTCTTTGTCTCTTATAAAGTATAATAACAAGCTTTAACTATCTTATGAATTGAATAAATAAACAAACCATATAGACACACCCCAATGTCTATTATAATGTATAAAAACAATCGATGACTATCACAAGAATTGAATAAATTAACAAACCATAAAGACACACCACAATGTTTATATGGTAACACCTAAACTTAACTTAACATTCATGAATCAATGTATGTAGCCATCCAGGTAATGATAGATGGCTGAGTCATATTGTCTGTAAATATCCACTATATTCAACTTTGATGTAGTTATAAACATGTATGTATTTTAAATGGTAATACTGGTGGAAAATCCATATACAAGTGATATACTGGTATTGGTTACTCACTGTAGAATACTTCTTTCAAATGTTATTTAAAATACCCAGAAAAGTTCTTATTTCTTCATTATGTCATGTTCGCTGGGATTCACAGTCCATGTAAGTACATAAATGAGGAATACATCAGGTTTAAAAAAACCTAAAATGATACATAGTGTCTAACATTGTACACAACACTTATAAATTCTTTTATGCACTGTATTTGACCAAAAGTCTTTAAAAATATTCACACTTCTCAACTGTATTGTATATGTGATAGATGTTAAAAGCAAACACTGCTTTGATGTATATTTGCTTCCTGCTGGGTCAGACAGTAAGAAATGCTGATTATGGGGATGGACAGTATTGATATGTTGCTTATTGCGTATGGTTATAGAATATATCCAACCCCAATACCGGCCTTGTTTTAGCCTCTGTTTCTTTTTTTTCACATTATCTTGGTAGTGTAATTTCTGAAATTTGTCAAAATACTTTTTGAAAGATATACTGAACATTGGACAATGATAGTAATGTCTTTCCCTTTGTTGTTCTTAAAGCTATTATGTCAATTTTTTATAGTTTTATCACATTGACTTTTCGTTATCAAAACTGTTAAATTACAATGGACGAACTATCCTTATATTGTATGTGTATTGTTTGTTACATCAATATAACCTATTACCTTACCATTAACATGCTTTCCTTTGATGTAGAATGATCATTATTTGTGGATACAAATTAATGACAGACATATAAACATACACGTCTGTGATAAAATAAGTGTTGTCCATAAACTAAACATACATATAGTCTTAATCTGGATGGTGAAAATGACTTCCAATCACATTTACCACATGTACCATAATACATAATGGGATAAACATTACATGTAACTGTGTATTTTGTGTAAATAAGTCCATTGTTACCATAAATAAACAAATACATATTGACTTACATGGTATTATACATATCAAATGTAGTGCACAATATGTTTTAAATGATATAAACAGATGTAATGGTGTCTTGCAGTAAGTTGAGAAAATCAACCTAAAACAAAAAAGTATAAGTTATCAATAAAACAATGAATAAATTATTATACTTTGCACATAGTTTTCCAATAATCTGTATAATTGTGCTTGAACATAGATTGTCTCCATAATTAATATAACCAAATGTTAGTTTTAGCCTTATATATTGGTGTATAAATTAAAAAAAAAACCACAATTTGCTGTTAGTTGAAAATTAACAATGCCCCAAATTATCAATTAAGATTGGGTATAAATAACTGAAAACTATGAATTTGAAACAAATCATATTAATTTCTTTATTTCGAGTTGACAATGTTATATAATACCACAATTTTATGAATATTTGAACAGGTATTTGCAAACTATTATTCAAAAATATAAGTGATATAAAACACCAACTTACTTGATAAATGTGTGGCTGGGGTACGCATTTAAAGATATGCAAAAATTATTAATGGGTTAAATATTGTTTTAGATTTTTAATCGATCCAACCTTGTATCAAGTAAACCTCGTGAATAATGGTAACATTTCTGAGTTAATTTATGCAGCTCAGTTTACTATAAATAGCGTTGAAAACAATCCCATTTTTGGAACAAAGGCACTGCAAAGTCCACAGTAAATAACATAGTTAAGCTAACAATCTACAAAGTTGTGGAAATGATAATATTATAATCAGTGTAACTTAAAGGTGGTCACAGCAGAGTTAATGAAACGAACAATAAAGTTGAGAAAATGATAATATTATTAACAATGTGAAATAATAGTCCAACAGACAAAGACTTTTAATGTTTAAAACACATTTGAACCAGCTGAAGAAGGCGTGTGGTGGGTCGGATCCGAGGAAAAATGAAATATGAAGTTAAAAACTTCTCTGAACAATTTTGCGACTAGTTTATCAGATCCAGGCTGGAATAATGAAATGATAGATTTGGAAGTGACCAAAAGACAGTAAGGGCCCAAAGACAAATAGTTTAAGCAGTAGCCACTACCTGCCTCATCAGCTAGTTATATAAGCATAATAATATAAACTAGCCAAACAGCAAATATAAACTACTTTATAATGTTCCGTTCTAAGGCGGTACCCCAATGGTCTTGGTGTCATTTTTGCCATTTTATCTGAATGTAGTGTACGTATTTCCTGCCTTCTGGCTTGCCACTATGCATTTGGCATTTCTGTTCGACCTTTAAATTCATTTTATCATGATTGTGTTAGAAATATCTGTCGATTTATTTCAGCGCTCAAGCTACCTCGTGATAATAGTTCATTCTAATTTTGGTAAAACATCTTTGACATGTTCAAACAAATTAACGTGTTACCTTATAATCGCGTTCTTTCGACTTATTGGGCTCAAAACCATTGCCAGGAAAGCAACATTTGGACGTTGAGTGAAAATATGTTGAATTCAGTTGCTTAGCAATGAGCCTTTGATCCTCACAAATGTATTTCGCAATTCTTACTCAAAATGAGTTAATCAGTTTAATATCATTCCCATTATATTATTTGATATATGCTTATTTGTTTTCTACTCATTCAATGTGGTCAGAAGAAAGTGTCTCTTAAATCAGAACTTACTGGCCCTTTAAATAGGGGTGACATGATAATAAAGAAACACTTCAATACAGTTTCCATGATAACAGTTATTTTGATTACGTTGAGAATTGAATATGTAATTGTTTTTTACAGAATGTCGTCTTCCAAGAGCTACAAGTTAACGCGACAGTGCTAGCAGAGCAGACTGACACAAACGTAACCGTGGTAACAGCCTACTTTGACATAGGATCATTTCCTAAAGGCAATACAAATAATCAATTCACAAGATCTATGTACTACAATTGGGCAGCAACGTTTCACTATCTCAGAAATCATCTTGTAGTTTACACAGACTCGGAGAAATTCAAACAACATATGCTGACTATAAGAAAAGACCTTATGGCTAGGACAAAAATAATTATCATCGACAGATCATCATCGTGGGCTTTCAGAAATATCGATAGAATCAAAGCTATTTTCGCATCTGAGGGGTACCCAAAGCATTATCCGAATACTGTCATACCCGAATACGCATGCGCTCAACATGCAAAGTCAGACGTTGTTTCTAGGGCGGCTGAAGCGAATGTCTTCAGAACTAAATACTACATGTGGTTGGACGTTGGGTTTTTCAGGGACAGGGTCAACTCTAATCAATCTTTCTATTTATCGAAACCATTGTGGTTTGATGAAAGGAAAATAGCAATGAATCGTATTTATTACAATGAAAAACTGTCTGCTGTCCCGAAATCAATTTTTCTAAAAAATCTAGTGTATGTCGGAGGCGGGGTGGTATTTGGAGAAAGAGAGCAATTTATGAAGTTTTCAGCTAATGTAAAAACGGCGGTAGAATATTTTCTTGCACAAGGATTAATGAGCACAGACCAACAGGTTATCTACGCCATGTTTTCTGACGAGGGCAAAAAGGTCATCAAACCGGAAGTAGAAATACAATATTATTCTTCACCAACCGATGACAATTGGTTCTATCTGGGTAATTCCATGGTCAGAACACTCGATTCCGAACTTTCTAGTGACTGAGTTTTCGGGGAGGTGTATTTTGGTAGGAGTGTGGCGAGTACAAACGTTATAAGACTGAATCTCAGTCTAAGACTTTAAAATTGCAAGCATTTCGTTTTCATTATATTTAAACGAATACATTTTTGCCTGAATATTTCTTGCAATGATTTATCAAACTATATTGTGTTATAATAACGTAGGAACAAAATGAACATTTACCTTTTTAAATTCCAAGTCAGTCTGTTAAAACGTCTGTAAATACGGGCCCTGGGCTATACAAACATCAAACACATTCACCGGAAACGCGTATTACTTGCAATCATGTATGATTGTGTTGACACTTTGAAATCGGTTTTCGAAACTAATACTTAGTCTCGAAGTTGGACATGACAAGACGGTGTTGAATACTATAGCATCAAACAGTCGAGTTAAACACCCAGTATTTTTACTGACAGTTCCAAGGCTGTAATTCGCTGTATGGTTATTATTTCTGTGCGTGTTTTGAATGTATGTTATATTACCCTTTCCCCTGTGCAATTCTTTTGATCTTTCCATCCATGAATACCCCCTCACTGTCCACTTTGATGTTCCTAGTTATTCATTATGGTCTGCCAGGCCATTCCTTGTGCCTATGTTCCTTAACGTATGTACCCTTTAACCTCCTCAAGTGCCTTATGTTTTATGGATTGTTGTTTTCCCGGATTGATTTCTGTATGTGGCGTTCCCTTTAGCAACTTATTCTCTCTCTCTTCTGTAGCGAGATGTATTAAAACGACCGCGTCCTATACAAGCAAAGTCGCGTTATATTTTATAAACGAACATTTTGGAAAACCCAAACCATATGAGACTGTAAAGTGTATATTTTGGATTAGTGGTTGTGTTATTCCCAAACATGGGTAACTACTCTTGAAAAGCTGTAATTGTTTAAAAGCCAAATTACAGACTTTTCATATTTATTGTAAGTGTAAGGGATACACCCCTTACAATACATCATCTACATCAAATATGGTATGAATACAACGGCATCACAACGTATATGCTACACAGCAAGTGAATATTACCAGTCTTGTGTATTTATTGAGGATTAGATTGCTACAAGTTGACAGTCTTCAAATGACATGAAATTTAGGTCGTGAAAACTAGTGACAATTGGAATTCCTCATCAGATATCGCTTTACAGAACAAAATGAACATCAGTATATAATGCTAGTATCATAAATTCAAGAATAACTTACCACATACTGCTTAACTACGAAGAATAGACTGGAATTTCATTGTTTGTCTCAATATTCAATTTACTTCCTTCGTGGAACTTATAGTGACGTTTTAGGCATCACATCACTAAATTAGACTGTTATCAGAAAACAAGAAGTGACTTACTACGTGTTCAAATCATTTCTGAGTTTCGTGAAACATTCTGTGTGAACATTATTCTTCAGCTCTTCAAGATATATGAACTTTTATGAGTGAAGTGTCAGCGACCATTTTGTCGACATTTAAACAATGGCGGCTTGTCCACTTCGGGACTATTTTTAATCTGTCATTGCGTGGCTTTTTGTGTATGTCTCTTTTTCAGCCATGAAACTTTACAAATACTGTATTTATATAAGATTGTATTATATGCACCCTGAAGAAAATGCATTTTGGGCATTTTTGTATCATTTTGTAAGGTGTTCCTTGAAGCTTTTGCTGTAATACACAGTTGCTTCTGATGTAAAAACCAATGTCATTCTGGTATTGGCAGACAACTTACTTTCAACTTTCATAAGTTATACCATGATCATTCTTATTGTATAATCATGTACCAGGCCCGGATCCAGAAATTCACGACTGGTGGGCCAAACATGATGAATATGCCCCGCACTTGAGGTGCGCTGCGCCGAGTGGGGGTAGGTACGGGAGGGGTTTATCACCCTCCCTTTAGGGGGTCCGGGGTCCCCCGTAAAATGTTTACAATATATATATATGAAATGGTGGCTTCTGGTTCATTTCGGGGTCTAAATGTTCATGAGAATTGCACTTGTATTATCTTGTTAAAAATGCAGAACGACCTAATCATACAAGTACCATCATTTTAACAAATTTCGAAGGGAAAACGAACCTCCTGTACCTACTCCCAGTCAGCTTTCGGTAAAAACCCTTGTCACAAGTGAATAAGAAGCTATTTCGTCATAAACTCTGTGAAATAGTGTAGATATTAAACGTTCATGCTGATTTGGCAGAAGTTGACTCTTTTAAATGTCCAAAATGAACATGATCAGGGAGTACACTTATAAAATGTATTAACTGTTAACCTCCTAAAGTATATACTTAAACTACAAACAGGTTTATGTATGCTCCCTGAAATACATTAAATGTGTTTATCATCTCTGACATAAAATAATTGGCTCTGAGCGCAGAAAAATTGCCCATTTGGCACAGAAATCACAATTCATTTTTTTTTACACGAGAACATTATTTAATTATTTGCCTCTAAAAAAACTTTTCAACTTTGGAAAAAATATCAGAGGGTGTTATGTCCTACTTGTTAAATTCATAAAGGAAATTTTGTCCTACTTGTAAAATTCATAAAGGAAATTTTGTCCTACTTGTAAAATATATGAAGGGAATTTTGTCCAAGGGGATTGTGTCCGCCTTGTGCAAAATGAGCTAAGGGGATTTTTCCGGAGGGGATTTTGTCCATATACCGTATGGCTTGTCAAGTTTTATGAAGGGTGATGTCTTAGAAGTTTTCCGGAATTGCGAAACAAATATTTCCTATATATGCAAGCGCTAACACGGCATATACGTCGTGATAGAAACTCCTGTATCGGACTTGTGTATTTGTGGTTTTGGGAACATGTGTACAAACTGTATACATTTTCTCATGTTTATGACTAAGCAAATTTAAAAAAGACCTTCAATATATTTACCTTTAAAAAAACAGAAACTGATGATAAATTATCTTAATTCGTGATTTTATGGTAGATTCGAGCGATACATGAATTAAAATACCAACTAACATTTAACACAGTGTATTTAGCATATCACACTGCAAAACTTGCTTGTATGAAAAGACCACAATTATGATGGGTGTCTTATTACTCAATCTTTTGAATTATTTAATGTTCCTTATGACTCGGTAACGTTGTAACAAAGAATGCTTGCAGGTATAATGTTTCGTCGCGGTACTGCCAACGTATTCAAATACAAAGAAAACCATTGTGTGTTTTAAACACTGGTATTCAAGATGGCTTTCACAATGTCACAAATAAACGTGGTAAGGTTCGAAAAAGTTCAAATTTTGCCGGAAGTACCTGAGTGTTAAATCATAAAGAATGTACTTTGGTGTGAATAAGAAATAAAATACCTGCATTGCAGGTCTGATGTTACAAATGTCAATATCAAGGTCAAGATATAATACAATATAATGTTGTCATTCTCATAATGTATTGAAGCATTTTGTACTGACAGGCGAGTTCTGTGGTGGTAGTGAATAACTCAATTTCTAATGCGTGCTCCTGAGATAATTTTAGTTCAAAGTTCTTTTTGCTTCTAGCATGTTTAAACACATCATAGCACGATTAACTAAAACAAAAGACAATCAATCGTAAGAATAAAGAAATACATAATACAAAGCATATGTCAACTAAACCAATGGTCCATGTATGTACGACAAACAAATCTTACACATGATACATCAGACGCAGACTGTAACCGACATAAAAAAACAGAGAAAGAATGCAACAATTTAGAGCGAACAAGGGGAACAACTCTTGCCTAATTATAAATAAAGGCTACAGGATTTGTCTCCCTTTGTTTTGGTAGAAATATGCGACGAAGAAGCATCAAGTAGTACTTCAGTATTGACGCAAGTAACCGGACATTATTATGTGTAACAAAGGCATCAATATTCAAGATAACAATAGAAAACATAGCTGACAACTACTAAGAACAAACATCTTTACTGCTCGTGAAGAAAGACTATTACGTAATAAATACGTTGTCGACTAGAAATAACACAGACTAGCAAATACAGGGACGCATCCTAGAAATCCTGACGCGAACGCGTACGTTTCAATACATAACAACAATATGACATTAACATTTGTCAAAATGAGACCAAACCGAAAGTAAACTAGGAAAAACATGTGGCTCAATAGACGCCATCTTGCATTGCACACATGGAGTTCGGACAATCAACATACAACAGGCGAAATTGCATAAACTCTAAACGCAAGTCTAACGAAAACTATACAAGCACGAAGTTAATATAATGATACAACTTATGGCTTACCACATTTAGAGTTTCCTGCCTCAGTACAAGTTATATATACAAAAAAGTTCGCAAACTTTCGCAGCCAGATGAGGTTGTAAATCCCAGAGCAGCACTCACAAAAAATGACTATCCCGGTAAACATAACATATATGAACAATTTAATCAAACTCATGTTTTATACCACATCACCACATCCAGTCCAACAACAACAGCAACAACTTTTCATTGAGGGACTGAATTCAATGTTCATTCTGTAGCTGACGCAATTTTTCTTTTACAATATGTTTAAACAAAAGTTATGATTGTCAACGTATTTGAGATTATTTGCTGATGATAGAGATCCTAAAAATCTACAATGCTCAATCGATACTGTATACAAATAATCAGAAACAATCGGGTTTGAAAATCTATATGACCAAACAAAAATACAAATATATGTGTATTAGAAAAACTAAAACAAACTAATTGTAACTGCGGGTGCGTTGGTGTGGTGGGCCGAATCGGTCGTCCCCAATCGTGTTGTTTGGTAAGAGTTGCGTCCCTTTGTTAGCCATGTGCGTTTGCGAGTCGTTTTAATTGCACCACAGGAACCTGATATTATTAAATATATAACCCACTATCCAGGCCCCGTTTCTGACAAGCACCAGTATAGAAAAAAGACAGGAATGAAACGGATCGTACCCCACCCACCCGTCGCTTATACAAGTAACTCTTTTGCAACAAGTTGACAACTAGAAACTACGGCTCAGACATACACCGGAGATGGAAATCAAACATATGCAATGCGTACCATTCACATATTACAGCGTACAAACTCGATAAATCACTTATTTCAAGAGGTTGCATTATTCCGTGAACCCATTGCGTGACGTCATACACAGCTGATTCCTTGTGATACGCAGTGAATGAAATATTTATGTATAAAATCCGTAGATCCGTACCGGTCCGTAAAAAACCGCGATAAATAATACCATGGCGCACATGGCGGAAGCCGCTATTTCGATGGCCTTAAAAGGCCACAGTTTTATCATAACAGGCTGTTGTGGAACAGGGAAAACCCACACACTAAAGTAAGTACAATTTGTTACAGTGAATTCTTTCCATTGTACCTATATAAAGAGAGTTGCCTTAAAACAGAGATCTTATAGCCCCATCGTCACAGTTCTAAGCGTTCCTCGCCATGTACAGAGGAAATTATTATTAACACAGATTATTTTCAAAGATTATGAGACATATTATTGATTAATACATTTCATTTTACCTGTTTAATAATGATTAATCTTTACAAACAACTATTCACCTACATATACACATTTTTGTCAGTTGAAACATCGTATTACATTCGAATCGAACGAAGTGAGCGTTTCTTCCGTTTGTTTAAGGGGCATGGTTTAATGGCATTATACAAAGCTGCAGATGTTCCTGAATTGCATTTGTTGCTTACACTATGTTGGCCAAGAATGATAGCAGTGTTAGACGGGCCATACTGGGCTAACGTTGGATTTGAATTGAGTCCGTTTCTTATGCCCCTCTGTTGACAGAACAGGTTCTCTATTAAGTCGGAATTGAAAAATCCCGGATTAATAGAATTTCCATTCTTGACATGGAGCTCACAAATAGAAATAAATCCTCTTAGTGATGAATTTAAGTCGTCTCTTGTCTCTTGTGTCATGAGATTTTTTTTGATAACGTAAGAGGGCGAATTTTTAATACTCGTCTCCCATTTATTAAAAAAGTTGAGTACTGTTAAAAGCGTTGAAATACGCTGGTCTGTAAGCGCACATATTGGTCTATCTCGATCACAAAAAGTTGAGACAATTGCTGATGTATGTTTTAGAAAATTCACGGAAGACGATAGTCTGTCCGGGTCTGCCAGGGTTAATTGGTATGTTTTCATGAGGTATAGCATATCCCGATCTAACACCTGGCTAGCCAAATGATTTCGCATCTTGGACGCTGGAGTAAGGTTTATATGCTCTTCAGTGAGCTTCCTATGTATGTGAAAACCGTTCTGGAAATTAAAATTAAAGCACTCTCTCCAGTGGTCCCACACTACAGGAGAGTCATCCAAAACGAGATATCTGACCGATGTCGATTTAGAGGAACTTGATTCAATGTTATTTCTTATTTTTTTTAACACATGCATGACATCTTGTATGGCACACATTAAATGTTGACGGTAGAAAACATCTGGGAAAATAAATTTGTTTTCTCTTGGATTACTCAATATCATATTCGTGAACGATCTATTAGTAGAAGCTCCGTCTAACATCACATATTCCACCGTAAAGCCATACTCATCTACATTATCCACGCAATTCCAAAATGTTGTGTAGAGTTCGTGAGCTGTGGCAGTACTAGACCCATAATACACAACAGGCCATCTGAAGCAAAGTATACGCATGGATACATTATATTGGATAATATTCACGACTATATGTCAGAATAAGATAACAATCAACAAAAGGTCAAGTAAATCGGTCATTATTAGTTTATACTAATTTATTTAAGGTCGATTGTGAAACAAGTTCTTACAACTTATATAAATCGCTCTCGACACCTCATTCCTGATGATATCCATCGCCACGAGGGTATGAGAGAAAGAAGCCAATTGTCCCTTTTATGCTAAGCGCCTAGCAAGGGATTACTGGAACCATTTTTATTTCGTCTTTGGTATGACGCGACCTGGGATCGAATCCGGGACCTCCCGCACTCGAAGCGGTCGCTCAACCACTAGGCTATCGATGCGGTATGTTATAATTAAAAACACCATTTGGATATATAACCGTATTACTAAGACACTCAACTCGCATATAATATAATGATGCTTTTCAATTTTAATACTTCTGCTATTCTGCGTAACTTTTTAAACAAAGCGATCATGAGATGTTTTTTCATTGATTTTCGTCAAAATATAATGTTTAACATCAAATATCGCATTACTAATGCTTTTTATATATCTGCTAATTTTCTGATGAAAAACCAAAAGGTTTTGCATAATCCATACATTGCCCTTTTATGTTGGCAACCATTTCTTTGAAAAGATGTTGGAAAAGTAAGTCGAAGGATCTAGTTTCGCGGATGGGCGGACAGCAGACGGTTTGATGGTAAACCTATAGTTGCCTCCAGCGAAACACCGATAGGGGGTTGGGGGAGGTAATTGTAAATTTAAGTTTACCTAAAACCTGTAAATCCGTGAAAAACAAATTGCAGGGCATGAGTTGCCATTCCAACTTTTTTTCTTCCGTTTGTTATAATTGATATATCGTTATTGGTAGTGCCCATGTCAACCATGCCGACTATGTTCCAACTGTCTCCACTTTTTGTGATAACAAGGTCGTCCTGAATTGTCATCTCATCTATAAGAATTCCACCATGACTACCAAATTCTGAAATGTTTTGTCTTTTGTATTCATTTCTCATCCATTCCAAGTTTTTTTTATTAGTTCCGGGATGCTGTTTTACGAGGTTTTTGTAATACTGGAGCAATCTCCTAGACGGTAACACTAACATACCAGACTCCTTTAACGTTTTATAAGCCTGTGGTGACTTCAAGAGAATACCCAGACAAACACTTATGACCTTTGGGTCCCATCGTCTTTGGCGCGGTTCGAGTGTTTTTTGACAGTTTCGAAGTTGTGACTTTAGCAAAGTTAAAAACTCCCCTGCATTGTCGTCTTGGATAATGCTGGCAAGTAAAGTTTGCATATCTGAATCTGATTCCTTACTAAGGTTAAGGGTAGGTTCATTACAAGGTTCAATACCTGAAACTGCCTGACGTATACATGTATCGTTAGTTATGTCTGAACATGGCTGCCGGGGTTGTTTGGCAGGTGAAGGTGAAATATCAAGATTTGATGAAGAAATTGCATCTGAGCGTCTTTTGAATTTGTTGTAGCCATCACTACATGCTGCACATGCATTTACCTTGCCTAATAAAGGTAGAAAGTTCTTACAATGCTTTGACCGACCTACTTTTCGTGGATAGTTTTCGTCGTGAAGAAACGAGACCATTTCTACACTAAAAGTTTTAGGCAACTTTTTGTTTTCAAAGTTCACACCATTACACATTCTGAAATTTTGCAAGGCCAAAATTATCCCATCAATGCTCATCTGGTCCATATTCAAAGAATATCCACATTTTATGACGTGTTCTTCAAATGATACAACTGTGTCTGTGTCACTTATTGTAACAGTACAATATAATAACTTTCCGTTGACAATAGTGTTCACTGGACATTTAAATTTGAAAAGAGCAGATGTCTGTATTACTTGTTGACAGTAGCTTGGCAAGGATATCTGTTTATTAGGATTTTCACTCTTTGTCTTAAGATTTTTATATGCCATGTATCTTTCGCCGTTTTGATAACACATTGTCGGTTGCACTTTAAATATAAGTGTAACTACTTTTGCTATGACATCTTTACTATGACGAGGTGTCAAATGCTGGCAATGATTAAAAAGTTCTTCTATGGTGGTGACAGAACCTTCACTTTCTTCGAAGTTTACACTCAGCCTGTATTAGAAAAAAACATGATATAATGATATTGCAATAAGAAGAAGAAATCAGACCCAAATAGTATTGTATGTGATTGCCAGTGGGTTGTGAAAAGGGTCGGTACTCGGAAGTTAACATTCACAATAATCTATGTTTTCGTATTCTTCTACATTGACATTAGTAACAATCTTACCTAGTAATAATTGTGTTTAATTTTAGAGAAATAATAAAAAAGTTAGCTGAAACAAAACATGTAGCTGTGACAGCAACGACTGGTATGGCCAGTATACAGATTGGTATGGACGGTACTACCTTACATCACTGGAGTGGCATTCGAGACGGTCGATACAGTTTGAAAGTGTTGGCCGATTTGTTTGACAACGATGACAACTACGCTCCAGCAAAGAAGAGGATCATCTCCTGTGACTGCTTGATCATAGATGAGATTAGCATGCTTTCCAAGAGAATGTTGGACATGGCCGAATTCGTTTGCCGTCACGTAAAGCAGAATAATTTGTGTTTTGGAGGCATACAGGTGTTTACAAATTAGTCTGATTTTTCATTAGTCTGTATATATGTATATGTTGTTCTTGTCGTATGACGTTGCAAGACTTGTGTCGTGTAATTGTGGTTTGTGATGTTTTCAGTGCTCGGCTGTTTAAGTTGAGTGTTGTCGTCCCTGTTCGATAATCTATTGTCTTTTTTCATGAAGTCAATGAAGGCACAGTACTTGACTTTAAGTAACCTGCTGAGCTGATATGTGGCAATATAAAATAACACCTTTGTGATTGCCTCATTAAATACTGGTAAAACCGCCGTATGCTTCAGGATTTGTTGCCAGTTAGTTTGCAAATTTCGACCAAATATGCTTTAGATTTATAAGAAGTATTATCTATACGTCATAAAACTTGTCATTCTACTAGATGTAACTTGGTGCCTGGTCTAGTTCGATTGCTATCTACAGGCCAAGTGTAACATGTGCCATATATTGCTTCTGAAGGTAAAATAATTTAATGTTTTGATTTTGAACAGGTCATAGGATCAGGTGATTTCAAGCAACTTCCTCCTGTGCCAAACAAGTTTCTTGACGATGACGGAAGCTACTGTTTTCTTAGTAATATATTCGATGCTGCATTTCCCCACCACGTGCAACTAACCAAGGTATCCAATATTTTATCTAAGCTAATGTAATTTTCAGTAGCGAACTCTAATACATGTATTTGCAGGTTGTACAATATTTTCGCAGGCTAAAGGCTATCGTAAAATACCAATATGGCTGTAAGAAATAAATTGACTTCGGTAGCTCTCAGTTCTGTAGACTAACTAATTACAATTTTCTTTGATTTCGGGTCATTTGTGAACGCGGTTAAAGAATATAATTGTGTAGACTATTCTTAAGCAAAGTGTGATTTGATTTCAGGTAATTCGCCAAACTGAACCTGATCTTGTTATGGCAATTAAAGAACTTTGTGATGGTTCACCATCAGACGGTACAATACAGTTACTTAGGGGATTAAACGCTAGGTTAGATGTTTCAGCAGATCACGTGACTAGACTGTATGGTACGAATTTTGACGTCCGTTATGTTAACGAGGAGATGTTGGAGTTGTTAGATGGTGATGTTCATGTTTTTAAAGCCACCGACCAAGGTAAGATACGATAAAGAAACAACAACATGCCTCTAGTCTCCTGTGTCTACCAGGTCTAAATCCAACCCCAAAAGCGATATATATAAACAGTTTAGTAGTAAAAAGGCATGCGTTCAAATTGGCTAATAAGGATTCTCACTGCTTGCCATTTGGTACTTATATATTCATTCAGTTGTTTGCTTGTAATCACCCTAACGGTGTGCTTTCGTCTGACAGGGCCTAAAACTTTAACTACATGTATACGAAAGTTAATGTACATTTTCGGATACCAGATGGTACTACAGTGCGGTTCTCTTCATGCATAATAAGAAGATCTGAGAAAATGAGTGGCTTCCTAAACAACCAGTTGCTTCCCTAAGCAACCAGCGATTTACTTGACACATTAGCAATATTAATTCCATTTTTACTGAGCGACCGACAAATCGGTATTATTAAGTTTATTTTGCTTTATTTCAGGTAATCGACAATTACTGTTACATTCACCTGCACCTAAGACACTTCTGTTAAAGGAAGGCGCTCCTGTCATAGTGATTAAAAATTTAGGTGGTGACCTGTTCAATGGACAGACAGGAAATGTGCACAAACTGACGGAAGGTTCCGATCCTGTTATCAATATTAAATCAAAACTTTATGAGCTCCGTGCAGAAACGTTCGATGTGTTCGATTCAAGTAAAAATAAAGTTGTCGCGTCTAGGAAGCAGTTGCCTATCATTTTAAGTTATGCCATGACGGTCCATAGATCACAGGGGCAAACCATTGAAAACCTTGAAATTGATTGCAGTTCATTTTTTGCTCCGGGACAGTTAGGTGTTGCTGTTGGGAGAGCGGTTAGTAAGAGTGGTCTAAGTGTTCAAAACTTCAGCCTTTACGCAGCCACACTTAAACACCCTGATTCGGTTTTTAACTTCTATGAAAAACCTTTTCGTATTGCAAATGAAGATTTGTCATGTTGCAACAGAACAATACTTGACTTTGATAATACTGATATGTCTGCATGTCAGCGTGACGAAAGCGGTTCCCCCGCAAGCAGTGACACCGACGGCGAATCTAGGATAGTTCATCCGAAGTTAGAGTGTCCGTATGACATTAACGAATTCATAGCAATGAATTCAGAGGCGAAATTTGTATCTGTCTTACAGCCCCAGTTAATCAGTTCGGGAGAATTTAAAACTCATATAGAGTATATTTATTTCAATGTAGACTCTTTCATGCGTACAGATCCAACCAAAACAATTCAGTTTGTGAAAGCATACAAAGATTTGCATTCGTTTTTGGTTGGATCTGAACATTTATATGCAGTTAAAGCTTTGTTTAATGCAAAAATAGTCACAAAGGATCAAAATAAATTTTCATCCAAACTGGCTTTCTGGTTAATGGATAAGAAAATACATTCAAGAAGTAGCACCATTACTGTGAATCAGCCCGAAGCGTGTAGTTCAAATACATATACACTTTCCCAGGCTGGATCGGCAAAGATACGATACATTGCGGGTGCTTGTATACACAAGATAAGAAACAGACTACGCGATTCTGTTGAACGGAACATTGGAAGAACAGGCAAGGGAAGTAAATTAACAAAAAAAATTAACTTTAAAAAACAGAGAATGTTACGAGCTTTGTCCATATCGGAAGACAGCATTGATGCTAATGATACGTCATTGTCAGAAATACAGGATAAGCAGAACAAGTCACGTGGCCTCACAATTGTGAACGCCAAAGTTTTAGATTTTTTTAAAGAACTTAACGCGAGTATCCAGCCTCTATTGAGTAGTGAAAATCTTAACTTAAACTTAGACAATATTCACCTTGCCTGCAGAAAGGCTATTGGTAACAGTTCACCATTATTATCTGACTGGATAAACTTGTTTACCTTGGACGACACAGAAGAACTGGAAGATGAAATCGTTCTAATTTTAATTTCTGAATTGTATGAGGCAGTAACGGAGCATTTCATTAAACTTGCTATTGTTGACGTGTTAAAAAGCTTCAAACGATCAATCCCAAGAAAGAAAAAACAATCATTACGAACCAAAATTCAAGCGTTGGGTGAGAGACAAAGCACTACATGTAGGAAAAGGAAAGCAGATAAAACACCAGAAACAGATAGTGCTGTAGTATGTCAGATGTGCGACAATGTGTGTGCCGACACACCGGAAGATGAGTCCGGTGCTAGTATCGGGTGTGACAGGTGTAATAAATGGTTTCATTATATGTGTGTCAATTTAAGTGGAAACGAGCCATTTCTTACATCAGATACTAGCACCTGGTTTTGTCCAACATGTCACAAAGGTAAGGGTAGGGGGAAAAAGTCTAAAAAGTAGTTTTGAATAAGACGGTTTCGAATCTTTCAAAAAAGCATGTGCATTGTATCTGTTGTAAGTTGTTCTATTGACGTGTGTCATCGATTTGTTGAAATGTTGAACTGAACAGCAATTCTAATGTACATGTTGTTATTACATTGGCGACTGTGTTAAACTATAAAGATATACATGTATAATAAATTGAACATAAATTGATATTTTGTATTGTTACATTATGGTGCGAGCCCCCCCCCCCCCCCGAGTCTCTGGCTCATAAAAATTTCCGTGGGGTAGATAGTCATTTTAGTTCCTCCAAGACATGATTTTTAAGTTCAGTGGGAAAGGGCTCACAGTTTTTAAAAACAAAATGAAACAATGTTAAGTAAAAAAAGACTTACCCTTTTGTCTTTTTTCCTTATGGGTCATGTCACATCACCGTCTCCTTTGAACACGATGCGCGGATCCAGCGGGATATTCAGCAAAATTGTGTTTATTTGATATATTTCCACTGATTTGTCAGGGATAAGTGTCTTTCCTAAGAAACAAAGGATGATTGGACCCCTTTTTAAAAAATACTGGATCCGCGCATAAACACGCGTTCACGTATACAAACGCTGTTCAAAACCATAATAATGAGAGAAATTCGAATATGTATTGGATTTTTTTCTTGTAAAAGGTATCACGTTTCATTATGCACCAGTCACGGCCCCCAATGCCGGAGAAGAGCGGTGGAATAGTCCCGTGTTTTACCTTTTCGATGTCACCGCACGGCCTGGTATGTGCGGGGCTTTTGTTTCGCGGTAAAAAAAGGGGGAAATATAGTCTACCCGTGTTATATAGGGTTCGACAATTTGCGAGCGGTTACACTATCTGCATAGCCCGAGAGGTCAGGGATTTTACACTGGGTTTTAATAAGCAAAATTAAAAATCCCCGCTATTCCCCGGGGTTGGAGGCTCTGATTTCAATTATGGTGCATTATAACCGTGAACACATTTATAATTGTAAGTGGTAAAACCGTGTGTAAAAACTTAAAAGTTCAGAGTCACGCACCGCTACTGCTTGAATACAAGCGGTAGTCTCGTGTGTATCGTAGAACACTAGATCTAAAGATAGGCCTACCCTGGGCACACTCGTTCCAACTGTTAAATTGCGATTTAGGGTCTTCAAAGTACAACATAAAAGTCGTAGAGAATCCAAAATATCTTACCATATTGCCAAGTTCGCGTGTGCCGCCATAATTCTGGAAGTGTCAATTACGACCGTTTAAAATTTGGCGCTCAAAGAATGTACTCACGAAGGGGAAGTAAGCCATGCTAATTTAGAGTTACTTCCCTTGATTAACCTGTTTTTTCAATATTTTACATTGAAATTAATTGTTAATTTACAATGAACTTCAAGTTATAACTATCTTTAAATAAAAGAAAAACATAGCACATATAAAACAAATTTTATGAGTATCAATAATAAATATTTTATTCACTGCGTATCAAAAGGAATCAGCTGTGTATGACGTCACGCAATGGGTTCACGGAATAATGCAACCTCTTGAAATAAGTGATTTATCGAGTTTGTACGCTGTAATATGTGAATGGTACGCATTGCATATGTTTGATTTCCATCTCCGGTGTATGTCTGAGCCGTAGTTTCTAGTTGTCAACTTGTTGCAAAAGAGTTACTTGTATAAGCGACGGGTGGGTGGGGTACGATCCGTTTCATTCCTGTCTTTTTTCTATACTGGTGCTTGTCAGAAACGGGGCCTGGATAGTGGGTTATATATTTAATAATATCAGGTTCCTGTGTATAGACCAATAAATGAGATGTATGACAACGTGTATTACAACAAAATAATTATAACGGACTAAAACTCTTCGTACCAATCAATGTATCGCTGTCTTACCAGTAATGGTTGAAGCTAATCTGTTCACCATCCCATATTGGAAATAGAAAACAATGTACGGTAAGCTTAGTGTGTTTTGTTCTTGACAAAATTTTACAAAACAGATATAGGTGCCAAACTAAGACAAATCGCCAATTAGAGAAACACACTAAATACCTTGCTAGATCATGCACATGTAATTCAGTGATTATATGCAAAAGTACCAATATCCATGTTTGCATATCCTGCGGGATGCGACCCTTCGGGAACATAATTTCATTTTTATAATGTAAAGTCGTTGTTTTAACTGAATGAATGTCAATCATCTGCAGGTGTAATTTATATCGAGCAAACAGCGAGATGATGTGTAATATATGTGAAGGGCTTTGAAAGCATAGATAGCGTATCAAAACAGATTATGTTAAACGTTTGTGAAATAAAACACCTGTGTATGTTTGCAGTTTGTACATCAGCCACATATCAGTAAGACCGACATTTTCTGTAACCATTTGGTATTTACTTGGTTCGTTCCAGTATAGAATTAATAATTATAACGCGTATAGTTTCTAGCAAAGCCGTACCGTTATAATGTGTTCCTCAGTTCCAGTGGCTTTGGTCAGCTTTATTGATGTACAACAAGAACATTATTGGAATCATGATGTTAATTAGAGTTGCTGTTCACTTCTATTAAATATAGCAAACTTTCAAATTTAACAAGTCAAATAACAATCCATAAACTAATTTATAAACCTAAGTTTGTGTCATAACGTACATCGAAGTGTAATATAATTTTATTTTCTATACAAATCATCCCAATAAAATGTAGATAATACAATGCTGCCAGCGCAATTCTTGAATGGTCAGAATAAATTGATCGGAGCTGTTCAAAGTCGGAATCTGACCACTCGTGAAAATATTTTGTTCCCTGTTCATTCAGTGGAATAACTTTCGATCTTAAACTGAAGCATACAAATATCCGAGAGCTATGTAATAGATTTATTACTTAATTTATTGTACTATTGATTGTTTATTAGATTTAATGCAACTATTCAACATTCAACATGGCGGTCATGAATATGACCTTACCAGATTTCCTAGAATTGTCAACCAGTACTTATTTGTTCTTCTCCAAGCAGCTGTTAATTATCCCCCGAGACTCAGAGGTGGAGGGTGACCGTTGTCATATGTCACTGTATGACATGACTTACCCGGCCAATGAACTGAACCAATGCCTCCCAGGTGACAGTCCAGTACTTTTTCAACAAGGTTAACCGCCTAAATGAAAGCTTTAGGATTTTTCTAAATCGAAGAGCTTAACAGTAGCGCAAGAGAGGCAACATTTTGTAATGTCAATATTTCCGACAACTGAGTCCAACAAAGAGTCACGCAGGCAACATAACTTGATAATAGTGTGTAAAAAAAGAACTTAATGGTATAAGAATGGTTGCTGGAAAAAATATAGTATTCAATGATAATCACAAACAAAAAGTTTAGTACCTAATCTACTGCAGGTAATATTTTGCGTCAAATGCTGCAACACATTAGATACATCGAGTACGAGTAACCAAGCGTCTTAACGCGACTGATATATTCATAGTGTTGTCATTATTGTAACAGTCAAGTGCTCTAAATTACGTTAAGCCCGTTGTTTCATGATCTAGTTCAGGCACTATGTGATCAAATGAAAATAAATTCATACGATATTTGTTTTTCTGAGAGTGTTCAATTATTGGATTCTGTTTTCCGGAAAGTCAGCACTTCTGTACGAATATGTAATGTGAACAACAATTTGATTATCTCTGTGTAGGCAGATATAACCCTGATTTCTAAAACCAAGTGACTATAGGTGTAAATTCAATACCCATTATTTGCTGATTTTCTACCGGATTAGGGGGGGGGGGGGACATTCTTATAAAGTCCACAGTTTTCAGATCTATCATGAAAGTTCAATATAAATATCGTCATTCGGAATGAGATTCTACGTATCAATATTCTTACATGTATTATTAGATACATTAAAATAATAGTTACAAGTATACTAAATAAGCTATAAAATCTTGATTAACCAACGTGTCAGCGCTATGCCGTTCCCAAGACCATACAGTCGGACATCGTTCATTCGACAGCCTTTATCCGAATACATGGTATCATCCGAAATAAATATCACGGAAAAAATTCGGACCGCAAGAATTCGAATGAACGAAGTCCGACTATGTGTAGTAAAGGTTCAGTACTGTAAAGCAAAAACGTAACTAGTGTAAGTTCGCTTCGTTCAGTGACATTAAGTTGGTTTGCGGGTGTAAAGAAGGACAATAATACCTTATGAACCACTATTGAATCATAAGAAAACCGAAATACAAAATTAGTAGACAACATTGAAATATCAGATACAAGATACAGACATTTCCAATAGAAAAAAAATGTATAAACACTAAAAAAGAGAAATAACGATCTTACCGAGTGTTCGTCAAACAATATATAATAATATAGCTGTATTAATTTATGAATCCAACACCTCTTGCATAAACAATTTATATCGCTTGTTACATTTTGCACCAGATATTTTACAGGAAGTTTTGGCCATTAATGTGCACCCTTGTAATTTGAAATGCATTGTTCGTATGGAAATACTGTTGATTTAATTTAATGCGGCGTGTATTATGCGTCACAATTAAATGTGCTCAAGTAAAATGTCTTTCTTGTACGAGGGTCATGCAAAAAGTTCTGTCACTAATGGGCTTCCGTAGTTTTATCTCTAGTATTTTTTAAAACGCTTCATTGTACTTGAATGATGTGTCCAATAGCTAACGATATCCGTTTATTTTGTGCAAATTGCTTTTCAAATGACCGAGTTATTTCAAATTGAAATACATGCAGTCATATACACTGACCAATTTACTTTTCACATTGTAAAATGGACGAAAAGACTGAAATTCGTAGCTATATTAAAAGCCGCATTAAGCTTGATATAGATATTTGATGAAATGTGTGGTATATATGGACCTCGTGCCATTTCAATGCGCACAGTTTTTAGGTGGGTTAAAGCTTTTAAAGCTTGGAAATTATCTGTCGAAGGTGATACCCATTCTGGTAGGCCTAAAACCTCTGTTACCAAGGCAAACATCGCTGTTGTAAAAGTTGTGGTCGAACAGGATGCGCGATTGTCGGTGAAAGATATAGCCTTGTCAATCTGGTCATATAGTCACTTGACGATTCTACAATAACTCTGTACTGAAGAAAGTGAAAGAGTTTTGCAATAAGAAACGTCCAAGCAAAGGATGGTCAGGAATCCATTGTATACACGACAACGCCTCCTCTCACAAGTGCGAGGTTGTTAAGTCTTGTTTGGCTTCTGAAAAGGTGGAAGTTGTAAACCATCCGCCTTATTCACCTGACCTGAGTCCCTGTGACTTTCTTTTATTTCCAAGGCTAAAGAAAATGCTTTCTGGAAAGAAATATAAGTCCAGAAGTTCTCTTGGCAGCGCCATTGATCAGTGTCTTCAACAGATACCAAAAGAAGACTATTTATCTGCTTTTCGCGATTGGATTAAAAGTTTACAAAAATGTGTTTCGGTAAAGGGGGAATACTTTGAAGGTTTGTAATAAAAATAATTTTGATAAAACGTAGCACTTCAGAAATCCGAACCCAATGACAGAACTTTTTGCATGACCCTCGTATATATAAATATCTCATGCGCTTTCAGAAACACGCACTGTTCGATTTTAAATGTATTGGGTGCATATACTAAATCGGATTTACCTTCAGACTGAAGTGTAAACTCAAGGAGCTTGAATCAGTGCCTGGAATTCAATAATCCCGCGTCCAGTTATAAGGCATGCCAAAACGTAGTCAACATTTAAAGCGTCAAAATTGTGACCTCCAAAACAAAAGCTCAACAAACTTTGCAAGATGCTTTGTGTTCTGGTAATGCAATTGTGAGAAGAGTTTCAGGACAAAGTAAATGTCATTTCTCTGGATATAATAAGTTATACATTCTCCAACACTTAAAGTGTTAAAATGCATGTTTGTAAGTTGGGCAAATTTCGATATTGAAAATTAGAATTGCCGACAGCAACGCTAATAATAGTTTATTAGTACCGGAGGATAAAGAAGCATAAAATATTTATCAATGTAGAACATTTTGCATTGATTCAACCTATCAGTTTGTTTAGATTAATTAATTATCTAGCCCCAAGTAAAATAACGATTGCTTTTAGTCCAAGTGAGAGTTCTCCCCCTTCTGTATCTCTTTAATAGTATATGTATATATAATACATGGATTCTAACAACTTTCACATCTGACCAATTCCGCCGAGATCGCACTTCAAACAAAAATATACCCATGAATAACAACGAATTAAAAGCATGAATAATTTATCTTTAAGACAAAACCTACTTGATGCAAATCCGTTAAAAAGAATTGGCGAAGTTCTCTTCAGAAATACATTAAAATGCGCGCGTATCAAAAACGTCGTCGATTTGCTTTTACACACGAGAACGGCAAAAACGCACACGTTTTAGTCCGAATTTTCGATCAATTCTGCCAGAATCTTTCATTGAAATGAGAATGTTCAAGACTGTTCAAGCGTTCGATATAATTGTGTAAAAAACTAAGTTATTTAAATGAACTGACTATCGGGGGTGTATTTTATATTAGATTTAATTATATTTTCAGAAAATCCATCATATCGACGAAAGAAGAATCTTACACCACATCGATAAAACGACCCATTGTAAAGCCATAGCTTACCGTCGAGATTGTAACTTTATAAATATATTTTATTAATATATATTTAAATATATTCCGGGCAAGTTTTAGTGGATTCAGATATTGTGTGTGCTGCTGCAAAACCATTTCTTTGTTTTGGTATATATAACCTGGCCTCTGAGACAATAGTTCATAAATCAAAACTTTTGTCAACACTTTCCTCGTACAATTTCCTCAAACAGAGATGAGTAAACCACAAAATAAATAGTTTATTTGTTTGCCTTTTCTTCAATGCCATGGGTTCTAAGGATGTGTATGTTAAACGTATAAGGAACGGCAAACAACAAGACGTGTATTGTGTGTGGTACAGTCACGATAGATGATGGTAGCGTGGATAATACCTGTCGAAGTTAAGTTTGTTGCTATGTTGCTAGTGTGGTGCAAAGGGTATTTCAAATTGTTCTCTTCATGCGATTTAGAAACATACATAACTAAGTGGACAAATTAGAATATAATACGAAATTATTGAAAAACACAAAAAAATGCATTTTGTATTTGCATAAAATGGCATCGAAAATCACATCACGAAATTCACAAGTCTCAGCGTCATCCACCTCATTTAATAGTAGCTGTGTGTGGAGCTTTGATTACAGGTTGTGCACAGAATGTTGCTTCGGGAATATTAACGTCACTCCCTCTGTCTGTTTAATAAGATTTAAGCGCAACTAGGTAGAATAAAATGGTGCTTCGCTGATCACCAATGAACAAGTAACTGGTGTTGATTATATATGGCACACTACATATATTGGAAAATAAGTGGAAGCGGTTTTGGTAGCATCCAAGATCTTTAGAAATGTAGAATAGAATGGAAATTGTTAACTTAAAAACGTTTTACTTCGGTTGTCACAAAGGAATTAGGATTGGATAATTATACTCGGTTTTAAACTATCAATGTTTTCCAATAAGAATTGAACAAGTTTAACTCAATAGGAGGATGACATGCTAAAACATACGAGTTTGCAAGTCAACTTTGTAAGGCATAATTAAACAATTCGTAGCAAACAAAACTGTTGAAATAAGAAACCTTTATTTTCCTTCTCAACACGCAATCGAAAAATCACCAAGGCGCCATGAATTGTCAAAGACAAACGGATCATTTATGAAAGTGCAATGACCGAGGCTACTTTTTAGTTGTACTTTATGTGTTCATACAAAAACAACTACATACAAGCTTTTATTCCATGCTTCTAAGAATCACATCAAGCAGTCAAGTTTGCAACTGAATCAATTCAATAGGAGTAAATTAAGCACACCATAAGATGACAATGGAACAATAATAACTATATCAAGAGTTACAATTAGCAGTTACAACTACCATACTTAGATTCAAGGCCGCTAGTCTTAGACATGACCCATGTGTCTAGACAACAATGAGGATTTTATTCGTCACACATAATTGAATAGACCATCTTAATGATAGCCAAAGCAAACCTGACTTTATATTGATACTTGAATGTGGTTTGTCTTCTTACACTGCAAATAAGTGTCACCTCCATAAAACCACACTATGTATAAATTATGGAATAAATATTAAAAATGCTTTGAAAAAAATCATTTGAATGTGTTCTACAATTTGATCTAAAGTCGCGATAAAAACGCGATAGTTTGAAGAGTTGTGTGTATTGCCATATTCAAACAAAAGCACGACAACCATTTGGTCAACATATTAGAACATATATCATACATAATTATATCTCACACCGGTGCTATAAATTATTATATACTGTGACTCGTATCATTGCAACAATAAACCCAATATGAACTATCAATAAAACTCTTTTAACATTTGTATGTACACTGAAGGCAGGGTGCACGTGATCGCCTAAGGACCAGCCAGAGAAGATGTTGGAATCAGGGTTGATATTCACCTAGCCTTCTGGGGTATTGGTGCCAAAGCACACTACAATTTTGAACGAAAAATACCCGAGTCAAATTGAACCTTTCCACAAAAGGACCAAAACCAAGGAGAACGCATAGTAACATGAACACCCATCACAACAGAACATATTCGACCTCATCCTAAGGCTCCTCCAAGGAAACAACAGGTCAACATATCCAGGAAACGCAAGACAGCGATACTAACCTACACACCTGACAAGTTAGATCTGGAGAGGTAAATGCAAGAGAGATCAAGTAGAAGTAAAAAGCGTTCTAAAGCCGTAAACAATATCATTAAAGAAAATCGTAAACCCAGGAAGAAAACAGGCAAGTTTGTGACAGTGATTTATCTGATGAAGAATGGTATTGTTTGCTGTGCGCTGATACATACAGCAACAGTAGACCCAGAGAAAAATGGACCCAGTGTTATGTGTGCAAACAGTGGGCTCACGGGGAGTGCGCTGACGTTCCACGAAGCGGTGTCTGCAAGTGTATCAACTGCGATTCCGACGATGAATTACTCTGAACAAAAAAAGTATACATTTTTAGTATCAACCAAAACATTCGCCAGTGACTTACATAAACATTCTCTTTGAGAAAGTAAAGTATAGCCTCAGTTTTATCATTGATAGGCCAAAACTTGTTAACTTGTATAAAATTAAAGTATTATGTGTTCCGCTAAATCAGAAGTTTTATTAAGATTATGAAAACTAAATACTGTATTTGTTTCCGTTCAAATGTTTATGAATGAATAATTTTCATTAGCTTTGCGTTAAAACATTAAAGATTTAACTCAACCAACATATGAATTTTATTTTTTATTCGCAAAACTTCGCATGCATGAAAACAATTAATATTTCAATTAACTTGACATATATCGCAGATAAATGGTGAGCAAACAAAGACAATAATCTTTGATAATGCCTTGCGATTATAGTGATTGTTTATATGAATATTTTCAAAAACAAATGTCACCAAACAAATGTCACCAAACAAATGTCACCAAACAAATGTCACAAAACACACGTCTGCAGTGTTAGATCACACCAATACAGAAGTTTTGTTGCTGAATATAACTACAATACCCATGGTACGCGTTCTGCCATCACAACAGCGCGTGAAACGTTAAAGTAATTAGAGAGAATCGATGTCCGGCATTGCAAGAGTACAAGATATAGATAATAATAGGTTGGTTGGTGACGCGGACAGAGAAAGTTTTATCAGGGATGACGGTGAAATTTATCGGGTGAGCCCAAGACTCTCCATCCGCGTCACCAATCAATTATTCGAGTTTACCCAGTCACTGCATGTGTTAAGCAAGGGGAAATACCTTTAATTTAAATTCCACCGAGTTACATCCCCTAAATTGAACGTATTAAACTTGTGACGTATTGAATATAATTTATGGTTAGCACCTTACGCTGAAATCAATATTTCCCATGACTCTGATATTCATCTTATAGTTATATGTATTTATTTGCATTTGTGAGCATCTGAGCATTAATCAATAACAAATCTGAGAATTATAACAATTTATTAAGAGTCATCAATTAAACATTACGATACAATTAATTCATACACATTTACAATGGTTAAGTGATGCAGCACACGTGAACACGGATATGATATCTGCATTTAGTTCATGAACATATTATAGTTTTGCATTTCAAAACTGCACCAGAAAACAAGTTATTCATATGTGTATTTGACAGTCTAACAGTGTCATTTACTGCTCATTGTTTCGCAAAATACAATTGTATTCTGTAAAAATATTACATTTTTATTAGCAAATCTTAAATTGTATTAAAAAGGAAATTGTTAAATGTAGATCGAACGAGTTGTGTTTGCGTACTCGGCGTGATACGTCTTGAATCGCTTACAATTAAGTGTACTGGATTCGGAAATGTTGGTGTCAGAGAGAGATAACGTTTTTAACAGTCTACAAACAAGAGGTACTGATGAGGTGCAATGGTAAACATGCATGGGAGCAGGGGCACAAGGAATGGTCTGGCCGACCATAAAAATAAATAAGGAAAATTTAGGGAAGTTTAAAGGATGGAATGCATTGCGGAACAAGTCAAGAAATAGTTAGTAATAATAGGCTGAAGTATTGAACAGAAATGTTAAATCATGTTCAGTGTTTGAAGTTCATATCTGCATATATTCTTGTTTCAGCGTAGTTTTGCAAGACACACTTCCTTAACAAATCGCAGATTGTTCAAACACTCTCGTACCTGAAATATTTTGGCCACGGACCGAAAAGGATGGGGGAGAAAAGAACATGAACAGTATTTGAAATAAATGAACTGAACTTAACATACGTCTAAAACATAAATTGTCAGATACAAAATGAAGGCAATGACTGTGATTCGATGTTAAATACCCGTGTGCATGATTCTCAAATTATTAATCAGATTAATATATGGACCTACAATGAAGCCAGTTATCACGTGACGTCTGGCTAGTATGATATCATTTCGGTTATCAGTAGGTTATTTCAAGTCACATTACATCAATTCGATTCAGCGTTAACTTGGCTATAAACGGCAATATTCTACTAATAAACATGTGTCTTACTCTAAAAAAATGTTTTAGCTTATATTATGAAATCTATGTATGTTTGTCCCATGAAACTAATTGGCATCGTCTTAACTTTTTTAACAGTAGGCACGTTGTCGTTAAACCATAACAAATACGTGTTTATTATAATGCAATAAAATAATTCAAGTGGAGAGTAATGCTGTTGTCCTGTTTTTAAAGCAATCGAGCCATACCAAATTAGATGTATCATTAACGTCCTCGGGCAGGTAGGTTTTACGGCTGTCTCATAGAGAAACACATTTTTAAAAACGTAAACCTGCATAAAGGATTAGATTGTTCATTAGTAAAAACAAGTTAGAAGAAGTACACATCTTACTGTTTCTTACTGTTAAATGTTTACAAGCTAAAGTATGATACTTTGAACCTCTTGTAGTACTCCTATCAATGGAAAGTAAAATATTCTTCTTGTAGATTCTTTATGTGTAAACAAAGTGTGCCTGAGGGAGAAACGCTATCACGTTGGCGTAGACGTTTCTTGGCCTTCGGGGATCTTTAGACAAATAAAGCATGGACGATGCAACGTAGGGTATTATCATTTACGTATTTGTATTATTTGTTGCATAACTAACGTCCCCAGTTTTATTCAATTTTCACTAGATAATACTGTATTTGCTTGAATACAAATAATTAAAATGTAAGGAATGATTAAGTAGTTTACAGAGAACGCTACATTCACACGACGATAACTCACCACACAGATATCAGGGGAACATGAATGTTACGAAACATTTGAAGTTGAAGGTGTAAGGGCAAACATTTATAGAAATGGGGAAGTAAGGAGCTGTCAAAACAACCTTGGAAACTTGGAGAACACAACAATGGGGAGGAGGGATGAAATGGGGAAGACACATCAGGACAAGTCAACAAAGCAAGCATGTCACGGACAGAAATGGAAAAAACAAGAATATTATATCAGTCCAAGAAAGTGTACATGAGGAAAAGAAGAACGTATTATTTTTCCAAAAATAAAGTGAAATAATAATCATATAGCGATTTACAGCATTGAAACTGTCATTAAAATACGTGCGGTTAAATCGATTTACAGAACGGGCCTATCTTGAACACAAACGTTTTACAACAAGATTATCAATTTCCCGTAAAAACAACTTATCGTCAATTCAACCTCTCTAGGGCAATAACCTATCATTGACAGGCGATATTTACAGTTGCACTCTATGCAGAACTAGACATATTGCGGAAGCAACCCTACTGAATGGACATAGTTGAAAATATGCAAAAGAAGAGTGGTTCAAACGGTTGTTCTTCAAACCGACAAGGTTCATTATATACTTCGTGACATCTTCACATTTTAATAGCGATATTAAGTTGTTATAGCGAACGCCACTTACACAAGACAATGCCTCGCCACACATACCCTGGGAAAACAAAAGTCTTCAAAACATTACGCACCGATGAGGTGCAAGGAAAAACACGCATGGGAAGAGAGGCGCAATGAATGATCTGGCCGACCATAAAACAACTAAGGAGAATATAAGTTGAATGGGTGGGTTTATTTGGTGGAGTATGACTAATCTGTTTGTAGGTATATAACTTATATATGTCTATAGTGGTACTATAGTAATGTTGTTGAAAATAATTGGAATGAACAGTTTGTTAGCATTGTATGAAATAGTTGATGCATTTTTGTCCTATCTTGCACAATCTACAGGATATGATACGAGTATATCAAATCCATCGCTTTTAGAACGATACAGTCACTCGAACTATTGTGATTAACGATACAGTCACTCGAACTATTGTGATTACTACATTGTGCTATTTTCTTGGAAGAATTAATCTCGAATTTGATGTACAATCACTAGCTAGCAATGCGATAATTATGTACTTTATAATACCACTATTATCCTTACCAGAATTATGCTTTTGCTAAGTTTAGTTTGTGCATTTTGGTAAATTTCGCATATTGTTAGGTGATTGTGAATCAGAGCTAACTTATATGGGCCATGTACTTAAATATGTTTGAAGCAGCAAGTGAGAACAGTAGAGGAGAATGTGCACAGTGTGTGATTTAATTTACGCTCTTGAATTATTACAGAAAATTATCTTAATATGTTTTCACATACATCGATTACTATTTTCAGGTAACCACTATGGTAAGTAAACATTATCTATTACATTATGTTACTTTAACAAAATGACAAAAGTAGCACATGAAAGACCAAAGCCCAGTAGCAGAAAACATACTATAACATATCCATGCGGTATAAGAAAACACCTAAACATCTGAGGGGTGCTACATTCAGTAATCCGTCAACGCAAACCAATATGACATATGATTGACAGTGTTGCTTCATGTATTGCTGACATTTTGTTGAGCAGTAGTTCGTATTGTTACATTTCATGAATTCTATTGCGTATACCGTAACGTTGAGCTGCTGAAAATTAGCCTGATGCAGGGTACACTTAATTGATTATGGTTTGTACTTTCAGGTATATTAAAGAAAGAGCACTAGAACAGAAAATTGAGCTGCCGCGGTTTCTCCTGTAGTTTGCTAATGCACATGTTCTGTTATCCAGTTGTGTGTTAATTAATTACCCTCCTTTAAACTATTACATTCATTACAATTTGCAACAGAAACTACTAGTGATTGTTCCCAAGATTAATTAAATGCCATTAGATTCGAAGCAGTAAGACATTCTTTGACTTGTCGCATTTCTGGAAGTGAGGAAAGTAGTGCAAACGTTGTGGAGTAATTATAAGAGTAGGTTAATATGGCATAAATTTAAATCTTTAAGAAAGTTACTCCACGGAGAGGAGCACTGCTTATTATAGAATTTTAATAAGTACTACAAGCGTCAAGGCAATAACATCATCTTTTCTTTTTATTTCAACATATTGACGTTTTATTTACGCGCTAGTGAGAGTGGTTCATCTTTGTTTTTAATGTTTGTTTTAACTTGTTTTAGTTGTAACTGTTACTCATTGCCCACACGAGTAAAAACAATGCTTATTGTAAGTAAAACGAATGTCGAATTGATGAGTGGGCGGCTGTATCTCTATATTAGGATGATTGTGGTTTCACATAAGATCATCAACAGTGTTTGTGTGTAAGGCGTATCTAAATATGTTGAGCAAGTCTAAAAGAAAATATACAGGACATCTCAAAAGAGTTCTTTAACCCCCCGTATCGCGATCTGAAATCAAGTCATAATGGAACACATAAAACATGATGAAATCAGAGAGCTGTATTGTTCTTTACAACACGCAATTTAATAATTGACAAGGTGCCTTTACTAATTTAAAGACAAAACATTTGAGTATAAGGGCGACGATCATGGCGACATTTATATTTGCTTCTGTGTTTTTGAAAGGGAATGAATAACTTGATACAGAGATCGCCACATTCACCAGACAATTTCTCTCCTCGCAGAAGCCAGGGAAACATCAGCATGCTAAACACTAAATGAAATTGAAGTATAATGCCAAACATCTATGAGGGCAATAAGGAATTGTCTGACTGATTGTCAAAACAAAATAAGGGGAATGGAGGGAGGGGAGCAAAAGGAAAGGGAATTCAAAAATAATAGAGTGGTATCTCGTAAAAGCACACTTATGTTAATCGTAATTTAAGTACACATTGTTGGATTTAATTCAATTCAACAACAAACAAAGTCCAAAAATGTACAGATCGTTAAATATTAGAGTAAAACATGTTCGTTCTTCGTTAACATTGGCACGAAATACTATTGCGTTTATATCGCGGACAAAGTCGACCATTGGCGTGATATTTTTACGGGGAAAGTTGTGTCCAGTTTTTGAAATCGAAAGGCTTTCACAATTGGTTATTCTTCCCTCGACCATGGTTAACACATGTATACTTTCTATATCGATACTCTTATTTATTTTATACTCTCATAAATATACAGGTATATTACCTTGAAGCCATACTTGTATAAGGCAATACGGGCACTTCACAGAAGGTGCAATGAAAACAGATACAGTAGTAAATTATCGATTGTATGTACTTTCAGTTTTTGTAGATTTGGTTGGCCGTTCCATTTTCATTGTTCAATCTAGCACTTTCTTTAACCGATTTGATGGCATTTCGACTGACTTTCCTAAAAATATTAAATGATCAACTGATAGCTTTTCATTAAAGCAATATGGATTAATGATCTATTAAACGTTTTATCGGAAGTCATAGAAGAGACATTGGACAGCATCGTGTGAAGTAGATCTACTACAATATATAGCATTAAGAATATCAGGACATTACTCTAGTAACTTCAAAAAAAATCTTCTAAATATGAATACTCGTCACACTCGAGATCAAAACTGTTTTAGACAATACGGACGAGGTTTTTTAGCGCTTAATCGAATATACCTACACCATCTTTCTTGTACTTAATCTCACTTATAATTGGAATGTAAGTTCAAATTGCATTAATTCAATCTGACTAATGTCTTGTCCCCCCACATTCTCGACATCAGTAAGCGAAGTTAGAAAAGGAAACGCAAAAAGGAGAGGCAATATTCACGCAAGAGACCCTCCTCCACATATCCATGGGTTACGAAATGAAGCAAAAATGAGGAGGGGTACAAACCAAAGCTAATATAGATGGTTTCGCGACAACACAGAACATTATAAAAAATAAATATGAAGAGAAGTTTATCATATCAGCTTGTCTGCACTTTTCACTTGGCTATGATTTATTAGCATATTAAAACATATTAAGAAGGTGGGAAGAGAGATAAATAATTATTAAACGCGATATGGTATGACACAGAAGGTAATAACTTATTGTACACATTAACCTTTTTTTATTTTGTGTGTAAATACCATGTTTCGCGTAAACGTATTCCACTAATTTGCATGAATGAGAACATTAATAATGTTGCAATTAGTAAACATGACAACGGCCTCACAAGTGGTGTTTAGAAAGCAATACTCAACTGTGAAAATAAGATTAATTTCCTTCTTGAATTATAATTATATACATGAGGACATAATTAATTAATCTATTTTTTTCGACAGTAAACAATATAGCGATACATAGCTCCAAATTCGCATAATCAAGGTGTGTAAATGCCACGTCCCAAGTAAACGCTATTTAACTTCGATATGCATCTAATGTGGCTCCACAGATCTTGAACTATTGAGTAATTGTAACATGTATACTAACATACAGCGTTGGAAATAACCGATTCATATAATTGTACATAGAGTTTGACAACGTATTCAACACATACTAGTATCAGTTATCTACCTTAAATGCACATGTAATCCAATACCAAATACTTGAACATCACCCAAATATCGACAAATAAGACAGAGCCATTTAGCTTCTTCCACTAGTGAATGTTAATGCATTTACAAAGCAGATCAAGACTTTAAATAATGACTGTCATGCCTCGTGTTGACATATTTCTCACCCAAGATGACCAACGGTGATTAGCCGAATACCAAACTAATAACTTGACAAATAGCTTTGGGACAATAATATTATCAGTTACGTAAGCAACGATCAATTCTAGTTCTCTATTCTGTTGTAAAAATGTACATCAAGGCTGACGGCGAAAGCAATTTCTTAAGGTCGTGTTGCAAACCGTCAAAGCACTTAGTTTACGAAATATGTCACTATTGCATTAAGTATAGTAATTTTCTTCCCCATGATTCAAATCTATGGGTTAATGATATAATCCTCATTTCTATTCTATCACAGCCAGGGATCTGTGTGTGGAGACATTGTTCTTGTTTTAGTGATGTGACTAACCCTGTGCTACATTGTCTCATTTAGATAACAATAACAATGTTTGTGCAAATAGCATGCATTGTTGAATATTCAAAGACGTTGCATTTAGTATAAGCAACTGTGCATTAAGGGGAAATAATTTTGATGATGGATATGGATCTGAAAACGAATAATTTGCCCTTGATTATAGATAAAATTCATGAACTATATGGAGCAATGTATGTTTTATTACACAAACATCAATTTAAATGCATTGAAAACAGATATGTTGTTCACGTTGAATATACAATTAGAGCATAATCGCAATGACTGTAATGGAAAATCAAAGGACTGAAGGTCCAGGGAAGCGCTTTTCATAGTACCGTATTAGAAATAAATACACGACTATTTGGGTAAACTCATTCGCCAAAATTGACACACATAATCCAGAAAAAGCCGTTTATATCGATACTCCCTCCATTCTACAATTGATATATCCCTGACAAATCAGCCATTATAATCATCAAATCAGAGGACTTTGCAAGTACTATTTTCTTGAGTCGATGAATATGGCGGTACTTAGACCATCCAGTTGACGATGACAGCAATGAGACGCTAAAGCGCTTCAAAAACATTGACATATGTTGTAGCTAGAGTGCAACTAAACGTTTAATTGGATGGAATCTGGCATCCGATTCTAGCGGAATTCTACGCATGATTGCGCATTGTACTGGTGTCTTCTACTCAGTAAAACAAAACAATTCTTATTGGAGAGTGACAAATCAAGCAATCATTTTATTGCAAAGCAAGTGCTGATATATGTCATTGTACATATGCTAATAGAGTACGATTGTATCTCTAGGATAGCTAACTATATAAGAGACCATAGGATCATTTTCTTCCTTAAACCTAGAAGAGAGAGAATAAGTTGCTGCAGGGAACGCCACATACATAAGAGACAGTGCCTCCCCACACAGATCTCCGGGAAAACAACATTCAATAAAACATAAGGCACTTGAGGAGGTACAATGGTACATACGTAAGGGCACAGAGGCGCGAGGAATGGCCTTGCCGTCCATAATGAATAGCTAGGAGAATCAAAGAGGACAAACAGTGGGGGATCATTGGGTGGAAAATATCACAGGACAAGTCAAGACAGCTGGCAACAATAGGCCGGAGCTATACAGAAAATAGCATAAACACTATATAAAGTGAAAGAATTGCACAGGGGAAAGGGAAATATAACATACATTTAAAACACAAAAATAACAATACAGCGAATTACAGTCTTAGAACTGTCAGTAAAAATACTAGTCTAGTTTGTATACATATTGCGAACATAGATGTCTTGTTCGGGAAATATCACTTTAGTATGAAAATGGCTTCTTTACTACGTTCTTATTCATTGTATGTGCATGGTGGTCAATTTCGATTTTGACCCTTTGCAAGGTCAGACAATAACCTAATTTATTGATCTAATAAACCATCGTGTTTGCCCAACGGTTAGATCTATCTTGCAGTACTAATTATATATTACCTACATGCGTTTTAAGTCGGATGTTCAAGCACATAACACCGTAAATTTAGAAAGTGAACATAGTTTTAAAGATATTGATTTGTATATTACTTGAGTTGAAGCGGTTGCATGATCCTGATAAAATATTTTACGCGTTTGAACATACATGTATAATGTATTACAGTATTAATATACTACATTAGATACATATATTTATATAAATATATTACAGTTAACAAACACACATGTTTTACATTCAGTGTACAAAGTAATACAGCAACATACGTGGAGCTAACCGAGTCATTTAGAGCAGTGGTGCGTACAGAGAGTTTACAGGGTTTTTAAACACTTCAAAAATGAAACATGTTAGGTACTGTTCAAAATGCTTACTCAATTAACTTGTACTTCGTTAAGAAAATCTAGAATGAGGACCCAAACTGATGAGCTCACATTCCAAGTAATATAACACAAGGAATTGGCAAGACATAGAGACACCAAATTATGAACGGAATAGTGCATTGTATTTACTTGAGAATGGTTTTAAACAAATTGCGAAGTGCTAAGCGAATGAAATCATGTTTTGGAATATATTCATCCAGAGACATCCCAAACACAATCATGATATTCTCAACTAATTGTGAATCAACATTGGATAATACATGCATTCTTTTGCATCGCTCATTTATTTCAATTTTTCCATAATCTGAATATTTCGGTGGTGGAATCACAGTGTTGTGTGGAAACATACTCAGCATAATACAATATATGTCAGTCAGTATTACAACGGCAAAACTCTCAATCTTGAAATGTTGCCAAATGTTTATGTCAGTGTTGACAAATTAAAACATGGCAACACAAAGATAAAAAAAGACAAGAAGACGAGATTGTATTCATTCGGTTTCTATGGCTATGAATAACAAAATTTCTAAACTGATGGAAGAATAACACGCGATAAACTAGCAATATATACGGTCCCTCGGTGCACAACATCCTACCAATCATTGTAAATGTAAATAAACATAATAGTATAACACATTCTGTATCCAAAATGTTTCGTCCACCAATGCACTTAAATAAATATTCATTTCAATCAATGTTTCGTAGTGCATTGACTTTGCATTGTATCGCCTCATACGTGCGTTGTTTTTATCAGGTTGCACTTCCACAATCTACAGACAATCATCACACATGATTCAGAGATTGAAGATAAATGACCATAGCCACATGTCACAGACGGACATATCCTGTTCTGTCAGAGAAAGATATCCGAACCTCCCAGGTGACAGCACAATGCTCTACAAACTGAGCTTGCCAGACTGACCCTCACACATGTTCGCGCCTCAAGATGATGCTCGTTAAAGGAGTATCTTAATTCAATCATTTAATAATTATACATTAAAATGAGCGAAGAATTCGAGGAAGAAGCGCCATTTACTATAGGCACAGTCTCGCCCACGAAAAGCACATATCCCGCTGTGTATCTTGTTCGTTTTCCCATAAGATAGTAAGAGCCCTTTCCAATGACGTGATTCGTACAATCAGTTTTATCATCGACGAACGCGTCTAGTTACCAACAACATAACTGTTGTAAAGTCAATAAAGCAAGATTTTATGTTTGGCTGTTTATGCTATAACCTTTCATACTCATAGACATTCTTGTTAATTCTGTCCATAGACAACTCAAACATTATATTCTGAGACGACGATGCAGAGAATATGATTTTTTTCCGTCTTGTTGTTTATTTTGTTGAATATACAGGCGATAAAAGAAACAATAACATTGTCTATACTGCAGCTTATGACACAAAAGGCGTGTAACTTAGTACAAAGGCAGATGTTGGTTATGTTTTCAAGGAAACTGTTCGATGTGTCTGGCTATATATTCAACTGGATGTTGAAGTAAGTGCAATGGAACAACATTTCAAATATTAACCAGTTTATATTTGCCTATTTGAGTGCCGATATACAATTTCCAACTTCTTCTTTTAAGTGACGTCATTTACACAAGTGACCTCGTCGTGTACTGACGGGAAGCAATATTTGTTCCATATGGCAATATGAAAACGAAGTGACCATATGGAGTCAATTTTGTTTCCTGCTTGCAATGTGTCATCACATATTGCGTTTTCTTGAAATGACGTCACGTACAGTAGAGGTTGTCAATCTCATAGCAGCGCTCATTTAGCGATTTGCACTTAATATATTTACTTAAATAGCATATTGAAGTGGATTCTTTACCATAACCGTTTATAAAAAATCAATACGTATGTTAAAATATCTGTTGACAATAATATTACTATAGTAAATGCGACAACTTCAATGGTATACCAAGTAAACATAATACAGTATACATGCAATAATGTGACTGAAGTCAAAACTGAAATGCAACCACGCGATGGCTTGTGAACAACTTCTAATTTATCTTGCCATAGTCTCATCGTGTATAACGCCATCAAACAAGCGTGAAAAGTGTCAGAAACGTTAAATAAGTTTACCGTAAGTGTACAGACGACCCGCAAATAGCAGGTAAGACTGTCGATGTAGACATAAACGACTCTCTCGTGCAAGTGGTTAAGGCATCCGCATTTAAAAGTACCGTTCGCAAACCATAGCGAATAATTTCATCAAAATGTTACAATGTGTTACAACACTTTTAGTTGTTCAAAATAGACGAAAATGATAATAATTGGTAAATAACATCCTCAAATATAATAAATTCCCGACAGGAGCTTGGTATTGTTAGATTCAGAGTATGATTATTTATTGCTCAAGACAGACAATCGTTCGCGTATTTAAATAATATTAAGTATGAAAATTCATGCCGACGAGCAATATTGTACAAAATATTCAGTCAGAGATAGTTTTGCTTGCTTTAGTCGGCTTCTCCCAAATGTGATTATGTACAATTGATTGATCCGGCGCCATGAGCAAGAACTATATTCATATAGTTGATTCTAATATGATCCAATCAAATCATTCCACAGATCGGACAACTTCCGTCTGTGTGTATATCACATCGTGTTATCAAATACAGCGAAATGGCGTCTGCCATAGAAATAGACACTCAGTTGAATATAAAAACATTCGGGAGATTTTAACTGTTTAACGAATTGCACAGGGTTTATTTAACAGCAATAAAACTATGTAACTTTCATCCAATGAAATGCAAATACAACAGAACCAACCCATAATGTTTATGAAAAAATGCTTTTTTGAATATGAGGCAATAAATACTAATATGTAACTTTCATCCGATGAAATGCAAATACAACAGAACCAATCCATAATGTTTATGAGAAAAAGCTTTTTTGAATATGAGGTAATGGATATTCAATTATATTAACATTTGCCTTGTTTGTACATAGATTCGCAATTTAAACATTATGGAATAAGTGAACATTAAAGATGTATCTGGCTCATCTGAACATAAACTGTTTGAATTGGCTTCATCCAGTATTGTTGTTACATTGGCTAAAACATCTCTAATAAAGACCATTGCATTGTATAACCGATTGAAAATATCTATTTGTACCATATTACTAACAGGCAAAACTTATAAAATAGCCTGATTGTTACCAAAACTGGAAGCTTTTTTTAAATTTTATGACGTACTAACATCTTTCTTCGACAAACAAGGATGAAAACATTATGAGTTCATTCTTTGTTAATGCATGTTTGTTGGCGTTTAATCATAGAAAATACATTTTTCATGTTTGTTTAGGTAAACAAATGAAAAAAAATGAGCATGATATTACTTTAATTAAGTAAGATAAAATAACAATGCTTGACAGCCACTCACAAAACGAATGTTGTAGCCTACATGATACGTTGTCGCCTCGTACTGATTGTGCTTGTTTGTTTTCGGGTTTCATGCCGTTTCTCAGCAGTGTATAAGTAACATGCCGCGGTCGGGTGACCTAATCAGTGCTCCTAGGTTACCAACCAGTACTAACCTGCTTCTCCGCAAGCAACTGACAACTTCTATATATAAATCAGAGTTCAGAGATTGAGGATAAATGACTTTGGGTACATTATATTTAGTTATAGTATCATTAAAGAATATATTCGCCCGGAGTTCGCACCTGTGGCCACTGGATTAGCAGTCAAACGCTCTACCGACTGAGCTATCCGGGTGGGCTTCTGCTTACGTAATATTTACAGAATCTCGTAATTTAGCAAATCTGGAAATTATTCACCTCTGTATGAAACAAATACGTATCAATTCCTTACACTTATGATGAATTACGGTCATTACTCACTGATATAATTACGATACGTATATAAGACATAAGTTTAAGCAAGTTCGTAGACAGAGACAACAAAGAAGAAATATCACATTGCGGAAACTGTAATTCGTCTATAAACGAAAGTTATATTGGTACACTTAGTAGACAAGTTTATTCACCATTTAATATCCTAAAACGCCTAAAGTATGAATCGTCAAATTATGAATACGATTGTCTTAGATTCACGATTTCAAATCAAATTGAAAAGTCGTGAATAATGAATTCATGAAATTCACTAGTACAGTCGGCTCTCGTTCAATCGTTCAATCGAATTCATCGGGTATGAAATTATATGTTGAATAATACATGGTTTCGAATAACCAATTTTAATTCGACGTGCACTGATAAGAAGATACGTCGGGATCCGATATTTATTTCGGATGATACCGAGTATTCGGATAGAAGGTTGTCGAATAAGTCCTACTGTACTTTGTTTGACAGGCGTATATTTAGGAAACACCTATAATTATATTCAGTGAAAGTCTAGTGAATCAACACACTAGTAGACGTGTACATTCCCATTTAACCATAAACATTCATTATGTTGGTATTTGCATTTTACCTTCACTTTGCACGTGACCTAATAACCGGAAAATGTCGAAACGGGAAATAAGTTATGTAAGGTCGTATTCATATGACTACAATTCGACGTGCACAAGAAGATACATTGGGACCTGATATTATTTCGGATGATGCCGAGTATTCGGATAGAAGATTGTCGAATACAAGACTATACTTTGTTTGACAGGTGTATATTTCGGAAATACCTAGTTTACATTTAGTGAAAATCATGTCGGGAGGTCTATCAACTCACACGAGAGGGTTCGATATTGCTCTTGCCAGACCTGTCTATGCACAAATATTATCATGAATGTCCCTATTCTGACACAGGGCCGATTTTTGGGTTAAGTGAACCTACTCCTTTAAATTAAAATACTAAATGGTCTGCATTACATAGAAACATTACATTTGATTACATTACTACATGTAATACAATGGCTTTACGGCCTTTAAAATCAAGTTTTGAGGCATGCCAACCTTCCACACAAACCGCTTAAATCAATGTTAAATGTATGCATGATTATAAAATACAATCATAGTTACCAGTGCGTATTCTGCGTCGGAATAGTTTGACCTCCTTCACAAAAGATCATGCACACGAGCGGCAACGTTTCATTGTATGCCGTTTTACTTAATAAATACATTCAGGATTGGTATACATATGGGTATTCCCCTATTATCTTACGGTACAAACATAAATATACCGTTAACATCATGCTCGAATCGCAATGGAAACAAAGACAGGATTTAACGTCTGACTGAACTTCAATAGAACTAAAATCAAATTGTGTAATAAAACATTTTACGGCGAACAGTCGGAAACGTTACGAAACAGCGCGCGAGTTGTTTTGCTATCGACCGGTGGTATCGCAACTCGGAGCTAGCACGCGAACATTTGATTCGAACACTGCGTGCAGTTACGGCTAACAGTCGCTCACGTTTTGTTTTGTATCCCTGGCCCAGCGTATCATAATGACTGCACACGGGGAACCAATTTGCTAAAAGGACTCAGGACTGGTTCCCTTTACTGTCTTCGAGGCTGGGCACCAGAAATAAAACGAGGCGGCCAATACACTTGTTCGGTCCTGAACAGTGAGCGGGCTTCCGTTCGCCGTAACTGAACGCAAGATTGGTGTTCACCCGCTAACGGTCTGATTGTGTCAGCCGGATATTTACCTCGTACATCGGCATCTCTGTGTATGAAAGACATATGCATGTGCTTCATGAAACACCTTGAGCGCTCCGAGTCGTTGTAAAGGAAAGTCAATAACACACGACTGTCTATCCGACTTCGACCACGTGAACTTCATGAATGTTGTACATACGTTGAAGATACGATACAGACGGTTAAAATAGAGGCCATCGGATGCTGTGAGTATGCTCTAAGAAATGATGAATGAAAGTCACCATTGGTGCTTAAATACTCATTGTCTTATTGATAGCATTCGCTAATCTGTTATTTCATACACGCGTATTCATTTTTATCCAGTTAAAAGTCATTTGCAACATTATTCAATGTTCAGCTATATATTGTGGACAGTTTACCTCAACAGTTGTCCTGGAATTAATTATCAACCAGCTTGCCCTTCCGCATGCAGCAGACAACTCCCTTACATGAATCATAGGTGGACATCTGATATTTTCCAAATGTCTTGGAAGGACACAAGCTGTCCAGCCCGGATATGGAACTCGGGCCTCCCTGGTGACACCTCAGCGCTCTACCAGCTGATGCGGGTGGAACACAATGTACGTACAATCAGCGAGTATATACACGGTCTTGTCACAACTTATTTTAGCTACGCGACCTTTAAAAGTACTTCGTATAAGATATAAAACTCCACGAGATATATTTCCGACTTAGACCATGTGACTAGCTACACACGAAAATCCCGTGCAGTTCGCACTCAAAAATTCCATATAGAGTATTACCCCATAGATGATTTTATAGACAGTAAGTAGGTTATGTCCATACGCAATAGAGGTTTCAAATACCAAGCGCTGATTGGCTAACTGGGAATAACCGTGGTCTGCCTATGGGTACTAATTTGTTTATGATACTTCTATAGTATTCATGTTTCCTCCACCACGGACACGTATACGGACACTCATTATACGGAATATAAAACACTACTTTTACATGATTCTTAAACGTTAAAGTAGAGCATGCATGATACATATTAGTGTTACTATTTTATGCCTGTATAATTAGATAACTCGACTTTTTCTTGCATAAAATGACACAAACTATGTTGGTAAAAGAAGAGATATTTATGAAACAAGTACTCGTATTTAGAAATTAACAAAACTGTATCACATAGATGTTTTCCCAACAATATTTTTTGTAGCATTAAATAGCAGATTTCCGTGATATGTCAGTGTTACTACACTTAACACAACTTATAAGTGTACAGGTCTCAATATGACATTATCTCGGTCAATATTAGCCTGATCTTGTTGACATTTTCAACAAATATAGCGTAGACACATAGCATAATATTTCATTTATTTCATGTAATAAAACCACAGATTGTTACAAAAACTGGAAGCTTTTTTTAAATTTTATGACGTACTAACATCTTTCTTCGACAAACAAGGATGAAAACATTATGAGTTCATTCTTTGTTAATGCATGTTTGTTGGCGTTTAATCATAGGAAATACATTTTTCATGTTTGTTTAGGTAAACAAATGAAAAAAAATGAGCATGATATTACTTTAATTAAGTAAGATAAAATAACAATGCTTGACAGCCACTCACAAAACGAATGTTGTAGCCTACATGATACGTTGTCGCCTCGTACTGATTGTGCTTGTTTGTTTTCGGGTTTCATGCCGTTTCTCAGCAGTGTATAAGTAACATGCCGCGGTCGGGTGACCTAATCAGTGCTCCTAGGTTACCAACCAGTACTAACCTGCTTCTCCGCAAGCAACTGACAACTTCTATATATAAATCAGAGTTCAGAGATTGAGGATAAATGACTTTGGGTACATTATATTTAGTTATAGTATCATTAAAGAATATATTCGCCCGGAGTTCGCACCTGTGTCCACTGGATTAGCAGTCAAACGCTCTACCGACTGAGCTATCCGGGTGGGCTTCTGCTTACGTAATATTTACAGAATCTCGTAATTTAGCAAATCTGGAAATTATTCACCTCTGTATGAAACAAATACGTATCAATTCCTTACACTTATGATGAATTACGGTCATTACTCACTGATATAATTACGATACGTATATAAGACATAAGTTTAAGCAAGTTCGTAGACAGAGACAACAAAGAAGAAATATCACATTGCGGAAACTGTAATTCGTCTATAAACGAAAGTTATATTGGTACACTTAGTAGACAAGTTTATTCACCATTTAATATCCTAAAACGCCTAAAGTATGAATCGTCAAATTATGAATACGATTGTCTTAGATTCACGATTTCAAATCAAATTGAAAAGTCGTGAATAATGAATTCATGAAATTCACTAGTACAGTCGGCTCTCGTTCAATCGTTCAATCGAATTCATCGGGTATGAAATTATATGTTGAATAATACATGGTTTCGAATAACCAATTTTAATTCGACGTGCACTGATAAGAAGATACGTCGGGATCCGATATTTATTTCGGATGATACCGAGTATTCGGATAGAAGGTTGTCGAATAAGTCCTACTGTACTTTGTTTGACAGGCGTATATTTAGGAAACACCTATAATTATATTCAGTGAAAGTCTAGTGAATCAACACACTAGTAGACGTGTACATTCCCATTTAACCATAAACATTCATTATGTTGGTATTTGCATTTTACCTTCACTTTGCACGTGACCTAATAACCGGAAAATGTCGAAACGGGAAATAAGTTATGTAAGGTCGTATTCATATGACTACAATTCGACGTGCACAAGAAGATACATTGGGACCTGATATTATTTCGGATGATGCCGAGTATTCGGATAGAAGATTGTCGAATACAAGACTATACTTTGTTTGACAGGTGTATATTTCGGAAATACCTAGTTTACATTTAGTGAAAATCATGTCGGGAGGTCTATCAACTCACACGAGAGGGTTCGATATTGCTCTTGCCAGACCTGTCTATGCACAAATATTATCATGAATGTCCCTATTCTGACACAGGGCCGATTTTTGGGTTAAGTGAACCTACTCCTTTAAATTAAAATACTAAATGGTCTGCATTACATAGAAACATTACATTTGATTACATTACTACATGTAATACAATGGCTTTACGGCCTTTAAAATCAAGTTTTGAGGCATGCCAACCTTCCACACAAACCGCTTAAATCAATGTAAAATGTATGCATGATTATAAAATACAATCATAGTTACCAGTGCATATTCTGCGTCAGAATAGTTTGACCTCCTTCACAAAAGATCATGCACACGAGCGGCAACGTTTCATTGTATGCCGTTTTACTTAATAATTACATTCAGGATTGGTATACATATGGGTATTCCCCTATTATCTTACGGTACAAACATAAATATACCGTTAACATCATGCTCGAATCGCAATGGAAACAAAGACAGGATTTAACGTCTGACTGAACTTCAATAGAACTAAAATCAAATTGTGTAATAAAACATTTTACGGCGAACAGTCGGAAACGTTACGAAACAGCGCGCGAGTTTTGCTATCGACCGGTGGTATCGCAACTCGGAGCTAGCACGCGAACATTTTATTCGAACACTGCGTGCAGTTACGGCTAACAGTCGCTCACGTTTTGTTTTGTATCCCTGGCCCAGCGTATCATAATGACTGCACACGGGGAACCAATTTGCAAAATGGACTCAGGACTGGTTCCCTTTACAGTCTTTGAGGCTGGGCACCAGAAATAAAACGAGGCGGCCAATACACTTGTTCGGTCGTGAACAGTGAGCGGGTTTCCGTTCGCAGTAACTGAACGCAAGATTGGTGTTCACCCGCTAACGGTCTGATTGTGTCAGCCGGATATTTACCTCGTGCATCGGCATCTCTGTGTATGAAAGACATATGCATATACTTCATGAAACACCTTGAGCGCTCCGAGTCGTTGTAAAGGAAAGTCAATAACACACGACTGTCTATCCGACTTCGACCACGTGAACTTCATGAATGTTGTACATACGTTGAAGATACGATACAGACGGTTAAAATAGAGGCCACCGGATGCTGTGAGTATGCTCTAAGAAATGATGAATGAAAGTCACCATTGGTACTTAAATACTCATTGTCTTATTGATAGCATTCGCTAATCTGTTATTTCATACACGCGTATTCATTTTTATCCAGTTAAAAGTCATTTGCAACATTATTCAATGTTCAGCTATATATTGCGGACAGTTTACCTCAACGGTTGTCCTGGAATTAATTATCAACCAGCTTGCCGTTCCGCATGCAGCAGACAACTCCCTTACATGAATCACAGGTGGACATCTGATATTTTGTCTTGGAAGGACACAAGCTGTCCAGCCCGGATATGGAACTCGGGCCTCCCTGGCGACACCTCAGCGCTCTACCAGCTGATGCGGGTGGAACACAATGTACGTACAATCAGCGAGTGTATATACGGTCTTGTCACAACTTATTTTAGCTACGCGACCTTTAAAAGTACTTCGTATAAGATATAAAACTCCACGAGATATATTTCCGACTTAGACCATGTGACTTAGCTACACACGAAAATACCGTGCAGTTCGCACTCAAAAATTCCATATGTAGTTTTACCCCATAGATGATTTTATAGACAATAAGTAGGTCATGTCCATACGCAATAGAGGTTTCAAATACCAAGCGCTGATTGGCTAACTGGGAATAACCGTGGTCTGCCTATGGATACTAATTTGTTTATGATACTTCTATAGTATTCATGTTTCCTCCACCACGGACACGTATACGGACACTCATTATACGGAATATAAAACACTACTTTTACATGATTCTTAAACGTTAAAGTAGAGCATGCATTATACATATTAGTATTACTATTTTATGCCTGTATAATTAGATAACTCGACTTTTTCTTGCATAAATTGACACGAACTATTTTGGTAAAAGAAGAGATATTTATGAAACAAGTACTCGTATTTAGAAATGAACAAAACTGTATCACATAGATGTTTTCCCAACAATAATTTTTGTAGCATTAAATAGCAGATAAACATGAAAAAAAAATAAGTAACTAAAAAAGCTAAATATGTTTTGTAAAGCTATAGTTAACACATAGGGATGGTTGTTTTACGTTTCCGTGATATGTCAGTGTTACTACACTTAACAAAACTTATAAGTGTACAGGTCTCAATATGATATTATCTCGGTCAATATTTGACTGATCTTGTTGACATTTTCAACAAATATAGCGTAGACACCTAGCATAATATTTCATTTATTTCATGTAATAAAACCACAGATTGAACAAATAAAATCAATAAATGTGATGGTGCGAAAAAAATCAGTACTGCAGCTCCCACTTAAAGATGATCTAATTTATTGGAAAGTGTCTTACAGCGTGTGTGTGCCCACCCGGACTCAATGCGCCGTGTTTAAAAATGGATACATTCGACCTTTGAATCATGATCTACATGTAGCCAATAGCAAATATAAAAATATGGTGTAGATATGTTATTCAATAAAACAGTTATTCGACATCAAAATGGTGCACAGTCATAAGTTTTGTTAAGTGTATAAATGTTGAATTTCATAAATCGAAATTTCTCTCTGTACTCCAATAACTGTCTTCTATTAAGGTGTACCTTCATACAAAATACATTATACAACTCCCTCATAGTATTCGGATATTAATTTAATAAAGAATATCTCTCGAGTAAGTAAATTGAAACGCTAATACCACTTCAGTGTGGTTATAGAATCCAATTATTATAGCTTAAGTCTATCAATATATATAAATTGAAACCATAATGACAGATCCTCTTTGCTATACGGTTGAGTTTGCATGTTGCTCAAGATATTTTAACAAATAAATATGGACAATTCGTCTAGTTATGCATGCAGATATATTATCCACCATTACAAAAGTATGAAAAACAGTTGCTATGTATCGCGTTCATTATTAAAATAAAACATTTTGTTGCGACGAACTTCATTCGATAAAACACATGTCAGTGTTAGGTTGTTTTATCCCAAATGAAGTACTCATAAATTCAATTCGATTCCATTATTGTAAGGCAAGCATTTTCGAAAACAAATTCGAATTGATTTTATGAGGCACATTCTTCCTAGTAACTGCAATTAATTAAATTGGTACGAAACACCACCGTATACTTATTTACAAACAGGCATCCCTTTTAAAGTGGGTTTTAATTACGCTTTCTAGTCAAAATATAAAATAGAACATTGAACGGTATAAATTGTCTTGTTGAACGCTTGTACACATGAACTATCAAACCCAGTTTATATATTATGAAAAAGTTTACTTCTTTATTTTTTATTATGTTTAATTGGGGCTTTAAGTCATATGCTAGGTCAAGCTATTAATGTGGAGGTAGATCCAAAGAACTCATTTCTTTGAGTATAGGCAGATACCCGGGTAGAACCACCAACTTTCCAAAATCCAGCTAGATACAGTCGAGCCTCGTTTATTCGACAACCTTCTGCATGTCCAAATACCTGGTATCATCCGACATTAATAATCAGGTCCCGCATATTTTTTGCACATCGAATTAAAATAGGTCATTCGAAACCATGTGTTATTCGAAAAAACAGAAGTTTCAACTCATACCAATTATGCATCCCATGTGGGATTTGAACCCGCGGCGGTGAGGGGTAAGGACTTTGAAATCAGCGATAATAACCATCCGGAAACGCAGGTACCTCTTTATTTCCCTCCAATTTCCTGCTTTGGATAACTCAATTTGGGACCTCATGCGTGTAATTAAAAATTAAAAAATACGTGAACTCATAAGTTCACGCGCTCATTGGAATTCTGTAGGCATTCGAAGTGTTATGTCTGTCTAAAGAATGAGCATCTTAGATAATTTCAATAGCTCATTTGGGAACCTTATTTCATAAAACATATCTGTTAATACCGATACATTTAACACTATGCAAAAGTAAAGTAATGGCCAAGAGTACGAATTTTGAGCTGTGTACAAAGTTCGCGCACTGAATTCCTACGGAACCACTTAAGGGAGACACTCACCGACGGGTTCAGTACATTCTTATGATTTGGAGTCAGAGGGAGATGTAATATGTATAATTTAGAATTTCATATCATAACATTATGATTGACCTGATATAATCATTGTAGAGTTCTCTACACATAATGTATATTGTCGCATATAACAAAATATACTCTTATGATGTAACACAAATGCATTAAACATGCTAATACAATTATATGTATGAAACACTTACCTTTTGTAGAGTATCCAGTTTTCATATCACTTTTTTATTGTCTTCTCCTTTGGAAAAACACTGATAATATCACAGACTCCGTTTGTACAAGTTGTTATCTATAAATCCAGCGTGTTTTAAAAAAGACGTCTTTATACGGTATACGACGAGACTTTATCATTAACTGTTTACGCTCGGTTTATGTTAAAGTTGAATACAACCGTTCATGAAATATCGTGCTATTAATTTACCAAAAAAGACAAACAGTAGCAAAATGAGACGATTTATCTAACAATGGTGAACATATACAGTTTCCCGATCAAATCAAAGCGTATATAAACTTTATTTAAAATGAATTGAAAAGGGTGTGTTTACATTCGATTTATATATAAATCAAAAATTAAGCATAAAGTATAGGAACAACCAATGTTTAACCTCTTGCCCCTTAAAACTGTTAGCATACAGTGTAAATATACGGTATGTATATATGCAAAACATTATAGCCTCTATTACAATACAAACAAGGGTATGGTATTATAACAAAATTAATGTAGTTCTCAACGGGGATAAACGTCCACTTGAACATTATGCTTTAAACGCTTCGATGCCCATACTTGACTCTGACGATGATTCGAGCTTGTTTGAAAAATGAATAAAATATTGTTATGCGGTTGTTTGTATACAATTGTAACTGACGTTAATCGCTCGTAAAATGGTAATTAAATACACCCATCTACAGAAAGGGGATGTTTGTAATATAATATTACATTGCAACCTCTCCAGAGCCCCCCTCCCCTGTTGAGCAATAACCTCTCTTCAACAACATAGTTATTTCCTTGATAAAGAATACAACCAATTTAACCTCTGTAAATCAACAACCTCTCAACTAAAGTCAAACTTGGCATCTCTCAAGGGTGTAACTCTAAAATGGTTGTGCTGTATATCAAGAGGCAGTATTTGTGTATTGAGCTATTTGTGTACTGAGCTATTTGTGTACTGAGCTATTTGTGTACGAGCTATTTGTGTACTGAGCTATTTGTGTACTGACTTATTTGTGTACTGAGTTATTTGTTTACTGAGCTATTTGTGTACTGAGCTATTTGTGTACTGAGCTATTTGTGTACTGAACTATTTGTGTACTGACTTATTTGTGTACTGAGTTATTTGTGTACTGAGTAATTTGTGTACTGAGCTATTTGTGTACTGAGCTATTTGTGTACTGAGCTATTTGTGTTCTGAGCTATTTGTGTACCTAGCTATGTTATGTACTTACGTAAAATGTATAAACCTGACTCAAATTGTCCTCCTAAACTCTGTACGATGTATTAATTGCTAACATAGTGTGTGAATTAATGTATGGATGTTAGTTAGAAATACCAATTAAATTAATTGCGAATTGTGAATGACTTGTGTGATTGTGTAGCAGATGTAAATATAGTGCGATTTTATTAGCCACGAACTTATGAATACTACCAGGACCATTACATTTCAAAGAAGGTGTATTGAAATGTAAGTCTTTGTTAGAAAACGTCGCGGATGTGTTTGATAGAAAAGTAAACCAAACAGCAGTTATAAAGCGCGAGAGCATTACCTGTATTTGCATGGGTCGGTCGTGAAAGTTCATACACCTGTTCATAGTCAATCTGACAGCATTTAATATCGAACTATATATTAACAGAACATACAAGTAAATGTTCAGTTTATTTGGCAAATGTAGCATTGGGGATTCAATATTACTTGAAAATACCGTTATTGTGTTTAGTATCTCTATTCGTCAATAAATTACTATACTAAACATGATGTCATTGGCTGACAACCTCAAACGTTGTTAACACCCGTTCTGGAGCAAACAAAAACGACTATACACCGAATTGTATTTTTCTCTCTCAAATTGCCTCTTACCCCTTTGATGTGTTACGGAACAGTAAAGTTGACAGGCCTCGCAATGCACTGCTTTAACTGAATACAAATATCCAATATGAATTTGATCTTGATTTATGCTTATTTAAAATGACGTGTTAACATATCCCAGAATGCATTGCTAAAATTGTAAAGAAAATATCCAATATGACCTCACGCAAAATTATGATACAAGTACGTGACTCCTATTTAATTCCCTGGTCTGAAAGCTTATATTTACTTCGTATTCCTCCATACAGTTGTGTGCAATTTCCGACGGAATACATTGCGTGTGTTCATTATTTAGGACATATTGATAATAAAGGTACATTGAATGTCATATAATTCGGATAATTAGTTTTATAAAAGATATTTGACCCCAAAGTACAATTATACGCATAATACCATGTATATATCTTTCAAGTTAATTATTTGGGATAGGTCTATTATTGTTTAATTAAGTATATCGTGTTTTCATGTAAACTTAATAAGCGTTGGATTCTTGTTTATAACCACAACGTAATTACATATCATGTTTCTTTGCTACATTTTGTTAATTAAAACAGTAAATGACTAATATGTTATTCATCGCTGATTTTCAATAATAAATTTCATGAAATAATTCAAACCCCACTACAATACACATATTAAATGGAATTAGTGTCTTTACGATTAAAATTGGGGATACAACGCGTGGTACAGTCGCACGGTGTTCAATATACCTTAGTTTATATTCGTCCCAATTTGTTGTTGTTTTGCTGTTGTTTAACGTAACACGCACGAAAACAATTGTAATTTATATATCTTATAGTATATAAAGATATTTTTCCGAGAATTCAATAGCTCCACATTTGCGCGTCATTTATTTAACGAAAACATAAATCTACGTGACTAGAATACGTAAAACGTAAATACACTTGATGCAAAATAGTTATTAATCAGAGAATGACACTTACAGCCAATGAAATATTCCGTGTTCCGTATTCAGCATGTAAGTTAGCCACTCCGACTGTGAACCTTAAGGTAAGAGAGACATTGTATTCATTAACTGCAAAATGCGTTCAATATTCAGAGCACAACAGATAAATATAATGGCATAAGTAATATTGTGTATTTCGTTTAAAAGCGCCATTGAAGCGGAATCATGTATAAAGAAAGGCACTAAACGTAATTGCCTTGGTTTTCAAACGATCAAAGACAGTCGGCTGTCAGACCTAGATCAATACCCTGGAGATAGTTGTGCAATTTCGATTATAGGTCAATAAATCAGTTGTTATAAACACCTTATCACCTGGCACGATGTTTTGCTGGTTTATAAAATAAATATAACACTTACCTTTACTTTCTGATTATGTTTTGATATTTAAACTTTGCGTCATTTCATTTTCATTTATAGTTAAATATAACTTCAATTATGTTTAATTATCATTTATAATACCGAAGCCTACGATACTGATCAGTATCTATAAACATACTTATAATCATGTATACCTGTAAGCAGTTTAATATTCAACTATTATCCTCGTGTATTCGACCTTCTAAATAACCCAAATACTTAATAGCATCCGAAATAAAAATCAGGCCCTGATGTATCTTCTAAGGCAAGCAGAATTGAAATGGGCTATTCGGAACCATTTATTTTTTCGAAATAAAATTTTGGACCCGATGAATTCGAATGAACGAGGTCCGACTATATGTTTGTATATATATTTTACACATATGCATACATTATGATAATAAACAATTTATTTACTGATAACACATTGTTATTATTAATATCGTTATTATCAGGCATCATCATTATTATTATTATAATCACCATCATCATTTCAACAGATATGTGAGTTAGCAGTTTACATACTTTTGTGGCAAATAAAGCAAACTCAATGTGTTTTAAAATTTAAAAACTTTTTTTTTGTGAAGTTTTGTTAAAATCTACAAAATGGTTATGCATGTAGAAGGCAAAGCGCTGACAAACATCTATATGCCCACTATACTATATTTGTACATGAAAGGGTTATAACTCATGAGCAAATCATTCGACCGACAGTGGTCAAATAGCATTGGGATGATACACGGGTATCATTCGACCGACAGTGGTCAAATAGCATTGGGATGATACACGGGTCAGTTTATCTCCTTAGCTCGAATTTAACTTTTTTGATATTGTTATCTTATTCAAATATTCGTTCAAGTTAAATATCTTAAAGAGAAGATATTTAAATGCGGCGTCGAGGCACATGTCCACCGCATGAAGCTCACGGGTACTAAATGCGGCACGGACTATATGTGGCACTACATATGTAGAAGGATCTCGTTGACTCGGCTAGACGTCTCTCGTACAGTATATATTTGTTTTCACAGCATATTTTTCTTCAAGTTATTTGCCTTCAAGGCACTGTCCTAAATATTATGAATATTTATGTAAATAAAAAATACGACTTGGCCTTTTGTCTCACAAAGTGTCTGGTTCAAACTCATATTACAGAAAATATGTCTGGATTGACATTTATGTGTCTATATCAAAAAATTATAACAGACAATATTTTTATTTGAGATAACATCACATACTTATCTATAGAGTACCGACTTCATAGTGTTTTATTAAGTACCGTATAATTGAACAGTATGAAGGATATAATCATATACGACTGCGAAACAAACATTTCAAAGCCAACTGGGATTGAAACGCTTCCATTTATATCTGTTTACAACATGGTTTTTTTTCAGATTTAACTAGTCTCACAATATAGTGTCGTTTTCTTAATCACGATCGCATGAATATATTACCTGGTCCAATGCATTTCAAACGGGGTGTACATAGTTGTTCGTGCTTTACGCTTGACGGAGACAAGTCGCAATGGTGTTTTGGTATAGATCATTATTAACATACCCACCAGGTACGTCAATGCATACATACAATCAAACAAACAACATACATTTATACACACAATATAACATCATAACATGCACCGTGATTGGGAAATTTAAAACCCCTTAATCAATCTTATAAACGTACACAGCACCTTGATTTTGAAATTTAAAAGTACAGATATTTTACCAATCAAATTGTAGCGGATCCGTAGTCCAGTGTTTACGCTCTTGACTAGTAATCCAGGAATCGCATGCTCGATCCTGCGCTCCAACACTGACAGAACTAACAATCTTTCGGACGAGACTATGAAAAACATGTATACATCATAATTCTTTTATGATAACTCTTATTCAATATTACCTCTCCAGTTTTAATAGGATTTAACATGCAACTGAACTTACTCTTAACTATTGTAAGTAGATGTCTCACTAAAATTTGACATATATGTATGTCTTAATTGTTTGTATCTTTTTATATCTGCCAGTGATATTGATATTTTAGACGTAACCTCCTTTATATCTATGTATTTGTATTGTTGCCTTGTTTCATGCCTTGCTTGCCTGTCTCACGTGTATTTATGCATGCTACCTTGTTTTATGTAAATGTATTCTGTTATGTTAAATGTATTGATATCTGTTTTAATGTTTCTTTGTAATAGTCGGGACAAAAGCTCAGTAGAGCTTGTGTTTATTATAATATAAAAAACCGACTTCGAAATAAAGTTGACTTGACTTGAATGATTTAGACAACGTTCACAGCCATCCGCCCAATCAGCGACCGTTATTTCAACTGTCTATATGGTATATGAACGGTTCATGCAGTTCACATGGTCTAGGACGGATAGACTGTCTCGTGGCATTGTCTATACGTAAGACTCGTTGTCTATTGTATAATTGTACCATAAAATTGAATGCTTCATATATGTAATCCAATAACGGATTACAGTGATCAAATTGGAAACAATATTATATCATAGATGAAGTTTTTAACGCGTAATAACACCCATGTATTTTCGATATTTCATAGGTGAATATCCTATATACGTCATTGCTCTATTGAATAGTAAGTACAGATCCTTCCCGAGTAACGTATTTTCTCGCGATATCACAGCAATATTCGACAAAGAGCCGCATACAATATATTGTCTGATTCACTTAGCGAAGCTTCCGCAGTTCATTTCTTTTTTTCTTTCCCAAGTGTTTGAAATCAGGATAATCCAATCCGGACATCATTGGAACCAGTATTGTGACAGACAGTTAATACAAAACGATAAAAAAAGCCAAGAGTTGTATAATGCAATATTATATACATTCTGTACCAAACCTCTATAGAGACTTATTCTTCAATAAAATGTGTTTGTTTGTATCTTCATTAAGGCGTCTGAAGAGTCAATCACGTACTGCAACATAATCCATAAAATCTGCATAATGTATAAAATTTGCATAATCAATCAAAACATGGATATTTCATTGAAGATATTCCGGTACATTACGTATTTATCACCATTTAGTGAGAAATGAGAATAAATTCCTCCTTTCTTCATTGTAAACATTCATTACCGCGTCAAACTGCTCATAATTAGTCTGGCGAGGATTTTCTAGTCTGACTATATCAAATATCGCTACGAGGAATCTATACAAGTATTGAAATGTCTATTGACATACAATTTGTAAAACATCCACATAAAAATACAATTTTGTAACTTGTATCTATAGCAACCATTATTTTATTTATTTTCTTACAACAGCTCACTTTGAAACTGCCGCCGTGTTTTGGGGTGATCATCAGAGAGGTTCTAGATGGGGTCCATAGAAAATGTTATACATAGCTAGAAGTTCAACAATCAATCAATATACATTATTGTGCGAATGTGGGCATTATCAATAATTTTTAGATTGTTTATTAATTATTATCCTCGACAAGTATGTATATATGTATGTTAAAGTTAAATGTTGGTTAAGCATAAACCTATTGAATTCAAATGTGTTAAATAAAGCAGACTATACAAAGATTTGGACCAGCAGATTTACATAAATTCTTCAGACCGCTGCATTCAATGCAATTTCTCTATCCAGAGTTGTCGTTCATACTATCCCCCCACGTACAAACCCTGTATACCTCTTTTCACGGTAATATCAAAACAATCTGTAAAACGTGTATTTTATTAAAAATACTGATTTTCTATTCATCATTAGGTAGTTTCTACTCAGCTGACTACTTCAAGGCACCATTATGTGGAATAGTTCATTAATTAAGACTAATGTACATCGGAACTATTTATTGTCTTGAGCGATTATAAACCGTTTAATAAAATTCCCCAACCTACATCTGACGATTTATCTGGTATTATAGTTCCAGAATAAAATCAAATGAATCAATCAATTTCAATTTGTTTTGTGGTATTTTATTAATGTTGTATCTTTTGGGCGCCATTTTATCATGTGTCCGATCATCTGGAAAGCCATGCGTCTGACGTACTACTTTTAGATGTGGACAGATATATAAGTTTGAGTCTAGAATGTTGCGTGTGAACATTTAAGGAATCTATTGATCATTTTTGTTTTGAATGTCTTTCTAAACAAACTGCTTTATATATACTCAAGTTCCTCAATGGAATGAAGGCATTCAATATACGAGACCACTATCATTGTGCTGACATATCAAAGATAAGATAGAACGCGTAAATTAACTATACGTAATCCAACAATAATTACAATACATCGAGCATCTGCAAATAGTTGTCTTCTATTCAAACCCCGGGCATGGAAACAGATAGTCACGCACAAATTCTCTGAGAAGAAAGATGTATTTTGTGTAGTACATGTTTTAACAATGACCACGAGGATGAATACCATTTTGTGTACACGAACTTAGTATGTTCAGTGGTTCCTGCAATATACGTCAGTATATATTACCGTCAAAAGCCAAAGTTATATAAGTTTATACAACTAATATGCGTATTTCCTTCACTTACAACATTGTAGAAGTACATGTAGGTTGTACATACTAGACTCGCATTTACAGCTCACCAGTATTGCAGTACTTTGATAATGTTGCTTTCATTCAAACCCATGTTGTTCTAATATAAAGGAAGTGATTGGGACTGGAAAAGCATTCCACGACGAATGGCGTGAACATTAATGTCCACGTGTCCTTTAAGTATAAACTGTCAATACCAATGGACGTACTAAGAATACCATTTCTCCGACAATTCAGGATTTAATGAGACTTTTCCGTTATTATACATCTTGTACGACAGACAACTGTAGTATTCATTTGCTAGGGATGATACGTTAGATCGCCGGCTATTACTGATGGAAATCGTTTAGATGGTTCTGTACACAATTTAACCCATTACGAATAATGGAGTAAATATTGTTCACCCATGTCCGTACATTACATTACCAAAGGTTAGATCTATACATTGCGTTAGCATATCGTGCCGTCAGGAGAGTTCCCCATCAGCGTGGTGTTTGGAGAGAAGCATTTCATTTGCATAGGACGTCTGTAATCATGATTATGATGTAAAACATATGATATAAGCGATGACTATTTTTTAAGATCTATCATATTTACATGAATACTTTCAAGATAAATAATGTGGGACGTACAATGTGCTTGGATAGGCGCTACGGCTCGAGATGTTGTGGTATAAATCACATATAGTACGCACTATATATACATAAACTATAGAAGGGATAAAGGGAGAGAACTCGTGACAATCGTATGTGGTTTAAACTCATTTATATTACATATCGACTTTGAAACAAGTTTCTGCTACTTAATACATTTATATGATTCACTATCAACGACTGCTTCCTGGATGACTAACCAGTACCAGTGTATAATTAAGAGACCGTAAAGCCTACCCAAGAACATCACCACAGGGGATCCGAACCCGTGACCTCAGGATCAGGAATCCAGTGTCCTATCCTTATACCCCTATCCCTTTGACTGAAACATCATTCGCTTTCATGATCTCCGTTTGCTGCAGTTATAATTACATATTTGTTCTGTTGTTGTTGTTGTTTTTAAGTTGTTTTATATTCGCTAAAGAGGCTTTTAGTTGAATTATCGTAACCTAATACATATTGATATCAATACTTTAAAGGAGTACTGCATGTTTGAGTAGAACTGGGATAGGTCGAAATCAGATCATGTAGCAAAGTCAAAATGTTTTAAACGTTTTCATAAAATCTGTAACTCTCTCAGCAATGTATCAGAACAAACAAAAACAGCCCAAAAATAACTATTATATCCGCTAGGGGACCTATTATTGTAACGTTTAAGTGTAATGGGACTGGTGTATTTTAGAATTCTACGATTCATACAAGACAACTACAAAACAACTAAGTTGATCAACAATGCCGACTATCGGTCGAAATGTAATGAACACTGAGAACAGAGACAGGATTCGGATTCATATAATGTCTGTATCAAAAATTGGATAAATTTGATTGATGGCAAATTGTCATTTTGTGTGATATTATCTCACAAGTGCCATGTACCATCCCGTTGTTTATGACATATATAATCTATAATTTCAAGAAGACAGAACAGCCTTTACATTACATTACATACAATAATATCATGTATTTTGTTTTGTATAATAAACACGAGGCAAATAAAACAAAGCAATAATGTGAACGTATTGACGAGAGTTTTAATAGTCTCGATCACGGAAACCCCATTACATTGTCTTAAATATGATACATTGAGATAATCATTATTTCAGCTTAAGTTTGCTAGGGATGTTTTGCTAGATTCTACAAGAAGTACCAACATGAAACGTACACGTGGCGTTACTGCGTCAGCATGGTGAAGGTCATAGTTGCTGATCTACAACAAGTTGAGTAACTGACACTTACTACCTTTAAAGACATATCCTGGAGTAGTTTGATATTTTCTTTTATGATGTAAATATTTCTACTGAACTTTATGTAGTCACTAAGACCAATTCAAATCATGATACAATTATGTCTAATTTAAGGATTTCATTATTTTTTTGCAGTTTTCCTTCTACTTAATTTTTCCATATACTTTTTTAGAATTTTAATATATTTAAATTTCTATATTTGAAATTATAATATATATATCTTCAAAAAATATTTAAAACTAACACATTTTATGAAAATATAAAACAATAATGGGATACGAAGTGCATTATGGGTATTTTGTTCAACTTTCACTTTCCATATATATTACATTTGAAACACAATTAATCAATCTTTATCTTAAAATCAAGCATAAGTACTTATTATTTTATTTCATATTTTCATTCAGACAGTGAGTCATATTTATATTTATATGGATATATAGAAAAATAGATACAATTTTACTATAGTTTTTCTAGTGGAGAGATTTTCTTACAACTTGGTTAATATACCAAGTTGTAAGAAAATCTCTCCACTAGAAAAACTAAAGTAAAATTGTATCTATTTTTCTATATATCCATATGAAGAATTCACGTTTTAATCTTCATTATCATGAAATCGAGCAAGGTGACCAGTCATTTTTATTTCATATTTTGGTTAGATACTGATAAAATATACGAATTTTAAAGGAAATCTCTCCGTTTAAAAAAATGCCTTATTGTTGAATACGCCTTTTATGCGGTATGATATTTTATCTTCTATTCTCATATACATGTAGCATTATGATAGTTTAAATCCACCCGAATTACAATTCTTATCACAAAACGACTTTCTATGAGTTTGATATCGACGAGCTGTTGAGCCGAAAGTTGCCGATTTTAAACATCAAAACGTAAATAGTAACTTTATGTGATCTTAATTAGATATTCCGACGAATCGGGTACGATTTTATATGAATATTGAAACAATAGCTGTCACTAAGAAGACATGTACTGACATACGTATCTCATTTCAAAGATCGTCGTCAACAATAGCTCTTTGCGTAGATCAAAATGTATTCACCAAGAAAGTTAGCAGGTAAATGTCTTATTGTCTAAGTCAGTAAGATTAAAAAATATTTCCATCGATAATGAAATCATTCCTTAGGAAACACGCGCATGTAAAACAGATTTATCTGCATACACTAATTATATGATTAAAAGATATAATGCAAGTTGTATACACGTCAATAAGAAATAATCCCTTGAACATAACCTCATCAAAGCAGACATTTAAGTGGATGTACGGAACACCGGTGGTGACATTCACGCATCATTAGTTCTGTCATAAGAAAGTCTCGATTACAAGATTTCCACTTAAGGAATTCAATATTTCAACATCACGAATTCACTACGCTACATGAATTCATAATATTGAATTCGGCAAGTTGAAACCGTGAATTCGGCAAGTTGAAATCGTGACATCACAAATTAATAATCCGGAATATATGAATATATATTATATAAATTCGTGAATTTGAAGTCTTGAAATCGTGAACTTCCTAGCAGAGAAATAAACCGTGAATGTCACCACCAGTCTTTCATAGGAAATTATCGGGCATTACAAAGAAGCTGACTGGATTTAGTATTGTAGTTGATTAGTCGTTCAGACTTTATGTTGGCTGCATACTACGCATGTCACGATTTTCATCATTTTATTTTAATATCATTACGATGATTCGACTTGCAGATAAAGTTTGACTTCGACTATACATAGTAAAATGATATTCCATTTTTATATGTTATACAATGCACTAGGTGAAAATATTTATAACTTAATAAGTTGACCGCGTACTATGAATTGTTATACAATGGGTAAGCTGAAAATTCTCTGCGCTAATTATTCATCGCGAACTTTTCTCCCCTGTAAACCCGACGATGAAGACACACATTCATTTCTCCTAATAAAAATAAATCAACAGAGATGTAATTTAAACGATATTCTACTCACTAATAGAACGTTCCGTGATTTCTTGTCGGGTTCTAAATCAGCTACAAAACGTAACTCTATATCTAGAAGAAATCCCAGAACAGTTCTACTGCAGATGGCAACAAGTCCCTGTGGTTTTGGTCTCCGTTTCCAGGCTTAGTATCTATATATATCACTATCTTTTGGAATCACAAATTCAGATTATATCCTTAAATCCTCTCTAATGTGCTCACTAAAATGACTTGAAATTATCTTTAAATTAAGCCTAGAGACTTAGGAGGATTACAAATTAAATCGAAGTCATATAGCTGAATAATATATCCAGTTTCTCGCATCATTTCGATAATGTGTTTTATCTGTACTAAATATTTTGTATATATTCTCATATCACATGCTCTTTGTGCTGAGCTTAATAAATAAACTGTAAACAACCGAGAATATTGAACACGACTGTTTCAATTTAGAAACAAAAACTAGTTATAGTGGTCACTGACCTTCTGTCCAACAGTACGCACAAAGAGTCTAAAATCTAGTATTATCAATTTTCATACGCCATAGGCATTTTAATTATATTTGTAAATCCCAGGTCATGCGGACATAATACAGAATCATCTGTCTAATAATGAAACCAGATACTATCACTTTGTGGGGAAGCAATATAACTTGTATTCGTGTTGGTTATCTGTCACAAGATCAGAGGAAATTTGCAAAACAAGTTAGTCCACTTTTACGCATTATTGACTTCATGTTACGGTAACTTCACGATGTATAACGCATATATTATGAGAAACGTCTGTAGTTTTGTGTTAAATTTGGTCTGAATGTATATAACATAAAATCTTGATTTTTTGTGAATATATTACTTTCTTAGTTTTTTTCTCCTGGGGGAAGTATTTGTGAAACAATGAACTCACGCATCGGTTATCATTTTGAATATGGCTGCATAAAGACAAGAATGAATTACATTATAATTATACCTAACCGAATTTAACGTTAAATTGCTATTATTGGTTTTAATCAAACGATAGTTGATGTTTCAATGGTATATATATACAATTTAAAAGCCAAACTCGTTGTACACTGCTTATAAATTAACATGAAACAAGAGAATAAACTAATTAAGAATAAAACCGGAAACACCCGAGGGTTTCGCAAACAATACGCATTGAGGCGTGTCAAACTAAATTACCCATTATAATTATAGTGAATACAAAGTTAATAAAGAGCATTTTAAAACATAAAACGTTATAATTGTCATGTAGTAATCGTCTTCCAAAAACATATAGAGCACCCCGATATAAAGTTACTTTGAGTCAACTGTTAAGTTCTCTGTATTAACTAAGTTAGATAGTAGCTATACATAGCTATACATAGCTCGAGATCTTTAAGTGCTAACCAACAGAGCCTGCAACGGACGGAAATGAACGGAGATTGCCGACTATTGCCGATCGATAAAGTGGTGGAAATTCGCGATACTTACCGAGCGCGCGCTATTTCTTGTTAAAGTTTTACCGATAACAGTTAGTTTCCAATCAATGGTTTGTATGTCCGTGATAATGATAAATATTTCGTTTGTAAAATTGATACATTTTGACTCCAATGTACATACTTATACTATATATGTGTCTTTTAATGGTCAAGTTGCAGACAACTCTCAAGTTCTCCTAATATGATCAAAGTTCTCCTGTAATAGCGTAATATGTGCACGCCGTGAGGATCATACCGTAAGGGGGAACCGGTAATGGCCGGACGCCAACGAAGAGATTCCTCCAAATGTGCTGTTGTTACCAAAGTAACGCTTAAGTTAAATAAAAAGCAGACTGATTTATTTTAGAAATATATTAATTTTAACATATTGGACATTTCTGCTGTGTTTTGAAGCCATAAATTGTTTCCAGTCGAAACGGGAGAACGATTCCGATTCACTGTAAACTATATTTAACGTCTTGTCAAGAGATCGGAATCTTTGTATACACATATTGATTGATGAATTTAAGTTTACAATATAAGAAATTGTCGGAAGTTATTACATTTTATTGGGCTGTATGATGTCATAGTATATCATATGTATAGCGGTATATCACTGGATATTGTATAACTATGAAGATATATAACGTTAAGTTATCATAAAGAAGCCATGGTTCACTCGATACAGACGTTCTGGTAATGTTACTTCAGACTAATATATGTGCTTACAACAAATAAATGGTCATTGTCCGAGGTATTCCGGATGAGATAGATTTATTATTAAATACAAATAAACTGCAAAAGCCAAATAGTTTTGCTTGACCAATAATTCGAGAATGGAAGTTATTCATAGTCGAAAGGTAGTGTCCAGTTAGTCTCAATTTTCGTAATTTTATAAATTGCGCAAAACTTCTGCGAAACGTACATATGATAGTTTAACGGCATCCAACATTTTGGCTGACGGCATAACGTCAACATTTACATGTTGCGCATTCATTACCCTCATGTACTTTAAAAACTGAGTAATTACCAGTTGGTACAGCGCTGGGCTGTCACCCGGAAGGGCCTGGTTCGATTGGATACGGTCACCATGATGCATTTTGGGTAGTTGAAGGTCAAGTTAGTACTGGTTTACAAATTAATTCCATGAAAATGTGTTATGTCATCTGACCGCCATGTAAATTGTATAACTGAACAAATGTTGAAAAAGGGGTAAACCCCAATAAAAATAATCATCTAAAATCCACCATATACTGTTATGATTGTAATATTGTTATGTGTTATTCAACTGACAAATATGATTGTCATTTTCACATTCCGTTTGTTAGTTGTAGCAAAATCCTTCACAATTTTGGGAGCAAGTATTATGTTTTTTGAAAACCCGGTACATTCCGCTTAATATATCTACTATTATTTCGATATGTGGAAAAGAGATCCTTTTCATTAATAGATGACACAACCTGTATTAGTGGCGTTGATCATGAATACAATTTTGACGTCACAAAATGAGCGCTTTGTCCGAAGATTTTTGGAGGCTTAATTTTGATATATTGATTAAACGAACGATGACATATTTAGGAGTATTGCTTAATTTGTTATTTCCATATGAAGACCAGAATAAGTTTTAAAAATTATGTTTATTCTGACGCGACGTCATCATTTTGTAGCTTACCTTTTCGTCCTGTTCTTAATACTGGAATTTCTATTAAAGAAAAATAGACGTCCGGTTTCAATACTTTTAGTATCAAATGGAAGTTGAAAAATATATCTGTTAGAAAATTAAAAAAAACCTGAAAATGGACTTTTTGGTCACTGATATTGGTTTTGTCGGCACAGCTCACATGTTTTATTATAGTGCACTGTTTAAGCATTTTCATAATTTTGCTAATGAAGCATTATTTTTTAAAACCTAGAAACTATATACGAACGCCGCTGTACCATTTCCAACCTCTCCTTTATGACGTCATTTCCAGAAAACGTCACATGTGACGTCACCATGTACTGACAGTAGGCAATATTTGCTGCATATGGCGATTTAGAATACAACCTACATTTTCAGCCAATGAAATGACAGAACGGCTCCCGTTAAGTACTACGCTTATTCATTAAAATTTCGCTTTTTAAGCTCCGCCTACTGCGAAGAGCGTTACCATATTTGGAAATTTACTATTCTTGTCCGTTATAGTTTTTACCCTTTCACACCACCTGATCGTTTTTACACTGTTTTGTTTATGTTTCGTCAAAACAAGAGCGCCACGCTCGTTTATATTTATCGACAAAGGGGCTTAACACAATTATTAAAGTTAGTTATTGGCTTTGTTGTTTGCTGGCACCAAGTCTATGACAATACTGTTAAGTGTCACCTGCATGTACTGTATCGTTTTATATCTGTTTTGACCATTGATCGTTTTGATTTTTGTGCCACTTAGCAAAATCTTAATTTGACCTTTTGGCTACCCACTTTGCTTATACGTTTATAGGCTGTTCTGAAACCCCAATTTAAACAACTTTATTTTTCCAATAAAGTAAAAAACCAAAAGAACATTAACTTTAATTTCAAATGCATGTAAATCAATGGTAAATCCGTTTTGAAACGCTTACAAACAAGTGTGTGACGCTAAAATCGCTACACACATGTTCCAGATTGCGCGTTGAAATTTGAATGCGTATCGGCCAATCAAAATGTAGGTTACATTCTAAGTCAGTTAGTAGATATTAAGTAAAATCTTATTGGTTAAGAAGAGGGCTCGCTCGCTACGCTCGCTCCGCCCCTTCTTAATCAATAAGATTTTACTTAATATCTACTAACTATTACATGAATACTAAGTGACCTTATGGAGTAAATATTGTTTCCTGCATGCAAATAGTGACATCACATGTTGCGTTTTCTTGAAATGACGTCATAAAGGAGAGGTTGGAAATAACGTTAAATTACTCTGCAAAACATGAACACTCGACATTTACTACAACGCTGCTTATTAAGTTTAATTCTAGGAATGGCGTAAGGGTCAAATTTAAAATTCCTGAAAACGACATAGCGAACAAAATGACCCTACACTGTCTGTCTAACTATTGAACAACTCTGAATTAATTGACGGGAACTTGTCAGTAGCGTGCGTGACAGCCTTATTTCTTATGCATATGCAAAAATGCGCCTCCTCGTGGAATTTACGTAACGTCTAATGACGCCGTTACGCGTCGGTAACATGGTGGTCTCGAACGATAATTAACGGGACCAATATTAATGTACATAATTCTTAGGCAATGAAACACGTAAGCACACAACATGGCGTGACACGTCGTTTACCATAGCAACAGTCTGCAGCATACCGGTTTGATTTTTAGTCATACAAATTTCATGCTGAACAGTAACTAGAGCTATTTATGTGCGAGAAACGTGACTAGAATAGAAAAGTGCTACTTGCGCACGTGTCGGGCAATAAAGCTTCAGATTCATGAGAATTGGCAGTTGTACAAGTTACACAATCGTATATATTTATATAGAAAGCTTTAGTGTGCCGCGATTGGATATAATGAAAGAATACAAAGATATTATCATTACAATATCTGTCATTATATTCAAGATGTTTCAGAATATAATTCTAAATTGACAACTCTATCTACAGACACAGCGCTTTATTTAATAACATGTCAATCATTACTGTGTTGTATTGTTAAGACTTGTCCAATATCTAAGTACATAATTTGGTAAAACAACTGACAACTTACTTCTCCGACGGTGAAATATTGATGGATAAAATAATTAGTAATTGTTGAGTGTTTCAAATATTCTTGCTTATAATTTCCGTCTAGAATTCAAACATGACTGTAGACTCTTTGCAGAAACCGCGACTGTTTTCCATCTTATATGAATAGATTTGCATTTTCTTCAGAGACACCCTTTTTGAGCAGCAAACTCGCCCCAGCGTTTGTATCTTGATTCACTGTAGCTTGATTCCCTGTAGCTTGATTTTACTACCTCATTTACCTCTCCAGTGGAGAAACCTCTAAATAACATACAATAGTTGTGTCTCTCTACTGTCCTGCTCTAGAGAGGTTGCAGTGCATTTACTGATTAAAAACTTGAACGAGAGAATCGCCAGAAAGAACAGATAAAGGATGTGTTATGCTTTGAGTTTTTTATACACATTGTACATTGTATATCGCTTTTAAATTTAAAGTTTTAATTACACGAGCTTTGGTGAAAAACTTATTCAAAATTTTATAATTTAAAGATGAAATTATCAATATGGGTATATTTTAATAGATCTCATCTTCAATTCTTCTTTTCCATCCATTAATCCCCCCCCCCCTCATTCACTGTCCACTTTGATTCTCCTAGTTGTTCCTTATGGTCTGTCAGGCTATTCCTTGTGCCTGTATTCCTTAACGTATGTACCCTTTAACCCCCTCAATTGCCTTATGTTATATGGATTGTTGTTTTCCTGGAGGTCTGTGTTGGGAGGCACTGTCTTATGTATGTGGCGTTCCCTGTAGCTACCCGGAGGTCTGTGTGGGGAGGCACTGTCTTATGTATGTGGCGTTCCCTGTAGCTACCCGGAGGTCTGTGTGGGGAGGCACTGTCTTATGTATGTGGCGTTCCCTGTAGCTACCCGGAGGTCTATGTGGGGAGGCACTGTCTTACGTATGTGGCGTTCCCTGTAGCTACCCGGAGGTCTGTCTTGGGAGGCACTGTCTTATGTATGTGGCGTTCCCTGTAGCTACCCGGAGGTCTGTGTGGGGAGGCACTGTCTTACGTATGTGGCGTTCCCTGTAGCTACCCGGAGGTCTGTGTTGGGAGGCACTGTCTTATGTATGTGGCGTTCCCTGTAGCTACCCGGAGGTCTGTGTTGGGAGGCACTGTCTTATGTATGTGGCGTTCCCTGTAGCTACCCGGAGGTCTGTGTGGGGAGGCACTGTCTTACGTATGTGGCGTTCCCTGTAGCTGCCCGGAGGTCTGTGTGGGGAGGCACTGTCTTACGTTTGTGGCGTTCCCTGTAGCTACCCGGAGGTCTGTCTTGGGAGGCACTGTCTTATGTATGTGGCGTTCCCTGTAGCTACCCGGAGGTCTGTGTTGGGAGGCACTGTCTTACGTATGTGGCGTTCCCTGTAGCTACCCGGAGGTCTGTGTTGGGAGGCACTGTCTTATGTATGTGGCGTTCCCTGTAGCTACCCGGAGGTCTGTGTGGGGAGGCACTGTCTTACGTATGTGGCGTTCCCTGTAGCTGCCCGGAGGTCTGTATTGGGAGGCACTGTCTTATGTATGTGGCGTTCCCTGTAGCTACCCGGAGGTCTGTGTGGGGAGGCACTGTCTTACGTATGTGGCGTTCCCTGTAGCTACCCGGAGGTCTGTCTTGGGAGGCACTGTCTTATGTATGTGGCGTTCCCTGTAGCTACCCGGAGGTCTGTGTTGGGAGGCACTGTCTTATGTATGTGGCGTTACCTGTAGCTACTTATTCTCTCTCTTTAATGTTAAACACAACATTCTCGAAGGTCTCAAGCGCTGTGTGTTCTATATGTAATATCATGTCAGCATTGAGTCAGTATAGTGGCAAGTCGTCTTTGTGTGGGCGAATCCAATATCATAAATCTGTCTTAAAATATGATAGCCAACTTTTGAAAGTATATGTTTTATTAGATATGTCTGTGTTCATGGCATACGTACTATCGGATCAATTCTATATTTCTAAAATGACTCAGATAATATAACTGTTTAACATAAACTTTAACACCTCAAGTCTCATTCATGATTTATTTCCGGTATATTTAACGCCATTTAAAATTAAAAAATATTTTTCATATTCAACGTTTTGGATATTTTTTTATCTCGGTTTGTGCAGTACTGCTTAATATCGAATACTTCCAAACTGCAATCGAAGCGCTGAAGGCATGGGGCCACTGATAGCTGGATTGTGGATTTACTTGCTTGGTATAGGTCTAGTGACTAGTTTACTAGTTTACCATTTTACCATCAGTTATCATGATGTGCAGACAATTCGGTATATCTTGTGTATCAGTGACGTTTGGTTGTAATATCACTGTAATATAATTTACACATTGTCTGTTACAATATTTGGCAATCAATCGCAATCAATGAACGTTGACTAGAAAGTGGTAATTTAAAGAAACAAAGATGACAATCAGTCACACTTTAACCTAAACTTTGCATTAACAAGACAAGCACATCAACATTATATGCCCTAAGTGGTACCCTTCTGTACAGTAAGCAGACTCTTTTTTATGACCAATTTGGGGCCGATATTGGGTCACATTCCCCAAAGAAATAAGTATGCTTTTTACCCCTACACAGAAAGAAATTTCCCCTTCAGTAATGATTTAAATTTTAGCCATATAAATACCCAATTTTGGTGATTCATGATGCCCCCTGTCAAGAGGACACGCCATACTTCCTCAAAAACTGAAGAAATGGCTGGTTACATACTCTCCAGCTGTTCACGTCAGTTGTTCAACCTCAGAAAAGAACTTAGTTTAAGTAATAGTTAGTAGATTTTAAGTAAAATCTTATTGATTAAGAAGGGGCGGAGCGAGCGTAGCGAGCGACTCTTCTTAACCAATCAGATTTTACTTAATACCTACTAACAGACTTAGAATGTAACCTACATTTTGATTGGCCGATACGCATGCAAATTTCAACGCGCAATCTGGAACATGCGTGTAACGCCCACACAGATTCGCAGTAGGCGGAGCTTAAAAAGCCCGCGAAAAGTCGAAATATTCTTAATGAATAAGCGTAGTTCTTAACGGGAGCCGTTCTGTCATTTCATTGGCTGAAAATGTAGGTTGTATTCTAATCAGTAATAAAATGAATCATGTACTGATTTTGTCGTAATAGATACTTTGACTGAAGATAACACATCCCAAATCATTCGTCTTCTACCTCTGACCTCCGAATCACATAGTGCACGTACACTCCTGGACACTTTCTGAAGTACATACATACATGATTGTAGAACATTTATAACTATTTCTGGCTAAATTTTGTCGTTAAGCTAATGATCTTTAATATGTTTAATATGTCAACTTAAACGCTAGATGACATATTTATTTATAATTTGAAGCTTTATAAATGATTTATATCACAAGCCAACGATCAAATGTTCCGTAATTAAGCGAGCATTCAATCCAATCCCGTTTAATTTTATAGCAATTATTCCATGTTTATACGCAATTCGGTATGTTTATTACGTTCTAGTTTCCGCTTGATATTTTCATATATCGACTGTTAATAGTGAAAATTGCATTCCATGCGTGTTCATTGGACATGTAGCATAGATACTTAGGCCTTGGGTTAAAGCCCCGGGCCAAACATAAGAGATTGCTTTTTTGTCATCGCGATAAAAGACAAAATTTCAAATAATGCGAAGCATCCTTGTGAAAACTTGCGGTTCTGACGCAACACCGGGTCACTTATTAAGTTCGCGGCACGGAATTCAGTCATAACAATGAATGGAAAATAGTGTTTCACTCGTACGATCACACGTTCAGTTACGGCTATCAGCCCCACGTTTCGTAACGTTTTGCAATTTGGTTCCCGTGTGCAGCCAATATGATATGGTTGGCAAGGGATTTAATACAAAACGTTCGCCATGATAGCCGTAACTGAACGCATGGCAGTTAGGTCGCGTCTATGACGATATACACAGTAAGTACTCGAATACGAGGTAAAGATACAAATAGTTCCCTAAACCCAGACCAATGTCCTTGGCAATTTGATCACAAAGTGGATAAAAGACAATCGTTATCACTTGTATAAACTCGTACTATTTCCATTTACGACGTTATTCCCTGTCTTGTATAGATCTAAACCAAGACTGGTACTAGTTGAACTGAAGAACGTAAGTGTTTCACACCCAGACAATGTAATATTGATGATTATTTAACATTGTATGACATGGTGTCTATGTATGGAATTTTCTGAAGGAAATAATATTTGATGTATTCCCCAAACTATTCATTGTGAAGACAAGACTTGATCGCCCTGAAAGGATTTGTATAGATGGAAATTTCATAGGTCAGACATGATAAAATGTTTCATAATGCATATTAATATTATGTATTGATCTACCATAAAACCCATCATTTCCCATGTCCTGAGTTGGAACAGTGTCTTGTATTTTAAGTCTCAAAGTCAGAAATAATTTATTTCTAAATCTCAATATGAGTTAGATGACTAGGTACGGTGAAACAACGTAAATGATCCGGTAAAACTATTTTTAGACCACGCTCGCCGCAATCAATCCAATTAACGACCTTCATATCAAATGTCTACATTGTAACAACAAGGTGCGCACAACGTCGATGAAGTACACGTGGTCTACGTCGGATAGACTTGTGGCATTGTCAATACGGTAATAAAGTACACGTGGTCTACATCGGATATACTTGTGGCATTGTCAAAACGGTAATGAAGTACACGTGGTCTACGTTGGATATACTTATGGCATTGTCAATACGCTAATGAAGTACACGTGGTCTACGTCGGATAGACTTATGGCATTGTCAATACGCTAATAAAGTACACGTGGTCTACGTTGGATAGACTTATGGCATTGTCAATACGCTAATGAAGTACACGTGGTCTACATCGGATATACTTGTGGCATTGTCAATGCAGTAATGAAGTACACGTGGTCTACGTCGGATAGACTTGTGGCATTGCCAATGCAGTAATGAAGTACACGTGGTCTACATCGGATACACTTGTGGCATTGTCAACACGGTAATGAAGTACACGTGGTCTACGTCGGATATACTTATGGCATTGTCAATACGCTAATGAAGTACACGTGGTCTACGTCGGATAGACTTATGGCATTGTCAATACGCTAATGAAGTACACGTGGTCTACATCGGATAGACTTGTGGCATTGTCAATGCAGTACTGAAGTACACGTGGTCTACGTTGGATAGACTTATGGCATTGTCAATACGCTAATGAAGTACACGTGGTCTACATCGGATATACTTGTGGCATTGTCAATACGGTAATGAAGTACACGTGGTCTACGTCGGATAGACTTATTGCATTGTCAACACGCTAATGAAGTACACGTGGTCTACATCGGAAAGACTTATGGCATTGTAAATAGGATAATGAAGTACACTTGGTCTACATCGGATAGACTTATAACATTGTCAATACGCTAATGAAGTACACGTGGTCTACATCGGATAGGCTTATGGCATTGTCAATGCGGTAATGAAGTACACGTGGTCTACATCGGATAGACTTATGGCATTTTCAATACGGTAATGAAGTACACGTGGTCTACATCGGATAGATTTGTGGCATTGTCAATACGGTAATGAAGTACACGTGGTCTACGTCGGATAGATTTGTGGCATTGTCAATACGGTAATGAAGTACACGTGGTCTACATCGGATAGACTTATGGCATTTTCAATACGGTAATGAAGTACACGTGGTCTACGTCGGATATACTTGTGGCATTGTCAATACGGTATACAATCCCACTCGTTGTCTAGCCTATGTATGACAAAGGCTATGCTACAACCTACATCCCTAAATTTGTATCATTTTCAAAACTCACATGAGGGGCCGTTTCCCCCACATGCTATTTGCCGAGAAATGTGTCTACGTTACTTCAAATTGTCTACATAACTAGTTGTAATTAAATTCCTGCTCTTAACACACAACAAAGAGATCATATTCAGTCATGATACTACCACCTGTGGTATTCAGTCATGATACTACCACCTGTGGTATTCAGTCATGATACTACCACCTGTGGTATTCAGTCATGATACTACCACCTGTGGTATTCAGTCATGATACTACCACCTATGGTATTCAGTCATGATACTACCACCTGTGATATTTAGTCATGATACTACCACCTGTGATATTTAGTCATGATACTACCACCTGTGATATTTAGTCATGATACTACCACCTGTGATATTTAGTCATGATACTACCACCTGTGGTATTCAGTCATGATACTACCACCTGTGGTATTCAGTCATGATACTACCACCTGTGGTATTCAGTCATGATACTACCACCTGTGGTATTTAGTCATGATACTACCACCTGTGGTATTCAGTCATGATACTACCACCTGTGGTATTCAGTCATGATACTACCACCTGTGATATTTAGTCATGATACTACCACCTGTGATATTTAGTCATGATACTACCACCTGTGATATTTAGTCATGATACTACCACCTGTGATATTTAGTCATGATACTACCACCTGTGATATTTAGTCATGATACTACCACCTGTGATATTTAGTCATGATACTACCACCTGTGATATTTAGTCATGATACTACCACCTGTGGTATTTAGTCATGATACTACCACCTGTGGTATTCAGTCATGATACTACCCCCTGTGATATTTAGTCATGATACTACCACCTGTGGTATTCAGTCATGATACTACCACCTGTGGTATTGAGTCATGATACTACCACCTGTGATATTCAGTCATGATACTACCACCTGTGGTATTTAGTCATGATACTACCATCTGTGATATTCAGTCATGATACTACCACCTGTGATATTTAGTCATGATACTACCACCTGTGGTATTCAGTCATGATACTACCACCTGTGATATTTAGTCATGATACTACCACCTGTGATATTTAGTCATGATACTACCACCTGTGATATTTAGTCATGATACTACCACCTGTGGTATTTAGTCATGATACTACCACCTGTGGTATTCAGTCATGATACTACCACCTGTGATATTTAGTCATGATACTACCACCTGTGATATTCAGTCATGATACTACCACCTGTGGTATTTAGTCATGATACTACCACCTGTGATATTCAGTCATGATACTACCACCTGTGGTATTTAGTCATGATACTAACACCTGTGATATTCAGTCATGATACTACCACCTGTGATATTTAGTCATGATACTACCACCTGTGGTATTCAGTCATGATACTACCACCTGTGATATTTAGTCATGATACTACCACCTGTGGTATTCAGTCATGATACTACCACCTGTGATATTTAGTCATGATACTACCACCTGTGATATTCAGTCATGATACTACCACCTGTGATATTTAGTCATGATACTACCACCTGTGATATTTAGTCATGATACTACCACCTGTGATATTTAGTCATGATACTACCACCTGTGCTATTTAGTCATGATACTACCACCTGTGATATTTAGTCATGATACTACCACCTGTGATATTTAGTCATGATACTACCCCCTGTGGTATTTAGTCATGATACTACCACCTGTGGTATTTAGTCATGATACTACCACCTGTGGTATTTTTCAACATTATATATGTATCAATAACCTTATTGGAAACTGAAATGGTGTAATCGCAAAGACATTGGAAGTGTTTTTATTTCTTCTTCTGGGCGGAATGACTGTCTACTTTATTACATTATGATGTTTATCATTAAGGACAATACGACTGGTTTCATTAGTTAAACAATGGTATGAATACGTACTAGTCAAAAGTGCAAACCCGCAAGTACTACATGTATTTCTTATAGTTTCTTAAAACCTATATAATATTATCTTTTGTTGATTTTGATTGCAGACAACTACAACAATTATTATTAAAAATAACTGAATTGTTGAATAAGGTGATGAAAACCAGTCGAACATGCGTTCAATGTGTAAGATCACTGTTTCAAAAACAAGTGAAGATTTTCAAAATACAAAATAGGCGGTTTAACTGTTTTGACCAGTACATGTATATGAAGTTAGTGTGCGTAGAACATTAAGACATTAGGTACGTTTGACAAGTATAAATACGTCTGTATAAATTATTTATAGGTGTATGAAAGATAAAACGATTTGTCACAGTCAACTGTTTCTTTACGGTAATAGAATATAAATATTTGTAATGATCTGGAAACCGAAGATGGATTCTTATCTTATATCCATGGACCAGTATGTTTTCATTTTGTATAAAATACTTGGTTTTATTCAAGGGAGTTAACTGCTGCATAATCGTATGGTTGTAGGCTGGATAACCTCCACCTGCCACGGTATTAAAAGGTCAGGCAACTCAATTACAACCCAGGTCATACTCACAAATGTTATCTCTTTGTAACAGTCTAATCTAACTGATGTGTTCTCCCGGTTCAATTTCTACTTCGTATTTTTCCGGACAAGTCCGTACGCAAATGCATAGGAAACGATGAGTCGCCGCATTAGTGATGCGAACGTAAAATCGGACTGATAGTGGTGTTATGGGTTAACTCCTTAAACCTTCAGTCTTACGTATACATAACGTCAGAGCAATCAATTGATTATATTTTTACTTTCCGAAAAATTTAAGACCGTATCCAAATAACCGGAAAAGTTAAATGTCATCTCGTTCTTCGTTTCATGTTTCCCTTCTCATTCTAAAGCGACAACAAGTTAACTTAGAACAGAACAGAAAATAACATAATTATTTATTAATATCTGGATTTAAGTATAATACTTATCATCCAATGTATACGATTTACAATATAATAGTATTGTCATACTCTATGAGAGTAAGTACATGTACATTTATACATACAACATAGTCAAACGAAATATTACAATACACATGACAAACGACAGTGATACAATTTGAATAAATATAAAAACAGTATTATAATTATAACATCAAATCAAGAACGTAATGAATTAGTGCGTACTATAACAGCACTTTGTAGGTAATAAAACTACAACATTATTTGAACTAAATAATTAAGCCAATTTATACATACTAGGTTTTCGCCAGTAATATTCATGTGTGTATCGCCTTCGTAAAATATTATATTTGCAACAAGTACAAATAAAATGAAACTCGTCCTCTAAGTCTCCATGGTTACATATTAAGCATATTCGGTCATTTCTCTATATTCGAGATCTACCGTATCTTGCTTCCCTTTGCTAACAAATTATATTAATGTCACTGTTTGAACTTGCAACATGGAACCAAACAGTGTTTTCAAGTGTACTTCGTAAAAAAAACGTAATCACACATTCCTCATCATCAATATCGATCAAGCAAACTTTAATTATACAATTTGCAATGTCATTATATTATTAAAGGAGTCAAGCGGATTAATTAATGTGACTCAGGTGAAATTATTCCTTAATTACTTTTGCGATAATTTAATATGATGGCAATGACCCCAAAATGTCGGATCGAATTAAAGCTTGATTTACAATCTAAGCTCCGAGGTGAATAACATTAAACACAAGTAGTTGTCAAACATACTCGAGATAGAATCCAAAATGTTCTTAAAATTGATTACATAAAAATTATATAGTTAATTTATACGGAACATTCAATTCAAATTGGCGTATCATGTATAATTATATTTATTGTGAATTTGTGTATAGGCCATAGGCCACATACAGCAAATGAATAACTTAACTGAATTAAAAACTTGAAGCGAGCAGACGGTGACAACATTTGAACAATTCAATATAAATAGAAGGAACCACGTGATAATACTTAATAATAGACTGACATCTCAACAAAAGCGATTAACAAACTGAAATTAACACGAACGTTTGCTTTGGCCTCATATCGTCTAACTAGAAACAGCAAACTTCTAGTGCAAATACAACACATTCAGTTATTACGTAATCTGACTTAATGGCCGTAAGAAGATACAAACTGAAATCAATATGCACTCCCACAATACTATGTATAAACAGCTTATGACTTTAATTTTCTAAACAGCATATAAATTGACAACATTATTGTGCGATTCTGATTGCTTCTGACATGCATCTATTTTAATATTCATGCAATGAACCACTTAGGAATATAAGAACTACGTGTATTGAACATTACACTAAACATCCTAATCTTTTACACTGACATTAATGTTTCGAATGTTATACATTGTCAAATATGATTCGAATGTGCACAGTTTACCGGAGGAAGCATTGCGGTTGTACGTTTCACACAGAAAACCAATATCACTAAAAAGTCCATCAGGAAATGCAGCATGCAAAGAGCGCAGCCACCTCAAAGCACGAGGCAAACCCAACTTTCATGGCGCCTCAAGTAGCCACTGTCGATAACGTGGGTAATGGGACAATGCAAGAACTGTGGGAAATCGTTAATATCTCAACAACTAATTGAGATATCAAAATTGTGCATACGGTTTTGAAAAATAGTATTTCTATTGGTCATTTTTGACATTGAAGACACGAACCCAGACATAGTTGGTGTGTTACATGCAGTTAAACGGTTACAAACACAAAATGGATGCAAGACAAATAAATAATAATGGAAAATGGGAGTGCCGCATTGGAATGGTCGGTGGCAAAATAACACATGTGGGGGGGGGTAAATTTAAGGGTGCACCCAACTTGACGCGCAGTCTACTCTCACACCAATAAAACGAAGAGAGTTAATACAAAAATACACACTGGAAAACAACCTCGCAGGACCACTGAGGAATTAATCTTGAATAGAACCATTCAGAGACATCGTCGCCTTATTTCCAGAGAATCCCGTAACCCAATTTTTGGCGGTTTTGAGTATTTGGTATTGTTGAAACCGTCTTTCCAAGCTCTTTCTATATGTACTACCAATATTGTTCTGGAATGCATTAATTAAAATGCAATTCCATAACCACGTATGTAACAATTATCTCAAGAGGCTAAAGCAACTTTAAAGTTGTTTTTCTCAAAAAGACGAAAAACAAGTTTTTGGGTTCTGGAAATAATGCGAGGACATGTAGCAACAAAACGATCTCGCTGTGAATCCAGTCCTGCAATACTTTTAACTGATATAAGTTGCTGTTGCTAAAATTGTTGACCGTATCACAGTACAAACAGAAAGAACGAATCAAATATCTTCATATAAAATGATTGTGTACCCAATTCCTTTTTTGTTTAGTCAAAGGGTATTGCGGAGATAATAAATTATTTATTAAAATATAACAAGGAATGGTTACACTTACAATTAAAAGTTCACTGACAACAGGAATAAATATAAAGAAGTCATACAACCAAAAGCATTCGAAGCGACGGCTCCATGAAACTTACTTGGCGTAATGAAGTAAGAAGTGTGAATTGAATGTGTAATAATTCGACATGACCTGCGTACCATTTGCGAGACCAGTTCTCACACGTACACGCATATTTAGTGTTCTAAACCGTTTGCAAAGCCCTTTACCGTAATACTAAAGTATTCTACCTTATTATCAAGTATACATGCTGTACATAATGTATTCATACTGAAGACGTTATAGAGAGAAATCCCTGTGAACTTAAACCCTTTTTTCTCTTTGGTTCTCTGCACAAGGTATCTGCTCAAGCAGGGTCCCGCTGACCCCGAATCCCCAGCGTCCCAATGACCCCAACTCACAAGCGTCCTATTGACCCCGAATCAGCAGCGTCCAGTTGACCCCGAATTATCAGCGTCACATCGACCCCGAATCACCAGCGTCCCACTGACCCCGAATCACTAGCGTTTCACTGACCCCGAATCACCAATGTCCCATTGACCCCGAATAACCAGCGTCCCATTGACCCCGAATAACCAGCGTCCCATTGACCCCGAATAACCAGCGTCCCATTGACCCCGAATCACCAGCGTCCCATCGATCCCGAATCACCAGCGTCCCATTAACCCGAATCACAAGCGTCCCATTAACCCCGAATCATCAGCGTCTCATTGACCCCGAATCACCAGCGTCCCATTTACCCCGAATCACCAGCGTCCCATTGACCCTGAATCATCAGAGTTCCCTTGTCCCCGAATCACCAGCGTCCCATTGACCCCGAATCACCAGCGTCCCATTGACCCCGAATCATCAGCGTCCCATTGACCCCGAATCATCAGCGTCCCATTGACCCCGAATCATCAGAGTTCCCTTGTTCCCGAATCGCCAGCGTCCCATCGACCACGAATCACCAGCGTCCCATTGACCCCGAATCATCAGCGTCCCATTGACCCCGAATCATCAGAGTTCCCTTGTTCCCGAATCGCCAGCGTCCCATCGACCACGAATCACCAGCGTCCCATTGACCCCGAATCACCAGCGTCCCATCGACCCCATATCACCAGCGTCCCATCGACCCCGAATCACCAGCGTCCCACTACCCCGAATCACCAGCGTCCCATTGACCCCGAATCATCAGCGTCCCATTGACCCCGAATCATCAGCGTCCCATTGACCCCGAATCATCAGAGTTCCCTTGTTCCCGAATCACCAGCGTCCCATTGACCCCGAATCATCAGAGTTCCCTTGTTCCCGAATCACCAGCGTCCCATTGACCCCGAATCATCAGAGTTCCCTTGACGCTGAATTAGAGTGCCGGTTTTATGCCTGTCACCCATCTTGTTTAATACAATGTAGAAACATTGTGTTTGAATAACGTTCTAATATTTCAATTGATATTTGCCATCTCCTGTAGAGAATAGTTTTTGGGGATAAAGCAGCTTGATACTTAATTGAATGGATTTTTATCATGTTTTGACAACTCAATCGACATAAAACAACACACCTGTCACACTAATTGACTGACAGCTTGCAGTTATTGTTTTATTTCATTTTGGCAGTGTTCGTTAGATCTAATTTGAATGATAAACCCTCATAGAGTCCGTCAAATTATTAGAAATACTATAATTCTCAACCACATTAAACGTATCGAGTTGGAAAATGAAAACATTAGATTCTGACATCAATTTTCTAGATGAATGAAGCATTTTCATTTCCAGCAAAGACGAATGATTAATACAGCAGCCATTAATTTACACCAGTCGTATTTCTCTACGTTTTATGATGCTAATAAAGCGTTATTTGTCTGATTACAAATATTACAACGACTTTTAGTATCACACATAAATGTCAAAATATTTGTTTTAGATTTAAAAAATGATAAATCGGTCAATATAGTTGAATTCCATTTAAGACCATATGAGCGCTGTTTTGGGATTTACAACCTCTTCTGTAAGTGACGACATTTCAAGAAAACGCAACATGTGATGTCACCTTTTGCAAGCAATATTTACTCCATATGATTAATTCGTTTTCATATTGCCACATGGGGCTTATAGTGCTTACTTTCAGTACATGGTGACGTCACATGTGACGTTTTCTTGAAATGACGTCACTTAAAGAAGCGGTGCTCATATCGAAATTAAAACGATCTCATTATAAAGACCGTATTTTCAAGGACCAGTTGGTTTTTCTTCCATAGTTTCCATAATTATATATATATGCAATTCTAAAATTAAATTCTAAACACCTCTCCACTAAGATCAACTTCCTTCAGTACCAACAGCGGTCTTATTATCTAAGTTTCGTTGCATGTCAAGATCGCCATACCAATTTTACAGAAGCTGAATCAATAAATTGGGAAAACGACGCGAAGCAGAAATTGGAAATTTCTATCAAATTCGTTGGCAAGACGATATTGAATGTTCAGTCCTTGTACTCCTGCAACAAATGGTTTGGTATATGTAGGGTCCTTTGCTAAGACAATGGCTTGGGCCCGTATTCACAAACGTTTTAAGACTGAATATCAGACTTTAAAATGGTAAGTTTTCATTTTGTTCCTACGTTTTTGTTACACAATATTTTGATAAAACATGGCAAAAGTGTAGCGTGAGTTACAAGAAATATTTATGCAAAAAATATCCGTTCAAATATAATGAAAACGGAATGCTTGTCAATTTTGTTTTTGCAATTTTAAAGTCTAAGTCTGAGATTCAGTCTTAAAACGTTTGTGAACACGGGCCCAGGTTTCCACGTATGGGATATATGTAATAAAATGGTGTAAGTTATTAATTTCAATCAATAATCTGTCGGGAATTTTGCGTTTAGGTATTCCGATTACCGTTTTTCAACAACCTATGCAAATGAACTCGTCCAAAGGTCATTTTCGAAGGTCGTTGTGCATCTATAGTTTGATTAATTAAAAGTTTACTTGCTTGTATATACACACAAACTAATGTATTGAACTTTACTACTATCCTAGAACAACAATGCATTACTAACTCTATGACTTTCCCCCTGTTACATGAACATTGCATTCCGTGTTACTTAATGGGTCGTAAATACTGTCAATTAATTGAACATGTCTGTGAAATAATGCAAAGGTTGCAGCAGCTTGAAAAACGCTGCCTCGGAAAAAAATTCCATCCACGTCACCTTAACGATATTTAATGGGAACATGAACCAGCTCTGTGGTTAAGTAATTGTTGTAGGAATGTCTTTGTCACGTGTCTTTTAGTGCAATGCATCATGGGATGCGTGTAAACGTACGAAATATGTAACCCAATATAGTATCTCCTCGACAGACGATTCCTGACAGAGCAACATCAAAAGGGTGCCTCATAATCGATTAATATATTATAGTTGACACAATGTTCACAAGTATGCGCACTTCAAACTTGAACATACACTGTATGAGTGAGTATTTTACGCAGCGGCCTAACGGCTTCATCATAGATCTTTTGCCTCGAGTGCGGATGGTCGATGGTCCGATACCCGGCCACTATGTCAACAACAAGTCGTTTAAAAGGACATAGTATCTGCCTTTTAATGGTAATGCTAGGACTGATTCGTCCTGTGTCAAATTCGTGTGTGGGATGCTGTATCATGCAAATGGTCAACGACGCGGTACAACAGTGTGGCAGCACTCTATCCATTGCAAGAAGATACCGTCTCCATTATACAGGGCTCTAGAAATCCACTAGTCTAATGCTGAATCCACTAGCCCGACTTGTCTAATGCTGAATCCACTAGCCCGACTAGTCTAATGCTGAATCCACTAGCCCGACTAGTCTAATGCTGAATCCACTAGCCCGACTAGTCTAATGCTGAATCTACTAGCCCGACTAGTATAATGCTGAATCCACTAGCCCTACTAGTCCAATGCTGAATCCACTAGCCCGACTAGTCTAATGCTGAATCCACTAGCCCGACTAGTCTAATGGTGAATCTACTAGCCCGACTAGTCTAATGCTGAATCCACTAGCCCGACTAGTCTAATGCTGAATCTACTAGCCCGACTAGTCTAATGCTGAATCCACTAGCCCGACTAGTCCAATGCTGAATCCACTAGCCCGACTAGTCTAATGCTGAATCTACTAGCCCGACTAGTCTAATGCTGAATCCACTAGCCCGTCTAATCTAATGCTGAATCCACTAGCCCGACTAGTCCAATGCTGAATCCACTAGCCCGTCTAGTCTAATGCTGAATCCACTAGCCCATCTAGTCTAATGCTGAATCCACTAGCCCGACTAGTCTAATGCTGAATCGGGCTACCGACATTTGAGCTGAAGTTAGTCCCGGACAAGTATGTTTTAGAGCTAACCAACATCAGCAATTGTTCAGTTGTAAGTCAAACCTTAGAATCCCACAAACACAATACATGTGATTACTAATTTTAGATTGTGGAGCTATCATTGTGTATGTTTATTTGTTACTAAATTGACCGAGAATATCGGACGGCTAGCTTCTTATGCCGGACTAGTCAATTTTCACATTTCCATAGTCCAGGACTAGTTTCTTTGAAAACAGTTCTAGAACCCTCTGCCGTATACCAGTAACTTATTGTTGGCTGATCTTTAGTCAAGATGACACTTTTATACACACATATTGCGACAGAAGCTAAAATCATTGCGTAAAATTAATACACAATGTTCAGCAGTGCTTGCGTGAAAGTAATTTTCCGCCATCATTACTGAACAAAATTAGGTGTATGAAAGTTAATGACAGTGTTGATGAATGTATCATTTTCTGTAATACAATCAGATGCGCTTCCATGTTTCTTGACCTTAGTGAGAAATAATTGAACAAGTTCAAAATTAGTTTTTTCTTTCTCTAAATAATCCATCTAATAATGTTTATTTTCGGTTGTTATGCTTAAAAATTAGCCAAAGCAATTCTTACCGTAATCGTGTGCTAGTAGCCAATTCTTATAACGCATCATAATTCATCCTAACTATTATTTTGTATAATCAGCGAAACCAAAAGCAATCCTTTGGCTTCAGGCCTCATCCATTTTCACATAGGATCAACTGATCTGGATCAACTTGATCCATAAACATTTTTGCCATTTTCATGAAGCAATTGAACACTTGTTACAGTACTTCTAAAAAATATACACAAACATACCTAGACATCTTCGTCTAAACTGCTCCATGATGTTGAGAAATTGATTCATTATAACTATGACTGAACTTGATCTAGATCAAATCAGGAGCAATTTTCCAAACTCGGTCATAACTTACTAATTTCCATCTTTTCTAAATAAGCATATACATAACAATTGAATTTTGTGTCTCAAAAGGCATGAAGTGACTGTGACATTAGTATGTGGAATAACCTGTTAGACTTCATCATTCAGTGTTTAGTTTGCTTATGTCTTAACATTGTATATATACAATACGGTACGGTACAATATCCTACAATATCATTTATTTCATAAACCTGTTACACTGTTTAAAGCAAGCAAAAGCAAATAGCACTATACAATTACAATGCAGAAGAAATACATGGATTTTCAAAGATTACATAATTTTCATACATTATTGATTTCTACTTTACATTGGCAAAGTAAATAAATTTCGCAAGATTACGTAAGTAGTATTAGTTATTGTATTTCCGCAAATTAGATTCCTCATTTTTTGTATATTTGGCCAGGTGTAATAATAACCTTTTTCTGCATTTTGGACAAATTAGTAGAAATGATATACAGTAAAACCTCACTTAAAGGCCATCTCAATATTAAGACCACACTTTTCAAGTCCATTTTGACTTTTCCGCTCTTTATTCAACCTCAATATTAAGACCACACTTTTCAAGTCCATTTTGACTGTTCCGCTCTTTATTCAACCTCAATATTAAGACCACACTTTTCAAGTCCATTTTGACTGTTCCGCTCTTTATTCAACCTCAATATTAAGACCACACTTTTCAAGTCCATTTTGACTTTTCCTCTCTTTATTCAACCTCAATATTAAGACCACACTTTTCAAGTCCATTTTGACTTTTCCGCTCTTTATTCAAACTCAATATTAAGACCACACTTTTCAAGTCCATTTTGACTGTTCCGCTCTTTATTCAACCTCAATATTAAGACCACACTTTTCAAGTCCATTTTGACTTTTCCGCTCTTTATTCAACCTCAATATTAAGACCACACTTTTCAAGTCCATTTTGACTTTTCCGCTCTTTATTCAAACTCAATATTAAGACCACACTTTTCAAGTCCATTTTGACTTTTCCGCTCTTTATTCAACCTCAATATTAAGACCACACTTTTCAAGTCCATTTTGACTTTTCCGCTCTTTATTCAACCTCAATATTAAGACCACACTTTTCAAGTCCATTTTGACTTTTCCGCTCTTTATTCAACCTCAATATTAAGACCACTTCAATATTAAGACCAGTTTTCAATGGTCCCAAGGGTGGTCGCATTATTGATGTTTTACTATATATTTCAAGCTATATTCCTAAACGAAATATAACGTCGTGTAATTGAGTATAATGAGTTTGTTGTGCACGCGGTATAATTAGTTTCCTTTCTTCACAGACACGCGAAGAAACAATAAAGAAATGCCGAAATAATGGAAACGCTGTCGACTGTATTATCTATTACATGCGCTTGCCTACAATGATATGTATTGATCAGTCTCGACTCCGGTTATGAGCGAAATATTCATTTAAGATGGAGACTGCTAGCTTTTAGGTGATATATACACTGAACACATTTTCTAAACGTCCATGTAATAAAATGCAAATTGAAGAAAAAAGTTTTATATGCCGACTAAAATTTTGGCATTCTGGAATTATACATAGTACTCTATCGACTTTTACAAGAAAATACCATGGTTGACCACGCGTGACGGTGAATACGATTTTCAACTTTTGGGACGAAGATCATGTGTACAATGTAGTAAGCGGTAAATTTCATGTCAATGCAATCCACGAAAAACTAAAGATGGCGAGAATGACGACTGATGAACGCGCCAGGACCGTCGGTATGATTGATGCTGGTACTTCGAATCGACAAGTATGACTAACTTAATAAATTAATTAATCAATTCACATAGAATTTTGAAAATAATTATAAAAAAATATTTTGTTTGTATTATTGGCCATTTTTTATTAATATTTCAGGTTGTCCGTCTGTTCAATAGGCGCAAATGTGTACATTTGTTTCTGTGCTTATATTTCGACGAAATACCAAGTGGGCGTTTAGAAATGGTGTACAGTGTAGTTTCAAAGAGTATCTTCGCAACATCAGTGACTAATATTCACTACAGGGTGGTATTCACAAAACATCTTGAGGTTTACCTTAAGATTGTCCTTATCCTTATTTTCTTTTCCTCAGTTACAGATAAGGAAATCCTTAACCTTAAACTTTTCATCAGTGCTACTGAAGGATTTTCTTAGAACGAAAAGTCTCAACTTATGGAAATTGTCAATTTCATCCATACGTTTAAGGGGAAAATGCCATATACTAGTATAATGAAACTCTTAAGATAAGACATTTTGTGAATACAGCTTAAGTAGTTTCTAAATTGTTCAGTAAAATCGTGTGGATATTAAGGAATATATTACTTTTAAGGAAAATTTTAAACTTAAGATGTTTCGAGAATACCACCTCCAAATCCTTGTGTTTACAAATGTCCGTCATTGTACATACATTTATAAATATCATTTGTTCACATGTTATATATATTGTTTTGCAATCTGTGTCTGAAAAATAAAAATTCTGTTTTGTTCTGTTCTGTTCTGTTCTGTATGACATTTGCGCAATGACGTACTCAGTGGAATAAATCGAACAATTGGCGCTCTGTTAGCTCGGTTTGTTCCGGAGCAATCGACTGTCAATCTTGAGGAAGTGGGCTACACATGAGGGTTAGTAATATCTTCTCCGTTGTGGTTTGACTGATAATATATCTATGGTCTTGTGTTTTCCGCTATTTTCATGGGAAACAGTTGATAACGGGCTAGTTCGGATTATGAACTAAGTATATTGTAAGGTCGACTGATCGTCGTACATATCTGGAGTACGGTTGAAGAAAGGCGTAATATCGACCATTGTGTGGTAGTCAAGTCACAACGAAGCTAACTAAAATCATTCTAGAATTGTTGAGGTCATGTAGTAATGGCGACAAACAGAGATGAAATTAGGAAAACACATTGTACATGTACTTTTGTTTTATCATGGATTAATCACACCAAGTTATCAGTTTGACAAGTAATTTCAGCGAACCAGTCTGGAATGAACTAAAAATACCCTATAACAAAACTTTACGATGTTTACTTTCAAAACCGGGAGATCGCGGCTCCCGGTCGGGAGAGTGTGAGTTGGCTGACCAATCCGGGAGTCTCCCGCGGAAATCGGGAGAGTTCACATGTCAACATGTGTTATGAAGGGCGGGTACTGTATACTAATAACACATGATGATGGTTCGCGGTTTACTATTCACACCGATTAACCAATAGCCAATTTTCACCCGAACGACATTTTTCTTCGACCTACTTAGACCAGGTTAATTATTTGGAATTTCTAACAGCTTGATAAAAGAGCTTTGTTTTTACGCAAATGCCTAAATTAAATTAAAACTGCTTTTCGCTGTCTTAATCCTACTCAGGTTTAAAAAATGTGTTAGTAAAGAGAGAGCTATTTTCATTGTCATTTATGGAAGAGGATCGACCGTCTCGTATGGTGCGGAAATATGTGAAACTTATTGGGCGTCAATACCTCATCATGCGGATCTACGATTGCAACGCAAGTCGGAGATCTCTAATCGTAACATAATTTCCCTGTACGACTTTTAAAAAGTAGTTCGGCGACTTTTTACCAACTTGGTCACGTTGTGGCAAATATTATATTTTTTCTAATTTAGGCCCAATGAACATATCATAATGTTGTAATCAAATACCCAGAGACGGACGTATACATTTTTTATCGTTATAGTGGATTCAGGTTTTTAGACAGTAGACAAAGTGGCAAAATTATAGCGACAATATAACTGTTTCTGACATTAAGTCATTGTAATATCTATACAATATCTCACATGGGATTAAAACAACTTCGTTGATTGAACATTAAACGGAAAACCAATTGTTTTTATAGTATCCGTAATTCTTTTCCATTCGACCCGTATTGTCATTATAATCCCTGCTATTTTTTCCAAATCACACGACACGCGTTGTGAATGGAATAATCGACCACTAGTTCAGTTCGAAAGCGGATTGTTTTAACACATAAAAACAAAAAATAATGTTATTACGCGAACTGCTTTGTGTCAACTATTTTTTTCTTGTTCGATGTTTTACGACCATCGATAATTACAAACTGAACTTGAAATAATACAATTCAGCATCTGTCTGCGTATGGGAGTAGGTTTGGGCTGGAGCTGTAATGGTACAGGTATCTCTCGGTTCGGTTTCAAATATTAGCATTTCGGTTTTCGGTTATTCTCAATAATTGATAGTTAAATGGCTAATAATGACTAGAAATAAATTGATGACTAGAAGGTTAGTAGAAACAGACCGTATGTGCTAATATAAAGCAAAGTAGGGCAATTTAATGGGCCCGTTTTATCATATTCGTACTACAATAGAACATAATGGGCTGATATGAAACACAGTGGAGCAGTGACTAGACATAAAACTTAATGTCCCTTCATAAAAGTAAACTATTCTTATAACGGTTCAACTTAGACATTTAGGATGATAACTGCACATATGGCGATAAAAGCGTTAAGGGCAATAACAACATGTATGATGATAACAGCATTTAGGAGGATAACTGCACATATGGCGATAAAAGCGTTTAGGGCAAAAACAACATTTATGATGATAACAGCATTTAGGAGGATAACTGCACATATGGCGATAAAAGCGTTTAGGGCAATAACAACATTTATGATGATAACAGCATTTAGGAGGATTAAAGCATTTACAACAATAACAGCATTTATGATGATAACAGCATTGCGGAGGATAACTGCACATATGGCGATAAAAGCGTTTAGGGCAATAACAACATTTATGATTATAATAGTAGTTAGGAGGATTAAAGCATTTATAACAATAACAGCATTTATGATGATATAAGTATTTAGGGCATTTAGTGCATTTATGTCTATTACAACATTCAGGACGATTAAAGCATTTAGGATGATTACAGCATTTAGGACGATTACAGCATTTATGACGATTACAGCATTTAGGACGATTACAGCACATACGATGATAAAAGTATTTAGGGCATTTACAACATATAGGGACGATTACAGCATTCATGACGCTTACAGCATTTAGGACGATTATAGCATTTAGGACGATTACAGCATTTAGGACGATTACAGTATTTAGGACGATTACAGCATTTAGGACTGTGACAACATTCAGTATGAGTGCAGCATTTAAGACTATGACAACGTAAGGAAAAAATCGTAATTGTACCAAATTTGCTCCTGGGCGAAATTCAGTTTTTAAATTGAAATCGACATTACAATTATTTGAATGAGGCCTCTGAACGTGAAAATATGAGCATTCTTGAAGTTGCAAACAGCGCTCTGTGTTGCTTTAAACTATTTATTGGAAATACACGTGCTTTATTAATCTAACAGTGTAAAATTCTGATTGAATCGTATAGTTAGATGGACATTGTTTCAATTGACTTGATGATTCGAATAGCGTACATCAACTACATTTCCTCGGTTATTGACATTTTTCGGTACAAACATGGTTTTTGCTATTTGCATATCAGTGTTGTGCAAACCAATCAAATCTTACGTTAACCACCAATGCAGTTTCTCTTCAACCGATCAACGTGTGTAACCTGGACGCGGATTGGTTAAGCTTTCGATAAAGGGTACGATACCATACCGAAATCCACTGAATTTCGATGAATTACCGAAATCCATTTTGCATCTGGAGTGACCAGCAATCGTAACATCTTTGCATTTTTTTATATTGCACAACAAATCTTAATCTTCAAATTGCGCCGACCATCTTTTATTTTCAAGATATTAGGCTCAAACATATGACATTGATCTGAAAAGGTACACTTTGACCATCTTGTAATCCATTCGAACCATTGTTAGTGAATTGTTTGTTTACCTCGAACTATACTATGTGGGAAAAGTGGCTGTGTATTACTCGATAGTTCGGTATATACTGGTTACAAAACGGTTAATGACCCAAAACTAAATCTGCAGGGAAATTTGATTGGGGACCAAATTCGAATAATTTGCTAAGAACAGCATTGTTTATATAATTTTTTTTCCATCATTCTTACATTTGAGAAATGGAAAAAAAACAGAATCGCAATTTCTTACTCTAAATCGTAATGAGTTTCTAGTTAGTTTGAATCCGCTAAATAAATACACGTACAGAAACCAATTATTGTCGATAATATAGCGCTATGGAAATTGACGCCGTTTGAAATGATCTAATATAGTTCCCAAAACATATTATACAGTGATTTCCCGCCAAATATTACATAATATCGAACTCGAAACCGAAGAGATCTAATGAAAATATTGATGCGTGTATTATTTTCTTGTCTTCATAGACAGCGAACAGTGTACTTTCTTGACATTCTTTGGAAAATCAACAGAAGAGTAATAATCAAGAATAACATACGTTTGTTTAAGCAGAGTTCACAAAGTGAAGGCAAATATGTCCAATGTATGACGAATATTTCTTACGATTATGTACGTCCTGAATAATCATAAGTTTCTGCAAATAGATGGGTTGGCGCGCCAATATAGTAACGATATTGCCATCGGCGAGACATTGCTACTGTCTCACAGATTATGCCAGCTCGAATATATTTACTTGTCCACTAAGCACGCTATGGGTTTGTCAATGGCGCGTGTTAAATGAACAACACTGAACAAATTTTCAAACTGGTCACTTGGGTTTCATTTATATTTTCGACCTTGAATGAAAATTCAAAAATCCTTATACCATCATATCAATGAATTCTTCGCATAACGTGTCTGAAAATATTAATCCACTTTGACCCTTATATCCAAATTGCGACTAACAACAACAACAACAACACTAGAAGTAAAAGTCGTAAAACAATTCCTAACAACCAAGTCAGTCATTAAACAAACTCAAAAATTAATCCATTTTGACTGTATTGCTCTTTATTCAACCTCAATATAAAGACCACCTCAATAATATGAACTTAACTAGGGATGCAAGATAATAAACTTAATATGATATTATGTTATTGTACGCAGTGATGAACGCTTAATTTTCTTTCAGTCAACGGCTATTTTCATATACAAATGAGTTTAAATCACACTCAAATGACATTTTAAAAGACATCCATTAATCCCCCCCCCCGTCCTTCACTGTCCACTTTGATTCTCCTAGCTCTTCCTTATGGTCTGCCGGGCCGTTCCTTGTGTCTCTGTTCCTTAACATATGTACCCTTTGGCCTCCTCAAGTGCCTTATGTTTTGTGGAGTGTTGTTTTCCCGGTGGTCTGGTTGGGGAGGCACTGTCTTATGTGGCGTTCCCTGTAGCAACTTATTCTCTCTCTTATATCACAAGTACAAACATGTCCGGAGCACTCAGTGCATTTAAAACGCACAGTTTTTGTCCTGTGACATGTTAACAAAGCATAAATTTATTGCATTTTGAAACTTATTATACATGTATATGAAAATACCTGTTGATAGTAAATGGATATAGCATACAAGTTGCACAAACATGAAATAATATTGTTTGAAGTCCATTCCTCGTATTCCTATGCAAGTCCAAACAACTTGAGAAAATCTTTATTGTGCGTTTCTGAATGTTTTGAGTATAGATCCCTAGGATGAACAAGAAGATGTTCGGCGCAATTTGAAGGTTAAGATTTGTTGTGCAAGATAAAAAAACAAATGCCGAGATGATACGATTGCTGGTAACTCCAGATTCAAAATTGGATTTCGGTAAATGCACCGAATATCAGTGGATTTTGGTAAGGTAACGTACCCTTTATAGAAAGGTTAACCAATCTGTGTCAAGGTTACAAACGTTGTAAGGTTGAAGAGAAATTGCCTTGGTGGTTAATGTAAGATTTGAATGGTTTACACAACACTGATATGCAAATAGCAAAACCATGTTAGTACGGCTGCGCCGATGAAATAAGAACGAAGAACGGAATGAAATAGACTAACAAATATTGATTTTGAAAAAGAAATGAACGTATAAAAGTAGGAACGGAAGTATACCGAGTATAATATATCTATCAAGAGGGAAATTTCGAACTATGAAACTGTAAATGAGAAAGGTAGACAATCAAATGTGACCTACTGAGAAACCGAGTTCCGGCATATTTATTTGTGAAGGGTATATACATATACCTTCATGATTGATGTGATGTGTGTTGAAAATATTGGTGATTTGATTTTTCGTCAGCAAATGCTCTAACGTATATAGCTTCTCTGCACGATTAACAGAAATGCTAAGCGGTATCAAACTGGCTTTCTAAATTGCTTCATTCAAATCAATCACAATGCCTGATTCCCCAATATCGATTCAGCAACTTTCAATAATACGCACGCAATGTTTTAAGAGATATGGAGTAATTGATGGGACTCTGGTGAATTTGTTCTTTAACTACTTTTTTAACATGTTATCAGTGCCCTGATGCAATCTGATAGAACAAGTTTGGTGTCACTACGCTTTTTTAAAGAAAAGAACAGAATGATATTTTCAATATTTGGATTTAAGTATAATACTTATCATCTAGTGTGTACAATTTACAAAATAATAATATTGATATACTCATTGATAGTAAATATATGTACATTTATACATACAACATGGTCAAACGAAATATTACAATACACATGGCAAGCGAAATGCATGAACTGCATTCAGGGTGTACATAAAATTCGCCCCGTAACTTGATATAATTCACGACTCCGACTTTTTTGGTTTTGATATTTCAAAACTTTGACAAACCATCCGAAATACGCGAATTGTTCGACAATTGTAGTTTTATTTAATTTTGAAAAGCGTTAAAATGATACTTTTTTTTATATAAAATCCCAACATTTTATTGAAATCACTACTAACTCATTGACATTGAAAACGCCAGGGCGTACTACTGGGATGAAGAAAATATGTTTTCATCGATAGCTTCTATTTAATTTCAAAACGAATCCATTGCAGTCATTTCGAGCGAAATCGTCATGTTTATTATGTAAATTTATTGACACCAATGCATCATATTCACCTTACGTAATGAATGGCTGATAGTCTTGATTAAAAGAGATTGAATTTTCAGTATTCAATCAACGTTTCACAAACGTTTTATAGGAGAAGAAGAAGAATACGTTTTATTTCATTACATAGTTATATAAATTACACTTTTTAAATGGACCATAATGGTCCATGTTCAAAATAAACATATGTTCATTATTCATAAACATAATAGGCGACAGTCATTTTAGCATGGATACTTAAATATTCTTTAATTCAAATTTGCTCATCAAAGGATGAAAGAAGAAAATAAAGAAAGTAGTAAAATGATAGTACAGTTATTGATATACTGCGTTGAAATAAGTAATGTTAGCTTTCTGCTTTAAGTGCACATGATTGTTTAGTATATGCTAAAATGCAAGTTGCAATATAAATGGTAAACTAACCTACACATATTGTATTGTACTGAAAATGAAACAAAAAATATCTTTAAAAAAGATGGTCGGCGCAATTTGAAGCAAGCAATTTAGTTGCAATTTAAAGGTTACGATTTGTTGTGCAACATAACATATGTGTAACGGAGAATGGATTTTAAATGTACCGAAATTCAGTCGATTACGGTAACCAATTAACCAATCCGCGTCAAGGTTACAAACGTTGTTCGGTTTAGTGGTATACAAAGCACTTATATGCAAATAGCAAAACCATGTTAGAACGGCTGCGCCGAAAAAGGCCGAGCTAGGAAGCCAACATCCACAAATCAGGACTTCCCCATACAAATCTGTACAGGAAGGAGGTACAATCAGTAAAGAACATATAAGTAATAGATAGAGAACTAAAGGGGTATCTTATTTAGTCGAGGGAACGTAGCCCTGAATTGAAATTAGATACCCACGTGTTTTTTTTCTTATAGTCCAATCACAAAATGTGTTTAGAAGAAGAACTTTATTCAACAAATAATAATTCATATACATGTGTGAAAATGTCAGAGTACATGCGCTATATACAGATTAAATGATGGTGAATACAGGTTACTGAATACATTCTTCTATGTACAAACCATGTTTACAAATGAAGGAAAGCATGCAGTATACACAATTTACGTCATCTATAAAATATGCATCTTAATATGTAATAATATGCCGTATATTTAGTATGTACATATTTATCATGTGACGTCACTGAATAAGCAGACATGACATGCACCGTGATAGTGAAATTGAAACCCCCCCCCCCAGAAGTTTAACCAATATCAAAAAACGTAGCATGCATCGCTATTGTGAACTCCATGATGTTGAACCAATCCTGGTAAATGTCGCTTTTGTTATCAGCGCGGTAACTAACAGTGCGGCTATCTAATTACCGCTGTATAATTACCGCACTATTAGTTGATGCACTTTGCCCTTTGATAATTAAGTCCCTCACATTCTCTTAAGTTTGAATTTAGCTCCGCCTCTCTAGATGTAGCACTACAAACTTCAAAGGAAAATACGAAAACTACAGACGCTACGGTACAAACAATATCAAAATATGAAACAGGAAGGAGCCACATATAGAGTACCGAAATGATCAGTGACAAGGAATCTAATCAACACCATGTAATACGACGTCACGTGACGCTTCCATGTACATGGTGCTACAAAATATTTGTTCACAAAATTTTAATTTCGATAAAATGAAAATTATGCTGTGTACACTGGCTTTATTTCGCATAATGAAAACCACTGCTCTTTTCATGAATATCTGTTTTATATTGAACTCTCACACAGAAGTAAACTATTGGTATATAGTGACATAGATTGAACACCCTTATTGTGTATATATTAAATTCCTAGTACGATCGCCATAGCAGATGTACTTAGACAAATAATTAACACTATTATTCGATGTTACACATTTTAATGATGGAGCCGAGCAGAAAAAGCAACATACGAAAGACATAACCAACCAAAAATTACGAGGAGGTATGAGTAAAACCATGCCTGTAAACAATAACAAATGGTACGCAGAACACACAAAGTATTGGGGAAGATAGGAGTACTGCTGGAACACGACAGTGTCTAAACGAGATTACTGATTTTGTGTAACGATATCTGAATATATTTTGGAACTAGTTCTGAGAAATAAATAAATAAATCGTATTCATTCATAAACAGCCCTGTCTCTTGTAGTAATTACACGAAACGCGAAAATAGTATAATAAGAAATAAGCCTGTATCATACAATCGTTTCTAGACGCTTAATACTAGTTAGCTCTTCAACTTACATATCCGTTTCTTAGCAACACTTTCTTGTGTTTAAAACGCTCCGCTATGTGTGTTTTTACTTCGAAGTAATCAACTTTTTCCCCGAAAGACCCATTGATTTGACAAGAATGTTATGATTTATTCCATGTGAATGGAGTCTGTTGTCTTTATTTTCAACAATATGATTGGTTTATGTGTTGTATTGGTCTGCAATTGAGGAAAATGTTTGGACGCTGGCCATTTTTGCGAAATTCTTTAATATAAATATAGACATTTGCCATTTACTTTGAATTCGTGTCCGTCAGAAAGTGATGTTTTATTGTATATTGGTATTATTATATGTCTTACGTATTTACTTTACAAAATAACGTCTGATTAAATGTCGTCTTGATTCATTAGGAAATGGTCCGAGTCTGTCACTATAAAACCTGAATTTACTGTTTTTTCTAACTGTTTGATCTCAATAATGCTGTCAACGAAGTACGTTTTCGTGCTCATTTAGTTAGTCTGGTGTTGTTGTTTTTTGTTTTACTGGTAAGATAGTATTGATAAGATAATATATATGAGCATGTAACGGGCGCAAAGACCTCGCCTATACAAAAACCTAGCGGCTATACAGATAGTGTCGATATCAATGGCGGAAATAGTTACTATAATTATTGAAGATGTATCTGACTCATCTGAACATAAAATGTTTGAAATGGGGTGTCACCCGGGATGTCCGGGCTCGATTCCTATGCCAGACAGGCCATGTCGTTCTGTGACATTTTGCTACAGTAATTGGTCCTCAACCTCTGTTTCATGTGGAGAAGTTACAAGATGCTTGCCGTATGACTGTTATTACTGATTGATAAGTACTTCCAGGTAAAATGATAAGGTCAACTTACCGCCGTATATAAATGAAAAACAGAATGTTGGAAAAATGGCATAATACTCAATAAACATATAAACAACAATAAATATTTTGAAAAAAGATGGTTTGTGCATTAAGAGGTTAAGATTTGTTGTGCAACGTAAACATGCCGAGATGTTACGATTGCTGGTCACTCCAGAACTAAAATGGATTCCGGTATATTCACCGAGGATAACTTAGCCCTTAGCTTAACCAATCCGCGTCAAGTTACAAACGCATTTCGGTTGATAAAAATTGGTTTAGTGGTTAACGTAAGATTTGATTGGATTACACAACACCGATATATGCAAATAGCAAAGCAATGTTAGTACGGCTGCGCCGAAAAAAAGTATCAAAAGTGTAAGTAGAATGTTAACCACATAGAAAATTTCCATATTTTGCTATAAGCGGCCTAGCGACTGAATTACTTAATATACTCCCAAGCGTATCCAGAGTATGAATATTCAAATAACGTCTAGTTTAAAATGTAGTCAGACTCCTGATATAATTTGCCTATTCGTTTCTATATAGAGAACTGGAAACAATAAATTACTTCAAGCTTTTATTCCTCTTCTTCTGGGAGCTTAATGATAACATGTTCTTTATTTCCTTCTCATCTGTATTGCCGAAGAAGTATAATATAAGAAGCTGAAATGGCAAAATAGCAATGTTATCGTCATTTAGCAAAACGGTTTTGGTTGTTTTACATAGTAAGTATCCATGCGATATCAGGTGCTTCATGCATTTACATGCCGTGTCAGTCAGGTAATTAATGCATTAATATGACATGTCAGGTGTTTTATGTATTTACACGATATGTTAGGTGTTTAATGCATTTACATGCAATGTCAGGTGTTTCATGTATTTACACGACGTGTTAGGTGTTTAATGCATTTACATGCCACGTCAGGTGTCTAATGCATTTATATGCCATGATAGGTGTTTAATGCATGTACATGCCATGTTAGATGTTTAATGCATTTACATGCCATGTTAGGTGTGTTATGTATTTACACGACATGTTAGGTGTTTAATGCATTTACATTCCATATTAGGTGTCTAATGCATTTACATGCCATGATAGGTGTTTAATGCATTTACATGCCATGTTAGGTGTTTAATGCATTTACATACATTATTTGGTGCTTAATGCATTTACATGTCATATTAGGTGCTTAATGCATTTTAAATGAAAGTTGTCGGTTTGTATGCTGTTCTGTTTTATATGCTGCATGCTCTACTCATGTGAGACGATGATACTACGGCTCCCAAGTGTCGTTTTACCTGCCTAGCTTTACAATTTTTAGAGGTATCACCTGTTGGCATGTCAGAAAGACATTTATTTATGCTTTAACGAACGTGAGCTCGTGATTATAACATAAAACAAACAACCTTTTTTCTAATACACTAGACAGAACACTACAAACTTATTACACCATAAAGGATTGAAACTAGTCCAGTTAAATCCAATATTAAACTACATTATTACATTTGATGTTGGTCATGTGTGAAATCTCTAGATACCTTTTCAATTTTTTATGTATTTCGGTAAATGTTTTTAAAGTTGTTGCCAGTCAAAGTCGCCATTACTCCTTTCTTTTACAAACTTGTAAAATATTCTACCACTGGTTGTATAATGATAGGTATGTCAAGTTCCATTTCTACGCAAACCATATACCTACTAGAACTCAATTCCATTTCACAATATTAGTATTCGTGTGCTTCATCAACTGGTCTAGGGAAAAGAGTATGTCTTGTCTATCAAGAAGACATGATAATACACTGCGTATATTGCTTCCATTAATTTTCATATCCCTCCTCGATTTCTGAAAATAAGTTCTATTCTTTTTGACGGAAATGAAATTGAATCCTTTCGAGCAACGTCATTCTTCAGTTATACTCAGTTTGTTTGTTTTCTAAGGAAAGGTCCAAACTGACCAGGAGTCAATTATGAAGTATAATCATTGTGTTACTGGTCACGAGAACTTTAAGAAGAATACCGGAGATATCTCTCGTAATTCACATGCAAGAAGCTATTCAAGAGGAGGAGAAAATACTGTCCAAAGTCATTTGATCTCAACCCTTAATTCATGCGGGGAATACGTTGGCAATTGCTTGCCGAAGAACGCACCCAAAGAGAACTTGCAGGTAATTGCGCATACAATATTAAGTATCCAAATACATGAACCGTCTCCCGTGGCCGAGTAGTTAATGCATCCCGCCTTTGGAGTGGGAGGTTGAAGGTTCGAATCCCGGTAGGGGTCCGTTCTGATATGGCCGGATGACGAGCCGCCAGCTAATTAAATAATAGTTAACGTGCGCTTACCTGCCTGGTGTCTGGCATTAAAGGATATGAATCGGGAAGTAAATGTGCTCAGAAATGAATGGCCCTTTAAATACGGGTGACACTGTAATAGATAAACACTTAACATTTCTTTTACAGAAACGACGTAACAAATGAAACCACTTCAGCAACGGGATAACTATCAAATATGGCACCCAAAGATTAAAAGACAATGTAAAGCTGAACATGTGCCAAGGACAACAAACATGTTATTGTATATTGCATACAAAAAAGATGCGTCAGAATTAATCATATCCTGAATATGTTCGCATATTCTGTGAAATAAAGTCAAGTTTGAGAAACCCGAAAAATCGGTCAATGGCGCTACCGGGAATCGAACCCAGGTCTACGGATTGCCGGTCCGTTATGCTAACCACTACACCACAGCGACCTGACGTCATTTTCGTGTAAATTTATCTTGTATAAATTCTATGAAAGACTGCTTAATATAAAATTATTTTGCAGCATGAATGCTTAATATCCCCTAGCATATCCAGACCAACAACTATGCAATGTAGAATTCTATATAATGAATCTAATACAAGTCGTTCGTTTTTTATACCATTCACCTCATTACCATTCTATGTGCACATTTGCAAAAAGAACTATGTGTTCACATTTCAATATTTTGTTTTCAAATGTTATAGATACTGGTCAAAATTGTTAACCCGTCAGAACTTCATCACATAGATTTCTATCATGCTGCTGGAACGTCATCTGTTGATATTGCCTGCACGTAGCTGTAAGCTACATATCAAACTATCGAAATAAATTCGATGTAAATGTCAGTATCCCGTTTGTCGTTCTTGAGCACATTATAGAGTCATGATAATTATTAATAGCGAACATTCTCAAAATACAAAATGGCGAGTTTGCATTTTTATCAGTATTGATGATGATTATTGGTCGAGTATTTATAAACTATTTAATATAAACGAGGATTCGGAACACGAGGAGTTCAATAATTTCTGTAATTTACGAACAGGAAAATATTTTATTATCATATTGCAAATAAGCTCTTCATTATTCAAATTACCTTTTCATGGTTACTTCTGTGAGACGAATGTGACGTTACATTATTTTTTATTATCCTGATGAATTATTGAAAATTATGTGTTTATGATGTACGTGCAACTTACTAGTGTTTGATGCCAGATTTCAATACGAAGTATTTCTTGTAAATTGACTGATATGCACAATGCACTGTTATAATATTAACTTATTTTGAGGTATATTTGTGTATATTTGTTCACCGACCTGACCGAGGTCGTAGAACAATCTTATACTGTTTAGGACAACTTACTAGACGACAAGGACAAAATAGGTCATAGTTAACTTGTATCGAAAAGAATAACTACAATACGAATATTGTAGTGCCACATATAGTCCGCGTCGCATATAGTTCGCACACTCATCAAATGACGATGACTTTTACTATGACTAGTCACACAATAGCTACATGCGGCATGACCATGCCTTTTCGCCGCATATAGTTTGCCTCGTTACGTATTTAGTTCGTGATGAGGCGAACTATATGTGGCGCGGACTATATGTGGCACTACAGAGCTTATTGAAACATCGATTTTTGATAAAAGTTACACCCAAAAATATTACAAAGTCATGTGATTACCGAGAATGAAAAATGATTCTTCAGGCAGTTTTGTATGATTGGTGTTCAGTATTCACGCAGGAGAATGACGTCAGCACAAGGCGTTTATGTTTGAGGTGTCTTTAAAGCGGCTCACCATATTTTATGTAATTAAGTTACGTTAGGAACTTTTTTACATAATTATTTGGGAAGGAATGTCATTCGTGCCGACGAAAATATAGTTTTCCACTGAATTTGACATAACTTGCAATACATTAAACATTTCGAGAGTTAATTATGATATATAGAGTTAAACGAACGAGGAAATATTGATAAGTATTCCATAATCTGATGTTTTTCATTTCAAGAGTGGAAGCTTTTTATAAGAATTATGTACACATTCTGAAGTGACGTCATCATTTTGTAGCTTACATTTGCATCCGTTCTTAATAGTGTAATTGCTGTAAAACAAAATGTCCGATTTTAATACTTTTAGTATTTATTGAAACCTGAAACATATATTTAGTAGAAAGTGTAAAAACCTGGAAATAGAATTTATGTCACAAGTTTTGTCGTGGGCCAGCTCAAATGTTATGCTATTTGAAGTTAACTGTTGCAAATAATTTTGCTGGCTCTTTTTCCAGCGCAGGCATTTATGCATATTCGGCGGTATTGGTTTTCTGCAAGGGACAAATTTACCAATAGGATTTTCTCCATAGCTTCGTAACTTAGAATAATATTTGAAGCCAGATTACATCGGGAACATAAATGTCAATGCAAAGAATTATGATATTTAGTTTAATGTTCAATGTACGAAGTTGTTTTATTCCCAAGTGATTAGTTTTATGAATAGTAATATAACTTAATGTCAGAAATTACGTATCAGTGGTTCGCATTTAGTTTTCTTTGTCAAATTAATAAAACAGTTTAGCTTGCTTCAATGTGACTGTAGGAATTAAATGATACAGTTGTGTATGTCTATTGAGATGATAGTTCAATTGTACAATGATTAACAATTGTGTCAGTACCAAAATCAATAAGCTCTTCCTTTTTCTCTCCCAGTTATGTCAAGGACTGGTTCGGCATGCGAACGAAACCATTAAACGTACTAATTAATATGCAATTTGGAATGAGGGTTTTATTTTCTTGATAAAACGTAAACAAAGTAGGCTTACCAAAATCACAACAGTCTATAGTTCTACACCGTTTGTTGGCAATTACCTTGTAATTCAGTCGGCATTTTCCGTGAAAGTCATTCGGCAATTCCCGTTATGATGAGTTTGACGGAAACAACCGAGGTGTATCGATTGTATTAAGGTTAGGGTTACGTTGTTGTGTAAGATTGATAACTCTCGTAGAAATATTAACAAAGTCTTTTTCAGTACCCTCCCTTACTTTGTTGTACATTTTATAGTTACTGTATATTCAATATTAGTTGAGAATACTACCACAGTTAGTGTGTGCACAATATTTTAAAACAAAAACATGTTTGCATTGGCTGATCACCTCACTGTTTGTTTACAACCGTTCTCAAGTAAAAACACACGGACTGTACAACATATACGCATTTATATGGTTCCGTTTATTGACCAAGTCATTTCCACCTATGTCATAGTGGTGTAATTAAGTCTGCTTGCGTGAGTATGTGAGTGATTGGAATCCACAGTGCAAACTCTCTAGAGCGACCCATTCATGAGTAAACACTGTTTGGAATGCACAGTGCAAACTCTCTAAAGCGGATCATTCATGAGTAAAACAGTGTTTGGAATCCACAGTGCAAACTCTCTAAAGCGGCCCATTCATGAGTAAAACACTGTTTGGAATACACAGTGCAAATTCTCTAGAGCGGCCAATCATGAGAAAAACAATGTTTGGACTCCACAGTGCAAAGTCTCTAGAGCTGCCCATTCATGAGTAAAACAATGTTTGGAATCCACAGTGCAAAGTCTATAAAGCGACCCATTCATGAGTAAAACACTGTTTGGAATCCACAGTGCAAAGTCTCTAGAGCTGCCCATTCATGAGTAAAACACTGTTTGGAATCCACAGTGCAAAGTTTGTAAAGCGGCCTATTCATGAGTAAAACAATGTTTGGAATCCACAGTGCAAAATCTCCAAAGCGGCCCATTCATGAGTAAAACACTGTTTAGAATCCACATTGCAAAATCTCCAAAGCGGCCCATTCATGATTAAGACATAGTTTGGAATCCACAGTATAAACTCCCTAAAGCGGCCCATTCATGTGTAAAACACTGTTTGGAATCCACAGTGCAAAGTCTCTAGAGCGGTCCATTGAACGTGCAAAGGCCTACATAGAAATGTATACTTTTGACACGAGGAACAGCGATGAGTCGAACACACTACCACTAAGCAAAACGCGGATATTGTTTTATTTATATGATATAAAGTCTAACAAAATGTTTGATGCAGAAAAGAAAAAGAAATATATAAAATACCATGTGAACGAAATGGCGCGTTATGTACACCATACTTCCTATTGATCAAGATGAATTCGTCTGTACAGAATTGTAATAAACAATGTTTAAATCATCACAAATTCTGCTGACAATGAGGTAAGTATTATAATTCCAATACTATTATATGAAGTCAAAAGTACATAATATGTATGGCATAGTCATTCCTTTGCAAATTACATTGTTATCAATCCATATTTAAGCGATTTTTAATAATTTTTCCATGCCATATTTTTTCGTTTAAACTGGTAAATCGCAAATATGTGCCATTTTAACGTTTATGAACAAAATTAATTGTGTGACCTTGAATTCATTTTACTACAGAAGCGGGTATGTGCCAAACATTTGGAACAATTGGAAGAAATTTGGAAAATGCAGTTTACGATGTATGTTTATCTGAACCATGATATAATTAATTTATAATCATTTTTAAGCCACAAAACATACCAATCAGTCAGCACTCGGGGACGACAAAAACTGCGTATAATTCCGAGCCAAGGGAAGTTCTGGTGTAAATGTAGCAAGTAGAAACCGAAATAACGCTATAACTACAAAACCAGGGCAAATTTACATAAAGAATGTAGACGCATTATTGCGATCCGAATGAAATAAAGAAGACAATCGCAAAGACTTAAAATATGTGAGTCTCCACTATTTCTAGTTCGATTGTGTAATGCCATTTCAATTTAACACACATTGTTTGTCTTGTGGTAAGAATGCTAAAAGTGTGTTTCCAGTGAGAAAATATCGAAAGGGACAGACATAACTCATGGGCTGATCAGGCAGGTAGGCGCATGGTAACCATTATTTAACTTGCTGGCGGCATACCAACCGGCCATATCGGAACGGACCCCTACCGGGATTTGAACTTTCGACCTCCCGCTGGATGTCTAAACCACTCGGCGACGGGAGACTATGTCAGACACATATAACCCACGTTAGATAACATTTAGACGTGATTTATGTTCAACGCATTTTGCAATAAAACAATCTCACCCTTTAACGCGTTTTGCTATTCTGTATTCCTTACTCTAGAGAGCTTCTGAATTTATGGAGGGGAATGCAACTCTTTCCGACAACAACGTGTGTGTCTTTTTTATTATACCATACTAGCTTCACTAGTCACCATCAACTCGTGGACACTATATTTCTTACAAAATAATTAGTGTAAATGTTTTATTGCAGTAAAGAGTGGTGTGTTTTTAATAGCTTTCAAGCCTGTATGAATGTTTAGGTATTCGTAATATGATTTATGTCGTACACTCTTGTGCTAGCCGCCTTTCTTTAACGCGCAAACCTGATAAAGAGTATAGCCAAGTGTGCAATTTACAAGTTAACAAAACATTTTCGTCGAATGTTTTGGCACTGATATTGACACGATGTTATACTCTACGTGATGTTATAATGAATATGTGAAATAATGTTTGAGCTAAGCTTCGCATTCAAATCCGTACCTGTAGGACAAGTTAGTAGCCTAAGGTTTTTTTTGCTTAGGTTAATGCCCTGTATAAGTATTACTAGTATGTTTGGCATAAATATTAACGAAGCTTTTAATCGAATTGAGTTGGCATATGTAAAGAACGGTTGCAAGGTATGTGATGGATATGAGACGCAGTGTCCGAACTGTTGTTACTGTGCATCACTGCTGACGCAATGTATATAACAATGAATAAATAACTCGAGTATGAATAGACACATACAAAGTGCACAGCCATTCAAAAAGCACATTGAAACATGAACGCATGTACCTAATTCAAGAGCAAAATACACTCATAATAATTTTACATATGAAACATGTAACATAACTGCTATCGCTAATAAAAGGATTTTACTAAGTAATATGGAGGGGATTTCTTTAACTTGTCAAGGTCAGATTGATTCTGTTTCCTGTTAGTCTGATGAATCATGTACGATATAACCACGTAAGCATTTATAATATTAAGCTGATTTCCGAATTAATTAAATTTCAATTTACACCAAATACAGATTTCAATCAAGACCACTTTCAAAGCCATACTGTGTAGATTGTATCAGCATGTACATGAGTTATCTACAGTATACAAGCATGTTTATCAGAGTGAATTTATCAAAGCATTCAAGTATTTACTAATTATACGTAATTTCTTTCCTACAAGAATCCGGGTTGACTGAGATTTGTTTCTAGAAAGGCCAAAGTCAAAATTTAAAATCACTTGTAAATGTCAAATAACATAACATAGTTTTATTCAGCATTAAATGTTACAATAGAGGTTAAGATGTAAACCTTATGCTCGACTTCATCATTTACTTTTTATCTATATACATGTATACTGTTTTACCACACAAACATAAAGACGGCCCGTAAATTCTAACTCCTAGATCAGCCACCTTATGTTTATTAAAGATGCATTTCCTGAAGTGTTGCTACATTGGTTAAGGCATCTTTAACATTAACTTTTGTTTCGTTCTAATTAGGCATTGTTCTTCATAAATACACCATAAATGAAGTCTGCGTATAAATCTTCTGCTGTGGAGAAGTTTTCAGGTGTATTTCATTCCACAAATGTACATCTTGTCTTATTTTATATGACTCAAAAAAGTTTTAGTAAAAACCACGTGGTGTTAAAACGGACGAATTTGAAGTACTTCCGCAACTTAGATTTTGTTAGACTTTTGATATGTTGTTCTACGTAAATTTGTCTTTCATAAACAGTGAAACCCATTTCTGTTGCAATTATTTGAAGGTTTGGCCTTTTTTGACGTGAAATGACTAGACTATAAACAAAGATAATGGGTAAGTGTAAGAAGGAAATGATGTGGTGATTTCTTCCTTTTTTCAATAGCTTTCACTCTATTCTGGAACGGAAGTTAGCACTCTGTGATATTTAATTCAAGGAAATCTGGCTGCGTTAACTGAACACTACATGTATAGCTGAAACAAATGCGTAACACCCAATAAAAATAAAGACAGAAAACGAAAGTTTATCAATTTTTAATACATTTGCTGAAGATTCGTCATCTTCCAGAACAGTTTGATGGAGATCAGTATATAAGCATTCAATTTTCAAAATGACTATGTCTTGCTCTTAAGATAATCTAGACAGTATGTAAATTGCAGTAGTGTAGCATAATAATTTTTAAAAGTTTTAGAGTCTAAAATTGTTAAAAACTGCAACCAAAGACATTAAAAGTAGTTCAAACAATGTTTTGAGAAAAGCAAACAAGCCGTGATTATACCTCAAACACAAAGTTTGTGTCATTCTCTGAGATTTTTGGCCCAAATGACACATCTGTGCGAAATTGATTTATTAACATATCTGAATGCAGGGATATATGGAGGTCACTACAAAACAACTTTTGTGCAAAACGACACTGTTTCAGGTAATTACAGCACTTTTAACACAGTAATCAAGACTACAAACATTTCTGACATTCACAAATTTAATACACCAAATATGTTTTCGGATACAATCATAATTTTTTACAAAATAATATATGTTTATTGTTCTTTTTTTATGAATAAATTGACCTTACATTGTTTTGCTTCTGATCGCCGTTGAATCATTAATCTTAGACTGAAATGTTTCAATTAGCTGTTGCAATGAGTGTGAAAACATGACCCCATCGTTATTGCGTTTTCTCAGGAACGATGCTCAGTGCATTTGGGCCAAAAATCTCAGAGAATGCCTAACATAATAATCAAAATCTAGCATATAGAGTTATATACAACAAAATATATACATACAGACATTTGTTAAACACAAAGTAAACTGTAGATCAAGGGGAAACAGTGATGACAAAATATTGAATTATGTAATCAACGTTTTTTGATCAAACAGTCCCCAAGGCAGACCCTTATCTACTAATACTACCAGAAAATGTACTTGCAGTAGTATGATGACAGTATCGATAATGACATTAATGACTGGCAAAAGGAATAACTGATTTTGAATTGTTGTTCAAGGTGTTAGCACCCTAAGTAGGTTTCGTAATTTCCCTTCATGTATGGAAACTAGAAAACAATTATGATATATTTCTAAATCTTACATAATATTATGTCAATTTAAGTTCCCTGCACTTTCAAGTTGTTTAAAAATTGTGGCAGTCATTCACTATAATTACAATTTTTTTAATGCGTGTTTATTGAAATGTTTTAAAAACAATAAATTTATTGATAAAGGCAGGTAATTCACTGAATTAAAATGTTCTTAAAAGATTGCATTTAAACTTTAGCAGTAACATGCTTTGGCAACAAGGTCAATTTCGTATGTTTTACAACTAGTTGATTTAACTGGAATAAATCATACTTTGGAATGAAATAATCAAATTGCAGTGAAATCATACATTCGAAAAACGTGACGGTACTCTGTTCATTTTTTTTTAAATTTTGGTCGATGCATGTCTCTAAAATGTGGATATGGTTCATGTAATATCACACAGATAACTTTTATAGAAGACAGTTTGATGCCCGACTGACATTTGGGTTTTCTAAACAACTGTTTAAATGAAAGTTGCCAATTTCAAACATCTTTATGACACAAACATCACAAAAAGAATATTTTGTTTTTATTCTTTTACATTGTTTGTACTTTTCTTAAATCTGAAAGTCTGTTAAGTACTCAGAAATATGGAGAATTAAGTAAAATTGTAAATCTTCATTTATCGGTTCATTTTTAAAGGTTAACGTTTTTCATAGAAGTCAAGGCCATTACATATTTTTGGAATGATAAAAGAAACAAATTCAAATTATATCCGCATTATTGTATAGATTGAATTAACAGCTGTTTCATTTGCTTTTAATATTGTGCCCGTAAGGGTGCTAAAACGTTAAATGGATGTTAAAGGTCTTAACAAGGGTCATATGAATAGATGAAACAGTTACTTAAAACACATTCCTAAGTAACCGATGCACAATGTAATTCTACATTACAATATTTAAGACATAAACGGGATATATGGATATATAGAATACTACACAGGTTAAAAACAAGATCAGTTCACTTGCACAAACTACATACACTCAACTGCTTTTCTAATTGGTCAATTTTTATATTATCATACTTTTCAAAATTAAAAACAGAGAAATATAAATTGTCTAACATTGTTTTATTTCATTCTTACCCATCCCATAATGCTTTGAAATCCAAAATTCACAAACGATTATACAAAAAAGTCGACCTGTAAAGATTTCTGTCAAAATTATGAAATGCAGAAATGTGGGATGACCAATTAGAAATATGTTTGAGTGTATTGCTTATTTCAGAAAGTTGAAACACCAATGGTTTTGCCATGCAAATAAATAAAATGCCATGTACAATCGACATATCCGATGCATATATCCAACAATCTGTCTTCTCACATAATACCCGATAAATTTAATCGATAATGGAAGCAATCGATCGCTACTGTTCCGTATCTTTCGACAATTTCCGGAAGATCACCGACGCAAATCGTAAGTCATTAATGAGGGTCATAAAACCCCAGAGTCATAAACACCGGATTAGCAATAGTATTAGGCCTTAGGTGTTTTAAGTTACAGTGGTTTTAGCGGGACATTTATACATAAGAAAACAGAAGTGTATTTTTATGTTTTATAATTGTCGTTATTTTTATACATTTCAACAGAGACTATATATATACCTATCTTATATCTCAGATTTCAAACATAATATATGTCTCTATTATTTAATATATAGCAATTAAACGCTTGTACACATATTTTAATGACTATCAATATACATTTATATTTTACGGCTCACACAAACTCATTTTAAAGTGTGACGTTATATATTTAACTTCCCTACTCCTGCATATTTAAGTTTAGTCCACTTTTTATTTTATTTCATAACGCTCTTCAGTAAATCAATTAATTTTTCTTTCTTTCTTAATTTTGTGCTGGCTCCCTTCTTTTTCAATAAAATCTTAATTTCCTGTTCGGTCATGTCGTCGAAGTTAACACTAGAACATATATTTCTTGTTGGTGATTTTCATGCGCGAATTCAATTTCCCTATTTATCCTAAGTTTTTTGGCCGATCTTGACATGTAAATTCTACTTTCCCAATAGTCACTATTGTCTTTATTATATGTTCTTTTTTTGTCGTTCAATCATGCTTGTTCGATTTCATTTGATGAATTTGCTTCAATATATCATTAGTTTTCTCGACACCTTGTCCAGAAAACTGGATTAAACTACCTAGTCTGGATACAAACATTTTATTATTTTAACATTTCCATTCATCTTACTGCAGTACTATGCGCTAATTATCCTTGTTTAATGACCCTTGAAACTTTGACCATCGTTCTGATAAGCCCGAGGCATTGATAATTACGGATTAACTTTAATACCTTTAATTATTGTCGTCTATGAAATTGCGGCAATATATGTGCCAAATAGACCGTGCATGGGTTTAAGCCGAATAGTATACGTATTAACAACCTTGTCATTTTTAAAGTACATAATTATAAACGTAATTGTATTTCAACATTTATCATCGTTAAAAATTAATAAATAATACTATAGAGAAACATGAAAACATCATATAGCTTTAAAAAGTATCACGTTTATACATGTATAATAGTTAATGGTATGTGTATAACATGCTGAAACTATAGAACGTAATCATTATATTCCTTGTTAGCATCGAATCTCGGACTGCATAGTCACGCATATAGATGACTATATATGGTACAATTACATAACAGCATACCGTAAAAAAGTAACTTCGAGTAACTATTCCCGACACTTTAATATTTTACTAAGTGCATTAGAGAGTCATATAAAGTGTATACAAACTTTTCCTGAATAAATACAAATGTACATATAAAATATTACTTCTAGTAAAATGTGCATATGACCACTTTCGCTAAATATACTTAAAGCTTTTTGATAATGACTGTCTTAAATTAATACTTACATTTGTTCTTCTTTTATTAAGGTACAGGTGTGACAATACTTATTTTGGTGTGAAATTTCAAAACTTGACAAAGTAAGAAGAAACCCCTTTTTGCAATAAAATAAATTTCATACATATACATTCTTTAGCTGATACAAATGACTAATACACAAATTAGTAATTATTACCAAGTGTTTTTTTTCAATTTCAAGACCTTTTAAGATAACATGTAATTCAGATTATTAACAATTTATAATATAATTCAACAGTATTTCTATTATTACCCTGAACCTGTTCGAAAGGCTCTATAACTTTAATCATTCATTGTCAAGATTTCTATAATCCGCACTGAAGGGAGTTTTATTGCCGTGCTATAAAAACATAAACGGACCGCAAACCCGATTAACTTCGTTAGTTTCCGTTAGTTTCCGCTACTGTTTAACGGACTAAACCGAACATATAAAATAATTACAGGTGGTTTGACAAAAGTATTAATTCCCCCGCCTAATTTTTTTTCAATTTCACATTTAAAAACATCATTGTTTCAAAAAATGTATATTTTATATGAAAGTGAATGCGAACCTCAAAAAAGTTTTAAAGGGAAAAAGTTATAGCTAATTAAACAACAAAATTTGATGGATTTTTCAGTGAAATTACCGACTTTGTATGTAATTCAATAGGAATATAGGGTCACTCTATGTTTGTATGAATTCCCCCACCTAAATTCTGTCTCTTATTATTTATTTTTATATATTTGAAATCCTAAGATTTTGTTCTTTCCAAATCTGAATGCGAACTTGAAATATGTTAATAAATAAGAAAGTTATTCCCTAATTTGTTAAACGTCCCTTCTTATTTCTATATAGCCGATTATCGATTTTTTAGTTATCGGCAGAAGACAAATTGTTGCATATCTATATAAGTTAATGAAAACTATAGTAAGTTAGTACGCCACAAGGATGCAACGATCACCATCCATCAAGACTTCACGACGAACAATCAATGGATTAAATTTGTCCAATGAGGGCAACCAAATGACGGTATCGGATTATATTGCGATTTTCAGAACCGACCTAATTTTATTTCTATTTTAATTAAAAAGAATCATCTAGACCATTACGGCAGACATAACTGTACGTGTGTGACATACAAATAAAATTGAAATTACTAAATTTAAACTAAATATATCGTTCAAAACACCTTACTTCTTACTTGAAATTCAATGATTTCTTTTTATCGGTAATATTCTCACTGCGTAAATATACATTATATAGATTCTCAACAAACCAAATGCTTTTTTCTCCCAATTCATAAAATTTGTATTTCAAACATCAGCATTTTACTCCAATTTCATTACCAAATTTACAATTCCAATCATATTTCATAAACAAACTTCAATAATCAGTGCATATTCCATTTACACACATCAACATTTCACTCGTATTTTATAAACGTACATAAATATGCTACTAATTGCTAATAAACGAACTCTCACATTTCACTCACTAAACATGCGCATTTCACTCACTGTTCATAAAAAACGCCAAAATGTTATTAATAATCATAAGTAATATAAATGCAATGTAATGATAAAATGCATCTTATAAATATACAATACTATATAAATACAGTGGTAAAGTCAACAAGACAAAGAGAAATAACATAACAGCAAAAAAAAAGATTACTGAGTACAAAAGAAAGAAATACAACTACATATACGTGCTGGATATAGAATCGTCACTTACACATAAATGACACTAAACCCATTTTTAATTTCATTTTAAAATTTGACAATAATAATATTGTATTGAGTATAGTAAATAAATCTGCTTGAAAAGTCCAGATTATTATCAGTAGATTATCAAAATGCTACTTAACAGAATTATTCCTACCAGTATTTGATTAATAAATTATCAATTTAGGTTCTTTTACCTCATAACATTTCCGTGCTCAGATGAGATGCGCGCCTCGCAGGCCATATTCCTCAGTGCGCCAGTGCTTCTCGTACTGAGCAGACGTGATTGTTCAGTCGGTCATAATCCGTATGTACTCTGTGTAACATTGATACTTAGGTTTACCGAGATCATTTTACTTCTTATATATGTCTAACCCAATAGGTTAGAATTTTTACATAGTATTTTAAAGTGATTTAGCATTTAAAACAAATTTGTGGGTGTGTTTAGTAATTTTTCTTGGAATACCCCAACAATCTATATGTAAAACAGCAGACCACATGATCAAGATACGCAAAATATAGTCCGTTGTCTGCTGAAAATAAATACACCACACACATAGTGGAGACGTTTGTCACAAATATGGCTGCTACCATGCTGAAGCATGGTGAAATGGCAAAGACTAAAGACAAAATGTTTTCAGACAGGCTTAAGAAAGCCACGTCAGAAAAGGTAAAATGAAAGCAGGCCCATCTTCGGGAAATTCCTTAGTAAAATCGTCAATTAAACCTTAAACAGCTCCTCCACCCACCCAGAACTTTAACGCAGAAGCGTTGTCATATTTGCGGACAATAAACTCTAACATAATTAAAACCCACGATAAGGTGGAAAAGTTGCCTCAAAGGGTGGACTTCTTGTATAATGAGAATGTCGACGAAATTATGACATTAGTTGTTTTTCAGAAAATGCTGAACCATGTGACAACGAAGACGGTGAGAATGATGAAAAGAGGTTGTTGAATGATTAGTTAGTGACAGTGGCTTCGGAAAGTTCTGTAACACGTTTCAGAAGAGTGATTTAACCGACAAAGCAATTCACTCACTATTGGCCTGTTTAGTGAATGAAACGTTTAAAGAAGGTATGTCTGACGAAAACTATCAAGAGCTTAATAAGGACACTTTTGTATGGTGACGGTATTGTCAAATATATCAAAGATATCCAAGAAATGAACAAAATCAGTCGTAACGTTTCCTTTAACCGTCTCCAAAATGGGAACAGAAGATATTTCAAGGGTGGTGGACGTTTACTTCGCGGGAACAGGCGAATGCCATATACAAGACCTGGTGGAGCTCCGTATAAAGGGGGTCAGAGTTTGCCCTTCAAGTCAAAACACTTACCGAGGGCGGAGGCCAACTAGAAGATGTAATGGAAGCAGAAAGTTTCTAAGCAGGTAGGCTTAAACATTTTGAACATGTGGACATTTCAGTAATAGTACCTTAAATTATATGAAACCCTCATGCCCTTTATTATAGTTGTATATATTGTATCATAAAATAATCTCAAAATTACACAGCCACTTAAAATCGTCCTCCCTTGTTCTTTATCCAAACAGCGTAAACAAAGCCATTGAGTTTTCCGATATGCAGCAAACCAGAAGGTTTGGTTAGTAAAAGGTGAGTGTTGTCGTATATTTTGTCTTTGTACTAAAAACAGTAATTGGTTTTCAAAAATAAGGCAAAGTAGTACCATTTTTAAATGCTCTTTCTTGACGCAGAACCCAATCCCAGTTTGTAACTTGATTTCTGGGTGGCGCTAGACCTTTTACGACTTTCGCAGGTCCGTGCCAGAAATTTAGAAAATGTCATATTCGGTGCATATTTGATAAAATTCCACCAAAAAAAACAAAGATATGGCGCCTATAACTCAATCCACGTCCGTTCGGTACTCTTTTACTCAGGTGGATATGTCGGTAAGAGAAATGAGTTTTGCAAGAACTGGACGACTTTTTTGTGACATCATGATAAAATTTCGCGATGGTGTCTTGCTAGAACCTTTTCATTTACTTCACACAGGTTATCAATTAACAGACGATCCATTGTCGGGCCTATGTATTATAGGCATGTAAGTATTTTCATCGCAGGTTTCTTGACGATTCAAAGGAGTGTAAATATCATGTTGTCCTGATGCTACATTGTCTCTATGTATTTCTTCATGATTGACCGTATCGGGTTGACTTTCTTCAACAAATGCATAAATGTTCACACCTTCTGAAGCATTGAAAGTCATTGTTGCATCATCGTAATGTATATATTCATGTTGTTCAGGCGTAGCTTCTTCTTTACCGGTAGTAGTGTTCTTTCTGAGCCTAAAAATGCAGAAAAAGGGTTTTGCAATATGCTCAAACGAAACATGGCTAGTCTAGGACTGTCATTCGATTTTTACGGTACTAGAGGTTGCTTGCATCCTTCTGAAACTGACGAAAATTCTGGATCATCGATCGCATTTGCAAGGATCGGAAACAAATTGAAAATATTCCACTGTTAGTAACAATTGTACAGTCACGTTTGTATTGTTCCATGATATGTATTCAGTCACACAGCTTGGAAGAATTGTAGCGAAGGCATTCAAGCGGCGTCAATATATTCTGGCGAATTTGATTTATTAACATTTCTGAATGCATGGATATTCTCAATTTATATGTTTATAAATGCGTAAGAATTTTATTATTAAATCTATCTTTCATGGAACACTGTACTTATACATATAATCACTTGTTATCAAAATAATTATTTTGTCTTCTTATACCATTTGTTTTCAATGTTCAATGTTCTCATATCTTCATTTTGAAATACTGTTGTATTAACATTCAAATGTCAACTTCTCTTGCATATGTTTATATTTCTATAACGAAACCTGTCATTGTTTCACTAAACACATTTATATCGCACTGTTATGTATATAACTATATGTAAACTGAGATAGGATATGTTCTTACAATGTCCAAATATTTAATTTATTTTGGTCGATGCATGTCTCTAAAATGTGGATATGGTTCATGTAATATCACACAGATAACTTTTATAGAAGACAGTTTGATGCCCGACTGACATTTGGGTTTTCTAAACAACTGTTTAAATGAAAGTTGCCAATTTCAAACATCTTTATGACACAAACATCACAAAAAGAATATTTTGTTTTTATTCTTTTACATTGTTTGTACTTTTCTTAAATCTGAAAGTCTGTTAAGTACTCAGAAATATGGAGAATTAAGTAAAATTGTAAATCTTCATTTATCGGTTCATTTTTAAAGGTTAACGTTTTTCATAGAAGTCAAGGCCATTACATATTTTTGGAATGATAAAAGAAACAAATTCAAATTATATCCGCATTATTGTATAGATTGAATTAACAGCTGTTTCATTTGCTTTTAATATTGTGCCCGTAAGGGTGCTAAAACGTTAAATGGATGTTAAAGGTCTTAACAAGGGTCATATGAATAGATGAAACAGTTACTTAAAACACATTCCTAAGTAACCGATGCACAATGTAATTCTACATTACAATATTTAAGACATAAACGGGATATATGGATATATAGAATACTACACAGGTTAAAAACAAGATCAGTTCACTTGCACAAACTACATACACTCAACTGCTTTTCTAATTGGTCAATTTTTATATTATCATACTTTTCAAAATTAAAAACAGAGAAATATAAATTGTCTAACATTGTTTTATTTCATTCTTACCCATCCCATAATGCTTTGAAATCCAAAATTCACAAACGATTATACAAAAAAGTCGACCTGTAAAGATTTCTGTCAAAATTATGAAATGCAGAAATGTGGGATGACCAATTAGAAATATGTTTGAGTGTATTGCTTATTTCAGAAAGTTGAAACACCAATGGTTTTGCCATGCAAATAAATAAAATGCCATGTACAATCGACATATCCGATGCATATATCCAACAATCTGTCTTCTCACATAATACCCGATAAATTTAATCGATAATGGAAGCAATCGATCGCTACTGTTCCGTATCTTTCGACAATTTCCGGAAGATCACCGACGCAAATCGTAAGTCATTAATGAGGGTCATAAAACCCCAGAGTCATAAACACCGGATTAGCAATAGTATTAGGCCTTAGGTGTTTTAAGTTACAGTGGTTTTAGCGGGACATTTATACATAAGAAAACAGAAGTGTATTTTTATGTTTTATAATTGTCGTTATTTTTATACATTTCAACAGAGACTATATATATACCTATCTTATATCTCAGATTTCAAACATAATATATGTCTCTATTATTTAATATATAGCAATTAAACGCTTGTACACATATTTTAATGACTATCAATATACATTTATATTTTACGGCTCACACAAACTCATTTTAAAGTGTGACGTTATATATTTAACTTCCCTACTCCTGCATATTTAAGTTTAGTCCACTTTTTATTTTATTTCATAACGCTCTTCAGTAAATCAATTAATTTTTCTTTCTTTCTTAATTTTGTGCTGGCTCCCTTCTTTTTCAATAAAATCTTAATTTCCTGTTCGGTCATGTCGTCGAAGTTAACACTAGAACATATATTTCTTGTTGGTGATTTTCATGCGCGAATTCAATTTCCCTATTTATCCTAAGTTTTTTGGCCGATCTTGACATGTAAATTCTACTTTCCCAATAGTCACTATTGTCTTTATTATTTGTTCTTTTTTTGTCGTTCAATCATGCTTGTTCGATTTCATTTGATGAATTTGCTTCAATATATCATTAGTTTTCTCGACACCTTGTCCAGAAAACTGGATTAAACTACCTAGTCTGGATACAAACATTTTATTATTTTAACATTTCCATTCATCTTACTGCAGTACTATGCGCTAATTATCCTTGTTTAATGACCCTTGAAACTTTGACCATCGTTCTGATAAGCCCGAGGCATTGATAATTACGGATTAACTTTAATACCTTTAATTATTGTCGTCTATGAAATTGCGGCAATATATGTGCCAAATAGACCGTGCATGGGTTTAAGCCGAATAGTATACGTATTAACAACCTTGTCATTTTTAAAGTACATAATTATAAACGTAATTGTATTTCAACATTTATCATCGTTAAAAATTAATAAATAATACTATAGAGAAACATGAAAACATCATATAGCTTTAAAAAGTATCACGTTTATACATGTATAATAGTTAATGGTATGTGTATAACATGCTGAAACTATAGAACGTAATCATTATATTCCTTGTTAGCATCGAATCTCGGACTGCATAGTCACGCATATAGATGACTATATATGGTACAATTACATAACAGCATACCGTAAAAAAGTAACTTCGAGTAACTATTCCCGACACTTTAATATTTTACTAAGTGCATTAGAGAGTCATATAAAGTGTATACAAACTTTTCCTGAATAAATACAAATGTACATATAAAATATTACTTCTAGTAAAATGTGCATATGACCACTTTCGCTAAATATACTTAAAGCTTTTTGATAATGACTGTCTTAAATTAATACTTACATTTGTTCTTCTTTTATTAAGGTACAGGTGTGACAATACTTATTTTGGTGTGAAATTTCAAAACTTGACAAAGTAAGAAGAAACCCCTTTTTGCAATAAAATAAATTTCATACATATACATTCTTTAGCTGATACAAATGACTAATACACAAATTAGTAATTATTACCAAGTGTTTTTTTTCAATTTCAAGACCTTTTAAGATAACATGTAATTCAGATTATTAACAATTTATAATATAATTCAACAGTATTTCTATTATTACCCTGAACCTGTTCGAAAGGCTCTATAACTTTAATCATTCATTGTCAAGATTTCTATAATCCGCACTGAAGGGAGTTTTATTGCCGTGCTATAAAAACATAAACGGACCGCAAACCCGATTAACTTCGTTAGTTTCCGTTAGTTTCCGCTACTGTTTAACGGACTAAACCGAACATATAAAATAATTACAGGTGGTTTGACAAAAGTATTAATTCCCCCGCCTAATTTTTTTTCAATTTCACATTTAAAAACATCATTGTTTCAAAAAATGTATATTTTATATGAAAGTGAATGCGAACCTCAAAAAAGTTTTAAAGGGAAAAAGTTATAGCTAATTAAACAACAAAATTTGATGGATTTTTCAGTGAAATTACCGACTTTGTATGTAATTCAATAGGAATATAGGGTCACTCTATGTTTGTATGAATTCCCCCACCTAAATTCTGTCTCTTATTATTTATTTTTATATATTTGAAATCCTAAGATTTTGTTCTTTCCAAATCTGAATGCGAACTTGAAATATGTTAATAAATAAGAAAGTTATTCCCTAATTTGTTAAACGTCCCTTCTTATTTCTATATAGCCGATTATCGATTTTTTAGTTATCGGCAGAAGACAAATTGTTGCATATCTATATAAGTTAATGAAAACTATAGTAAGTTAGTACGCCACAAGGATGCAACGATCACCATCCATCAAGACTTCACGACGAACAATCAATGGATTAAATTTGTCCAATGAGGGCAACCAAATGACGGTATCGGATTATATTGCGATTTTCAGAACCGACCTAATTTTATTTCTATTTTAATTAAAAAGAATCATCTAGACCATTACGGCAGACATAACTGTACGTGTGTGACATACAAATAAAATTGAAATTACTAAATTTAAACTAAATATATCGTTCAAAACACCTTACTTCTTACTTGAAATTCAATGATTTCTTTTTATCGGTAATATTCTCACTGCGTAAATATACATTATATAGATTCTCAACAAACCAAATGCTTTTTTCTCCCAATTCATAAAATTTGTATTTCAAACATCAGCATTTTACTCCAATTTCATTACCAAATTTACAATTCCAATCATATTTCATAAACAAACTTCAATAATCAGTGCATATTCCATTTACACACATCAACATTTCACTCGTATTTTATAAACGTACATAAATATGCTACTAATTGCTAATAAACGAACTCTCACATTTCACTCACTAAACATGCGCATTTCACTCACTGTTCATAAAAAACGCCAAAATGTTATTAATAATCATAAGTAATATAAATGCAATGTAATGATAAAATGCATCTTATAAATATACAATACTATATAAATACAGTGGTAAAGTCAACAAGACAAAGAGAAATAACATAACAGCAAAAAAAAAGATTACTGAGTACAAAAGAAAGAAATACAACTACATATACGTGCTGGATATAGAATCGTCACTTACACATAAATGACACTAAACCCATTTTTAATTTCATTTTAAAATTTGACAATAATAATATTGTATTGAGTATAGTAAATAAATCTGCTTGAAAAGTCCAGATTATTATCAGTAGATTATCAAAATGCTACTTAACAGAATTATTCCTACCAGTATTTGATTAATAAATTATCAATTTAGGTTCTTTTACCTCATAACATTTCCGTGCTCAGATGAGATGCGCGCCTCGCAGGCCATATTCCTCAGTGCGCCAGTGCTTCTCGTACTGAGCAGACGTGATTGTTCAGTCGGTCATAATCCGTATGTACTCTGTGTAACATTGATACTTAGGTTTACCGAGATCATTTTACTTCTTATATATGTCTAACCCAATAGGTTAGAATTTTTACATAGTATTTTAAAGTGATTTAGCATTTAAAACAAATTTGTGGGTGTGTTTAGTAATTTTTCTTGGAATACCCCAACAATCTATATGTAAAACAGCAGACCACATGATCAAGATACGCAAAATATAGTCCGTTGTCTGCTGAAAATAAATACACCACACACATAGTGGAGACGTTTGTCACAAATATGGCTGCTACCATGCTGAAGCATGGTGAAATGGCAAAGACTAAAGACAAAATGTTTTCAGACAGGCTTAAGAAAGCCACGTCAGAAAAGGTAAAATGAAAGCAGGCCCATCTTCGGGAAATTCCTTAGTAAAATCGTCAATTAAACCTTAAACAGCTCCTCCACCCACCCAGAACTTTAACGCAGAAGCGTTGTCATATTTGCGGACAATAAACTCTAACATAATTAAAACCCACGATAAGGTGGAAAAGTTGCCTCAAAGGGTGGACTTCTTGTATAATGAGAATGTCGACGAAATTATGACATTAGTTGTTTTTCAGAAAATGCTGAACCATGTGACAACGAAGACGGTGAGAATGATGAAAAGAGGTTGTTGAATGATTAGTTAGTGACAGTGGCTTCGGAAAGTTCTGTAACACGTTTCAGAAGAGTGATTTAACCGACAAAGCAATTCACTCACTATTGGCCTGTTTAGTGAATGAAACGTTTAAAGAAGGTATGTCTGACGAAAACTATCAAGAGCTTAATAAGGACACTTTTGTATGGTGACGGTATTGTCAAATATATCAAAGATATCCAAGAAATGAACAAAATCAGTCGTAACGTTTCCTTTAACCGTCTCCAAAATGGGAACAGAAGATATTTCAAGGGTGGTGGACGTTTACTTCGCGGGAACAGGCGAATGCCATATACAAGACCTGGTGGAGCTCCGTATAAAGGGGGTCAGAGTTTGCCCTTCAAGTCAAAACACTTACCGAGGGCGGAGGCCAACTAGAAGATGTAATGGAAGCAGAAAGTTTCTAAGCAGGTAGGCTTAAACATTTTGAACATGTGGACATTTCAGTAATAGTACCTTAAATTATATGAAACCCTCATGCCCTTTATTATAGTTGTATATATTGTATCATAAAATAATCTCAAAATTACACAGCCACTTAAAATCGTCCTCCCTTGTTCTTTATCCAAACAGCGTAAACAAAGCCATTGAGTTTTCCGATATGCAGCAAACCAGAAGGTTTGGTTAGTAAAAGGTGAGTGTTGTCGTATATTTTGTCTTTGTACTAAAAACAGTAATTGGTTTTCAAAAATAAGGCAAAGTAGTACCATTTTTAAATGCTCTTTCTTGACGCAGAACCCAATCCCAGTTTGTAACTTGATTTCTGGGTGGCGCTAGACCTTTTACGACTTTCGCAGGTCCGTGCCAGAAATTTAGAAAATGTCATATTCGGTGCATATTTGATAAAATTCCACCAAAAAAAACAAAGATATGGCGCCTATAACTCAATCCACGTCCGTTCGGTACTCTTTTACTCAGGTGGATATGTCGGTAAGAGAAATGAGTTTTGCAAGAACTGGACGACTTTTTTGTGACATCATGATAAAATTTCGCGATGGTGTCTTGCTAGAACCTTTTCATTTACTTCACACAGGTTATCAATTAACAGACGATCCATTGTCGGGCCTATGTATTATAGGCATGTAAGTATTTTCATCGCAGGTTTCTTGACGATTCAAAGGAGTGTAAATATCATGTTGTCCTGATGCTACATTGTCTCTATGTATTTCTTCATGATTGACCGTATCGGGTTGACTTTCTTCAACAAATGCATAAATGTTCACACCTTCTGAAGCATTGAAAGTCATTGTTGCATCATCGTAATGTATATATTCATGTTGTTCAGGCGTAGCTTCTTCTTTACCGGTAGTAGTGTTCTTTCTGAGCCTAAAAATGCAGAAAAAGGGTTTTGCAATATGCTCAAACGAAACATGGCTAGTCTAGGACTGTCATTCGATTTTTACGGTACTAGAGGTTGCTTGCATCCTTCTGAAACTGACGAAAATTCTGGATCATCGATCGCATTTGCAAGGATCGGAAACAAATTGAAAATATTCCACTGTTAGTAACAATTGTACAGTCACGTTTGTATTGTTCCATGATATGTATTCAGTCACACAGCTTGGAAGAATTGTAGCGAAGGCATTCAAGCGGCGTCAATATATTCTGGCGAATTTGATTTATTAACATTTCTGAATGCATGGATATTCTCAATTTATATGTTTATAAATGCGTAAGAATTTTATTATTAAATCTATCTTTCATGGAACACTGTACTTATACATATAATCACTTGTTATCAAAATAATTATTTTGTCTTCTTATACCATTTGTTTTCAATGTTCAATGTTCTCATATCTTCATTTTGAAATACTGTTGTATTAACATTCAAATGTCAACTTCTCTTGCATATGTTTATATTTCTATAACGAAACCTGTCATTGTTTCACTAAACACATTTATATCGCACTGTTATGTATATAACTATATGTAAACTGAGATAGGATATGTTCTTACAATGTCCAAATATTTAATTTCCCGCCACAGATGGCATCGTATGTCTTTATACATATAATTGCCTGGGATATGAAGATGTTTTTTGTTTTCTTCAGACATTTGTTTTCCTTACAATGGTCGAACATTTCATTTCGTTTAGAATACAAGTAAAACTATTATTAATCACCTGCTAAGGTATATAGCCCTTAAAACAATTATATATTAAATCATTAACCCCACCTTCTCCGTTTAAACTAGCCCCATCCCACCGTCCTACCCTAGTTTTGGAGTATTGGCCTCTCCGTATATTTACAAACTAAATATAAAAAAATAAAACGAAGCTTCAATCATATTCAATTCATTTAATTTGAGAAGTATTGCCTGCTGTATGATATGTATAACATTGTATTGATATTGCTGTTTTCACATTTTGCCACTTTCTGTGTATTGATATGTGTCAATCTCACGGGCCTCCGGACTGACTACAGATATATTGAAAATAAAACGTACATATATATGAAGTTCACTACAAAACAAATATGTTTGCAAAACGACACTTTTTCAGGTAATTACAGCACTTTTAGTATGGTCATCAAGACTACAAAAAAATACGTTTTTAGATGAATAAATAAATATTGGTTTGCTTCTGTTCGCCGTTGAATCATAAATCTGAAATGTGTTAATAAGCTGTTGCAATTAAAGTGAAAACATGACGTCATCTTTATTGCGTTCTTCTCAGAAACGATGCTCAGTGCATTTGGGCCAAAATTCTCAGAGAATCCCAAATATGTGTAATTTAACGCGCTAAGTATATGTTATGTTTTAGGATAAGTTCTATATGTGCATTTGAGCGCTGCTGCGGGATTTACAACCTCTTCCGTAACATGTGATGTCACCATTTGCAAGGAGGCAACAATATTTACTCCATATGGTCGATAAGTTTTTATACTGCCATATGCGGCAAATATTACTAACTGTCATTACATGATGACGTCACGTGTGCCGTTTTCTATAAACGACGTCACTTAAAGAAGATGTTTGAAATCGTACAGCGGCGCTCATTTTTACAATTATTACAATAAGGAATCTACACATACCTCCAGATGTAAAGAACGAGACACACAATGACAATGACAAGAAGGGCAACAACTGGTGAAAAGATAACTGTAGATATATGTTTCCATTCTGAAAATGAACATATGTAAAAATATTTGAGTGACAGTAATGATCTGTCATGTCAATTCATTTTGATTATTCTCATTTACGCTTGTTTATATGTTTATTGTTTATAATTCATAAAATTATTAGTATTAGGTCAACCGCTAATCGAAAGTGGATAATACAATTACGGACACGTCACATGTGCAAATAGGCGAATTCACTACAATATGAAAATAACATATCTGAATTTAGATTGTGCTATTACTGAAAACTTCGAATTCTCATACCAACAAAAAAGTGAAAAGAACTAGTAGATAATTATCGTTCAAAAGCTCATGATTTCATAGAGCAAAATACTACAATACACGTAAGCCCCTTGTACAGAAGAAATGAAGAAATATTACTTCCAATTAGTACTGCACTAATTGGGAGTCATATTTCTTCATTTCTTAAATAACACAATGTGTAATCTCCTGTCAATGTTCTACAATGTTGAGACTTTTAATGAAAAAAGACCACCATTGGGACTCATGAAATTGGTCTTTATATTTAGGTGGTCTTAATATCGAGGTGGTCTTAATATTGAGATGGAATAAAGAGCAAAACAGTGAAAATGAACTTGAAAAGTGTGTTCTTAATTTTGAGGTGGTCTTTAGGTGAGGTTTTCATACACAACAGGCGGGTACGTTTTCGTTTCGTAAATTGTTAATAGAAATAAACGAAACGTGCAAACGTATCAGAAATTATAAGAAATCATCTTAATAGTATTCAGACGCAGTGTCCTGTATTTGCTTTTATTTTATTGATATACATGTATGTGTAATAATATTCCAGAACAAGTCATGTATTCTATTCGCATTACGTACGGTCATTTTATCCTAGCTCACAAAGTAAATAAGATGTAAAAATGCGTGTTTTACCAGAGCATTACTATACATGATAACAAAGTATAGAAAACTATATTTCCTATAGTAAGACTGCATTAACAAAGAATGAACTCATAAGTATTGATCCGTATAGGTTGACGATAGATGTTTGTACATCATAAAATTAAAAAAAAGTTTCTTGTAAAGCCAATGTAACAACGATTTTGGACGAAGCCAATTCAAACGTTCTTTGTTCAGATGAGCCAGATACATCTTTAAATATATATAAAAAAACCGATATGTACCTGTTAAACGTTCCACAGAAGTTGACATTACATGATTGGTGTTGATTGTTGAATCTGGAGTGGTTTCGTCAGTCGTAACAACTGGATTTATTCCTATTTCATATAAAAAAGGACTTCTCACTTATTGTAACCAGAAAATATACTTTAGCAATTATTCGTAAAAAGCGGTCGATAACATGACAGCTAAGTGTAACATCACCTTGCAAGCACTTGAAAATGATCTGCATCCTCGTACATCCTATCGGGTACTAGAATAGAATACTTCTCCGTGACCAGTTGACTGTTCAAAGATAATACATATAACGTTGTTTGTCCTCTACATCATCTGGGATTTTGACAATTGCTTGTCGAAGAACAGCTATATGCTGGATAGAAACCCAGTATTCCTAGTAGGTCAGCTGACAGTCTTACGTATAGCATGTGTCAATATATAGCTTGGGTCATATAAAGGTCAATATCCACGTAAAGTTTATTCATACCAATTATCATTTGCAGTCCAATACCGAAGGTTTTACACTGACCGACTGATAACAGTAGGGTGTTGGAAACATGGAATTCAAAATGATTTAATGCATGCCATATTTACTGCTAAAACGTTTTGATTTTACTTTATTACCCTTTCCTTCATAAACTGTTAAGATTTCTGTTTTCCTTGAGCCGCAAGTTTCACCTCGATCGGTTTGATCTGGACACAACGTTGTACATTTCACATCATGAAGTTTCCGTGTATTTCGACCCATAACACATATACAATGGTTATCCTGTGAAAACATAAAAATATTGCATAAGCGGTAAATACTGAATTTAATTTTAAAAAATCGAGTCGTTTATATTTCAGCAATTAATGCAGAACCACGATTGTAATATTGAATTAATTTCATAAATTGTACGTGTACACGTCTTATCGGTAAAACTATTGTTACGTTGTTACGGAGGTAGTGTCGTAAGATCATTAGCATGTTTGCATGAGATTTATTATTTGTCAAATTATACAATGATTGTTTGTGTCAGTATGTAGACGGTTTACGCGTTATTTTTTATACATTATTATGCATTTGAATGTGCAATGTTGCGCTTTTAAGCAAATGCATGTATTTGCAAATTGTGTTAATAAAGTATTAAAAGCGCTGTTAATTGTAACGTTCCATATGCAGCTAGTCTATGGCTTGTCTTGTAAAGCTGCATACATGCAGAAAACCCTCTTTATCACGAGCAACGTTAATACGAGCAGCCGCTTTTTCTCCAGGAGACTTCAAAGTCCTGGCAATTATGATAGTCAATTCTTGTGTGTAACCCAGAGTTTCCATACATTGTGAAAACAGTCCCAGTCATAGTGTATTATTTGAATTGTTTGTTTCCCGTTTGCAAACCAAACCTTTAATCGAAATTGAACACTTGTGAGTGACTGACGATCATTGAAATATGAAATAATGGATGCAAAAATACTTGCCAAAATGTCTGTACTTTATGCAGGGGTCCTAAAGTTCCGGATTTAGAGGCTCCAGTGTCACTTTTAGATCGATATAAATCTGATATTTTTTAGGGGGAGGCTGGGGCCGCATCGCGACTGGTACGAACCGTTATGTGTACGAATGCGTTTCAATTGTCTAGATCATGAGACGCCTTCATCTGACAATGCAGGGTCATTGAAGCTTCGATCAGAGCAGCCGAGTGATTGACACCGCAAATCTTCAGAATGGAGAACATGCAGCTGTTGGAACCCCCTGTTTATGGAAATGTTGATTCATGATTGTTGCCTTTTGTACAGTGGGTCCGAGATAAGGTGAATCGCGGGAAGATTTGGTTTAATCGATAATAGGGTTTTCAAATTATAAGCATTATCGTTGCAAATTTTAAATCAGTGTTCTAAGTGAAGAGTTATACTAATATATCAAAGTTCCATAATGCACCGTGGCGTAGAGATAATGAGCGAACAACACGTCATTTTGATCATGAATTTTCCGACTTCAAATCTGGGCGAAGTTACATTTTTTTGATGGAATTAACATCTATTTTATGTTTAATTAACATTTTGTTGTCGTTTTTTTTGTTTTGGTGCTGTTTTTTGTTTCTTTTATTTTTCGATTTGCTTGTTGTTTGCATTTTATTATATAATTTTGTACAATCGCAATGATTTCAAGCATGGAACAATGTATATCATAACAGTATATATACATGTAAATATAGAATAGATTTACAAGCAATTACTAGATGCAATCATTGAACTCATCTGCTGTGTCTGTGGATGAGGTCCAGTCGTCCGTATCGGAGACTATGTCTGTTGCTGAGTCCCTTGATGTGACTTCAAATTCCAGCTGTACCATTTCTCTGTCGATGACAACTTCTTCAGCCCAGTACTTTTCTTTGATTTCTTGACGAACTGACAACACTTTTCCCAGTCCTCTGTCGTGACACTTTCAATTGCTGCATTCGTCAGTTCTATTATGTCTTTCATCTTGAATGTAAAATGTCGATCCGAAACTTTGCGTTTCACATTCGCCCATATCAATTCAATTGAACTAATATCCGCATGATAGGGTGACAGTCTGACGCAACGATGTTTGTTGTTTGCTCCTTTTACAAATCGAGCAGTTCTGGTTTGAGCAGCTTGACTGTTCTTGAATGTCCGCTTTCCTGGTCGCAGATGGGGGGCGCCTATCTTCCTGAACATTAGTGTATGGCGCATTGTCTATAATAAGGGTGGTTGCTGGTGGAAAGTTCGGTATAAGCTGCTCTTAGAGCCATTTCTGGTAGTTTGTAAAGTTCATGTCGTCGTGATAATCCCTCCTTATTTTACTGGGACTTGAAGATTAATCCTGCCCCCTTTACAAATCCCTCCTCTGATCCAGCGTGAACTATAATATTCCTGTCTCCTTTGCGTTTTGTTGTATGATGCGCTATTTCAACAGCCTGTCGGCCTTTCTTCGGGGGGAGTGACTGGTGTGAATGTATGTCTCATCCATGATGACAATTGGCCGCCCTTCGTAACGGATTTGCTTCAGTTTCTTCAAGAAGGTGACATGGAGATGAACAATGTCTGGTTTCTCAATCAATATCTTACTGTTGGGTCGTATTGTCTTCCACTTAAAGCCAAAGCTCCAATAACAGTAACCTCAGACTTTCTCTGCCACCCTTATAGTCAATTCTCTCCTTAACGTCTGACAGTAAAGTTCTCGTGGTTGGCTGGATTTTATGTGCAACGATCATCTCGTGCACTGTACGTCTGATGACGGTCCTATCGAAGTCATCTTCAATTATACTGTCTCGGCGTTTCTTCCGTGGTGCCTTCACTGCCAACTTCTGGTTTAGTCTGCTTAATGTTGAAGGTACCACACCGGTCAACGCTGCTGCTCTATGGACTGCTGCTGAGAGTGGTACTTCAAGCTGCTGCTGTTGCTTCTCATTCTGACACATCTGTCAATATAAGAAAAAACACGATGACTTACAAAATCAATCAAATTGAATAAAAATTGTGCAAGTTTTAGTATTAAAACATATCACTTTTTTTCATGTAACTATATACTAGGGACAATAATTAAGGGAACCCCCAAATTCAATTAGAAAGAAGCAAAATTTCAATGGCATAAGGAATGTTTATACCCGAAGGGGATCAGTATCTGGTCCATGCCCCGCGAGCATTGATGCATGCACGACACCTTCTAGGCATGCTAGCGATTATGCGACGGATTATCTCCCTTGGAATCTGTCGCCATTCCTCTTGTAATGCCCGGCCAAGCTGTTGCAAATTGTTGCAACGCTGGGGTCTGTTGCGCACCCTGCGACCTAACACATCCCAAATGTGCTCAATAGGTGACATATCCGGGGATTTGGCTGGCCACGTCACGTGCTCTTACACCTTGCTGTGTCAGAAAGTCGACGGCAACACGGACTCGGTGTGGGCGCGCGTTGTCGTCCTGGAACTCAAAGTTTCCACCAATGCGCTGGGCAAATGGAACAACCACTGGACGTAAAATTTGATTAACGTAACGTTGGCCAGTCAAGTTACCTTGTACAATCATTAATTCCGTCCTTTGGTTGTACGTGATGCCCGCCCAGACCATGATACTGCCACCCCCATACCTATCGCGCTGCTGGACTGTTGCAGGATGGTACCTCTCCCCAACTCTCCTCCAAACACTTTTCGACCATCAGTGAAGTTAAAACAGAATCGTGATTCATCCGAGAACATCGTGTATCGCCAATGACGCTGTTGCCGCCCTATATGACGTTGTGCCCACTGATTCCTAAGGCGGTTATGTGCCATTGTCAGATGCATACCTTTGAATGGACGTCTTGCTTTAAGCCCCACCCCACGAAGTCTGTTATGAACAGTTGACTTACAAAGTCGAATTCCCGTGGCACCCCTGAATGTATCCCTCAATTCTGGTGCCGAAATGAATCGGTTCCTTAACGCAATGATGCGCAGATACCGATCCTACCGAGGAGATGTCTTTTTAGGCCTCCCCCTCCCATCCCTAATCTTGACCCCACCCGTCTGTCGATACCGTGACACCAGTCGCGAAATTACACATTTGGATTTACCAAAGTGTCTAGCAATTGAGTTCTGGGATTGCCCAGCTTCCAACATGCCAATTGCACGCCATTTCTCATTTTCCGTCATGTACACTTTAGGAGGCATTTTCCTTCTTTGCACTTGACAAATAAACCTTTCAGATGTGTTGTCTAACGGCAAGTGTGAGAAACCACAGTTTGTAACCTTGAATAACAAGATATGCACGAGAAATGTGTGAAGTTTGAGCACTTTTATTACACGCGTTCGATACCAAAGCCCGGTTTTAAAACAGCTTTGTATTGTCACGTACTCTGAAAAGTCAAAGGGGTTCCCTTAAATATTGTCCCTAGTATATATTATATATTTAAACCTGTAAAGCAGTATTCATGATTTTTCGAGCATCGTCTGAATATGGCTGAACATTTGTTTCGTACGAAGTTGCCATCTTGATTGCTATGATTGAAATGAAACACATGTACATGTATAACAAGACACATGACAGTCACGAGAAATCGTGGTTACTTACATAACAGCTACACAAGTTTACGTCACCGCGGGGATTCGAACCAGGAACGACAACAATCTTCTCATCTATCCGCTGCATATTACCGCTCGGTTATTCCTGCTTCGACACTAAGCGAGTGAGTAACAGTTTAATAAATATTATCACTATTTTATGACATCCCTGTTTAGGTACATTGAACTTGTCTGTTTAATGATAATAAACAAAACTTATCCTGGGCGGGCTATAGCAGGTAATATAATAAACATAATAACACATAAATACAATAACACATGTGAACTAAATGAAAAACAAATTAAATTCTCTATGTAATTTCTTTCATGTTGTTAATGGTTACATAAAGCAAGTTCATATATAGTTAATGTTACGTTTCACCGCCTACGCCTTCGAATACGCCAAGGTTATTAGTAGAGAGAACAGAAATACTGCTACTGCTGTCACTGCTATTACGGAATGTTCAGATATCTAAATTGCGTTTATACAGACAAACGTATATATCTAATAGATATTTATGTTAACTAAAGATATCGTAACTTGTAATTTCCAGACGTTACTATTTGTTACTAATTATTAAGAAAACTTACATGAAAAACTGTAAATGTGTGATGCGTCGTGTCATTTGTAGGGTGCATTTTATACTCCTTGTTACTAAAACATTGCTTTCTCTAAAGAAGAGTCTTCTAAAAGTGTATATGCGTCATGCAATTATATATTCGTTACGCCTTTAGTGTACCGTGTTTCAAAAGAGAGGGTATACATGAAACGCCACAAACATAAGACAGTGCCTTCCCATACATACCTCCGGGAAAACAAAAATCCATAAAATATAAGGCATTTGAGGAGGTTCAAGGGTACATGCGTAAGGGAACAGAGGCACACGGAATGACCTGGCCGACCATAAGGAAAGCCACAACACATTATGAAATTGTATATGAAAATTAAAATGGCTTACTTGTGTAGCAGCGTATCTGTATTTCGGGAAGCAATAATCCTTGCAGATATGTCCACTATTTATGTAATGTCTCATTTTAGCCCCCCAATAATCGCTCCACATATAACATCCAATATAGCCGTCCGAATATGCAACTTCGCCTTTTAAATGAAAACATGGACGCTAATGTGAAAGAATAAGTGGACTAGATATAAAACATAATTAAACCGCATTGAGTCAATCAAAATGGCGACAGAAGAGCCGAGAAAGATTTTGCTGTTAAATTAGCCCACCCAAACTATTGTTTTTTTATCATTTCATTTCAGTTCATATTGTATAATTAGATATACAGCAATTGGAGTTATCAGATTGTTTCGAGAGGTAAAATATCCAGAGTGTTTACTTTTAATTTCGTCGTATAATTTGTAGATTTTCGTATTAAATCTAAACTGAAGTCGCCCAATCTACTCTATTTTTATTCCTTCGATTTGCTCATGGGGCTCGGATTTGACAAATATCCTTTCGATTGTTTTTATCACTTTTCTGATAATCCTTTCCATTAACATCTGCCCATTTTACGCATGCGTTAATATTGCGTTACAATAATAATTCACCTAGCGGTTACTATCGTCGATACGATTTCATTCATATAAAATGTCCGCTTTTATTCATAAACACTTTCCGCTCGCGGAAATTACGAAATCGCTATTTATAGACCTAAGGAAATACCTTGTACCAGGACGCGCTCCGCAGACGAGTCGTAACAATATTTGGATTCTGACCTTTAAATTACCGCACGAATACTGTAGAATATTCTACACACCTAAGCTAAATAATATGTGTAGTTACTGTTTATCTCTATGGTATGTTTTATTTAACAATTCATTCCGTCCGTGATTCCGTATTGTTCGGAATGAGGTGGAATAATCGGAATACATCGGCTAAATATAGTCTACTTCCTAGAAGTAGAGTTCAAGGTTGCGCCAGAAGTTCGACTGAACCATGTAGCTACTAAAGGTATAACGGTATTTCAGTCATTCATGGAAATGACAGCAAAGCGGGGCGGTAATTTAGGATTTGGTAATTATTTTCACGGTCATTTGGTGAACGCGCGACCTCACGCGATTCTCAGTATAAGCGGCAAAATTCATTTTAGATCAGAGTAAGGTAACAAACAACTAATTGCAAAAACTAGGTACATGTAGTTGTTAATAATTTGTAATTATCACTTATTTTTATCAAGGCAACCCATGAACCAGGTCATTTACTACGACGTCTGTGACGAATTATCTTGTTTTCAGACAAGCAGTTTCAGAGAGCTGGCTCCAGGAATTTCTACGGAACGTCTTTGATACAGAGCTAGAAAATAGTTATAGTCTATGGTAGCACCAAATTCTCAATCAATATGTATACGCACTGTTGATACATTTGGAAGCTTCTCTAGTTATAAAATTACATTCACAGTGACCAGTACAAAACGTTTTAGTCCCTACTGAAGCATGGGAATTGCAGAGTTGTTCCTCTTAATTAGGTACTTGTCATTTGTAACATATATCAACAACCGCTGCCGGCCGGCATCTATCGCTTCGTCTTCGGTTATTATCGTTTATATTAGTTACTTTGTTAAGCATGTCTTATTAACATGTCAAATATATCCGATGGCCTGTATTTGGTGTGTATATTACATGATCAGTATATTTTTCCTATCGTCACATTGTTTCTCACGAAAACGTCTAGGAAACAATGCAGGTACATATTTGGTTACTTCCGTTTATAATCGGTCTTTTACGGAAGCCTCTAGGTGGCGCATATATCTGGTAGTATAAATACGGATAGTTTGCTCAGTATCAGTATGTCTGTGTGTGAATGCCGACCCGATCAGATCGTATGTGATGGTTAACAAACAGAGTGTTTATATATATATTAACAGGTGCTGTGATTTTGTGTATTATGTGCTAGTTTCTTATTTATCTGACTTCTTGAGAAGCATCGCTTCCTCGAAAAGCTTTGGGAAATATTGAACCGTGCTGCTCAGGTCGTGGCCAGTTAATATAAGCAGTGTATCTGCAGAAGAGACACATCTATAAAGTCAGGTCATAGCGCTACCGTATAAGTGGACAGAACGCTACATTTTGTTTATCGCGTTTAATTTGAAAAGGGGATGTCGTCCAACACTATAACCATTTATCGTTTGTCTCAATTACTTACACATATTTACGGCGTCTATGAAATATTGAAATCGATCGATGTTAAATACGCAGTTATTCAGCTACATCAGCTAAATCATGTTAAAACTAATCAAGCAGGAAACTTAGTTACTCTTAAGATACCAGCGAGGGTAATGCTTACTGCGGTCGATCAATAGAATTTTGGGGTATAAATTAAAAAAAAAGATTGTGGCGACCAAATTCTGTCGACCGAGAGACGAAACAGATTTATTCCTTCTACCATTTACATATTAAAAATGATTTTCCCGATTAGGGCTTATGTTGTTGTGTAGTGAAACCACCAGGGCATTGGTACACCTGATTTTAAACTTGCTGAGACTTTACGATGTACATGTACTTCGGAATGATCAGTGAGTGAGTGAACTGAATAGTAATAGATGGTGCATTGTAATTACTACTAGCATTGCTCTTTATTGCATTGCCTTGTTTTGTCTTCCCTTGTATTGCCTTGCCATATATTCATTTGCAGTGTCTTGTCTTGCATTAACTAGGGTTTTGGTTTAATCCACTGCTTGGGGTAATAGTAGTGGATGGTATTCACAATGATACTCAATGATACGGTTCTTGCGGTGACCAACGAAGTGCATCTTATAGAGGGAACTGAACTGGTATGTTGTAGGAAGTGGTTCATATGACCAAATTACGCATGATGAGTCTGTTTTACTTTCGGATTTTCACAGGTATAAAGACTATACATGGGTAACCCTGTTTAGTTTTGAGCGGACTGAACGATCCACCATCAAATACAATATACTATGAATCTATAGTAACGTCATCTTTACCGTATCACTGAAATAATCTATTCTTGTGTAAATATGTAATACATAAGTACATATATAATGTAGGAAATATTGTTGTGTTTTTATCGAGAAATAAAATAAACTGTAATTATATGAACATGTTTCTGCACGCATGTAATCTTGCAAAGAATTTCCTGGATAAAGCTTTATCAAGAATAATTAAAAAGCACATTTGAATGCGAAATTTGTAAATTATAGTTTTAAACGTTTTAAAATATTTGTAAATCATACATACCTGTTATAGTTTCGAAAATAGTTGAAGTTGCAGGATCGGTGTTGATTTTGGAATTCGCAGCGGTTTCGCCAGTCGTAACAACTTGATTTATTCCTGTTTCATAAAAACAAATTTCTTTTTTGTTAAAATCCGAAATGATACTTAAGCAAATATTCGTAACAAGCGGTCGATAACATGACAACTAAGTGTAACATTAGTTTGTAAGCACTTGATAATTATCTGCATCCTCGTATAACCTATCGGGTACTTTATATAATGCATGCATTCAGTGGTTACAACGTAGACGAAACAAATTTAGGTTCAGTTATATATGTATCTCGCTTTTCCTTTTTATCTTGTTTGTACTTTGGGTTTTAATTTGTGTAGCTGGTTTCCTATCGAGTTGGTTAGTTTTCTATTATCGTATTCAGTTTATATTGGTATGTGTAGATTATACAAGTTAATCCTTGCACCCATATTCCCATATATCTTTATCCTTGCGCATTCTAAGTGCTTTATGTTTTGAAGACTGTTGTGGGGAGGCATTATCGTGTGCATGAAGCGTTCCCTGGAACAATATAATCTCTCCTTTAGTAATACGGCGTTTAAGTTCGAGGTTAGCAAGTTGTTAAACTAGTTTAAACACCCGTTGTTTTGCCTTAGCTCTCTTGTTGATATGTAGTGTAATCTTGTAAAGTTTCATTTCATAGTTTGGAGTTCGTCGGTGATGCTGTGTTGTGTGTTTTATTGTCCTTGTCATGTCACTATTGTTTTCTGTCCCCACCCTGTATGCGTTACCCCTGGTCTGTTTGTTCTTGTGTCACTTGTGTTTGTGTGTGCCTCCTCTCTTTGCCTAGATATATGTGAGGAGGTTATGACTTGTGAATGTTGCCCGCCCTACTTCATTTGTTCACCTTAATAAGATAACAGTGTTATGATAACTACTGTACGCTTGACGAAACACAACGTATGCGTATTTATCTTATTTTGTACTTTACAAAGACAAAGTATCAAGACCTGATACATTTATAAATAATCTGACCCTTTTGTAATCTAATAAATTGTGGCGTGGAAGGTTTTCGTTTTGTATATGGTTAATGGCTTGTCTTGGTGATGCCGTTGCTTTGTCGCTGAAGAAGTACTAACTTATGGCGTAGAGTTCGAATAAACAAAGAAAAATGGTTATGAATAGTGCGTACATTTTTTTAGTTTATTTCTCTGTTCATCAAACATTACAATTACTATCATAATGAACCAAACGCCGTGAAGGAATTTATCTGGTTCCGAGCACAACTCGAATCAAATACCTGCCAAAACCTAAAACCTTGTACCCATAAAATAGCATTTGACATGTAAAAGACGGCGGAATAAGTCTACAGAATTCCATATGATTCGATTCGGTAATAAATACTTGAAATATAATACTAGATATGTTTGCAGCGTCACCGATATAATGACATCACAGACGTTCACGCATGCATAGTATTCACACACAAAAACTTCCAATATGTCATGAGTTGTTCACCAATGACAAGAGACTAAGAATTTGTGTACACTTTTAATGTTAATCAAAATAAAAAAATCCTTCCAGATCAAGACGGATCTGTTTGAGGATAGTCAATTTAATTTACAAAAGATTTCCGTATTGATTTATGGATATGTACCAATTTTCAATGATATAATTAGAAATCAAGTCAATCATTTCATTTCGGTATTTTTTATGGAAAGAGCTAAGATAGTTGACAGAATCTTGTTCGGAAGTCCAGACTTTAATTTGAATAGAAATATACCTAAAGTTGTCTTGATACTTCTTACTGATGTGTTTCTGACTTGTTTATGTACAACTGAATATAGTTCTAAAAACTGTTGCTTGTTTAAGCCAGTCAAATTGCACATTTCCTCTTCAGAAAAACATTCAATATTGTCAAAAGACATTCGTTTGGATGAAGAGATAAGACAATGTTTTCTTATTTTGCTGATTATTTCAATGATTGATGTTCTGTTCAACAAAATAAAGTTCAAAGTCTTCAAGTTTTCAAAAACAGAGGAATTAAATGAATCTAAATTGCCATTCAAATGGCATGGACAGCATCTACTTTCAGCAGTTATCAGAATGTTTTCTTTAATGAGAGTCTCTGTTCTAAGTTTGGATGGAACTACAATTAACTTGGGACCTGGTTTTTTGCAGATAAAACAATATGAATGACTTTTAGTAATTGTATTGATATTTAATGAAACTGATGGTGGGCTTTGCATAGTCTTAGAATTTCCACTTTCTGTAGGTGTTGATGCTGTTCTTGGTGCTACATTTTGAGTAGGACTGTACGATGGTCTAGACAGTTCCCACAAATATAATCAGTTTCACTGCACTCTAACATAAAATTCCTACTAAGAATTTCCTTAGATGGGGGTTGACTGGTCTTCTTTGGTGAATTTTAAGCCTTTTGCCACAGAGCACACATGGTGTAGGAGCCATCCTGTAAATATTAATCACTTTTAATGTTTTGAATATTATGTCTGTTGCATGTTGTAAATAAATAAAAGAAATATAACCAGGGCCGTAAATTGCCTCCCCTTCCAGGGGAGGCACTTCGCCGAACGGAGCGAGACGAAACAATTTTTGGACCCTTTTTAGACAAAAAATGATTTTTTTTTCAGCCCGCAATAGGAGGCAACTGCCTACATGCCTCCATGTAATTTACGGCCCTGAATTAACCATAGTTTGTTTTATCTATATTTTGCATTTTATCTAATATTATTGATGTATGCAATATTTTAACATTATTCTTTATTTTGAAGTTGTGAGAATCTCAATAATTTACAAGAAAAACACTAAAATACAGTTAGAACTGTTTGTTTCTATTGGTACATGTTGTCAACATTTAATTTAAATAATTATTAAAAATAAAAAAAGTACCTCAAGTGGGAATCGAACCCTCACCTCCAAGTTGGTAAACTAACTCGTCAACAGCTGGGCTACGAAAGCGTCATGTTTATATACTGTAATAAAATGATACATCAAGGTATTGATATTTTTATCGTCACAGCAAGACTTCCTTAATATTTTAAATACTTAGTACGTATGATTATTGTATATAAAAATCCGAAATGATTATTTTAAATGGTCTTAATACTGCCAGCGACAGTGTCTACATTAAATCAACATGATATATATACGTCGTCAGGACAGTCGCAAATCGGCTGTGCATTAAATCTACCGTATGCAATTCATACACTTAAAAAATAGCATACGCTACATAAAACATAATAAAAAGGGGAAGCATACTTACATATTTGTCTTTATTGGGAGAGAAATTAAGTTGTAGTTGAAAAATAACTGCGAGAAGTAGCCGGTTGCTAACAACGCCGTACTGTCAACATGCTGAGTAGCTTCCCTTGAGTAGAATATGCCGTAATTCGGATAGGTCGCAGACGCGGATATCTAGTTAATTTATTTTGTCTTTTGTGTGAAAAAAAAACATATTATTTGGAAAAAAACAACACGTTTTGGTTTAGTTGTGATGTATTTGTATAATGTTGAAGGATAAGTTAACTTAATTTAACTACAACACGTGTTACCGACCAGTATGTTACGTAGGTCGAATAGCCGCCGTTTGTCATTCAACAACAATTAAACTTGAATTTAGGATAGAAGGCATATTACCGACACCTTTATATTTTAAATTTATACTTATATAGGGATAGTTAAGCTGTTTGCAAAAAATCTTGGTGTCGAAAAGGTGCCTTCATATTTTTTAAAGAGAAAAATTAACGTGAAATTACGGAAAATATGCCAAAATGTAAAAATCGGGTCTACTTATTGTCATGTTATTTTAAAAAATAACAAGTAATTTGTGAAAAAATGGTTATATATAACATAGGCAAGTATTATTTTATTATAAGATCGGGTTACTAACTGGAAACTTTTAACTTTATAAATTAAAAATTTGCAGGGCCAAAAGTATGGTTTCGTGAACCTAGCTCTTTCCAAATATATAACGCTCACACAGATTCGCAGTAGGCGGAGCTTAAGAAGCCCGCGAAAAGTCGAAATTCTTAATGAATAAGCGTAGTACTTAACGGGAGCCGTTCTGTCATTTCATTAGCTAAAATGTAGGTTGCATTCTAAATGGAGTAAATATTGTTCCCTGCTGGCAAATAGTGACATCACATGTTTCGTGTTCTTGAAACGACGTCACTTACAGAAGAGGTCGTTAATCCCACAGCAGCGTTCATATGTGCATTCTAATGAAAGCGGTGCTCCACGCAGGAATATTAGTGATTGCAAACAAATGTGTAGAATGCATTAAACTATTGAAGTTTCATACCACAATTATCCTCGTCCGAAGAGTCTTTGCAGTTTGGAAAAGCATCGCATCGCACATGCTGAGGGACACATTCGCCATTATTGCACTGGAAGTCTGTGCCATTGCAATATACTGTAAGTAAACAGGAAATAGTGACATATATCTACATTTTAATCCTGTACATGTACAGTAAAACCTCACTTAAAGACGACCTCAATAGTAAAACCATCTCAAAATTAAGAACTTTTTAAGTCTATGTTCACTGTTTGGCTCTTTATTCAATCTCAATATAAAGACTACATCAATAACACTACCATTTTTCAAAGGTTCCAATGGTGGACTCATTATTGAGGTAAAATACAGTAAAAGCCACTTATAAAGACCAACTCGATAGTAAGACCACCTAATTAATACCACAGTAATTATCCAGTTAGTATATTTTCTCCCACTTTAAACTCTGTTCTGATTCCACCATTAAGTCGGTCTTAGATTTGAGGTGGTCTTGTTATCGAGCAAAATATCAAAAATATGGTCCACATATGTATATTGTACTTTTATATTAATATGCAGCAATTGTTTGATTAAGGTAGGAATTATTTTTATAACAATGCAGATTAAGAGAAACAAGCTAGTATGTACGAACGGCTGTGACAGTAAAGTGCTCTGTATAAGAACTTCTTTGAGATCGGGTGCAACTTCGATACTAACCAAAGGGCTCTAGAAATTGCTTTCAAAGACATATTGTCCCAGACTAACGGAAATGTAAAATTTGACTTGTCTGACATAGGAGGCTAGTTGTCCGAGGATATCGGTCAATTTAGTAACAAATAAACATACACAATGATATCTCCACAATCTAAAAGTAATAATCACATGTATGTGTTTGTGGGATTATAAGGTTTGAGTTACAACTGAACAATAATTGCTGATAAAAAGAGACTTGTCTGGGACTTACTTCAACTCAATTGTTGGTAGTCCGATTCAGCGTTAAACTAGTGCGTGACGTCTGGCTAGGGGGTTGTTAGAGCCCTGGTTCATTTTTGAGATTTCTTTTGATTTTTTATAACAATGTCAATACAGACAAAAAATCGAAAATGATTATAATAATGTCAACTATTTGATTCATTTATAGACTCAATGTTGAGTGTTAATGTCAATAAGTTTACATTGAAAGACCTTTATAAATGCATTTATATCCCCTACTTCGTGTGTCACCCATACAAAACCGAAATCATACATAAACAACATGTGTTAACGTGGGTAGTCAAAGTTATTTTGTCTACGTTGTCGAGTGGTTTAACAAATAATAAAATATTAGGCATAAGAAATGTATGGAAATTTCAGCAAAGTCAGTTTAATCATCTACTACAAACATTATTTTTGAAGTATTCCAAGTATAGTTCAACGCTCTTTTTCCCATTGATATGCAAGTGTAAGGGAGTATACGAATATTATACCAAGTGTGTAAAGTTTTGAATTAATGTACAATTAAAAATCCGATCATTAATCTCCGTTAATAGCGCCTTCTATTGGCACAATTGGGGTTATTAGGTCGAAGGATGGGATGTTTCGTCTCCGTGACCAGTTGATTGTTCAAAGTTAATACATATAACGCTGTTTGTGACAAAGGTTGGGACTTTGATAATTACTTGCCGAAGAATAGGTAAACACTGGATGAAAACCGAGCAATGCTGGAGGCGTCGGCTGACAGCCTTATGTAACAACAATGTTGTTCGTGTGTTCAATCAAAGAGACGTAATACCAGTATTAGAAATATGAATAGTCGTTCTGATATTTTTTTTCCAATTTAACATAAAATTGTGGCTTGAATTGCAATAAAGTTATGCCATAAATAGGTCAATGACCTATTCAAATTTATTCATACCAATTATCATTTGCAATCAAATACCGAAGGCATTGACACTGACTAAGTGATTAAATATTTAATTTAAATTATTCAAAGCATGTCAAATTTACTGATAAAGGGTTCTGATTTAAATACTTTATTACTTTGTCCATCATAAAATGTAAAAATGTCAGAATCCCCGCCACAAGTTTCATTTTGTTCGGTTTGACCTGGACACAACGTAGTACAATCCTCCTTCTGATCTTTCAATTCAAGAAGACTCTCAAAACAGAAACATTCTGTACCCTGTGAATACATAGAATATATTGCATGAGTGGTAGGTAATTACTGAATTTCAAGATTTTATTTATACACTGCCATAGAAGTGGGAAAATCATTAGCATTACAAATAATATGAAATCATGATAAATATCACGTGTAATAATAATGGAAAACGGCTACATCAATGTAGCTAATTTACAAGCATATAGTGTGTAGCCTTTACTAACAATACATTTTGAAAATCATCATTACAATATCGGAAAAGGTAAGGAAAGTAATATATATATGTCATACAAACGAAACAAACAAATATTACAAAAATACGTGTAACAAACAATATTTTTTAAAACAATACCAACAAAACGAGTTGTTGACAATAATATGTCTGCATTTAAAGATGTATTATGCTATTTTTTTGTTCATTTGTTCACCACAACAAACATGAAAATATACTTTATCTAGTTAAAACTTCAATAAATAAGCATTATCACAGAATACATTTATACTATTTTTCTTTGTATTTGTCGGAAATAGACGTTTGTATTATCATAAAATTAAAGTTTTGTTAACAAGCAGGTGATTTTACTAGTTTTGTCTGTTAGTCATATGATTCAACAAAATTATGGCAATGGTGCTTATAAATGATGTTTTTGCCTATAAAACAACAATAGTGGATGAAGCCCATTAAAAGTTTTCATGTTCAGATGAGCCAGATACATCTATAAAGCAGGACAACGATTGCAATATTTGAATACATATCATAAATCGTACACACACATCTTAGATTGTGTCGTAAGATCATTTGTAATTTTACAGGAGAATTATAATCAAACATTAATATAGTAAATGGGTGTAGGCGTGTTGTTGTATTATTGCCAGTCTACGAGGTTAACATGAGTATAGCCAGCTCACTGGCACCAGAACAGTTTACATCCAGCTTCCATTCTGCTAACATCGTACTCTCATATATAGTAGTAGTTATAGTAATATATAAAACTTGTAAGAACACATATACTTTGTCGTTCTGTATGTTATTTATAAGACTATAGCAAAACAGCGTGTTATTGCACATCTGTGATATCATATATGACATATATATTTACATGCAAAAATCTCTACATATTTAAAGGAAACTTTCAACCTCCATATGAACCATAAAAAGTTTATCTTGCCAGTATATAATCATTGTCGCCGCACTTCATTGTCGCCGCACTGAAGTGCGGCGTACTGTATGGAATGGGATATTTTTTTGTACATGGAGGGGCACGTGACTTTTTTTGTACGTGGAGGGACACGTGACTTATTTTTTTTCCAAGATTATTCGTTTCAAGATAATTTTACCCACTGACAATAAAGTTTTACAGAAAAAGTATTTGTAATATCTTTTTATTGTTTTATTTTATTTCATTTTAAAATCTTTTAATTTATTCCCTCATGTGGTGCACGATTTCAAATGGTCAAGGTCTATTTTGACTGATAAAATATTTGAAACCAGTCTACGGAAAGTTTATTTTTAGATTCCCTCATGTGGTGCACGATTTCAGAAAATGCTCAGTTAGCACCGTTTATTTTCGGAAATTGCTTAAGAAAAATCAAATAATCGAAAAGCGGTCCCGTCGAAAAGTATGACTTTCTAATTTGGGCGAAATATTTACCGTTTGCGAATGTTTTATTCCACTCAATTTCTATGATAAACGCGGTTAAAAGCAATGTATGTGATAACCATGCAATCACTTTCGTTTTCGGGTCTATTATACGATAAAATCCGTACCGTACGGTCCGTAATGCCGCCCGCTCCGTATTTTACGAGGAATGACAATTATTATAGTAAATTCAGAATACTATTATTTTCGCAAGTATATACTGATGGTTTATGTCTCATAGTCTGTGCTATGACTATTCACATACAATTTACCTCACTGTATGTTTAGTTTATGTTTCATTTGTGACCTAGTTTTTATGTACAGCCGACTGTTTGAAACATGTATTGCTTTTTGCACTTGATTGACTTGTGTTTGGGAGTATACATTGTCTTCATCTTTCAATTTGAATAATTAATAATTGATAGTGAGATGTTTGTTTAAACTTGAATGACAAGAATAAAATAAACAAGAAATAAGATAACAGTGCTACATTGAATCATCCCACAAACTCAATTAGGAATGATTTGTAGACTATTAAAAGCAATTTCAAAGAAACACTAAAAAGGATTACATTGAAATAACAAAGTCCTATGCTATAGAATATTGGGGATTGAGGGGACAAACTGCACTAAATATTTGTTGATCGCGTGCTGTGATGTAGCCCCCAAATGACTGAAACCGACTGGTTCCAAAATTGGCTCAAGAAAAAAGCCAGCGCAAGCCAAGATTGCCAAATTCATCTAGTGAGCAAAAGACGAGACTTCCAGTTGATCGGAAGTTGATTAGTTCGTTGAAGAAGGTAGGCCATGGCTAGTATTTAATGATGATGAGATAGTCATGACCTTTACTTGAACAATAAAACTGAGAAATCTTGCTTATTTATAATGGTTATACATAAAACAACATTTAAAATAAGGATTTTAAGTTGTTAATCCTGTTCAAAACATTGCGACAGGTAAGAAATTGTTGTGACAGGTAAAACATTGTTGCAACAGGTAAAACATTGTTGCAACAGGTAAAACATTGTTGCAACAGGTAAAACATTGTTGCGACGGGTAAAAAATGTGTCGTTGCCTGTCGTTATGTCCTGTGAAGGAGAAGAAGTATTCGCGTTGACTGTTTTACCTGTATTTCACATGTGCTATTGAAATTTTCTTGAAGTGGGCAGTTCATAATTATAATATTATATGATATAGTCATCGCTGATAATTTCTCCTTGCATGTACTAACGGAGAAGAAACTCCAATAAGAAGGAATTTGTTACGGTGATACGCTGTTTATTCATAGTTTAGGGTGGTGCCAGCAACTACAGTTTTCAGCTTCATACTGATACCATAATATACTCTTTTTTTCGCTCGCTCGCTTTAATAAATGACAGGTTTTTTTGGGGGGAAAATCCGAAGAACAAACAAATAATTTGTTGTGGCCTAATAATAATTAAAATTGCATTCTTTGAATCTTTTACATAACAAATTATAACAAATAGAAGTGATGCGTTAACTGTATGAAATAAATATTTAGATAAAAGTAGTGCTTATTCTAAGCTTATTGTTTACGTACGTATGGATAAGAAAAGAAAATGTGTTCCGGTGATAAATTTTGAGTGTCATGATAGTCTGAGATAATTATTTAGAAACTTAATGAGAATTTATGTAAAAGATTCAAATAATGTAATTTTAAATATTATTATTTTTGTGAACAAAGACCTTGCTATATACAGAGAAGTTGGAACTGGGTATGTAAACAGATTAATATTTTTTGTTTACGTGTTTGATACTACTAAAATGGAGTGTAATACTTTAGTTACATGTTTTTTGTACAAAAGAATGTAAATAACAAAATATCATTCAATTCTTTAGCGGCGACCTTTGATGCTTTGCATCAATGATTTTCTTGTAGTGACTTGAAATCAACAATTATACAATGCTGTTTCGTGTCATTCTGTAAACGATGTTCACGTAATTGTCGATATACGTATTTGTGTCATATAAACATTGTTCATAATTTGTACTTTTTAGACTGGGGCGTTAGCCCCATGTCTTTAGTAACCGTAATTTTGGAAACAGCCGTATCAGAGTTAGACACATTTGATAGTTTCACAATCCCCACAGCCAGTGCGAATACACATCCTAGTATCAGAGTTAGACACATTTGATCGGTTTCACAATACCCACAGCCAGTGCGAATACACATCCTAGTCTATATTTAGACAGGCGAGTTGACACGTGTCCAGGGCCATTCAGCGAGTCGTTGTAAGACAGTAAACATGTGTAAATAAACGTTATGCGAGTGTGCATTGAATAAGCTTTCAATGTCATAGAAATGCCGCCGAGACTATGGAAATTGCTTCAAAAACTTAATAAATCGAACGTAAGTGACTATCGTTTCGTCGGCATGCCAAAATTATTCCGATGCCTGTAAATGTGTAGTGATTTAAGGTCATTTAAACAACTGTACGGGCGGAATCTGTGTATATTTTGAAATGCGTCATATCGTTACTTGGCATCTTGTTAATCAGATTCGCCATGCTATTTTTAAAACGTCGATGAATGAACGAAACACTGCCTTCTGTAAGTGCTACACTTTTAATGACATGAACTAAATCCGATTAGCTAGATAGTCAAAATTTCCTTCGACGCGAAAGGCTATATATACACTGCGTACACATTGTATTGGTTTAACACTGGAAAATACCCATTATAAACTCAGTAGTCGCGTGATCGTGTCGACCAATGGCATTTAGTATCAGGAACGAACGGTGATTTGTAAGGTCAAATATCAAAATATACTGGGTAATACAGCAGCGGGTGAATGTAACGGTAGAGGAATCAGAGCGCTGTGCGGAGCGTATAGTCATACATGCACGCTTTGAAATTAAAATTGCTTGTAAGTGAACCAGTCCCTCTTTCCATCCCCGAGCGAGACAGTGCAATGCTTCAACAAGAAACTTCGACTGCCCAAGTCTTTCTGCGCTTTCAGCGCTTTGATTTGTTATATGTTGCGCTTTTATGCAAAGGCATGTATGTACAGATTTGGAAAATAAGTGATGACAGCACTAATTGTTACGTCATATGTTGTATATACAATGAAATATATTTAACACGGACATCGTTTTTACGAGCAGCCTTCAAAGTCCCGGCAATGTTGTATATTGATTTGCCGGTATCTGACGAGCATGGTTATTTCGATATCTGTCGGATAGATGATGGTCCCGTCATCTATAGTGTACGCTCGTTGGCTCGAACTCGTCGGGACTGACGAAATTAGTTCGAGTACAGCGTAGTTTTAGTCAACCGAAGTTGTATTCAATATATGAAATTTACTATACAAGTTTGTCCACAAATATATATATATTAGTAAACATCAAGATAATGCCGAAAGGTTGAATATATAAACATTGTACTCACTGTTTGGCGGACAGGTGTAAAAGGCGGCGGCGCCGTACTTTACAACCAATATTGAATGAAAAACACGGCGGTAGGCATTAACTTTTTTAATATTTCACATATAATAATAATTTTGGTATCAATCGAAAGGTAATGCTCCCAGCTTTCTAATGATATCAATATATTTAAAATCGGAGATTGTTTTGTTGTTCTATTTTGACTCTGAAAATGGTCGTTTTTCCGTGAAATAAATTTCAATCTTTTTGGGTTCGAAAAACACGGCGGTAGGTATTAACATTCTCATATTTTACATTATGTGCACAAAATTGGTATCAAATAAAAGGTTATGCTCTCAGCTTTCCAACGACATAAATATATTTTAAATCGGAGAATGTTTTGTTGATATAATTTGACTCTGAAATTGGGCATTTTCCGTGAATTAAATTTCAATCTGTTTTGGTTCGAAAAACACGGCGGTAGGTATTTAAATTCTCCTTGTTTACAGTATGTGCACAAAATTGGCATCAAATAAAAGGTTATGCTCTCAGCTTTCCAAAAATACAAAATTATTGGAAATTGCTGGATTTTCTGCATCAGAATGTGACTTTGAAAACGAGCAGTTTTTACGAAAAATTATTTTCGATTTGTTTAGTTTCCGAAAACACGGCGGTAAGTTGTTATGTAAAAACATACAAACTTTAAATGTGTAGAAAACAGAAGCAATTAATTTGTGTTATTTATGTGTTAGCTTTCCGACAAATTAAAAATATTCATCAATTAATAAGCATAAAATCTGTACCAAACATATTGAGAATCGGGAATTTTTTGGCATTTTCTGTATGTGTATATGCATAAATAATTTGTTATGAGCGTAATGCATAAATAGTAATTGTTACCATGTATATAACAACGACAACAACATGGAATGTTTAATTGTGCTTTTATTTATCTTATCTTAATTTTACATTAAAAAATATTCAGTTTTTATTAGTGTCATGCATGCACGCACATACGTAATCTCGTATTAAGACATAGCGTCTGAAATAAATACACATATATCACTTGTTAAACAATTTGTCGAATCATTGCGCTAATCACAGTCAACTTCTCTACCAACTACAATGTCTACAAAGCCAAGACTCAGTTGCATCGATATGATCAATTTCTGTACAACTCACGTGGTACCACTTTATTATGCATGATTTGTTTTCACATCGTACGACATTTTCAATAACATCAGGTAATTTACATGTACAGACTAATTTTATTGTTTGAGACTTATCTGCTTTACAAGGCATTTTCTGTGAATACTGGAGACATGCACAGTTGCCCTGAAATTTGAAATATATAGTACATAATTATGTTTCGCATCTAAGAGCTGTGAAAAAGTCATTACATGTTATTTCTGACCTTGGGTATTATTACTGTATGCCTCTTTATAACAACATACTAATCCTGCTGATTATTTAATAGGATTAACAGACATCTTTCACACCTATATTAACTACCAATGTAACAACAACTTTTATTCAGCATTAAGCAATTAATTTTCCAAGGACCGCGCTAGTACAACATGACAAGCATACCTGACATGGAATTATTTCTATTATTTATAGTGCATTCGATGTTAATTAACAGCTTGTATAATCGATGCAAGATTTATCACTTTAATCAGACGTCATGCTGCGTTCGCGCTGTTGGATACAGCCTCGAAAAATGTATTATATTGTCAATTGTAAATGCCTCATATTTGCATGTTGTGTACATGAGAGAATTAAAAAAAGAGATGTACGATACAGTTAAAGCGTACATGTCATTTTGAACACAAAACATATCTCCACACACAGAAGCTACCCTTACTGAGTTTTACTTTGTCAAGATAGATTTGCAATATATATTTTAAAATATCACACAAAATATTAGTTTAAAATTGCTGCCTTATTATTTGAAATACGTCTTAATACTGATACATAATCTGACTATGTCCTACGGTAAGAGCCATTTATGCACGATAATTAATGACACACAAAAATACTATGTTCATAAACTTTTTTTTCTAGCGATTTGATAATGTCACTGAATGAAAATACAAGAGTCACAAACACAAAATCAATTATATGATCAAATTGCGGCTAAATATTACGATTATAAGGCGAACATGTATAATTGAAAGTGTGACAACACTACAAGGGTCACAATTATCTGTTCGCACCTATCCTTTGGGCCTATGCAATAGTTTCTCTTAAAAGTAACAAATGAAAATTCCATTGTTTTGTCAGATTATATATTTCTTTGATAATTAAATCATTAACACATTAAACAATTATTCAATATGATACAATTATTTTCCTTATTTTCCTTATATTACAATATCACAATTACCCATTTCATTAACATTTTACTCAGATGTTTCAACTCATCGTTTACTTTATACTTTATTACTAACTATTTACACGTTTTCATGATTTCATTTATCTTTGTACAGCAAATATTAATTGATTATCTCTTTAATTTGTCGGAAAGCTAATATATAAACAACATTAATTAATTGCTTCTGTTTCCTGCACAGATAAATTTTGTATAACAACTTACCGCCGTGTTTTCGGAAACTAAACAAATCGAAAATAATTTTTCGTAAAAACTGCTCGTTTTCAAAGTCACATTCTGATGCAGAAAATCCAGCAATTTCCAATAATTTTGTATTTTTGGAAAGCTGAGAGCATAACCTTTTATTTGATGCCAATTTTGTGCACATACTGTAAACAAGGAGAATTTAAATACCTACCGCCGTGTTTTTCGAACCAAAACAGATTGAAATTTAATTCACGGAAAATGCCCAATTTCAGAGTCAAATTATATCAACAAAACATTCTCCGATTTAAAATATATTTATGTCGTTGGAAAGCTGAGAGCATAACCTTTTATTTGATACCAATTTTGTGCACATAATGTAAAATATGAGAATGTTAATACCTACCGCCGTGTTTTTCGAACCCAAAAAGATTGAAATTTATTTCACGGAAAAACGACCATTTTCAGAGTCAAAATAGAACAACAAAACAATCTCCGATTTTAAATATATTGATATCATTAGAAAGCTGGGAGCATTACCTTTCGATTGATACCAAAATTATTATTATATGTGAAATATTAAAAAAGTTAATGCCTACCGCCGTGTTTTTCATTCAATATTGGTTGTAAAGTACGGCGCCGCCGCCTTTTACACCTGTCCCTGTTTGGCAAAACGATTAAAACACACCTAACTTTATTCTGGCATATTTTATACGGCTATGTTTGGTCACGGTATGTCTTTCTGTTTGACAATTGAGTCACATGCTAATTATCTATCGACAAACAACTGCAAACGATTGCATTTTAACACAACTGATAGTGTATAGCGATACTTGCCAAACGTGTCAATATTACACGCACCGTGTCACTATTGAGTATAAACGAGCTAAGCCACTTATGATGTTAGAAAATGTATTATTCGACCTTAAGGTGCTAATTATAGAGCCTTTTATGCTAAAGGGGCCGAATAAATGGTCCGAGAGTTCGAGGCTGAGCACGGATGCAAACTTACTTGATAAAATCTCTGTACGTTAAGGAAATGTTGTTCATGATTGGCATATCCGAATGTCGACAATTCCGATTTCAGTGCTGGCAAACTAACTCGTATGTATGCATTTTGCTATGGCGGTGTTGTGAAACTTACAATTCGTGTGTTTTGCTGCAGGTGTTGTGAAACTAATTGACTCTGTATACTTTAAATAAATAATATGTATGTATGTTTTGTTTTTGTTTTTTTTCTGTTTAATGCCATTGTTTCAACAATATTCAATCATATACGGCGAGTGGCTGAATTTATCAGTTTTCCTGAAATTGGTAAATATTCGCTGCAGCACCTATCAATACGATTGCAAACTACGATTTTACATTTATAAATCAGTTTTACAAACTGTAAACGAATTAATTGTGCCACGAAGCATGGGTCGAGATAACATTGTTAATCTCTTCACGGTCAATTGACACCTTTTCACAAACAAGTACATTTAGGTGCGAAAACATATAAATCAGTTTCCTTATACAATATATAGCGACAGAATTACGGACTTTACAAAAGTTTTCGAATATTCGTTGACATCCCTAGTTATAATATATGGTATACACTTTGTATAATTTTATGTATGAGGTGTATACTTGTAGAGTCTCTTATAACATATTTTATTCGCACGTTGTGCAAATTACATGACTGTTGTACTATATACAAGTACATCGTGCTACATTGTATATATAATATATTTATGTACGTATTTGACGAACAATCGCTAAGTAGATCATTAAATACTTAATACTATACTATACGTTTATTGGTACAATCTGCACATACAGTGCCTTTGACCATTAACAAAATAAATATAATACGAGATGGTCAAGACAGTAAATATACATGTTACAAATACAATATCAAACATGTAATATAAGCAAACACAGAACAGAATAAAGATATTTGTGTATAAGAATGAATATTAAATGTAAGCAGCAATGGAATAACATTTTAGTGTCTTAATGTTACGCAATAATAAATATATATAACTACATTTGTATACGTGAACAGGAGAAGATATTTTAAGAGAAGCAAATCTTACTATGGAGCAATTAATGTAAGTTTGTCTTGTCTCAGTTTCATTGCATTAAAAACTAATTTAGCAGAGTTGACAATAACTGTGCTATTTTTATTAGACATAATATTATAAAATTTATTCAATGAAGGCCAGGAATGTTGTTTAAGGAATTGTGTACGGAGTTCATTAAATGTTTGACAGCACATGAAAAAATGATATTCCGTTTCTATTGTTTTATGAGAACAAAGTTTACATGTACGATTTTCTCTAATAATTCCATTGTATCTTCCATTTTCGATTTCTAAACTATGTGATCCTAATCTAAAACGCGTTAGTTCTTTTCTAATGTTTTCATTTTTAATAATTTCTAGGTACTTTTCAAATGTATAATCTGTTTTGAACTTCCTGTAATAAAACATTTTGGACTGGTTATTGAGTGTATCACTCCATGTTTGTACATACTGATCCCGAAGTCTTTGTTTAAGCATACTGAAGTAATTTACATTCATATTATACATGTTAAAAATATTTCCATATCCTAAGGTGTTAAGAATTGATCTAATATTAAAAACCCAGCTATTTGTTCTTGCATTGATTAAGCATTGTTCATTATATAATTGAAAAAGTACAGAATCCTGATTATTTAGTATTTTTAGCCAATATTTGAGTGCTCTTTCTTTACATATCACTGACAGGGGGTATCGACCAAGTTCTCCTAACACTGCAGCATTGGATGTTTGGGTACGGACTCCTAATATGCGTTTGCAAAATTTGATATGTAGTTTATCAATTTCCTTGTAAGAGTAAGCTCCCCATATTTCACAACTGTAAAGAAGTATAGGTACAACTAGTGAATCAAATAACGACAATTTCGTTTTAATATCTAGATTAACCCTACTGAATACATATAAAAGGTGATTATATGCTTTAAGAGCTTGTTCTTGTAATGCTTTAGCCGCATATATTAAGTTACCAGTGTAGTAAAATTTAATTCCAAGATAACAGAAACTATCTACAACTTCAACTAATTCTTGGTTAATAAACCATCTAAAAACATGATTACTCTTTTTGCTTTCAAAAATACATATTTTTGTTTTATTTATGTTAATTTTTAATCCCCACTTACGTGAGTATTGGTATACATTATTTAGTTGATTTTGTAGACTATTAGGATCTGTGGTAAAAAGAACAATATCATCAGCAAATAACATCATGTATATAGACAATAAATTAATATCATCATCAGTAAGGTTGTTGCGGTCAATTATTGTGTCAATATCGTTTATAAACAAGATAAATAGTAAGGGAGATAACGGTTCTCCCTGTTTTAACCCAAGAGACACATCAAAGAAATTAGAGAATGACATATTATATGAATCTTTAACACAAGCTTTCACATTGTGGTATATGGATTTAATCATGTTGGTCATCTTACAGCTCAATCCTAATTCAAGTAGTTTTATCCATAGAGCTTCATGTATCACTGTGTCAAATGCTTTTTCGTAATCAATAAATGCACAATATAATTTTCTTTTTTGAGATAATATATTTTGAATGATAGAATGTAGAATGAATATACAATCTGTTGTGCTACGTTTGTCTCTAAAACCAAATTGTGTCACATTAAATAAATTTTCGGATTCACACCAGCTGTTTATTCTATTTCTTAAAGTTAAGGAAAATATCTTAGATAAAATATTTATCAGAGTGATACCTCTATAATTAGAAGGATCATCTGTATTTCCTTTTTTATGTATAGGGACAATATATCCTTTACACCAAGCATCTGGATAGACTCCAGTTTCATATATATTATTGAAGAGTTGTACGAGATAAGGAGCAATGAAACTATTTGCATCTATGAAAAAATCTGCTACATTTTTGGTTAAATCACAACTTTTGTTTCTATGAAGACTAGCAATTGTTTTGGTAATTTCGCTGAGTGTAAAAGGCGCATCTAATCTATCGATATTTATATTATTTATATCGAGATTTTCATACTGTGAGGTATCAAAATCACTGTCATGAGGAGTATTTGAGACTTTTTTAAAATGATCAACAAAATCATTTAGACTTATATTGTCTTGTTGTGATTTAGATTTGCTTTTATATTTTTTGATATATTTCCAAAATTTGCGCGAGTTAGATTTACTAAGTTTTCTAAGTGTCTGTTTTTCTTTAAAGTGGAAAGAGCGTTTAGCTTTACGTTTCTCCTTACAAAAGCGTTTTCTATATGATAAAAATAGCAAACGGTTGTCGTCTGTCGGAACTTTTCGGTATATTTGTTTATGTTTATAGAAATCAGCTTTCGCTTGTTTACATTCATTGTTAAACCATGCAGATTTTTTAAGCTTGGCATGAATTGGCGTGTTCAGTTTATAATGTTTTCCGTGTAATTCGAAAGATATATTAAAAATACGGTCAGACATACTATTGATGCACGCATCAACACCAGATTTGCCTGTCAGTAAGTCATTAATGTCGTCATCAAATAACGGTTTATTTTGGTTTAGTATATTATAAAGTTTGTCCGTGTCGGAATTTTCCCACACAATTTTATCACAGTGTGAGGATTCACTATCGTTTATAGGTATCATTTTTTCTAGAGATAAACTAAATTCAATTGGACAATGATCCGAAAATTCAGTAATATCTAAAACATTCATAGCATGAAATAAAGAAAACAATTCGTAGCTAGTAATAACATAATCGACTACACTAGCGGCAAAGTTACTAGTATTTAACTTATAACAAGTGTATAATCCTGGCTCAATGCGACCATTTACAATGCATAGGCCAGTTTGTTTGCATAATGTTATCAATTTCTTTCCAAAACTATTCATTCGGGTATCATAGGAAGATCGTGCAGGAATGTCACACGGAGAGTCATCAATAGGTAGGTCAATATATCGGTTTAAATTTATATTTTCAATAACGTCCATCGCCTGACCAACTCTTGAGTTGAAATCACCTGTCAGAAACACGTCTCCATACAACTATATTTAATAATATCGTTATGTAATAAGTCGTGGAAATCGAATTCAAATAATGGTGAACGAATGTTTTTATATATGTTTGAGTCTTCTGGTGGTATATAACAACAACAGAAATATAAATCATTTTCAGTACCTAGATAGGACTTCTTCAACTTAAACCAAATGATACCCTTTTCATTAAGTTCAACTTAATAATCACTAGAAGAGAAATTTTAAACAATAGGGCAAACTTCATTGTCAAATCCGATGTCATGACTGGTATGAATTCGACCGGAAATATATGTTATTTGAATCATTAATTAATGTATACATGTTCTTATTGTTTGTCTTCCATGAACGACAAACTTGTTATTACTGTTCTTCTAAAATAGTACATTGTCGTTGTAATTTCGTGATGAAAATAAGAATAAACGAATTATTTTACATTTTTAAATTAAAGGCAGTCATGTTTGTTTAAGCTGTATTCATTTTCTTGAAATATCATGTGGTTATACCATGTAAAATTCAAAGATGTACAATCATTCAATGAAATAATGACCTCAACCTTAGGTACAAGTATGAAATAGCATCAAAATGAAAAAAAACTCTACAAACCGGAAACCTCTGCGAACCGGAATGTTCAACCGGTCCCGAAGGAGTCCGGTTTAGGGAGGTTCCACTGTATGTGTGTCAAGCAATCGACAACAAACGCAGCAGCGTTAAGTGACTGTGGCCGTTTTCCTTTGTACATAGCTGCAGCCAAACGGACTATCTCATAATGGATTAAGATATTGAGAATGCCAAACCACAGACTTGTTAAACAATGTTATAACATGTTGTTGATATACGACCAAAATGGTCAACAAAACTGGGCTACAGCCATCAGGGTATTATTAAATACAAATGGTTTAGGATATATATGGAATGACCAGAATGTTGTTGACATTTATTACAATGTTTGTAAACCGAATGATAGATCAATATAGACAAAAATGGCATGAATATATTAACAATAGTGCAAAATTTGAGACATATTGTTTGTTCAAATTTGAACTGAAACATGAATTATATTTAGATACAATTACGGTCAGAAAGTTTAGAAATGCAATGGCAAAAGTTACGTTCATCTTCTCACGACTTAGAGATTGAAAGGGGTAGATATAGTAATACACTTAGAAGTGAACGTACATGCCATTTGTGTGAGCCGGTTGTTGAATCAGAATATCATTTTGTCTTGATAAGTCTGTTTATGAAAACTTGAGAAGGCAATTTTTACCGCCGAAATACTATGTACAGCCAACAATTCATAAGTTTAATATATTAATGAGTTGTCAGTCAGAAACACTAATTAAGAGTCTTGCGAAATATGTATATTATGCTTTTGAATTAAGAAAACGGAGAGTAATCGTGTAAATTGTAATTGGAGAATATTTCACTGGTTTAAATATTTCAATACCATATAGAGGTAACATATATTCGGTCTCCAGTAGATAAATGACTCAAAAGCATAAAATGCTTATAAAATGCCTATTAAATGCTTATAAAATGCTAACACGGTATGCTATTTACTATGTATTATCTCATGCTATATATATATATTTATATAATGTACTAGTCATGTCACGGATATGTTGTTCTACATATGTTGTTGTGGGCCGGTGGCCAATATCAATAAACCTTTTGTCCTTGTCATTGTCATACTTATTATTTTTAGTAACAATTAACAACTGTTGTTTTTTTTTTCAGTTTTATATGCATATATGTAATTATTTATTACGCTATATTGTATAACGTTAATATCTTAACGTATCATGTGATATTTTGATGTTTTATTGTAATGTCTAGTCTCTTATAACTCTTATTAAGAGTGGCTATATACTAAACGTTGGTTCTGTTTTTATGTTATTGTAAAATGTATGTACATGTATATAGATGAGACGAAAATAAAGATTAAAATATAATATACTCTGGCCACGTGCTCGTCAGCCAGGTATTTTCCCTCCAGATTTTAGCAATAATGTCATTAGCAGCAGTCCTTTATATTCAGTTTCTATGGATAATGTGTGTTCTCTCGTTCGATGTGCTGTTCTGTTACGATATGTTGAGATGTTCATCGGTTAAGGTGGTTGGACTGAAGAGCGATATTTTAATATCGCCGTTACCTCAACCTTGGAGTAAAAGTGCGCGCGACATTGAAAATGGCAAGCATGACAGTGCTTCTGTATGCCTTTCTCATGTGATTTCCCGTGGAACCGGAAGTGATGTCTGTCATGATTTAAGGAGGTATTTTGAGAATTTGGCCGAGTTAAAATGCTGATAAAAAAAACAGTCCAGACGAACGCTTTTGTGTTCTCTTCATAGCCATACTGATACATATGCCTATTGCTAACCGCCTCACATTCAAAGTAATTGTGACATGCTGTTTTCGATGATGAAGCAGAGATTCGAAATCATTAACATGAAAAATAGCAATATAGCAGACGCAAAGATGCGGCGAAAACGAAACAAACAGGGAATATGGTCAAGCAATTGAGGACCTTTGCCGAAAAGCCTATCTTTCTTGACAATTGCCATGAGTCTATGGAGTTAAGAATTTCAGTCAAAAGGACAAGACCAAAGACTCTTATAAGATCGCGAGAGACCAAAGACTAATCGTGTATTTCAAATGCAACGTGAATGCAACGTGGAAGGGGTGGAAAACGTTTTGGTTTTGGAAAGCCGCCTTTATGGAACAATGTATCTGAATCTAGGAATGTTGGAAGTTTGGAACAACTGCAACAACCGGATCAGATCCAATTATCGGGAAACTTCATTTGACCGACTCGTAAGGTCACGGAAAGGTTAAACATATGGACTGAGACAGATCTATTAACAACAGTGATAATATTATTAGTGTGCGATTTAAACATGGTATGAAGCTTTCAGGAAAAGTGTGGAATCAATCTGTAAGTCGTGTCTCGACACTGAGGCTAGACGAACTTTTATTACCGGCAGAGTTTATAAAAGAATTCTATATTGGTATAGACTAGGTCTGAAACCATTGAAGTAGAAGTTCGCTGCTTTAAATGGGAATGTGATGGTGAAAATTCAGTTATATTAAATATTTCAGGGAAGGATTAATTAGCTCAAACATGTTCAGAGGGAACTAAAGCGAGCTCCGGCAGTTATTGATCCAAAGGCAAGATGTTTTGTAAGACCAGGTGAAGTAGGAAGAACAAATATGGGCACACACAGGATCAATTCACTGATAATACACCGGTAAAAGATTCGCCTAGGAAGATTCCATTGTTTAAACGAATTGTGATAGATGAACAAATAAAACTCACGAGCAAATCGAGAGCCCATGGAGCTTACAGCTAGTGTTAGTTCGGACGAATGAAGGCAGTGAAAGATGCATATCCGAATCCGAGGATTCAGGAATATATTGATTCATTAGTGGGGGCTGAATGGTTTTCTAATCTTGATTGTGATATGGCTTATCACCGGATACTGACAAATGGATGAGTCCGACAAACTTAAGACAGCTTTTGCAACACCACGAGAGGGATTGTACTATTACGATACGATGCCCTTTGGCCCATGCAACGCTCAAGCAACGCTCAAGCAACATTCGAGAGACTAATTGAGACAGTGTGCCTTGGATTACAGTGGAACATCTTAGTATTTGATTTGATTGACATTTTAGTATTTAGTAGAACGTTTGCATCACACCTTAGGGATTTGGAAACGGTATTCCAAGTCGATTCAATAATGCAGGATTAAAATTAAAGGCGAAGCAATGATACATATTTTCTCGGACATGTTGTGTCAAAAGATTGAATCAAACCAGTCGGATCTAAAGTCAGAATCGTAAAAAATGTTGAAGCTCAAACGAATGTTATAGAATTGCGTAGTTCTTTTGTTATCGAAAATTCGTAAAGGATTACTATTGCAAAACCATTGTATAAACTCACAAAGAAAAACGTTGTTTGGGAATGGAAGAGAGACTGTAACATGCCGTTGTAACATTTAAGAGAAACTGATCTAGTATACTAGTATACCCTGATCCGGATGAAGGTCAATTTATAATGGACTGCGACGCCAGTCATTATGGAATCGGTGCGTAGCTTTCGCAAATACAACAAAGGTGTAGAGAGGGTGATAGCCTACGGAAGAAGGGTCATAAACAGTGCTGAAAAGTTACTGTGCTACGAGGCGTAAGACGTTAGCTGTTGTGTATTTTACAAAGTAGTTTTAGGAATATGCACTTGGCAGGAAGTTCCTGATCCGGACGGATCATTCCTCATCCCGCTGGCTCCAACCATTTAAGGAATCGGATGGACAAGTGCATCGATGGTTGGAGCAACTTAACAAGTTTGACTATGACATTGAACATCGTATACTAATGCAGACTTCCTGTCAAGGCTTTGCAGAGGTGATAATGTTGAATGTAGACAATATCGTATGCCAATGCCTGACTGTATTGATGTAGTTCCAGAAGGTGACAATGAAGTAGATTTGCTGTAAATAAACTTTGGTGTGTTTGAAATAGAAAGTGAATTAATAGAGAAAAGAGACAATGAACGACCAATGACGTTAAGACAGAAGGTAAATAAACAACCACCAGAGAAAGCTTGAACAAACAAATGTGATAAACACACACGCAATACGTTAAGCAATAGAGCAGGAAGGTGATATCAGTTATGTGTTAGAGCTATTCAAATCAGGATTAGAAAATCCAACATGGTCTGATATTCCGATAAAAGTGCCGGATCAAATTTTGGATCGCGATATGGGACCTGCTTTTGCTGCAAGATGAACTGCTGTGTTTAAAATGTGAGTATGCACCGGACGACTATAGATGGCGTATATGTGCTCCACAAAACACAGCTAGAAAAGTGTTGTGGTATCTCCATGATGCTCAAGTGTCTGGACATTTGGGAGTAAAACGGACCATGCATAGGGCCTGTTTGTGTCCATTATTTTGGATGGGCATACGTAAGTCTGTGGGAGGCAAATAACCCACCTAGAATTAGAGACATTCATAGCAGAAATACGTGCTGGGTGAAAGATTTGAATGAATTGCCATGTACTTAGCTGGACTATTTCCAGAAACGGAGCGTGGAAACTAGTACATTCTCGTGATAATGGAATATTTTTCTAAACTAACAGAAATATTTCCGCTTCCAAACATTCGATCAGAAACTGTAGCAGACTTTGTTGTGAATGGCTGGAGTAAAATATATGGCTGTTCCCGATCAAGGAAGACAATTTGAGAGTGCTGTGTTCAGCGAAATATGTAAATTGCTTGAAATAAGTTGGACAAGAACAACGCGTATACATGCAAGATAAGACGGAATGGTCGAGAGAATAAATAGACCGATGCAGAATGTTCTGACTAAATGTGACACACATAATCAAACTGATTGGGAAATTATACCTTGATTATATGGTGTTAGCGCATTATAGTTCAGTTCATGACAGTACAGGCTATAGTCCGCATTATACAGTGTACGGAAAAGAGATGTCGTTATCAATAGGTATTATTACTGGTGATGCGCAGTTTGACGAACAAACCGATGATAATTCTACTCTGTCGACATTTGTTTCTAAATTGAATGGAAAATTGGAAGAAAAGCATGCGTTAGTGCGACAAAATTTGTCAATATTGTGAAAGACAGAAGAAACATTTCCACTGCCGGGTAAAACAATACAAATACAAAGAAAACAGTTCCTGTGGTAAAAGCAAAACTTGTTTGTCATTTGGACAGGCCCATGGATTATTACTGAGAATTTGTGCGATGTGCTTTTCAAATTTGTCATTCTAAGACAACTCCACCTGTAATTGTTCATGGAGATAACTTAAAACGATATTATGGGTATGCACGTCTGACATTACCAAGCGTTGCGACCTCTCAAATAAACAGCAACCGTGTCTGCAAGAGTTTGTGACATCTAAAGGCCAGTCTTCAACTTATAATGAATTAAGTGATGATATTCCATACGGAATGAACAATGATAAGGACAATGCAGATCAAAGTGGTTTAAGCGACGGGTACGAAACATCGGGGAACGGAACAAGGTCAACCCAGTGCGACGAAATGCGTGCGACCAAATCAAGTTTAACGGGGAATTTGGAGCACATGGACCTCGTTATTTACAGGATTTTGTGCATTTGGTTACGGTGGTCATGAATACACGTGGCAAATTTATATATTACACTTGTGGTAAAGAATTCAGATCCAAAAGTAACAAGAATATTTAAAGTGTGGAGAGTGCCACGGATGTTTCATTAGGAGATCGTATCTCACTCATCATCTGCAAAACATTCATGGACTCAGTGAATCATGTTCAAATCGTAGGAGTACGAGAAAAAAGGTTTCATCTACAGCCTCCTACTATAGTGACATGAGAGCTATTTTCAAAAGTTTCAAAAGGTTGATTGATGCCTTAATGATATCACTACAGGAAAACACAGTTGGTGATAGCGCGAGTTATGTAGCTTGACCAAGAGGTCTTCATATGCATACTCAATGCATACAGTGTCAGGTGTGAATATTACTGAAAATACTGTAGAACAGAGTTCAAGAGTTGATGACTGTGATGTCTAAGAAACATAGGAAATTTCACGGGATTTAGTGTTCCTGAAAATCTACAGTTAATGAACAATCTGAAAACGTCTATGTTCCAAAGGAAAGTGTTATTGTAAGTGAACTGATTGCGTCAGAAACATCAGTATCGACATTTAGAAGCAAGAGCGTAACGCGGTACCCGGTGTCGAGATTAATGGAACTGGAGATAACGTACCGGAGGACTTCAATGTTGGTGGTTAACATGATCAGAGTAATAATGATGTTAAAGAAGTCATCATCATCAATGGCGAACCCGAGGAGAATATTCAATATCATTTTTCTGCAATTAACTGAATCCTTCAGACGACTACAAAATATGTCAACGGTATTTCATCAGAAGTGAAACGAACAGCTGCATTTGGTTACACTGAAGACGTTAACTCTGGTGTATTAAATCCACAGAAACTGTTTGAAATGTTTCAGGAGGAGTTATAACAGTACGCCGAGTATTTCCATGCCAGTTATCAATCATAGTGATGTGAATAAGAACTGTGTTCTGACATCTTATAACTTTTAGTTGTTAGTGTTCTTGTTTCAGTTCATTATTCTTTGAAGTAAAAGAATCCTAAGGATTTCATTTTATCTGTGTTCTGTTAAGTAGTATGTGCTATTTCTTAGGTTAACATACGAGTTCCATTTCATGTATAACTTAGACAAACACAGGCGGTGGTGAGTTAAAGAACAGTGGAAGTTCAATAGTTCCAAGTAGGGAGTAGTGTAACAAAATTGGATGTTTTGGACTGATAGGATTATTAGATTATTTGGATTCTTTGGACTTTATTAATGATATAAAATTATAAATGCATTTGATTATGCTCTAGCGGGAGAGCGTTAGTATGTTGATGTAGAATACATTATGTCACTCTGTTAAAGAACTACCAAATAAACGTGGTTGCATATCGGTCTGTGTTTCTATTGTTTATCTTGCCCAAAGAATTTTAGGCGCTATATATATATATATAATTATAAACAGTAAATATATATTTGTAAATCCGTCAGTTTCTCTTCGTGCTTTGTTGTGTGGCGTGAATATTTTCGTCTTTGTACTATTCATTCTCACTTCCGTTATTCATATTTGGTTATTTCTTTATGCTAATGTACAAAGTGATCTTAAATCATGCTTACGATGACAATTACTGCTGTGTAAAGATATCGGTATAAACTAGGTATGTCAACGAATATTCATGCATATGTGCGAATATTCGAATACTGATTCAGCATTCGAATATTCGATAAAAAAAATAAAAAATCAATATGAAAGATGAAAGCTAGACTACATTTTAATAGTCTGGTTACCATTGAATTGAATGACATGATATCTACAGATCTTATTACATGTCTATTTGTATTTCATGGGGCCAAGATAGAACACGTTAACACTCGGATGATGACACTTTAGTCCTGTCATTAATCAAGGAATTGCGGTGTTTTTAACTTGAAATGTTTACAATACTTAAATTGAGTTTTTTACACATGAGCGCAGTAGCTTCGAACAGTAATGCTGCAACTGCTGTACAATGATTGTTAGATATCTAAATTGAGTTTATACAGACAAACGTATATGTCCTTTTTAAAAGATGTTCATGACCAACTGAAGACATCGTTATATTTTCCAAACGTTATTATTTGTTACCAATTAATAACCAAAACTTAAATGAATAATTACATGTAAATATGTGATGTGTCGTGTCATTTGTAGAATGCATTTTATACCCCATATTACGAATATATTGATTTCGCTAAAAAGTGTCTCCTAAAAGTGTTTATGCGTCATGCAATTATGTATTCGTAACGCCTTTTCATTATTGTACCGTGTTTCAAAGCCACAAAAAATTATAAAATTGTATATAAATTGTTAAATGACTTACCCATGTAGCAGCGTATCTGTATTGCGGAAAGCAATGACCCATGCAGGTACGTCCACTATTGTTGGAAAAGGTCTTCCTAGTGAAGAAATCTCTCATCCTATAACATCCAATGTAACCATCTGAATACGCCGCACCTATACCTAAATATATGTACTAGACATGAAATATATGTTACCACCTCGAGTCAATAAAGTAAAGCAATCTGAGAGCTAAAAAAGATTTTGCTGATAAAAGAGAGAAAATAAGTTGCATAAGACAGTGCCTCCCTACACAGACCTCCGGGAAAACCACAATCCATAAAAGGCATTTGAGGAGGCTCAAGGGTACATACGTACGAGAACAGGGCTGCAAGACATGGCTTGGTTAGCCATAATGGATAACTGGGAGAAAAAAGAGGACAAACAGGGGGATTAGTAGATGAAAAAGATTACAGGAGAAGTCAAGACAGCTGGCTACAATAGGACGCATCTGGGGCGAAATAACTATAAAATAACGCTATATAAAGTAAAAGAATTGCACAGGGGGAGGGAAATTAACCATTAAAAACACAAAAAGAAATAATAACCATACAGCGATATACAGCCTTGAAACTGTCAGTAAAATTACTAGGGATTTAAATCGATTTACCAGCTAGTTAACCTCACACATAATCGCTATCTTGTCATTAATTTCTAACATATAGATATACAAACAATCCGCCTAAGTCGGCACCAATTCATCCATAAAAACAACAACCACTGTTCACCTTAAATAATGGTAATAATAATGGTAATATGAAACACGTATCTTAAAAAAAAGATAAACGGCGTAGATAGAATTATGTTTTCCGGTAATGTTTTTGCAACATGTTGAAAAATCAATCCTTTCAAAAAATGTATACATACTATAATGATGGACATGTCTTGTCAGGGTCGTTTTAACATATAAACTACTTCCGGCAAAATTGTAACTGATAACGAACGCACATTTTACGAAAACCCCGTTTGGTGCCTCTTGTGTGAACGAAAATCCTGTTTGGTGCCTCTTGGATGAAAATATAATTGGTCAGATTTTAAAAAGCCCGCTTCGAGGACTACAACAATCTCGGAGACCGCACAAATATTCAAACTACAAACGATTAATGTGCGTATTATTGTCCCAAACAGAGGCATAGAAAGATGTATGCATATGCCTATAGAAGTTAGTAGGATTGTTATATTTGCAAGTTAACACTATCTGCAATACTAAATCGCGGGTACCTGAGCATTAATGAAGAAAATGGTTTTCTAATGTTGAATGTATTTTCATCATGTGTATTGTATTTCTTAATAAAGGCTGTTTTTGACATTGTTTCCAAAATAAAATACGATTTTGTCCTTGGTTGTTATTTACATCAATAATGTGTATGTTTATTTATTCCATGGTAATGTATCTATTGCATGTTCAATATTTGAAACTTCTATTTGTGTTATTACGTCACTTTTGTTATATTCGTTGTACATATTCCAATAAGTAATGTTGAACTACATTTATATTGAAACAGACTATACTGTGTCTATGATCACACTACGGAGTTATTTATTATGCCGTCTCATTTGGAACACCTCGGCATTATTGGCTCTCCCGAATACTGCCAAGAAGTTACGATTGATGCAGTCTCAAACGCAGTGATCTCCCCTTACAGGTCTCGGAGTAAACAAAATTTAACCTAGAGAGTGCAACCATTTTGCAAACTTCAAGTTGCGCCGACCATCTTTTTTAAAGATATTTCTTGTTAATATATTAACTAAATATAATGAAACAGTTAAGATGGATTTATGCATATAAAATCATGGGAAATAATAATGTAGTTATCTAACCGTTTCGCTGTTTCGGACGACATGTAATGCAAATATACTATACTGAATAAGATAACCGCATACCTTGCTGTCCAAAGTAAATCACCAAAACATTTACCCACATCCAATTCATGTTTCTTCAAACGGATAAGTCCACAAGTGATGATTACTCAGCTTATGTACGCAAAATGATCTATCTGTATTATTCAAATGAAGGTAATTGTACATTAATTATTAAGGAAATGAACAATTATATCTACTCCTCGGATGTCCGCCATATTGGAGCGCTACGTTAACTGTTCACGAACAATGCAATGTATGGTGGTATAAATTTATTTTAGATAAGTGTAAAGTAGTTAACGCGATAAATATCTAGTTAGCTACATAATTTTCTAGTTGATTAAGTGGTTAACATTTGTATGTATTTTTCATGTACAGTCCCAATATGGTATTCATTTTAACATGCAATGTGTCATTGTGTCAACAGAAGTAAATGAAAAACATCACTGAAAGATTTTTATAATTTTATTTATGCGTCATAACAGAGACTCAAATTCGTGAAATACAATCATGTTATAAATCACAGACAACAAACGAGTAGATATTTCAATAAACTAGTTATAATCCTATATTGTTATGATGTTAAACATACTATGCTAGTTAATGGGAAATAACAGTGTGCAATACAATCATCAGCACAAAATGGAAAGTAATTGGACATAACCAGGCATCAATTATCATGTTTATGTTCTGGAAAAAAAATATATTAGTTATAATATAGGTATGTATTATTTATATCGTATACAAAGTTGACTTTTTTGGCGTAGCTGTATAACATTGATTTTGACCTACATTTTTGACCAACCAAATGTTGTCCTCGAAGCGGGCTTTTTAAAATCTGACCAATCATATATTCACAAAAGAGGTGCCAAACGGGGTTTTCGTTCACCGAAGAGGCACCCAACGGGATTTTCGTAAAATGTGCGTTCGTCATGATATTGCATTATATTTTTAAGTCATCAAATTGTTTACAAACCAGAACGAGGCAGATTTCATAGGGGCACGAATCTAATGAGAAAGTTTCCAGACGATCCAGATCACTGACCTTCTGTTTTTAAGCACATGTTTCATTGCAAAACATAAACAACTGTTGCTTCAGACTTTTTAATGGTTAACATTAATGTTTTTTAGTTTAAAATGAAAAATATGTAAGTAAACTGTGTACTGAATGAACTTGCACTGAATTTTCTGCTTAGGGTCACGAATCTACGAGAAAACAGCATATATAAATGACCCTGATAAAACAGGTTCATGATTATGCCCGGAAGACATCATGCTTTCTACGCCGTTTATCTTTGTTTAAAGATGTTTCTTGTTTCAGTTAAAATGAACTAAAGTCATTGAGAATTATTTAAAAAAGACGTCATTTTCACTTCTTGTAAATTGCGAATAACAAATATGAAAGGTTCATGATGAATCTCACTACAATCCCAAGGGACGATGTATATATAGAAGTTTTAGTACATAATCCCTCGCAAATAATTAATTGAAAGCACTAAACTATTTATATTCAAAAATAGTCAGAGATAAATAACAAAACCTAAAGTAACATCAAACACAAAAGTTGATACTAAGAGATTTATCTTGTGAAACGGCATTATGTACAGTGTTAAGCTATACATTATAGGCGTTGTCATGTACATTTCTTAGCAGTTACTGAAGTTTCATTTCCAGTGAATGTATTTCAACGTCTTTTGCACCAGAACTTAGAAGTAACATGATTTAAATAGTTCAAATTTATCCTGCAGTGTGCATGATGATCCTTAAAAACATTCCCTTCCAAAATTTACACAGTCTGGCACAATGTTCTCTTCAGTTATAAATTTGTTTCAATAATAAAGTTGTTTGTCTTCCCTATGAGGCCACTGGACGTAGCCACGTGTCTTACAAGGATGAATGAACTTCACAATAGCAGAGTCGTAATCTTTCATATTTTCAACGATACCAGGATACCGGATACCAGTTGTCCTGGTATGCTATAATAACTTATTTTATGCTTTACACTGGTTAATAGAGATTTATCAGTGAAATAAAAATGGTAATTTCATTTTGATACTTTTCACTGTTCAGATTTTTGGGACTACATGTATTTTTATCCCACTGGTAACCCCAAAAGGGAAATCACTGTGTAGAAATTAAATTAAATTGCCTCCCTTTGTATTGAAATGAGAATAAATACACAAAATGACCTCCCTTTTTTATATGTACGTAGAAAACAATGACGTCATCATCCAGAAGACAGAAATAGGGCAAGTGTATATTTGTTGACATTTCGAAGTAAGATGCGGTTGTTTTCTGCTTGTATTTCACATAATTTCGAACAAATGAATGTTCTTTATATACATTTATTTACATAGCGATATATTGATCTTGCCATGCGGGTATTTTTTTAAGCGCTTGTAACTTCGAAAACTAAATACGCCGGGATACTTTATTTTTCGTCTGCAACACTTAACAATATAGTTAACATGGAACAGCCATTTTCACGTAAACGTCAGTTTCAACCTCAACCGCACGAAATCTAGATCGATGGGACTCTCCCAAATGTTCAACGATTCGAATGTACAAAACCTGAGGCAAATCTGATGAATCGTAGCCACGCGAAGAAACGCCTATCGCAAGATCATTCAAGAGAGTTCGTGTCAACTCTGACAGTGACAGTCGTGACTGATATTCCTGTGCAATTCCATTCCTTACTACAGTTTATTTCCATCTTTTTTACGTGTTGTCACTTTCATTCCCAACATGGCGTCGCGCTTTTGATCTCTTATCGATAAACATATGAAATTGCTACGCCATAATTTGTTGAATAATTTCTAGAAAATATTTTTTATTTATAATTTCATGTGAAAAAATGATTTGATTGTCACAATATTTCATATCAAATTGTTGTTTTATCGACTTTTCATTGCTGTGTACTTGAATAAATTGGTAAAAGTTCGCACTATTTTGTCAGCGGTTGATGATGAAAATTATAATTCTTTTGACCTCTCGTGAAATAAAATTCGATCTTCCATCGAAATAAACAAATATCCTCTATATATTTACCAACATAAAACTTTAAACACAGAAATATATTATAGTCCATTTTTGATTCATTCACACTACAGTTTTTCTTTTTCTGATGACTGCATACTAAAATCATAATCACGTGCAATAACTGATATATCTTTGTATAGTTAATGGCAGCTACTATACTTGTCCAGAGCATTTTTATATTTATCAAGGTGGGGGAAGTGGTCTTATTTCAATAATATCTGTCTCTGACCAATTGGTATCTGCACGATTTCAGTTCTATGATATGGGGCGATAGTTCCAGATAATGTGCTCTACCAGATGTCATCAGATTTCAATAAGGGCCGGTCACTTTCACATAAAACAGGCCGTTTACAACACTGCAGAAGGGTACAAATTAAGTCAGAATTGAGATCAGCTTTCACAGATTGTAAGAGCATGTTAGAATGCGTCCCATCGGTCTCTTAGACCATGGTGATCACCTGCAGGACCGAACACATTTGATACTGTCCTTGCCGTTCTTTCTGGTACTATTTCCCCCCCCCCCCCCCCCAGTACTTAAAGAATGCAATCTGGTCACGACCAAGGGGACTATTGGTATCGACTACATGTAGTTCTTTCTCAATGGCTTTCATTCCAGAATTAGTGTAGCTGTGAAATGTTAGGAGAGTATGTGCAATACAGTGGAAATGGTGCATAATGTCTTTCTCTCCAGTGTCAGATAAAGTGCTGTCTCTCCACTGGTCCAACAATTCATCAGCCTTCTTCTCATTACTTGCCCTGTCAGACATCGTGAAGGACAACTTAAGATATTCAGCAGGGTTGTTGATGGTTCGGTGTTAATTATCCAGTTCATTTAAATGGAGTTTGTCACCTCATTAATGGCGATAGCTGTTTCCCTAAGGACACGATTGAATCCGAGGCTCATCACGTTTCCGGAATCAAGTGTGACAGATGTATCCAGTACGTTTTGTTTTTCCCTTGTCGCACCATCACGGCTGATACCCCAGTGTTTGCAAGTATCAAGTTCCTCAGCTATGTAATTTATTGTGATAAAATGACCTTCATCAATAATTGATTGGACCGTGTGTTGGTTGGGTAGTTGGGACATGTTCAACTGTATACCAGTCAAGTGATAAATAGAATGAATAATTGGGGACACTTTTTCAACAGTCACCTCTAGCTCTGCTAGTTCCATAATACACATTCCCATATTGTTATTATATGTTCCATTCTCATTTATGTTGGAATATTGCTTTGTTGATTAATTTCAACTTCCAGGTTCTGTATTGCTTCATCTTTGGCTATAAATTCCTGTCGCATTCGTTTGATGGTTTCTTCATGTTGTACAATTGTTTCTAACATTTCACTATCGCATGTGTGTTCAAATGATTCAGTTCAGTTTTAAAATAACTGCTGCTTTTCTGGGAAGAGAGTTTCTTGATTTTCTCACAGTTTAAAGATTGTCTCAGTGTTTCTTACTACTAGAACATTTCACTTAATTTTAAAGTAAGTTGATGCCCCATTCGAAGAAGAGAGGCATTTTGGTTTGCACATGTCGGTCGGTCGGTATTGCCGTCGGTCCGTCCGTAAACGTTTCGTTTCCGATCAAAAATTCAAGAACCCCTTGACCTCTCATCCTCAAACTTGGTCCACACATTCATCTTGGGAAGCAGAGGAACCCTAATGATTTTGGGGTCACTGGGTCAAAGGTCAAGGTCACAGGGGGGCATAATGTTTTACAAACATCTATTGTTTCTATGAATCTGTTAGACAATACATGGTCGCTGCACACTTTCTATAGTTTCTCATGTTTACAAACAGCGCGTTGTGCATTTTGCAAGGCGTGTATAATTTTCTTTGCAGTTTCATCCATCTTATCCAGTCTGGATACATATTCGTCTAGTCTTGATAGCAATCAGCTACAATAATAATATTTAACATTAATAGAACTATCGACAAATGTCGCTGTGATCCTGTCTAAATCACGATGATCGTTCCAGATCATTTTGTCATTTGTAAGGTTCTAAAAATACATAATGGCGAGTTAGGTCAAATTATACGATAAATGTTAAACCACGGACATATAAACCATATGTCCGTGGTTAAACCATACATTTTGATTAATCTAATGTAATATTAATTTGATCTGAGATATTATTTTGACAGTGTACACCGTTGTACCTGACATATGTCCTGTCCTGTCCTGTTAGGAAAATATATAACCTATTAAAAACATACACACGTCTATAGAAATAACCGTCCACTTATCCATTCTTATTTCACTGAACATACACAATGCAAGAGTGATGATAAGAAACTCTGGGATTCTTAATTAAATGATCGTTTCAAAGGAGAGATTGAGGAATTGTATTTGAATACTTTCATCAAATTTTGAAATTATGAAACGAATAACATATTTGACATACATGTATTTATAAATCAGAGTGCAAGGTCCTTGTTAACAATGTTATTTTTAAAAACATGTATTGAATGATAAGATGATCAATGTTTATTAAATTAATTTGGAAAATTGAAACATAGATGAAAAAATAGGGAACCTAGCATTTCTAACAATGTACTCTTTGCAAATATTTATTGAATAATTAGAAGTAAAAACAGGGCGCCATGAAATTTGAACCCAAATGTCACACTGAAAAATCGTCCTTATTTGAATCACTAAGTATATAGTAGGTCTAGTTTCCGTAACAGAGTCGAATGACTATGATTTATCGCGACCACTAATTTACGGACTGGTTCTAGATCTTCAAACTAACCCTTGTAGTAATGCATATAGAAATGTGGTAACCAAGATTCTTAGCTTTACTTGTACATTGAGGGGGGGGGGGGGGGTAGTTTCATTTTAAAAATAGGTCGAAAGTTGAGTAAAGGCATCGTGTGCTCAATTTTAAAGAGACGTGACAATTATGACGCCCTATTTTATTTAACCTCCGCACATAAATCGAGAGACTAGCGACATACTCTATAATCTCCTTAATAAAATTATATGGAGATAGATGGTTCTGGCACTAACACCTCGAAATTGGTATTATACAGCTATAGATAATTGACAAGGGAAATAACTACTGCTGAGAGAACATTTAGTAGTGTCTGACCTTGGGACGAGTAACTGCTAAGAGACAGTAACCGGTCGGTAAGTGCACATGTTCAAGTATATCCAACAATTAGACGAATACTGCTAATGTCATTATTTGGATTTAACGAAATATCTGATATATTTTGGCTGTCGATTAATTATATTTATATAAGTTTACGCCCCAGTTCTTGTTAAGCGTATGTTAATGACAAAAGTTTAATTTGACACCCGTTTTCGCGAGCCATATAATTATGTACTCCGTTCATGTCGATTGACTAACTCTATATATTTACCGACTGGCAGTGTGAATATTTACAGTATCTTGATGAAAGTATATATTTGATGTATGAATTTGTGTCTGCTGTAAAGAAATTGGCGTACGGTTAAATCTTACTGATAATATTAATATTGATGTCCAAAGCCAAGGCCTATAAATAAGACCCTACATAACTTATTTCACATTTTGACAAAGTGAAAGTAAAATAACAAAATAATGAATGTTAATGGTTAAATGGGTATGTAAACTTCTAATATTTTTGACTATGCCAAAAACTATCTTCATTTATCATGTAGCTACAAACTACCTACTATATTCTGAGTGCTTTCGGTCTGTCATAACTACTTTTCAGTGGCCTTTCTGGACTATGTGTAACGATATACCTGAAATATTTGTAACGATATATGCTCCCTGACCGTGTAAGCGGTGTACACTTACTACATATAAAAACTTTAAAAGTTAAAAATAACATTTTTCAACTGCTTAATTCATTGTATTTGATAGATTTTCATTCCAAACACATCACGCAACCTTCAAAACAGCTGTGCTATTTGACTCGATTTAACATGTACAAAAATAAAGTTGGACGCCAGTTTGTTACCAGTAAGCGGTGCATTTAGGGACATATCCTCTAGAAAACTGTCCTGTTGTAAACATTGTCTTTATAATTCGATGGGATGATTATTACTCTAACACCACTTTGTTACTGCAGCATAGCAGAAGATAAGAAATTCTTTAGAGATTTTTTAGCTGAAAGGAGGAATAGCCCAAATAAAATGAAAACTTGTCAGACCAAATGCAAACTTGTCAGGCCGAAAACATGTTAAAAATTACATTCTTTGCAGATACGTTTGTTAGGTAAAGTCAAAATACAGTAACCTATCACATTTAGCATACATGCATTCATACATATAAACTGTGACCTGGGAAGCAAAGGTGTCTGTTACAATATAAAAATAAATATCTATTTTTATGTTGAGTTCAGTATCATTATTATTCTACATACTAAGAGTAACACCCAAAAATGCTAAATTGGGGGTTGTCAAAATAATTTCTTTGACAACTCTGGAAATATTATGACATGGAGTTAAATCATACCGCATTGAACTCGAAAAAGAAAAATCTTCCATAAATGTCCATTTCACAACTTTATCAATAGTCTGCAACTCAAAATTTTGCGAGTTTTCTGACGGGATTTGGTGCTGCAATAGGACCGCTCGTGAAAAGGGCAAAAATTTGCAGTATTTCGATAAATAACTTAAAAAATATGATTAACCTTAACAATCACTCCTGAAATGCCTTTTTTACGACACAATCAACGTATAAATGTTCGAAAGACAAGCCAATGTGCAGACAATCGGTGCGCGTAAGAAGAACGCATTGTGTAAGCAGCAACGGATGCTGTAAAACCTGTCCGATCCTTACCTTACCGTATCGGACATGAGGACCGATGCACAGGCCTTCTACATCGGACCTGGCCGTTTTTTATCAGTCAGGTCCAACTGTCCGATGGGTATTCGCCATGACTGCATTGGGCTGAGCACCAATAGTTCCATGTAAAATATGGTCACTTTGTACAAACACTCTGCCACATGTGTAGATGACACTTTCCTTCAGGATATTTAAATCGCCACAATCCTCCTTGGACAGTTTCTTTCCAGAGTAGACGCATCTGAAATATATTGAATTGTATAAAAAGATTTTGCCAGAACTATAATATGTTGACACAAAATGATTCATTACAACTATTTATAACCAGTGTTTGAGATGTGATGGGGACAGCAGCATTGTATAGATTTATCAATTAAAAGTGTCGATAACCCAAACTATCTACCTATTGCCTAAAAAGTAAACCTAGACTATCTTACCAATATACATTATCACACTTAATGAAATCTGATATTTATATACATTACAATACAATATGCTTATATCTACAGTACCTTGGTTTTCTGCAATCAACACACTGTGCATAGTCACAAACTGTTTCTGCAGACTTTTTCACAGAGCAGCTATCTGAGATAGGTGCCAACATCTGTGTGACAGAAGGACAGAATCTCTCTGATGTATGTTTGCCGTAAACATCGTCAAACCATTTATATCTGGATGGATCATCTTCCCTGGGTTCTGGATCTAAAAATTACATAAGATTTAATACAACATTGAACTTGTTTTCATTAAGACATACTTCTAATAGATCTCATCACATGAAAATGAATTTAATATTCACCAAAAAATTAAAATAATTATTCTTTTAACAAAAACTTTAATGTCTTCAAATATTATGCAACATCAATTGTATAGAAAAACAACCAGCATTAACTACAAGAAGCGTCGATGCACTTTAACAGTGAAATGACGGTGTGTCATGATGTGAACTAGTACACTAGATAAATACAATATACATCGAAAATTATTAAAGGCTTGATATTTATCGCCGATGACATAAAATATGTTATAACTAAATATAAAGCATACCATACCTGGAAAATTCTTCAGGGTATTGAACATGGGCATTTCTAAGCGTGGTGGTCTGCAGATGTCACATTCTGGTGCTCCGCATTTCTTAACCATGAAGAAGTACTTCCTTGAGAAGGTGCAGTGTTCTAAGAACTCTTGCAGCTTGGCTTTTGACTTCAAGTGCTTGGCCTGTGTATCACTTCTCAGAACTGGACATAATAAATGTATACTGTAAGACTATATTTTCTTGCAGTTAATATCATTCCTTGCTACTTTTCTCACTGCTAACACCTAGATAAATAAAAATGATCAGAAAGCATACATAAATAGTATAAAGAGCTGTGCAACTGACATGCTACATGCACCATTTGAAGTGATGTTGGGGACTGTGGTGTAAAGGTTGGCATAACAGACCTGCAATCCCGAGACCTGGGTTCGAATCCCACTATGGCCATAGATCAATTTTTGTGTTCCTCAAAACATGATTTTATGTTTCCAGTGTGGATTAAATCTAAAATAAACTTATAAATAATCTTTTAATATTTAATCTTACTTGTTTTAAAGCATCATTAAATAGATATTAAAAATGGAAGCTTGTAAAATTATTATACCTTTTGGGTCTACAGCCTGCAAGTCATTCCACAAGTCATCCATATGGGTGTCATTTGCTTCTTCAACCAATCATGAAGTTTTTTTCTTTGAGTTGTAACCTGCTGATCAGGCCATTTAGTACATGTTTAAAACTGGATCAAGGCTTGATTGCAAAGGTTCAAAAAGCGAACCGAAGGTTTCCTGTGAGTCCACTGTCAAAGCGTACCAATCTAGAACGTTTTGGTCACCTTCTTGGAACTTGACTGCTATTATTTTGTTTGCCATGAGGACTACTACTCACCAAAACATGTTATTTATGTTTGAAGTTGTTTAATAGTCTTTCTTTTGTTGTAAAAACCAAAAAGGAATATAAAAAAACACATCGTAGTCCCAACGCACAGAATCGGATTGGATCAGTGTCTCTGAACACTTGCGTTTTCAGAAAATCATTGATATCAATCTTCTGTTTGATTGCGGTATTGATAAAATGTTAACAAATAATCACATCGTTGTCGGATCTCAATTAAATTGACGTTGTTGAATCATGGACATCGAAAATATTTGAGAATTTTTCGGCTCGAGGAGCGCAAAACCTAGTCGCACGCGGACGCTTAACAAAATTCCAATTTGGCATGGCCTAAGAAGTCCAGTTTTCAAAAGTCCCAAAGGTGGTCTTATTATTGAGGTTTTACAATACAAATACCGACAGGATGTTACACAATAATGAATTCAAATATTCCAGTAAGTAACATGCCATATAAATACATTGCTTAGCGCAATATATTAATATCTTAAACGCAATGACAAATGCAGAGTATGTCAAGGAAGGTCACACCTGGTGGTATTTTATGGTAACATGGACAAGCATGCGGATAGATTTCAGTAGAGCTTGCGTATAGAAAAAGGCTTATCCTTTACTCATATGTAACAAACTCCCATAATCATAGGCTGTACAGTGTTGTTTGTCTACAACTACGGGCCCCGTTATCCTGGAACGCGAGTCTTAATGAATTTAATGGTTAATGGTTTTCGGTGATTTTATGCACTGGGCTATCTGCACATGGGTCACATCTTTCTCCGTATTGGCACGACTGTCGTGTCCATTACTTCCCATAATAGTACAACTGTTGTGCAGATTATTTTCCTTATCAGCATGGCAGGTAGATCTAGTTTGATTTTGCCCTACAGTACTTATTCAGTACGCCAGAACAACTTTTTCCGACAACTATAAATTGGAATTTCTATTCTGATGACATACTTACAAGGTATTAGTCACTATTGAAATGGCAGCTGTTGATTTTTACTGTACACTGTGAATAGCCCTTTAACATCAGTTTTATTGGCTCAAAGCATTATGAATAATATTCTCATAAGGATGATCTTTGATTCATCTTGCTATTTCAGACATGGATTGGGATTTTCGAGCAGACCATAATCCTCAATATGCTATTGAGAGAGTCAAATTTAGATTTTATACTCCTAATGAAGTTCGAGCTCTTAGCGTCAAGGAAATCACCAATGTGGAGACATTTGACAGTCTTGGACATCCAAACATGGGCGGTTTACATGATCCTGCTCTAGGTAAGTGTAATTAATCGATGTTTGCCAAATGAAATCAGCATTTAACAGACCAAACTCTATTACCTTTTTGTTAGCTCACCTGAGCACAAAGTGCTCAAGGTGAGCTTTTAGGATCGATGAATGTCTGTCGTCCGTCATCGTGCGTCGTTCGTCAACATTTTCCTTAAACAACATCTCCTATACTACTGAATGGATTTTGTCCAAACTTAAAAATAGATTTTAAAAGTGTAAACTTTGAAAATCTTCTTGTCCAAAACTATAAGGCCTAGAGCTTTGATATTTGGTGTGTAGCATTATCTAGTGGTCCTCTTCTGAGATTGCATAAATTATTAAGTTCCGTCAAAAAACATGGCCGCCAGGGGCGTGGCCGTGTTCCCTATATGTATATAGAGGCAACTATAAATAACATCTCCTCCTGAACCACTCAATGGATTTTGACCAAACTTCACAGGAATGATCCTTAGGTGGTCCTCTTTCGAAGTTATATGAAAAATTGTTCGGGTCTGTTGCATAAGTAGGTCACAGGAGCTAAAAATAGAATTTCAAATAGTAAACTTTGAAAATCTTCTTGTCCAAAACCGTAAGACCTAGAACTTTGATATTTGCTGTGTAGCATTGTCTAGTGGTACTCTTTCAAGATTGATTAAATGAGTAAGTTCTGTCAAAAAACATGGCTGCCAGGGGCGTGGCCGTGTTCCCTATATGTGTATACTAGTGGAAACTATAAACGTAATCTCCTTTTAAGCCCCTGAATGGATTTTGACCAAACTTTACAGGAATGTTCATTAGGTGGTCCTCTTCCAAAGTTACATAGATAATTTTGGTCTGTTTATAAGTAGGTCACGGGAGCTAATAATAGATTTTAGAAGTCAAAATTCCACTACACAGAATCACAAAAAAATCAATTTGTTTGTCCGTTTGAAAACACTCTCAAACATGAGAAATTGAGCTCTTGACTTTTAGATACATTTTGGAATCTGAAGTTGCTATTGTAGAAATGTGTAATTTACATAAAAATGTGTTTTGGTATTGATTCTTTGAGCTTGGAAAAAAATCCCCTTTTTAGTAAAAAACGACAGAAATTTCCCTTTCGCATGGCCACAGCCGCAATCCCCATCTAAGTTAAAATAGTCCAGTCATTCTACGTCAAAAAAGGTCAAACCTTCAAATAATTGCAACAGAAATGATTTTCACTGTTTATGAAAGTTAAATCTATGTAGAACAACATATCAAAAGTCTAACAAAATCTAAGTTGCGGAAGTACTTCAAATTCGTCGGTTTTAACACCACGTGAGTTTTACTAAAACTTTTTTTGAGTCATATAAAATAAGACAAGATGAACATTTGTGGAATGAAATACACCTGAAAACTTCCCCACAGCAGAAGATTTATACGCAGACCTCATTTATGGTGTATTTATGAAGAACAATGCCTAATTAGGACGGAAAAAAAGTGATATTTGTATAATGTAAGTGCTAGAAATTACCCCACCCACTAAGATATACAAGCTTCAATTAATGAAGTCACTAGAAATATTCTTTCAATTAACTCCAAACATTATTAACCTTAGTTAAAGTAAAAACAAAAGTATATAAGATCTTTGTGTATTCAAATATGATAAACATCTTATTGGATTGACATTACTACAAAAGTAGGATATCAACATAAATGTACATAAATCTAAATTTTACGAACAAAATAAGGCCTACTGATGAAATCTTGAAATAGCAGTGAAGTATAACCAACCATAACAATCACAGGAATGACATAATCAACAATTAACTACATTATGTTGCTATTGTTAATAAATTTGTTACCAGAAGATTATAGTTCATAGTAATATTACCGCACCTACTCTCATATACAAGCAAACCATTTCGAATTTGTCAGTCTACACAGATACAAAGGACATGTGAAAACGATAAGTGAATATTTTTGAAAAAACAACACACCTGATATAAAAATATCAATCCGTAAAAACTGAAATAGCAACAACTGTATGCAAAATCAAAGTGCTGAAAGTACCCATGTTGAAGCATTTATCTATGGCCAGCATTTTTTACAGGAGTGCCGACCCAATTTTTACCAAAAACAAAATAAAATAGAACTTTCTGAGTTCCTTTATTATTTTATATCCGCCGACCTCAAGATTTGAGTTAACAAAAATAAAAATTGAACGGTTAATAGACATAATCTCTCAGATGTTCTACTGAAAATGCTTTGTGTGATTTCAATCGTCTGCATTATTTATAATACGCGTTACCAGTATGAATAACGGACAAAAGCGCCAGCTTCCAGACAACTTGGGCGAAGAAGTCGTCGTCTGTTCATTCAATTCGCCAATTTTCGAAATTTGGCGGCGGAAAAAATCTACGTAAACTTCTTAGGCATGTCGATGTCCGAAAGGCATTCATGGTATAAACATACCTAATATCGGGCAGCTTGGGGATAACCCGATAATAGGTATATTTATACAATGAATGCCTTTCGGACGTCTCGCTTGATTACACGAAGGCCCAATGAGTTTAATAACATGCCCAAGAATTTTACGTTGATCTTTTCATTATTGACCGACAAACAGCCACAAAAAAACACATGTGTGAGAAGTTAAGCTCCGCCTGTCGCTATATTTTGTAAAGCGATATCTGATTGGATAAGCGACTACTGCTGACCAATGAGCGCTTAGCTATGCAATGGATTTCGATGAGAGGTGACATAGATGACAAGGTAAGCCTGTCAAAATTGATCAAACGGACGACCAGTGAAAGGTGCTATATTGAAATGGATGAGTAATTTGAATTGCGCAATTAGGGCGATTTCTTTGAGATTTTTCACCGTGAACGCTGTCTAGAAATTTATTGAATACTTCTACTTTCGTTTTCAATATTGACTCGCAGATATTTTCTTTTACGACTGTCGCGTCATATGATGTATACTCATACTTGATATTGATGTTAATTCTAAAACACCGGTTATAGATATTATTTGCATTGAATTTCGTGGGTAAATATTTTTCATTTGGCATAATTTGACAATTTTTTAGTGTAACATAAACGTGTCAGGTCAGTTTCTTACAAGGTTACTGTTGGTAAACGGGCCATAAGAGTAAAGGTTTCTACTTTACTTTCGAGACTTTTGTCATTTTGATGGACTATCAAAAATAATAATACACATAATCACATGACTAAACTAAAGATTATAGTAAGCACACGATAGTTTTCTTTAGTTTCTAACTAGAAACATGCTAACTAACTTATTATCATGGATTTATATGTGAAACATCAACTGACAAGAAGATATGCACATTGTATAACACTGTATGTTTCACATCTATCAAGCATTATTAATTAAAAGATCCAGTGTTGTTAGGGAAAATAATGAAGCCTGATCAGAATTGATAGGACGGCCACAATTTATATGTTTCTTCATTATAAAATGCCACTGGAATGTCTTTATTTGCTCCAAGGTTTACGCTACATTGCTGAATGGTGATCATGTACACATCTCAACCTATACAACACCTGAGGGGCGTTTCATCAACGGTCGCATCGCAAATCACAGCTGATAATCGCAAAATCGCAGACAAAAATCGCAAATCGCGTTTCATTAAACATCGCAAAGTTGCGAGGGCGCCTGTTAGCCTGTATAAAATCGCAAATATTAGCGACTGGGTTCTTCCACTCGCAAACCACTGTATTCATCGCAAAAATGACTGATGTTTTATGAACTGTTGTTTTCCAGGTCTTGTGTATGTGGCGTTCCCTGTCGACACATACGCTCTCTTGTAATATGACCATATTTTATATATTGTGTGGTTAGTTCTCTTTAGACAATTACACATGATTGTGATGTATGTGTAAACATGTCTAAATTTGTATTTACATAAATGTGTAAGTTTCACCTTCTTCATTTATATACATGTTGATCGAACTGAAATAGTTCTATCGCAGAAACATGTAAGTAATAGTAATAATATAAAATTATATATTTTTGTTTTCCCCAAGTAAGCCGTATATTTTCATTTCTCCAATGTATAATTAAGACATGAATTATGACATTGCATAACTAATGATAAAATACTTACTTGAATTGGAATTACACTACACTTGTTAATGTTAAAGATGCCTTAACCAATGTAGCAACACTACAGGAAATACGGCCAGTTCTAATATTTTACGTTCAGATGGACCAAATGCATCTTTAATAAACATAAGGTGGCTGATCTAGGAGTTAAAATTTACGGGCCGTCTTTATATTTTTGTGGTTAAACAGTATATATAGATAAAAAGTGAATGATGAAGTCGAGAATAAGGTTTAAATCTTAACCTCTATTTGACATTTACAATTGATTTTAAATTTTGACTTTGGCCTATCTAGAAACAAATCTTTCTAGGTATTGTCAAGAGATAGTCATTAAAGCTATTAAGTGATATTACAAACATCTCAGTCAACCCGGATTCTTGTAGGATATAAATTACATATAAATAGTAAATACTTGAATGCTTTGATAAACACACTCTGATGCACATGCTTGTATCCTGTAGATAACTCGCACCAACTTGGTCTTGATTGCAATCTGTATCTGGTGTAAATTGAAATTTAATTACTTCGGAAATCAGCTAAGTTTTATAAATGCTTACGTGGTTATACTCATGATTTATCAGAATAACAGGAAACAGATTCGATCTGACCTGGACGAGTTACAGAAATCCCCTCCATATTACTTGGTAAAATATTTGTATGTGCGAGTATAGCAGTTATGTTACATGTTTCATATGTAAAATTATTATGAGTGTATTTTGCTTTTGAATGTGCTTTTTGAACGGCTGTGCACTTTGTATGTGTCTATTCATACTCGAGTTATTTATTCATTGTTATATACATTGTGTCAGCAGTGATGTACAGTAACGACAGTTCGGATACTGCGTCTCATATCCATCACATACCTTGCAACAGTTCTTTACATATGCTAACTCACTTCGATTAAAAGCTTCCTTAAGTTAATATTTATGCCAAACATACTAGTAATACTTATACAGGGCATTAACCTAAGCAAAAAAAAACTTAGGCTACTAACTTGTCCTACAGGTACGGATTGAACGCGAAGCTTAGCTCAAACATTATTTCACATATTCATTATAACATCACGTAGAGTATAACATCGTGTCAATATCAGTGCCAAAACATTCGACGAAAATGTTTTGTTAACTTGTAAATTGCACACTTGGCTATGCTGTTTATCAGGTCCGCGCGTTAAAGAAAGGACCACAGCGGCTAGGACAAGAGTGTACGACATAAACCATATTACGAATACCTAAATATGCATACAGACTTGAAATCTATTAAAAACACACCACTCTTTACTGCAATAAAACATTTACACTAATTATCTTGTAAGAAATATAGTGTCCACAAGTTGATGGTGACTAGTGAAGCTAGTATGGTATAATAAAAAAGACACACATGTTGTTCTCGGAAAGAGTTGCATTCCCCTCCATAAATTCAGAAGCTCTCTAGAGTAAGGAATACAGAATAGCAAAACGCGTTAAAGGGTGAGATTTTTTATTGCAAAATGCGTTGAACATAAATCACGTCTAAATGTTATCTAACGTGGGTTATATGTGTCTGACATATAGTCTCCCGTCGCCAAGTGGTTTAGGCATCCACCTTGGGAGCGGGAGGTCGAAGGTTCAAATTCCGGTAGGGGTCCGTTCTGATATGGCCGGTTGGTGAGTCGCCAGCTAGTTAAATAATGGTTACCATGCGCCTACCTGCCTGATCAGCCCATGAGTTATGTCTGTCCCTTTCGATATTTTCTCACTGGAAACACACTTCTAGCATTCTTACCACAAGACAAACAATGTGTGTTAAATTGAAATGGCATTGCACAATCGAACTAGATATAGTGGAGACTCACATATTTTAATAGAGTCTTTGCGATTGTCTTCTTTATTTCATTCAGATTGCAATAATGCGTCTACATTCTTTATGTAAACTTTCCCTGGTTTGTCGTTATAGTGTCATTTGTTTTCTACTTGCTACATTTACACCAGAACTTCCCTTGGCTCGGAGTTATACGCAGTTTTTGTCGTCCTCGAGTGCCGACTGGCAGATACAATATATCTTGCACATGTATACAACACATCAGTATTTTATTACATGATACGAGATTGGTATATGTTGTGGCTTAACAATGATTATAATTAATTATATCATGGTTCAGATAAACATACATCAGAAAACTGCATTTTCCAAATTTCTTCCAATTGTTCCAAAAAATTTTGGCACATACCCGCTTCTGTAGGAAAATAATTTGACAAAGAAGAATTCAAGGTCAAACAATTATTTTTGTTCTTAAACGTTAAAATGGCACATATTTGCGATTTATGTATTGAATTTATTCTTAGGTATGATAATATTTGCTTTTTATCATAAATTTTAACAGTTTAAACGAAAAAATATGGCATTGAAAAAATATTGAAAATCGCTTAAATATGGATTGATAAAAATGTAATTTGCAAAGGAATGACTATTACATACATGTTATGTACTTTTGACTTCATATATTATTGGAATTATAATACTTACCTCATTGTCAGCAGTATTTATGATGATTTAAACATTGTTTACAATTCTGTACAGACGAATTTATCTTGATCAATAGGCGTTTGCGAAAACTATTCTAAGTAAGGTGTACATTACGCGCCATTTCGTTCACATGGTATTTTATATATTTCTTTTTCTTTCTTTTTTCACTTTCTGCATCAAAGATTTTGTTAGACTTTTGATATGTTCTTTATACAGTATTATACTAACGAATGTACTTCAAAACATTTCTGTTGCAATTATTTGAGGGTTAAATTTATATTGACTGGACTAAAAGACAGCCCTGGGTCATCAACTTTCTCGGCCAGGCTGGTGAGCAATACCAAAGCCATCGTGGTCCATTTGTATGATATTATTTCATAACCATGAGAAATGTACTTCTACTTACAGGTCCATCTGATAGGTTTGACGTCTGTGCAACATGTGGATTGTCGGCACTGAATTGTCCTGGTCACATGGGGCACATAGAATTGACCTTACCATTATTTTATACTGTTTTGTTTCCTACTATGTATCAGGTATGTTTACATATATTGCCTTTCTTTTAACTATACAGTAGACTCTTCTTGGTTGGAACTCTGTTACTTTAAAATGTTAAATGCACTTTTTGCTGCTACTTTGTAATTACAATATAGATTTTAATAAAAATTGGTAAAAGTGTAGAGTAGTTTACAATAATTACTCGGGCAAAATATCATTCATTTACATTTGATGTAAATGAAAGGCTGGTAAATATAACTTTTGCAAATTAAGTCCTAGTCGGAGTTTCAGTCTTAAAATGTTCATAAATAGGTCCCAGTTTTTTCAATTTTAAGAGTGGTTTTGAATGATACTATATTATAACTTGAAGGTGTGTTTTATATGCTATTTCTAGCTTGTGAAGGCGACATGCTTTAACTGTCAAAGAGTGTGTGTTGACAAGCTTCCTGTTAAAGTATTCCTGGCTCAGTGCTTGCTGCTAAAACATGGATTTGTTTCGGAAGCAATGGACTTACAGACAAGATATGCTGAAGTAGAGAAAGGCCTCAAAAATGCAGGAAAGTTGGAAGATATCGATGAATTTCTTAGACAGACTTTAGAAAGTACAGGTTTGTCATGAACTATGATTATTTTGTAAGTGAAGCTGTAGTATAGTGGATGAGGCGTTTGGTGCTCAACTCAGATGTTTTTTGGTTTTAATCTACCAAAGGTCAAGTCCACATCTCCTAATACACCAGTACTGGTTTTTAGCTCTACTGGCCAAAGGCCAGAGATTTTATGTCATGGTGAGTTGTCCATCAAGTGTGTGTGTCTGAGTCAGCCTGTTAACTTCTTATTCAAACGACGTCTCCTCTGAAACTCAATGCCAAAATTTATGAAACTTTAACCCAGTAGCATCCTGGCCTGACCTCTTCTCAAGTTTGTTCAAATGGTTCTGGTTGATTGCGCTATATGGCTGCCAGAGCTAAAAATAGAAAAAGCTTAAAACGACTTCTTCTCATGAACAGATTTGCATCAAACTTGCTCTGAAGCATCCTGGCATGAACCTTCCTTAAGATTTATGAAATCCATATCCGCAATATAGCCTCTAGAGCGTCAGAGCCTCTTGATCCTAGATAGATTCAAGTACACATAATTCTTCATTGGAGCTATGCATAAATAAATTGGTATATACAACTAGTTAAATGTATTCTACTGGACTTTTAAAAGAATATTTCACTTGCTTCTGATACGGAAATAAAATATTCATCATGAGGGTTACTGTTTTGGTAGGAACGAGGCTCTGTTGAGTGAGCGCATGAACAGTTACCCGAGTGCCGGATATTTCCATCCACACATGAAGCCAGTGATAGATTCTTTTTCTTTGATACCTTTCTTAAGAAATGAAGGTTGAAATTAAATAAAATGACTACCCCCCTTTAAGGACTTTTTTCTCACAGTAATGTACTATTTTAAAAATTTCATTCAAATTAGTATTTGTTGTTAAGTGACGTCATTATGTGACGTCATCAACATGAGACTCATTCTACGCGTGGGGGTGTACTAGCACAGGTGTAAACTTGGGAAATTCTGGTATGCAAGTATATGTAAGCCATCGCATGTACTTTAATTAATATAAACACATTTCTCTCAAAGTTTATAAGTGAATTTAGCCAGTTTTGTACTTAATTAATTAGTGAATTGATATTGAAATATCAATTAGCATACAAAATTGTGGAGCTATAATAAGCTTTTAAGTAGAGTATTTATATACATGTATTATATTTGCAGTGATATAGAAAGAGAATAAATTCTAATTTAATGATTTATTCTCGGTATGTGTAAGTTCTGCTTAATGACTTGCCTGATATTATGACCTGTTGATAGTTCCCACACTTATGATATTTACTTCCCTTGTTCTGAATAGTCGGCCATATTCATAGGGAAATTAAAGTTTATAGAGAATATAATGTAAACGATGATAAATAATGTGCTCATGTGGGCACTTGGCTCAGAAAGTTGAAAAAAAGTAGTTGTCACATGCAAATTCTCTTGGTATTTCCAAATTATCACATATTTAGGAATTACTCCTATAAGTGCTTATCAGTTTTGCCTATCATAATTGCTGATGATTAAGAACAAGGGAGGTAAATATTGTAGATGTGGGAACTATCTATTGGTACCGCTCAGTCAGAGTGCCATATGGTCATAAAAGAGGACTTTAATTGTAAATATCTTAATATTTTCTAGACACAAGTAAGACGAAGACAAATGGATCATCTGGACTGCTGATAAAGAATGTGGATGCTGTCAGACTAGAAATTATGAAGAGTTTTATGAGGACCCATGTGCAGCATAAGAAGATTTGTATTTTTTGCTCGGCTAAAATACCAAATATTAGGAAGGAATATCACTCAAAGATATATGTTACAGACTCGAAAAAGTATGATTTTTGAACTGCTTTCTGCTGTTTTGTCTGCTTTCTGTTATTTGATCTGCTTTCTGTTATTTGAACTGCTAACTGCTATTTGATCTGCTTTCTGTTATTTGAACTGCTTTTTGCTATTTGATCTGCTTTCTGTTATTTTCTGTGGACTGTTTTGCTGTATTCAGCTAGCATGTTTGTCTAATAAAAAGAATTTTGCTAATTTCTAATGTGTGTTGAACAGTAGGTGTATCAAACAATATCATGCTTGAATTAAGATCCTTTCATTTATTAAGAGATTGTTAAAGTATCAAGATTAATTTATCGATCTTAAATCATGTTTACATTTTTAAACCTAATTTCTGTTGGGGCTTCCTCTTGAAATAACCATGGTTTTACTGTCAATTTTAAGGTTGACAGTTCCAAATATTGTCATGGGTATGTTGTCATAGACATTAGATTTTATTCCCTTCTAGATATTTCATAGTCTGTAATCTGCACTGTATATCAGTGACTTTTTTGTTAATTTTACTGCTGAGTATAGGCTGATTCCCCTTATCAAAACTTGTCAATTTTTCTAAAACAATTATCATTTTCCCCTAATTCTTTGTTTATTTTTCCCCCTCTGGCTGAATTTTTTTTTATTAAGTCAGGTATTTGTGTATTCAACCTTTTATAGAAGAATCTTTGCTCTTATGTCAGCTCATATACAAACACCAGCCACAGCAGAAAAGTTATTTTTATAAGCAAAACAACCATTTTCCCAAATTTGGTATTTATTGCACATATTTTCCCAATTTGAAAAGGCACCGGTGTAACAGGCCAGTTCTTCCCCCCAGTCCAGTTCTTCCCCCCTAGGAAATTATTTTATTTTCAACTTTCTCACCCTGGAAATTGTCTAATTTTTGTGTTAGGGTGGGGAAGTTCTGGACCGGTCCAGTTCTTCCCCCCTAGGAAATTATTTTATTTTCAACTTTCTCACCCTGGAAATTGTCTAATTTTTGTGTTAGGGTGGGGAAGTTCTGGACTAGTCCAGTTCTTCCCCCCTAGGAAATTATTTTATTTTCAACTTTCTCACCCTGGAAATTGTCTAATTTTTGTGTTAGGGTGGGGAAGTTCTGGACTAGTCCAGTTCTTCCCCCCTAGGAAATTATTTTATTTTCAACTTTCTCACCCTGGAAATTGTCTAATTTTTGTGTTAGGGTGGGGAAGTTCTGGACCGGTCCAGTTCTTCCCCCCTAGGAAATTATTTTATTTTCAACTTTCTCACCCTGGAAATTGTCTAATTTTTGTGTTAGGGTGGGGAAGTTCTGGACTGGTCCAGTTCTTCTCCCCTAGTAAAATATTTTATTTTTTCTTCTTAGGGTGGGGAAGTTCTGGACCAGTCCAGTTCTTCCCCCCTAGGAAATTATTTTATTTTCAACTTTCTCACCCTGGAAATTGTCTAATTTTTGTGTTAGGGTGGGGAAGTTCTGGACCGGTCCAGTTCTTCCCCCCCTAGGAAATTATTTTATTTTCAACTTTCTCACCCTGGAAATTGTCTAATTTTTGTGTTAGGGTGGGGAAGTTCTGGACCGGTCCAGTTCTTCCCCCCTAGGAAATTATTTTATTTTCAACTTATTAACCTTGAAAATTGTCTAATTTTTGTGTTAGGGTGGGGAAGTTCTGGACCGGTCCAGTTCTTCCCCCCCTAGGAAATTATTTTATTTTCAACTTTCTCACCCTGGAAATTGTCTAATTTTTGTGTTAGGGTGGGGAAGTTCTGGACCGGTCCAGTTCTTCCCCCCTAGGAAATTATTTTATTTTCAACTTATTAACCTTGAAAATGTTCTTATTTTTCTTGTTAGGGTGGGGAAGTTCTGGACCGGTCCAGTTCTTCCCCCCTAGGAAATTATTTTATTTTCGACTTTTTAACCTTGAAAATGTTCTTATTTTTCATGTTAGGGTGGGGAAGTTCTGGACCGGTCCAGTTCTTCCCCCCCCTAGGAAATTATTTTATTTTTTCAACTTTCAGCTGGTCTAATTCTGTCCTGACCTAGTTAAATACTTTATTATTTGTGTAAGTGCGGGAAGTTCTGGACAGACGGACAAGGGCAAATCTATATTCCCATTCAGAGTGGGGGCATAAAAATCCTAGGGGAGAGGGACTGAACTAGTCCAGAACTTCCCCACCCTAAGACGAAAAAATAAAACAATTTCCAAGGGGAGAAGAACTGGACTAGTCCAGAACTTCCCCATCCTAAAACAAAAGGAATAATATTTTACAAGGGGAAAAGAACTGATCTAGTCAAGAACTTCCCTGCCCTAAGATGAAAAATAAGATAATTTTCAAGGGGAGAAGAACTGGACTTGTCAAGAACTTCCCCACCCTAAGACGAAAAAATGAAATAATTTCCAAGGGGAGAAGAACTGGACTAGTCCAGAACTTCCCCACCCTAAGACGAAAAAATAAAACAATTTCCAAGGGGAGAAGAACTGGACTAGTCCAGAACTTCCCCATCCTAAGACAAAAATAATAATATTTTACAAGGGGAGAAGAACTGGACTAGTCCAGAACTTCCCCACCCTAAAGCGCAAAAAAATAAAACAATTTCCAAGGGGAGAAGAACTGGAGTAGTCCAGAACTTCCCCACCCTAAAGCGTAAAAAAATAAAACAATTTCCAAGGGGAGAAGAACTGGACTAGTCCAGAACTTCAATGCTAAGACAAAAATAATAATATTTTACAAGGGGAGAAGAACTGGACTAGTCCAGAACTTCCCCACCATAAAGCGCAAACAAATAAAAAAACTCTAGTCCAGAACTTCCCCACCTTGACACAAATAAAGTATTTAACTAGGGGAGAAGAAATAGAATAGCAGAAAGTTGAAACTGGACCAGTCTAGAACTTCCCCACCCTAACATGAAAAATTCGATAATTTCCAGTGTGAAAAAGTTTAAAATAAAATTATTTTCTAGGGGGGAAGAAATGGACTGGGTGGGGAAGAACTGGACTAGTCCAGATCTTCCCCGGGGAAGAACTGGACCAGTCCAGAACTTCCCCGGGGAAGAACTGGACCGGTCCAGAACTGCCCCGGGGAAGAACTGGACCGGTCCAAAACTGCCCCAGGGAAGAACTGGACCGGGGCAGTTCTGGACTGTTACACCGGCAGTAAAACTATTTTCAAAAACAATCTCTGCATATGTACTTATTTTTTAATGTAGTTGGTGTATTGTCACACTCTTGGAGTTGATATTCCATATTTATTATAACCCGCATGCCATTAAACATTCCCATGGGATAAGCATGGGTTATTTTGTTTGATTGCATTGTAATATCACCACCTATCAAAGAGAGGCTACTACGTTTAATTTTGTGAAATTATTTGAGCAAATGATAACATTGACATGTTGCACCAACTTATCCCCGAACTGCTATATTTAGAATGAGCGGTATTACCTGGGGTATTAAACAGTAGTAGTGCGAACCGTAATACATCTTGGTTTTGCCATTTTCAAACAATTTTTTCATACTACTAATTAGTTTTAAATTGTAATCATTAGAATCTCAAAAGGGTTTTGATGAATTTGAACAAAATAATGTGAAAGCACTTAATTATCTTCACATAACATAATCTTGTATTGGCATCCATATCAAAATATGACTGTAATTGTACTTGACTACCGGGTATGTAAAAATAAAACAAGCCTTACTGTCCTTTTTCTGAAACATACAATGATGAATCTGAGCTATATTGTGATGTTGAGTATATTGGTTTTGTTTTGAAATGGCGCTGGGCTTAAAGTCACAAACAGCAAGAATCATGTAGTGACTTTTCCAGCTATTAGGATGGTAGAATACCTGGGTGACCCATCAAGCATTAGTTTAGGTATAGGCAGGCTCCTGGGTGGAACCATTGATTTTCTGTACGTGAATTGGAAGCTTAATGCAAATTGTGAACCTGCAGTGGTGAGGGTCAAGTACAAGGCACTGTAATATTTGTACAATTTCACCATGAACTACTTTTAAGTTTTTTTTCTTGCTAACAGAATGTTATCAAAAAAAGATGCGAACGCTGTTGAGGATAATGGGAATGATGCAGATGAACCTAAAAAGAAAAAGCAGAAACTTGATGCGAAAAACAGAAACTCTGATGTGACTCTGTTGACTCCATTAAAGATACAAGGTAAATATGTGTACTATGATTGTGTGCGATACAAGGTAAATATGTGTACTTTGATTGTGTGCGATACAAGGTAAATATGTGTACTATGATTGTGTGTGATACAAGATAAATATGTGTACAATGTACTATGATTGTGTGTGATACAAGGTAAATATGTGTACTATGATTGTGTGTGATACAAGATAAATATGTGTACTATGATTGTGTGTGATACAAGATAAATATGTGTACTATGATTGTGTGTGATACAAGATAAATATGTGTACTATGATTGTGTGTGATACAAGATAAATATATGTACTATGATTGTGTGTGATACAAGATAAATATGTGTAATATGATTGTGTGTGATACAAGATAAATATGTTTACTATGATTGTGTGTGATACAAGATAAATATGTGTACTATGATTGTGTGTGATACAAGATAAATATGTGTACTATGATTGTGTGTGATACAAGATAAATATGTGTACTATGATTGTGTGTGATACAAGGTAAATATGTGTACTAGGATTGTGTGTGATACAAGGTGAATATGTGTACTATGATTGTGTGTGATACAAGGTAAATATGTGTACTATGATTGTGTGTGATACAAGATAAATATGTGTAATATGATTGTGTGTGATACAAGATAAATATGTGTAATATGATTGTGTGCGATACAAGATAAATATGTGTACTATGATTGTGTGCGATACAAGTTAAATATGTGTACTATGTTTGTGTGTGATACAAGATAAATATGTGTACTATGATTGTGTGTGATACAAGATAAATATGTGTACTATGATTGTGTGTGATACAAGGTAAATATGTGTACTATGATGATGTGTGATACAAGATCAATGTGTGTACTATGATTGTGTGTGATACAAGATCAATATGTGTACTATGATTATGTGTGATACAAGATCAATATGTGTACTATGATTGTGTGTGATACAAGATAAATATGTGTACTATGATTGTGTGTGATACAAGGTAAATATGTGTACTATGATTATGTGTGATACAAGATCAATATGTGTACTATGATTGTGTGTGATACAAGATCAATATGTGTACTATGATTATGTGTGATACAAGATCAATATGTGTACTATGATTGTGTGTGATACAAGATACATATGTGTACTATGATTGTGTGTGATACAGTTTAAGTTGCTGTTAATGGTTATTAAGTATAGGGATAAATGTTGGGGTTTATTTTGGCTATTTTGGGAAGATGACCCATACCCTTAAAATTGGGAATTTTTGCATGTTAAACTTAGAAATGGGGAAAAAGACTATCAATTACAGCAAAATATTAGGAATAAAGGTAAAGGATGAAGTGAATAATTTATGGACAATTGCTATCAATTTATATAAACTGCCTGTGGGAGAAAAGCCTCTAACTTTGTGCCGAATAACGGCTAGAAAAACAACTGAAAAAACCCTGAATGTGTTGGCAAGTAATTTCACCATTGTACACAAGTGACTTTTTCTTTTCTAATAGGCATCTTTGATTTGTAAACTTTTTTACATATGGAGGTTGTGATTGTAAAATGATACTTAGTTTAGATTGAGTATTATCTTTTAGCAGCAAGGTGGTTATGCCCCCATAGGATAGCATACAGTAATTGCACCACTGACTATCCTGTGTGTAAGTTTTTGCATTCGCTAGTTATTGAGTCTGTCAATATGAAACATTCGGACATGGGTTTTATTTGGTTCAAGTAATTCTGCTGCAACTTAATTCTCCAAAGTCAAAGTCTAAGCTCTTTTTGTTTTTATAGCACTTGTGTTTTATTTTTCTTAGACATAATTTAAAGTTAAGCGTGATAAGATGGTGTGTCAGGGGAGGGGGAGTCCAGGACTTTTTCTTTCCATTTTGGGAAAAGACCCTAAATATATTGGGAAAATCTGTGTCATAAAATTTGCTAATTTGTGAAAACTTGAATCGTTTCAACTACAATTTTGGGAATTTTTATAGTGTAAAAGAACAGGCTTTTCTTATCTAGGTTTTATATAAAACAAACATTCTAATTTTAGTGGGGTATTTCTCACTTACAAGTGATATCTCTAGGGTTTTTCCTTACTTTTTCATTCAGAGCATCTACGAAAGGTATGGAGCAATAATATGGAGTTGCTGCGACACCTGTATCCTTGTCTCGACTCGTCGGGCCTAGAATTCCCTACAGATTTGTTCTTCATCGAAGTCATTCCTGTTCCTGCAACAAAATTCAGACCGGTATGTATTACTTGATATGTACTTGATAGTTAAAATACTATCTCTTAAATCATCGACTCCTAAATATGAAATAGTAACCTTAAATGTTTTCTTATGCACACTAAGTGCTATTTTGTAAAGCATGGAGTGGGATGCTCGACCTATACATACTTATTTATGAGGAAAATAAAAATATCTCCCCTATAAAAAAAAATATATAAAAAATAAGTGTCGACCAAATAGACGAGCTTTGTATCTTTTTAGGCACGTCAAATTAAAATGGGCTATTCGAAACCATGTATGATTAAAAATTTCGGACCTGATGAATTCAAATGAACGCAGTCCAGCTATACTTGCATAATTATTTTGTTAATTTTGATTGTAATTGTATTTTTTTCTATTGTATTGTGTTTATATAGTAAATTCTTTAGTCATCAACGTATATTCAGGTTTTTTTTCATCTTTGGTTTGTTGCAGTGTAATTTGTTTAATACAATATATATTTCAGATATCAATGTTACGTGGATTGAAATATGAGAATTCACAAACATCCAACTTACTACGAGTGTTAAAGGCTAATTACATAGTGCGTGAAATACTTTGGGAAATGGAGAAATCATCCGCACAGACAAACGAGTTAGATAAATCTAATTACTCAGTAAGTATCTCTGTGATTTTTCGGTTCATCTCAGATAATAACAAGTTGAAGGCCGTCAACCAATTCCTATATTCCTATATTTTCCTATATTTTTTAGCGATTTCCTATTTAATCAAAAACCTCCTATATATCCTATATTTTGCATATTTTTCTTGAGAAATGTTGTCGATATCTCTTCAAAAGCTTGTTTTGAATCGATACTGCCTTTAGATACTATTTATTTACAGTTTAAAGCTGTCCTTTATCCTTCAAACCATCACCATCTTGCAGAAGATTGCTGTGCACTCATGGGTCTTCTTAAGGGACCCCTTTGATGGGATGGATGTTCAACTTTAAATCTTAAAAAGTGTCCGTTTGGATGATCACATGGGTGCTACGGCTGCTTTTTGGGATGTTGATGGAATGTTTTGGTGAAGTAAACTTCTATAGAAAGTGATAAGAAGCTGAACATATTAGTCAACAAAAGTCCTTCAGCAGTCCTTGATTTTTATCTTTTGGGTCTGTGCGAACCTTGAATCCTTTTATAATGTCATTATGAATTATTTAACCAAATGAATCCTATTGAGGACCTGATGGTTCTTTGTGACCTGTTGTTCCACTCATACTGTTTAATAGGAAATTCATTCTTTTTATTGTCTTTTTCAGACGGATATATTGCAGGTACCTGGTAAGACACTCGTAGACAAACTGAGTAACTCTATTGAAAAATTGCAGACTTTCAGCAATGGTGTTGTGGATAGTGATTTGGACAAAGTTTCTTCTGATGTGAACCCGGGCATAAAGCAGGTTTGCCTAATTAATTAAATAATTTTTTAGAATAAATGGCCGAAAACAGGCTGTTTCCCCATACCAAACATTGTCCATTTTCCCCCAAAAAACATCATTTCCCCCCAAAAAACATCATTTTTTCCCCAAAAAACATCATTTTTCCCAATTCTTTGTTCATTTTTCCCCTTCTGATCAGACTGAATTTCTTTTATTAAGTCATTCAATGTGATATGTCCGTCATTGAAATTTAATTGTTTGTTTGTTTCATCGGGTTTAACGCCATTTCTCAACGATATTTCACTTATATACGGCGGCCGGTTCACCTAACCAGTTTTTCTTGGACTGAATTCTAACCAGTACTAACTTACCCTTTTGAAATTCAAAACATATGCATTCAGCTTTAATATTGAAAATGTATATTTTATTGAATATTCGAATGCCAATTCAGTATTTGAATATTTGGACGTACAAAGGAATATCCGAATATTCGTTGACATCCCTAATTTATATCAAAATGACTGATAACACTTTTGAAACTTGCTATCAATGGTGAGACACATGAACTTTACTCTAATTAAAGATGATTTGTTGTTCCTGTGTAATATGTAGATAGAAAAAGATAGAAAAAACTTTACACATCGTCAAATTTATTTGTAGCTGATTGAAAAGAAGGAGGGATTATTCAGGAAAAACATGATGGGTAAAAGAGTGAACTTCGCAGCACGATCAGTTATCTCCCCTGATCCCAATATTAACACTTGTGAGATAGGGATACCAGAAGTGTTTGCTAAGACCCTGTCGTATCCCCAGCCTGTTACACCATGGAATGTACATGAAATGAGACAAGCTGTTATAAATGGTCCGAATATTTACCCAGGGTGAGTGACTTGTGATTATACTCGGGTCCATGACTTGCAATCCTATAAGCCTGGCTTAGGTTTGTAGCTCTACTGGCAAAAGCCCAGGGTTTTAATATTTGGTATGTAGCATCATTTAGTAGTCTCCTACCAAGATTGTCTGAATTATGCCTATGGGGCTCAAACCCGCCCTGCCCAGGGGTCACATGATATATAGGAAATAACTTCGAAAATTGTCTTGTTCAGAAAAATGCTTTATCAAAGGTCCATGTGCACAATGTAGCCAGTACAGCGTCATGCCCTCGTGGGCCTCTTGTTTAATTGGAGCTTGGTGAGTATGTAAACAGAAATATTATTGAGATTTTGTCAGGATGTTTGTCCATTTAATAATGAAATGATACATTTTCATAATACAACAATTTTATGGTTTATGTTTAAACGCATTAAGTTAAAGCAATATGGTGTATATTTAAAGGCACATAGGTATGTAAAATTTATGGTGTATGATTTATGTTTAAACACTTAAATAAAATTGATGGAGTGTGTTTAAATGCATTGAAGGCACAACTATTCTATGTTGTATGTTTAAATGTATTTACGGTTCAACAATTTAGGATGTATGTTTAAATGCTTCAAGTATTTGTATGACTTGCTTAACTTAATTTTTGCTTGCCCAAATAAAATGAGACGTGTGGTTCAGGTAACCAGGCAATTGATAGTTTTTCTATTCTGACGCTAAATTTTATACTTTTTATCTGGTAATATTGGTATACTAATTTTAAATTACTTCGATGATGGAGAAATTTGATCAGTCACCTGCATTTTCCCCCTATCTATCCTGACATAATAGCATGGGATCTGAACCACTGATGTCTTATTTGGCCTAACAAGTCTTTTTGAGGAATATGGTTTATGTTTAGATAGAAATTTTGCTGCTATGCAATACTATGTTTAAGTTTTAAATCTTTCTTCAGTGCTACACATGTGATCGATGAAGATGGTCACATGACACGGCTAGATCCAAAACAAGCAGATAAGCGTGAAGCTCTAGCTAAAGAATTACTGACCCCATCTACCAGCAGACGAGGCAATCTGTCTGGATGTAAAAAGGTTTGAGTTTGGTTTTGGAAGACAAGAAATTCCCTATATACTTGAAATGATAATTCTAATGATTTTGTTCTAACTAGATAATTCTTATGCTTAAGTTCTTACTTCCAAGCTCTTGGAATGTGCTTCAAGCAATTTTTTGGCGTGGCTGTATAATATTGATTTTGACCTACATTATAGACCAATCAAATATTGTATATGAAGCGTGTTGTTTAGATATGCAACAAATTAGATGACTGGTTCATATTTTAAGTGGAGAGGTACTAAACGGGGTGTCTTACAAAGATCATTCACTTTCCAGTAGCGTACCCCTCTGGCGAAATCAGAGTTCCGAAACATTTATTGACACATTTCGAGGAACAAATTGCATCTAAGCATTATCATGATAATGGTTAAACATTTAACTTGTTGATCTCCTCTGAATGACTGACCGTGAGTTCATAAATATGGATATTTTTGGGGTAATGTGAAAAAGAGTTTTATTTGTTCATTTGTATTAAGGCATAATTATAATCATAATTAAGGGCAGTACCCTCCCAGACCCTGCCTACTTTTGCTGATTTCACTGCTACTTCAAGAAGTAGAGACACCCCTGATTATTGATTTAAAGCAGCATTACATATTTTATGTATGTTAAAAAAAACTTACCATTTGGTAAGGAATTACATTCTTGCCAGCTAAAACATTTTTTTATTTCTCCAAATGACAAAATTTACTAAAAATAGGATATTAATTTCCTGATTTTCGTCTAAGAAATTTTGTTGTCACTTAATAACTCTCGGTAGAAACTGTTGAATGTGACCATTTCTTACTTGCAAACATGTATGTAAAACGTTTCTGATGTATTGAAACCTAATGTCATTCCGTGTTCATTATCGGAAAACTCTGATCTGTCAAAATCCCTACTTTCGTTTTGGTATGGACACATGCATGTATATATCAATTTAATAAATGGTGGTTTAAAACTACCATATAGCCATCTGAGATCTATGTGAGAAAACATGTAATGCCTCTTTATTACTGTCATACAACTATGAAATCAACATTGTTCCCACCATTTAACCATATTTATCTATTTAGGTATTGAGACATCTGAAAAATGGAGATATTTTGCTCATAAACAGACAGCCTACACTTCACAGACCTAGTATCCAGGGGCATATGGTAATTATGTAACTTTCTTTAACTCACCTAAGCATGAAGTGCTCATGGTGAGCTTTTAGGATCTATGAATGTCCGTCGTCGGCAGTGTGCGTCGTGCGTCAACATTTTCTTTAAACATGTCCTCCTATACCACTGAATAGATTTTTTTCAAATTTCATAGGAATAATCCTTGGGTAGGCCTCTTTCAAAGTTGCAGAAATGGATCCGGTCTGAATAATCTAATCCCCCAGACCTTATCCTACTTTTGATGATTTCAATATTCTTCACCAGGCTCCTTCCATTTGTTATCTTCGATTTTTGCGCAAGTATATGTAACACCATTAAAAACGCAACTGTTTTAATTAGGCTTTATTTTGTTACCAATGTATAAAATATTGTTTAAAAAGTATTGAAACTTTGAACCAATAATTCATATTTCAATAAGTTTAGGAAATTATGTCAGTGAATTAGTGTAGAATTATTTCTTCTTTATGTCATGATTTGAAGCCGGCAATTTTCGGTTGCGTTTTTAATGGCTTTAAGTGTACTATGTCTACATCGACTTAGTATATTGTTTTCAGGCTAGAGTGTTGAAAGGCGAGAAAACCCTACGGCTACATTATGCCAATTGTAAGGCATATAATGCTGACTTTGACGGAGACGAGATGAACGCTCACTTTCCACAGAATGAGATTGCAAGATCTGAGGCTTATAACATTGGTGAGGGGACTTTCAGGAGTTAAATTAAAGTTTGTTTATAAATATGAGTTGTGTATCATGTGCCATCAGATTGGAGTGTTATTATGTGCCAAAGCCTTCAATGATTTCAGTCAGTTAAGAACTCAATTGTCAATCAAGAGGTGGTAGGTTCAAACCTGGTGAGATGTATAATCTTTGTCTGATGATGATACATCCGTAGACATTTGTCCTTCACCTCTGACCTATGTGGGAAGTCGTTAATGGAATAGTGCTGTCCTTGATTCAACGATATTGATATATCAAATGACAAATTTTGACGATATATTGTTTATATTTTTAAATGGCTCCAGGATGGGCATTAGACCCCAAGAAACGACAAATTGTTTGTTAGCATGCGCTCCATCCTGGGGTTAAATATTTGTAGGTGCGTAAAGAACACACATTCCAAAAAATTATTTTTAGTATACATGTTTTTGAATCAATCATTTCTATAATAACACTATTGTATTTCCAGCTTGCACAGACTTTCAATATCTTGTACCTAAAGATGGTACCCCACTTGCTGGTCTTATACAGGATCATATGGTATCAGGAGTCTCTCTAACTGTCAGGGGACGATTCTTTTCCAAGTATGTACCATGTTTGAAATTCTACAATACGCAGCTTATTCTACTTTTCCTAGATACTCGAGTCAGAAGTTTTGAGTCTTTTGACAATATCAGATACTTTCATTAGTATTTAAATATTGCTTAAATAGTTTCCATCATGTTGTCATGTGTTTCCATCATGTTGTCACGTGTTTCCAACATATTGTCACGTATTTCAGTCATGTTGCCAAGTGTTTCCATCATGTTGTCACGTGTTTCCATCATGTTGCCACATGTTTCCATCATGTTGCCATGTGTTTGCATCATGTGTTTCCATCATGTTGTCATGTGTTTGCATCATGTGTTTCCATCATGTTGTCACGTGTTTCCATCATGTTGTCACGTGTTTCCATCATGTTGTCACGTGTTTCCATCATGTTGTCACGTGTTTCCATCATGTTGCCACATGTTTCCATCATGTTGCCATGTGTTTGCATCATGTGTTTGCATCATGTTGTCATGTGTTTGCATCATGTGTTTCCATCATGTTGTCACGTGTTTCTATCATGTTGCCACATGTTTCCATCATGTTGCCATGTGTTTGCATCATGTGTTTCCATCATGTTGTCATGTGTTTCCATCATGTTGTCATGTGTTTCCATCATGTTGCCATGTTATTCTATCATGTTGTATTGTGTCTCCATCATGTGTTTCCATCATGTTGTCATGTGTTTCCATCATGTTGCCATGTGATTCTATCATGTTGTATTGTGTTTCCATCATGTGTTTCCATCATGTTTTCATGTGTTTTCCATCATGTTGCCATGTGATTCCATCATGTTGTCATGTGTTTCCATCATGTTGCCATGTGATTCTATCATGTTGTATTGTGTTTCCATCATGTGTTTCCATCATGTTGCCATGTGATTCCATCATGTTGTATTGTGTTTCCATCATGTGTTTCCATCATGTAGACAATAATCCAATATGATTTGAATACTGTTAATGGGATGAAAAGCCTAATAAAAAATGCCTAGTGTTATGGGGTTGATGTAATTCCACGAATTATATTAGCCATGAAAATGTTGATATTTTGAAAAAACTCCGAACCATTGTATTTACTAACATTCCTAGTTTGATGGTGCATACATCCACACTTAATGTATTTTTTTCAGGTCTGATTACTGTAGATTGGTGTATGGTGCTCTAGGAGATAAAAGTGGGGACATAAGACTGCTACCTCCTTCCATCATAAAACCTGTCCAACTCTGGTCAGGAAAACAGGTGTGTATAGATAGACTGTAGCATGTTACCACATTGCTGTAAATCGTTGTTGTTCATACAGTCGGACCTGGATTATTCGACAACCTTCTATACTTGGTATCAACTGAAATAAATATCAGGTCCCGATGTGTCTATTTAGGGACATCAAATTGAAATGGGCTTATTCAAAATCAGGAATTATTCAAAATAAAATTTTGGACTGAATGATCTGGAATGAAGGAGGTTGGACTGTATGTATCAGATTTACAGTGATTAAAGCCTTTAGCTTGCAATTATTTTGTTAGTTCACCTTCATCCATTTTATTTGCAGATAGACTAGTTTTCCTTCCTTCGTACAACCTTATTATTTTATAAATTTATATATTTATTTCTCAGGTGCTGTCTACTGTTGTGCTAAATGTGATTCCTGATGATAAACCGCCATTGTCATTGACTGGAAAAGCCAAAGTTCCAGAAAAGGTAAAGTCTCGAATGTTGCCCCGAATCTGAACTACCCAGTATATACAAGGTCATCATTAAAAAATTGTTTGTTTGCAGTTATGGACCGACTCAACTCAATTTATTTTTTCAGTTTCATCAATGAAAATATTTGTTTTCGGTCTTTTAGCCATTACAGTACTAAACTAAAAACAAAAATTTGGCATAGCCACAAACAAACAATTTTTTAAGGATGGCCTAAATATATTGCCAGATATTTAAAAATAAATGCTGTAAAATATCAATTAACTATTTTATTTGCTTCTTTCTTATTACCTGCCTTAATTGACCTTTCTGCAGATATTGATTGACAGCTCGCGTTAGCCAATCGCGTTGCAGTATTCGCGCACACCTCCGGCATTGTTTTATCGACGCCATTTTGTTAGACAAGCGCTACAGTTGTCAACAAATTTGTCTAAGAGTGATAGTTTTCTGGAAAGCAAATTACCGGGTGTTTATTATTGATCTAAGACAATGGTGAAAAGGTGTAGCTTCGGGCATTGTGTGATAGTGACAATAGATGTCCAGACTGATAGTTGGCGTGAAATTCTTACCTTTCCAACAACAACAACCAAAACCTAAGACAAATGCATGCGGTGGATTAAGTTGTGCGGCAGACCGCATCACGAGTTAAATCCGTCAAAAATTAACGCAACAGATATGCCCCATTGATAAAAATATAACTTTTTGTTTGGTATTTGGTATTTTTACCTTTAAATATCAGTTTGACTGGGAGGGGACACACATTACAAGTTAATGAAAAGTCTGGCTTTAAACATGAAGAAACACAAATTTACAACTTAAAATGTATTTTTTTCACATAATTATCCAAGAAATAACATAATCTTATACTATTTAGCTAAAATGTTGCTATATTGTTTTATTCCAACCAATCATTTGGAAATGGTCCACATTTTTTCTCTCGGAAATATCGCTTTCTCGTATTCTAGTTTTAATCAGTTGCAATTTATAAATGTGAAAATATATCAAATTAACTATATTACTGAATACATCTGCTTTTTGAGGGAACATAATATTATTTTTCTAAACTAAAATGATTGACTTATGTCAGCATTCAAGCAAGTATTTGGATTTTTTTTGCTTAGAACGGACATTACTTTATAAATTTGTAATAAGCCTGAGTTTGTATAACTAAACATGACCAGAATCAATTATAAAATCAATAATTATTGCGATTAAAAAAATGAAACTGAAACATAATTTATATACATGGAGAAAAATATCTTAGTTTTTGTAATAATTGATATTGATGAAAAATCTAAATACAGGTGATATACCGGTCTTGTTTACTGACTGTCGAGTAATTCTTTCGAAAGTAACTTATATGTCAGAAAAGTTCTTATTTCTTCATTACATTGTATTTCAATTGCATTGGGGGTTTACAATTGATTTAAGTATAAAAATTAGTAATATATCTGGTTTAAAATCCTAAATATCACTCCTACGAGTATGTTGATTTCGTTAAATAAATAAACCTATCTTCTAACATTCAACACAAGTCTGAACATTTAATTTTTATAAATGGTCATTAAGTTAAAGGCTATAAAATAATTTACATTTCTCAACGTTGCTGTATATATGTGTCGGATGGTGACAGCAAAAACTGATTGGATGCATATTGGACTCCCACTGGGTCAGATTGTGAAATGCTGATTACGGGGCTGGATAAGATTTACATATAGATAGTGCACACACGCGACATTATTGTTTATTGCATAACATTATATAATTTGTCCAACCTATGTGCAGGCCTTGTGTCTGCCTGTTTCTATTGGAATTTGTAGAAATATATGTTGCAGGATTTGAAGATTTGAGAAATAATCCTGATATTCTAATGTCCATCCCTTTTTGTAATGTCCATCTCCACACAAAATAAAGGTGGTTTATGTACACAAACATATAGCTATACCTAAACTTGATGACTAAAATGACTTTCATTCACACTAAATAACATCATACATAAGGGGACGGACATAACAGATAACATTTCGTGTTTTTGTGGGTAAATACTTCCCCTGTAAACCCGCAATGAAATTCGTCTTCTAAAACAATAAAATAGTTGACATTTTCTTTCTGATCGTGGTATAGCATTTAAGGTTTATTCCCTCTTCCCGTTTCAATTTCTAGTCAATGGATTGAAACTCTTAATCTAGTCAAAGGCTGAAAACAAATCTAATTATTAAGAAATATCATATAATGAGGAAAAATCCGATGGAATACTACCTACATCAGCCCGTTATTAGTCGGCGCTCGCGAGTCACAGATGTTGATTCTTGTTTAAGTCTAGCATGTAGTGAGGTAAACATAGACTGACAATACGGTATAATCAACATACTGTATGTAACCCTTGTGTTGAATCAATGATCACACAGAATTAAATAATTGTCGCTGATGGCGCCAGGTTGACTATTGGTGAAATCTTGACTCACACAGAATTAAATAATTGTCGCTGATGGCGCCAGGTTGACTATTATATTTGTATGATATTTTAATTACAGCTACGAAATTGCAAAGTTATGCATGAATTCATTGATTCTTTTACCAACATTACTAACATTTTTGCATAGCACGATCACTAAACCTGTGCCTTGGTCACAGTGCTCTTCTTTACATAAAACAAATAGCGATCTACTTTAATACCTGATCCCTAAGTTAGGCTATATCTTTGACAGTATCAAATATAGTCGGCGCCCTCCCGGGGCAAATACGATAAAAATAATAACTCCTCCTTCAACTAATTATCGAAATTGTTGTTCTTTGTACGACGCCATATTGGACATGGCTTGTCTAACGTGGTTACAGCGAGAACATGTTACTAAGGGGGGCGTGGCTACGAAGCGTCTGCAGAAAGGTCAATTATTTGAAACCCAAAGTTCATATATGATTGCACAAAAAAAAGATGTCTATCAAAATTGGTACACAGCAGAACTATTGGATTACCAATTAGAAAAGGGTTTGGTGTTGTAAGTAATCCTTAAGAACCTACTGAAATTTGCGCAAACCTCTATTAGTTTGCAGCAACTCTTGGTAGGTTAGTAGCAACGTAATGGAAAATCCTTTTAGATGAGCGAATTCAGCGGATTGGCAGGCGTCAACATTTTTTTGTCTTGTGTATCTCCAAAAGTATTGTAGTTGGATTCATGAAAGTTTTTAGGAATGCTTATCAGCATGTGAAGTTTATTGTTTTTGTTTTAAAATAGATTTGATAAAGCATTAAAATGGTGTATTGAACTTTTCAGATTTGGATTAAGGTTAAAAAAAGCAATGGGAAATGTATGCCTTTTGATCATATGCTGGAAAGTGATAATGTCATCATAAGACATGGGGAATTACTGTGCGGTGTACTTGATAAGGGTCATTATGGACCTTCAAATTATGGATTAATTCACTGTTGCTATGAGGTAAGAATTGTTATAGAGGTTGTTGGTTTGAACATTAGGTTAGGCTTACTGTATAAGTAGATATTATCACTAGTCAAAAAGTTTGCTATTCTACAATGTCACATATAAACCATGGATTTGAAACAGGCTGGTATATGTATTTCGACTTGTTTGCTCGGGAGCAGTGAAATTTTCTTCCGAGATCAAACGATCAGAACACCTCAAAACAATTCTGTGGTGTTCAGATTAAGCGGTAAAATATTGGCGATGTCCACCATCTTGTTTCTTGACATTTTGAACCGCCGTAATCGTCATGTTTACAACAGTTATATATTTTTTGATAGTTCTTGTATATTTTGTGTTTATCGTGTTTGCTTGTATCATTTTTTTGTTCAATATTGACTTGTAAGACAGATTGAGCATCGTTTAATTGGATAACATTCTATTCAAATCCATGATATTTACCGAGCGTTTGCTAATGATTGTGGGTAAATTGCGTGCTAAGGATTGTGGGTAAATTATTTCTTCTTAGATTGTTGCATGATATAGACAAATATAGTAAAACCTCACTTAAAGACCACCTCAATAATAAGACCACCTCAAAATTAAGAACACACTTTCAAGTTCATTTTCAATGTTTTGCTCTTTATTCATCACCAATATTAAGACCAGTTTTCAAGGGTCCCAGGGTTCGTTGTTATTGCGGTTTTACTATTTACTGTAGTGTGTTTTCTTGTTTCTCAAAATATTGTTTCTAATGAATGACTTCAAAGGATTTATATTTAGATACGTATCATTACCACAGTTTGTGAATCTTGTTATTCATATTGCATGGACATTGCTATGATTTACACAATTTGTTCTATATTTCAGTTGTATGGTGGAAAAATTGCCGGCCTTATGTTGACTTGCTTTGGTAGACTGTTCATGAACTTTCTACAATGGCGAGGATTTACTTTAGGTGTGGAAGATATCCTGGTCACACACAAGGTAGGATTTATTTGAAGTGGATTGAATGAGTGATCATTAATCTTAAATTCATTTAAGAAATCATCCAAAACTATAAAAAAAACGAGGGGGAGATGTTTTTTGCAGAATTTTCGTTTTGCAAACCACCATATTTTTTTAGGGGATTGAAATGAAACTTCACACACATGATTACCATGATGAGTAGATATGAGTGACATTTTGTAGAGAGGATCCAAGCACTGAAGGGCTTAGGGTTCTCTTTTTTCTAGTAATGTGTAAATTTCTAGCTAAATATGCCTTATTAGAGAAATATCTCTTTGTGTCTTCATTTTTCCAATACATTAAAACCTTACCTAAAGACCACCTCAATTAATAAGACCAATTAAGACCACAATTTCCAAGTCCATTTTCACTTTTGTGCTCTCAATTCAACCTCAATATTAAGACCACCTCAATAAGACGACCAATTGTCAAGAATCCCAAAGGTAGTCTTATTTTATTATACGCTCCCAGGGATGCACTATAAGTTGAAAATTCGAGTCCCTAGAACAAAACGGGAGTCAGAGACTCAAGATTTCTGGGTCAGGGAAATCCCTGCTAATGTATTGCTACAATGTACACCTGGGGTCTTCTTCCACCCTAATAGCTGAAGTTATCATTACGTGACCCTTGTTGTTTGTGACTTGAAGTCGTATTGCAAAAATAATATCTTCGTATAATTTTCAGGGAGACAAGAAAAGGAAAAAGATAATCAGGAAATCTGCAGATTGTGGTGAAAGCACTGTGAGAAAAGCGTTGGAACTTGATATGTTCTGTTCTAAGGATGAGTTAGGCAGTGCAATGAAAGCTGCTCACTTCAATACTGACGCGTATAAGATGAGAGAACTAGATGTAAACATGAGAAATCAAACCAATGAAATACAGAATGATATTGTCAAGTAAGTAAGATAACCCAAATTCTTTACGTAAGTTAAAACACTTGCAAATATCACCCAAAAAAATTATTATTTTAACAGGATGAGAATTTTCCACAGATTCGCAGAAAATCCACAGATTTGACGCTCGCAAGGACCGGTTTTGAGACAAATTTAAACCATCTGAAATTTAAACCATCTGAGATGCTTAAAGATCAGGAGTTTCAGCAGCCCACTGGACCCCTTGCAGAATTTTCAGCTCATTATGAAGTTTCGCATTCTCATGCCTGTTTTAACAAACATTTGCCTAATGACTTATGGACATAGTCACCAAAACATTTTTAAAACCTTGATAAATTGTATGTGACTATTAAAAAAAACATTTACAGTTCAGTATCAGACATCTGTGTAACCTGAGAGCTTCTTTCGAATACGAGCCTCACTTGACCCTGACTGAAGCTGAATATCCTGAGTTTTGACTTTAGTCTGCAAACTCAATCTTTAGATATTTCTGGGATCTGTCATAAAATTGACCAATTGTTTGGTTTCAGCTCCTTGACTCGTATTATAAGTTTGGGTCCTTTTAATCTGGGAGCCTGAAATGTAAAGCATGTTTATTTTAACTAGTTTTTATCTGAAAACAAAGAGTTCTTGTTTTACTAATCACAGGCATGAGACTTTTCTGTGGATTTGATGCTTGTCAGGGCTGTTTTTGAGACAATTTATCTTAGATGCTTAAAAGCCAGGAGCTTCAGCAGCCCCCTGGACCCCTTGTCAAATTTTCAGCTGATATTGAAATTTTGCATTATCATGCTTGTAATTATTTCAAAGTAGGTTTTAAAGAATCTATTGAAAGTGTTAGGCTAACAGTTGGTGTATTGTAAATTATAGCATAAAGCGTTTTTCCAACATTGTATTCCAGTGCGTGTATGCCTCATAATCTGGAGAAGCTGTTTCCTGAAAACAATTTACAGCTGATGGTACAGTCTGGGGCCAAAGGATCCACAGTAAGACATCTTTTCAGGCTGTCAGCCAATTCCTATATTCGTATATTTTCCTATATTTTTAAGACATTTCCTAGATTATCAAAAACCTATTTTCCTATATTTGGCTTTTTTTCCCTATATTTTTCCTATATTGATACTGCCTTGAGATACTATTTATTTACAGTTTAAAGCTGTCCTCTATCCTTCCAACCATCACCATCTTGCAGAAGATGGCTGTACACTCATGGTATACAGAAGTCATCTTATAGTGAGTGATGCTGGAAGGGTGGTCATATTTTAGTGTGAATAACTTCCATATTTTTGAAGTAATTTCATTGAAACCTTCATACATTTGACCACCATCAATTAATTCAATATTCATGCCAGCCTTGATTATTTATTGTCTATACATGTATACACTTTCCAACTTCTGTTAGCTGCACATGAAAATCATTGATAAAAAGTATATTGAAGTCTGATAAGTAAGTTATTTGAAACTATTTATATGCAGCATGGTTTCCCTAGGATTTTTCAGCTTGTGGTCCTTGCACCCTGGTGTTTGATAAATTGGGGGTCCTTAGTAAATGTGTAGGGTCCCAGATATGTAGTTTATATTTGACAAAGTTTATTTAAGGGTCCTATGGATGCACAGTAAGTTGAAAATGGGAGTCCCTAGAAAGAAAAGTGAATCGGGGAGTCATGATTTCCCTGATGCAGTATTTTTCAGAGTCTTATTTATGTGTTTCTAGGTGAACTGCATGCAGATTTCATGCCTGTTAGGTCAGATTGAGTTAGAAGGGAAACGTCCTCCGCTGATGTTGAGCGGTAAGACCCTGCCATCATTCCTCTGCTATGATGTCACACCAAGGGCTGGTGGCTTTGTTACTGGTAGATTTCTGACAGGAATCAGACAACAAGAGTATTTCTTTCATTGTATGGCTGGAAGAGAGGTTAGTAATTGATAAATGTAGCTAATTTTCATCTGATTTAACATGCCCAGTACATTGTAACACACCGATCTTACATGTGTAAGTAGGGCTGTCATTGATACAAACGATATTGATATCAATTTGTTGTCAGTCGCTTGTTAAACAGTGCTCTAGTGGTGAGTGCATTCCAATTGTTGATAATATAATACTGTGAAGTTAAAAATATGGATTAATTACTTAAATCGTATCCTGCTATCATAAAAATACAAGTAGAAAATTAAAATTTGTAGGGCAGTACGTATAACCATACAGATATATAGAAGTTAATAGTCTATTAAAGGAATTTAAAAACACAATCAATATATCGTCAATATTTGTCTTTTGATACATCAATATCATCGATATGCAAAAATTTGAACCTATGACAGACCTAAAGAATGGTATAGTTGTGTCTGCCAGTTTACTGCATTATTGGTGGGAATTTAATTGGTCGTTAAATAAAGAAGTCCCTTAATACAGGTGGTCGCTCATGCTTTGTCTACTGTTTATGGTTTACGTGTAGTTGAATAACTGGTGGTAATAATCTATTAGTTCTGTGGACATTGTCAGTTTTGACAAGTTTCCTATGTAACTTTTGAACATGATGTTATGTTCACAGGGTTTGGTGGACACGGCTGTAAAGACAAGTCGTAGTGGATACTTACAGAGATGTTTGATTAAACACCTTGAGGGTATCAAAGTTAACTACGACCTAACTGTCAGAGATGGAGACAGCAGTGTTGTACAGGTAAATCATACATGGCATTATAAATGATGTTACAGAGATATTAACAGACTCTTGATATTGTTGTTGATAATTTGTTTGTTAATTAGGGAATAATGTGGCATAATAAATGTATTATAGTGATGGGTACTTCTGTTATTGACATAATATTGCATTTTTACTGATGAAATGTGTATTTAAAACAATGATGTCAATGAAGATTACATTTAAATATTAAAAAAAACAGGATTTTCTGAACTCTTTTTAGACTTGATATTGCTACATAATTAACTTTTATTTTATTGATGTTTTGGATATATCAGAACGGACCCCTACTGGGATTCCAACCTTCAACCTCCCGCTCCAAAGGCAGATGCCTTAGTCATTCGGTCCCAGAGACAGTTACATATAAGTTTACGTCTACCAAAGGGTGTGTAGCTCTGGAGAGGTTATGTTGTATGTGTATATGAGTGCTGCTATGGGATTTATAACCTCTTCTGTAAGTGACGTCATTTCAAGACAATGCAACATGTGATGACACTATTTGCAAGCAGGAAACAATATTTACTCCATATGGTCACTTCACTGTCCGTACATGGTGATGTCACATCTGATGTTTTCTGGAAATGACGTCACTTACAGGTTGGAAATCGTACCGCAGCGCTCATATGCATATAAGTTGAAATTGTTTCTATTCAGTTTCACTATGGGGAGGACAGTCTGGATATATGTAAAACTGGATTCCTGGTGGACAAACAGTTTCCATTCCTGATGGAGAATAACAAAATCTTGGAAAGTAAAGGTGGCCTTGCTAATTACAAAGGCAATGAACGTGCAATTATTAAACTGGAGGAAAAGGTAATTGATTTCATTATGTTCTCTTCCATTTGAATGCATTTGTGATGTGGAGTCCCTTGACGTCAAAGGCAGGCATAGTAGTCTAGGGGTTGCATACCATACCCCTCATCCACATGTCGCAGGTTCAAATACTGCCATACCATGTTGATTCTCCAGTATTCTTTACAATTCCTCAGCTAGACACAAGTGTTGGTTTGTAGGCCAGGAAGCAGTCATTGAGAGTGATTAATATATATTATGAGAACTTGTTTCACAATATAAGTGAAATGAATAAGTTTAACAAAAATTACCTTTTATTCTTCTTTCATTGGAAGTAATTTGCAAGACAGAAACAAATTTAAAAAAATTCGATTTATTTAATTATCACATTACATTTACTATACTGACACCAAAAAGAAACTGTGCACTGACTTAGAAATAAAGTTTGTAACCATTTAGATAAAACATATAGGCAAATTTGGTAGCAAACTGTAACAGCTTTTATTGGCTACATGATGCATTATTGTTAAATTAAATTTAGGTCATTCTCGGTATAATGATAACGCTTTTCTTTTTATTCTAAATGTGTGTTTGCCTTCTGATATACAACAGTACATATGTATGTGTATGTGTGTGTGTCTGTCCTGCATTTGTTTCCACCAATCAGAATACAATGAAACTTATTGAGAAGATGAGATGGGCATATTGTCGGCATGTTCCAGTTCTATGTTTTGTCACGTACTTACGGCCCTTTTCCTCATGTAGTACAGTACATGCTTTAGGGAGCTTCCATTGGTTCCTTATACCGGTCATAAGGCGGAACTTTAATGTATCAAATTTTATTTTTACTGGACATAGAAGGATCGGACAGCGGAAAAAAAAGAGTTATGAAATTGATTTTTTTTTTTTGAGTCTTGTAGTATCTAGGTATAGTGTTCCCTTAAATCTAAAAATGAAAAAGTGTGGCCTTATTGATATTCTTGTTAAGGAAAGATACAAACCACGAAAAAACTTCAGAATGTGATGCAAAATATTTTCTATGTCTGCAATATCATAAAAGAAAATTGTGTTTGCAAGAGCAAGTTTAGAGCATGAATTCTAGTGAATTTATAACCGTTTAACTTGTTTTTGTCTTATTCATAATATTTTAGATTCGTAAATGGTGTAAGAAAAATGGCAACCCATGTAGAAAGATGCAAAGATCTGGATTTCTACAGTTTTGTCAGAGAGTTGATGAAGTAGATGATATTGGGACTACGTCAATTGAAAGTCGAAGTAAACGAGATGTACAATTGTGTAATATGTGGAGAAACTTAAGTGACAAACACAGGAAAAAGTAAGCCGAAATTTCCAACATTCTAATTGATATAAATGCAACCATATTAAGGCCTAAAAAATGTTTGTTTCAGGTTTCATGCCTCCATTGGAGATTTTTTTATTTCCAAATGAAGCAAATTAAACATAGATTTCAATGAATGTAAGAGGTGTGTCCGAAAAATACGCGTAAAACGTAAATAACGACCAGATTAAAAGTCAATATTATTTATTTTTACCTATTCAATGTTTAATTGTATATACATGAAAAAAAACGTTCATCACAGAAACAACACAGTGCTACAATATCGGGGCAGTTTACGTTATAAACTTGACTGTAATGACTGTCACTGTTCAATCGTGCAACAATTACGTTGCACTGAGTCATAACTTTTCAAAGTACACACCACCGTGAGAAATCATTTTTTCATGTCTATTCACCCAATCATCAAACACTCGAATATACCAGTCTCGTTGAAAAGTGCGCAACACTACTTGAACATGTCTGATAAGTTTCTCACGTCGGAACCTATGACGATCTTAATGGATTCAATGACAGTGCGGTTATCAATTTTTGTACAGCCTGGTCGCTCCTGGTCCTTTTTGCTGACCAATCCCTTTGTAAATCGCCCATACCATTTGTAAACTGTTGTTATGTTAAGGTGTTCCCTCCCAGTTGCGTCTTTTAGCATTTTCACTGTCTCCATTGGCGACTTGTTTAATGATACCCACAGTTTAATAATTGTTTGTTGCTCATTAACATCAAAATAAGACATGTTTCACTTAAGAGTAATAGAGCAGGCGCTATGCAAATCAGACTGCTATCAAGAAACACTACGGCGTATGACGTCATAATTTTCAATAAATAACGTACGAAGTGTACGTCAATATTTTGCGGACTTTCATGCAAAACAAAATTAAAATGTAAAAAATAAAGCGCTAGACATGAAGAATTTTCAGGTTAAAATTTGTACATTTTATTACTTGCCCTGCTATACTTGACCCTTATTGCATAAAAATGCTCTAGCATTCGAAGTTTTAATTCAAACTTTAAAAAAAACATTACAACTTATTTATTATATGTCACATTACAAAATATAAACCAAAATTTTACTTTGTACGTTTGTATTTAGAAAATATTAAACTATTACACGTATTTTTCGGACACACCTTGTATGTTAAAAGACAAATCCCCTTTCCTTTTTAACATGGATAATGTTTAATCAAGGTGAATATAGTTCTCTATAGCTGGAATACTTGTAAAGCGTCTAATAACTGGTCAGAAATATGAACCTTAAGAAAAATTCACGCAAAGGAATTTAACCAAAAAGAAGACATTTTACCAATAGAGAAAAACATGTTAACAGGCGGGAAAAAAATGGGGTAGGTCGGGAAATCTGAAACTAACATATTTTTATGCCTAATTAAAGTAAGGTATTTTACCAGGTATAGTTGTACAATTTGTTTTTGTTCATGAAGTCTTGGTTAATAAATCTTTCAAATTTGGTTTTGAATGTAGTGATAGATATTGCACACTAATTGTAACTATGCGCTGAATTCAAGTACAAAATAGAGTTTGAACTCCAGGATGAAATTAGTCTTCCAGAAAAATTTAACATAACGTTATTCATCCAACGTCATTTGTCCGTAACCTTTGTATTATAAGGGAACAAGTCAATTGTATGCAGAAGTACAGTTAGTACTGGTGGGTAACCCAGGAATACTGGTTATGTTAAATCCTCGCCATACATAATTGAAATACTGTTGAAACACAGCTTAAAACTCCAACTTGGCTGCAATGCATTTTACCTAGGAATAATTAAGGATTTGATGCAAATGAACTTTCATCGTCCTTCTCACTGGTTTCAGTATAGCATTTGTTTTATTTCTAGGTACAGTAAGAAGCATGGGAAATGTCCTGATCCAGTTCTGTCTAAATATCTGCCATATAATGCCAAAGTTCTTCCAGAAAAATTATCAGATGTCATCAGAAGTTATTGTAAATCTCATTCTGTGAGTATACCCTCTAAATGTTTTCTTTCAGTGTTTTAAGGCTTGTTTGTAGATGAAATTTGGTCACATTCATTTGTCTGAAAAATACATTTTCGCCTTTTCCGTATTAAATTCCCCTCTTTGAAAAGTAAATAGTTTGCCCTATTCTATGTTACTTTCCCTCTTTTAACAGAAGTATACTTTGCCCTGTCATTTACTCTTTTACTGCATTGTAGATGTTTTCCCCAATATATCAAATTATAGATTTCCAGTAAAGATGACCGTCTTGTTGTTTTTAAATCAAAGGATTGGTGTGTGAAAAATATTTCTATAGAGGTAGATCATTTTCAGCATTCCCAAGTGGTTCTTGACAATCTCGAATTTGTGGAATGGGTGGGGGGTGAAAGTAATTCAAGGATGGTACCACTTGGAAGAAAGTGATGTCCAAACCTACTTTAAATTGGAACAGCCTGTACGCTGTTTGATGATAGTTTCTCTATTTCACAATGTTTGAATTGCAGAAGGAAAAGTCTTTTTCTGAAAAAGAGTTTACAGAGTTAATGAATCGTAAGCTACAACAGTCAGTTATAGAACCTGGAGAGGCTGTAGGACTTCTGTGTGCGCAGGTAACCTTATTCTCATACATGTATGTCGTATTGCTGTTGCTTGTGTGCTTGTCAATGTATTATCCCATTGAAGATTTAGACAGACTGCAAATTTTGTTATCTAGATCCGACCCCTGGAACTGGGTATTTCATCACAATCTCTATTTTACACCTTGGATCAGATATCCTTTTTACGAAACTATTAGTAATCATTCCCTGTCTTAATTCCGTAATCCCAGATGTCAGTAATCATTCCTTATCTAAATTCCGTAATCCCAGCTGTCAGTAATCATTCCCCATCTAAATTCCGTAATCCCAGCTGTCAGTAATCATTCCCCATCTAAATTCCGTAATCCTAGCTGTCAGTAATCATTCCCCATCTTAATTCAGTAATCCCAGCTGTCAGTAATCATTCCCCATCTAAATTTTGTAATCCCAGCTGTCAGTAATCATTCCATGTCTAAATTTCTCTATATTGCCACTGCCCTCATGATGTGCAAAATATTGTCAAGTGTATTTGTATATATGATATCATACACTGATGAACATACTTAAAGGATCATCATAAGAACTTCATTGCAATGGCTTTGCACAAAACAACTCTTGAATTTATTTTTTATAAATGGCACCTTGAAGTAGACTATAATTGATTTTGGGAAAAGGAAGTTATAGCTTATAACTTTATTTCAAAATTGTTATATGTGTATTTCAGTTTTTATTGAATCTCTGGTTCATGACTGGTACCCAAGTACACTCTCTAGGTTCATGCTTATTGTACCAGAGTGTAAACAGTCAGTCCGGAACCAGCCTACTAGGGTTCTTGCACATAAGAATCTTGAATAAACTGTTTCATATTTTGCTGTTTCAAAATGTTACTGGACTTCTGTTGATGAGAAAGATGTACAAAAAGTTGACAATTTTCAGTCGATTGGTGAACCGTCCACTCAGATGACACTGAATACATTTCACTTCGCTGGTAGAAATGAGATGAACGTCACACTCGGTATCCCTCGGTTACGAGAAATCTTGATGGTGGGATCGAAAAATATAAAAACTCCAGCATTAGATGTCCCTGTGCTCTCAGGAAATACTGCGAAGGAGAAAGTGCGCAATCTGCAAATCAAACTCACTAAAGTACATCTTCATGAAGTAAGTAATATTAAAATCAGTGAGACTTTTCTAGGATGCTGAAATTTTTTCCAATATTATGAGGTAAATAGAAAAAAGGAAGGGCGATAATTGTCTCCCTCTCACCTTAATTTGGATAACATTTTTGTATGTCTCTGGAATCTTATGTTCTGCTTGGTCAGAAAGTCCAAAGAAAGACCAACAAAAGCTTTGAAAACAGATGCCAAATGATTGGTGGAAGTATTATTTCAGTTAGATAATTTGTTATTAATATTAATGACATATTAGTAAGTTTAAACTACCCTTACAGTCACCAATATATTGTAGATAATACTAACATTTATTAACCATGATATTAGCGATAATTGCAATTCATTATTACGTCAAGCTTGGCTAAAAGAAATTAATTGAGTTAAAATTATTCCTACAACATGAGGGCTCTAGAATTTCTCTTTAAACACAGTTGTCCCTGACTAATGTACATGTCAAATTTGACTTGTCCGACATGTAAGGCTAGTTGTCCGAGCATAGAATGTATGGAGGGTATGGATCAACAGTTAAGTAGGCGTGGACAACAGACTTGTTCAGGACTAAGTCCAACTCTAACTGTTGGTAAATGAGTGACGACGGGATAGTGGATTTCTAGAGCCTAAACATTTGCCTCATCAGCATATCATGATTTCAGGTATTGAAAGATATTGAAGTGTGTGAATGGCTGGCAATTAAAGGAAAAATGAAGAGGTAAGTTAATTTTCCACATATGTTTTGACAAATTATACTGTTTATTAATCATTTGTTGCACAATTAAAGATGCATCTGGCTCACAATCAGTTGTGTGGTGACAACATTGATACATTGCTGGTACCTGGTTTTTGTCAACTTACAATCAGCCGTGCGTTCGGTTAAGGCTAACACTCGCACGAGTAAGAAACTGTGCACGCATTTTGCAACCGAACGCTCTGTTTGCCAAGAAGTACGCACCCACTGTGCGCCCACTCGCTCGAGCATCTCCGAGGTAGCTAGCGAAGGGGCGTGTACTTTTTGGCAAACAGACCGTTCGGTTGCAAAATTGTGTGCACAGTTTCTTACTCGTGCGAGTGTAGTTTCTTACTCGTGCGAGTGTTAGCCATAACCGAACGCACGGCAGTTGTGTGGTGACAACATTGATACATTGCTGGTACCTGGTTTTTGTCAACTTACAATCAGTTGTGTGGTGACAACATTGATACATTGCTGGTACCTGGTCTTTTCAACTTACAATCAGTTGTGTGGTGGCAACTTGGATACATTGCTGGTACCTGGTTTTTGTCAACTTACAATCAGTTGTGTGGTGACAACTTGGATACATTGCTGGTACCTGGTCTTGTCAACTTACAATCAGTTGTGTTGTGACAACTTGGATACATTGCTGGTACCTGGTTTTTGTCAACTTACAATCAGTTGTGTGGTGACAACTTGGATAGATTGCTGGTACCTGGTCTTGTCAACTTACAATCAGTTGTGTGGTGGCAACTTGGATACATTGCTGGTACTTGGTTTTTGTCAACTTACAATCAGTTGTGTGGTGGCAACTTGGATACATTGCTGGTACCTGGTCTTGACTACTTACATTGGATACATTGCTGGTACCTGGTCTTGGCAACTTACATTGGATACATTGCTGGTACCTGTTCTTGACTACTTACATTGGATACATTGCTGGTACCTGGTCTTGTCAACTTACATTGGATACATTGCTGGTACCTGGTCTTGTCAACTTACATTGGATACATTGCTGGTTTCTTGTTGTGTCAACTTACATTGGATACATTGCTGGTACCTGGTCTTGTCAACTTATATTGGATACATTGCTGGTTTCTTGTTGTGTCAACTTACAATCAGCTGTTTGGTGAAAATGATGTTGCCATTGTTCAAACAATTGCCTGGAGGACTTGTTGCTATAGATTTGTGATCCTGTGTAAAACAAAAACTTGCAAGATCAGCTTCATTTGAAGATTTTTCAACAGACTTGGGTTTATGAAGCATTGAAGAAAATGCTAAGATGCAATCATATATATGTATTGATATTTTTTCTACTTTATAATTGTTTTTACAATATATAGAGGCAAATGGTACTCTTGACAGAATATTTTACATTGTTTATTTAGTCCAACTTTTCAACTATTCACATGGTGTTTTAGATGTACTATAAATCTAATTGATTGGTTTTTTCAGTCAGCGTAGAAGAGTGTTCAGAATCAAGTTATCTTTCCTTCCTGAAGATTGCTATAATCAGAGATTTATAGTTAAACCTAATGGAATATTGAAGTTTGTGGAGAAAACCTACATTAAGAAACTTGTAAGATTGATTAGAGCCAAGATCAGCAGCAAATCTAAGTCAAGGTATGCCCTGTAATGGATTATTTATCATACATCAATCTTAACCTAGAAAATAGCCATATTTTTTTTTTTAAACCATAAAATTGATGAAGGATTGATGGAAATTTGCAACTTCAACACTTTTTATAATGCTGAACACTGATATATTTGTAAATATTTCTAGATTATTGTCTGCGGAGGTACAGAACAGATCCAAACTGTCTAAGGACATTGTTGAGACAGAAAGTAACAATAAAAAGAAAATTGTTGATGACGATGACGATGATGAGGAGGAGGAAATGGAAGCCGATGATGGTGATGACACGGCAACCAATCAGAAACGAAAGAAGAATGAAGAACATGAATACGAAGATGAAGATGATAAAAATGATGTGGAGAGATCAGACAAAGATTCAGGTAAGTTATTGATAGCCAAGCTCAATGAATACAGATGTGAATTTAAGGAGTTAGATGTATAACATATAAAGTCATAAATGGAAATAAAACCTTTACTTTAAACCCTTTTCATAAACGGCCACCATCTTGGACGCCATCATAGATTTCTGGACTCTCTAAATAGAATTTTTGCTGGCAGTCTTGTAATTTCAAGACCCTCCTCTGACATTTTTGGTATACTACATGTACATGTTTTGTAAATTTTTGAGTCCACAATTACTGGTGCATGAAGCATAAACACATAACTTTAGATGTAAACAAGTGGAATATTTCATGCCTATGTAAACAAAGAATAACCATTTATATAGTACTATATAGAACAATCTGTACATCTTGTTAGATACGTTATTCTTTTTACTTAGAAGGTATTTGATTAAAATTATGGTTAAGAATAATTATGCTGATTTTGTTGAGGCGCCAGTCTGTTATCTTTAACTTGGCTACCTATTGGTAATTTGACGTTTCTATTATAATTATGTAACAGTTTTAATTTCTATAAAATATAATTTTTCAGCAACATCATCAGTTGTCCTGTTTTAACTAATTATTTAACCTCTCTAGAGAATAAAACTTTCTGCAACATTTGAATCTCGCAATAGGTGTTGCTCTGTAGAGATTACACTGTCGGACCTCATTTATTTGACAACATTCTGTCCGAATACTCGATATCATCCTAAATAAATACCATGTCCTGATGTATTTTAAGCATGTTGAATTGAATTGAGCTATTGGAAACCAAGTATTATTCAAAATAAAATTTCGGACCCAATGAATTCTAATGCACAAGGTTCCGTTTGTACCCTTAAATGTTCTGTTCAGTTCAGTTTTGATATTTTTGTAGATGATAACGAAGACATGGATGAGGATATTCCTGAAACACAAGATATAGATGATGATCTGATTGAAGAGTATAGTGAAATGCAAGAAATTTATAATAAATACAAGTCACGAGTTAATGTATGTATGAAGTAATCAGATGTTTCCTTGCATTTGTCTTTACATCAGGCATGAGAATTCTCCGCAGAATCGCGGAGTTCCGCAGATTTGATGCCCGCAAGGGCCGTTTTTGAGACAATTTAAGCCATCTTAGATGCTTAAAACCCAGGAGCTTCAGCGCCCCCTTGCCAAACTTTCAGCTGATTTTGAAACTGCATTCTCATGCCTGTTACATTCTGTATGAAATATTTAATCACTTTCTTTCATGGAATTTTTCTAGACCCTCAAATTACAACTTAGTGCTGCAGTAACATTTTTCCTGTTTGTTTGAAATCAGATGGCCTCTGTGTAGAGTGTATGCTTCAGTATGAAGAGTTACAGGTCCGATACGCTCCTGCGTCAAAGATGGTAGTAAAAACACTCTTGCTTGGAAATAATTTTTTTGTTTTGTAATTCCGATTTTGAGTCTGGTCTCAGGTGAGGAACGTCTCAATGATTTAAGATATTATTTGAGCTGAGATTTAGCTGACATTGAGATGCTTCAGGAGTTGCCTTGATCTTATTAATTATGAAATATAGACATATATTTGTTTGTTATACATACAGAACATAATCAATCTCTGTGTTTCAGCATGTACTCCAACTGGATGCAGAAGTTGATCATTATATTTATGATAAGAAGAGACAACTATGGTGTGAAGTCACTCTGAGTGTAAGTATCTACACAGTGTTCTGTTTGCAAACCTTGTGGTTGTTTACCAGCTTAGTTAAAATGTGAAATATCATTTACTAGTCCTTATCAAATTCAGTTTAGATCTTTATGTTACTCTTATGAGCAGAAAATACATACCTTTGTACAGGTATCCATATGTAGGCATATGCACAAAGTGCCAATACATACTTCTGGTTGACAAATTGGCTGACAAATTGTCGTACAACAATATTCAGGCATGAGAATGAAAAATTTCAAAATCAGCTGAAAATTCAGCAAGGGGTCCAGAGGCTTTTAAAGGCTTTTAAGCATCTTAGATGGCTTAAACTGTCTCGAAAACGGCCCTTGCAAGCATCAAAATTCTCATGCCTGAATATTGAACATGCTCAACAAAAGCCAAAGGCTATATGGCACCCATGCGGGTTCAAAAACTTATGCAGGCCCACACGGCATTCCGTATGATTACCCATGGGTTCTGCAAATTTTTACCCATATGGTGCCCGTAAACTGCCCGGGAGGTAGATGTGACCTTGGCATTACATAACGTTTAATTGTTTTCAGTTCCCATTACTTGACAGTAAGATCGACTTGCTGGCCTTAATTCAAGATGATATACAGAAACATGTGGTACATGAAGTGCCTGGTATAAGTCGCTGTATTCTGGGGGATGAAGATGGACCTGGTGGAAAAGAAATGCATTTGAAAACAGAAGGCATCAATATGCATGTAAGTTATAATGAAAGGTTCGCACAGGTCTTGAAAAGTCCTTGAATTTGATGCCTAACTCCTTGAAAACTACTTGAATTTGTAACGGCCAAAAACTCCTTGAAAAGTACTTGAATTTTGAAAAAAAATATGAAATTCAGTAAATTGCCCTTGAATTCTTCTGCTGCAATTACAAAAAGGACAAAAATAACAAACATACCATCAATGATGAGAAAGTGTGAAAAAATCACATGATTTTCGACAGGGCCTACCGCTGAGTAGACGATAGTATGGTAATAAAGTATGTTATGGTAGTCGACAGGTTTTATGCCCTTTTGAAGTAATTCTCACAATGTGCAATTTTTTATCCGAGCTGCAGATGGTCATCTCGGGGGGGGGGGGGGGGGGTAAACTTAAAAGATACACTGGGTCACTTCTTCTCTACACCAAAAATATCAACATTTTTAGTCCTTGAAAATTGGAAAAAAGTACTTGTTTTGTATGAACCATGTTATGAAAACTAGAGCTGTCAACAAAAAATTCCAAGAAAATAGGGGTTGTAAACTCTGAAATACTTGGACACCGAAAAAAAATTACGCTTATCTACACCGAATGGTGATTTCGTTTATTTAGTTTCCTTGGAATCCATTATAGACGGTTGTTTTCCAAGAAGTCTGTATAGAGAGGCATTTTCTTGTGTATGTGGCATTCCCAGTAACAATTTAAATCTCTTTCTATTTGCAGGAGTTATACGAATATACCGATGTTTTGGATATAAATAGACTGTACTGTAATAGTATACATGAGATAGCTGTCACATATGGTATAGAGGCTGCTAGTAGAGTCATCATAAAGGTAAATAAAGATTTTGATACCGAATTAAAAGCAGATTTTTCTACAATGTCAGATGATGATAATAACTGTTTGAAGTTCTTGCTCTCTACTATATGAGTAATTTATGATAAATATTGTATTAAAATTTTGTAAAAAGGTATATGCATGTATGGTGAGATACTTCATGTATGTATTTATGTCATTCAACCGTTGGTCATTAACTTTTTTTGCTACAATAAAAAGATTTAAACTCAAATGACGTTAACTCAGTGTTAATTGTTCTTCTATTTTCTACTGTTTCTGAGATTTGAGCATGAGATTCAGTGCTCAGCATTAAATACTTAAATGCAGTCTCATTTGCAGAAGTGTATTAAAAAGAATACTCTGCAATCAGTGGACAATGTGATTCATTTCTTACACTCCAATTATCGATACTCAGACATTTTGAGTTCTAAGTGGTGTGTTCTGACTAACGGTTCTATTTATGGACTGTGGGATATACAGTAAAACCACAATGATAAGACCACCCTTGAAAACTTAATATTGAGGTTGAATAAAGAGCAAAACAGTGAATGGAACTGATATTCAGTAAAACCTCAATAATGCTACCACCCTTGAGACCCTTGAAAACTGGTCTTATATTGAAGTTGAAAAAAGAGCAATACAGAGAAAAAGGATCTAAAAATTGTGTTCTTAATTTTGAGGTGGTCTTATTACATGTATTAAAGTGGTCATTAAGTGGGGTTTTACTGTAGCTTATTCAGTGCAGAGTAGAGTCTGTTTATTTCATGCTTACTGTATATTGTTCCAGGAGATTCAGTCAGTGTTTGCTGCATATGGTATTGATGTTGCATACAGACATCTGTCCCTGCTAGCTGATTACATGACATTCGAAGGCTCATACAAACCATTTAATCGTATCGCCATGGATTCAAATCCTTCACCATTACAGAAAATGAGTTTTGAACAGACAATGAAGTTTCTAGTGGATTCTAGTGTTGCTTGCCATTCTGATGACTTAAAATCGCCATCGGCACAAATTGTTCTCGGGAAAAATGTGACGTGTGGAACGGGTTGTATTGATCTGTATACCCCTTTTAACTTGTTGTTGAAATGAAACCACTAAAACAGTTTAAAATGTTGTTGTTTTTTAATCGTTTATTTACAATATTCTTTATCTTCTAGATACTTATTGTTTAGTTTCCAGTAGCCTGGTCCACGTTTGCAAGGAGTTTTCAGTTTAAGAGATATAGCAAGATGGTCTGTACTTTGTATAATTGCCGGTCTATTGTCTGTTGAAAGAACAAGGGGCGATATATTATGATCAATAAGCCAGTAGTCAATGCGACTTTTTTCAATACTGTTTATTCTTCGTCATGTATATTGCATTTTTTTAGTGTTATTGAGCTCTTTCCATATATCTATAAGATAATTATTCTTGATAAGTTTTTCTAGTTTCTTGCCAATAAGATTACTTCTGTAGTTTTGCGAATTATTCGGTTTCGTAATTCTAAGTAGTAAGTATGTTTCCGAAAAATGTGTCCCTTGATTTTTTATCAATGGGAGCATAAATGTTTAACATTGAATAATTATTGTTGTCTCCAAATTAATAAGTACATATCTTCCCTTCCGATCATGAATATAGTGGAATAGTTCATTTGTTAATTAAAATTGAGCATCCTTTACTATTAGTTTCTCCAAACGAGTGGTACGATTCCCAATCACTGAATTTGTTATTTAAGTTTTGAATTAAATCAGCCGTAAAGTGTGTTTCTTGTAAAAAGACAATTGTATACAAAATATTCAGTTAAATTAAATCAGGAGTAGGATGCTTCTGGTATGACTGGCAACAACATTTATTTCACAAATGACAAACAGAACAGATTACCTAAAAATTTCAATGCAAATACTGATAAATCTTTAATCCTCATATAATTTAACTTCATGGAACAAACAGTATCTGAAAACCCAAGTCTTTTAATCTGGACTTGCATTTAGAAAAAATAGGTTTGGATATTAAAGGGATTTCTACATTCAAATACTGAAATATGAAAACTAAATAGAAAATAATACTGATTTATTCACCAAAATACCACAACAATATATTCATTGATACACAGAAAATACATGGAAAATATTCATAAACAAATTTCAATAACAAATTCTTAAGTATGCAACTGTCACAACGAAAAACAATGCCACTATCCTGAATTGACAACTGAAACTCACGGTTTATAGTGTTAATCATAATGTGTGCAGATCTGTTATGATTGAAAGAGTACTAGTATCTCTCATTCACTAGATCGTAGGAATACAACCCATATTGAACACTAAATAGTCGAGAGCCTTATTCACAAACATTTTCAGACTGAAACTCGGACTTGGACTATGAATTTGCAAAAAATATATTTACCAGTCTTTCATTTCCATTTAATCTAAACTAATGAAATCTTGTCCGATAAATTGTTCATACGCTCCACACTTTTGTCAAAATCAGTACTGTAACAACAACATGGGAGCTAACGGAACATTTAACATTCTAAAGTCTTAAAATGTTTGTGAATGAGGCCCAAGCACATGCACTCGGACTCTCACTCTAATTTTAAAGAAAGTGGTTCGTAAGAATCCTCGGCTCTCGGTCAGCATTACAATCCCCTTCATATGCTGACTTCTCCACACTCAGACTGGACAGAGAACGTTGAAGCAACAGGCTACAGTTACATTCCTGAGCACTGGTCTCAAGTTCAAGTGCAGATTAAATCATGAATACTGTGTAAAAAAACTTGTTTCATAAGCACTAAATGGCAGCATATCTACAATGAATAGTACAAACAAAGAACAATTGACTAATAAACATAAAACATGTAGTGTTGTTTTATTAACCATGAAAGGCGTGAATATATATCCTAGACCAATTCATCCCAAAATGGGTGAACACAGTTGTTTGTGCTTCTATATGCGCTTGACAGAGAAGTCGCAATAGTGTTTTAACAGAGAATTGAATCAAAACATGTATTATAGTTTTACACACAGGTGAATTTTATTACCTACATTGACAAGGATCGGTCCTAAAAGTTCCTGCGCCAATTTAACAGCATTATACATGAATGTTGCAAAGTTGAATGAGATAAACAATCTTTATCTGCACTGTTTTTCTTATCACAGATTACATACATTATAAACTAGTGGATCATTTCTAAATTCACTCGCACAGTGGTCATACAGCAGTTAACACAATATACTTGGCAATATAAAGGCACTACATACAGAAAGGTAATTCTATCACAGAGGTTGAGAGTAAAAGAATAACGAACTAAGCACTTATGTAAGAAAATACTCGAGCTACAAAGAGAATACACTAACAAAAAAAAAAAAATTCACATTACTTCAAAAAATTCAAATCAACAGGAGACATCAGTTGTCAATATTAGAGTAACAAAATATATCAAGAGGAAAGAAGAAATGTCACAAAAATGTGATTAATGCCATATAAGTTAAAGTAGTATATAAAGTAGAGTTCTTACCTGTAATGTTAATGGTACAGACTTCACCCTTGAGCATTTTAACATTTGTGCACAGTTTCAACTGGAAACCCCTATGGCCCTCCCAGGAAAATCTCCATGGGTTAGTAGGACCGATTAAAATTACCTGGGTGGGGTAGTAGGAACGATGACCGATTAAAATTACCTGGGTGGGGTAGTAGGAACGACGACCGATTAAAATTACCTGGGTGGGGTAGTAGGAACGACAACCAATTAAAATTACCTGGGTGGGGTAGTAGGAACGACGACCAATTAAAATTACCTGGGTGGGGTAGTAGGAACGACGACCAATTAAAATTACCTGGGTGGGGTAGTAGGAACAACAACCGATTAAAATTACCTGGGTGGGGGGTCAAAATATGTAGGTGGGGTAAAAAACAATGAAAATTCTGTTGGTGGTCCCCTTAATTTTTCCTGTCATTCCTACCCCAACGGAGATTTTCCTGGGAAAGCCCTTAAATAGTTTGAAAGATAACCGAGACAAGAAGTGTTTCGGAAGAGCAGACTAACTATCGTACAGTACAAATACCATCCTTTTGGGGCTTAAAAAACTTTTACCTTCATATATAACAATAATAAAAACAAAATAATAAGGCCATCCTGAAAAATTGTTTGTTTGCAGTTATGTGACCTAGAATTTTAACAGTAGGTAGGTAGTTTTTTTTAAGTAAATACTGCAATGGCTAAAAGGCTGAAAAACTTTTTTTTATCAGTGAACCTGAAGAAATAAATTGAATTGCAACATTTTTCCTGAGAACGGCTAACAAATAATTGTTTAAGGATGGCCTAACGTAGTATATTTAAGTTATTCAATTTAGCACCAAAAATAAGTGGCAAGTAACACCAGAATAACACCAGCACCAAACAGCTAGTATAGGGATCTTAGGGATCCTTTATTTCATAACAAATAAATTCAGTAACATTAATTAGGCCAATCATGAAAACTGCAATACATTATAAACAAACATTTGTCCATTTTGCTTTTTATAAAAAATGGGGTGAAAATTATTATCTGATTTTACAGAAATTCACAATTTTTTTACAGAAATCAATACAAATATCCCAAATTTATAAATTGTAAAAACATGAGACATACAAGAAATTGTTACCTCAATATTGCTTAACATAACCTTCAAATGTCAATGAGAATAAAAGTCCTTAAGCTGCATATGATTTTACCCTTTTACCAAAATGGTAATAAAAAATTCCAAGACAATGCATATTAAAGAAAGAGAAAATAAGCTGCTACAGGGAACGCCACATACATAAGACAGTGCCTCCCCACACAGACCATCGGGTCAATATAAGTTTTGCTTAGTATAAGATTTATTATCCCTTCTTTTGTTCAACAAACTTTATTTGTTCGGCAAGTCTGACAAAATGTTGAGCATCTTTGGTTTTCTTCAGTGCTGTGAGAATCTCTGCAGTTTTTTCGTACAAGATACGTTCTAATTCCAGTGATTTTATAGAATCCTCCAAAACATCGACAGCATTGTCATTGGTTGCGGATAATTCTGTGTTCACTCCTGTATCTTTAGAAGATGATGAAGTGGAAACAGTTTTCTGTTTCTTCTTATCAGGCTCGGCACCGACACTGTCAGTAATCTGGTTCATACACTGACGCAATCTTTTACGTCTACATGACGTTATACTGTCCAATGCTCTGAAATATAAGGCAGAGATGGTAAAAATCCTGTAAAAAAACTAAAACATTCAGTAAACGATTAACTGGTTACTTTTCATTTCGGAAAAAAAGAAAATATCTCGCATGATATCCATCGTCAAAACTCTCAATACGTTGTCCCAAAAAGGTGTGAAACCGCAACGTAAGGGGACAAAATCGATAATCCGTAACTAATAGTTTGATATGTATGCTTTTGCTACAAATATTCTGTGAAAAGGTCAGTTAATTGTCGTTTATGATGGTCGGAAAACTCATTTGGGTGTTAGAGAATTTAGACATACATGTATTTAAATAGACAGATAAAATATATTGTTATTGTACTGAACTTTGTGTTTTAACACTGTTGTATTCGAATAGAATTTAACTGTCTTTTAAGTTATATGTGATTTGTGATATTTCAATATATCATATTATAATGTTTGAAATAAAAAAAACGATGGTTTCTTAAAAATAATTGAAATGATTGATATTTCTTTTACGAATTAGATTGAATACTTGGCAAAAATAAAACACTATCCAAACTATGTATAACGTCAGAATGTAGATCTAGTTGACAGGTGTCATGGTGAAAATACACACAACAAAATACGAAACAGTTCAGTTAACTGGTTAACCATTTGGAAGATTAAATGGTTAACCGGTTAGCAAAAATAACCAAATATTTACATCCCTAGTAAAAAGGTAATCAAGTGTATATATTACAAGTTTAACTCTATTTTTTTTAAAGTCAAGATTAACTCAATGTGTAAAAGTCTATACAAGTTTAATTCAATATGCATAAGTCTGTACATTACAACTTAGACTCTATATCCTTGGGACAATTCTCAAAATTATTAGTAATCAAATAAATATTCTAACTGCCTTCACGGTAGAGCATCATCATTCATAATTTATTGTTGCAGCATCACAACTTGAACAACTTTCAAATGGACCAAGTATAATTATAATGATCTTTAAATCCTGAAATCTAGATTTCATTCCAAAATTTGGTATAAAAATGTGTGTGTCATACTTGTTCATGATTTGAAATGTTTGTGTGTATAATACATGTAAAAGGAAAACAACAGTCAGAGTTAGTGCTGATTAAGTAAAAAAATAATATATTCCAACCTTTGCAGACAAGACAATGCCATTGTGTGGTCTCCCATTTTGTACATCGATTCTGCTTTATACCTTAATGCCAAAACATCAACATTTACATAGTTTTCATCATCTTTCTGCGACTGAATTATCTCACTATGTTTCCGTTTCCTTCCGGTTTGACTTCCACTCTGAGAATTATATATACTATCGTTGCAAGCAACAGGTGTGCAAGTCTGTTCTATTGTAAGACTGTCATTCCAAGTGCCTTGAGATTGGGTTGCAAAACTTTGATCAAAAGTTTGAGAAAGTAAGACAGAGTCATTAGTTATGTTACCATGGCAACATAATATAAGTTTATCACAAAGACTGATACATTCGACATATTTCTCTGATCTATACAAAGATTCTATTACTTCATGATGTATCTGTATTAGTGAAGGTATCTTTGATGAAGGCTGGAAATAAAAGGATAAAAAATAAAATCCTGGCAGTACTGACATATTCAATGTATATTCCATAGAAGCCTGGCAGTGCTAACATATTCAATGTATATTCCATAGAAGCCTGGCAGTACTGACATATTCAATGTATATTCCATAGAAGCCTGGCAGTGCTAACATATTCAATGTATATTCCATAGAAGCCTGGCAGTACTAACATATTCAATGTATATTCCATAGAAGCCTGGCAGTACTGACATATTCAATGTATATTCCATAGAAGCCCGGCAGTACTGACATATTCAATGTATATTCCATAGAAGCCTGGCAGTACTGACATATTCAATGTATATTCCATAGAAGCCCGGCAGTACTGACATATTCAATGTATATTCCATAGAAGCCCGGCAGTACTGACATATTCAATGTATATTCCATAGAAGCCCGGCAGTACTGACATATTCAATGTATATTCCATAGAAGCCCGGCAGTACTGACATATTCAATGTATATTCCATAGAAGCCTGGCAGTACTAACATATTCAATGTATATTCCATAGAAGCCTGGCAGTACTAACATATTCAATGTATATTCCATAGAAGCCTGGCAGTACTGACATATTCAATGTATATTCCATAGAAGCCCGGCAGTACTGACATATTCAATGTATATTCCATAGAAGCCTGGCAGTACTGACATATTCAATGTATATTCCATAGAAGCCTGGCAGTACTGACATATTCAATGTATATTCCATAGAAGCCCGGCAAAAGTGTTCGGTTTGGACAGTAGCTCGGTTTATAAAGGGTTTAGATTGGACAGTAGCTCAGTTTATAAAGGGTTTGGTTTGGACAGTAGCTCGGTTTATAAATGGTTTGGTTTGGACAGTAGCTTGGTTTATAAAGGATTTAGTATGGACAGTAGCTCGGTTTATAAATGGTTTGGTTTGGACAGTAGCTCGGTTTATAAAGGATTTAGTTTGGACAGTAGCTCGGTTTATAACGGGTTTAGATTTGACAGTAGCTCGGTTTATAGTGTTTGGTTTGGACAGTAGCTCAGTTTATAAAGGGTTTGGTTTGGACAGTAGCTTGGTTTATAGAGGGTTTGGTTTGGACAGTAGCTCGGTTTATAAAGGGTTTGGTTTGGACAGTAGCTCGGTTTATAAAGGGTTTGGTTTGGACAGTAGCTCGGTTTATAAAGGGTTTGGTTTGGACAGTAGTTTGGTTTATAAAGGGTTTGGTTTGGACAGTAGCTCGGTTTATAAAGGGTTTGGATTTGGCAGTGGCTCGGTTTATAAAGGGTTTGGATTTGACAGTGGCTCGGTTTATAAAGGGTTTGGATTTGACAGTGGCTCGGTTTATAAAGGGTTTGGATGACAGTAGCTTGGTTTATAAAGGGTTTGGTTTGGACAGTAGCTTGGTTTATAGAGGGTTTAGATTGGACAGTAGCTTGGTTTATAGAGGGTTTAGATTGGACAGTAGCTTGGTTTATAGAGGGTTTGGATGACAGTAGCTCGGTTTATAAAGGGTTTGGATTTGACAATAGCTCGGTTTATAAAGGGTTTGGATGACAGTAGCTTGGTTTATAAAGGGTTTAGATTGGACAGTAGCTTGGTTTATAGAGGGTTTGGATGACAGTAGCTCGGTTTATAAAGGGTTTGGATTTGACAGTAGCTCGGTTTATAAAGGGTTTGGATGACAGTAGCTTGGTTTATAAAGGGTTTAGATTTGACAGTAGCTTGGTTTATAGAGGGTTTGGATGACAGAAGCTTGGTTTATAAAGGGTTTAGATTGGACAGTAGCTTGGTTTATAGAGGGTTTGGATGACAGTAGCTCGGTTTATAAAGGGTTTGGATGACAGTAGCTTGGTTTATAAAGGGTTTGGATGACAGTAGCTTGGTTTATAAAGGGTTTAGATTGGACAGTAGCTTGGTTTATAGAGGGTTTGGATGACAGTAGCTTGGTTTATAAAGGGTTTGGATGACAGTAGCTTGGTTTATAAAGGGTTTGGATGACAGTAGCTTGGTTTATAAAGGGTTTGGATGACAGTAGCTTGGTTTATAAAGGGTTTGGTAGACAGTAGCTCGGTTTATAAATGGTTTGGTTTGGACAGTAGCTCGGTTTATAAAGGCTTTGGTTTGGACAGTAGCTCGGTTTATAAAGGGTTTGGTTTATAAAGGGTTTGGTTTGGACAGTAGCTCAGTTTATAAAGGGTTTGGTTTGGACAGTGGCTCGGTTTATAAAGGGTTTGGTTTGGACAGTAGCTCGGTTTATAAAGGGTTTGGTTTGGACAGTAGCTCGGTTTATAAAGGGTTTAGATTGGACAGTAGCTCGGTTTATAAAGGTTTTGGTTTGGACAGTAGCTCGGTTTATAAAGGCTTTGGTTTGGACAGTAGCTCGGTTTATAAAGGGTTTGGTTTATAAAGGGTTTGGTTTGGACAGTAGCTCAGTTAATAAAGGGTTTGGTTTGGACAGTGGCTCGGTTTATAAAGTGTTTGGTTTGGACTGTAGCTCGGTTTATAAAGGGTTTGGTTTGGACAGTGGCTCGGTTTATAGTGTTTGGTTTGGACAGTAGCTCAGTTTATAAAGGGTTTGGATTGGACAGTAGCTCGGTTTATTGTTTGGTTTGGACAGTAGCTCGGTTTATAAAGGGTTTGGATTGGACAGTAGCTCTGTTTATAAAGGGTTTGGATTTGACAGTAGCTCGGTTTTTAAAGTGGTTGGTTTGGACAGTAGCTCGGTTTATAAAGGGTTTGGTTTGGACAGTAGCTCGGTTTATAAAGGGTTTGGATTTGACAGGTTTCACTGTATATTGAATCACAACATAGACATGGCATAAATTGTTGTATCAGAGATTCCACATCAAATGCAGACAGTGATACAGTATACGTACCCGCAAACAATCTTTTCTTGACTTCAAATGTTCAATCAGCTGTAAATATTTCTCAGAGGCAACATCAAACCTGTAAAATAAAATTTACAATTGTATACTGTCTTAAGAGAGTTACAGGGAACACCACATACATAAGACAATGCCTCCCCACACAGACCCCTGGGAAACAACCTTCTACAAAGTAGTAGGGGCTGAGGAAGTGCACAGACATAGTGATTTGATGGGGGTGTGGGGTAGAGAGCTTATGCCAAGAAATGTTGAACAAATTTTCAATATATAGTGAGTTCATGCAACTGAAGTTAAATATCTTTTCTCTGGCAGATTCTGGCATTTCACTCAGACAAAACAATAAATTTAATGATGTTTCTAAGATACTTAAAATATTTCATTAATCATAAACAACCATAATAGATAAATCAAACTGCAAAAACTATCTCAGAATAATGCAAAATTCTGAAAACAAAGACAAAGCTTCATTACTACAATACAATTAGTGCTCTAATGAGTTATTTGATCCTAAATAATATTTTTATTGCCATTAACTAAATTTAAAGGTTTCCCTGTATTGTGCCCAATCAGCTTTGAAATATTTTTAAACTTTTTGTTCCCTCATTAGAGAAGAAATGCAGCATATGCTTTGAAGACCTTGTTTATGACAAAGTCAAATGGTATGCATGCACAGCAGATCGACTGGCTACAATTATAGGACAAACACCAAGTCAGTTAAAGTTTGTGACATAATTTCTGCTGGAATAAGTAACCACAGTAAATTTGCATTAGGTTACTTGTTCATGTCTAAATACTTCACTAACTCTAACCAATACATAATATGTAAAACAGAGAGAATAAATTGCTAAAGGGAACGCCACATACAGTCCTCCGGGAAAACAACAATCCATAAAACATAAGGCACTTGAGGAGGATCAATGGTACATAGATAAGGGAACAGAGGTGCAAGTAATATGGCAGACCATAAGGAATAACTAGGAGAATCAAACAGGACTAACAGTGAAGGGGGGGGATTAATGATTGGAAAAGATCACAGGACAAGTCAAAACAGCTGGCAACAATCGGCCGAAACTGGGCAGGAAATAGCATGAACACAATATAAAGTGAAAGAATTGCACAGGGGAAAGGGAAATATAACATACATTTAAAACACAAAAAGTAATAATCACTCAGACCATACAATGATATACTTCAACTCCTACCTTTCTAGTTGTAGAGTTCTTTTAGCCAGTGAATATAAAACAAACACATATTGTACATCTTCATCTTCCGTATCTATCAAACTGAGCAAATCCACTGTGTTTTCCTGTGTGGGTGCAGAGTTTCTCATTTCCAAAGCCTATAGTGATCAGGAATACAGCAATAATTCATTGCAATTTAATTTTCTAACATGCCACCATGAGTATGTGTTAGATAAATGATGCAGTAGGGCTGTCATTGATTCAAATTTTTACATATGATATCAACGATTTTTATATATTGAAAGACAAATATTGTTGATATATGCATCATATTTTTAAATTCCTTTAACAGATTAATATCTCCTATTTTTCTGTATGTTTACCAGTGTATGCCCTAAATAATTAAATGTTTAACTTGTATTTTGTTTAACATATTACCATAAACTGATATTATCACTTCAGGAACAGTCGCTAAAAAATGTGTAGCTAATATATGCCCAGATCAGTGCATCCTTTTTGTTGTGTGACTTTCACATTCGATTGTCAATTGTCAAGACAAGAATAACAACAACTGCATATCAGTTCTGTTTAAAACCCTGTCATCCATACTTAGTATTGTTTAATATCCCCTTGACTGTTATATGCCCCAGAATTTTTTCGTACCCTTGGATGACCTCAAACTGTGGACTTCTGCAAAACCGCGGAAAAATCACACCCCTGCAAAAGTCATTCAAATACTTACTGTGACTAGAAGATTCAAACATTCTAACTCTAGATTATTCATGCCTTGTTTTCTATATTGCAGTGATGTGTTGTACAGTGGTAGTAGAAAACTGAAGTCTGCACACAGTGCCTCTTTAAACATCTGTACTGATAAATGGCATTTGTCCTATAATACATAACATAGACATACAGTTGGACCGAATTCTTATTTCGTAAAATAAATGGTTTCGAATAGCCGGTTTCAATTCGACATGCATAAGAAGATACATCAGGACTTGATATTTTGGATGATACCATTCTAATGGAAGGTTGTCGAATAAATGAGGTCTGACTGTATTTTAACTTGTATCAATCTAACAATGGCAAACAGACATATCAAGTAATCATTCTAGAACTTTTCCAAATTTATTTTACTTTTAATGTGGCATTACATTTTTCTCTTTTTTTCTGAGATGGTTATATGGTAGTTTCAAACCATCTAAATTGATTTCATGTTAAAAGTAGAACTTCAGTTAGTGAGATTCTTGACATGTTTCTAAACCAAAAGTAGCTGATCTTAGTCATCAAAACAAAATTAGGGATTTTGACAGACAGGAGAGCATTTTGAAATTTATCATTTTGATAAAAAAAACACAGAGTGACATTAGGTTTTAATGAATCAAAAACGTTTTACATGTGTTTTCATGTCAGACATTGTCACATGCAACGGTTCGTCAGCGAAAGCAAAAATTCTTACAAAAAAGTCAGGACTTGAATGTCTTATTTTTTGTAAATTGTCACATTCAGTAAAAAAAATTGCTGACAAAAAATGTAAGTGGAAATTTTATTAAGTTTGACCTGAAAACTTTAGATGACTTTTTACATCTTTATGGACTTGCATAGATCAGGCATTGAATTTAAGCATGGTTATATTATTATTCAAAGACTTACCAATTTCAGAAAGCATTGACCAATAAGATTACACACTCTTGCTTTAAGCCTCTGAGTCATAGAATCACAGCATCTAAGTACTTCCATCAAACATGTTACACATTCCGAGATTTTGTCCATTTTGAATAAAGCAAAACCTGTAACATAATGAGGCAAGTGTTATAGAATTATAAAATACATTCATAGGTTAAAACAACCTGATAATTAGTATTGCTACATGCTGAAATTGTATATCTAGTGTACAGTCAACTCTCATTATAATGTCCATGTTTGTACCCAGTATACACTCAGCAAAAGTTCTAATTGGTCACTTCATATTTATTGAAGATATACCATTTATATCTGTTGTATGACTTTTAATTTTAGGGTTATTAGTGTTGATCTGTCGTAAAATTCACGTGAGAATCAGTATAATCAATAAAATCCAAGTTTAATACCAATTAGAAATTTTGCTGAGTGTATGCCATTGAATACGTCATTTTATTGAATTAGATCACTAAAGCAATGTGTAAAATTCATGCATTCCTATTGGATTGGTGTACTTATATAAAAATTCTATTAGCCTCAGTCACAATGAAAACCACAATAATTCTGTTGTACAAAATATACACATTTCGTAGGACATGAACAATGTTGTGGAAGGGCACGACACCCACTTTTTCCTTGAACTGTTGTACAACATCGAAATCCCCAAAAATTTTGTTGTGAACCTGCATATTCCTGTCGTGGTTCTATTGTGACCTAGGCTTTGGTAACTAATGTTAGTGTAACAAGAGTTAACTGCATAACTAATCAGTTGTTTTAAAAACATTTACAAGTAAAATTACTCAAATATAACTTCCCTTCTTAAACATCGTTTACAGGACAATAAATTTAAAATACAATTATTGATATTAAGTAATTAATGAGAAATCATTATTACAATTTCAACCCAGTTTTAATCAAAAGAAATGCATTAAAGTTGAGGATCTTATATGAGTGGTCACTTTTTATTGAATTCTAAATACAAGGCTTTGCGGAAGTGTTCATCATGCTTGTTTTAATATGACAGTTCGTCACATTCAGAGTCAGCAAAATCTCTTAGAAAAAAGACACAGGAGTTGAATGGCTTATTTACAGCAAATTATGTCAAAATTCAATGAAATGCAAATGTCCTTGCTTACCAAATATGAAATATTACATACATTAATTACATATATGTAATGTTGCATTAAGAGTAAGATAGATAACCTACCTAGGAAGAATCGAGACACACTTTTAACACATCCTCTATCATCTGTCTCCAATATTTTCACAACCTCTTCCCACGATTCACATACAGACAGGCATACAGACAATAGTAGTGATGAAACATCAGTAAAATCTTCATTGCTTCCCATATTTAACTGAACATGATCCTGATATAATGGCATTCCAAGAGCTAATATTTCTGGATTTTTTGTATTCACTTTCATTTGTCCCTTGGAAACGATTTTATTGATATCACACAAACAAGATTTTACAATTGCACTATCATTGTTCATTATTTCTTTCAGACAAAGAAACACAGCCAGCCGCAGAAATACTTCCAGTAGACAGGAGTCTGCTAAAGAAATAAGTATTTAAATTAGGGATTTCAATATTCGGTTATTTTACTACATTTTAACTGGTTAACCGATCATGACATTCGTTCGTGTATTGTGTTTTGCCACATATAATTTTACCATGACACCGGTAAACTAGATCTATATTCTGCCGTCAGTACTAGTTGGGATAGTGTTTTATTTCTGATAAATACCGAACATAAAGTAATGATAAACCATGAAAATAAAAATCAATCATTTCAATCGTTTTTAAGAAAACATGATTTTTTATTTCCAAAATTAAAACATGTCATATTGATATTTTCCAAAATGAAAAGTAGATGTTTTCATAAAAAATAGACGATTAACCTGTTAATGATTTTACTAACCAATAAACTGCATGTTCGAATGGTTAACCCGTTAATTGTTTACATTTGTAAAAATGACCTGGGTAAGCAAACAACTGAGTTTTGTCAGAGGAACTTGTAAGCTTGCCGGACAAAATCAGGGACTTTGCAGGAAGTTACAGGACATGTTTGACATTTATCTGACATGTCAGAAGATATTGTGACTTTCAAAATACCCGAAAGTAATCATTTGTAGTGTGTTACACTATAATGTGAAAATGAAGCTCTTAATTAAAGTTATAGTATCCACAAGTAATTTATTATGGTTGTAAAATAAACTCATGTGCTAATATCATCAGAAGAATTTGCAAAATCAGCAATGAAGTTATTATCTAATATTAACCCATTGTAAATGGGCACTGGATTGAATAAAAATTATGCCAAAATATTGTATGTCGAATGTTGATTATACCTATCAAATCAAATGTTGATTAAATAATGCCAAAAATCAGTTCATATATAATAATAAGATATACCTATCACAAAAAGTTCGACGCCATACCATTGATACTCATCTTTGGTAAAGAAACAGTAACGATAGTGTGGAGCCAAAGCCTTGTAACTATTATCTTACCTGTATGAAGCTGAAGTAATGTTAGACAACTCTGGATGGTAGACCAAACAGCAGCTTTCATATCTTGATAGTTTAAGACATCTGACTTTATCTTCTGTCCAATACTCACACAAACTAATACTGATAAAAAATCAAACATGAAAATTTACTTGAAAATATGAGTGAAAATATCTTAAAATGTAGCAAGGATAGAAGCAACAAATGACTTTTACCACTGCCTTGGACAGAAGTAATTCAAATTTAAATATTGAAACAAATTACTAATACACACAGTGCTAAACCCCTGACCACTCCAACCCTGCCAATCGCTAAAGTAACTGGGCATATGTGTCAGTCTCTGAGATTTTTGGCCCAAATGCACTGAGCCTCGTTTCTGAGAAAAACGCAATAAAGATGACATCATGTTATCACATTATGACGTCATGTTTTCACATTAATTGCAACAGCTAGTTGAAACATTTCAGTTAAAGATTTATGATTCAGCAGCGATCAGAAGCAAAATAATTATCGGTAAACATTGAGACGAAAGAATAATATACATTTATTTGTAAAAATATTATTGCATCTGAAAACATGATTACTGTATTAAATTTGTGAAACTCAAAAAAGTTGTAGATCTAGTCTTGATGACCATTTTAGAAGTGCTGTAATTCCCTAAAGATAATTTCACCCATATGTAATGTTCTTTATAATTAGAACATGTAATAACAGACCCTTGTGTATATAAGGGGTAAGACAGACCCGAAACGGGATTTGTATAATATACGTTTATTCAGTACAATAGTTTAACAACAAGTAACTATGATTATTTGAATACATGTATATAATGCATGCACATAATTGCCACGCTATTCGCTGACAGGACTAGCTGGTAGGCGGAGCTTATCAGTACCGGACCAGCATATCAGTGACCATTCCACCATATATGTCATTTGGGCCAAACATCTCAGAGTACGAGTAAGACACATTAAACACCTGCACCTAAGAGAGGGAAATATTGCCAGTATCTGACAGCAATGTATGAGTATGACACATAAACACCTGCACCACTGAGAGGGAAATATTGCCAGTATCTGACAGCAATGTATGAGTATGACACATAAACACCTGCACCACTGAGAGGGAAATATTGCCAGTATCTGACAGCAATGTATGAGTATGATACATTAACACCTGCACCACTGAGAGGGAAATATTGCCAGTATCTGACAGCAATGTATGAGTATGATACATTAACACCTGCACCACTGAGAGGGAAATATTGCCAGTATCTGACAGCAATGTATGAGTATGACACATAAACACCTGCACCACTGAGAGGGAAATATTGCCAGTATCTGACAGCAATGTATGAGTATGATACATAAAACACCTGCACCACAGAGAGGGAAATATTGCCAGTATCTGACAGCAATGTATGAGTATGACACATAAACACCTGCACCACTGAGAGGGAAATATTGCCAGTATCTGACAGCAATGTATGAGTATGACACATTAACACCTGCACCACTGAGAGGGAAATATTGCCAGTATCTGACAGCAATGTATGAGTATGATACATAAAACACCTGCACCACAGAGAGGGAAATATTGCCAGTATCTGACAGCAATGTATGAGTATGATACATAAAACACCTGCACCACAGAGAGGGAAATATTGCCAGTATCTGACAGCAATGTATGAGTATGATACATAAAACACCTGCACCACAGAGAGGGAAATATTGCCAGTATCTGACAGCAATGTATGAGTATGATACATAAAACACCTGCACCACAGAGAGGGAAATATTGCCAGTATCTGACAGCAATGTATAAGTATGACACATAAAACACCTGCACCACTGAGAGGGAAATATTGCCAGTATCTGACAGCAATGTATGAGTATGATACATAAAACACCTGCACCACAGAGAGGGAAATATTGCCAGTATCTGACAGCAATGTATGAGTATGACACATAAACACCTGCACCACTGAGAGGGAAATATTGCCAGTATCTGACAGCAATGTATGAGTATGACACATAAACACCTGCACCAGTGAGAGGGAAATATTGCCAGTATCTGACAGCAATGTATGAGTATGACACATTAACACCTGCACCACTGAGAGGGAAATATTGCCAGTATCTGACAGCAATGTATGAGTATGATACATAAAACACCTGCACCACAGAGAGGGAAATATTGCCAGTATCTGACAGCAATGTATGAGTATGATACATAAAACACCTGCACCACAGAGAGGGAAATATTGCCAGTATCTGACAGCAATGTATGAGTATGATACATAAAACACCTGCACCACAGAGAGGGAAATATTGCCAGTATCTGACAGCAATGTATGAGTATGATACATAAAACACCTGCACCACAGAGAGGGAAATATTGCCAGTATCTGACAGCAATGTATGAGTATGACACATAAAACACCTGCACCACTGAGAGGGAAATATTGCCAGTATCTGACAGCAATGTATGAGTATGATACATAAAACACCTGCACCACAGAGAGGGAAATATTGCCAGTATCTGACAGCAATGTATGAGTATGACACATAAAACACCTGCACCACAGAGAGGGAAATATTGCCAGTATCTGACAGCAATGTATGAGTATGATACATAAAACACCTGCACCACAGAGAGGGAAATATTGACAGTATCTGACAGCAATGCATGAGTATGACACATAAAACACCTGCACCACAGAGAGGGAAATATTGCCAGTATCTGACAGCAATGTATGAGTATGATTCATAAAACACCTGCACCACAGAGAGGGAAATATTGCCAGAATCTTACAGCAATGTATGAGAATGACACATAAAACACCTGCACCACAGAGAGGGAAATATTGCCAGTATCTTACAGCAATGTATGAGTATGACACATAAAACACCTGCACCACAGAGAGGGAAATATTGCCAGTATCTTACAGCAATGTATGAGTATGATACATAAAACATCTGCACCACAGAGAGGGAAATATTGCCAGTATCTGACAGCAATGTATGAGTATGATACATAAAACACCTGCACCACAGAGAGGGAAATATTGCCAGTATCTGACAGCAATGTATGAGTATGATACATAAAACACCTGCACCACTGAGAGGGAAATATTGCCAGTATCTTACAGCAATGTATGAGTATGATACATAAAACACCTGCACCACAGAGAGGGAAATATTGCCAGTATCTTACAGCAATGTATGAGTATGATACATAAAACACCTGCACCACAGAGAGGGAAATATTGCCAGTATCTTACAGCAATGTATGAGTATGATACATAAAACACCTGCACCACAGAGAGGGAAATATTGCCAGTATCTTACAGCAATGTATGAGTATGATACATAAAACACCTGCACCACAGAGAGGGAAATATTGCCAGTATCTTACAGCAATGCATGAGTATGATACATAAAACACCTGCACCACAGAGAGGGAAATATTGCCAGTATCTTACAGCAATGTATGAGTATGATACATAAAACACCTGCACCACAGAGAGGGAAATATTGCCAGTATCTTACAGCAATGTATGAGTATGATACATAAAACACCTGCACCACAGAGAGGGGAATATTGCCAGTATCTGACAGCAATGCATGAGTATGATACATAAAACACCTGCACCACAGAGAGGGAAATATTGCCAGCATCTGACAGCAATGTATGAGTATGATACATAAAACACCTGCACCACAGAGAGGGAAATATTGCCAGTATCTGACAGCAATGTATGAGTATGACACATAAAACACCTGCACCACTGAGAGGGAAATATTGCCAGTATCTGACAGCAATGTATGAGTATGACACATAAAACACCTGCACCACTGAGAGGGAAATATTGCCAGTATCTGACAGCAATGTATGAGTATGACACATAAAACACCTGCACCACTGAGAGGGAAATATTGCCAGTATCTGACAGCAATGTATGAGTATGACACATAAAACACCTGCACCACTGAGAGGGAAATATTGCCAGTATCTTACAGCAATGTTCAAATTACAAACAGAATTGTAAAGCTAGACGCTACAAGATTAATACCAATAATAAGCCTTTTGTAACTATCAATATACAATGAAATAGAAAGAGTGTGATCAGACTGTTAAAGCAATGTTATAACTATGCTCATTTGTTGTTCATTTGTTTACCTAAACAAACATGAAAACTATATTTCCAATAGTTAAAACATCAATAAACATGCATAAGCAGCATTAACAAAGAATGAACTCATATTGTATAACTATTGATCCATATTTGTTGTAGAAAGATGTTTATACATCATAAAAATGTAAAAAAAACAATATCTCAACTGATGCAAGAAATATTTTTTTAAAGATGTACATGTATCATGCTGATCTGAGTGTTAATGGTCCTCAATCGGTATTGTTGTTTCACTGGCTAAACAATCTTAAATGAGAACCATTGCAATGTACAGCTTATTAAAACACAAACATGTTCAAATTTGGAAACACATGTTAAAAAAACTTTTTTAATTTTATGAAAATACAAACTTCTTTTTCAACAAATATGGATGAATATGTTACAAGTTTGCTCTATGTTAATGCATATTTATTGATATTAACACGGACATATAAACCATGGATTTGAAACAGGCTGATATCGGTGAAACGATAAGAAGAAATTAATTACTCGCAATCCTTAGCACGCTCTCGGTAAGTATCGTGAATTTCCAACATTTTATCAATCGGAACACTTCAGTCATAATACTGATCACTTTCGTAGAATTGTATGAGGTGTTCCGATCGTTTGATCTCGGAAGAAAATCTCACGCTCTTGAGAGTTCAACAAGTCTAAATACATATACCAGCCTGTTTCGAATCCATGGTTTATATTAACTATTATAGTATATGAAATGTATTTTTCATTTTTCAGATGAAATAGAAATGAGCATAATTTAACTTAAAAAATTCATATCAAAATATTTTCAAACATGTTCTAGATACCTCTTTGGCAGGATTTATAGATTAAACTGTAGCATTGTGAACTGTCATCTGGTTGCCCAGCAACCAACTCATGATACATATAGTTGTATAAAACAGTCAATTCCACCACTAGAGACTGCTCTCTTGCTGGTATGCCTACAAGTAAGAATTGACAGTGCATAACAAGTGAACACCATTTCCATGTATGACATTTTTTATCCTTGTCTAACTGTCAGTACAACATTATCACAATCTAACTATATTGAAACATTTAATCTAATAAGAAGGCAATGATCATGACAGTCCTGATAACAAAATCAAGCCTTGAACACTTTTGGTCATGGTTTTCAAAAACCAAGGTTATTTTAGCAACATATAAGAGGTAAAGCATATACATAACAAGAGTGCCAAACTGTCACAAAATACGCCCGTCATAAGTCAGAGCTCAGAGTTAAAACAGGACAAATTTTAGGTAATTTCTAAAATCAAAGGGTGGTAACTCCCACGTGACATGAGCGATATGACTGGTTATCGAACTTGGTCGAGATATTATGCCCACAAACATTTTCACCAAGTTAGGTGAAGATCAGATGAAAACTGTTTGACATAGAGACCGGACAAGGCTAATTTGGCCAATTTTGGATAATTCAAGGGCCATAATTCAGAAGTGCCTGGGGGGATGTGGCTGGTTATCGAACTTGGCCGAGATATTATGCCCACAAACATTTTCACAAAGTTTGGTAAATATCGGATGAAACTCTTTGACTTAGAGAGCGGACACGACTAATTTGGCCAATTTTGGATAATTCAAGGGCCATATTTCAGAAGTGCCTGGGGCGATGTGGCTGGTTATCGAACTTGGCTGAGATATTATGCCCACAAACATTTTCACCAAGGTTGGTAAAGATCGGATGAAAACTCATTGACTTAGAGAGCGGAAACCATTTGGACGCCGCAGGTGTTCCCATTATACGTACCGTTTTTCAAACGGGCGTATAAAAATGCATGTCAGTTATTAAATAGATACTGTTTGTTCCTATATATATTATATGATATTATATTGCTAGTCATTAATATACAGTCCTACATACACAGTAAAATATTGAAATGTGACATGATAAAATTAAGATGGAAAGTAAGATATAGAACCAGGCACATCTTTGATTTAGTCTTGTCTAGAGTACACTATTACAGTACAAAAGCGACTAGATCAACTTGTTGTGTGGTTAATGTTTAAAGGCTTACTGTAACATTTCCTCAGAATGCTGATGAAATCAGTATCTTCGTGTTTATGTTCAACAGAAGTTTCCCTCTGTGTCTGAAATGTAATTTAATAGTTTAATACACAAGTGACAAAAACTTTGAATCAGGAAATTCCGCAAATATTGGAGGTGTTTGGTTTCGACAGAATAGAATGTCATAAATCAACATAACATCATTATCTTGAGCACTTTTAGAGACTCTAGATTTTGTATTTATTCCTGCAAGATAAATGATAGTCTCTCAAAGAAGTTACCGGTACATCATAATCTATTACTTTATAATTAGAAGTTTCACCATAAATTCAAATTATATTCAAATCTTAAATCAGCAAAACCAAATTAAAATGAAATTGAAACATCTCTTGAAGGCAGTTGATTTAAAGTTTAAATGAAATGCAGTTTCCCATCAATTTATCATCAACAGAAAATGCATAATAAAACATAATACAGTATAAGTTTTTTTATATGTAATACAAACCATTAAAAGCTTGCACACAGCAATATTGTTGCTAAGCAACAACTGATCTAAGAGTTTGCTGTGATCTGTTCCCTGTTGTTTTATTAAACGGTTGTAGACTGCTGTGTACTGTCCACTGTTGAATAAGTTTAATAAATGATCCATATTTCACCCTGAAATTACAATTACCAAATTATTAACTGCTTAAATATTTGTTGATATGTTGTGACAATTTACTGTGAACAAATCTCAAGTTTCCCAAAACCCTGAATTCATGTACCAAAGAATGTTAAAATTAATTCTTTTTATTCCTAAATAGTAAATACAAAATGAATACTTTAAAAATCAAATATTTTGTTAATTCCTATGTGAAATTGTCTACGACTTCGGGGGCACCACCAGATGTCTGCTCTACATTTAGACTAAATGAGTTCTGCACCAACAAAGAGTGATAAAAAATGATATACATGGGATTGGACTAACTCAGTATCTGTACATCTGCATTCGTATGTACGAATCATTTTGGGGTGAAAAGTTTCGGAGCGAATCGTGATAGAAATAATCGCCGGGGCTCGCATAAAGTTTCTAAATCGTAATACAGAACATATTACTTACCTTTCGTTACTCTAATTTCACTAAAACATCATCTTTATACCATATTTACAACAAGAGTAAAGTTTACAAACATGTAAACAAAATTTAAATGTCCCGGTGTAGTCGGTGTAGCTAAATTGCGTAATGTAGCAAATGTGGCAAAATGTAGCAAAATGTGGCAAAATGTTGCAATTAAAGGGCAAAATGTTGCATTAAAAGGGCAAAATGCAGTGACTTTTGTCAATTATTATGCAATTGAATATCAATATGTTAGAATATTACATTGTGCGGACGAAATGGGGCTAAATTCAGCAAAATACGCTTAATAAAGAGCAAAATGTAAATCAAGTGCCTGAAATTCGTAATGTAGAAAACTGTTCTGATTAAAGGGCAAAATGTTGCGACGTTTTGCACATTTCAATAAAATTTAATATTGTAAACGTTGAAATACTACACTTTGTCCGCTAAATGGGACTAAACGTAACAAAATACGTCGATTAAGGGGACAAAATATCCAGAATTTTAGCATGTGCCTAAAATGGGTAATGTAGAAAAATGTTGCGATTACAGGGCACATATAGCAAAATGTAGCGACTTTTGGCAAATTTCAATAAAATCTAATATGATAAACGCTGAAATGTTACATTTCCCCCACAAAATGGGGCTAAATGTAGCAAAATATTCTATTAAGGGAGCAAAATGTAGAGAATTTTAGCAAGTGCCTAAAATGCGTAATGTAGAAAAATGTTGTGATTACACCGCAGCGGGCACCCCTTTCAGGCAGGTGAGGGTCAATATTGTACTTTTGTAAATAATTGAAAAAAAAATTAAAAACAATAATACAAAAAAATTTTCTGTATTTTGTATTAAGATTTAACGCTTTTTTCAGGTCGCACGGGTATTTCATTGTAAACTTCTAAGGGTTTTTATCATCCAATGCCTATGGGAAAAGTTTAACCAGAGAGAATATGTAACTACGGGGAAACTAACAGAAACAACAATCATATGGCGAATTACAGCCTTGGAACTGTCAGTAAAAAATACAGACCGGAAGTGTAGCTGACCGCCGACGACGACCCAAACGGCGTGTTACCACATTGAGGCAAGACAGGTACGTCGCTTTGTCGCACTTGTGTGATCGTTTTACCCCTGCAACCACGACCTCAGCGGTATTTACAGTGCTCCATAACATCAATGTGAGCTCGTTGCCGTGGGAGGAACTACTTAAACGTTAAGCAATAAATAAGTAAATCTACCCGAACCCATACTATTTTCCGGTCTTCTTTCGGTATTTGCGGGGACCAAGGTGTCGGTCCCAGTTAATAGAAAACGAGGCAAAGAATACAATAAAACCTACCTCTAGTTCAGTTTTAATATATACTTTGAGACACTTCATCAACATGCATATATCTTCCTAATATTTTTAAAGAAACCCTTCATTTAAGTATCGTATGATTTATTCTATGAAATACTGAATATTAAACGTGGACAAAAAGAAGAACAAATAACCCTACAACTGATAATCGGCATAAAACCAAAGTTTAAAACGTGCTTAAATTTTACTAAAATAGTTATTTATTATCTTTTAAATAAGCATAAAGATGAGAAGGGCTTGAAAACAAACAATTTGACACAAATGTCCAACTTTGCCTTCAATAAGCCAAACTGTATGATGAATAGTATTGCAAAAGTGTTACAATAATTTTTATTGTTTATTGTAGCTAAATGCATTTAAAGTCTATTGACACGTAATGTGTTTCATTATCATTTCACCAAGAAAAAAATCATTAATCATCTAATTGCTATTACGCTCATTTACTAAATTGATTTCTCATTGATTGCTTACAAAAGTGTTCTAGTTAAACAAGTGTTGTTGACATAATTGCTTAGTGTAACGATAATGTAAGCATTGTTGTATAAAGTTAATCGAAGGTTCAAAGTAAAGATTATGAATGTCGTTTTCATGTGTTATTTTTGCAAATAACCTTAACGTACTATATTTATGCCTGTGATGTGTCGCATGAAAGCAGAGGAAATGATATTATGCTCCTGTTATACACTGTAAATACTGCAATATATCCGTACCGCGATCAAATCACAAATCCACGAATTTGCTTCGCATGCATGATCCGTATTTTAACACGATTATAAGCTTGCGTCTTCATGATGCGTGCATGGCCATTAATAAATACATCAATAAACATTTCCTTTATTTCGCGACGAAGTTATACAAATTTCATAATCCTGCGATTCTGCTTTCAAGCCAACGAAATTTATGCAATTTTCAATGGTATTAAAAGCCAACAAAATATAATTGATGCATAGCATTCTGTATTCAAATCATGTTCATGCTGTGTTCTACAATAGTTATCAGCGGAACTACATTTCAGCCCATGCAGAGATTGTTAGAATTTAAACTTAATGATTCTGTTGGTTTTAACATTATGATTTTATATGGAAATTGGTAATATTTAACTTTAACAAGACTACAAACTATGTCATTTTCGACAGAAAGATGTTATCACCAGTGACGAATAGCAAGACCAACAATATCTGATTAATAAGGCTTCGTCCGTGTAACCTCTTTAGAGCAACACCTTTGTGGAGACGCATATTGTGGCTGCAGTTGATGGGCATTTACTTTACAGAGGTTACATTGGCAATAAATTTTCTTACTACAGGCACATGATACTCTTTAAGAGAGGTTGCTGCTCTATAGAGGTTATTGCTCTAGATAGGTTGTTGAACTACAGAGGTTGTTCTAGAGAGATTCTTGATCTATAGAGGTTTTTGCTCTAGAGAGGTTTTTGCTCTAGATAGGTTTTTGCTAAAGAGAGGACCGCTCTTGAGAGGTTGTTGCTCATGAAAAGACCGCTTTGGAGAGATTTTTGCTCAAGAAAGGCCCGCTCTGGAGAGGTTTTGCTCAAGGGAGGACCGCTCTGGAGAGGTTGTTGCTCAATGGAGGTTCTTGCCTAAAGAGGTTGTCACCTTAGAGAGGTTGTTGTTCTATAGAGGTTATTACTCAATAGGGGACATCTCTAGAGAGGTTATTACTCAAGAGAGGAGGACCGCTCTGGAGAGGTTGTACTGTATACGATAATCCCAACACGGGGCACCGGATACAGTCTCCAATTAAAATATAAATTGTGTGGTTGTACGACAAAATTCTGCCAGCCATCAACAGTGTCTCAGATAAGATTAAATTAGATCAAAGCGAAACCGAAGAGTTAATCAAATCAGATCAATCATAAAACCAGTACTGTCCAGTGCAAACAGAAGTAAAACTTTGCGTAAATCAATAGCCATGGTATTTATTTCAATCCTAATACATGTTAACATCTTTAGAGTAGGTATAATTAATGTGGTAACTCTATTGCCAAAGCCCAAGAAACATGAAACGTATGAGTAATCCTTCACCATAGAAACAAGCCGTAACAGGCCGTGTTTAACTGTCAGTAACTCGATAATGCTTACGAGTACATTAGCATCGGTGCGATTCTATAACAACGCAAGGATTTATCGTATGTATACAACCATATAAAGAACACGACATGTTTCTATACACTGAATCGTTCTGTCAATTTATCTAAATTGTATTTTGAAACTACATGTATTTTCACTTAATTGTACACTCGAATGTAAATATCATATTTTTGTTTTTGTCATTGTCCATGCACACACTTGTCGTTAATTGGCACAAACGTGTGGCACGTTATGAATACGAGGCTCAAATCACTCATTAATTACATTGTTTGTTTAGCTCTAGATCGATCCCCGGGCGGGGCAGGTAGTGTCATACCGTGACACTTCGCTACGGTCCTTTGTACTCCTACTCTGATTCATGTATAGAAGTTGTCAGCTAAAACTCAGAAAGGCAAACAAGTACCGACTGATGATTATTTCCAGGAAAATAGTTAAATCAACTGTCGTTCATATATAGCTAAACAAATGGCTTAAACCCAATAAAACTAAAACAAACAAAAACAAATTTTTGAAGCGTTTTAGCGTTTCATTGCTATCATCGTCAACTTGATGGTCTACTCGAAGAACCGCCATATTCATCGTCTCAAGAAAATAGTACTTGAAACGTTTTTTGATTTTATTATATATTTGATATATATTTGAGTATAATGGCTGATTTGTCAGGGATATATCAATTGTGGAATGGCGGGAGTCTTGATATAAACGGTCTTTCTGGTTTATTTGAGTCATTTTTGGCGAATGAGTTTGATAGTCGCGTATTAATTTATAAAACGATAATGTGGAAAACGTGCATTCTTGCTTTGGCAGCGGCTCCCAGGACATTCAGTCCTTTGATTGATATTTGATGACAATCGGGTCAGAAAAAAATGTTGACACTCAGCTCTGTTGACGCTTTCTCGCCACGATACTATCTTCAATGTCCCTTTCTAAACAAGAGTACATGTCATGATTATAATGGAATGATAAAACCATTAAACGCCATTTATTAAACAAATTTTAATTCATTATAATATAGACTAATAAGTACATTTATCAATACCCATTGGTAACAGTTGTAGCCGGCCAAGTGGTCACGCGGTAGGGGCGCCTGATTCCTGATACTAAGGTCCTGAGTTCGAGCCCCGTTGAGCGAAGTTTGATCCCGAACTTCACTGTTCACATTTAGGCGCGAGTACTTGTTAGTAATCCAGAAACCAGCAGTCATGTGTGATTAGTATAAGACGCCAGAACCTGTTTCTAGATCGATGTGAAATAAATAAGTTTCAGCTAAACTTTATGACTTTGTTTATACATAACGAACAAATGCACTTAAACCTACAAGAGATTGTCACAAGTTCTTTCCCTTTTATCCAATCCAGAGTTATCCTCCCTATTACTACTATTTATACATATTTTTTATAATGAGCAAAGGGAGATAACTCTGGTAGGGATAAAGCGAAATAACTCGTGACAATCTACTGTGCTTAAAACTTATCAAGACTTATACTCGATAATTTTGTATTCTATTCTTCCTGTATTTTACAATTAGTTATTATGTAACGTACATTTGTTTGCCCTCGGATATGTTGGGTATATACAAGAAACAGGGTCATAGAATTGTCGACACAATTGGATTAAGGTTAATCATGGAGAATATTGTTTTAAAGTTAATGAAAGAGCAGTATTCAATTTAGATAAGCATATTGACTAAACTCTTAAAGGTTCAAATAACGTTTATAACCATTACATAGGTTATAAAATTGCAATGTATTAGATATAATGTTCATATATGTATAATAAGACCTGATTTCTAGGGTCCTAAGGGTGGTCGTAATATTGAGGTTAGTACATGGTTTTTAGAAAAGCCAATTATAGTACACGATTGAGTAGAGAAAGGTTAGTTAGAACAATATACACTGTCTCGTCTTTCAACAAAGTACGTAAATCGATATTTGTTTAGCAAGAAATATCTTGAAAAAAGATGGTCGGTGCAATTTGAAGTTTAAGATTTGTTGTGAAACATAAATAAATGCCGAGATCTTACGATTGCTCGTGACTCCAGATCCCAAGTGGATTTTGGTAAATTGTTCGGTTGAAGAGAATTTGGTTTAGAGATTTACGTAAGACTGGTAGGTTTAAACAACACTGACATGCAAATAGCAAAGCCATGTTAGTACGGCTGCGCCAAAACATATAGGAATGTCCGGTCTTTTCCAAACATAGCGTTTAGTGAGATAATTTCTTAAATTGTAGAATACAGGACATTCTAACACAAAATGAAATTCCTCCTCTAGTGTGTTGCATAGTTGACATTTACGTTCGGGGCCATGGAATTTTATGAGGTTTATGTCATCTACCTGTCTAAATGTACAATCTGTGAGACCATATGCAAGCATGGGAAAATGACCGAGATGGAATCCGAGATGACCAGTCCATTGCAACCTCTTCAGAGCTGCGAGACATTTGACGATGCAAATTTTACCTGTCGTGAAGGGTTATTACTCTAGAAAGGCAAGATTGCTAGCTAATGTTTTTAGTTTAATTTAGTTTAAATGTATTTATCTTACATCGATCGTGAAACATTTTCTTACAACTTATACTAATCACTCTAGATGTCTGCTTCCTGGCTACCCACCAGAAATTGTGCCGAATTGAGGGATTGTAAAGTTCGTGATTAAACCCCACCTATCGCGGGACTCGAACTCACGACCTTCGGGTCAGGAGTCAGATAATGTTTTTAAAGAGGTTGTTGCTCAAAAGGAGGGCTCTCTGTGGGAAGTTATACCGTATATCTAACGGATGATTTACTGTCAATATTAATTTTTAAAATACTCATTTTTTAACATATAATAAGTCCGGTCGTCAAAATATGCCGATTTACAGGTTATTTAAACGCGCATACAGCTTCTAAATCGTGCCTTATACAATGCATACTGTATTTATGTTACAGACTTAAGATAGACGCCAAAGCTCAAATCTAAAGTTTGTGTTTATATATTCTAAAAATAGTTGAGGTTAGACTATGAAATTGATCACAACGTATTCTGTATGCGACATGAGTAATCTAAATATTGACTAACAATTATTAAAAAAGTATATATCGTACATATTTATCTGCCATAATTTGAGAAGAAAACTTAAGTTCAAGTACAGAGTCTGATCTCAAGTTTTGTAACCTCGGAGGCTTTCTCAGAGTACTAAACTCTCTCCTATACTTATCAAATCTTCACTGATAACAACTGTCTACTTACTTACACTATATAAACATTTGAACAACTCAAGAATAATAATTTTGCTTTTATACACGGAGATTAAAATAAACAGATCATAAATCCAGTAAAATTGACAATTCTAGCAGATGTCTAGTATAAACTTTAGGTCAAAAACTCGAGTCTATGTCTACAATTTGCTGCAGTCTGGCGTGGTAATCACCGCCATTAGATATACGTTCGTGTATTAATTATCCTCATTTATAGTTTTATAGTACTTGATTATCACAACAATCAGAGAAATGTCGGATCATTATGGTACAGTTTAATTTAGTTAGAGGGTACAAGAGACGCCATGTTGGATATTGAATATGAAGTGCTGCATTGAAGTGAATATACTTATTGTAATGTAATATTTATACTTAAAGTAAGTTAAACGATATAGTATGCGGCTTAATTGGAGAGGTAAGAAACTACCCATCAAAACGTATAGAATTCGAGCGGTAAGCTTTCCTTAATATGGTTATCAAAATGCGGAATCCTAATACTAAAGTGATTATATAGATATATAAGTTTATTCAGAAAAAAGGCAATAAGCCCATCATTTTACATGAATAAATACAATAACGGATATTCGAATATTCGTTTGTACGTCCGGATAATCGAATACTGATTCGGCATTCGAATACTCGAATAAAAAATATATTTTCAATAAAAAAGCTGAATGCAAGTGTATCAAATTTCAAAGATAGGCATATCACTTTGAATGCCATTTTACAGGTGAAAATAATATCTACAGGTGTTAATTGACATGTCATGGTGATGACACTTAGGCCCTGAAAATATTAGTAATTTAGTTTTTTTTACAGCTTAAGTGATCAGTTTAAAACACAAATTTGATGAGCATAAAGTTAAACGTCTAATTTCCAATAAATAATTATTAAATAAGAAGGTCGAATGTTCGAATATTCGTTCGGAAAGTTGACCGAATATTCGAATACCAAAATTGCAATTCGTTGACATCCCTAAATACAATACAATAAATACAACATGTCAATGGTGATTTACAATACATCTTGTTCTAAATGCTATGAGTAAAGTTTACAAACATAATTACGTACACACATGTTATAACATGCACGTGTATTTACTTTTTCAATTAGTAGTTTAATATATGTTTACCACTGCTACACGATAGGATTTTTTACAATTAAAATTTGAATCCATCACATGTATGAAGGGGATCACTTGTTGTGTTTTACTTATTCCCGAAGTAGCTATAAGCTTTAAAACGGATATTCGCTCACACCAGTATTCAGATTGTCTGTATTCATACCATGTTTTATAGGAGATAACTTCTATATTTTGTATGAAATAGCGTCCCATAGATAATCCGAGCCAAAAAACTCTGAGCCAAATAACATCTAGTTAAAACATAAAATTTTACATATTGTCTAGTTGATAAAAAATATCATCAAGTCGATAGACAAACTAGTATTCAGGCAACATTTTAAAGCGTATTTCTATCTGACGGTTGGTAGTATTTTGTGGTCAATACAGTGGTTATCTATGATATAATTCACATACAATATACACTGCAAGGACCTTCATATAACTAACTGTCCAACTATTTCTGTGAATACTACTTTTCCCTATATTATTACCGCATTCGACTCGTATTTTCCACAACGTAATTCGATTCATAAACGTCTAGAGGCCAATACTAATATTTACCTGACATTACCATTCTTGATGTTGCATGTCATTAAATGACCAACACTACAATAATGGTCAACGCGTGGTAGCTTGATTCTATCAATACTCTGACCGTAAAACTATCGTACTCATATTTTCATATTCTCCGTTGATTACACGGCCACATTTCGCATGTTAAATACGATGCAGTAAATACCATTGCTGGATCAGAATTGGACACATATCCCATTTTATAGTGCGTCATAAAAACAACGAATATGGTTAAAGGAACGAGCTCAAAATGAGCTGATAAAGGCTAAGTAAATCAAATCTGACGAGTGTTAATGTGGAGCTACATTGAACGTACGACACAGCTTCTCAAAAGCTAAAACCGAAACTAAACTAGCGGCTGAACATATAGTTGGTCCCGGAGATAATAATACTGTTTTTTCTGGACTTTTCCGCTGAGTTCAAACGTTTCATTGTGAATCGTTTCAGTAACTGATACACATTGTTAGTGTGCGGCTATAAATCAATAGACTGTTATTAAGTAACACAATAAATGTGACAGTATATTCAATGTCTTCTTATTGTTGTTCAACAATATTCTGCATTGGTTGTCAAACACAGCTCTTTGAATAACAACTGTGTTTCCTGTGGAAATGTCGCTACCTCATTGAAGTCAATTTAGGATGAATTCACTTTCCAATGAAGCAATGTTTCTCTAATTATGTTTGTTGATTCGGAAGGCAGTGCGATATAAATACTGATAAAATGGTTGTTTCTATGAGAGGAAGGTCTTGCTGGATTCAAAGCGACGCTGGGTAACGATGTTTGCAATAGGAATGCGGAAAGAAAGGAATACAGTGTTAATCCGAATTATTTAAAATACTTGCTACTGATTTACACTCTACGACATTGTATGAATAGAGCCAGAGAATATGATTTTTATTTAAAACAACTGGATAAATTTATCAGAGTAGAACCAAAATTAAACTAGTGATAAACACAATGCTACTGTTTCTTGGAAGATTTCAGCTGTCTTTACCTAGTGTTATTTATTTAATCGGACATTATGATGTCTACGGGACTGAATGATATTGAAACGAAAGGAAAATATGACGTGTTAAACTGTGAATAAAGCGACGCAGCTGGTGCATTTGATTCACATTTGAACGGATATGAGGTGTGGATTCATTGATATAAAACTAGCCTTTTAAATGAGTTTTGTTGAAGTGTAGGGCAAACAATGAAAGAATGTATTTGCTTATTTAATAGGACATATTGATCCTTGTTCACTGTTGCTGTGTTAAAATGAAATTAAAAACAGAAAGTTCGCAATTGCCATCTTCTGGCCAAGTGAGCTAGAGTTCTGTTAAACGGTTGGAACTGTTCAAGATTACAAGACCTGGTACATAAATACGTTTATGTGAATGACATATTCGACTAAAATGTCTATGGAAGATTACGGAACTCACAAAGCGGGATTGTTGCTATGGAAAATTATTCCACCATTTCTTCTGGTGTTTGGAATGGCAGGAAATATATTAGCTTTTCTAACGTTGACAAGAAAGCAGCTCAGAAATACAGCAATGTCGGTGTTTCTGTCTGCTTTGGCCGTATCAGATTTCCTTGCTTTGATCACCGGATTGCTACGACAGTGGGTTAAGTACACGTTTCTGATAGACATAAGGACAGATCTTGCAGTATCTGGCTGCAGAGTGCATAGGTTTGTTGTCTATGTTTCCACTCAGTTTTCATCTTGGATGTTGATCTGCGTCACGGTGGAACGCGCTCTCAGTACCTTGATGCCACATAAACGGCATTTGCGTCATGATGTCAAAGGAGCGGGGATTGCTGTTATGGTGACGCTTGGTGTTCTGATTTGTCTGAATGCCCATTTTCTATTTGGTTACTCTAATATAGAAAAAAGCAACGAAAACGGAACTACAATCGAAAGATGTGTCCCTTCTACAAGTGCCTATTACAACTTTGCTATTTATACGTGGACATGGATTGACCTTTGTGTGTTTTATCTAGTCCCAATGTTTGTGCTTCTGATAGGTAACAGTTTGATTATCTTTAAGGTTGTCCAAAGCCATCGAAGAAGCCGCGCTGTTGTTGCACCAGTCACAATGCGGCCGAATAGTGACCATAAAATGTCCAGTCTTACAACGTCCCTTTTGTTAGTGAGCGTGTTGTTTATCATATGTATAACTCCAGTGGTTGTCTACCCTATTGGTGAACCGTACTGGGCAGAAGGAGCTTCAGACCAAAAACTGGCAATGATGTTTTTCTGGAACACTATGGCGAATTTAATGATGTACGTGAACCATTCTATTAATTTTCTACTGTATTTTCTGAGTGGCTCGCGGTTTAGAAACGAAGTGAAGAAACTACTGTGTAAAAGAAGGGTTACCGGGGGAACAGACATCACAACGGTATCTAGATCAGGAATCTAGCTATATTGCATCCCATTGTGCCTGACTATTTTGTCGTCTAATTTTCATTTTTAAAATTTAATCCAAAAAAATCCAAACGCTACAGTGAATCTCAAACAGTAAGATCACCACTAGTACTGGAAGAAGGCGGTGTTAGGTGTGAGATGGCTTATTATAGTGTTAAAATATAAAAGAAAAAATGAAAACTGGATATACAGTAAAACCTTAATAATAAGACCACCCTTAGGACTCTTGAAACTGTTCTTCTTATTGAGATGGTCTTAATAAATAGCAAAACAGTGAAAATGGACTTGAAAATTGTGTTCTTAATTTTGAGGTGGTCTTATTATTGAGGTGGTATTTAAGTAAGATTTTACTGTATATTAACATATACGGTCTTATTAATGAGGTGGTATTCATTTCAAGACGGTCTTTATTTGAGGTTTTAATGAATTTCCATCTCCTAAGCGCTCATTATCACAACGCTGTAGTAGTTTCCGAAGGTTTAATATTGGATGCGTCCCTACTAAACTCGAGATCTGATCAAACCATTTACGCTTGTATGTTTCGTATTGTATCGAGATTTTAATTATGTTGTTTATGAACCCGTGCTGATACTATATTGCCTTAATGACATTCTGTAAATGTACGTGATGTTTATGTCGTTACCATCGAAACTGTTACAATTCTTCTGTTCTAAATGCGCAATTTAATCCATGTCCTTATCACAATGAAAAATGTTTGTAAAATATGAAAAAAATTTTTTTCTCTTTTTTGTATACACATTTGTATGAATTAATAACGAAAAGCATTTATGAATTTGAAATATCTTCGCATTGAATATGAGATATTTTCCATTAACTATGACATGTTGTTTTGTTTTTAGTCATTAAAAAGATTAATTATCTTTGATATTGCGTTCTTGTTTCTCATTTATTTTCCTTATTTTCGTATCAGTTAATGCTCTTGCTATTCATATCTCCTGTCAAAGCTTCCAATTTGCAGTGCAATTACTATCATCATTATTATCTTGGTCATACAATGTGACTGTTAAAATGCATAACATCTCCAAACTGATGTCAATTATGGTCAGCTTTGCTTGTAGAAAAAATATAACTCATAAACAGAATTTTATTTGCGTATTAGAAGACTTTCGTCTATTTAATGGGATCTGACATGACAATGATGTTGAAGACGAATAGCATTAGAGTTTGTCTTATTTTACACTAATTAAGAACTGAAATGCCAAATTTTACGTAAGTCATTTTGCTTGTTTGTTTAATACATGTAAATTAGTGGATGATAGAAACTGGAATAAACATGCTGTCCGTGTGCGTAGGCTAACTTTGGTTCCAGATTGAGCTGGAAATGTTATGTATTGCAGGGAGTAACTCGGAAACGCTCTTGTTTTAGATCGCCTCCGTTGTCAATCAAATACAGACGGCACTGAATACGAGAATGTAAAACTGATGTAAATTCAAATAAATATGTCAGTTGTGTTTCTGTTTTCAAACTATTGTCGGTTTAATGTAAATCTGTCATGTAGCGTCTTTATATTCCATTCCATCGATCTTTAATTGGTTTGAAATTTATGTCCATAATGTGACCGATATTGCTGATATTTGATCATACTTTTAATGATCACCAATGAGATCGCGTCTTTCAAATCGTGTTAGGCTGACAATTTGTCGAATTTGCTGATAGCTTTTCACAAAGGAGATTCCTTTAGTGTTATCATCCATTTCATCTTTTGAGAAATGCTATTGAATATTCATGCATTACGAAGTTTCGCTAGCCAATTTGCTCAGGGTATCACATATGTTATGAATAGCCTGGGTACCGAGGATGTTCAAAACAAGCTTTTTTAAAAACAGAGCATTATTATTGCAAATAAGAAAAAAATCGCCATTTTCTCTTATTCGGACATGGTAAAACGTCAGAGAAAACCTTGCACTACATAATTGGTCCTCCAACCTTAATACTGACCAATCAAGAAAATATTGCTGACCAGACGTCTGCTTCCTTATTTATCGGTTTCATTTATAAGCCGTGACCCTTGAACGTGTGGACAGAAAGTAAAGACCACCTATTAATATTAATTCTTCACGAGAGCGGACATATGGGCACTATTGATACGTCAATACAGTTAATCGGAACATAATCTCTAGGGCGATGTTACATTTTGTGTTTTTCCCATTGAACTTGATCAATACATGTTTATGCAACAAATGGGAGCTATTGTAACACTTCCGTTTACTTACATAAAAGTAATGAAAGTAGGATTCATGCATACAGGTACTTTATAATGTTATTTGATTTAAATTGATGACATGACAAGTCGGCTAATTTGATTGGTTTAATTTGATCGCACGACAAGTCAACTATTTTGATTGGTTTAATTTGATCACCTGAAAAATAAACAATTTTGACTGGTCTAGATTGATCACCTAACTAGTCAGCTGTTTTATTGGTTTAGATTGATCAAATGACAAGTCAACTATTTTGATTGACTGAGATGGATCTTATAACAAGTCATTTGTTGACCATTATGTTTCCTTCTCGCATATCAAAAATACTCATAAATGCTGAAATAAACTTACGCTCTGCCCAAAATCCTTGTCTACAGAGCAAAATTATTACCAATAATTCGAATACATTTTGTAATTACCTTATTACGCACATTAAGCAAATAATCATTCGAAACCTTTGTCATGGTTATGGTTAATGGCAAGCTTTATAGTCACAACTTCGTTCTCTTCTCTTTAATTGAACAACCGTTAAATGTTGCTATGTATTATTGCTCTATCGGCAGTAAATGTCAACAAACTAAATCTGTAAATATTTGTTTTATGATAAAAACGACTAACGCATTTAACACAATTTACTTTAAATGTACACACATGTACATCCGCAATTCACTACCCTGTGATCGTTATACTGTATACGTTTGAATATGTTGAGGTTAATAGCATTTCAATATTGGACAAAAATATATGCTCATAAGCAAAATGATATCTCTATAAAAAGTAGCGTATTTGTAAGAACTTGCCCATGTAACGTGTGTCTTAGCAGTATAATAATAATACATTCTTTATTTTTAGAAGGTAACATATTAAGGTAAATGTGTACAGCTTAATTACAACATGGCCTTCTATTAACAAGTTAAACAACCAAAACACACGTACACGCACAAACAAACAATCATTCTCAGACGCACACGAGGTACACCCCTAACCAAGGTTTAAACCCCCTGGATATGCTCCTAATTTCACCCATCATTTATGCTTGCGTCCCTTTTTGAAACTGTTCACATGATTGTGTCTCATTTTGCCTTTGAAGTGGCAATACACTTTGTGGCCTTTCCTTCGAGACATTTTATTCATATTCAACTCAAAGTGCATTTCCATTCATAAACTATTATTATAACAACCATGATACTAAATCACTCAGTTCTTGTCGTATTTAAGTTGGTGTTTTGATATCTTTCACTCACAAAATGTCACACCTGAACGTCTATGCACACTGTCTGACTTATGGAATTTTTCGCACCAGACCGTCAAATCTGCTTCTTTACACATTTTTTGGCCATCCCTCAAAGTGACTGGTCCGATGGTTGTAACGAGCTGGGTTTAAAACAGAACAAGCTCCCCAGAGTTGCCCGAACTGGAGTGACAACCTCATTTCAGCAACATTATTAATTTTCTAGCGGTAAAACTACCAGTTATACTTCTCTAGATCAACAACCTCTCAAACAACATCCAATATTTCATTTGAAGGTGTTGCACTGTATTCGTAAAAAAGAAACGTAAGTTTGATACGTTTGATATATTTATCTTCAAATTATCATAAAAGAGAGAGAATAAATTGCTACAGGGAACGCCACATACATAAGACAGTACCTCCCCACACAGACCTCCGGGAAAACAACAATCCACAAATCATAAGGCACTTGATGGGGTTAAAGAGTACAAACGTCAAGGAACAGAGGCGCAAGGAGCCTGGCCGACCATAAGGAATAACTAGAATAATCAAAGAGGAAAAACAGTGGGGGGAATTAATGGATGGAAAAAATCACAGGACAAGTCATGACAGCTTGCAACTATATGCCGAATCTGGGCAGAAAATAACATGAACACTATATAAAGTGAAGGAATTGCACAGGGGAAAGGGAAATATAACATACATTTAAAACACAATAAGAAGTAATATCCATACAGCGAATTACAGCCTTGGAACTATAAGACGGGAAAAAACGAAAAGAAACTGTGGAACAACGTGATTTTTAAAATGATCGTTTCAAGTTGATAGCATGATCGAGTTGTGACTACACCGCCACCATATACGAGTATAGAGACACTTTAACACCTTTGAGTTACAGTATACGTCGATTGCAACGCCGCACCAATCAATGTGCTGTATGCAAAATGTGATAAGATTGAATAAGATAAGTTGTCGACTATCTACGATCAAAGCATGAATTGAATTAATTAATTCACAACAAAGGGAAGCGAAAGCAAAAAAGCAACAGATCAATATAACATGTGTTACTTTTATCTCCTAATCTCTCATAAGACACAAATATTGTCCACCGTTTGATGTTAATATGTTATGCAAACACGTTGTATTGACGCATTCCGTTATTACATAGGTCTGGAAATATGTACAAGACTATTAAATCAAAATGTCTATTTTACAGGCATCACTGACACGCAACCGCCGAAGTGCTTTACTGAGGCACAACTCAAAATATTGTTAGTGACATGTCAAATTCACCAAACAATTGTTTCTATGGCAACGGAAACTGATATAATTGATATGAACCCTGATAAGTTGTTAGTGGGTGGTATGTTAAATAAAACGAAAGTTTAATAAAAATCGGAGACTTTCTTTTTTTGGTTTTACAAAGAAGTAATCGAATTTCTTAGGAATAAGCAATCTGATTACAATCAATCTCCTCAATAAACTCTTCGCATATAATACGAATGGCTGAAGTTATGTAATATAGACTAAAAATACAAAACAATGAATTCAATACATTGAGAACAAAATAGAAGGTTATGATTTGCTGTGCAACATAAAAAATTGCCAATATGTTACGATAGCTGGTTACTCCAGATCGAAAATGCAATTCGGTAAATTCACCGAAATTCGGTGGATTTCGGTGTGGTAACGTACGCCTTATCAAAAGGGTAACCAATCCGCGTCAGTGTTACAAACGTTGTTCAGTTGAAGAGCATTTGGTTTACTAGTATTTTTACTGACAGTTCGAAGGCTGTAATTCGCTGTATGGTTATTATTTCTTTTTGTGTTTTGATTATATGTTACATTTCCCTTTCCCCTTTGCAATTCTTTCACTTTATATAGTGTTCAGGTTATTTTCTGCCAAGTTTTGGCCTATTGTTGCAAGCTGTCTTGTCTGTGATCTTTTCCATCCATTAATCCCACCCGCCCTTCTTCATTGTCCTCTTTGATTCTCCTAGTTATGCATTATGGTCGGCCAGGCCATTCCTTGCCCCTGTGTTCCTTAACGTATGTACCCTTTAACCCCATCAAGTGCCTTATGTTTTGTGGATTGTTGTTTTCCCGGAGGTCTGTGTGGGGAGGCACTGTTTTATGTATGTGGCGACCCCTGTAGCAACTTATTCTCTCTCTTTTAGTAGATAACGTAAGATTTGATTTGTATACACAATACTGATAAATGCAAATTGCAAAGCCATGTTTGTACAACTGCAACGAAAAAGACACCATCATAAGTGACCTTATCTGTACTGCACTGGTCATGCTATGTTCATCAACTATGCAATTCCCTTAAATGGAGATGGCAAACGACAAAACTTATCGTTAATACAAATCAAACAAAACAATTCCTCCAGGAATGACATATTTATAAAAAGTGCTAGTATATTGCTTTAAGCTATCAGCATTGGGAAAAAATAATTATATTAGGAAGAAACAATTACAGTATTTCTGTAATTGATATATTCCAATGAGAACGTAGCAATCAAGATGCCAAAAGACAACAACAATCTTATCGTGCTCAAATTATATAAGTATATATATCGAATTTACACGTCAATATATTCTCGGTAAGTTGTTGTTATGTACATGAAAATGCTGCCCCTCAATTTACTGAGAATATCTAGTTACATATACACATGATACATGTGGTTATTAAAGTATTAAATGATAAAAGAAAGCTGCAAGCTAACACACTCTGTGATATATCGTAGATTTATGTAGGTCTAAATGCGTGCTGTGTAAAATCAATTAACCAGGCAACCATCGGGAATTGTATTTAATGACGTTATACGATACTCTGAGAAGATGGATACATGTTTTGATTGTAATTTCTTCATCAACGACGAGATGATATATACATTTATTGATTTACCAAGCAAAAAGAAATTTAATTAATTTTGTTCAGTTAACATTATGAACTCTGAACATTTAATTTGGTTTCTGTAGAGTGTTGAAAAAACATTAGCATTCAAATAACCACTCGACCTCAATACATGTATTTCGACCAAAGTTTGCATTTTTCAAGAGCACTGAGTACTCCTATAACACAATAAAAATATTGAAATCGAGTGGATTTTTCCGAAAAAGGTTTGTATAAATATTGCCACTCTATTAGTATGACCGAATATTTATTTAGTTTTGTTTTCCAGTGTCGTCAATCAAATTCAACAAAATGTCTACGTATGAAAGAAAAACAGTTACAAGCTCGTTAAGTAGTCGGCAGACTGTGATGACAATATCTTTCAACGAAATAAAAGAGGAAATATATCCGCATTCCGTGGTTGGTCACACATGGTGCATAATGACCATATTTTTTCTGGTTTAGTAACACCCTACTCGTCCATAAAGCAGTACAACTCTGTCACAATGCGACAAATAATTGTCAGATGCTAACACGTGGTTGTTTGTATTTTAACAAGGGCAGCACACTGCCATAACTTCATATTTATATGGTATATTTCTGTGTTATATGATACTTATTATTATGGCACATACTGCATTTATATGCAAATACATTCAAGAGGAACGAGGACTCAGCAGAAAACGATAGAATTACTATTATATCCATCAGTCATGGTTTGGGTTCCAAGGTTACTATGTCAGTAAAATGATGTATAAGTTGTCACATTTGTTGTTTCCATGAGAACATTGACCTTCCGATGTGATTTAAAGTCTAAGCGAGTTCTTGAAATTTGCAAGTTTCCAAAAATAACGTTTTTATATAGCTTATGATTTATTTTGGAAACTTATCGCATTCCAGACTTTTTTAAATATGTCATTCTCTGAGATTTTTGGCCCAAATGACATATCTGGGCGAATTTGAGTTATTAACATTTCTAAATGCAGGGATATACCTGGATGTAGGTCACTACAAAACAAAATGTTTTGAAAAACGACATTTTTTCAGGGAATTACAGCACTTTTCAAATCGTCATTAAGACTACAAAAAACAATTCACAAATATGTTTTCAGATACAATAATATTTTACAAATGTATGTTTATTATTCATTTTTTGATTAATAAATAAATCATACATTGTTTTGCTTCTGCTCGCTGCTGAATCATGAATCTTCGACTGAAATATTTCAATTAACTGTTGCAATTAATGTGAAAACATGACGTCATCTTTACTGCGTTTTTCTCAGAAACGATGTACAGTGCTTTTGGGCCAAAACTCTCAGAGAATGCCACACATATGTAATCTGCATCTCATTTGAAATTTGCCATTTCAAAGGTTCCGCTATTATTTTAAAGTAATTATGCTCAATTGTGTTCATTTTGATACATAAAATATGAAAAATATCTTCAGACAGTTAAGTTGATACCTATACATTAAAACACACCAATTATGTATTGATCTGTATTTGTCGAAAAACGAAGGTTGTAATATCTTTATAATAAAATAAATCCAGGCTTTTAACTATTGTTTCCGTGTGTAACATGATAAAACACTTGTAAGTGAATTTGGTAAGCGGAGCTTTTTATAAGTTAGTTTTCTCTTTGCGTAACTTGATAGACAAGATTTTAATTGGTAATGCCTTGCAATTATTCGTATTACAGATTTCTGAGCTGATGTAGCAACAACATTGGATGAAGCCTGTTCAAATATTGTTTCATTCAGATTGACCAGATACAATTTTGAAGGATTACCAACTGCGTGGACCTGGTACAAATAGTGCATCATCTCAGCATATGTATGTGTTGAATCTTTTACATACAGATGCTTTATCAATCAAAATATTGTGCTAATCTTAAGACATTGGAAACACTTTCTAAGGCTAGCTAGAATAACATTAAAGGAACAGCCTTAATTTTGATCTATGCAACTGTCTAAAAAACCACCAGCAGACTATTATGTTGTCGCGTAATTTGAGGGCCTAATGAAATCAGAGGACCTGTAGAAGTGTTTGGTACATTTAGATTATGATAACACAATGCTTTGTTCTTGCATTAAAGACAAAATAACCAATTGCTTAAGACAAAACTAACTGATGCTGAATGAATAATTGGATGATCTTCCAGCAACATTACATCAAAATATCAGACGTCCTCAGTGTATTCACAGAATATCAGTTACTCTGCTTCATAGCCTTCTACTTGTCGTCTTTTATTACTTGACGTTTCTTGAAGATGTACCTGATGCATCTGAACGCAAAATATTCAAACAAGCTTATCTAGTTTTGTTGCTACATTGACTAAATATCTTTAGTATGAACAATTGCAAAGTGCAATCAGGTGAAAGGAAACGTTTTATCATGTCACTCAAAGACAACAGTTGTAAAAACCCCGTTTGTTCAAAACTGGAAGCTTTCTGATAACTAAAAACATCAAACTTCTCTCTTTCGACAAATACTAAAGAACACATTATTAGTGCATTCTGTGATCATGCTATGTATTGATGGTTTAACTACCTGAAATATATTTATCATGATTGTTTAGGTGAAAATTGAACCTAGAAATGAGCATACTATTACGTAAAATCATCTTTGAAAAATGCGAAGTCGTTTCGGAATTCGTAAAAAGAAAAGACGTACATGGCTAGATTATTTAAGATACAGTTATGATTCTTGCGTGTCGCACATTCTATGATATCACTTTAGTTTTATACCACGAGTCAGTATAAACATTTCAGTAGTTTTTCTCAGCGAAAGTTTTCACCCACACTGGTAAAGACAGATCAGTTGCATTTCAACAATTCGCCAGCTTAAATGTCAGTTTAACATATTGCATGAAAGAAGTTTACAAGACAATTAAAAGTGAAAACGAGATGCACAGGAAAGGTCTCATTGACATAACAGGGCCTTCCCAAACAGACCCCTAGGTTACGAAATTAAATAAAAATAGGATTGATAGATAGATATATACTTTATAACACCCCGAATTGAAGATTTTAAGAGGGCTTTTCTAAAAAGTTGTGTTAAGGGGACACAATAGGACTGCACAACAATTTAAAATGGCGAGAAAATAATCAACGCGATCGCCTCCCCGTTGTTACCTCTTCACCCGTGGCCACTATCTTGGCTTGTTGTATTCTTGGTGCATTCCATCCATTCAATCCCTCTCCGCCTTGTTGTCCCCTTAAAATTCTCCGTGGTTGTTTTTGATAGTTAGTCAAACAATTCTTTGCTTTCCCATTCCCATAGTTTTGCCCTTCTATACTTCACACGTTCCAAATCTGAAAATGACATGTCAATGACATGCCAAGCTATGGCAATAAAGGTAAATACATTAAATCAAGTTAAGTTACATTTCCAAGCAATTAGTAAATTGCATGCTTTGTAATTTACAATGTTGAACATTCAGTTTAGATGACGAATTTCGGAATATGTTTGTCTTGATCAAACGATGATCAGGAAAGCGACAATTACCAAATTTTGTACTCATGTATTTTGTGCCATGTCTTACCTCTTATAATTATGATGATTAATTGCATTTTTAAGGTACATTTCCGTCGCTATGACTAAAACATCAATGCATCGATCGTTTTTAATCTATTTTAGTCATTTATTTTATTTTCGTGTACGTTGACGTAATGCACATCAAAAGTCTTGCTTAATGGACAACAAGTTTTGACAAGTTAGCTTAATATGTGCTCTGTAACTACGCCGAAAATAAATTCAGAATTTAGAATATACATGTATGTAAATATGAGAGTTTCCTCCCGCAATTTGCGTACATTCTTGACTGTGTACATTATAATTAAATCTTATTAATACATGTAACAATAATATCTTTATTTACCTAAGCTAACAAATTATGACTATATAGAAACATACATATCATATTGACAAAGTTGTCTTCAAACTTACTACGAAAAAAGAAATATCAAAGTCATTTCATATCCAGATAAGAAATTATAATTTCATTACAATAACTGTCAACACCAATTCAACAATCTCAAAAGGAAAGGTATCTGAAATGAGCTAAATTATATCCAAGTTGAAAAAGACGAACGTTAAGGAAAATGAAAACGCATTCATTTCAAGAATCATTTCTTGCATATCAACATTTGAACTTTTTGAACACGCTCATTTGTCTTGCAGGAATAACATTTAATTGTCCATTCTGACTTAATTAACAACAACGCTGTTTCCGTTTGTCATATTGTTATAATTCCAAACATTGTGTTCATGATTTCCATAACCGACATCATGTTGCTGATATGCACATTCATACTTAATTAGCAAAACCATTAACAAAGATTTGGTCAGCATTTAATTTGCTATTACACCTGTAAATATGCTACAAAGCCTGTACAATATAAGAAGAGCGTCACTCCGTGTATATATAATATATATACACAAGCAGTTTTATGATTTAATCAATGTAATTTAATGGGTTCGAACTACGACTGATTATCCTAGTTATTCCTTATGGTCGGCCAGGTCATTCCTAACGCCTCTGTTCCCTTACGTATGTACCCTTGAGCCTCCTCGAGTGCCTTATGTTTTATGGATTGTTGTTTTCCCGGAGGTCTGTGTGGGGAGGCAATTACTTGTGTATGTGGCGTTCCCTGTAGCAACTTATTCTCTCTCTTTTAACATAATCGCTAATGCAGTCCTGTCTATGAATGGATTCTAAAATATTTAACCAACGGTGTATACCACACCTTACACATCTCTGTCTTATTTAACCGATATTTTCACGGGTTCTTCGAAATGTTGACGAATATAAATCTCAATACCACAAAACATTTACAGCTGGTTTTTTTTGTCACTAATCAAGTTATAAATAACAAACTGGGTATTGTTAACAAGCAGTGGCGTGGTGGTTTTACATTCGACATTTCCTGAAATCACGGCGAGGAAAACTGCTATACCATGAGTCCTCTCTTTGTCGTTTGTTTTATAATAAGAAAAATGGTGGCATTGTATTCAATCATATTCAAATTATCAAGAATCTGACATAAGTTGCCTTCGTAAAATATTTTACTTAAGTTGCTGGTAGCGTTATGCCGTTTTTCAGCAATATTTCAGTTGGCTTAACAAATACAAACATGGTCTTCTGCAAACGACTGGCGATATCCAAACCAGATTCAGATGAGGATAACGGATGCATGTGTGTGTCATATCTTCCCTCACACTGTCATGGAGAAGATACGTCTCGCACAGGGTTCGATCCTAGAACTTCCAGATTTGCAGTGTAGTGTTCAGTCGACAGACCTAACCACGCGGCTTCCTATCAGACTAACATGTAATTGGCATTGCACAGTAACGATATCATTTCGTTAGATCCGATAATTTCTTTCATAAAATAGAACCTTGACTTTGGAGACACATTTGATTCTTTTAAAATCTTCAGGTTACTTTAGACATTACTGGAAAATCTCATTACAAAATGACTTGTAAAGAAATGTGTGACAAATTGAAAATGTTTTTTTCTGCTAGGACTGAACGTTTATGAATTCAACTTAACAACAACACATACCATACATTGTTCCTGCTTTTCTGTAATGATTTGCATTGCTTTATACTAAATGTTGTTGCTTTGCGTCGGAGCTTGTCATTATAACCGCTACCAGCACTCAGTGTCTGGGATTACAACCAAAACTTGCGACTCAGCACTCAACGTTTACTCTGCTTAACGCTGTCGGCGCTCATTTTGTCTGACAAAAGACGCCATTTTGATTCCCCTGGGTGGGTGTGGTATTGACCACACTCTAATCTCACAAATTGGAGTGCTTAGAATTTGTTGTGATCCATCAACTTTGAGATTTCCGCAATCCTGAGTGGTGTAAGTCCTAAGTGCTGAGTGCAAGTATTGGTTATAATCCCGGGCCCCGGTGTGAGTGTGAAGATATGGTTTTTTATGTTTCAGTGTGCATAAGTGCTGTTATGAACCACTTTCCTTTAGAAAAAAGTGTCATTATGAGATTTTGGTGTAAGCATTAATGACAACATATATTTTTCGGCGCAGCCGTACTTACATGGTTTTGCTGTATGCATATCAGTGTTGTGTAATCAAATCTTACTTTAACCACCAAGGCAATTTCTCTTCAACCGAACAACATTTGTAACCTTGACGCGGATTGGTTAACCTTTCGATATAGGGTAAGTTACCTTACCGAAATCCACTGAATTTCGATGAATTTACCAAAATCATTTTTGGATCTGGAGTGACCCGCAATCGTAACATCTCGGCAATTTTTTTATGCTGCATAGCAAATCTTAACCATCAAATTGCGCCGACAATGTTTTTTCAAGATAGTTCTTGTTTGTAATACATGTATATCCACGGTTTTGATCTCTATCATGTCAGTTTAACCGAAGAAAGCTTCTCGAATAAAATTGAATGCTACTCTGTGTAATAAAGTATTAATAAATGTAATAATTATCACATAGTAAATGGCGATTTGTTTAATGTATCATTTACTTTGATACAAAGTAAGCATGCTCTCAGTTGCATAGCAAGTAAGATAAAACTTATATCAGGAGTTAAATAAATATTTCAAAATGTATTGAATGTCAGAGTGCAGAAATGTTACGCTGTCTGACGTGATACCGCCATAAAGACATGAAATGTTATTGCAAAAGGAAACGTGCGAAGTTTTTATGATCACACGTACACCATAGTATAATTATAATTGTGTACTTTCCTTCTCTATTCATGGAAGTACAACATTAATATTAATCTCTTTTCAGCAGATATCAATGAGGGCGAATCGTCTGTTGCAAGAAGGTGTATATACAAAAGACCACGTGTGTCATTGCTGGTTTCTGCTATTTCAAATTTGAATAAATATATCTTAATTCGCTTATTTTCCCCTTAATCTGGAACTGGGAAGTATCATACATAAGAATATGGCAATAAATTACACTGATGATAACGTATCGCGGAACTTTTGGTGACATTTTATGACATTTTGAGTCACGCCTTATGTCATGAGACACTTTGTATGTATTTCTCGTTTTTGTAAGGCCAAACGTTGCGTTAATTATGGACACACGTTGTCATTGAAACTTCATGACTTAATACTACACGTCTTAAGAAGTTATATATCGTGCTGGCTATGTCCAATTATGCACTTAACAGAGGTAATTGCACTAACTAATGTAAGTGCCAGGCTATGAGAATTAAATAATTTGATAGTTGACAATTTTAACAGTAATGTTAGAATTATGTTTAGGCAAGCAATTCGCTGATCTTTTACGATTTGAAAGTCAAAACTACGGTGGCATAGAGGTGACATGTGTGAAATTATTTTTATCTCGTGGCTACGACTTACTAACTCGCTCCCACGACATACTACTTCGTTCACACGACTGAGTATGTCGTGCCACGACTTATATATCACGTTCCCACGACATACTACCTCGTTCCCACGACTGAGTATGTCGTGCCACGACTTATATATCACGTTCCCACGACATACTACCTCGTTCACACGACTGAGTATGTCGTCCCACGACTTATATATCACGTTCCCACGACATAGTTATCTCGTGGCCACGACTTACTAACTCGTTCCCACGAAATACTAAGTCGTGGCCATCAGATAAAAATAATTTCACGCATGTCACCTCTATAGCAGCGTTCAAAACAGACCATCACACAAACCACACTTTTGCATTAGTTATATTTCAAAGCAATGTGTTTTATAAATGGGAATAAATTTGTTTTATTCAAGAATAATCCAATTTTAATTTTTAGTTGCTTAACATTATTATGATATGCGTCATTCACTGAGATTTTTGGCCCAAATGACATATCTAGGAGAAATTGAGTTATTGACATTTCTGAATGCAGGGATATTTGTAGGTCACTACAAAACAAACAAAACGACATTTTTAGGGAATCACAGCACGTTTCACATGGTCATCAAGACTAGATCTACAAAAAATTCCGAGTTTCACAAATTTAATACACAGGTACTTGAAACAAAATATTATAATTTTCTATATATGTGGACTATTACTATAATAAGAATATACCAGAATTTAAAGAAAGTTGATCGTTTGTAATTTATACGATTCCACTTTCCAGGTGAATATTTCCATCGTAAAAACGGTCTGACGCATTCACTTTCTCATTCCACATTTTTGAATACCTTTTAAAAACTCTCTACTTCAATTATATTAAAAGTTGGTACTGTCTGTTATCTATTGTATCAATGAAAGAGTATTAAAGGAAACATCGATCATCTATGTTAGTAATGACCTAATGCTTATTTGGTACACTATATACACACAATTCTAGTAGTTAGTTTGGTCTACGGAATGGTACTATCCCGTGTGACGTATCGAATCCCCGGCAAAAAATGGAAATTTAAATTCATTCCAGTTGAAACAAGGATCATAATCTGTGACTTGCCAATACTAAGTTTTGACACAACAAATTTGTCTATATAAGTTGTACTTACTATAAGTCAGCTATAATTTAAAGTGTTTTTACGTACTAGTACATTAATTGCATAAAATATGGCATCTATAAATAATATTCTCTTTTATCATTTTTATTTGCATAAACTGACTTAACTGCATCGCTTACGATGTAATTGCACACTTAAACTAGTGTTAAACATGGACATTTAAAGGAATGAACATAATGCAGCGTAACTACCAAATTGCCGAGTGTTATATTTTACGTATGCGTCAAAAAAACACTGCGTCCCTGTAGCAACTACGTGACTACGTTGATGGTAAAATGGTCGCAATGTTACACTTAATAAAGGCCAATGAACTGCGGCGCAGCCGTACTAACATGGTTTTGCTATTTGCATATCATTGTTGTGTAGACCAATCAAATCTTACGTTAACCACCAAGGTAATTTCTCTTCAACCGAACAGTGTTTGTAACCTTGACGAGGATTGGTTAACCTTTCGAGAAAGGGTACGTTTCCTTACCATTTGGAGTGACCAGCAATCGTAACATCTCGGCATTTTTTTTGTTGCACAACACTGAATCTTAACCTTAGAACTGCGCTCTTTTTTCAAGATATTTCTTGTAAATTCATGATAAAGGAAACCGACATAGGCTGATATGGTTGATATGTTATGTCTTTTGAGTTATTAACATTTCTGAATGCATGGATATTAGTGTTTTGAATGTGTTTTGTATTTCCCTTTCCCCTGTGCAATTATGTCACTTTATATAGTGTTCAGGCTGTTTCCTGCCCATTTTCGGCCTATTGCGGCCAGTTGTCTTGAACTGTCCTGTGATCTTTTACATCAGTTAGTCCCCCCCCTTCCCCTTCCTTCACTGTACACTTTGATTCTCCTAATTATACCTTGTGGTCTGCCGGGCCATTCCTTGTGCCTCTGTTCCTTAACATGGGTACCCTTAGACCTCCTTAAGTGCCTTATGTTTTGTGGAGTGTTGTTTTGACCATAATGACGTATCTTGGAGAAATTGAGTTAGGGATATTTGAAAGTCGTTAAATAGCTAAAATTGTTGCAAAACATGTTTAGGGAATTACAGCATTTTTAATATGGTCATGAAGACTAGTTCTACAAAAAATTCTGATGTTCACAAATTTACTAGAGCAAATATGTTTTCTGATATAAAATATTTAACAAATAAATGTATATTATTCTTATGACTTTATTTTCCTTATGAAAAGGGACCATCTCAATGTTTACCCATAATTGTTTTGCTTCTGCCGCCGCTGAATCATAGATCTTTTACTAAAATAATGAAAACATAACGTCGTCTTTATTGTGTTTTTCTCAGAAACGAGGCTCAGTGCATTTGGGCCAAAAATTTCAGAGACTGCCACATTTTTCTAAGCCGAAATTAGCTATTTTTAGTCACTGAAATGAAAAGAGGCAGTTTGACACGCATCGGAGAGGTCTTTGTAACATATCATTCATTTTGATAACGAACATGGAATGACATTAAGTTTCATTACATCAGTGCGTTTTTCCATACGTGTTCTCATGTCAGAAACTGTCAGTTAATGCACAGAGTTCTTCAGTGACGAGTTAAATGTCTGATTTATTGCCAATTGTGTCCATTTCAGTGAAATAAAATAAGAATTTCGCCGACAAACGTGTCATTCTTGACCAAATATGTAAACATTTTTTTGCGTAGATCTATATTAATTGCATAAAATATGCAATTCCGTAATGAGGATTTGTCACTGATCTGAATTGAAACAGTCAGGTATTGATTTGCACTTTTTTTTAAATTGTACAAACTAGACATCATTCCTTAAGTAATCTATTACTTTATATATAGGTGTTGACAATGACTAGTTATCTATTCCTTAAAGGTACATAGCAAAGCCATGTTAGTACGGCTGCGCCGAAAAAGAAGCGAAATATGGAACAGAGATGACAAACAAATTGTGGATTGAGAATACTTCTAAACAGGATGGAATTAGGTGCTTTTTGGTACATGAAAACCAAAGTAGGAAAATGGCAAAATATCAAACTGAAAATATATATTTACAAACAAACAAAACATACAGCAAAAAGTTCTGAAAGGCAATAAAATACTTGGTATTTGCATGTGAAATCGCAAAATGGCTGAATTAAAACTTTTGTTAAAAACGGCAACTTGTTATGCTGGCACACTGACATATAATACATTTAGAACTGTAAATAACTTATATTACTGTAAGCAACACGCGCCATTAATCAGCAGTGTAAACCAAGTAATGCCAATAGCGTCACGAAAATGCTTTAACGATTCAACGAAGAACAGTATACTTGGCTATTTGCTTAATAATGCAAAACCAATTGAATTTTAATCAGATTCGCTATTCTTACTAATGATTGATATAGGTAGTCTCTGTCTTGTATATATGGACTTCCAAGCGCTATTATTTCTCACCGTAATATTATGAACATCATGCGAATGACTTTTATGGGATTGATGTACAACGTCAACCATTCTAGTATGACATATCGTGAAGAGAATAAGTGTAAAGATATGTTTTGAGCAAAGAACTTTTCATTTTTTCTTATTTATGTCTTTTTTGTATTCTCACTTTTTGTCGTAGACGTTAGTTTCTTCAAATTTGAGTTAGTACCATGGAGATCTATATGTGGGAAGGCCATGTTTCGTACCATAGAGATCTATATGTGGGAAGGCCATGTTTCGTACCATAGATATCTATATCTGGGAAGGCCATGTTTCGTACCATAGAGATCTATATGTGGGAAGGCCCTGTTTCGTACCATAGATATCTATATCTGGGAAGGCCATGTTTCGTACCATAGAGATCTATATGTGGGAAGGCCATGTTTCGTACCATAGAGATCTATATGTGGGAAGGCCATGTTTCGTACCATAGATATCTATATCTGGGAAGGCCATGTTACGTACCATAGAGATCTATATGTGGGGAGGCCCTGTTTCGTACCATAGAGATCTATATGTGGGAAGGCCATGTTTCGTACCATAGAGATCTATTTGTGGGGAGGCCATGTTTCGTACCATAGAGATATATTTGTGGGGAGGCCATGTTTCGTACCATAGAGATATATATGTGGGAAGGCCATGTTTCGTACCATAGAGATCTATATGTGGGAAGGCCATGTTTCGTACCATAGATATCTATATGTGGGAAGGCCATGTTTCGTACCATAGAGATATATATGTGGGGAGGCCATGTTGCGTACCATAGAGATCTATATGTGGGGAGGCCATGTTTCGTACCATAGAGATCTATATGTGGGGAGGCCATGTTTCGTACCATAGAGATATACATGTGGGGAGGCCATGTTTCGTACCATAGAGATCTATTTGTGGGGAGGCCATGTTTCGTACCATAGAGATCTATATGTGGGGAGGCCATGTTTCGTACCATAGAGATATATATGTGGGAAGGCCATGTTTCGTACCATAGAGATATATATGAGGGAAGGCCATGTTTCGTACCATAGAGATCTATATGTGGGGAGGCCCTGTTTCGTACCATAGAGATCTATATGTGGGGAGGCCCTGTTTCGTACCATAGAGATATATATGAGGGGAGGCCATGTTTCGTACCATAGAGATCTATATATGGGGAGGCCCTGTTTCGTACCATAGATATCTATATGAGGGGAGGCCATGTTTCGTACCATAGAGATCTATATGTGGGAATGCCATGTTTCGTACCATAGAGATCTATATGTGGGGAGGCCATGTTTCGTACCATAGAGATCTATATGTGGGAATGCCCTGTTTCGTACCATAGAGATCTATATGGGGGGAGGCCATGTTTCGTACCATAGAGATCTATATGTGGGAAGGCCATGTTTCGTACCATAGAGATCTATATGTGGGGAGGCCATGTTTCGTACCATAGAGATATATATGTGGGGAGGCCATGTTTCGTACCATAGAGATCTATATGTGGGAAGGCCATGTTTCGTACCATAGAGATCTATATGTGGGGAGGCCATGTTTCGTACCATAGAGATCTGTTTGTGGGGAGGCCATGTTTCATACCATAGAGATCTATATGTGACGTACTTCCGGTCAATGACAGGTGGACATTTCGATAGTGGGATAGAAAATCAATATTTAAGGATATAATAACAAATCAGGTGTGGGATTAAAGTGATGGCGACTGCTAATGTGATTGATGATTCAAACGGAACCGGTGATGAGTCGGATTACCGCGAGTTATTGGACATTTCAGTGAAAACATCAAACAGGTTTTTAGGCGGGAAGGATGAGAACAATGAATGGCAACCTGTTGGTCGACCAATTTCACGGAAGGCAAAGAGAAAACGTTACCATACAGGTAGTGTGGGCAGTACAGGTAGCGTTAGCAGTAATACCTTTTCAGGATTGTCAACAAGTGATAAGCTACAATGCATGTTTGATTCCATCAAATCGAACTCTTATATGCTACAATCCCTCGACAGAAATCAACAGAAGTGTATTGATGATATTCAAAGGGTATCTGTAAAAACTCATTATAGAATGAACAATATTGAACAATACATAAATAAGCATGTACAAAAGCTGAAAATGTTGGCATATAGGTCTATTGATCTGGAGGCCAGAAGCAGGCGGAACAACCTGATATTCTTTGGAATTACGGAACGAATACGTCGTAACTGTGGTGAATTGATATATAGATTTATTCAGGATGAACTCAATATTAACCCAGAACATATAGTTATAGATCGTGCGCATCGTCTCGGATCGCTGAAAAACGTCGACGCTAAAAACAGGTCGCACCCAAAACGACCAATTATAGTCCGTTTTAGAGACTACTATGACACAGAGATAATCCTCCGTAAAGCATATATGTTAAATTCGACTCCATTCGGCTTAGAGCGTGATTACCCTAAAGAGATTGCCCACGCACGAAGTGTCTTATATAAATCAGACGAAGCAAAAACTGCACGTGAAAATAAACAAAAAGTCCAGATTAAATATCCGGCGAAGTTGTTCATTGAGGGCGAAGTCATAGACGATAAATTCCCAAAATGGTTTGATATCCTAAATGAAAGTCGACTCGAGGGTTTCGACGAGATCGAACAACTACAACATGAACATATTCAAACGGAATACTTCCAACAAACAGAATCGGACACAGAAGACATGCATATTGACCGTTCGCAGTACTCCAATTCAACGGTTATTGACAACTCACCCTGTGTCTTTGATCGTCCCCCCGAAAGACACGCCCCACCACATGAAAACAGAGGAAACGACCAACCGGATAAAATTATGAAAGTTAAACAACAACAACGGATTGTGCCCGGAGAAAATAAATCGAAATCACCGAGTCACAGCCAAACAGACACACCACAACGTGCTAGAAATCCAATAAAAGTCAAAAATATCAACGCTAAAAATAACACATCTTACGCGAGTGACAGTGGAAAATCCCGATCTAAAAATAGACAGTGCTCGAGTGTAAACAAAAGCCCACGTACAAGGTCCGCGTCTGTAAATACACCCAGGGAAACCCGGAAATCAAGCGGAAAGACCAACGATTCGTCAATGTCAGATTTGAATACAGGTCAGAAGGTCAACACGGATTAGGAACACGTGGAGAAAAGTGACATTAAATTGTGTTTATTGAATATACAGGGACTGATCGGTCGCAGTTTCAACAAGTTAAATGCACCAGAACTTACTGAATTGTTTAATAGACATGATATCCTCTTACTTACAGAAACGTGGTCAAACCCAGTTTATAATTATGATATGGATGGTTTTACTTACTATATATTACATAGATCCATGACTCATAAGAAAGCAAGACGTGACAGTGGTGGTCTAGTCATTTATATTGCAAATCATTTAAATAAACATGTATCTTTAGTAAAAACTGCCGGAGATCACATGATATGGATTAAGATAAATGGTCGGTTGTTTGATTTATTTGGAGATTTATACATGTGTCTATGTTACAATGTACCCCAAGGTAGTAGTAGGGAAGTGTTTATAGAAAATAATATTTACGATTGTATATTAGATGATATTATCGCTTTTAACGACGAAAATAATTGTACAGGTGAATATGTTATTCTTGGAGACCTAAACTCTAGAATTGGGATTAAAAACGATTTTGTTCAAGATGAATATTTGCATACTTTAAATATGATGCCAGATGACTATACTATTGATCATTATTTAGTACGTAATAGCCAGGATAAGATCCTAAATGAAAATGGTAAATTGTTACTGAATTTTTGTAAACGTAGTGGCTTGAGAGTTGGGAATGGTAGGCTTTGTGAAGACGCTTCCGTCGGTAAATTTACATGTGTAAAGCATGCTGGATCTAGTGTTGTAGATTATATACTATGTCAACCTAGTTTTATGAAATATTTTAAATGTTTTTCAGTAGGCGAACCGAACATCCTATCGGATCATTGCACAATTTCATTTGATCTCAGTTGTCAAATTGAAAATACATTAGGTCGAAATTTAGTACAAGTTGACCCCGAAGAAAGTTTGATAGATTACTGCTATAAATGGGATAATGATAAAAAAGATGATTTTTTGCAAAAAATCAAAACACCAAACTTCCAAACTGCTTTAAATGAATTAGTATTAGAGTTAGAAAACGCAGATAATACCCAAGACATAGAGGGAAATTTAGACAAATTTTATCATTGTTTTAGTGAAATATGCGACCCGTTATTTAGGAGAAATGTGAACATGCAAAATAGAGGGAAAATTGAAAACAAAAATAATAAGAGTTGGTTTGATAAAGAATGTAAATAAAAAAGAAGTGAATTTTATACAAGTCTAAATAGTGTTAGAGCATGCCATTCCAATAACAATAGAAAAAAAATTATGACAGAAAATAGAGGCCATGTTTCGTACCATAGATATATATGTGGGAAGGCCATGTTTCGTACCATAGAGATATATATGAGGGAAGGCCATGTTTTGTACCATAGAGATCTATATGTGGGGAGGCCCTGTTTCGTACCATAGAGATATATATGTGGGAATGCCATGTTTCGTACTATAGAGATCTATATGTGGGGAGCCCTGTTTTTACACTTTTTGTTTATTACGTGGCTGTATGTATAACCACTCTAAGTGAAAAAGGTAATCTCGCTGTTACTGTCTAGATCTCGTCAGTACGTCTATCATGATGTATTCTCATATTTTGTTTTTGGCTCATTCTTGAAACGTCTTCTGATAGTTTGCAACTAAGATTGATATTTTAATTCGGTGGCTAAATTTAGCATAATTTCGAAAACCTGTTCCTAGATAAGCCTACTTCATATTCGACAAACACTTCAACAGGACAACCCACACTAAAATGTTGTCGATTTAATAGACTGTGGGGTCGAATGGTTTGAGTTCTAACGTATGTTTTCAAAATTAATGTTATTAAATATAGCAGATGTTAACTATATAATATAGTCTAGACATTGTATATGATGTATTCGTTGAATTGAGGCATGTACGTCAAAATATTTAACTGTCCAAATACATTGACTCGATTGGAAAAATGTCTCCTTACCGTAAAATTACGCTACCACCCACAGGTGTGGGAATTGCATAGATTTAGTCGAATTATATATATTTACTACACCATATTCGGTGCTTGTAGCACTGCTCTCCATTCTTAGTTTTGTCAGTGACCAGCTCGAATGTTTCCTGTTAAATGCTTCCTGGTTGCTTAGAATGCAGATTTGTATGTGCAAAACATTTTGTGGACCAGTAACATATGAATGAATAACACATTTACAGTGTTTGAATCGGAAGAAGGCGTCAATCAGATGACACAGACATTGTTGTTACAAGACATGGCGCTCATTATCTGCATCACGTTGGTGACATTTATGATACAATCCTCAGCAGTATAACATGCACTGTCAGTACAGATAAGATTGTACAATTCGCCAAACAGTTGTACTTCAATATTCTGTTGGATTATATTAATTTTCATGCGGCTACTCAACACATCAGTGCTGTGTGTATGTGTCTTGCCTACACTTTTCCATTCATACGGATAGGGTGTCTAATTGCAAAGAAGAACAGCGCCGCCAAATTGTGCTTCCAAGCCGTAGTCACGTGACAAGATACTATCCACAACTATTTGGACAACGACCAATCAGTCCTTGTTCTACACCTATATCAATGTTGAGCTTAGGCTAGGGAGGTACCAGTATCATTTTAACGCCTTTGGTATGTCGTGGCCGGTCATTGAACATGCGATATTGGCACCCTCATACTGACAAAATGTTCTGCTGATTTAATGGTAACACGTGTTGATAACATTACGCCAAATATCACACACATGGACATAGATTATTCCCCAATAGCTACGACGGAAATTGCAATAATACTATGAAGAAATTATGGATATCACTTTTTTACTTCGATTTGTGTAAAGAGTTTGTGCAAAAATAAAAACCCGAAAACATACCAGCAGATTTCTAAATACTGGACGGCTTAAACACATGTTTACAATTGTTTGTTTTCTAAGTTAATCAATATTGTCTTGTATTTGGTCCATTTCCAACACTATGACGTAGTGTTTCTGACAAAATATTTAATTGGTAGAATGTGGTCAGGACTGAAAGACAACAAATAGAATTCTAAACCAAAACTAGTTAAATCCCTCTTTGAACTGAATCATAAAAAGAAATATGTTGTAGTAGACCGCATTGTTAATCACAAAATATCTTCTCGTGTTCATATTGTCAAAGGGGAATGCTTAATGAACGACAGCTTATAGACAGTTATGTCCTTAAATATGAAGGTCTTTTTCTTTGCACTTAATTCTACAGCTATATATATATACTCCGACCTTTCAGCAGTTTATAACGATCAAGTTTTATTGTATTCATTGTTTAGATTATTTCTCGCGTCCTTCTAGTTGTGAAATTTATGATCAGACCATGCATTATGCATCTAATTTTGAACAATACATCCCTGTAAATTTGTAATAAAACTTCATTCATGTAGGCTGACGTTATGTCATAATAAGTGGGAGTAACACAATTCCTATTGATGTGTTTAGCTTGGTCTTCCGTTTTCAATAACAACAAGAAATATCTTGAACAAAGATGGTCGGCCGAGATGCTACGATTGCTGGTCACTCCAGATCCAAAATGGATTTCGGTAAATTCACCGAAATTCAGTGGATTTCGGTAAGGCAACGTACCCTTTATCGAAAGGTTAACCAATCCTCGTCAAGGTTACGAATGTTGTTCGGTTGAAGAGAAGTTGCCTTGGTGGTTAACGTACGATTTTGATTGGTTTATAGAACACTGATATGCAAATAGCTAAAAATCGTTGTCAGAGATTTTTTAATTAGGCGTAAAAGAAAATATGTTTGTTTCAACTTTCCCGACCTACCCTATTGTTTCGCGTGTTAACTTTTTTTCTTTCTTTTTTTGTGAATTCGTCTTTATATTCATTTCTGCCCAGCTTTTAGACGCTTATAGAGCATTATATTCGCATTAAATAAACATTATCCATGTTAAAAGGATTTTTTTTTTTAACATGTATTCATTTAAATTTATGTTTAATTTGCTTTATTTGAAAAGTAAAATTTTGACCTACTTTCCCCTTGGGGGGGGGGGGAGTGAAACCTGAAACAAAAATATTTTTTATTTAGGCCTTAGAGATCTATATGGAACATCAATGGAAAAATAAAAATAATGTATAACATAGGTGATAAATAATTTAGTAATTGCATACAGACATATTTAAACTCAGAAAATCTGTCAAAGATAAGTAATTTACTCAGATAAATATATAGGCAATGAATCGATGGTATTCAGTTAGCTCGTACATCACTGTCATTCTGTCTTCACGAAACCGGACGTTTGGCGTGTTACTGCTTAAATCTATCATCACAAAAAGAGAGAATACTTTGCTACAGGGAACGCCACATACATAAGACAGTGCCTCCCCACACAGACCTCCGGGAAAACAACAAAAAAATGTATCCATAAATCTGAAGGCACTTGAGGAGGATCAAGGGTACATACGTTAGGGAACAGAGGCACAAAGATTGGCCTGGTCGACCATAAGGGGGATTAATGGATAAAAGATCATAACACAAATCAAGACCGCTGACAGCAGTATGCCGAAACTGGGCAGAAAATAACCTGCACTCTATATCAAGTGAAAGCATTGCACAGGGGAAAGGGAAGTATAACATACATTCAAAACACAAACACAAGTCATTGACCTAAACTTGTTATGTAGTCCAAATTCCTCTCTTGCCTCCAAAGCATTTACTTACATAAATTATGGGAGTTTTTATTTACGCTTTGTCATATCATGAAGTATAATATTAGCTCAATTTCACAATAAATCACATCATCGCTCATGTTGTTTGGTTCGTCAGATTGTCATTTTTATTTCTGACTTTTTACAGAAGTCAAACGTGAAAACAAACTGTTGTTAGTTTGTCCGGGCATTAAATCATTTCGTTACTCTTCCCTAATCATAACGCTTGTCCAAACTGCATCCGTAAAAAGAATCCAAGTGTCATAAAGACATGTTTGGATGTCAATCAGTTTATGCAGTAAAACAGTCGACGCATTCTATTTCGATCCTAGCTACTGAAGTATTATGTCTTGGGATACACGCATCGTTGTTCGGTTGCGATCTTTAAAGCTGCATAACATTTTGTTATGTAATTAATGTGTGTAAAAACGCTTTTACTTATTTTGGTAAGGAATGACATTCTTGCCGCCGAAAATATTCAATATTCTCATTTCGCCGAATTTGACACAATTGCAATAAATAAGACACTTGACTCTTCGTTTATTTTTAAAAAATGTTTTGCTATCACTAAATAACTCTTTCCATGAGGATTATGTTGAATTTGATGCTTTCTGGAATGAAAACACGTAACATTTTTGGTGTAAAGACACCTAATATCCTTCTTTATTCGTAATAAAAAAAGGCTAAATTAGTACATTCTCTCTTCTTTGTTTTGTCCAATAAAATGCAATTGTGGTTATTTGAAAGTACCATAATAATTATAGGTATCATTCTGAGACGAAAAGAAAATAATAACTTGCCGCTTTAAGTACATAACTATTTTTTGTGTCTGGAAGAATTTCTGATCATACTGATACACCCTGTGGGCAATACGCTTGTAGATATGGTTGTAAATGTGAGACATATATTGACTTAAGTAAAATATTTTGAACATATCGGTCACTAGATTTGATTTTTGAATTGTCGACCTTAAACAATATACCGTCAGTCTAAATTGTTCTTGTATTTTCTAAATAAGAATAACTATATTCAGAATAATGTGGTTGAATTTGTTGTTTTACCAACTGCCATGTGACATTTTAAAAAAGTCGGTAAAAAGCGGATGTTTTGCCTTGGAATTATGGCATCCTTATTTGAGTACTTTTACTTACACCCATATTCCTATAAATGTTCACCCTTGCACCTCCTCAGTGCTGGTGTTATTTAGACTGTTGTTTTCCCGGGGGGTCTGTGTGGGGAGGCATTGTCGTGCGTATTTGGCGTTCCAAGTAACAACTTAATCTCTCTTTGAGCATAAAATCAGCATAGTACTATAATAGTCCTGTAATAGAAAAGTACATGAAACAATAATTTTTTTAATGAACGCTGCTATGGGATATACAACTTCTTCTGTTAGTGACGTTATTTCAAGAAAACGCAACATGTGAAGACACTATTTGCAAGCAGGAAACACTATTCGTTTATATATTGCCATATGGTGTAAATATTGCTTACTGTCAGTACATGGTTTTCTGGAAATGACGTCTCTTAAAGAAGAGGTTGGAAATCGTACAGCGGCGCTCAAATAGAGTTGTAAAATAAGACGATGATATTCCTTCCTACTTTACTTAACGTCGGCACCCAGGGCATTCTGCCCGTTTCACTACATTTTCGATTATAAAGCATAACGTAATGAGCGAGCGTGGGAATCCGACGGTGTCCTTGACCATAGGTTGCCGACAGACACATTGCGACCAACACATTTGTGGTTGTCTTTTATGTACCAGTGAATTTCTAATAATCTGTCAGTCAGAGGTTTGTTTTTAAACAATTAGGTTTAATGACATTGAAGAGCCATGCAGAAATTGCCATTTTGACATCTTTACATATAAGTTAGAAATTGGACGCCACATATATAGACATTCCGTAATGATGAATGTGAAACAAACAGTAAATTATTCATATCTGCAATGATAGAATGTTTTGCTGTCAAAGTTATTACGAGGAGAAGGAAATAATTAACGTCAAAATAAAAACCATAATAAGAGATTTCTCCAAGATTTCTTGTCGTTTTTGTTGTCTCGCTTTGTTGCAAAGTGTTTTGCTCACTGCATTTCTATTTCTGCCACAAAGCATTGCATTAATTGCATCAACTCGATTAGTCATTATATTATGTAATGTCACTAGAGACTTCAACTGTAATGTGTCATAAACAGGGTTTTATTAATAATATAAAATTATATGAAGATTCAAAGTGGAGCTCAGATTTTTTTAAATAACATGCATCAAAACGGTTTGTGAAACTGATAGAAAGTGACACCATGTGTTGTAAAGTCGCAGTTTCAGCCTTCAGAAAATAGACATGTTGTAGTTTGTATTTTATTACTATTGCAATGTGTCAACTATATGACTATTCGAAAAAAAAACAATATACGATGTCAAGTTGTCTTGAATGCATGAGGATATTTGCGACTATTGTATATATCTAGCATATAACATGACTCGTCAAAATAACTAAATGTGTTTCACAAGTTATAAGTTTGATTGTATTTTGGGGGGAGGGGGGGGCGGTTGAGATTGACAAATTTTGTAACGTCTGTGAATGAATGTACTGTTTATTTTATCACAAAAAGTAGACAGATATTGAGATATTTAAATATTTTACCGAAACATCTTGAACGGTCTCGTACGCATGCATCTAAACAACAATGGATCACCAACACGTTACCAGATGTATATCACACTATATCTATCAGATGCACCGAATTCTAAGCATGAATAATTCATCTTAAAACGACAAAGTTCTGACTTAAACGTTTTGTTTGACATGTGCGCAGTGCATTTCTGATTAGAACTTTGCCAATTCCTGACGGACTCATGTGATGTAGGTGTCATGTGAAAGATATATTATTCATGTTTCAAATTCGGTGTATATTCATATATACATGTATATATATACATTCTATAACAGAACGCTACTGAGAATGCCTTTAAAGTTGACATAAAAGTATTTATCAAATAAGAGTGTTACATGAAAAAATATACTTGAGTTTTTCAACCGGTTTCACCAATGCGGATCGGTCAGAAATATTTACATATACTGATATAGATTTCAGCTTAGGAAAGAGGTCTGGAGAAAAAAGCGTTATACTCTTTGAAGTATCTACACACATATACTTATACATAGAAGCGATAATTATGGAAGGGGAGATAACTCGAAAAATTTGCACAGACTGCAAACGTCGTTCCTGACTTAACTGTTTGGTACGAACGTTGCCAAACGTTTCCTAACGTTTCAAAAACACGGAATTTTTCATACGTCACGTACTACAATTATTATACGAGTGAAAAAAAGTCTTTAACACGAACACAACATCATCACTTGTTACTCGTCAATCAAGATATATATAAGTGTCATAAATATATCTATATCATTTTTAATTGACAAATATATTTTAGCGGCTTTTTTACCTCCGTTGAAACTTCCGCATTTTTGAATCATGTCACTTATGATCGTACTTCAACTTCCCAGCAGGACATTAGTAACACTTACTGCATTTGTTATTAATGAGGTCTGACAAATCCAAACAGAAAAGTAAAATATATTCTAGCGTTGGTTTTATAGTAATCGTACACTCAACTTAGGTCTATTCATTATCATTTATTGTGGTAGTCCTACTAGTTCTGTCGTGGAACCCACCCGGTTAGTCGCTTGTGAACTCCGCTGTCAATCTGAAGAATGCAGGTTCAAATCCAGGTCGAAGCATAATTATGTTCTCCGTGAGAATATGACTGTAAGTTATACACACAGTCTCATTTGTCATCCGCCTCTGATTCATTTGAGGAAGTTTTTTGTTGTTTACGAGGGAAGAGGTTGTTATTAATCGGTAACCTAAGCACACTGACACAGTCACACTGACCGTGCATAATAATAATAATAGCTTTGTTTCAGAAGGTGAACACAAAATACAGTAAGGTTTACATTGATACATATAAGAACACAGTTATAACAAGTACAAAGGATGTCTTATTTCCATGTGGCTTTCCATAAATCATTATAAAAAAGGCTAAACTAAAGGTAGGATTCTGTACGAATCTCTAAGAACGCACTAGAACAAATCTCGATATTCATATTGCTATGTTATATTCCACCATCATGTATTTGCAATCAATAAATAATATATAGATATTTATTAAATACCTGAATCTAAAATATGAACGATTCTAGTAAAGGTTAACCTACTGGGTTAGTGTGACATTTGTATTAGAATCGAGAGAGTTCACATTGATTCTGCTTGATATTCGTGTGCATAACTAAACAAGAAATATCTTAAAAAAAGATGGTCGGCGCAATTTGAAAATTAAGGTTTGTTGTGCAACATAAAAAATGCCTAGATATTACGATTTCTGGTCACTCCAGATCCAAAATGGATTTCGGTACGGTAACGTACCCTTTATAGAAATGTTAACCATTCCGCGCCAAGGTTACACAATTTGTTCGGTTGAAGAGAATTGCAATGGTGGTTAACGTAAGATTTGATTGGTTTACACAACACTGATATGCAAATAGCAAAACCATGTTTGTACGTCACTGCACCGAAAAACTGTTGAAAAACAGTGTAAAACCGACACAACAACTCATACTTCCGACTATCAGGTTTAACATCATATGCCGGTATCGTCATATATCGATATTAAATTTCCGTGTATTGGTTCGAGGTATATTGCCCGACTCCTGACTTAGAAGTCGCGGGTTTGAATTCGATCAGTCTTCCGCTATTTACTATTTATTATATGGCGTCAGTTCTGGATAGAAAAGCGGAAAACAAGTCATCATGAGTGATTAATGTTAGTGGTAAGAAATTGTTTTCGAAATAAAGTTTTGATTTATGCAGTTGTAATGTCAAATGTTGAAATATCAGAGACTGACATGAAGTTAACTCTGTGTAAGTGTGGTTTGAATTCGCTACGATATTACCTTGGTTTCTGGAATTAATTACCAGCATGCTATCACGTTTGTTTCCGCTAATTTTGATGGCTTTGTCATATCATTCGACTTTGTTGAGTCTATTTTGCGCATTTTGTTAATGACACAACTATTGGTAATGTTAAATACAAATGCATATGCAACAACAATACACCACCTACTCTTCCATCAGTATCGTTATTTCAGATTTAGATATATTAGTTGCAAATACAAGCAGATGGTATCTCACATAGCAATATGAATATCGAGAGTTGTTTAAATTTTAAATGGATACCTGTTCGGCACATGCTAGTATTATTTTTTGATTGTAATGAATTGACGAATAAAAAAGTACGCGTTATCGTCTGTATGGCAGAAACCATTGAACATTCGGACTACAGTATGCGTTTTTGTTGTCTTCTGATGAAAAAGCAAATCGATGAGGTTTTTTTACATAGGCGCACTTGGATGCATTTATAAGAGGAATGTAGGAAATTCTAGACAGACTTGCTTCAAGTAGGTGTTGTTAGAAAGATAAACTATTTTTGCTTAAATTCGGTGCATACCATATGTATAACAGATGGTTGAAGTGCCATTTCGTCCGCGGAGAGAGTTTGGGTGTGAAACACGTAATTCTCCTTGTATCATATATACAGGTATATTATAAAAAGTATATCGAAAGGGAGATAACTTGTGACAATATCCTGTGTGCGAAAGAACCCTGCGTTCAATTAATGCTAACAGTTGCGAACGTTTTGGATTGTATCCCTTGCCCACCGTATCACATTGACTGCACGCAGGGAACAAAATTGCAAAACCTTACGAACTGTGAGCCGCAAATACCTTAACTGAAAGCAAGGCTGCTGTCCATCGAAATTATGTGTGTTGAGCATACTCAACTATCCGTACATTTGTTCTATGAACCAGCCAATTTAAGTAGAACAAATACACAGATGGATGCATATATATAGTGCCCCAACGATCACGTGTTATTTGCAAACATGAGTATTAATGGAGTTTTTATAAATCAATACAAAACTAAAGTTGAGCAAGGTTTATTTACTAAAAATGTATATCAATATTATTGGGCAGGTTATGTTCTTTAATGACATTGGCTACAGTCATGAGAAAGTGTCATGTGCTTGCGGAAGAGCAATTAGTACTGGTTGGTAATTAATTCCAGGAAAGCTGGCTAGGTCCACTGGCCGCCATATAAGACTGAACAATGTTTAACAACGACGTAAAGCCCGATGATAACAAACAAAAATCAATCTTAATCAAATATTTTATCTTTATGTAATTTTCAATAGATAAAGTTCAATTTTTACAAGCAATCCTTTTACACATTTTTTACAGTTCAAATGAAACCCATTTCAAGTGCAACTGTTTACGTAGGAATCACGTTATAACTGGAACATTATAATACTGACCTTCATGGAAAATATGTGAACATGCTAATTCATAAATACTAAATGGTATGCTAATTGCACTGTGACATTTTTATACACTTTTATATATATGAGGTTATAAATTTAGAACCCACTCTGTATAGAAACGGACGTCTTTTATACTGATCATATATAACCATTAACAGCATCTTTAAAAAACAGTTTCAAAACAATAAATGTCAATTTTATTGCATAACATCCTGAAACAAGACGTTAATAATTATGCATATCTGCCTATTTGTATATGTGTTTATGTATTTAATGTTACTCAATATATTGGTCTATATGTATGTAATGTTTTATAATATATTTGTCTATATTCATTTAATGTTGTCCAATATATTTGTCTATAAGTATACAATGTTACGCGATGTGTTTGTCTATATGTATGTAATACTACGTAGTATGTTTGTCTATATGTATGTAATACTACATAGTATGTTTGTCTATATGTATGTAATACTACGTAGTATGTTTGTCTATATGTATGTAATACTACGTAGTATGTTTGTCTATATGTATGTAATACTACGTAGTATGTTTGTCTATGCGTAAAGGAAAGCAAATTGAAGTATAGTGACATCCCGATTTAAAGGGCCAGCCACTTCTGACTTATAAGACACCTACTTTCTGAGCACATTATCTTCCCGATTCCTATCCTTTTATGCCAGGCATCAGATAGGTAGGCGCATGGTTACAATTATTTAACTAGTTGGCAGCTCACCAACTGGTCATACCAGAATGGACCCCTCCAATGATTCGATTCTTCGACCTCCCGTTCGAAAAGCGGATGCCTTAACCACTCGGCCACAGGAAACGGTATAAGTATGTAATGTTACATGATATGTGTGTCGATATGTGTGCACAGTTTCATTTTATGTTTTGCTGTATGTTTGTTACGCCATTTTCTTATAAAAGCTCCCCGATATTGGAGGAAATAAAGATAGTGAAATACGATAACCCAAGTCATTGCTATACAGGATTTACGCGTCAACGTGAAAGTACTTAAATCAATCGCCCAATTGCTTTTAATAGCCTGCTTATGGAAAACGTCTCATAAATAATCATAATTAGGGAAGTACGTTATGTTTGTGTCACATTAGTTGAAGGTTGAACAAATAAATAGAATGATAATCCAAAGCAGAAACATTGATGGTCACTCACCTCTACAATGCTGATTTCTCCTGCACTAAGATAATTAATTGTTTTGGTACACAATTAATGTTGTTTCATGGTTATGTCGAGACCAAAATCCACCAATGAGACAGTCACTGTAAATAGGCTAATCATATTTAAGGAGTGGAATTCAAAGAAACTTATTAATGTCAGATGAGTAAATTTGTCCGAATAGAGATTGCTAATTTCCTGCATTTACTTACATTGTCCCGTCATACATTCATGATATATTGTTGACATTTAGTGAGAAAATCTAATTTAATTCTACAATTATATCATTTTATGTCAAACTCTAAAATAATTTGAATGTGCATTTCCAATGAGAGCATACTATTGGTGCTCGTTGTTCATCGTATTGGGTATGATGTATGAACTATTCATTCTTAATCATACACTGTAGCTCCATCCTCTAAACAGCGTTCAAATTAGGTAAACGAACCTATCACATATCACTGCACTCGTAAAATAGCATTTCACATCATCATATCATTCATTTTATAGTCATACCAGACATGTTTTACTATTTTCAATGATGTGCGTATATCCAAGACCATTTTATTTGAAAGAGAGATTAAGTTGTTACAGAGAACGCCACATACAATAGGCAATGCATTCCCTCACAGATCCCTGGGAAACAACAGTCTATACAACATTAAGGACTGGGGATGTGCAAGGGTAAATATGTATTGGAATAGGGGAGCAAGAAATGGTCTGGCCCACAATAAAAAGCAATCATGGAAATTTTAGGGGGACAACAAGAGGGACGTGTTGAAAGGATGGAATATACACCATGGAACAAGCCAAGATTGTTAGTAAACATATGCAAAAGGGGAAGGGGATGAACACGAAGATTATATCAAGCAAAGGAACTGCTCATGGGGAATGGACAAAGAAACAAAGAACACTTTCGCAACATCAACGATAAGCGATTGATGACATTTACCTTGTTTTAATGCTTAGAGTTACCGTTGGTGGCGTGATTATGCAATTTCTATCTGTGTTTAGTGTCAGGTTCATTTTTCGAAACCTACCTACAAGACAGGAAAAAACAAGTGTCGATAAAACATTATCTTTTGTATCTACAACATCTTTCTTCCCACAAGCAAAGACCTTATGCATCAAGATATGACACATTATCCTGCTTATTTGACAAAGCTACATATCGCAGAACGATTAACGTTGGTGGTTTAATGTGTTGCGCACAAATGTAAAACAAAGTCATCCAACGTACTTAAATATATGAACTCTAAGACATTAAAAACCATAATTCTTTTAATTTGTCGATACTACAAGAGTTCGGTTGTGGGCGAAGATAAATGTCACAATGACTTAATATTTGCTATTTTGCATATTTTGCTATAGCATACAATTTCATTGAAAGGGAGAGTGACATTTCCATCATTTAAACAATGTTCCATGACATTACATACATAACATATATTGTTTCACCCGTATTCATACTCGTTTTTATATCACATGCATTTACTATTATATATGGCTTTGCCATTTAGTGTTCAATACTAGACGGTTGGATGATATGAGTTTGTACGACCACATACGGGTCCCAACGTGTATGTGATAAGTCAATATATTTCCAACGAACTCTTAGATACTGAATGGGTTCAGCGGCCTTTATAAGCAAATGCGGCGCTCGTATATACTTTTTACATTTGCGGAACATTTTCAAGGTTGTTACAAGGAAACATCATGTTATATCAGTGGCGATGGTCAATGTTTCAATCATTTTAAAAACATACTCAGTCTTCCAGAGTGCATAACTATCTGAACACATTTAAAATAACAAAACAGAATACAGAATACAAAACACCAGTGTATGTAATTCATTAAACAATATTTTGAAACTTCTTGAGTGTGTTCACTTTTACACAGTGCACTCTCTCAATAGCAAACCCCTTTGGGACTTGCAACTTTTGGATGTTGTGGATAGATTGTTGCTTTAGATGCATTGAATTGAAACAAAATATTACTTTGGTATTTTTGATTATGATATTGAAGAGAGGTTGTTACACAATGGAGGGCTACTCTGGAAAAAATGTTGCTCTGAATATACATGTATTTGTACATACTACAAGGTCATACGAGATATAACAAAGTCGCTAAATGCACGTAACGACAGACCTCCGGAAAAGAATGCCTGAATTACATGTTATGCAGATGTCTTTCATTATATGGTGACAGCAACACCTGTAGCCAGGACAAAAGAAATGTTTGTACATTTTACCAACACGTATCCGCGTTTTGAGGTTGAATTTGTAATGAAAGTTCTTAAAAGAATGCGTGCGTGATGTTGAATTCTAGTGACAGAATGCACGGTGGTTTGTAATTATAGGTAGATAGTCTCGATATTTTGCCAAAATATGTTTAGTCAAATGTCTTCGTACAGATGTATTCTACAGTACTACATGGTCAATTTTCTTGAATGTTTCCAAAAATGACAAAATGCACGAGTCCTATATATGTGTTTGGTATCCTAACTTACCTGACGAGTAAGCATTGGCATAGGAAATATCTGTAACGGACTGTTTTAAAGTTTCGGGAAACTTTTAAGGAACTGTATGATGCAGTGTCTTATAGTACGCCTGTTTAAACGAATTGCCATGACATGTACTCAAAATTGTTAATAAGTAAAGTTTGAAAAAATAAGATTATCCACCTTTATGGTTCAGAATTATAACACATGTTGTGTTTGCAAATATTCCCATACAATGGTATCAGTTGTATGTAAATGTGTAAGTGCTTCTTCAAATATAAGATTTATGGACAAAAGAAAATGTATGTTTTCCTTTTAAGCAAATGAAAATAGACATCTGAAGAGAATAGACGTATTTTTAAAACATTTTTAGACCCGTCACATTTTTTACTATTGGCATACACTTTTATCCAGTATTTGAGCGCTGCTGTGGGATTTACAACATCTTCTGTAAGTGACGTCATTTAAAGAAAACCGTCACATGCGATGTCACTTTTTGCAAGCAGGAAACAATATTTACTCCATATGGTCACTTCGTTTTCATATTGCCATATGGTGCAAGTATTGCTTACTGTCAGTACATGGTGACGTCACATGTGAGGTTGGAAATCGTACAGCGTCACTCGTTTGTTGTGATAGGTTTCATATAAAGATCAGTGATGAAGCTTTTAACATATATTTAATGTCGTACTCGGGCCGGGTTTTAGTAATTTTAGCGCTTATGCTAATATATGTAAGATCATTAAAACAATACATTTAGAAATAGTTTACACTGAGCCGAATTTTGCGTAAAATGTTCAGTAAAAACTTCCCCAACGATATAAAGCTATTAACCATTGGTGGTATAATGAAAATTTCAAAATTAATTTAATAACATAATAATAATTTCAATAAAATGCCATTGTCTTTTAACGTACGTGTATTCACCAAACGCACCTACCAAGAAAACATAGTATGTTTCATGTTAGTAAACCACATCATTAAAATGATGACCAAGTAATTTATCACTCAAACTATTTTTATCAAATTATATTTATCTAGCGCTAAATACACTTGAATCCAATTGGCATAGTGACAAGTTAACGCCTGTAAAACGCCTTTTTGTGTCTACGCAATCATTTAATAACACAAACGCAATTATTAAATGTAATCAATTGCGTGTGCTTAGTTCTTCTGTTAGACAGGCGGATGTCTGAAAAAATTCTGAAACCACCGGGTTTTTTAAAGTAATTTATTCAAGTTTGTCATGAAACTGTCAAAAAATACATTCGCCGTGGACAGTTTCGCCAGAATTTACCAAGATAAATTGTATAATTTTGCTGAGCTGCACCATTCTTTCTTCCTTCTCGTTTCCTGACCTCTTTAAACTTGAATAAAATCCAACAAAGCCCAGCTTGTCTTATGTATTAAATTAGCATATATGCGTAATTAAGATAATATCTGTCATTGGCATTGCTATTTGAGTGCTTAGCTTTAGGAATTCAATACTTTAACGCATAATACAATAGACTTCCTTTTTTAGAATTATTCGAGCGGAACAAAAGCGACTACTATATTAAGTGTATCGTTGTCGTCTTGTTATTTCAGTATTTCGGATAAAGTGTGAATAACTAACTGCCATGAAGGGAGTTGCGTTGTTCTTTCTGATAGTGACAGGTTAGAATTTCCTTATATTATTTCATCCTAACCATAATTAATAGTTAGTTGTTTCAATTACCTGAGTTTAATTCGATTTCTTTGAATTGAAATTATTGGGCTCAAAAAGAGCGCATCTGTCCCGGATCTGGAACTTTGTCAGCCTCCGCAAACGTAATACAGTCTGGTGTCAGTGATGCTTTTAGACAATTTTGACAATAAAGTGCTAGCCAACCATTAAAGTTTTTCATGCATACAAAATTAACTCCACTTTTGGTCGTAAGATACTTTTCATGTAAACAAGTATATCACTTGACTGGTATTCGTTTTGATTCAAATCATGTTGATATACGAATGTATTTTTGTCATTTTTTGACCTAAACAAAATTTGAGTTAGCATGTTTTGACTAAAATCGTTTCACCTGCATGCATTTTATGTAGTTTATTAACTGCTTGAAAACTGCATGCACGCATCATAAATGTCGTCTTTATATTTTACGGAGGAAAATTGTACAACAGAAATTTATAACCTTTGTTTGTATATTATGATGTCAAATCGCGATAACTTTTTTACTTATATATAAGATAATTTCTGACCGTTTTTGTGTCATTTTATATCATCTGTGTTGCAAACGACGATCGTAAAATTCGATGATAATGCTGGTGTATTTTCTTGCCCTTGCTGATATTGAAATGTTCTGAGAATCGAGAGACTGATAAAATATGTGTAAGACTGCATTTTGTATAGTATATGCGGATAAAACAATCGGTATTTTGGCAATGTCGAGTCAATTATGGCATGTGGATCTCGCATATGCCTGAGTTTTGTCTAACTGTCTATGTACGATAGAAAAATGGACAATGATCTTCTATTTAAAACATTATTTTATATAAAATCAAATGAATTACGTCTTTTGGTACTTTGTTAATGCGTCAATTCAATATTATTTACGAATGATTCCGAAATTTCTTTAAATAAAATGGTATCTTTAATATCTGATAATTTATTAAGCAGCATTGTAGCAATGCATTTACCTAATTATTTGATGCTGATAAAAATACATTTTTCGACGCGGACGTGCACAAAAAGTAGTGCGCACAATACAAGTTAGTGCGTAAGAACAACATAACCGTTTCTAATTTGTAAAACGCTCTAAATTGAACAAAGCAAAGGCTCGACATAAAATTGCTATTTGAACCCGTGGAACAACTTATACACAAGTAACGAATAAGATATTCTAATTAATGTATCAATGGAAGTTAGCATATTAAATTGACACTGTCTCGTATTGACGCGTATATATATGTGACCTTCAAATTATTGAAATATAACAAATATCCCATTTAAGTGACTGATTGCCTCGTCAATATTTATATTTTCAAATAAATACGTCTGTCACATTATGTTATCGCCCATGTCACTTTTAGAAAACCATTAATACGACAATTAATTGATGGACAGGACCAATTTATAAGTTTTATTTAACCAATCAACAGTGTGTATTTGAGATTACACTTTCAGTAATTAGCACTAAATAAGTCATTGTTATATGTTTTGTACAAGAATAATATAAAAGTAAAGAGTTAATTAATCAGAATTTTTTTTTAATTACCATTGACCGGAACGGTTTTAGTGTTTTTCTTACCTAAACGATTACTTACAACCACATAAAATTATATATAGATATATTTATTTAAGTCTCATTAATATACATATACAATACTAACTACAACAATTATTTCGGTAAAAATGTATATCACTACTCAAGTTGAGTTATAAGAGACTACATTAAAAATAAACACCATATGCATATATCTTGAATGCTTCTCGTTTGAATAAATGTATTGCTATATGGTCATATGATAGTATTAATCCATCTAAGAAACAAATGTTTTACCATGTGAAATTATGTTTACCTGAGACTTGTTTGATGTATATACAGATATTAATACCCAAAAGTGTGAGGGTTAATCTATTTCACTACCCTTATGTTTGATACTTTCCAAGAAAAATGGTACAATTCTGTAAATTGTGATGTTAGTAGTAAAGACAGAGGTAGAAATAAACTGACATTATATAAAGAACTCAAATCTGACTTCTATGTAGAGCAATATTTTTCTGTAGTAAACTTAGGTGTATACAGTTGCTCCCCTTGGAATTGAAAGCGGGCGATACGTAAATCTCGCATAAAATATGCGTAAATGTCCATTTTGTACAGGTATCGAAACAGAAATTCGTGTTATTTTACACTGTGACAAATATAATACTTTAAGGACTCGATTATCTTCTAAAGCTATATCTTTATGTGATGATTTTGATTTTTATGTGATGAAAAATGTATGATGATTTTTTTTATTTTCCAGTTAATGTATGTATGTTCATTTGCCAAAACCTGCTCTGATATACTTAAAAATAGACAATATCTTTTAAAAAAGTGAATATTATTCTCACATTGCAATTGTGATTTCGCAATGTTTTACCTATCTTATTGTAACTGGAAACCTATTATTTCATTGAACATAGTTCTATTAACTTTACATGATATTATTTCATTTTACTCAATGATGAACGCTAAATTTTCTTTCAGGCGACACATATTTCGTATCAAAATAAGTTTTAAAACACACTGAAATGATATTAAAAGTCATATCACGTGTACAAACATGTGCGTTTTTAGATGTACTGAGTATATATCTGCAGTTTGACTCGAAACTGCCGTAACTGCTTCTTTACCGGAACTGAGTTACAACATCCTTGCATCAGTTCTCAATACAATTTTTCCTTAATTATGGCATTACCTATAGCCCCGCATACGTGTCTCTATACTCCGACTTTTACACGCGTTTCCGTTACAGAGCCACGCACAAGCTAGTCCAGCCACGGACGTCACATCTCTATACTGTCGCTGTACAAAGTCAATGTGTGTTGAGTGATCGATGGAATGCGGTAATGCATTTACATGTTTGATTAAAATCTATGAACTTTTTAAACACTTAAACTTCTAAAATGTATAAGATCATTCATGTAGATGTACCCAGAAAGAACACGTTAATTAGTGTGCATTGCCCTCATACGCTGTCTAACTGATCTTTAATGGGTGTTGATTGAAGCAAGTACATTTAATATCTTTGCAATAAGCGTGTCTCGATAAAACAACATGTAGAACATGCATGTTTATAATTGCGTTTTCGGCGCAGTCGTACTAACATGGCTATGCTACTTGCATATATCAGTGTTGTGTAACCAATCCAATCTTACGTTAATCACCCCTGGCAATTTCTCTTCAACCGAACAAAGTGTGTAACCTTGACGCGAGTTGTTTAACCTTTTGATTAAGGGTACGTTACCTTACCAAAATTCACTGAATTTCGGTGAATGTACCGAAATTCATTTTTGATTTGGAGTGACCGGCAATTGTAACATCTCGGCATTTTTATATAGCACAACAAACCTTAACCTTCAAATTGCGCCGACCATCTGTTTTCAAGATATTTCAAACAATTACTTAGTAAAAGACTGGAAAATGTTGATAAATTATGGTCGCATCTAAACCTGAACATTGTAAAAATTCAAATGTATAGATGCATTAAGATAAAATAGATCTTTTTTCCTGTCTGACAAGATATTAATTTCCTCTTCCCGAAATAGAAAATTCCTGTCAAACCGTCATAGCTTACACGATCAACGAATATAAAATAAAAGCACATTTATAAAATTTGTTAACAAAGACAATTATAGACAGTGCACACTGCATTGACCATGTAGTTTTACATTAATCATTGTCATTTCTTGATGTTTAATTCATAATTTCGCAACCTAGAACTAAATATACATCTAAATATGTCTGAAAATATATCCTTTAAATAGCATACTTCTTCATGTGCGTAATTTAAAACAACGATACGACAAAACTGGTCGGTTTGACTGTGTAAGCGTTATAGTGCATGTACACTTAACAAACTTATAAGTATGCTGGTATAAATATGACCGTATCTTGGTCAATATTAGTCTAATCTTACTAAAATTTTATACAATATAGCGTAGATACCTGGCATAATGTTTTGGTTATTTCGTGTCATAAATCCACAGATTGAACAAATAAAATCAATAAATGTGATGATACGAAAAAAAACGGTATTGCAACTCCCATCGTGTTATAAAAAGCGATAAATTATGATCTACACATAGCCAATAGCAAATATAGAACATTTCGTGTTTAAAGGTTATTCGACATTAACGAAGTGCACACTTAAAAGTTTGTTAAGTATACCCGTACACTTCGTACAAAAGCAAGATTTATTAATTTATAAAACATATGATAAACACATTCTTAGTTTACAATCATCTTTATGGTGTAAATGAAACTGGGTTCTGTGATATGTTTCACTTTGTCTAAAAAATATATCCTAAAATATTCATCTTCGTAGGGTTTGTGTTCATGATATATTCTGTAGTGATGGATAATCGGACAAATGTCATAATCGATTATCGTATCGGTTTGAAACTCATAATCGATAATCGAATAGAAAATGATCGTAAAATTTAGTTTTTAGTGTAAGAACCATGCTACTGCAGCAGTTACTTTCATTTATACAACTTTATTTATCTCTTTTATTACATTTAACATCAATGGGTTGTTACATTACTCTTATATCATAAGATACTTTTATCATTCAATAAATATTGTTTTTGAATGTTAACTTTGCATATTTGTATTTGACTGAATACATTGAAACAATTCTATATAACTGTAAAATTTGAATGTATGTAATATTATCTTATTAAAATAATACTTCAGTCAAAATTTCCGATTATAATCGATTGTTGTAGTTCATAATCGATTGTCGCCGACATCGGATGTCCAGCGACGATTTTTCGATTATTTTCGCTAATCGCGCCATCAATAATAATATGCATCGCAAAAGAACGCAATAAAACGGTTACGCGTATAATTTCACCACCACCCTACCATTCATCATTATGATATAATAATGTCTGCTATTTCAAGCCAGTAAATATCAAGTCCAAACTCTGGAAGATTCTGCCAATTTGTAAGTCTACGAAATAACAATATGACTGGGTATCTAAACTGTCAATCACTTGATTGTTTCTTTAAGTCCAGTTATATCAACAATAATTAAACAGAAGTATGAAGATATTATTTACGTGTTAAACAATAAAGTAACCGCGATGTCATATGTTTATAACTGGCTTTTCATTTATCCCAGGATTTATAAGTTTCATAAAACCACAACAGATTGTCGCAAAGTATGACTTCAATCTAAATACATAAAATTTGAAATTGATATAGTTTCAAGTAATTGGATAATGAATCACATGATAACATGTCGATTATGCTTTGTTTTTCTGGTCAATATTCCAGGAACGCAGCTTGGGTCAACTGCCGCGATACTGTTTAAACACACGCCACTTCGTTTCTGCTTATGTCTACAATCGTGTTACCATTTGTCTCAATTTCCTACGCAGTGATTTCCCCTTATAGTTATGGGAGATCTCGGCCATCACAAACTTTTCGTCAAGATTTTTGACAAAATATTTTTTTCATTTATTTAATTTTAGTTTGACAATTTTATAGTCATATATCTTAATTTCAAACATATAAGATGTTTGGTGGTTGGAAAATATTCAATATTAAATATTTAAAATAAATGCAAACATTTTTTTACAAGGCACCGGTCCGGTTCAGTGTAAACTATAATTGCCTACTTTGAATCAGATGCAGCCAAAGTTATAAAATAATTCAACTCTTGCCTGGTTCCAAAGGCAAAGCAAAAACAATGTTTACACCATTTATTATGAGGCAAAGATGTAATTTTCACAAAATAAACAAGTCTTCTTCGGCATGTCCGCCATTTTGTCCAACAAACCATCATCACTTGACTTTTGTGAGGCAGTGGTTATTGATGTACTTCAAGGGAAGATAACCGCTGCGTGAAGTTTGCATTTGTCTATGAAGGACAGTTTGCTGCTTCGTACTAAATACGAAACGCACATGCTTCATCAATGCATGATGATGAAATAGCGCTTCATAGATAGTACTCGAGCGCTTACTTCTGAAATGAGGTAATTAACTACCTTTATTTCTTGTTCTTCTTCCATTTCAGCTTCGTCTGTCAGATCAGTTCATCCTAAGCCGAAAGGTGAATATAACTTAGCATATGGAGGAAGTCCTGTAGCGAAAGATTATGATATAACTAACTTAGGACCAACCAAAACAAAGAGAGGAAGAAGACCTGATCACCTAGGCGATATAAATCTTGACAAAAATAACAATGGAAATAATGGGAATAAGGGTAATTCTGGTAACCTAGGTAGCTATGGTAACAACGGGAATGATGGAAATCCTGGTAACATAGTCACCTATGATAATAATGGGAAAAATGGTAACCTTGGTAACTATGGAAACAACGGAAACAGCAGAAACAACGGAAACAATAATGGAAATAATGGTAACAGCGGTTACAATGGAATCAAAAATGGAAACTCTGGTAGCAATGGAAACAATAATGGAAATAATGGTAACAGCGGTTACAATGGAAAAAATAATGGAAACTCTGGTAGCAATGGAAACAATAATGGAAATAATGGTAACAACGGTTACAATGGAAACAATAATGGAAATAATGGTAACAGCGGTAACAATGGAAACAATGGTGGAAACTATGGTAACGGCGTTAACAATGGGAATAATGGAAACTATGGTAACGGCGTTAACAATGGGAATAATAGTAACGGCAGTAACAATGGTAACAATGGATACAATAATGGAAATACCGGTTATACTGGTAACAGCGGTAACAATGGTAACAATGGTAACAATGGTAACAATGGATACAATAATGGAAATACTGGTAATACTGGTAACAGCGGTAACAATGGTAACAATGGATACAATAATGGAAATACTGGTAATACTGGTAACAGCGGTAAAAATGGGTACAATGGAAACAATAATGGTAATAATGGTAATACTGGTAACAGCGGTAACAATGGTAACAATGGTAACAATGGATACGATAATGGAAAAACTGGTAACAGCGGTAACAATGGGTACAATGGAAACAATAATGGAAATACTGGTAACTATGGAAACAATAATGGAAATACTGGTTACAACGGAAACGATGGTAATAATACAAACAATGGTTACAACAATAACGGTGAAAACAAAGGCAATAAGGGTTACACTAAGCAGAGCAATCCGGGCAAACCAGAGTTTTATCGACCACTCATTAACAACTACAAAAACCAAGGTATTTATAGAAAAGCAGATTATAACCAACCGGACTTCAATCGACCAGACAAGCCAGATATTAACAACAACAAGAACAACGGTATTGTCGGCAACTATGCTCCTGGCAAACCAGACTCTTACCAACCAGATATTAATAAATACAACAACAAAGGCATTTATAACCAACCGGAATTAAAGAAACCAGATTACAAACAAACCAACAATAACAATAACAAAAAGTATGGATTTACGTCGCTGAGCCCTATCAGTCGCAAAGCTGTACTACAAACATTGAAGAATATATATTCAAATGTATATAACACCGTCAAACCTTACTTCGGAAAACCGGATCGTAACAACAACAACAACAACAACAAGGGTACTAACGGCAACTCAGATCCTAACAAACCAGACGTTTATCGACCAGAAAATAACAAATACAATAACAAAGGTATATATAAAAAATATGATTTGAACAAACCAGACTTCAACCGACCAGACCAGAACAAACCAGATTACAAAAAGATCCTTAAGAAACCAACATACGAAAAACAAAACCCAGGTTATAACGGACCAGCCTACAACAACAAACCAGACTATAAAACACCAGACATCAACAAACCAAACTACAAGCCAACAGTCTACAACAACAAACCAGGCTATAAAACACCAGACATCAACAAACCAAACTACAAGCCAACAGTCTACAACAAACAAGTCTACACCAAACCAGACTTCAACAAACCAGACTACAACAAACCAGACTACAACAAACCAGACTACAACAAACCAGACTACAAGCCATCAGTCTACAACAAACAAGTCTACACCAAACCAGACTACAACAAACCAGACATCAACAAACCAGACTACAACAAACCAGTCTACAACAAACAAGTCTACACCAAACCAGACAACAAACCAGACTTCAACCGACCAGATTACAGCAAACCAGACTTCAACCGACCAGACCAGAACAAACCAGATTACAAAAAGATCCTTAAGAAACCAACATACGAAAAACAAAACCCAGGTTATAACGGACCAGCCTACAACAACAAACCAGACTATAAAACACCAGACATCAACAAACCAAACTACAAGCCACCAGTCTACAACAAACAAGTCTACACCAAACCAGACAACAAACCAGACTTCAACCGACCAGATTACAGCAAACCAGACTTCAACCGACCAGACCAGAACAAACCTGATTACAAACAGATCCTTAAGAAACCAACATACGAAAAACAAAACCCAGGTTATAACGGACCAGCCTACAACAACAAACCAGACTATAAAAAACCAGACATCAACAAACCAAACTACAAGCCACCAGTCTACAACAAAGTAGTCTACACCAAACCAGACTACAACAAACCAGACTACAACAAACCAGACTACAAGCCACCAGTCTACAACAAAGTAGTCTACACCAAACCAGACTACAACAAACCAGACTACAACCGACCAGATTACAGCAAACCAGACTTCAACCGACCAGACCAGAACAAACCAGATTACAAAAAGATCCTTAAGAAACCAACATACGAAAAACAAAACCCAGGTTATAACGGACCAGCCTACAACAACAAACCAGACTATAAAACACCAGACATCAACAAACCAAACTACAAGCCAACAGCCTACAACAACAAACCAGACTATAAAACACCAGACATCAACAAACCAAACTACAAGCCAACAGTCTACAACAACAAACCAGGCTATAAAACACCAGACATCAACAAACCAAACTACAAGCCAACAGTCTACAACAAACAAGTCTACACCAAACCAGACTACAACAAACCAGACTACAACAAACCAGACTACAAGCCACCAGTCTACAACAAAGTAGTCTACACCAAACCAGACTACAACAAACCAGACTACAACCGACCAGATTACAGCAAACCAGACTTCAACCGACCAGACCAGAACAAACCAGATTACAAAAAGATCCTTAAGAAACCAACATACGAAAAACAAAACCCAGGTTATAACGCACCAGCCTACAACAACAAACCAGACTATAAAAAACCAGACATCAACAAACCAAACTACAAGCCATCAGTCTACAACAAAGTAGTCTACACCAAACCAGACTACAACAAACCAGACTACAACCGACCAGATTACAGCAAACCAGACTTCAACCGACCAGACCAGAACAAACCAGATTACAAAAAGATCCTTAAGAAACCAACATACGAAAAACAAAACCCAGGTTATAACGGACCAGCCTACAACAACAAACCAGACTATAAAACACCAGACATCAACAAACCAAACTACAAGCCAACAGTCTACAACAACAAACCAGGCTATAAAACACCAGACATCAACAAACCAAACTACAAGCCACCAGTCTACAACAAACAAGTCTACACCAAACCAGACTACAACAAACCAGACTACAACAAACCAGACCAGAACAAACCATATTACAAAGAAGCCCCTAAGAAACCAACATTAGGATTGCCAAAACCAGTTTATAACGGACCATACTTGAGTAAACCAGACAACAAACCAGACTTCAACCGACCTGATTACAGCAAACCAGACTTCAACCGACCAGATTACAGCAAACCAGACTTCAACCGACCAGACCAGAACAAACCAGATTACAAAAAGATCCTTAAGAAACCAACATACGAAAAACAAAACCCAGGTTATAACGCACCAGCCTACAACAACAAACCAGACTATAAAACATCAGACATCAACAAACCAAACTACAAGCCACCAGTCTACAACAAACAAGTATACACCAAACCAGACAACAAACCAGACTTCAACCGACCAGATTACAGCAAACCAGACTTCAACCGACCAGACCAGAACAAACCAGATTACAAACAGATCCTTAAGAAACCAACATACGAAAAACAAAACCCAGGTTATAACGGACCAGCCTACAACAACAAACCAGACTATAAAAAAACAGACATCAACAAACCAAACTACAAGCCACCAGTCTACAACAAACTAGTCTACACCAAACCAGACTACAACACACCAGACTACAACAATGGCAATAATGTTAACAAAAACCAAATTTACGACAATATCAACCGCAAGTATAACAAAGACAATGGTATTAATAACAATGCCAATAATAACAATGGTAATAATAACAATGCCCACAATGGCAACAATAAAAATAACAATAATAATGGCAAAAATAACAATGGCAACAATAACAACGGCAACAATAACAACGGCAACAATAACAACGGTAACAATAATAACGGCAACAATAACAACGGCTATAATAACAAAATCAACGGCAACAATAACAACGGCAACAATAACAACGGCTATAATAACAAAATCAACGGCAACAATAACAACGGCAACTATAACAATAAGAACGGCAACAATAAGAACGGCAACAATAACTACGGCAACAATAACAACGGCAACTATAACAACGGCAATAATAACAACGGCAATAATAACCAAAACAACGGCAACAATAACAACGGCAACTATAACAATAACAACGGCAACAATAACAACGGCAATAATAACAACGGCAAAAATAACAACGGCAACAATAACAACGGCAACAATAACAACGGCATCAATAACAACGGCAACAATAACAACGGCTATAATAACAATAACAACGGCTATAATAACAATAACAACGGCAACAATAACAATGGCAACAATAACAACGGCATCAATAACAAGAACATAGATTGCAGTGTGGTTGCCCCATGTTGTGGAGATGATGATTTCACATACCTATCTGAATGCTATATACCGAAGTAAGTATAATTGAAATTCTTTGATGGTAGTAAATAGTATTTTGCTTGTTACATTATAAAGCAAGTATGATAATCGTTATTGCATTGAGTAAACTTATATAGACGATAATAAGACTTGAATACTGAAATATCAATAATGAGTATCAATTGTGACTTAGAAGATAATAAAAGCACTAGACGTGTATATTATTTTTTCAAATGTCCATTGAAACATTATTCTGAATTCCGTATGTTTTTCAGAACTGTGAAGAAATCTTGTGACGGTTTATGTCCATGCCCAGTTCCAGGACAACCTACAACCCTGAAACCTGTAACTGTCGCTGGCATCTATAAACAGACTATCAGTCCAACGCCCAAAAACAATGGAAACTACGGAAATGTCGGTAATGTTGGAAACAGCGGTAATGTAGGTAATCTTGGTAACTATGGAAACGCTGGAAACAATGGTATTACATACGCTCCCATTCCAATTATTCCCGCTTACGCCGACAACACTGGTAACACCGGCAACAACGGTAACAATGGCAACAGCGGTAACGCCGGAAATAGCGGTAAAGCGGGCAACAATGGTATTACATACGCTCCCATTCCAATTATTCCCGCTTACGCCGACAACACTGGTAACACCGGCAACAACGGTAACAATGGCAACAGCGGTAACGCCGGAAATAGCGGTAAAGCGGGCAACAATGGTAATACATACGCTCCCATTCCAATTATTCCCGCTTACGCCGACACCACTGGTAACACCGGCAACAACGGTAACGGTGGCAACAGCGGTAACGCCGGAAATAGCGGTAACGCTGGAAACAATGGTAATACATACGCTGCCATTCCAATTATTCCCGCTTACGCCGACACCACTGGTAACACCGGCAACAACGGTAACGGTGGCAACAGCGGTAACGCCGGAAATAGCGTTAACGCTGGAAACAATGGTAATACATACGCTGCCATTCCAATTATTCCCGTTTACGCCGACACCACTGGTAACACCGGCAACAACGGTAACGGTGGCAACAGCGGTAACGCCGGAAATAGCGGTAAAGCGGGCAACAATGGCTATGCCAGTAATGGTGTTTCTGGTGATTTAGTATTAGCTGCCGGTAACAACGGAAATAATGGCAATTCCGATAATGGTGGAAGCAACGATAATGGCGGTAAAGCACCAGTTGATCCATGTGTACAGAAATGTAGAAGACTGAAGCCAAATCCGGCGTGTTCAATTTTGGGCAATAGCTATGCAAATGAATGTGTCTTACGGTGCAAGTAAGTATATAGAAGAGCTTTATATACACTGCTTAAACATATAATACATACATTTTATTAAAACAAAGACAATAAATGTTAGAAATGTGTGGTTCTTCTTATTAAAAATGCATTGTGTATTACGTTACAGTAAGTCGTATTTTGAGTGTACATACGCCTTTAAGTTGAAATAAGCTTGTTATTGATTTTGATAAATATTACTTTTCTTCCGTTGATCATTGTGACAAACGTCCATTAGATTTCTAAACAAATAGGTCATATAATTATAAGTAAAGTGTAAACAGTCGTATCTAATAAACACAGCTTGACACCATAATAGCGTATATCTTAGGTGAAAACATGTATGAATTCTTACATTAAGTATTTTTTCGATCAAAGTAATGTAATACTGAATGTACAGTGAACACGCTAAAGCTTATCACAAGTTATCTCCCTTTGTCTTTAGATATGCGTAAAAACAAGAAAAACATTTGTTTGGTATATATCTATGCACACTTCAAAACGCATAATCACTTACAAATGTTGCATGTAACTTTTTCAGGGGAGAAATCGCAGCCTGTGATGGTGCATGCCCATGTGCGCCGGATGTGTCAGAGAACAATTATAATGGAGGCTTATCAGCAGCTACTATCGCAGCACTTACGTCAACTTTGGTGTATGAAGACGAATAGGATTGTTTGAAGTAAGTTGAATTCAAACGTCGTTCAAGCAATTCTTAGTTAGGGATCGAAACTGTAAATGCAATGGATCAAAGTACTGGTATCATATGTGTGATTAAACTGCAAATAGTTATTAAATTGCTTAAAACTAGTTCATCAATTATGTTTCTTAATTAAAAAAAGTAATGATTCATTTTTACTATTTCTAGACACAATTAATTTCGGAGATGAATAATTTATAATCTGTTCTGTTTACATTCCATTATTGGTAGTGGCGAAAATGCCTCAACTGGTATATCATATATCACCATGCCTATATTTTCAAGCTTAGTACATATACCTGTTCGAAACATAAAAACCGTTGACGAATGAATTTGAATAGCGAACTTTTAGTTGACACAAATAACAACAAAATGCCTCATTGGAGCGGGTATTCCAAAAAAACTCTGGAATATTGGCGTTGACTGCGCATTGGTGTCTTACATATCGAGGGCTAACACTGTCGTAACTCCTATATAAATACATAGGATTTACGACAGTGTTGCGTTGAGCCCTCGAAATGGTAGTAAGCTAAGTCAGCCGACAGCGTATATCTAACAATTAAAAAATGGTCCACACTGAACCATTTCCAAAATGTTCACAGTTTCTGATAGTCGGTTTTAAAATGATGATGAATAAGAATAAGCAGGGTATACCCCATACAAAGCGCATACCCCTATCCCCAAAAAGTACAAGACATGAAAGTGCGACATGAAAATATATACATGTACTTTTAACATTGCACTTTGTGCGATTAATTTAATACATCTCGCAAGTTGAATGTAAATACTCGAACAAGCTGCGTTTTACAAAATAAATATTGAATGTCATACACTGATGGCAAGTAATAGTTAAAACATTGCTGATCTAATCATAGATGTAAGCAGTGAAATAAAAGTGTCAACATTAAAAATAATTATATTCCTAAAAATACCAGTGAAATGTTGACAACAGTATGAATAATAAGGGTAATAATAAGTAAAATAAGTGAACTATATCTAATGCATTATAATGTAATAAAACATTATTCGTGCGGTTCATAAAATTCGACATGAATATGTATTGTTGACTAGTTGATGGAAATAACGCCGACATGGTTTTGACACATAGTACAGTTGACGAATCGTCTTGAGAAGTAAGATAGAAGGACGAGTTGAAATATATTGCAAAGAACATCTGTTAATGTTGACGTGAGTTTCCGGTGCAGTGAATGAACAAGCAGACTGTAAACATTTTTAATTAGCATCTCATCAAATATAACGTTTTCCTGAAGTTTCCGAAAACATATGCAATTGATAACGACATCTTGTGAATATTTATGATTTATCATCATGAAAGTTTGTATGCATTGGCAATTAAACGAGGTACACTGTCCCTTTAATGTAACTTTTAAATTGTTCAGGATGACAGTTTAATGTCCAAACAATGTTCAATCTCTCTGTCTAAGATCACATGGCATATGTCTGATAAACGTCAGAGATCAAATGTCTATATCTCTATATCGCCGGCATTAACACCATTCTTAATGGCAATGTTTAATAAATTTAACTGACGATTTGTAATGATTTTTCTTTTCATTCGAAAAAGAATTCAAAACTAATTCTGAAAAATACATGCAACTTCCACCATAAACTTGTCCAAATAAGAAATGGCCTAAAATGCATCCTTTAAATAATGGAATTCTTACTGATTAGCTATAAAATATATCATAAACGGTATTATTCCACCAATCATAAATCAACGTTTCATGTTTTTCTTTCATAATTGTTCCCGCTGTGTAGTGGCCGAAGAAATCCATGTTGTACTTCCATTTAATGCTTTAATCATTTCACCCAACTGCAAAAACAATCTAATTTCGTTTTATACCCCTCTCCATTCTCTATATTTTATTTCGCATCTTTCGCAGATCTACATGGAGAGGTCCGGTTAATTTAAGTCCTTCGCCGTTCCGCTCTTTTTTAATGTTTGGCAGTAGGCTGTTTTATTGCTTAAATCTCTTGTTGATCAGTGATGCAAGCCTCTGTCGTTCCATGTTCTTGTTGTTGAGTGGTTATTTCAATATTGTTTTCTGCCTCCTCCTGTATGTGCGCCCTAGCCGTTGGTTGCCTTTGTGTCCCTAAATGTGTGTCCCTCTATGTGTGTCCCTTCATGTGTGTGCCTCCATGTGGGTTTTACACGTGTGAGTGCCTCCAAGTGTGTCCCTCCATGTTTGTGCCTCTGTCCTTTGCCTACGTCTGTTTCGCCAAGTGTTGAATTGTGAATGTGGCCCTTCCAGCACGTTTTTATTATTAATTTTAACATAAGGATTTGACTGATATTTTTCAAACGGTGATATATTTATAATTGTGTAACATCTTTTCATTTCAGCGGAAAATTACGGCAAACGAGAAGTCGTCATTGTACACACGGCAGTAAAACATCCACTGTGTGTAGCATTAATCAGGCATTATGCTTGACATATATTTATCGGTTGGCTGCACCACATACTTTTGGAAGCCATTGGCAAGGAAAACAAACTACTTTCATGTTAACACCTAGTTTGTTTATGCTATGGCAACTGTCTTTTAACAGATCCACTTCCTATCTTTAAACGATAATCAAACATTACCAATAAAGGTTGGACAAGTGGATCTATGCTAGCGCGTATTTCAGAACAGAACAAAACAGTACCTTTATTTTGGATTTTCTGTTTATACATCAACAAATTGTTGACAATCATTTTTGTGACAATGATGAACATTCTGTAGTCTTTCGGAAATTGTTTGAATATTAGTTCATAACTGAGAGCTTGTTTGTGTTTTTGTGATATGTTTAATCTTGTTTTAAGCGCTTTATTGGTCGCAACGAGAAACTGTAAATGTTGAAACCAGAACAAAAATAAAAGGGCATATTTTATCTGCATAGTTACTTGTATATCTTGCGTTTGTTTACGATTAAATAATATTTGTCACTTATTTTACATTTAGTTTTAGAGGATGTCAACAAATTGCAATTTTGGTCTTCGAATATTTATTGACATCCTTAGTTTTGTGTTATTTGATCTGTCTCATCTAACCGCTTGTTTGTTATCACTACAAATATAAATCGTTAAAAATAAATTGTAGATATTTTTAAAAAATACGAGTTAAGTTGTGTGTGTGTTCATGTGAAAACCTCCACTAGCTGCTGAATCTCAAGTGTCATTTTGACAATTTTGACCGGATTTTACCATTTATTGTCGTATTACCTATAATTTAGAGATAAATTGATCTTCAGCCAGAATCCTTAGGGACAAAATGTGGCCTTTTGGAAATTCCTGGGGTCAAAGGGTCAACCACAGGATCAAATGGAACCCCTGGTATAACTCAACATTTGGGGCAATGTAACGGTGTAACGGTTTAGTAAGAGCTGAATTATTAACGAGCCAAACTAATAAATGTGTTTGGCGGAGGCTTAAAGGTCAAATTATAGAGCGCCGGAAATCGCTTTCCAAGGTATTGGCTTCGAATTATGTCATGGGAAAAACGAACTCATATAATTGTATCACCTGTTTTAGCCCATAACTATATACATGTACTCCTTGTTTGATGAGGGACGCAGAACCCAATGTGCACAACTTCACATGCTGATATACATTCCTATAAAGATTGAAGATTGTAGGTATGATAAACACAAATTGTGTGGGACAGGCAAGGGTAATTCTAAGTGCCCCCAACAATTGTGTGGGGGCACAGAGTTTTACGCCAGAATTTAATTGACATTGCAAAGTCGGACATAGATGACATTCCGTCCGTCAACATAATTATAATTAAGTAACAACAAACCGAGTGGCGTGATCAACACATCAGTGCGATTTGCATCTTGCACTTGACAAGAAAACAACGTTGGTGCATAAATATTGCATTTTTGTTGTAATTAATTAAAATAACGAGGTGTTCATCAAAGCCACAAACATAGAACACACGAAACACCGCAAAATAACTAAGGAATCACGCTACAATACAGAACGAATGTAGAATCACGAGGTCGCCAAAATGGCAAAAATGTCATATAGTATAGTTAAAAGCGCATTTGTAAGAGATACATGTGTCTTTCAAAGATAACATGTTATACTCACCGATTTTCCACAGCAATCAGAACTCATACTAATAGAAAGCTACGGCGAAATTCGAAAATGTGTAGGCAACAATTCTATTTAAAGAGAGATTAACTTGTCCCAGGGAACGCCACATGCTCAAGACATTGCCTCCTTGAAAAACAACAGTCAACAAAACAGTTGGCACTGAGGAGTAAGCAAGCATAAACATGTCTGGGAATATGGGCGCAAGGGTAAACATGCCTGGGAATATGAGTGCAATGAATGGTCCGGCCGACCATACAGAACAACTATAACATTTAGAGGATAATGATATAAAACTATCACCAATTACAACAACAAGACAAAAAGTTTTCGATGGTCAACAAACAAGATATTTGACTTAAAACAAGTTTGTTAAGTCTTGAGAAGTCTAGCCCAGATGTTTCGATACCAACGAATGTCCCCAAAAGCATATGAACCTTTCCAAATAGGCTTGCTTGTTACCGCAGTTATTAAAATTGTCGGACTGTGACAATGGAATATAACTCGTTCAAAACCACATTTGCACAATAATAATACTGTCTTTATTTATCGAATGTAACGCATAATGAATTTACATACCATGTAAACAAAGCATTAATCAGATGCACGTTTATTTGTTGAAACTGTAATTTGCTTAAATACGTACATTACTAAGTTTCTAACATCATAAATAACACTATGACGGGTATGACGGGTTAACGTCATATCAGCGTGTTTTAAGTGAGATCACGCAGAGCAGGAAATGCTACATACACGAAGCAGAGTCTCCACCCATTTCATATCTCCAGGATGAGCAACATAATCAAGAATGGCGAAGGAAAAAAAGGAAAGTCAAAAAAAAAAGATAAATCGGTTAAACGAAACGGCGTAAATGAATATAAATAAAATATGTGGAATGCTATTTATCTGAAAATGGGGAGGGAGTATAAAAGCTTCATACTTTACAACGTCTTGCTTTAATGTCATACCGTTTGACTTCTGACAGCTTTACTTTTTCTACAATATCCTCTGTAACAGTTTATGCGTTTCTCCTATAGACACGCCCATTTGAAGAACAGTTGTTTGTACGGAACATGACCGTTTGACTTTTCACGCATTGGATTTCATTTACTTTGACGTGTCATGTTGCCTTTCGCAGGTGAAGTTACTGCGTTGAACTATGAAAGCTGTTTGTTGACTTTCGCCATTTAAATAAGAAATTAAATATGTTATAGACTAAAAAAGCCGTAAAAATACCACTTTTTCCGCTTCGGTGTAACTCTGGAGCTTCGACCACACGAGCTTCGAAGCGATTAAAGGATGCTGCGTCTTCCCAAATCCTGGTTGATTTCTTGAATTCAGTGTTATTTTCGTTATCATATCAGTTAATCAAAATCTCTCTTAATAAACATGTTTCAATTAATTTACTTCTCGTTAATACATACTCGATTTTTTTAACTTTTGTTTTTTGTTTGACTTGTCAGGACAACAGAAAGCTTGCGGTTTACTACTTTTTGCCACTCGATTTCTTTATCATTTCTTGTTGATAAATTTATACGTTTCTTTGACCTAATGATACTCGTTAGACATTCTGTCATCATACAGTACAGTTTGCTTTTGTTTAGCATCTTTTAAAGCCATTTAGTGCATCCTCAGATAATGTTTCAGCGACTTGGAATACCATATCAAACCGATCTTCATCGCTAGTACCTTTATTTTTATTAACCACTAGCACTTCTGTGTTTGCCATTAAATGTTTATGTAGTTTATACTGTAATAGATTAACATTACATCAAGTTGCCTATCAGCTAAGTGACTTTGCATTGTATTCATGACCTTCATCACGAAACATCTATAAGACATCCCGAGTAAAAACAGTAGACATGTGAAGTTGATATACGGATTTCATGCGCCAAAAAAAGTGTCGCACTTGCATAAACAAAAACAATAAAGCTCGCCTTAACATTAAAACTGAAGTGCATGCTAATTCAAAAACTAGATACCATCTGATTCATCATGAAGCCAGCTTTATCAAAAATAATTGTTATAAAACAAGACATTTTTTCTGTTTTACATTATTAGGTATGATGAATCAGTAAACCGGCGAGTGTTGGATGTTTACTGTAGTAAAGTAAATTAAATGTCTAAATTGAAGTTGTTGTATATTTGACAAGATTTCGAATGAGAGTATCCCGACAGACTTTTATTGGGTATAACATTGTTCAACCGATATGGCATTAAATGAAGTAATGAAGCAAAATGGTTTGGAGAAATGTTACTCTAGTCATGACATAAACGACGACGTATCTGAGTCAAAAACATGTTGGGCGGGTATGTATTCACTTCTGTGTCTAGAATGTTCCATAGATTATCAATGAAGAATTGTCAGGTCAGACCTCTTTACTGATGAAAGCAATACTGTTATTAGTCAGTCAATGGTGCGGTTTAAATTTTAAATACTAGCTGTATTGGGGGTAGTCCCATCCTGTTGAAAAACGACCTTTCTGCTGTCTGGTACCAATCGTTTCTTGTGAATTGTACCGGTAATGCCTGAACTATTTAATGCAGACTTAGGTTCCTTTTCAAGCATATATTGTAATAGACTTTCCACTTCACACATAAGCACCAATAGTTCCCCATAACATAAGCATGCACTTGTGATTTTGTGGCGGCGGTGCAATTTTGTGTATGCCATTTCCTGCTCGACGTCACTCTGCTATTCATTAAATGGTAAAACCTCGTTGCTTTAATTAATGTATTAGGTTGAATATAAGCGTTTTAATACCCAAAAGCAACACCATGAGATGTTTCGATAAGTTCTTTATTTAATAATCTATGTGTTATGTCGGACAATTTCAGAATTAATTTTCATATTTCATTCTAGACATTTAAAACTTATTACTTTGCATTAATCTTTAAGTATATGAAATATGTTGTTTGTAAACACATGTTTGAACCTTGAACATTGCTCTAGGATTTATACTGTATCTGTAGAAGTCCAACTAGGGAAGCGTATTAAGGCCAAACTGATTTATTACTATTTTTCGAAATGTCGACGTCAAAATTGGATTATCAACATGGGCATAGGGTTGGAATTATCGACTTTTATCACATTTGAAGTTGGAACTATTAACATTATTAATGGAATTCTCAATTTCAATCAATTCATATATTAAAGTTGATAATTCCAAATTAATAATCGACATTTTGAAAAAAACAACATAAATTAGTTTGGCCCTAATGAAAATCGATTTCATCCGTCCTCCCGAGGATCTGAACGCGATGTTACGTTACCGGGTGTGGGGTAACTAGAAACTGGGGATGGGATATTAAGTTAGTACAGGGAACTCCGCATACGCAAGACAATGCCTTCCTACACAGACCACCGGGAAAACATGTGTCTACAACACATAACGCACTGAGGAGGTGGTAGAGTAAACATGAATGGGAATAGAGGTGCAAGAAATGGTTCGGACGACCATAACATAACTAAGGACAATGCAGGGGGCCAACTAGTGGGGAAATGTAAAAGATGGAATACATCACGGAAAAGGTCAAGGTGGTCAGTAAAGACAGGCCGAAAGGGTGTGAAAAGAACATGTATAATTTTATTATACTTGGTATTATATCAAGTTAAAGAACTGGCAATAGGGAACTGGGAACTTAGAATACGTCTATAAACATGAATAGAAGTCTCAAATCGCTACACCGTGTTCACAAAGAATTGAATCAAGATCACACATAGTTTCTTACAAACTTTGAAAACAAATATACTGAACAAAAAATAAACTTCCGCTAAGTTTGCTAGAACATAGCTTGATGAAAACAAATGGGGGAATCATTGTTATATATGCGTTTAAAGAGTGTTCCATGATGCATCGTTTGATGCAAAAATAATCGCCAAAGGTTAACAGAAAATGGGGGAAATTTTGACCAAGTGAGGTAGGGGTTAAACACAAAAATAACACTTAATAACGGGTATGACGACCTCTTGAGTTGACCACTGCAGAGCATCGCCGGCGCATAGAATTGACTAAGGTGTTGATTTCTGCCTGTGTAATATTGTTCTATTCCTGAATGAGCACTTGACGAAGTTCGTTGACGTTAGCAGGTGGGTTGGGACGACGCCTCACTCGTCTGTCCAGAATATTCCAGACGTGCTCGATTGGGTTGAGATCAGAACATTTAGCGGGCCAGTCATCAAGAAATCAATGTTATTTGTTATAAGAAAATTTACAGTGTCTCTAGCTGTATGAGATGTGGCATTATCATGCTGATAAATCGAGATGTTGGCGTTGTCGCGGAACAGAGGAATGACGAGATGAGCGAGAATGTTATCGCTGTAACGTTGAGCATTTAAATTGCCATTAATGACGGCTAGTGGTGAACGATAACCATGGGCAATGGCTGCACAAACCATGACAGAACCCCATCCCCGAAACGATCTCGTTCAAGAACACAACAGTCAGCATAGCGTTCATTTCTCCTACGGTAGACGCGCACCCTGCCATCACCACAATGTAAACAAAATCTGTATTCATCCGAAAAAAGAACGGTATTCCAGCGTCGTCGTGTCCAACGAGTGTGTACACGTGCCAAATTAAGACGGTTTACACTATGACGTTGCGTTAAAGCGCATCCGACGTAAGGACGTCGTCCGTGTAAACCGTTCTTCCGCAGACCATTACGAACAGTTTGCCCACTGATTCGATTATGATGAAGCCCATGTGTGTTAGCAGCCGTAGCAGTGGCAGTTTGGAATCGATAGCGCAAATGCGTGTTCATGATATAGCGGTCTTGACCACGCGTTGTAACACGCGGACGTCCACGACGTGTCAATTCGTCGGTGTGTCCTGTCGTTCTAAATCGTGCGTGAAGATTTCGTATCGCTCGACTAGAACTCCCAACATGTCTTGCAACGTCTTCTGTCGAGATGCCAGCATCAGGCATGCCAATCGCACGTTCGCGTAAATTAGTGGGTATTCTTGGCATATTTAAAATGCTACAATGTAAAAAAAAATATTTTTACAAATTTTGAAGCGTTTTCTTTCTCTTGACAACAATGTCAGTAAGACAAGTAAAACAAATTGACAGAATACCACACGGGACATGTTGAACAATTCGTGCACGTGCAAATCGAGTTTCACGTTATTGACGATTAACAGTGCAACCATAATCGCCAAACTTTATGAATCCTGATAACACAGGTCAGGGTTAATATTACCTATCTACTTTCTTTACACAATGATTTCTTTAACGCAACAAACACTATGTGTACAAATCGGAAGTTTCTTTTTTTGTTATGCAAAGCGGAATCTTTTAACATAATGTGATGTACAGGTATATGAATATTTTTTCTTTAAATTCAAATCTCATATTTATTTAGAATTATTTAGAAAAGGATGGTAAATAAAAGGTTATGGCCGATTCTTGAAAATTGATCCCGATTTGATCTGGATAATTTTCAGTCTATAAAGTATAATTTGTTTATTTGACTAATTTATAAAAAGTTAGTTTTTGATTGGTTGTATAATGTTAATAAGATGGCCTTTAGGTATTTTAAGTTTGTTTATGAACAGTACTGTATAAATCATTCCATTGCGTTAGGGAAATAACAAACATCGTTCAGGATCAAACTGATCCACATCAGTGGATCCTTTGTCAACACGAGGACATAAGTCTTTGAGGGATGCTCTAAATGTATTTGCCATGGAGCAAGTTCTTCTCATGATGAAGGTTTCATAGATTTTTTTTGCAATATAAGAAAGGTTCATGATGATAATCTTAAAGTCTCAATGAGGGTCGTAAATACATTTCTTTTTGAAACATCAACATAATCTAGAACATTTCCATATTTAAGTATACCCTAAAACATAGTTATTCACGTACTAATAGTGCCACATCAAATTTCAGAAGATTTAAATTTGAGCGCTGCTATGGGATTTACAAACTCTTCTGTCAGTGACGTCATTTCAAGAAAACGCAACATGTGATGTCATTATTTGCAAGCAGGAAACGATATTTACTCCATATGGTCACTTCGTTTTCATATTGCCATATGGGGCAAATATTGCTTACTGTCAGAACATGGTGACGTCACATGTGACGTTTTCTGGAAATAACGTCACTAAAGAAGAGGTAGGAAATCGTACAGCGGCGCTCTAATATTGATGCAAAAAGAGTTCTGTCATATTGTCGATTGGTTTATTTAACCTATGTTCTCGCGTTGTTTTGTTTAGACTCGCTGCATACCGATGTTCATGATTGTATCAGACGGGTGCACATGCATCGGTGACGTTTCATAACATGACACTTTTTAATATGAGTAGCTTTTGTTATAGTAATTTAATTTGTCATGTTGACGTTGTTGCATTTTTTTTGGATGTCAAATTAAATAACTATGACAACAGCTATTTCGTGTTATAATGTAAAATATTAATAGAAGAACAATTGAGGGTGCGAGACTTGTGTTGACTTAAAAAGTAAAATGCTGTAAAAAAACAACAAATAAAGGAATACAAATGCACATAATTGATTTTTTCATAAGTGTATTGTTTAATATCTGCCATGTGTGGAAAAAAGGTCTAGGAAAATCCAATGGTTCGAACTGCTTGTTTTGGGGTAAAAATGTAGTAAAACGTAAACAAAAGTATGCATTTCTGGAATTTGTCTGTATCAAAATCAGATTTAGCTATAAAAATACCAGAATAACTGTATTTACTAGACATTATATTGCACCATAACATACCTTAAGTATAGACACATCATATGTTGTGAATATGTTATTCTTACTCTAAGAAATTTAATTACAAATACGAATATGTTCGGAAATGTCAAAACTCGGAAAATTTACATTCAAATGTTGTGCGTATTGTTATTCAAAGTTTGAATGCGCTTGTCGAACGTCGAGCACAGTATATATCAACGTGATCGAGAAATACGTAGATTTATGCCATAACTTAAATCAATCGATAAAGAGGAAAGAAGACGCAAACCTCGGCATAAACATGTATGTACGAGTGCATGGTTGATGTATTGATTTCTAGAATGTCTTCGCATCTGATATTCATATCTGTATCGTGTCCACAAAATAACAAATAAATGTCCAATAAGTAACGCTCGGCGACAATAAAACAAAACCAACGATTCTATATTTGCATTTTACTGTTTGTCTGTTATAAATGGCTGACTGATACATGTAATAAAATATATACTTGGACTACGTTATGGTCAAAATAATATTACGTGATGAAGTGTGCACTCATCTTATTATCATATATACGAGTATGCCTTCCTAAATTCATAATACAACTAAAAAATATTCCCATTACTTTTAATGAAATAGGTCCAACTAATATGAAGTTTAAAAATCACTTAGCTGTCAATACAACAGTCCAAATTGCTCCCAATACAATAGGTCAAAGTATCATATATTGAACATTTCCCCACAAATTTAGTACAAATCCCAAACATTCCAGTGTCGTTGGTCTAAACAATATGAAGTTGAATTGTTCGATCACTTTCAACGCTATAGTTTCAGTTTAATAATATTGTATTGCATTTATTTTGTGCAAATGGATTTGGCACAAATTATTACAACGTCATTAAAGCCCTCTATCAGAACTGAATGGACCTTTAAATAGGGGTGACATATAATAAATAAACACTTAACGAAGTACACGGCTATCCTAAAAGCATGAGGAGACATGAAAATGCATTCATACATGTAAACAACTACCAAGTAGAAATAGACAAGACATAAACATATATAATGTGTGAATACGAGTGTGTAAGTACCGCCTTGGAATGGTCCATGAGGGTATCCCGAATATGGTCCACAACTTTCTTCTACAACACGTATTACTGACGTTTGGTTCAGGTGACATCGGTGCTATTTCTACCCTATGCTTTAATCGCATTCATATGTACATATGGAAGTATTGGTCGTATAAGTATTTCGGCGTCCTTTGTGTTAAACTTGCGCAACATCTTAAAACTTCTTTGTTCTTATTGTCTATATATGTTGTTTACCTACTAACTCCAGTAGTCCAAGGTTAGCGTAATAAGGAATGTCAACTCGTGACTAAATACTGTCATATTGTCATTAAAGCCTCCCAAAAGTTAACCCTCCACCTGCAAAACCGCACTAAAGCTAAAATAGAGTACAGGGGTGAAAAACCTTTTGCACTGCCCCATAGTCTTGTTTATGAACGTATTAAGATGTATCACGGTAGAAACGTATAACGGCAATATAATACATAGAGGCTCATAGGGAAGACTGAGCTTGCCCAACTGTGTTGCCTCTTTAAATAAAGACGTTATTATTATTATTATTATTATTACAAGTGTTTTATGTTGTTATATACTTTGTTTATTATACAAAATGTATAAGCAATAAAACACGGAGCGGAGAGTGTTTATATAGATTATATTAATTTAACATCAAACTACGTTTATTTGATAAGTTTCGTAACCGTTCTTTGTTGTCGCTGAACTTAATTAATTCAGTGTAAGAAGGCGCATGCCCCGTTGACTTTATAGTTAAATACAAGTGGTACTAACGTGCCGCCTTGCATGGTCCTTGTCAAAACAAAAACAAACAAAGCAAAGGTCAAGCAAAACACAGTAAACACACATTCATCTATTTAAATCATTTCTATATTCGTCGACAAAATCTCATATTTTAGACACAAACATCCGTTTTGTTCATGTTTTTTTGTATTTCATATTTGTGAATTTCACCTCCAGTATTGTTCATGCATCCACAGTTATTTGCTGCCTCGAGGCTGAAACAGTTTGCAATGTGGGAAACAAATAAAGAAGAAACATATCTTGCAAATATGGAGAACTACGTGCAATGACAGAGGTTTGGCACATACCTTCCCCGCAAACATGCTTCTAAAATGACACATCGAGTGGGTGACAAAGGCGGCATGCATTATGAAACGGGCCCTATGTGCTTATAATGTATTGTGCAACACCTTGGACAATTTTAGGCAAATACGTTTCATTGTGGTTTAATGTAATCACTGTCTAAATCAGTGAATGAATCACTCATTGAATTGTGTTGATTTACTCAGTCTAACTTACAGACAGTACATAATTAAATGACAGCGTTTCTGCATGACGATTTGACTTTTGTCCTACGACTTACATCATTGCAACCATAGAATCGGACAGTAAGATGATTCCTACTGAAAGGGAGTTTTATCATACTTATTTGCTCAGTTATGAATAGTTTACGAGTTGTGTGATCATGTGATGCGTAACTGAACAAGCTGAATATGAGCGTTGTGCATATTTGCTGCAAATATTATTTCAGTACAATCAGAAAAACAAAAATAACAACAATGAGACTGCTGTCGACTTTCTCAAAAACAAGGGACGAATATGAACTAAACAACAGTATTTACCAAAACATCTTTGTTTTTAGTTTCTTGTATGTACTTGGTACATACGGTGTATTGTGCGCCCACTTTGCAGTATTCGAGTAGATACAGTCACCGATATCGAACCATGTACATCTCATTGCTGTAGATTCGAGAATTCACGCGGTAGAGATTTTTTTCGGCGCTGCCGTACTAACATGGCTTTCTTTTTGCATATCAGTCTTGTCTAAACCAATCAAATATTACGTTAACGACTAAATCAACTTCTCTTCAACCGAACAACGTTTTTAACCTTGACGCGGGTTGATTAACCTTTCGATAAGGGGTACGTTACCTGACCGAAATCCACTGCATTTCGGTGAATTTACCTTAATCAATGTTGCATCTAGAGTTACCAACAATCGTAACATCTCGGCTTTGTTTTGTTGCATAACAAACTTGACCATCTTTTCGCAAGATATTATTTTTAAAATAACGATTTCATCCATCAGGTTTGGAGAAGGTTTGGGGTTATCAACATGAGTCCACTCAACTGCAATAATGCTCGAAATGTTGTCCATGCCAGAGCGCTCATGGATCTTAAATTTTAGAATCATGTCTTGACATGTGATTAAGAAAAACGGAGGCAGATTTGTTTAATGCACGTATCAATACTCCTACTGAAAGGTTCTGCTTCACGATAATGATGTCTTAATTACATTGTCCATTGTGATACATGTACTATAAATTCTGCAGTTAGAAATGGCTATTCGTATACATTTATATGTAAACATGCATCAACTTTCCATGCGACGCGAAACAATTCGACAAATTGTAAGAAGCAGAGATGTTTATAAATTCTACCGCGGCCGTGGCTTTCAGCAGGAAACACATTTTGACATGAATAATTAGAATTGTGTAGATAATAGTATACCTAGCGTATTTATTTATTATGTTGATACTATTATTTGTGATGGTTAAAAACAACTTTGCTGACAACACAACTTCCAGAGCAGGGCATGACATCTGTAACCACGACAAGATAACATGACAAATTTAAATTGCTTCTTAAAGGGTGGCACACCTCATAAATTTCTCTTCTTTTTGTCATCGTCACGCAAAAGGAGACCTAGTGCTTGACTGTTGTTGTTTTGTTGCAGCAAAAAATCACTTATGCGCAATTCTCCACATTCTACCGTATATTATAGTTTCGAAGGCCACATTGTTCAGTATATTGTAGTTTCGAAGGCCACATTGTTCAGTATATTGTAGTTCCGGAGGGGCACATTGTTATGTATATTGTAGTTTTAGAGAGGCACACTGTTCTGTAAATTGTAGTTTCAGAGAGGCACATTGTTCTGTATATTGCAGTTTCAGAGTGGCACATTGTTCTGTATATTGTAGTTTCAGAGGGGCACATTGTTCTGTATATTGTAGTTTCAGAGAGGCACATTGTTCTGTATATTGTAGTTTCAGAGGGACACATTGTTCTGTATATTGTAGTTTCAGAGGGACACATTGTTCTGTATATTGTAGTTTCAGAGAGGCACATTGTTCTGTTCACATTGATGTTGCAGGGGGCGTACTATTCTGTATATTTTAGTTTCGAATACCTCATTGTTCTGTATATTGTACTTTCGAGGGCCACATTAATCTCTATATTGTAGTTTCGATGTCCTCATTGTTCGGTTTATTGTTGTTTCAAGGGCCACATTGTTCTGTGCATTGCAGTTTCGGGCCCTCATTGGTTTCAGAGGGCAGACTGTTCTGTATTTTGTAGTTTTGAGGGCCACACTGGTTTCAGGGGACAAAATGCTCGGTACATTGCAGTTTCGAGGGGTTCGAGGTCCACACTGTCCTGTATATTTTAGTTTCGAAGGCCACACCGTCTGTATATTGTAGTCTCTGGGGAAAAAGTGTTCCGTATAGTGCAATTTCAGGGGCCACATTGTTCTGCATATTGTAGTTTAAGGAGGCCATATTGTTCTGTATAGTGTAATTGCAGGGGCCACACTGTTCTGCATATTGTAGTTTTGAGGCCACATTGTTCTGTATATTGTTGTTGCAAGGGCCACATTATTCTGTATATTGTAGTTTCGAGGCAACATTGTTCTGTATATTGTAGTTTCGAGGGTCACGTTGTTCTGTATATTGTAGTTTAAGGGGGCCACATTGTTCTGTATATTGTTATTGCGAGGGCCATTTTATTCTGTATGTTGTTGTTGCGAGGGCCACATTATTATGTATATTATTGTTGCGAGTGCCACAGTGTTCTGTATATTGATGTTGCGAGAGCCACATTGTTCTGTATATTGTACTTTCGAGGCCACATTGTTCTGTATATTGTAGTTTCGAGGCCACATTGTTCTGTATATTGTTGTTGCGAGGCCACATTGTTATGTATATTGTTGTTGTGAGGCCACATTTTTCTATATATTGTAGTTTCGATGCCACATTTTTCTATATATTGTAGTTTCGATGCCACATTGTTCTGTATATTGTAGTTTCGAGGCCACATTATTCTGTATATTGTTGTTGCGAGGGCCACATTGTTCTGTATATTGTAGTTTCGGGGCCACGTTGTTCTGTATATTGATGTTGCGAGGGCCACATTATTCTGTATAATGTAGTATCGAGGCCACATTGTTCTGTATATTGTTATAGCGAGGGCCAGATTATTCTGCATATTGTTGTTGCAAGGGCCACATTATTCTGTATAATATTGTAGTTTCGAGGCAATATTATTCTGTATGTTGTTGTTGCGAGGGCCACATTGTTCTGTATATTGTAGTCTCGAGGCCACATTGTTCTGTATATTGCTGTTGGGAGGGCCACATTATTCCGTATATTGCAGTTTCGAGACCACATTGTTCTGTATATTGTTGTTGCGAGGGCAACATTATTCTGTATATTGTGGTTTCGAGGCCACATTGTTCTGTATATCGTTGTTGCGAGGGTCACATTGTTCTGTATATTGCTGTTGCGATGGTCACATTGTTCTGTTTATTGTAGTTTCGAGACGACATTGTTCTGTTTATTGTAGTTTCGAGACCACATTGTTCTGTATATTGTTGTTGCGAGGGTCACATTGTTCTGTATATTGTAGTTTCGAGGCCACATTGTTCTGTATATTGTTGTTGCGAGGGACACATTGTTCTGTATATTGTTGTTGCGAGGGTCATATTGTTCTGTATATTGTAGTTTCGAGGCCAAATTGTTCTGTATATTGTTGTTGCGAGGGTCACATTGTTCTGTATATTGTAGTTTCGGGGCCATATTGTTCTGTATAGTGTTGTTACGAGGGCCATATTGTTCTGTATAGTGTTGTTACGAGGGCCATATTGTTCTGTATATTGTAGTTTCGAGGGCCATATTGTTCTGTATATTGTAGTTTCGAGGGCCATATTGTTCTGTATATTGTTGTTGCGAGAGCAACAGTATTCTGTATTGTAGTTTCGGGTGACATATTGTTCTGTATATTGTTGTTGCGAGGGCAACATTGTTCTGTATATTGTTGTTGCGAGGGCCACAGTATTCTGTATATTGTTTTTGCGAGGGCCAAATTGTTCTGTATATTGTTGGTGCGAGGGCCACAGTATTCTGTATATTGTTATTGCGAGGGCCACAGTGTTCTGTATATTGTTGTTGCGAGGGCCACATTGTTCTGTATATTGTTGTTGCGAGGGCCAGAGTAGTCTGTATATTGTTATTGTGAGGGCCACATTGTTCTGTATATTGTTGTTGCGAGGGCCACATTGTTCTGTATATTGTTGTTGCGAGGGCCACATTGTTCTGTATATTGTTGTTGCGAGGGCCACAGTGTTCTGTATATTGTTATTGCGAGGGCCAGAGTAGTCTGTATATTGTTATTGCGAGGGCCACATTGTTATGTATATTGTTGTTGCGAGAGCCACATTGTTCTGTATATTGTTGTTGCGAGGGCCACATTGTTCTGTATATTGTTGTTGCGAGGGCCACAGTGTTCTGTATATTGTTATTGCGAAGGCCAGAGTAGTCTGTATATTGTTGTTGCGAGGGCCACATTGTTATGTATATTGTTGTTGCGAGGGCCACATTGTTATGTATATTGTTATTGCGAGGGCCACAGTGTTCTGTATATTGTTGTTGCGAGGGCCACATTGTTCTGTATATTGTTGTTGCGAGGGCCAGAGTAGTCATTGTATTGTTATTGCGAGGGCCACATTGTTCTGTATATTGTTGTTGCGAGGGCCACATTGTTCTGTATATTGTTGTTGCCAGGGCCAGAGTAGTCATTATATTGTTATTGCGAGGGCCACATTGTTCTGTATATTGTTGTTGCGAGGGCCACATTGTTCTGTATATTGTTGTTGCGAGGGCCACATTGTTCTGTATATTGTTGTTGCGAGGGCCACATTGTTATGTATATTGTTGTTGCGAGGGCCACAGTATTCTGTATATTGTTGTTGCGAGGGCCACATTGTTCTGGTTATTGTTGTTGCGAGGGCCACATTGTTCTGTATATTGTAGTTTCGGGGACCATATTGTTTTATATAGTGTTGTGTCAAAGATTACGTCGAAAATAATACTGTACGACAAATTTTACTCTTCCTACGTGTGTAAAATAGGCCTGGTGCTGCAGATAGCTGAATTACGGATTTGCTTGCCCTGTGCATGTCTTGTTTTTTTTACATTTTTACTTCTAACACTACCTAGACATACTCCGGATTATTATAAAAATGGATATTACCCTTTAACCCTGCGGTACAAACAAAAGTATATCGTTAAGGCGAGAGCCTTGCCATGTGTTTTGACAAGTTTTTCAATATACACATTTATAGACTAACACTATATACTGCATAGTAAATTTGTACATGTAGAATGACTTTTTGAAGATGTTTTACATTCCGGTAAATGCACACAAATTCTGTTAAATATTTTTTAATATCAAAATTATTTTTGGAATGGAGAGAGAGTATACTAGCTTATGCTATCGATTTTTTTTTCAAAATTATATCAATATAACTTAAATGTATGGTCTTTTTTTTAAATTCTCGATATCATGAGGTAGATTTGATTATTATCTTTGTATACATTGTTTCTTTTGCAAAATTAACGTTTGTACAATTAGCCTTTTACCGGACAACATGTACAATTTGACAATGCCAAAAGTTCAAATAATGTTTACAAAATTATAGCAGTATTAGTTGAAGGACTGTTTAACGATAAAACAGTATACATTTCATCTTGTTAATTGTCATGTTGTTAGATAATTATTGCTAAAAATCAAATATGGCTATTTCCTTCCGCCTATATCGCCTTAACATCGTGCTCGAATCGCAATGAAAACAAAGACCTGATTTAACGTCTGACCAAACTTTAGGAGCCTTCAGTGCGTTTCATAAAGAATCCTAAGTCTGATATCACAAACATTTCTAGGCGTCTAAATCTTAGACTTATGTTTAGACGTAGACTTATCAATAATTGGTTCAATTCACAAAACTTCTAAGTCTATATTTCAAACTTAGACTTATGACGGTAAGTCTGAAATCCTAAGTCTATTTTTTGTAGACTTATATGGTTATGAATTAGTAAGGTTGCCGTCATATGTAGTACAGACGACAATATTTCATAGCAAGAATATCGCTGAAATTGTTCATGTATGCTACCATTTGGCATTGCAACCAATAGTTAAAAGGCCATCGCTGTTTAAATCCAGTAGGTGGATTATGGTTCAGTTCGTAGTTTTATCAGTCAGTTTAGACTGTAACTACAGTGTTAATGGTAGGATTTGCATGCATTTTGATGGACTTTGTGCATAATACCATAATGATTACCTATAGTTATCAAGCTTAACGGTAAGCGCTCATTTTACCTCGGATCCGTCCACATGTTATTGCAGTCAAAGTACAAGTATTGTGATGACACCACATTCCGCGTGTGGGTTCTTACACATTGTAAACAATTGTACTTTATTTGTTCTATTTGTATCTTAGATATACTTGAAAGGTGGAACCCATCTGAATACTACCTAGACAATTCCAATTTCTTACGCAAAATCTTAGACTCAAGGGTTAAAGTTGCCTACACCGTTGACAAAAAACAAACGTAGCTAAGTTTGTCGGTAAGTACATTTGTGAATTAGATTTAAATCGATTTGGGTAATTCTTAGACAAAGTCCAAGTCTAACACTCTAAGTCTAAAATAATTATTTGTGAATATGGCCCAGTTCGTGCCGCTGGTAAAAACACATTTTAAGCAAATTCCGGATTTCATCTATTAATGTGTTGACAGACGATAGACTCCGCCTACCAATAGTACCAGTAGTACACACATGAACTGTAATATCTAGTTTTATGTGTTGCTGTGTTGATAACAACATCATAAGTTTTGTTGTAGTAATTTATTTCTTCGTAATATTTAACAAAGGCACTGAAAATATCAAATATAAACTTGTAAGTAAATGCATAAAACATTTACAAACATATTATATAGAAAACAGCACATTACATATATTATTGAGCTGCACAAATTGATACCATATACAAAATACAAATACTAACATAGTGTAAACTTAATATAATACTGTTACCTCAAGTTTAGCTCAAATGCCTGAATATACCAGCGGTCTGACTGTCGTAATATGTAACTTGAAAATGACTACTGGGTTATATTAAATTGTATCAGGAATGTTAGCTATTTTAGATATTTAACATGTGGTTTTGTGTTCACTATTTATATAAACACTGGATATTTAATTGATAGGGATTAAGGATCTTGAGAAAATGAGTGAAAATTATCTGAAAACATGGTTTTTACTTGATGAGTATATTTAATGAAGACTTGACAAAACATATAAATACTACAGTACTATAGCGTGTATCGAAATTGACGAGGCTGCTGAAGGGGCGGTCAATGTAATTAATGTATAAATCGGTCGCATGTTATCATCATCTTTCAAATTTTAAAGCAGGAAATCGCCAAATTCGCCAATCGCAATTTTATCCCAACTTTGATCAAAAACGCGCAAATTGGCTCCGATGGCGATCGACAGCGTGAACCGTGACTTTTTAAGATCCATTTGGAGCCCCTTTCTGAGAGACTCTCTTCTTCTTCTTCCAATATTGTACAGGGCTCACTCTGGAGCATAGGCGTACAAGGTGACTTTACAAGGTTGCAGTGAGGCGCGAATAGTGCAAAATTTAAAACTATGTACAAAGTTTATGTTTTTATGGCAGATAATGCACCACCCCAGATTTGAAAGCTTCCAGGGAGGTGGCCGTCGCAAGATGCTCTGGTAGCTGGTTCCATAGACGTATGGAGGACGGGAAGAAGGAGTGCCGTAGGTAATCTGTTCGGCAGAAGGGGACAATGTATCGGATGGCATGGCCTCTGGTTGCTACTATGGCTGCGTGCGATCAGCTATTTTTATGAACGAATTCCATCGTAGCGTCCACTGAGCAATATACGGTGAGCTATTTTCATGAATGAAATCGTATTAGAGCCTAACATCAGCGCATGAATTTAATGGTATATGAAAAGTATACACATGTATAAACCAATGTGCTATACAGGATAAGAAATTCTTAAATATTGACTCAGTATGCTTGTCATGTATATTTTAACAATTTTCAGCGTTTATATTATGCAATGTAAAGTGGCATGTGCTGAACTACTAACTCCCCGAGTAGTTAACTGCGTACTTCGCACCTAGGGAAATAAGGTTAAATGAACAGCATCTGAAATGTAGCATATATACTATGGCCTTGGGCTAAAGCCGTAGGCCAAAAACTGTATCAATAGTATATTGTTGGAGACAACAGTGTAACTGCATTGTGATCCCTTTTGTTGGTGATGATACAAGATCTGCATTAGAGTTGAGGTCTTTACTCGGTCATCATCCTGTCCTCGTTAAATCGTCTAATGTATTTTGGTCCTAAATTAGCAACATATATAAACATGTCAGTCACACATCCAGATTTTGATTACAGTGTTAACACTAAGTTGTATCTATAACAATCACATCGCATACATGCTCTCTTTCTCTCCCTCTCCCTCTCCCTCTCCCTCTCCCTCTCCCTCTCCTTCTCCCTCTCCCTCTCCCTCTCCCTCTCCCTCTCCCTCTCCCTCCCTCCCTCCCCCTCTCTCTCTCTCTCTCTCCCTCTCTCTCTCTCTCTTTCTCTCTCTTTCAATGCTTTAATTACACAATCCCTTCTAACATTCACATGGATTATTTGAAGGCATTGGACTAAGCGAGCAACGGTGATTATGCCGATGATAGCCGTAGAATGAGCTCGGTGAAAATAGACAATAACATCGCAGATCATCACCTCATAAATCTATCAACCGATGTAATGTATACAGAAACAAGCGTGAACTCATCTTCATGTTGATCAACACAGTTAAAATGTGTGATGAAAACATCAGAACAGAGTAAAACAACTTGACTAATTAAAATGGTCAATCATCTAATGGTGCAGCTTACACGGAAAAACTGAAGCTCTCGACAAAGGTAAACAATTAAACACTTTTTGCATTCAGTGTTTCTCATGGAAAGACAAAATATCCTGTAGCAGACACTGACTGGACGAGATAGTACCCCCTCTCCTGTTCCACAACTAAATAACAATGTATACTTGTATACGTTATGATTCATATGCCCAGCCAGTTAGCTCAGTTGGTTGTGAGCTGGGATGTCACTCGATTTCCGGGCTGAGCAGGACTAGTCCTTACATGACTTTTGGCTATATTTATTCGTTCTCCATCTCTGATTCATGTGGAGAAACTGCCAAGTGCTTGCGAAGGGCACGTTAGTACTGGTATATAATTAATTCCAGGAAAACACGTTAGGTCAAATGACCGCCATAAATAACTGAAACATATTGAAGAATGGTGTAAAACCCGATAGAACAGATCAGATCCAAAGCGATGTACCCAGTAGATGGAGTTCATTGAAGTCTAGCTTGTTTGTATTTTTCCTTCAGTTCACAAGAACAAGGAAAGCATCGAATTGTGTTTTGTATGCTATAAACAACTGCTGAACATCAACAACTGTCATAACATCGGTCAGCGTGATTGTTTTACCATTTCAAACAGTGTTTTGTGTCGGAAAATCAGTATAAAAATAGTCCATGACTATTACAAGTACGTTCTATATGTCACAATTTACAATAGATCGTCCATCGGTTTGACCTTTAACGACCAATTAAGTTGTGTTGGTATCTATTTTAGTTTGCCCGATGATTTTATTGACTCGCGCATTGTCCACACGAACTAAAAACGTGACAAAGTATTTTCACAAAAATGAATTAGTCTGATGTTAGTCCTCTAAGAATACAGTGTCATTAAAGAAGTCTGGTATATCTACCCAGATTGTATTGCTTATACTTATAAGGTACTCAATACTAGTACGCGTGCATTTAATTTAATGTTTAAAAAATGAAAGTTTCACATCACATTTTCAAATTGTGTGTATATTATTGACAACGTATTTCTAATTTGCAGTAATGTAAACAATCGACGAACGAAAATTTTCATTGTTTAAAAAATGATTTCAGGATGCCTACGTATATTTAATCGTTTGCGAACACTAGCAATCAGACATTTGGTCTTTATTTAGTAGACAGTAATAACTTAATTAGAAAAACAAAATACCAAGTCGCCTGATTTTATTTCATTTCGGAAGATATGTTCTGTATAATGACATTAAGTAATGAATGTCAAAATGTAATGAAATTGTAATTTCCATTTTATGGGAAATTAGGCTAATGAATACATTTTGGCATTTTTTGAAATACATAATGATTCATCATAGTAAATTCATATACAACTTTATATTTTAAGGTATGTTATTCACTATTAAGATGATACATTCTGAATAGATATGTTTAGGGACAGACCGTTTGACTGACTTAGAAGAACTTAGAAGAGTGGTCCTCTCTTGAGCAACAACCTCTCCAGAGTGGCCCTCTCTTGAGCAACAACCTCTCCGGAGTGGCTCTCTTAAACAATAACCTCTTTTTAACAATATTGCCTCTGTACGACAATCAAAATTAGTGTCGCCCAAAGGAAGTTGCTCTGGAGAGATTGCATTGTATTGTCATAGTAAGAAATGCATACATATTAGGAAATCATCGATATGTTTGTTGTTTATTTTATAAGATGAAATGGTGTGATGAATAATGTATGACATAAAAACGCCGTAAAATATTATTAATATGTGTTTATATCATCTCTTCGACAGATCTAGAGTCAATTGTCATAGTAAGTCTAAATTGGTGTAACATAATTGATACTTAATTACATTTACATGACAATTAATGACAATATCAAACTGTCAACAAAAACTGACCAATCAGCTCACTGGATATTAGTTTATACTACAAATGATATTGACCGCGCGTAAATGTTTACCAAAATAAATTCGTAGAAAACATTATATGATATTTTCCAACTTTCTGAAGAAAGATTAAGTATTAACCACTTATAACTGTCGCCATGCACTCTTTAACCATTGCCATGAATACTATGAACATGGACAGCACTGAGGGGTGTGTTGGAGGCGCAAATGACAGAAACCGTTCCAAAATATTGTTATTCTGGTTCCTTTAAGAAAAATTAAACCATGGTCACAAATACTTTGCCAATCTACAAACAGACTTCATCAGTGTCAACTAAATAGTTTTAATGATTATCTATGAGACAATAAAAAAAATTCCTTTCCACATGACCAAATGAAACTGACATTAAGGCGGAAAGCATCCGGTAATTTAAAAAGACAGGCGAGTCACTAAATATTTTACAATATGGATTATTTTCTTGCAAAGACTGGATAATTATTTTTCAGCGCAGCCGTACTTACATGGTTTTGCTATTTGCTTATCAATGTTTTGTAAACCAATCAAATCTTACGTTAACCACCAAGCCAATTTCTCTTCAACCGAACAACGTCTGTAACCTTGACGCGGATTGGTTAACCTATCGGTAAAGAGTACGTTACCTTACCAAAATACACTGAATTTCGGTGAATTTGAGTGCCCAGCAATCGTAACATCTCGGCATTGTTTTATGTTGCACAACAAATATTAACATTCAAATTGCGCCGACCGCCTTTTTCAAGATGTTTTTTTTGTTATTACTAATTCGAAGTATATTAACATTAGATTTTAATGATTTTGCTACAAGCACTGATTTTGAGCTATTCGATATCTTAAACACAGTAAATTGGAAAATTACCCCTTATAACGTCTTGCCTCGAAATAGTCCTTAGTATCTGGACTTTCAGGGACAAATGTTCACAATGCTATAGATTCATGTATCGTATGTTAATCAGCTGTTTAACATTATTCAAATATATATGCACATATTGCGCAATGTTCGCTCACCATAAGACTGTAGACAATTAAACTAACAACATACAGACGAATAAATGTATTTTATAATGAATTTAGTCTTGCATTTTCAATGACAGAAACTGCGACTTAAACTGAATTTTGGAAAATATGTATAAAAAATGATAATATATGCATTTTATGTCATAATTATTCATGACGTAGATTTTTTAATTTTTTAAAAGTCCTATGCCACAAAGGAGAAGGGATGCTATCAGTTATGTGACCCACTTGCATGTTCAGTGTACCAAACACACATACAGACATATATTATTGTAAGGAACACGGGATCGACAATGCAGTGAATATGGTACAGAAAATAATTATAAGTTCCTTTATTTTAAGAAGGTTTTATATGAAGTAATGAATACTATTAAATTAGAACATATCTTTTATCGGCGCAGCCGTACTAACATGGTTTTGCTATTTGCATATCAGTGTTGTCTAAACTAATCAAATCTTACGTTAACCATCAAGCCGATTTCTATTCAACCGAACAACGTTTGTAACCTTGACGCGGATTGTTAACCTTTCAATAAAGGGTACCTTACCTTACCGAAATCCGCTGAATTTCGGTGATTTTACCGAAATCCATTTTGATCTGGAGTGACCGGCAATCGTAGCATCTCGGTATTGTTTTATGTTGCACAACAAATCTTAACCTTCAAATTGCGCCGACCATCCTTTTTTCAAGATATACTAAGCAGATGAATTGTTGACTGGGCCACGTGAGTTGACACATCAAGGTAATAAAATGCAAAAATAGAAAGTTACACAAAAACAAACATCGTAAGACCGAGATATCTATTCATTAATTTACAACATAGGTCAATGTATCTATACAATGCAGTCTATTATTTTCACGAGGGCCCTTTCACCTGTAAGAGGAGACGTTAATTATGTAAACAATCGCATGCTAGTGTCAATGAAGGGCGGACTTTTTTGTCTTTTGATGACATTAATTATACGGAGTTTCGTTTCTTAGCAAAATGTTTACGTACATAGAATCAACAGGGCGTGTATGAGCAGGGTACTTAAGGCCGGGGCGACTACGCTCGGTATCCATTCCAAACTGAGGAGCAAACATGAAAGGACTTATCATATGTATACTTGTGGTAGTAGCAGGTAAACAGGGACTCATTTTTTTCCATTTATTATTTAGTAACTATTTGAATAAAATCATATTTTTTATCAATTTAAGGTTTGTTTTAACAAATAATATATTCCATGTTATTGTTATTAGTTTCATTTTATTGTATCAATAAATTATGATTTTATGTTGTTTTAACGTTGTATATTGCATATTTGTATCAATAAATTATGATTTTATGTTGTTTTAACGTTGTATATTGCATATTTGTATCAATAAATTATGATTTATGTTGTTTTAACGTTGTATATTGCATATTTTATGTATTATCTGTCATCTGTCCGAAATCGTACATTAAATTGTTAATTATATGTTAATTATGTAAATAAGCTAGTTACGCGGTGTGAGTTGTTGTAGATGTATAATTTACACTAAAACGACCATGACTCGGACACAATTTATTAGTACGACCTTGTATGATTTTCATTCTTTTTTAATTAGAAAATACTGATTTTTTTATATTTGGAACAATATGAATTATTCACGCTGCACAAACATAATATATAAACGGTCAAAATGCATTTAATCGAATGAGATTTTTTTATCACAAAATGTACTGAAAATTACTTTTTATATTGTTGAGCAATACGAGGTCATGGGATGCCGGGTTACCTATTATTTTCTGTATTATTGTATAATTAAAGTCTACAAAAAAACATTGAACATTCTTTGGTAAGTAAAATCAATTGATAAAATAACTATTGTCCTTTGGAATTCTTTGCCGATCCCTTATCCGATAATTGTGATATTGTCATTTTCTTTCTGTAATTCTTTGCACGGTTAATCAGTTCAATATGAAGAACACGTATTTCGAGTTAGATTAATGATTCGTTTGACAACTACTCACCAATGTCCCGTTTGTATAACGTTTCAGACAAAAAAATGGATAACAAGCCACTAATTATCACTATAAAAATTGCATTAAACTAAAATAATCCTAGTATGTTCAGATATTGTTCGTTACTACGTTTGACACATGAATGATATTTAAGTTTTGATAAATTTCACTTACATATTCTTGGATTTTTTAACGGTGACATTTTAAAACATTTGTATATAGTACTGTTCAACCTTCCTTTGCGGAAAATCTTTGGGTGATTTGACGGTCGTGTAGTTCTATATGTATCATTGAGTTATTTTCCCGAGCGCGCATTGTCATCGTTATTTTCGGCATGTAGCTACCAATTGATAGTTTTGGAAATAATATGTATGACATACGCCTATTTAATGAGATATACACATTTAACATACAATCTTAAATAAACATTTGAAAACTGCATTATACAACATATCTAAATATTTTATACCGATTTTTTTTGGTCAAATGTAGCTATAGACATACATAAATGCTAAAATCTGAGAAAATAAATTTAACAATGGTATGTCAGTTCAAATTGTATGATTCCTTGTAACCGAATATGTAGCATTGATAGTGCGATATGTATATAGATACGTACAGTATATGTCTAATGAAAATATGTAATTTGGATTATCTTTTCAACATTGGTATCTTACTTCAGTCATTATGAATAAATATATTTTACAAGTACGAAAATACATTCTTTGAGTGTGCGGTACGTTAATATGAAGAACACGAAAAAGAACAGAATAATGTCCGATTCGAACAAAGTATTGTTTTGTTTTCGTTATTTTATGTGTGTTGAGTATTTAACATTGGATTGGTGTATTGTATCCATCGCTGGTGCTGTCTTACCACACGGCGAGGCGTCTGAGACACCAAAGGTAACGCCAACAGGTTCAAGGTCAGCAAAATATGTTACGTCAAGGTCGTCAGTAAAAACACATTTTGAGCGATCATATCGAGCAAACCTCGTTCATAAACCAATCGGTCACATATATTATATATTTGGTATCATAATGGTATTTTAATGGCTTTTCACGGCATTTAAAGATATATTTGGCCCATCTAAATATATAATATTTGAACAGGTTCCATCTAGTGTTGTTGTTCGTCATTTAAAACATCTCTAATAAGAACAATTGCAATATTTTACCAAAATTCTTATTACATGAACAAGTGTGTATCAAGTCACGAACATACAAAACCAGCTTGCTAAAAAAACTAGCAGTTTAATTACAAACGTCTGTTTTGACAAATACAGAGGAACACATCATTAGTGTATTGTTTTATATTGCAGATTTGTTAACATTTTAACCCTATAATAAATATGTTTCATGATTCTTCATGTGAGAAAATAAAGAAAAAAATGAGCATGATATCTTGAGGGTATTATCCAACCATACTTGGTGGACAAGGAAAGTCGACAGTATAGCAAAATATTCTTTCCGTGCTGAAACCACTCAGCGGTTCTAATATTCAGTCACCCTGCGCGTACCGGATATACGACAGAAAATTGCCATAAATCTGCAAAATAAACTGAACCTTCCAACCCCCCTCCCCCAGTATTTGTACTGACAGTTCCAAGGCTGTATATCGCTGTATGGTTGTTATTTCTTATTTTGTTTTAAATGTATGTTAAATGTCCCTTCCCCCTGTGCATATATAGTGATCATGTTATTTTCTCCCTAGTATCGGCCTATTGTTGCCAGCTGTCTTGACTAGTCATGTGATATTTTCCATCCATTAATCCCCCAATGTTGTCCACTATGATTCTCCTAGTTATCCCTTATGGTCAGTCAGGCCATTCCTGGCGCCCCTGTTCCCTTACGTGTGTGTCATTGAGCCACCACAAGTGCCTTATGTGTTATGGTTGTTGTTTTCACGGAGGTCTGTGTGGGGAGGCAACTGTCTTATGTACGTGGCGTTCCCTGTAGCAACTTCGTTTCTCTCTATCACAATGGCGATAAAGCGCCGGATGACGATCAGCTGTTATTTTTCCAACTCCTTGCCAATCGGCCATGTTAGCTAATATTATCATGAGAAAGCCGATTGCGGAGGCACGCTACATCTCACCTAATCAAACCGCAGCCGAATGTGGTTAGGGGACGGCGGTACAAATTTCATTTTCACAAATGAAGTAAAAATAATCGAGTTGTACATAAACCACTGGGCGACCTTGATGCTTTCAAAGTTTTTTAATGTTTCGTAAAAAATAGTAATGCCATGATTCAGTCTTTTTTAAGTGAACATTTTCTTCAATGACATTTCAGAGTTGACAGTTTAAGGTAAAAAAGAAATGCTTAATGCTATAATTTGTTACTACTTTTAGTCTGTGACATTCGTAACAAAAAGATCGTCCGGTGTTTAAACCAGCTGTCGGTTGACAAAAACAATAATTGTCTAAATGTTATATCAAAGAACGTGAAAAGTAATGTGACATTTATCTAAACGTGTGACACACGACGACGTTCAACAAACATACTCGCGTGCTATAATGCGTGGGCGAACATTTTTACGAGTCAATCATGTTCGAGCGATACAAATCAATAATATTATTACTGACATGACAAGAATTAATTATGTAGTCATAAACTCGTTAGTTACTGTCCCTCAACATGACTGCTGCCACCCACGCATAGCTAAATCGGTAACAAGGGGATATGTGCCCGGTCAGTCCATTGCTCACCTTTGCGGGCAAGCGAACGATGTCAACATTGTTATTACTCACAATGAAACACTACGATCGCATACTGTGACATAATTTGTCATATTTCCGAAATTATGTACCAATCGTCAGAGTTTGATCGAAATGCGTCAACAAATATTTAGAATAAGATAACTAATTGTTTGTACTAGGGCTGTCAGCGGTTAACCGGTAAACCGCGCGAAAATCCGATTATCGTTTAGTAAACTCATTAACCGCTTTATCGAAATAAACACTGCCACATATAGCTGAATAACTATACGTTGTATACATTTCAATTAAGCTAATGCACGCTGACAAGTTGTCTTTAATTGCACACTTTATTTGGACATATAAACATGGATTTTTTATTAAGAATATATTTTAATAGGTTCAAAGTGAAACGGCATGTTGTAATATTGCCTTTGACTATTTACGTTTACCAAATACGTTGACATACGACCTGTACATGTATTATAAATGTACCTGTAAATAGACAGAATTGAAATTAAATTTACATCGTAGACGAACAACTCATTAAGATGGGATACTTGAATAGGTGTTCGTAACAGATGGCACGTTTGCATTGGCAGATTTCTGTAATTTGTATCGACTTATTTCACTCCACTTTTACATAAACGACTCATTAAAATGCACTCGAATACATAAGTGCAATACGCTCTCACATGTATCTAGGTATATGTTATAGTATCATTCTTGTGTTAAATTTCATTTAACGATGAATGTTTGTGTTCTCTAACCGATCGATAGATTTTTCGGCTAACCGGTCAGCAAAGCAATCGAATATTCCCATCAATAATTGGTACATTTGTTTGTCATCAATGATCACTGTCCGAACTGTAGTCATCCAATATATCTACAGTTTATTAATTAACTTATAATGCATGTAAATATTTTTATTTCAGTTACTGCTGTTAGATCACAGGGTCCTCCAACTCAGACAAAGAAAGGTACACGCCCTGTTCGCCGAAATGATAACCCAGACGTAGGTCTTCCTTCCGGTGCTGATGTTCCTGATGGTCGCCGTCGCGTTCCTGGTGCCGCACCACCACCACCTGCTGCTCGACCAGCTGTCAGACCTGCTGTCAGACCTGCTGTCAGACCCGCTACAAGGCCAGTTGCCAGACTTGCACCCATGCCAGTTGCCAGACCTGCCCCCATGCCAGTTGCCAGACCTGCCCCCATGCCAGCTGCCAAACCCGCTGCTAGACCCGCAGCCAGACCCGCAGTCCGCCCAGTGGTAACAAGGACCAAAGCTGGTCCACCACCACCACGTCGCAACGACAACCCAGATTTCGGACTCCCATCTGGTAGAGACTTCCCAGACGCAGGTTTCAAACGTGCATTTGCCCCATCCCCAGCACCATACAACCCACCAGTACCAGCACCATACAACCCACCAGCACTAGCTCCATACAACCCACCAGCACTAGCTCCATACAAACCACCAGTGCCTGCAGCACCAACAGCACCCACATACGACTGTGACTATTTTTGTCAATTTGACGGCTTCAAGCCAGTTTGTACAATCTACGGCAACGAGTACGACAATGACTGTTACCGATATTGCAGGTAAGTTTTACATGTACCATTATTCTGTCAACAAGTGGATATTTTTTACCAACATTCCGTCAATTTGTGGTTAGTTTTACCAATATATCGTCAAATCGTGGTTAGTTTTACCAATATGCCGTCAAATTGTGGTTAGTTTTACAAATATGTCGTCAACTTGTGATTAGTTTTACCAATATTCCGTCAAATTGTGGTTAGTTTTACCAATATATCGTCAAATCGTGGTTAGTTTTACCAATATGCCGTCAAATTGTGGTTAGTTTTACCAACATTCCGTCAATTTGTGGTTAGTTTTACCAACATTCCGTCAAATTGTGGTTAGTTTTACCAATATTCCGTCAATTTGTGGTTAGTTTTACCAACATTCCGTCAATTTGTGGTTAGTTTTACCAACATTCCGTCAAATTGTGGTTAGTTTTACCAATATTCCGTCAATTTGTGGTTAGTTTTACCAACATTCCGTCAATTTGTGGTTAGTTTTACCAACATTCCGTCAAATTGTGGTTAGTTTTACCAACATTCCGTCAATTTGTGGTTAGTTTTACCAATATATCGTCAAATAGTGGTTTGTTTTACCAATATGCCGTCAAATTGTGGTTAGTTTTACCAATATGCCGTCAACTTGTGATTAGTTTTACCAATATGCCGTCAATTTGTGGTTAGTTTTACCAATATGCCGTCAATTTGTGGTTAGTTTTACCAATATTCCGTCAACGTGTGGTTAGTTTTACCAATATGCCGTCAAATTGCGGTTAGTTTTACCAATATTCCGTCAACTTGTGGTTAGTTAACCAATATTCCGTCAACGTGTGGTTAGTTTTACCTTTATTCCGTCAACGTGTGGTTAGTTAACCAATATTCCGTCAACGTGTGGTTAGTTAACCAATATTCCGTCAACGTGTGGTTAGTTTTACCTTTATTCCGTCAACTTGTGGTTAGTTTTACCAATATTCCGTCAAATTGTGGTTAGTTTTACCAACATTCCGTCAATTTGTGGTTAGTTTTACCAATATATCGTCAAATCGTGGTTAGTTTTACCAATATGCCGTCAAATTGTGGTTAGTTTTACCAATATGCCGTCAACTTGTGATTAGTTTTATCAATATTCCGTCAAATTGCGGTTAGTTTTACCAATATTCCGTCAACGTGTGGTTAGTTTTACCAATATTCCGTCAATTTGTGGTTAGTTTTACCAATATTCCGTCAACGTGTGGTTAGTTTTACCAATATGCCGTCAATTTGTGGTTAGTTTTACCAATATTCCGTCAACGTGTGGTTAGTTTTACCAATATGCCGTCAAATTGCGGTTAGTTTTACCAATATTCCGTCAACTTGTGGTTAGTTAACCAATATTCCGTCAACGTGTGGTTAGTTTTACCTTTATTCCGTCAACGTGTGGTTAGTTAACCAATATTCCGTCAACGTGTGGTTAGTTAACCAATATTCCGTCAACGTGTGGTTAGTTTTACCTTTATTCCGTCAACTTGTGGTTAGTTTTACCAATATTCCGTCAACTTGTGGTTAGTTTTACCTATTTTCCGTCAAATTGTGGTTAATTTAATCAATATTCCGTCAATTTTCATAAATGACAGTCAGAGCATTGCTCCAAGGTACATTTTACAAAAACTTATGGCGTTGTGAACATAATTATTCACTGTTTGCGTAACAAATGTAATTCATCTTAATACAAATTTACAATGAACATTGGGAAGGATGTGAAATCATTGGAAACCGCTACTTGGTAATGGCAGATTGTCTGTAGAAACCTTTCGTGCAACAAAGAGTAATTTAATTAAGCTTTATTACATAGCCTTGGTCAAAGATCGACTGACGCTTAACACATAATAGGTTGGTTTTACGTATGGTGTTCTGTTTGACAACATCTTCGACAGTCTGAACATTTACGAAGTATTTTCATTGATAACAGAATTTAATCAGAAAATGATTTAAAACATGATTGTATTCCAGAGATATTTTCATTACATTTTTCTTAATTATTGTTTCAGAAATGAACCACGTGACTGTGAGAACACGTGCCCATGTAACAAGGGAGCACCAACCCCTGTGTCAGACCCAATCGTCGGCAACCCATGGGCTGATCCTTGTGATTACTGTGCAACTGAAGGATATGACCCAGTGTGCGTTGATGACGAGAAGACTATGCAAAATGAATGCTACGCTCGTTGCGAGTACGTATATCCAATCTTTGTTTAATGAAACATACAGTAAAATAAGACAATTTCGTCATGAGTTAATCTTGGCTATTTTTACGAGATCATTATATTAGTGGAGATAAATGCTCGCTTAATAGTGTTGCGCTAATTTTACGAAAAAACTGTAGACTCAAATATTTTATCTCGCGAAACAACCCGATAACTTCGCTTCGCGTAAAAATTGGTCCCCGCTGAATATCTGATTTTAAAGCATTTATTTTTACCTCGATTACAAAACAAGTTGTTATAACTTAATATTTTAATCACACTGGGTGACTGTTTTCTGAATTTCTAATCAGCCCTGCGTTCAGTAAAGGTATTTGTGGCTCACGTTTCGTAACGTTCGCAATTTGGTTCCCCGTGTGCAGTATTGTGATACGGTGGACCAGGGATACAAATCAAAACATGAGCAGCTGTTAGCCGTAACTGAACGCAGGGCAGTAATCATGTCTAACGCATGGATGGTGACGTCCGCGGAAAAATCTCGCTTAAGTAGTGGAATTCGAATACATGACATTCAAAGTTCCGGAGCTCTGTCGCAGCTAATCCTAAATGTCTCTCACGTATAATTTTTATAACAAATTTCTACGGTCCAAATCTAAGCCCTATATGCGCACATGTGTGTACAGATGTAGAGATTTAGGCGAAATATACTTCGTGAAGTACAGCGGAGGCCTCCAAAACGAACACGTTCCGGACCAAAGAAAACAATCGGTTAAGAGGGGTTTCGGTTAAGAGGGTTTTGTTAGTTGGAAGTCCAGTTTGTCTAAATTTGGGCATTCTCAGTAATTGTTAAATAACTTAATGTTGAAGATCCTGTGAACATGGTTGCCAATTTTGGGGGTAGGTGCACCTACCCCTTTCCAAGCAAGTCGCACTACACATAAATTGATTTAACTGATGTTCAAATATATATGACCAAGCCAATTTTGAGGAAAATGTAACAATTACGAGTGTTAAAATCTTCAACAGTGTTGGGACATCATGTGGTTTAACGCATTTTAGTCTTCCTACTTGATGATATATAATAAGACTACCCATGGTTCTGAAACAAGGCGGTATTTGAAGTAAGGTGGTCGGATTATCGAATTTGAAACTTTTATTCGTAGCAGAATAGTATTGATTTTGACCTACATTTTATACCTATCAAATGTTGTATATTTCTTGTTAGTGATGTGGTCTTCATTTCGAAGTGGTCTTTAAGTGACAGTTTATTGTGCATCTACTTCTATATCATATAACATATTTTTATTCATGTTTTAGGGGTAAGACACCCACCTGCTCTTCTTCCTGCCCATGTTAGATGGGTGGTGTTTGGGGAGACAAAAATGTTCGATGAAGACCAGAGAGAAACCGGAAAAGATCTTATGACGTCACTTCTCGTGCCAGTATTGTCTCGTGTTAACGTTCTGGGACACTTTCTCAGCATGTTGTTGTTGTTGTTTCGTTCTATGTTTTGCAGTTCGAAGAAAATAAAAATGAAGTGTATCTTAATTGTCTCCTGGTATTTCTATGAACTGTTCTTCCATTGCAAACTTGAAATACAATAACAGTATGAGCAAACCACATACCAAGTTCTCCATCCTAACATAGATTCAATACGTAGAACGTGGTTTGCCATACTTTAACCTCAATCAACCTCAATAATACGACAACTATTGTTTCTGAAGAAAGTTGGGCTTAGTTGTGAGAAGGTCTGAATATCGAAGTTAAATATGGAAGAAAATTAAAAAACTTTTCCACCAAAATATGGTCTTAATAGTGAGATGATCTTAATTTCAAGGTGGTCTTTGAGTGAGATTTTTTTCTGTGCATAGTTGACCAAAAGATCATAGTTTAATCATCACATTCACCAGCATGGTTTATTATAATAAATATTTTAAACAGATAATGTCAAATTCAGTAACCATACATACATTGTGTCTGCACTTTGTTTTTGATAAGCTACGCTCCCGGAAGCCCGCTGCGCACCCAGCGCACGCCCCCTAAAATCCCACAACCTTACATGTATGTCCGAGTATGAATAAAAAAAACACACAGAGAACTTTATTTGTATGATTTTTAAATTAAAAAAACGCGTGATTCTGATTTATTGTAGCTTTATAATTTATGTTCAATAACCTGAAATCAAGCAATAAAACACTATGTACAGTAGTACATGGCGGCTGACCAGGGGTAGAACTAAGTAAGCCACATTCACTGTGCTAGTAATTCATCAAATCAGTATATAAAACAGAAATATCAACCTGAAGTTCTGCTTGCAGGCAAGGTTGACTGTATTTGATAGCAAACGTGACGACCTCAACCACGTGGTTTTCCACTAGACCCAGTTCATGTTTCGCCTTATCGCACTGACTGTACCTTGATCATGATTGACATCTCGACTGCACTGAAGTGGGCTGTTCTTGACAACCGTCTTGCAGTAGATTAATAAAGTATCATCATTTTTAATAAAAACAGACTGTTTAGTGGTAAAATATGATGTAATTAATAAAAAAGAAGTCTTCAGTACGTAAATGAGTACTATAAACATGATACCTCCTTGATGTGAGTGCATCTGCTTGACAGTCCAGAAAGATTGTCATTTATCACATTTTACCATTTACATCGTACTTTTAACACTAAATGTCGTTAATTTATAGCAACCTATGGGAGTTTCTTTTTATATTACTTTTTATCATAGGCCTACATAACCAAGTCTTGGATACTATTAAAGAGTATCGACAATGTACAGAATAACGTGGTAGTTCATTCAACTGCCAATCTGGAGATGGTAGGTTCAAACCCTGGGTGGGGTGTATGTTCTCTGGGACAATTAAACTGCAGATAATGCATTCACAGTTATTTGTCCACCACCTCTGATTCACGTTGGGAAGTTGTTTTGTGTAAGAACAAATTAGTAATGGTTGGAATTCCAGGCACACTGGTTAGATCAACTGGTTGCCGTATATGACTGAAATATTGTTGAAAACAACCGTCGTTGATTATTGACCATTTTTGAAAGGTAATACTTCAGTGTGGAAGGTAGACATTAAGATGAAATGGCTTTTTAACAAAGCCGCTAATAAAGGGAGATCACTTGTGGTAGTTGTCCAAGAAAGCTGTACATGGGCGTACAACTCTAACACATAAACAGCATACCAAGACATAATATGCAAAATTCTATTGATATATTAATAATTTAAATAATATTTGGTCTGATTGGGTACCATTCACCTTATTGCAACTAATTCATGAATTTTGACATGTTATTTCTGGCATCAATGTGCCTATCAATTAATTTATGATTGCCTTATTGCAACTTGAAAGTAATGTACGTAGTAACTAGTTATGGCAACATGTGGGACAGTGACATTATTACAGACAAGTAATTCTTTATAATTATGCTAAAGATTAATTGTTCATACCACTGAACAAATTGTATAGCAATCATGGTATTCATGACTTGCAGAAATAAATGCGTAATATTGAGAGAAAGGAATTTCTAAGTGGAAGTAATTGCGGAGATCTGATCATTTAAAAAAAATACAAGTCGTCCAGACGTAAGCAATCCTGACAAGCATTACATAAGAACAGTCAAAGTTCACATACCATATTTACATATAAAAAGTTCACATACCATATTTACATATAAAAAGTTCAAAAATAACAAAGGAAAATACTCAGAAATATAGAAATTTCATATTTTATTATTCACATGTTTATTGAACAGTAGGATGTAAGTGACATTATTATGGCATAACAATATATTAGAAGATTATTAATTCAGACCGAGTACATATTGGTTTCATTGTCAGCTAAACAACATATATATCTGGAACGAAATTTTAACATGTTTTTCAATGCAAGCAAACACTTCAAAAATACAAAGAAGATATCATTTTTCAATGTATACAACTATGGATAAATTTGTTTGGCACTAAGTTTCCAAGTCATGCTTTTGCTAAAAAATTTCTTAGATGTGTTGCCGAGTATACCATGTTGGCCACAATCCCTTTTTCCTTATTAAAGGGTCAGAAAAGGTAACTTAAACATCCTTTTAAATTGTTTCAAAAAAGCAAATGTCCCTTAAAATGGCACAATAAAAGTCAAAAAATATTTCTAAGGAATAAGTTTTGACACCTGAATCAACAAATATAGCCAAAATATGCAGGGATTTCCCGGACGCAGAAATCTTGAGTCCCTGACTCCCTTTTCTTTCTAGGGACTCCCATTTTCCAATGACTGAGCATCCCTGGGACCCCTAAAATAAATCTTTGTCAAGTATAAACTGCATATTTTGGGACCCTACAACTTTACTAAGGACCCCTAATTGTCAAACACGAGGGTCCAGAGACCCTTTGCTGAAAATCCTTAGGAAAACCCTGAATATGGTAGATAATTTACAATGATATGTGAAGTAAATGTGTTACTATGAGACCCAGATTGATATTTTGTTAAATATATTATTATAACAGTGATTAATCTTTAGTAAATACTTTTAAATAAAGGTAACACAAATTTGATATCTTTATCAAAATTGCTTTGCTTTTCGTAGCAAGCAGAATTTGTACAACTTACAAAATATAACAATAGATAAGTATGACACAAAACATGTGACCATATGTTTATAAGCTTATTCAGTAGATATCTATACACTTGTCAATACATGTATATATTTTCGCAACAATTTTTTCAATTTCATTTTTAGACAAATAAAAATTCTTAGAACTGTAAAGTACCAAATACCAGCTGAGCTGGAAATCTTATTGTGTGGTAGCACAACTTAAGGACTTCACAAAAATAATGAAAAAAAGGCCAATATTGGCAAATTTTGCAAATCAGTATATAGGCTATATTGATTATACTAAAGTGAGATAACTAAATTAACATTCTATATTACAGACTAAATGTCTTTAATGAAAAATAAAGTTATTAATGGATTTGATAAAATTCTTTTTCTTGCTATAAGACTTGCTGTTTGAGTTTATTGTGTTATTTCTGCATTGAATCCAACTTTCTTACATTTAATATGCTTGTAATTCTAACCAACCAAAGTGAATCTATTAAATTCAAAATTATAAAAAATGCATCAAGTCCCTTTAACATACATGTATTATAACAAAAAAACTTAACATTACATAGAGAGAAGTAAAAACATGAGAGATAAAATGTATACAAATCATCTTGTTTCTATACCTACTCGGACATACATTGAATTATCAACAAAGAAAATGGTAATGAAATGATAGTTGATGTACCCAGTAGGTCATGTTGCATATTTGACACAAAACTATTGTAGCAGCCGCTTGTCTATAACCGAGTAACATTCGTTTTGTGCAAAACACTCTACATGAACATTCAAGCACCTACATATGAAAAGTTAACCCCCATATTCTACTAATAACGAACATCCCTGAACAAAAAAATAAAACTAGATGTGTCCATATGACACAGATGCCCCCGCTATAAGCTTTCATGGTGAGAAAGGGCCATAACTCCTCCAAACATTGTTGGGTTGTAACTGAAATCGAACTTGACCTGCATTTTATTATCCTATGCATACATATATATATGTGCCCAATATGAATGGAATCCATCAATCCTTTCATTTATTAATTGAAAATGTTCTCACAAAGGCGGATGTACGGAAGGACAACGGTAACATTTTATGCCCCTTTGCCATTAGTTGAATGGTGGGCATGAAGAAAAATGAGATTCAACAATCTGCAAAATATTGTTAATAAACTGATATAAAACAAAAAATACAAATAATTCTGAGTATTGCCATCAACAAGAGCACCGCAAGCAGATGCAGACTCATCTAAGGATTACATCATCATTGAGACTTATACTTTCTCTGAAATTGAGCGTAACACAATATTTAGCATTTTTGCAAACGCTGACGACAACTTAGCTGCGACAGGAGCTCTTATATTTTCAAAACAGATGAGCTAAAAATTTGTTTATGATGCAAAAATGGCAATATTCGCATTATAATGTACAACAGAAATATCATAGGTAATTTCATGAAGCAATACATATCTGATGTCACATATACTTGGAGAGATGGTTTTCAACTTGAAAAATTAGTACATCAGGTTTCACAGGGTCACATCAAAACCAGAGAATATAAAGCAAATAGTAAACAATTTGAATCGAAACAAGCATAATCGAAGTATTCATTGGAATCCATATTCAATTTTGACATTACTACGACCTAGATCTTAGTCCTCCTGACCCCAAAAAATAATAGTGGTCATCTGCTGGCCACAGGCAATAAATTATTGTATAAAGTTTGCAGGCTGTAGGCCCAAGCATTACTCTATTTATTGAGTGGAGATCCATCGACAGAAGAACGTGTGTAAAACAACAAACAGAACTTCTTAGAATACATAATTAAAATATTATAGTGACAAGTACATAATGATGTCAAGACTCCATACAATATATATTATGAAGGATGTGTCAATATTTTACCTGAAATACATATCCCTGTAACAGAATGGCGGGACACACTAGCAGGAAGCTGTATACACTGATTTACTACAGCAAGAGGTGACATTTTACTATTCAACAATGATTCACAGTTATGAGAAGTTATTGAATTCAAAGTAAGAGTAAATAAATAATGAGAAGTCACATCAACAGTAAATAGTATTCTTATTTAAATTCAATCCGTGGGATAACCCTGTTTAATATACATTTGTATGTGTCAATTATTGTTCAGGAATGGAGACTATGGAATCCATTCTGCGAGAATATAAAAACTTCAGGAGGTTTTACAACTATTTGTACAGTCGTAATTCGGCTATATTCCCAATGCAATAAAGTAAATGTTTTCAGAATTTGAAAGTAAAAATTCCCAATAAATCTGAAGAAAAAAAATTGGGTCAATTTAGCCCCAAATTTACAAAGTTAGAGGCTTTTCTCTCACAGGCAGTTTATAAAATAGCAATTGTCCATCAGTTAATCACTACATCCTCTACTTATATTCCTAATATTTTGCTGTAATTGCTAGTCGTTTCCCAATTTCTAAGCTTAACGCGCAAAAAATCCCAATTTTAAGGGTATGGGTCATCATTCCAGAGTAGCCAAAATAAATCCTGAATCTCATTAGTTTTAATTCAATGAACTAAGGTTGAAAGTCATCGTCAGACCATGTCTGCATCAGAAATGGAGAGATGTTTGTTCTTTCTTCTAAGCATGTTCAGTTCCACATGAAATAGCTTTTGTTTACATATGGTAGAATTGCTCATTCAACAAAAAGCAACAATCGATACAAAACAAAATCATTTCAAATTTTGTTCATAATCGGTTTTGTTTTATCACATTATCAACTGATATAACAATATCCATATAAGAATATAAACACAATAATTTTTGACAACAAATTTTAAAAATAAAAACAACAAATCTGTGAACAGCAAATAACAGCTAAAATACACCAGAAGCAACTCTGAAGTTTTCCTCTGTTCAGATAGATCAACAAAAATACTTAATAAGGAAAATTGCACTAATATATATATAAAGTACAAAAACAAAACTGAGCGGTTAGTGCTTGAACAAACATAATTTTACTAATGAATCACAAAGGATTGCTAGTTAACAATACTAATTACACAATTCTGATGCATTATCACATGTATCAGCAGTAATCAATAAAGGCGCTCATTTAAAAACAAAGCTAGTTTCACACATGTCAAGGCACAACATTTCACACAGAGAAATAGCAGTATATAGTCCAATTTGTGTTCGATTTAAAAATGCATACATGTTTAAAAACAGTCTGTTCAGGAAATAATAAATTGCATTGAATTGTGTAAGAACATAAAGCTTAGTTGTTATAAAAACATACAAGCTTATTTGAATCACTGGTGAGTCTTCAAGGACAAAAACAGCAATAGTATCTAAGAGATGTGACCATGATATTTGCCAGGTTCAGACTCACAACCCCGGGATGAGATTGACAAAGAAAGAAACAAGCAATATGACCAGAACTGTATACTTATAGCAGAATACACCATCTACAAATAGCAGTACAAAACATCCAGGTTAGTATAAAACTCTGTCAAATTTCCTACTGTGTTGTGAAAACGTGGTCATTTTGCAGTTACCCCCACTACCCCGAAAATTCACATTTGATTTAAATCGAACCTAAAAATGAAGCAGGCAAAAAAAGCGACAATCCATCGTTTTGGGGTGAATTCTCATCCCTAACACCCTATCAGTTAAAGGCTTACACCAATTCCACGGAGCTATTCCTCATTTTATAAAAAGCAATTTATAAAAACTTGATTTTAGCACTTAAAGAAAGCATATCAGATTTTCTGCAATCTACATGTGTAGCCAAAACGTATATCACGATCCAACTTATAATGCAGAAATACATGATAAAAATAACAATAATTGCACTTTATATTTACACATTACAACAGTCAAAGACTCACACTATGGAAATGTCTGGGCCAAAGGTTTTCTAACTTAAGAACCATCTCAAGGCTCATATCTCAATAACATTCTCAACTTGTTCTGGTTGATTACTATTCTTTCCATATATGTTTTAGTTAACAAACATATTATATATATGTCACATACAGATTACAGTATGAATAATTGCATTATCATACCGCAAATAGCTTGAGAATATTTCAGAACTAAAATGAGATCAATCTCTAGTTTTGTTAACCCATGACCCTGGAATGGTCACTATAATACAAAATACTTGAACTTTTCTATGAGCAAAATAAAAAAATGCTTTTTAAAAAAAAACATGAAACATAAAGCAAGATTGAGCATAACACACTAATGTTAAATCTAAGTTGTGGAACAAAATTATTGTACATCACTTTTGGGAAAGAAGCAATTACAGTGAAACTTCCAAATACCGGACCCTCTAAAAACCGGAAACCTTTGAAAACCGCACGAATCTCAAAGTCCCGTTTTTTTTCGTCCTTTTTACTATATTTTTCACTTCTGAAAACCGGAACTTCTGAATTCCGAATACCAGACGATTTTTGAAGGTCAGTTTATATATATTACACAAAAATTGACTTCCGAAAACCGAATACAATTGTTTTGCACTAAACCTACAGGTATGCATTGTATAACTACCTAAAGTGGCATTACATATTTTATGTACTTATGCATGAACAAATTTTTTTTTACATATTTGGTAAGGAATGACAGTAGTTCTTATTTTGCTGAATTTTACATAATTTGCAATATATAACTCATAAATTCTTCAACCATATTTCCCTGTCACTGAACAACTAAAGACATAAACTGTTGATTTCTGACATGAAAACATATTCGAAATGTCTGCCTGATGCAATAAAACTTAATGTCATTCCCTATTTGTAATTAAAATGATAAATTAAAACATCGTGTATGATTTGTCAAAATCCCTACTTTCATTACGACGTTTAAATACGTAACTTTCAGTTCAGACACTTGTCACTACATGTATTAAACTCATAGAATATCTTTTTGTGAAATGAAATGCAATTTGGTGGGTTTTAAACTACCAGGTAGCCATCTGAGAAGAGTTAACAATATTTTAAAGCCACAACAAACACGTTACAACAATGTGTATACTTAAACAGTACACAAGGAAGACAGAACTTGCGGCAAGCACTTCAAACAATATAAACACAAACATACACTTATCACTACATGTTAAAACACAAATCTAAGAAGACACTGGTTTTATACAAATAACATTAAGTATCAACATCTTGTGTATAAAATAAATACAATAAGTATTTCTATTAACACACATTTTGAAGACATAACAATGATTAAAGCACATAGACACATATATGCTCCATACGTTGCTGTTAACAATTATATACTAATATTAATATACAATGTTAATTATTGCTAAAATTGAATAAGTTACTAACAGGAGATTCAACAGACACATTATCACTCACTGCAATATATTCCATGCAGAAGCAGAAAATGCAATGGCCTTGACATTAATAGTATTTTTGATCATGTATATCAGAATATTTCTTCATTTGATAAAGTAGTGAGACAAATTTCTTTCAGTATCAAGTTAGCTGCATGCACAGAGAATGTCATGAGTTCTTTCCCTTCATCTTTCTACAGTATATATTGACTCTATATAAGAGATAAAGGGAGATAACTCAAGACAATCTCCTGTGACTGCTTGCACAGAGAATGTCATGAGTTCTTTCCCTTTATCCTTCTAAGGTATATGTTGACTCTATATAAGAGATAAAGGGAGATAACTCATGACAATCTCCTGTGACTGCTTGCATGGCTTTGATAACAATATGTAACACTCAACATATCATCATATTTTGTCAGACACTATACAAGAAAATGCCTAACAGTTAATCAACAGTGACAGTCATAGTTACTAAGACAACCGAAGTAGATCAAGCAGCAATAGCAGAATCTTTTAACTACATGACTTGAAGAAAGGCAGCTCTGATGCAGATATCACTTCAAAATATGTATTATATGTATGTGTATGTATGAAAATTTCCAAAAAGACACGGATTGGACTGCTTACAGCAAACATATACAATAATATTGCACAAATTGCAAGCAACCGTATTTAAATCAACATTATTAATGTCTGAGATCGATTCTCGAGATTTACTTGGTATTTATAATCCCACCTACAGCTCTCTAAAAATTAAAGTTGAAAGCAAATTGAGCGGCAATAGTGAAACAATACTATCTGATTCTTTATTTATATGAGCGCGGCTGTACGGTTTCCACACTCTTCTTTAAGTGGCGTCATTTCCAGAAAACGTCACATGTGACGACACCATGTACTGACAGTAAGCAATATTTTCCCAATATGGCAATATGAAAACAAAGTGATCATAGGGAGTAAATATTGTTTCTTGCTTGCAAATAGAGACATCAAATGTTGCGTTTTCTTGAAATGAAGTCACTTACAGAATAGGTTGTAAATATATATGCAGCGCTCATATACAAATCGATTTGTTTCCTTCACCTCTCCATATAATCTCATAACATATCGAACTGTAACTACCTCCTCAAACAAATTAACAAATCCTTATCAAAGGAATCTAAAAATGATCCTATGTACAGATCACTTATTTCCTTTGAAGGAATTAGACTAGGTTTCCAGTCTAGTATGTAAAACTGTGTGTCTCTGACTGGTTCCTATTTCAGTTGTAACTGGTCTCTACCTGAGAAAGATGTGGTTCCCACTTCCAGCACTAAGACTTGGTTGGATCAAATTTAATCCAAGTTGGTATCTAGTGAGTCGGAGTGAGTGAGTATCTACCAGATAGAGTACTGGTTCCCTAAACAAACCAGGTAAGATTCAATATGCAACTGAAAGGTACCTTCAGTCTAATTCAGAATCAGTTTCAGACTCATCCTCTGACAGCATACTGTCCTGTAAAAACAAAAATAATAAAATAAAAAATTTACAAAATTGAAAACAAGCAGTTTTCCACTTCCAACAGAACCAAAAACACTGGTCATAATTCTTTATGCCAGAAATGAACATTGTTATTGCCACAAACTCATTAATAATAACAATGTCCAATTGAAGCCTGAACGTAGCATACCAAAGACATAAAAAACGGTACTGGTAGCAAGCTCTCTTTGCATTAAGCAGGAATAAGAATGCAAAATTTCAAAATCAGTTGAAAATTCGGCAAGGGGTCCTGGGGGCCGCTGAAACTCCTGGCCTTTTTAACATATAAGATGGCTTAAATTGTCTCAAATATGGCCCTTGCAAGCGTCAAATCAGAGGATTTAGGCGAATCAGCAGAAAATTATCATGCCCAATTAAGTGCATAAAGGTTATACCAGAGAATACAAGTCTAAGTAAGTATTACTGAATAATCCAAGAGCTACATACAATTCTGTCTGAGAACTAAAATCTTTTTTTTGGACAAATTCAGTCTTCACCATTAGAACTTAAATGCACATACCCATCCACCTTGCCCAATGATCCAACCAGCAAATCTATCTTCAATATATTTCAAGCTCAACTCTTTGATCTGCATGGCGAGTGCACCACTAGCCCCAGCCATCTGTACAGCTCGTTTAGTGATATGGAACACGGCAGCGACTTGAGCCCAGCCATCTCCATTACCCACCGAGTCTTGTACAGCTTCCTTGAAATGGTTATAAGTGACCAATCCTGAGATACGTAGTGCTGCAGTGCGGGCGTTGGCGGCCAGCTGTAAAATATAAATAATCACTTGAAATCAAATTTTGACCTAATCTTCCCTAAATTATGCATACAGATGCTAACAAAATAACTTTCCCTATTTGATCAACTTAGACTCAACCAACTTAGAAGAAAAAGACAAATATTGAGGCAAATTTGAACTTGACATTTTGAATCTCTTTAAAACTGGTCAAAAAGTCATCTAATGACATCGTCAGATTTAGTTGTATTTGTTACATTAACCGACACAGTATCTGAAGATGCAATACATAATACTGAAACCAAAAATTGCAGACAGTTTCAGACAAAAACTAACACAAAAGTATTATCATAAATTTGCCGAATATCTTTTAATAAATGTCTTTTCAGAAAGTGTGTATCTTACATTATATGATATATCATTCAAAGTTACCTTATCGTCCATATCATCAGCAAATCTTCGTAGTTCATCACGTATTTCTTGTTCTAGTGGTGTTAGATCTGTCTTCGTAATCTCTGGAATTTAGTAATGCATAGAAATTACTTGAAAAGCATGTCAGACATATTTACACAGGAAAATCAAGATCATTGTTCATGGCAACTATCTACAGGTAATTCATATTTCAACCCCTCGATAGTTCAGTGGTACAGCACTCGGGAGGTTACGGGTTCAATCACCACCCGGGTCATACCAAAGACCAAAAAAATGGTACCAGTGGCTACCTGCGGTCGAGGCTCACAACTCACCACTTAGCAGTCCAGCACTGGCTTCTCTCTTTAAGACTCTAATGGCTATGGATTCCATCAGGAATGAGGTGTCGAAAATTAATATAAGTTGTTAAAACTTGTTTCAACCTAAGGAAATTAGTATAAACAATGTAATTCATTTCAACACAATTTTATTTTTCAAAATAAAGTTCAATATACCAGCTGTATATACAATTGTTGCCATGCATATTAAGGACATGGCAATATAATTGAATATGGATGTCAGCAAATATTGCCAAGTTAAGTATTAGTGATTCCAACTTTATCTACAGAATGTGACATTATTTTTGTTCCTACTTATGAATGGCAGCATGTTAATCAAATAAAGAGACCTTACACTTTGTATGTAAATGTGGTTTTTTTTACTTTTCTCTTCTTGTACTTGTGAATTTATGTTTGAGAAACAACTTTCAATTCATATACAGTTTTTTTTATGTATGAGAAGAACTTCATATTGTTTAGTCCTAAAAAAATATTTTTGTTTCAGATTTCATGCCCAAATGAAATAGGATAGATATAAATAGAATATATGTTAAAAGACAAATCCCCTTTCCCTTTTCACATGGATAATGGTTAATCAAGGTGAATATAATGCTCTATAGCTGGAATACTCGTAAAGTGTCTAATAACTGGTCAGAAATATGAACCTAAAGAAAAATTCATACAAGAAATTATACCACAAAGAATAAAGTTTACCGAAAAGAAACAAGAGGCTTGTAAAACATTATGCCCCCCAGTGACCTTAACCTTCGACCTCGTGACCCCAAAATCAATAGGGTTCCTCTGCTACCCAAGGTGAATGTGTGGACCAAGTTTGAGGATGAAAGGTCAAGGGGTTCTTTAGTTATTGATCGGAAACGAAAAGGTTATTGACCGACGGATCGACAGACATACCGACTGACCGACATGTGCAAACCAATATGCCCTCTCTTCTTCGAAAGGGGCATAAAAATAGTAACACGTGAAAAATGTTCCAGGGTCAAGGAAGTAAGTAGAGTAGGTCGGGAAACCTGAAACACACGTATTTTTTACGCCTTATTGTATATATTGTTGTATATCATGTGTAAACTGTTGGACGTCATGCCTTATGTTGAATAAATATCTATCTATCTGTGCTCCAAGTTTAATCAGGTAGGACAGTCAAGATAAATCAATAACAAAATAGATTTCAAGATTTTGCAAGAACACGATATGTTCGGTTTATTCCTTTACTCTTTCTGTTGCATGGCACAGAATAAAAATGTAAGACTTATCATTACACAAATAAGTTTAAGCAACTAAATAAAATACATCCATTTCCAAAAATATTATTTTACCAGCAATATTTATCATTTTTTCCTTCGTCGACGCATTTCTGACTATCTGACAATTTATGCCACATTTCTGTTGCTAAACAACTAAATAAAAGTGCAAGATACGCTAGTTCTTACCTTCCTCAACACATTTCTGATCATCTGAAAGTTTGGATCTAGGACTAACAGATCTAGATCTGTCCAATTCCTTTTCAGTCATAAAATTATCGCCGATGTGAGCCAGTCGATTAGCGATCTTGCCATACAATTCATCTTTATGAGCTTCAGTCATATTAGACAAGTCATTATCATCTAATTCTGTAATAAATGTTCAAAAATTATACTAAATTTATGAAAACCAAAGTTGGTGAAAATGATATCAAGATTATACATTGAATGATTGAAACATATTCAAACATTAGGTCAGATTGTGCTAAATGTTAACAACGAATAACATCTTTGCAAATGTAAACCATGGATTGAGAACTCGAAACTTCATCATCAATCAATCTATTATACAAATTCACACCTTGCTCATTATTGAGGCTGTACAAATATCGTACTAAAATTAATTTCTTCCACTCAATTTTTCAACTTTTAAAACAGAAACCTTATATTTTTATTTTATAAACATATTGTATACCACATTTAATGAAGGAATGTTTCAATTCTGACATAAAAAAATGTCTACTCTTTGTGCTCAAGTCTATAACCAACTGAGTTTATTTCTCCTAACTGTTTGCGTGATAGAGTAGACTTGGAATTGATTCAATAATGTTTCAGGTAATGCAAAAACTGGGTGAGTCAACAAGAAGTGACCATAAATAGTATAGAGACCACAAAATGTTAGTTAGCCAAGAATGATATTTGTCTCCTATAACTGATGAAAAACAGTTGGGTTGATAGCAGCCCTTTTCTATGGCAAATTTGGTGCTGATATTGGGCCCCATTCCCCAAAGAAATAAGCATATATATTTTCCCCTACTTAGAACGAAAATTCCCATTCAGTAACAGTATTTAAAATTTTAGCCTTATAAATACCCAAATTCGGTGATTCTTGATGCAAATTTCCCCTATCAAAAAAACCCAGCCATACTTCCCCAAAAAGTGAAAATCAGGCTGAATAGGTAGGTATTTAATTGCTTATTTTATTTAGGGGTAATAAATACATAAATTATCAATATACCTCTGGAATCATCGGCAACATCTCCATCTGTTTCCATATGATCCCAATGTCCCACGTCTCTTATCAATCGTACCTTACCATGATCATCAACACGTTTCTCATGCACACACACTTCTTGATCAAACTCAAATGATTTGTTACGGGGAAGGTCTTTGCCTTGAGCATCAAAGTACAAGCGATCTATCATGTTACCGCCATAATCCACAATGTCCAGATAGCTTGAATGACGCTTCATGTCACTCTGATCTTCTTGCCTTGATACAACCTGTGAACAAAAAGTATAAGCTATCACATGTTTTGTTAGAACATCATAGGTTCCTAAAAACTAATCAAGAATGTAATAGAAGCCTCGTTTAAAGAGGTATCTGGCCCATCTGAGCATAAAATATTTGAACACGCTTCATCAAGCGTTATGGATACATTGGTTAAGACATCTTTAATACAAACAAATGCAATAAGTTACCAATTATAAAATGTTTTTTCATATTACCCACTTGCTAAATAAACTTGATTTTTTTTTTAATTTATAGACATTACAAACCTCTTTTTTCAACAAGTACAGAGGGAGTCATTATCAATACATATTTTGATATGCATATTTATTGATGTATAACTGTATGAAATATAATGTTTCATGTTTGTTTAAGAAAAAAATTAACAAAAAATGAGCATAATAATTATTACTTTAAAAATACACTACATACTTGTATAAATGAAGCTAGACAATTTGTTTCAGAACCAGAGGCATTAGCACTGGTTTATGAAGTAGACATATCTAAATAATACAAACAATTATGTAAGCACTATGCAAGTTTGTTTCTTAACATTCTTTTATCATTCCTTTATGTTCCACATATGCATTTTTACATTATCTGTTTTAATGGAATCCCTTATGGCAAAAGGGGAGGATTTTTCCATATTTTTGTTAAAGTACTGCCCTCTGCCAAAGACAAATATTTACCTGATTGGCAGTAAGTCTGTGTGAGTTTGGACCAACAGCATGGTCTTCTCCCGCAGAGAATTCAAATCCTTGTCCTCTACTATACATCTGTAAACGGCCATTCCTTGTGTCATCTTTTTCATCTACAGCTAGTTCTGATACTGCACCATGGTAATCATGTGCAGGAACAGAGACTGTACGTGAGTAGTCCACCTTGTCACAACCTGCTGCACTTTCTGATGATCTTGATCCTGATAAACCAAAAACATGAAATTGATCAAAGCAAAAATGAAAACATTATCAGGCATTAGCAACATGACATTACTTCAAATAAACCATATTTTTCAGCCTATCTAGAACATCAAGCTTTTCATACACTTCACACACAGTATTCCACAGGAGATTGTCATTTCTTGACCTTTCTCCCTTCTAGAGTACATGTATATATAGAGTGATATGTATGATATAGTTTGCTATAAATAAAACTTAACTGATCATTTAAATTAGTGAAAAGCATTTCTATGAAAGGCTTAAGCTTTTACCTTTCATATTCTCATGACTGTGTTTATTGCCTTTATCTCGAGTAGTTAATCTTCGCAGCTTCCCCATGAAACCTCCATTACCAGAGCTTTCTTTCATTTTCATATGTTTCTCAACATGCTTTTTCCCTTTATCATTTTTAGTGTCAACTATTTCAAACGAGTCTGTGCTACGAAGTATTTTAGTTTTATCCCCATTCCAATGGCTCTGGTGAATGTGTTTACTGGTATGCATGTGAGTATCTTCTAACACTTTCACACCACCTTCAGGTTCGAAGATGTCGGCTTCATCGACATGATCACCATGACTTTCAACAGAAGTTTCACCATGCTTTTTATTCTGTTTTTTCTTATATTTTGGCTTCGGATCACTGTAATATTCAGTGTCTATTTGATCTTCATTAGCAGATTTAGACTTACTATGCAGTTTTAGTAATACTTGAACTCTTTCTTGTGCTTTTTTAAACATGGACTTTTTCTTTCTACCCTTAGTATAATGTGTACCAGAGTCTGAATCACTTGATGTTGTGTAGCCAGATTGTTTCATAGAATGTGGAGATTTTGTTGGAGAGCCTGATCTAGAGTCCCTGAACTTGGCACGAGCACCTACGTCACAGTTATAACTAATATCTGATGATGGAGTATATGATCTACTGCTTGATGTCGGGTTAGAAGATAAAGTAAGTGAGCCTGGAGCAGTAGCAGGCATAGGTTTTTTAGCAGGTGAATGCCTTCTTTCTAAACTACTAATATTTCCCAAAAATTCTGCTGATTTATTGTCTTCGTTTCCTCCAGTATAAGGCACTGGTTGTCTAGAAAGACTGTCACTACTGTTTCCTGAAACACTATGAGGTGTACTAGGTGGAGGAGGTGGTGGGGGCCGAATGTAGTTAGGTCTCTTCCTGCCACGCATTCCAATCTCAGCTTCATCATTATAGTAAGGAGCTGATTTGGATTTCTCATGATGAATAGGTAAACCCTTATTAGGCTGATAACTACCAAAAGGAATTTCATTCAGTTCATCATGAGGAAGACTCTCAGCCTTTCTTAACCCATGTTCAGTATCACTTTCATCAGCAAATGGTATAGAGTCTTGTCTTAATGCATTACTACTAGATTGAAAGCCAGAACTGCCACTTGGTGTTGTGTTTTCTGTTACATCAAGTTCCACATATCGTTGGTACTCTGGAGAGCTCGTCTGAATTGCTTGTTGTTGCAACTGTTTCTGCAAAAACTCTTCTAATATTTTTTCAGCTTGTGCACGTACATCAGATCTTGTGATCTTTGTTTTCCTTCTTCTTCTCTGACCGCTTTTCTTCTGTCGTAGAAAGTTGTCTAATTTCCTTTCCTTTTGGCTTCTACTCAAAGCATCCGCATCAGCTGAGTTTCTGGCTTTTCTTACTTTTTCTCGAGATCCCTCAACCACTCTGTCTCTATCCTCACTGGATACATGTATCTTTTGTAAATGATCTTCAAGCATTTTCTTTGTATGAGCTTTATTGTCTGCTTGACTGTCATCTTGCATCTGATTAATGGATGTATTTGAGGCCATTATTTAGTTTACAACTTGGAAGTCTGAAATGAAAACAATAAGTACATGACAATGTTGAGAACTTGCAATGTCTTTAATAGAAAATTTATACAATATTACTAGAAACAGCAGTATAAATTCACGTACTTTCACAGTTTGAAATTTTAAATTGATTATCTATATTCAATGTGTCATTGACTCCAAAAATAGGCTGTAATCATGATTATTTTATGATTATTTTAGTATGACTGTGTGTTTTTATTCCGTTTTCTACCAAGTAGACACCCCACACTTCACAGGAATAATAAGTAAACTAAAATAAGCATCATTAAGTGCAATACATAAACTGTGAATAGAACTGACACTGTGATATTGAGAATTAAAAAATAATATTATTAGTTCATTCATTGTATTTTTGAAATAATATTCGATTCACGGATCTGTGTTTCAACCTGTTTTTTACTAAAGGAAGTTACCATTAATCATGATTACTTTCATCGAAAATAATCATTATTAATCGATTACTTGCAAATTATACAGTAATCATGCTTACTGAAAAAAGCAAAATAATCATAATTTAATTGAATACTTAATTTCAAGTAATCAACCCCATGGTCTGCTTTTGATTTTTTTGATTGAAGGTCAAGACTCAAGAGAGAAAAAGTGTGTGATATTTAAAAATAGATATACTTTAAAAAAAAAATACAAACCATAAATTCAATACCTGTCTAACACTAAAATATAACTGGAATAATTTATGCTGAATCAGGAAGTTAATGTCTCTTGTTCTATATTGAAATATGTAGCTGTTTCACTTGTCAGCCAAATTAATAACTACTGTTGGTGTCTTTGATTGATGGTTGAAATAACAGTTGATAAATATAGAAGGTGAAACATCAAGCATTAAAATTTAAAATTAAACGTCTAAATAGTTGGACTAATCTCACAAACAAAATGTTGTAAATGCATTTTTTTAATGTCCACGTCTCCCAATTGTAGGGGCGAGACGATACAGGTGTAACGCGATACGATATGTATCTGTCTAATGACTTAAGACTATTCATCCCCAAAATGGGGGTGAAACGTCTTGGGACTCAGACTGGGGGGAAATGACTCGGGGTGAAACGTCTGACAACCATGATCATGTCACTATTGGCAAGCAATCGGCGAGGTTATCAACGACACTTTGAGTAAATATTTGCTTACTTCAATACATCCCTTGTAACAGTTCAATAATGCTACAAAAAGATTATATTTTCACAAAATCGTTGCAACCGCAAGTCGATTGTCGGAATTTTTAATTTTCGTCCATTTTGTTTTCATTCAGACTGCGGCAGTTTATTTTGTAAATAATCCACAGTGTTTGATAACAAAATTCAGAACCCGTCTACGGGTACTCTCCTATTTTGAAAAACAAATTACTCATGTCTGAATCAAATAAAGCGCTTTATTACTTTACATTCTATAAGCGTCTGAGAGATGTAAATATTGCCGGGATTATGTAAGTGTGGTCTAGACTCACGTTTAGTACACCTACTGCTCGGGATGGTGGTGACAATCGATGTTCAGTATGTTTATAAGTACCCATTGGATCTTGTCGCCAAAACTCATTTTACAAAAGTTGGTATTATTCTGAATTTTGGTTGGTCATATATGATATATTTTAAATTATAGTTCATGACTTTCAAGTTTAAAAAAACAAAACATCGTTGTAATTTTTGTATCGTATGTTACTATGTAAAAAAGCTGCCGACAGAGTCTGTGTGAACAAGTCAGAGCGGGAAAGCATTGTACAATAATTCTGTCCAGACTTGGGTTGAGTACAATTTACACAGCAGATGATGAATACGATTTCTGGTTAGTCCTACAAATATAACTCCTAGCATTTGTATTATTCACGTTTTACCTTCATTTTGATGATATTTTACATTTTACGTTTTCTGTCAAATGCAGAGTCATATGGGATATCGTCATTTTCCCATAGCACTTTTTATATAGGGGCCGATCGAAATTTGGTCGGGACGATTTTATGCATATAAAATCAAATATTTCACCAATAAAACTTATGACACATTAATAAATAATCAATTATGGTACAGTTGCAACAAAAACTATGAATGAAACACTTGCCTTGATAATGCAAATTGAGTTTAGATCCAATGGGTAGTCGAGTAAACAGCTCTATGTAATGGCGGACGGTGACATACAGCGTGTTGTTTACATCGTGATAATTACCATTTTTTAGTGTTTTTCATTGGTGTTATGCATGCAACTTAGTCAGATTTTGGCAGCATTTGACATATCTATCCGAAAAACATGTGGTAAAACAATATAATCCAAGTGTTTAAATTTGTGCTGAGACTGACTTTGCTAGCGTTTTTGATGAGATGCTTTTAGACCCCATGCTTGACAATGAAAGTAAAATATGAAAAATAAAAAAAACAAATATTGAAAAATGAAGGTAAACGTGAAGGATCTAGCATGGTTGTCTAATTGTTTGGACTAGGTTTCTGGTCAACTCGTACCGAATTTTGTCCACTCTAGTCCTAGTCGCAAGCATTTGTATTCTTCACGTTTTACCTTCATTTTTGATGATATTTTACGTTTTCTGTCAAATGCGGAGTCATATGGGATATCGTCATTTTCCCGTAGCACTTTTTATATAGGGCCGATTGAAATTTGGTTGGGACGATTTTATGCATATAAAATATAATATTTCACCAATAAAACTTACGATACATCAATAAATAATCAATTATGGTACAGTTGCAACAAAAACTATGAATGAAACACTTGCCTTGATAATGCAAATTGAGTTAAAATCCGATGGGAAGTTGAGTAAAGTAAACAGCTCTATGTAATGGCGGACGGTGACATACAGCAAGAAGTTTACATCGAGATAATGACCATTTTTTGCGTTTTTCATTGGTGTTATGCATGCAACTGAATCAGATTTTGGCAGCAATATAATCCAAGTGTTTTAATTTGAGCTGAGACTGACTTTGCTACGTGTTTTTGATGAGATCATATATATGCTTTAAGACAATGAAAGTAATACATGAAAAATAAAAAAAAAAAATATTGAAAAATGAAGGTAAACATGAAGGATCTAGCATGGTTGTCTAATTGTTTGGACTAGGTCAACTCGTACCTTTGCCAACTCGTACCTACAGTTTTTAAACCGTCGTTATTAGTTGTTCTTTTTAAAATTCAGTTTTACTGTATTTTCCTGTATTCTTAATTTCTTTGAACAATTTTGAACAATATAACTAGACTGATTTATAATGTTTGTCATCACTTATTATGTAGCAGCTAATACAAGTTGGTCAACTCCTACCTTTCGGTTAATCAAGTCATATTTAAGTTTTCCTTACTGATATCTGAAAAAACTATAACATATGCATAAGTATACAGCTTAAAGTAATACAAATTGAGAGGTACGAGTTGACCAAAACATGTACGACTACGAGTTGACCAAAATAAGGTACGAGTTGAACAAAGAAATTGTAGGAGTTGACCAAAATAAGGTACAAGTTGACTAGGGTACTAGTTGACCAGTTACCGTAAACACAGATATATGTCGATACTGTAACTTAAAAAGGACCCTGCATATATTTCGGCAGTCCAAAATCTTAATACATGTACATGCCCATTTAAGCAAAAATATCATTATTTTGTTATTTTACTTTCACTTTGCATGTAACCAAAAGTAACCTACACAACTGGAAAATGTCTAAATGTGAAATAAGTTAAGTAGGGTCTTATTCGTAGGACTCATATTTCAGATGGTGCCAGCCTCAGTTATGAACCTGTGTAGGAAATCAATTCCATAATTTAGTATAGATTTGAGTGTTGAGTAAAACACATAAAATAACGTGATCATACTTCATAGGCGAGATTTTTTACAAGTCTAGTTAAATATAAGATCATAAAAGGAGCATTTAATCATCTGAATGAGTAAGCTTTGGCAATCTTGAATCCAATATTTCTGTCATTAGATGATAAGTTGAATTGACAAAGACGTCCATGGGTAGTCAGACGGAAGAAATTAAATTCATGCATATAAAGAAGTACATGGAACAATTAAGAACTGTTAGGAAGGTATTAATCTGAATACAATCAGGTTAACAAGTAGTGGACAAAATTTCCAAACTGACATTCCATTGGCGCATATTGCATATGAATAGTAATTAGTTGGCATACCACATGACAGATTTGTTATTTTTGTAGTATCCATGCAAGCAAGAAAAATTTGTGAGAAGAGTTGATGTCGTTGAACAGAAAACAGGTTAGTTTTTGCTGAATGCGCTTTCATTGTGCAAGATTGCCACAAAACAATTGATATAATGTCTACACTTAATTATTCCTGTGCAGTATATAACGATGCCAATGCGATTAGCTCTGATCTGACGGTCTATGTCTAAAGATTTTTTGTGGTATTAAATTTGTAGGCAACTTTGCTTAAGCATTTATTTTGCTTGCAGTACATTGACTTTTCAGAATGATCTTAACAGGATTACAGCTGACAAAGTCGTCATACTACTAAGAATTTGGCTTTGGCACAGGTTTATATGACTATCATAATTCATGAAAGATTAATATCACTACATGCAGTACAGAAACATTTTCACATTACTGTTTCTAAGCTATATTTCTATGCTAGAGCAGGTCAGATGTTTTAATGTACTCAAATAATAAAGTATTTATACATTAATAATTATTATTCTGTTTAGATAATTCGAAATGTTTCCAAACCAAAACCAAATGCTTGAATTAATCTGCAAGGGAAGTTACTGGTAATTTAATGATTATTGTACCTACAATTTCTGAAATTAAAGAGGATCATTATGTTGTTATCATAAGCTGGTATGTATTTCAGATGTAACTCGTGGCGTTAAGTACAGAAGAAGCATTGCATTCTGTGACAATGTCATTCCGGGTATTCTTAGAACTGTAAGTATCACATCGGTAATTATCTTCTGAAGTTATTACATAATAATAAACTATGCAGGAATAGATTCCCGGTGCTTAAATTGTAGTTTATGCCAGTAGCATATCCAAAAGACATATGGAGAATTTAACATCACTGATCATACTTGATTATAAATGCCTTTGCAATTAGAAGAGTTACCACTGTCTGTGTTTCCATGTGATATATTGATTTCCAATCCGTAACTCTAGAAAAGATGAATGGATTTAGTTCATATTGGGCACAATCCACCAATTTTGTAGGAGTTATGACCCATTCATGACTTAAAAGCCAATTATGGGGGCATCTGTGTCATATATATGGACATATCTAATTGAATTTATGTAACACTTTGCATATAGCATGTTATCAATATCAAGACAGAGAGTATAAATTAATTCTTTGGAATATGAGCAGAACTTGTAGATTCTGTTGAATTAGTATCATTACCATGAGAGTTAATTTGATATGGGGGATCATCTCTGTAAGTTCAAAAGATTTGAAAGGACTAGGAATAGATTTGGTTGAAGCAAAAATGAAATAAATGAATCACTTATACTATATATTGATGTTTTATATATTGTTACATTTTTTAGTGTTGTTAACACAACATTATAATGCTTGCTTCCAGATGGGTTTATTGAATGAGAAAGCTATCCTCCTAGAGGAAGAGTCATGGTTTGATAAGAGAAACAATCGGGTGGAGTTAAAGAGTAGGAATATAACTTGGTCCAAATATGCTCATCTTTGGGAAAAGTCTGTATTCCGGGCCGATGAAAAAAATCCATCTTGGTGAGTTGGTTGATTTTGTTAGATCATCGTTTACATGTATTTAAAATATTTATATTATCAAATCCCTATTTAGTACATGTATTCCTATATTTGGAGTACATTGAGCATGAATAATTGATAATGATTAAAGGTGTTGCTGCAATAGATTCAAGACTGCATATTACTGCATGTTCAGGTTGATTGAGCACTGAAAGGACAGGAGAAATTTTGTAGTACACTTCATAGATTGTAAAAATTAACCAGATCCTCTTGACCTCTATTAGCATAATTTCACAGCTTACTTCTTGTCTGTATTCGTCGTCAGCTTTCTACATGTTAAAGATAGATCGTCTTGATTTTTGTAAACATTATGCTTCGTCTTAAAAATGAGAAAATAAGTGGTATTTAAAATATTTTGATGTACTCTACAAGACTGCATTGTCACTTCTCTTATGTGTTTCCCAAAACCACAAAGATTTAATACACAAGTCCAATACAGGTATGTTCTATCTTGACCTACACGCCAAGTTAAAGCTTGCATAGGAAATACCTGTATTTGACTGGTGTTTTGCAGTTCCATGAAACGTTTAAGAAGATTCATAATGCAGTGTTTTTGTGTATGTCTATATGAAGGCATTATCATGTCATTTTCTTAAAATTATTACTTTGCATATTTTGATTTAAAAAAAAAAGACCATCTACCTTTAAATATTATGAGTCAGAGTATGCATTTTTTGTGCTACTAACAACAAAAAGACCAGTAAATGTTTACTGTATGAGTTGCTGTAGCAGTAAATGTTTACTGTATGAGTTGCTGTAGCAGTAAATGTTTACAGTATGAGTTGCTGTAGCAGTAAATGTTTACTGTATGAGTTGCTGTAGCAGTAAATGTTTACTGTATGAGTTGCTGTAGCAGTAAATGTTTACTGTATGAGTTGCTGTAGCAGTAAATGTTTACTGTATGAGTTGCTGTAGCAGATGGTCTCGTACCAGTTGTTGAGTTGCTCATAATACTATGGTAAAAGGTTTTAGATAAAGTCAATTGATAGATTGGAAACATTTTCAAATTAAAGTATTTTATTTTGTAGGACTGTATTTGAGCAACATGGATCGATAGATGTTCATGGTATAGGTCCATTTGGTAGTGTAATTGAAATGTTCGCGAAAAAGTTCCTTCATTCTGGGATCCAAAGGGTATGCATGTTTCTCTTCATATTATTCGTACAATTATATTTCGTTTATTAATCTGTAGTTAAACTTCAACGCAAATCTGATCAGAAATGTTTTAGTCTCATAATTATGTGATTCTTCTGAATTATTTTAGTGCTGCAAAGTTTTTCGACACAGCCGTTACTAACATGGTTTTGCTATTTGCATATCAGTGTTGTGCAAACCAATCAAATCTTATGTTAAACACCAAGGCAATTTCTCGTCAACCAAACAACATTTGTAACCTTGACGCAAATTGGTTAACCTTTCAATATAGGGTACGTTACCTAATACCGAATTCCACTGAATTTTGGTGAATTTACCGAAATCCATTTTAGATCTGGAGTGACCAGCAATCATAACAGTCGGCATTTTTGTATGTAATACAAATAATACCCTTCAAATTGCGCTGACCATCTTTTTTCAAGATTTTTCTTATTGCTGCTATTTTAACATGCAGTACATATTATTGTGCAGTAGGCATCTTCTTATCCAGTTTCAAAATTAATATGTCCATTTCAGGGTTTACACATTATGGAAGACTTGTTACAAGAACGTTACAAGAAAAGACAAACTGACCTTAGTTAGGTATATGGTTGTACTAAATCAAGTAGGACAGTGGAACCATACTTGATCAAATCATCGTAACTTGTTCAGCATTTCATCATTTCGTTATTTGATATTTCCTTTTATGTTTCATACTGAATTACTGTGCAGACAATCAACACTATTAACACATAGGAGCTTGACTCAGTGTTTGAACAGAAAATGATAAAAAAAATCATGTACTATCTATACATACAGTATTGGTGAAAAAAATTTTTTTACCATTTTTAGTCCAAACACTGAGTCGAGCTCCTTTGTATTAACCTGTATTGTTGATTGATAGTTATGATATTTTATACTGGAGTATCATCACATACCCGTGACTGATCCATTTCGTTACACTTAATTTATCGCCGGTGAGTTATTTTGAAAGAATTTTATTTTTTTCGGTTTTAACCAATACTGCCATTTTATTGGTTGTTTCATGATTTCATGAAAATATTGAACCAATCGCATGCTAATTTTGGAGCACTTTTTAATGGAGGAGCTGTATTATTTGGCTTTAGCTTAGTTTGATGAAGTGAAATTTTGTCTAAAATACTTTAGTTTATTAAGTGGTTGCACTTTTTTGTGTGAAAGCTAGCCAATTATTCTATGATCGACGAATGTGGTGTAATGGAATAGTCAGTCCATCATAGTTATCTGTCAATGGTATAGGTGCTATAATACTGATATTTCAATACCATTTTTTTCAACACTGTTGATAGGAACATTACAAATGATCTTTAAAAAAAATACTAGTCAATCATTATGATAGAAAAACATAAATTGTTACTGATGTCACTTTACTCAGTCTTGCCTTCCTCATTTTAACTATACTGCTAGTCATTTATTGTGTGCTTGGACTTTGGAATTTTAGCACCCAGGGATATCTTTCTACTTGTGAGAAAGGGGAATTTTGCATAATTTTTTACTAGAAAGGGGATTTTTTCCAAGCTCAAATAATCAATACCAAAACTTTTTATGAAAACTTCACATTTCCACAATAACAATTTCAGATTCCAAAATGTATCTAAAAGTCAAGAGCTCTATTTCTCATGTTTGAGAGTGTTTTCGATCTGACAAACACAAATCTTTTAGGAGGGGATTTTTTTTCCTAATTTGGGGAAAAATATATATTATTCTGCCTGGGGAATGGGGCCTATTTTCGACCCCAAAAATCGTCCAAAGACAGCCCTGGTACCAAACACACCACTTGAGTATATCATTATTTATTTGTCATTGCATGTCATATTCTATTAAATGTGCATTATTTTTTGTTTTGACAGTGTATGATATTGTATATTTATTAAGTGTATTATTATTGTTTATTCATGCAATTTTCATAGGATGAATTACAAAGTTTGCAATTAGTTGACATTAAAACAAAATCATGGGTATTCAATATTTTCTGTTAATAAAAGTATAAATTATATGATTGTATTGTATAAATTATATTAAAATGAGATTCATTATAAAAGGCTACATAAATTACACCTAAACCAGAAAATGTCAACCATTATTTTGTAAAAATTATAACATTAAACTTGTATGGATGTAGAAAGTTCAGGATTTGTATGGATGTGTATTTATGTACTGAGTTTTTTTGTGTTATACATTTGTGTACACCATATTTCTGCAATAAAGTCGAAAGCATTTACTGATGAACTGGTTTAAGTTTTTATTGTATTATGAATTATTTTGAAACTGGCTACGTTTCTGAAATAAGGCTCTACACATACTTTGAGTTATGATACCACTAGTAAAACAGAAAGGATACTTTATTACCAACTGTAAAAGACAAAAAGTTCACTACAGAAACCTCACTGAACCTCGATGATAAGACCACCCCATATTCAGAACACAATTTTCATATCCATTTTCATTGTTTTACTACATAATTACTTTGAAACAGTGGTGTTGTCTTTATCGCCAATAATATGAGAAATGAGATAGCGAATAAATGGTGGAAAAAGACCTGGATGTCCCAATGATTTTGAAATAATGAGCTGTATACAAATCAATACATTCACATAGCATCGAATATTATGTTTAAAATTGATCATCTATTTAAACCACAAATGTACAACAATAGAACACAAGTTATGTGCCATTTTTTTTTTATTAACATAAAATTTTAAAATCAGAATTTGGGGAATGAAATAGAATTGTTGCAATAAAAACATACATTTAGCCCAATTGTTGAATGAAGCACAGAATATGCAGTGTCACAGTAGGGGATTTACTATGTTTAGTAATCTTGATGAAGTGCCAGATAAGAAGTCGTTCATTCATATCCTAATCAGTTTATGTAATCACCTGGATTAAATTACTGTTATGTTTTGTTGTGTGTTAAAAGTTTATCGAATTGTCGAAATCCATGGTTTGAAAACTCATTTAGTTCACGTTCATTGTGAAACAAGTGATCACAACTTCTGATGACTCTTGATGACTGTATCCTGGATTAATTATAAACCAGTACTTGCACCTGATTCACAGATTGTGACGATTGTGGATCAACCTTGTTGTACTTAGGGATTTAAACTTGCATCTTTTGGATCAGAAATCAGAGTTTCTACCCCTCAACCACTATGTCTCTCTGATATATCCTTATCATCTTGATGCCTGTGAGATACATGTAATATAAAACCTACAGAAATTGGTAAATGAAAAGTGTATATTTTTGAAGATAGTAAAGTATGATATTTACCAGCTCCTCATTAAGACAGGACAGTAAACATGCTTTGTATGTAACATGTGGTTTCTCTCCTTTTGTCGTAATACAGAGTTTAACCTCATATAAAGACCACCTCAATAATAAGAGCAGCTCAAAATTAAGAACACAATTTTTAAGTTCATTTTCACTGTTTTACTCTTGATTCAATCTCAATAGTAAGATCACCTCAATACGAAGACCATTTTTCAATGGTCCCGAGGGTGGTCTTATTGTTGAGGTTTTACTGTATAATGTTCTAACCCTTATTTACTGATACACTGCCGTAACAACGTCTTAAAACTGCCAAATTTTGTCCTTAATATAACAAAGATGGTGGATTATTTATATGGAAAATACTGACTGAAATATCTATGAATTATTAAAAAATAAACCAATTACCTTAATTAAGTATAAGTCCAAAGATTGTGTCTCTGTATCACAACACCCCGCACAGTTTGATGTACTTCATTTGTTTATATTTTCCGACAGGAATATGATATCACGGATGTATCATTTATATACCAATTAAAACAATAACGTATTGATAATACACCTACATGGAGATCATTGTATTTTACTATTATGTACACCGTTATCTAATCTTATTGACTGAGACATAAGTACTCTATTGTTATTGTTGGCAATAAGACAACAAAATATGACTGTATCATATTCTGTGTGTTTATTATAGATATTTTTTCAGTTGAAATATAAATGAATCATTTCTATATTTAAGTTTTAATACAAATGTTTCTGGCTGAGGTGATCATTTATGTTTTGTTCCTCATTGGTTTACAATTAAAACCTGAGAGACTTTTAGATGTACAGATATAAAACCATTCATTTGAGTGAATTGGTTATAGTCATTTCGCAACTCGTTCATGGAACTTTGCACACATTTAATCAGTCTGAAACTACATGGCTGAGTCATATTACTGTTGAGCTAAACTTAGATAAGGATGAAGGCTTGTCATTGATTTAACCAGGAAGAAATAAGACAGGTCATATGACTTACAGTTCAGCTCATTGTACACTATTTATGTACAAAATGATCTGAAACATAAAATTTAATTAAATATTGTTTGGTAATAATTTGTATCACCCCCACAGAAATAGTTCTTTATCTTTTTGTTTTATATAAAAATTCGTTTAAATGAATAACATTAAAATATTTAACAATATTTGTTCTCACGTCTTTTCATTACATTATTATGTACGTTGAGAATATATTCAATTTCCATTTGTGTTATAAAACACGCCATATAACAAACTATATAACAATAATACAGTACAAGTTATCTCAAATTTGTATGAGGCGAATCGTCTCGGACGCGAATAATTTTAGGGACGAATAAGATTTTTATTCGCGATATAAGCGAAACCGTTTATGTGGTAAGCTACATTCGCCAAGTAGGAGGGACATCATTAGATTCTAACCACTGGGCGTTGTCTATGGGTATTGCAACTTTAAGTTTTATATCAGCTTTTATTTTTCACAATTATAATAGTAATTAAATAATTAGATGTAATTTGTTCACGAGTGCGGACGATGTATGTTCAGTTAAGAGCAATTTTAGCATGAATAAGGGATATATAGGATTTTTTTAGCGTATTCGTTAGGCGTATGTTTAAAACCTCAACCATACTGATGGACGATTGTACGTGTACATGATACTTGCACTGGTTGGGTTTACAGTGAAAAGACGACAGTAAACTCTATCAACATCTAAATATACGTTTCTCCAATCACTGAAGTGAATACATCCATAAACTATACTGTATAATACAATGCATGCTGTGTATAAAAAGCATTAATATAGTAAACCTACAAACTGCTAACGTCTTGGTTTGTGTGGAGCAAAGATTATATCCCAAAAATACCCTTTCAACAAATTGCAGAACTAATGCCATTTCACAATTTTGTATCATTGACGATTACTTCTCTGAATTTGTTATGGATTTTGAACAGAATACATAACATGTCTAACAATTTTTTAAACAATAAATTACAAACAATCGAAGTATGTTGGGTGCGTGTACTTTTCTGTTTAAACTATCAACAGTGTATTTCCAAATATAATGTTATCATCTGCTATTGTCAGGATATTGTCTCATTAAATTTGTAGGGGATACACTTTCTGTGAATTATATAGAAAAGAAATGAAGATTTGAGTACACGCTCTTTGTGTTGATGTTGACATACATTCGAGTCAAGCCAAGTATAATTTTTAATTCTTGGGACATAGTTGAACACACACTCAAAAGCGGTACCGCAACTTTTTAAGTACTCGTAAATAAACAATCAATAAATGGCACTCAAACTGGTAACATGGAAGTTTAGCAGACATAACACTAGAATCGTCATAATGTGAACTCAGATCAGCATACTATGTATGCATACACACTAACACAAATAAGAGAAATAGTCCGCCGTAAGTCAGTAATGACACAAAGTAAAATAAACAACACAATTACACTTACAAATAGCAAAATAATTCACATGGAACTGTGGTGCATTACAATATGTACACTAGTTTGATTCGAATACATAACATATAAAAGAAAAAATCTCATCTCGGACTTCAGATTGCGATGACTCAGAACTTCAAAAAAAGAATGTTCAGTACGATTCTGTTTCCATGATAAACATGCAATATAGGATAATACCTCATAAATAAATGAATAATAAAATAATTAAACAATTTATAAAACAGGGAAGAATAAATAAAAATAAAGAATTTTCTGCGCGGAGGTTGAATTATTATGTTCAAAGTCAAAACGTCCCGAAACTACATTAGACAGTATGGTATAGGTTCAATCTACTCGAATTGGATGGCCAATTTCTGACAACTAGAGGTTAGAAAATAATGCGATCCAAGTTGCAGCAGCTGGATAATATTTTGTACCATGTTACCATATTTTTAGAACTGCATAAGTGTGTAAGTATTTCTGTGGGCTGAAATATATTCCTGTATCATTTGTGTGATGACTTGTTCTTCAGTGTCGTTCTGATTAATCCAGTGTGTGACCCGTGAAGAAACAGTGCATATCCAGTATTTTTATCAGTTCATATTTTCTTAAGTTAATAAATTAGTGGTTAACTATCATGTGGCGGCAATATATCACATATGAAGGCATGTAGTCATACATCTATGTAGCATACTATTACTTATATGAAAGGTTGTGAGGCTGAAACTCATGTTTCCAATTATAACTGCAGATGTAGCCAGTATAGATGTGTATCCTTTCTGCATAATGACAGTTGCTCACAGTGGATTAATTATGTGTGTCCGCCTTGTTTTTTATTAGTAGTTCTGCTTTGTTGTCTCAGTTGATAGAGCACTGGGATGTCATCTGGGGTTCGCTGTTTGGGGCAGGTCGTGTCCATCGGTGACATTTGGCTATGGTCACCGTGTCGGACAAATTCTAGGTTTTCCAGAAAAATCTAACGGGCTACCATGAAAAATTAAAGCAGGCCGCCAGCTACTATTAAATTGTATGTTTAGTAGTCCAATCTTCTGTGACACTGTACGAAAGTAGGCTTATTTTAACTAATTGGCGATGTGTACTAAATCAAAGATGGTAACAACCCTGTCTGCTTATGGGTGTTCAAGACATTATTTGTCAATAACTGTAAACAAAGGCCTGAAACAAATTGTGGGAGTATTTTTTTGGTCAGTTATATGACCCCTAATTTAGTATGCATGTACCTAAACGTCATTAAAAGGGGATCGAAATAACAGGACAACAGCATACTTGTGAACCTTTCAGATTTAAATCAGAAGGCAAAACAGGAGATTGAAATACGGGAGATTTTTTCGGTGGCTGAAATTGGGTCAATGTTTACAACCATATCAAAAATAATGCTGTTAATGGTAATATTCTGTGAAATAACCTGTGATCTGGGGGTCACTCCTCTAAAAAGTCCTCTAAATTAAATTATTTTCAATTGTCATGTCTGAATATAATAAAAATGTGTAAACAGGAATTCCACTAGGTGCTGAATCTCAAGGGTCATTTTGATAACGTTTTATGGGATTTTACCATTTATAGCCAAAAACCTATGATTTAGAGAACATTTTTCCCTTCAGCCAGAATCATATTCCTAAGGGTCAAAATGTGGCCTTTTGGAAAATCCACCCCTGGGTCAAATGGTCATCTCAAGGGTAAAACTTTATGGAACCCTTAGTAAAGCTGTGATACAGAACGTGACATGTTGCATCTTGATCAGTGGCACCAAGCGCTTAATTCCATATTAATTAAGTGGCTGTGCATCTATATAAATTTATCACCCCCAAAAATTCATGATTGTTTTACTGGTATCCTGATATTACTACTTGTGGTCATCAATTTGACACTTAATTTCGGTTAACCCATCGTGAATGAACTATAAAATATCCCTTTACAAAAATGTAAGATGTTTATCTTTAAAATCGGGAGATGAAGGTGCCTGGCCGGGAAAGTGTGATTTTATCAAATTTGTGAGTTTCTCGCAGAAATCAGGAAAGTTCACATGTATATAATAAACTGGGTAATTGTTTATTCCAGGAAAACTGGTCAGGTCAACTGACTGCCATGTGTAACTGAAACAATGTTGAAAAATTGCATTAAACCCTTGAAAACCGAAAACAAAAATATCTATACAATTTTACAAGTTCTTTTATCATGTTTATTGTGTTATACCAACTAACACCGAGTTTGGAGACCAATCGCAGAATGCACCCTTGCCATGATCAATCTAACGATTGTGTTCAGAATAATCTGTGAGAGGCTTTGTGCAGAACAGTATTGAGACTGGTATCAAAACTCAGATATATGTAAATTAATCATTACCGCACAGACATATAAATGATCTTGTTTTTCTTTGGTTTCAGTATAACAGAGAATGGAGGAGTTGCTACAAGTGCTAACAAAAGATGCCCAAGCTGCCAAGTTTCAACCAATACGACAAGCTTCACTGAATGCGCTAGGTATGTTACATAATGTATTCTAATCTTGAGGGGGTTTTGTTAGCGTAAAATTTAGTACTGGTATTTTAACTGCATGTGAATGGATAATAACTTATATTTTCTGATGTGCATATTAATGTTATAGAAGTTTTCTCTCTGCCTTGCTTGTCCAACAACAGTCGAAATTTTGTTTTTGCATGAAATATCATTGTTAGACTAATTGATTTACCATTGACTGCCATTTATTAATCCAAAACATGATGTCCAGGAATTTTGGTTACATCTTGAAAATCAATCTTGGTGTCCAAGGTTTTTATGTTCTTTAAATGCCTCTGTACAACATTGGTAGTTACATATTATCAAAAAATTTATTTGTTTCAATGAAGGCAAGATAAAAAATAACCAGATTTTGAATGGAAAAAGCGTTTTAAAAAATTCTAAGATGTAACGAGGACACTTTAATTTTAATGTCACATCTTTTTTAAAATGCTTTTCATGGACAGCAAATTTTGGTCCATTTATTTCATGAATGCAGTTTGGATTCTTAATAATATGTAAAGATTCAAGTTTTGAGTCTAAGACAAAGCTTATTCACTCCTATATCTGGGGACCCTTGGTGAGAATCATCCACCCTGAGCTGATGTCCCCTGTTGGATAAAAAAGAAACAAATAAAATGAGTCCGGTTTGGTCAATTATGTACAAAAATTATAATTTTGTATGAAGACGTAGGGGAATCTTAAGATTTGATCTGATGAAAAAAAGTTCTCAGTTGGCGATCTTCAATTACTGAAAGTTTGATCATAATAATTTCTATTTTTAGATCTGTTAAACAACAAAGAGGATGTGCAGAGGCTCCCAGCATACATGCTGAGAGAAAGATGCTTGGAGCCTCTTCATCTGGCTCTGGAAAGTAAAGCAAAAAGACTGATGACCCATGCTGTATCGGGCATTGAGGTAATGTTCATACTTTCAAATCTTGTTGTAACTCTTTTTCCTGATTTGGTAGAGGTTTCCTAATTTAGTAGATTTTACCTGCTTTGGTGGATTTATGTCAAAATTCGGTTGTTCTAGTACATTAAATCTGAGTGCATTACTAATGCATGTGAATGCAGATTCATTCATTTATGCAATACCTGTATAGAAGATAGGGTTTGAACATTATGTTCTACTTGCTTGCGGTCAGGAACTGCAAGTGGCAACATAAGGTATTTCTTATAAAAAATTGCATGGAGTCCATTATGACAAAAGCATCAAGTGTTCTCCCTTAGATTTGAAAAAAGGAGTCCACGAAAATGTTCTTGAAAAAAAAGGAGTTGTCCTATGTAATTTTAACAGTAGGAATCCCCAGAACTATAGCAGTCGTTCAGCACTTCACATTAAGAGTACCTGAGAACCTTGATAGGAGTTACAAATCGGCTGTTGATCAACTGAAGCATATATGTGTTGCATAGATTAGCAATGGGGATGTCAACGAATGGCAATTTTGGTATTTGAAAATTCAGTCAACCTTCCAATTGAATATACAATGTACAACCTTCTTATTAAATAATAATTCATTTGAAATTCAAAGTTTAACTTTATGCATATCAATTTTGTGTTTTAATCTGATCACTTAAGTTGTAAAAATACCCACGATTACTAATATTTTCAGGGCCTAAGTGTCATCATCAGATTGTTATATCTCTCTTGCCCCCAAATTTACATATCAAATCATGGACATGTCAATTAACACCTGTAGATCTATAATACTTTCACAGGTAAATGTCATTCAATGCAATAATGCCCATCATTGAAATTTAATACACTTGCATTCAGCTTTATATTGAAAATAAATATTTTATCAAATATTCGAATGCCGAATCAGTATTCGAACATTTGTTCATACAAAATGAATTTTCGAATATCCAAATATGATTAGTGTTTTAATTTGTACTGATATTTTACAGAAGCTATTAAAGGATGTACGTTTCCAGTCCAGTATGGAGACAGAGAGTGAGGATAAATGGTTACCTATACAGATATTGAAGACTGTATACTCCACACCTAACTTACCAGAGGATATACAAACAGACATAATGAAGGTACAATACTTTCTAAGATGATTTATGTTTCTTTTTCTGGTCAGTGAGATACTTTTCAGGGGTGTCAATTTTCAGATTATTCTGGAAATCTGGATTCAGAGCCCCAGTGATTGATTTTCGTATAGATATAAATTTGATGAGCTTGATGGGGGTAGGGGTGAATCTGCTACTGAACAAACAGAATTGAGTACGAATGTATTTTTAAAAAGGCATACGATAACAACCAAGGTGTTCCGTAGATTAGTCCCTAGATGAGTTCTTTGATTCTATTTCTTACGAATTTTCGCAGACAAAATGCTCAACATTTAACTGCACTCCATCTAGAACGCAGCCATGTATATTGATCATTATTAATTTCAATTATTATTGCATTTTCTTATTGATCATTTGCAACAGTTTGGACAGTTGTGTTTTCACATATAATGTCGGTAAACTGCGGCCCCCAGATCCCTGCTAGGCCTAAATTAAAATTAGGTTCGTTTGCCCTTTACCGACCAACCCGAGATTTGGCCGCCGACTCAAAACATTTTATTGCAAAATTCGGATTTTTTTATTGATTTTTTTGGTTATAAACCCGACTATACACCATTATGTCACACTACGATGTGTGCAGTTTGTTCTTCTTAGTTACAAAACAATGACTATTTTTGTTTCATTATGTTTGCCTTATGATAACTTCCTCGCTAGAAAACTTTGAGTTATTCAGTATGACACAAAAATGGTCATAGTTGCCCTTATAATATTTTCATCAACAATTATTGAAGCCTCGTGCTCATACTCACTAAAACAGACGGGCTATATAAAGTATTAAAAATAAGTACACATAAAAGTGTCAATTTTGATTTCATTTTACCAACATCAATTTTTTCTGAATTGATCCGAGCTTATGTTAACCAAGTTTTTGACAACCACATGTCATTTAATCGTACCTTTTTTAATATTTACAATTATTTTACTGTACCCGCCCACCCAATGTACCACGTGCCGAAATTACCATGCATGAACAATACATTTCGACTAAAACATATTAAAATTTCCACAATGAAATAAAATATTTTTCCTACCTACCTACCCACCTCTAAAATCTAGGGTCGGTAAAGGGCAAACAAAGACTTTTTTAATTATGGCCCTAAGTTTTCAGGATTGAGGACTTCGCTCTGTTTGTCCAATTTTCTTTATAACTTGTATCATACTGCTGTTACATTCTTCATGTAAAAAATCACGCACAATTTAAGAAAAGCCTGATCATTCCAATGATTATGTGGAATGATTCTTTGTTGTGCATGATCTTCTGTGAAAAAATGGCTCCAGTCCATGTATGCTTGATGAATGAATCGTTATGATGTCCAAAGAATGTTGGTACAAAATGAAATTACAAAATGAAATGTTTTTCTGTCATGTTTTATACAGTACATTGTATATTTTCAGTTGTTGTTAAAGATGACATTTTCCACTGCCTGGTGTATGAATTCTAGGATTATCACTCAAGTTGCTCAGGTAAGTAATAAAGTCAATTGCTGGTCCTATCTATGTTTTTGGTGGTATTGGTGTAAAAGAATTTTAAATGAATCAATGTCAGCAGTAAAACAGTTCCTTGTGCTGACTGTATTTATCTTTGTCTTGAAGTTTCTGGTGCCTTGTTGTATTATATGCAGGATTCAAATACTTCTTTAACATTTTTTGGTTAAAATTTGGCGAAATTTGTTGGTGTTAATGAGATAGCATTTGCCATGATATTTACTGGTGTATGGTGTATTTCTATTTAATATCTGTATATATATATATGGACAATGGTTATAAGATCATCAAGTTATATGACTTTGTAATCTTGCTATGATATTGTCATTTTTTCCGGTTTATTTGACACCTACAAAGAAAACTGAAATAAAATGCTTGAAAGATATTGTTATTTTGATAGGTAAGCTAATGCCTTTAGAATGCATTTACTTCCTGACTATTTATATCATGTATTCTCGATTGTCTGACGAAAGCTCTTCAGCATCTGAATTATGCAATAAATGCAATCTTTGATGGCAGCTCATTCCAACCAAAAGGTGTTTCCAGTCATTAGCTTCAAAGTGAAAGTCATTGAGGTGAAAATGTTGGTATCTTGGTCTATTTTGGTTTCAAGACATCATATCTTCTCTATTTTAGGAAATGGAATTCTAGCTTATGAGGCCATCCTTAGAACATGTTTGTTTGGCATAACCCTGTGTACTCCTGAAAATGACCCCTACTGAAAAACTTATGTGGTGTCTGAGTGGGAAAATGATTTAGCTGCATGTTTCTACATGTAGTTGAGACTTGTGTGGCCATGAAAAGTAATAAATACAAAAATACCTTCTTACCTACCTGCCCACCTAAATTTTGCAGGGAAGGGTTATGCCAAACAAACATTTTTTATGCAAGGCCATGTTTTCAAATTTTAAAGTATTTCTTAAATGTTACGGTATAACTTCTTTTATAAATTATACCCTACCAGGTATACATTGATACATACAGCAACAGTTCTACCAATTTGAAAGGTATTGTCCAGGCTGCACTTACGCAGCTTCTCCGATCTTTTGCTGAAAAATTACGCACTGCAATAGTAACTGTGGTAAGAACAATACCGGCTAGTGCTGTGTATGCATGAAACTCTTGTATATATATGCTGCTGTAGTGTGTATTTGAAAATGTTTTAACTTGGTAGGATACACTCAAATCCTCTATATTAAAATCTCCTTGGCTTTGATTTGGTCATAGTCCAGGGCAATCCTGCGGGTATAATTGGGGCCATTCACAGGTACTCGTACTAAGAAAGCACGTTTTTTCCCTAGTTCAACATAAAATTCTCACAGGAATAGTTACAGTTGATCCCTCTTTAAAAGTTTGTCTGGAAATCGGTATATTTTTTCATAATGGATTAAAAATGCTATTCAACTTGAATACATAAGTTTGTCTCAAATTCCCTGTTTTATTTTTCAACAATGCAAAATTCCCCAAATTTGTGGGATGGCTACCAGTCCCCAAAACCTGTCTCGTTCCCTGAAATCTCTTGAACAGAATTAATAAGATAGTCACAATACCTTCATAATTTGTCAAATCCTCTTGGTTCAGAAATGGCCTATTGGTCAAAATCCACTCTAAACATAATCAATACGGCGATCATGATCCCTTCGAATTCCCTTCTACTACTGCTTCTTTGTGTACTCTGTGCACCTGCACTCATGTATGATATGTTGTGTGTTTCCAACTTCGCTTTAACACTGCACTGTTCACTGCAAGTATCATATTGTAATGTTGTGTGTTACTAATTGCTTTCTATGTGTGTAGCACTCTTTTTATATAATAGTTTCACATACTTGTATACTATGTTAATATTTATCTACTGTGGATTCTGTACTACTTTGTATTTATATAGTCAGTTTGATTTCAGTAGATTGCGCATTTATACTGTCATTGCAATCACTACTGCTCTTGTTGCCAATTTACACTGGTAGGATAGTTTCTGTATACTATTCTTATTGTTTGTATTTACACATAATAATCATTTCATAATTATTTCATTGTCATAATCTGGACCCGATGTTTGCAAATCCTCATTTTAAGACTTATTTCGAGTCAGATATTTCATTTCTTGTAGTTTGCAAATAATGCACCAGACAGTGTCAAGCTAATGATAATGGTGCAAGTATGTGTGAAGTTAATTTAAATACAAGCTTTTCAGCTAAGCTTTCTATAACTCTAAATATATGATATTTAAAGTGGAGTTTGAAATGGATCTCGGTTGCGATTGTTTTCCAAGTACATTTACATGTATGATGTTTTTTGTTTCGTTTTGTGACTGTTAGTTATTTACAATTGACTACAATTTTGTTCACCTTAACTGCATCAGTGAAGCTAGTTGCATAGTATAACTGTCTTATTTATATAAACAAACCAGTAACGTATGCATGTATACTGCATGAAGCGATGTTTTATCCTTATTTAATAATACTGTAATCTAGCAATACCACAGATAGTAGGCTTAATTGTATAATTTTACTTTTTAAATTTTATCTCCCTAAAAATTTGGAATTGAACATTGTTTCTAAATATTTATACACCGTTATAGATAACATAGTTTATTGTTTTAAATAAAACATTGACTGTAAAACAACCTTTAAACTTCTTTTTGGTAAAAGTTCTTCTTTTTGGAAAAATTTCTTTATTTACCAAAAAAAATGTTAACACGCGAAAAAATGTCCAAAAGTCGGGGCAAAAAATAGGGTAGGTCGGGAAACCTGAAACAAACATATTTTTTTTACGCCTAATTGAAATCCTATATTACTAGCATTTGTGTATGTAGTTTGTATGAAAACTTTTATATTTTAGGAGCATGCTGAGGATGATGTTATGTCAGATTTTAATGCTAAAGGTTTGTTTCCTACTAACATGATTTTTCCTTATAGCCTGATGTCATATGATAATGTTACTTATACTCTTACTCATATAAAATAGAATGGACACTGTAGGTTCTTTTGGCCATTCTTAATGAATTGTTTGTTTGCATTATCTCAACTGTCTCTCCATTATAAGCTCCAATTCTATGCAGGATGTTTGCATGTCATTTTCTCGCTCATAAGAGTGTGAGGAAAAAATGTCAAAATATAATCTACATACCTGAAATAGAAATTCTGCAAACTGGAAGCAAGCAATTTATTGAGGATGGCTTTACATTTACCTTAAGTGTGGACACGCCTTTGACTTATTTCAGTTGTGCATTCATTAATTTGCTGTAAGCCTGCCCATACTAACTATAAACAGATTCGTCATTCTAACAAGTAATAGACATTCCTAATAATGCATGTACATTGACAAGCTGCTGGTATGTAAGTACTGGTTCTTACAATTTGAATTGTCTTTGATTATAAACTTCACCGTGGCGATAGGGTACGAAAACATTGCTTGCATCTTTTACCTGACCTGTTTACATTATTGTCTTGCTTAACTATTAAGAGATGTATTCAAAGTGCATTCAGACAAGTATAATGGCATTGTGTTCATTATAAACAGAAGATTTAGTGCAAAACTAATACTGTAAACGTCCTTTTTTTTCGCGAGGTTTTTATTTTGCATTAATTCGCAAGTTAAAAAACCTAAGTGTTCATCATAATTATTGTCCAAACATCTCAGCAAGGAACTCACAAAAAAACCCACAGAAATTCGCGAAATAAAGTGCTCGCGAAAATAAAGACTTACAGTATAAGTTTACATGTATTCGCTTCTTTATCAATCCTGAGTTAGGCCTACTGTAGTTGTGCACCAAACCCATGAAATATTTGTTTATAATTAAAAAAACTCTACATTTATGATTGCATATTGTGTAACCATCACAGATATGATTGTAACATTTCAGGTGACGCTCGGGTAGAAAGTCTTACAGATGATGTGGTTACATTGCTTAACTTCCTTACAGACAGAATTGCTGCGGCCACTAAGTATGTAATCCTACATACGTAAATCTCAGATAATTATATGTGTTAGAAATACAGTAAAACCTCACCTAAAGACCACCTCTATATTAAGACCACAATTTAGCAGTCCATTTTCACTGTTTTGCTCTTTATTAAACCTCAGTACTTAGACCATATCAATAAGAAGACCAGTTTTCAAGGGTCCCAAAGATGGTCTTATTATTGAGGTTTTACTGTACATAAATTTTTACAAACAGAAATTTTGATTTGTTACGCCATATTGTTTTCATGTATTGTGTAAGAAAGATGACAATGTAGTTTGAAAATACAGTTTTGTGATTTTGATAAAGCCGTTTTAAATATTAAATAATAAAGAGTTTAAACAGAGTGAATATTATTTGTCCCTACTATATATGACCTTTATATGAGAAATTTTAATGTGAATTGAAAGGTCAAGGGACAAATGCAAAATACATTAACACCTCAATGATAAGACGACCCTTGGGACTCTTGAAAATTGGTGTTTATATTGAGGTGGTCTTAATATTGAGGTTGAATAAAGAGCAAAACAGTGACAATGAACTTGAAAATTGTGTTCTTAATTTTGATACGGTCTTATTATTGAGGTGGTCTTTAAGTGAGGTTTTACTGTATGTCGATATGCTTCTTGATTTATATGCTAGTAGACTAGCATTGTTCACACATATTGAGCCCTATTAAACTTGTAACTAATTTGTTTGCATTTCGTAAATGAGATTTTCTGATATAAGACATATTTCATTGGAACAGATATTATTGTGGGGCAATAAAGACATTATGTTTTCATGCTCTTTAAGATAAATCATTGACATTTCTGCCAGGTAGTATTGTGGATTGGTAGCGTAAAGGACCTCTCGGACATTCTATTAGAATTTATAAAATATTATTGAGTTCTACACTATTTTACTGGTTCTGTCCTCTGTTATTGAGATTGTAATGTATGAAACGGACATTGCAGGGCTGGTCAGAGTAAGCAGGCAGTACCATTGTTGTTAGAGGGTATTCTTGCTATTATTTCCAACTCTCCCCAGCAACTCAGACAGTGTGAGGGATTTCAACAATTAGTTTGGTAAGTTTGATAACATTTGCTTCATTATTGTTAGCATTTTGCTATGAAAATAGATGACTGGATGCCCTAAGTACAAGGCTTTGTATGATAACATTCATACCAGTATACTGGATAGAGTTGGTATCTGTCATAGTTTATATAAAAAGAGGTCAAAAGATTTATTTTAGAATAAAATACATACATGACACAATATAAAGTGCAAGATAATGATCCAAGTTAAGCTAAACAATACAGTCAACAAATTATTCTTTAAGAACTGAGTATCGCCTGTGAATAAGTAGTAAAACCCCACAAACGGTTATACATGTTTTCTTATTCTCCACACTTTCAGGCAAAACCTATGTCCTACACTGATATCATTACTTGGTATACCTAGAGCTGATACTAAGCTCAAAGCTGGAGGAGATACTCAAAGAAATGTTGACACAACCAACCTTTCATCTGGAACTGCTAAAATCATTTATAGGTATATTCTATGCGTTAACAATGACTGGGTTTGGTCATTAATGCTGATTTACATTCATGATTTGGGATCATGCCAAATGGTTAGGATAAACTTTTAGCTGTTACAATTAGTGGACATTAAGTATTGGCATAAAAGTATTGGATATTCTAATTTGTGTACCGGTAATTGTTTCCATAAATTTTGTGTAATTGGGTAATCAGATAATAATGCTCGGAACTTGCACCCAAGGACTGGCTAACTATATTACCTTGTAATGGTTGTAACATGGTAGCAGTGTAATGGTACAGAGTCATTTATTATATTAATTCAATATTTATTGGATAAATGCTCTTGGCGAAGTGTTCATACAGTAATATATTGACAGAATTGGAGAAGTGAAGTACCAAAAAAACTTGCAGTGATCCACAGTGATTTGTATAATTGAATATCAATCATTGACATTGTCTCCATTGAAACAAAATGTCATACTGAAAATCCATTGATATACACATATAAATGTTTCAGTATATCAGTAGAGATAGCCAAAATGGTTGGTCCTGTGAAGTCACTGCGTCCAGTGTTAGAGTCTTTGTTCCATAGAATATTGTTGTGTACATCTCCATCACAAAGACATGATGCTCTCAAGGCAATCAAAGAGGTTGGAAAGTATTATTGATATGTTTTATTTTACCGTAATTGCCTGAGTAATATGGTACAAATTATTTCAGAATATTTACATATCTCGACACAATATGGCACATTATAAACTTAATATGAAAATGACTTCATCACATAAACCCATTCTGAAGTGTGTGTAATGAACTTTCACTGACATATGTTTTGTCTTCTTGACATTAATTAACGGGAAAACAAATTTGAACTGAATGTCCAATGTTCTAAGTTCATTATGTTTGTGTCATTGCTGCACCTAGTGATAATTGTTTAATGAATATGAAACGTCAGTTTATGTTTGCTTCATCTGCCTCTGTTCGGGAATCTATAGTTAAGAGAATTTATGGTTTGAGGGAATCTATGGTTTAAGGGAATCTATGGTTTAAGGGAATCTATGGTTTGAGGGAATCTATGGTTTGAGGGAATCTATGGTTTGAGGGAATATATGGTTTGAGGGAATCTATGGTTTGAGGGAATCTATGGTTTGAGGGAATCTATGGTTTAAGGGAATCTATGGTTTAAGGGAATCTATGGTTTGAGGGAATCTATGGTTTAAGGGAATCTATGGTTTGAGGGAATCTATGGTTTAAGGGAATTTATGGTGTAAGGCAATCTATCCCAGGTGTAAGGCAATCTATCCCAGGTGTAAGCAATCTATGGTGTCAGGCAATCTATGGTGTAAGGCAATCTATGGTGTAAGGCAGTCTATGGTGTAAAGCAATCTATGGTGTAAGGCAATCTATGGTGTAAGGCAGTCTATGGTGTAAGGCAGTATATGGTGTAAGGCAGTCTATGGTGTAAGGCAGACTATGGTTGATTTTCTAGTTTGGAATATTTTCCGGTACATATCTGTTTGATCATTAGACTTTATTTATTTATTGCAGTTGCTGTCTGATCCAGAATTATTGTGTTCTATCACTGTAACATACAGTGATGATTTGACAAAGCAAGGCAAATCTACATCACAAATCAGTGATATGGCACTGGTTAAATTGTAAGTAGTTCCAAGTATTAGTCCAGTATACAGGGTGTAGAATCTTACTCTTATCACCTGATTTTCTCTTTGTGGGCAAAAATTGTTTTGCAAAAGTTGTCATATTTAGTCAGAATTGTTCAAATATGTTGGGTGTATGGGTGATATTTTGTTACAGTTAGCCGCTTTGTTCCAGTAAGCGTTGTCACTCTTGATTGTAGAATTCTGGTGAATGACTCTCAGTTACTGACATTCTGTTCAATAAATTGGTAAAAATGAACATAATCAGAAATGGACAGAAATATCAACTGCTTTGTTTTTTCCTCTGTTGATATTGATGTATGATGTATTAGAATTTGATACTGTATTCTTAGAGTGAACAAGATTTTGAGTTGTTCTGAAATCTATAATTTTCAGTTTTAAAAGATGATAAGCAAGCCTGACAATTTCGTCTATTCATTGTAGTCTGACCAGTAATAATCCTCATTACATTGTTCATATAAATCATTGTAAGTCAGTGTTTGTGTGATATGTAGGCTGATATATCACTGCCCACGACTGATTTGAGTTATAACATATGTGTCATTCTCTGAGATGTTAGGCGGAAATGACATATATTGGCGAAATTTAGTTATTAACATTTCTGAATGGTGGGCTATTTGTAGTTCACTACAAAACAACATGTTTGGGGGGAATTACAGCACTTTTAATAAGGTCATCAAGACTAGATCTACAAAAGTTTCTTAGTTTCACAAAATTTAATACAGCAAATGTGTTTTCAGATAAAATAATATTTTACAAAAAAATGAATTATTCTTTTCCCTAAGAAAAGGGGCCGTCTCAATGTTTACCTATAATTGTTTTGCTCCTGCTCGCTGCTGAATCATAAATCATTTTCTGAAATGTTTCAACTAGCTGTTGCAATTAATGTGAAAACATGACGTCATAATGTGAAAACATGACATCATCTTTATTGCGTTTTTCTCAGAAAGGAGGCTCAGTGCATTTGGGCCAAACATCTCCATCACATTTATTACACCCAATAATCTAGAGAATTAGTGGAAAAAAGATTGAATAGTTTTGATCTTTGTAGGAATGTGTCAGTTGTTTGTGGAAGATCATGTTGCATGTAGGTATTACTGGTTGGAAACACAGACAGGCAGTATGTGGGATTTACTTTCTAAACTGCATTCTCCAAATACTGCTGTTTTCTTTCCAGAATGATGGATTCTATCCAGGAATGTTGTCATACCAATGACTCGGCTCTCTGCTTCTCTAGTGTAATGTGCGTCGGCGATCTCTTGACCTCTATTGAAGAGTTGGACAGAGGTGTTGGTATACATACAGATAGTGTCAAAATTATAAAGGAAAAATGGCTTTCTCCTAGTAAGTAAACCAGTATTTACATCATTTGAAATGCAGTATTTCACATAAAAATGTGTTTGAAATATTCTTATTGCCCTTCAGAGTTTTAACTTTACAAATAGAAGCAGTTCATAGTTTTAAGATAGAAGGTTATACTAGATGGGTTGGGATTATATTCTATAAGGAAAAACAAATCAAAATTTTTAGTCCTTGAAAAGAGAGCAAAGTCCTTGAAAAGCACTTGATTTTTTTGGAAGATCTGTATGAACCATGCTTCAGTGTGAGTTTAAACTTGAGAACAGTCTATATTCCTATTTTAATTTTCAACTTTTTTCAGTCGAATGTATTTATACTTTGTTTGAATGTTTCATGTATTAATCAATTAAGATTACTATATCTCATTCAGAATCATTAATTATTAATTTCATAATCCTGACTCAATTAACTTGAACACATTTAAGTTAAAAAATTAGAATAAGCTTTGAGAACAATCTCAAGTGTCGTAACATGAGACTTTTGTTGCTTTCTTTTAGAGACACAAAGAACTGCATCAGAGAGAACTACATCCATCGCTTCACAGTCAGATAGTGAGGAATATTCTCGTCATAAAAACATAATCGTCAATGAAACTGGTGATGCTGATAATGGTAGTAGAAAGTCATCGTTAGATATGAAAGGTATACTTGACAGTCTCATTGTATAGCTCTAACATGAATGTGTATAACTCCCTACAGTCACTTACATAGTTCGTATTTAATATCTGACCCTGATATAGTTTGTATTTTACACCTGTCCCTGGGGTTATAACCTTTACTTAGCAATTTTTATTTTTTGCTGATATTATGTGTATATACAAGGGATGGTGTAGATAAAATATTTTACTCTTGTTCATAAATTTTACTGCATTTATTAAGGTCAGTTTCATGATGAGTTTAAGCAAGCTTTGCAACCATTTTATTTGTGAATTCAGTGTTATATGGCCATTTGTGCAATATTATACATTCATTGCATTTTAGTGAGGTTGATATGAGGAATTATCAACCTTGGAAAAGTGATGTCAACACAAGATTTTGGCACAAGTCAATACAGGTTTTGAGCTCCTCCCAACATTTTATCATGAATTGTTTGACTGTGTTTAGACCAATGAAAAACGTGGTAAAAATGGATTTAAATGTAACACATTTTATATATTTCAGTCAAATGTTTCAATTTTGAATTCTATTTATAGAAGCGTCTGATATTGTGGGATGTAATGGTTTGAAGAAGAATCCGTTGTCACATTATAAGGATCTGGAAAGACGGAGCGCTGTATTGTTTATACAAGATCTAGTTGAGAGCTTGCCCTATCTTCTATCACTCAGTACTGTACCAGACGTGGACGAAGCTCTACAGAAGTTTTCTACTCACTTTTCTGACAGTAAGATATGATTACATTGAGTGGAATGCATATGTTGTAAAGTTTGTCTGTTTGGTTTTATTTCCCACAAACAATTTTACTGAACATTTTTGGGGACACTGACTGCTCATGGCAGATATTTGCTTCAACTTCTGTTTGCTGCGGCCATGGATTGAACATGTTCATATGTTGCAGAAACTCTGGTTACTTTCACTTCTTCATTCAGTTACATTCATGCAATTGCTGGTATTACATTTTAATATTTTAAGATTACCTTCGACCTAATGTCTGTTTTCACTGTGGCATATTTGTCTATCAAAGGTATTGACATATTGGGATCATTTAGAACTCAATAAAATTTAAGTGTGTCCCCATAGATGTTATGTATGACTTGAAGTGTTCAACAATGACTGTAGTTAAGTTTCCTGTATTTCATTGTCATTTGAAGTGTTGTGCTCGAACACATTTCTAACATAGGTGTTTACTTATATTAATAGTAAACTTCGAAAGCCATTAAATATTCTAAAGTTTGGGTCTTATTTCAAGTAATTTATAGATGCGTTTTCTTCTGTCAGTCAGTCTATTACAACGTTTTTCTGTCAAAATTCTTTGTAAATTCTTATTGAATTTCAACCTAACTTAGCGGAAAGTATCAGCATCAAACCTTGTAGTGCATGTCAGCAGAGTTGATATTTGATATTGATATTAACAGAGTTGTGGCCCTTTTTATTATCGATATAGACTTTGCTGATATGTTTTCAACATAATTTGATGGTAAATATTAGCATTAAGCCAAGTTGCATGGGTATTAGGAGACAGCTGCTCTTACTAAAAGCAGTCTGTTCTTATTTATAAGGTGATATTATGGATGATTGTACATTTCAGAGATAACTAAGATGGACATGTCAGGGTCCCAAGACGATGTATCCACGGTTACTGTACTCAATGCTGACAGTATATATTCTACATCCTATGCTGTACTATGTCTGTGCCTCAGTCTTCATAGGAATAGTTACTTTGATACCAATGATAAATCTCTAATACCCTTGTCTGAGGTAGGTATCTTAGTATTTAAGATGAGAAAGAGCATTTCTAGAAAGTTCTTACTTACAAATCAATTCATCCCACCTAGATCCCTTGAGTACGAAACAAAGTTAAATATTGGGGGTATACAGTAAACAACACGAAATATCTTGAAAAAATGTTGTCGGCGCAATTTGAACGTTAAGATTTGTGGTGCAACACAAAAAAATGCTGAGATGTTACGACTGCTGGTCACTCCAGATACAAATGGATTTCGGTAAATTCACCGAAATTCAGTGGGTTTCGGTATGGTACATACCCTTTTTCAAAAGGTTAACCAATCTGCATCAAGGTTACAAACATTATTCGGTTGAAAAGAAATTGCCTTGGATTGGTTTACACAACACTGATATGCAAATGGCAAAACCATGTTAGTATGGCTGTGCTGAAAAACAAGGTGAATGGAAACTTTCAAACTAAAAATGGGGAATGTATGAAATTGAAAAGAAAGAGAATACTTGTTGTTAAGTGTAAAAAACATGTCCTTTGTTTTGATTTAAACAATTTTATTTTACCATGTATGAAGTAAATTTATAAATGATAAGGTTCTCTCAAGTATACAAAACTAAATTGAAACTTGATGTGTTTATAGTGCTGGTTTCTTAGGTTTGGAAAATGTCTAAAGTAATATGATGAAAATGTTATATGATGAAAATATTGATATTTTGTAGGTAATTGTTTTATTAAATTTCTATCGTTCGTGACAAAAAAATAGTTTCCGCCGAGTGGTGGGGAGTCAACAAACGAATGTGTTTGTTATTTAGTCCTTGCGTTACTATTTCTTCTGTTATTGTTTACTTTCAGCAACAATTCATAGACAGTGTCCTCGATACGGATATGTTCCTGTATTTGTCACCAGACTGGTTGTCTGTTGTATATAATAGTGTATTAGATAAAGATATACTGACTGAGGCAGGCTGGGATAAGAGCGATGACAGTGCTTTGATCATTGCTCTGAAAGGTAACTTTTCTATCATGATAATTGAAAGCAATGTATTTTTTTGTGTCTTGACTTGTTGATTAGATAGATAGAATTATTACAACATAAAATTTACATGGCAATATAAAACTAAGACATATAATAGTAACAATAATATGTATGAATCAATAAAGCCATATCAATCAACATTATATGTTAAGGATAGCACAAAAAACTCTTACTTCCATTGTGGTCCTTTATACATAGTATTGTGTGACATAAGAAGACTTTTAAGCTATATATTAAGTTATCACAGTAAGTTTATCAAAGAAAGACATTGTGTTACATAAATTATAAACTCATGGAAAAACGATGAAACAATGAAACAATAAGTTATCCCTGACAGGAATAATGGATGAACAAGTTGAACAAATAAACTTAACAATGTATTAAGTTACAAATTATTAAACTGGAAAAAAGGAAAGACAATCAATTTTTTAAGATTAGATAGTTTATTGTTTATTACCAATATCCAAACGAAACTATTTGACCAATAAAATAATAAACAGGTTGCCTGGTTAGAGTTAACATTATCATGTGTCTGAGTCAATAAAATAATATAAGTAGGTTATTCTTCATTTGACCATGTTGATAAATTTGTCTTGAAATCAGTTGTTCTTAGAACCTAAAAAGAATATCAATCAACCTTCAAGGTTTGTTTGAATGTTAAAGAGTTACTGTTGTCTTCATACATCTTTCTCATTGTGATTTATTGCTTTTGTTTTGTTTCTATCACTTACATAATATGTTCAAGATCATGTTTTATTAAGGATGTAAACGATTAACTGTTTGATCATGGGGTTATCAGTAAGTAAAATCACTAACTAGTTAAAAAAAAAATTATGAAAACATCTACTTTTCATTTTGAAAAAACAAATCAATAAAATATTACCATGTTATAATGTTTGAAATAAAATATAATGTTTCCCTAACAAGAATAGAAATTACTGATATTTATTTTTATTTTTATGGTTTATGTTCAGTATTTATCAGATATAAAACACTATCCGAACTAGAACTAACATCACAATATAGGTCAAGTTTACCAGTGTCATGGTAAAAATATACATGGCAACATATGAAACACAAATTGAATGTCATGTTTGGCTAACCGATTACCGGTTCGGACGATTAAACGGTTAACCGGTTAGCAAAACAACCGAATATTGACATGCCTATATATTATATAACAGATGTAGATGGAGAAATGTGTTATGTAAATGATAGTCAGCAGACAAGAGACCATGTGTTCCTAGAGGATGATGATAATATCTCCACATTCAGTGCTCAAGTTCTGCAAGCAGGTAAATAGACATTTAGATTTGCTGAAACTATTGTGAAGAGATAAATCTGGCAGTCTCTGAGAATGTTCACATTAATTGCAACAGCTAGTTGAAACATTTCAGTAAGAGATTAAGGATTCAGCGGCGAGCAGAAGCAAAACAATTATCGGTAAACATTTAGATGGCCCCATTTCTTGAGGAAAAAAATAATATACATTTCTTTGTAAAACATTATTGTATCTGAAAACATATTTGCTGTATAACATTTGTGAAACTCTTGATGACCATATTATAAGTGCTGTAATTCCCTAAAAATGTTGTTTTGCAATAGTTTTTGTTTTGTAGTGACCCACAAATATCCCTGCATTTTCCCCAGCGTAAATTTCCATTTCCACATACATACATCAATTATCTGATACCAATTTTAACAGTGTGTAGATATAATGAACAAAGTGATTTTGGCGATACGGGAAACGTCTGGAATTGGCATTTCGCAAACTTTTCGACACACGATATTATCTACTCATACAGTATATAAGTAAACATAATAACTCTTCCTCTTTCAGGGAAACTTTTAGCTTCCCAGATCTTATCTACCTGTTGGGATGGTATCTTAGATGTGCTATCAACTCTACTCAATGCTAAGAGTGCTATTGGTGTGACAAACACATTTGCTATCATGATCGGTATTGAGGGAGCCAAGGAGGAGAGCCTAAGGAAGAGGGAGGCATTGTGTAAATGTCTGGAAGGATTACAAACAGCTGCTAAACTCTGCTGTTCTCTAGGTGAGAAATGGTTGCTGTTCATTTTACAGAGGATGAATATTTGTTGTCGTTTGATCTATTTGTTTGGTCAAATTAGCTTTGTTGTTAAAGCCTTCGGTTTCTTCGGTAGGTGTACAGTTGGATAAAAGTCATCCTACATAAAATCATATAAGATTCATGAAAATTAGTTCTTGATGTATGTTTCTAATAGTGATGAATAAGAAATAGTTGTTCTTTTATATAATGCAATACATATATTCCTTTGAACCATTTGTTGCCTCCATTTGCATTATTATTTAGCAGTAAATACTGCAGTATAAAAGACATGTGTCATCGTTTTGCATGCTTCATGGTGTTTTTATCTGTTTGTATAGCAATACATGACTGCATTTAAGTTTTTCACACCATAATCTCTACATATAGGATTACAAGAAAGATGTGAAGGTGTATTTACATTGCTGGCTAATACTTCATGTGTAATGGAAGACTTTAAACACGCTACACTGACACCTACTGATAGGACTGGTCAGAAATCATCCATCTTACCTCAATCTAAACCCAAGTTAGTGAGACTTCATGCAGCTCATGTACTCAGCATGGACGCCATGATGTCTACAGGACTAGAGATTGGAAGTCACTCTGCAAAGTGTTGGAAACAAGTTTTCAGGTTTGTGTGACATACACCACCTCAATATTAAGACAACCGCAAAAGTAAGAACATAATTTTCAAGTCCACCATTGTTTTGCTCGATATTAAGACCACCTCAAAATTAAGAACATAATTTCCAAGGGTGGTCTTATTATTGAGATTCTACTGGACATGCGACAGTTTCAGTTTATGATAATATCACCATTTGTTGACATCATTAATGTCTGGACTGTTATGTCAAGGTCTACTAAAGAACTTGCGTACCTGGTTCTGTATATTACCAGAGCCTTATGCTTGTATTTAGAAACTATTGTTTATTTTTTTTTTCATAAAGTGATTATAATGAATTATTGATTGATTACTGCATTCATTACAATTGAGCTTACATAAAATGGTGTATAGTGATAATCTTAAAATTTGTCTGTATAATTTCTAGGATTGTACGGTTCATTTATTTGAGCTCACTGTTTGTCTGTTTGTTGTATTTCAGATGTTGTGCGTTTATATCAGAATTAGAACATACATATTTTAGCCAAGGAAATAACCAGTCCAGTTTACCCAGGATACAACAGGAGCAGGCTGTTGATTTGACTTCTGTAGAATATGAGTATGTGATTATTATATTTTTTTACAAATACAGTCGGACCTCGTTTATTCGAATTCATCTGGTCATTTTATTTCAAATAATACATTGTTTTGAATAGCCCATTTCAGTTTGACGTACTTAAGAAGATACATAGGGACCTGATATTTATTTCAGATGATACTAGGTATTTGAATAGAAGGTTATTGAATAAACTAGGTCCGACTGTATCTGAAAACATTAATATTTATTAACAATTTTATCATGTTGGAAATACGGACTTTCTTATTTATACATATGTTTTGAATGTGTAATTGAAAAATGAAAGGTATTTATTTTGTATTAATAAAAAGTTCATGTATGCATGTCATTGCAGTCCGGTTAGCTCATTTGGTAGAGCAATCGATTGACAACACGGAGGTCGCAAGTTTGAACCTCAGACGAGGCATATGTTTATGACAACAACACATCGGCAGTCATTGATTCTCCACCTCTGATTCATGTGGGGAGTTGTCAGTTGCTTTCAGAAGAAGAAGTTAGTACTGGTTTGTAACCCAGAATGCTGCTGGTAAGGTCAACTGACTGACAAGCACAACTAAAATGTTATCTAAATTTGGTGTAAAACTATCTAGTAAACGTTTAGTATCATCTGGCTTGTTTTGCCTTGAATTGAATTCTGTTGATGATTTTAATTTTGCAATTTACGTACCCATTTTCCAGTAATGGAGAAATATATGGTGTACCAATGGCTCCAGTTGTACCTGTGGCCCCTAGAATAAATGTACCAGCCCTTATCAAACAAAGTTGTATTGAGTCTGGTTGGGATAGATCCAAGTCTGGTGGAGGAATGCTGAACTCTGTCCAGGCATCACAGGCGCTATGTGGTCTATCACATCAAGTTGACAGGTGGGTAGTGTTGTGTGTGTGTTATATAAAGCTTCCAGCCCTACATGATTTCAATATTGGATGATAATTATTGTTAACAGTGTTGAAATTATGTTTCCCTCCGAAATTTTGCAGCCATACTAAAATGGATTTGCTATTTGCATATCAGTGTTGTGTAAACCAATCAAATCTTACGTTAACCACCGAGGCAATTTCTCTTCAACCGAACAAAGGTAACTGAATTTCTGTGAATTTACCGAAAGCCATTTTGGATTTGGAGTGACCAGCAATCTCAGCATTTATTTATGTTGCCCAACAAATCTTAACCTTCAAATTGCACCGACCATCTTTTTTCAAGATATTTCTTGATTTACCTAGATAGGATTGTCGAATCGCTCTGCTCAAAAGTGCATCTTAATGAGGGTACATACAGATCAGGTCATGGTCATAATTATGGTGATGGTAAAGCCACTGGGCATTTGAGAATGGATGTGTTTGTGTGTGTAAATAAACTCATTAAATTTCATCAACATTATTGCTTACCACTACCATGATGATTCCCAAGATTTGATTGCCATATAATTTTTACCAACATGCTATCGCCTGTTCAATTTGAGGATACCTTCTCACATATTTTCTCATTTGTTTCTGGTGAATATACTCTGGTAAAGAAAGCAATGATACAAGGTATATGCTGTTAATTGTCTTGATTTTGTCATATTTTACTTAAATCTGGTAGCAAATAAACAGTTTGACTCTAATACCAGTGCCTAGTCCAGATTTTGTCACAATAAGTTTAAAGCTTCTGTATATAACATTGTGTCAGTTCTTGTTACAACTGCTGATATTGATGGATTAAATTCAGCTTTGTTTTACTATTCAATCAGGTTATTTGAAGAAGCTGCCAACAGCCTAAACATGACGGCATTGACTTCATTCCTAGGTAGTTTGTGTGAGTCCAGCAAACATCAGCTTCATAGAATCACAAAAACAATCATGGAGGAAGATGAAAGTCCAGCAGAACATCATAACCTGCCTGTTAATTCTCTACATCTGTATAGACTACAAAATGTATTGATGAAGGTGGCACATAGTGATAGACCTTTGTTACATCTCATTAAAGCATGGAGTGTAGTATCTTCGTACTTAGTTGAGGTGTGTTTTAGAATAATCATCATTTTGAATGTAACGAGACAACGTATAAGAGTTTGTACGGAAGCAGTGCATTGTAGATCACGCTGAATTCATGAGTTACTTATCCCTTCTCAATTATTTTTCAAAGTCTTTGTATATTTTCAGTCATAGTTGGTATTGTGACACCACATTGAACTTAATATTTTACAAGAATTATTAATTCACATTGAAATGATGTAGAGAAATTACATTGTCAGGTATAAATAGGGATAGACTTTTCTTAGAACCTTGTGTCTTAAAAATCCACTGAACCAATAATTTATATTAGCAACTAGTTTTAATACTTTACAATTTTAAGCATTTTAGAACCTGCCGAGTGAAGAATAAAAAAGGCTAGAATATATTTTTTTTAATTTACCAGAAAACAGAGATTGTCTACTCATCCTTAGTATGATGAAGGTCAAGGATGACAGCTGTTTATTTATACTCTATAGTTTAAGTTTAAACTTATTTATTTTACATTGATTGTGAAACAAGCTCCTAGATCTTACACTTTTCACTCTCAATGACTGCTTACTGGCTACCAACCAGTACTCATGCCAAATTTAGTGTTTGAGAAGTTCGTGATCAAACTCCACTTATCGCAGGGCTTGAACACAAGACCTTCAGATCAGGATTGTGGCGCTCTACCCCTTGATAACTCTATAGCTAACATCTATTACCTTTACAGTCAGCTGGACACAAGGACAGGAGTATATCTAAGATGGCAGTTACCTGTGTACATGATTTTATCATTGCTGTGATGTCCAGTCACTCAGAATTACAACATTTCCATACCAACGAGATGTTGTGTAAGACATTTGAGAACATCCTGTGTCTGGAACTCTGTGATGGGGACGTACAAGACCAGGTATGGGTATTTTAAAGTCATATAATGCTTATCTTTTTTGTTCTTTTGTTTACATTACAGTCATATAATAATATACTTTATATAGTTAAAAAATCAATGAATACACTTATAGAGTATTCCTCTGTATTTGTTGAAAAATTAACAGATTTATTAACTGATATTTACGAAAATAGCTCTACATTTTTATTGCAGATTTGAGGAGGAACAATATAACTTATTTGGTTTTATATTTGAATGTACCATTACAGATCGTGTGTTCTATATGTGAGCTTGTTGAAGCTTCAGCATCAGACATCAAGTCAGGATGGCGACCCCTTTTTGGGGCATTAAGGGCTGTGAGGATAGAATACACCACTGTAGAGGAAGTGAACGAAACTAGACAGAGACATGTGGAAGCCGTGCTGGATGTTTTTGATGTATTCTTGAATACAGATAACATACTGGTGTTTGCTAATGCTACCGTTGATCTCATACTTTGCTTGCTGAAATATGTGAGAGGTCCTGGTGAGTGCTTTTTATGGTTTGGTAATAAAAGAATGGTTCATTCATTCACACCTTCGAAACATACAAAAGTGAAGTCAGGATTTATCTTGACAGTATGAACTGTGAAGCGGTGAACTGCATGATATCATATTTATGAGTGCATGATTTAATAACAAACATAAAATTGTAAACTGTTAAATCATGAAATTCATGATTATATGAATTATTATTTTATGTTTTGGGAGATAGGAAATGGTTTATTACAATGGTCAGCACAGGTCTTTCATATTTGATACTGATCACTTTTTAAGTTATCATTAAAACTAGATATGAAACAAGTAATTTTATTTTTGTGAATTGTATTTCGTGATAAATAAATCAATTTGTTGCAATTACCTCTAATAGCAGTTTCATATTATTTTAAAATTCTGTTTACCTGTAATATTAATTTATGCTCTGCGAAGTTATGAATTATGGTTAACATTAATTGAACCAGGATTTAAACTATTTCATTCTGTATGATTTATCCAAGTTTTGAATGTTTAAGGTGAGTTTGAAGATTCCGATACTGAAGACAATGATTCTGTCAATGAGTATGTAACCTCATCTCCAGCATCAGAGAATCTGGTTATTCCAGCTCTGGGTTACTTGAAACAATGTTCTGTTATATTACAATCTATGTGGAAAATGCCAGCTTGTCCAGTGTTCCATGGTGCTAAAAGGTCAGTGAGTGGTTGTTATATTTCATATTACACCTTAATTACAAGATCAGCTAGTTTATGCATTTGATATTACACAAAGTGACTCAAATATGGTGAGAAAACATACATATTGATGTACATATACAAAAAATACTTTAACAAATCATCATGTTATGTAAATCAAACATGCTATGAAATATATGATACATTAATTTTATCAATAATGTACAAGTTTTGATGTGAATGTAATCATTGAAAGATACAATCTCTATGTAAAAGATGTGGCTTATTTATATTTAAAAATCATTTCAGTCACTATGACAATCATTGGTTATTATTTGAGAAAAATTGAAAAATTATGCTTACCTAGAACTTGTCATTTAAATTGATAGAATTCGCTGATTAATAAAAGTGACTTGCAATGACATCTCCTCACACACACACATATGTAAATTGTGTTGCTATGGTAACTTACTGTTTACTTGCTATTATTTCTTATATTCAGAATTCAAGTGGACTCTACTCACAGATGTGTGGATCAAGATATTCCAAATATGAATTTCAAAAAGTTTGCTAAGTATTTTGTGTGTGATGATGAATCATCCGACCCCCTGAGTGATGATAAATCTCCAGTTCATGAATTTGTTGAGCGAACTGTGGGTGATTCTAGCAGTCTATTGTCAAATGACTCGGGTATACTGCTTACCTCTGCAAAAGGTAGAATTTTTTTAATAATTTGAAATTTTTGAACATGATTGTGTAGCAACATTAGCAAAAGTACCTGATTTACTTTTGTTAACTGCATGTTCTTGGTAACAGGGTTGATGCCCACGCAATGGTAGAGCAATTGCTTTGGGGGCAGAAGGTTGCAACATACCAAAGTCTTAAAAATGGTTTTAGTGGGTCCTTTGCCTTCTCTCAGCATTATAAGGATAGTACCAGGATAGGTAAGCCACGTGTCTGGTTAATGTTAATGAGTATGGTATCATGTTACATGTATGGCATGGTATCAGAGAGTGGCAGCATCATATCTTCTGTATGCATGGTATTTTGAAAATTGTTGCTATCTTGTGGGTATTTCCTAGCTAATGTACTATGGTGGTCCTGTCTTTCTTATATTTACTAGTAATTATTTCACGACATCCTATGATGATAACTTCCCTTTTCCTGTACATTAAGTATAGATTTTGATTTATAGTATTGATTTACATTTTATCAGATGAGTGCCAGGTACCAGTGAGTTTAGAGTTGCTAGACAACCATTCAGGTATACTACATGTCTGGTTCCTAATGCTGGAAGGCTTGTCTGGAGCAATATGTGCATGTCCTAGATCTTACCAACCGCACACTATGGAGACATTGTTTGAACTGTTGAGATCGGCTTCACATGTACCAGGTAAAGACCTGTCTGTGTTGATATTGAGTCTCCCCAGAACTTTGGGAGACATGTGATTTTTTGTTGTAACCTGTCGACTTATCTAAGATTCTTTGCAATTCTATTGTATGCTTATTTATATATTTCATGCAGTTGCAATTAAAATGTGCTAGAGTCTGTTGGCATGATACAAATATTTTAGGACTTGGTCTCATCTTTATAAACTTGCTAAGTGTGTTATGTATACAATGATTCTGTATGTATCAAATTACAAACATTCAGAACAATGTGAATTGTCCATGTCTACAGCAGTTCAACAGAAATATAAATGAAATGCTATCAATACAATAGACCAATCAAATATTGTATATGAAGCACATTGTTTAAATATGCAACAAATTAGATGATTTGATTGGTTCATATTTTAAGCGGAGAGCAGAAATGGGGTGTTTCGAAAAGACAATTCGCTTTCCCGTAGTGTACCCCTCTGGTGAAATCAGAGTTCCGAAACAGGGCGAACATCATTAAACATCATTCTATCTATGCCATTCATCTTTTTTAAAGATATTTCTTGTTAAATTTTGTGTTGTTGGTTTTGTGAGATTTTTTAGTGATTTCTCCATGTATTCTTCTCCCATATGATTTCAGGTCCAAAGTTTGTGGTATACGGCATGAACCATCTCTTGTTTCCAATGCTACAATCTTGGCTGAGATCTGGAACAAAGAAGTATGGTTACTGGGAAACAGGAGCAACAAATTTCAAACAATGTTGCGGTCATACCACTGATCTTGTTGTTGACTTACTGCATGATTTTCAAGGTACTTATCTTAGCTTTAGACTACATACTGAAATGTTCTTTTTTGTGAAATTGGCCATAATTGTGATTAGTTCTCTTTGCTTATTCATTTTCATTGGCTCAGTATGAAATGTTCTCAGAAGAATTGGTGATGATATATTGTGTTTTCTTTGGGATTTCCATTTATCTGTCCATAACAAAATCATGTCAACAAAATGTTTGTTAATCATGAAATGATTTGTAGAAACGCACAATGGAATCAAAGGACATGTAGGTAGTATTTGTGTCAGCTCTGTGTCTTATCCATTGAACAATTTTAATAAATATTTTCCAAATTTTTCATTGTAGTTAGTATCATTATGCACATAGTAACTCATGTCTGCATGAGTTATCAAAGGGCAGTAATTACACAGTCAGTATCATTTGTTCTCTTAATGTAAGTATTCTTAAAACATTTCCTTTTATACATTCCAAATTTGTTCTTTTACAGGTGATGACCAGGTAAATCCATTGATTGAAGATGTATTGAAACAATTACTTGTCGTTCTAACAGAATGTGTAGCACAACCATTTGAAGTCATCTCCAGACTTGGATGTTCCTGTATAAGGTTTGATATCTTCCATTATCGCTTTAGATGATTAGGATATTGAAACGTTTGATCATTTTGTTTTCACTTCCAAGAGCTGTACATGAATACCACAGTCAAATATATAGCACCATACTCTATGTACTTGTATGGTGTTATTTTGAGTACTTCTGTGCATCACATTGGTATATTTGTATGGATGTTATTTTTTTTGCTAAACCTATAAACATTGCTTTAAACACCCTGAAAAAAACTTTGATGCTTTGAAATATGTCATGTAGTACAGTTTCAGTATATGAACCCTGTCCTTATCGTAAAACCTGTGTCCTGTGAGCTGTTCAATGACAATACATGTATTAGTGACCAAAAAGAAAGCGCTTAGTTTGTGACGTCAAAATTTCACTGTGAAATAATTGATGTTATAACCAACGTCACTAATGCAGGTTTTGTCATGGAAACATCCATTTAAATTAACAAAGCATAAAGCTGTGGTGAGGCATGTTGAAGTACAGTCGGACCTCGTTTATTCAACAACCATCTAACTAAATACTCGGTATCATCCGAAATATATATCAGGATCCGATGTTTCTTCTGATGCACGTCAAATTGAAATGGACTATTTGAAACCATGTATTATTTGAATGAACAAGGTCAGACTGTATAATTAGTAATTGCAATGACTCTTTTGATATGGTGAATGATAGCTGCTCCATATAAAATAGCAGGTATTCTGTATATAACTGAAGTATGTTGTGTTGGAGATATGCTGTTTTTCAACAGCTTTTCAGTGCTGTGCGATGTTCACTTGATATAACCAGTGTTCCAGCATTATGAACCAGAACTAATTTGATACTGAAAAATACTTTGATTGTCAGTATTTAGTTTACAGTTCCTGTAACTGAATAATTTACAATTGGACCTTGTTCATTCGTTTGAATTCATTGGGTCCAAAATTTTATTTCAAATAATACATGATTTCATATAGCCCATTTCAATTCAACTTGCTTAAGAAGATACATCGGAACCTGATATTTATTTCAGATTATACCAAGTATTCGAATAGAAGGTTGTCGAATAAACGAGGAATGTCTGTACATTAGTATGTGTTATATTTCAGACACATACTTCTCAGTGGTCACACAGATTTTACCGACAGTATGTGGAAAATATTGATTGATGCTTTAGAGAATGCTCTAGACGTTACGAGTTACTGTCTACGACAACTTATGTTACTGTTTAAAGCTCACTCAGAGAATTTCTATGGTGATATAGGACAGGTCAAGGTTGCAACAAGGAAGGATTGTAGCTTGATGGAGTTTGTTAGAATTTGGCATCTAGCACAACAGGTTTGATACTATCTTGCTCTTGTATACTTAGAAGTGTGCTTATTGGATTAAGAGGTTATGAATCTCTGCAGCTGTGCTATGTATTTATAAAGAAATTGAGCTATCTGATGCTGATGTTTGTCGAGAATTTAAATTAACGTTCAGTGCTGAGAAAACAAATTGTCTGATAACCATATGATTACTTTACTGTTGCTATTAGCAACATTTCATGGAATGCAAAATTTCAGATACCGTATTCCCTCCTAGAAGGACACCTCTCTTGAGCGACTCGGGTATAAAACTGAGTTTGTAGATCAGCATCAAAATTCAGCAATGCCATGGGTCAAAGTTAGGACCGCACTCAGAGCCAACCTATTTGTTGTTTGAGCGGTTGACAGGTGTCCAATTAGTGGATCCGTGGTCCAGTGGTAACACGCTGGACTAGTAATCCTGGGATCACAGGTTCGATTCTCTGCTCCACCACTGACAGTGCTAACGGCCTTTCGAACGAGACTTTTAAAAAACCAGTGGCGACGATAAATAAACGTAAATACAAAAAAAAATGCAGGTGTCCAATTTCTGAATTATAGACCCATTTTTTGTCATGAAGTAATGTTACATACTTTCAGGTCTTTTTACTAGACAGTCAAGTCAGTGCAGAAGTTCCTGAAGTTGACAATGTTGAAGATAAATCTTACGTGTTTCTGTTGTATCCCCCTGGGTATGAGAATAGTTTGAATCCTGACCATATACTTGCCAGGTATGGGATTTGTCTTATTGTATTTGTTTATCCTTTGATGTCTGTGTACCTGAGTCAAGGAACTGTATACACCCAATTCGATAAGGCTTTCATTATCGATTTATCCATTATATTAGGTATAGGGTGGGAAGGTTGTTTAAATCATGTGATATCATTTTAACTCGCTGTAAATAGGTTGTATACAACACCCCTATAATCGATATTTAGGTTAACACGATAATGAAAGAAATGGCGAATTTGAGTTATACGATTGATGTAAGACCTATTGGATTTATAGTGTATAAATATTGTTAATAAACATTAGTTATTTAGAACATTGAGGAAAGATTGATGTCTGTATAAAACACTACGGTTTCTTGCTTATTTTGCCCCACTTGAAGAAGAGAGGGCATATTGGTTTGCGCATGTCAGTCGGTCGGAATGTCCCTCCATCAGTCGGTCCGTCGGTCTGTAACCTTTTCGTTTCTGATCAATAACTCGAGAACCCCTTGACCTATCATCCTCAAACATGGTCCATACATTCATCTTGGGTAGCAGAGGAACCCTATTGATTTTTGGGTCACAGGGTCAAAGGTCAAGGTCACAGGGGGCATAATGTTATACAAACCTCTCTTGTATTATAGGTTTGATTTGCTTTAAGTAATAATTCAACGATATTAAAGGCATCACTTAGACCAGAATTTATGTCCCTGCCATTAGAAGAGTGGCGATGGGACATAAAGTGTTACCCCTGTCCAGCTGTGTGAAAAATTGGTTTCCAATCAATAACTCTTGAAACGATGGATGGTTTCTATTCATATTGGGCACATAAGCATAGTTTGAAAAAATAAAGATCAAGTTTGGTTTCGGTTACAATTCACCATTTTTTTTAGGTTAAGGTCCTTTTTTACTTAAAAGTCCATAGCGGGGGCATCCGTGTCCTTTGAACACATCTAGTCTTCCTTGTCTTACACCATAGTGAAACAAGAATAAAAGCACAATGATTTATGCATTTACTATATCTGCATTGAATGATGGTGAGAAGGCATAATAATTACAATATAGCAAAAAAAGTAAAGGGAAGGAGGGTCATTCATTGGTATTATACGGTAAGTATATAGTAGGTTTGTGATTGGTATGTAAACTCGTTATGAAAATATATTTCTTGATATGAAAAATATGTTTGATAGACTTGGTGTTTTGTCAAAAATTGTGAAGGTATAACAGTAATGGCATGTATATTTATGTATGCGTGATTTACAGAACATTTACAAATTCTGATGAGGCACCAGTGGGGTAAGAATTTCACAAATAAACTGTTATAACTTCCAATGGTGATGGATTTACCTATGCATCCATGGCTTGCTAACCAATAATATATATATATTTGCCTTACTGTGCAGTGATATACAAAGCTACTGATTTGTTACTCACCTTAGATTGTGAGGGGTCTCGTTCTGTTGACTTGCAATATGGCAGTATCTTGTGGCCATCACTTTAAATGATTAAAAATTACCTTTTGTGTAGAAAATGGGCCAAGTTTTGTCAAATTTAGCAGAATGATACTGGCATGGTCCATTACCAAAATTTTTGAAATATACTTAAATTTAAGTATTGATAGTTTTTTTATAACTCTGTGGAAAAAATTACGCAAAAATTGTCCCTTAAACGGATGATCAGAATTCAAATATCTTCTCTAAAAGTATGAAAGCATGATCAGAATAATCTTATGAGTTCTAAAGGGCCAGGACTTTTTTCCTTATAAAGTGGGGTCTGGTTAAGGAACCCATGCCCAATTGAAAATAGTCATGTAGTGCATTTTTCCCGATGCAAACCTGAAAAAATCCCCAAATCGACAAGGGCTTAAAATGGGAATTCAGCATTGATTATTGATAGGTTTGCATCATAGTATCGCAAAACGAGTGATAACCTGACAAAAACCTTTAGATGATTTCGCCGTTTGTAAGAAGTGAAACTTAAGTATAATCAAGTTATCATAGAGAATAATACTTACATGAAGTTGTTTTGAGAAAAGTTAATATTTTGATCCATAAATATTACCTAAAACATTTCCAATTTAGAAAGTCACAACATTAATTTTCTACCAAACCTGGACCCATTCCCAAAATGATGAAAGACCCCTGCCAGGCTGCCATGGCCTCTTTGTTTACATTAAAGCTATCTTGTAAGAAGTGTGTATATAATCATATTTAATGCTGGTATATTTTCCTTTGCCCAGTAGTTGAGTGACTATTATCTTCCCATATCATTATACTACAACATAGCTAGCAATAGTCTAGAATTGACAGAGTGTATATCAGGCAATATGAACCTGTAGTAGATGTAATATATAGCAGTATATACTTGAACAAGTAGCATAAGGGATTGGATTATGGATGGTTTGGCACAACTACCACTGCTCCATGATCAACACAGGGTTTCACAGTTTGATGTCAAATCTTTGCAATATGGTGTTACTAGGGATGTCAAGATTTACCAGTTTATCGGTGTATTGCAATGTGCAGACTAACTGCATTGTACCATGATATGAAATGAATGTGATATTTTTTCAATACATTTTTTCTGCTGCCTGCTAGAATGTTACTGACTACAAACTCAAAGCCTATGAAAGTATCTCGTCATGAAAGCCTCGCATTAGTCAAAATACTGAGATGAGAATGACTACTGTTCTGTTTCAGCTTTTGCATGTTTATTTTTTGCAACACTTTTGAAAATTGTGGAGTTGAATAAAACTGTTTATGTAAGAAAAATATTGACGGTCATTGCTTAGGTTAAGTTTACAGGTGTCAATCACCAATTATTTTCCAATAACCTGTAGTAGGCTATGTGACCAGTCTCTTATCAGCATACAGTAGGTAAATGCGCTAGAGGTCTATGGAGTAATGGGTTAATAGAGCAATGTATCATGGTACGTATTGCCATACATTGCTGAAGTATTGCAATATATTGTGGTACGCATCAGACGTATCATGACACCTCTAAAAATTGAACAACAAACTGTTTTAATCTTGACAGGCCTGAATACAGTGTAGAATCTGTGTAAATAGAATATTTATTGTGATTTATCTGAAAAAACATTAACCTTCTAATGCTCAATTGCTTATTTATGTGACAAAACTTGAATGTAACATGTTTTGCTTCTTTAATATTTTCTTAGGGCAATGTTTTAATTATTAGTATTCATTATCAAGCAATGAAAGCATGATATTTGGTTAATATGCATTCATTAACAACTAACTGTTTCTACAATTACTGCCTGCTTAATACTTGGTTTAATTAACCTAATCAAACATGTGACTTATAGAACTCTAGTGATGTTGATGATACGAGGTACTTCATTACTTAGTTGATATGGTAAATGACACTGTCTGTACCTGGTGTGGACAATGTCTGGAATTTGGAAATTGATACTTCTATCCGTGTATTCTACTTACAGAATTCATCCCCCGTATCTAGTGCAATGCTTGTTATTTACAGTTTGGTCTTATGTTGCATTATTATGCTATACAGGTTCATTTGGTCACAAGTAAAGTTTTGAAGAATTGATTGGTTTCTGTTGTGTATTGCCTTTGTATTGAATACTTTGATTTTTTAACTGCTAACCGAGTAATATTAATTTCTAATATACATAGCATATACATACTTGCCAATTCCAGTTATATGGCTGTTTCCATTTATTGTTGTTTTTATGGCATAATGTGAAAGTTCAAACCAAACACTAGTATATCGAGGGTTCAATGCAAGACCATCGTAACTCCTATGTATTTTTTATAGGAATAACGATGGTCTTACACTGAACCCTAAATATTCTCCTTATCATGATATCATTGGACGGTTTTTCTTTCATGTATTTTCAGGGTACCATTTCGTAGTATTGTTGTCGGTTTACTATCACATCAGTTACTGTTACAGACAGTGGGATGTATAATGTTAGAAGGTTCTAATCAACCAGATAGTCATATGCCAGGTAATTATGTGATGTTGTATATACCTCTGATAATAATAGTCAGCTTTTATGATTTCTGTTTATGATGCCCCCACCATTCAAAGAATGGCAAAGTGTTGCCTCTATCTGTCTGTCTGTGTGAACAATTAGTTTATGGTCAATAACTCTTGACAGCATGGATGGATTCAATTCATATTGTGCACATGAGAATAAGACAATAAAATACTGGTCAAGTCTGATTTCGGTTACACTCCACCAATTTTTATTTGAGTTATGGCCCTTTCTTGAAAAGCCCATAGCAGGGCATCCATGTCATATGGACACATCTACCGGTAGTTTGTTCTAGTTCAAATTACAGTATTTGAATTTCTGAAGCATTGTACATGTCGTATTTAGGTTAAACATCTGTTTTATATGGATTGTGAAACAAGTTATTAAAACTTATACCAATAACTCTCAATGACTGCTTCCTGTGTATCTAACCATTACTGGCACCTAATTCAGTGATTGACAAGACCAGAGATGAATCTCACACATGGCAGGATTTTCAAACCCACAACCTTTGGATCATAAGTACAGCAGTCTACCACTGGAGCACCAGTCCTCTCACGTTGTATTTACATCAGTACTTGATATAATTATGTGTATTTCTGTGTGCACATTGAAGTGTTGAGGGATACTTTGATGAGTTTGACTGAAAGATTAAGTACTAATAATACTAATTTTTTTATTATGGTTTCTTTATTGTTAGAAATGTTCTGTCTGGTTTTTTTAATGTTAATGTTTATAAATAAAAAGGGTAAACATAATGTTAAATTAATTATCTGTTCTACATGTAATTCAGGTATGTTGTCTCAACTGTCAACCAGACATGTTGCACAGCTTCTTGAATGTCTACGCAACTCGTACAAGTTAGCATGTGAATTTGACCTCCGACCTGGACTCAAGTTTCTCGTGCAGAAAGTAGCACATACCCCTGTGGCTGTCAACCTATACAAACAAGCCGGTGCTAGCATGGTGTTCTATATTCATACACTGATCAAAATATGTGCAAATATTCCTGATCTTACTAAAGAAAAAGTGAGAAACTTCATTGCAATAGAAGATGATACTGGTGATGATGAAGAAGAAACAGATATAACTAATCCTGATGCTGAAAGGGTTACTAGCAATACTCTTGATAATACTATGTCTTCCAAAACTGCTGAAAATATAAACAAAGTAGGAAACGATGAACTGAAATCTGATGATGATAGTAAAGTAAATGAGATTGGTAATGATGTGAAGAAAGATGCTATTGAAGACAATGATGCCAAAACTTTTGATTGTATACCAGCCATCCAAAGTCAGGTTATAACAGAGAATCCTAAACTTTTCCTGTCCCAGTTGAAGTCAGTGTGTGATGAGTTATGTTCCACGTATATTGATATTCTGTATGACAAGGCTGGGACAAGCTGTGTGGATACAATGTCTGATCAACAACTCTTCTTCCTCATTGCCCAGCCAGATGATTTCCCAGAACTACCAACAAAGACCAAAATTGATGAAAAACAACTCAATATGGAATTGGAACTGACACAAGCAAGGTTACAAGGTCAAGGTCAGTCTGTTCTGACGCAAGCTGTCGGTGTACAAAGTAAGTTTTAACTTATTTGCTTTAGATTGATTGAGAAACAGCACATTACTCCTACTTATCACTCTAAAAGATTGCTTCTTGGGTTTGAACCAGTACTTGTGCCAAGGTCGGTTAAGATTGCCTAAGAATTGCATTCATTGCTGGGTTTAAACACATCTTCTTGATCAGTCCTTGAATCATTATGCCTCCACTTGTGTACAAGGTAAGACTCAGAACAAAAGTGTACAACTTAATCCACTAAAATGCTCTTGCTGTTGTAAAAAAATATATACTTAATGAAGTACCTTTTTCCTGCCACCACAACTGTGTGGGCATTTTATTTATCTTTGTCCATCTGTATATCTGTCCCACACAAGCGTTATTCATATCTCAAACAGTATTTGACCTAGAGTAACGAAGCTTCATAGAAATATTAGTCATCAAATGAAATTGCGCTCATGGGTTTCTCAATAACATTTATTCTGTAAGAGCAGAGTTAAGCCCTGTGATTGAGTAAAGTGGTGCACCTGTGTCCTGTGAACCGATTCTAGTTGCAAGATATTTAGTGTTGACACGAGGTCATTTCTACCTTATTTCATTTATCATATACCAGTATATCATATGTTGTAATGTCATAAGTTTGTTTACTTTCAGACAGTGAGATTGAAGTTGTCTCCCCTGCTGTCAGACAGGAAACAGAATCAGTATTACCTCCCCTGAGCCCAGTTCATTCACAGAAAAGTAAAAGAGAGTTGAGGTCAGATCAGGAAAGCCGTGTATACAACCTGGCTACAGACAAACTCATCAAGAATCTGATGACAGAGTACAAGAAAAAGAAGAATCAGAATGCGATGCCTCCATTCTCTAAAATTGTGAAAAAGGAACCGACTGAAAAGAAAAAGAAGAAAAAACAAGCATCTAATGATCCAGTGGAAAAAGTGATTGAGGAACAACAACAAACTTCTATTATGAAGGTATAATCTCAAACCTATACATTATTTTGTGTGTTAAATTAACTATAATATACATTTATTATGTCTCAAATTCTACTCCGCTTTGCCATGTTCAGTTCGACCTTGTTCATTCGAATGTATAGGGTCCAAAAATTTATTTCAAATAATACATAGTTTCAAACAACCCAATTCGATTCGACGTGCCTAAGAAGATACAATGGGACCTGATAATTATTTCTGATAATACCAAGTCTACATGTATCGGATAGCAGGTTGTCACATAAATAAGGTCCGACTGTACTTAATGTTGCTTGGTATCTTATATCCCAAAAATTTCAAAGAAATTCAGACCAATTGGATAATAATGAGACAACATGGCGAATGTAATTCTTGGCAATTTCTGTTCAAATTCAAGGTCATAGAGTGAGTTTGAAGGTCAAATGTTCAAATTTTGGGAAGACACGTTTTGCATGAAAAATATTTTGAAGTCATGATATGACAATAACTGCAGGGTATAACTATCTTACAGTATGAAACATTACATGTATGCACAGATCCAGTAATTTACGGGCAGTCCAGCTCCTGGTAAGGCAGCGGAACCAAGTCGGCCCTTGGAAACTCTTGATTTTTGCAATGCAATGCATTTTCTAGTAATGTAATATGCTAATTTTGGACAAAAACATTGAGGGTCTGGAATTTTGGACCTTTTGATCTAAGGTTAAATATGGACAACCCTATTTTGTCTGGATCCCCTGTTCCCCCTCAACATATCAAAACCTCTGAAGAAGTATATGTCATCTTATGTTTCAGGATAGTGAGGCCCATCTACAGTCCTGGACAGAGTTACTATGTACTATATTTGGTTTGTTTGGTCAGCTTGATGATGGCAAGTTTTCCACATTACTGCCATCAGTATTTGAATGTGTCAATCATCTGATATGCCATGCCCATGACATGAGATTGAGGGAGGAGTTGGCACAGTGGCTACGTCGTATTGGCAGCATTTATTCACTTGGAAACTGATAACTAGTCAGTTTTAATAAGATGTGGTTAATTTTTCTGGTACATCGGTTTCATTGCATTTATTTTCTGCATATGATCAAATATGTATAGTGTGATATTATACTTCGTTGGCATGATACCATAGGTAATGGTTTTGTTGTCATAACTAAGAACAAATTTTGAAGAAGGAATTTACTATCATATGTATGGAGTTAAAACATTTATGTTCTATCTAATATAAAATGTATATAATTATTTGGAAAAATATGTCAGTTTAAAGAGACCAATTTTAAAGGCGTTTGAGTGAACATCAGGTGCTTTGTTTTGTGTCGGTATTCCTATATCCAGTGCCAGATGTTTAAATGTATAGTACATACACATTATGTTATTGATTTGTTAATTTTTTCATTTTTGTTTCAGATATTTATTCTTTTGTTGTGATGTTATTTACAATTATAGTTAATATATATTCTTTAATATACTTGGACTTGAGATTGTTTTCCTGAGTTTTAGAAATTTAAGTAAAATGAAATTAATTGTGGTTAGATAGTACACTATTTTGAATGTATACTCAAACATATAACTGAATAAGTTGAGCATGAAAACTGGTTTCAGCACAGAGGCTTGCATGACAAAAGTTCCTAATGTACGACCTTTATAGCTGAATCTATATGGAATTCTGTATGCAATATGAATTATTTGTTTCCATAATAAAGACTGTTTTAGTATGAAAGATCTACAAAAATCAAAGGAAATTTTAACTTCTTATTAAATACAGTGATTAGCTATTTTTATTACTTTTTCTATTAAATCAATCGGTTGTCTCCCTTCTCTGGGTTGTTAAAAAGGAACTTTGTCGCATTTGTAGTTGAGCATCAAAATCATCTAGCTTTTTGTACTCCCAAGCTCTTTTGTGTGTGTTCAAAGCAACTTTACTTCAGCGAAATATAGAAACATTCTATAGTGTCAAAAATCAGCACGTTGTTGGGACAGTGTTCTAAAGATAGTTCCTACATCTACAATATTTACCTCCCTTGTTCTTAATCATCAAGCCTTTTTATAGGCAAAACTGATAAGCCCTTATAGGAGTAATTTCCAAGTATATGATTATTGAGAAAATAGCGAGAGAATTTGCATGTGACAACCACTTTTTCTTCACCTTACTGAGCAAACTGCCCACATGAGCATAATGAATAAGTTTTTTTTTTTTACATCTGATTATTTTATCATCGTTTACATTATATTCCCTATAAACTTAAAGGAAATTTGCCTATCAATAATGGCCGACAATTCAGTACAAGGGAGGTAAATATTGTAATTGTGGGAACTATCTATATAATGGGTATTGCAAAAAACATCGATAGAAAATTTAGTTATAAAGATTTGTGTCGCATTCGCTTAAATGGATACGGAGCTTTCCATTTCATTATTAACATTATTTATTTATTTATTATGGTGCTATGTAACGCACACAGTAGATTGTCCCGATGGGAAAAGGGAGATAACTCTAGAATGGACTTATGACAATCTCCTGTGTTTGTGCATGTGTAAGTCAGGCCTAATATTTTATTTATCATCATCAGTTCTTTACAAGTCTTCATTTATATTTATGATTATACCAATTGCCAAAAGATCAAATTAAGAGTGGTCACTGTGTATGTTAATTTATGACTATAATTGATACAATGTATCATGATACAATTTTATATGTATGATTCTATCACACTTACTTTGCTAGTTTCTTTTAAATCTCAACTTTAGTGATGAAAATGAATATTCATCTAGATCAATTTTATTTCAGTTTGAAAATATAAACATAAAATGCTGTGTGTTTTCTTGGTTTCTGTTATATAGATTGGGTTGCTATGATGTCGGTGTTCATTGTTTTACATAAATAATCTCTTATTCACATGCTAGATATAACATTGTGACATTACGCATGACTCGTTTTGGAAGTCGTCCTAGCCATTTTTGGAAAGGGAAAATATATGTATCTTTTGTTTTGTTCTATGATTTATTTTATTCTGTTGTTTATTGATGATATTTGGTTACATTGTGTTTCATTTTTGTTGTTTTTCTTTTCATAGATTTTATTTTACGTTAAACTTGTTTCTGATAGTTTTAAATATAGGATCTGACTGCTCTGTAGAATCTTAAATGAATTGTCAATCATCAGTTTTATCATTTTAAAGAAGATTATGCCTAATGGGTATATGTCATTTCCATTGCATATGTATGGCTCATTAAACAAAATATAAACTGTTATAAAATTTACCACCTCTCAAGATGTAGCACTACAAACTTCAAGGAAAGCCATGAAACAAGATTTGGAGTGATAAGAGGTGCTACTGTCAATGTAGTTTATGTGACAATTGAGGGCTATTCCATTGTATTACTTATCTTTATTTATATGCACTTGGTTTGTATTTATTGGTTGTTAATCTATATTTATTTGAATCTCAACTACATGTTTATAAATTCTGTTGTTATAAGTTTAAAGCATACTTCACCCTATCATATACCTCGTACTGGATACATACATCTTTATTATGTTTTGCTACATTCCCGGTTCATAAATGCAGCTACATACAAAAACGGAAATATTTAGTGTTAGCTTGGTTGTTTTATTACCATTTTATGCTATACATTGAGTCAGCATTAAAATCTGTGTTAGTTTGAACTATAACTGATAGCTGATTCTTAGGCATGATAATTTATTTCTTTTCTTAAACTGATATTAAAAAGATCTGATTTAGCTTGAATTCACTTTATCTAGTCTTCTTTGGGTGTTGTGCAAGAATGGGATAACTCCTTTAGTCTTCTTTGGGTGTTGTGCAAGAATGGGATAACTCCTTTAGTCTTCTTTGGGTGTTGTGCAAGAATGGGATAACTCCTTTAGTCTTCTTTGGGTGTTGTGCAAGAATGGGATAACTCCTTTAGTCTTCTTTGGGTGTTGTGCAAGAATGGGATAACTCCTTTAGTCTTCTTTGGGTGTTGTGCAAGAATGGGATAACTCCTTTAGTCTTCTTTGGGTGTTGTGCAAGAATGGGATAACTCCTTTAGTCTTCTTTGGGTGTTGTGCAAGAATGGGATAACTCCTTTAGTCTTCTTTGGGTGTTGTGCAAGAATGGGATAACTCCTTTAGTCTTCTTTGGGTGATGTGCAAGAATGGGATAACTCCTTTAGTCTTCTTTGGGTGTTGTGCAAGAATGGGATAACACCTTTAGTCTTCTTTGGGTGTTGTGCAAGAATGGGGTAACTCCTTTAGTCTTCTTTGGGTGTTGTGCAAGAATGGGATAACTCCTTTAGTCTTCTTTGGATGTTGTGCAAGAATGGGATAACTCCTTTAGTCTTCTTTGGGTGTTGTGCAAGAATGGGGTAACTCCTTTAGTCTTCTTTGGGTCTAGTGCAAGAATGTGGTAACTCCTTTAGTCTTCTTTGGGTCTAGTGCAAGAATGGGGTAATGTATTTAGTGTTCTTTGGGTCTAATGCAAGAATGTGGTAACTCCTTTAGTCTTCTGTGCTTCTAGTGCAAGAATGGGGTAATTCCTTTAGTCTTTTGGGTAACTCCTAATTTCATTATCATTTTCAGGGTTTGAGGCAAAACTATTGTAACTGCTTCTGTGCCCAAACTTGTAGTAAGTTACAATAGTATTGCTGCTTCAAACTTTCAATTTTATGCTTTATGCTTATCTCTGTATGACGGGCATTACTTTCATATTGAAATTACCTTATTTTTGGTGACGAATATATATGCATTTAATAACATTTTAGTCATTTCAGATTACATTGCCAGATATGTTAATTCATATAACTTTTCCATACATTTTAACTTCATTCCTACCACATCATTTATGAAATTATTGTTCACGTTTACACGTTAGTTTACTGGGCTAGTATCTACAAACCAGTTTTTGAATAATTTTGAATTACTTAGCATAATAAATCTGCTACATTTTATTTAAAGAAATGATAATTCTAAATTCTGCGTCACTATATAAGTTATTCAGTTTGTTATAACAATATTTGTTTCGTGTATTTGTACCTCTGTAGGATTTTATGTGACCTATCTCTGTGCGTTTGTCCTACCTAATATCTGTCTACTGCAGTATTGTTTGAACAACTACTGAAATAATTGCACATTAAATGTTATTATGGTTTCTATTGCAACTAAAAACAGAAACTTTTACTTCAGTAGTGTTTATAGGTTGTAAAAATTTAGCATAATATTTAAATGGTACCAGTAACTTTCTTATTTTTCATGCAGTTTCTCTCTGAGCACTTGGTCTGTAAAAAACTAATGAATATATTAATTAATTCAAGAATAATTATTAATTATCAAATATCTTTATGAAAACTAAAAAAAGTGACTTCATATTTTACATTTCCTTGTCAAGCAGACAATAGCTAGTATACATGTATTATGGTTTTGACCCTTTGGGACTTTCATATGGATCAGATAAATCTTTTATTTTATGTGATAAATGAGTATTTTATGATGTTTATACAAGTAGTTAATCAACTATATTATGAAACTATTTAATATCAAAAATCATCCACACCATTGTGCAATATGACATCACCATTTCATTGATATCCTAACAGACCAGTAGCAGTATATGATAATTTTATCGGGATTTGTCATAAAAATATTGTGATTTGATATCCAGCCCTCCAGTTGTGTAGTATAATGGTCAATTATGTTAATCTATTGTTGTATACATATTATTGGTTGTGGTTTGAATTTTAGTGCAATACATGTAGTTCCTGTTATGAAATCCGATTATTTGAAAACTAAAATGAAAGTGATTAAATGTTCATGTATTTTAACTCAATATGTCTTGTCTTGTTTTATTCTTGAAGTACCATATATTTATTATATTCTGCGATCAAACTTCTGCTGATACTTTCTTACATAAGATCACTAGGCATATTATCTTATTGCCTTGCAGTCAGGGGTTTAGCAATTGTTTGGCAATATGTATTGCAATTATCATGGCAAAATTGAAAATCTTTGTGTCTGAAAAAGACATTCGGAATAAAATCCTAACTGTAGAATGTACCAATATTGGGTGATTTATACCAGTTGCCACAACAATGGTGTCTACATTATGAGCTTACCTGAGCACTTCATGCTCATGTTGAGCTATTCGGATCGTTAGCTGTCCAGTTTCACTCGTCGTCTGCCAACATTTTCTTTAAACAACATCCTGTCCCAATTTGTTGAGGTGTAATATTTACATGGGCATGAAATATTATTGTGTTTATATTGCAGACTATGTTGACCTTTGGTGTGTTAATTTACTGAGACTTTTTGTGTACTAACGTTTTTGTTTTTGAAGTCAAAAGACTTCCATGGATAAGTCTTCTGCAACCCTGGTTAAAACATGTATTCTTTCTTTTCAATGCTCTTTTTTTTTTAACATTTTCATAAAACTACAGAATTTATGTATTATCTTTAAATCAAACCTCTGATGTCTTGATTGTCATTCTTGCACACCAGAGGACTTGCTTGTTTGTCTAGGTCCTAAATTTGACCCTGAAATACGGGAGTGCTTGATTGTTTGTATCCACAGGAGATTGTCATGAGTTCTCTCCCTTTATCCCTTCAAGAGTTCTCTCCCTTTATCCCTTCAAGAGTTCTCTCCCTTTATTCTTTCTATAGTATATATATGTAGACCACACCCGTCACAGTCCGTCCAATCAGTGGCCTCAATTTCAACCTTATACTCGTACATCATATATACAACGTTCATGAAGTTCATGTGGTCTACATCGGATAGACAGTCTTGTGGCATTTCCTATATGATCTATACACTCACTAATGCTCCTGTATACATTTGTATATCAGGCATGAGAATGCAAAATTTCAAAATCAGCTGAAAATTCAGCAAGGGGTCCAGGGGGCCGCTGAAGCTCCTGGGTTTTACGCATCTAAGATGGCTTAAATTGTCTCAAGAACAGCCCTTGCGTAGTCAAATCTAAATCCGCATAAAATTCTCATGTCTGATATATCGTACAGACAATGCCACTTGTTGTCTATGCTATACATATACTAGGGAAGAAGGTATATAGAAAGGGAGAGAACTAGTGACAATCTCCTGTGGATGTACCAGTACTCTCAGGACCGCTGTTGAACTAATCAGGTGGTTATCTGTCCTTTAGCTGGCTGCTAGTTGTGCTTAACTATATAAAGTTTGTTTATTGATTGATTTTTTAACCTTTCCAACTCCATACAACTGAAATACCTTAATGAGAATATCTGATATTGAATGAATGTGTTCTTACACCAGACATTTAAGTAAATGTTTACCAAATGCCTAATCTTGGAAATCCTGTTTAAACCACGTACAGTAATCGACCATTTGTAAAAAAGTCAACTCTTTGAAGAATGTTCATTGAACTTAATCTAATGAAATGCATTCGTTTTACAAATCCTGTTTATGCGGAGATTAATCCAGCTATTTAAATCCATGAGATTTCATGATTCATTGAAATTACCCTGCATGCGTCCACTTGGATAAACGGGGCAAAAACTGTATCGAGTTGTTATAACATTTTACCTCAAAGCTGATATACTTTATCAATACTAACAGCTATTTCGATCCTTTCCTACTTGAGAATGATACAGTAAAACCTCATGTACCGACCACCTTAAATCATGACCACTTCATTATTAAGACCATATTTTAATTGGACCAGTTTTTAAATTTTTCATATTTTAATTTAGAAATCGGACCACCTCACAACTAAGACCAACTTTCTTCAGAACCAATGGAAGGTTCACTGAGCAGTAAAACCTCACCTATAGACCACCTCAATAATAAGACCACCTTGAAATTAAGAACACAATTTTCAAGTCCATTTTCACTGTTTTGCTCTTTATTCAACCTCAATATTCAAACCATCTCAAAAAGAAGACCAGTTTTCAAGGTTACTAAGGGTAGTCTTATTATTGAAGTTACACTGTACTTACATAAGCTTTCAGCTCATATTCAGGATATGACATCAAAGTTGTTGCCATAAGAGTGTAGTATGAATCAAAATATAGGGTATATTACATTCTTATCATTTTCAATCGAGTTAGAGAGCAAACATTGACTAATGTTGTAGATATTTATCTTTTACATTAAACAGTCTCTACAAGCTGTAAATTTGTACAAAGCATACATTATAAAAGATAACAACACAAGTTTACCATAACTTATATTAAAATTACATGTCACAATGTACACTCACAACATGATATCATGCGTAGATAGGAATGTATTTGAAATATTCAAACATTAATATACATAAAACAAAGTTTATCTTGTTATGCATTCAAATACCTTGCAGTATCACAATGAAAATACTTGCGTGATGGTATTCTTTGCATGAACCAATGTACCCACCGCGTAAACATGCACACCACTGTCCAGTTGTATCAAAATCACACATGTTTTATTTTGGTGAACAATTAAGCAGTTACTAATCGTATCAATGGAAGCTTTCTCATGAAATGAACCGATTAATAATAGTACAAAACATGAAATTCAACAAAGGCAGTGTTCTTTTGGGGTATGGTATTACAATTTACACATGCACATATGGTAAAAAATTAGTCTAAAATGTTATATTGTGAACATTAACTCACAGTTTGGCAAGAAAAACAGTTAATGGTTCTATTATTATTACATATACAATGGCATTTTTGAAAACTACCGAGTCTAGAGGATAACTAGATCTAGATATTATACTGGGGTTTGACCATTTATCCAGAAAATATGACTATCAAAATGTATGCAAGTATAGGATCTTGTATTTAAACCTACTGTTGGATATAACAGTTCACCCAGAAATAATAATGCAGAAGCAAGGCTGGAAAAGGGATCCAGGGTTCCCTTGTACACTAACCATGTGCCCTTCTCACAGGCACAATGTGGTGTTCGTTTACTTCAACTATAGTTGTGCAATATTTTAGACCATCTACTGTACTCAAGTGTGCAACATGTGATGACCTTCAAGTTTTAATTCAACATATCTTTCTTCCAGTTATTTTAACCTTACTAAGTATTTGCTCTAAGATTGATTAATAGGTTATATAAGTGTAGACCCTACGTAAACATATACAGTGTACATTTACATATGAATACAAATCTTCGAATTCGAAGTTTACAGTTTAAAATATGTTTTTCAACCCTAACATCAATAAATGCATTGATGGAAGTCAACGACTTTGAAATAAGATACAAAACGTATATCTTAATCAATAAATCTATTTGGATATTGATTATGTACACTTAAGTTTGTATCAGATTTGACTCCAACTATACACATGTTTTATCAGTTTTTGAATTCCCAAAGGCGCCCTGGTCTATGGCTATGAATGTAACCATAATCCAACTATCCACGCAACCTATTGTGTGTGTGACCAATAAAACGATCAATGGACCTAAGCATGGCATCCAGTATTAGCTATAGAAATGTTCAGTTCAGTCGGTGGAATTCATCTCATGAACTGTTAGATATATCTCAATATTGAACAAAAGATTTTGCTACAATCGTTAAACTCAATCCTAAGCTATTTTATCTTATGTTTTTATGCTTTATCATTCTACTGATACATGTTACAAATTCTCACTGTATTGTTTTTTGCATGTATATATTTAAACCATAATATAATTTTGCGAGCAAATTATTATCAATACAACGTTTAGTCTCACTACATCGAGTGCATTAATTTTGATCTTAAGTTCATCTTTGTTGGTAGGAATAATCCATTAGCCATTTAACATTAATTATTTCGTAGTTATGTATTTTGGCAGCGTGCATCTTTTAAAGTACTTTCATAAAAGCAATTTCATCTGCTCCCAAAATATGGTGCAGGCTGATATTAGTACTACATCGATTTTGTTACACATCATCATTGATTTTCAAAATTAATGGTGCATCCATCAATATAAGGTAATCCTTTCATTTTTCCCTTACTCAGCAATCTAATACAGCGTTTTGATGCATGTGGATGGGCACTTCCAGTTAGCTCTTCAGCAAGAATTATAATATAGAATGATCCCCAGAGACTGGTCCATTCTGGTGCACATTGTCTTTCCAGAATTCATGAAACTGGCTTAGTTTTCCAGCATCAATCAAATTATCAATATCTGCTTCCCTCACGGCTTTCTCCATCTCTGCTGATGGCCGATACTCCCATAATCTTAGTATTGGTCTCTCGTTTGTCAGATGCAATATCAACAAACACATTACTAAATTGTTCGGATCGGCCAAACCATTTTGAATTATAAGAATTTTACACATCTCGAGTTCAGCAACATCCAGTGGCCTAGGGGTATCTAAACCAGTAACCTTTATATTAATTGCGTATGTTTTCCCATCCTTGCAACAAAGCGCATCGACTTGGCCACTTAGAACGCGGACAAAATTTGAGACCTTTACATGTCCAGTAAGTTTGACACCAACAGCTTCAAATGTTTCCCACCATGATTCAATCTTGCGTTCAAACAGACGACATAAATTTCCACAGAATGATAATTCGGAATCTTCGGATGATTTCGTTGAAACTTGTTTAAACATGTCCTCGGCACCTTTGTGTTTCATCAGCTGCAACATGGATGCATAGAATTGTTGACCTTGGTGTTCCCGGGAGACATTTCGCAAGAACTCGCCATACTTTGACCTATTTTTCTCGTGTTTGTGTAGGTCCAGACGACAAGCCTCCTTCCTCTGCAGAAAATTCTCCCATCGAGCTTTCTTAGCAGCATTATACGTGCAAGTAACAAGGTCTTCACCTGAAGTAAACAAACAACGCAATAGTCACGTGAGCTATGGTTTCAACAGGACACATAAGAGAAAATAAACAAGAAGCAACGGACTAAATACATCACAAGGAATATCTTTAACATTGAAACGGCTGGGAAATGCGTAAAAATAAAAGTATGCCAGTTTGTTCCAGTTCTTAAGCAAACATATATAGTATCTACTAATTCAATTGATGAAATTGGTAGGCAAACGAACAGAAACACGATATAACTTGTATATGACAAATGTGCACAGAGATAGGGGTATATGGAAAAGTATATGGATTTATTTCTTCATGCCAGTAAATACATCTAGCACCTTTCTCCAAATATAACAGTTTATTTTATATAAAAACGTATAGAAAAGGAAATGGATTGATTTCTTTATGACAGTACAAAGCATCCATGTAGGTATAGGGCACCACTGAAATAACCGATAAAATCCAATGTTCCAAGACTCTTAAGACATACAGGCGACTGGACCTTTGCAAAATTGCTTAATTTGACCGGCACATAATGATGTATTTAATTATTCAAATACATGTAGTTTAATGTTCAATATCACGTACCTAAGCATTCAACAACTATAAAAATCTTCATCGTCGTAAGGTCGTAAGTTCTGGCCAGTTTCTCCAGCCGTCGTTTTAGCTCGTCCTCATACCGTATCAACGACCTGGTTGATGACATGGCAACCGTGGAAGACATATTTGAGGTCCTTCAATACATACACATTCGACACTGAGTAGAACTATATTTGTAATCCAAGTGAAATTCAATTCAAAACTTTCTAGTCACCAATCGCCTTAAAGTTCAAATTTTCTAAGGTAAGTCCAGATATATTTCGATGTTCTTTTTTATAGTTTTGTTTTGTTAATAAAAGTCCAGCGAGGTAGATATAGTTCACTTATTCGATTTGAACTGTACACAGTTCAATATTAGACGATGTTTTATCTTCACTGCTGATAAAAGCTATATCGTTTGTTGAGATTATCAGTCTGTATTGCCGACACGTAAAGTAATCATTCAAAATCCCCTTCAATGTTTATAAAATCCTTCAGTGTATCAACTTGAATTTTATTTGCAGTTATTAAACTCCAAAATCACAGAAAAAACGCACTAAACTCTGTAAACAGTGGGTGTGCCTTTAAATCGTTGGCTGCATAAATACAACTCTCTGCTCTTGTAATACAAACTAATATTGTATACATTCATTAACACACATAATGTATGAATAAAGGAATTATTACGTTTCACAATAAATCGATTGTAAATCCAATTTATTTTGTTTGGTAAATCAATTCAAGCGGGCGGCACTTGTGACTATAGGGTTAAAACTATTCCATTAGCAAGTCGGTTATATTTCTGGTCTCCTTAAAGCTATATCTACCATTCAAATGTTTGCATACAACCGATCGATAGAAATATATCATTCAGTTTTACTAAATGCAAACATTCCGTATAGGTTTACCGGTAGCTTGTAACAATATCTACGCCAAATGTTTCACCAGCATTTCAATGAGTTTGTTTGAATACACTCGAAGTGTCCTCGAGTCTCATTTTCTTGTGTCTTCCTATGTCTCCTTTAAGCAATCATTCACTCTACTTGCTGTGTCGTGATCGGAATGCTTTAACTCTTGTTATGTTTTATGTATATTGTGTTCACCTATAGTGTTATGCTATATCCATGGTATGAAACAATATCATAGTTCCGATACTCCAATTTTCCGATACATCTAATTTGAACGTTCGTACTAATCTTTTGTGGAAACTAAACGTAGTTCAAACTCCGTATGTATGCTCGAAATACACTAGTCTAACAATTGTATATTCATGTCACACAAACGTAGTTATATTCGTACAACAGTTTGTCATCGGATACAGGTAGCGTTATCCAGTGTGATCATTCTATTGTGTGAAATGTAATTTAGCACTTTATATAATAGTTAATATTCATATATACGCAACAACCCTATAAAATGTTTGCTGTTTAAAATTATTCAAGTGCATATTGTCCATCGAGTATGAACACAGCTAAATGCAGCTAATATTAGAATCTATTAAGCTATAACATTCTGCTAGATGTAAGTAGCAATTAAGCGTCCTTAGAGAATTTCTAGACTAAAGCATTCCATTTCATTATGCACTGTATTGAAGTCACAACACGGTAGAGTGCAGAGCTTGTAACGAGTGAAAGATCGATATATTAGTATGTGAAAAACTCAATACAAATGATTGAAAACTATTGTTGGACACAGATTGTCAAGCTGTTGAGAGGGAACTGGTCAATACTACTGAGTTCTAAATACGGTGTGGGTAAATTCTGGTTAGCCGTACTGGCGCCGTCCGTACGACAAGTTCAGACACAATTATACTTTGTTAATATTAAGTGACTAAAGTTAATGGGTTTTAAACTCAATCGTGAGACTGAGCGAGACGAAAAGACAGCGCACGGGGCGTTTTTTCAATCAATGTGGACAAAACTTCAAACTTGAAATCTTCAAACAAATATTTCGAGTGTTTAAACACTTTCTATGTACGACATGTCAAATGTGATTTCAAGTGTGATTAGTATCGATTCTTGAAAACAAACTTAAAGATATTACATACGTTATATGATATCAACTGCAACAAGTTTTGTACAAAATCGTGGATAACACATATTTGATTGTCTGGGGGCCGTTTTATTACTTCGTATTTTGTTGTAAGTCTGTCGTATGAGGCCGCATTTGCTACGACATCTTGATAAACGGCCCCCTGATGCGCAATGCTACAAACATTTACGTTGTCGTACTTTTTCCAAAAGATCTTCCACATATCATTAATGGGAAGGATTCTGTTTAAACTTATTTATCTTATACTGTTTGTGAAAACAGTGTTACAAATTATTTTAACCAGTGCCAACGCATAACTAAGATAATGTGAAGAACGCGGAAGACTCTAGCGTTCTGTGGGTTTCTTACCAACGTCCTTTTAATTAGGAGTCCGATGTTCTACCCCTAACCACCATGTCTCACTACGCGGTCCCTACAAAGCTGTCTCTGACCTTTTGATGTTCAAAGTTAGATGGGGGTCCAACGGTTGATCTCAGGGCACATATGTCTAGGGTGTGACCATTTTAATTTGAAATAGTAATTGACAACGAATTTCAGTTTAAAATATCGTTTGAGACTTAGTTCCACGGTTTTATTGATCTCTACACCCAGATGGATCCCTTGATCACTTGGTCCCAAACACAAACAAACATATTTAGGCAGCACACGCAACGGTACGTGTACAGTGAAACACAGTGACGTAGAAATCTGTGTTCGCTAAGACCCATCCAGTATTTAGAAATCGTGTTTGATACTGTAAATTATTTTTTAATTGTTTGCGAACACAAAATACATGCGTGATAGCATGCGTGATTATAGAGACATTTGATATGTGTCTTTCTAGTTTCAAGATTGTGACTTGACATGTATGCATCGAGTAGGGTTTCCTAGTACATGCCACTCGAGGTCGCCATGTTATTCAAACTGGTATGAGATGTCGATAGTGGATGTTCCGTGGAGGTTTTGCTGAAACCATTCTCATTCCCCATATCTTAATTATTCGAAAATTGTAAATGCCTGTGGATTAAAACATTAGTCAGACTGGTTCATTGACAAAAGTACTGAAAATATTTATAATGTACCTAACCCTGGCCATGTTTGTGTTTCTTGTATACTCGTACAATAATTATTTAACGAAGAAAACCAATTCTTCATGTACCTATAAGTAAGTTTTGTGTTATCGTGTCCCCTCTCTGTTTGTGCCTCCATCCTTTCTGTAGCTTTGTCTAGGAAGTTCTGATTTCTCCACATTTATCCACTTTCATTAAATAAATGAACAAGATTGCTTCCTGTGTACATAAATGGTGGAATAATTACCCATCAAGATCCAAGAACCACAATCGGTTTATTTTACGAGTACATACGCCACAGATACCAACAGTTATTGCCCTCCTCAGTACTGTGTATCATATAAAAGTAATTGCTGAATGCATATCAATACATGGTACAGTCTAAGATTCCAGTCATTTGTCTCGACAACCTCTGATAGGGATATTATATCCATGTAATGTCTCATTTATATTCATTCATTTGTAGATTGACAGGCACTTGACAGAGGAAGTTCGATGTAGGATGAAGTGTCATTGTCCCATATCATCGATATACAACACCAAATGGCTTTTTATTATACCCATTGGGCTATCAATACGCCTTAGAACTTAATCGGAATTTACATATGATAACAGAGGAAATCTGAGAGCAAATAGATGATTCCATCGAACTGGAAATACTTGTTCCATGACTCTAATTCACCAAATTCCATACTGCGTACATACATGACGTGGCCATTTGTAGTAGCAGAGACACTGCATTATTTGCATCAGGCTCAGGGTTACGGTAAATGTTATTGTAGATTCGCAGCGCAGCGTGGTATCTGGTCTTTCTGGATCATATAAATACAAAATGTAGGTCACTTTCCCCCATTGAACATAAAAATTGAAAATACCAACCTCTGTAGATAAGTTTTCACTCTGACCAGTCTTATGCGCGAACAATTCGTGACAAATGATAATAAAATATCAGGGACACACAACTTGTCTTGTATAACCGTGCCATAATAATGTTGGAAGGTATATTACTTTTAATATTACTATACTGTCTGTATGTCTGTTCGAGTGTGCGTGCGTATGCGTAGCGTCCGGCACATCGCTTGGCAGTGCTTGGAGAAATTTCTGAATTTTTGTACGGACATATTTCTAGTAAGCTTAGGAAATGAGTTTTTGTTAGAGTACTATTAACAGTGACCAAAATGACACTGCAGTGCAACATATTCATATATCAACAAACTGCGTGCGATCGGTGCAAATCGGAACTAAGGGAAATTACTCGTACGATCATCATCGCGAATCTAAATCTCGTATAATTGTCTACCTTGATTTCACTTAAATTACATCACTATTTGTCTTAATGTCTGTAGTCGTTGCTCAAGTGATCAAATTTAGTTAAAAAGACAAACGCCAGCGGCGACATGTGAGACAGATTGTGTAAAATATTAATTTATTGTTGCCAACATCGTGTATGACATGCTGCAGTAACCAAAGGCTATTCCGGCAGTGATGATTGCCATTCAATTTCTGTTATTTTTTTCGGCGTTCTTGAAACACTAACTCTTGCAGCGCTCCTTGTCAAATTATTCGATTTTTGTATTTATTTTGAGATTATTGCCATGGATACTAGATCGGCTTAAACTTTTGATTATTTGAGGGTTATTGTCGCTATAATTTGCTAACCTGGTTGAAACATATTGCCAAAGATCCCAGACGTTGGATAAATGTGTCGGCTATGTTTATGTGTGCAACCCTTGGCATGTTTTGAAAATGGACGCTTCGATGAGGGGAAATCAATTTAATCCGAAGAAGCAACTGGGTTTGCTTTGTATATACATTAAAACCTCAATAATATGACCACCATTGGGACCCTTGAAAACTGGTCATAATATTGAGGTGGTATTAATATTGAGGCTGAATAAAGAGCAAAACAGTGAAAATGGACTTGAGGTTTGTGTTCTTAATTTTGAGGTGGACTTTAAGTGAGGTTTTACTGTAAACGTGTGCTCTCCTAATACTATGGGGATAATAAATAATACATGTCTTCTATAGTTCCATACCTGTTATTGTAACTTCTTCATCGCAAAGTACAAACAGTAAGGACTACTCGACTCATAAAAAGTGATTAAACAAATGCTGCCGATTTTTTTCTATTTCAACGGTTAAATAATCTATATAATTATATATATAAAAGTATTCGCCTACAAAATATTGCACCTTTCAGTTATGCAACGGTAGATTTCGTTCGTTGTTGAAAGTAGAGACAACGTCTTGGTTAGATGAAACTTTTTCAATTTTTATCAAAACAGAAATATTTTGTCGAATCTCAACAATAAAATAATTGTTAATGTAATAATTAGATTGATTTATAACCAAACTTTTCATTTATACAATTTCATGTTTTATGTCTTCGTTATCCCGCATATTTACAGTTCGTTTGTGGCCGATAACGGTCGTCTGCCAGGTATAAAAGGCGGGAACGGTAGTAAAACAGTTACAAATTTCGCAGGTGATAATTGTCTGAGACAAAGGGATCGATGGTTCAAGATGACTAGCAAATCCCTTTATGTCTTGGCGGGAAGCGCTACAGTGACCATTCGGTAGTCTTATTTTATTTTATTTAGGGCCATTGTCCAGGTAATGGGGTTACTAACCCTTAATCCGAATACAAAGTCCCGTAAGTCTTCAACAGAATAGAATATTCGATTACAATCTTGATATCAAAATGCTGGTCAGCTTACGCCATCTTATTGACTCCTGTGTTTCTTTTGATGTCACCGAATTTTCCACCTAGTTTCTCTCACGGTCCCCGCGGTCTTAATTTATTGGGCAACAGTAAAATAGCCGTTTAAGCATCTTTAAATGAGTGTCTGTCTAGGTAAATAAAACGTTGATACTCGCCTTTGTCATAAAATCAAATTAATAAGGTTTTTCTTTGCGCCTAGGGTCAATGGGTCATCTACACAATGTAATGTGACATACTTACACGCTAGAGTAAGCGAAACATCAAAGCGCCCGCTCTTCCTTGTCGACCGGTAAGCGATATTGATGGAACAGCCAATAACAAAATCTCATTCAGTGTCGCGAAGTTTGAAATGGCGACAGTGTACGTTTTTATGCAGGTGAAATATCAGTGAAAAGAATGTGATTCTAGCGGTGTGTTGGAATTTTAAAAAATGCCGTTCGGGTGCAGGAATATTGTTCCTACTCGTCTAGGGGCTCACGATGTCCCTCAAGAGGAACTGGTCGAGAAAAAATGTGTTTTATACACGGTAGCGAATAACGCTATAGTTGGGGCACTTTTGCAACTTTCAAGTTTAGTTCGACATGCAGACGATCTTTTCTGCGATATTTCCGACGAATGTCAGAAAGTTTTGGATCGTACTGATAAATTAAACAAAAGAATTCGGAATATAGATGTTGTTATTGGGAAATTGGATGCTAAACAGGCGATTATACGTAAGTTTCAAAGTTAATTACTATTTAATTTATCAAATTGTACATGTAATATGAAGTATGAAATTTATCCATGTGTCAATATATGCCTTCCTGTTCTATACACGTTTGTGTTAGTTTTTCTTTTAATTTCAAGACGCAATTTTTACCATATTTCATGTGTAAATTCGGTTATTTATTATTTATCATTGAAATTACGTTGATAACAATGAAATTGCCAAAATTTGTAAATTTCATTAGGGATTTGAAAATACATGTTAGACCCCTATAATATTTGTATGGTCCTTAATTTTTTATTGATTTTATTCAAATAACAAGTCTTCTTTTGGCTATGCATAATGACAAGGTGGGGGGGGTACATTGTATGAATAATTTGTAAACTTGTAAATGGATTAAATCTGATTGGAATCAAACCCAATTATTTCAGTGAATTGGTTCTGTGTATAGATGTGAGATCATGAAACAATCCTGTGTTTGGGATACAAATAATTTACATACATTTTGTGTAAAAATCAGAGATATTAAGATTTACATGTACAATTAAGACCCTGTTCATTTATATCTTACTAAGTCCAGAAAGGGGAATTTATGTGAGTTGGGACTGGTTTATATAAAAAAATCATGTGACTGTTTCAGATCATTTAAGAGATCATTTAAAATAGATTGTCATTGTTATAATTAATGTTAATTGAATCATGTTCTTTCTATTTTATTGATCAATTCTGTGATATATAATTGGTATATATGACACTTTTATTATGTCTGGTAAGGTGTCAGACACAATGTATAACTATGGTAGTCATGACACACTTAGGCCGTGACAAACTGTTATATTACCTTATGGCATCTAGTAATCCCATTATCAGTTAGTCAGTCCCTAAGTAAATCACATTATCTCAGTAATCCCTCCCTCTTTGTTTACTGTGTTTTATTACTTTCATTTACCTGTTCAATCTATGTACCAGGTGTTACCTTTAATTCTTTGACTGACAAATCAGCAGTTTTGTTGTATTTGCTTGTGGTGGGTTTAAAACATAATACATATGATAGTTTTATGATTGACAATATAAACCTCAATATATAAGTTTCGTATGATTTAATATCAGTCACGGTTTGCTAGGATATGATATACAAACATGATTCTTTTTTATACACATTTCTTGCATCCTACAATAAATCACGAGGTATAATTTATTTGATATAGGTTTTTTATAGGGATGATGTACACTCAGATAAGGTGATATATCTCTCAAAGCTATAAACACCAACAAATACATACATTCATACCAGATTCTAGTCCTTGAGAGAGTAGGGTGTTGGTTACCTGACCACAGTGCCTGCAATGTGTCGCAAGCACTGAAAGCAGTAGTGAAACATGACATGTACGGCTCTAAATGTGCACTTCACTCTTCGGTGACAATAGTGGGGCAATATATCTAAAACAAAATACATATATATATATGAGGTATAAAACAATTACATTACAAGGGATTACGTAGTCCTAGTTTTTTCTCGTTAAAGACTATAAAGTTTGTGCTGTTTTTGGAATTGTGTCGTAGCTACCAAACTATTTCACACATTCCTGATTGTTGATGGATTTTATCTAATATGCTTGTGTTCTTTAAGACCCTAGGAATATATCTCACACTGGCTTTGAAATTGTAAATTCCCACCAAAACTGAGACTTAAAGATTAAGGACACTTTCATGATGGTGGTGTGATTGTGTAAATGATCACCATTACCTTAGGTTACAGATCTTTAAGGATTTGTTTTGAGCATTTGAAAATCAATGAGCTACACTGGTGATAATGGTTGTATCTGCATGTGTGTGCCTTGTTATTTTTTCGCTGAATTATTGTGCTAATGCTGGAATCTCATTCCTTTCTGCTGTTGTTTAATTATGATCTATACAAATTGCGCGTAGAATACATACATGTACTTTAGTAACAACAATTGCCTTTACCCATGGGATTATAACCTGTGTACCCCATGATGGAACTACATTTGTATCAGTCAATATTTTGCCATAAGTTTGGTTATCTATGTTTGAACTATGATGTCAAATGTTAAAATATTGTGGGGACAGCTTGTTTTGATAACTTGCATAATGAATGGTTCTTATATCCCTCAATTCTTGAAGAATCTCATATTTGTATCTGACATTACCTAAATTTGTTTCATTTTTGGTGCAGTTCTGAAAACATGCTAGTTCTATAGCTCAGTGAATGGCTGCTCAAACTCTGAAGTTACCGCATGCATTGTGAACCATACACATCAATTGAACACATGTACACATGTGTTATCTGCCTTATAAATCCTGTATGCATTGACTCAGTATGATAACAATGAGTTTGTTTGGTTAGCACATACATGTGTCTTATATGCAGATAGTACAATCAATTTAGGATAAATGTTGGAAAAACTGGGCATATATTTTAGCAATATGTACCCATATAATATGATAATATATGAACTTTTGCCCAATTTGATGATGTTGAAAGTTCATCTAAGTATAACCATTAACAATTGAAATATTATACATAGAAAGATAGTGTCATGTGCCACCTGTCATAGTTACCTGTTTAATGACCCTATTATAGTCATGTTTAACACTTGCTCACATGTATCAAACTGTATCAGTATTATCACCTACTTCTATTTCATGTTTATAATACGAACAAATACAGAATAATGGTATCCCAGTGACCAGTAGTAACGTTCAAGTATCCTATAGTTACTGTTTGGAAATGAATAAATCAGAAATTTTGTTGCTTGTGTTGTCATTGACACTGTATTTTCAGATATCTGTAGGGGTCCCTTTTGCCAGGTGTGAAGGTTACAAGAAGAGTCTTCTATAGCAATGACAGATGGGCTCTGTAGGGTTATTTCAATTAGCTTTTCATCAGTTTACAGCTTGTGACTTCATTTTTGCTGTTTAATCCATTCATAAACTGTCCAAGTCCTTTTAATGACAAGTACATTTATTAATAATTGGTTGATGATAATTTGATGGCCAGGCTGCATGACTTTAATGTAATTAGATTGTGAGAGATAAATATTGCCTAAAAGCAGAAATAAGAACATTTCTCAAATATCTATCATTTGGGTTAAGTGCGTCTCTGTAGTGACTCATTTTTTTGTAAATAGAAAAGTTAATAGTTTCATGCAGGTATGGCCCATGTATACATTACACATATACGAAAGCATTTATTATTCCTGTGGTGTTAATGCTATGAAAATAGTATATAATGCTCGACAGCTATTTATTTAACTTTCACTGATTTCCTTTCAGAAATTATGTTTGAATAAATCTATATTTTATTATTTTTACATAATTAAACAAATTAGAACATAATACAAATCTAGGTGTGCTTGTATAGGGATTATAAAAGCTGTTATACAGTTAAATTGAAGTGGTGATTTTATTTGAACAGTGAAATTGAGGCAAGTTATTGTATATTTGGACAGCTGTTGGTGGGCCAGATTGTTGGACCAGATAACAGGATGTGACAGTGCTGGTAATGGTTCTGTCACATTATAAGGACACCACAATGTATTGGTGACTGCACCTTGTTGATACAGAGTGCTTGGACAATATGAATGGGTCACACAGCTCTGTTTTATCATTGTTCATTAGGTCAGTGTAATCCAGATAGGTATCTGTTCTAGTTATAAACTGCTGCATATATACTTGTAGGTCTATAGGGGTTCCACTAGTTGCTGAATCTCAAGGGTCATTTTGATAATTTTTGACTGGATTTTACTATTTTATTGCCAAAATACCTATAATTTAGAGAAAACTTGACCCTTCAGCCAGAATCCTTAGGGTCAAAATGTGGCTTTTTGGAAATTGGGCGGGTCAAAGGGTCAACTCCTGGGTCAAATGGAACCCCTTGGTCTAAGAACTTAAGTTTGATACATGAAAATGTAGACCTTTTTAAACTTATCTGATTTTTGGTAATGAAGTTAAAGGTTTGATTTGACTGGACCTGACTGTTTTCTTTGTAGATTTGTTCAAATAATACAGTTTGAACTTAAGTACATTTGGAAAAAAATATATATATGTCCTTTCTTTAACTGCATGTTAGTGATTAGCAGTGTTATGCTACAGCCAATTATTACCTAATTTTATGATTAATTTATATGCCATTCATGTATGTACATGTTTGTAGGCATTAATTATGCCCCTCACCATCGAGGGTTTGATTTCACTTGGATGTAGAAATTGTGAGGAAGCTATCCAGCTGGCTTATGGAAGGTCAGTTAATTAAGTCTGTCTGGATTATTCCTCTACAGTAGTTACTATATGACCCAGGGTGATTATATGACTTGAAGCCCCATCACATTATACTAATTACGATGCCTTATACATGTATTCAACTTCCCACATACATGTATTTTCAAGAGATTTTGTAACATTTAATGCATAATTATAGTCTATGAATTAAATTCATTTTATTTCCAATTTGAAGTAATTTTGATACCTTAGAAAGGACTGTGTATGAATAAATTGCAAGTTTGCACTAGATTTATCAGCTGAGTCTACGCATTTCAAATTTTTTTGTATTTTATTCTTTAAAATAATGAGTTAATTTATAACTTACTATCTGTATTTTATGTGGCTGATGTAAAGTGATAAAAACAAGTTAAAATCCTTGTCTAGGTTATTTATAACTTATTTAACCATTTAAGAACTATTTAGTTGTCAATATTGTTAAGCAAAGTAATTGATTTATCACTTTGACACATTCAATAAGCTTCAAAAAAGCTTCCATCACTTTGTTCAGTACAAATTTATCAATGTTCAAATCTCAAATTTCTGCACAAAGAAATCACTTGGGTTACAATTTGTTTGAGAAACAGCTTTGAATAGATTCATGAATGAAGGCATAAACATACAGGCAGGCATGTTGTATAGATGAACTGTATGTAACAAATGGGTTTGGTTTTGTTTTTGATATGCAATGCTTTATATTGATCTGTCTATAATGCTCGTGATTTGTACGCATGCAGGCAATTATTGTCTGAACTCCATACATGTCAGTCCCTCAATATTAATGTGCAACTTAACTCAGAGTTGAACTGTTACAGTTCATTATTATAGCCTTGGTTAAAGTCTATTTCCAGCAGGATTGAAATCCTTTCTGTCTGTAAATAAATTGCCTGATTGCTGCTCAAGCCTTTCTGGGAGATATTTGAAAAATCTCTGTGGGATAATTATGCAAAAATGTATAAATATAAAATCCATATATTTTAAATTAATAAAATGAAAGTTGTTTTGAGTATTCAGTTAATAGTTTACTGAATAATCATACTTAATGACCAATTAAAATGTAAACCTGAAAAAGTGTCATATTCAAAACGAAAAGATATTAAAGGTAAAACCCTCATTGTCAAATTATGTAGTACAGAGGGTCACCAAAGCACAATAAATTGCTATGTGGAAAGGGACTGCAGCAGATAGTTATTGTGATGTTCACAACCAGCATTAAAACCTTTATTGGTGCAATTAAACATCTTTCTTCTTCATTAATCATTTTTCATCAGGTTCGTCCAGTTCATAAGATATCGCTGGCAACTGCGCAGCCACTTACTCGAGTGCAAAATAACCCGATATCTGCGACTTTGTGTATATATGCACTTATTTTTTTCATTTTCTTTTCATTATAATTATTGCCAGAAGTGTGAACACCAACATTAACTTATTCTGACATTCAATAAGTTAGCTGTCAACCATAAAACCTTATGTTACAGGTAATGGATTTAATTTAACACCATACAAAAATATTGCCTTTTTCAGGATACAGTAATTGTATGCGGTTATGGCATTTTTCACACATGGTAAAATTTTATGGTTGTCGAAAAAATCGTGTCCATAAAAATATGGCTCAGTTAATGTATTGTGAGTCATTTTTGTGTATGGATAGAAACACTTGAAAAGAGCGTACCCATAAATAAACCACGGAGGAACGTTTTCAAAATTTACAGATAAAAGTAGGCCCCTTATCGGATGTTTTCAAGTTTTATTTGAATTTCAACGGAGATTTTTGATAACGCTGTCATACGATTTGATTAGAGGGTTAAATATTGTACACAACGATGTCATTTAAGGTAAAAATTGTGTAGATACTTACCCTGGGTGTATTATGATAATGTGTGAATATTGAATTGTAATGAATACTCTGGCTGTGGCTCAAATGAATACCATTCAATTTGTTTTAGTACTTTCGTATGGTAATGAAGTGACTTTTAACACCCTAACAAAATATATTTACCTTTCAATTTAAATATTATACAACTGTTTGTATTTATTTCATATGAAAAAGTTTTGAATGACTGTTGTATATAAGGTGGCATTAACTTCTTTATGACTCATTCTCAGGCCATATTTCATACATCATGCAAAACGCTTCCACAAAGTGCTTTGATTCCAGTGCCATTGTGATTATCAATGTATAGGAATAATAGTCCACATCTGAAATAGAATAATTGTGCTATTGATTGGAAAGAAATACCCAGTAAACAGTTTGGTCTTTCTAACAATGCTCCTGTGCAAGCCAACATCTCCTATATAATATATATTGTCCTAACAATGCTCCTGTGCAAGCCAACATCTCCTATATAATATATATTGTCCTTACAATGCTCCCGTGCAAGCCAACCTTTCTTATATTGTCCTTACAATATGCTCCTGTGCTGGACAACATCTCCTATATTGTCCTTACAATGCTCCTGTGCAAGCCAACCTTTCTTATATTGTCCTTACAATGATCCTGTGCAAGCTAACATTTCCTATATAATATATATTGTCCTTACGATGCTCCTGTGCAAGCCAACATTTCCTATATAATATATATTGTCCTTACAATGCTCCTGTACAAGCCAACATCTCCTATATAATATATATTGTCCTTACAATGCTCCTGTGCAAGCCAACATTTCCTATATAATATATATTGTCCTTACAATGCTCCTGTACAAGCCAACATCTCCTATATAATATATATTGTCCTTACAACGCTCCTGTGCAAGCCAACATTTCCTATATAATATATATTGTCCTTACAATGCTCCTGTGCAAGCCAACATTTCCTATATAATGTATATTGTCCTTACAATGCTCCTGTACAAGCTATCATCACCTATATAATATATATTGTCCTTACAATGCTCCTGTGCAAGCCAACATTTCCTATATAATATATATTGTCCTTACAATGCTCCTGTGCAAGCCAACATTTCCTATATGATATATATTGTCCTTACAACGCTCCTGTACAAGCTATCATCACCTATATAATATATATTGTCCTTACAACGCTCCTGTGCAAGCCAACATTTCCTATATAATATATATTGTCCTTACAATGCTTCTGTACAAGCTATCATCACCTATATAATATATATTGTCCTTACAACGCTCCTGTGCAAGCCAACATTTCCTATATAATATATATTGTCCTTACAATGCTCCTGTGCAAGCCAACATTTCCTATATAATATATATTGTCCTTACAATGCTCCTGTACAAGCTATCATCACCTATATAATATATATTGTCCTTACAATGCTCCTGTGCAAGCCAACATTTCCTATATAATATATATTGTCCTTACAATGCTCCTGTACAAGCTAACATTTCCTATATAATATATATTGTCCTTACAATGCTCCTGTGCAAGCCAACATTTCCTATATAATATATATTGTCCTTACAACGCTCCTGTACAAGCTATCATCACCTATATAATATATATTGTCCTTACAATGCCCCTGTGCAAGCCAACATTTCCTATATAATATATATTGTCCTTACAACGCTCCTGTGCAAGCCAACATCTCCTATATAATATATATTGTCCTTACAATGCTCCTGTACAAGCTAACATTTCCTATATAATATATATTGTCCTTACAATGCTCCTGTGCAAGCCAACATTTCCTATATAATATATATTGTCCTTACAACGCTCCTGTACAAGCTATCATCACCTATATAATATATATTGTCCTTACAATGCCCCTGTGCAAGCCAACATTTCCTATATAATATATATTGTCCTTACAATGCTCCTGTGCAAGCCAACATTTCCTATATAATATATATTGTCCTTACCACGCTCCTGTGCAAGCCAACATCTCCTATATAATATATATTGTCCTTACAACGCTCCTGTGCAAGCCAACATTTCCTATATAATATATATTGTCCTTACCATGCTCCTGTACAAGCCAACATCTCCTATATAATATATATTGTCCTTACGATGCTCCTGTACAAGCCAATATCTCCAATATAATATACATTGTCCTTAAAATGCTCCTGTACAAGCCAGCATCTCCTATATTGTCCTTACAATGCTTATGTGCTGGCCAACATCTACTATATTGTCCTTACAATGCTCATTTGCAAGCCAGCATCTCCTTAATTGTCCTTACAATGCTCCTGTGCAAGCCAACATCTCCTATATTGTTCTTACAATGCCCATGTGCAAGCCAACATCTCCTATATTGTCCTTACAATGCTCCTGTGTTGGCCACCATCTCCTATATTGTCCTTACAATGCTCCTGTGCTGGCCAACATCTCCTATATTGTCCTTACAATGCCCATGTGCAAGCCAACATCTCCTATATTGTCCTTACAATGCCCATGTGCAAGCCACCATCACCTATATTGTCCTTACATGCTCCTGTGCTGGCCACCATCTCCTATATTGTCCTTACAATGCTCCTGTGCTGGCCAACATCTCCTACATTGTCCTTACAATGCTCCTGTGCTGTCCAACATCACCTATATTGTCCTTACAATGCTCCTGTGCTGGCCACCATCACCTATATTGTCCTTACAATGCTCATGTGCTGGCCACCATCTCCTATATTGTCCTTACAATGCTCCTGTGCTGGCCACCATCTCCTATATTGTCCTTACAATGCTCCTGTGCTGGCCACCATCTCCTATATTGTCCTTACAATGCTCCTGTGCTGGCCAACATCTCCTATATTGTCCTTACAATGCTCCTGTGCTGGCCACCATCACCTATTTTGTCCTTACAATGCTCCTGTGCTGGCCACCACCATCTCCTATATTGTCCTTACAATGCTCCTGTGCTGGCCACCATCACCTATATTGTCCTTACAATGCTCCTGTGCTGGCCAACATCTCCTATATTGTCCTTACAATGCTCCTGTGCTGGCCAACATCTCCTATATTGTCCTTAGAATGCTCCTGTGCTGGCCAACATCTCCTATATTGTCCTTACAATGCTCCTGTGCTGGCCAACATCTCCTATATTGTCCTTACAATGCCCCTGTGCAAGCCAACATCTCCTATATTGTCCTTACAATGCCCCTGTGCAAGCCAACCTTTCTTATATTGACCTTACAATGCTCCTGTGCTGACCAACATCACCTATATTGTCCTTACAATGCCCCTGTGCAAGCCAACCTTATATTGACCTTACAATGCTCCTGTGCTGGCCACCATCTCCTATATTGTCCTTACAATGCCCCTGTGCAAGCCAACCTTTCTTATATTGACCTTACAATGCTCCTGTGCTGACCAACATCACCTATATTGTCCTTACAATGCCCCTGTGCAAGCCAACCTTTCTTATATTGACCTTTCAATGCTCCTGTGCTGACCAACATCACCTATATTGTCCTTACAATGCCCCTGTGCAAGTCAACCTTTCTTATATTGACCTTACAATGCTCCTGTGCTGACCAACATCACCTATATTGTCATTACAATGCCCCTGTGCAAGTCAACCTTTCTTATATTGACCTTACAATGCTCCTGTGCTGACCAACATCTCCTATATTGTCCTTACAGTGCTCCTGTGCAAGCCAACCTTTCTTATATTGACCTTACAATGCTCATGTACTGGCCAACATCTGCTAGATTGCCATAAGTTCACATTAAACAGTATTACAGCTACCAATTATAAAAAGAAAATACTGCTTAAGATATCAAGTTTAGGACATATCAATATTCAGTTATCAAGGAAAGGTTTTAAATAGCATGTTGAAATATGAAATAATTAAATTAAAGTCTGCTATTCACAAGATGTGTTAATTTATATACTTCATCTGTTTTGACTAAAATTTGTTAACAGAGTTTAGCAATGGCCTTTTTTGACGACTTACGTTTAAAAACCTCACATCAATGCCTTCCTTTCCATCATCTTGATATTACGCATAATGTAGACCTACACTCCATTTTGAGGGATGAAAGCCAATCAAATCTAGCTCAGCTTCTTTATTTATATATGCAGATAGGCTTAATATTGCTTTCATTCCTCTTTGTCTAAGAAAAAGAACAATAAAACATTGACACAATTTCTTACTCTCATCTTTTTCATTTCTAGATTGTAGTGCCTAATCGTTATGCAAAATGAAATCTTGGTTTGTCTGCTGTGTCAGTTTTCGCTATAAATCATTTATTTATGAGATACAAATGGTTGTTACTGTGAGGAATTTTCAAGAATCAATCTCAATATACAAGTATATGCCATAAACTCAGCCGCAATGGTTTTTGAAAGTCATAGATTATTAATAAGAGCAGATGGCAATTTGATTTCTTTGGTTTGAATTATCCCAAATTGGCAAGAGAAATCAGTGGTTTTCAGAAGAAAAATACTATTGCACAACTAAACAGTACTTATAATTATATAAGAAAAGAGTTGATCGCACAATCTTCTACAGAGCTCCCTGCCTCCCATATGGTATATGTTTTTTACAGCATAATTTAAAATATTTAAACAACTTTGTAGTGTGTTGTAGATGTTACATTTTAATATTTTATTGTATTTTGGTTAGGCCAAAATTTAAAGCTGTGTTTGAGGTCTCCCTAAAATACGTACTAAAATACTTTACTCAGAATTTGTTTTACATTCTGGTAAGTCATAGAAAAGTCTTTATAAGGAGAAATATAGTTGGAAAAATGGCAAATAAACATTTTTGTTCCCTTAAAAAATAGATTGCCGGCCTCACTCCCCCCCTCCCACTTCAGAAAGGGTCAGGAGACAACAAACATTAAGATTGTTTATTCTGGCCTTATAGGTATTTGGGTCTGTTACCTTTGGCTCAAGCAGGGGTTCCATTTGACCCTTGAGTTGATCCTGTGACCCCTGGAATTTCCAAAAAGCCTCATTTTGACCCTCGGGATTCAGACTGAAGGGTCTAATGTTCTCTAAATTAACTCCTATTTGACTATAAACAGGTAAAATCCGATCCAAAATCAAAATGACCATTGAGATTCAGCACCAAGTGGAACTCCTGCCCAAGTGCCTTATAGTCATCTTTTAGCTGCAGACTTTCATCAGATTATTTAGACATAAATGACTTGAAGCTCTAGATTTTAGTTTCCATATATACATTAATTTTCACATTGTCTTATATAGAAACTGTTAGGTCTTCAGACTTCGATTAATAATTGCTGTAGACAGTTTCAGTTCAAGAAAATTTGGTCATTAATCAAACTGTATCTTTGCTATCTGTTTAGATTTCTGTGACAACACTTGTAATGTCTTGAACATGATCATCTCCGATATTTGGACAATCATGGGACAGTCACTCTACCAGGTTTTGGTAATTTAAAAAGAATTGCGAAAGATGATATGAGACCATAATATTTATGTATGGTACAAAGCACAGCAAGCGTTCTAGTTAAGCGTCGGTGTTCATGCAGTCAAAGAAGAATCTCTAGATAATATAGTTTAGTTTAAGTAGTCACTTTGCAAAGGGGCTTGCATGGTTGTGTGATACATTGTATATGGTCACTGTGACTTTACATTACTTACTCCTTCACAGTGAGTGAGTGTGACTTCAAATCACTTGCCCCTCATTGCTGCGCTCCGAATGTGTTGAATTTGTAAGAGAGAAACCTGTCCAGCTGGCTCATAGATGGTTGGTTCACAACCCAGATGTGATTGCCTGGGGTCTTCCTCCACCCTTATAGCTGGAAAAGTCATTACATGGCTCTGGCTGGTTATGTGACCTGAAATGCCCAGTGTTACAAAAAAGAATGAACATACCGGTAATCTTTCATACAGCTGTAAAAATGTGCTTCATTTTATTTTTATTACATACTGTGTTCATTGCTTTATTTGGTCTACTATAATACACTTGCAAACGTTATAGATTCTTAAGTATTCTATGTAAGAGTTTGGCTTGATCATTCTTTCTTCTGTACTGTGATGATATTTGGCTTACTGTTTCTGGGTAAGGCCACGTTTTTCTGACACAGTCTGATAAATCTACCTAATTTATATGATGGTTGTCTGGACTCGGGAGAAGTTATATTGTCTGTTATATTGTCTGTCCATCATCACAACACTTTTGTCTACCAATCACTACTATATCATTTACCATCAATCTTTATTTATGGACCATTTCTTGAAAAAATGCCAAGTAGATTTTCTTTGTTTTTGGACATTTAATCCTGTGCGCCTTTTCCTAATTCCGACTGGAACTGACTACTGTATAGACTTTACAACTGAACAATATTTGTATACAGATGAACTTAAGATCATTGATTGTATTTCAGCTTGTTCGTACGAGTGCTCTAAATTTGCCAACTTTATCTCTTTAACTAAACTGTTCAGACATCTTACCATCATGTTTTAGCTTACATTTAGTCCCTACATTGTAGCTGTAGGCGTCTGACTGGATTAAACACAATAGTTAGATATTTATCGTGATAGGTACGGTAAAAGCATTTGACACTAATCAGTCGTCTTTTAGCAACGAAATGTTCTATAATCACCAGTTTTATTTTTGAATTAATGGAGTTTTAATTATCACAATGTAAAATCAAATCTATCAAAGACCCGTGAATCGATTTTAATTTCATTGAAATAGTTTCCTAACAAGATTATTTGACTAAGTCTCAATGTCTGAGCTGATTTTAAGTTGATTTTCATACCACGAATGTTTGTATACTCAGGATATTATGGGTAATTTGAATTGATTATCTAGTGCCATAATTTGTTGCCAATATATCTCCTGCAAAATCCTAGTAACTCTGCTTAAAATATGCATGCTGCTAATTATGTTTCCTGCAGTCTTATTGTGCTTTGTTACTGGAAGCTTTTAAAATCAGTTTTGTTTATTCGATCTATATGTTTTTTGTATTGAATTTATGTCACTTTAATAACATTTTGGAATAAATATATTGAGAGTAAAGTTTACTGACCTTGTTTTTCTTATTAGGGTCAAAGTATTGGATAGAGTTATTGCCCTTGTTTGTTGTACAAACTAATTAATAAGACTAAGAGGATTATACTGCCATTGTATTAAGCTTTGGGATAAAATACATGAAACAGAGTTATCACCCTTGTTTGGTGAAGGAGTACAATTTCTTAAAGAGAGGTTTTTTTCCCTTGTTTTTAGAAGGGATGAAATACTTGAAACAATGTTATTAACCTGATTTTGTGATCTGGGTTGGGTTAAAATCTATGGTAAATATGGATAAGAATTGTAACTCGGTTGCAAAGTTTTGCTGAATACAATTTCTCACAATTGAGTTGCATGCAAGTTTTTACACTGTTAATAATTGTTCATTCGAGTAATTACATTTGGTTAACCAACATTGAATAAAATACATACTAATCCATTAACAGGATGTGTTTCTAATGTATGAGCATTAGTAAATAACGCATGATTGTTTTTTGGCAAAATTAATGAACCAAACAAAAATGTCTTCATTTTTTAGCTGTAGGCGGAAGATTTGGAAATCGGTTGTTTATCAAGATGTATAGTATTTTTATGCTTCATTTAAAGGTATTTTAACACGGTTTCTGTTTGATGTATAACGAACTGTGTCAGTAACAATAACCACAGGTATGTTGAAGGTGTGACCTTCAATTGTAATATACTAACACATCCCTATATTGAGATACAACTTCATTAAGATTTCCAAATCCTGATATTATTCAATAACTCACTACATGTATACATTTTCCACTGAAAACTTTAACAAAGTTTCTTTTCATCTGTTGACCTTGGTTATGTTGGGTTTTTAAGCTTATTCGTGAATTCTAAAAGGTAGGAGTGGTTATTTGTATGTTGGTTATAGTACATGCATGCAATAATGCGCATTTTGCATTTAGAAATTCATGTCGTGCAGGTAGACATAAACTAACTATTGAACATTATCAATTAATATGGACCTTGTACATTGAAATATTTTCTTTGGTTTGTTGAGGTTATATACTGATACATGTAAATAAAAAAGTCAATGATTTATGGTCTCTCCCCTAAACCAGTGAATTTATGTATTGAAGTCAATGGGCGAGCCAATTTAGATCCTGGTTTTGACTATTGATGATCATCTAATGTATTAGTTTTATAAATATGTTTAATTGTTACCATGGAGTAAATAATGAATGTCGTCTTTTGGTTATGTTGTCATTCAATTCATATATAAATCATTTTTGCTTGATATATTTTTTGTCATTTATATATATATTAAAGAAATGGTTGATAAGTATATTACTTCATGTAAATAAATTGTACTCAATTGCTTACATTTGACATTTTATTATTGTAACTCCATACCAGAAAAGATGTTTTTTAGTCATTTTAAATACCATAATTCAAATGTAACCTCTTTAAATGAGATTTTTATTATTTTAACTTTTGGTTAGATAAATCTTAGCAAAAACAGAAATATATTTCATTTACATCAAGTTGATTTATGTATCATATTAAATTAAAGCTCAAACAGTTGATGTGCGTGCAATTTTTGTGTGTTTAAATGCATGAAATACCTTATCATATGACAAACAGGTAGCTTAAAGTGACATTTAACACACTGGGATACTTGGTATTTAAAAAGACATGACTTGTAATTAATTTTGAAACACAGCGGATTAGAAAGAAGTGACTCAGATATGTTGGTTTCGGTTTTTGAAAAGCGTATATAATATTACATAATTTATAATTTGCTGAGAAAGTTTCCTCACCATTATCTAATGACTTCCCAAATAACTTTTTGTTACTTTAATGTCTTTGGTATAAAATTACTCATTCAGAAGAGAAATTGGAAATATATGTAGACTCTGGGGCTTCAATTTAGAAAACTTGGTTTCAAGCTGGAGTCCTAAAAATACACAGTTCTCGGTAAAAATTACAGGGGATGAATATTTATATATAGGCTCTGGGATATTATCAAGGGAGATAATTACTCTCTAAGTTGAAATCAATACGGGGTAAATTACTTAACTGGTGTTATTGACCAAAGATTTAGAAATAATCATTTGCCAGAAGAAAAATCCATTCAGACCACCTGTCCTGATAATTGTCATCACAAATTGTACCAATTGCTAGTTTTTATTAGACAGGTACTTAAGTATCTGCCATGGCAACGTTTATAGAAATAATTATTATGGTATAAATGGCAGCTTACATTTGAATGGGATGACCACATGTTTTGGTAATTTTATTGAGTTGAAAAATCAAATTGGTTGCATACATAGTAATTTAATATACATCATGGATACTGCATAGATAAAATGTTACAAAAGATGGTTTTGCTTCAAACAAAAATGTGTATATAGTTATGATTGATTGCATTCATATATTTTACTGACATATGTTTTAGGCCTAAGACTGAACTTGTTCACTATCTATTTCCCAAAATGACACCTGCTTTCAATAGCTAAGCATTGGACATACCATTACTTGCGATTTCATCAGAATTGTACACAATACCACCCACCTCTGATAAAATAGTGATACTATAGCTTTTTTACCATTCTGGATATTTTGTATTTGCCTCATATTTTGCGCATTCCCTATTTTTTACTTGGTGGTATTTGACACAAAACATATTTCCTATGGTGTCTATAATCCCCTAGGCATTCAGTCTGTCTACTTACTGTGGTAGTTTTCCCTGTTAAATTGGACAGCTTAAGAGCAATTCTGCTCAGTATGTCAGTTTGAATTTTTTCGATGTCAAAACAAGACAACAACATTTTCTTTATTATTCTTCATTTTTTGTTGCTGTCTTAATGTCAACTGTTTGTCTCTGTCAGTGTATGATTGTGCTTTCCAAGCATAATTTTGCAATGTCTAAATGCTAGTTTTACTTAAGGAGCACACCACTCATTGCCATGCAAGAACAGACAATTTAGGAATTTGCTCAGTGTTAGACATGACCTGAAGCATGCACCTTATTGTTAAATATTGACTTAAGGTTCACACATTGTCAGTGTTGGCCTTAAGGTGCACCGCATCACTAGATTTTTTTGATATATGTCCCAAAGGTGCACCTCACTGTTAGATATTGACCAATGGTGCACCATATTGTTAGATATGTCCCAATGGTGTACATCATTGTTAGATATTGACCAAAGGTGCAGCTCATTGTTAAAACAAATGTGCACCCTGTTGTTAAATATTGACAAAAGGTGCACCTCATTGTTAGATATTGACCAAAGGTGCACCATATTGTTAGATATGTCCCAATGGTGTACCTCATTGTTAGATATTGACCAAAGGTGCACCTCATTGCAAGATACTGACCAAAGGTGCACCCCATTGTTACGGCCCAAAGGCGCACACTGTTCAGCACAAAAACTCATAATTGTTTACCACAATATAATGTGCTAGCCATTTGAACTAAAATGTGATCTACTGGCTCAGTCCATGTTTTTGATACGCAATACTTGTAGTATTATTGAGATTTTACTCAAAGGTTTCTGAAGATGTTAGCCATATCACGTAAATTGAAATCTCGATTGAATTCTAGCTAAAAATTCTTTGATCTAGATAAAATTCACGCTGTTTGATGTATGTTAATGTATTGTAAAATGTCATATTCATCTATTATGGTTCAATATTCATACTGTGGTAATGGTGTTTGAATATTATGAGATGGATTAAAGAGAAAACAGCATGCAATGTAACCATCTCCAAAATTTATTTGCATGATTTGATGGAAAGAAAAAAACTAATGTATAATCTGTCTGGAAATCTGAGGATCTAAGATGAAGTTTGACTGTCATTGAAGTTAACTCTGTAACAATATTTCATTCATAACAGATAAAGATCACCAGCATTTCAATGGTCTGTAGATGTCTGTGTAGATTAATGCAATTTGAAAATCCAAATTTGAGATGTGACAGCTAATAACAACCTGCCTTTGAGCCATCATGTTGCTGAGACTATAATAGCATACCTCTGAGCTAAGTCTACCTTGCTTGCATGAGTCTTTTAAATCCAGGTTTGAAGACCAGTGTAATATATATGTGACTTTCAGAGCATCTGATTTGTTGTTTCTGTAAATTGTCCAATGACAATTTAGGCTGTATTCTGAGACAGGTTTCCAAACTCAATTTGACTGTCACTTCATGGGTCTAAAACTTTACAATGTATATCTGTTCCACAATGATAATAACGTTTGCCATCTTTACATAATGGGAGGATTTTCTGTTCACAAAGTTAAGTTGCCATTTTGGCATAGTATTTAAGACCGTGTATTTACTGCTAAACCAAGATTTGAATTTTGATGCATTACAAATTGTAATTGACTGTAGATTCAGTTTTCCTGACTGTTTTCCTTTAGGATAATAACATTTTATCAATATTTTTGCAATGGATTATCCAAATGTCTAACCTGACACTTCTTGGGCTCAATGGGCTTATAAATATTATTCATGGCTTAAAAATGGATACTTCAATTGATTAAATGTATATAAGTATGTAAAGCCTGTTTGTTACTGCATGCATGTGTGTGTACCAGTCTAAGTCATTTGGGAGAACAATAGGATCTATTGTATTTAATTGTTTTGCACATTTCTTTTCACTTCATTCAAAGTGATGGAAATTAAACTTCACTTATTTAAGGAATTTATACTGAAATAAACAGTTCAGGTTATCGCCATGTCACGTTGCATGTCATTATGGCCCTCCTTTATTTGAAGAGTGACTGATAAAAACCGCATGCAATAGAAACTCAGTTTGTCATTGCAAATGAAAGGAAGTTTTGTCCTGCATGGATTTTAGTCTACATGTATACACAAAGGATTAAAATATCCGACTCTTTATTTTTATACTCTTTTATACCATTGCGCTTTAAGTACAAAAATGTAAACCCTATCATTTTTTTCAATAGGTCAAATCAACTTTATTCGGACCATGGTATTAAATCTGTCACCAGTATGTGGCAATACATATAATTTTATATTTATTGGGGAGAGATCTGATTTCAGATCATTGTGAGCTATTAAAAAGCATGTGTCACCATACTGATAGTATGCTAGTTTCGTGTTTTATGTGTCTGGAAGTGGCGACATGTTTAGTTTTTGTTAACCTAAGTTTTATGGTCTGTGATAGCTTGGGTCATAAATTGTAGGCATGAGTTGTCCAGATATTGGTTATGTTTAACCTTATCGCTTTGGTAGTAACAAATTAGATAAAATTGGTGATTATGGCAATAAACGGCTAAGTGATTAAATTTATCACAATTTACGGTATGATTAAAATCAGTCGGTTTGTATTGAGTCTCTGCTGTCTTAAAAAAATAATGGACATTAACATTTTACTTCATGCTGCTTTTAAAGAAAGATACATCTATCATAATTAATGTACGAGTTGACATAGAGTTAAGGGTCTCTCTTTTTCAATTTCTCTTAATTTATAATGCATTAAGAATTTTAATTGCTATTATGCTAAATTATTTTCTGATCAATAAATCTTAAAAAATAATGTTTAAATGGCTTTAATTATTATTCCATGTAACATTTATGGACACTTTTAAGAGCAATTAAAAAGTTTGTTTGTGGTATTTTAGTGAATTAAGTCCCCTTGATTTTTTTATAATATGGAATATTTTGTAAGCAAATAGTGGATATATAAGTATTTTGAACCGATATTTAAGCAGAAATGATTCAATGTTCATGGCTTTAGCAATTGCCACAGTACAACCTTAGAAGTGTACTTGAATAATACATACAAAAAGTTTGTACTTAAATAGACCAGAATTAGAAGAAATATCACTGTGATGCCTAAAGGTGCCATAGATAACAAAGACTGCATAAACATGCATAAAATGTCAAGTCATTGTAAGATAGTGGTTTTAGGAACAATAATTTGACTGCACTTGCTGTAATATGTGAGAATATCGCCATATTATTACAATTATGGTTGCTGTAGCAACGTGCAATGTGATCACACTTTCTATTATCATGTCAGACAATATTTATTGACAAACAAGACTTAAGGAAGGACGAAGTGACATCATGTTGTATTTACAGAGTTCTTGGTTGCTCAGTTACTTGACACAATATGTGATAAGTTTCATTATCATGTTTTATTGACCACTTTGATGGTCAACTTGTAAGAAATACGAACATTTGGGAATGTTTCTTTATGCAGAACAGAATTAACTGTTCCATTAGCCATTTCCAGTATTGACACTTTCCGTAATTCAAGCACATATCGTTAAATTTTCAGAGTGCAAGATTTTACCTGACAGAAACATTATTTCTTTATAATTGTTTGTTCAATATAAACTTTACATTTGTCTTCTAATACTTCAAAATGAATGTTGACTACACATATCAGGTATTAAAGGACACATTTGGAGAACAGATCAGTATATGATGTCTTTCCTGTACATACTAATCGATATATGTTTGCCAGACTTTTAAATGATAATCTATCTCACATATGATCATCATATATATGGTATATCTCTTGCTTGATCATAGTTGAAGAACAATTTTCACCAGGAATATTAATATTGTTGATGTCAGTGTGCTATTCAGTGCAAGATTATCATCAGTCTGAAATGATAATGATTTTGTACTGTGTCATGGTGATTATTTGTAAATTTGCATGCTTGGAAACGAAGATTTTCAAAACAAAATGTTTGTAAATAATTGTCCATTTAGTCACTGAAGGTCCTTGGCTTTATCTCTCTGTTTTCATTTATTGACAAATTTTGTTCGATGTATTTGCTTTAAATTGTTACCATTGCCACAGATGCAGAGTCTATTTCGTTAGTAATTTTTAATGGGAATTTTTATTTATGGCTTGTGTTGGTTGTCTTTTCACTTCTGAGCAACAACTCTGAATATTTGTTTGGGTATAAATGAATGGAATAATGCTTGATAGTGTCGTGTTGTTCCTTTAAGGTCACCAGCTCTTGCTGTTGACTTAACACATTCCTGAAAGTTTGATTAAAAATTGCTTTAGGTTAAGCTAAATTTATGAGCTTTTGCATACACATGGCTAAGAATCTTTTAAACCATCAATCAAATTATTAGTTTCCCACAAAATCAGTAAACTGAAATTGTAACATTAATTTTGTGCAGGGCAAATTAATACCTGTCAGACGGCCTTTTGTCTCTGTTTGATTGTAAGTTCTATTTCAGGGGTCTGTATTTTATGTAAAACATGTTGTTTCATAAGGTGGTCTGTATTCTGATCTTTGCTTGATGTAGAATTCAAAGTGCATGTATTACTTAAAGGTTAATAGTTGTTGAAATAAATACAAATTGTGTATAAATATTTTTTGTATTTAATCCTAATCAATAAATCTTGAAGTATGATCTTGAATAAATATTCTATGGTCATTTAATGGTAATTCCCAGGTGTTTAGTGAAAATTTTCTTTTTCTTTAATAGTGTCAAGTGGGAGTTTTAGATGTAAATAGTGAAATGTTATTTTCCTTTAGTGTCAAGTGGGAATTCTAGATGTAATAGGTTTTATACTTTTACAATAATTTACTTTAGATACTTATATTATTCAATGTGTGACCCAATTCAGCTTTGATTTGAGGCTACAAATGCTAAGGTGACTCATATTTTGAAGTTGAATCTCTGCAAGAATATGTAATCAAAGCACTGAAAGTACATTTTGATGAATTATTCTTGGCATTTTCATATATATTGTGAACGTGTCTTTAATTATTCTGGTACTATTATAGATCACTTTGTCATACTTGATATTGCACAATCAGCTGTTTTTTACTCTTTTAATTATTTTGTAATGTCTTTAAACCATACTGCAACAACATCTTTGTACATATTTTTGGATGTAGTCCGTATTTTTATGATGTAACCTTGAACTTGCTATTCATGAGAACTTGCTTTGAATTTAATTTGAGAAATTTACCAATTACAGATTTAGGAATTGCGATCATCAGTACATTGTCATTTGCAAAAGTTTTTCATGTTTCATTTCATGGCAAAAATTTCTCTTGACTTTATTGATGAACTCTGGTTCAGGATCTTTTATGGATTGTTATTGCATGCTGAATTGGTGATATATTGACTACATTGACTGAACAATTTGCATTGCATAATATTGGAGATCGAGCAATGTGACCAGCATTTATGCACAATGAACAGGTCTGAGCTCATTGTTATAGGTGCATTGTGCCCCATTGTTATATATTTTATGTTGACTATAATATTCTGTTCCATATATCTATAAATAATTTCCTTGGTTTGCATAATCATTCCATAACTACAGTATGATGTTATGGTTATATTATCTGTATTATAATACAGGGATATCTCCGATTACTTTGTTTATTTGTAAACAAGATACTTAAGTTTTGAACTGAAATATTAGATAAATAACTTGATATTTACTGTATGGCCTGTATTTAAGGTATAATGTTCATTTGTAATCTATTTACTAGTCGTAAGCTCTTTAAATAGAAATTTTGTAAGTCAAGCTACGTTTTTGAGTTTTGAATTGTATACCAAGTTAGGTGGTGTATGATAAATTTTGTTTATGTCTGAGACAAACCTGCTTGAATTAACCCCCTCTAAGATTTAAGCATTACATTTGTATATACATTTCAATATACATGTATTGTTGTTAAATCAATGTCTCATTGTGTAAATACAGGACCTAATATTCAATTGAATTTTTCATTTTGGGTCCAAATTTTTTCCGAATAATATGGTTTCGAATAGCCCATTTCAATTTGATGTGCCTTGAAATATACATAGGGACCTTATGTATATTTCGTATGATGCAACATATTTGGAAAGAAGGTTGTTTGATAATTTTTAGGCTAGTTTGTAAGGTCAGTGCCTCAGAAGTTTTATGCTATCTTTAAGAGGGATCTAAAAGTTGTGCCAGTCCTATTTGTTAAAGAGAAATTATGTTGCTTATCTGTTACCTGTCCCTATGTGTGCTTAATTTCTATAAATGATTTGTGATATAATAAGAATCTTACAATACAGATAATTTTCAATTGTCTGCTGTATATTTGATTTGCTGAACTTTCTTGCCAATACAGCAAGAATATTCAATACGAATAATGATTGTCCAACTTTCTGTTCTAATTACTCAGACCCTGCATGGTTTTAGGATAATTTTAACTGCTAAGATTTGATAAGATTTTGTTAATCCTTTCGCGCTTTATGCACTGCAAAAATTATGTTAAAGCAAAATCCACTGTTACAGAAATAGATTTCTATCTCATAAATTGCGCTATTTTAATTTACTTAAACATACACATTAATAATCAGATAGGAAATAGCTCTATTGAACTTTGTCGCAATCAAAACTAGTAATTTATGCATCTGCAAACATGAAATAACAATTTCCTATCCCAATACAGGAAGTCAGCGGGACTTTCGGTCTCTATTTGGGCTTAACAAAATGGGGCCACATGTTTTATTGTGCTATGACACTGTGAGATAATGTTTGCTATTTTTTACTGATTGTGAAAAGTTCAATGTCATTATTGGTACTTTTATGAGAGAAACATTTGCTTGAGCTAGGTTATGGTAAGGTTTGTCTGCTTATTGTTTCATACTATACCTTATCACTTTGCAAGATATAAAACGTTTTCTTTAAACTCTTGGCATTTCCTCTAGTTTAGGTAAGTTCAACTATAAATTGTATGTTTGCATAAATTAGAATTGTGGTGAATTTTTTTATGATCGCACTTAGTTTCAAGTGGTTGGTGTATAGCTATTGTAACTGCTTTTCCCCGAGTTACCAGGTGAAATGTATACCATGGTCACCATAGTAATTCATGGTTTTTGATATCTGAAGATGTTATTTCATGGTTGTCACCGAAAAACCGTCAAATGCCGTGGTTACACCATGGTCAAAGTCATGAGTGTGACCATGTTAGAACATGGTCATTCTGTATAACAGTAAGATATCATGAAAAACCATGGTCTACCATGTAACAAAATAACAGACCATGGTGAATACGTACAGCCAACCATGGTCACAGTAAATGACCGTGAAATACAATGGTGTACTATAAACATAATTCTGGGCCATGGTCAGGACCATATACAGCTAATCATGGTTATAGCAAATATTGCTTCCCCAGTAAAAAAAGTCAGTGGAATACCACTGCTTTCAAACGGTAAGCATAAATCCACTGGAATTCCAGTGTAACTAGTGGAATACCACTGGTAAGCAATAATCCAAATGACATCACTCATGAAAAAAACTGTCCGAATCCGTTTGAAGTTTTCTGATAAAAATGGGGGGAGTGTAGTGCTTTTTGAAACTGTTAATTGATGTATTCAAACTGAATATTTCTGAATCAAACATTTCGTAACGGAAAATATTTGAATATTTGCTGAATATTTCTGAATCAAATATTAACTATTCAGACGTGTATGATAATTTCTAAAAACACTGTGACAGACTTTTTCAGACATTAAATTATTTGTTGCAAAGTTTTACATCGATTAATCTTTTTTAGGCAAATATTAAATATGAACTTATTGTTGTATTAAATACTCAAGAATGATCCGAATAACACCTCATCCCCGTAAAGCGTATCTGTCGTACGTCAATGAACTGCATGCCGTCCGCTATTCAGTCGCGACCGGTATAACTTGGTTTTAACCTGGCATGTTTACACTTGGTGAAGAAGTGTGAGCATTGCCAGCCATTGCTGTTCTAAAAACATACCAAATAAAAGGTTCCATAGAACAAATACAACCTACCAATGGTGCAAGTAAGTGTAACTGTGTGCTATTTGAACACTGTCAGATATATAACATTGGTGGCAGCGGCGAATTTCAGACTGTTATTTCTGCGACCAAAACGGCAAAAGAACGATGCTTAACCGTCCATTTTTCAAATGAATTGTTCATGCTAGCTTGAAAACTGTTGAATCGCATGTTGTGGTTGGTGACAGTTATTGTAATTAATTCCGTACAATTGCATAGAGTAAATAAGAGCTGAAGTACAGTACCTGTTTCAAGAAAATACGATAAAATATGTGTTCTAAGTCTGCACATACGTGAGGAATGGTTGTCTCGTACACAAGTCTTTTCGCCTCTGTTTGTTTCGCTCCATAGCATTTCTAATCGGTTACTGGTGTCATGCTATTATTTCCTAACATTGAGAATTAATTATGATGACAATAATTTAATCTGTAGAGCAATTTAAAGCATTCCGCTTTTATTTTGTCATGGTTTACTTACAGTTGTGATTTATTAACATAGAAGTCGTCATTTAATTTTTACCAAATTGTTTCCTCTTTGTTTTGGCAGCTAGTTTTAATGTGATTTGTTCCATTTGTTGTCATTTTTTATTTTAACATCACCACACAAACATGTTTGTGCAGTGTCATTAACCGAAAACACTATGGGTAGATGCACCAATCTCTTCCTAGCTACCACAAGACCTCCAAGACTTGAAACGACCAGGGTGTTTTTAAACACATCTTTAATGTTATCACCTTGAGGGTAATACAATTGCCTGAAATATAAAACATAAATTTACTTCTAACTTGAGAAGATACAAACAACAAATTGAACAAATCACATTAAAACTAGCTGCCAAACCAAAGAGGAAACAATTTGGTAAAAATTAAATGACGACTTCTATGTTAATAAATCACAACTGTAAGTAAACCATGACAAAATAAAAGCGGAATGCTTTAAATTGCTCTACAGATTAAATTATTGTCATCATAATTAATTCTCAATGTTAGGAAATAAAAGCATGACACCAGTAACCGATTAGAAATGCTATGGGGCGAAACGAACAGAGGCGAAAAGACTTGTGTACGAGACAACCATTCCTCACGTATGTGCAGACTTAGAACACATATTTTATCGTATTTTCTTGAAACAGGTACTGTACTTCAGCTCTTATTTACTCTATGCAATTGTACGGAATTAATTACAATAACTGTCACCAACCACAACACCCGATTCAACAGTTTTCAAGCTAGCATGAAGATTCATTCGAAAAATGGACGGTTAAGCAGCGTTCTTTTGCCGTTTTAGTTGGGGAAATAACAGTCTGAAATTTGCCGCTGCCACCAATGTTATATATCTAAAAGTGTTCAAATAGCATACAGTTACACTTACTTGCACCATTGGTAGGTTGTATTTGTTCTATGGAACCTTTTATTTGGTATGATTTTAGAACAGCAATGGCTGGCAATGCTCACACTTCTTCACCAAGTGTAAACATGCCAGGTTAAAACCAAGTAATACCGGTCGCGACTGAATAGCGGACGGCACGCAGTTCATTGATGGGTATGCGGTGTTATTCGGATCATTCTTGAGTATTTAATACAACAATTGGTCCATATTTAATATTTGCCTAAAAAAGATTATTCGAGGTAAAATTTTGCAACAAACAATCAATTTAATGTCTGAAAAAGTCTGTCACAAGTGTTTTTGAGAAATTATCATACAGGAATGAATAGTTAATATTTGATTCAGAAATATTCAAATATTTTCCGTCACGGAATGTTTGATTCAGAAATATTTTGTTTGAATACACCAATTAACAGTTTTAAAAAGCACTACACTCCCCCCATTTTTATCAGAAAAATTAAAACGGATTCAGACGGTTTTTTTCATGAGGGATGTCATTTGGATTATTGCTTACCAGTGGTATTCCACTGGTGTTACACTGGAATTCCAGTGGATGGTTTCTTTATGCTTACGTTTGAAAGCAGTGGTATTCCACTGACTTTTTTTTACTGGGGAAGCAATATTTGCTATAACCATGATTAGCTGTATATGGTCCTGACCATGGCCCAGAATTATGTTTATAGTACACCATTGTATTTCATGGTCATTTACTGTGACCATGGTTGGCTGTACATTTCGACCATGGTGCGTAATTTTGTTACATGGTAGACCATGGTTTTTCATGATATCTTACTGTTACACAGAATGACCATGTTCTAACATGGTGACCATGTTCTAACATGGTCACACTCATGACTTTGACCATGGTGTAACCACAGCATTTGACGGTTTTTCGGTGACAACCATGAAATAACACGATTGTTCAGATATCAAAAACCATGAATTACTATGGTGACCATGGTATACATTTCACCTGGGAACAGTGCTTCATCACTGACAGTTGAATAAATTTTTAAATAAATTTGTACAAAATCCACTTCTTTTCTGATCAAAGATAATGCATCTGTTCAAGATTCTGTGATGATTCTAAGTAAATGTCAGTTTGGTATCCAATGCAATGTAATCAGCTTGTTTTTATATTCAATTGTAAATTATAATGTTACATTTGGCCTTAGATAAGCGTTGGTTAATTACCATGTATTTCATAATCAAGTTGTTTGGTCACTCGGGTAATTAACTCAGGAATTTTATGTTGTGTTAAAACATTCTACTTGGGTGCCATGATCTGTTCTTGTTAATACAATGAAATGTAAGCACACCTGTCTATTTCCAGATTTAGTTATTAAAGTAAATGCTTACAAGTTTTAGGTCTAATATTACTGAAACCTTAACAATAGTCTGACTGTAATGGTTATACAAAGTTATGACTCAGGCATGTGTTTTGTTATCATATATTCTGTTTTTTTCTCTTCTTTTTAAATAAAACTTCCCTATATTACTCATATTAGGATATGAAATATTATCAAATTATATCAACAGGAGACCTGTCTTTTATCTTTATAGTATTAATTTCCTATTCAAATATTGATAACTGTTATAATTGTATCACAAATGTATCCTATTATAATACCATGTATTCTAATGTCTGCATTAATATCCCCCATGTGTTATGGTATTTTTAATCATATCTGGCTCTCCATTATTATTGCCTACTAGATATAAATCAAAGGACTGTTAGCAACCTGATGGTCTTCGTGCAGGGCTTATTTACCTGTCCCATAGGACCATAGATGGGCCACATTCCAGATGCTAAAAAGCTTATTCAAGAAAAATTGCTTGTTGAAATCAAATTGTTTTTTAGAGGACACAGGAAGAGGTTTACAATATCTTCATGAAATTTGAAGTTTTAAACCATATTAAAATCTCACTTTACATAATTTGTTGATGCAAATTTTAGAAGATTTGACTGTTTATTATACAGAAATCTCAATTTGTCTGGGGGCCCTTTTCCCAAAAAACCTAGAAAAAGCTTTTCAAAGTACAGACTACTAAAGTGCATTTATTATTGAGTCCATTGTTGTACGGATTTATGTTTTATGTCTCTTCATGTATTTGCTAAATAATTTAAGACCAATGAAATCTCTGTTACAAATGATGACCTATTGTATTAGATGGCTCAAATCCTTCAATGAATTCTCAACATTCCAATTCAACTCTTAGTATACCAATTACTTTGAAAAAAGTGGAAAGTATCTGACACAATTTATATGTATTGCTACTCTAGTATTTACAGGGTAATCATTTTATAATGACTATACTATGTCTCTTACAACAGTAACTCAGGTATTGAATTTGGTCATGTATTGTGTGATTACGACTCTGGGTACTGTATCAAGCCAGAGATCATGGGAATAAAAATTGTTTTTCTTGTTCAAATATAGCTATGTTTAGTTTGGGACCTCTTCATTGGATTCCGACTGGATGGTCAATATTTGCACTGGAGCAGCCTTTGATCTAGACAATAATGCTTCACTTGTAGCAGGAAAACTTGTTGTCATTGATTCAATGTATTGCTTAGGTGCATTTGTGTTTTGTAATTATATTACATAAAGATAATTATTCCCAAATTTCTATATCTTTCTGAAAGTCTTTATTGAATTTAAAATGTCAACATGTATGAACATTTGAAATGGATTTTTTTTTCTGTGTTGTCCTGTATGTATTGACCTGCTCGTCTAATGTTTTGCTTTACCTGCACAATTAAAAGGTGCTAAGGTGAGATAAAATGTGACTGAATATCTTTTAGGTTTACCTTATAATTTTAGCCTAATATCTTTAATTCATTAGATGTCAGCAATGGCTTCTGATCCTCACCAAAACATCAATGATACATTTACTGTAGCACTAGATCTTACAAGCAAAAGTCATACATAAAGCAGGAGTAGCTTTGCTCAATGTTACCAGAAGTCACCCACTTGACACTTGTTGCAAGGTAAGCTTGCTGTTAAATACTTGGTATTTACGATTGAATTCAGTGTGTCAGAAAAATTCCAGATAGCAAGTTTCCTGTCTTGGAATTGAGGGAATATTCACAATTCACATCATTGTTCCTTCTCGTCATTGATAATGACAGCAATTTTGCTTCTCACACTGTAATAGAATCAACTTGTGCTTATTATTTGTGGTACTTTGGGCAGAACAAGGTTTCTACAACTGACAAACTATTTGAGATCATTAGCATGCATGGTTACCACTCAGAGAATTTATTAGATTCTGGTGACAATTCCCTGATTGTCATGACATTTGTTACGTTATTGGGGCAATCCTACAAAATTGTGTCACTGTTTCTGGCAAATGTAGGTTCGTTTTACTGTCATGTTAAGGTTTCATAACTGCCTTGTGTGCTGATTTTGCAATAATTTGTTCTAAAGCAGCCTTCAGCCATCAGTCACTATTCTCCATTAACAATTCGAGGGTGTTGCTTGAAACCTTGTGACTACTCCAAGGTATTATAAAGAGCCTGAGTTGCAACAGGTTTTGACCCAAACCTCTTGTGATTTATTTTTAATTCAGCCTATTTTTATTATATTAAGTCCATGTTTTTCTTGCTGTAATCAGTCCCATGGCTTTTGACAAATTATTGCAAAGGGTTCATAATCTCAGTAATGCATTTGCACACTGTAATCTCCATGCCTCACAGTGGTAGAGTTATACAGGTTCATGTTTCATTACATCATTGAGATGTCAGCAAAAGATTAAAAGTTGGAAACCAATTTCTTTAAGTGATCTTGAAGTGTTTCAATTGAGGATGAGAATTTTTTCCATCGTTTTTTTCTGTTTAGAGTAATCTGAATTTTACGGGGATTACTGATAGTGGAATTGCAACTTCATTCAATATCTCCAAAAGAGTTTTTAACGTATTATGTAAATTGTTCTCTTCGGCTTTTCATGTGAAATGATATTATTCTGAAATGGTGTTTGTTTTTATTCCAAGAAAATTTGTGGATGCATCTTGTATTATGTTGTTGCATGGGTAACAGGTTGGGAATGGTTTTGCTATAATGGTCGGACACATTTAACCGGGGTTGTAAATAAATGGTGATGAAATGATTATATACTTACCTAATTATTGTTTCTGTAATGTTCTTTCTCATTATAGCCATCTTATTACTGCCAGTATTTCAGTCTTTTATTTAGTGTACATGTATATGAAAAATGTAGGCTGATTTAATGTTCTCAATGAAACACCCATTGTAAGCTATTATCAAACCCTGTGTGTTTGATAAGGACTTTATTCTGTAATAGATCAGGAAAGGGAACTGATAGAAGTCTGAAAAGCCACATTGGTTACTGCCATGTAGACATTCAAGATATTTACATTACAAAATGTTGTATTGATTTAAGTGTTACAGTTGCTGTGCCTGTTGTCTCTTGTTGCTGTCTACAGCTTGTGCTCCAAGTGTTTCTATTGGGGATGTGTCATATGGTTTAGTGCTTGTTGGGTCCTGTTTTTGCCTTATTGTACTCAATGTCTCTAATATGGCTGATTATAGTTTGCTATGACCTGATGCCACACTGTTATGTCATGAATTAGACTGTCTATATGATGGCTTCTGGTTCATATAATTGCCTGTTAACAACACTTTATGTCCCTAACTCTTTGGGTGTTAATGCAAATTATTGTCTTTTGGTTTGCTTAATGTTTTTGGTAGATGGTTTTATCAGGGACACATGTTTTGAAATATTGATTTTGTTGGTATATATTATTGGCATTAACTTATATATAATGTCTCTATTTTTCTGAATCCTATCATTAACAAGTATGGGTCTTCAAGCAATATTATGATGTTGCCACACTGCTGAGACAACTACTGTGTCTGGATTTATTTTAATGACCTAAATGACCAGCCATATATGGTAATGGTCAGACAATGATTTGTAAATAACTAGTAATTTTCTACGTAAATATTTGTAAACACACTTAATTGCTTGAACAAATAACAAATAGTGGAACCCTGAAAATGTTGACTGATGCTACAATAATTGTCCGATCAACACAACTTATCCATTAGTAGGTTCATGTCAATGTTGAAATTAGTTAGACTTTGCCACTAATGGTTGGTGTTCTGGTTCTATGATTTTGTTGAAAAATAAATTTCTTTGGTAGCATTCTAAATCGACATCTTGTAAAACAACTTGGCATTGTGTGTTCTACTGTAGCAATATCCATTTTTTTGTGGTGTCTTAAATTTCCAATTTAATGGAGCATGCACTGTTTAAGTTCAGAGTAATGACAATTTCATGATGTATTTCTTTCTCTTTTTTATCTCTCTTTACTACTTACAAAGATTTTTGTTTGACTTTCCACTAATTGAATTATTAATTTCTTCAACTTATTACTCAACTACAATGTACTTTCTTTCAAATTCACTTATAATTAGATAATAATTCATTGTTCAGTTTGGAAATAAACTTGTGACATTGTTTTGTATTTTTGTTCAGCCCAATTCTTTATTCATTTGTTCAACTGTGTTTGTAAACTAAGACTTACCTGGAAGTTTTCAATTGTAGTGATCTTTGAGTTGATAAATATATTTTTTTAATTAAATATTCAATATACATTCCTATAAAGAGATAACAATGCCCATGAAAAGTTGTTTCCAACCAAAGCAATAGTTTGTATTGTTCAAGTATTACTCGGACACATTTATTTCCTTTTATTATGTCAAGTGATCATAGAATAATGTAACTGTTGATGGTATCCAAGAAGGTTTGAAGTGAAGTTTTTTTATCAGTATTCCATTTTAATCCTGCAAAATCACATAAATAATCCTAATAAGGTTAAAACCTTGAAATCATTTATCACTTTTAAGTGCATTGTTTATATAAACACTGGTCTAGTATTCTCCGGTTTATTGGTGATTTTATTGTCAAATTAAAATTTCAGCGTTTCAATGAAAAGCTTAATGATGAATTTGTGAAATGAAGTTATGTTATTAAAAAGGAAAAAAAGTGTCAATCCTGATCTATTAGCACTATGAAAGTGAAATGCTTATTTTCTCTTTCAAAAAGTTTCATAAAGTCCAATTTTATTACTGGTATTTTAAAAGTGTTTGAATTATCCATGTGTACAATTTTTTTTAAGAAACATTGATCAGTGATAAGGTATTCTGTTTTCTTCCTTGCAATTATATTAGTGTCTGCACAATATCCGGTGTACATATAACAATTTAAAGCTCATTTAAGACTCTAGTAACATTGTCTTAAAACCTTACAACCAGTAAATTCATCCAGTAAATTCACAATTTTTGTCAATCAGCTTCTATTGTTTCACTCAAATTATCTCAAAAGACTCCTTTGTGAGTTTCAATTTCACTTTGTTGCTGTCTCAAACTGTTATCATAAATCTTAATGAATGCAGGAAAGCCTCAAAGTTCTTGTTGCTGTCCACAAGAGGTATTTCCATGGAACTTGACTAATTTTGAAATGATGTCTGCATTCAATGCTGACTAATTGGTTCTTTATTGGACGTTTTCACGCCAGCTATTGTTCATCATTTAGATATGGATCATGCAGCTCTAGGACTTTGGCTGTGGCTTTAATTAGTTGTTTATTTCTGAATAGAGGAAATGGATCCCAAGGTTTTAAACAGGTGTATTCAATGGTTTGGTGATTTTTTTACAAAATATAATCTCTTTGGCAGTTGGCTGATGGGCTTTGTCTATAATTTGGACAGGGGCATTCTGAAATTTGATAGGTGTGTCATTATACTGCTCTCAGGTAGAGTTTTAGATTTTAATGATGATGGCAACAAAGTCCAATTAGGGAACATTAGCTTGGAAAATTATTATTGAACCTGTGTATGCTATGATGATCACTGAGCTCTTATTTCACAAATTTAATTCCACAAAGACCTTACATTATTCAATATGCTAATTACTGAGAATATTTTTCTAGAGGAATAATCTCAGACAGAAACCTTTGATGTGAGTTTTAATCTGCTTCTTGCATGCTTTGTCTTCAGAGATTGAAATAATTGACTTATAAATAAATATTTAGAATTTTAAGGAACTGTAAAAACTTATGAATGATATGCCTTAGTATTTGCATGCATTATGGACTGTTGAAAGTTTGCATATTGTCCTCAACTTGTCCTGGAAATATATAAAACTTGATGATATACAAGTTTACAAGCTCAGTTCATGTATACATGAAAGCATGAGAATATGCATGTATTTTCGTTGGTGTAAAAAAATGCCATTATGATTGTGCCTGGCAATTATTTAAAGCCAAAGAGTCAGTGTCTTAATTGTCCCTTGAGTCATTTTGTAATAATGTTTCAGTAGATGTTAGAAGGATGTTAATGATTATATATATACACACATGATATATCGGACAAAAGTAAGAAAGGATGTTACTGAATTTGCTTAATAAATCAGATTGGACAAATGCTTTTTTTAAATACAAATACTTATAGTACTCAATTATGCTTGTCAACATTATGATCGACAAAATGTTGATTTTCTCTGTCATTATATTATCATTATTTAGGAGTCTTTCAGCCTTCAAACAATGATCTATCTGTTCAAGTTAAATAGGTCTGCCGTCAGTTGAGGTCGCTCGTGTTATGTATAGATTTTATCGTTTTTTTTCTTTTTTTTGTACAATATCAACAGTTGTTTTATCGTCTTACACGTTGGTGAACATTTTGAATTGGGATCAATACAAATGTTCAGTATTGTTTTGCCAATAGGTTTTTTTGCTAAATGTTTGCTTTAGATATGAAGTGTGATAGTCAGTATTCATATATCATGCGACTCAGTGTTCTTGTTTGACAGACACTTAATCTGCTTTATCTATAGCTGTTCTTCAACTTAAGGTCCTGAAATAAGCTTTGAAGAATTACATTTAACTAATACATGTGTCTCGATACAGATATTTGAATGATAGACAAGAAAGATTTTTTTTCTTAAATAAAAATGTAGACAATTTTTGTTTTCAGTCTGATGTCTGCCTTTTTACTTATATAATGACCATAACATCGATTATGAATCTGAGGACTATTCTACTGGGGGAAAAAATGTGTCTTCCAGAAATTGTGATACAGAAAAAAACAAGATAATTACACATGATTTTGTCTAATGGCATTTTTATGGTTTTGTGGTAATGGGAAGGACATATTTTTCTAGGGAAATTGTAAAACTACATTTTTGTTTAAGTAACCTCAAGAATAGATGATCTATAAGAATTAAGGAAGTGGCCAGAAAACAGGGTAATTTGTAAAAATCTTGAATTTTGCTAATTGCTCTACGGTCACTAATATAAAGATCTCTTTCAACCTTTGCCTAAATAGGTGCCTTCAAACAACACAACATAAACATCTTGACTATTGTATTTTGATACTCACAAAAGTTAAGGACCTCTTTAAAAGTCACATTTGAAAGGTAACTTTACCCTACACATGGTTAAGATAAATTGTATGTTGATAGATTATAGTCAGTCATTGGTATCTATAATATAATGTCTTCAGCCAAAAAATGTGGGCTGAAGCCCAAAATGATGGGCTTTTAGGAATGATAAATATGCGAAGGTAGGCGTTAGAGTAATTATTTACTGGAATTTAAATTGTAGTCATACTTGTGATTATTTAAGTAGGTCTACGATTTTGGGCCATTTTTAAGTTCAGTTTATCTTCTTTCTGATTTATTGGGGTCAACCTTTATTTGTTTTGGTAATAGAATTCTTATTTTATCCACAGTCGTTTGACAATTACATTTCAGTCTTTCTTTTTTAGTCTATTATAGGCACCGATGCAAGAATGCATTGTGAGAAATAATTGAAAATATAAATAATTATGGTCTTACTGTATAGGTAATGAATTCAAATGTATGCTATTTATTTTGTATTATATGGATTGTCACAGATCTACAGTTTGCTTTATAATTGCTTGCAGAGATGATTTCTATATTTTGATTTTCACCTGTGTAAAATTGTATAAAGAGGCATTTCTTTTTCATCCCTTTTTGAAGAGCAGTGCACAGAATTAAATTATAACCAGTGAAAATTTAGCCTGATGTCTGAGTCAACAAACTTACAGATTTGTTGATTGCATGTGATCTGTTCCCATTGGGCAATTCCAGGTGCTTTTCACTCATACAAGTTTGTACTTTTTGCATTTTCATTTTCAACTCAGATGAAGAGAAGGTAACTGTTCATTTCCATTACCTGCAGGTCTTTGTTACTTTGTATTCTGTGACTGGTGCCATATTTAATCAAACCCAGGGAATTATTGTCATTAGAGGTCCCAGTTTTATTAGGTGTCAGAGAAAGGGACAGCAGGCCTGATACATGGACTAGTCACGTGGCTTACCTTTTAGAATCAGGATATCACAGGTCATGTTTCAAGATTAATTGATTTATATACAAAGCCATCGGACTTAATTGAATATTGACCATCAGTGGACTGAAGTATTAGTTTTGAACTTAATATAAATTACCAGCTTCTATGCTAATCCTTTGTACCTTGTTTCCATGCCAACATGTTGTATTGTTGATACGGAAAATTAAATAAAACACAGCTTTTAAGCTGCTAATAATGTTTTTGATTTGATAAAATATGTGTAAACAGTCTGATGGTAAAGTATTGACTTACTCTTTATTCAATAGTAAGTGAGGTCAATACGTTTGCTTAAGCACAAATATTTAGTATTGTCCTGCTATCAATTTCAAGATGGAATAGGTGGAATTGTTTACATGAAAATAATGTAATGTCAAGCAACATCTAATGGAGAGTCAATATGAGTTGTCCATATTGTAGGCGCCTTGTAGGCGGATGTGGTACTGGCTTGTGTCATTCTATTTGGCTTTCATGGTCCAAATTGAAGGGGGGATGCCGAGGGGTGCTCAGTTCTGACAATCAAGATGACAGCTTTGATTGGCTAAGCAGAATTATCATATAGGATTTTCTAATATTTGGCTACTTGGTGTTTTTTTAGATAAAAACTGGTCTTTTGTAATGTACAGCTTTGTACAATATTAAATGATACTTGATGGTACTCAATGGTACTTATATCTGTCTGGTGCACTACTGTGTATGTAGCTTATAATGAAGTCTTATAACATCAAAACTGTAATTGTTTCAAACTTTGCATTTCCATATGTTATTTTCATTTAAGTCATTGATGGAATGTTTTCCCTAGCATTTGATTAAGAACAACTGATTTAACAGAACGGAATCAGAACTTTTAGAACAATTTCAGTTAATTTCAATTGGCAGTCTAAATTAATCTGTTTCCAAAATAAGATTTAGATAACTTTGACATGAAAAGATGTAGCCATGTGGTTTAAAGTTCTATTATTTCAGAAAATAAAGAAAATGTAAAATCTGTAATTTATTGCAATGGAATTATTTCGCAGATAATACAGAGAAATTCAGGAACATTTCAGTGTCACACAAATTACCTAAGGGGGACATTTTTGTCACGGATGTGACATATTTTATGCAGGGATGTGGAGATAAAGATGACTGATGACAGATTTATTATAAATACAATCACTGCTCATTCATTGTTAATAACATTTTCTTTTGTTATGGAGATGTGTCTCTGGTATTCTGGGCACTATTTGAGAATGATATTCTTTAAGTATAATACTGTATATCAGATTCAGTAATACCAGTATAGAATAGGTATTTTTATACCCAGGGGAACAGAAATCTAATTTTGTTCCATGTGGTTTATTTATGTTTGTTGAAACGTGATTGTCGCAAAAATGGTAGAGATTTATTGTGTAGATTTGCTTCCAGTAAGACTTAGACATAATCTGGTATGCTTAAATGACTGAACTTCAAAAGAAACAAGAAATATCTTGAAAAAAGATGGTCGGTGCAATTTGAAGGTTATGATTTGTTGTTCAACATAAACAAAATGCCAAGATCATGTTACAATTGCTGGTCACTCCAGATCCAAAATGGATTTCGGTAGATTCACCGAAATTTACCGTTTACCTTTATTGAAAGGTTAACCAATCCGTATCAAGGTTACAAACGTTGTTCAGTTGAAGAGATATTGCTTTGGTGGTTTACAGAAGATTTGCTTGGTCCGTACTCAACACTGATATATGCAAATAGCAAAACCATGTTAGTATGGCTGTACCAAAAAAATCATTCCTATTATAAATCCTAGCTGGATGGAAGTTTTAACATAAAAAATATCTTGGGCTTGAGGTTTGAGGTTAGGTTTTTTTTCCAAGCGCAGTGCTGTAGATGATCAGAACAGCTGCAACCTTACACTGTTTCAGAAATGATCTAGGCTTATGCATGACAATTGTTAAAATGACTGGTCTTTCAATGTGTTTACTTGATGGAAATTGCATTATAACACTAAATTAGGTAAGCATTATTTCAGATGATTAATTTAAACTATCATGTGATAATGACAAGAGCAAATTTAATTGATTCATTGATTAGTCATTTAAATCATAATGATCGAAGATTGATATTTTATCCAGCTGATTTTAATGAGCCCACCTTGTAGATTTTTGAATAAGCAATTACAATATGCATAAGTAGTATTTTAGTATTGATTTAGTTGATTGATCAAATACCTTAACTATGATTAAGTAATTAGGACTATTGGCAATGATAATTTAATTAAGAGAGGCACTCAAAGGTTTATAATACATTTAGAATGATTTATTCAGCAGTCACAGTTTGAGATGAATTTGATTGTGTGTTTTAAATTTATTGCTTATGATAATGTTAATTGTGATAGAAACAATAAAATTAAGTGTTTTATATGCTATACTCCAGTAATCATTATTTGACTGAATTCTTTTATTTCCTTCGTTGTCACAGTGTCTTGCAGTAGTATTACAGGACATACACACATGTTCTAATTAAAACTGCAGCGTATTGGAAGAAACACCAATTTTTCTGAGAAAATACCTTTTCCTAAAACAATGCATTGCTTAATTGACTGTAGCTGAACCAAAGCATTGCCCTCTATATTTTGTATTTTGGCCCAGACCAAGGAAGCAGAGGCTCAATATGATCTACTGATACATTATATGGCAATTATATATCGATGAATACAATGGTACAGATTGAGTATGTTCCAGGAACCCTAAACACTAGTGCTGATTAGTTATCCGGGCATCAAAATGCAGGATTATTATATGTCTTACCCTTTATGACAGTATTTGAGACCCTAAGTCATTTGAACTTGACACATTTAATTAATACATTAGGTGTGTTCAGCAGGGTTTTATCTGCATTCAATTCTTGTATTATGTAATAAAGTTAATGAAACAAAATAATGTCTATTGAATGTATGAACATTTATTGATAATATATAGTAATAATATATAGGAACGCATGGTGATGTTTTGAGGCCTGTATTAAAATGTGAAACGATAAATCTTATTTATTTAATTGAACATTAACCTTTGTGTAAGAATAAATGTGTGCTATGTACAGGGTTAAAATTCAATAATTGTGAACCTGAATCTATTTGTTATGATGCATTAAAACAATGACATTGATTGATATAATCATTATAATGTGATTGAAAATGTTTGATGAAATTGGACTATAATGAATGACTGGGTTTTCATCCATTACGCTTTCTCCATAGTTCAAAGCACTAAGTAAAGTGTTCATTATATTGTGGTGAATTTTACATTTAATTTTTTCACCAGTATTTAGATTTAACTTTTATTGCATCATAATGACTTGTAAGCTGATCATGAGAAGTAATCACACTTGTCCTACAACTTTTAGTGTTCAAATTTTGTATGTTTTTAGATTTTTATAGACAAATACTATGATTAAACGGGGATTGCGTAACGTTAAGATCTCCACTTCAATAAAACTTTTTGTGGAGAAGTACATTTTGGGACATTTAAAGAGCTTGTATTACAAACATTCTACTATTGATAGCTATTTGTTAAGTAGAATTTGAATGCTCTTATGATCAAAAACCAGTCTGTAGTATCCTGGTGTATAGTTTGTCTTTCCTAAAAGGCTTTACTTGTTACAGATTGATAAATCATTCAATTTAAGTTGATAGATATTTCTGTATTTAGGCTGTCTATTATAGATGGCTTGTTGTGAATAGATTTTTATTCCCATGTCTGAATGTGTTTTCTATATTTCAGTATTTATATGCTCATGCAGTGATATGAAATGTTTATTCATTGCATTTTTTTAATGATTCATGTCATAGACATTTGTGAACATTTATTCCCAAATATATGAATGGGACATAATTTCTGAAGGATATACCAATATTTGTTTGTTACCATAAACTGCATGGATCAATCATATGCCATCATGCATTACAATTGCCCTGCAATTTAAGCATGGTATGAATGGGTATTGGGTGTCATTAAATTGTACTTGGAAATGTGTTAGTAAGCATCAGTTCTATGACATTCTATTATATAAACAAGATTTTAGTATTGAAAACAAGTCTTGATTTGTCCCCCCCCCTGTGATCTTTTCCATCCATTAATTCCCCCTACTGTTTGTCCTCTTTGATTCTCCTAGTTATTCCTTATGGTTGGCCAGGCCATTCCTTGCGCCTCTGTATGTATGTATCCTTGAGCCTGTCACCTCAAGTGCCTGCCTTATGTTTTATGGATTGTTGTTTTCCTGGAGGTCTTTGTGGGGGGGGGGGGCACTGTCTTATGTATGTGGCATTCCCTGTTGCAACATATTCTCTCTCTTTTTTGTGTTATTTATCATTGTTTAATTCTTTTTAGCTAAATATTAAAAAGTGAAATGGACTCAGACTGGGAAGCCAGGTGCAATCTCAATGTTCGATTTGCTGACAAGCAAAATTTGGTGTGAGTAATAATCATTAGGTTGCTATAATTATGTCAATGTATGTTAGAATAATAATTACTGTATCTGGTGAATTATATGATTTATACCTATATTTTCTCAGTAATTTGGAGATGACCAAATTGACCATACGGTCAACTTACTGGTATGTGATAATTAAGCAGACACTTACATTCCAGTGGCTGGTTTAATGTTCTAGTTGTGTCCACTACAGTTAATGTTCTGTCCAGTTTTATTATTGTTTGAGTGACTCTAATATCCATCTGTGGTCACTTAAGGTTGGTCTGGATTGTTAACATACATACCATGCTGCCATAGTTGATATATGATGGCGATATTTCTTGTGCATGAGATGTATGTGTCATTGCATGTTGAGTGCATGATATTATTTATACCTATTGTCTTCTCTTAGAAGTGAAAGTGATAATTATAATATCACAGGTTTGGTGTTAAACTGTTATGACTCAGTTTTGGTAAAGAAGTGTGCAGTTACAATGGTTTTGAGACTAATCTTTGATATATTCTATTATAGATATTATATAAAGTCATGGATCCACCATGGGCATAACTCTTTGGCCAACATGGCAAGTTGTGGTAAAATATCGTCATTGGTATCAATATGTCTTTAAACTGTCAAATTAATTAAGTTTTCAGCGTCATAACTTGACATTTATACCTAGGTCAGTCTGTGACTCTTCAAGTATTTCTTACTAATCTTTGCATTTAAATGACCATGATCAGGTGAGATGTCAGGTCAATGTTTGCTCTTGGCAAGACCTCAATTGTCAGACTGTGTTTAATTTGAAGGCATATATTGCAATTTTGTATAGACAGCTATTACAGGGTTTTCCCAATTTTGTCGTCATGCTAAAATTATTAAGTCATGAAATTGTGCGTAAATGTGTAACTTGCAATTTAGTTATTTACTTTAAGTAGTGTGAGTTTTATTAAATTATGTTGTCAATAATATTGACCTGTGTTACTCCTTCTCACATTTGTAAACATAGTGGAATCAGATGTAATATCAGACCCCAAGCATTTTAATGTTAACCTGGGATATGTTTTCTGATGCCACAAAGTGAACATGGATGTCCTAGCTAAAACATTGACAGGTCATATGAATAATGACCATGTAGTTATGTGTTTAATTGATCCTTATGTTTTCCTATCTCTTACAGTATTGGCATTTAATGCACCTTTGATCTGAATTTTATTAGATGGTTTTAGATGAGTTTGTATGATATTATGTACTAACATAATTGCACAAACCTTTGCCATCACCAACATCATTTTTATTTATTTTTGCCAAAGGCTTAGTGTGAACCATTGTCTTAAATTTAGTACCAGACCAAAGCATTATTTCCTTGTTGATTCTTACTTTGTGATACATCTTGGAAACTTTATACCATACATGACAAGTATTCTGACGCAATTTGTGAAGTCTGCAAATGTGCTTGTAAATTGCTGATGGTGATGGCTGCAGGGGATGTGGAATACAAAAGATAAATTTATTCCTGAATTTCACTAGTGATGCTTGATGGACACCTTCTGACAGGCTTCCTGAAATTGCTTCACACATTCCCAGACATTTGGTCAGAGAAACAATTATTGTCTGACCAAATATTTTTTTGTCTGGGTAACATTTACTGGTTTGGAACGCATGAAACATTGATGACATTTGGTCAGGGACCTTGCAAAAAGTTACTCAACCTATTTGAAATTTGTCATAACATGTCAGACGGTCTTGCAATCTCAGCAAAGCCTGTTCTTATGATCATGTCATACACTAACAGTTCTATGTGTCAAAGAAGCATTTGTCAATACATGTAGAATGTTATCATCTCCTTGCTGCTAAAACTAACAAACCTGACGAAAAGGAATACAATTGTTGTTTTTTCTTTCTGAACACTGCATAAAATTACTTTTTTTTCAAGTAACTAGCAATATTGTTTGTTCTGATAGCACAGGTGTTTATGTTACACTCACAAGTGTCTATTGTGTTAGGAAACTTTTTTCTTAGCACAGACTTTGTACAAAAGAGAAATTTTCAAGGTTTGTAAATATTTCATGAGTTGAAGTTCTCAATTAAGTTATCGAACTTGGTGCTTTTTACATTGTAGAAAGTTACGAGTATTGGATACTAAGCTAATACAGCTATAAACCTGTTACAAGAACATGCAGGGACATGCATTTGATGTATTATATCCTTAAGCTTGTCAGTAAAAACAGTGGTATTTCAGAATTAATACTCGATGTAGCATGTGGAAAATCTGAGAGCTGACAAGAAATGGGGAGTTGTTTCATTCTTGATTGAGGTCATTGTGTTTTTAAGCAAGCTTTTTGATGTTTCCCTACGAAACAATACTGGTTCAAAGTGAAGAAAAAGCTTGATCGCAGGTTTCTGAAAGGTTTCAGCTTTATTATAAAATAGATCGATTGCATAAATGTAATTATAACTGTCAGCTTTTGCATCAATAATCTCATATCTCTTCTGAAGTATGAATGCTGATATATAATGCTGATACATCATATTATAATTACAGTCTGCGTGCGTTCCCCCCTTCCAGATTGTTTATTCCGTGTAATTTTAATTTTGACGGTTTGGCCCGAGACAGTGGTAACTGCTTCTGTTCCAACATTGTGTTACACTAGTTTTGTCTGAAACATTGGCTATGTCTGATAGTGATATGCTCTGTATAATAATGCATAATGACAAATTTGAAACCAATTGCTTTATCCGTCTGACAAATCTATGATAGTCCATTAAAGATTTATGTACTGCTTGCAGATTTATTACCTAACGTTCTGAGAATTCGGAGACAGTCTGGTAGACTGTTACACATGATGAACGATTCTTTGTATTGGAATCGCTGACCTTGGAGTGTGATTTCCCAGGGTGGAGTGCAGGGCACATTATTCTGCATGGAACCCAAGCCCCCAGATACTCACTACACTTAAACATGTGTTTAAATAGTATCTGCAATCTTGGGAAATCTGTTTTATGCTTGTTTAATAGTTTTCATTTGATGTTGGAGAATTTTGTTGTACTGCATGCAAGCCATACTGTTGTGACTCATTCTCTACCAATGATATTACTGATATTGATAAACATTTTTTAAAATCCTAAAATTTGTTCAGCTTTATGGAGTTGCCTTCCAATTGCAATAAAAGGTTTAATATTGACTTTTGTTTGTCTTTGGTGACAGTCAGCCATAAGCTTAAGTATTTTCAACAATGTGTGCAAATATATTGTATATCGAGGGTTCAGTGCAAGACTACCACAAGTCCTATATGAATTAGGAGTTACAGTAGTCTTGCATTGAACCCTCGATATATGTTATGATAGAACACCCTGTTTGTCAACCATCGATTTATTCCAAAGTAAAAAGTTTTTGTTTGAAGTCAGGTATTTATAAATATTGGTATTGTCATTTGCATTTTTGTGTCTATGAATGTCATATACTTAATGATAAAAGAACTGTTACACATTAATTTCTTGCTGAGAATGTTTCTTGTGTTGTGTGTCTGTATTTATATTATCTTATAGTTTATTTGTTGAATGACAGTGTATAATTAAATGTAAACATATGTCATGTGGTTAGAAAGCTTACGTCAACAAGGTTCTATTTAGTTACGGAACTGCATGAAAATAAGATGTCTGACGTGGTTGTTAATTTATTCTATCAGCTGGTTAGAATAGAATGCTTTTTTTTAGCCTTTGTGTTTATTATAGTTTTGTAATTCGTAATTGGTATATCATTGAGAAAGTAATGGTTTCAGGGAAATGAAGGTTATATCGGAATTTCATTGTTTGCAACATGGCTGCCAGGGTGTGGGACAGGTTTTTCATACATGGCTGTAGTGTAATCTTCTTTTCTGAAACTGCTGATCTTCAATATATTGCAGGGAAACGTTCATTTTAGTTATTCTACCAAATTATTTCAGATCTTAAAGCTATTTTAAAAAACATGGTCACAAGGGGTCGGGACAAGTTTTCATTATGCGGCTGTATCGAAATATGGGACGTCGGACAATTCTGGGCCATCATGGTCCTCTTGTTACATATTTATAATTGGGATCATTAAAGGGGGTTGCATTGGTAGGGAAAATGTACAGAAACAGATGTTTGTTTACAAGATAAAAATGTGGAATTAGTCTCTTGGCAGCTTGTTAACTGACTGTCGTCCGTAATGCCTACCTTATAAAGCTGGAAAGAATGTACTCTATAGATTGCAGGCAGGATTTGTGATATCCTGTTTAAATATTGATGTTTCCGTGTTAGCAATATTGTTGGTGCATATTTGAGTGTACTAATCTTTGGATGCACCCAATGGAAAGTCTCCCATCCAACGCTGCAAGGATATGAAATTTCTGCACATTCTGTCTTGTTAATGGCATTGATGTGCATTATTTATTTCCTTGATCAGGGTATTTGTCTTTATCTATTGATGTGTTGCATTTCACGAGCTTTGTAATCTCATGAAATTCTGATGCAACTATATATGCGCTGCTGATTAGGTTTCTTCCAGGTATATTTGCAGATCTATGCCTGAGTACCAAATATATACATACAAGTATATATGTCCATTGCAAAACCGCTTATCTTTCTAGGAATTTCTTATAAATAAGTTTACAAGATCATAATTATTGTCTTGTAATATTAAGGATGCTGTTTGCTAAGGATAACAGCGCAAAGTGTCAGCTGGGATATTGAAAATTGACCTTAGACTGTTAACTCGGGTCATTGAAGTTATCTAATATTATTCATGTTAGACCATTATGTGTGAGACTGGTATACCTAATGATTAGAATTGACTTACATGTTTTATTTAAATTGTGATCCAAAATAAACATTTGATTAAATAAAACATATAATTAAATTGGATTCTGTAAGGTAGTTCTGTTAGGTAATTACATGTCTAACATTTATTTACCTGAGTATTTTGGTAATTGCTTCTGTAAACTTATTTGATATTTTTTAATTACATCCATGCGTCTATTTGAATAAATAATTATTTAAACTGTCGGTGGATTGTGTGGGTGTGCATATGTCAAAATGTTCGGAAGTTCATAGTTTTTGTTAACCATAATTCATCGTCTACCACTATCTTATAAATAATTTGTTTTTCGGAAGTTTATGCATTATAAACCTGTAATTTTATGGGAATAGGATTTAATTTTTCTGCGTATCTGATGATTAATGTTTGTGGATTATGTTACTATTGAAAATAATGTGTCATGATGCATCTAAAATGACATGAGCTTTACAAACAAACAACTGTATTGTATTTATCTCATGCCTCAATTGTGATAAAGTTTGAAAAAAGTAAACAACTCCTGTGGCTTATAATGTCGTGGGTCTGTGAAATTTATTGCAGACAATTAAGAAATTTTAAAGTTCACGCCATCCTTATTGAATTACTTGTAGGCAATAGTTGCAAACCAGTGAAAATCGACCCGAACACTAATTTTGGATTTGATTTATCCATGTTATTTTCCTGTTCATTTTAACAGATATGTATGTTGAAAAAACAAAGTGACAGTCAACCTACCTTACCCAACAAAATATTACTCAGTTAACAAACAATTCAATATTAGGCTATCCTTAAAACATGATTTGTTTGCCATAACCCTGTGGCCCAGTAAAATTCAGGTTTGTAGGTAGGCACATAATTATTGTTTTTGGCCTGGGGGCGTTAGGCCAGGGCCATAGTATCTTTATTTATTATGGTCATACTTAGTCTAGTCCTAACTATTAATATGCTGCTAAAATAAATTTTCCCACGCTGGCAATTCAAAAATATTTTGAATGTATAGGGGCCAGTTCCATTTGGTTGGTTAGGGTAATTTTAACCCATTGTGCCTAGCAAGCAATTTTTTAATCATTGCCTTGGAGATAGTGTTATTTTGTACTTTTAGAATATTTAAAGCCTGTTGTGGCTTAACTTTGATTTATTTTATCAACAAGTGTGGCTTTTAAAAAGAGCATTTTAATGAGTTGCAAAAAACTGGTGCACTTAGAATTGGTGCAATTTTAATTCATCAATTTATATCGAGTTTAAATTTAAAATGAAAGTTAAGGAACAAAGGAGTTGTTGATAAATAGCATGACAAGAATAGATGTAATATATTAGATGAGGAATATTACAGTACAAGTGAGTGTTCTTCATACTAATCTGTTTGTCAGTCTCTAGGGAAATATAGCCAATAATAGAATTAGTTTGTTTAGCAAAAAGTGTGAGAATGATCTTCAAACTTGCTGTGAATGGATTGGAATTCATATAAGTCACAGGTCTCAGATGAAGTAATACAGGTCAGACAGAATGGCCTGGCTTTTATGTAGAAAAGAAGTTGTACCCATGGTTATACGGCTTGTACTCTTGTATACAACTCTCCACTTTTTGTTATCAGAAGCCACTCGAAGCTTCCTCACAGTCCTTTGATTCAACTGTTGTTGCAATCTAAAAATATTATGGTTGCTTCCTGTATTGGACCTAAAAATCTGTAGATTTCATGAATTATTTACATGACTGACCCTAATAGTTTACCCCCTTAATGCAATTTTCTAAAAACCATTTCTACAAGACTACTTTTACAATTTGTTTCTTAAATTCAATCTTGTATATTACTCCATAATAATTACAGGCCGATAGCTATCTAACTGTAACACTGAGACAAATTATGAGACAGTTGCATCCTCCAAAACGTGACAATAAGTGATGCAAGTAATCAACATTGTTTCATTTTGCTGCTGATAATGCTGTGCTAATTGTCACTGCTTCCATAATTGTAGTTCTCACTAAATGAGCCAGCATTTTATTCCCCAACCTTGCATTCAAAAACCGTTTTTTCCTTTTTGTGCCCCCACAACTGTATGGGGCCAAGCACCAAGATTTACCCTTGTCATCCATCCAATTCCTTCCATCTGTCTGTCCCACAAACTTTTGTCTTTCATATCTGAAAAAGTATTTGACCTGTAACTACCTAAAGTAACAAAACTATAGGAATTACATTGAGCAACAAGGGAGCACTATGATGTCTGTGTTTCTAGTTGTTTTAAACCTGTTAAGGAAATAAACATTCTGTTACATAGTCTGACTTCGTTAACATGGTTCATATAATTTTGATATTCCTAATGCAGTCATGATGTTTTTACATGCCAGAAACACCACTGAAACATCATAGAGTACCTTAAGATCAGGTTTGGTACAATATATGGAAATGAATAGATCATTATAGTACCATGAACAATATGTACATTAATAACAAATGAAAATTTAATCAACAAATGTGTATTCCATGTTTGAAATTTGGGCCAACATGCCAATTGTAATACTGGCAATGGAAAAGATATCTTCACTTTGTGTCTCTCTCCTAAAAGTTGTGAAGTTGGGTAACATACGTAGTTATATAGGTAACACTTCAAACATTGTAAGCAATTGTTTAAATATATTTATAACATAACATACTGTGTAAGAGTGGTTATATATAACACCTATGTATTATTTTTGATAATCTATACTGGTGAAATTATAAATAACTCAAGTGTGTGACGTCAGAACAATAAGATGCACTCAAATGATGTGGACATTGTTGAATAGTTATTTTGTACAAAGTATGACAATTTATTTCAATGAAAATTACTGTCTAGTTAACTTGAATATTATGATCTGTGTTATATCATCTGAATAAAATAAAATTGTCCTGAACTACTTTTTGTTGTGTCAGCGTTTGTTTATCAAAGACCAAATTACACATGCCAATTATTACTTTGCTTCAGCTTGCAATAGGTTAGGCAATATTTTGGCAAAATCAGCTGTTTCTGCTGTTATATGGCTTCAATAGAATCTTATATAAATGATGAGTTTAAAAAATTTAATAAATAATGGCCACTCATGTATGATCCTGTGTTCTTTGGATCAAGACTAAAAAAATTACATCCTGAGATGGACCAGTCGAATTTTCGTAGTGCAGCATTTTGATGGGAATTATTAAAAGTATAAAGTATAAAGGTTACGGGAGACAGCAAGTGTTTCTCGATTATGGCCTTGTATGGTTATATCTGCAGTTCGCCTACCTGGAAATGTTTGTATAAATATCCTGGGGACTTTAAGTTCATGATGGGGCATCATGAATTTGTATTGGTACATTTTATGATACATAAACACATTGTTCCTCAGTTTTATGACTTTGGTATGTAAATGAGGAAATTCTGACATAAAACATTTGGAATACTCTGTTATAATAAAGGAACATGAAATTTTAATGTTGTGTCAATATTGTTCTGAATTAAAGTAAACTAGCTGAAGTTTAAAGGGCATACATTTTAGATGTTTTTATTGATATTATGGAAACAAGGCCCTGACAAATTTCCTATTAGATTGTTTTTTTAACATGGCATATTTTTTATACTTTCTTAAACAAGAAATATCTTAAAAAAGATAGTTGGCGCAATTTGAAAGTTAAGATTTGTTGTTGAACATAAAAAAATGCAGAGACATTTTGCGATTGCTGGTCACTCCAGATCCAAAATGGATTTCGGTAAATTCACCGAAATTCAGTGGATTTCGGTTAGGTAACGTACCCTTTATCAAAAGGTTGACTAATCCGCATAAAAAAATTGTTTATTTTAAGCATAACCCTGTGGACTCCTGAAATGGGCCCCTTCTCAAATATTTTTGAAGTGTTTGTTGGGTTATTTGTTTGAGATATCAATGGTTGAAAATCGAATGTCCAATGGTAATAAAAAATGATAAATAAATAAATACCTTACCTTAGACTTACCCACCTAAATGTTGCTGGGTAGGGTTATGCGAAACAAACAGTTTTTAAAAATGGCATTGCATAAGACATTGTTATTTATTAATGATTGATCAGTATAATAATGCCAATTGGTGCTGCTGTCAATGCAGCTTAATAGAATTAATATATCAGCATTACCACAGGAAGGAAAAAATCACAGAATCGCAAATCACGTTCCTTGAAACCTTATACAACATTAACATTCAGAATCAATGTTGGTAAAACAAATTTTGGAGCCAACATACTCAAATTAATTCATCAAAAAACTTCAGGGCAAGAAAATTCCTTTTGCTTTCAGATTGAATTGAGCAATAACTATTTGAACTCCCAGGAGTCCAGAGTCTTTACTATGTTTGTAATCTCCGTATTTCCTTATTGCTGATGGAATCGTCTGGACATAATTGACCCTTATTGTGCCCTTTTCTAAGAAGACGAATTTACCAGCATTTGGTTATCAAGTTGTGTGTTATGGCATTTATTAGCTCTGAGATGCCACCACAGACTGTGTATGCATTTCTTATGCAATATTGGATTGCAATTGACCCAAAAGGTTGATGAAAAATGCAACCAGTCTGCTGATGTGAAAAAAGAACAGCAAGCATATTTTTGTGGCTAGAAAATATCACAGAGAGGACAGAAAATTGACGAGTCAGCAATTTTGGTTATGCAAATTGTTTAAAGAAATTCTTTTTTTTGGCATAGTCAGGTTAAAGCTTGTACTGCCATGGTTTAATGTAGCTGTCTCAGACAGCAAAAGCTGTTTTGCTAGAAGTATTTATGTATCAAAAAACAGATTTTGTTAAGCTTGATTATAGGGTAGTTTTTGCATAATATGTTACTTGCATGATGAAAGCAATTATGACAGTGATGGTGATATATTTCTATACTGAGAAAATAGATGTCAGTGATTTGAGGTTTTTTGGACAGACTTATCTTGAAGACAGATCGATGCACAGAGCGTAATGATGGATTGATTCATGATGAGATTGATTTCCATTACAATGTTATGTCTGTGTTGTAACACCAAACCTGTAGTCTTAGCTTGTCTGTGTTGTAACATCAAACCTGTAGTCTTAGCTTGTCTGTGTTGTAACATCAAACCTGTAGTCTTAGCTTGTCTGTATTGTAACATCAAACCTGTAGTCTTAGCTTGTCTGTGTTGTAACATCAAACCTGTAGTCTGAGCTTGTCTGTGTTGTAACATCAAACCTGTAGTCTTAGCTTGTCTGTGTTGTAACATCAAACCTGTAGTCTTAGCTTGTCTGTGTTGTAACATCAAACCTGTAGACTCTGAGCATGTCTGTGTTGTAACATCATACATGTAGTCTGAGGATGTCTGTGTTGTAACATCAAACCTGTAGTCTGAGCATGTCTGGGTTGTAATATCAAACCTGTAGACTCTGAGCATGCCTGTGTTGTAACATCAAACCTGTAGACTCCGAGCATGTCTGTGTTGTAACATCAAACCTGTAGACTCTGAGCATGTCTGTGTTGTAACATCAAACCTGTAGACTCTGAGCATGTCTGTGTTGTAACATCAAACCTGTAGACTCTGAGCATGCCTGTGTTGTAACATCAAACCTGTAGTCTACGCTTGTCTGTGTTGTAACAGCAAACCAGTAGTCTGAGCATAACAGTTTGACAATCTAGGCAAATGTGGGGTTCAGTGGCCACTCTGAAATGAGAGATAAGTTTGATTTCTTGATATTAAATGGCTTCAAGAATGTGAATTGCAAAACTGGCTATAATTCTATGAATTACTCCGAATACTTGATATTGCTGAACAGATATAGTCTGTTGTAATGATAGCTAGATGTATATAAATAATGAATGATTGTTTTGTCTGTATTATTTGGTACTATATAACAATTTAGCTAATGTATTTTGAACATATATTCCCTGTGGGAGTATTGATGATATGGTGGTTTGCTTCATTGTTGTTACTTATAATGATTTATGTTAATGAATTATGGAATCATGTTATGACCATTGGAGTATCATGTCATCACAAAGGACAAGGCGTGGTATGATACTACATGTGACACTACATTGGTATGTTACTAAACCGTGCTATGTAAAAAGAAATACATGGCAAAGTGTATCATGGTTATGAATGTGTTGTACTGTTCTGACCACTGCATCGAGGGCTGATTGTCAAACTGATCTAAGTGCAATTAATTAAAGAAGAAGATGGGAGAGTTTTGCATTCAGTCCTCGACATGTTGCTGTACAGTATTATAATGGCCTTAGCTGGAATCCATATCAAATTGTAAAATATTTCTCAGTTTGCTTTCACTGTTAGTTCTGATTGTAATTGAATCCAGCAGGACATTGGCTTTTTGAGTCTGGGATTTTGTTTCTAGATGCTGCCAAACATCAGTAAAAACGTAGTGTTGTCAATAAGTTAAAGTTGAATTGGCCTAAACAGATTACTGGCCAGTATAAGGGGCCCTCATTCCAGGGAATTTGCAAATTTGAACTGGCCCAAATGCGTTTTGTACCAGCAGTTTCAACTGGTGGCTGACAGGTTCTATATTAAACAAGACTTAAATGTGAAGAAAACATGTGTGTATTTTATATGGGTCAATTTTTGCCATGTATAAGTTACAAACTGGTGAGCTACGAACGCACCAGACTGCCTTATTTCCCTTGTGACTTCTCTATAAACCAGCTCAGACAGAAATTGGAGCTGGAGTAATGGTATAAACCTGATAGCATTTCCTATAGAGCCTGATTAATATGTTGTAGATTTCTTATAGAGCCTGATTAATATGTTGTAGAGCGTTTCCTATAGAGCCTGATTAATATGTTGTAGAGCATTTCCTATAAAGCCTGATTAATATGTTGTAGATTTCTTATAGAGCCTGATTAATATGTTGTAGAGCGTTTCCTATAGAGCCTGATTAATATGTTGTAGAGCATTTCCTATAGAGCCTGATTAATATCTTGTAGAGCATTTCCTATAAAGCCTGATTAATATGTTGTAGAGCATTTCCTATAAAGCCTGATTAATATATTGTAGAGCATTTCCTATAGAGCCTGATTAACATATTGTAGAGCATTTCCTATAGAGCCTGATTAATATCTTGTAGAGCATTTCCTATAAAGCCTGATTAATATGTTGTAGAGCATTTCCTATAAAGCCTGATTAATATATTGTAGAGCATTTCCTATAGAGCCTGATTAACATCTTGTAGAGCATTTCCTATAGAGTCTGATTAATATCTTGTAGAGCATTTCCTATAAAGCCTGATTAATATATTGTAGAGCATTTCCTATAGAGCCTGATTAACATCTTGTAGAGCATTTCCTATAGAGCCTGATTAATATGTTGTAGAGCATTTCCTATAGAACCTGATTAATATCTTGTAGAGCATTTCCTATAGAGTCTGATTAATATAGTGTAGAGCATTTCCTATAGAGCCTGATTAATATGTTGTAGAGCGTTTCCTATAGAGCCTGATTAATATGTTGTAGAGCATTTCCTATAGAGCCTGATTAATATCTTGTAGAGCATTTCCTATAGAGCCTGATTAATATAGTGTAGAGCATTTCCTATAGAGCCTGATAAACATCTTGTAGAGCATTTCCTATAGAGTCTGATTAATATCTTGTAGAGCATTTCCTATAGAGCCTGATTAATATCTTGTAGAGCATTTCCTATAGAGCCTGATTAACATCTTGTAGAGCATTTCCTATAGAGTCTGATTAATATGTTGTAGAGCATTTCCTATAGAGCCTGATTAACATCTTGTAGAGCATTTCCTATAGAGCCTGATTAATATCTTGTAGAGCATTTCCTTTAGAGCCTGATTAATATCTTGTAGAGCATTTCCTATAGAGCCTGATTAATATGTTGTAGAGCATTTCCTATAGAGCCTGATTAATATCTTGTAGAGCATTTCCTATAGAGCCTGATTAATATAGTGTAGAGCATTTCCTATAGAGCCTGATAAACATCTTGTAGAGCATTTCCTATAGAGTCTGATTAATATCTTGTAGAGCATTTCCTATAGAGCCTGATTAATATCTTGTAGAGCATTTCCTATAGAGCCTGATTAACATCTTGTAGAGCATTTCCTATAGAGTCTGATTAATATGTTGTAGAGCATTTCCTATAGAGCCTGATTAACATCTTGTAGAGCATTTCCTATAGAGCCTGATTAATATCTTGTAGAGCATTTCCTTTAGAGCCTGATTAATATCTTGTAGAGCATTTCCTATAGAGCCTGATTAATATGTTGTAGAGCATTTCCTATAGAGCCTGATTAACATCTTGTAGAGCATTTCCTATAGAGCCTGATTAACATCTTGTAGAGCATTTCCTATAGAGCCTGATTAATATCTTGTAGAGCATTTCCTATAAAGCCTGATTAATATATTGTAGAGCATTTCCTATAGAGCCTGATTAATATATTGTAGAGCATTTCCTATAGAGCCTGATTAATATCTTGTAGAGCATTTCCTATAGAGCCTGATTAATATGTTGTAGAGCATTTCCTATAGAGCCTGATTAATATGTTGTAGAGCATTTCCTATAGAGCCTGATTAATATGTTGTAGAGCATTTCCTATAGAGCCTGATTAATATGTTGTAGAGCATTTCCTATAGAGCCTGATAAACATCTTGTAGAGCATTTCCTATAAAGCCTGATTAATATCTTGTAGAGCATTTCCTATAAAGCCTGATTAATATGTTGTAGAGCATTTCCTATAGAGCCTGATTAATATATTGTAGAGCATTTCCTATAGAGCCTGATTAACATCTTGTAGAGCATTTCCTATAGAGTCTGATTAATATCTTGTAGAGCATTTCCTATAGAGCCTGATTAATATCTTGTAGAGCATTTCCTATAGAGCCTGATTAATATGTTGTAGAGCATTTCCTATAGAGCCTGATTAATATGTTGTAGAGCATTTCCTATAGAGCCTGATTAACATCTTGTAGAGCATTTCCTATAGAGCCTGATTAACATCTTGTAGAGCATTTCCTATAGAGCCTGATTAATATCTTGTAGAGCATTTCCTATAAAGCCTGATTAATATATTGTAGAGCATTTCCTATAGAGCCTGATTAATATATTGTAGAGCATTTCCTATAGAGCCTGATTAATATCTTGTAGAGCATTTCCTATAGAGCCTGATTAATTCTTGTAGAGCATTTCCTATAGAGCTTGATTAATATGTTGTAGAGCATTTCATATAGAGCCTGATTAATATGTTGTAGAGCATTTCCTATAGAGCCTGATTAATATGTTGTAGAGCATTTCCTATAGAGCCTGATAAACATCTTGTAGAGCATTTCCTATAAAGCCTGATTAATATCTTGTAGAGCATTTCCTATAAAGCCTGATTAATATGTTGTAGAGCATTTCCTATAGAGCCTGATTAATATATTGTAGAGCATTTCCTATAGAGCCTGATTAATATCTTGTAGAGCATTTCCTATAGAGCCTGATTAACATCTTGTAGAGCATTTCCTATAGAGCCTGATTAATATCTTGTAGATCTAATTGTCTTCTATTTTCTGTGTTTAAAAGTTAGTGTGTGTGATTCTGTATTTGTCAAAGTATGTCCTTTTCATGACCAGCAAATTTACAGCTGGGTATTATATTATCTAAATAAGCTTCATTGCCTAATTATAGGATTCTAGTTGATTTTTAGTACTAAGTGAAACAAATTATGTCCATTTATTTGCATGCCTTTTAAGAGTTGCAAGTTTAGAACTAATAATTAAAAGGCTTGAAAGGAGAATCAATTGCCATTTGTGCAAATATTAAAAAGGAATATTTATAATATTTCAAGACCGTTAATTCTTATGCTATGATTTTTTAACATCATGATTCCTTTTGTTTAATGACATTTTAGACACTTTTCAATGCCATTAGAAATACGTTTCATGGGATTTTCATTGGTAAATTGTCACAACAACCCGTTAATTGTATTATTTCAATTATTAATCAGGTATCTGCATGAGTTCGACTATTTTGATGGACATTTAATGGGAATTTAACTAGACTATAACAGGACTTTAATTGGCATAAATAAATTTAAAGCCTGCACAAAGATTATAGAAACATAAAATATGTGTAGTAAATATCTTACCTCTTGTAGACTTACCCAGCTATCCGATATTGACAAGATGTTGTCAATTATTTCCGTAGCCCCATAAAAGGCTTTATAATGCATAGTTACATGGGAAAGTAATAAATGTACCGATGTTTACGACTTGATAAATACTTGAATTAAATGTTCATGGATGTAATTGTGGCATAAAATGTAAGCAAAACCGTAGGTAACTCTGAGTAACGGGGCTTGTAATTATGTTTCAATTATCTCAAGTACTCTTTTCAACATTGGTCTTTGATGAAATGTAAACAATTCGGTACTTGTGATTTAAGTTTAAATAGTGTAACAGACTGTAGGCTATTAATAATTTTAAGCATTTTGAACTTGTATTAGGAAACTTAGATATTTAGATTGTTTACTTTTAAATTAGTTACCGAATCAAGTAGATTTTGAATTGATGAAAATGCACTGACTGCTGTAAATTGTCACAATTAAACCTGGCTGATATTTGGCAGCCTGTAAATTATTATGGCGGCACAATTTGATTACCCATGTATGTGGTATTCAGAGACTTAAATAATAAATGTAACTGTTACTTCCCACTGTGTTGGTGTTCCAATTGAGTTCTTCAGAGCTTGGAAGCACATGTTATAGGCTATTATATGCCCTGATCATTATTGTCTGTATTATTGTTTCCTATTTTCTCTGAGAATTGAGATGGAAAGTTCTCAATTTTCAGAAGTAGTTTTTATCTGTGTCATAAATGCCATTATTAGCAATGTTAGTGATGGTTAGACAAAAACATTACCGCCTTGATGCATCATTACATCCGGAGGTTACACGTTTCATTGAATTATTTGTTTGCTGCTTTAAATTCATATCCTGTGAGTTTTATTAACATATTGGTAGTCACACCATACTTTGCTTTGAACATCTTTTCGGTTTAGAAAAAAGTCACATACATTAAAGATGAAGATGTTGAATATTCTATGTTACTAAACACTTGTAACATTATGCAAAGTGATACATGATTATCCATATGTTATGTGAAATCAGGGGTCAGAGGTATTCACCTTACAAAGAGATTAATTTTTTGAATCACTGAATAATTTCAAGTCTGCTTTTTTGTTGAACAATCTCACAAAATGAATTCATTTGAGTATGTTAGTGTGTCTGTAGGCTATAGAGGAAATGTATTGTTAAGGATGGCACAATTAAGACACATGTTTCTATACCCCTCTCAGTCTGAGTGTCACCCACAATGTGTGAAATGTTAGTATATAAATGGTATGAAATGGATTGAATTAGACCCTTCCTATTTGTCCCATGAGGTTGTGTTTAAATGCTGTGAAGACTGTTACCAAGGTAGGACCTAGCTTGTCTGTTTCTAGTGTTACGTTTTGGCCAAACTTGTCTGTATAGCTTGTGTAGTTAGGTATTGAAATTTAAATTGACATAATACCATTTAGCTTGTCTATTATAAAACTTGTGTAGTTAGGAACAAGCTTGTCTATTGCTTGTGTTGGTACAACCAAACTTGTCTATAGTTTGTGTAGTTTATAAGGACCCTTTGACACTTGTATATAGCTTGTGTAGTTATAGGACCAAGCTTGTCTGTATTATAAAATTTGTGTAGTTCGGACCAAACTTGTGTAATTAGGACCAAGCTTAAGTCTATAGCTTGTGTTACAAATTAGGACCAAGCTTGTCTATACTATGTGTAGTTCGGACCAAACTTGTGTAGTTATCTAAGGACCAAGCTTGTCTATAGTAGGTGTAGTTCGGACCAAACTTGTGTAGTTAGGACCAAGCTTGTCTATAGTAGGTGTAGTTCGGACCAAACTTGTGTAGTTAGGACCAAGCTTGTCTATAGTAGGTGTAGTTCGGACCTAACTTGTGTAGTTAGGACCAAGCTTGTCTATAGTAGGTGTAGTTCGGACCAAACTTGTGTAGTTAGGACCAAGCTTGTCTATAGTAGGTGTAGTTCGGACCAAACTTGTGTAGTTAGGACCAAGCAGGTGTAGTTCGGACCAAACTTGTGTAGTTAGGACCAAGCTTGTCTATAGTAGGTGTAGTTCGGACCAAACTTGTGTAGTTAGGACCAAGCTTGTATATAGTAGGTGTAGTTCGGACCAAACTTGTGTAGTTTATATATAAGGACCAAGCTTCAGTCTATAGCTTGTGTAGTTACATAGGACCAAGCTTGTCTATAGCTTGTTAAGTTACCGTATAATCAAACAAGTTGTATAAACTCTGTTTCTCAAATGTTTGGTGTGTGCAAGTGCATGATAGCTCATTGTATTAAAATGTTTTGAACTGCTGATAACAGTAAATGTTTTGTTGATTGAAACTATGTGACGCATCAGTGAAAAACCATTTTGTATTTTCATGAATGATAAAATAGTTTATGGTTTTGATGTTTATTGTAAATATATTTGTTGAGATTTTTTAATGTTAAAGTACTGATGGGTAGATTGTAAATCTGATTAAACTGTTCAAATTTAAGCCTATTGAATGGTACTTTGTCAACTTTATGTTTGAAAACAGTAATTACATTTGTTACTACATAATGGTTTATCTGCACCTTGGTTTTTATCCTGTTTAAGTCCTTTTTCTTTCATTTTATGTCGATTGACTCAACTTGTACTTGACTATTATAATGTAATTTTGTAATGGTAATGAATGACACGGTAAGAAACATAAATCATTGATCTATAAAATAGGTGTGTTACAACTGTATTAATCTATTACAATCTGCAAAATCATCTTTTTATCCCATTCACTGCCTTTCACTAACTTTCACAAAATAGAATTGATAAATTTTAAACCTATACCATTCAATGTCAATCATATTTTCTATGGTCTTCAGTTCCGCTTAATGAAAATTGCAAAAATCTTTTTCTTGTTTGACATATTTCCCATCCACTACATGACGGGGTCACTGCTCATTCTAGTTTAAGTATTTACGCTTTGTTTATTTCAATGTTTGGTTGATTTCCCTCGTCTTGTCCTCTGATATTACAGCGTGACCTGAAACTGGTTTATGAAGAATGCGGGTCACAGGTCTCGGAAATCTTATATTGTTGATATAAAATACATATTAATCAAACGGTTTGTACCAATTTAATACCCTGGGATATTGCTTGTAACAATGTAGTAGGGTTTAATACCACAACATATCACATTTTCATTAGGACACCTATTTAATTCCTTGTACTAAAATTAAGCTGATTATTGCGTAGCTTTTGCGTTACTCTATATATAGGCCAAATAAAAAAGTATGAGACATTTATACGTCCTGACCAATCCATGCAGGAGTTATTTCTTCCATGCCAAACCTAATTTTCGCAGTTATTGTTACATATTTCAGATATATTTGCTATTTATTCTTCTGTTTAGAGTGTCACGTGTTGAATTGTTTTGAAATCCTCACTTAAATCCATATGATCTACAATTGCAAACGTAAATGTTTTGGTTTTTTTACCTGCCAACCCAAAAACATTGTTTTTGAAATAAAACCATGAATCATTATACATTGTTTTTGTCATTGTTTCCCACTCGTGGTCATGCAATTGAAAATCATTATCGTTTTTTTAGCTGCTTATGTAATACATTTTTACTCAAGTATAGTTTAATTAGTTTCGGTTAGTTATTTTGAAGCAGGATCTGCATTGAATATTATATTTTATTCATCGCTCTTGATCATTATAATATTGTGTGGTCCATTATTGTATGCGTTATGCTGAATTAGTCAGTTATGAAGAAAAGTGATAATCGATGCCAATCTGACAAATGTTTAAAAGAAACAACATTGACTCCATATTGAGAGCAATTTATTCTATGATTTGTAAAATTTCAACCTTTTCTCATAGTCTATCTGCATTAGCTGCCTCATGTGTTTAATTGCTTAATGTCATGTGACCTTGTTACCTGATCCTTGATTAAAGATATTACCTTCAAGGTCATTTGTCACCCACAAATTCATATGGGAAGACAGGAGTACTGGTTTGATAAACCTAGGAACTGTGACTGTTTAGGTCAGCTGTCACTGCTTTATTCAGGCATTAGAATACTTTAACGCTTGCAAGGGCCGTTTTTGAGACAATTTAAGTCATCTTAGATGCTTATAAAAGCCAGGAGCTTCAGCGGCCCCCTGGACCCCTTTCCGAATTTTCGGCTGATATTGAAATTTTGCATTCTCATGCCTCTTTACTATAGTGACCCGATCTTGTATGAATATGTCCTAACTAAAATTGTACTCTCATCCATATATTTATACTGTGCAAAGATTGACAGTATACCACTCATTCCACTGAACCCTATCAGCGCTATTGCCTGAGTGCCATTTCTTAAGAAAGTTACCATGCATAGTGTATTATTTTGTCTGTCCGCTTCATGTTCAAATCTTTGTAGGATGAGTTAGTAATGTCATCCATATTGTCTACATTCACTAACCCATTCAATCTGGCGTTATGCTTGCCAAAATATATTTTCTTCATTTGTTGTGTCATCATTTAGGTTAATTTCCGGTGCAAGTCTGAGCAAACATTACATTTATATCCTGGTCACCACTATTTAAGAGATAATAAAACTACAGTATGTTCAGAAATGTTACCATAACAGTAAATAATCTTTTAAAATGTAGGTCATAATGACTTATCATGATATAATGGTCATTTGTTGGGGTGAGAGAAATGGGATGGTTATAATGGAGTATTATTTGCTGAAACTTTGTTCGGTATCCAATGTACAAATAAAGTTTAAATCCTTATTTAGCTTTCCCCAGCTTTGTTAATGGTCTCTTCACACAACTTTATGGGGACAGGAAATAATTTATTATTCTGGGGTTTATTTGGAAAAGGAAGTTGAAGATGGCAGGTGAAATAATGGATTACCTCTTGTGAACTCTAGGTAAACTGCCTGAAGCCCGTGACATTAATGTGTAGTTAGTTTGCATACAATTATTGGGGCTGAGTTTTGAAGGTCATTGTTGCAATATGTACAAAACGGAACAGCGTGATGCTCAGATTTTGTGTGTACCCTTTGTCAAGTGTACATGTTGGGCGTTTGTGCTCTGCTGTCAACTTGGGTCTCCAAGATCTAAATTTCATTTTAGAAAATACAATGTCCCATAAAATGGTTTAGAAGTACAATGTTTTTCTTAAGTGCTGTGTTCTAATATTATGAATTATTATCAACTTTAACCCTGGTCAGGCCATGGTCAATGCCATTGCTTATAAACCAGGTTCATACTGACTCTTGTCAATAAATCAGAAATGGAGGAAAACCATTGACAATCCTGAATGGTTGGACCATGGCTGCACATGGTCTTAATTACATGATTCATGGTTGAAGGAGATAAATTGTCATTATATTATGTTGGTTCAGGTTTAGATATGTAAGTAAGTTACACAACATGATGATCCTATGTTCCCCGTTACAACATTATAAGTCCTATAAAACCTTGAGCTGACCAATATACAATGTGTACCAGTTTATTCTATTACAAGTGCATGCAAATTGATCACGAATTGGTTGCTTACTTGTACCAAGAGTGAATTAAATTAGTCTGACTTATATGAATGTAAATTCTACAGGGAAGGTGACTATTTGTCTGAGGATTTGCATTTTATTTTTCTCCCAAGATATATTGTTGGTAGACTGTAAAAACTGTAACAGAAGTTGGTGATCAGGTGGTTACTTATCGTGCTTTCACCTTTAAGTACTGTCTTGTCTCGGCCATTTTTGCAGTATTTGCTGTTTTACTGACTTACATTTACAGCGTTTGTTCTCTGGGGATACATGGAACATTCGTACATCAATTCACTTGAATGAAGAGAAAAGTATCATTCATGAACACTTTCTTAATATCAGACTGGCTTTGCATGATGGGAAATCAAAGAGATGGAATTGTTGTATAAAAACTGAAGTGTTTCATTGGAAAGTTATTAAAGATGTCAGTGTACTGGTTATGATTATATTGCTTTTGAATAGACGTTTGTACTTGATGTTCATGAAGGTGCACATTCACATAAAATCTGAATGTTCAATAAGGGACAGCTACTTTTTTGTTATTAAAGTATTTACAGTTATGTGGTTTCATATATGATTATATGTGCAAGTTTGTAAGCCTCTGCTATTCTTGTTTGCATATTATAGTGTAACTAGAAGCGCAATGTTGGGATTTCCTATTTCTGAAGTCAATCGATGCAGATTGCGATTTTGGCTTACGTTTGAAATTGCTATCCATTATTATTCATAATTCATTGGTTTTGCAGTAGCTGCGACCTTGTATTTTAATTGGTTTTGGAAAACTGATTTCTATGAAGTAGTTATTAATTCATGACGAATTTACACAACTGGATTAACTGTGATTATTATGAGTTTCTAAATGAGATGTCTTAAATAATGCACAAATAATTTCATTTTTCATTGTATTTTATCTGGCCAATGTACTTTTGTCATGATAAGAATCAAATATCTATTTGTAAGGTTAAATGACCTTATGAATATGAGAATATGAACATTTCTGGGGAATTCTTGTAGACTATCGGACTTCATGACATAATTGAATCGTTCTATTGAGTGATCGGTATCTTGTATATACAGATTTGCTTATTCAACAGTTTATTGGACCTATTATATAGAATATTGCATTATATTGATTTAAATAATTCTTGTTAGAAAAAATGGTTGATCTATATTGACACTATGATTCTAATAAAACGAAACTTGATCAATTAGCTCTATTAATTGCTTCTGTCCATGTTATTATCCTAATTTGTCCACAATAATTGGTTTACATGATCCAGAGAGCTATAGGAAGAATGTGTGTTATAATGAGCAACTTCTCTGTAAGCCTGGTGGTCAAATATTCTGTTAGAATATGTCTGCTATTAATGTGTCCATTTATTCTGGCCAGAGGCATCATTTTCTTTCCAGACAGACTGACCTCAGATTTTTTGTGGAAGATTAACGAGTGTAATGTCAGACCGAAGTTCCCCATTCTACTCATTTATTGAGTTAGTTTCTGAATAAAATTTCCCTTTCCTTACCAAAATGGTATAATACTTCAACATAATTTATTATCTGCCCTTGTCAGAATGTCTTCTGTTCCGGCTGTTTTATTATGCTGGTGCTTTAATGTCTTTTGTCAAGGAAGGGGATTTTTTGAACATATGTCTCTCATTCTAATTTCAGATTGTTATTAGTTAAATTAGAGCTATAGGAATTGTAAATCATGTAGAGAAATTAAGAAAATTCTCATTTATTTAGATTAAACATGTTCACACTGGGATGAAAAGGGTACAAGAGTGTGAAACAACATGTAAATGGTGAACAATATACAGTCAGACCTCGATTATACAACAACCCTTCTGAATACTTGGTATAAACTGCAGTAAATATCAGGTCCCCATGTATCTTTTTGGACACGTCAAATTGCAATATGGGCTGTTCGAAACCATGTTGCATAATTCCTCGAAATAAGTTTTCGGGCTCGCTGAATCCAAATGAAAGAGGTCCGACTGTAGATTAGACCTTTACAATCAATGCATGAGAATTTTCCGCAGGTTCGCAAAGGCTGTTTTTGAGACAATTTAAGACATCTTACTCATGCTTAAAGCCAGGAGCTTCAGCAGTCCACTGCAACATGGTCCCTTGCTGATTTTGAAATTTTGCATTCTCATACCTGATTGATTGTGATACAATTTATTACAGGTGATATTGATCACTCTCCATTACTGCTTCCTGTGCTTTTACCAGTCCATGTACCTAATTCAAAGATTGTAAAGACAGTTAGAGCATCTGACCCTTGCAGGATTCAGACCCACAACCTTTGGATCTTTACCCTCATACCACCATACCTCCAGAATTATATAATAAACATGTGTAGTTATATTCTGTATATACAAATTGCTGGCTATGATTTGGCTTTATTTATATGGATACTTTTATATTTGCAGCTGAAGGTGACCTGAAACAGTTCACGGCTATCTCATCCCACCACCAAGCCAGACATGGATACGATGCCAGCCTGTTTGTATCATCAAATCGTCCGCAGTGTGTACAAGATTTGTATAACCTGTCCGCACCAAACCCCACCATAGTGATACGATCAGCTGATTTGTACCGCAAAGATGGACTCAGTGGTTCTAAGATGTTCAAATGTTGGCCTGTGATCATGAATGAACAGAGTATTAGTACCCCAGACCTAAATATGCCTAGAAGGGTAAGTGTCATCTTTTACAGAGTACACTTTGAGTAAACTATTTATAAATGAGCAATAATTTCCTGCTTTTTTGAAGCATGAATTTTTATAAATGAAATTGTTGCTTATTACCTATTTTACGCTTTCTTTAGATTTTTGAAATGGGAATTTCGGAGTTTGCCAGATGTGTCCGACCATCTTTCCGGCATTCCTTCAGTCTGGTAATAAAAACAGATATTTTAAACCAAACAAAGACGGAAATATTTTGTTAGTATGGTCATGACTGACTTTATTTGTCAAACTGTGAATAAGCTTTTTAGGAGCTGTTGTTGAGAGAAAAAAGATTTATGATGAAGACCATGTTGATGACTAAACGTGTTACACACCAGATGCAATTTGTCATTTGTTTACCATTTAAAGAAGCTTTTTCTTCTGTAGACAATAGAATGGATTTTGTGTGAAAAAGCTTATTTCTTCTCTATTTGCTTGAAATATGATTATCTGCTCTATCTATCAACTGGCTTGAATCTTCAAATTAAACATAAAAAACCTTATTGCAATATTGTACAATTTGATATTTTTAAGTTAAATATATTCCGGTATTCCTCAAATAGGTTATTTAAAACCCTGTGAAAGTTTCGTTTATGTTAGATTATAAACTATGATTATTGAATTATTGTAGGGAAGAAAGGTGAGTTATGTAATTATCACAAAGAGTTATTTGTATTTTTGTAAGAATATTAACATTGCTTCTTTGTAAAGGGAGATAATTTGTATTGCACTGTTTTTTGATGTTCGAAGGGAAGTAACCCAAATTTCTTGTTTTGCTGTGGCAGCATTTGTTACCTCCCTTTCATACTACTTTGTGGACCTTGCATTTCCTCATAATCATTTGTAATTATTCCAATTAACCCCATACTTCTAATGAGTTGGAAAACAGAATATGTTAATGTTGTTTGGTTAAGTTTAGCTAAATTTCTAACTGATTTTATAAGAAAAGTGACAACTTAACTGTGATTTGTTTGTACAATAACTGTGATTTGTTTGTACATGTACAATCCCCTAATGCTTAATGTCTGTACCCCCTTTATGTTTTGAATAAAATGTGATTTTTCAAAGGTGTTTCCATGCCATATGCATTAAAGGGGGTTCACCCATTGATTTGTTTCTTACCATTCGTGTTAATTGACCCCGCCAGTTGTTTCCAAGGTCATTGTCATCAGCCTAACATACATGTGTGTCCACATTTCACTGTAATAAATTGTTGGTAGATGTTACTTTGCAAACAAAAAATATCTTGAAAAAAGATGGATGGCATAATTTAAAGGTTAAGATTTGTTGTGCAACATAAAAAAATGCCGAGATGTTACAACTGCTGGTCACTCCATATCCAAAATAGATTTCGGTAAATTCACCGAAATTCAGTTTATTTCAGTAAAGTAACGTACCCTTAATCGAAAGGTTAACCAATCCACGTCAAGGTTACAAACGTTGTTGGGTTGAAGAAAAATTGCCTTGGTGGTTATAGTAAGATTTGATTGGTGTACACAACACTGATATGTAAATAGCAAAACCATGTTAGAAAGGCTGCGCCGAAAATTGTATTGCAAATTTATCACTACATGTTCCACTCAATTAAACAGGTTCCAATGAAACTTAATGCATTTGAGCAAGGCTTTCGTCACGGTCAGTCTTGCGGAGTTAAAGCCCTTGGACTTTGACATACACTGGCAGTTTTGATACAAGTTTGTTGGGCAAATACTTTCATATGATTTGATGGATTTCTTAGTAAAACTTTATACACATGAGTGTATTAAATATGCTTGACATAATCGTAAGGTTGGAAAGATTGGTACATGGGAATGTTTACCGATATATTAATTAATTTGTGTTTACCTGCATAATTTACTGATAATATGGCAGAAAGTGACAATAAAATGAATATTTTAATATTTTATTTTGGTTTTTGTCATATTCATTTTGATGAATTTGATAACTAATGACTCATAAATTTGGTTGCTTAGTTACTGTGATGTTAAATTGATGTTAATATATTTACCTTATATGGTTAATGTTTACATACAACATATCGGGATTAATGAAATAATTTTGACCCTGGCTTCAATGTGTTGTTACACTTCGTTGAACACTTCATATGCTGTTGTCCTTTCCATTGTCCTGCTTAATCACCAATGTCTAGGAACAGCTCAGCTATTTTGTTGTGTCAAAAAGACTCATTTATTTAATATTTCTGTATGAGCAAAATGTCATGTAAATCTATTGTATGATGCACATGTTGGGTATAGATTATGGCCGACAATTCAGAACAAGGGAGGTAACTATTGTAAATGTGGGAACTATCTATAAAGTTCTTGCTATGTGTCTTTGTGTATATCGTTGTATATTAGAGTTTAAGTCAAAGAATTAAGAGTCTTTTGTGTTCTACTCTGGTGAATAAAAGATTTGATGTTAAAATAAAGTAATCTTAAATCGGTAAATAAAATAATGTTGGTAAACTGCTTTAATGTGTAGTATGACAATGAAATGTTAATTATTCTTCAACTCTGCGGGGAAATTTCTGTCTCCTCTAGACTTACTTTGGAACTAAAAAGTTTGTTGTGGTTTCATAATAACCTTCACTGTTGTAGAGGTGGCGATACTTGAAGTCTGTAACATTATGTTATTTGAACAACTTATAAAGTTGTTTGTAAATATGTTTGGTTAAGGATAAAGATGTCTCGTCTTTAATGGTCTATAAATATATCAAACAATTCATTCGATTACCTCAGATTCTGTCATTGTTGACATTTTTTTCTAATCATGGTGCTAGATTATGTAGAATTTTCTTATGTATTTATATATTTCTAAGCTCAGTATTAACATGTTGAGGGCTTGATGGAAAACTATTGTAACTACTTCTTTATCAACAGTGAGTTACACTAGTTTTGCGTTGAATCTTGCTTTCATGAATTCATCAAATTATCTTGCAAGTTCAGGAGTAGGACGTACATATATATCGTATATTTCACTATTTAGTTAATTGCTATATTACTGTAGTGTTTGTACATTTATGTATTATATATGGGGAATACTGTATAGCTGGATGTAGTTAATTTTAATGCACATCATACAATTACAAGTGTTTATCCATAGATGATGAATATTAGGGTATATATACTTTTTAGAATGTTAAAAGTATTCATACATTGATAATTCTTTTAGTCTGTCTATAAAAATGATTATACATATTTTTTAGTTCATTTAGAAAATTGTAAATCATTTTTCATGCGAGATTGATGTGAGCTTTTTACGTGTGAGCATTGCTGGATAAGAACTTATATTAAATACATTCATGAAATTCTTCCTGATTAGCTTAAGACTTTTGTAGATTTTCAAGATACCGATATGTCAGCGAAATATGATGCATTTTGTAAAAATTTGTTTGTATTTTAATGGTCAGACTATTTAGTATTTATATTATTGGTTTCAGGTCCAGAGGGTGAGATCATTTGAGAAGAAGTACAAAACATTGAAGATTAGAGAAAGACCAAAGACAATCCATGGATGGGATGAATTCACGTTACAAGATTGTAAAAATGAGATCACCGAGGAGAAGAATAGTAAGACTGAGTGCCTTACTTCCCTTGAACCGCCTGTCGTTGTTTCCATAGATACATCGGGGTCAAATTTTGAGCGAATGCAATCAATGCGAAGCTCCGGTAGACGGTACCAAAGTAAAGAAGAGAGAGACAAGAAGAAGAAGAGAAGAAGAACAGTGTCAGGTGTCGAAAATATTTTGAGTGAAATTGAGAGATTTGATCGGCGACAGAAACTTAGTGATGGGGGGCCACGTCAGACTCCACGTTCCTACAGTTTTGATGACCTCGATACTGATGACAATATCGATAGAGATGAAGGTATTATGAAATACCTTGATGAAATCGACGGTAAAATGGAAGAGAGGTTTGAAGAAGAGAAAGCTCAAAAGATAATGAAGTATTTTCCATGTCGAAGGTCAAGGTCGTTGCCAAGGTGCATGAAAATATCAGGTGTTACTAGGTCACTTTCTGCTGATCGAAGGTCACAGAAAGACTTCAATACCACATATGGAAGTAGTACATTAAGTATAGCTAGCTTGGCTTCTAATGCGTCAAGTAGATTTTCAAGATCAGCAAAACGTTCCAGTATTATAGGTAATAAGATCAAGTCTTTAGTGTCAGGGACCATTAAGGACAAATATAAGCCTAGACCAAAATCTCTTGACATTGATACATTTCTTGATAATAAAGGCAAGCAGAGAAATTCTATTGAGGCTGAAGAGAGGAGTAAGAGTACATACAGTTTAGAAAGAAATCATAATCTTAGTGTTCCAGATAATTTACTGAGTCGTGGGTATAGCTCGCAGAATTCTAGCTCAACAGTTGGTCCAGGATCGTACTACAATTTTGAGAGCAGTACACTTCCTAGAGCCCAAGCCAAGAAGTATGACTTTCCATGGGAGAGCTTACCTAAAGATTGGACTACTTCAGTAAAACTGAGGGAGATATCTAAACGACGAGCCAAAGAGGACCGCCAGTCTTCCTCAGGTAAATTTTTCAATCATTTTGTTTTGGTATTGCTCATTGTAAATATACCCTGTTAACAAAAATAGAAATGTACTTTATTCAATATTGCACTCGTACATTTTTTTAATGCAGAATAGTTTGGTTCGCAATATTTTATCATGATTTGAAGTCTAATTAACAACATTTCAAATATCTTGTATGTTGGATTGTGGTGTAACATATCAAAGAATAGACCCCTCAGCGGTTGCTTATACATTTCTAAAATCATTACATAAGTTGTGAAGTTGAGAGGACAATGTTGGGTTATACTGTGTAAATCAGTCTAACGTACCTGTATAATGTTAGCAGATCAGAATAGACAGATATTTTCATACCAAGGGAGGTAATGCATTATAGAATAAAATTCTAATAAGGGAAGTAATCTGTGTTAAAAAATCAAGTGGTGAATAGTGAAGGGAAATAATCCATGTGTGATTAAAAAGATCCAAAGGGAAGTAATCTGAGACTATGTACATAAGATACGGTATACAATTTGTATGTTAGACCAGGATGTATTTTAAGTCCAAACAAAAGAACTACAGTAATAATGACACAACAGTTTTTAAAAGCAAAAAACTTTGGTTGCCAAGTGTCTGTTCTGTTTTTATTAAGTATGAATGACATGGAAACTTTTTCAGAAATTTTACCTTGTGACAATGTGACAAAAGTGTCTAAAAGTGAAACTGTTGATGTACAATGGTTTTGTGGTTGACAAACTGTAACCCCCGCCACAGTACTAACAGCTGTCTAAATTAAATTTTTTGCTCAGGTTGCTTTGTTAGCTTATCCACACTGTCCCTGTGGAAAGTTTTGTTCAAAATTAATTACCTGTGACTGGAGGGGATTTTCACTGGAACCAGAATGCGCACATAAACATGGAGCATGTACCCCTCCTATCAAATTAAAATCTCATTTGTCGGATTTCAACAAAACTTGTAATATATCCTATTGACTAAGTTTCACAGAACTGAAGTCTGCACATAGATACCTCCTGTATTCAGTATGATCTTGTTTCATTTTTCTAATTTAACTCAAAAAGTATCAGTAACATGAAAGTGATTTATCCTGGTATTATGTGTCTATAATCAGAGACGGATGTGATGGTTTCATCAATTAGCTTGATGCTATTATACCCCAAGGAAAATGTGATTTTCTGTTTCACTTTAGCAAATATTTAGTCCAAATAATTCTGATACGGCTAGAGTCATGATACCTTAAGGTACAAGGTTGGTTTGCTAGAGATCAGTCTCCTTGCTTAAACCTCTTGATTTGTGTGTGTAAATATTCTCATGTTTATTGTGATGAGATTTCAAAGTTAGTCATATATAATAAACAATAATACAATACATGTATTCTGTGTATGGTACACTTAATTTTCTAAATGTTTACCAAAATATATTAAAATATTCACACTTTATTTTAATGTTTACCAAAACAAAAAGTTCAGCCATGGGTTCAGTAAAGATGTTTGCGGCTATTATGTTTAGTAACGTTTGCAATTTGGTTCCCCTTGTGCAATGAATATGATACGGTGGGTCAGGAATACAAAACATAACAGTTTCGTAACATTCACAACTGTTAGCCTTAACTGAACGCAAGGCTGATAGTTCCACAATCTAAAATTAATAATCACATGTGTGTTTGTGGGATTCTAGCTGAACAATTGCTGATGTTGGTTAGCTTTAAAAACAGTCTTGTCCTGGACTTACTTCGACTCAACTGCTGGTAGCCCGATTCAGCATTAGCAGACTAGTCCGGGTTGTCAAGCTTGTGGATTGCTAGAGCCCTGATATACAACATATCCTCCCTTAATTTAGCGTTTACCAAAACATATTAAAAAGAACTGTTGTATATTCACCGAAATATGTTGAAAATGAAAGTTTTATAACTGATATATTGCCCCAGCTGTGACCTTTGCCTGTTTAATATTCAGAATTCTTACTTTAACCAGGCATTCATCATAGCTTAAATTGAATTATTAATCTTGTTTTTTAACGTAATACTAACTTCTTTTTATCATGGCCCCTAATTATTCATACTATTATTAATGTGCTGACAGATATGGCTTATATTCACATGTAATTTCCCCATCCTCTTAAAAAATATTTCACAATAATTGACATTCCCAATGCAAAAAAACAATGTAATCTATTGTAAAATCTTTCCACTATTATAGTGACAGAGTGATAAATGTTTATATATGCTTGGCTTGATATACTCAGCCTCCAGTTAGACATACTAATCATATTTGTTTAACATTAATGAGGTTTTAATTTATGTCCAGTCAACCTTTCAACAGTTTCATTATGGAACATTAGTAGGCATAATTTTGTTGACTGATGTGAAACAGCAGTACATTTTATGTAAAGCTGGTATAAATTTTTTTTCAAGTTTTAAGCTAAAACATTTAAGCAATTGAAAATATTGCAAACTTTTCACAAATTGAAAAGGAAGGTGTGATGTGCAATATAAGTCTGGTCTGTCAGGTAACCTCTAAGGTATCTATCCATGGTACCCCACTACTGTTGTAAAAGTCCATTTCAAGGGGGTCAACTTTCCAAGTCACAGCTAGGTCAGGGCACATGGTGGAATGGGACTTTTGTTACTTATTGATGACAATTGAATCTCTTGCTTTCCTGTTCTTATCAATTGCAATCTGAAGCTATATATAATCTTCTAACTGTACTATGTGAAACCCTATTTGTTGTAAGGTATAATAATGTAACACTGAAGTAAAACAAATTTGTGAAAAATTGCATTAAGTCAAGTTACTTTATTCGAAAGCTCAGAGTGCAATTAAAGGCCAGACCATAATGAGGCCTTACCCCATACTGTAGAAATGTTGTTTAGTAAAGGTGACTGTTAAGACTTTGGTATCAATTCATGTGTGAAAAACGAATATCTGCCTCGGGAGTTAATTGTACCTTTAGGCCATGCCAAATTGGAATTTTGTTAAGCGTCTGCGTGCGCCTAGGTTTTGCGCTCTGACGAGCCAAAAAAACAACATTTTTTCTAAGCTAAAAATTCTCAAATATTTTCGATGTCCATGATTCGACAACGGCAATTTTAGTGGAGATCCGACAACGATGTGATTATTGTGTGAAAACTAGTCAATTTGTGTGAAAACGAGTCAGCTTTAAATTAGATTTATTCATGTAAAGATCTAGTTTTGAAACAAACTATTTTGTTTTGTTTTTATGGTGTTTCTTTCATTAAAATATCTAAAATTATGCATCACTTATTATCTGAGGATATATGTTTTTTCGTTATGAGTTTGTGTTTTTTTTAATAGGTTAAGCTAGGTTTCGCGAACTTAGGTTGACGCTTAACAAAATTCCAATTTTGCATGGCCTTAGTATACTTGTACTTTGTATCCCCAATATGGATATGTATCATAAATCTCATGTGTAATATTAAAAAACTTCTGAAGGTTTTTATGAATAATTCAGTGTTACTTTGACCTTAATACAAACGTATACCTGGTCGTGGTATACATGAATTTTTACTGCTTAAGGCCAACTTATATGCTGTTTATAATTTACTATTCAGTGTTATTTATGCCCCAATTAAACGAGGGTATTTGACAAAGGTGTCAGTGTTACATAGAAAATATCATGAGTGCTCATAGATTATACTGACTTCATAATTGGATGAGTTTTCTGAAAATGTTAAAAATGACCTCTTTGTACAATTTTTTGTTATAATAGGAAATAAGTTAAATAAATTCAGTAATTTATGAATAGGAATGTAATACCTTTTTATGTATGGTGGCTGGTTAGTGCCATGGTAGGGTGACAAGGCGACAAGATGAATACACAACAAACAGCTATATTTCCAACAGGCTTTTAGGTTGATTGTCCTACACAGGTGTCTGCCTGGGTGGGATGACTTCCTTATACACTCAAATTGCTGGAATAGTCACTACATGGCCCAAGTTGGCAATATATGGCACTTAAACCCCTATACAACAAATGCCTCTGCAATCATTAATGCTTCGAGACACTCCAGTTAAACCTAACAAAACATTCAGTAAATATGAATATTGTTGTCATTGTTTATTCACATTGCTGTATTTCGCTACAAACTGAATGTGGATGAATACGTAATGCATTAATTAAGTATATAGTTATACAGTTGCCAATGTGACATATAATGTAGCTTTACATGCCTTGTCTATTATGCACTTAATGTAAATGGCTTGAATGGCTAGTGGTGCAATGTACCGGTATTTTGTTGTGTTTAAATACGCAAAACAAGAGCATATAAAGATGCACATTCGGCATGTTAAGTGCACTTAAAGCATTATCTGTATTGAGGTATATTTACTCATGTGAAGCAGATAATAAAATATGTTTGTCCTAAGTGAAGACTCCTGCCAGAAGGACTTGTATATTTCTAGTGTTTCATAAATAATTGTGGTTGTGAGTGGAGTAGATTTAAATGATACAGTAGGATAACATAAGGTGTGGATTTATTCTCTTATTATTGTTTGTATTGCTACATTACAGAGTGGCATAAGGTATGGGCATTTATTATTTGTAAAATGAAATTGTATTTATGTATTTTTTTGGGAGAATTTTCGTGATAATATAATTTTAATATGTAAGCAATTATAAACATTATCATCTTCGGCAATAATTTGGGTATTTTGATTAGTAGCTAATTATGAGGTCAAATAGCCTAATATAGTTTGAAGCTAATCATTTATTATTCATTGTACATGTATAATTAACACTGTTATATTTTAGTTTTGACAAAAAACAGAATATCTGCGGAGCAGTCATACATTAGAATGAATATGACACGTGACTGTTGCTTATTTAAGTTATAGGTGGCCCTCACAGTGGCTCAGTGGTTTACACTGCTGGCTACGAGTCCGAAGGTCATGGGTTTGATCCCTCCTGCCAGTAAAAACAGAAATTCATTTGAAGATTTCCCACCTAAAATAGTACTGGTATGAAACCAGGACAGTACTGGTTCGACTCCAGGAAAGTACTGGTTCGACTCCAGGAAAGTACTGGTTCGACTCTATAGGAAAGTACTGGTTAGATGTCAGGAAAATGGTGACTGTTAAAAGGGGTCTCAATGGCACTGTGCAGTGACCGTCTTTGGGTTCAACATTGTCTGTTTGGCCTGTACCACTCTACTGGCAGGACATTCCCCCTTTGGCTTCAAAAAGTCCCTTTATGGTGTGCAGGGGACAATTACCGGTTCGACTGGAATACCATTTATTGAATGTGCATTAGGAAAAAAAATGTGTGTGGCGAGTGTCGACCTTATAAACCCAATAATTTGTATTTTTGCTTATTTAAGCTGTGGTCAAACCAGTGTTCTCATTAATAAATGATATAGTCAGTACTGTTTTTGCTTTTTTTGGCACACTGTGGGCAGTTGGCAGATAAGAACATAATATAAAGCCATTAATGCTTATTTGTTTATGCATGGTGAGTCTTACTGAATTTGTCATTTGCTGATAAGAAAACAATTTAGGTTCATTAACATATCTGTAATAACTTGTCATAACCTAATTCTTTGATTAACTTATCTTAGTCAACTTGAGGTGTAATACAGATGTGTTTTTGTTGAAGGGAACAATATGGTGAGAGTTCGGTTAATACTTACTGATTAACAAGCCTGTAATACCATGAATACTGTAAGCGTCAGTCACAAAAATAATTTAAAAAATAATCTAATTATCTAATAACCAAATTGGTTGGGCATTTAAGTCGCATTACCAGCCAGGGTCATGTTGTGACTATTTCTGCTGTTATGGTGTAGAAAGACCCAATGAAGGTGGCCATCTGGGTAGAACTACTGACCTTCCGTAAGCCAGCTGGGTGTAGCTTCCTCTCTTACAATTTCTGTTTATCAAGTGGGATTGGAACCTGCTGAAGTGAGGAGCAAGTTATTTGTAGTCGGCGACTATGATCACTCAACCACTGAGCTTCCTAATTGTATTTGGTATGCTTATTAAATATTAAACACACATAGCCTTGACATGGATCAATATATTCCATGTAAGAATATTATATTGCTGTGTGCTAAACACAGGATGGTTAGCGATATATCATCGGTCTTATTAACTGTTTCAAACGATAGGTGCCCAGTCGAGTTGGAATCAAATTTTAGATGTATTAATCCATTTTCAAGTTACCATTTCATTGTTATAGCTGATCTTGTTTCCTTTCTTAAATCTATGTCAGACACCAGATACTTACATTATAAAAAATATTAATATATTAATACGGTTGATACGCCCTTATAAAATATCATATTTTGCTGGTTTATGTATTAAATACTGACGAAATGTGTTCTAGACCTCGCTCAAGTTATATCTATGCTTAAATTACCTCTTGGCATAAAGTAAGATAATACTCTCAGTCTGGGTTATAATTGGACACAAGAATATACATTTATCAGCATGTGTGTTAATATGTCTGTAATCTATCTTCTTTATGAATTTTGTAACTTAATTTAGTTGGGTCTGAACTGAATGTCATTATTATGAGAATAACATCTCAGAAGAAGAAAGGCGGGCCTTATACAAAAATATACATTGTTGTTCCCTTATTTGCATGCCCTATAGACTAGCCTAGTGGAATTTCAAGAAATATTCTCGGGCTGTTCAAGAACTTAAGTTCAAGAACAGTACCTAAAGTGTTCTTGAAGCGTTTAAGAACTTTTTAAGAAAGTTCTAGATGAAAGTTCTTGAACAGTTCTAGATGAACATTTTTTAACAGTTCTAGATGAAAGTTCTTGAACAGCTCTAGATGAAAGTTCTTGAACAGTAAGTTCTATATGAACTTTTTTGAACAGTTCTAGATGAAAGCTCTTGAACAGCTCTAGATGAAAGTTTGTCTTCTAGAACTGTTCAAGAACACTTCTTGAACATTTTATCGTAGAACTGTTCTCAGGTAGCAGTAATGATAACTCATGCTTTCCTTCAGTATATCTCAACTATATAGTACCAGATCATAAAGTTAGCCATCCTAATAATGAGTTACCTTAAGCTAATATGGACCTTATCTTATTTGTAATGCCATCTAGTAGTTGTGTGTTTGAGCTTTGAATAAGCTTTCTGTAGAACAACCAAGGAAAGTGACATCTCAACTCATAAATAAGTTAATGAAGTGACAATGTCAAAGGATATGTATGCTGTTTTATATGCATGTCTATTTCTTAGCTTAAATCATGATTCAGCTGCTGGATAAGCCTATCAGCGAGGGTACCTAAATGTCACAACACCTGTTGCATTGCCTACAATCAACTCAGTCTTAACCATATAATTGTTTAAGTCTGGCCTAAGTCTTATTTAATTAATTTTACAGGTGGATGACAAAGTTTCACACGCTTAAAAATTCGAGTTATCCTTAGCTTCTGTGACATATGTATACATTGTTCAAAGCAAACCTGACCTTTCAAGTTTGTTAAATGCCTTTGAAATACCAAATCTGTATGAAGTGGGCACGAAAACAAATTTTCAATATAAGTGGTTAACTTGACCATTGTGGCTATAAAAATGGGTGAATCTACAAGGGTATGGATGTTTGAAATAGAGGATCACTTTGATAAGATTTGTCTCTTAGTCAATCTTGTTAATAGATAAATGTTGATATTTGAAGATATTACTGTGAAGTCAAGTGTTAGTTACTGTTTAAACAACCCGCACTAAGTGTTTGAGAAATGTATTTTCCTCTGGTACCGGTTGTATAGTATACTGGAGAAACCGTGTGAGCATTATACATGTTGGCTATGTACAAAATTGTTATTCATTAAAAACTGTTGGATGAACGTGCCTTAAACCGAAATAATTTAAATTCACTTTCTTTTGTGGGGGTAGATACGCTTGAATTACAAATTGAGAAATAAACTGTGACCAAATGTTTCCGGCTGTACAATATTTGGATTGAGTAAGCTTAGGTAATGGATCAGTAAAGAGTCTTGTCTAGTGTTTGAGTTATTGTTTGTTTAGAAACAGAAATATTTACCAAGTTTTAGCACATACTTTATATAGGGAATACAGAAGTTCAATGTTTGAGACACTTTAAGATGTTTGTGTGACATCATTGTGTGTGTTTCATCATCATCGTGTGAATGAACGTTGAATAGTGTGGTTATCTATAACAAAAATAATGCTTTGTATTGTTAAATAAATGCCTGATAAAAGCTCCGGGCTTTTTTTGGCCGTGACACTGAATAAAATGTTTTATATCTTTTATGGTATTGAGAATTCATTATCAGGTCATTCCAATACATAGTATGTAGGTATTTTATGAATTAGATCAAATTAGTATGAGGATTTTTGTTCAAATATTTGTTCTTGATATGGTTGTGTGATAAACTTGTAAATAAACATTGTTCTGATAATAGCTAATATCGTTGAAGTGCCGATATATTTGTGTGCCTGACCGCAGTTTTGAATTATTGCTCGTTAATGACTGTATTACTGTCCTGGGTTTCTTTATTGGATTTCATGATTGACCATATAGTGGACATAGGATTTAGACCGTTATAGTGAGCTCAGGATTGATTTAGTGTACAAGCTTTGGTCAATTTGAAGCATTTTAATGAAAGTGTTCTATACTAACTTTGGATCGTTTTTCAAGTGGTATGTAAAAATGTTATCTTCTTGTGGTTTTTGAACAACAATTAAGGTTGTAAATTCTTTTAAACTAAGTTTAAGATTTGAGGTCAGGTATTTTATATATAAGTGTGTTTTCTTTAGAAAGGAATTATAGTAACTAAAAAAGACAATTCATCTCATTATTTCCAGAACTTCATAACTTTTTTTTCAAATTTTTGAGAAAAACAACTTACAACTCAAATTGGTCGGAAAGTTGTGAAGTATCAATCGTGAATTGATTCATAATAGTTACACGAAACTGAAAAACTAACAATTATTAACTAAAATATTATTTTTGTGAAAATTACTGTCTTCACGTATGGAAGTTGCCTGATTATAGTGCTCGCCTACTGCTAGTAACACAGCCAGACAGGTCCTGCGGATTTGACGCTACTTCACGCGAACAAACGACCACGATCTCTTCACTTCTTGACAAGGTTCTTTGACGAACTCATAGTAATAAATAGTATTATATAATTATATTATTATATATTATATATATAAATGATAATGATTTGTATTTTACAGGAAATTGGAGTCAGAGTGGTACAAACAGTAATCGTCACTCCTTGGACTCGGACTTGCGTAGTGAAGGGTTCAAGTTCAATTCTCAGTATTCACTTGGTAAAGATTCCGGCAGAGACTCTCTAACATTGGAGGAAGAAAATGAGTAAGTGACCTGATATTGTATATATGGTTTTAGAGTATACTGTCGTCATAGTTATAATGATCTTATAATAAATTGTTTATGTTTAATTAACGGTAAATGAGAGATCATGACTGTAAATGGAAAAAAACTCAATTTTGTACCAAATCTGCCTCAGAATTTAATGCTTCAGTTTCACATGTAAAATTTAATCCAATTCGGTAATTTACTCCTGGGAGCTCCCAAGTTTTGGGGAACACCTCGAACAACCAATGTTTTGCTGCTCCAATATCTGCTGATTCATATATGATAAAATAAAAAATTCACAAGTTAGTTTAGAATACAGTAATGATCAACAAATCTTCATCAAGTTGGTGATGGATAATTTATGTTGATATGAAGTAAATTAGTGTCAACACCCAATTATTGATGGCATAGACTTGTCAACTGTATGTAAAATGACAAATGTAACATTTATCTCATGGTAGTTGTTGATGTAGGAGGAGGAGAGGAGATTTTATGAGTTTCTTTGGAGTTATATATTTTTATTCAGTAAGGATTTAATATTGTTATTATATGTAGAAAGGTAGGTTATAATTGAATTATAATGTGATAGTAAATGTTAAACATTTTGATCATAAAAAATTGATGAAAAATGTTCATTGTTACATCTGTAGGAATAAATAATTTACTAAAATTTTGCTGCCAAAAAAAACCTCAGATTCTTTTGAGCTGGTTGTTGACTTAAAACGGAAGGATATGATTGGGCAGGAATTGCCACACATTGAAGTGCAAACATCCATCCCAGATGGACAAAGAAACGTGAGAATATACATTCAATATACAAACAATTAAAGAGGCATGGACATATTTTTAGACACAAACAGACTGGTAGGCTATGTTAACATAATATGTAATATTGTGAGTGCCTCTTCATACTGTGCCTGAGTGAAGTGGACAAAATAATTGACTTCATTGATGCAAAGTTTGGGTGGGATGTTTGCGGTTGACCATATGTATGTGTTTGTTACTCTTCAATGAAGTATAAGTTTATGCCCTGCCTACTGCGTGTGGCGTGTGGTTTCCAGCAATGTTGTGGGTTAAATTGTGGTTATTTTATTTCTTAATATATTGATACATTCGTGTATTTTAATGTTCAGTTTGTCAATTACTGTTCTTCGATTATGTTTGATAAGTTTCCTGTTTCTGTGTACTGGTATTTGAGTTTTAAAGGTTAACAACTTAACAATTGTGAATTTAATTGCTTGGTAATGTTTCCATTTAACAAAAGTATTAAAAAGGCACCTTTTTGAAAACTATAAAATGTTGACAAAACCTATGCATTATTTAACCACCTTTTAAAGCAGTAATGAATGACTTACGTATGCAGCTTAGTTTATCGAGCTACTGAGCTTGAATCTAAATTAGGTTGGAGTTCATTAGAGTTGTATGTAAATCGAAATTTCCTGAAACAAAATGAACATCAGATAAACAGAAAAAATATTTATGTCGTTTTTATGATTGGTTTTTAAAGTCAGGTGACATAAGGCGTTTATATAACCGAAAGAAAACAAATGAGAAAATTACTTAAAGTAAGATTCTAAATCTGATCGCAGTTACTGTAGTCATATGTGTGGATTTTCACGATGACCTGTTTGATAAATGTGAATCATGGGTCATTGATTTACCAAATTATGTACATACTTCGATCAGATCAGTCACTATAAATATTTTATTGTCCATAAATTGAAATACTTATGGACCAGTAAATGGTATAATAGGATTTTGAGTTAAGGAGGATTTAGATTTTTCTAAATTTACCAATCGGGTAATATACTTCATTCTTAAATTTGTTAGGATTATTTTTGAGAACATATTTGGCTAATTTTTATCACATTGTGTTAAGCTTTTAACTATGTGTGGATGTTATCTTTAGATTGTATTGAATTTTCTGTATTAATTACTGTATTAGTAGGTAATACAATTTCATTCATTTCTGTACTTTATTCATTCCTTTGTATTTGTATCTTTCTGAAACGTTTTATTATTTTGTTGTTCATTATTTCCTTTATTCCTTCTTCTTTCTTTCTCTCTTTCTTATCTGCTTCCAGATGTTTCTTCATCGTGTCAGCTTAAAATGAAATAAGTTCATCTGCTTCTTCATTTATATGCATATAGTCTAGTTTTCCTTTCACCCTTCATTTAATTTTATTCATTCACTATTTTGCTACACAGATGACTCAATCATCATCAAAAATATAAAAAGTTATATGATTTTTTGCTGGATTTTTCAGTGTCCATCCAGATTTGATTTGTCTGGTCCATTACTCAGTCATTTATGAGGAGATTTTCAAATTACTTGGCACAAATGTTCACCATGATGAGATGGCATGTTGCGCATTAGACCCATGTCTGAAGCGCAAAGGTCAAGGCCACATTTAGTGGTCAAACGTCAAAAATGGATCTAAAACATCTTGCCTGGAATATTACATTGTCATTTTTTTGGAGGATTTTCAAATTACAATAAATGACACTCGGCTTTAATGCGATTTACGCATTAACCCCTTGTCTTATACATCCAATAGTCTTTCATGCTTTTGTTCAGTGATAAGAGCTGGAGGTCATCGTCTCCTGTAGCATTTGTGGATGTTTGAATTTCTTAATTAGTATTTTTTGAAAATCTCCAAATATATCAGATATCAGGAAAACACAGGAGTGCATTCTAGAACCTAAAGTTTTTCTGGGGGAGGGGCATATGTCCCCAGATCACGTTAACAAGGTTGTGAAATTGCACCTTCTGTAAAATCAAAGTCGTGCCATGGCCCCGGTGATGTCCTGAATTCTTAAAACCACCCACACTTGATTCCGTTCATTAGTTACATAACTTATACAAGTAGTTGAAGTGATTTTGGCAAGTGGTCTACTAAATTTGAAGATTATAAACTTTAAATAAACACATGTCAAGATAAGGAGGATATATGTATAACCCTTGTAAGTAATGTAATTAATTATCATGATAAGATAACGATCTTAACGTGAGATATGACTGATGATATCTAAATGACATCTCCTTCAAATGTTATAAATATCATCTCAAAATAGTCACCTCTTTCTGGGTATTTAAGTGTCGTGGATAAAGTATCCGCCTTTCAACCCGGAGATAGAGGCAGGTTCAAACCTACTGCAGAGGTCACTACGCCTCCTTATAATACATTACACAACAGTACTAAGTTTCTCCAGGAAACACTGACTCATGGGGCAGATTCAAATGAGTATATTTTTGCTATCTTCACTTTTGAGCTAATAATTGTTACATGGTATGTATAGATAGATATATGATGACAACTAAAAATTATGTAATGCGTTGTGGATTTACATTTCCTTCGATGCACAGGGTATTCAGTTAACACAAAATGAGACACCTTTGCCATCTGCCATAGTTCCGGATCCCAATATTTAACTACAAAACTTTTAAATATTGAATCAATTTTTTTTTGCATCTTGCACATCGCAACCTTCATAAAAGATTGATCAATTGAAAATTCCATTACTGTCATTAATTATGTTAATGTCTTCAACTATAATGAATCTGTAAACTGGACGCTTAGTTTGATGACAAAGCTTTTTTTTGGGAAATTTTTTGGAGAACATTACTTTATTGATCCTGATATTTGATACTTGAACCAACGTCTTTGTATTAAGTTAGATATTTAAGTTAATAACTAAATCAGACATGATAATCCGTTCGAATTTTTATTCTAACAATCCTTATTTGGACAGAGTCCCATTGGCAGTAATGCACTGTAGTTGTAACCCAATTGGACTTCGTCTGTATGACTCGGGTATCAGAGCATTTTAGGTCATTTTGATATGGTGATCTTAGTCACTGCCAGTTTTCTTCCTTGATAAAAGCAGTAATGTCATGACTTTCCTATTCCATATATAGAATAAAACATTCTTTATACAGTTAATCTTAAAGAACTAAAAATAGCAATGATCAAATGTTACTGTATTATATTTCTACTTGCAGTATTTTTATATGACCACCTGGGGCCTTATTCACAAACATTTTAAGACTGAAATTCAGACTTAGACTTTAAATTTGTCTGATTTTCAGTCTTAAAAGTTTTGTGAACATTTGGCCCCAGAAGGGCATAATCAATACAAACTTATTGTCATAAAGAATCTCTGTTTATTATTACCTTAAATGTTGCAACTTGGGTCTCTGCTGCGACACATAACCCGCCAAATGGAGCAATTTTCTCACAGCCTTCAATAAACTCACCCTTTGTCTGTTGGTCACTGCATGGAGAATTATATGAATATTTTCCATTGCCATTTAGGCATTTTCTGTCCTTAAAGCGTTATTTTAATCTATTAAACGCCCTTATTCACTTGCAGGGTTTCCCAAGGATTTTTCAGCTAGGGGTCCTCAGACCCTCGTGTTTGACAAATTGGGGGTTCTTAGTAAATTTGTAGGATCCCAGATATGGCGTTTATATTTTAGACAAAAGTTTATTTTAGGGGTCCCGCAGTGATGCACAGTAAGTGGAAAATGATAGTCCATATATAGAAGGAAAAGGGGTCTGAGGCTCATGATTTCTGTGTCAAGGGAAATCTCTGCACTTGATACTTTAAAGGTTCACTTGTAGTTCTTGCCTTTTAGATAATGTCAACTGTATTTGTATTAGAAGTTTAACATTAAACATACATTTGTGTTCACCTTATATTCTGTCATAAAAACTTGAACTGACATTTAATATGATAAATTTGGCTATATATATTAAATTAATACATTTACCAAGCATATGACTCATTACCTGATGTAAATTTGAGTCAAGGTCATCATTGCATTTGAAAACAAACTTGCTGTTTTAAATGAGAGAGAATGTCTGGCTGTAATAACCTGCCACAATGTTGTAATAATTGCTGACAGTCGAAAATTAAGAAGTTAGAAAATTTTGAAATATTTTGTCCTAATGTAATACTTCCAAACAACTTAGTGGATTTTGGAATGCAACCACTGACTACGTGCTGCACTGCAGCATAGGGGAGAGTTTGAGTCCACACGCTGATACTGAAAGCAATCTACATTACAAATGGTCCTATGCTTATCAAAATAATACAATAATTTATTTGCAACCTTGTGTATAATCTGAACATGGGTAATTTACTAGTCTAAAAATTGTGACTTTAACTACTAAATGCTTATTCAATGTATCATCAGTTTAAAGATTACTTTCAAATGTGTTAGCAAGCTATTGTCATTTATTGTTTGAATGAAATAAAGGAATGTTCTTCATTAGTTTGACATTGTTACGAACGTAGCAATTTAAGCAATTTCTGTATCCTGTTAACCAAATATAACAATGCTAGATGATAATTATATCAACAATTATGTACTAATTGTATGAAACAACTTACACAGGTAGATGGTGCGTGTCACCATTATATTATTACAAATGATTATATCTGTCTGGCACTTTAAAAATAGCTCTGTTTAATTGTATCCCAGACTTCTTGTAAATTAACATTCCTGTCCTCTGAGAGCCCCCTGGGTGCTTTGTGGCCATTGATTGATGCTGTCGTCTTATTATAGGGTGATTTTGCTATAATTGGGTGCTAATCATAATATTGTCCTAACTGCATGTTTGTAAGAATTTTTGCTAAGAAAGATTAAGTTGTCACATACACAAGACAGTGCCTTCCCACACAGACCCCAGGGAAACAACAGCCTGCAAAACATTAGGAATTGAGAAGGTGCAAGGGCAAACACATATGGGAATGGGGAAGCAATGAATTGTCTGGCTGACTATCAAAAACAATCAAGACTCCATATTATCTCCCCTGAATATGAAATGATCAATGCTGGTATTGGTTTATTTGGTTCCAACTTCATATTTTATTGATATATTGGCTATTGTAATTATTGTAACAATATGTGATACAAACTTATATTCTTAATGTAACTAAACAGTTGTGATGACAAATAAAACAATGTTATAGAATATACCATGGTACATTGTATATACAAATTACTACAACTACAAATAGTTTATTGCATTCAAAACATATTTACATGTTTTGTAGCAATTATACAAAAATATTTCTGACAAACAAACAAAATACAGACTTCTTGATTACTGATAATTGATTAAGTCTACTCCATGGGTCGTCATTTACTGAAGTACTGTTTGGAATACAATGTAACTGAAATATCGTAAAATTATAATTATTACTTTTGTAAGATGATAATTTCACAGGAGATTGCCATGACTTCTCTCCCTTTATCCCTTCTGTATATACATCTCCCTTTATCTCTTATTTCTATAGTACTATAGAAGAGATAAAGGGAGAGAACTCCTGTGGCTGATTTGTAATAAAATCTTTGATCAAGAATATAATGTTGAACTCGATGAATATATACAATATATGTTTAAATAAAAACAATAAAGAATAATAGTTACGTGACCAACACTACTGGAACACACTACCATATATTGTTCAAACAGAGTTCATTATTTCTGTTTTCCTAATTACTGCTGATATCTTACATAAACTAAAATCTTGTTGCAACTGAATATTTAAGTTTATAATAGCTTAAAGTATAAACACAGGGATGTTACATTTATATTCATCATTATACAAATTTACATTTTTCTGTAGATTGGTATCTGACACTTAGATGCATATCATATGTCCTTAATGATAAAAATGATGCATCTGTTTGCCCCAGGTGATTTATACATCAAAGTTAACACAGTTATTAACTTCAGACAATACCCCTTTAATAATGTAATAAAACATTGTATTATATTACATATCTGTGTTTGTTGGGTTATAATAATTGCAGATATTTATCTTATCAAATGGCATATATAGCCTGAATAATAAATGGACAGATTGATGAATTCATTGACTGGAAAGATAAGGATTGAGTAAAAAATGACAATGTAAGCTATGCAAACAAATTGTCCAATGTTAAATCTTTGATGAAAGAGATAGGTTTGAATGCATGAAAGTGCAGGATATAGTAAGTAAACTGAAAAAAAAAAAAAAATTCATTCTGAATTTATGATTGTTGTGTAAAAGTGTGCATTGTAAAACATGAAGTAGCTATACAGTGTATAAGGATACTTGTTGAGGATATTTGTATGCGAATTGGTTAGTTTTCAACGCATTGTGGAATGTTTATACACTGGTAACATTAATGAAATAAATTGGATTACTTAGGCATCTGGTGTGAATTGTGGCAAAAATACTTGTTTTTTATACGCATTGATAAGTGGCAGTGACTATATTGTGACATTTTAATGTATTTTCAGTTGTGTGACAGACGGCACAAGTACTGCAGGTTACGCTGCGGACACTCAGAGTACTGTGACTGGTGATTCAATATCTGTTGGAAATCCTAAATCAGACTTCACACAGCTTGATACTGAAGCTTGGATACAGAGCCTTGCTGTACGAGCAGCTAAACGAGAGGACGCAGAACAAGAGAAATGCTCGACATTGTCAAGGCTAACAAGACAAAATATTCTAGCTCTTGATCTTATGCTTGCTGATGGAAAACCTAAGCCAATAGCTGACGAAGAATCATCTGTGTATTCTGTGGATCAGGAAGGATTTTATACTTCATTTCATACCGATAGTGGTTTGAAAAAGAGCACAAATACCTTAGTTGATGACGATGATGAGGAAAATGCAGATTTTTCTCCAACCAAGGACAGCATAAGTGTCTGTAGTGCTGATAGTGTTATTCATCGTCCTAGTTATAATAGTGAAAAATTTGCTGGTTTACGAAAAGGAAACTCTGGTGGAACACTGAAAGTTGTAAGTAAAGTTACCCCACCCGCTCCTCCACAGCGAACTACATCAAAGAAATCTTATCATGATGGGGAGCTAACTCCTACCAATCCTCCAGAGTTACATTCCTTTCCTTCCCAAGATTCCTCAGTGTCATCGGATGCTGAGGCTGTGTTTAATCGTGTGCATGATAAAACAACTCTATCATCTACAGGATTTCCATCTCTAGTTGCTTTGTCTACTAGTGACGACGAGAGTTCACCAGAGACAAAATCGGAGAAAACTAAATCCAAAGGATTGAGTCAATCTTCAAGTGCTTTAGGCTTATCAGGAATCACAGACACTTCCAACTTTTCGTACGTTTCATATCAATCTGGAAGTGTTTATGATTCAACTAATAGTGATAATAGTTTCAACTTATTGAAGCATTCTATTTCTACTTTAGAGTGTAGTCAAAACGAGTTTGATACTTTTTCGGGTACTACCGAGCAGTCTGGGAGAAAAGGTCAGGCAGGGTACCAGTCCTGGCCAAGGTCACATAAAACCACACCTACTTGTGGAATACTTAAAACTCCAGAGAAACAATTTGATGTAACTAGACCTCAGAAAACATTGAACTTTGCTCCTGTTGTGAATCTATTCAAAGAAGGTGCTGTGGATTCAGTTCAGATGCCATTGCCTTCCCCTACAAACTCTTCATGTAGTGAAAGTAATGGGCCTTTTGGAATGCCACACATGAGCTCATTCCAGTCTCCTCCGTCTGAAGAACAGAGTTATAATCTTGCTCTACCAACTAAACAAAATAATCACCTGAAGACTAAACAAGAGACCGGTATACAGTCAGGAATTCCTGTAAAATATCAACCAGTGATAACAGTGACCCCAAGGTCAAGAGATCATTCAGGTCAAGGGTCAAAACAATTTCCAGAGACTGGTTCTAGGCAACAGGGTTATTCTAATGGTTTAAAACCATCTGCACAGTCTACACCATTCTCGGACAGACAGTCATCACCAGTATTGTATGCAGTAAGTCCTGTCATGGCTCCAAAAGATCCTAGTCGTCAAAATTCTATAACCTCTACAAGTTCAAGTAATTCCGGTTATATGGATATGCAAACTCATTTGAGAAATGCTGGAAGTTTGAATTCCCTAGCATCATCAGAAGGTATAAATGAATCACCGACATACATGTCCATGTCCAGCCCTTGTAGCTCACCAAACTTATCCAACATGGACTTTCCTATCAGTTGCACACCTTCGGGCTCAATGGATTCTCTGTTAGACTTACGCAAAACTCCTACAAATGAGTTGGAAAATGACAATTATAGAATTAATACAAGTATACCTGTGAATAGACAATATTCAAGTGGCAGTCTATCAAGCGGCAGTCAATCAAGTTTGAAAGAATATTCTGACACTGTTCCAGTAGCACCCACTTCTAATGGCAGGACTTATAAAAATGGTGTTACTCCACATGGTAGCAAGCAAACACTTGGTGGTTTCAGGACACCAAATTCATCTTCCACCTCTAAATACACCCCAGGTAGAAGATCTTTGGATTCCAATCAAAGTGATTTAACTTGTGTAACACCAATGTCATTAAACTCTTCCATGGGATCAAATGCAACTCCAGTCTCACGAAATTCTTCAACTCCTGTTTCTCATAAACCTACTCATGGTCAAAGAGAGCATCAAAGTGGTCGCCGAAGTCGTGCTGATGAGCGGAAAGAGCCATCCTATCGTAATTATAAAGCTAGCAATAGACGGTCATTACCTAGTGATGTGTCTCATACAAATGCTCATATCAGGCATGTACCATTAAATGACACTCAAAGTGCTAGAAACATGTCAAATCAAAGCAATAATCATTCACAAAATTCTATGTCTTCCTCAAAGTCTTGTCCAATTGGTTTCAATTCAGTGTTAGTGTCTAACTCTAGTTACAGCTCAGGTTCAAACAATGCATCTAATTCAAACAATCCAAATGCAAAGAGACAAACAGGGTATTCTTCTTCCTCTTCATCAAACAGAGATTCAGGATCAAGGTCAGATTCATATCGTGTTGCAATGAATGCACGGACTAGTTCATATCATAATGCTATGCCTCAGAGTAAAAGTTTTCCAAATTTACCTCCATCGCGACAGAGTGGACCATTCCGTGTTGCTATGGATATGAGCCCTAACCGAGCGTTTAATCAAAATTCAGACGATGATGTAATGAGCAGGGCTGATTCTTACAGAATTGCTGTAAGAAACACTAATCCTTTGATACCTGCTGACCTGGCAAGTCGTAACACATCTTATCGTGTAGCTGTGAATGATGATGTTCCGTCTGCTTTAAATACTAAGTTAGATGCCTTAGGTATGGAAGATAAGAGATTAATGTCTGGCAGAGATGTTAGGAGAATGGGTATAACTGATGTAGATCAAGTGAAAGATGTTAATCCAAGGGTGGTTATGAGAGAATCTAAGTCAGCTCCCAATGTTCAACTTAGAAATAGGGATTCTAAACAACCCCCTAATGCTATGGGGCCGGGTTCATCACCACAGCAGATGCAGCAGAGTAACGGACGAATAAGAAAATGTACAAAGCAGGATGTTGATCCTATTCAAGTTGTAGCTACAGTTGATAATACTAGTGACTCTAAGAAATCAAGCAAAAACAATCCAAATCGTTCATCAACTTACATCCAGTTTGATCCCATATTTGAAGATACAGAAGATTTTACTAATGCAGCTGATCTTGATATGACATCTCTAGACTATTCTATGAACTTATCTAAAGCATCTAAATCAAAGTTTGGTCGGATTAATGGAACTATTACTGATGCTAATGCTAACAATGTTAAACTTCAGAAAACAAAACCTGGTAAAAACTCTGAGCTTGAAGACAAGTGGAGATTTTCTCAAGTGTGAAAGGTTTTATCTATTAAGATTGACTTACTAATCTGTCATAATTATACTGCTCTGTTTTTCTGAACCCTCATGTTTAATATTCTTGTTTTTATAAGGTTACTTAGTTTCATTAAGTTTTTTTGCACTTAATTGACAAGATCATTTGGACAAATCGCTATACAAACTGGGACATTGGAATAAATCCTTAATTTGTTTTATTATTATTATTCATTGTTTTTTGGCAGCTTTCTGTACATCTGTATAGAATCCTTGTTTTTGTTGTTTAATAGTTTGTTAGAGAGATTGGTTTTTGTCTTGTTAGTGTCTGTTACTTGTTTATACATCTCTTGTATATCTGTAATGCACTTATAATACAGATAAATTTTTGAAATTTTTAATAAAACTTGATAATTTGAGTATTTTAGATTACATTGTATTGATACAGGCCTTATTATATATGGCTGTCATGAATCAGCTGACCGTGGCCAAAGATTCTATGATTGTATTTTTTACATTTTATTTGACAACTCAACGCAGCTGATGCATAGATTATTCAGACCTGTAAATCAGGGGTGGGAGCAAATCTAATCTGTCAGCATTTGTATGAAGATGCCAGTAGACTTGTTTCGCTATCATTCCTTGTGCTACATTTTAAGAAACTTATTAGCATACCCCTAAATTGAATGTGTTTAGTAGTTAAAGGTACAGATTAGATGAAGTTGTGTCATTGTTACTGTAGTAATAATCCGTAACAATGTTTTGATTGTAAATATCTTCTATAAGTTTGTACATGTATGTATGCTTGTATGAAATTGTACATATTAATATTTTGGTGCAGTTTATTCATAAAAGAAACATTCAAAGTGACATCAAATGAGCTACTATATCTGAGTGAGGCCTAAACAAATGTTTGTTTCAGGTTTCATGCCCAACAAAATTAGGGTAGGTAGGTCAGAATATTTTTTGGGGCGATTTTTTATTGTTTTCAAACAAAGCAATGTATTTAATAAATTCATAATTTGCATATTAATTAATTCATACTAATCATTAATTTGTTTAATAGACATTTTGAAGACTCTACCTGTCTCTAAACTATGTAAATCTCTAAACTATGTAAATAAGTTTTATAGTGTGATGATCAAATACATGTATGTACTAATGAAATAATTAACTTACTTCAGTAAAAGGTCAGCTAAATGTGAAAGCAAATACTAAACTGAAATTGGTCACCAGCATGTCTTGGACATTCATGATGAACAAAATGGTGCGCAGCTTTCCAAAACTTTGTTACTGTAATTAACTATCTATTGGTATATTAGTTGTATGTTACGCATATGTGTTTAAATTCTCAAATGATTGTGCAAAAGTTATCAGAATACTTGGGTACTTGACATACTTGATAGACTTGATATATATTTGTACAGTTTTTTATGTTTTAAATGTTGTACATTGTTTTATGTTATGAATAATGACAAATTTATGTGAGTGAAATAGTTGGTACTAATATGTTTATGTTGTGTGAAGTGCTAAGTAGGTCTTGGTGAATGAATTGTCTCCCATTCTTTATTTTGTTTAGTTTAGATGTTAGAACTTTTTTATAACTGTTGATAGACTTTTAAAGGACAATTTGACTTTAAGCCATATTTTGTGCTTTCAATGTATGGGTAAATCCAAAGAATTTTATGAACTAATGTAAGTACTTGTTGGATTATTATTATTATAGTATTTGTACCAGACCTGAGCAAAACTTCTAATGCAGCATCTGTTAAATTTCCATTACCCGTCTAAATAACATGCAACTTAAACACTTCTTTTCAAAATGACATTTTAATGTTAAATTCTTCGGCTGAGTATTGACATTTCTATTTCATATGTGTGTCAGTTATTTACAAAGTATATAATTATGCATAAAATTTCTGGATAATTTTTAAAAGAATGGTGTATTATTGAAAAATCAAGTAATAAATATTTGCATTTATCATTTTGTAAAGATGAATGGACATATATTTTGGCTATAGGATCTTTGTACTAGAAAGAGAAAAACAATTGATTTGCTGGTACGGAAAACAAAATTGGTTTTACTTTGTCATATTTTTTTATAGACTATGGCACCAAAACTGAACATGTTGTATTAGAAGTTTTGCCCAGTATATGTGAATAAAAGCCAACACAACTGACTTTTGATTATTTACATACTTGTATCACCATAGCAATAAATTGATTGGAATGAAGTATTATGATTTCCATTCTGTTCAAAAATGTACTAAAAATATCATAAATTCATTGTACAATACATTGCATTGCCTCATGTACGTACGGTAGCATTAATGTTTTATAGTCGTATCATATCATTCCTGTTTCAACATTCTTTGTTGTCATGCATTCCATAATTTACATTACATCTATTGGTTACCATGGCAATATCTATGTTTTATAAAGTTGCATTTTAATATAATTGAAACGTTCTGTTTGAAAATAAGTTTTACTTTTAATTGTGATGATTTTATCTGTAAACAATGATTGGTAAGGCATTTAACCAATATTTTGTTTTGGAGTTATAATATAATATTCATTTTTAATCTTTAATGAAACAAATATATTTGAAATTTTAATTCCTTTTTTTAAAGTAAGTTGTATGACAAGCATTTTACGGTTTTCTATTACAAATGCTAGAGAAAGTGATTGCAAATACAAGTCTTTAATGTTATCTATAATTTTGATAAGGAATTCTTGGATCTTACAGATTTTTTGAGCTTTGAAATATTACTGGTATATTCCATGCACTTGCTCCAGCATCTCATTATACATTTGCCTGTGTGTAAATTTTCAACATTCCTTGATGAGATCTCTGTACAATGCATGGTATCAAACTTCTTGTTGATTTCATTAAAAAAGTCATCCCTCACTATTATTATAATATTATTATAATTATCATCATTATTTATTACATTGTAATATCTCAATGACATTGAAGTTTAAAACATTTTCATTATTTAATTTGCAACATTCATGTTTAATTCTCACATCTGTCATAAAACACAAGTTGTAAACCATGTTTATTGCAATGAATCCATTTATCATCATTTCATTTCAACATTTTTGTACACTATTTTACAAGATTATCATTTCATATCATCACCATGCTACATGTATACACTGACAACACAGTTTGTTATTTATTTCTCATTTTGATGGTTGCCATATCTCATTCAGAATTATGTAATCCAAAGATCAACGTTACTGATGACAAAAATGAATAAACATATTTTTATGATAACCTTGTGTCTTTTATTGTATAATTATGTAGAAACTTGAAGGTATTAATTTAGAATCCAGATAGTACGAGTATAACTTGTTGAATGAGGAAAGATTTTAACACATTGTATTTTTCCTTTTTAAGGGTAGTCGGGTAGTGTATAGATTGTTCCCACTTTTACAATAATTACCTCCCTTGTTCTGAATAGTTGGCGATTTTGATTTGCAAATTTCCTTAAACTTAGAATATAATGTAAACGATGATAAAATCAAATCAGACATATAAAAAAATCATATTCATTATATTCATGTGGGCAGATGGCTCAGGAAGTTGAAAAAAAGTTGTTTTCACATAAAATTCTCTTGGTATTTTCACAATTATCCTATAAGTCCTTGTCAGTTTTGCCTATCAAAATGGCTGATGATTTAAGAACAAGGGAGATAAATATTGTAGATGTGGGAACTATCTATTGGATAAATTGTCGACCACTCACCCTTGAGGCTGTGGGTTGAAACACTAGAGAGTTCACAACCACACCTTTTCATATGAGTAACTGGAGTGATTGTCAGATAAGCCCATTTGCTTATGTGCCATATTCCATATGTAAATTGTTCTAATGTCTAAAAAGGTGTTTTATTTCTCAGATTAACAGATTTTTTTGATGTGATTGCATAATGCTCTCGTTTCAATATTTTCAACACACCTCTCACCAATGCCCCTCTATACATGCACATAACCAAAATCATACTGCCTATTAACATGTACCACAGGAAATTGTCATGAGTTTTCTCCCTTTCTCTCTTCTAGAATTCCCTCCCTACTTCTAGAATTCTCTCCATTTCCCCCCTTTTATAGCATATAGTATATACATATGCTATAGAAGGGATAAAGGGAGCAAACTCATGACAATCTCCTGTGGTGTGTACATATCAGTTCAGAAAAACATGTAATATTTGGTTGTTGCACCATAGTGACCATACATGTATGTATGGTCTGTAACACCAAGAAACCAACTGGTGGTAGGGAATATTTGGGTACTGCTGGTATCTACATGGTACGTCACATACAGAGGATAGTGAAGGATGTTATTGAAGTTCATAAATAAAGTTACAACACAACCTCCTCAGAGCAATACCCTTTGGAAGGGGTACATTTAGCTACCGCTGTGTGTCCCTGTAGAAAGCATAAATTGAGTATGCATGTACATTTATTTATATTATTAATGAAGCAAGATAGTTGGTCACGACGGCAGCTATGGAGAGGTTTCACTTAACTACAGGTATTAACAGTTTTTAAACGAAAGAAGCTTTAAGTCGAGCTAATATAGTCTATAGCGAGTACTGTAATTTAGTAACTTACGGGCATGGATGGAATATTTACATCATGAATAGTTTTGAGAACTAAATGGATCATTCTTTCGTCGAAAATTCACTTATTGATAATGCTAACAGCGAATTTCACTGTATATAACATAATTTGACTCGTGTTATTTCAGGCATGAGAGTTTTCCGGGGATTTGACGCTCGCAAGGGCTGTTTTGGAGACAATTTAAGCCATCTTAGATGCTTAAAAGCCATGAGCTTCAGCGGCTCCCTGAACCCCTTGTCGAATTTTTAGCTGATTTTGAAATTTTGCATTCTCATGCATGTTATTTGCATTTTCACTGATATATTATCGCAAATGATAAATGGGTTTTTGTGACGTCATGTGTATGTATAAGGACCAGTATTGCATGTATGGCTGTAGGTGAAGCTGAATGAAATACACATTTATACTGAAACACCATGCAGGAGTTATACATTTTACATAAGTATAAGTCAGAAGTATGACACATGATAATGAGTGTCCTGACTCGTAATATAAAGGCAAGCTTCCTGAGGCACCAAAAACATTACAAACTTGTCATATCCACTCAGCAAACAGATATCTACTTGTCACTGTTCATGCATTGCTGTATGCTTGAGAACTAAGGCAATATACACGTAGCCATGAAAACATCATATCGTGATATTGTCAAACAATAGAGTATGACGTGCACAAACATTTTCTAACACGAAGTTTGTCGCCTCAGTTTTTTATCTTTGATCCACTAGATACATGTATATTGATGTGTTTTGTATGTGGTTATTATAATGAACAGAAATGTTATTAACTATCATATACAGTAATACCTTGATCATACGACCACCCTTGGGACCCTTGAAAACTGGTCTTCATATTGAGGTGGTCTTAATATTGAGGTTGAATAAAGAGAACTTCTGTGAATGAAACAAAGAATGAGAAGTAGAGGAACGGGTCCTGAAAAGCTACAGTGTATATTATACGGGAGGGATATGAAATACAATTAAAGTGAATAAACCTGTATTTTTAATGTCAATGTTAAATGAACATTCATGAGCATTGAAATCGAAAATTAACATGTTAAAGCTATCTTTAATGAAAGAAATACCAATCATGGATGGAGTAATTAAGGGTTGACAGATTTATCAATATTAGTTAACTACAAATAGTATTCGTCTTGGACTAGGAAGGGTTACTGGTGTGTGAAACATAAACACACGACTTTTGTGTACTTATTTATTATTTGTGGCACAACAATTAAATTGTTATGTGAATTTTTAATAATTTGTGACTTTTTCAAGAACTCTTCTTAAAACATTCGTCCAGAATTTGTATTTTATGGGAATCGGGAACAGTTAAGGATTGAATAACTGAACACGAACAAACAGTTCGAGCAACTTATTACGCGAAGAAAAATATGTATGTTGGCCTTTTCCGGGATGAATTGTTTCAATCAGATTATGGATAAATTATTTTCCGAAAACTTGAAACAAATGCAAAATCCCAATATCTTACACGTAACCCGACCATGAAGAACTGCAAGACGAAACTATCCTGTGAATGTGCCCAACTCACAATAAGAACTAAATGAGAACATAGAATAACACTGACTGTGTTTCAATCAAACTTCGTTATTTTTTTGCATCAACATGTTGAAGCAACGTTTTATTTACAATTAACAATTAAGTTAATAAGTTAACATATTATTACTGCTAATTAAGTAAAGGGTGTACAAAAGTAATACTTAATACACTACATCGTTTCTTGTCATAAAGACACCATGTTTTCAGTAACTGTATCAATTGTAACAAGGTTATATCACTGTTCACCGCCCTCCTACAATGATGAAGTTTTTGTTCAGTAACATAACAAGTGTAATGTCTTGTAAATGACAAGACAACATCCGCTTTAGAACGAAAGTCGTAAGTGACCTCGAACATGAGAAAACGTGTGCAATGATGTATGGGTGTGACATTTGGTAAATGAGCGCTGTTATGGGATTTACAACTTCTGCTGTAAGTGACGTCAGTTAAAGAAAACGCAACGTGTGATGTCACTATTTGCAAGCGGGAAACAATATTTACTCCATATGGTCACATCGTTTTCATATACATGGTGACGTCACATGTGACGTTTTCTGGAAATGACGTCACTTAAAGAATCGCTCAAATACAGTCAATCCTCATACTTGCCAATCGGAAAAAAGAACAATCACAGGAGATTGTCACGATTTCATTCCCTTCATCACAACTAGAGTCCTCTCCCTGTATCCCTTCCATAGAATATGTATATATAATATATACATACATGCCATATCTCACGCCGTGATTTCATGCTTCCTCATGGTCTAACGCCGTTATAATGTATAATATATTGCTTGCTTGTATTTGCGTTTATCTATCGTCGCCATCGGTCTCCCATATGGGCGACGCCTCTGGAAGAATGTTAGTCATTTTAGATTTTTGGAGGATTGTGCATGATACAGAAGATGTTCCAGTTCCAGAAACACCCCTGGTTCTTTTAAGTGCCCGATGTGAAGCATCTTACACGGGACCTCGGTTTTTGTCTCTATCCGAAAGACTGTTAGTCCTGTTAGTGGTGTAGCGGGGGTCGAACCTGCGACCCCTGGATTACTGGACCAGCGCATTACCACTGGACCACTGATCCGCTACTTAATATATTATTATATATATAGTGCTACATATACATATACTATATAAGGGATAAAGGGAAATAACTCTAGATGGGATAAAGGGAAATAACTCATGACAATATCCTGTGTATGAAAGGCCTTTTCATTTCTTAATGAAATCAGTGATAGTAGAGGGAGTATAAATCAAAATATGAAAAAACAATACTGGGAGAAGGGATGTATCTCTAAATAACACGGGAATTAGATGTTGTAATGGGTGTTTATAAAACTTAAATGAAGTCAACTTGAAACAACATAACTGTATAATACTAACAAGAGATAGGGAAGCAACATAGAACCACACAACAGTGAAACATGAAGCAACATAGAACCACACAACAGTGAAACATGAAGAGAACACTACAAGAATCATTTTATAGAACTAAGCCATATTTGAGTGGCGGCGGCCGAGGTCCAGTGGTTAGTGAGCTGGACTTGTAACCCGGCGATCTGGGTTCGATTCCCGGTCGCGGCAGGTCATACCCTTCCATGAAGATTTGACAAAAATGTCGATTTTCCTCCCCATGTGGAGAAGTTGCCGGCTCCTTGTGGAAGGGTAAGTTAGTACTGGTAAGAATTCAGTCCAGGAAAAACTGGTTAGTTGAACCGGCCGCCGTATATAACTGAAATATCGTTGAAAAACGGCGTTAAACCCGATGAAACAAACAAACAATCCATATTTGAAACAGCACTGTCTTATGCGCACCTTTTTAATATCTCAAAGTACACAGAGAAGCGGTTGTATATTTTACGTTAGACAACTCAGCCAAGTAAAACGCTAGTGAGTTATTTCACCGTTTGTTTCATTTAAAAGTATGGACATATTTTAAAAAAAATGATAAGCGATTGGATACGATAAACCAAAACAAAATGTTAATGTCAGTGAAATGTCGTTAAAACTAATTTTGGGAAAAATATCACTGTACAAAAAATCCACAATGATTACAAACACGAAGCAATCAAGGGGAATAAGTCGTATTTACTTTCCTATTGTCTAAATATGTTTATTCTCCCTTTGAATCCGTTCAATGTTATCTCGCGTGAAATTGCAAATTACCAAACAGTGCGCGTATTTATATATCTTAATTGCGTCACACCAAATTACCCGTCAATCCAGTACGCTAAGTACTGATAACAGTGTATGTTCGTATTATTTATTGAGAAAGACGTAAATGTGAGGCATTGTTGTCCGTTGATTACAGCCGAGAGAAACATAATAAATGAGGCAGCCTCTGAGATTTTTGGCCAGATGCACTGAGTCTCGTTTCTGAGAAAAACGCAATGAAGATGTATTCACATTATGACGTCATGTTTTCACATTAATTGTAACAGCTAATTAATACATTTCAGTAAAATATTTATGATTCAGCGGCGAGCAGATGCAAAACAATTACATGTATCAGTAAGCATTGAGATGGCCCCTTTTCTTAAGGAAGAAACCAACAACATAATATTTGTGAAATATGATTGTATCTGAAAACATATTTGCTGTAATTAAATTTGTGAAACTCAGGATTTTTTTAGTCTTGATGACCATATCTAAAGTGCTGTAATTCCCTGAAAAAATGACGTTTTTGCAAAATGTTTTGTTTGGTAGTGACCCACAAATATCCCTGCATTCAGAAATGTTAATAACTCAATTTCGCCCAGATATGTCATTTGGACCAAACATCTGAGAGAATTACACAATAATTATTGTCTTGTCTCAAACTTACACGGCGATCATTGTCATACATTGTGACCTTTGACCAGATAGTTTGCATTGATTGAAGTTCAGATAAGATAACATTAGGTCTAATTAACTGTGTTAGATATTTTAATTATTCATAAAAATCTTTTTCAAATCACATCCGTAAATACTAATTAGTATTTACAACTGACGTGTTCATATTGAACTGTCTATCTATATTATTATATCACCGGACTCTCCTGATGGGGGCTAATGGTAGGACGATCGTAAGAGATATTTATTTGGACTTAATAATAGTTCGCGAACGTGTCAAGATACATTTAAATGTATTACCTATCTAATGGTTTTATTGATTTTGGAGGCCTACTGACGTCAAAGACCTAAGGCGTAAAAAAATGTTTGTTTCAGGTTTTCCGACCTACCCTATTTTTTGTCCCGACCATTTTTCGCTTGTTAACATTATTATACTTTTTTGTAAAATTTCAACTTTTTGGTAACATTCTTTGTGTGATTTTTTCTTTAGGTTCATATTTCTGCCAAGTTATAATACGCTTTACGAGTATTCCAGCTAAAGAGCATTATATTCACCTTGATAAAACCTTAACCATGTTCAAAGGGAAAGGTGATTTGTCTTTTAACATATAATCATTAACATCTTAGTTTAATTTGCTTCGTTTGAAAATAAAAAAAAAATCTCAAGAAAAATCTTTTTCCGACCTACCTACGCTATTTGTTGGGCATGAAACCTGAGACAAACTTTGTTTTGGCCTAAAGTGTTTGGTATTGAGGTCTCTGTTACAATACATCATAGTGATTGGCACCGTGTTTTAATATTGATGTTTTGACTAAACACGATATCATCTTTCTTTATGAAACTTGGACCAATGTAAATAGTGATATCACCATATCTGGATATTCCTCGCACAATTTTTATAGACAAACACAACACCGCAAGGCTAAACGATCTAGTGGTGGTGTTGCCCTGTATTATAGAGACGCTATTAAAGATGGTATATCAATTATTAAAAACCATTATGATACTATTATTTGGATCAAACTAGATATTGATTTTTTTCCATTTTAAAAGTGATGTATTTATTTGTGGCGCATACATATGGCCCGAAAGCTCACCAATGTATAATTTGATAAATGACGATTTGTTTGAGAAAATAGAATCAGATGTATATGATTATAATGACCTTGGGGCAGTAAATCTAATGGGTGATTTCAATAGCAGGGTCGGTGTTAAACCTGATTATATTGTAAATGATAATATAAATTGCTATACTGATTATGATGACTATAATCCAGATATACCCCTAGGACGGGCCTCCATGGATAATGCATGTAACAACAATAGTACAAAACTACTTGATTTATTTAAATCTACATGTGTTCGGATTTTAAACGGTAGGCTTTTCAATGACCATAACAAAGGAATGTATACATTTTTATCGTCTAATGGCATGTCAGTTATTGATTATGTACTCACAAAATAATGCAATTTTTCCAATATAAGTCACTTTGCAATAGCTAGTATAAATGAATGGAGCGATCATTGTCCCGTTGGCCTTTCACTAAGCTGCACGAACCCTTCTCAAGAAGGCACGACGAGCGAACATAATTCAATTAGATGGGAAAATAATAGTTCACACTTGTTTAGAAGGGGCATTATTGGTAAATTGTCGATTTTAAATGATGTTACACAAAATGTAAATATTTCGGAGCGCAATTCGGTTGATAATATGTTAAATAGTTTTACAGATGTATTACGGTCGGTTGCAGATCCTTTATTCATCAAAGTGAATAAAGATAAATCAACTTGTACATTTACCGACAAATCGATTATTGCCCATTCGAAAGATTGGTTCGATAATGAATGTTTAGTAGCCCGTGAGCGTTATACTCAATCATTAAATGTTTTTAATAGACATTCGACTGTAGAAAACAGGCAAAGTTTATGTTCATATAAAAAGTCCTATAAGGATCTTTGTCGCAAAAAACGTCGTAATTATGAAACGAAAAAGATAAGCGATATTGAAAAACTTCGCTTGGCTAAACCAAAAGAATTCTGGAGATATTTTAAGAAAAATAAAAGTTTCAGCAATAATGTACCGTTAAATGATTTTCATAAGTATTTTTCTGAGCTAGGTGCAGATGCTTTGAATAATAATAACCAGGATGCTGAGAATTTTTCTAATGACCATAATTTTAATGAAAGTAATAGTTCGTTTGAGGAATTAGATTTACCATTTCCATTTTTACCATTTATTGATAGCAAATCGGCATATAAATACGCCTTTAGCCATTTACAAAGTCATAAAAAAGATGGCCTAGGCAAGCATAGTGACATACAATTCCAACATATTATTACATGTATTATAAAAAATAACAAGTATACATATGTCATTAATGAATATTCTATATCAAATATAACAGGTAGCATTTACGAAGCAGCAATGTTTGACAGTTTCTCCTGTCTAAGTTTCATAGAACGATAAATGAAGTTGGCTGTGTTAACAAGTACTTTTCTGTTTTTAGAAGAGAGAATATCAGTAAATTCATGTAATGAGGCCCATGCTAAATTTGGTAAGTATTTAGATCTCAAATGCCTATATAGAGAACAACATAGTAAAAAATGATACTCTGATTCTACAACGTTTTGAGAACATACTTTACATTTTCTGTCAGATCTATCTATATTGTTAAACCTACCGGATTCTATTTCAAGATGATGTGCACTTAATCTAAATCTGGACATTTCATGTCTAATTTTTTCATTTGCTATTAAATCTATATATTGTTCATATTCAAAAACAGTTTTGAATTTTATGTAGTATTGCATTTTAGTTTGTGCATGTAATGTATGCTGCCATGATTGGATATATTGATCTCTTAGTCGTTGTCTCAAGCTAGGTAAATAATTGATATTTATATCAAAATTATTCAAAATATATCCAAAACCTAAGCGTTCTACTTTGGATAGCACTGACTTAGCCCATGTCTGGCTATTTCTGTTGTGCATATTACATTGTTCGTTAAAAATACGAAACATCATTGAATGTGGAGAATTCATGATTTTTAACCAATATTTCAAAGAACGTTCAATACAAATAACAGATAATGGATAACGTCCTAGTTCTCCCAGAACCGCGGCGTTAGAGGTCTGGGAACGCACTCCTAAGATGCGTTTACAAAATTTGAGGTGTAATTTATCTACTTCACAATAATTATACACACCCCAGATTTCACATCCATATAATAGAATCGGAGTTATTAAAGAATCAAAAAGTGATAGCTTACTTTTAACATCCAAATTTACTTTACTAAATACGGATAGCAGATTATTATAAGCTCTCATAGCTTGATCATTTAATGTTTTAATAGCTTGTGCCATAGAACCCGTATATGTAAACGTTATGCCAAGATAACAAAATTATCAACAATGTCTATTTTTTCACCATTTATATACCAGTTAAAGTCAGTTACGGTCTCTCGTTTTTCAAAAATGCATACTTTCGTTTTGTTAACGTTAATTTTTAATCCCCATTCACAAGAATAAGTATAAATATTATCTAATTGTGTTTGAAGACTAATTGCATCTGTAGTAAATAACGCTATATCATCTGCAAAAAGTAACATATATACAGACAAATAGTTAATATCATTTTCGTTAAGGTTATCAAAATTGATATAATCGCATATATCGTTCAAAAAGAGAATAAACATCAGAGGTGAAAGAGGTTCACCTTGTTTTAAACCTAATGTTACGTCAAAGAAGTTTGAGTGCGACATTTTATTGTAATCTTTGACGCATGCTTTTACATTACGATATAAAGATTGTATCATTGATATGGCTTTACAACTAATGCCTGATTGTACAAGCTTAATCCACAGAGCATCATGGATAACAGTATCGAACGCTTTTTCATAATCAATAAAAATGCAATACAGTTTCTTATTTTTGGATAAGATATTCTGAATAATAGAATGCAAAATGTATACACAGTCAGTAGTACTTCGGTTATTTCTGAAACCAAATTGGTGGTCATTGAATATATTTGAATCTTCACACCATTTATTGATTCTGTTTCGCAGCGTAAGAGAAAATATTTTCGATACCACGTTAACTAGTGTTATGCCTCGGTAGTTATTTGGCTTCTGTTTATCACCCTTTTTGTGGATAGGGACGATTACACCTTTGCACCAGGAGTCAGGATATGTACCACTATCATATATATGATTAAAAAAGTTGACTAGATATGGAGATATAAATTCTCTAGAATCAATGAAACAATCTGCAATGTTATTTTCGTAAACGCAGCTTTTGTTTCTCTGAATCGATGCAAGAGTTTTACTTATTTCATTAATAGTAAATGGACGGTCTAATTCTTCAATGTTTAATTCATCTGATCTTTGTTCATGTGTATCTAAACGAAATTACCTATAACACTAGAAGAAATAAATAAAGCAGTTAAGAGCCTTAAAGCGGGTAAAGCTTCTGGTAATGACAATCTGCTTAATGAATATGTTATCATATAGTATTGATATAATAGGTTTGCACGTATGCGACATTTTTAATGGGATACTGTCCTCGGGTTTTTCCCCTAGTAAGTGGACCGAGGGTATTATTGTCCCAATTCATAAGAAAGGTGATACATCGCTACCTTCTAACTATAGAGGCATAACTCCTGTCAGCTGTATGGCTAAATTATTTTCAAGTGTATTGAATAATAGAATTGAATCGTTTTGCGATAATCATAATATCATAACCGACGCTCAGTTCGGGTTTAGGAAAGGACGATCGACCGTGGATGCTATTTATATATTACAATCGCTTGTTCGGAGATATATGAATAGGAATGAACGACTCTATGTGGAATTTGTAGACCTTAAACGTTGTTTTGACACAATTTACAGGAATGGCTTGTGGCTTAAATTATACAGAAATGGCATTAAAGGGAGAATTTTAAGAATTATAAGAGACATGTATGAAAAAGTTAAGTCATGTGTAAAAAATTGTAATTCCAATTCCTCTTGTGATAAGGCGAACTGTGATCATACTTTCTGTAATAATGCCTCGTATTCTTCCAATATTCCATTGGTTTGAGACAGGGTGAAGTATTATCTCCCTTATTATTTTCATTATTTGTTGATGATTTGGAATTGTATCTGCAAAATAATGTAACCTCAGGTTTACAAATTGATGATGTCGTTTTAATTGTACTTTTATTCGCAGATGATATGGCGATTTTGGGGAGAACACCTGAAGATCTTCAGAACAGTCTCAATCAGTTATATTTGTTTTGTAATGAGTGGGGACTAGAAGTAAATATCCAAAAAACCAAGGTCATGGTGTTTAGAAAAAGGGGTGGGGTACGTATACATGAACAGTGGGTATATAATGGAGAAAATATTGAGGTTGTTGATAGTTTTAATTATTTGGGTACCGTGTTTAACTATACTGGTTCGTTTAATAAACACAAAGAGCATATAGTGGGTAAGGCTCTTAAGGCCATGAATGCATTGTGGGCAAATTGTAAGAAAGTTAAAGTTAAACCAAAGATACTTTGTCAGCTTTTTGACTCATTTGTGGGATCAACCCTCAACTACAGTTCGGAGATATTTGGGTTTGACAAATCCTTAGAAATTGAACGTATTCACCTAACATTTTTGAAACGGGTTTTGAATGTCAGACAAAGTGCTAGTACAAACGCTGTTTATGCGGAATTAGGAAGATATCTTCTTTATATTGCTCGATATTTTCGCATTTTCAAATATTGGTGTAAAATTAAACTTAGTGATAATATCATCATTAAAACGATGTACCAACAGGAGCTTAATGACTGTAATAATAATAAAATTAATTGGTTGTCTAATGTGAAAACTATGCTATGTAAATATGGTTTTAACGATTGGTTTGATAGCATATTGGATTTAAGCCCCCTTCTGTATATATTTAAACAGCGAGTTGTAGATTGTTTTATACAAGAATTGCAAGCTAAGATACAAACCTCTCCGTCTTTAGACCTTTATAAAGAAATTAAGGTCAACTTTGAATACGAAAAATACCTAGATATGATACCCAATGATTTGAAATATTTTACGACAAGAGTTCGCCTATCAGCACACTCTTTAAGAATTCAGACTGGAAGATATGGTCCTAATAGAATTCCAAGAGATGAACGATTATGTTTATATTGTAACACAAGAGACATTGAGGACGAGTTTCATTTTGTTTGTATATGCCCATGTTATAGAGAAATTCGAAACAAGTTTTTAACACCATACTTTACAAGAAGACCGTCTATGTTTAAGTTTATAGAACTTGTTAACTCATCCGACAAATCGATTTTAATAAACTTTGCTAAATACATTAAGCATTCACTAGCAAAGAGGAATTCTGTACAATTAATTAATGTTTAATAGCTGTTGTTTGTCTCGACCTCACCACGGCAAGTGCATTTATTGTTTAAGTGCATTTATTGTTTATCTGTAACACCATGTACATGTGTATATATATATACTGTTAATATGTAATAATGACAAATACATATGATACCGTTTTCTATGATTAATGTACTAAAAATATATCTGTCTTGTTCTTTTAAAATTGATGAACTCAGCAGACGAATTTATTAAACTATACTAAATACACCAAATATTCGATTTCAAAGTGAAACACCTTACACTACCTGTTTAAATAGTGAACAAGCTTGTCGTCGTTCTTTTATGATTCCTGTTGTTTTGTTTATCTTTCCACAATCTATGTGAATATACATGAGAAACAACTATTACATTTTTTTTAAAAATATATTTTTGTTTATTTTGTATTTTTCTTCCTTCTCCAACTCAAATTGTTAATACTATGTCACGTGATTTATTGTATTGTATAATTTGTGATGAACATGACTATGTACTATGTACACGTCTTTCAAATAAACTTATGTTCTGTTCTGTTCTGTTAAATAACACGTCGGTCGCCATAATCACAATTTATAGAACGTGGCGAGTGTAGAAGTCGTATGTACATATACTAGTAACCAAGACAAATATTGAATATGAGGTGTATAACAAAACATGTAATGCACTGTTGGGGTGTGATGTTTGTCGTATTACACCCCGGTAAATAATCTTGAATATCAGACACTCTGATGCGGAGCTATCTACGTAGCAAGACTCTACAGCAGTAGACTAAACTGAAATATTTCAAATGGTTCCGATTTATTTCATAATAAGGTCGTCAGAGCTAAAATAGATAAACCTTCAAATGAAATCTTCTCATGAACCAATGAACATATTTTCATCAAACTTACTCTGTAGGTTCCTGGCATGTCCCATTCTCAAGATTGTCCATCGGATTCTGGGTGATTGCACAATGTGGCTGCCAGAGCTAAAAGTAGAAAAACCTTCAAATGACTCAGTCTCATGAACCAATGAACATATTTTCATCAAACTTGCTCTGTAGCGTCCTGGCATGACCCTTTCTCGAGAGTGTTCAAATGGTTCTGGTTTAATGCACAATATGGCAGCCAGAGCTTTTATAGAAACAAATTAAAATTAGATATTTTTAACTTTTGAACAATTATTTCCAAACTTTGATACATAGTGCTAATGTATACATTTGATGTGTTCTCTATATTTTCTCAATAAACTTAATACTTATCAACTGATTTTATTCTATTTCTCTCCTATATTAAACTAAAAATTGCAATAATTACTTGTTTTAATGACTACAGTTTAAGATCACAATTTTTAAGATGCCATTATCAGATATAAAAAACTACCACTTGAAGACTTTTCCCTTTGAATTCCAAATTTAACATAAAAGCTGGAAAACGGTTTTTGAAACGTGGTTAAGGACTTTTTTTGAGAGGTTTAGTAAAACCATTGTGTAAATAAAAGTCGTAGTACTTCATTCACGAATCCTTTTACAACAATTCTGATTTCGTAATCGTTTATTAAACTTCTTATACGTCGTGACTTGATATTAAATGTCTTTGTTGACATATATTTTATATTGCTTATTTATCATATTGCTCTTCAGTTTTAAATGGAAAATTAATATATTGTATCCCTATATTAGAATAATGTTATATAAACAATTGGGCCCATTTATGTTATCTGAGGCATTACTAAAACAAATACTGAATTAATATATACACGTTTCTGTTAAAATGTCCATTCTATTGACTTTGTTCTATACATATACATGACGACAGGTATCGAGTGATACATGTATAAGTAGTATACACAGGGGATTGTCACGAGTTATCCCCCTTTATCCATTTTACATATCTATAGAAGGAATAACGGGAGATAACTCTAGAAGGCATAAAGGGAGAGAACTCGTGACAATCTTATGTGGTTCTACATAGTAATTATGTTCTGTGTAATGCAAGTCCTTTAAAGCCTCATTCAGCTTATCAGCATTGCTCAGTAGTATGCTTGCAATCCCTCTAAAAAGGAACCAGCCAACGTTTAACACGCTGTCTAAACCACTATACATCTACTATAGAAGGGAAAGGAACTCCAAAATGGATAAAGGGAGATAACTCGTGACAATGTTCTAACCGTCCACTAATTTCAACAATGGAGTCTCCTTCTGGACTCATAACCAACTTATGAACTTACAGGAGGCTTTGTTCATGTCATGTTTAGGACAAATTAGTAAGTTTTATTTGAATGGTTAGTAGAACGTAATAAGTTTGTCGTTTACAGTTATAAGAGTTTGTTTGGAGTTTGTCCATCAAGCTGTCGAGGTGGGAAGATACCCGAATATCAACAATTACTGAAAAATATTAAACTTGCGCCATTTTGGAAATATGTTTCGCCGTCTTGTATCCATCTTTTCATCGTGCATTTGGAGCTTCCCGGGCAATATTGTGTATCAATACTGGGTTGAATACGAGTTTATGTCAACAACTGAAATATATGAAATCCAATAGTTACATTGGATGTCATTAGGTTTGCGTAATCACTAATGGGGTTGATGTTGGTCAATATGATGATGTTTGAGTTTTCTTTATGAAATTAAACATCGCATTGATCGGAATCACATTGTACGTGATAAATCAATTTTCTCTTCAGTCCATCAAAACAAAGCCAGCTCTCTGTATCTTGTCTCCATATAGCTGAGCTACATTCCAATCGGCAAACTTCGGGTTCTTCCGTAATCTACAGGAATCTGTCGTTAAACAAAAAGGACCAGAGGTATGCCGATTGAGGTACATCCGATGTATAATACAAAACGAGCTGACCCGTCACCGTGTAATTTTAATGTACATTATCATAAACTTGAGTGAGTTTTGATAATTTTAAACATTAAATAACGGTTGTCCAAGTAATTTGAATGGTGAAAAAATATAAATGAAGTACTAATACGTCAGAACAGTGGGGTTGTCCCAATATAGTTTGTGAAACATTCTGCAAACACGCTTGTTTGTTGCCAATGCTGGTTTCACAATAAATATATTTCATCCGCCAATAATTAAAAAAGGAAATATGTTAGAACAAAAATAGACGGGTATGTAAAAAATGCTATCTACATTAAATCAAGTCATTAATGTGCGTTAAACTTATCAAACACATTATTTTGTGATAAATCACAAGTTCGCCGTCGGCGTTCATATTTATTCTTGTCAGTGTGTCAAATAAGGTTCAATACCGCACATAAATATCGAGGCATTATATATATACGCATTAGAAGACGTAACCAGTACATGTACTTAGACAATAATCGCAGAACAATTGAGAAACCTTAATCATGTCATTCGAGTGGCAGTTCAGATTACGAGCGTTCCTATATTTTGAACCTTCACAAATGATATTTATTGAACTGTGATCGACCTATCAGTTGTTTAAAGACACAACTAGCGTTTAGCGGTATCACGCGACTCTATTGCCGAAGAGAAAACGCTCAGCATGGACGTGAAAGTTTGGATTTTACTTTTTGGGCTTTTACCATTTGTAAGAAGTCAAAATATTTCTTACGTAAAAGCGCTAAGAACTTATCTTTTCACGACAAATGACTATGATAAAAACATTCGACCTATAGAGAATCAGTCTTATCCTATGGGTAAGTGATTTATGAGTGGTATTTCGAAAGTCGTAGATTTTGTTTCATTTTCTTTATTCATTTATCAAATTGTAATTTTAGTATACATTTTGTAACATTCGAATAATATACCGGTATCTTTAAATACACAAAACGGTATGGGTAGTGTACGTGACAATATATCCTTCATTTACTTACTAGTAATCATAAGAAAAAAAATGTAATTGCGCTTTACTTTAACTTGATTTACATGTTTCTTGCAAACCGAGTTTACTTGATATATAATTTGTACTGCTATCTTGCCAAATGCATTGTTAATTTATGTACAAATTACAGTAAAACCTCAATAATGCGACCACCATTTGTACCCTTGAAAACTGGTCTTATTATTGAGGTGGTCTTACTATTGAAGTAGAATAAATAGCAAAATAGTGAAAAATGGACTTGAATTTTTTTTGTTCTTAATTTTGAGGCCTTCTTATTATTGAAGCGGTCTTTAGGTGATGTATTAGTTTAGTATTGTCTTTCAATTTTAAACTTATTTATTTTATATTGATTGTGAAACAAGTTATTACAAGTCACGAATTAATCACACTCGATTACTTCTTCCAGAGTTTCTGACCAGTTCTTGCTTCTTATTCAGGGAATGTAGAGATCATACGAGAATCTCGCCCATTACGGGATTCCCACCACAGGATATTGTCACGAGTTCTTTCCCTTTATTCCTACATACTATAGAAGGGATAAAGGAAGATAACTCGTGACTATCTCCGTGATTCTAACCCAATATCCTCTGTTCCGAAGTATTGCCCTAAAAGCGAATGAATATCACTATCTTAGGTCAGTTATTGTATACATATATACACTAAAATCATGATTGAATTATTATTTATGCCATTTTAATCATTTTACATTAAGGGCACTTCTTACAAAATTAATCACCTTTAGTCTTTTGTTGTTAACCTCATAAGAATGATTAAAATAGCTTTTCATAGCTGCTTTGTATAAATATATACGGCATAGCGAAACATCGATATAATTTGTGGACTAAATAGACACGACATCAAGTTAAAGCTTTTAAAGCTAATGTTAACACTAATGAAGTGTATTTGCATTTTGTGAGTAAGATTAAAACATAACAAAGTAATGTATCAAAATGGTGTGGAGAGTACAGACACACCTGTAACAACTTTATACTCGTTTCTTTGATTCTTTAAGTGCTACTTGTAAGTCATATTTTGTATCAAACAAATCGCAACATATTGTTCCGTATACTGAACTAAGTCAAAATCAAAGTCACAGTCGTATTAAGGCACTTATGGGTATTACTTTTTTCTTTGTTATACGTTATTAAATACTTAAACGTGATATTTGTGTTTCGTAACGTATTATTAAGACACATGTTGGAAAGTCGATCAGTTCATAAATTAATGTTAACAATATAAGGGTGTAAAAAGCTCCGGTAATCGTTGTTCAATTCTGGTAAATTATGTTCACTTCCAGTAATTTGCGTTTACCGTCATTTTCTTCTGATTTTTGATATACAATTAGAGCATATATATACAGTATCTCTTTTAAGCTACATTGTACAAAGAGATTGCAAAAATATTGCCCAGTTCGGCGCAGCCGTACTAACATGGTTTGTTATTTGCATATCAGTGTTGTATAAACCAATCAAATCTTACGTTAACCACCACGGCAATTTCTCTTCAACCAGACAACGTTTGTAACCTTGACGCAGATTGGTTGATCTTTCGATAAAGGGTACAGTACCTTACCGAAATCCGCTGATACTAAAACCAATTTAACGACATGCGGGGTACATGTTGGGGTAACAAAAATGCCTATAAGTACCTACGTGTACATGGTGACTGATTACCTTATAAACAAAAATAACGAACGAACAAGAAATCCGCTGAATTTCGGTGAATTTACCGAAATCCATTTTGGATCTGGAATGACCAGCAATCGTAACATCTCGGCGTTTTTTTTATGTTGCACAACAAATCTTAACCTTAACAGTAATCTTTTTTCAAGATACGAGTATTTCTTGTTACATATATTTCTTTTTGGTCCATCATTTGTACTTATTATTAATGAAATATTTGTTTAAATTATACCGAACAGATGTGACAGTCCAATTTGTGCTCAACAATGTAAACGGATTGGACGAGTTAGAGGAAACCATGACAACAACTGGTTATCTAATCGTTACCTGGGCTGATGATCAACTTACCTGGGATCCAGCAAATTATGGGAACATTTTTACCCTGTTCTGGCCACAGGTGAGAGCTTTAAGCTTTATTATTTCATTTAGCCCATTGAAGTATCACTTAAGAACAAACGTTTTTAAAATCGTATTTATTTTACATGGATTGGTAAATAAGTTCTAACAACTAACACAATCAATCTCGGGGATACAAAACCACATTAAAACTATTAGGCTTCATAATGATTATGACAACAACATATTAATACTATTCATGTATCACTCTTGATTTGACCAGTCAATAGCCTGTATGTTAAATAAACGATTTCACGAAGACGTTTCTGTAATATTGCCCCTGATATATTCTATTACAGTAATTGTCGTGATCGTAATTATATAGTCGTTGTTCAATAACATGTGGTTTATTACGTAATGGATTACATGTACATTTGTATTTGTTATTCTGGCCAATCAGAGATCGTTTATTTATATTTAAGTTTGATTTCTTTATTCGTTACATTCAGAAGAAATATTGTAACAAAGACCTTAAATACAATGTTTAGGCCTTTGATTGTAATTATTTCAGAGCCAAGTATGGACGCCAGAGATCGCGTTGAAGAATTCATTTGGGAATTTTGAAAACCTCGGCTATGACTCATTAAATTTAAAAATATATTTCTTGGGTTTAGTCGCTTGGTATCCGCACCAGGTATGTGTATTGTTCATGTATAAGTTGTCGTCATCATCTCCATGTCTATAAGGATCAATACAGTAACCTCGATAATGGAACCACCCTTGGTACCATTGAAAACTGGTCTTAATATCGAGGTGGTCTTAATTTTGAGATGGAATAAAGAGCAAAACAGTGAAATGGACTTGTGTTCTTAATTTCGAGGTTGTCTTATCATTGAAGTCGTCCTTAAGTGAGGTTTTACTGTATATACTATTCCACTTGCATTGTCCGTACAATTTTTACATTTTCTTGGAAGTGATCTAATGGAGTAATCTTTGGCCCCACCAATAAAATCTCGACGCTTGTTATGAGAAATTTTCACAAGGCAGTTTCATTCTGATATTGCTTACTGTATTGTATTTTTGGAAACGTGTAATCGATGACACAGGTTGAAATTCGGAGAGTTAATCATCCATCAAACCCATAATTTATCGCGTTTTAAAGATTAATATTGTAAAGGTGATGCGGTGTATTGGGTAGGACGCAGAACTTGCAACTGAAGCCTTCTTGGTCAAAATTACCTAACACCTCATAGAAGGAAATAGAAAACACCATTCTAAATATAAAACTGGCAGTGAATTGTCGCTGTGCTGACTAACTTGCTGGCAGCGAGCGAGTGAGCGACCACACAACACCAAGCCACACTTCACAACATGACACTACACAGGATTTCAATACAAAGCCTGACATATAGGGAAAAGGTGACTTGATATTAAGTATCGAATTTAACGAGGTACAATGTATATGAACAATAATCGTTGAAGACTTACATTGTATGTGATTCCAATTATTCGTTTGTTGTTATTTAATTTAATATACTCACACTTTCTGTGTAATTGTAGGTATTTGTCACAACATGTACCATCAACGTTAAATACTTTCCCTTTGATAGACAAGTGTGTCAAATAAAATTGACTTCCTGGAATTATGGTACAAGTCAGGTGAGTAATATACATATAGGGATAGGGGGTGTTATTCATGAATGAACGAGAAGTGAAGTACATCCAACAGGATGTGAGTTACAGCGAACAGGATATAGTTAAAGCAACATGAAGTGAGTTAAAGCAAAAAGGTGGTGAGTTACAGCGAACAGGTGGTGAGTTACAGCAAACAGGAGGTGAGTTACAGCAAACAGGATGTGTGTTAAAGCAACATGAAGTGAGTTACAGTGAACAGGAGGTGAGTTACAGCGAACAGGTGGTGAGTTACAGCGAACAGGTGGTGAGTTACAGCAAACTGGATGTGTGTTAAAGCAACATGAAGTATTTTACAGCGAACAGGAGGTGAGTTACAGAGAACAGGTGGTGAGTAACAGCAAACAGGTGGTGAGTTACAGCGAACAGGATGTGTTTTAAAGCAACATGAAGTGAGTTACAGCGAACATGAGGTGAGTTTTTACAGCGAACAGGATGTGTGTTAAAGCAACATGAAGTGAGTTACAGCGAACAGGAGGTGAGTTACAACAAACAGGAGGTGAGTTACAGCAAACAGGATGTGTGTTAAAGCAACATGAAGTGAGTTACAGCGAGCATGAGGTGAGTTACGGCGAACAGGTTGTGAGTTACAGCAAACAGGAGGTGAGTTACGGCGAACAGGTAGTGAGTTACAGCGAACAGGAGGTGAGTTACGGCGAACAGGAGGTGAGTTACGGCGAACAGGAGGTGAGTTACGGCGAACAGGAGGTGAGTTACAGCGAACAGGAGGTGAGTTATAGCAAACAGGAGGTGAGTAACAGCAAACAGGTGGTGAGTGACAGCAAACAGGTGGTGAGTAACAGCGAACAGGTGGTGAGTAACAGCGAACAGGTGGTGAGTAACAGCGAACAGGTGGTGAGTGACAGCAAACAGGTGGTGAATAACAGCAAACAGGTGATGAGTCACAGCGAACAGGTGGTGAGTAACAGCAAATAGGAGGTGAGTTACAGCGAACAGGAGGTGAGTTATAGGAAAAAGGAGCTGAAATATAAACGCACAGGTGGAGAGATACAGCGAACAGGAGATATGTAACAGCAAACCGGAGGCTAAATATATACACCCATCAATTGGAGATAGGATAAACATGTGAAATTTATTCTCTAGATATACCATCTCCTTAGGCTTGGTCCACCTTGGAAGCAAGATCGAAGGTTCGAATTCCGGTTGTTGTCCGTTCCGATAAGGCCAGTTGGTGTGTCATCAGCTAGTTATAATACTGATATTAATGATAGGAATTAGGAAGCAAATATTCTCAGACAGGTCTCCCATGAATCTGAAATGGCTTATCATTTAAATAGGGATGAACCTGTACATTTATTTGAAAATGTCATTCATGTAACTCCTTTCAGATGACGTTTAACAATGAAAGTAGTATAGACATCTCAAGATACCAAGAAAGTCCATCTTGGACACTGGAATCCACTTCGTTAAACTTCATTGCCGACAGCCACGAGCCGCAGATTAATTACATCCTAACATTGAAACGAAGGGCTTCATACACAATTGTGAGCGTCGTTCTACCAGTATGCTTATTGGCCATCCTAAACCTGTTGGTGTTTAGCCTTCCAGGAAGCAGCGGTGAGAAGGTAAGCTACGCCGTCACCGTGTTCTTGTCCTTGGCCGTCTTTCTGACAATCATTGATAGCTCATTGCCCAAAAATTCACAAACCGTTCCTGTATTCTCTCTTTATATGATGCTACTGGTGGTACAAAGCACAGTGATCACAACTCTAGCCATTATATTGGTAAAAATGCTTACAAACGATGAGTTAGGAAAGCCTGTTCCTTGGTTGATGGTCAAATTTACCGAAATGATGGAATTTAAATGTCGTAAGCGTGTAATACAGAGCAACAAAGTGACTGAAGTCTCTATAGGCAAAGATGGAATTATTAAAGCTATGGACAACATTCTTGGAGACAATCCAGGGGACACAGACCAGGATGTAACATGGGCCAGATTGGTTAGAATGTTAGATCGAATCTTTCTGTGGTTTTTCACATTGACATTTGTTGTTCTCACAGTCGTATTTGGAGCGATCGTGGCGTCTTAAACACCTGCTCCCTCCCCCGAATAAATAAAGCAATTCACTATTAGTTATACATGTACAGTTAAACCTCACTTAAAGACCCCCTCAGTAATAAGACTGGTCCACTTCAATATTAAGAACACAATTTTCTAGTCCATTTTCACTGTTTTGCTCATTATTCAACCTCAGTATGAAGACCAATTCAATACAAGACCAGTTTTTAATGGTCGCAGGGGTGTTATTTATTAGGTTTTACTGTATTGTGTGTCGTGCTTATAAATACTGTGTATACCCATGTGAAACAGGTTAGGAAACGTCCGTTTTTTCACAAGTTATAACATTTGATGGTGAAATAATTGTGTTAAACTCAATATCAGTAAACAAAATATTCTTTTTTAAAAGATTTGAAATATCAGTGTCAATTATATTGCTTATTGCAAATGTTTCATAACTTTGCAAAAAAATATTTGAACTGGAATAGACTTGGTCCTGCCTGAATGTATACAACATTTTAATGGCTTTCTGTGTACTGTTGCAGTGAGTTTGGATTTCATATGTACTTTTAAGTGTTCTGCTGAAATTTTATAGCAGGCTTTCTGTTCAAACTCTTGTTCTTTGTGACATTCAAATTACATGTATTTCTACATTCATTGTCTTCTGTTAATGTGTTTCTTTATGACTTAACATACGTAGGATCGCAGGAGATTGTCATGAAGTATTTCCCCATATCCTCGTCTACAGTATATTCTAAAAAAGGGGCAAAGGGGAAGAACTCGTGACAATCTCCTGCGCTTAGGATATCATTTATTATGTGTAATTTTGGCTTATTTACTGTGATATTTTTGCTTTGAATACATATTTATTGCATTTTTTATCGCAGAAACACTTTTTGTTCCACAATTTCATGTTCTGTTGACAATTAAAGTAACATTTATGAAGAAGTCTTATCAGTTGATGTATCAGTGAAGCTGTAAATGAAAATACTTGTACACGTATAGATAGTTCCAGCATTAACAATATTTACCTCCCTTGTTCTGAATAGTCGGCCATATATTGATAGACAAATGTCCTTAAAGTTGATAGGGAATATAATTTAAACGATGATAAACTAATCAGATACAAAAACAAATTAACTTATACATTATGCTCATGTGGGCAGTTGGCTCAGTAAGTTGAAAAAATGTGGTTGTCACATGCAAATTCTCTTGGTATTTTCTGTTTTCACATACTTGGAAATTACTCCTATATGGTCTTATCAGTTTTGCCTATCAAAATGGCCGATGATCGAGAACAAGGGAGGTAAATATTGTAGGTTTTTGAACTTTCTATTGACAATGGAAATGGAGATTAGTATGAAGGACATTCCCGTGCATGTGAGATCTACACCATTTTCAAATATTATTATAGTTAGGTTGCATGGTCATATGACAGAACCAGTGTTCCTGGCTGGGTTACCATTCAGTGCTGACCTGTTATTCTACAAATTGTTTCCCCTCCTCTTAAAATATGAACCAATCATATCGTCTGATTTCTTGCATATTTAAATAACGTGTTAACGTGTTGCATATACAACCTTTGATTGGTCTGAAATGTAGGTCAAACTCAATATTATACAGCAACGCCGAAAATATGACATATTGTATTCACATCAAAGTAACGTATTCTTTACATATGCATTTCTTTCATAGAGTTTGTTAGGAACTTAAAAAACCAATGTATGGCCAGACAATAACCACAGTACAGTGACACATCTCTTAAGCTGCCCTCTCTTGAGCAACAACCACTCTTTGGTAGTGTCAGTTTATTAGTAATAGCAATGTACATGTATTTATTATCAATCTAACTTCTCTAGAGCAACAACCCCTCAACAGATGCCACAATTTGCATCTCTCAAAGGGTGTTGATATAGAGAGGTTAAATTGATAGTAAATGCATGTACCTGTCTTGAAAATGGACTTTTTGGTTACTAATACAGGTTTTGTCCTGACACAGCTCATATATATTTTTTGAGTTATGGAATAAACAGCCAATAATAGTAGCTGCAATGTATACTAGATTGTGACCTACTACTATCAATGACGAGACTGACTGTTTAAGCATTTCCATTTTACAAGGACTAAAATATCTAACTAAAGAAACATCTCAATTTGAGAAATGTTTATGTTGTTTTATTTTTGATTCTGTATATTGATATAAAAATACATCTATATGTATATACATGTATAACAAAACAAATGAAACAACCTAAACTATTTACCCAGAAACAAAAAGCTGAAACGTCATTATTAGCACTAAACTACAACATGTAGATCTGATTTGTGTTGATGCTGCTTTACTAAAATTGCAACTTTGGTACCAAAATATCTTTAAAATATATACAAATATAATTATATCACACCAATTCTATTTTAACAGACAAACTAGATTGCTGTTTTAAAGCAATCTTCAACATGGCACAATTTAATGTTATATGCCCACTAGTACTGTTACATTGGCAACACATGTATATCTGCAAAGATTCATGAGCAGACCTATCAGGTGTACAAGATCTAAATAAATCAGATAAAAATATATTGGTTAAATAAATGTTTCAAAGCTATCCAATAGAACACTGAAACCTTTTTACACTCTTAATAGTAAGAGAAACATTTATGTTCAAAATGTCAATTTCTCTTGATTCAGAAACAAGATGGCAGACATTGCAAAATTGTTATCACTGGTTTGATCTCGGAAGAAATCTCGCAGCTTGCGAGAGTTCAAACAAATCTACATTCACATAGTTGAATGTAACCAATCCATGGTTTATATGTCCATGATCGACTCAATGTAAATGAACATCATGCATTGCACCAAAAGAAAAGTCCTCTAATAGTACCTTACTCTTTTCAACATAATAAAAGGTTAAAAGTTTTGTTTAAAAATTCAAAATAATACAAACGAAATACACAGAATAAACACCAGCAGTATGACATAAATATCCTTGCAACAATACTGATTTAACAACAAACATAATCAAATGGTACTATTAGAATAACATAGTATTAGATGTAAATTAAACAAAAGCGACTGTTGACAGGGGTTCTGCTGCTATGAGGGACGTTATTGTGTGATAAAAGAATCAAGGGGTGATATATAAATACAAAATGTACATGTAGATGAAATCTTGAATTCAATAAAGTGTACAGGGCTACAATATAAGTTTAATTGCAAATGCATTGAAGTTCAGTCAGATGTTTAAAAATCCTCTATATTTCCGTTGTTACTGGAGCTAGTAATTTAAGGCATATAGTTGTTTGTACCACAGTATTAGAGGGAACACCCCATACACGGTTCATACAGCATGTCCCGAAAAAATCAAGTACTTTTCAAGTACTTTTCTCCCATTATCAAGGACAAGAAATGTCGATTTTTTTTTAGTAGAGAGAAGAAGAGATCCAGTGTATTTTTCAAGTTTAACCCCACGAGATGGCCATCCCTGCAGCACAGATAACATTACACATCAAGAAAATTACTTTAAGAGGGTAAAGCTGGCATAAAGCCTGTTGAGTACTGTACCATACTATCATACCATCGCCTACTAGGTGGTAGGCCCCGTCGAAGATAGCTCGGTCATTTTTTCGTTTTTTTCATCATTGTTAGTCTGTTTGTTATTTCTTATTCCCTTTTCCATTCGCAGCTTACAAAAACTCATAGGCTTTTTTTTCAAAATTCAAATAGAATCTAGTTTTCAATGAGTTTTTGGCTGTTACAAATTCAAGTAGTTTTCAAGGAGTAGGCATCAAATTCAATAATTTTTCAAGACCTGTGTGAACCTTGACATAGCAATCCAGAGTAGACGCATTTAAAATACCCTACACCATAAAATCATATTGTTCTCTTTTTTCAAATTATCCAAATATACAAGTACTGACCATTTAGAACATTGACTGTTCAATTTTCACACAGTGAACACAACAGCTTATTATCACATAATGTTATTTCAAGATTTCAAATTCTGCTCCAAGAAATGAAGAATTTTCTTCCATGAATCTTCCTGAGCATGGGCATGGGTTGTAGTCCACCCTCCAGTCATCATTGGTATTTCTGAATGTAGACAAAGTATAAATAGTAATGATCAATCAGTTCAGTGTATGACCCTCCGAACAAACACTTGATATGATCAAACAAAATACACTAGAAACTGTTAAAAAATATTTAATAATGACCCAATCATGTCACTGTCAGATGTAAATCCTAAGTTACATTTTTATAAACCAATAAGAATTCCCTCCCTTCTATCAAACCAACAAGAGTTTCCTCCCTTCTATCAAACTAACAAGAATTCCCTCCCTTCTAGCAAACCAACAAGAGTTCCCTCCCTTCTGTCAAACCAACAAGAGTTCCCTCCCTTCTATCAAACTAACAAGAGTTCCAGGAAGAATGGACATCCTAGGCTGGTTGGTTTCGCTGTAATAAACAATTAAGAGGTTGCTAGCTGAATGTTGAAACAGTTGGCTTGTGATTGTGATGTTCAGTGCGACCTCTCCAGAGCAGCAATATCTTGAGCAACAACTATAACAAAATTATCAATTTTCAAGCATCAAACCCAGCACTATCAATTAACCTCTCTAGAGCAACAACCTCTCAAAAACAGCCAAAATTTGTGTCTCCAAAAGTATGTTGCTCTGGAGAGGTTGCAAGTTACCGTAAGATCATAAAATTAGTTCATACCGTGATATTTCTCTGGAACAAATTTAAGTGAACTAATTCTTTTCTTTCCTGCTACAATACTTCGAATATGAGGAGTGTAAGGAGGTTCGATCATGTGACCCGCACCAGGGTAACTGTACATTTGAATATTAGATTTATACTCATCAGGGCAGTGCTCTACAAAATATGGATGCCACTTTGGATGCACTTGTTTATCATCATCTCCACATATCATTAAAATCTTTGCTCCATGCTGCCACGCCTACAAAAATCAAGTTACATTTTGTGCAAATGAGTTAAGACTGAAACTCGGACTTAGACTTTAAATTCGCAAAAGGTTAAAGTGACCAGCCGTTCATTTTCATTAATTCCAAACAATGCAGTTTTGTTTAAATAATTGTTGTTCCCTACTCTTCACTTCTAGCCACTCACATTTCTGCCAATTGTTATCAAAATTTGTATGAGCAAGTAGAACATTAATTTTATAATAGTAAAGTCTAAGTCTGATTTTCAGTCTTAAAATGTAAAAAAAGAGCTGGTTAGATAAAGAGAATAGTCTCTGTTTGTTTGTTTGTTTGTTTGTTTGTTTGATCGGGTTTAACGCCGTTTCTCAACGATATTTCAGTTATATACGGCGGCCGGTTCACCTAACCAGTTTTTCCTGGACTGAAATCTAACCAGTACTAACTTACCCTTCCACAAGGACCCGGCAACTTCTCCACATGAGGAGAAAAATCGACATTTTTGTCAAATTTTCATGGAAGGGTATAACCTGCCGCGACCGGGAATCGAACCCGGATCGCCGGGTTACAAGTCCAGCGCACTAACCACTGGACCACGGCCGCGGCTAGAATAGTCTCTTAAGTTAGTAACAACTGTAAGCAATAATGGATTAAATGTTCAAAGACCAATGATAAGAAATGAGATTAGTAACTTGATATGCACACATCTATCACGAAACTACATCTAATAGTATCAGATAGACACACAACATATATTCTTAACCTTTATACAGTCAACAAAGCTGATTTATACCTGAAACTATAAACTTTCATACTGTTGTACATGTACTAAACAACTTCTCAATGGCAATATAATAATACGATATATTATAAATTCGTATTCTGAAAAAAGACAATTGCTATATTACACGCAAAACTAGTCTATACAAAAGTTTGAAAGCCCCTCTATATGACTCATGCTTTCAAAATAAATTGCCTGGCAAAAAAGAATGTGAATTTGAATTAAAACAAGAAATGAAATAAATAACGACAACAGATATGACAATGTATCAGCTAGGTATCAATAGGGTCACAAAATTGCTATGGCTACACACAAGATTTAGCCTTGTAAAACATACATCAATCTATTATGATTGCCAGCACATTCATTATTAGTGCAGACTTTTATGGCAGATACAATTTCTCAAATAGGCCACTATACATAAACTGCTAAGGATTATTTCCTTAGGGTAGCATAATGCCAGCATTACATATTTTATGCAATTAATGTATGTAAAGGATTACAATCGGTAAGGATGGACATGATTGCCAATGATTTTTTATTTCATAGAATTTGACTTAATTTGCAACTAATAATAATTAAATCCTAATTTCTTCTAAGAAACGCCGTCACTGTAGAACACTAGGCATAAACTATAGAATGTGACACTTTCTGACATGAAAAACGTTGATGTAATGAAACATAATGTCATTCCACTTTTGTCATCAAAACGTTACATCAGAAAAGCCTCCCTCTGACATCTGTCAAAATCCCACTTTTGTTTGATGACTTAAATCAGCTATTTTTGGTTTAGAAACAGTCAATATCAAATTAACAGAAGATCTTCTTGTAATATGAAACGCATCTTGCTGGTATGAAACTACCATAGAGCCATCTGAGAAGTGATAAAAATGTAATTCCTTTTTTAAATATAAATTTGAAGGCAACATGAACAATTTAAAGTGGAGATAAAAATCAAACCATTAACTTATTATGGCCATCATTAGAAAAATCAAAATCAATACCAGCATTTTGAACACTTTCAGACATATGGGACATTAAGATACCGTCTCCCTTGGCCGAGTGGTTAAGAAATTGAAGGTTCGAATCCCGGTAGGGGTTCATTCTGAAATGGCCGGTTGGTGAGCAGCCAGCTAGTTAAATAATGGTTAACTTGTGCCAACCTGCCTGGTGCCTGTTATTAAAGGACAGGAATTGGGAAGTAAATGCGCTCAAGAAGGTAGGTGTCTCATATGTCAGAAATGACTGGCCCTTAAGTAGGGGTGACACTATAATAAAAACTTTAATATATGGGCCAGTATTGCATGAAGCAAAGTGTTTTAGCTGTTTACTTACGGGAATTAAATTCGGATAGTCACAATCAAAAGCAGCAGAGATATCAAATCCTTCCTCTGTGTGAAATACCCTGTCTTGATTTGGCCTGAAATATTACATAAATAAATAGGGTTCTGTATCTGCCTGTTGCTAGGCAGACAAATGTAATGTGTAACAATACACAAAGTTACCTGCTTGTTGCTAGGCAGACAGATGTAATGTATAACAATACACAAAGTTACCTGCTTGCTGCTAGGCAGACAGATGTAATGTGTAACAATACACAAAGTTACCTGCTTGTTGCTAGGCAGACAGATGTAATGGGTAACAAACACAAGCTTGTGAATACTTCCTGACTGAAATAGGGGAATTTTACAAATGCCATGAGATATGAAAATACTTGTGGATAATGATACAATAAGAAAATTGTCAGCTTTTTTACATCACTGCTTCAATAAAAGACGAAGTAAATTGAAAAGAAAAACGGTGTAAGCAAGGGTCACATTAAAATGACATTCATAACATGCATTTTTAAAGGTGCGATAAATATCTACAGAAAAGAAAAACTAATGCTATGTTGTATATGTAACCAATGTCTAATTTAGAGATAAGCATTTGTACAGATTTTGTGGGTAAATTGAATGCTTGAAATTTGTAAGTCAGCTCAGACATATATAACATGCAATGTTTGATTGACAATCTCTATGGAAAATGAACAATTATTCTTATTGTATGTTGTAAAATGACTACAAAAAGATGAAAACCACAAATTGATATTATATTACTTAATTAAGAGTGCATGACATTCGTATACTAGCAAGCACTTTTCATCACCTTTGATCAATTAGCTGATCTTTATAAATGCAGCATAATATATTCTGTGTTTAGAATTGGTGGTACTGATGCCGCGAAAACTGGGTAGTAACCACAATTGAGTTAAAATAACTAAATATAGAACAAAATTAAACTCCTGCCAATGACCATATGAATATAAACGGTAAACAAGAACTTTCTTGAAGAACTTTCTTGAAGAAAGATGGTTTTTTGAAGGTTAAGATTTGTTGTGCAACATATAAAAATGCCGAGATGTTACGATTGCTGGTCACTCCAAATCGAAAATGAATTTCGGTAAATTCATCGAAATTCAGTGGATTTTGGTAATTTAACATACCGGTACCCTTTATCGAAATGTTAACCAATCCCCATCAAGGTTACAAACGTTGTTCGGTTGAAGAGAAATTGCCTTGGTAGTTAACTTAAGATTTGCTTGGTTTACACAACACTGATATGCAAATAGCAAAACCATGTTAGTACGGCTGCGACAAAAAAAATCTTAAATCAAGCCAACCATATTTCATCTGTGGCATTGTCATCAGGATTCACATCCACTTCTATTCCAATACCATTTACATTCACAACTGTACGTATCTGGAATGACATGTCGAATAACGTAAAACAGTCATCATGAAAAATTGATACGGACACCGATATCAATTTTGATTTTGTGTGAAATTAATGCAAAAATCAATAGGATTATTATCACATTAAAGTATTTTACCTGAGGTATCGATGCAGCAAGCTGTAAACAGAGGGTTCCACCGTAACATAAACCAACAGCACCCAATCTATTCTTGTCTACATATTCTTGCTCCATTAACCATTTATAAGCATCCTGAAACCATGCGATTTTGTTTAAACTTATTCGTTTCACACTGATTATGATGCAAGTTCTTACAACATGATCAGTGAAAATTACTGCTCCTTGTGACACAAACATATAAATAGATTAACTGCAATGGAAATTGTCGAAGTGTACTGGAACTTTTGGAGGACAGTGTATATATACTTGATGTATATGCCACATAGGGGACTATGGTTCACTTTTGAAACAGTAACTGGCTTCCGAGATTTCATCCTGAAAAAATGTGATCCTGAAAATGTATGTCACAATGATAACTGTCCCCAGTAGGGCTTTATGATAGGACTTAATGTTCTATACATACACAGTTGGACCTTGTTCATTCAAATTCATCAGGTCTGAAGTTTTACGTTGAATAATACATGGTTTCGATTAGTTAATTTCCTAAGAAGTTATATCGGGACCTGATATTTATTTCAGATGATTCCTAGGATTCGGATAGAAGGTTGTCGTATAAACAATGTCTGACTGTTACTTAATTTCAGAATGCTGTTACCATGGAAACCATTTCTATGTTTAAAAACACTTCCGTATACCTGAATATAGTCCAAATCAGCCGCAATCAAGTAGTCCGGTAAACCTGGTCCATGAATGTATGCTAATGCCATTGTTACATAACCATGAGATGCAACCAGCGCTGCTCTTGTCTCAATCAAACTTACAAGTCCTCCATACATATCAACTAAAGCAGGAAATGGTCCCTTACCTCAAACAGAGTTACGAATAATATGGGTTATACATGTACAACAAATATACAGGTAGATATGGTATTCTACAAGCTTTATTAAATTTATGGGTAGCTTAGAGTGGGACATTTAATCTTGTTAAATTGAGGAAAATACGGTCACCCAAGGCACATCCAAGGTACGAGCAATGCCACATGTGCAAGACAAAGCCTCCACATATAGATCCCAGGGAAACATCAGCACACAGAACACTATGACTAATTGGAGGTTTAGGGGCTAAATCCATGAAGATGGGGCGATAAGAAGTTGTCTGGCCGATCATAGGTCACTTGAATGTGATATGTTTTAAAATACGTGAGTACTTTTTCTGAGAGATAAAACTAAGCACCTTCGGGAACAAACACAGTTCCTTTAAACCTCCCTTCAAGAGGAATTCTCCTAACACTAGGTTTCTTGTAAAACCTTTGAATTAGTGTCTCCGTGACAGGTTTATCTGTTACCCGAGCTTCGGCAATGGAACCTCTGTATACCTGAATGTTTATGATCACAGGTGAGCCAACTTCTTTTTTTACCAATCTTGATGGAGGGTTTGACCTCAGACTCCAAAACAATCCCATAGGTTCTACACCTGGAAAGAGATTAAGAAAACATAAACATATTTCAACATCTAACAAAGAGTCAATAACAACATATATGTTGCAAGACTTTTAGTTAACATAACATACTGTCTGTCAAATAATTACAATTTATCAGGAATTTGTTTCCATTGCTCAGAGCCATAAGCTGACTATCATTTACTGTAAAATTTCTAATAAATGTCCCTTCCCAATAAATGCCTCCTTCCACTCTTGAATTAGAGACGCTCCATTGCAAATTGATAAACAGCTTAGAAAGTTACATGTGAGTTAAACTTTCTTGATGTATAATTGTTACAACACTAACTGGATAGAAAAAATGCATGGAACATAAACCTTCAGCTCTTCCGGCAATAAACCTTACCCTTGGCAATAAACTTTCCACATGGCAATAAACCTCCGCCTTGACAATAAACCTTCACCTTGGCAATAAACCTCTGCCTTGGCAATAAACTTTCCCCCTGGCAATAAACCTCCCTTTCGTAAAATGTACCATTCCCGGAGCAATTATTACAAATTTTACAACAGTCTTCTTCAACACAGAACTGTGAATGTTGGTAGTCATGTGACCTGGTGAATTTTCGCTCAGAGTAATGAAAACAATACTTACTGGATCATCAAAAAAAGAGCATAAAATAATCTTTTTTAGTATCCATGATGAAATTACATCATTGAGCAGGGGGACATTCACACATATATTGTACACACCCTTTTTAATCTTGATTTAGTGTTGGACACAACCACTTAATTTAGTACTTTACCCTGTTTTGTTATTATAAGCAAGGTATAAATAACTGTGATGATCATTTCTATGAAGTGTATACGAGAATATTAAGGAATGTAAAATCTTGCCAATATAACCTGATTTGCAGTAAAAGGTAATAAAACACACTAAAATATGTTTTGCTCCACTGGTTTGATACCCTAGTTACATGGATATACATGCACATGTGTTTTGTATAAACTCTTACAATACATAGGCCTATAACAGGGGTATCAATAAGAGCCGGGAGCCAGAAAAATTACCAAGTAACTTAAGCAACATCACCTGGCTTCTTTTATTGTACAAGATATCATAATTAAGGGGAGTATTCTTCCAGACCCCTGTCAATTTTTTATGATTTCCCTACTAATTTGAAAATAAGTGACACACCTGCTATAAGCAAATCATAGGCAGTGATTTGTATTGAAAATAATTTTACTGCTGTGCCTTTTCAATTGGGATAATAGGCGCGATAAATTCCAAATTTGGGAAAATAAGGTAATGGTTGCTTTGCTTATAAAAAAACTTTTCAGTTGTGTTTGTTATATATATTAGGTGATGTAAGAGCAAATATTCTTTTAGAAAAGGTTAACTACACAAAAAAATAGCTGACAGGCCACGGTAGATGGGAACACTGACATCTATAGCTGACAGGCCATGGTAGATGGGAACACTGACATCTATAGCTGACATGCCATGGTAGATGGGAACACTGACATCTATATCTGACAGGCCATGGTAGATGGGAACACTGACATCTATAGCTGACAGGCCACGGTAGATGGGAACACTGTCATCTATAGCTGACAGGCCATGGTAGATGGGAACACTGACATATATAGCTGACAGGCCATGGTAGATGGTAACAGTGACATATATAGCTGACAGGCCATGGTAGATGGGAACACTGACATCTATAGCTGACAGGCCATGGTAGATGGGAACACTGACATGTATACCTGACAGGCCATGGTAGATGGGAACACCGACATCTATACATACCAATAAAAGTGCCAGCTGTAGATGTGCTGGTGTAGTTATCAGCTCTACCATTCTCATCTGTTTCATAAACACATCTGGATTCAAACTTCATACCATTTTCCTTCAAACTTGCAACAAGAGTCACATTCTGCTTAGCTTCAAGACCAGTAAGTTGAATCCTAACAATCTCGTCCACCATTCCAACAACTGGATTGATAGAAATTGATGGACATCCCACATTGTGTGAAGTACTGGTTGAACACAACTTTGCACCAGCACATAAATGATTGTTAAGAACACCAAGGCGACGCAAAGTTCGATACATCATTTTGACTTGATATTTATAGATGTCTAGGTCTGTAAAATATAAAGCATCTGGCAGATCACATAAGTTTGCTTTCATGATTCTTTTAGCAAATTTACTCATTAAATTTATGCAGTGGCTACAGTGGCCGGCAAGTAATGTTTTTTGCGGCACATCTTTATTGATTTAACTGTACAAATAAGTTGTTTTGTCACAATTCAAAGTTTATACAATGTATAATTATTTGATCAAACAAACAATTGAACCTGATTCTCGTGTTCCGTTATTTATGGTATGCCAATTTCAAAGTATAATATAGTATACGACACGAAAAAGTTTTATCTGTTTATAATTAGTTGTGCCCTCCATTTAGAAAGTCCTGGATCCGCCACTAGGCTATGATTACAAGTCCGTAATCTTGGACTTGTATTCTAGGATAACCGGAGTCCCGTAAAGGCCATTCGTAACAGTTGACAATCAACATTTTTCTGGATGACTGAAACTTAAAACTTAAGTTCTTTGATTAATGTAGAGTTTAACATATATTTACGCCAATAGCATTATTTGGTCTAATGTTGCACTAACGCCTGTAATTGTAGCATATACACTGTGTATTGTGTGTAATACCAGAATCCCATCTTTTGAAGAACGCAAGAATTGAACAATTCTATTTCACAATTCACTTGATTATAATCAACTGGCATTTAAACATGATAATTATGTGATTGAGATCATATTATAATATTTACTCAAATTTATTTTCCATACAAGGAACATATACATTGTAGTTGAATATAGAAAATGTATATGAAAAATATCTAAGGCCATGATAAATTATTAACCAGACAATTTCCCTATCTGTTGGAACTTTCAGTAGTGATGGATAATCGGATAAATTTCATAATCGATTATCCGATAAGTTTGAAAACTCATAATCGATAATCGAATCAGAAATAATCGAAATATTTAGCTTTTTAGTATAAGTATAATGCTGACAGTTTTATTCATTTATACAAATTTATTTATCTCTTTTTTAACTACATTTAACATCAATGGGGTTTTACAGTACTCTTAAATCATAAGAAAATGTTATCATTCAATAAATATTTGACTCTAATGACTAGATGTTTTGTTCATTTGTATTGACTACATTTAAGATTTGAAAGTATTTCCGGGTTTGTAACTTTAAAATTTGAATATATATAATATCATCTTATTGAAATAACACTTCAGTCAAAATTTCGATTATAATCGATTATTGTTGTTCATAGTCGATTGCTGCCGAAGTTGGATGTCTAGCAATGATTTTTCGATTACTTTCGATAATCACGCCATCACTAGCATTTATAACTCTTAATGAAAACAGAATCTTCTGCAATTTTCAATAACAAGAAAATAGTAAAACCTCAATACTAAGACCACCCATGGGAACGATTGAGGTGGCCTATAAGTGAGGTTTTACTGTACTTATAAAGTCCTTCTCTTCTCCATATCTTTTTAAAAATATAGCAGCACTTATCTAAATTCTGGATGCCATTTTAAGGCTGTGTTGACCTTGTCATTTGCAGCTCATATAGAAACATATGTATTTCTATTGTCCCATTTCTGGGGAAATGGCTAAATTTAAGAAATGAGAATGACCATCTTGGCATAGATCACACTAGCGGCTCCAACCTTACATGTTTGTCTGAGTATAAATACGAATATATATAGATATATATACAGAGATCTTTAATTGTAAGATTTTCAAATATATGATTGTGAACTGGTTTTATGTTCAATAACTTAAAAACAAAGACTAAACCCAGTCATTCAAAAAATGACCAAAAAGTTACGCCCCCCCCCCCCCCTAAGACCAAACCCTGGATCCGCCCCTGGATCAAGCAATTGTTTTATAAAGGCCTTCACTAAAGTTCAATAAAATACAAGTCATAAATATATTTAATTTAAACAATAGTGAAAAACATTGCATAGCATAATTTTTAAGACACACTTTATATCACACACAGTCAATGAAAAACATCATACTTAAATTCAATATATAAACCGCATTATCCGAAATAAATTGTACTATCCGAATTATTGGCTAGCAGATATAAGTGCATTAATTAGAACGAAGACAAATTTATAAAATGGTTTGATTTTTTTTTTATAGTTGAGGTACAAAAAGTAAATGAATGATACCGTACGTACCTGGCATTGAAACATGACGCTGAAGTTTGATTAATACAAAATGAAATGCAAAAGTATAAATCGACGGTCGGCATTAATTCTCCCCTATTGAATGAACGTACGATAAATTATTCATTAGGTGGGCGGTATTGTAGTCTGAAGGCGTGGCCTATCCATATTTTGTTGATTCTCCCCATTGAATGTACGAACGTTCTGCATATTATCTGGGACCAATATGTTATTATGAACCGTGTATTATAGTGCATTACAGATTTAAACAAAAGTTTTCTCTCATTTTATCTACATTTATATAAACTCTATAATGAATGTTAACCCGTGTCTTATATGATATTAATAACAAAGATCTATGAACCTGTCATTATTATCTACAGGTACTGTGTACTTTATATGTGGCATTTACTGCTTGAGAAATAACTAAATCGGCATGTCTGCTACCACGGACCTATATACTGTATATAGGTCCATAGGTCCGTGCTGCTACATACTACTTTTATCTCTTAAACAACTACGATAAATAAGGTATTCTTGTTCTTGAAATATACGTTCAACATTGAAACTATACATGATATAATTTCACTCATTCGTCTTAATAACGAAGACACTAGAACAATACGGTTTGTGACCATATTTGCATTGGTAATCTATAATACAACAGTGGTGAGAATTACGAATCAAACACTGAACGTACATTTCCGCACTTCGTAGATAACTACGTGGACATATGTTCAATACGTGATACTCATAGGTAACTACTTTGGTGTACGTTCAATACGTGATACACATATATAACAGGTTGGATGTACGTTCAATACGTGATACACATATATAACAGCTTGGTGTACGTTCAATACGTGATACTCATATATATCAGCTTTGGCGTACTCTCAATACGCGATATACTCATCATATATATCAGCGTGGGCGTACTCTCAATACGTGATACTCATACATAACAGCTTGGGTGTACGTTTAATACGTGATACTCAAAGATAACGCATCGGGTGTACGTTCAATACGTGATATTCATAAATATCCGATTGGGCGTACTCTCAATACGTGATACACATACATAACAGCTTGGGTGTACGTTCAATACGTGATACTCAAAGATAACTACTTGGGTGTACGTTCAATACGTGATACACATATATAACAGTTTGGATGTACGTTCAATACGTGATACACATATATAACAGTTTGGATGTACGTTCTATACGTGATACTCATATATATCAGCTTGGGCGTACTCTCAATACGTGAGACACATACATAACTGCTTGGGTGTACGTTCAATACGTGATACTCAACGATAACTACTTTGGTGTACTTCAATACGTGATACTCATATTTATCAGCTTGGGCGTACTCTCAATACGTGATACTCAAAGAGAACGCATCGTGTGTACGTTCAATACGTGATACACATATATAACAGCTTGGGTGTACGTTCAATACGTGATACTCGTATATATCAGCTTGGGCGTACTCTCAGTACGTGATACTCATACATAACAGCTTGGGTGTACGTTCAATACGTCATACTCATATATACCAGCTCGAGTGTTCCAAGAGTGGATTATACAATGTTATTGTTATCTCTTAAGACAACATTGTCAATTATTACCATTTACATAAGTTACTTGTTTCATCTGTATGGGATATCAGAAATAACAAATAGCCTTGAAATTATATAACTTTACTAGATCTAAATAATGTAAATACATTTATACCATGCGTAACTTGTAAAAATTAACCTGATGCTGACTTCACGATATATTATGCCATTATATTACGCAGAATTTAGCAATGTCGGTCTTTTTCGCTGCTTTGGAGTATGACACGTTATTATTAGTATTAATATTAGCTATCAAAATGGCCGACAATTCAGATTAAGGGAGGTAAATAATGTAGATGTGAGAACTATGTATTAAAAGTCGAGATACTGTCCAAAAACTGATATCAAATAGCCATTATTTATATACTGTTCAGGTTCAGTACCATTACCAAACATGAAACAAGGCTATCGTTATCATAAATTATATAAGACGTTTCGTAAGTTTTGCCATAAATATCCTGATAATATTTTAAAATATGGCACAAGTGTCAAATCTATGTTAGAGACAGGAATTACTATTTTTATGGAGATCCGTTATATGAAATACGAAAAATACATAACAGTTATTACTTTGGGGAGGCAGCGTCTTATGTATGTGTTGTTCTATGTAGCAACTTATTCTCTGTCTTAGCTACGTATTCTCTCTCTTTGATCAGTTATTTGTGAAACTAATTAATAAGTTCATAAGGAAGGGTTACAATCATGACATAATGAGAACTACTACATATAAGACTTTAAGTAAATCAATACTTGTGATCTAAAGATAGTGTGACACATGATTTTGTCATATTTTATCGTTCATGATATTTCATTCACTCTTGTTATATTTGTACTAATTGCATAAGAGTTTTACATTGTTTTGAAATTTTAAATGAATTATTCCCAGAAATTCAACAAATATTACATGAAATATGCATCTGCATTTTTTGTTTATTTGAATACTGTTAACGTAGAAATGCTTATTAATACAGTATTTTGATTATTGCATATGTTGTATGCTTTCATAATTCATGGAATTACACCAACACATGTACAAGCAGTGGTGTCACAATATGCCTGAAGTATACCACGATATATGGCAATACCTTAGCAATATATCTTAATATGTACTATGATATATTGCTTCATTATCCTGAGCTATATCTGTAGATATTTTTATCACTTGAATACTTTGAGTTCTTAACCCTTCAAATGTGTTGCAAAAATCAACATTCATCAGCTGAAACAGAACCAGTATCAATCTCATTTCAGTCTTTAATTAGTAATTAAAATGAGGCTTCCATGACAGGAAGTAATAAGATAACATTAAGTAGATTATTGACTATCTTTTTAAAATTTCTTGATTATATTTTTGAGTTTGTAGTCTGTTATTTTCTAGCATACAGCAGAATAAATGTAACGTAAAAAACGTTACGTTCTTTTCATATTGTGGTACAATTCAGCTTGTAAGTGCATACACAGATCATTTCTTAGCAGCTATTTAGTTCACATAACGACACTAAGCAGCACCACTTTAATAGCCTAAGTTGTTATCTATGGATATCACGTATTGAACCATCCTCGGTACCCAGGCTATTCATAACAGATATGGGCAAACTGACTGTAAAAACCGTACTCATGAATACGTAATGAGGGGAAATCCATCCGCTTAATTGGCCGCATGACACACACCTCATGCGATACGGAAATTGTCGAGAAGTTACGGAGGAAATCGCGGTTTTAAGCAATCCAATGAGATCGTGACTTTCAAATTGCAAACTTTGTTTTCAATGATCGCTGCCATTTTGTCGAATTAGCTGATAGCTCTTCACAAAGGAGATTCTTTCTTTTTGTCATCGTCCTTTTCAATTGCTCGAGAAGTGCGGTCATGCATAACAAAGTATCGCTAGCCAATTTACCCAGGGTATCATATATGTTATGTATAGCCTGAGTACCGATGAGGGTATTGAATGTATGTCCAAGTAGTCATCTATGTGTGTCACGTATTGAACGTACACCCAAACAGATATATACAATGTATGTGTATCACGCATTGAACGTACACCCTAACTGTTATAGCTGTGTATAGCGTGTTGAGCGTACACATAAGCTGTTTCCTATGTGTATCACGTATTAAACGTACACTCAAGTAGTTATCCATGAGTATCACGTATTGAATGTACACCCAAGCTGTTATCAATGAGTATCACGTATTTAACGTACACTAAAGTTGTTATATATGAGTATCACGTATTGAACGTACACCCAAGCTGTTATCAATTAGTATCACGTATTTAACGTGCACCAAAGCTGTTATCTATGAGTATCACGTATTGAACGTACACCCTGAGACCAATATATACATGTATATATATGAGTATCACGTATTGAACGTACGCCCAAGCTGTTATATGTGAGTATCATGTATTGAACGTACACTAAATCTGTTATCTATGAGTATCACGTATTGAACTTACACCGGGAGACCAATATATACATGTATATACATGTACAAATGTATATGAATATCACGTATTGAACGTACGCCCAAGCTGTTATATGTGAGTATCATGTATTGAACGTACACCTAAGTATAGTTATCTGTAGGAAGTGTACGTGCAGTGTTTGATGTGTACGTATCACCACTTTTGTATTACAGATAAGCAATGAAAATATAGTCTCAAACAGTTTTGTTCTAGTATCTATCTATATTTCCGTATTCATAATCAGACTGGCGCGTAGGAAGGTATTGGGCATTGGGGCAGCGGATGTGGTGGTTGCGGCAGGGGTATCCACTCCCGATGAGAAAATTTTAAGGAAATCACCTTTGACAGGCGCAAAATCCATCATTTTTAAATGATATTTTCCGAAACGTTCGTACATGTTATAATCAAAGGGAGAGAATCAACGATTATGGATAGGCAAGGCCTCCAGCCTACAATCACCGCCCACTTAATGAATTATTTATCGTACATTCAACGCGTGCGTACATTCAATAGGTGAGAATTAACGTCTACCATAAATCGACGTCCGGTCGTTAAAAGTAGACTGTTGTTCGGATGTATCGCATTACGCGACTGTTTAATGTATACAATCCAGTATACTGATAAGACATGGGTATCAAATGGTTTACGCTCCAAACCATGCATGTTCTAAAATCGTAATATATATTGCTGCATGAAGTCCTTTATGTCATTAATTGACTCAAATGTGTTTGAGATTTAGAATGAAGAACCTGGGATCAATAATGTATAATTATACTGGTCCCAGGAAGAGCGAAAAAGTTCAAATTCGTGATTCTAGACTTCTCTCCCTTTACCCCTTCTGTAGTATTACATCTACATATACTAGTATAATAATTATACGTGATGAAGGGAGATAACTCTTGAAGGGATAATGAGAAAGACCTCGTGACAATCGCCTGTGGTACCTTCTATAGGCCTACAGAATGTTGATATTTCACAGAGTGGATCAGATAAGGCCTACATGTATCTTTCCGTTTGAGTATGTTGCGTTGTCGGGAGTGCCTGGCGGGGTGACACATTCTACAAGTGCCACCAGTGCATTAACTGAATGTCTGATGTTATCGAACAATTTTATATCAACTATAGAATATAAAAACTACCGAGGAAATTTGTAAATTTTATTGCGTTTCATTTATCAGCAGCAAACGAATAATACAAATTGCCATATCGTCCAAACGAATGCATGAAATAAATACTTTATAATGATATTAAGACACATACGTTTACTGCACAGCATAGGCAGAACCTAGAACCGTTTGTCTTTAGTTCGATCGTTTTAGAATGAAATACTGTAACAATGACATAACATAATAGGTACATGCATGAGTATAAGCGCATTGTATCTGCCCGTGTTAATCCGCCCATATCACTCCGTCCGTAGAGCTCTACTTCTTCATTCCTGATTGATCACATATTCGTTAATCATAGAAAATAAAACATCAAATCACATGAAAATATTTCTATCTCCTATTACATAATCATTGCGTTTTGTTGAATAACAATCCTGCTATTTGTCCAACATTACAGTCTGTTCCATTCGAGCTTCTATTACTGTCACTGAATTCAAACTGGACACCATCTACAATATGAACCCTTTCTCCATCGACCCCCTTATGTGTAGGGCTTCCTTTCATAAGAATCACCACCGTGAATACACGTTTAGTGGGGATTCTAAGAGGTCGAGTTAAATATACTTCATAAGTTTCTTTTATACTGCTAGTAAACAGACTGGCATCGTTTTTTCTTATTTCTTCCCGCGTTATGTCGTCATACACCAATATTTTAAGCGCATATGTTTCCTTTCCGCTCGCCACACCGTATATCTCCACCCCGTATAGGACAATAGGCGCGGTTACGGTGAAAGAAATTGCATCTGGCGGTCCATTCTGCTTCCACTGTCCATCTGTTACCGGAAACCTGTGTACACGTCCATGAGTTGGACTGCGCCTGTTTAACATGACTGGTTCAGCGTTTTCATTTATATTACGCGGCAATCGATTCCGCTCGGCTCGACTAAACCGATTCGGCAATTGCTGCTCTTCGCCGTGAAAGAACTGGAAAATGGACAATGTTTCGTCATGTGACAGTAAATGCCCAAGAGAAACTTTTTGTGTGAAGTAAGTTACGTCCATGATAGGAAATCTAATAAAGTACAGTAACTTGCCGAGTACCTGTCGGCGGTTTAGATCAGTCGGTTGTTTCTTTTGACGTCTGCATTCGGCATTTGCCCACGTGACCGCGCCTTCAAACACCGCTTCCTCAGGCGCTCGCAAATCGTCTGAGCGAATTATCCGACCGATGCATTCTTCACAAAGTTCACCAAATCCTGGTTTTCTGAGCACAGTATTAGCATTTGTTAAAATATATCGCACACACTTTTCATACAGACCAGTTTCGTTGTATATATGAGCTTGCTCCATAATTTTAGCAACCGTCTCGTCATGCATCTCCGCGTCTAAGTATTGAAAGCATATCGTTGTTAATCCCTTTAATTGGAATTTCTTAGCAGCATACAGCATGGATGTAACATTATCCGCATGAATGTCAAATTCGTCCGTATAGATGTACCTGCAAAAAGGAGCAATCTCAGTTAACAGATTTATTAATGTCAAATTTGCTGTAAAAGAACACTGATATAAAGTACACTTGGATACAAGGAAGCACAGGAGATTGTCACGAGTTATTTCCCTTTATCTCATCTAGAGTTAAACCCCCTTTGCCCATTCTTTAAATATACAGGGAGAGAACTTGAAATGACATAAAGGCACATAACTCGTGACAATCTCATGTGCTAGGAAAACAATTAATATCCCTAAATACACATTTCGCATTAAAAAAAGTTACGAATATAGAGAACAACTGACATAGAGAAGAGTTTTTTCATGGTCCAAAAGGTGCTCCTTATACAGAAGAGATACTGTTTCATTGTTGATTATTCCAAATGAGGGGTCTACCATCGATGTTTGACAATGAATCCCTTATTTTTGGGGAACATTTTGAAAGTTGGTGTATTTATGTACATTTCAATTGACCTGTTTGCCAATTGATGATTGATGTTTTTTTAAAAGTTATTTAGATTTAGATTCGGATAACCCATGGATCAATATATTTTATCCGTTTATGGCGGCTCAAGGCGATTTTGGTTACTAAACTATAAATTCAAATATCGCTCATTATGTCTAAACATGAGACGATAATGAATTGTTTTTATGTCATATTCCACTGCATATTCGATGTATCGATATAAGTCAGTTGCATTTCTCGTTTTTCTTTATAATATTGTATTAATTGCTTGTTGTAAATAATTCACATATAACAAAACTGTTGATTAAATTTGCGTCAGTGGTATTTTATGATTGTATATGGTATATGTTCGTTGAAGGGTTAAATGACTTATTGACTTTCAGCTGCGCAATATGATGTGGTATTGAACAGAAATGATATTATTGACCTAGGATGTTTCTTATCGCATCGTATTGGCCACTGAAATGTCAATGCTTGTATGATGCTTACGGTGGAATCGAGGTATCGAGGTATATATATGATATTAAAATCAATCAGACGTTGAGTCCGTGTAAAACACGACGATGCAGAGTTCCTGGGTCAAAACATCGTTCAAGTTCTGCCCCGGCCAGCGTTTCCGCCAGACCTGAGGCCCATTGAGCATTTATGGGACCGGCTTGGTCGGCGAATGTTCAACGGACGTCACGTCATACATAAGGCAGACTTAGTGAGGCACTGACAGACGAGTGTGATGTCGTCCCACAATACAGGATTCAGCATCTCATCCGCAGTACAAGGCGTAGATGCCACTCTGTAGTAGACGCAAATGGTTACTGAGTTTTGAGAACTTATAGTTTCACCCTCCATCATTGAAGCATTAAACTACAGCTCAAATGCAATACAATGAATTTGTTATCATAAGTTCATGAAACCATTGTTGTAAGTCCCTGAACATGATTTTCTAGTTCAGTTTTGACAATCAAAAAGTAGAGCAGTCTTAATATAATAAGTATATTTCATGGTGCGTTTTCATTGACCGTCAGTATATATAGAAACATAACGATATCACCACGGAAACATGATTGTAACTATAGTGAATAAGTTGCACGACACATAACACATTGATATGGTGAATGTCTACAAGTAGGAAGCTCGACACTACATATACAGTCGGACGTCGTTCATTCGAATTTATCTGGCCCAAAATTTTATACATGGTTTCGAATAGCACATTTCAATTCGACGTGCTTAAGGAGATACATCGGGACCTAGTATTTATTTCGGATAATACCAAGTATTCGGATAAAAGGTTGTCGAATAAATGAGGTCCGACTGTATATACAGGGATTTTAACTACGACCCGTTCAGCAACAACGCCTAGGGGGTCATGGGTTTGAACCCGTGAAGGGGGGTAACTCTTGAATTACTAATGCTAGCGCACGTACTTACTGTAACATATCACGGAATATGTCCGGCTTCATGTCCGGCACACCAATTTTCACATCCGTGTTGCCCAGGTGCTTGACCAATGATTTAAACAAGATTGGACTCCTGGCCATCAACATGTACTTATGGGCTCGAATCTCCTCTTTAGCGTCACCAACGATAAATGTAATATCACAAGCCACTTCATATTTCAACATGTAGCCGTTGGCCTCGGGGACCGTCTTGTTTGACTGCCACTCGTCCTGTTTAAAGATACATAAATAAATGAAATATTCTATGATTAAAAGACCATTTTTTAGCGTTTACACATGTGTAAACCCCGATCAGAACGCACACATTGAATAAAGCCCCGATGTAACTAATAATATCTCGATCTAAACTTGTTTCTAAAATATGTGGTGTATTTGCAAATAAATACACACTATATTTGTTGCTTGAGAAAATATTGTACCAAACTTGTTCATAAGATTTAGGACGAAAATAGCCCGTGATCAAAGAAATGTGGGCGTTCATGCATTTGTAACGCCTCGGATAGCCAATCAGAATACAGGAACGAATAATAAAAAATACATAGTTCAGCGTCTCAAGTCAACATCATTTTGGAGATGCTCGTTCGGCTGTAGTTGACAGATTGTTGTTGTAGACGTGAACGTGATACATGTACTAGGAAATGATATTACATTATTAACAGGTCTACAATACCCGACGTTTTAAGCTTAAATATAAACAAATGGCATCTCAATAAAATCAGCATGTAATATGAAAATAAATACCTTTTAAGTAAATAATTCTCAGAATAATTTATCTCAAATAATGTACGGATCATTCAATACTGAACTAATTCATTGTTCGTTCTTTGTTTACATGGACACGAAATATATAGTTTAAAGTTGTGCGTCTATGTTACACGCTTCAGTAGTCATTCAAGGTCTGGATGGTCCGTGACGACTATTATATGTACTGTATTTTTCGGCGCAGCCGTACTAACATGGTTTTGCTTTTTGCATATCAGTGTTGTGTAAACCAATCAGGTCTTACGTTAACCAACAAGGCAATTTCACTTCACCCGAACAACGTTTCTAACCTTGACGCGGATTGGTTAACCTTTCGATAAAGGGTACGTTACCTTACCGAAATCCACTGAATTTCGGTGAATTTACCGAAATTCATTTTGGATCTGGAGTGACTAGCAACCGTAACATCTCGACATTATTTTTATGTTGCACAACAAATCTTAATATAACCTTCAAATTGCGCCGACCATCTTTGTTCAAGATATTATTTGTTATTACTGTCATCTTATTTGTATTCAAATGTTGATGAACCTGACAAAGCCAAACTTCTCCATTCAGCGGTATTTATTTCATGACTGGTATCTTAAATATGTTAATTTTCAATTTCAATGCCCAACGTTCATTCAACTTTGCCATACAAACTAAAAGTTTATCCAGTTTAAAAATATTAATATTAAAATCATTATTAATGATAAGAACGGGTATATGGGCTCTCATGCATTTATGGCAAGAACTCTTAATAATAAAACTTTAAACTGGAACAATCAATGGAAGGTTGTTGGAAACACAGTATTGTACGATCATATTGACGTTATTTAATCATTGATCAATTATTATTCACGATTTTTCAATGTAACCTAAGAATAGTAATGTGTAATTAACAATAAATGTAGTAAAATGTGTTTCGTTTGAAAACCCTATTGGTGTGCTATTGATATCTTATTTGTTGATATTCATTTTAGCCCAATTTGTAATATTTGTTCAATCTTTGTGTCACCAATCGAAAGTATTACGGAAGCTATCAAGTATTGTGGGCTTACTGGTAACATATTGATTGAAATTATTAGATATATAAAAGTACATGGAAAAACGAGTCGGCGGCCAATCAACATGTTTTACCATTTAGTGCGTGTGATATATCGCGAAGGCGTAAAATCAGCTTAAGTGTTTTTGTCGGGACACATTTATCGGTAAACAAAAGGTGTTCTATAGAATAGAATTATGACAAGGAACAAAAAATGAAACCTGTGTTGCAAGAATAATGTAGGCTGAACACTACAATTATAATAATCATTGAACAAAAACCATAACCCTGATTTCGAATTCATTTATTTGAAGAGTACAGTGACACCTCAATAATAATAATATACATGTGTATAACCAAACTCGGTTCTAAAGAAAGTCCATCCTAGATGCGAGGTGGTCTGATTGGGCTGGGGTTACCAACCAGGGCCCGTATTCACAAACACTTGAAGACTCAAACTTAGGCTTACACTTAAAATTTGCAAAAAGTTAAAGTTACCGGCCTTTCATTTTCCTTCAACCTGGATGAAATTTTGTCAGAATATTTTGGTGTTACCCATTCTACATTTTTGCCAACTTTTATTAAGATCTATATTGTAATAAAACGTAGGATCAAAACAAACTTTTAACATTTTAAGTCTAAGTCTGAGTTTCAGTCTTAAAAATGTTAGTGAATACGGGCCCAATACTTTTATAACATTCTTCATACGCCTCAGTCGTTGTTTGAACTTACACTCTCTAGATTAGCAGACTAGTGATCTAGTGAATGAGCTTACCATGCAGGGGATTGCTGACTTGTTAGTGCCTGTCGTAGATAATGAAACCACAGAGCAAATGTTTCTAAGCGTTTAAAGTTTCAAAACATGTTTTGTTTATTTATCCATGTAGATTTAGGAAATGTTCCTATTCATGTTTTGTAAACTCTAATTATTTATTCTTTTCATTGAATATTGTATTATAAAGTAATTCTATACTGGAGAGTTAAATTTTACTAAATTTCTAACAGCGTGAATTTATCATTAAACAAACATTTTTCTCCCTCTGGTATAATGACACATTCTAAATATTTCATAGAATACATTTATCGTCCATGGATTCGACCGTTGCTTCTGTTAGTGTTTATTATCAACCATTGTCGTCTACTGTCGCCACAGAAATTCTCAATTATACAATAACATTGATTTTACTCTCTGTTAAACATTTATGGTAAGTCGTTCATCATTGGTTATGGTAGTCCATATCTAACGTTGGGTAATTTCTCTTCAAAATGATTTGGTTTACCTAAACACAGTTAAAATAAATTTCTAAATTGCATAAATGTGAAATCTAATTTCACAGCAGATACAAGTTACATGTATTTAATATTCTAGGCAGTCAATCACTATATAATTTTAAAAGGTATTTTTTTGCAAAAAAGTGTTTGATTATTTATAAAGGGAGGTAATTCACTAAAGTACTTCAACATATTAAAAAAAATAGTTTAAGTATTGGAAGTAACATAATTTGGCGCCAATAGCAGTTTCCTTATGTTTTACAACTACAATGAACTCCATTTGCCGTACATTCTACCAATGATGGACGGCTTACCTTAAGTTACTCAATACGAACAGATGGAAAGTCACGCTTGACATGTATTGTACAAACTATATTGTATGGTGGCATATTTCAACCACCAGTTTACTACTTAATTAACTAGATAGTTATGGTTACGGAATGCTTTATTTTATCAAACAACGTACAGAAAAAAATTAAATTATTGTGGCATACTTAGGCCACCTGTTAACTAACTATATAATTCACCAGAGAAATTATTTGTTGGCATGTGTGGGCACTATCAAACTATATTTCGTTTAGATATTTATCAGAGATGAATATTTATCACGATACTTATGACGATACTCATGATAATTACATAGTTAACTAGTTAACTTAGCGTGATAGTCGCATAGCTCAACTTTCTATAGTTAATAAGCCTATGTTGATAACAGGTGGTAGAGGTATGCTACCATACGAAATTAATGCAATAAGATAAAAGGTTCATACCGTCATGCTATCAATCCGTTCCCATTTTGAATAAAAACACACACAATTACCAGAGCTACCACCAAGTGTTTTGAGTGTTTTCAGATTTTGAAGATCAAATTATTCGTTTTCACACACCAAACAATAGTTTAATCATCGATAATAGTATTGTTATATTAATATGCTCAACATGTTGACACAACAGTAAGCCTCTGTCTGGTTAATTGAATTCCATTTCTCATTGTGAAGAATGACAAACTCTGATTTGATCGATTTTGTGCTTAATGTTACCTGGGATGTTCGTTATTTGAAACTGTAGCTCTAAAAGCCATACCGGACAAAAACAAATATAGTTCATTGTGTGCGACAGTCTAAACTCCGAAATGTCTTTCAACACAGTCATTGTAATATATCATGCAGTGGAAATAAAGGATAGTATATGCATTTATCTAAACAAAATACCTCTTAATACCATTGCATTAATGGAACATTTAGGTAATGATGAAAACCAAAGTTTTTTACTTGGGGGTATTTTTCATATGCACCTTCTACTTTTATTGTGGGCACAAAACGCCGCTGAAATTTTTCAACAAATCCTTAAAGCAGGAATTACTTGAGGTGATACTGGTACTATAAAGGCGACCACATATTGATTGACAAAACAAATGTCAAATCTGAATAGGATTCAGAATATCACATGTTGTAATTATCCATTGTATTTGTTTTGTGGTTCATGTTGCTAAACGGACATAAAATAGTGATTAATAATTTACTTCCATCTCATTGACATATATTTCTTTGACATGTGGCATTTTGTTTTATTGCAAAGCCTTAGTGACAATATCATAGTTTATGTTGTAGTAACAAACGTGAAACAAAATCGTATTATATTGCGCCGTCCAAAGGCGTCCATTAATTAATGGCTAATGTGATATTTTAAAGTAATGTGATCCTTTTTACCAAAACAAAAAAGATTTTGCTATAGATTAAACATAAATAAACATGCATTAACAAAGAATGAACGCATAATGTATTGATCCGTATCTGTTGCAGAAAGATGTTAATTTTTTTTACATCATAAAAAATTAAACAAGAAATAGGCAATGCCCACAAACCAGGTTTTCAACCTAGTTATTTGTAACCAAGGCTCAATTTGTATAATGTATACATGATGATCATCAATGCTGCAAAGGTGCCGTTGGTGATACATGCATACACACAGTCACACTTAGATATATTATATATATATGCAACAACTATATACCAAGTTTGATGTCAACACACCCACGCATAGCGAAGATATTAAGTGGAAACTGATTTTTAAATTTTATGTGATCTTGACCTTGGACGGAACGAACCCAAAAGCAATCCCAAGCGAGCTCACCACATGTTCTAACTATACACTAAGTTTGATGTCAATATGATCAACGAAACTAAAGTTATTTGCCGGAAACCAAATTTCTATTTTTGATAATGGTGATTATGACCTTTGGTGGAACGAATCCAAAAGCAATTCCAAGCGAGCTCTCAAAATGTTCTTATCACACACCAACTTTGGTTTCAATATGATCAACGGAACTCAAATTATTCGCCGGAAACCCCCAGTTTGACGCCCGCATACCCTCCCGCCCAACGACACACACCATTCTAATATCCTGGTTTTCTTCGAAAATCTGGTAAACAATTATTAATCTATTATTCATTTATTGGATGTACTTTTCAATTTTGTTCCGGCGCCGGAACATTTGACTTTGCACTTAGAAATTTCAATTTTGTTCCGGCAACGGAACATTTCTTTTATTGGATGAACTTTTCAATTTGAACTTAATTAATAAAAGAGGTGAACATTTCACTATTTGTGTTAGACTTTTGCTTGTATCCTGAAAATGAAGCATGTTATTTCCATTTTTTAAAGGTGAAATAGGCCATTCTAAATAGGATTCTGTGGACAATCCCTTTTTAAATTGGACAGGCTTTTAAGCAAATTCAAACATTTTATGTTCAGATGAGACAATACAAATGCAGAACAGAGAACGCAACATTCACGATTGATACCTTTCCCAGACTGGTCTAGATAAAAACAGAGGCACAAACAGAGGGGGGACACACAAACGAGACCGAAATGATAAACAAAAGGAAATAAAACAATGCAACACAAAGAATCCATACAACATGAGCATCAAACGACACAGGGCCACACCCTCATAATTTTAATATACAATGTCATATGCACTATACACATTCAACTGCATTATCGACCACGTTAATGTTTTCCATATAGAACAGATCGACTGTATACTGGGTTGTTATTTAGTCGTTCGAAACCGTGTATGTAGGCCATTCTCATCTGAACAAATAAATGGCTTCATCCAGTATTGTTGTTACATTGGCCAAGACATCTCTAACAAGTTCCATTGCAATGTATAACCGATTGAAAATATAATTATTTACCATATTACTAACAGACAAAACTTTTAAAATAGTATTATTTAAGCATCTTTCTTCAACAAATACGGATCAATACATTATGAGTTCATGTTCATTCTTTCTTAATTTATGTTTATTGACGTTTTAATTGTATGAAATATATATTTTTCGTTTGTTTAGTTAAGCAAATGAACAAAAGATGAGCAGAATATTACTTTAAGGTGTAACAATAACAACTTAGTTTGTCTTGGTAATTAGTATGACGTATGGTGCATTGGCATTCATCGAGAATTACATAAAAGCTAAGTACTGTCACATTCCACTTTGTTTAATAGTCTGACTTGCCATTACAACGAAAGGAACATGCTCACAAGGACAACTCCTTCGAGCAAAATGCATGTAAAGCAAAATCTGATGACTATATGAGTTTATATCGGTGGTTTGTATGTCAAATAGGAATCCGTTACACTTTTTGAAACACTTATCTATGACTTATTATCTAATGTAGACTCTTGATAATTGTACGATTTAGTGGCAACACATTTGGCAAATGTGTTAGCAGTACTCGCTTTTAATTGATTGTTTTTCAAATGAATCACTTCAGTTTTTAGAGCGCCAGGTATCGAACAGTGTAAAATCTATGATATGATCATATCACAACCTGTTGGTAGAATCAATTATACGATTATGTTACATACTACATGTACTTACCCCTCTATATTCCGAGGTTTCCGGAATTTGAACTGTTACCCTTCCGCTGCCATATTCTGATGGTGTTCGTGAAGCCGTATTCCTATTTGGTGTGCCAGTCGGAGTACGATTAACACTGTACCGCGAACTTTCCTGCCGACTTTGTGGCTGTTGAGGGGTATACACCGACTGTGGCGTGGGGTCATCATAATCGTTAATTTCGTCGGCGTTTGGAGAAACTGTCAAAGTTCGAAGCAGTCGGCGATCCGCGCTCGGGGTGCGAGATATTGCGGGAGATCGTTGTGACATCTGGCTTAGTCGAGATTGACTGGCAGCACTTTGTCTAGAGTCGATTTGGCGTATAGCAGACTGTCTCGAAGCGGCTTGACCTTGAGAGCTCTGTCTTGAGGCCGCTTGACTTTGTAAGTCTTCTCTCGAAGCGGCTTGACTTTTAGAGTTATGTCTTGGTGCGCTTTGGCTTGGAGAGTTCTGTTTTGACGCGGATTGGCTTTGAGAGTTCTGTCCTGAGGCGGATTGACTTTGATTGTTCTGTCTTGAAGCGGCTTGAGAGTACTGTTCTGCAGGACTCTGTTTTGTAGTATTATTAGTAGCTGGACCGTCCCTTGGTGTACTTTCGGACAAATTGCTCGATGCACGGAGTTTTGACCGAGGCATGCTGCCAATGATGATGGTGTCTGAAAAAGCGATACTCGTTAAATAAAACTAAGAAGAAACCTTACATATTCCGTTCATCTAATATTTATCTAATAAATACTCCAGTCTTTATTGTTTACTATTTCATTAAGAGGAATTAATATTCATTTGGTATTCAACTGCGTTACACATGCTATAAAAACGATCGTTGTATTTTCATGTAAACATTTATCAATAAATACCTTCTTAGATAGAAAATATACTAATTCCAGTCTTGTTTTTCAACCAAACTTTTCATGGAGTGCAGCTTATTCACCTTTACTATCTAGAATGCCGTATCTCCATGCATTATAAATCATAAAAATGAAATTGTGATAATGAATAGCATTATCGATCATTCAAGTTTCAGGTACATTGTATCATTATTTTTTATTTGTGATTGTTTTATATATCAAATTGGACTACTTATTCCTACAATATTTGCAATAGTTTTAAGACTTTATACACCCATATTTGCACAATTGATTTTATCCAACGAAAGATATGGAAAAAAAACACTATTTTTTTTGGATATTGAACAGTTCTTAAAACCTTATATAAATAAGGTTAATGCATGCAAGATGATATAATTACAAAATAATGATATACATTGACATAACTTGTTTAAACATATCAGCTTCTTTTTCATTCTCGACATGAAAGTGTTCCTTTACAGATGGTTATGAACAAGCATTGACAACCCTCGTTCCTTTAGACTATTGACTTTCATTCCAAGAAACGAACCAGTAAGAAACCAGTAAGTTTGTGGACCTGTCAATCAATTAACAATTATCTACCGTTCTGCAATCTTCATTCCCAATCAATATGTTGGTTACACGTTTGCTTAATTCTCAGCAATCTCATTATGGAGGAGGAAGACCTTGGACGGGTAACCGGGTAGATCCACTTACATCCGCTGTGAATCAGATGGATGTCTTCCTTACTTACCAAATACATAATACAAAAGTTGTTTACTATGTTTGATGTGTAGTGCAATGTAATTACTAAAATCAGCTAGCATGACAGAATGCGTGAGTGAATTCTTACTTCAACAAATGGTTATGCTGTCAAGCAGGCCTCCAATCATTCTCAGTTGTCACATACTAAAGCAGAGCACCATAAGCGAATGCAGACGCTCGTCTATGGGTTACATCATCATTGTGATATATAATTTATCAGAAACTGAGTTAAATGCAATAGTCAACATTTTTGTGGACGCAAATGCGAAAGAAAACGACGACCAAGCGACGTCAAAGGCCAATCGTTTATGTTAGAAACTGACGAGCTAGAATTACAACCATAGTACACAAGTTTGCATAATGAATCGTTATGCTATAGCGGACTACTTTAGATATATTTTTCATGGTATAATGTCATTTTCATTCATTTATGTGGTTCAAGTCTTTTCTGAAGAGACACTTAATAGTTGGTTGTTTAAAAAGGATACCGCCGCGTCTTTATCACTGATGCTTAAATTTTAAAATATCATATTTATATTTAAAAGGGTAAAAAACATTGTACATTTCTAGAACTATGTTTTTTATTTGTCGACATTTTCCCGACATATGTTAGCGCATGCTCGGAACGTCACACTTCTTACACGTCTCCTTTTACTGGTACGAGTATCTGTACTGCTTTGCTTTCGCTAGAGGCGAATATGGCATACAAAACATTCTTTGCACTTATATTGCGTATTCCAATTTTTGTAAAAAGTATCAGCCGGCTGACATGTAGTGTGGCGCACAAAATGTCTTATGAATAAGCATAAAAACGATAGTATCACCCGGTTGACATATAGTGGGGCGCACAACATGTCTTATAAATAAGCATACAAACGATCGTATCAGCCGGCCGCATCCATTTAGTTTGATTGCTTTATATCAGAGCATCAGATACACGCTTAGAACATCAGTAACAAATAAAATCACTGACCGCAAATAGACGGCTATATCCTCTTTAATTCCTATGCAATGTGAATGACAAAAAAACAAAACAATAGTATAAATGTCTTACCTCGCGTCCATGGTATTAGTTGACGTCATCTTCATTGATGTAAGTGTATTGTTGCAATAAATGAATGTATAATCGTTTGTTTGAGTTCCCACACACAATAGTTAATGATACGCCGAAGTTTCAATGTACAACAATGTGTCTTTATGAATAATTAAAATTCTTCATCCAAAATTCTTCAGTCACAGTCACCACAATCACCAGATACGATATATGGATAACTTTATCATATGGTTTGGTTGATAAACAGTAAAGCAAATTGACTGTATGCGGTGATGACAGTTATTGGATTACCCGTACAGGGGCGTACTTTGGTCTTGAATTGTTTCTTGGAGAGTATCGGGAACTTTAGATTTTCTATCAGTGATATATTGGCCTTCTTCGACATAACTTTACACAGTAATCTTTGTACGAATTATTTTACTTTAATTTGTATCAGTAGTTCGATTTGTGCATTTAAGCGTATTAAGTATACCTCATGTATATAGTCGTATTATATTTAAAATATAAAGTAATCCCTCAATAACAATACCACCATTGGAACCCTTGAACATTATTCTTTATATTGGGGTGGTCTTAATATTGAGGTTTAATAATGAGCAAACCAGCGAACATGGACTTGAACAGTGTGTTCTTATTGATCAGATCGTTTGTTTTCGGACCCCACAATGACTCGTCGCTTCAAGTCAAGCTACGCCGGTGGTTTGATTCAATCAATACATTTCTAATGACACAATAAATGAAGAAACCTGCTATTCTGAATATTGAAATCGATGAACTTTTCTGCCGTTAAGCGGTTTATTAGAATCAATACATTATCAACCGTTGTGAATAAATCGGACGTCATTGAATTAGATTGGACAAACTTCCGTTCAACAAGAAAATCGAATCCAAGGCGGACAAATACTCAAACACAAGTGTCGTTACCATAATGATGTAACGGTTCAAGCTAATGGAGAAGAATCGGTGAATATTTCATGGTTCCATTAATAATTACGCATATTGACTCAAAAAGAGACAATAAATAACTCACTGCCCTTTGATTATCATTTCAGCGCCATGATCTTTGTATTGGTGTGACACTTGAAAGTATACGTATACATTTCAAGATATACAATGCAAAACAAAAGACCTTTCAGTTGAATTTGCTCTTGAAAAAAACACCTGTGTGGTTTATTATAAAATATCCACCCGTAAGGTACGGACATACATCACTTGTACTATTCATAAAGTACAACTATTGCGTTGTCGTGGCAACTAAATGCATTTGTCGGCAATCTCAGATCCTTGCGGGGATAGTGTCAGATCCTTGCGGGGATGGTGTCAGATGCTTGCGGGGATGGTGTCAGATACTTGCGGGGATGGTATCAGATCCTTGTGGGGATGGTGTCAGATGCTTGCGGGGATGGTGTCAGATGCTTGCGGGGATGGTGTCAGATGCTTGCGGGGATGGTGTCAGATGCTTGCGGGGATGGTGTCAGATGCTTGCGGGGATGGTGTCAGATGCTTGCGGGATGGTATCAGATGCTTGCGGGGATGGTATCAGATCCTTGCGGGGATGGTGTCAGATCCTTGCGGGGATGGTGTCAGATGCTTGCGGGGATGGTGTCAGATCCTTGCGGGGATGGTGTCAGATGCTTGCGGGATGGTATCAGATCCTTGCGGGGATGATGTCAGATCCTTGCGGGGATGGTGTCAGATGCTTGCGGGGATGATGTCAGATCCTTGCGGGGATGGTGTCGTATTATCACTCTTTTGGTAACCCAGGGACACTGGTTACTCAACTCTGACCGTCGTACTTGGCTAAAATTCTGTTAAACGACATAAAAACTCCAACCAACTAAACGTTAGATGTAACGATATTTTTTAAAGATAAGATATAAAAATACAGAACCTTGTAGGTTCGTTTGCACTTGAAAATAACAACTACGAAATTTATATAAACTATTCTAGTCTAGAGTCTGGGTATGAATCACGATAACAGTTCATTATAATTATCACTATTCTTAATACTAATGTTACCATGGCAATATGCAGACTTATATCATATACAATTATTTATACCTAAACATTTTAAATACCAATATAACTTCCAAATCATTGAACCGGTGAGTACAATAACGGTACAGAATCCATACATTTATTTATTTTTTTAATGAATTATGATGTTAGTACTTGTCTACCAGTATCTGCGGTTCTCAGTTTGATAAAAGTGATATAAGGAAGTCTTGGGAAGGAAATTTTCACATAATTAGAATCAGCTCCTCGAACCGTTCTGCTACATCATGTAGCGCACCGATAGTTAGTCTGGTTCCCGTCGTACTGATATTGCAAACAGCAACATAGTGAAAGGGGAAGGAACTCCAGACTAAACGATAGTGAAACGGTATTCCAAACTCCCCGCATCGGTTACTTCCCTTTACAAAGTATAGTTATAATCAGATAGGGTCCGCCTAATCTCATCTACTGAATACTATGTGAACTATACATTGTACATTGCTGTCTATCAGTATTTCTATCACTGGACGATACATCATGTTTTGGCATTCATACCAATTCGGAAAAATATATTCTACCAGGGGAGATAAGCATTGTTAGGAGTTTGGATCGCGACTATAATAAAATAACCTGTGTTACCTGCCCTTACCATTTCATTGTGTGCAGAGTACTCTGGGTACCAGACTTATAAAAAGATGGCTCCTTCTTGTATCCGATCAATTGATCTTTCAAAATGCACCAACCAACATACTGTATGGACGATTGATCCATAAATTACCGGTAAAAAAGCTTTCAAACTATGTATTATGATGAAGAATCGTTCAGGGTAATTTATAGACAACAAATACAGGTAGACAGTGAGTGAGAAACGTCAAGATTTTATAATTTGGGTATTGTGTTGTACTCAAATCATGCGAATTATAATTGATATAGAAATTTCTAGATTTCTCCTGGATATCAAAAGTGACTTTTCTCAAGTTGTATCAAGTTTTGCACTGACTTTAGTTGCTGGTTCTTGTTTGAATCTTGTTTAGAACATAACTCAAAAAGGAGAATCCAAAGACACTATTACAAGTCTAAAATAATAAACGAAATTTCTGCTATATTGATCATTATTTTTGGTTATGTTGGTGAACGCGTTTTAAACGTTGGATTTCACTCCGTTTTTCATTGGTACGTCAGTTATTTACGGCGATCAGTAATCGGTGTCCATGGCTACCAACTAGGTATAGCAACTGACAACTCCTCAACATGAATCAGAGGAGGAGGACGAAATGACTGGGACCGCCTTATCCGGGGTCGAACCAACGACCTCCAGATTGACCATCGAGTGCTTCACCGACAGAGAAAACCGGATGAGCTTAAATATTTTAAATATTCTTCAAAACTAATCCAAAGTGACATGGAAAATGTATAGATATCATTTTGTGAAAGCGAATTACGAAAGTACAGCATCTCAATATTGAATTGAGGGTATATGTACCGAGTACTTCATCGAGTTGCTGAATTGAGTTCATTCCGTACATTATGCCGTGTCTATCCACGTTTCATTGACGTACACATGCTTGTATTCCAGAACTCACGAAATTGCTTAAGAAAACTTTTACCCGTGTGCCTATGCCCAATATAAGGCTCATTCCATCTGGTAGATAAAATCATTTTGACTGTGACTTAGAATAACCACTGAACAGCTCAGAAACCATTTCTGCTAACCCCAAAAGCGGTTCAGTTTTTTTATTTGACCTTCAATTATTTTGTTTAAGTTTAAATTAACTTAGCTTAGCTGAGTCTTTCTAAACAAAAACTTTTCATAAATACTTGCTTATCATTTTGTCAGTTTTCATTGCTGATTTCACCAGCTCATTATAGTCAGTTCCAAAAGATGATATGGTAGTGAAATGATCTTAAAATAACATCATAAGTTCTGCTTCATCTATGAGCACTGAGCACTATGGAATTTACAACCTCTACTGTAAGTGACGTCATTTCAAGAAAACGCAACATATGATGTCACTACAATGACTACATGTATTTGCAAACACGAAACAACATGTACTCCATACGGTCACTTCGTTTTCAAATTGCCATATGGGGAAAATATTGCCTACTGTCAGTACATGGTGACGTCACATGTGACGTTTTCTGGAAATGACGTCACTTAAAGAAGAGGTTTGAAATCGTACAGCGACGCTCATATGTTAATAAGCAGATAACCGTAATTAAGTAAATTAACGAATTTAAGTATTTTCATCACGATCTTTCAGTTCCATCTGTCTACTGTAGAAGTTTGTTTTCGGTTTGCACACAGGCATTGTCTTTACAGGTTTCCTCGTGTTGTACGTTGAACAGCGAAAAGTCAATGATCGTAGTTTTAACAATCTTTAACAATCACCTGCCTTTAATCTAATTAAAAACTAAATATAACGACCATTTTCTTACTTTATCAATGCTTACACTGAAAGCATTCCTCGTTAATTTTTCGACAACTGTTTTAACTACACATCGAAATGATCTAGTCTCTTTTCGCTTTCGTACTGTAATAGTATACACAACTAGATTATATGATTTTGTCTTTTTTACATACAAACCTGTTTTTCATATTGTCATATTGTAACATTTCATTGTTTTAACTGTGTTTGTATAGATTAGGCCACGTTTATTATACATTTATATGATGTATATATCCTTTATCTCTTATATGTTATGTAAGTATGTTTTAAAAAATGTTCGTATACTTTCTTTTGTACCAGAGATTGATCCAAAACATGAATATGTTTGAATTAAGTATATACATACAATTTCTAATTGCTCGCTAAAAAGTACCGAATCAAGGAAGACTGGATATGTTTACAGAATTCGAGGGTTCAGTGCAAGACTATCGTAACTCCTATATGCATACATCTTATCTTATACGATAGTCTTGCGTTGAACCCTCGAGATAAAGCGCTGGACTTATCCAAAGGTAACGTGTTTGAATCTCGCTGTGGGCGAGACTTATGCGCAATGTTCACAATCACTGATTCAGCCGTGAATACTTGTTTCCATCCTCGGTACCCAGACTATTTATAACATATATGATACCCTTGGCAAATTGGCTAGCGAAACGTCGTTATTCATGAATATTTATTATCATTTCTCGACCAATGAAATGGACGATAACAAAAATGAAGGAATCCATTTTTTGAAGTGCTATCACTCAGAACCACGATTTCCCTCGGCAATTTCCGTATCGAATGAGGTGAGTGTCATGCGGCGAATCAAGCGTCTGGATTTCATCTCATTAATTATTCACGAGAACAAAAGTTTTACAGTCAGTTTGCCCAGGGTATCATACATGTTATGAATAGCCTGCGTACCGAGGATGACTTGTTTGATGCCAAGAAATAAGTCATAAAAAATGATTGATATTAATCGTGATAATTTTTTCTTCAATCGATGTAAAATAAATATGATTCAATCAAGGTTAAATAAAACATGTTGAAATCGATTCGAAAGGAAGACGTAATTAATTCGTTTACCCCTGTTATCTGCGTAGGTTAATATTATGTATAGCTACTTGCCCTAAATCGTTGATAAAATAAAAGAGACACCCATGGCACTTACAACTCCCATAATATCATTTAACTTATTAACTAAGTTTGAACAATTCTTGAAAAAATAAAGCGTTGCAGATAAAATGTATTGTTCATAGGTTGGAGCACACAAACAAGTCATACAGTACTTGAATGATGATTTTGTATATGTACTTAGACATTTAAGCAAATATTCCGATGTCAGATATTATAGAATTTATATGAAATGCAAATATAATCTTTAAACAAACCTTTTAAACCATTACAAGTACGCCCTCTAATACCGATTACATTAGTGATACTCTTTCATTGAATTAAAGATTTAAAGATTACACCTATTCGAACTTGTTGAACGACACACCATGAATGAATGATAATGAGTGTTTTGCATGTTCAATTTTAAATACGTTTTTGACTAGTTGAAATTGATTTCGAAATTTGGTGAATAGGCTCATTCAAACTATGAAAAAATATATAAGCTAATGGGAAGTACATTTTAACATAATTTCCGTATTGATAAATCTGATATAATAACACGATCCGAACTTTAATTACTCGAGTTTGGTTGTAACCTTTGTGAATATTGAGCTTGATAATTTTTTATAGATGTTGTTCATCAAACTCCACACAGCGGTTATCTTCCTTTGCGGCTTCACAAAAGTCACGTGATGATGGTTGGTTGGACAAAATGGCGCATACACCGAAGAAGAAACTTTCAGAAACTTGTTTCTTTTGAGAAAATTACATATTTGCCTGATAATAAAAGTTGTAAACATTGTATTTGCTTTGCCTTGGAACCAGGGAAGAGTTTAGTTAGTTTATAACTTTGGCTGCAGCAGACTCAACGTCGACCATTTTTGTTTACACTGAACCGGTGCGTTGTAAAATATGCTAGCATTTATTGTTTTGTTTTTTTAAATATTGCCTTTTTTTACTTTTCCTACCACTAAACATATTATTTGTTTGAAATTAAGATATATGACTATAAAATTGTCAAACTAAAATTAAAACATTAAAAACATATTTTGTCAAACATCTTGACGAAAAGTTTGTGATGGCAGAGATCTCCCATGCAGGAGATTGGTTGTACATATCGCAGTATTGTTCGTATTATCTAGCAAAATACTGCGATAGTTGCAACGTTTACATTTTGCTGTGTTGTATGTATTTGTCTTCAAAATGAATTGAATTTATTACAATAGTACTACATACCACAGGAGACTGTCACGAGTTCTTTCCCTTGGTCCCTTCTAGAGTCTTGTCCCTTTATCCCATTTATACTATATGTGTAGTACTCTATATACAGATGATATATGATGTCAAAATGTCCCGTCAGTAGGTTATATATTTTAACATAGTTTCATTAAAACTATTCGTCAAATTTTATAATCTATTTCAACAAGTATTTACATATATAATAGTAGGCATAAAGGGAGAGAACTCTAGGAGAGATAAAGGGAGAGAACACGTGACAATCTCCTGGGGTACGTGCCATACCATCAATGAACTAGAAGTCGATCTATCGCGAGCAGACACAGGACCCAAAGATACTATTCATGTATTGTGATAATATATTTAACTCTAGAACTTTCACACAACTATTAAGTTCATTATTAATAAGTACTTCCTATTAAAATTAATTATCAAGAGTATACAGGGCGTAACCAAGGAAACACGAAGCGTGAGAAACAGACATAATGCCGGTTTAATTAATAATTACATACATGTAATTACAAATTGTTGTTTTATAGTTTAAAAGTACGAATTAACCTAGTCCGAAATTTCGAAAAATACGTTGTTTCGAATAGCCCATTTCAATTCGACGTGCCTCAGAATTTACATCGGGACCTGGTATGTTATTTCTGATGATACCAAGTACATGTATTCAGATAAAAGGCTGTCGGACAACCGTGGTTCGACGGTAGTATGCGTGTATTCAATGTTTGATATTGTATGTATGTTTGTAACATTTATATTTATAGTCTACGTCATCCTATATTTATTTTGTTAATGGTACTGTGTGTGCAAATTGTACCAATAAATGTATAGCATATAGAATAGTTTTACAAGTAAAAGTATTATTTACATTCTGGTAACGACATGCATCGTGTCGAACTATACAATCGTGTTATACTAATAAAAGTTGAGTACACAGTCCATTTGATGTGTAATTATATTAGCACAATCTCAAATAATTCGAAACACAGTCAGTGATAAATCACCGGATCTAAAATATTTCGGGAACCGAAAACTTCTTCTGAGCAAACTATTTAGCGAGTCAGAATCAATGTCGGGTTAGAAAATAGTCTTATTACCCGATGCTATAGTGTCAAAATATAACACAACTGTTTCTGTACTTTCGCGTTCTTATGTTACGTAAAAGCACGAAGGATTATGGCAAAATTCGGACACCATAGCATGGGAATATATGAATAACGTTCTCATAAAATTCTGCTGTCTATTACCCTATATTTATTACATCATGCTACTAAAAACGACCTTCGATAATTGCAATTATACCCGCTTTATTAATTGTGTTTGTAATGTGTCTGTTTCGTGCTAAAATGAAAGAACATCTGAATGTTTATAAAATGTCACGAAGTATTAAAAACATTTTCCCAAAATTGGAACCACTATTTCCTGCTTTAGTTTTGCGTAATGGGTATAAACAGGTAACATTTAGTCAACAAGGGGTGTTTAACAAGTAAAATCGAAACTCCGTGGCTTGAAATCGGCTGTTAAATAAATAACGAATTTCACTATCCGCAAGTGAAGTGCAAGTATGATAATAATAATAATAATAATAATAACAACAACGACTTAATTTAAAGAGGCAACACAGTTGGGCAAGCCCAGTCTTTCCCGTGAGCCTCTTTATGCTAGTAAGTAACCCAGGAAACAGTCAACGAGAGTGATTAGTGTAAGTTGTAAGCTTGTAAGCTTGTTCCACAATCAAATCAATGAAAAATAGATATAAAAAGAAATATCTTGAAAATGGTCAGCGCAATTTGAATGTTAAGCATTTGTTTTATGTCGCACAGCAAATCTTAACCTTCAACTTGATTGCGCCGACCATCTGTTTCAAGATATTTCTTGTTGGGTTTTGTTTTTTCTCGGTGAACTATCAATACCAAAGGTTGAATGAATGTGTTTCTTCTATTGTATTGAAATTAATTATTATTCCCCTATGTTATTCCACTCAATACATGACAAGTATTGACCTACAGTATGCACTGTTTAACGTACAACATACCCCCATTACTCGCGAGCTATTTTCGTACTTAAAATGTAAATCTCATTGAAACGGAGTTTCCGAATCATGCGTAAAGCTTTAGCTTGAAGCTAGATCGTGATTACTTGTGAATGTGTATAGTAATAATACATGACTCAAATTGGTTTAAAAAGAAGACGACTATAAATACACATCGTCCAATAGCTATACATATAAGTCAGGTATTCCCTACTCTAAAATACTCATTCGTGACTGACACCAAATTATAAATATCGGTCATTTCGAATAAATTCAAATATTTACAAAAAACACCTCAGTTGCTTGGTTTCCGCCGAAGCTGACGCGCCGGTATATAGAGTATTGCATCAACGAGTGTTGATATATAGACACTACCTATAGCTTTATTGTTATTAGAGTCAACTTCTAACACGATGGAATTACATTGGATTAAAAGGGCATTTATTGTCTTATCAGCTCTACTTTACGTGCAGGTATTGTTGTTGTTTTCTACGACTGGTGATATTATGCATGTTTATACAGTTAATACAACAAACACAAATTCTATTCAAACTTAAGTACTACATATCGTCTGTTAGAATGTCCGCTAGGTGTGCCGTCATCTTTTGCACTGTTTACTGTTCTATCGCTTAATGTTATGAGTTATTCATCGAAACTGAATTACGACTAAAATGAAGAAATCCTCAATAATTCAATATCATTTTTATTTATGTGATATCATATTATCACATACCGTACTTATACTTATAACGTAGATGTTAAAAGAAGGATGAAACAGCGCCGTAGCGTACTGACTTATTAAACGTATCCAGTTCATAAACATTTATATATGGTATTACCGTACTTTAAATGAATTATATTGAATATCGAGATGAACTGTAATCGTAGTTGACAAAATATTGCTTCAGCATTGTATTTATGTGTGGTTTGTGCATGCATTGTTCGTTATTACTTGCAATTATTACGTCATCTATAGAACTATAATGTTATCACACAGCACACTTGATAAGTATATCTTTGTCCGACGCCTCACTTCAATACCATTAAAATGTACGCGGAGAAATACATTCGACATCTGAATAATTGTTTTCCAAGGGAAAAAAACCAAGCTAGCTAAAACAAATATTTCTTTTGAAATTACGATTGGTATAAACGTATGTCGCTGACACTTTACATGATCAATATTGGGTATAATGGTAAAAGCAATCAATATTCCACGTGGATTAGGTGTATATTTTCAATATCAGTCTAGATTCATGACCTACATCAACGTAAATAACATATTCTGAGAAAACTCCTAATACAATGTCACAGAGCACCATAGACACTTATACACAGTTGAATCTCACTTAAATAATCACCTCAATAACAAGACCACCTCACAATTAAGGACACAATTTTCAAGTCCATTTTCACTGTTTTTTGTCTTTATTCAATGTCAATAATAAGACCACCTCAACAAGAAGACGAGTTTCAAGGATCCCAATGGTAGTCTAATTAATGAGGTTTTGCTGTAATGCTTTCTTATTAATAAGAATGTTGACATTTTATGACCTATGGTTTATTTCAAACTTACTTACATTTGATAGTTCGTCCAGCTTACATTTGATGTTAACCTCGACGACTGCTTCCTGCTTTTCTGAGCAACCCGTTAACCTGATTGGGTTGGGATGGAGAAGACCGCGAGATAATATCGTTAATAACGGGATTTGAACCCGCGATGTCGGATCGTGTGTTCGGAGTTCTATCTGAAGATCACTATGTCTCTGTACAGTTTAGGGCTTCAGTTTCGATTTTAAATATAACATAATCAACAAATGCAGTTTTTATACAAAATGTATTACACACTTGTGATAAAGTACGTTACCAACTTACGTTAGAGTGTAAGTCATACATGTACATTTATTGTATGTACAATTATAATGAATGCAAAGATAATTGATTTTTCTGTGGCTCATTCTGTATACATAATCTAGAACACGCCCACATTTAAACTGCATACAATGATGACTCAAACAATGTACAATGTTACCGACGTCTTCAAGAAAAAATATGTCTTCATTTCAATGGACCTGAAATTTCAGCAATAAGATCGATCAATGAAATGAACGTTTTTTTCTAGCTGGCAAAATATTGTCCATGTAGGCTCTAACTGGCACATAAATGCTACAACCCTCTTCGCCTTATAAATCGAAAGCGACGCTGAAATGTCGCTAGCAATGACAGTTCCTGCCGATCGTTGAAAAACATCGGCCCTTAAACAGTAAAGACGGAGCTTTGAACGAAGTAGATTAATAGGTCACAAAAACATTGTGTATTTCACAATCCATATCATTCTTTGACAGTTTTCGATTAATCTAAAAGGTCATAGACCTACAAAAAATACAAAAATATTATACGCTTTGTGAGGTTAATTCAAGGTTTGCTTTTCAGTCGACTGGGCATTTCATAATTTAAGGTAATCGAAAGATCTGGGTTAAAACATTGGACAAACATTTGCGAACATCACGATGATCAATATATACTACGAATGTTAATAATGTTCTGTTTATATTTGTTTATCTGAAATTCCTCTCCCGGCGGTGATATTATCGACTCAACTCGGCGGTCTCCGGATTTACCCGGTCAATTCCGGGAAGCCAAACGAATGCATAGCCGGTGTCGCCCACAAGAATTAAAAGACAACGCATTTGAACAAGCACGTCACTCTTTTGTGTTTCAACATCAGCATGATTAACAAATCATAGTGGGATGAACACGTAGACATTACCATTATTCGTCATCACATGTATTCATGATTAGGTACGAAGATGTTAAGCATGCATGCGTCTCGTATTTGCTATTAATCTTCTGTAAGAATCTGGTAATAAGAAGAAAACCATGAACGGTTTGTTTGAGACAAGGACAAGAATATTATTGTAATCAAACAAAGAGTTTACTCACTATCGTCATAGTGATTGCCGCTAACCTTATCTCAAGAAATCGGCGCACCTCGGCGGTCTCCGGATTTACCCGGTCAGTTCCGGGAAGTCAAACGAATGCATAACCGGTGTCGCGCAACACTGCATAGATGAAATGAATTGGTCCAACGTCATCACGGTTAATGAATTGATAAATCACATTCGGATGAACGTTGGCACATTTTTCATTAATGTATTTAAGTAAAACAAGTGGAACAAGTAAAACTAAATAATTGAGCACACTCTCAAATTAAATAAATAATGTTGTCATGACAACTGAACAAATCCTTGTTTAGCAAGCATTATAATAAAACGGATAAAGGTCTCTAACATTCATATACGTTAGGAAATAAACAAGTAATACAAAAAAATGTAAAAGTCACAGTACACGATTTTATGATCTCAGACGAAATACTAAATGTCACGCTTCATGGTTCATGATTTCACGATATATTCAAAAACGTAAAAAAATATGAACTGAAAAATAATGAAGTTCATGAGTTAACTATTTGTCACTTTGCGATCATAGGATGGGAAACGATGTATACGTATACATGAACTCACCATCTTTATTTCTTTATTACAGTCGGTCCTAGTTCATTCGAATTCATCGGGCCCGAAATTTTATTTCGAATAACACATGTTTTCGAATAACCCATTAAAGTTTTTGTGCCTAATAAGATACATTTGGACCTGATATTTATTCGGATGATACCAAGTATTCGGATAGAAGGATGTCGAATAAACGCGGCCCGATTGTAATAAAGAAATACTGTTGGTGATGTACAGTAAAACCTCACTTTGTGTCCCTTTGTTGCATACTTGTAACCCTGTACTGAAGAGATAGGTATTTGTTTTCTTCACGTAATATCAAATTAATTTGTTTACTATGAGAAAAAGCTTTCTCGTGATGTTGTGTGATGATAAACTGGAAAGTGCATCTGCTTTTGCTGTTGACAATGATTACCGTATATAAAAACAATTTTCACGTACTTGCATCAATTACATTTAAATTTAGGTCCTAGTGAAGATAATCGTGACATTTGTCTGAATAGCACTTGATTTTGATAAAAGCAACTTGCATCAATTATACTGAAACATGATCGCGAAAGCGTGATAACAGGCTGATAAGCATGCTGGGAAATATTTCGATTGAACTGATTTGTGCGCAATTAATCTAGTGCACAATTAGATAGTTAACTACTTTATAGTTTGAGGTGCATAACTGAGCCGAAAACTTCAATCAGCTGCGTAGCTGGTCACATTTTGAAATGCATTATCCGTAGTTTCGGAATTTCGGTACAACTTTATTAAGGTTGCCTGTATTTTCGAGGTAATAATGGAACGGAAGAACATCTTACTTCGATTTGATTTTCTTTGTTATTCAGTTTCTTCTTTCAAATATTTTACAGGTTATTAATGCTGACACTATCATTTCTTTTCCGTATTTGTCCTATTATGCCAAATTGTTTCAATGTATGTTTTGTTGTCAAAATACCATTCTACGGTGAAACTGGAAGTAACGCGGAAATAGCAGCAAACACTATAATGCGTAAGGCCTATGCAAAAAAGATGGAATATAGAGTTTAAATGGCCTAGCTCCTAATAGTTGAAGACTAGTTATCTACCCTTACACTCTATTGGAAAGATGACGTCAACATTCAAACGTCATCAAAAATGTTAATGAATGTCCTTGAATTTCAGAACTTTGTGTAATCCCACGCCTCCACTCACAGGAGATATAGTACTATATACATGTATATACACAGAAGGGATATAAAAGGGGAAAGAACTCGTGACAATTTTATGTGCAATGCATAACTTCAAACAGCTACACTCAAATACTATCCTAAGTGGTCACATCTCCCTTCCATATATTAACATATTTTTCAAAATAAATACGGTAAAATATAAATTTATTAAATCTGTTTTACTTCATTCTTACCCCATGCCTCAATGATTGTGAAACCGAAAATTCACGCATGATTGGACAAAAATCGGGTTATACAGATTTCTATAAACAAATAATAAACAGCAGAAACGTAGGGATCGGTAGGGCTTCGTCATATATATACATGTATACTCCACTGAACCCGACACTGCCGTAGTCAATTATTCAGTACACATAAAGAGGACTTGTTTAGCGTGGTACGGATCGTGTATATATGCGTCTTGTCTTCTGTGTAGAACATACAATTAAGAACGACAATTAAGTACGAACGAACTGAGATTTATCACGATTTCATGATAGAGTCTTTGTTGACACACTATCATATGAATAAAAATAGAAATATGATAAAATCTCCGGGTATATTTTAATATAGGATGACATTCATTGAATTGTGACTAATAAACGCTTGCCTCGTATTCATACAGACAGGTGTACTGAAAAAATGCAATGACCAACTTTTATAAATTCACCAGTATAACCTATTTTCAATCACGTCTTTAATTGAAATTGGCGATTTTACAATTATCAGAAATCATAAAGTAGAGTTTAATCTTTCATATGGATAATGGCTATTTTGTCGCTGTTTGATACACATCTCTCGATCGCTTTGAAATTAAAATGTAGCTTGTGATATGCAGTAAATTCTATACATATTGAGGGTTCAGTGCAAGACTATCCTAACTCCTGTATAAATACATAGGAGTTAGGATAGTCTTGCGCTGAACCCTCGAAATTTTGTACTATGATTATGTTGAAGTGTAACACGTAACTAGAAGTCGACTTGTTTAAATGTGAGAGTTATTAAACAACCGACGAAAGAATATTATGAATGCGTCTGAAACCATAAAGACTGAAACCACATGTGCCTGACTCAATGTTATAATAACACAGTACCATACTCTCTTTGTAAATGTCATTATGGGAAAGAATAGTCAGGCACCTGTGGTTGCAACATACGAATCAGAATTGTGTTTGTGGCGTTTAATAAACACTTGTAATCTGACGCAGACCAAGTCGTTTCACATCTTTTGATATAAAACACTAAAATGGCAACAATCACTTGAAATTTGCATAATTGATAATGTAAAAATCTGCATTTCATACCTATCTCGATGACAATGCCGCCAATCATGACTTAGCGCTGGTGGTCTAAATATAATTGATGTGAAACACAGTTGCATTACTCGGAAGTTGTTAGATATTGAACACTGGTTTTGTATGCAACACTTCCAGATTCATAGAAAGTACGAATCATTATTTCCATTGCTGAACCATTCAACTTAATTGCACAGTAATGATTACCGTTTCACCTACCTGTTATTCTTGCGCCACTTCCGGAAAAAAGAAGTAGTACATTTTCGTAGGCGATGCGACTGTCGAAATTTGCCATAGAACTAGTTGTTCTACCGAATTACTAAAAACATTCATTGAATAAACATCATACTGACCATTCCCATCTGGTGGACATTGCGGATTGGGAAAATATACATACAGTCAAACATCACTTAAAGACCACCTCAATAATTAGACAACCTCAATATTAAGAACACAATTTTCAAGTCCATTTTCACTGTTTTGCTCTTTATTCAACCTCAGCATTAAGACCACCTCAATATTAAGACCACTTATTATGGGTCACAAGGATGGTCTTATTATCGAAGGTTAACTGTACATGTATTACAGTTTATATTAATCACTCCCGATGACTGTTTCCTAACCAGTACTCGTGTTAAGAGGTTGTGAAGGTAGTGGTTCCACCTCGCCAAATGTGGAATTCGAACCCAGGACATTCGCTGTGCATGGGATATGTTTCATATGCATTATGCAATAATTTAACAGGTGGTCATTTTACCATGAACTTGTATTCCATGAAGTAGTGTTACCATAATATACTATAGTTAAAACGTGAGAAGAAATGTATTGTGAAGGTATTAAAAGATAATTTTCCCAATTTAAATGCACATCCGGACAGCACCAGTTTGGTGAATAACATTCCTTTAATATATGTAAATTTTACAAAGTTTTTTCAAATCAATGTAATTGATACATATATCAAACACAAGCAAGCAGGTATTGGTTTGGAAAATATATTTATACTTATATTGTTAATGTTATTCCTTTATTTCTTTCTACGGAAATAACCGGAAGCATACGAAGATAAAAACCCGAACGAAGCACTTTAAATGGTTGATATTGGTCGACACCGTCACACGCTTCAATTTGCCTCGTCATTCACAAAGCACTGAGACTAGCCATTAATCAGACCTACATTGGGAAACGATTATCGTCTTGTGAACACTAACACCAATCGGACAATATTACCACGACCGGTCAAGTTGGTTGAGGACCGAGTGTTATAAATAGGTCATATTTCCGATTATAGTTCAAACCTTTCTATCCCATAACCAGGTAACCATAGGTTATGTACGGATATCACCTAGGTGTTTATTCAGGTCAATGTAAAGTTATTTTATTGTTTACATTGTTAACAAAACTCGATTATCTGAAATCCATATAAAGTTAATCCCTATTACCTTTACGTACTTTGTTTATATTGAATATAAGAACAAATAAAATCAATTAGAAGCACTTAGTTACGCCATTATTGCAAAATATGACTTGACATGTTCCAGTTTTGAGACGCAAGATGCGGACATATTAAAATAAGAGGGGTTTTCATCGGAAATTGCAGATTGAGCCATATAAATAAAATATGCTAACCTAACAAGGCAGCGCCATCATACAATCAATTTAAAATTCATTTTAAATACCAAAAAATCCAAAATAAAACCGTTTATTTTGGAGTACTTCTAACTTTTACTGAATTTTTATTATATCCAGTACAACTTCAGCTCAGCAAAACACTTTGCGATATACATTAAAACCTCACTTAAAGCCCACCTTAATAATAAGACCACCTCAAAATTAAGAACTCAATTTTCATGTCAATATTCACTGTTTTCTTATCATTCAACCTCGATATTAAGACCATCTCGAGAAATGTTGTTGCTCAAGTGAGAGACGCTTTGTACAAATCGTATTTTTTAAAAAGTAAAAGACGCATGTTTTGTTAATTCACAGGTGGTTTCGTCAACAATAAGCTGGGACGCCGGATGTGGTTCAACGAAGGGCTGTTTCCCGAACTGTCCGGATGGCTGTGATTTTCTCGTCACGTGGCAGGATACTTCATCTAATATCCAATTCACCCTACAAGCAGAAGAGACAGACGCCAATAAATATCTCGCCAT